>JASDFA010000027.1:55287500-58005000 GCA_035772735.1 Datura wrightii | reverse complement strand
TGACTACTCTAATGGACTGAAGAGTTGGAGATTCTACTTGGACATCTTGAACTATGACAATATGATAAATACATCCATTTACTATCAATTTTCTCTCCCGAAGATAGGAAATAAGCCTGCCTTTTGGCGTGGTTGCACTACCTCTCCACTCCCGTACAACTTCCCCTGGAAAGTGGAATCGGACAGTCTTGGTCCAACATTCAACATTGGCATAGCATGGCGCCAGCCAATCCATACCCATAATTGCATCAAAATCAATCATCTCTAGTTCTATCAAATCTTCTAAAGTCTGACGACCAACAACCTCTACTGTGCACCCCAGTAGACCCTCTTGGCTATGATAGAGTCACCGATGGGTGTAGACACTGAAAAAGGTTTCGACATAATATCGAACTTCTGAGCTACTAATGGGGTAACATAAGACAAGGTGGATCCTGGATCTATCAGTACATAAACAGAATGAGAGCAAATGTCCAGCATACCTGTCACCACATCCGACGACGACTCTGACTCCTATCGTCTGATAAAGCATAAGTGCGATATGGACCGGTACCTGAGCTAGATGCCCCTGATCTGCCTCGGCCTCAGCCTCTGCCGGTTGGAGCTAAGGGCCTACGCCCTGCTGGAGATGCTGGGGCACGTGATCCTACTAAAGATATATCATGTCGGTCCCGATCACTCTGACCCCTGGCTGGACAATCCCTCATCTAATGACCCTCCTGTCCACAGGTATAAGATGTTGTGGAACCGTACCTGCACGCCCCGGAGTGACATCGACTGCAAACAGGGCAAAGAGGCACGATGAATCTACTCTGTTCTACTCCTCTCTACTATTGTAAACCTGTTGATCGTGAGCTCTTGGCGGGCCCTGACTGCCCCCGACGACCAGATCCACTCCCCTACTGCTGTTGTGGGGGAAGGGGTCTAGGTGGTCTGCCTGAAGATCGTGGTATGGGTCCACCCTGGGACTCCGCCTGCATGGCACTAGGTCTGGCCCTGCAGTGCTGCTCCTAATCTGCCCTCCTTATCTCCCGTTTCCAGCATCTGATCCCTTCAATATTTTGAGCAAAAGCTTGAACGCGGGCAATATCCATGTCCTCTCGTAGAGTAGCCGTAATACAGGTCTCCATATATTCTGGATTCATCCCCATGATAAATCGATGCACCCTAGAGGGAATGGTATCCACAAAAGCTGGTGCATATTGGGCCAAGGAGTCGAACCTCATAGTATACTCCCGGACACTCATCGAACCCTACTCTAGATGTAGGAACTGATCAATCTAGGCCTGTCGAATTTTCTGTGGTAGGTAGTGGTCCAGAAAAGCCTCTGAGAAGCTGGGCCAAGTCAGAGGGGAAACACCTCTCCCTCGAGACCTATCCCAACTCTCGTACCACAGTATTACGATGTCCCGTATCCAGAATACCGCTAACTCAACCGACTTTGTAGGTATAGCATGCATTACCCTAAAAATTCACTACATTCGATCCAAGAAATCCTGAGGGTCCTCCTCCCGGTCCGTCCCTGTGAACTATGGGGGACTCAGTGCGAGGAAATCTCGGACCCTAGAACTACCAGGCCCTTCTGAGGACTCTGCGACTGTGGGTGCCACTGGCTGGTGTTGTGCAGCCATCATCTGAGCTAGCATAACAACAGCGGTCCTAACCTCCTGATCCGATTGTACCGGTATAGAGACTGCTGGAGGCGGTGCTGTCACATTTTCCATTTCGAGCGGCTCCTGGCGTAGTGGAGAGTGCTAGGGAGACCGAGATGAAGCCTCCCTGTCACCCTTAGATCGGGATGACTCTGACTGAGGCACCCTATTGTGCCTTCCCTTGCTGCAATAACCAATTTTCTACAAGTCGTGGGGTGTCGCAGGTCTGCCATTCTCTGTAGATAAAAGAATATGGTAAGCTTAAGGACTCAACCCTATATTGTACAGCTCTATAGCACGACTAGATAAGAAGAAAGAGTAACCATCCTATCATGCCTCGCAGCCTCCTGCCTATAGAATGTGGTGCACAACACATCCATAGACAAGACTCTACCTAGCACGGCTTGCAGACTCCCTGGGATACGACCTGCTCTAATACCAAGTTTGTCACGCCCCACCTTGGGAGGCATGACTGGCACCTAGTGCCCTACTGGGGTTTGAACTGACTAAGATAAGTTGTGCACTCCTGATGTAGGCTCATTTCTCAATTCAAGAAAACAACGGGCTATATCTCGATTGTAAAAACAACCTCCGGCCGACAAGGCCATATAGCCATCTGTAAAAGAAAACCATCTAGCTAGAAACAATAACAATAGGGAATCCTATGCGGGCCGGCAAGACCACCGTGATGTCTAGTTATGATTGTAAAATAAATCCAGTACTAAGCTAAACTATGGCAGACAAGGACGCTAATCTGCCAGCTAAACAAGGCCCCACACGGCCAACATATAAACTAAAATACATATGGGCCCCACACGGCTAATAACAGCTAACCACAGGGAAAAAGAACAATCTACAAGCCTCTAGAAGTAATACGATGGTCGGGACAAGGCCCCGACCTACCCATGAACTGTACAATCAAAAGGAAGTAACCTTCTATCTACAAGCTCTGGAAGAAAGGAGTTAACTGCTCTAATGATGCTGACTAAAAACTACGAGGGACCTGTTTCCCATCTATCCACACCTGCAGGCAAGTAATGTAGTGCCCCAGAAAGGGCGTCAGTAATATGTACTAAATATGTAAGGCGATAACTGTAAATGACTGAAATAAAGAGATAAAACTGAGAATAACTAAAATGAAGGAATAGAGATTATACTTGAGTAATAGAATGTCTTACTGTCTAACTGTCAATAACTAAAGCAAACATAAACCTTACCTGGCCCCCATAAGCCGGAGGGTACAACCAGTACAGAATAACCCACATGGGGCCCCCATAAGCCCTGGTGAGTGAACCTCAGTCTATATACCCCTATCCAAGGTCACACTGATCAACTAATAGCTATAGCCATCCTACCAATCACTTGGGTTTGCAACTGAGCCTGCTTGGACCCTGACTGTAACTGTGTCTGAGTCCGGTGGACTCCTGATATCTGCACCACGGGCACCAGGCTGGACGAGGGTGTATAATGACAACCACGACATATGAGGACTTGGGACACCATCTTCGTCCCTGGCAGATGGCATATCGCTCCGTAGAGTGATGTCATCTCGCCCCTGGCGGGCATCGACACAACTAATAACCCTGGGATCGGTCATAAAGGCTATACAGGCATAATCCATCCCAAACTAAACATAAAATTTGAGTTTCAGCTAATAACAAAAACTAATCATAATAGGCATGCTTCTGGTACTCTTACTGGGACTCAAACTGGGTTATCATGCTAAGGAAACCAACTTGCCGAAAAAAACTGCCTTAACATATCTTGTTCACCGATTACTGATTAATTAGCGAGTTTCAGCTCGTATTCAACTTCTCTTCTCAACTGCAATCATATTATTGAAAGAATGAGGCTAATTTCAGTACTAAATTCGATGAAAACGATAACTTTATATAGATATTAACTATATTTCAACTTGATGGAACACAGTCGAAGACTCATAATTTCTCGAGGATCCAGAAGGGAGAAATTCTTACTTTAAGCCAGTAATCTTATTGACACTAGTTTGGAGCAATCCCAACAACTTTAGCTCGGCGGAGTTATGACTTTTCGGGCGAATTTCGTGAAATTAACTCCATATTAATGCTCCCTGCAGCATTATACTTCAATACCCGGAGTTAATTTGAATTCGAACAATGTTTTGCGGCGTAAACAGATGAATCTAACTTATTTTCTTCGTACCCTCGCTTCTCTGGTCGTTTATATATATAGAAATGAATATGAAATCAAAGGGTGGAACATATATATACTTGAGGCAGTGGACAGGGGTCCGTGCAACGCGCTAATAGTCGGACATGCCACGACGCCTAACGCGCCAGGGAGGGTCTATGCCACGCTGCCCCTTTAGGTAGCTGGCCCGACCTTCTCCCGCGTAGTCCCGACTCCGTGCTCGTTCGACCTCTCCCCGGGCCCTTTTCTCGCACGTATTGCACCCTAAAACCCTTAACCAATGTACGAGTAGGCCGTCTAAACATTAAAAATTTACGGGGTGTAATATATATATATATATATATATATATATATATTAATTATTGATCATAGAAAAGTATTATTAAGAGAATTAATTAATAAAAAGAAGAGGAAAGGATTGATGTATGATTAAGAAGATTAAATAAGTGACTTTTGGGATTGCTAATATAACGTAAAACAATGAAAAAAATCAGTAGACCAAAAATTAAGAAAGTACAAAAGGAGAAAAAAGGTCAAAGAGATGAATCATTGTCAAAGAACTATGTCACGTTATCCTCTTATAGACCACAACTATAATAGATATAGATATAGATAATATATAGAAGATAGATTTAAAGTGTGTGTATTTGTGATATATATATATATATATTTTATATATATATATATATATATATATATATATATATATACACACGTGTGATGCACGTGTTTCATCAGCGATTTTGTATATCATTTAAAATAATCATATAAAATTATTGAAACATGTTTTGAATAATAAAAAATAAATTAAAACATAATAACAAATAAATTAATAAAGTATAAAAGTTTACATAAGATAATTAAAACATTATTAAATTTTGCGTTGACCCAAAATTCTAAACACATTTTACTTTTTGTGTTAATTTCAAAAGGAGTCTTCATAATTTGTATCTTTTTCTGATATAAATAACTTATCGGTACATAAATTCTTATAGAAATAGAATTGATTGCAAGAGTATTACAATATTTATATGATTCTATTTTAAAAAATCAAATGTTTTACTAAAAGCTGACTCATACAATATTTTACTTTATTCAAATTTAATTACAATTATTTATCGTCATCTTGATCAAAATATAAAAATGTCAAAATAGTGTCTAGAAGCTAAAAAGAACAAATAATAAAGGTTAAAATGTAAAAAGTTATAACTTGTAAGGATATTTAAGATAATTTATGTTTATATTTACACAATGTGGAGCATTCAAATAAAACTCTTAATTTAATATAATTATAAATAATTAAATATTTTATAATAATTTAATTTCAATAGGGAAAAATTGTAATTCAACTTTTGACTTTAAGGGCTTCCCACTTATATAGTAATATGATACACACACACTCTTTTAATGTAGTATATGTAACATAACTAAGAGAGTTAAAGTGACTTTTGAGTTTTTTAATATGAAATATAAATGAGTAAGAAATAGAAAAAAATGTTAAGAAAAAAGAAAAAAAATAGTGTTCTGGGCCATAGAAAGGTGCCGCATCACCTTGTCTATGTTTGCTTTATATAAATATAGATTCACTCTAATTTGAATGGTTATGATGTGATATTTATTTTTATTTTATTTTTTTCCTCTCGAACATGTCATATAGAAGAATTTATATTATTTTTTCTTCATATTGTGCATTTACTTACATTACATGTGTGTGTGTGTGTGTGTGTGTGTTATTAAAGTTAGACAAAAGAAGGATGGCATGACACCTCTCTTTGTCCAAAAATTTTTTTTCTCTTTTTTTTTTAAAAATTATTTTTTCTATTTTTCTATTTTTTATTGTACAAGAATAAATATGCCAATTAATCATTCATTCATAATCCTTAATGTAAATGTTTAATGATTTTTATTTTCATTACTCACTCCCAACATCTTTTCATTGTCATAACCTCGAAATATTTAATAGTCATGTTCATGACATTATTTGATCTTTCATAGTATAGTCCTATAAATAAAGGCATTGGAAGACATTGTTACAAAAAATAATGATCATATTAATAAAAGAAAGTCTCCCCTCATGAGCACCAGATATTGTAAATTCATATGTTTTTTGTTTCATGAGATCCTACTCAAGGTTATCCTTTCATTTTATATTTGAAGTAGTACATTAACACAACAAGAGTTGACCATGTAGGGGAAGTGACTAATGAGCGTGGTACCTTAGCTTATGCCAGGTTGAAACCTTCCTTTAAGTATTGTGGTTATATTTTATTGTTGTATCATATTCATTCTTTGATTTGATTTGAAGAAAAAACTCTTGAATGGTGATCGGCTTGTGGGAGTGGATATCGACAAGAGCTCAAAATTATACATTGAGGTCAAAATTTCTCTTTAATTTTTTAATACTTAAGGTCATAAGAATAATGCATTTACTGTATTATTTTTTTAATTTATTTACTTCGTATATTCTCTTTAGTTTGATTTTTATATTAATATCTGATTGTTATAAGTCTATAATTTTGTTTGGTTCAAAAATAGTAATGACTTTGTATAAGATTTGTTGGCTACTGACTATTTTTTTCTTTACAGAATCAAATCTGTTGACTACTAATCAATTTTTTTCTCTACAGAATCTATTATATGTTTGGGTATTCATATAGAAACGATCAAATATGTGTAAATTTCTGTTTTTTTTTTGTATTTTTCTATTTGACATATTATTTTTTTATGTAAGGTGAACACATATATTAAATATATTTTAGATAAAGACATTACTATTCATATAATAAGGACATAAATTTACTTCAAACTTCAATATTTTGAGAAACCAAGGAGATAATTGATTGAGAAGTATATATGGCTTTACAAATATAGCCCATTTATAAAAATCGGCTCATCTATGCACTTTTATGAGTAACTTCTAATATGTAATGTTACTTCAAGTATAAATTTTATCATCATAATATTGAAAATGCTTTATATTGTAAATACCTCTTCTATCTATATTATATTTAATAGACCGTTAATTTCTTTTATGATCGTGGGATGTGCGGACAAAATTGATTTTGACCTTTTTTCTCTCTTTCTATTTTCTCAATTTTAGATTTTATGAGGTTTTATTTTATTTTTTATTTATTTTTGTGTTATGTTATAAATCCCAAAAGTTACTTTTTTTAATCCTCTTAATCACACCTTAATCCTTTGTTCTTCTTTTTATTAACCCCTTAATAATAGTTTTATATGTTACATACTACTACATTATAATAAGAAACTATCAATCTATAAAATTTATACACACACATACTACGCGAAGCACGGATACACCCAACTTGTTGGAATTTGGGTGTTAGCATAATAACATTTTCTTTCCTCCCCCTCTCCTTTTTCTATTTAATCTTTTTGTTGTCCTATTATCTATTTCATATAAAAGAATTTAAAAACTATAAAATATTTCTATTAAAAAAAATTAAAAGTTATATCTATCTTTCTACAAGTCTAAGATTTTTTTCACATTAATTTTTTATCTAAATTATTTCCAATATCAAATATATGAGTCTTTAAGATTATTATATTAAATTAGTATTTTTGGATGTTTATACTATTTTTTTATTTTGAGAATGTTTTATCAATTTTTTCAGTATTTTTTATTCTCTATTGCAGTTTTCAGTTGTGCGATGCAACAAAAAAGAGTGTGCAAAAGAATGATTGTATGTTGTGTATTAACTTCTTTTAATAATGCAAAATCAAATGACTTTTTATTATTTTAGAGTATTTTATATTTATCACTTATATATGACATTCAACAAGAATATAATAAAATATAAAAAATAATTTTTTATGTAATATAATATCATAGTTAATTAATTTAAATTATTTTATATTAATGAGTTATATATGACATTCAATAAGAATGTAATAAAACATAGAAAGTAAAAAAAGAAAAAAATTATGTAATATAATGTAGCAGCTGACTAATTTAAATAGTTGTGAGTACATTATAAGTACTTTCCTTTTAATTATTTTAGATTTCATGAAATGCATATATTTTGGTTGTATTATATACATAAGAAAGAGTTACAAACTAAAAATATATATAAAAAATAGACATAAACATAAAATGCCCATATATTTTTTTTGCAATAAGATAAAAATAGAAAAGAAATGAGGTTTCTTTGTTTTTCTCCCAAAAAACTAGCATAAAACTACGACATATATTCCTACCTTAACTCACATTTTATTTCTCAAGTTTCAAGAAGAACTCAATAATATGCAAATAAAATAAAGAAGCGATATATCATAAAAATAAAAAGACAATACTTATTTGAGGTTTTTCAGACATATTTACTTTCTTTCTTAAGATTATATAGTAGTATTCTACCTTATTGTTTGGTTCTTTATCATTTCACTTTTTATAATATTCGTGTATTTATTGAATATATAATTTTCATACTTTAAATATATTTTGTATTAATTCATTTGATTTAAGCATAATATATATTTTACCTTTATATGATAAAATCATAAAAGCTTAACTCTTATCTTAAAAGAAACACATATAAATATCTAAAAAAATAAATTAAAAATTATATATTCTTTTAAACAAATTATATATCATATACATGTATATACTTGTAAATTTTAAAAAATATATACACTATATACTTTTTAGATATATAAAGAAAAAATTATGCTTATCTATACATGCACATAAAGAGTTCAACTTATTAAAATTAAATTGTCCTTTTTTTAAATAAAAATAAAGAGAATAGTTCATTGATGTAAAAACATCTTTAGAAAATCAAAAATTCTTAGACGATTTAAAATTACAAAAAATATATAATTTAAGTACTAATAATAAACTGAATTAAGACTCTTTTAAGAATATTTTTAGCACTAAATATTTTAAAATTTTATTTTATAAATATCAACAAAGTGCTTTCTGACCATGCAAACCGCAGCTAAGTTCACTAGTAAAGGGAATACGGAAGAAGATTAAACATAGAAAGCAAAATAATTTAAATATAGCAATAAATAAAGAGAATAAGAAAATGGATCAAACATGAAAGCAAATAATTGAAATATGATATAAATAACGGGAATAAGGAAAGGAGTGTATATGGAAGGAAAGAAAGTTAAACTAAGGAAGTAAAAGTCAAAATACGTAAATTCAACAATAGAAAGCACAATCAAATGCAAGAAAAAACACAAAATTCCACATAAAATCAAATCTGTAATAGTTAGAACATAAGAATCCCTAGTAGAGTCATCACATTGTCATGTCCTATTTTTCTCACAAAAGACGGGTCATCGACATATAACAACTCTTTTAAGATGTTAAAAGAAAAGAATCATCACTTAACGAATTAAGGTACGTTAGAACACTATAACAAATTAAATTATAAATAATTTTATTTTATTAGTCAATATCACCAGAGTCAAGTAAAGATTCAAGGTACCGCAAAAGAAAAGTGTTAGATATATTTCGGGGCCTATAAAGTACATCTCTGTCGTATTTATTAATTATATTTAAAAGGATAAACAAAAGATTGGTTGAAAATATTGAAGTGATTAAGCATGAGAACTCATTAATTATTCAAAATAGATAAACAACATTAAACAAATAAATATTTTTATGAGATTAATATAAGTCTAACTACTGTAATATCCCAAAAGTTACTAAAACTAGATTCAGGATTCGAAGCATATTTCAGCAGAAAATTTAAAAGTTTCCTCTCGGTACGACTCATACTCATCGTATGAGTCGAAAGGTTTTTGTATGAGTCATAGGATGACCTATAGTGGAGAGCCAGAAGTTCACCCTCCCAAGCATGAGTACGTACCACGAGTCGTGGTGTGTGGGTATGACTCATGGTCAAGAGTCGTAGTAGGTCATTGGATTTTTCAGGTGCTGGATATACGAGTGGTTGTAAAATTCGTAGTAGGGAGTTACGGGTCGTGATAAGTGACCGTGAAAATCCCTAAAGAGTTGGAGAAAATTGGATTGGCTAACAACAGGTTCAAGCCACGAGTATAGGAGCATTGTACAACTATTGATATGAGTCGTAGCAACTGGCAGTGCAGTTTTTTCTGCGAAATCATTAAGGGTATTTTCATAAATCCTAAACTACGTCATTTTAAGCCCTGAAAGGAGTGTTTTAAGAGGGTTTAACCTACACCAAGTCATTAGGCTTTCCCATGCATGTAAAGCTTTGAATTCTCTTAGAAGATCAATCTAGAAATTCTATCAATTCTTCCTCAATTCTCCTGGGCTTTCAAAAACGAGTTGAGAATCAGTGTACCCAGGTATGTAGGGCTATGAATGAGAGTTTTCTTTCACTCTCACGCTCAAATTTCTCCTCAACTTCTAATTCATGTTTATGATCTTATAGGATTTTAACCCAATTTTATGAAATTCTCTATGATATGTCTATGGGTCAATTCCACTCATGTTCCAAACCATGTTTTAAGATTTATGGACAGATTTTATATACAATTCGATTATAAATTCATGATTTTAAGTTTTAGAAAGTATGTCCTATTGTGCAAGTTTTATGAAAAGTCAAGTTTATGAATCATCATTTTAAGTTTGATGAGATATATAGCATGAATCAATGTTTATAAATTGCTCATGTATGAATTCATGATGTTGACTTTTGAAGTACATTTCAAGTATGCATGATTTTATGATTTGGGCAAGCCCACACAAGTTAAGTATGTTTTCATGATCTAGCCAAGGCTAATAAGATAAGTTTATCATATGTTATGGAGTCAAGACTCCCATCACAACTTATGATATGTTTTTGAATTAAGATTCACCATGTTTAGATTTCAGGCTCTGCATGTGATTATGATTTCAATTTCGTTGAAAAATGATAGGGCACTATGCATATTTTTTAGAGTGGTGTCTAACACCGAGTAAGCTTTGGGTTCTAAGAGTTTTCAGTCTCATAAACTACGCGGCAACATAGATATATTTATATTTGGGACCTCTCAAGAGAGTTTTTCTACCCACAAGGGGCCTTCAACTTGATATTGATATCATGGTAGCGTCCTTAACCTAGCAAGGTTTTGGACGGCTCTGCTCACTTGAGTGTGATAGTTTGAGCATCACGTAAACTCTATTGTGATGGTGTCGATTATGACGAGTCTTCCATTGTTCCTCATGATTTTAGTTATTCATGTTCATGACTTAAGATATTATGTTTTACAGCAAGTTTGATCCAATGATCAGTTTATGAGCTTTTACTTATGTTTTCAGCTTAACAATTCATATGATTTCTATTTTTCTCTTTGGGTCATTCTATTCAGATAAGATACTCAATTATGACTATATACATGTTTCATATTCATATTTCAGCATGCAGTCCTTTACTCTCACGATCTTATGATTTATGTTTATATGCATGATTTTAGTTAACATCTACTTAGCATGTTTTACTTACCTTGAATACTTAGTACATTTCAAGTACTGACCACATACTCTATGCTGTATCATTTCATGATACAGGTCCAGATGATCAGACTCAGTTTCACCGCTAGTCCAGCTCCCTGCAGTTTAGTTCAGTCCCCATTATTAGTGAGTCCTCATCTTTCGAGGATATTTAGTTTAGTGTTTGATTATGTTATATTCAGTTACACACTTTAGCGAGCTAGTTAAGGGTGTTGTCCCATCAGCTCATCAGACAGTTTAGAGGCTTATCAGACATTATGTAGATTTTCAGCATTGTCGAGTGTTGACTCTATTTATGATATTTATGTCATTTAGACTTCCGCTTATTCATGTTTAAGATATTAGTTTTCGCTTTATTAAGTGCTTTTTAGTTGCTATTTTCATGTCATGGGCTGACTTGGAGCCATTCGTGGTTCTAGGTCCTGTATCTCGGTCCGGGGTCCAGGTCGGGTCATGACAAACTTGGTATCAGAGAAAAGGTTTAGAGTGTCCTAGGGTGTTTGAAAGTCACGTTGAGTAGAGTCTTTTCCATGGGTGTGAAGCGCGCCACACTTATGGGGAAGAGGCTACAAGACATTTTAGAAAATTTTCCTTTTTCCATGATCTATGTCGTGCGATGAAGTATCTATCTATCCTTCTAACTCATGCTATACGCGTTTGCAGAAACATGCCTCCTCATCGAGTGAATGGAAGAAAGAATGGCAATGGAAATAGCCATGACAATGGCAATAGAAAGGGGCATCAGCAAGCCCCACCAGCACCAGCATATCTTATGCCCGAGCAAGTCATTCATGCTTAGTTTAGAGTGACATTTTAGATGTTGGCACAGGCTATGACCACTCAGGTTAATCAGCAGGCGATAGCTCATGTTCCTCATAATGGGAACACAGCAGCGACTAGAGTTTGGGACTTTCTCAAGATGAATCCATCTGAGTTTCTGGGATTAAAAATGGATGAAGACCCGCATGAGTGTATTGAGGAGGTGCAGAAGATCACCCAGATTATGGGTGACTCGAGAGGAGAGTACAGATTTAGACTCCTATCAGCTGAGGGGGTTGCTTACATATGGTATCTCCAGTGGAAGGATGGTAGAGCAGTGGGAGCAATTCCCATGAGTTGGGATAAGTTCGTGACTGCTTTCTTAGATAAGTTCTTCCCTAGAGAGTTGAGGGACGCGAAGGCAGCGGAGTTCGTCAAACTGAAGCATTACCACAAAACTGTCCAAGAGTATTCCATGGAGTTTAGCCGACTGTGCAAGTACGTGCTGAAGATGGTTGTGAATCAGAGGGCTTATATGAGCAGGTTTGTGAGCGGGGTATCAGACTCACTGGTCAAGGAGTGTTCTATGCTAAAAAGTGATCTAGACTTCTCATGATTGGTCATATATGCCCAGTAGATAGAGGCAGATCAAATGAAGGAGAGGGAGAGAGAGGCCAAGAGAGCCAGGAAGGGAGTTATGGACAATTCCAGTAGAGGTTCGGTAGAGGGCGTCAGCAGCAGTCCCACCAGAGGTTATCAGCACAAGCGCCATCATCAGCTAGTGTTCCATCTAGACCTAGGCATGATCAGAGGGGTGGGGCAATAGGCTCCAGAGGTTAGGGGAGTAGTTCAGGAGAGCCCAACATTTCAGTTTGTGGCAGGTGTGGTAGGAGGCATACCAGAAAGTGCCTAGCAGGTTCAGTCGCGTGTTATGGGTGTGGGAAGCCTGGACATCTGCTTAGAGACGGCCCTTCAGGAAGACAGGGCCCTAGTAGAGTCTGTAACCCAACCACCAATTCAGCAGCTCCACCAGCATGCTCAGCTCAGCAAGGTGCATCCATTAGTGTAGGTGGTGGTCAGTGTCAAAACAGATTTTATGTCCTCTCATCACGTCGGGAGTAGGAGGTCTCTCCAGATATGGTTACTGGTATATTATGAGTATTCCATCTTGATGTGTATACATTGTTAGATCCAGGGTCTACCTTATCTTTTGTGACTCCTTATGTTTCTATTAGTTTCAGAGTCAATTCTAAAATCCTATCTCAGTCTCTTCTTCAGTCGTTGACTCAATTATAGCTCGACGGGTATACAGAAATTACCCTGTCACAGTCCTTTAGAAAGTAACCTCAGTCAATCTAATAGACTTAGACATGACCGATTTTGATGTTATCTTTGGTATGGATTGGTTGCTTGCATGTTATGCCTTAGTAAATTTTAGAACTCGTACGGTAGAGTTCTGATTTTTGGGTGAGCCAATCCTAAGATGGAAAGGTAGTTCAGTTGTGCTTGTAAGTCATTTTGTTTCCTATCTCAAGGCTAGAAAGATGATTTCCAAAGGCTGTGTATACCACATAGCTTGGGTTAAGGATGCGATGTCAGAGACCCCAACTCTTCAGTTAGTTCCTATAGTGTGAGTATCCGGAGGTGTTTCCCAATGATCTATCATGAGCCCCTCCCGAGCGGGAGATTGACATTGGTATCGACCTTCTCCATGATACGCAACCTATATCTATTCTTCCTTACAAAATGGCTCCTACCAAGCTAAAGGAGTTGAAAGACCAGTTGAAAGATCTCCTAGATAAGGGTTTCATCAGGCCTAGTAAATCCCCGTGGGTTGTACCAGTTCTCTTTATCTAGAAGAAGGATGGTTCCCTTAGAATGTGCATTCATTATTGGCAGTTGAATAAGGTCACAATCAATAACAAGTATCCCCTCCTCATAATTGATGACTTGTTTGACCAACTTCAAGATGCTAAGTGCTTCTCAAAGATAGACCTCAGATCCAGCTATCATCAGCTCAGAGTTAGAGAGAGTGACATTTCGAAGATAGCCTTCAGGACTCGGTATGGTCATTATGAGTTTGTAGTTATATCTTTTGGACTAACGAATGCTCCTACAACTTTTATAGATTTGATGAACGGGTATCCAAGATATATTTAGATATGTTCGTAATTGTCTTTGTTATACCCCGTATAATTCCCGGCACCTAAATGACCTATTCGCACGTTGGTTGAGCATATTTGAAGGCCATACGTCCTGGAGAAAGGCCCGGGAAAAGATCGGATGAGAAACCTGTCGAACCATCGCGGAAGGAGACGAGGCAGAACCCTCTGCGATGGCAGCGTGTCACGGAGGAGAGGCCTCCGCGTTGGCTCCGTGACACGTTGGCCTTGTCCAGGCCCAAGTATATAAAGCCCCACTTCGGTTTTAAATGATAAAAACATATTTTAAACTTCCAGAGAACAGAGCAAACCAGCAGAGGGAGAAAAGGAACGAAGGAGATAATATAATTTTCGACCGTTTACGCTGCTAAACATTGTCCAAATTCAAATTAACTCCAGATACTGAGGTATTTAGCAGCAGAGAGCATTCCTACGGATTCAGTTTCGTGAAATACGGCCAACGAATCGTCGAGCCACCGAGCTAAGGTAAGTGGAATTGCTCTAAATTAGTGCCTATGTGTTCCTAGCTGTGAAGTGAATATTTCTCCCTTCTGGACCTCTGAAAAATAGCGAGTTTCTGACCGTCTTTCGATAAGCCTAAGTTTAGGCTATAAACTATATCGAAAGTGACGTTACTCTTTAAAATAAAGTTGTATTTAGTATTAATTGACATATTTATGAATGCAGTTGGGAGGAAATAGTTGAAGTGCTGGCCGAGCCTCGTCCGACAGCCGGATAGTTCGAGAATAAGGTATGTAAAGCTAGTTTCCTCGGCAAGTTAGTAATCTTGGTACAGTACCGTAATTTAAAGGCCAGTAGAATATTCAGAAGGCATGTGTTATGCTTATTATGAATGTTGGTACGGTATTAGAAGTATCGAGTTATAATCTGCGCAAAACTTGCTAGCCCGATATAGATCCTAATACAAGTGTTAGAATCTGCACAGCATGCTCAGTATGTGATAATGCGGAATGTTAGGGTATCGTTGTATTTAGTTAAAGCCCAGTAAAGCAATGTAATATCTGTAAGACATTTCAGAGATAGAACGACAAGTTAAAGTGAAGCTAGCAAGCATGTTAGAACTAGTAAATCATGTTACTATAGAAACTCAGTAAACAGCCTAGTTTCCAGCAGAAACACTATATCCTGTTCAGTATTAGCCCCAGAACAGTCTGGCAGGAGACTATATTTATATGTATATATTTACCAGCCTCAGCATGTGAGATATGCAGACAGTATTGCTAGTTGAGACTGTTGTATTGTTTGGGGTTGGACTACCTAGCATCCATGACTGCCCCAGGGTTGATAGCTGTATCGACTCGTCCGCCAGAGGACGAGGATACGTCGCTCTACGGAGTGGCATTCCGTCCCACAGGGGACGAAGATGGGATGCCAGTTTTCCCCATATTATGCCTTGGTCGGCTTTGATACACCCCTGTCGAGCGGATACACCCGGGTGTTGATTCAGGAGTCCTTCGAACTCAGGTACAGTTATAGTCAGGGGCTCAGCTAGCCCAAGTGCATACCCAGGGGACCGGCAGGATGCTTACAGGGTTTATAGGAGATGGGATGACTGGGGTAGGGGTGTAGATTCCGTGCTGGTTGTACCTCCCGGCTTATGGGGGCCGGGTAAGGTTTGTGTGTGCTATGTTATGTTATGTTGTGTTATTCCATGTTACGTTGGATACAAGTAGATCAGTAGTAGAATGATACGTCTCCAGGTACGACCCCTATTTCCTTTCCGTATAAATGAGAGAAGGTATGACTTACATTATCAGCCAGTTAATCTAATTCTTCGTACTTCAGTTTCATCAGTTACATTGTTGTTTCAGATTTTGCTTTCAGTTATTGCTTTACATACTCAGTACCAGCGGTACTGACACCCGGTGGGGCGCTGCATTACTTGCCTGCAGGTACTCATAGACGAGCAGGCGATACTACGTGATTCCTGTCAGCGATCGAGTATTCAGCTCCTGTCATCCGGAGACTGAATCCCAGAGGTGTATTTCAGTTCTTTGCTGTATAGTATGGGTAGGTCGGGGCCCTGTCCCGATCATTTCTATTGCTATTCCTAGAGGCTTGCAGTCTGTATATATCTCCCTGTGGTCAGATGAGCCGGTCGTGTGAGGCCGTGCAGTTGTATAGCTGTTAGTACCCTTTCTTTCTTTTATGTTGGCCGTGTGGGGACATAGTTTGCCAGTAGTGGTGACCTTGCCGGTCACGTAGCTTTCTAGTACTTCATGATTGAGTTATAGATAACTAGACAGCATGGTGGCCTTGTCGGCCCGCATAGGTTTCCCTGAATTGATATGTTTCTGGTCAGCTGTTAGTACAGGTACAGGAGGCTATAGGCCAATGGGCCGGGGGCTGTGTTTACAGCCGTTATATAGCCCTTTGTTTCCAGAAATATGAGTTAGAGCCAGCCAGGAACCAGATGTGCCCAGGCTTAGCAGTCCAGCAGTTCAGGTCCCAGTAGGGCACCAGGTGCCAGTCATACCCCCCAAGGCGGGGTGTGACAAACTTGGTATCAGAGCAGGTCGTATCCCAGGGAGTCTGCAAGCCGTGCTAAGTAGAGTCCTGCCCATGGATGTGTTGTGCACCACATACTATGGGTAGGAGGGCTGCAAGGCATGATAGGATGGTTGTCTTTTATTCTTATTCAGTCGTGCTGTAGAGCGGTACAATATAGGGTTGAGTCCCTAAAAGCTTACCATATTCTTTGGTTACAGATAATGTCAGACCAGCGCCATGCTATCACAGGTCGGAGCTTAGATGTTGCAGCAGGGGAAGGCACCAGCAGGATGCCTCACCCTCGTTTAGAAATAGCCCGATCAGAGGGCACTACAGAGGCATCGTCCCAGCCTCCTCAGCAGTCTCCACCCCGTCAGGAGCCACTTGGGGCGACATTACCTTCAGCAGTCCCTATACCGACACCTTCCGACCAGGAGGTTAGGAGTGCTGTAGTTATGTTAGCACAGATGATGGCTGCTCAGCGTCAGCCAATGCCATCTACAGTTGCAGAATTATCAGGAGGGCCCGGTAGTTCGAGGGTCCGAGAGTTCTTAGCCTTGAATCCCCCACAGTTTACAGGTACGGACCGGACAGAGGACCCTCAGGATTTTCTGGATCAAATGCAGAGAATCTTCAGGGTTATGCATGTCACGCCTACCGAATCAGTTGAGTTGGCAGCATTCCGGTTACGGGATATCGCTGTGTTATGGTATGAAAGCTGGGAAAGGTCCCGAGGGAGAGATGTGTCCCCTCCCACCTAGTCCAGCTTTTCAGGAGCCTTTCTGGATCATTATTTGCCGCGGGGAGATTCGACAGGCCCGGGTAGACCAGTTCCTGCATCTGGAGCAGGGGGCCATGAGTGTTTGGGAATATTCCTTGCGGTTTGATTCTTTGGCTCGATATGCACCAGCCTTTGTTGATACCATGGCATCCAGAGTGCACCGGTTTATTATGGGGTTGAACCCAGAATATGTTGAGACTTGTATTACAGCCACACTGCGAGAGGACATGGACATTGCTCGAGTTCAGGCATTTGCCCAGAATATTGAGGGCATCAGATAGCGACAACGGGAGATCAGAAGGGTTAGTCAGGAACAGCGTCACCGGGACAGGCCAGTTGAGTTACAGAGGGAGGCCCGGGGAGGACCCAGGCCACGATTGTTAGACAGGCCGCCCAGGCCCCCGCCTCCGCCACAGTCGCAGGGAGGTAGATTCAGCCACAGGGGGCAGTCAGAGACTGGTAAAGGCTCGCAGATGGCAGATTCACCAGTACAGAGGAGGGCGGAGCAGAGTAGGTATACCTCACCACTTTGCCCTATATGCAGTCGACGCCATCCAGGAGCATGCAGGTATGGTTCCATTGCATGTTATATTTGTGGTCAAGAAGGCCATTTGATGAAAGATTGCCCAGCCAGAGGCCAAGAGGACCGAGATAGACAGGATAGGGCATCTGCAGGGTCACGAGCCACGGCATCCTCGACTGGGCGCAGACCCTCAATTTCAGCAGGCAGGGGTCGGGGCAGATCAGGGGCCTCCAGTGCAGGTGCGGGTCCAAGCCGCACATATGCCTTACCAGAGAGGCAAGATTCGGAAGCGTCGCCTGATGTTGTGACAGGTATGTTAACTATCTGCTCGCACCCTGCTTATGTGTTGATTGATCCAAGGTCTACTTTGTCCTATATTACTCCATTTGTGGCACGAAAGTTTAGTATTGCACCAGAATTGTTGCAGCAGCCCTTTTTAGTATCCACGCCCGTCGGTGACTCTATTGTGGCTAGTAAAATTTACCGTGGGTGTACAGTAGAGGTTGCTGACCGTCAAACCACAGTAGATCTGGTCGAGTTAGAAATGATAGACTTCGATGCCATAATGGGTATGGATTGGTTAGTGCCATGCTTTGCCAATGTTGAATGTTGGACCAAGATGATCCGATTCCACTTCCCAGGAGAAACAGTGCGAGAGTGGAAGGGCAGCACCGCTACGCCAAAAGGTAGGTTTATTTCCTACATTCAGGCGAGAAAGTTGATATCTAAGGGATGTATTTACCATCTGGTCAGAGTCCAGGATGTTCAAGCAGAATCTCCGACACTCCAGTCTGTTCCAGTGGTAAATGAATTCCCTGACGTGTTTCCAGGCGAGTTACCTGGCATTCCCCCAGAAAGGGAAATAGACTTTGCTATCGACTTATTACCAGGCACTCAGCCGATATCAATTCCTCCCTATCGTATGGCTCCTGCAGAACTCAGAGAATTAAAGGAACAGTTGAAAGATTTGTTGGATAAAGGTTTCATCAGGCCGAGTACTTCACCGTGGGGTGCGCTAGTTTTGTTTGTGAGGAAGAAAGATGGCTCGCTCCGAATGTGCATAGATTATCGGCAACTAAACAAAGTTATAGTAAAGAACAAGTACCCGCTCCCCAGAATTGATGACTTATTTGATTAGTTACAGGGAGCCAGATACTTTTCTAAGATTGACTTGCAGTCCGGATATCACCAGGTCCGAGTACGTGAGAGAGATATTCCTAAGACAGCGTTCAGGACCCGATATGGACATTTTGAATTTTTAGTTATGTCCTTCGGGTTAACGAATGCCCCGGCAGTCTTCATGGACCTGATGAATAGTATTTTCAGACCTTTCCTGGACTTGTTCGTGATAGTATTCATTGATGACATTCTGGTGTATTCTCGCTCTGAGGCAGATCACCGGACTCACTTGCGGACAGTGCTCCAGATTCTCAGGGACCGTCAGCTGTATGCTAAATTTTCTAAGTGTGAATTTTGGCTTAACTCAGTGGCCTTCTTAGGGCATATCGTCTCAGATGCTGGTATACAGGTAGACAAGCAGAAAATAGAAGCAGTTAAGTCATGGCCTGGGCCTACCACTCCAACTGAAGTTCGTAGCTTTCTGGGGTTGGCAGGATATTACAGGAGGTTCGTTGAAGGATTCTCGACCATTGCGGCACCTCTGACCAGATTGACACAGAAAGCAGTAAAGTTTCAATGGACAGAGGCATGCGAGCAGAGCTTCCAGGAACTGAAAGACAGATTAACCTCCGCCCCAGTACTGGCATTGCCAGAAGGCACCGAAGGTTATTCAGTCTATTGCGACACGTCAGGCGTCGGGTTAGGTTGTGTGTTGATGCAGCATGGTAAAGTAATTTCATATGCTTCCAGACAGCTGAGGAAACACGAAAAGAATTATCCTACCCACGACCTGGAATTGGCCACAGTAATTCACGCCTTAAAAATGTGGAGGCATTACTTGTACGGCGTCCATGTTGATATTTACACAGATCATAAGAGCTTACAGTACATTTTCACTCAGAGGGAGTTGAATCTACGGCAACGCCGCTGGTTGGAGCTGTTAAAAGATTATGATGTGAATATTCTATACCACCCCGGAAAAGCTAATGTCGTAGCAGATGCCCTGAGCCGTAAGTCAATGGGAAGTTTAGCGTATTTGCGACCTGAGAAGCGGAAGTTAGCCAAAGAAATTCATCAGTTAGCTGGTTTAGCCGTTCGAGTAATGGAAACGGAAAATAATAGAGCAGTAATTCAGAATTCTGCTGTGTCATCATTAGTCACAGAGGTAAAGGAACGACAGTACGAGGATCCTAATTTGGTCCAACTCAGAGATAGAATTCAGAGAGGTAAGGAGTCAGATTTTCAGATAACTGAGGATGATGTGCTAAGCTGTAAGGGCCGCCTCTGTGTCCCGAATGTTTCAGGGCTTCGCGGGCGGATCATGCATGAGGTACATTACGCTCGCTATTCCCTCCATCCAGGAGCGATGAAAATGTACCATGACATCAGAGACATCTACTGGTGGCCAGGTATGAAAGCTGAGATAGCTGAATTTGTATCTAGATGTTCTAACTGTCAGCAGGTGAAAGCGGAGCACCAGAAACCGGGTGGTTTGACGCAAGATATAATGGTGCCTATGTGGAAATGGGAAGCGATAAACATGGATTTTGTAACAGGGTTACCCCGTACTAGACGCAGAAATGATTCCATTTGGGTAATAGTTGACAGGCTGACAAAATCAGCTCATTTCTTGCCAGTGAAGGCTACCTTCTCAGCTGAGGATTATGCCGAATTATATATTAGAGAAATAGTTAGATTACACGGAGTGCCAGTATCCATTATTTCAGATAGGGGAGCACAGTTCACAGCTAGATTCTGGCAGTCGTTTCAGAAAGGTTTGGGAACGCAGATTAACTTGAGCACAACATTCCATCCTCAGACAGATGGGCAGGCTGAACGTACAATTCAGACGCTCGAAGATATGTTGCGAGCGTGTGTGCTAGATTTTGGGGGTAGCTGGGATGAGCATCTTTCATTGATTGAATTTGCTTATAATAACAGTTATCATTTAGCTATTCAGATGGCGCCTTTCGAGGCATTATATGGGCGAAAATGCAGGTCGCCGATTGGTTGGTTTGAAATAGGAGAATCAATGTTGGTTGGCCCAGACATTGTTTGGCAGTAAGAGGAAAAGATAAAGCTTCTCGAGAACGTTTACTGACTGCTCAGAGCCGCCAGAAGTCTTATGCAGATATGCGGCGCAGAAATCTAGAATTTGCGGTAAATGACTGGGTATATCTGAAAGTATCTCCGATGAAAGGGGTGATGAGATTAGACAAGAAAGGCAAGCTTAGCCCGAGGTTCATTGGGCCATATCAGATTCAGCGAAGAATAGGCCGAGTTGCATACGAATTGAACTTGCCTCCAGAATTAGCATCTGTTCACCCAGTATTCCATGTCTCTATGTTAAGGAAGTTCGTAGGGGACCCTTCTACAGTAGTTCCAGTTCAGGATGTCCAAGTCACAGAAGAGTTAGCATATGAAGAGGTTCCCGTAGCTATCTTAGACAGACAGATTCGCAGGTTGAGGACTAAAGATGTTGCATCTGTCAAAGTATTGTGGCGTAACAGGAACCGTGAGGAAATGACGTGGGAAGCTGAAGAAGATATGAAAGCCAGATACCCTCACCTATTTCAGGCCTAGTCAGGCGACAGGTATGTCCGTATTGTTACTTATGCAGTACCTTATAGTTGTATGTGTGTGAATAAGAAAGATTGATATTTAGTTATGCAGTGGATCCTAAGATATTACGTGTAGTGCCTGTGTTGGACTTTTCTGCATTTCAGGTTTTTGCTATAGTCCATATTACAGGGGAAACTCTGCCGAAATTTTTCTAGAAAGTAAGTAAGTAGTCCTCTAGATCACAGTGTGCATTCGAGGACGAATGTTCTTAAGGGGGGGAGAATGTTATACCCCGTAGAATTCCCGGCACCTAAATGACCTATTCGCATGTTGGTTAAGCATATTTGAAGGCCATACGTGCTGGAGAAAGGCCCGGGAAAAGATCGGACGAGAAACCTGTCGAACCATCGTGGAAGGAGCTGAGGCAGAACCCCTCCGCGATGGCAGCGTGTCACGAAGGAGAGGCCTCCGCGTTGGCTCTGTGACACGTTGGCCTTGTCCAGGCCTAAGTATATACAGCCCCACTTCGGTTTTAAATGATAAAAACATATTTTAAACTTCCAGAGAACAGAGCAAACCAGCAGAGGGAGAAAAGGAACGAAGGAGATAATATAATTTTCGACCGTTTACGCTGCTAAACGTTGTCCAAATTCAAATTAACTCCAGATACTGAGGTATTTAGAAGCAGAGAGCATTCCTACGGATTCAGTTTCGTGAAATACGGCCGACGAATCGTCGAGCCACCGAGCTAAGGTAAGTGGAATTGCTCTAAATTAGTGTCTATGTGTTCCTAGCTGTGAAGTGAATATTTCTCCCTTCTGGACCTCTGAAAAATAGCGAGTTTCTGACCGTCTTTCGATAAGCCTAAGTTTAGGCTATAAACTATATCGGAAGTGACGTTACTCTTTAAAATAAAGTTGTATTTAGTATTAATTGACATATTTATGAATGCAGTTGGGAGGAAATAGTTGAAGTGCTGGCCGAGCCTCGTCCGACAGCCGGATAGTTCGAGAATAAGGTATGAAAAGCTAATTTCCTCGGCAAGTTAGTAATCTTGGTACAGTACCGTAATTTAAAGGCCAGTAGAATATTCAGAAGGCATGTGTTATGCTTATTATGAATGTTGGTATGGTATTAGAAGTATCGAGTTATAATCTGCGCAAAACTTGCTAGCCCGATAAAGATCCTAATACAAGTGTTAGAATCTGCACAGCATGCTCAATATGTGATAATGCGGAATGTTAGGGTATCGTTGTATTCAGTTAAAGCCCAGTAAAGCAATGTAATATATGTAAGACATTTCAGAGATAGAACGACAAGTTAAAGTGAAGCTAGCAAGCATGTTAGAACTAGTAAATCATGTTACTATAGAAACTCAGTAAACAGCCTGGTTTCCAGCAGAAACACTATATCCTGTTCAGTATTAGCCCCAGAACAGTCTGGTAGGAGACTATATTCATATGTATATATTTACCAGCCTCAACACATATTAAATACGTACAGATTACTATCACTAGCTCAGCATGTAACATATACGATACTTACCCCTATTAGCCTCAGCATGTGAGATATGCAGATAGTATTGCTAGTTGAGACCGTTGTATTGTTTGGGGTTGGACTACCTAGCATCCATGACCGCCCCAGGGTTGATAGCTGTATCGACTCGTACGCCAGAGGACGAGGATATGTCGCTCTATGGAGTGGCATGCCGTCCCACAGGGGACGAAGATGGGATGCCAGTTTTCCCCATATTATGCCTTGGTCGGCTTTGATACACCCCTGTCGAGCGGATACACCCGGGTGTTGATTCAGGAGTCCTTCGGACTCAGGTACAGTTATAGTCAGGGGCTCAGCAAGCCCAAGTGCATACCCAGGGGACCGGCAGGATGCTTACAGGGTTTATAGGAGATGGGATGACCGGGATAGGGTGTAGATTCCGTGCTGGTTGTACCTCCCGGCTTATGGGGGCCGGGTAAGGTTTGTGTGTGCTATGTTATGTTATGTTGTGTTATGCCATGTTACGTTGGATACAAGTAGATCAGCAGTAGAATGATACGTCTCCAGGTACGACCCCTATTTCCTTTCCGTATAAATGAGAGAAGGTATGACTTACATTATCAGCTAGTTAATCTAATTCTTCGTACTTCAGTTTCATCAGTTACATTGTTGTTTCAGATTTTGCTTTCAGTTATTGCTTTACATACTCAGTACCAGCGGTACTGACGCCCGGTGGGGCGCTGCATTACTTGCCTGCAGGTACTCATAGACGAGCAGGCGATACTACGTGATTCCTGTCAGCGATCGAGTATTCAGCTCCTGTCATCCGGAGACTGAATCCCAGAGGTGTATTTCAGTTCTTTGCTGTATAGTACGGGTAGGTCGGGGCCCTGTCCCGATCATTTCTATTGCTATTCCTAGAGGCTTGCAGTCTGTATATATCTCCCTGTGGTCAGATGAGCCGGTCGTGTGAGGCCGTGCAGTTGTATAGCTGTTAGTACCCTTTCTTTCTTTTATGTTGGCCGTGTGGGGCCATAGTTTGCCAGTAGTGGTGACCTTGCCGGTTACGTAGCTTTCTAGTACTTCATGATTGAGTTATAGATAACTAGACAGCATGGTGGCCTTGTCGGCCCGCATAGGTTTCCCTGAATTGATATGTTTCTGGTCAGCTGTTAGTACAGGTACAGGAGGCTATAGGCCAATGGGCCGGGGGCTGTGTTCACAGCCGTTATAGCTCTTTGTTTCCAGAAATATGAGTTAGAGCCAGCCAGGCACCAGATGTGCCCAGACTTAGCAGTCCAGTAGTTCAGGTCCCCGTAGGGCACCAGGTGCCAGTCATACCCCCCAAGGCGGGGTGTGACAGTCTTCATAGATGATATTCTCATATACTCTCGGAGTGAAGAGGAGCATGACGCTCATTTGAGGATTGTGCTACAAATTCTCAAGGATTGCCAACTATTTACAAATTTTAGCAAATGTGAGTTTTGGTTGAACTCAGTAGAATTTTTGGGTCATGTGATGTCAAGAGAGGGTGTGTAGTGGACTCTCAAAAGATAGAGGCGGTGAAGAATTGGCCTAGACCAGTTAATCCTTCGAACATCAGGAGCTTTCTAGGTTTACCTGGATATTACGGGAGGTTTTTTCAAGGATTTCATCCATTATAGCATTGTTACTAAGTTGAACGTCAAATTTCAGTGATCGGATGCCTGTGAGAAGAGTTTTTAGGAGTTGAAGAATCGACTCACTTCAGCCCCAGTATTGACTCTACCAGAGGGCATAGATAGATTCATTGTGTATTATAATGCCTCTAGGATTTGTCTTGGTTGTGTGTTGATGTAGCATGGTAAAGTCATTGCGAATGCCTCTATACAACTTAAGATTCATGAGAAGAATTACCTGACGCATGACCTAGAGTTGGCAGCGTGGTATTTGCATTGAAGATTTGGAGCCACTACTTGTATAGGGTGCATGTGGATGTGTTCATGGACCACAAGAGCCTTCAGTATGTGTTCACTCAAAAGGACCTGAATTTATGACAAAAGAGGTGGTTAGAACTTCTCAAGGACTACGACATGAGTGTTCTTTATCATCCAGGTAAGGCCAGTGTAGTGGCTGATGCCCTTAGTAGCCTGTCCATAGAGAGTTTGTCTCATGTTGAGGATGGAAGGAAGGAGTTGAAGGAGTTGGCAAAGGATGTTCATAGGCTCGCTTGTTTAGGGGTTTGCCTTGTTGACTCAATGATGGTGGTTTCATTGTTTAAAATGGGTCAGAATCGTCATTGGTGACCGAAGTCAAGGTTAGGCAAGACGAGGATCCTATCTTGGTAAAGTTAAGGGAATCTGTCTAGAATCAAAAGGCTCCTAAGGGGGAGATGGTGTACTTTGTTATTAGGGTCACTTATGTGTTCTGGGTGTTAGTAACTTGAGAGAGCAGATGTTTAGTGATCACGGGCAAAAATAGCATGCCCGAGATACGCTTTATGACTTAAATTAGTCTTGTTTTTCTAAGTTATTGTATATATTTTCATGTAGTTTTATATGAATGTGAAGATATGTGCTAACCAACATGATCAACCTTTGTTTTGTAGGTTTTGATGACTTTTGAGTAACTAATCCATGAGTTGGTGACGTAGAGGCTTGGAAACAAAATTAACCCGCGAACGTCGGCAAAGAGGAGGCAAAAAATAGCCCACCTGTGCATCTGCAACGTGCCACGGCAGGCCGGCTGCGCGACATGGAGGTGTCAACGCGCTGCCCAAGCAGCGTGACACGCTGCCAACGCGGCAGGGTGCTACCGAGGCCAAATTTCGGGTGATTTCCAGAGAGCTTTCATGGTGCCTCCGTGTCACGGAGGCAGTGCTCCGCGATACACTCCATGACACGGAGCCGTTCCATGACAGGCTAAATTAAGCACATTTTCCATTTACTATAAATAGGTCCCTTAGCTCCTAATTCCACTTGGTCACGATTTTATTCTGGAAAACTACCTAGGAGTGAAGGGAGAAGTGGGAGAACTCATCTAGGGTTTGTCAAATTCCCTTCTCATCTACCAAATTCATGTAAGTATGTTAGTTTAGTAGTAGTTAATTGTAGTTTTACGAACATGAATGGCAAGAACCCTTCCTCTAGGGTTGAAGCCATGAATTATGATTGTGATTTTATGAAATTGTTTTGGAATTAAGTTATTGATTGTTGTTTTCGTCTTGCATTCTGGATTGTTGGTTGTTTTTATGATTGATCACCATGAAAACATATACGTTAGCTTGGGCAATTGCTTGAGAAAGAATTACCTAGGTCAGGACATGAGAATGTAAGGAGCATGTTTGTATCTCAAGATATAATTTCGTGTTAGGATAGAAATATACCTAACACCTTGCTTGGTTGATAAACGGGGGTTATCAAAGACCAACTTAGGATTATCACATCACCACTCGAAGAAGTAGTTGTGAGGCTAAGTTGAGTTAAATGGTTAGACGCATGAAAGCCCCTAATCGTTTCCCTGTAAACCACAACATAATTAATTGCCCGCGAACTAGAAATTAGCATCCTCGCTCACAATGATGCAGTGAGGCTAGTTTGCCTTGTTTAGAGGCTCGAAAGACCATTAACATGCAATTCTAATTATGTGAAACAACAATTGATAGTTTCATGCTTAACCCATTGCAAATCGTAGTATCGCATGATTATCTGGTTTTAACTCTATGTTGCTCCTAGAGTAAATTCAGGATATTTCGTTGACCAAAACAAACTTAATTAAATCTCCCTCGAAAACTTCTATAACCAACACTTGAGAAAGTTAAGATCACACTAGAAATGGATAGTTAGAGGAATGGGTCCAGTCCCTGTGGGTTCGACATTCCGGTTCTCAAAAAGAGCCACTATATTACTTGCACAACCCGTACACTTGCGGACGCGCGAATCGGGCACGTCATTTAGCGAGGCTCATGGATCTCGGTATTTCATCCACCCAGGTGTCACTAAGATGTACAGTGACCTACGGGAGATCTATTGGTGGAATGGCACGAAGAAGGACATAGTAGAGTTTGTGGCTAAGTGTCCAAATTGTCAACAAGTGAAAGTTGAGCATCAGAGACCTGGAGGTATGCTACAAGACATTAGTATCCTTACTTGGAGGTGAGAAGAAATCAATATAGACTTCATTATAGGATTTCCTTGTACACACTAACAATACAACTCTATATGGATAGTTGTAGATAGGTTGACTGAAGCATCACATTTCCTATGGGTCAAAACTACCGATTCAGTTGAGAAATATGCTATATTGTACATTTGGGAGTTAGTTCGTTTGCACGGAATTCCCTTGTCCGTCATCTCAAATAGAGGTACACATTTTACCTCACAGTTTTGGAGATCGTTTCAAAAGGGACTTGGTACTCAGGTCAAGCATAGCACGACATTTCACTCGCAAACAGATGGTCAAGTTGAGCGGACCATTCAGACTCTTGAAGATATGCTGAGAGCTTGTGTGATTGAATTCAAGGATAATTGGGATGATCATTTGCCTCTCATTGAGTTTGCATACAATAACAGTTACCACTCCAGCATTCAGACGGTTCCATTTGAGTCTTTTTATGGGCGAAGGTATAGATCACCTATCGGGTGATTTGAAGTAGGCGAGCCTACATTGATAGGGCCAGATTCAGTTCATGAGGCCATGGAGAAAGTCAAACTTATTAGGGAAAGGCTGAAAATAGCTCAGGCCTCAGAGTCATTAGAAGTTGTATGCGGATGTGAGACAGAGAGAACTTAAGTTTTGAGTTGATGATTGGGTGATTTTGAAGGTGTCTCCCATGAAGGGAGTGATGAGATCTGGGAAAAAGGGAAGCTAAGTCCTCGATATGGTGGTCCTTACAAGATTCTGAGGCGAGTGGGCAAAGTGGCATATGAGTTGGAGCTACTAATAGAATTAGCTTTGGTACATTCAGTTTTTCATGTATCTCTACTGAAGAAGTGCATTGGTGACCCAACCTTGGTTGTTTCAATGGAGAGCATAGGTGTGAAGGATAGCCTTACTTATGAGGAGATTCCTGTTGAGATCCCTGTTCGTCAGGTTCGGAGGTTGAGAAACAAAAAAGTAGCTTCAGTGAAGGTTTTATGGAGGAATCATCTTATGGAAGGAGCTATGTAGGAAGCCGAAGTAGATATAATAGTTAGATACCTGCATCTTTTCCCTTCTGGCTCAGTTCCAGCATGAGGTATCAGTTTCCTCCATAGTACTCTATCCATTTTTATGTCAAGTTCATGTCTCTCAGTTCCTTTTATGTTTTACCGTGTATTTAAGGTTCATGAATTCAGTTTAGTCATATGTATCAGTCCGAGGTTAGTCACTCCGTCAGTTTTCAACTTCAGATGTTTAGAATTTGGAATTGCAATTCCTTTTCTCAGCCTTTCAATATGCTTAATCCATATTCAAGGACGAATGTTCCCAAGGGGAAGATATTGTAATACCCCAAAAATTTTTAAGACTAGATTCAGGATTCGAAGTATGTTTCAGCAGAAAATTTGGAAGTTTTCTCTCAGTACGACTCATCGTATGAGTCGTAAGGTGTTTGTACAGGTCGTAGGATGATCCTTGGTGGAGAGCCAGAAGTTCACCCTTACAACCACGAGTCATGGTATGTGGGTACAACTTGTGGTCAGGAGTTGTAGCAGGTCATTGGATTTTTCAGGTGCTGATTATATGAGTGGTCGTATTATTCATAGTAGGGAGTTATGGATCATGATAGGCAATCATGGAAATCTTCATAGAGTTGGAGAAAATTGGATTGGCTAACCACGGGAGCAAGTCACGAGTCGTAGGAGGATTGTATGACTCGTAGTACAAGTCATAGCAGCTGACAATGCAATTTTTTCTGCGAAATCATTAAGGGTATTTTTATAAATCATAAACTATGTCGTTTTAAACCCTAAAAGGAGTGTTTTAAGAGGTTTTAGCCTACTCCAAGTCATTAGGATTTCCCATGAATGCAAAGCTTTGAATTCTCTTGGAAGATCAATCTAGAAATTTTATCAATTCTTCCCCAATTCTCTTGGGCTTTCAAAGACTAGTTGAGAATCAGTTTACCCAGGTATATAGGGCTATGAATGAGAGTTTTCTTTCACTGTCATGCCCAAATTTCTCTTTAAGTCCATGAATTCAAGTTCAAATCCAAGTTTATGATCTTATAGGATTTTAACCCACTTTTATGAAATTCTCTATGATATGTCTATGGGTCAATTCCACTCATGTTCCAAAAACTTGTTTTAAGATTTATGAGCAGATTTTATTATACAATTTGATTATAAATTCATAATTTAAAGTTTTAGTTATGCCCTATTATGCAAGTTTTATGAAAAAGTCAAGTTTATGAATCATGATTTCAAGTTTGATGAGATATCTAGCATGAATGAATGTTTATGAATTACCCATGTATGAATCCATGATTTTGACTTATGAAGTATATTTCAAGTATGCATGATTTTAATATTTGGGCAAGCCCACACAAGTTAAGTATGTTTTTTATGATTTAGCCAAGGCTAGTAAGATCAGCTTATTATATGTTTTGGAGTCAAGACTCCCATTATAACTTATGATATGTTTTGGAGTCAAGACTCTCCATGTTCATATTTCAGGCTATGCATTTGATTATGATTTCAGCTCCATCGAAAAACAATAGGAGCACTATGCATATGTTTTACAGTAGTGTCTAGCACCTAGTAGGGTTGGGGTTTCAAGATTTTCCAGTCTCATAAACTATGAGACAACGTAGGTATATTTATATTTGAGACCTATCAAGAGAGTTTTTCTGCCCGCAAGGAGCCTTCAGCTTGATATCGATATCATGGTAGCGTCCTTAGCCCTGACAAGATTTTGGACGGCTCTGTCCACTTCAATGTGTTAGATGGGGCATCATGTAAGCTCTATTGTGATGGTGTCAGTTATGATGAGTCTCCCATTGTTCCTCATGATTTCAGTTATTCTTGTTCATGACTTATGATATTATGTGTTACAGCAAGTTTTACCTAATGATCGATTTATGAGCTTTTACTTATGTTTTCAGCTATTACAAGTCATATGATTTCTATTTTTAGCTATGGGTCATTCTATTCAGATATGATACTCAGTTTATATATACATGTTTCAAATTTAAATTTCAGTATGCAGTCTTTACTCTCATGATCTTATGATTTATGTTTATATGCATGATTTTAGTTAACATCTATTTAACATGTTTTACTTATCTTGAATACTCAGTATATTTCAAGTACTGACCGCCTACTCTATGATGTATCATTTCATGATATAGGTCCAAATATCAGACTCAGTTCCACTGCTAGTCCAGTTTCCTGCAGTTTAGTTTAGTCCCCATCGTTGGTGAGTCCTCATTTTTCGAGGATATTCAGTTTAGCATTTAATTATGTTATATTCAGTGACACACTTTAGTGAGCTTGTTGGGTGTGTTGTCCTATCAACTCATTAGATAGTTTAGAGGCTTATCAGATATGATGTAGATTTTCAGCATTGTCGAGTGTTGACTATGTTTATGATTGTTATGTTATTCAGACTTCCATTTATTCATATTTAAGATATCAGTTTCTGCTTTATTAAGTGCTCTTTAGTTGTTATGTTCATATCATGGATTGATTTGAAGCCATTCATAGTTCTAGGAGCCCGTGTCTCGAATCAGGATTGCAGCTCAGATCGTGACACTAACTAAGTGATTAACCATATCTAGTTACTAATGCCAGATAAATAAGAAGAAATCATTTGCAATAGTAAATAAAATGATGACATAACTAATTAAAAATATTTTTATGCAAATAGGTACAAATTAGTAATTACAAAATAAGTTACAAAAATGTAAACTTCTAACTACCCCAAAATGCATAAATAAAGAAGATAATGCTCATATAAAATCTAAAGTGAATTAACTCAAAACAACATTTAACTCTGGAGTGATTGCTTAACATGTATAAAGTCTTAAAAGACTTTTATAGTCAAAGTGCAAAGGTTATGAGAGACTATAAGTGTATCACACCGATTATCCATCTGATAAGGAGGAACATATAAAGGAGAGGTTATTTTAACGGGATTATCCTCTACAACTTAGATAATACTTTGCAACCAACTTAATGGTGGTTCATATTATCCAGCGACCAATCGGCTATTATCTCCCAATTACACCCCTAATTAAATTATATCACGATTCAAATGATCGTGATTGATACCCACACTAATTCCCCTGATGGACGGACCAACGTGTCGCAACTAGTTCATCCGATTTTGACATTCATACTATTAAATAAGCACTCTTAAAATTAAAAAAATGGAAGTCTTATAAAAGTGAAAATAATTACTGGCGGCATCTATCTATTACATTCTCAGAAACTGAAAGTCATTGTACTTGAGGACAACTACCTAGCCGCAGTCTACGAGGATTAAAATAAGAAAATAAATAAGTCAATATCTGAAACAAAAGACATCTCCTTTCAAGGGAAATTGCAGCAGCTCAAAAGAAATCAGCCCACCCTCGGATATCTAGCTGCTCCTACAGATGAGGGCATAATATACTAGTAGGCATCATCATCCGACCTTCCATAATAATGTATATACATGTAAAAAAACAACATACATTCACTAAAACAGATAGTGATTAGATAACACGAATTCTAGAATCAGTCAGAGTAAGGTGTGAAGTTGGCCTGCTCACTAGATTGGGCCTTGTTGCACCGGTGTTGTGACTATAGCAGCAGTCTTCTCACAGTGTTAAGGGTACTGCCGCTGCAGCGGTACTGCATAGGCGGTAACTCGACTCATCTGACAACCTTAAAATTTCACTTATCAATTCTCAATAATTAGCTCATCAACTCCGTTCAATTGATACATAGCTACAATTTGAATAGTCAACTCACCACAGATCACATGGGATATACAATTGAATTCTCAACAATCAATTCATCAACTCATTATAGACTCATACATTACTTTACAAGTAATAAAAAGTCATACACAAGTATATTAATATTGCAACCACATATAAACTACGCATGCAAGGATTTTAATTTCACCGGTTCCAATACTTCCGAATGAATCTTTACTATTCGGGTCTTGTCTTAGTATCATACCATCAGTGATGTACCGGGCACACACCTCAATCACATCATCATGAACACTCAATCACTGATCAACGATGTTCATACATGCCATAGGATCTTATTTTTGCCCCTCCAATCATAACCTGCAGGGGACTCTAGAAATCCATATATTGTACTAGCATGGTACCCCTCCCACTCATTTTCTCGTCTGGATGCTCCCTCTCCCCTCGTGCAAGAGCCACTCAATCATCATTGCTCGCTCGGATGCTCCTCTCGGATACGAGCCACTCATCTCAGAATATTCATAGTATCCACATTCATTCTCATAATCAATATATTATCATTAAATCCTTTGACATGACTTTTAAGAGGTCTCATCTTACCTCCATTAACGTAAACATTCAAATAATTTGATATCATTCTCAACAAATACAAAAGAGCATGCACAAACATACATATTTACTTCTATACTACACATGTAACAACATCGCATTAGGATCACTCAATCAGGGAACTCAACGAGAAAGATTTACAACCCTTAAGGTCTAGAGACTAACATACACATTATCAGTTCACATCTATACATGCCATTATAAAAAGTCTAACCCTTTCTAAACCATAACCTACCTCGACTTAGAGGATCGAATGTCAATCACTTCACTGGAGCCTTGCCTTTCACAGCACTTCTGAACGTTCAAAGTCTAAAACAAAAAATAAAATAACATTCCATCATTCACTTCTTTGACCAAGGGATTGGAAATTCACACCCTCTTGGTTCTATCTATTATATGGTCCAATTTGATATTTCAAAGTTAAATTATCATAATCCAACCTAGTTCATGGAGTTTTCTACTCCTCTAGGCTCCCTTAAAGCAGTGTTTTGAGTTAAGAGTTCTAACTTTACCGATTTCTAGGTCTCATACTATCATATATATGAAATTATACATCACAGTCCCCCTAGGAAGCAACAAATACGAGTTTACAAATACAGGAACCAATCATCCTTCAATACCCAATCAATTCTCTTACTTTTCATCATTATAAGTTTTTTCACCTAGAATTCTCTACCATAATAGGTCCCCCTATCGATATCTATAGGTTAGGGAATCAAAATAATGAAAAATCAATCAAACTCTTACATTAGGAAGGGGAATTACTCCGCTGTTGAAAAAGTCACCACTAATTCCAGAATTTCGTGCTTTAGAAATAATGGGGCATAACCCCTAAAATCCCACTTAAAACCCACATACTGATTCTCATCATCCGCTACAGTGGATACGCTATGGCGGTCAAGGCACTGCCATGACGGATCTGGCGATTATTCTCCTGGTACATTACAACGGGACTCCAACCATCATAATGGTCTCGCTGCAGCGGAAATTCCCTCACTGTAGTCTCCCGTAACTAGTAGCTCCCAATTCCTGCTCTCAAACCACTCCCCAACTCAGAATTTTCACTCCCCCGTAACCAGTAGCTCCCAATTCCTGCTCTCAAACCACTACCCAACTCAGAATTTTCACTAACACTCAACCAATGCCTTCCTACCCACGACTTAGGCCAGTTAGAATATTCCAAACTTATTCCCCTCGTAATGGCGTATATATCATTACAGACAATCTAAGTTAAATTATTTTAAATATAAATAACTTTAGTTGGCATAAAAAATTACTATTGTCTTTTTTTAAATCTGCAACATAAAAGAAATTCATAACATGAAAAAAAGAAGGAGATAGATTAACACAAAAATGAAGGTTGGAGATTGAATCAAAGATGTTGATGTAGAAGAGTTGATGAATTAAATTATGCAATTATAAATTCATTTATAAAAGTAAAGAATTTATAAATTAAAAAAAATTAAAAGTATAAGAATATTAGGACATTACTATTAGAAAAGGAAAAAAATTATCAAAAAGGAAAAAAAACTCTTTATTGACAATGAAAAAGGTAAAAAAAAAGAACAACTTTTATATCGAAAAGGAAAAAAAGTTTTTGTGAAAGTTTTTTTTAAAAAAATTACACTAAAAATAGAGCTATACACAAGTAGAAAACTGTTAGAAAAACTTTGGCGAGATGTGCTTCGTTCTATCTCCTTTTATGAATCCTCCCTTTAGTTGTGTTATGCATGCTGCATTATCTTCATACAAAATTGTGGGTACTTTGTCATATTTCAAACCATATTTTTCTCTAATGAGATGTATCATGGACCTTAACCACATATATTTTCGGCTTGCTTCATGAATAGCTACTATCTCAACATGATTTGATGAAGTAGCTATGAGAGACTACTTTATAGGTCTCCAAGATATGGAAGTACCTCCACATATGAACACGTAGCCAGTTTGAGATCGAGCTTTGTGTGGGTCAGATAAATACCTAGCATCAGCATAACCAACAAGATCGGGACTGCAATTGTTAGAACAATATAAGCTCACATTGGTAGTCTCTTTTAGATACCGCATTATGTGTTTGATCCCATTCCAATGTCTCCAAGCAGGAGCAGAACTATACCTTGCTAACAAATAAACTGAAAGGCTATATCAGGTCTTGTAGTGTTTGCAAGATACATTAGTGCACCAATTTCACTAAGATATGGTACTTCAGGACCAAGAATTTTCTCGTTCTTTTAAATCCTTCAAGAATTTTTATATATCCTTCAGTCTCTCTAGACATGAAAATAATTTCATTATGCGCATATCAAGTTTTTCATATATTTCCATACTTATGAGGAACCTCAAAATAATTGCATCCACCACAAGAGGACCTTTCCGTATAATAATGTCAGAATTTACAAAAAATCTTTATGCCACAAGAATCCATTTATATCCACTGGCATTATACTTGAACTGCGTACTTTTAATTGGCCAATCATTTATTTGTCCATACCTATTGACATATTTGAATACAAGATCCTCATCAATATTTATAATATTGAGCACTACATTATATCAAAGGTATCGTCGACGATCATTTTGATATCAGTTCCAATGCGACATAACTTATTAAGATCTCTTCATTTTTCGTTATTTTCAGGTACCTGAACCTTTGCCAAGGTTTTATGAAGTGTTATGCCGTGGTGCTTTCTTAAAGTACTTGCCTCATCATTATGACCATCTTAATCACTTGCTCCTCTCCTTCTTCAAGAAGTTCTATATTTTGAACCGTTTGGTCTATCACGCTCCAGGCGTCTCATAGACCCTGTCCTTCAAGGACCTTTCATTGGAGCATTTGCAACTGAATTATAAAATAGAGTTAGCAAATATATTTGGCAATTGATTTGCAATATTTTGCAAGTGAATTATCTATTGAACTTTAAGTTCACTTTTTTTTTCCCGAGGATCTAGATAATTCATCCCACACTCAATTTTCAGCTGCTAATCACTTCTCCCCCTAATGTTAGAAAAACTAACATTTATCCCCCAAACTCATTTGGGGACCCATCTTTGTGTGTTGTGGTGGAGCAATTGAATCATATATCGCACATTCAAATTTTTAGATGGAATTATTTGGTTCCTGACCCTGAACCAATTGTGATAGGGGAACCTTTTTGGCTTGATGCATTCAAGTGTTGCCATATGTTAAATAAACATATCTCATACCAAATTTTATTTGGGAGTTTTATTCTCATAACCAATGATTTAGCTATAATTGGAGGCATACAATTTTTGCTAAACCAACATAGATATGAATCAGCATTATCAACATGATTTTATAATTTGGAACTATGCTCTTAATTTAATAATTCGAGCAACAACCTTACAAAAATCAATTGCAAGTTGATATCAAAACACATGTGACCATTTCATAGATGCATCTATTAGCAAACGGTTCACATGGTAGGTGAATGGGCTATATTCACCCTTTTATAAGTTCCAAAATTTCAGGGAATATAATTCCAATCTTAGATGATCAAGATCATTCTATCACGGAGAACAAGCAACACAAGAGAATTATTGAAGAATCTTTTATTTCTTCAACATATGGCCACGTGAATTCTCAATTATTTTTGCATCACATTTGAACCGGGATGGTCAACCGGTTATGCCAACTTATTTTGGTACACTTCTAGTTTACTTTCATATGTGATTTCATCATCGTACTCATATTTATGTACTACAAATAAAAAAATTGCGGTTAATCTTTTACATAAATATTTATAACCCGCTTCAATTGTAGTAGCATGAAGATATTAGATCCTCCCATAATTTATAGTCTCAGTTTTTTTTCAATGTCCTTGAAATTTATAAGTTTCCTTTTGAGACTTACTACGATAATTTCATTCCTTCAAGTAGTAATACATTAGCTCTTCCGAAGCTCTCAATTAATTTTGTGTACTACCACATATTCAATCATATCAACATTATTAATAGTTTCTCCACATAGTTTCAACTTAGAAACAATTTTGAATGTTGATGAGCTATACTCATGAACAGACTTATAGTCTTGATGGATCCAATCATATCGTTCCTTTGGGTGGATGACCATCTTCAGGTGGTCATACCTTTCTTTTAGGCTATTCCACAAAATAAGTGGATCCTTAATCATGAGATATTAAATTTTCAGAATTTCGTCAATATGATGACGCAAGACTATCATAGTCTTAGCACGATCTTGATTTGATGCTTTATTTTCTCTTTTAATGGTGTCTCCAAGACCCATTGCATCCATAAGAATTTCAGTATCCAACACCCATGAAAGGTAGTTCTTGCCCGAACTTTGAAGGGCAACGAAGTCAAATTTCGTACGATTAGCCATATTAAAAGAAAAAGAAAAATAATACCTTGGCCTTCAAATTTTGAGACAATAGAGTCGTAGAGCAACAATATCACCAAAGGAATATCACTCCTGTGGTTAAGTAATACATTTTTCGAAAAAGAAATTTTAAGTTTTCTTACCTCAGATCTTTCAAAGTGAGTGTTCAAGGCAGAGACTCGTGCTGATAACGTGTTATGAAATAATACAGAAAGAACAAAAATATTATAGAGAACGAGAGAAGAGAGAAGTTCTTATTTCTCTTGATGGGATGAAATATAATGAAGGAGAACCCCTCTATTTATAGGGATAATTTCTCCTAACTTTTCTCCAAAAGATAGACTTTCACTATAATATAAACACATGTATCCACTACAATACAAATACCTTTATAGACATTCACTATAATACAAATATATAATAGGGTAGAAAAGATTCATGACTATCATAAAGAAAAAAAGAAGAGAAAAAAAATTATCAAAAAGAAAAAAAGAACTCTTCGTTAACAATGAAAAAGAAAAAAAACAACTTTTGTATCAAAAAGGAAAAAATAATTTTGTGGAAGGACTTTTTTTTAAAGATTTACAATATAAATTGAGTTATAACATAAGTAAAAAATCTAATATAATATAATAAGGTAGAAAACAATTTATGACTGTCATAAAGAAAAAATGTCGGTTAATCTTTTTTACCTTTTTTAGATTTACATCATAAATAAAGTTATGCCACAAATAGAAAATCTAATATGATAAAATAAGTCGGTGAAAATAATTAAAGATAATAATCGTGTAAAAATAGTAAATGACAATTTTGTCTATTGTGATGTCTTCTAATGAAGGGTAAAAAGTTCAATCAACATTTCTAAGGACCTTTACACTTCTAATATAACTAGAAATGAAGATGTTCGGGACAAGGCAGGAGTGACTTTGGCAAAGGAAAAGATGCGGGAATGAGGCTAAGATGGTTCGGGCATGTGAAACGAAGAGGCATAGATGCCCTTGTGGAGGTGTGAAATATTAGTTATGATGGTTCCAAAAGAGATAAAGGTAGATCGAAGAAGTATTGGAAAGAGGTGATTAGACAAGGCAAGACACAGTTGCAGCTTACCGAGAAAATGATTTTAGAAAGGAGGTTTTGGAGGACACATATTAGGGTAGAAGGCTAGTAGGTAGTAGAGTATTGTCTCCCATATCCGCATATAGTAGTCGAAGTATTTCTTCTGTAGTTTTTGTCCCCGGACTTATGCTACTATATATTGTCTCTTTTGATTCAAATATTGCACTCTTTTGTTGTAGTTATTGTTCCTTCTTGAGAAGAATTTATCATGTTTTCTATTTTTGCCATGATTTCTTCACTTTCATTTTTTATCATGATTTTAATCGACTTTTATATAATTTTTCTTGTGTCGAGGGTTTATTGAAAATAGTCTCTCTGCCTCCCAAGGTAGGGTAATGTCTGCATATACTTTACCTTCTCCGGATCTCACTTATGAAATTACATTGAGTATATTATTATTATTACTAGTGTTACACCCCATAAGTTTTTAACGTTTAGTCGGCCTATTCGTATGTTGGTTAAGTGTTTTAGAGTGTCATACGTACGAGGAAAGGGCCCAGGGAAATGCCGAACGAGTGCCAAGTCGGGATTTCATGCGAGGAGGCCGAACCAAGCTGCCCAGAGGGGCAAAGTGGCACGGAGCAGCTCCTCTGTGTTAGCCAACATGGCAAGGAGCAGAATCAGCGCGATGGGTAGAGTGCCACGTTGCCTTGTCTGCTGCTTCAAGTATATATAGGTCTCACCCTTAGATTTCATGTTATTTTCTCAAATAAACTCGGCCAGCAGAGTTAGAAGCGAAGGGGAATTATGATTTTCATCCGATTACGCCGCTAAACGCCGTCCAAATCTAAATTAACTCCGGGTATTAAAGTATAAAGCTGTAGGGAGCATTGCTACGGAGTTATTTTCGTAAAATACGCCCGGAAAATCATCGTCCGGCCGAGCTTAAGTTGATAGAATTGTTCAAAACTAGTGTCAATACGATCACATGCCTAAAGTAAGTATTTCTCCCTTCTAGATTCCCGAGAAATTACTAGTTTTTGATCGTCTTTCGATAAGTTGAAGTATAGTCAGTATATATATTATAAGTTCTTGTTTTCTTCGAATATAGTAATAAAGCAGCCCTATTCTTTCATTAAATATGATTGCAGTTGAGAAGGGAAGTTGAACACGAGCCGAAACTTGCCATTTAATCGGTAAACAGCGAACGAGGTATGTTAAGGCATTTTCTTTTCGCAAGTTAGTTTCTTCAGCATAGTAGTCTAGTATGAATCCCAGTAAAGCATGTTAGGAGTATGTTAACATGTCTAATTGTTGTTGTCAGTTGAGACTCGTAAATTGTATTGTATTGGGTTGGATTATACCTGTATAGCTTCCGTGACAGGATTAATAGCTGTCTCGTCACCCGCCAGGGGCGAGGATACGTCGCTCTATGGAGCGACATGCCGTCCGCAAGGGACGAAGATGGAGATCCAGATCCTCATATTGCCATGGTTGGCCTTATATACACCCCCGCCGAGCGCTTATGTCCGGGGTGTAGATGTCAGGAGTCCTCCGGACTCAGACACAACTACAGTCAGGGGCCGAGCGGGCCCAGTTGCAGACCCAGGGCTATAATGTTGTCATTGAATTCAAACTCAATCTCCATGTTTATTGATACAAATAAGGATTAAAACTATTATTGTATTCGTTTATGATACAAGAGATCTTGTCTTATTGTAAATATTTTTTCACTTTTCAATATAATTATTGAAAAGTATAGCATGAACTTTTCTACCCTGTAAAAATTAAACTTTAATGGTCAATATATATATATATATATATATATATATATATATAACATAAAAAAATAGATAAGAACTAAAACATATATTAAAAAATATAAATGATAAATATAGAATATAACACGAAAAAGAATTATTACCTCTTCGTCAACTAACAGTTACTTTTTTATATTCTTTTACTAATTCAGATCCAATTACTAAGACTTTTATTATCTAATGAGAATCATATCGCCTTAAGTTTTTAATTAACACAATTTCATTCGCGAAATCATTTTCAGATTTCATTACAAGATTATCTACAAATTTCGCACAAGATTTATAATTGTAATAATTTATAATTTTATTAGAAAAATATTTTATGAGATGAAGATATTACTTTAAATATTTGAATGTATGTATAGATGAAGAATATCATCTACAAATAACACAAAACTTAACTTACATAATATCAATATAAGACTCAATTAGAAGATAACATAGTATCAATATTAGAGTCAACTAAAGGAGACATATAAGTTAAATTATTTTGAATACAAACAATTTGAACTGGTATAACAATTACTATTGTCTTTCAAATCCACAATATATGTCAGGCCCCACCTTGGGAGGTGCGACTGGCACCTAATGCCACACTAGGATCTGGGCTGCCCCAGCTAGCTGTACGCAATGTTGGTGCCTACTAGCAACTCATAATCAAGTATTCAAACCGCTATATCTCGGCTGTAAACACAACCTTGGGAAGACAAGGCCAGGTAACACCTATAAAAGAAAACAGCTAGCCCAGCCAATATAGTACTAAAAGGGATCCTGTGTGGGTCGACAAGACCATCACGCTATCTAGTTATAAATAGAATGAAAATAGGCAGCCTATACTGGGCCCCACGCCAACAACAACCAGCTAACTAAAGACTGTAGTCTGCAAGCCTCTAAGACTGAAAAATATTGGTCAAGACAGGGCCCCAGCCTACCCAAATGATATTCAAATAAAAGACGGCAATCTATATAAGCTGGCAGCTCCGGATGAAAGGAGCTAGCCGAACTGCTGACCCTGAACAACTACTAATGGAAGTCCTGAATTCTGTTTGTCTAAACTTGCAGGCAAGTATGCAGCCCCATAGTTCGACATAAGTATAATATGTACCAAATATGTAATGTAGTAACAGAAGCTGATTAAAACTGATAAAGAACTGAAAGTGAACAGTAGTAAGGGCTAGAAGTTAACTTGTAAGATTTCTTATCCATAACCTGCATCTAGTAAAACACTACACGTATATGAGCTGAAACTGTACGTCTATTCATTCATAAGCTATAGCTGGCAGACAAATATACAGACAAGAACCTAACCTGGCCCCCATAATTCGCGAGGGTACAAGCAACACAGAAATAACCTACCTGAGCCCCCATAAGCCTCGGCAGGTGCCAATCAATCTATATACCTCTATTGATACCCCGTAGACTCTGCAAGTAACTGTAACTATATCTGAGCCATCGTGGCTCCTGTAACTGTATCTGAGCCGTCTGGGCTCCTGTAGCTGTATCTGAGTCATATGGGCTCCTGTAGCTGTATCTGGACCCCGAGCCTTGGCCCGACTATGGGTCATAATGTAACTGCTATAACTGGATCCCGAGCCTTGGCTAGACTGAGGATCATAATGTATCTGCTGTAACTGGACCCTGAGCCTTGGCTCAACTATGGGTCATAATGTCATCTCTGGAGGTAACTAGACCTCAATACGGTCCTCACGACCTCAATTTGGTGTAACTCAATACGGCCCTCACGGCCTCAGTCTGGTCCTTTCGGACATCATACTGCCCCTGCGAGCATGACCCTATAGGCAACAACATCCAATAACCCAAACGCCGTTTGCAGAGACCAAACTAACTAGGGTAACTCTGACAAGGGTCATTATGTCGTCATTTTGGACTCAATTCTATTCGTAGCAGCTGACCATAATAGTCTTACTATGGAATACTTGTCCTCAGCATAGAACAACTGTGAGGATGCTACTATTCGGATATGCTCTTAAGAAATCAGCCCTAACTTTCTGTAGGCAGCTTACTATAACTCTTAGTTTGAAGGTAATACTGTAATACTGTGGTTCTAGTCCCTTAGACACTAACTTGATCAGTTTAGATATCATATGCCTTCTCTAGGCGATTCCTAAGCTCATTGGAAAGTTTTATCCGGGCTTAGCGTTCTTGGCGACCTATACCTGAATATCTTATAAGAGTAGGCTAGGGCGTTAGCCCCGTATCTATCTACTAACAAGGCCTCCTCCTTAAGGTATCTACTACTCTATTAGACCGGTAACGATTGGTATGGTTCCTTGAGTGACCTGTATGATAAGCATCGCGTCGACTAAAACTAATTGTCACTGGCGGTAGCCACTATATGGCAGACTGACCCCCAACTCACTGGGAAACCTGATGCCATTGACTCTAGGGTAAGACCATACTAACATAATTCTAGCCTTGGAGGCATCATGGTACGCCAACGTCCTCTAGGCGAGCTTTGCTGACAATACAGGCACTAAAGTGATAGTTATATTGCCTGGCTGCGCCTACGCTATTCAATTTACTAGCTCAGGCCCAACAACTATCCACAAACTTCTAAAGCCTAGGCATGACAGCGAAATATCAATTCTACTACCACCGTGAACAGGAGGACGGAGAAGTCTCCATGACGCTTCTAGCATCAGTCACACTTAATATCTTCTTTCCCGACAAGTGACACTGCAATATACTCTTAATATGCTTTCTAGCAGCTGGCCACAACATATGTAATCATAATCTACTGATAGCAGCTAATCTTGACATACATGATCCTTAAATACTAACGACAACTAATTAGAACATGCAAGATCGTAATCTACATTCAAAAACATAGGTCGTATCATTATAAGACGAGAATAACTTGCTGAAGAAATAAGCCTTAGCATACCTCGAAAGTCGATTCTTATTTAACTGAAGATTTTCAACCTGTAACCGGTGGTTCCACTCAACTACAGCCCTTACACTTAGAGAATAGGGCCATTTTCAATACTAAATTCGGCAGACAATGATATATTTCGATAATAATAATAACTATTATTCAAATCTACTTAGCTTAGCCTAAATTCGGCATACAATGATATCTTTCGATAATAATAATAACTATAATTTAACTCTACTTAGCTTATCCAGAAACCCACAATTTCTCAAAAGTTTAGAAGGGGGACATGCTTACCCGTTGCCTGTGGCCCTTTAGAATCCAATTTGGAGTAATTTCGAAAACCTTTACTCAGTGGGGTTTCGATACGCCGAGCGAATCTTCAAGAAATAAACCCATAGAAGTGCTTTCCGTAGGACTAGGACTTGTTACATGAAGTTAATTTGCGTTTGGACGGTGTTTGGTAGCGTAATTTGACAAAAATATGATGAAAGTGGCATTTTCCCACTTCTCTGACCAAGGGAGCATGTAAGGAATGAAGTAAAATTAAATGAAGGGGGTTTATATAGTCATAGGGCGGTGGACAGGGGGTACCTTACGCTGGCCAACGCGCCAAGGGCCCTACCGCCCTGCGCCTCCCAGGGCGCTGATGTGCCTGGCGTGCCACGCCTCCCAATGCATAGGAGGTCTGGCATTTTGTGCTGGCCTCTCGCGGCCTAGGCTCACCCAACCCTACTTCTGAGGCTTTTCCCCATACGCGTCAAACTCCCTCTCTACTCGTCGCAAGCCCATGCGCACTCACCCTAGCCGCTAACATCTTATGGGGTGAACATCCTCCCTCCTTAGGAATATTTGTCCTCGAATGTAATATCCAGGCTTAAAGGAGTTAACTCTTCTAACTACTACTTAGGAAAATATTGGCAGAGTCTCATCTGTATTATGGACTACTCAAAAACCTAAAACGCAGAAAAGTCAAACATAGGCTGCTCATAGGATGCTATAAGCAACTGAATGACATAGTGTCATTACATATATAAACGACTGATAACGAGAACAAATAGGGAACCACTCAATACCTTAAAACTATTTTTCCATTTCTGAATTTGTCTGAATCTGCATGTTTTCACTATAGAGCCTAGAACAACTGAAGATATCTAGATCTTACTTTATCCTTAGCTTCTCAATTCATCCTTGCTATATTCCTATTCCTCTCTAAGTCTCTTTGGTATCCCTTTACGTACCCGACGACCTAATATAACTGTTGGAGCCTTCGCATGGGATGGCTCTCTTGTGGCATAAACAGATCCTAGCTCTGAAGGCAACTCCAACTCAAAGGCTGCTTGGCCAATCTCCCAGAGGACCCAGTATAGCTAAATGAATCTAGGTATGGACTTGCTCTACCTGTCAAATCTCATAACACCCTTCAATGGCGATGTTTTTTAGGGACGTCCAATCATTGCTTCAATTCCTAACTTCTCCTTATGCTAAAGTAAGGCTCCCAGTGACCCTGGGCTACCGGTACATATCGCTGAATTAGTTTAACTATTTCCCTCCGACTGATGCAATATGCTCGATTTAATTATCCCTGATGTATCTACTTCAGGCCGTCATATAAGGAACCTACATTTCCACTCTTAACACCTCCCCGGGCGTTTGAGTCATGCGCTTTACTTAGTCACTGTCTGGGGACAGGAAGCTGTACTCAAATCAACTTGCGTTCCAATATGTTCTGACAGCTTTTCCAAAGCCTAGTTGTAAGTTGCGGTCTTTGTCAAAATTTAATAAACACTAAGACATCATATCGCAAGCATCATTCTTTAATATTCAATCCAATGTAATCTTTAACTGAAACATAATCCTGACCGGCACAAAATGAATTAATCTCATTGGTCTTTCGATACTGAATTGAATAGGATTGAATTTGCCCCTAATACGAGTTAATCCTGCATCTATATTCATATTGTTCGTTTTCCACTTGCATACAGGCCTGGCTATTTCCTGAATTATCCTGCCTGGTTTCTAATGTCCAACCTCTCTTTGCTGGCCATTGGAGCTTTATGCCACAACTTGGTAATATCCTTCTTCTTCTTGAGCCAGCAATAGATCTCTTTTATAAACTAACACATTTTCATCAAACCCGGGTGGGGAGAATAACGAACATGGTATGCCTTGCTACTATCTACTGACAAATCCCGACCATATTTAGAACATAAAGTCGACCTTTGGGTCTCAAAGGCTGATGACTCCTTCTGTTGGGCCTTATCTCCGGTTGTACTAGGCTAAGGTCTACGTACCATCACTCTTTTGCCTCCACAATTAGTGGGGACATTGCAGTATTCTAGGTTACAACCTCACTATCCTTTAAGTGTCAGCCTGCTGCTTATTTCTCGACACTTAGGGGCGATTCCAAGCTCTATCAGCCCGCTACCGCCTGGAGGTGGTTCTATTTTTCTCTCAAGTTCGATGCTCAGGCCTTGCTCTTACTTCTATAAGCTGAAAATCGGGGTTTGTGCTCCATGCACCTTACTAACAGGGATATTACTAGTGAAGTCTACCAATCTGTATCGTTCTTACCCACACTTGAACCAATTTTATTCATAGAATCTCTCTATCCTTTGACATAATAAACTATGGTCATAGCCATTATTCTTCAGGTACTCACTATCGTTGCTAGCACACTGCGGCCGAATCAGCCTATTTCTGACCTAGGTTGTACTATTGCTGGGGGTTTATTGCTCGTGAGCTCTCACACATACTTAGGTGCTACTAGCAATCTTATCTTCCTTCCTGATTTACTGTCGTGAGGGTCTAGATAACTTTGTAAACACTAGGAGTCTTGACCACCTTCTAATCTTTCTCGAAATCAACAGTTCTAGATCTCATTTACTCTTTATTCAGGGCAACATGGAATTGATACTTACACATTCTGTTGTACTGAAAAAACAAGCTGGGAGGTGGAAAATGACCCTATCATTCTATAACAAGGCTAAGACGTGAAATTTAGCAAACTCTAAAGGCTGGAGGTGCACGTTTCGAACAATCCTTCGCATTTCTTTTAAGTAACCTAACATTAATTGTCGCTCCCGTTTAAGTCTAAATATCTGCTAAGTAAACCAGCTCATACATATACCATATTACTAACCTATGACTCTGAGGCTGTAAAAAGAAATGGGGGAAGTACTGGCATGTCTAATACCTTATGAGATTCCTGGTACCCCGAAAGGATGCTGGGGAAATTAAAAGACATCTGCTTTTGCCCTTAGGTTGACTGTCCCCCAACCGTGGCACCTTACTGGTACCCTCTCCTACTGCTGTAGCTAACTTGTGGCTGACTGAAGTCTGTCCCATATCAAACGTCATTCTGGGCATACATAACAAAGAAAACTTAGGGACTCATCCCTATACAACTCGGCTCTATAGCAGGATCTGAAAAGAAGGAGGGGTAACCATACTATCATGCCTCGTAGCCTCCTGCTTATAAAATGTGGTTGCAAAACCCATTTATAAACAAGACTCTACTAGACATGGCTTGCAGACTCCCTAGGATACGACCTGCTCTAATACTAAGTTTATCATGCCCCACCTTGGGAGGCGTGACGAGAAACTAATTCCACACTGGGATCTGGGCTACCCCGGCTGGCCGTACGCACCGCTGGTACCTACTAGCGACTAATAATCAAGAAATTCAACTGCTATATCTCGACTGTAAACACAGTTTCGAGCCGACATGGCCACGTAGCACCTGTAAAAGAAAACAGCTAGCCCAGCTAATACAGTACTAAAAGGGATCCTGTGCGGGCCGACAAGACCATCATGCTGTCTAGTTATAACAAGAATGAAAACAGGTAGCTATACTGGGCCCCATACGACCAACACATAAAATAAGACATACATGGACTCCACACGGCCAACAACAACCAGCTAACTAAAGACTGTACTCTGCAAGCCTCTAAGACTTAAAAATATTGGTCGTGACAGGGCCCCGGCCTACCCAAATGCTATTCAAATAAAAGAAGGTAATATCTATAACCTAGAAGCTACGGATGAAAGGAGCTAGCCGAACTGCTGACCCTGAACAACTGCTAATGGAGGTCCTAAACTTTGTCTGTCTAAACGTGCAGGCAAGTATGCAGCGCCCATACTTGCGCGTCAGTACAATATGTACTGAATATGTAAGGTAGTAACAAAAGCTGATTAAAACTGATAAAAGAACTGAAAGTGAATAGTAGTAAGGGCCAGAAGTTAACCTGTAAGCTTTCTATCCATAACCTGCATCAAGTGAAACAGTACATGTATATGAGCTGAAACTGTACGTCTATTCATTCATAAGCTATAGCTAGCAGACAAATATACAAACAAGAAGCTAACCTGGACCCCAATAAGTTGGGAAGGTACAAGAAACACAGAAATAACCTACCTGGGCCCCCATAAGCCTCAGCAGATGCCAGTTAGTCTATATACCCCTATTAGTACCCCGTAGACTCTGCAAGTAACTGTAACTATATCTGAGCCATCTAGGCTCCTGTAGCTGTATCTGTGTTATCTGGGCTCTTGTAGTTGTATCTGGACCACGAGCCTTGGCCCGACTATGGGTCATAACGTAACTGCTATAACTGGATCACAAGCCTTGGCTCGACTGAGGATTATAATGTATCTGTTGTATCTGGACCCCGAGTCTTGGCTTGACTATGGGTCATAATGTAAACTCTGGAGGTAATTAGACCTCAATACAGCCCTTACGGCCTCAATCTGGTGTAACTCAATATGGCCCTCACACCTCAGTCTGGTCCTTTCAGACATCATACTGCCCCTGCGAGCATGGCCCTATAGGCAACAACATCCAATAACCCAAACGTTGTATGCAGAGACCAAACTAACTAGGGTAACTCTGACGAGGATCATTATGCTGTCGCTATCAACTCAATTCTACTCGTAGCAACTGACCGTAACAGGCTTACTCTAGAATACTTTTCCTCTACGTAGAACAATTGTGGGGATGCTACTATAAGAATATGCTCCTGAGCAGTCAGCCCTAACTTTCTGTAGGCGGCTTACTTTAACTCTTAGTCTGAAGGTAATACTGTAATACTGTGGTTCTAGTCCCTTAGACACTAACTTGGTTAGTTCAGATAAGATATGCCTTCTCTAGGAGATTCCTAAGCTCGTTGGTAAGTTTTATCTAGGCTTAGCCGTTCTCGGCAACCTGTACCTGAATATCTTATAAGAGTAGGCTGGACGTTAGCCCTGTATCTAGCTACTAACAAATCCTTCTCCTTAGGCTATCTACTGCTCTATCAGACTGGTAACGACTGGAATGGTGCCCTGAGTGACCTGTACAATAAGCACCCCGCTGATTGAAACTAACTGTCACTGGCAGTAGCACTATATGACAGACTGACCCTCAACTCACTAGGCAACTCTGATGCCACTGACTCTAGGGTAAGACCATACTAACATAATTCTGGCCCTGGAGGCGTCAAGGTACGCCAACAGCCTCTGGGCGAGCTTTGCTAACAATACAGGCGCCAAATTGATAGTTATATTGCCCGGCTGTGCCTATGCTATTCAATTTACTTGCTCAGGCCCAACAAGTATCCACAAACTTCTAAAGCCTAGGCATGACAGTGAAAAATCAATTCTACTACCATCGTGAATAGGAGGACGGAGAAGTATCTATGACGCTTTTAGCATGAGTCACACTTAACATCTTCTTTCCCAGCAATATACTCTTAATATGCTTTCTAGCAGCTAGCCACAACATATGTAATCATAATCTACTGATAGTAGCTAATCGTGACATACATGATCCTTAAATACTAACGACAGCTAATTAGAACATGTAGGATCGTTATCTACATTCAAAAACATAGGTCGTATCATTATACGACGAGAATAACTTGCAGAAGGAATAAACCTCAACATACCTCGAATACCGATTCTTGTTTAACTGAAGAGTTTCAACCCATAACCAGCGTTTCCACTCAACTGGAGCCCTTACGCTAAGAGAATAGGGTCATTTTCAATACTAAATTAAGCAAACAATGATATCTTTAAATAATAATAATAACTATAATTCAACTCTGCTTAACTCGGCTGGAAACCCACAATTTCTCGAGAGTTTAGAAGGAAGAAATGCTTACTTGTTGTTTGTGGCCATTTAGAATCTAATTTGGAGTAATTCCGACACCAGTACTCGGCGGGGTTCTGGTACGCCGTGTGAATTTTCGAGAAATAACTCCGTAGAAATGTTTTCCGTGGCGTAGGACTTGTTACCTGAAGTTAATTTGTGTTTGGACTGTGTTTGGTAGCGTAATTTGACAAAAATATGATGAAAGTATTGTTTCCCACTTCTCTGACCGAGGGAGTATGTAAGGAATGAAGAAAAATTAAACAAAGGGGGTTTATATAGGAATAGGGCGATGGACAGGGGGGGCCTCGCGCTGGCCAATGCACCAAGAGGCCGGTGCCCCCCGCTGGCCATCGGCCAAGGGCCCTGCCGCGTTGCGCCTCCCAAGGTGCTGATATGCCTGGCGCGCCGCGCCTCCCAACGCATAGGCGGGCTGGCGCGTCGCGCTGGCGCGTCGCGCTGGCCCCTCGCGGCCTGGCCTCTCCCAACCCTACTTCCGAGGCTTTTTCCCGTATGCGTTAAACTCCCTCTCTACTCATCGCAAGACCACGCGCATGCACCCTAGCCGCTAACATCTTACGGAGTGTAACAACATTATATATATATATATTAACATGAAAAAAAAAAAGAAGATAGATTAACACGAAAACACAGAAGGTTAGAGATTGAATCAAAGGTGTTGATATAGAAGAGTTGATGAATTAAATTATGCAATTATAAATTTTTTTTATAAAAGTAAAAGAATTGATAAATAAAAAAAGAATTTAAAAGTATAATAATATGAGGACATTATTATTAATTTTTTTAAAAAAGAAAAAAGAAAAAAAATCAAAGAGGAAAGAATTTTTTTTCAAAAAGTTCATTACTATGGAAAAAGAGAAAAAAATATCAAAGAGGAAAGTTTTTTTTTCAGTAAAATTGCCCTACCATAAAAAAGGAAAAAAGAACTTTTCCAATTTAAAAGGAAAGAAAAATTTCGTGGAGCTTTTTAAAATTTTATTTTTTTTTATTTACACCACGAATAAAATTATGTCATAAATAGAAAATTTAATTTTATAAAATAAGATGATGAAAATAATTAAAAATAATAATTATGTAAAAATAGTAAATGACAATTTTGTCTATTGTGATATCTTTTAATAAAGGGTAAAAAGTTTAATCTAATATTTTTAAGGACTTTCATACTTTTAATATAATATAAATATAAATAGATAAAATACCATATATATTCCATGAATAAATTTTATAAAAATTTACGGTAGATAATAACAATAATTTAGTAATAAATAAATAGTTGAACATTATGAGATTGAAATAATATTTAAGTTGCATAACTGGTTGAAATATGAAGAAATTAATTTTAAAAAATTATTGAATATTAACTAGTCAAACAACAGCATAGGTAGGGTATAACAAGGTTAAAATTGAACGTGAACACTGACTAATTAAGCCTAAAATCCTTCCAAAAAAAACTAAGTGTTGGACCTAATATATTATTAGTTATATATAAATAAATAAAACTCTAATTGTTGGAGTGTTAGTAAAATTAAGAAAGAAGAAGAATAATATTAGAACATAATGTAGTCAAGAAATATAAAAAGTAAGAACAAATAAAGAGAGACAAGAAAAGAGAATGTAGAGAGAAGACATAGTTTTTCTTATTCATTCCAAGTGTTTCCCAAATGTCTTCAAATATTTAATTGTTTTCAAGTCTCTTCTAATATATTCTTTTTATGAGAGAAAAGCGCTCTATTTACAGTTACAAATGTACATCCTCAAATGCAAAGAATGAAGTTACATATTAAATAGATATATATGAATATAAGTGATTCATGTATGTGATGTATAAAATTAAATGGACAACCACAATTCATAGTATCCATATTAAATGGACAACCACAATTCATGGTATTCATAACACTCCCCCTTGGATGTCCATAGATAATGTGTTTCGTTAAAATCTTACTAGAAAAAAACTTCCATAGAAAAAAATTCTAGTAAAGGAAAAATAGTACACATATCTTGTATTATGCATTATTTCCTGCCTCGTTAAAAATCTTGGCAAAAAAATCCAGTGGGATAAAACCTCGGCTAAGAAAAAAAGAGTGGAGCGTGTATTTTACTCCCCCTGATATAAAACTCATTTAATTTTTCGAAGACAATGCATCCCGATCTTGTATACAATCTTTTCAAATATTGAAGTTGGTAATGCTTTAGTGAAGAGATCCGGCAAATTATCAACTGAGCGAATTTCATCTTTCTTCTCAAGATCATGAGTAAAACTTTTTTTTTGGTGAAATATGTTTTGTTCTGTCCCCTTTAATGTATTCTCCTTTTAGTGAGATATACATGCAACATTGTCTTCATATAGTGTAATTGAAATATCATTTTCCAAAGAAAAACCACAGACTTTCTGAATATATTGAGTCATTAACCTCAACCGAACACACTCCCAATTTACTATATGGATGGCTATTAGTTTTACATGATTTGAAGAAGTGGAAGCTATTTTTTGCTTCATTGAACGCTAAGATATTGTTGTGCCTCCATATATAAATAAATAGTCAATCTCAGATCGAGCTTTATGTGAATTAGATAAATATCCGGTATCTGTAAAATCAATCATTTCTGACTTGAATATCCTTTGGTTTGATTCGTATTCCGATCAAAAACTTTATTTCTTAAAGTAAAATAATCTCATATCAATTTTTCCTTGAAGATATCTGAATATATGCTTAACACCACTTCAATCTCTTCTTGTTGGGGAGGAGCTGAATCTTTCCAAATAAATATCTAGTCGGGTATTATTGACAAGATACATTAGTGCCCTAACTGATGCTTTCTAACCATTTTCATGAGATCGAAGCTATTTTTTATTCATGTTAAGTGATCTCATAACCATTGGGGTACTCAATGGAATTATGTTAACCCATATAAAGATTTGTTGAAGCTTTATTCAATAAATTCCCATAAATCTTTATATGCTTCAAAACAAATCAAATCCTTCAAGGATTTATATACAAATTTCATAATCTAGCAAGACATGAAAACAATTTCATTATATGCATATCAAGTTTTTCTTTATATATTTGCCAGACTCATAACAACCTCAAAATAGTTTCATCCACCACAGGAGGATCTCTCTATATGACAATGTCAGGACTTTTGCAAAAAACTTTTATGCCCTCAAGCATAAACCACACTTTATGTCTTATGATTTTATATTTCATTTCACCTTTCAAATAATATTTGTACCCCACTGACATTATTCCTTGAGGTCTTTGGACTACAAGTCCAAATTTTTTACTTTTTCAAGTGGACCCAATACTTGAATTGCATATTTTATTTGGCTATTTTTCAATAGTTCGTACTCTTTGACAGATTTGAATTCAAGATCCTCGTCATCATTTATAATATTGAGCGCTACATTATATCAAAATACTGTCGACGGTCATTTGATATCGGTTCCAATGCAACATAACTTATTGAGATATCTTCATTTTTCATCATTTTCAAGTACCTGAACCTTTGCCAATATTTTATAAAGTGTTATGTCATGGTGCTTTCTTAAAGAACTTGCCTCATCATTATGACCATCTTGATCATTTATTTCCCTTCTTCTTTAAGGAGTTCTATATTTGAAAATGATTGGTCTATCACGCTTCAGGTGTATCATTGACCCTGTCCTTCAAGGACCTTTCATAAAGAGCATTTGCAGTTGAATTATATCACAAGGTCAGCAAATATATCTGTCAATTAGTTTGCAACACTTTACAAATGAATTATCTCTTGAACTTCAAGTTCACATTTTTTTTCGAGGATCCAGATAATTCGTCCTACATATAATTTTCAGCTGTCAATTACTTCTTCCCCTAATATTACAAAAACTAACATTTACCCCCAATCTCATTTGGGTACCCATCTTTGTACGTTGTAGTGGAGCAATTGAATCATATGCCGCATATTCTAAATTTCTAGATAAGAATTATTTGGTTCCCGATCCTGAACCAATTATGATAAGGGAATCTTGTTGGCTTGATGCGTACAAGTGTTGTTGCATGTTAAATAAACACATTCATACAAAAAATTATTTGGGAACTTTGTTATCATAACCAATGGTTTAGCTATAATTTGAGCCATACAATTTCTGCGAAACCAACTTGAATATAAACCACCATCATCAACATAATTTATAATTTGAAACAATGCTCTTAATTTAACAATTCAAGGATATCAAAGCACATGTAAACATACCATAGATGCATCTATTAAAATCATATAATATCAAATGATCCACATAGCAAGTGAACGGACCCATAATCACCTTTTTTATCTGTTTCAAAAAATTCAGGAGGTACAATCCCACACTTAGTTGGTAAAATGATCATTTTCCCATGAGAACAAGCAATACAAGTCTTGAAGAGTCTTTTATTTCTTCAACATATAACTATGTGAATTCTCAATTATTTTTGCATCATATTTGAACCAGGATGGCACTGGTCATGGAAACTGATCTTTTTTTCAGTAAACTTTTAGTTTACTTTAACATGTGATTCCATCACCATGCCCATATTTGTATACTACAAATAAGAGAAAGAGGTTGGTAACCTTCCATATAAATATTTATAACCCACTTCAATTGTAGTAATATGAAATATTAAATCTTTCATAATTTGTACTCTCAATATAACATATTTTTAACTAATGTCTTTGAAATTTAATAAGTTTCTTTTGAGACTTACTACAACCCCAATATTACAAATAATTTCATTCCTCTAGGTAGTAACACATTAGCTCTTCCAGAGCTCTCAAATAATTATGTACTATCACATATGGTGAACATCTCCTTTTAGGGAGAAAATATATTATTATTGTCATGGTCAAAATCAGGAAAGAATTATTTCTTATTTTTACTATCGGTAGTTCATGGTAAAACATGCTACAATATGTATGATATACTAAAAGTACATGATCAATGGCCTTTGTGTCAAATTTTTTTCTCTCAAACCTCTCGTAGAGGTGAGTTGTGGTATCCATCCAACCATATATGAGCATATCATTATCCATAATTTTTATCACATCTTAACCCATTTATTTTCAAGAATGATTGAGCATTTATGATGTTTATCACAAGTCATATTCTCCTTAAGGAATTGACTATCATTATTTGTATGTGCTTCATATATTATAAGCTCATTGTCACGCATTTACATTTGTCATATTTATATGATCCACCTCAACATCACTTTGAAAGGTCAAGTGTACCACCACTTTATATTCCTTTATTTTGATGGAGGATTTATAAAACTTATAAAATTAGGTCGCACGATCACCGCGTGCCCTACACCTTTCATACCAAATTGATGGTAAAATTAAAGTTACCTTCATTCTTTGAAGGACTATTTTAAGAACTCATAATGTTCTTCTTTTAATATTATCAAAATGATGATTTTATTATTTTATCCCTTGTCACGTCCAAGTTCATTCAACCACTTTTCTTCTTTCAGACATATTCTTCACTACTACCACATTCACTTCAAGGAATGGAGAAAAACAAGTAGGACGGGCTTTCATAATTTCTCATCAAAAATAAATTATTTTTGCCTTAGCCATCATTATACCATTTATTATCATTATATTATTAATATATCGAGTTGGGACTTGAACTCAAATTCTTATCCATAAGAAGGCGTGTTAGGCCAAAATTTGGTGGGATTTAAACCCAACATCTTGTCACTATGGTGCATCGGGACTTTAGCCCAATGTCTTTATCAACATGGTGCATTGGGACTTTAACTCGATGTACTACCCTCTTAGGTGCGATTAAACTTGAATCCACCATCTTACTCTTAACCAGTGACATAATAGGTCAAACCACAAAGTACAATTGAACTCGCCTTCGAGTCTTTAAAAATATTACCACTTTAAAATTATATGCATAAATGTAATTTTTGTTCACAATACATATAAAATATAACCTCCTTTTTTTAGCGAACCATTTTTCATAAAGTTGTAATACGAATTAAAATCAGAACACTAATTGGGAAAATATTAAAATCTGGTGATAAAATAAATTGTCAAGGAAGAAATATATCTACCACAAACAATCCAACAAGTCTGTACAAATACTTACCATGATCATGTGAATAATTTTCTTGATAGTATAACTTTGAATACCATAAAGTGCTACTTTTTGTCTCATTAGATCACTCACTGCTTATGAAACAAATACTTCACTGACTGAATATTTCTTAGAATGCTAATGACCAATGGATTCTAAGGAGAAGTTGAATCAAAATGAGAACAATTGCGCTTATTCTAACAAAGAGACAATGTGGAGAATTTTGTAAGAGATTCATGCTGATAATTTGTGGTAAATCTAAGTAGAACAATATTAGAATATATTGTAGTAAAGAAATATAAAGAGCAAGAACAAATAAAGAGAGACAAGAAAAGAGAGTATAGAGAGAAGACATAATTTTATTATTCATTTCAAGTGGTTCTCAAATATATTCAAGTATTCAATTATTTTCAAGACTCTTTCCAATGTATTTTTCTTATGAGCTAAAAGTGCTCTATTTATAGTTACAAATATACATCCTTAAAGGCAAAGAATGAAGTTACATATTAAATAGATACATATGAATATAAGTGATTCATGTATGTCATGTATAAAATTAAATGAATAACCACAATTCATTGTATTCATATTAAATAGACAGTTACAGTTCATTGTATTCATAACATAGAGCTTCTATTCTATTAATTATATATGGCACTATTTCAGTTTGCTATATGCCTCATTGGACATTAACGGCCATTAAGACCTATAGCCTGCTTAGCCAAGCTATTGGGAGGCCAAAATGCTTAATTTTTTTGAAAAGTGCTTATTTTAAAAAAATAAGGTGTTTGACCAAGTTTTTAGAAGAAAAATAAGTGCTTTTAGCGGTAGCAAAAGCTGTTTTCAGAAGCTAAAAAAGTAGCTTCCCCCAAAAACACTTATTTAAAAAATATTTTTGTGAAAAATACACTTAGAAGCACTTCTCAAAAGTTTGACTAAACATTAATTGCTACTCCAAAGTGCTTTTTAAATTTATTGGCAAAACATAAACAGTTTCCTAAAAAAGTACTTTTTTGATAAGCACTTATGAAAAAAATACTTCTCAAAATAAGCTGATTTGAGAAGTTTGGCCAAACAGACTATATAATCTCTTGATGTAAGACATATATTATACTAAATTAGTGCAATATAGTAGAAAATAGAAACTTTTTTTCCCTTACTTAAATTATTTTTATCTTTTTTTTTCCATCATTTAAATTCTGGACTCACTATATTCCTATTTAAATTGATAAATTTTTAATTCATAATAATAAATTAACATTATATGATGCAATCAAATAGGAATAGTGTCTTCTTTCACAACTTTTTCCCCAACCATAAGAAGAAAAAGAAAAAAGTAAAACAAACAGCAACAAGCGTTGATTTGACGCAATCCCAACCAAAAAAAATAAAATAAAATAAAATAAAATGAAGTATATATATACATGTAAAATATAATATATTAAGCCCCTCAACATATCCCAACAAGAACCTTCTCCTCCAACATTGATTGGTTATCCTGGGCTTAGGCACTACACAAGTTCATCGGAATATGGACGCTAACGCAGTGGCAAAGGCATTCGTGGAGCACTACTACTCGCGTTCGATACCAACCGGGCCGGGTTCGAAAATCTGTACCAGGAAGGTTCCATGTTGACTTTTGAGGGCATTAAAATCCAAGGTTCCCAAGATATTGTGACAAAACTTACTAGCCTTCCCTTTCAACAGTGTCAGCATACTATCACTACTATTGATTGTCAATATTTTGGTCCTGCCGGCGGCATGCTTGTAGTTGTCTCAGGTCATCTCCTGCTCGCCGGCGAACAACATGCTCTTAAGTTTGCCCAAGTACTAATATTATGATACTATGTTTTCAATGATCTGCTTTGACGAGTTTTATAACTGTAGGATAATTTTCTAATGTGGGTTTGTTTTGTTAGTGCAATTTATCATTTCTTCTCTACTGGGGTTTGTTATAAGCAATTTGGGATGGGTACGGAATTTTCTATTACAATGTTGTTTCCTTGAAGTTGAATTTTATTTGAGAAAAGAAAAAGTTGAGACACAATCAATATTTGTGGAAATTTATCAAAATTTTAACTGATGCAATATACATAAAAGTCTATCAATCATAATATGCCTCAAACTAGGTGCAGTGCGGTATCTGATTCATGTGTGATTTATAGAATCATCATAGTTAAGCTAGTCCTTAAGCTATTACAACCTTGTTTGTTTATCTGAGTTTAGACCAGATTATACTTTGTAAAATTTACATACCAAGTGTCATAAATAAAAGTCTGTGTGTTTATCTGAGTTTAGACCAGATTATACTTTGTAAAATTCACATACCAAGTGTCATAAATAAAAGTCTGCGAGTGAAATAAAATGGACCAAATTATTATGCCTTCGAGTCTCTTTTCTTTTGAGGATTCTCTTGTTGCAATATGCTACCTTTCATACGCAGGAAATGTATAAAGTTTTGTTCTGAATGCTAAGTGGGTGGAGTTTAGGCTTCGGTGGAAACGAGAAACAAGCTTGTGAATGGTGAGACTTTAGCTTGAGTTGAATTACTTTGGTATTTGGATTAACAATTTTCCTTTTTCCCTTTGAGGGTTAAAGGAGGGCGAATAAGGTTATTTGGTTCCTAATATTGCTGCTAGAAGCCTTTGCTCAAAAAGTACTCCGAAGACAGTTACGCTTGCACTCCTTCCTCGTTAGTACTCTCTTCGGATAAACACTTCTACCCGCGCAAACATGGGCCTTTGTTCATTTCCATGACCCAATTTAGAGCCATAATCGGCGCTAAGGGTTAAGATCTCAAAGTAAGCCTTGATGGGAATTTTATAGAAAATCGAATAAAGTTTCCCTATTTTTGAGCCTATTAGAAATTTCTTTGTTTCATAATCAAAAACTAACCAACCAATATTATCCAAAACAATCATAATCTTCATCAACTAACCATTTTCTATTCAATAATGCTAAATCCATCACCAAATACAAATCAATCAGTATTATCCGAAACAATCATAATCTTTGTCAACTAACTGTTTGCTATTCAATAATACTAAGTCCATCACCAAATACGAAGAAGTATAGTACTAACAAGTCTAGAATAATAAAAGAATACTCATGACACTAGAAAAAAAGGACAATAGCAAATAAATAAACTTCTTGCCCACGCGAAGCAATGCTGGGCTCACGAGAAACTGTCAACTCGTATGCCCTAGTTAATGAAATCCTCACCAATGCCACCTGCGGTATTGTCACACCCTACCTTGGGGGGTATGACGGGCACCTGGTGCCTGCTAGACTCTGGGCTGCTAAACGGTCCAGCCTGAGCACATCTGGTGCTTTGGCTGACCCTGGCTATGTTTCAAGAAACGAACCGGCTATATAGCGGCTTTAAATACAGCCTCCGGCCGACTGGGCCTATAGCCACCTGTATAAAACTTCAGCTAACCAGAAACATACTTACAAAAGGGAAACCTATGCGGGCTGACTAGGCCACCATGCTGTCTAGTTATCTGTAACTTAATAATAGAGTACTGAATAACTACGTGACTGGCAAGGTCACCACTACTATCAGACTATGGCCCCACATGGCCAACATAATCAACCAAACACATATATACATGCACGACCCCACACGACCGGCTCCACTACCACAGGAAACATCAGACCGCAAGCCTCTAGGAAGTAGTAATAGAATGGTCGGGACAGGGCCCCGACCTACCCAAACTGTAATCAAAAAGGAAATAGGAGCAACCTCCGACTGTCTAGCTCCGGAGGATAGGAGCTGACAACTCTGCTGACTGGATCACGAGAGATCGACTCCTCATCTATGTGTACCTGCAGGCAAGCAATGCAGCGCCCCCACGGGTGTCAGTACCACAGGTACTGAGCATGTAAAGCAAACTGAAATATACAACTGAAATGGGTAACAACAATAACATGACATATAAGCAGGAAGTAGCTGAGTCTACCTGGCTGAGGATAACTGGGGAGAGTTTACTTGTTTTGTAACTAAACTGGGCGTGCCTGACGACGTGTCGTCCTACTGTCTATCAGTATCTAATAGCACATATAGATATACATATAAATACACGCAATACCTGACCGACCCCCATAAGCCAGAAGGTGCCAACCAACAGAACAATCTATTTACCCCTACCCGGGTCTAAACCAACCAAAAACAAGTCACTCCACTCATCTGATAACTGTGAGCTCCTCCTACCGGCCCCCTTGGGTACGTAGCTCAGGCCTTGGCCTCTGACAATAAACTGTGTCTGAGTCCGAAGACTCCTGCCTCCGGGCGCAAGTGCACACGGGGTAATCTGCTGCTGTATCTGTGACTGAAACTGCCCCTAGGTGCAAGCACACAAAAGGGTAATTTAATAAAAATCTGTATCTGAAACTGCCCCGGCCACAAGCGCACACAGAATAATCTGCCCCTGTAAATAGGGTAATCTGGACCGTATTATCATGGTGGTCGGCCATCATCGTCCTCTAGGTGGACGACATCGCCCAGCTGGTGGCGGTATCTAAATCTGGTATCGACACAGCTATAACTCAGGGGCGGCGGGGATGCTAAAGGTACCCACATGCCATAACAAGTTTCAACATGCAAAACACATACACAACAAGCATGCTCAAATGAAAAATACTAATCATATTCTCTTCTTTTATTTCAAGGCCAGTCTGTATTAAACAACTGATGCTATATTCTGTTTTACACTGTTTCTAATTGCTGGACTAACTGCTACCTGGCCTTTATCTGTTTATCTGATTATTGTTATCCGTAATCTGAAGCTATATCAGTTTCTAGAGCCATATCTATTTTTGGAGCTATATCTGTGTCTGGAGCTATATCTGTATCTGGAGCTATATCTGTATCTGATTACTGTTATGATTATATCTGGATATAACTCAATAACATGGAACATACCATCTATAACTGGATATAACTCGATAATATAAAATGTGTCATCTACTACCGGATATAGTCTCAACAAATGTAATACATACTATCTGTAATCTTGCTAATTCGTTATACTGCTTTTACAACTTTCATTCTGGGTATTATGTAGAAATATACTGAGCTACTAGCTGATACCACATTACTATCTAAAATCATCTGACTATCTGTTATTCTGATTATCGCATGATACGTAATGATATAATAGCATGCTTGTTGGAAATTATACTAAAATCGTTCCTGTACGCTGGGTATCTGTCAATAGCCTTTATTCTATTTATTTTCTAGACTGTACTTCTTGGCTTGCCGAAAGAATAGCTTTACATACCTGGTTTCTGAGTACCCGACTGATCGATATGATTTCCGTCGGTACTTCTGCTGTTTCTCCCAACTACATTCATATACCAGTCAATTATAACCAAATACAATAATATTCTGAATGAAAACATCACTTTCGATATATTTATAGTCTAAACTTTGGCTTACGAAAGGCAGTCAAAAACTCGTTATTTCTCGAAAGTCCAGAAGGGAGAAATACTCACTTTAGGGATAGAAATATATTGACACTAGTTTGGAGCAATTCCACTTACCTTAGTTTGGTAGCACGACGATTCGCCGACCAAATTTCGCGAAACTAAATCAGTAGGAATGCTCCTTGCTGCTAAATACCTCGGTATCTGGAGTTAATTTGAGTTTGGACCGCGTTTGACGGCGTAATCGAACGATAATTTAGTAGTACTCTCGCACCCTCTCTTTTTCTCTTCGTTAGTTCTGGAAATTATATGAAATATAACATTTAAAACTGAAGTGGAGGGCTTTATACACTTGGGCCTGGACAAGGCCAACGTGTCACGGAGCCAACGCGGAGGCTCCACCTCCGTGACACGTTGCCATCGCGGAGGAGCTCTGTCCCGGCTCCTTCCGCGATGGTTCGACAGGTTTCTCGTCCGGTCTTTTCTCGGGCCTTTTCCTAACATGTATGGATTTCAAATACTCTTAACCAACACGCGAATATGCCATCTATGTTCTGGGAATTTTCACGGGGTATAACATTCTCCCCCCCTTAAGAACATTCGTCCTCGAATGTAAACTTCTATCTAGAAACTTCTCAACTTACTCAACTTGTTTCTAGAAAAATTTCGACAGAGTTTCCCTTGTAATATGGACTATCCCAAAATCGTGAAATGCAGAAAAGTCCCATACAGGTACTCACATACTACTATAGTATTTAAATGACAGATTTAAATAGACCTTCTCATTTATATATACTATAAGGCACTGCATAAGATAACATTATTAACATACCTGTTGCCTGACTAGGCTTGAAATAAATGAGGGTATCTGATCTTCATATCTTCCCCCGCTTCCCAAGTCATCTCCTCTCGGTTCCTGTTACGCCACAATACCTTTATAGACGCAATATCTTTAGTTCTCAACCTACGAATCTGTCTGTCTAAGATGGCTATTGGAACCTCTTCATATGCTAACTCTTCTATGACCTGGACATCCTGAACTGGAACAACCGTGGAAAATCCCCTACGAACTTCCTCAACATAGATACATGGAATACTGGGTGAATAGACGCTAACTCTGGAGGCAAGTTCAATTCATATGCAACTCGGCCTATTCTCCGCCGAATCTGATATGGCCCAATGAACCTCGAGCTAAGCTTGCCTTTCTTGCCAAATCTCATCACCTCTTTCATCGGAGACACTTTCAAATACACCCAGTCATCCACTACAAATTCTAGATTTCTGCGCCGCATATCTGCATAAGACTTCTGGCGGCTCTGAGCAGTCAGTAGGCGTTCTCTGATAAGCTTCACCTTCTCCTCTGACTGTTGAATGATGTCTGGCCCAGTCAGCTCTATCTCCCCCACTTCAAACCAGCCGATGGGTGATCTACATTTTCGCCTGTATAATGCTTCAAAGGGCGCCATCTGGATGGCTGAGTGATAGCTGTTATTATAGGCAAATTCAATCAACGGCAGATGCTCATCCCAGCTACCCCCAAAATCTAGCACACACGCTCGTAGCATAGATAGTTCGTTCTACTTGCCCGTCTGTCTAAGGATGACAGGTTGTGCTTAAGTTAATCTGTGTCCCCAGGCCTCTCTAAAACGACTGCCAAAATCTCGCTGTAAATTGTGCTCCTCTATCTTAGATAATAGACACCGGAACACCGTGCAATCTGACTATCTCTCTGATATACAGTTCAACATAATCCTCAGCCGAGAAGGTAGCTTTCACTGGCAGGAAATGAGCTGATTTTGTTAATATGTCAACGATTACCCAAATAGAATCATTTCTGTGTCTGGTACGGGGTAACCCTATTACAAAATTCATATTTATCGCTTCCCATTTCCACAAAGGCACAACTATATCCTGCGTCAGACCGCCCGGTTTCTGGTGTTCTGCTTTCACCTGCTGGTAGTTAGGACATCTAGATACAAATTCAGCTATTTCAGCTTTCATACCTGGCCACCAATAGATGTCTTTGATGTCGTGGTACATTTTTGTTGCTCCTGGATGGGGGGAATAGCGAGCGTAATGTACCTCATGCATGATCTGCTAGCGAAGCCCTGAAACATTCGGGACACATAGGTGGCCCTTACAACATAGCACTTCATCCTCAGTCACTTGGAAGTCTGGTTCCTTACCTTTCTGAACTCTATCTCTGAGCTGGACTAAGTCAGGGTCCTCGTACTGCCGTTCCTTTACCTCTGTAACTAATGATGACACAGCAGAGTTCTGAATCACCGCTCTATTGTTTTCTGTCTCTACTACTCGAACGGCTAAACCAGCTAGCTGGTGAATTTCCTTGGCTAACTCTCGCTTCTCGGGTCGCAAATACGCTAAACTCCCCATTGACTTACGGCTGAGGGCATCTGCTACTACATTAGCTTTTCTCGGATGATACAGAATGTCCACGTCATAGTCTTTCAGCAATTCTAACCAACGACGCTGCCACAGATTTAACTCCCTCTGTGTGAAAATGTACTGTAGGCTTTTATGATCTGTGAAAATGTCTACATGAACGCCATACAGATAATGCCTCCAGATTTTCAGAGCGTGGATTACTGCGGCCAGTTCCAGGTCATGGGTCGGATAGTTCTTTTCGTGCTTCCTCAGCTGTCTGGAAGCATAAGTAATTACTTTCCCATGCTGCATCAGCACATAACCCAGTCCAATGCCTGAAGCATCGCAATACAACGCATACCCATCTGTTCCCTCTGGCAATGCTAGTACTGGGGCAGAGGTCAATCTGTCTTTCAACTCTTGAAAACTCTGCTCACATGCCTCCGTCCACTGTTCGCTGCTTTCTGTGTAAGCTTTGTTAGAGGTGCTGCTATAGTGGAGAATCCTTCGACAAATCTCCGATAATACCCTGCTAAACCCAGGAAACTGCGAACTTCGGTCGGAGTGGTAGGTCTGGACCATGTCTTGACCGCCTCTATTTTCTGTGTGTCCACCTGTATCCCAGCATCCGACACGATATGCCCCAAAAAGGCAACTGAGTTCAGTCAGAACTCACACTTAGAAAACTTGGCGTACAGCCGACGGTCTCTAAGGATATGGAGTACTGTTCATAAATGGTTCTAGTGATCTGTCTCTGAACGAGAATATACCAGAATATCATCGATAAATACTATCACGAACAGATCCAAATACAGCCTGAATATGCTGTTCATCAGGTCCATAGCGGGAGCATTCGTCAGCCCAAAAGACATGACTAGAAATTCAAAGTGACCATATCTGGTCCTGAAAGCAGTCTTTGGAATGTCCCTCTCATGAACTCGGACCTGGTGGTATCCGGACCTCAAATCTATCTTAGAGAAACATCTGGCCCCCTGCAACTGGTCAAACAAATCATCTATTCTAGGGGAGCGGGTATTTGTTTTTAACCGTTACCTTATTCAGCTGCCGGTAGTTGTTCGGGCTGTACGTGATGGGTATATAGCTACACGCAAGTGCACGTGGTCGAACAAATAGTAAAGTGGCTCAAGTAAGCCAAGTATCGATCTCACAGGGACTGGGCTAGGGTAACAATCTACTCAAGTGTCAATAAACCTTAACTCTAAAAATGCAGACAACAGTGTTAAGAAAAGTTTGGTATTTTGGTTTCTACTTTTATACTAATTATAAAACGAATATACAATTTGAGTCTGAACTATAAGTATGAGTATGCTGAGGTTAAACGAACATGTAGAGAAACGAATCATCAATACAATTTGGTTAATCTTTTCTCCGGTTGCTAGTCAAGAATTATTGCCAATGGATTAAAACTCTCATATTTAACCCAACTTAAGAAGCATGAACCGTCCACCTACATTTCTGTGATAAAACGAAATTCATGTTCTAGCCTTACAAAACCGATTTCTTAATTGACTAATACGACTTTCAGGTATATTTCTATCCTGAAGGTAAATCAATTCTCAATTTTCCCAAACTAAGAAAAGATCATATCCTATCAATTCACAACTTTCCAATTTCTTGCTCTCTCGAGTGAAACCGGACTTTTTAGATATACATTAACATTGGCCACACATTAATGAAGTAAGAACAAGAACCAATAGAACAACCATGGAAGAAAAGATGAAAAACCAATTGATCAATAATTACATTTCAATACAATTATTCTTAACCTCAACAAGAAGAGGATTTAGCCACTCATTTGTGGATTAAACATCGTTAAATGAGTGTTAATCATACAAGCAATTGAAATAAAAAAGAAGGAGATAGAGAAAAACCCTGAGATTTTCGTCCCCTCAACTGCCTGTAACCCACATTCTTGCTCCACCAAGTCAGAATTATTAAAAATGAACCTAAGTGTTCTATTTATACTTGTGAGAATTTTTCCCGGAATAACAAGCAACGTGTCACGGAGTGCATCGCGGAGCACTGCCTCCGTGACACACCACTGACGCGGACCCTTACTGGAATTTAGTCGTCCTGGTACTTAGGCCCAACGTGGCACGGCGTGCAACGCGGGGCTAGGCCAACATGCCACGGCCCCAAAGCGCACCTCCACTGGAAATAGGCATAATTTCACCATCCAGGCAGAATGCATCCGCGATGGCAGCGTGACACAGCTCCATCGTGGAGCCCCTTTAATTTGTGCCTTCAAGTGCTTTTTCCTTTTCTAGCGTCCGAGTCCAATCCCGATCTTTCCCAACATGCATCTTAGCTCCATAACTTTATATTTTTTTCTGCAAAACAAAGCTAATCATGTTGGTTAGTATAAATTCACATTTTATTACAAATCACATGAGAATGTATAAACATCGATAGATAAACAAGGCAAAATTGACACATTTGAGTATCACTTGGGCATATAAATTTGCCCAAGATCAGTAGTCTATACACATACGGAGTGAGCCATCTTTCTTTCTTACAAACAGAACTGGCGCACCCTACGGGGAAGTACTAGGCCTGATAAAGTCTTTGTCGAGCAAATCTTTTAACTGCTCTTTCAACTCTCTAAGCTCATCTGGTGCCATGCGATACGGGGGAATGGATATAGGTTGAGCCCCTGGAAACAAGTCAATTGCAAAATCTATCTCCCTTTCGGGAGGGATACCAGGCAACTCATCTGGAAATACCTCAGGGAATTCATTGACCACTGGAATGGACTGCAGAGTCGGAGGTTCCACCCGAACGTCCTGGACTCTAACTAGGTGGTACATACATCCCTTCGCTATTAATTTTCTCGCCTGAGGGTAGGAAATAAACCTAGCTTTTGGCGTAGCTGTGCTCCCTTTCCACTCTCGCACTGCTTCCCCCGGAAAGTAAAATCGGACCATCTTGGTCCAGCATTCTAAGTTGGCATAGCATGGCACTAACCAGTCCATACCCATAATGGCATCAAAGTCGACCATCTCAAGTTCTATCAAGTCTACTGTGGTCTGGCGATCAGCAACCTCTACCGTACACCCTCGGTAAACTCTTTTAGCTATAATCGAGTCACCGACTGGTGTAAGCACTGAAAAGGGCTGCTGAAGCAATTCTGGTTCGATACCGAACTTCCGGGCCACAAATGGTGTAATATATGACAAGGTAGACCCTGGATCAATTAATACATAAACAGGGTATGAGCAGATAATCAATATACCTGTGACCACGTTGGGAGATGCCTCTGAATCCTGCCTCCCTGGTAATGCATAGGTACGGCTGGGGCTTGCACCTGAGCCCGAGGCTCCTGATCTACCTTGGCCCCTATTTGCTGAACCTGAGGGTCTGCGCCCTGCTGAGGCTGCTGGAGCTCGTGGCCCTGCTGATGCTCTATCCAAACTATCTCGGCTAACCTGTCCTTTGGCCGGACAATCTCTCATTAAATGCTCTTCCTGTCCGCAGTTATAACACCCTGAGAAGCCTTGCCTACAGGCTCCAGAATGGAGTCGGTGGCATATAGGACAAGGGGTAGGTGAAAATCTACTCTGTTCTGCCCTCCGCTGCTGAGGTGATGCTACTCTCTGTAAACTGCTACAGGACTCTGACTGATTCCGGTGAACAAATCTGCCTCTCTGCTGCTGTACCGGAGGTAAAGATCTGGGTGGCCTATCTGAAAACTGTGGTCTCGGCTCCCTAGGGGTTTCCCCCTGAATCTCAGCAGGTCTGTTTCTACGGCGCTGCTCTGAAGTCTCCTGCCTGTCGCCCCGCTGCCGCTGTCTCAGGCCCTCAATTGTCTGTGTGAAGGCCTGTACCCTGGATATATCCATGTCCTCTCTCAAAGTAGCCGTCATGCACGTCTCTATGTAATCTGAATTCAGGCCCATAATAAAGCGATGGACTCTGGACGACATGGTGTCCACAAATGCTGGAGCATAGAGGGCTAAGGAGTCGAATTGTAAAGAATACTCACGGACGCTCCTTGCCCCCTGCTCTAAGTGTAAAAACTGGTCCATCCGGGCCTGTCTGACCTCCCTGGGTAAGTAGTGGTCCAGGAAGGCCTCTGAGAAGCTGGACCAAATAGGAGGGGCTGCATCTCTTCCCCGAGATCTCTCCCAACTTTCGTACCATAAAACAGCAATATCCCTCAACCGAAACACTGCTAATTCCACTGATTCTGCTGGGGTTACGTGCATGACTCTAAAGATTCTCTACATCTGGTCCAGAAAGTCCTGAGGGTCCTCCGCTGAATCTGACCCTGTAAACTGAGGGGGTCCCAATGCCAAAAATTCTCTAATCCTGGAACTACCTGGCCCACCTAGGGATTCTGCTGCTGCAGGTAGTACTGGCTGACGCTGAGTAGCTAGCATCTGGGTCAACATAACCACTGCACTACATAGCTCCTGATTAGATGAAGTGGGTGCAGGAGCTGTGGGAGGCGGTGCTGCCTCAAATGGTGTCTAGCGAGGCGGAGACTGTTGGGAGGGTCGAAATGACACCTCCGTATTGCCCTCAGACCGGGCTGAATCTGGCTGTAAGTGAGGCATCCTGCTGGTGCCTTCACCTGCCGCTGTATCTAATCTCCTGCCTGTAGCAAGGTGTCGCTGATCTGCCATAGTATCTGTAGACAAAGAGGGTGGTAAGTTTCAAAAGGACCAACCCTATACTGTACTGTGCTATGGCACGACTGAGTATGAAAGAAGGGTAACCATCATATTATGCCTCGTAGCCTCCTGCCTATAGTATGTGGTGCACAACACATCCATAGACAAGACTCTACTTAGCACGGCTTGCAGACTCCCTGAGACATGAATTGCTCCGATACCAAGTTTGTCACACCCCACCTTGGGGGATATGATGGGCACCTGGTGCCTGCTAGACTCTGGGCTGCTAAACGGTCCAGCCTGAGCACATCTGGTGCTTTGGCTGACCCTGGCTCTGTTTCAAGAAACGAACCGGCTATATAGCAGCTGTAAATACAGCCTCCGGCCGACTGGGCCTATAGCCACCTGTATAAAACTTCAGCTAACCAGAAACATACTTACAAAAGGGAAACCTATGCGGGCCAATTAGGCCACCATGCTGTCTAGTTATCTGTAACTTAATAATAGAGTACTGAATAACTACGTGACCGGCAAGGTCACCACTACTATCAGACTATGGCCCCACACGACCAACATAATCAACCAAACACATATATACATACACGGCCTCACACGACCGGCTCCACTACCACAGGAAACATCAGACTGCAAGCCTCTAGGAAGTAGTAATAGAATGGCCGGGACAGAGCCCCGACCTACCCAAAATGTAATCAAAAAGGAAATAGGAGCAAGCTCCGACTGTCTAGCTCCGGAGGATAGGAGCTGACAACTCTGCTGACTGGATCACGAGGGATCGACTCCTCATCTATGTGTACCTGCAGGCAAGCAATGCAGCGCCCCCACGGGCATCAGTACCACAGGTACTGAGCATGCAAAGCAAACTGAAATATACAACTGAAATGGGTAACAACAATAACATGACATATAAGCAGGAAGTAGCTGAGTCTACCTAGCTGAGGATAACTGGGGAGAGTTTACTTGTTCTGTAACTAAACTGGGCGTGCCTGACGACGTGTCGTCCTACTGTCTATCAGTATCTAATAGCACATATAGATATACATATAAATACATGCAATACCTGACCGACCCCCATAAGCCGGAAGGTGCCAACACACAGAACAATCTATTTACCCCTACTCGGGTCTAACCCAACCAAAAACAAGTCACTCCACTTATCTGATAACTGTGAGCTTCTCCTACCGGCCCCCTTGGGTACGTAGCTCAGGCCTTGGCCTCTGACAATAAATTGTGTCTGAGTCCGAAGACTCCTGCCTCTAGGCACAAGTGCACACGGGGTAATCTGCTGTTGTATCTGTGACTGAAACTGCCCCTGGGTGCAAGCACACAACAGGGTAATTTAATAAAAATCTGTATCTGAAACTGCCCCCGGCCACAAGCGCACACAAAGTAATCTGCCCCTTTAAACAGGGTAATCTAGACTGTATTATCATGGTGGTCGGCCATTATCGTCCTCTAGGCGGATGGCATCGCCCAGCTGGTGGCGGTATCTGAATCTGGTATCGACACAGCTATAACCCAGGGGCGGCAGGGATGCTAAAGGTACCCAAATGCCATAACAAGTCTCAACATGCAAAACACATACACAGCAAGCATGCTCAAATGAAAAATACTAATCATATTCTCTTCTTTTATTTCAAGGCCAGTCCGTATTAAACAACTGATGCTATATTCTGTTTTACACTGTTTCTAATTGCTGGGCTAACTGCTACCTGGCCTTTGTCTGTTTATCTGATTATTGTTATCCATAATCTGAAGCTATATCAGTTTCTAGAGCCATATCTATTTCTGGAGCTATATCTGTGTCTGAAGCTATATATGTATCTGGAGCTATATCTTTATCTGGAGCTATATCTACATCTGATTACTGTTCTGATTATATCTGTATATAACTCAATAACATGGAACATACCATCTATAACTGGATATAGCTCGATAATATAAAATGTGTCATCTACTACCGGATACAGTCTCAACAAATGTAATACATACTATCTGTAATCTTGCTAATTCATTATATTGCTTTTACAATTTCCATTCTGGGTATTACGTAGAAATATACTGAGCTACTAGCTGATACCACATTACTATCTAAAATCATCTGACTATTTGTTATTCTGATTATCGCATGATACGTAATGATATACTAGCATGCTTGCTGGAAATTGTACTAAAATCGTTCCTGTACGCTGGGTATCTGTTAATAGCCTTTATTCTATTTATTTTTTAGACTATACTTCCTGGCTTGCCGAAAGAATAGCTTTACATACCTGGTTTCTGAGTACCCGACTGACCGATGTGATTTCCGTCGGTACTTCTGCTGTTTCTCCCAACTACATTCATATACAAGTCAATTATAACCAAATACAGCAATATTCTGAAAGAAAACATCACTTTCGATATATTTATAGTCTAAACTTTGGCTTACCAAAAGACAGTCAAAAACTCGCTATTTCTCGAAAGTCCAGAAGGGAGAAATACTCACTTTAGGGATAGAAATATATTGACACTAGTTTGGAGCAATTCCACTTACCTTAGTTCGGTAGCACGACGATTCGCCAGCCAAATTTCGTGAAACTAAATCCGTAGGAATGCTCCTTGCTTCTAAATACCTCGGTATCTGGAGTTAATTTGAGTTTGGACCTCGTTTGACGGCATAATCGGACGATAATTTAGTAGTACTCTCGCACCCTCTCCGTTTCTCTTCGTGAGCTCTGGAAATTATATGAAATATAACATTTAAAACCGAAGTGGAGGGCTTTATATACTTGGGCCTGGACAGGGCCAACGTGTCACGGAGCCAACGCGGAGGCTCCACCTCCATGACACGTTGCCATCACGGAGGGGCTCTGCCCGGCTCCTTCCACGATGGTTCGACAGGTTTCTCGTCCGGTCTTTTCTCGGGCCTTTTCCTAACATGTATGGCTTTCAAATACTCTTAACTAACACGCGAATAGGCCATCTATGTGTTGGAAATTTTCACGGGTTATAATAGGTATCTATCAAAAAATAGGGGGGAGTGAGCCGCTAGCTCAGTAAATAATAATACTTAACCAAAACCTTTTTTAACGGGGACAATTCAGAAAACAGGCTAGTGTCATCATCATAAAATATCATGAAGTTAATGCCCTTTTAGAAATGGTAGCAATAACCAGTGTTGTCTATTCCATGTAAGTAAAAATCAATTAACAATTCGGTAATAAAGTCTGCAAATACTGTCATATCAAATCTTAGGTTTGGGAGGTTTTCAAGAATGAATCATATAATGAGTATGGCTCCCTACCTTGAGAGATAGCCAATAGTATGAACCCCTTATAAAGTAGTCAAATATTTTGCTAGGTTCCTGATCGAGGGAAATCGGTAATTGTATTCTAATTCTACCGGTGGTTGTAATGATAATATGTAAATACAATGTGTACCAGCTATAACGAATCCACTGTTAGCTACGGGATCTATCAAGGTTTATTCCCCTTCATACTTTTCTTTGTAATCGTACGAGAGCATTTTCAAAATAGTATAGAACATTTAAGTTCTCATCAAATCATGTACTTCCATTTTGGTAATGGTAATCATATCTCAAGTAACAATAAAACATGTCTAGTAGCAGTGAGAACATCTAAAATAATGATAAACATCTCAAATATATGTTTCAGTATCATATCAAGTAAAAGACTCGTCCTATATGCAATTTCAAAGCATTCTGGAATATATTTTATATTCAAAATCATGTATAAACCATATTGGTTATGAAAACACAAATTGCAGTAAGGTTACTACTGACAGTACTCGTGTCGAAGTACCAAATTCGTCATATTGAGCAATCCATATGACCTCCTTTAACAAATCTATAATCACATCATATCGATCCCGTGTTAATTCCTCTATTTAGGATAACTCATACCTAAATTAGAATAACCAACCTCAGGGGTTACATGTTTGACTCTCGGATTGTATTTTCCCATTCTATGAGTAACTCAGTTTGTCCATTTGTAACTTTGACCTAATCTTATAAGTTATTCATCCAAATGTTCACCCAAATGTATACCCTAATCAGTGGTTTACCAATCCCGACATGTTCTCAATGGTATTCTTCTTATTATTTTTTGTCGTTCTTTATAGCTTCTACTTATGCTTTTGCCAAAAATTTATTCTCCTTTTTTTGTATCTCTTAATTCTATTGTTTCTCTTAATTCTTAAAGTTCCTAAATATAAGGAACTCCTGAATTCTTCCACTTACACCAATTAACTCAACTCTCATAATTCCATGTGTATATAAAATATTATTTCACATGGAAGTAAGAACAAATATTTACCCTGAAATTTAATTGTTAAAGTTCAAGACGAATATTTGGAAGGATCTTGCAGTATACCCGACGCACCCGAAGGAAGCTTCAGTTTCTTCTTCTAGTAGTTTTGCCACAGGGGTTTCTTTTTCTTTCAAAATTTCAACCCTTGCTCCCTCTTAATTCTCAATAGATTCACACTTTTGGGCTTTAGCCCATTGACTTGTTGTCCTTTTTTCATCTTGTTCACGGATTGTTTCTTTATATGTATATTGCTAATTACTTAAATACCCATTACTAATATGGGATATTAAATTCTCCCTACCTTATGAAATTCGATCCCCGAATTTAAAACAAATACATACTTGTACACTGAAGCAAACAAAGGTACTTAACTCATATATCTTCCCTTGATTCCCAAGTAGCTTCTTCAACAGTATAGTTTCTTCCTAAGACTTTCACAGATACAATTTCTTTTCATCATAATTTCCTTACTTGTATGTCTATAATAGTCACCAGCTCCTTCTCATACATCAAGTTCTCATCAAGTTATATGGTAGGTACTTCAAGCATATCAGAGGAGTCTGTTATACATATTCTTAACATAAAGACATGGAACACTGGATGGATGAAAGACATCTCATGGAGAAGTGTTAAATGATACCCACTTCTCTACTCGGTCAAGTATCTCATATGGTCCTATAAATTTCAGGCTCAATGTACCTCTTTTCTTGAATCGTATCACACCTTTCATAAGGAAGATTCCTAGGAGAACCTTGTCCCGAACTGTAAACGCTAAATCGTTTCTTCCCCTATCTGTGTAAGACTTTTGTCCGAGCTTTGAGCAACCTTTGTCTAATTAACTAGACCTTGTCAATAGCTTATTGTATCAAGTCCGATCCCAATACATTTGCTTGGACTTGAACCCTCATGATTTTTAAAGTCGATGGATTCTCCAACTTCAAATCATTCGATAGGAGAATGACATAGCGTATCATACAAGGCTTCATATGGGCCATTTGTGCTTGAATGAAAGCTATTGTTGTAGGCAAATCCAGCTAAGAGTAGATAAGAATCTCAATTACCTCCAAAATTAAGAATGCAAGCTCTCAACATATCCTTCAAGATTTGTATGGAACTTTCAGATTGCCCATCTATCTACGGATGAAATGCAATACTAAGATCTACAAGTGTACCCAATGCTTCTCAGTAATATTTCCAAAAGCATGAGGTGAATTATGATCCTCTATCAGATATGGTGGATACTGGAACTCTTGAAGTTGTACAATTTCATTCATAAATATCTGTGCATATCTCACTCCTCCTTGTGTAGTCTTAATCGGCAGGAAATGTGCTGATTTTGTTAGTCGGTATACAATTATCCCTACAGAGTCATAACCTCCAAGGGTTCATGGTAGCCTAACTAAAATCCATAGTAACACTTTTCGATTTTCACTTGAGAATTTTGACCCTTTGTAGTAGTCCTGTGGGTTGTTGATGCTCAAATTTAACCTATTGACAAGTCAAATAACTAGAAACAAAGTTAGCAACATCTTTTTTCATACCTCCTACCAATACAACTACTTTACATCACAATACATCTTAGTGGAACCAGGGTGAATGATATATCTGGAGTTGTAAGCTTCCTCAAGAATAACTCGTTTCAACCTATCTAAATCTGATACACATAATTGATTACCTAGTCAAAGAATAACATCACATTCAACAATCATCTTCTTACTTTTAGCAGCTAGAACCTCATCTCGGTATTTGCATAATTGGCATCCTCATATTGAGTGGCCTTTATGCACTCTACTAATGAAAATTTGACTTGAACACAAGCCAACGATGTCTTTGAATTTCCCAAACAAAATCTGACACCTGTGCCTTCGAGTTTTTACATCTCCTCCGCCAACAGTCTCCTGAATGGGCCAAACTGCCCGTAGATTTTCAGCTCAATACATTAGCCACAATATTAATTTTTCCAAGATGATACAAAATAACATAATCATAATCCTTGAGTAGTTCCATCCACTGACATTGTCGAAGATTAAGATCTCTCTGTTTGGAAAATGTACTTCAAGCTCTTATGATCAGTATAAATCTCACTAGTTACACCATACATATAGGTAATGCCTCAGAATCTTATGACCAAGTACCACTACAGCTATCTCCAAATCATTTGTAGGATAGTTTTGCTCATACTTCTTCAACTTTCTCGAAGCACAGGCTATAACATAACCATTTTTCATAACACATCCTAGTCCCACTCTTAAAGCATCACAAAATACTGTATATCCTCCGGGACCTAATGGTAAGACTATTATTGGTGCAGTTGTCAAACATGTTTTGAGTTTCTGAGAACTCTGCTCACATTACTCTATCCACTTCACATTTTTCTGTGTTAACTTGGTCAATGGAGCTGCTATTCTGGAGAAATCTTGCACAATATGCCTATAGTAACTTGCCAAGCCTTAAAAGTAGCGGATCTCAGTAGGTGAAGTAGGTCTAGGCTATTTCTGCACAACTTTTTTTTTCTTTTTAGAATCCACCATAATTCCATCTTTGGATACAACATGCCTTAGAAATGCTATTGAGTCTATCCAAAATTAGTATTTCGAGAACTTAACATAAAAAGCTTATGTTGTAATGTCTACAACACAATTCTCAGATGAGGCTCGTGTTCTTCTTTGCTATGAGGGTATGTCAGGATCGTTAATGAACACTATCATGATTTTGTCTAGAAATGGCTTGAACACCTTATTCATTGAGTCTATGAATGGGCCTGGAGCATTGGTCAATCCAAAAGGTATCTCAAGGAACTCCTAATGCATGTACATAGTTTTGAATGCTGTCTTGGAAATATTTTCCTCCCTGATTCTAAGTTAATGATAACCAGACTAAAGATCAATCTTTGAAAAGTGGCCAGCTCCCTGCAACTGGTCAAATAGGTCATCTATACGAGGCAAAGGATATTTATTATGTATCATTACCTTGTTCAGATGTCTGTAGTTAATGCACGTTCTTAGATACCCATCTTTCTTCTTTACGAACAATATTGATGCACCCTATGGTGATCCCCTCGGTTTGATAAAGCTCATCTAGTAAGTCTTGCAACTATTATTTTAGCTCCCGCAGCTCCATTGGTACCACATGATATGGAGGTATAGATATTGGTAATATCTCAGGTGTTAAATCAATACTGAAGTCTATCTCTAGTACTAGAGGTAATCCTAGCAAATCCTCAAAGAATACATTAGAAAATTCTTTCACCATTGGCACTTTCTCCAAGCTAAGTATTCACTCTTTGATGTCTCTTACCATAGCCAAGAGACCCATATAACCTTTCTTTAGTAATCATTGGGCCTTAATAAGAGATATAACTTTACCAACTTTTGGGTGTTGACCCCTTTAATACAAAATTAGGTTCGTTGGGTATATCAAACTTAACTATTTTTGCATGGCAACCAATTGTAGCATAGAAAGGAGAAAGCCAATCTGTGCCCATCACCATATCAAAGTCGATTGGATCAAGTACCATAAGATAAGTTAGAGCACTTTTACCCTCAACTTGAATCTGGCAATTACGATACACATATTCAACTAACAGAGAATCACCTACGGGAATAGAAACAAGAAAAGGATAATTTAACATCTCTGGTTGTCTATCAAACCTCAAAGCAAAGTATGAGAACACATAGCAGTGAGTAGATACTAGATCAATCAAAGCAAGTGCATCAATTAACAGATCGAAAGAATACTTGTAACCTGTATTTGAGGCCTGAACATCCTATCTAGTAAGTGCAAAAACTCTTGTCTAGCCTCTACTAGCATTTCCATGTTCCTAATTCCTAGTAGCATGATCTCTAGCACCTCGACCTCTATTTCCCGCACCTGAAGTATTACGAGTAGACTGAGTAGGTGCAGCTAACTGAACAGAAGCTCGACTAGAATTCCTTGAAGGTTGAGGGTCGTCCCTCATGTGATGTCCAATCGACTACAATGAAAGGTTGTCCCTCATGTGATGTCCAATCGGCTACAATGAAAGCACTCTCTAGTCAAAACCCGCCACTACCCAAATTTGGTTTGCGGCCGGTCTAGTAGGATAGACTAAATGGCATACATCTGCCCAGAACTATGATGTCCAGACGATGACGATGGTCTCGTAATACCCTGTCTATGATATGGTCTATTTGCGGACCCTGTTGTTGTTGTTGTTGTCCATTATCCCTTGCTTTGTAGAGCCTCCCCTGAAAGATCTCTGTCTTGACCTTCTTATGTACATTGTTGGCTGCACGTTTCTCATATCCTTTGTTTTCTATATTTCTAGCAAGATCAATTGTAGGTCAAAGTCTTCACTGTGGGGCTACTGCACTGTATAGATGACCAACTAACTCATTAACAAACCTTTGAACTCGAGTAGCTTCATCAGACACTAAGCAAGGAGCATATTTAGCCAGCTTACATAATTTGGTGTTATATATTGACACATCCATATCTAGAGCTTGGATCAATCTATCAAACTTCCTAGTGTATTTATGCCTCAATTGTTGAGAAAAAAAATTATCCATGAACAACTTAGTGAGCTCATTTGATGTCAGTGGTGCTGCTCCTACATGCCTTCCTAGCAATATGGTTTCATATCATGTATTCGCCACAGTGTTCAGAAAAGCGGTCGCTTCATCACTTTAAGCGTGAAGCGACGCGAAGCGCCACAGTGTCTATGCATCCAGTCGAAGCGAGCTCAGGTAAGAGAAGCATACGCTTCAATGGCAGAAGCGTGATGCGACTTGAAGCGTGAAGCGCAGAGAAGCGGTCGCTTCTTGTTTTCTGGACTTTTAAAAGTCCTATTTTAAATAAAAAAAACTTAACTATCAGTAACTTGCACGAGTCTTGGACATTTCAAAAACTAGAGTTTGCAACTAGGGTTTTCTTACATTGGCTACAGCAATATTGCCCTGCTTCTTCACATCGGCTGCTTCAAGTACGTTGCTTTTCTTTTTTCTTTCTTCTTCTTCTTCTCCTGCTTTAGGCTTCTTCTTTCTTCTTCAGGCTTCTTCTTTCTTCTTCATTTCCTACTTCAAGCTAGGTTTTTGTGTAGGTCTTTTTCTTCTTCTCTTTTCTGCTCGATTCAGCTGTTTTGCTTCTGCTCTATTTTGCTGCTGTCAGTTTTCAGGAAGCCTTAAAATAGAGTATTAGCTGAATTATCTTCTAGTTTAATGCTCTGTTTGCTGCTGCTCTTTTTTGCTGACTGCTCTGTTTTGCTATTGTTATATTGATAGATTTTTTTTAATCCTAATAGCTATTAAAAATGAGTGACCCGGCTTGCAAATATGGGAAAAAAATGAGACCAATAGGACAATAGTTATATGTGTCTTTTGTGACAAGATAACTAAAGGATGTATCTTTCGTCACAAACAACATATTATTGGGACTTCTAGGGATGTCTCATGGTGTACAAAATGCCCAGAGGCTGTGAGGGAAGAAATAAAAAAATATGTCAAAGAAAAAAAGGATCTAAAACGTCAAATGTTACATCAACCAAATGTGACTAATATTGATGATGATGATGAAGAAATGGAAGAAGGTGAAGCTGCTGACTTGTCACTTCCTTCAAAATCACAAAAACATTCACAGAGTACATTTGCATCAGTTTCTTCAAGTTATGGATCAACAGGTAGGAAAGATCCTTTAGATTGTTTCTATTCACAGAAGTTCAGAGATGGTGCAAGGAAAAACAATTAAAAAAAGCTTGCATGACACTGCCAAGGGGATTTTGACTTATCATTCAGTTGCGGCCTTTTCACGGTGGATGTATGATGCAAGGCTCCCTTTAATTATGTTAATTATACGGACACTTTTGGAGCCTTTATTGAGGTTGTAGGCCAATGTGGTACTGGAATGAAGCCTCCCACTTATCATGTAGTTAGTGTCACCTATCTAAATAAAGAAGTGGAAGAGACCAAAAAAACTGTGGAGGATCACCGGATAGAATGGAACAAGTTCGGATGTTTCATTATGATGGATAAGTGGATGACAAGAACCAAAAAAATGATCATCAATGTGTTAGTGAACTCTCCAAGAGGAAGCCTATTTCTTGAATCCATTTATGCGAATGACTCGTCTACTGATGCCATAAAAATGTTCTCCTTGTATCAAAAAACAATAGAGGATATTGAAGCACAAAATGTTGTTCAGGTTATTACAGATAATGCAGCTAAAAATGTTAAAGAGAGTGATATATTGCAAGGAGTGTTTCCCCACATATATTGGACTTCTTTTGCAGCTCATTGTGTGAATTTGATATTTTGGGGACATTTTCAAAGAAAGACCCTTCACAGGTGTTTTCACCAAAGCTGTTATGGTTCTTACATTGTTCAAAGACCTTCGTTGTTGAATTTGATGAGGAGATTCACTAAATAAAGAAACTTAGTAAAATCTGGAAAGACTAGATTTGCTACTGCTTTCTTGACCTTGCATAGTATGCACACATAAAAGGCCAATTTGAGAAGCCTGTTCATTTTGGAAGAATGGAACAACAGTAAATTTGCAAAAAATGTGGTGGGAAAAGAAGTTGCACGCATAATGCTTTCTTATACCTTTTGGAATAATGTTGTTCATGCTTTTAAAGTTGGTGGTCCCTTGATTAAAGTTCTTCGTTTGGTGGATGGTGAGCAAAAACCATCAATGGATACCTTTATGAAGTGATGGATAAGGCTAAGGAGGCTATTCGAAAACCATTTACCAACGAGCATAAATATGCAAAGGTATTTGAGATCATTGATAGAAGGTGGAAGGATCAACTCCATCGATCTTTGCATGCAGCTGGTAATATCTTGAATCCATCACTCTTCTATCATAACAATGATATGGATTTTTTAGGTAAGGATGTGTGGGCGGGATTCCATGAATGCGTCGGTAAGTTGGTAGTTGATGATGATGTGCAAGATTTAATAATGAATCAGATTAGCATTTATAGGAGTGCTGATGGACTTTTTGGAATACCAGCGGCTATTAGATAAAGAACGAGGAAGTTACTAGGTGAACGTGTGCTTCTATGTTTCGTTATAACTTTAACTTTTAGGCTATTTCTTTATACCTGCTAATTATTGAATCATCGTTCTACTTTAATAGTTGAATGGTGAAGGCTTTATGGTTCAGGAACACCAGAGTTACAAAAGTTCGCCATCAAAGTTTTAAATCTAACTTGTAGCTCTTCTGGGTGCGACAGAAACTGGAGCATGTTTGAATATGTAAGAAATTAGAGGAAAGATTTAGTAGTTTGAGATAACTAAATATCTCAATTGTCTTAACACGTACTAATTACTTGCCAATATTTATTTGTAGATTCATACAGAGAAGAGGAATAGACTAACCTTAAAGCGCGTCAATGACTTGGTGTTCATAAAATACAATAGGACACTAAAACGTCGCTACAATGCACGCAATGAAATTGATCCAATTTGCTTGGACAATATTGATGATGCCAATGAATGGCTAACTGGACTTGAGAATGCTGATGATGAAGCAATTTTTGAGGGAGATTCAGATTTCACTTGGGTGTTGTTGCGGAGGCAAGTGGAGTTGATGAAAACCGTTATGGTTCAAGGGCGAATACTTCAAGTTCAAGCTTACATAGGAAGCGAAAAGAAGTAGCTACATGCCTAGTTGATGAAGATGATGATGGAGTTGAAGAAGATGATGAGCAATATAATGATAAGAGAGAAATACAAGATTTTGACAATCTTGTAGAAGTAGAGATTTAGACGAACAAGAAATAGTTGTTGAACCATTAATAACTTTGATTTTGTTTGTCTTATTGTATTTTGTGATATCTACTTTTGGGATTTTAATTTGAACATTTGCTAATATATATTATCTTTAGTTTTTGTCTTTTTTCGTTAACATTATGCGTCACTTCAATGAAGCGAGCACTTCACTTCACGCTTCATGCTTTAAGCGAAGAAGGTCCTTGTTGGTTTTTTCCGTTTTACATTTCCCTGAACACTAATTTTTCATATCCTCTAGTTTGTACACTGCAAGCTCCATGGCTCCCACTAGAACATCCTAGTGCACGTAATTCTTTGAATGTCCCATCCAAAAAACTTTGAGGATCAATTGAACTATCAGAACCTATGAATATGGTGATTTCAATTTTAGGAACTCTTGTAAATATACCTCTTTATTTATAAAAAAAATTAAGTTTAAGCTCTCTGTGACTCTTTGCATGGAGATAAGTGCCTCAACAGTAACGCCCCCATGTGATGGTGGAGGTGGGATAACACTCATTTTAGGAGTGGGTTCTCTTGTAATTCTCGTGGTGGTACTGTGACTCCTTACAGTGGTATTATGGTCCCTACTTCAACCTTTTCTGTGAGCTCTGCCTCTTCCCCTAGATATGGAAGTCGATTGCCTGCCCAAGGTGGCATTAGGTGCCAGTGGGACAATTGTCATAGCTCTGTCATAAATGATTGAGTTTGCGTCATCTGGTTAACAAAATAAATAAATTCATCTAGTTTGTCCTAAACACTACACACGCAATGAGGAATAAGAAATAAAGAAAAGCCACATTTTGTCATGCCCTGCATAATCATAATTATAGGAATAACCGGCTACATAACCATAATTGAGATTCTACTATGTGCTCCAATTAGTCATAGAATTAACAAAACCTAAAGCTTTAATACCAACTTTGTCATGACCCAATTTAGAGCCATGACCGACATTAAGGGCTAAAATCCCAAAGCAAGCCTTGACGAAAATTTTACATCAAATTGGGGAAGAGCTTCCCTTATTTTTAAGCCTATCCAAAATTTTCCCGTCTCATGATCAACAACTAATTAACTAATATTGGATCAAACAATCATAATCTTCGTCAACTAACTGTTCGCAATTCAATAATACTAAATCCATCACCAAATATAAAGAAGTCTAATACAATTGACAAGTCTATAGTAATGAAAGAATATTATAGAATACTCACGACAACAGTAAATAGCTAGCGGACCGACTCAAAGAGTTTTAAAAAAAAAGGACAATAGAAAATAAATAAGCTTCTTGCCCACGCGAAGCAATGGGGCTAATAAGAAATTGTCTAACTCATATGCTTTAGTTAATGAAATCCTCGCCAACGTCACCTGCGGTCTTTGTAAAAGAATAATGGGGAGTGAGTTGCTAGCACAGTGAATAATAATACTTAACCACAACCATTTTTTAATGCGGACAAGTCAAAATCAGGCTAGCATGATAATCAGAAAATATCATGAAATGAATGCCCTTTTAGGAATGACAACAATAGTTAGTGTTGTCCATTTCATATAAGTAGAAATCAATCAACAATCTGATAATAAAGTCTGCGAATACTATCCTATCAAATCTTTGGTTTGGGAGGTTTCCAAGAATGAATCATGTAATAGGTGTGGCTCTCTACCTTGATAGATATCTAATAACTGTAGACCCTTTGTAAAGGAGTTAAATATTGTCGTAGGTCCCTGATTGAGGGAAATCGATAATTGTATCTATGAAGGTAATTTGTAAATACAAGATACACCAAGTCTAGCGAACCCACAATGAGCTACGGGATCCATCAAAATCTACTCTTATTTATACTTTTCTTTGTAAACAAGTACTCATATGAAAGCATTTTCAAAATAGTATCGAGCTTTTACGTTCTCATCATATCATGCACTTCATTTTGGTAATAGTCATCATATCTCTAGTAACAATAAAATATGTTTGTAACAGAGAGAACATCTAAAATAACGATAAGCATCTCAAATATATGTTTCGGTATCATATCAAGTGAAAGACTTGTCCCATATGCTATTTCAAAGCATTCTATAACACATTTTATTTTCAAAATCATGTACAAATCAAGTAGGCTTTGAAAACACAAATTGCAGTAAGGTTACTATTCACAGTACTCATGTCGAAGTACCAAACTCGTCACTTTGAGCAATCCGTATTACTTCCTTTAACAAATTTATAATCACATCATAGCTATCTCGTGTTAATGCCTATATTTAGGATAACTCATACCTAAATCAGAATACCTAACCCTAGGGACTTCATGTTTGACTCTCAATTCATCGAATTGAATTTGCCCATGCTATGAGGAACTCAATTTGTCCATAATTTGTAATTTCGACTTGTTCTTATAATTTATGCATCCAGTTGTTCATTCAAACTTATATTCTAATCAGTGCTTAATCAAACCCGACATGATATTTTTTTTCTTAATGTATTTTACTATTTTTTGTCGTTCTTTATAGCATCTGCTTCTGCTTTTACCTAAAAATTTTCTCTGTTTCTTTTGTTTCTCTTAAATCTTAAAGTTCCCAAATATAAGGAACTCTTGAATTCTTCCACTTGCACCAATTAACCCAACTCTCATAATTCCATTTATGTATAAAATGTTATCTCACATGTAACTAAGAACAAATATTTACCTTGAAAATTAGTTTTTGAGGTTCAAGACGTATACTTGGAAGGATCTTATGGCACACGTGATTCCCCTGAAGGAAGCTTCAGTTCCTTTTTCTGTTAAAATTTTAACCCTTGCCCCCTCTTAATTCTCGACAGATTCATTTTTCTGGGATTTAGCCAATTGACTTTTGTCCCTTTTTTTTCTTCTTGTTTTCATATTGTTTCTTTATATATATATATATATATATATATATATATATATATATGTGTGTGTGTGTGTATGTATGTATGTATGCATATATTGCTAATTACTTAAATATCCATTATCTAATATGGTTATTACATTCATGCAAATAACAGAGGGAAAAATTTCATGGTTTTCAGAAATTACAAGTTTGCATTAGTTTTTCATTGAATTGATTGTGTGATGATGCAATAACTGTGCTTCAATTCAAAGATTTATACAATTTGTTTCGCTCTATTTGACCTGTCATTTCTATATTCAGTACATGATGTTTATAACATTCTTTTCTTTTATCGAAATATATTAGTGTGTTCTTTTTTGTTTTGTCAATGTTTGTAACAGCCTCTCACTTCCATAAAAGAGTTGGTGTTTGTCTTTACCTTTCAGAAGATAATACAATATTGATAGGGGTTTTGGTTAGTTTTTACTGAGCTTAGGTTTGCCAAGTGTCATATGATCGACTCCGTCATAGTAGATTTTTTTTATTGGTGACTCCTTCATAGTATACTTTAATGTGATGGTTGGTTTAGTTGATTTCTTATTCTCAAACTCTTTTTATCACTCTCAATGAGTTTATTGGATATTAACTTTGTTAGGTTATCATCTTAGCAATTGTGGATAGAAAATCAGTTATTATTGTTAAAACTACCGGGATCAATCTCTGTGGAACTTGTGCCTTGTAGATTGTATTTCTTGTACCCTCGGTGAAGGTATGTTTGCTCAATGTGTAAAGTACTAGGAACTTTTATGTCACTTGTTATTTATATCTTTGGCAACCATGCCCTGCCTACCAATAATGTCATTTAAAGAAAAAGGAACAGAAATTTAATATTGGCTCCGGCATGACTTAGTTACAGATTTTTCTTTATTGTGATGGAAATTTTGGTGAACTTTCATAAATGTGGTGAATGGCTTCTCTAAGATTTTAGTTCCCTCAGCTAATTTAACTCTTTATCGGCAATGAATGTAAATAACATTAACTGTTCCTATATAACTTATTACATTTAAAACAAAGAATTCTAATGAACTTATTACATTAACTGGTCGTATATATTTTGTTACATCTAAAACAAAGGATTATGAAGAACTTACTATAAAACAAAGTATTGGCCATTCCTTTAAAGGTTTCCTGGTATGTGACTAACGAGATTCTTTTCAAAAGATTATGGGTTATTTCATCTTTGATGACACTTTGATAATTTGTTTTTTTTCTGTTTCTTATACTTCAACTTTCCTTTTCTTTCTTTCCTTGCAGATGTTTCATCTGATGCCAACACTACAAGGAAGCTTCTACGTGTTCAATGACATTTTCCGGTTGAATTATGATTGATATGCCCAAGATGAATGTGACTCATGTTAATTAGCTTAAGATAGTGATGTTGTCTCTCCTTCATATACTTGTTTTAGAAAATGCTATAGTTAAATGTTTAGAGTTGCTCTAGACTCCTTTTTTCTTTGATGTTTACTGATTGGAGTAAATGGCAATTTGATGACGTCAATCTACCTGTATTGAAGATCTTAAATATTATATATGAATGTCCTTGGTTTGTAAAGTTTATCATGTCGAAAACAAATGATGCAAAAGTACTTAGGTAGGGAGTGAGCTCCTACTTCAGTGGACCATGAATCCATGCTTTAACCAAACCATCCTTATACCTTATATTGATACAGTTCACAGAGTTATTACATGCACCAGTTGTTGAAATACTAATGTAAAAATTGAAAAGAAAGTGTAAGCGCTAGTCTTCTTCCTTGATGAAGTCCAAAGATGGCAATTCCACATGTGAAAACTCTGGAACTTTTAACTTTGTGAGGGACACATCCTCAACTTGATGTTTTAGCTGCTTTGCAAAGTGGTTTACATCGCCTTCCTGACCATTTAATACAGCAGGTAGAGGGCCCTTAATCCTTCTTGCAATCATACTACCAATGGATCTAAAGGGATGATTTAATCCATCTTTCGTTTTCAAAATGAGAGAGACTCGGATAGTTGCCATGTCAAGGTGAGGACAATCATGGCTGATAAAAGGCATTGAGTAATAAAATTCTTCTTTTGAATCTTCTTTATATCTTCTACAACCTTTTCTTCTTTTTCTCCATCTTCTTCAGCTTCAACCGGAGCTTCTTGTAAGTTGGTTGACTCATTCATTTGATCAAGTGGGGTTTCTTCTTTCAGTGAATCCAGCTGTAAGTAATACAATATTTTAAAAAAAAAATCCAAATGAAAAATGGATACAATACTCTAAAGTACAAAGTGGTCTAGCAAGACTTTGGGTAGTGAAAGAATGTGTGCTACTTTAATGATGACAATAAAAAGAAGTAGTGGTCACTTGTAATTGCACCGAAAGCATAAGTGAGTGGCATGACTTGTGACTAATTACTTGCCAAGTTTTACTGACAAATAAAAATTAAAAATAAAAGGAAAGATGAAAAAAATGACTAATGGGAGGCGGTAAATATTCTACTGCCTGGGTTAAATAAATAAATTTAAAAAAAAAAGAAAAAAAGATGATAGCAGACGATAACAGACCAGCGGAATAGGGGGATCTAAACTTGTTTAATCTCATCTTTCATGGGAGTGTTAGTTGCTTCTAGTATTGTTATGATCATGAACATCATTCATAACCTATATATGTCACCTGATCCTCGACATACAAAAATAAATGGTCGGTTCAAAGTAGACTGTAATCTGATATATGAAATCTTAGCATGTATAGAAAATAATGGATAAAGAGAGAATCTCCATCAAATCTTTTATAAAATATACCTGAGTTAAAAGTTGGGAGAGGAGTTGATGGCGGTGGTCGACTTCGTTGTCGTCTCCATCAGCAACGACAGCGAAGCTCTTATCAAGTAGATGACACCTTCTGGATTAGAGTTGTTCTTGTTTAATTAATTGGTTGATTGCTTTCTGTATGAACTCCACTTTCTTCACCCTTTCCATTTCCATTTTCTACTTTCAGTTTCAACCAAGACGTGGCTGTGGCTGTGGGTCATATAATAATGGTTAGAGATAGAGATAGAGACAAAGACAGAGAGAGAGAGTCAACAAATCCCTCTTCGGCTTCTGCCGTTAGCATTAACCACTCATCGCTTCCCACGTACCAATATTCCCCTATTATTTATCTTTCTTACCATCAAGTTCTAGTTCTCATATAATAGCACAACATTCTCAAATAACTTAAACCAATTACTCCCAAATATATTCCATTGAGCACAAAATTAAAAAATAAAAAGAATTATTTTAATAATTCAGGGACGGTTCAAAAAATTTGGGGTAAAAAATACTTTTGAAAACTCAAGAACAATTTATTAAAGTTGATGACATAAAGTTAAAACTTTTACAAAAGATCTTTATTTTTTATTCAGAGAAAAGTTCTCATTGATGTGCCGTGATTTTACGACACTTTCGACGCTTAAAACCAAGAAATTATGCACATTCCAGGTATGTTTATATGGGTATGATGTGTTTTGTGCTTAATGTGTAGGAAAATAGGTTTAAAAGTGAATTTGGTCAAATTAATGCTAAAAATAACTGAAAGGTGACTGCCAGACACTTAACGAGTCATTGGCAGGAGGCACGACCCGTTGCTTAAGGCGTGGGCAAAAGTTTGAGTTTGGAAGAAGCAAGGAAATGTAATTGATGAGTTGGAGGAACGACTCATTACAACTGGTAATGAGTCATAAGGTCAATCGTTAGGATTTGAAGAGAAAATTTCAACAAAGTGGTCAGTGACGTTGACGACAAATATAATGAGTCGTCATGAGATGAAACGACTCGTTGGCAGGCCACTGGAATCATCCATGAAGTGCACTGGAGTTTTGAAGGAGTCAGTCCACGAGGGACCTAACGACTCGTGCTCAAGCACGATGAGTCGTCAGGTGACCCGTTGCCATGATTGGGTGCGATGCTGAGGACGACTAATGTAAAGCAAGGAAGACTCGTCAGAAGGACAAACGACCCGTCACCTAGCCCGTTGCCACTGCCGACCTGGTTTCCAATTTTATTTAGGAAAAAGATTTCTTAGAATTATAAATACCCAATTTGGTTTTATTTTTAGAAGAGGATTTCTTGAGAGGATTTTGGAATGATTTTTAGACAATTGAGAGAACCGACTTTATTAGTTTTTAACTATAATTTTGGTATTGATCAATTGTTCTTGATTCAAGAAATGAAAGCAACATTGGAGTTTTATTCAATCTACGTGGTTTTTATTCTACAATAATTTGTAAGTTGCAATATGATTTCTTCTATATTTTGTGATTGTGATAATACAAACATGAGTAGCTAAAACCATAAACTAGGTTTATAGGAACCACGATGAATGAACATACATAGGTAAAATACTTAGTGATTCTTGAACATAGTTTATGCATGTATTGTTTCTTCCTTCGTGTAAATTGATTTTTAATGGTTGTAAACATTAGAACTTGCCTTATTCTTACTTACCGGACCAAGGTGGTAGTGAATGGAAAAAGGGATTAACAACAAAGATTTGAGGCTATCAACCCTCATCTAATAGCTTGAACTTGTCCGGGGATAGCTAATCCAATATTAAGGGTAAGGGTCAACTAAAGTACACCCGTATATGGACCAAGTTGCCTGGTGAAAATCATCTAGATAGGGGACCAACCAGTTAGGTGAAACTAACTTACCAATATTGCAGGTTAAACATCGGAATAGATTACTAGTGTAAAAGCCTTGTGGTTATGAAATCTTGGGGAACACAATCCTAGTCAAATCATTCATTGAATACAAACCAAATTTGATTTCAACATTCAGCAATTTTACTTTGTTTATTATTCTTTATTTTCCCCCTTTGGAAATAAGTAAATCTATAGTAATAGTTATTCGCATTAACTTAAGTTCTTACCATATTCCCTGTGGGATCGACCTCAACCTTTGTTGGGTTCTATATTTTACAATCGACCGCTTATATCTTAATTGCGAGGTGTAATTTAGGCGACATCAAATTTTGGCACCATTGTCGGGGAATACGGCTAAGGCTTTTGTTAATTGAGTTAACTTGTCTATTGATTCTTATTTCTTTTTATTTTCTTTTTTTTGTTTTGGTTGCTTAACAGGTCTTAGGTTTGTGCATGCCCGATACTAGAAGCCAAGGAAACCCCCTGGTTCCAATTGATCACGAATTGGAGCTCATGTTGAGAAACTTGAGAAGAATGGCCAACATACAAGAACAAGAAATCGTGGATCAGGCCATAACAAAAATGTTGGCTGAAGAGCAAGCTCGGGCTAGAGATCGTGAGTTAGCTAGAGAGCAGCATCTAGCTGCAGAAGCTGAATGAGCTAGACGACCCAGAGGTCCATAACACCAGCGACACCGATATTTTGATGAGGAAGATGATGCAGATATAGATGAAACTGGCGCCACTGGAGCTATAGTCCTTCCTCCTTTGCCTACTGGGGCGAAGTTTGACATCACTAGTGCGATGATCCAACTACTTAATATGTAGGGAATATTTGCTGGTCATGCATCTGATGACGCCCACGCCCGCTTGAAAAATTTCATGGGTATATGTAAAGCATACAAGCAGCCGGGGGTGAGCCAGGACGCTATCAGACTAAGGTTATTTTCATTCTCTCTAGGGAGTGAGGTAACTATGTGGCTGGTTGAATTGCCGAATGATTCCATCACTACTTGGGGAGAGCTTAACATAGCTTTTATTGAAAGGTTCTTTCGCCCATCCAAAGCATTGCAGTTTAAGGATGAGATTTATAACTTCAGACAGTTAAATTCTGAGGCACTCCACCAAACCTGGCTGCATTTCAACAAAAAGATCAAGAAGGTGCCAAATCACAGAATTCTGGATGATACATTGTTGGAGATCTTTTATAGGTCTCTGAATGCCAACACTAAGGCGGTGGCTGATACCGTCTCCAGAGGTACTTTTATGAGTCACACCTTTGCAGAGGCTGCGGAGCTGCTAGACAGGATCACCAAAACCAACCGAGCTTGGCATACTAGAGAATCGGAGGTTCCGGCTGGTTCTTATGCGGTTGGTATATCTGCTGAACAGAGGAGAAGAGATGAGGAGCATGACCAGTATATCGCAGAGATAAAGACCACCATGGGGTTTCTTGCCAAGCACTTAATGGGAGTTGGAGCAGAAAACGTGAATGATGTAGGTTCTCAGTGCAGGCCCCGAGAAATGATGGTTGCAAGTTCGAGACTGAAGAAGAGGTCAATTATTTGAATGATCAGAGGGTGGGTTTCTGGACCAACACCCAAGGGTCTAACCAAGACTCTTAGCGTCAAGGTCAAGGGAACCAAGGTCGGAACTTCTACAAGGATAATAATTACAACTGGGGCCAATACTGAGACAATAGGGACTGGAAGAAGTCAGAGGAGTTCAAAAATGATTGGAGCGATCTGTATGTTCCTCCATGAAATTGAGAGCCAGATTCCAATGGTTCAAGGGTTGAGGATATGCTATCCGAAGTGCTCAAGAAGATGGAGACAACAAACAACCACTTTTAGGAGCTCCGGGCTTATATTTCCGATTTAAATCAAAAAGTGGAGTCTCATGCCGTGGCGATCAGACAGATTGAGTAGCAGATGAGTCAGATGTCTATTGCAATGAATTAGAGGCAAAAAGGCACACTTCCCAGCAATACTGTTCAAAATCCAAAAAATGACAGTCACTGCATGGCGGTCACTACTAGGAGTGGGAAGGCCACAGTCGATCCACCGAGGCCAGTTGTAGTTAAAGAGTCAGACAAGCCCGATTGATAAATGATGATGATGTAGCAGATGTTGAAAACCCAACTTTTGTTGGGGACTTATATTTGCAAACTGCTGTGAGTAGTGCAATGGAGAAAGGAGATTCCCATGGGAAGGAGAAGGAGGCACAACAAAAACTCATAACAATCCCTAGACCTCCTCCTCCTTATCCCCAACGCTTGAAAAAGAAAGCTGAAGGTGGGAAATATCAAAAGTTTATCTCTATGCTCAAGAAGTTGTCGGTGAATATCCCATTGGTTGAGGCACTCGAGCAAATGCCTGGATATGCCAAATTCATGAAGGGCCTCATCACCAGCATTGGAGGATGGAGAAGAGTCACTTGATGAATTTTGAGTAGTCAAGTGACTTGCGTCGTCCCGCGATGTTAAATCAGCTCTGCATGGGAGGCAACCCATGGAGGTGTTTTGGTGAAGTCTGAATAACCAAAACACCCACATCGTGCCGCGACGTTAAATCAAGCGCTTCTTGGGAGGCAACCCAAGTTGTAAATGTAAGAAAAAGTTAGTGTTAACGTTTGTTGATGGGTGCAGGTGAATAAGATGGAAAATCTGAAGTTGGAACCAAAAATTGGAACTTCAGTTCTGGTGCAGAAAAATCACAGAACGAGTCATCGTCTGACTTGACGACTTGTTCAGCCAATTCGTTAAGAGAACTGCAGAAAACAGGGGAGCAACGGGTGACTTCACGAGTCGTTTCTCCAAGGAATGAATCGTTTAGTCCCCCGTCAGGTACACTAGATCTAAGACTGAATTAAAAGAAAAAGGGTGATAACGACTCACTCAACTAATCATTGGGAGACCAAACGAGTCGTTAAGTGACCCGTCGGGAAGCCACATCAGTCCAAGGATCACGACTCAGGCAACGACTTGTCGGGTAACACCACGAGTCGTCACTTGACTCGTTAGGTCCCAGGTAAGTTAACCTAACCCGACCCATGACTGAAATTGGTAAAATTTTTAAATTAAAATCAACAGAACCCGATTTCATTTAATACACCCCGTTAAACTCACACACATACAAAGCTTCAAATTTTCCCTCTTCTCTTTTTCTTCTTCATGCAACCCCATCGAAAACACCACTGAAACCACCTTCATCACTGCACGCCCCATTCACTGAAGCACACTCACAAAAAAGAAATTGCACTCCATCTCTAACCAATCAAATTGTGAGTAGTCTTCCCCATGAAACATCGAATATTGTTTCATTTAAAACAAGAATTGTTAGGACCCATGTTGAGCTTGAATTTATTTCGATTATCAATGTGGATATCTGTTCCTCTTTATAAACATAAAACCTAGGAAGATTTAATTTTCGATTGTATGTCACCTGGGTTGATTTTAGATTGTGAATCTTTGTGCTTGTCGAATTGAGACTTAGGAAGAAGATGAAGTTGAATCGTGTGAAATTAAACTCTTGAGCACGAGCTACATCACGAGTTGTTAGATCACCAAACAACTCGTTGTGTAGATCGTGCTAAGTGGTAAAATTAAGCTAATAGACAGGGTACCTAACGAGTGACCTAACGACTCATTGCCTTTGGCAACAACTCGTTGGGACCAGTCATCAAGTACATTGGACCAACTTGAAGAAAGGACAGTCTGAGATGAAGAGTGACCTCACGAGTCGTTGCTAGTGGCAACGACTCGTTTAGTCACCCGTGAAGACCACTGGGCACCAAACCAGAAATATTTTTTGTTTCATCTCATCTTGCACACTAACATTATTTCCACAGGTACAATGGCTTCCAGAGGTACAACAAAGAAGGGTCCGGCCAAGAAGCAAGCACCTGAGCACAGTCAACCCTAGTACCGTAGACTGCGTGATGATCCATCATCCTCTGAACAACTGAGTGGCTCTGAGGAGGAATATGAAGTAGCAGAGGAGTAGCTAGTGAGGAGATCTACAAGGGCTAGGGCTCAACAAAGTTCAAATCCGATAGTCCTGGTTGATATTCCCACTCCATTTGCAAGAGATCCGCCCAGTTGCACTGATGAGAGTGCTAGGGCTACTGCTGCACATATTCATGAGGCTCCCACAGCTGGGCAAAATACTGAGAGATTTGATGAAGCGCATGCCCAGCTAGGGGATTCTGATAATGAGCTGACGAAGACCTCAGACACATCAAATGAGCAACCGAGAAATGTACGAAGATGGTGTGTCCATGGCATGAGGGCTATATACAATCGAGATATTGCTCCCAATGAAAAAGGCCATCCGAAGAGGAGCATATATGAGGAGCCAAGGCTGGTAACCACAGGGCTTAAAGATCGTCCAAAGCTACAGGTAGTTTTTGATAAATACAAGTTCGGGTGGTTGACCAAGCCTTCAGGAAGCTATAGCCCGTGTTTAGTGTGAGAGTTCTATGCAACATATGCAGCCACCTTGCAGCGGTTGGCATTAGGGGGCTAGGATTAGAAGAAGAGGCCCACATTGACTCAGGTGCTAGTAAGAGAGACTCAAGTTGATATGTCTGAAAGGACGATCTTCAGAATGCTGTACATGCCGGATTATCAGGCTCCATTGAACACGACAGAATTTGACCACAGGCTATCTGAGCTGAAGAAGGTCAAAACAAAGAAGTTAAATAGCCAGGAGCACATTCAGCAATACACTTGGTTGTCTAGGATTATTTCTATGAGGGGTCCACTGGTAAAATGGTTGCATGGTACAGAGTCACAAATAAAGAAGGCCATATTGAATTTTCAGGCGAAATTTTTGTGGTCACTGGTGAGGCACAGGCTGGTACCAACAAATAATGACAATATACTCTCACACGACAGAGCAGCACTGGTAGCTAGCATTATGGAGGGGTATGCAATCAATTTCCCACGACTCATCATTGAGAAGATTCGAGAGCGGGCTATAAATGATGGTACGCTGATTCCCTTCCCCTGTTTGATTGATAGACTTTATCGGGAGTCCCAAGTGCCAGAGTTTCCAACAATTGACTAGAGAGTGGTGTTCCAGAAGATTACCGATATCGGGTTGATTCGAGATGATACAAACCCGGTATTGAGGGCAAGGACTCAGGCAACGTCATCCGTGGGAGAAACAATATTGGCAGAGGCTTTTGGTAGCAGGATGCAAATTGATGCAGCACATATCGCTGAGTTGGCAGCTGATCCTAAGAGGGCAAAGAGACAGGTAGCCAGGCTGAGGCTACAGATGCAGCGAATACCTCCACACCTGCCGACATTCCTGAGTCTTCATCTATTGCAGTAGCCACGAGACCACCAATTGCGCCTCCACGAGCCACCACAGCCGGCCTAGTCACGGTTTCACAGGAGTTTTTGGTTGATATGGCTAGGCGGCTAGATAAGGCCGAGAAGCAGCAGGCATACACAACTCTACAGGTCAAAGTCTTGATGGAGAAGGTTAAGTCATGGGTGTCAAAGGAGTTGGAGACACTTTCCAGTTCAGTGCATGGGCGACTGGATGCTTTTGAGAGAAGGATGGATGAGCGCCTTGCATAGTTACAAGCGCCGGAGTTATCCCGATGGTACTCAGAGCTAGGAGTGCTATGATCCGAAGTAGGGTACTTGGCCGCACGACAGGTAGCTGCGGTACCTCCACCAGTACTCCCCGTGATAGATGATGAGTTTGAATAGGAATTGCCACCTATTTTTGATTTCATCACGGAGGAGCCGTGGCACATGACAAGGGGAAGAGGCCTCGTGAGGAGGCAAGTGTTGATGATGATGCTTCTATGCTCCGTCAGCAAAAATAGGAGCGAAGTGAGATGGAGAGAGCGCTTCACTAATCGAGAGAGGAGGCTCGATAGAGAGCCAAGACTGAGGCAGCGAGAGTTCATGGAGAAGGCACGAGCTCTATAGGATCTGAGAATGCACCGGTTCAAATTGGTAAATTTGGAGATGCTACTGGAGGTGTATCTATCCCCTCTACCGACCAGGTAGCTGACACCTAGGTCGCACAGGTATGTTCCCTATTTCCTTAGTTTTTGTTTTGTATATATATGCGTCGAGGACGACATATGCTTTCTTGATGGGGGTGGGGAGGGATACCTGTGCATTCTATTTTGCTGAACATAACCCAAGGGTTTTTCTTGCTGGATATCTTTTCCCTTGGGTGTTCCATATCTAGTAGAACAGACATGTTTAGGATTTTATTTTTTATTTTTTTGTGTTAGTTGGAAGAAAGTAGGAAAACGGAAAGCAGTCAAGAGCTGAAATTGTTTGATATTTTGATATTTGATAATTTGATACCCCTATGAAACCTTTGTATATGTGTATGTGAAAGTTGACAAGTATGACCTTTGTGAATCTTTGCATGACATTGAAACTGTGAACTTGTTTATCATTGTATTGTTGTACCTGAACTAGAAATTGGTGGAAGTGATGATGTTGACTTGTGCTATGTGTGAAGTGAGGTTTAATAGCTGAATTCGGTTGTGTGTGTCAATCTAGTACTTGCTTGGTCAGTCGTACCGAGATAGAGGATAGGAAACTAGGAAAGGATCATAGGCCGTTTTTGATTTATAAGTCCACTTTAGCCTAAAAGACCTACCAAAAGTGAATAAAAATCCCCTAATCCAAATGTTTGAGCTTAAATTGACCTTTCTTTTCATTTACACCATTTTACCTGCCTGATTTCATTATGAATGAACCTGTTTTGGCCCTGGTCCCTCCTTAGACATTGTGAACCTCAACTCAAGCATATCGCCTAAGTTGAGGGTGGCTATTATAGAGGTGATTAAGAAGAGTCGGTTGGAAAGGAAAATTAGGTAATGAAAAAGAAAAAGTGTGGATGTGGTATACATGATGAAAAAGAAAAAAAATAGAAATTGTTGTCAAAAAGCAAGAAAAGAAAAGAGAAATAATATGTGACATCAATGAGTGTTGAATAAATAGAAACCGCATCTGTAGTGTCTAAAGAAAAGAAAAGGAAAAGCCAAAAAAGGGAAAAAGGGAGAAAATAGAAATAAATGTGAAAAGTGGAGTAAAAAGGTATAGTGCCAAGGAGTGTTGAGCTACTAATTCCATATGTACCATACCCAAGCCTGAGCCTACGTTACAAGCCTAGAAAGCCCTATAGTGATCCTAGCGACTTGTCCGGAAATCAAGGTATTGAAGGTAAAGGCAAGCCTATGGTATTGTATGCACACAATTCAAATTTCTTTGTAAGAATGAGTGGATCTTACCTAGTCCCAAGAGAAATATATTGAGATAATCATATGCATATGTGTGAGTGTGGGACTTCTTTGAGGTGATAACATTTGGTCAACAACATCATCTGCAAATTGTCTGTGGCAGTGTTAAAGATTTATGTGAGTGGTTGCAGGTGATAGTATTTTGCCATGTTTCGATTCCTCTATGTTATGGTTGGATATTTGGCATACGCATAGTATTTTAAAGTTGATACGATGAGGGAGGGGTTAGAAAATTTGATTTTGATGTATAAAAATGACTGATGTAAGTTTCCTAAAGTTCTTCCGATTGAAGCGTCGAATTAGTTTAGTTAGTTTTGTTTTATTTTGTTTTTCCTGAGGGCATGCAAAAGTTCTAAGTTGATGGTGTTGATGTGCCGTGATTTTATGGCACTTTCGACGCTTAAAACTAAGAAATTATGCACATTCCAGGTATGTTTATGTGGGTATGATATGTTTTGTGCTTAATGTGCAAGAAAACAGGTTTGGAAGTGAATTTGGTCAAATTAATGCTAAAAATAACTGAAAGGTGACTGCCAGGCACTTAACGAGTCATTGGCAGGAGGCACGACCCATTGCTTAAGGCATGGGAAAAAGTTGGAGTTTGGAAGAAGCAAGGCAGTGTACTTGACGAGTTGGAGGAACGACTTGTTACAACTGGTAACGAGTCGTGAGGTCAATTGTTACAATTTGAAGAGAAAATTTCAACAAAGTGGTCAGTGAAGTTGACGACAGACATAACGAGTCATCATGAGATGAAATGACTCATTGACAGGCCACTGGAATCATTCCTGAAGTGCACTGGAGTTTTGAAGGAGTCAGTCCACGAGGGACCTAACGACTCGTGCTCAGGAACGACGAGTCGTTAGGTGACCCGTTGCCACGATTGGGTGCGATGCTGAGGACGACTAATGTAAAGCAAGAAATGACTCGTCAGAAGGCCAAACGACCCATCACCTAGCCTGTTTCCACTTCCAACCTGGTTTCTAGTTTTATTTAGGAAAAGGATTTCTTAGAATTATAAATACCCAATTTAGGTTTATTTTTAGAAGAGGATTTCTTGAGAGGATTCTGGAATGATTTTTAGACAATTGAGAGAGTCGACTTTATTAGTTTTTAACTATAATTTTGGTATTGATCAGTTGTTCTTGATTCAAGAAACAAAAGCAACATTGGAGTTTTATTCAATCTATGTAGTTTTTATTCTACAATAATTTGTAAGTAGCAATCATGATCTCTTCTATATTTTGTGATTGTGATAATACAAACATGAGTAGCTAAACTCATAAACTAGGTTTGTGGGAATCAAGATAAATTAACACACATAAGCAAAATACTTAGTGATTCTTGAATGGAGTGTATGCATGTATTGTTTCTTCCTTCATGTTAATTGATTTTTAACGGTTGCAAACATTAGAACTTGACTTATTCTTACTTACCGGACCAAGGAGGTAATGAATGGGAAAAGGGATTACCAACAGAGATTTGAGGCTATCAACCCTCATCTAATAGCTTGAACTTGTCCGGGGATAGCTAATCCGATATTAAGGGTAAGGGTCAACTAAAGTACACCCGTATACGGATCAAGTTGCGTGGTGAAAATCATCTAGATAGGGGACCAACCATTTAGGTGAAACTAACTTACCAATATTGCAGGTTGAACATCGGAATAGATCACTAGCGTAAAAGCCTTGTAGTTATGAAATCTTGGGGAACACAATCTTAGTCAAATCATTCATTTAATACAAACCAAATTTGATTTCAACATTCAACAATTTTACTTTGTTTATTATTCTATATTTTCCCCCCTTTGGAAATAAGTAAATCAATAGTAATTGTTATTTCCATTAACTTAAGTTCTTACCATATTACCTATGGGATCGACCTCAACCTTTGTTGGGTTCTATATTTAACAATCAATCGTTTATATCTCAATTGCAAGGTATAATTTGGGCGACATTGATCTTGGGCAAATTTATATGCCCAAGTGATACTCAAATGTGTCATTTTGCCTTGTTTATCTATCGATGTTTGTACATTCTCATGTGAATTGTAATAAAATGTGAATTTATACTAACCAACATGATTAGCGTTGTTTTGCAGGAAAAATATAAAGTTATGGAGCTAAGATGCATGTTGGGAGAGATCGGGATTGGACTCGGAAGCTAGCAAGGGAAAATGCACAAGGAAAGCACGAATTAAAGGGGCTCCGCGATGGAGCCGTGTCACGGTGCCATCGCGGATGCATTCTGCCTGGATGATAAAATTATGCCCAATTCCAGTGAAGGTGCGCGTTGGGGCCGTGGCACGTTGGCCTAGCCCCTCGTTGCACGCCGTGCCACGTTGGGCCTTAATACCTGGACGACCGGATACCAGTGAGGGTCCGCGTTGGTGGCGTGTCACGGAGGCAGTACTCCACGATGCACTCTGTGACACGTTGCTTGTTATTCTGGGAAAAATTCCCACTAGTATAAATAGAACACTTAGGTTGATTTTTAATAATTCTGACTTGGTGGAGCAAGAACGTGGGTTACAGGCAGTTGAGGGGACGAAAATCTTAGGGTTTTTCTCTATCTCCTTCTTCTTTATTTCAATTGCTTGTATGATTAACACTTATTTAACGATGTTTAATCCACAAATGAGTGGCTAAATTCCCTTCTTGCTGAGGTTAAGAACATTTGTATTGAAATGTGATTTTTGATAAATTGGTTTTCATCTTTTCTTCCATGGTTGTTCTATTGATTCTTGTTCTTACTGCGTTAATGTGTGGCCAACGTTAATGTATATCTAAAAAGTCCGGTTTCACTCGAGAGAGCAAGAAATTGGAAAGTTGTGAATTGATAGGATATGATATTTTCTTTGTTTGGGAAAATTGAGAATTGATTCACCTTCAGGATAGAAATATACCTGAAAGTCGTATTAGTCACTTAAGGAATCGATTTTGTGTGGCTAGAACATGAATTTCGTTTTATCACAGAAATGTAGGTGGAAGGTTCATGATTCTTATGTTGGGTTAAATACGAGAGTTTTAATCCATAGGCAATAATTCTTGACTAGCAACCGGAGGAAAGATTAACCAAATTGTATCAATAATTTATTTCTCTACATGTTTATTTTAGCCTCAACATGCTCATACTTATAGTTCAGACTCAAATTGTATATTCGTTTTTGACTTAGTATAAAATTAGGAAGAAAATACCAAAATCTTTTTCACACTGTCGTCTGCAATTTAGAGTTAAAGTTTATTGACACTTGATTAGATTGATACCTTAGTCCAGTCCTTGTGGGATCGATACTTGGCTTACTTGAGCCACTTTACTACTTGTTCGACCACGTGCACTTGCGTGTAGTTATACCCAAACACGCCGAACAAGTTTTTGGCGCCGTTGCCGGGGACTGGCAATTGGTAAATTTTTCTTAAGTATTAGTTTACTATTCCTTCTTAGTGTTGACAACTTGGTCTTAGTCTGTATTTTGCAGATACTAATTCCTGTTGAACACTGGCAAGAGACAAGGAGCTGGTGGACTCATATTTAGAGCCGAAAAGACAATTTCATCGTCAAAGGAGAGAAGGTCTAGAGAAAAAGCTGTAGTTGCTCAGACAAACAATCCTGGAGCAACAACAAAATCCACCAGTTGTAAGGGCAATGTTAGTGCCCGAGGAAATGACAGCTAGGCCGGTTCGCGAGGTGGCAATCCCACATGCTAACAATGTCACATCTAGCATCCGCAAACCTGAGCCTGGAGGGAGGTTCGAGCTTAAACAAAACATGGTGCAATTGATGCATACCAGCGGGCAATTCACAGGTCTCCTTCATGAGGATCCACAGCAACATCTCCAAATTGTTTTGGAGATAAGTGACACTTACATCCCCGCTGGAGTGTCATCAGATTATGTCAGGCTTACATTGTTTCCATTCTCACTTTTGGGAGAAGCTAAGAGGTGGTTGAAAGCTGAGCCACCTAATTCCATCACCACGTTGGATGATCTTGCAAAGAAATTCTTGATACAGTTCTTTCCATCCGGTAAAACAGCAAGACTTAGAAGTCAAATTCTAAGTTTTAAATAGAGAGAGGGAGAGAATCTGTATCAAGCCTGGGAGAGATTCAAATCTATGTTGCGGGAGTGTCCTCATCATCACCAATCCAATGATGTGCTGGTGCATACTTTCATAGAGGGTTTGGAACCCCACACAAAAGTCTTGCTAGACTCAGCAGCTGGGGGACAAGCATTGGAGAAAATTTATGAGGAGCTGTATACCTTGTTAAATCGTATTTCGCGGGGAAATCCGGAGTGGAATGCGGATTCATCAAGAGGAGGAACAAGGAAAGCAGCAGGAGTCCTAGAAGTGGATGGTTTTACAGCTATTGCTGCACAGATAGCTGCGTTACAGAATCAACTCAACACCCACTTCAGTAACATGAGCATGAACCAGTCTCAAGCCCCAGTGAATGTAGTGCAACAGATTTGGTGTGAAGTGTGCGGGAGTAGTGAACACTCAGCTGAGTGTTGTGGAGCAAATCCTGATTCGGTGAACTTTGTTGGTAATGTATAGAGAAACAACCACCTATAGTCTGGCAACATCTACAATTCCAACTGGAGGAATCACCCAAATTTCTCTTGGGGTAGCAATAACCATCAAGGGCAAAGTTCGAGTCAGGGGGCGCAGAGAAATCAAGGAGGGCAGCAGAACTATCAGTCACAATACAGAAGCAACAATGCACCTCTTCCACCACCATCACCCAGCATCGAGGAAATGTTCAAGACAATGATAGCTAACCAAGCTCAATTGCAGGCTAACTACGTGAAATTGGCAGCCGAGGTAAAGAACAATTAGTTAGCTACAAAGGCGCTGGAGTACCAGTTTGGGCAATTCGCCGGAGCTCAAAACACCAGGCCGAGAGGAGGACTTCCGAGTGACACGGATCCCAAACCCAAGCAAGTGAATGCAGTGACCACAAGGAGTGGTTTACAGCTTAAAGAGGTGGAACCAGAAAGACCACCTTAACAGTCGGGAGCAGCAGGAACTGAGAGGGAGCAAAGTGATGAGAGGGGGCAGAAAAAGGATGCTGAACCAGAAAGACCACCACCCCCGTTCCCTCAAAGATTAAAGAAACACAAGGAGGAGGCATGTTTCAAAAAGTTCATGGAGGTGCTTAAACAGGTACACATTAACTTACCTCTTGTTGATGTTTTGCAGGGAGTGCCGAAGTACGCAAAGTATATTAAGGACATCGTGGCGAACAAGAGCAGGTTGACTGAGTACGCTACAGTGGCTCTTACGGAGGAGTGCACTTCCTGGATACAAAACAGGTTGCCTACAAAGCTCAAGGACCCTGGGAGCTTTACAATACAAATTACAATTGGGCAGAGTATCCGAGCTCGCGGATTATGTGATTTCGGAGTGAGCATTAACTTGATGCTGACATCGGTATTCAAGAAGTTGGGGTTAGGGAGTCCTAGACCAACAACAGTGATCTTGCAACTAGCAGATCGTTCCTTGGCAAGACCTGATGGCATTGTGGAGGACGTGCTGGAGCAAGTGGGCTCCCTCATCTTCCCGGTAGACTTCGTTGTGCTGGACTTCGAGCCAGACGCGAAAGTCCCATTTATTTTGGGTCGTCCTTTCCTGGCGACCGGGAAAGTGCTGATTGATGTAGCTGCAGGGCAGCTAACCATGCGAGCACACGATAAGGTGGAGGTGTTTGATGTGTACAAGGCCACCAAGCTCCCGGCCGTGTACGAGGAACTCTCGGTGATCAATGTGATTAATCGAGTTGATGTTGCCCAGAGCGTTAGGTCACAGGAATTATTGGGGAAACCACCGGAGAGGTGTAAGTTTGACAGGGGTGAGGACGGTGGTCGAGAGAAAACGTCCGTCACCCTAGAGGATGATTAAGCTGAATGACGTCGAGCCGCGACGGTAAACCAGGCGCTGCACGGGAGGCAACCCGTGAAAATTTTTGTAATATTTTAATAGATTTCATAGAATAAAGAAAAGAAAAAAAAATGAGAAAAATAAAAATAAAAACAAAATGTGTATTTTATGTGAAACCTATAAATTCTGACCAATTTCTTGTTGTGAGATGAATTTCAGGGTGAACGGAGGATAAATATGCAAAGGATCACAAAGGAAAAAATCGAGGTAAGAAAAATAATAAAAAGTGGCAAAACAGTGAGCCTACGCGATGGCTCCGTGTCACGGAGGGCATGCTCCGTGTCATAGAGGGCATGCTCCGCGTTACCCTCCGTGACACGTTGAAGTGTAATCTGGAATTTTTGAAAAATTCCAGAGTACTGGCGCGATGGCTCTGTGTCACGGAGGGCATGCTCCGCGTTACCCTCCGTGACACGTTGAAGGAAATTTCGCGATGGGTCACACCGGGTCGCCGGGTGACCCGCTCGAAAAACCTCCTTTTAAACCCCGAAAACACCCATTTTTCCCATTTTTCTCACTCTCCTCCGCGACAAACAACTCAAAACCCCCCTTCCCCAACGTGACACGGACTAGGAGCTAAAATTTGTCAACTTTTCTTCGATATCATCGAATTGAACGTATGTTTGTTAACTTCATCTCATTTCTTGCCTTATTTTTCTGATTTTGAGCATAAGAAGTGAGGAAAACTTGCCCTACGTGTAAATTGAGCATGAATTCATGTAAATTATTGTTGATTGATGTTCATAGTATCGTTGTGATGGTATGAACTCGAAAAATACAAGTTTGATTGAAATTCTTGCGAAATTGTAGCTAGGGTTAGAATTCAAATATGAAGAAGTTAAAATTGGGTTGAAATGTGAAATTCTTCTTGGTTTGTGCATGTTGGGTGAGGAACATTACGTTGTGCTTAACGTTAAGACGATTAAGGCGTGATGGATTGTCGGGTTAATGAAATGGTTGAAATTGCATAGAAATTGGGGGAATTGTAGCGGTTTTATTGATAGAAATGTTTGCTAAGTGCTATGTGATGAAATGTGAGCGATGGTAATGTTGTGGTTAGCTGTACGAAGTCTGAGTAGTACAAAAGAATTTATACCGTCGAATTCTCTGAATGCACGAGGCATATTTGTTATGTTTTGTTTTTTTTGTATATTGGAAATAAGTATAATCTTGTCGTAATGTTGTGATTGTGGCTAAAGACTAAGTGTGGGGTGGCCTAGCTTAACCCAACCTTAGTCGAAGCTAATTTTAATTGGAATAACATTGGACTGTCTGTTTGGTTTGACAGAAACAATGGCAAGCAGGCAAGATAAAGGAAAGGGCGCATCAACATCAGGCACCGGAAGGAAAAGAATTAGACTGAGAACAGCAGTCCCAGCAGCACCAGCGGTTCCGCGCGGCCAATGCCGTCAATACGGAACCCGATGGGTGATAGAGGAGGGGAAGAAATGGTACGCAAAGTATAAGGAAAGCAAATACTTCCCCGAGGAACACATTGCTAGGGAACCATTGGCATAGAATTCCCCAGGATTGTCCACAGGATTGAGGTAGCTGGGTTGAATTTTATCTTTGACGAGCCCAAAGAGTGCAATATGCACCTAATTCGGGAATTCTACGCCAACTGGAACCCGACACTCAGAAGTCACACCATAAAGATAAGGGAGCAGATAGTCACTTTTGAGCCCCATCACCTTAATGCCATCTTGGGGGCGCGGGACACAGACGCCCATGTGCTTCGGCAGCTGAATATCACTCCACCATACGCGGACATCAGACGCACTTTGTGTGGAGCTCGGTCTATAGCACAGTGGAGCAGGCATAAGGAGAGGGGCTACCATCAGACATTGCCCTACTCACAAATGAATAGGGAAGCCAGGATATGGCTTAAGATTGTTTGTTCCTGCCTGATCCCGGGGGTGCATATGACAGATGTCACCCGGGATCGTGTGTTCTTGGTATACGCCCTGATGAAAGGGCTGGAGATCAATGTTGGGGCGGTGATTATCTCCGCCATGAAGAGAGCCCGTTTGCATCAAGGGCACAAGTACGGGTTTGGTGGCTTACTGACCACGTTCCTGAGGGGCCAAGATGTTGAGGAGGAGGCCCTTGACTACATCCCACAGATGGAGAGATGGGCCTTAGATGTCACCAAAACTAAGGCACCCGACACCACTCACGGGCCAGTTCTTACACTAGCCGAGCGAAATGCTCGGGATGATCAGTACATGGCTCGCATGTTCGGGATGCAGATGCTCTAGCTGCGCATAGGCGGGAGGCCGACGACAGAAGATGAGCTGTGGCAGCTCGAGCTAGACTACCCTTTTGGCGAAAATGCCAGGGCTCTATGCCGACTGGGGCCAGCTTTTGTGGAGCACACTGATGATGATGTCCCCACAGATGAGGAGACACTTCGTGATGACTCCGATGCAGAGTCAGATGATGAAGATGGGGGCGATTTAGACATGGGAGATGAGGTAGCGACACCTGACGAAGAAGTGGAATACTTTGATTGATCAGGGAGTTTCACCACCTACTTTTGTACTATGCTGAATTTTGTGAATACTGGGGACAGTGTTCGAATTAAGTGTGGGGTGGGAGTAGTTAGGTGTTGGCTGCTGTTGTTATTAATGTCTCTGTTCTGTTGTTGTGCTTGGAAAAACTTGTGACCCTGTGATTTTTTTTGTGTATATGTCTGTATTGTAATTAATGTGAAGCTGTTGTGTGCTGTTGAATGTTGTTAGCTGGTTTTGTAAATATTTTTGTTTTATCGAAATTATCGATACTTTTAAAATTTTTTGTGAATTATTTTTATGATTGGGTTTCTCGGTGTTTGTTTTCGGTTCTTTTACCGAGAATAGTCCCATTGAACCGAAGTCATAGTTAGTGACCGTTCCCTATGAAGGATGGATGACGACCGTCTTAAGAGAAATGTAGTCGATAGGAGTAGTTCTTTTTAATTTTGTTCTTTTGTTTGTTTGTATCCCAAACGTGTTGTTACTTTATGGTTGCAACATTCTTGTTGTGTGTTGTACATGATATTTAAAATGCAAAGGTGATTCGTATGAAAGCATGCAACTTTGTAAATATGTTGAGATACCTAGGCCATAGAGTTCGACTCAGTGTGATTGAGGCTTAATGTTTGAATTCTTGTAATTAGCTGATTGAAGAGTCCATGAATATGTCTTGAGTTGAGCATGTACAATGAGTGTATGGTGAGGTTTTGTTTCTTCCATGCTGTTGTGAAGTGTCTAGAACTTGCCTGGTGTATTTACAAAACAAAATGAAGGATGTGTATTGTAGGCATTCCTTTGATTTAACCGAAAGTTTTTTTTTTCATACCCACCTTGAATGTACATCCTAGTTAGCCCATTGAGCCTTTAGCCTATTTCTTTCTTTTTTCAAAAAGGTGTAAACCGACCTTAACCCCTTCTTTTCATTTTACGTGAATTTGATCCAAACCTCTTAAGCGCTCAAGAAAAAAATAATTTTCCCACAGTGTCAAGGAGTGAGAATAGTGAAAAGAAAAGAAAAAGCAGAGTGATGAAAGGAAAGAAAAAGTCGAAGGTGCACTCATTATAAATTAAATATAATGAAGATGTATAAATAATCTTTGGTGTTAAGTCAAGTGTGCTTAAAGATATGGGGTCAAAAATAAAGACAAACTTCAAGAATGGGAGGATGAAGGAAAAAACAATGTCATAAGGTTGATGGGATGTATTCAAAAAGCGCTTAAGGAGGCTAGTTGTTATTATTGGTTAGCCCAGTATTTGCTAGTTCCGAAGCTTACATTACAACCCGTTAAGTCCTACGTGATCTTACAGCATGTGTCCTTATATTAGTGGAGTAATACACTAAAGGCAAGCCTATGGTTCATGACATGATGCATGTGAATTCTTTTGGAAGAGAGAGCGAAATCTTGTTTATATGCCCCTGCATGTAATGTTTTAAGTTCATGTGATTAAAAAGGGGAAAATTCTCTTGTGTGGTGAGGGCACATGCTCGACAAGAGATTGAATTTCGTGTCAGATATCTTGATCAGTTGATTTGCATGAGTTTGCCGATATTGAGAGTAGATTCTTGAGTCTAGGAGGTCTTAATGTGTTGGAGGTTATTGTATTGATAAGACTATGCATGTTTTCTTGATGATTTGCTATATTAAATAATCGATATAACCGTAGCTTGAATTGTCAAGCCAAAGTAGCCAGGATGGGGTGTCAATTGCATGAGGTGTAAGATTATTGTTCGGGAACGAACAAGGATTTAAGTGTGGGATAAGTGATCTTGGGCAAATTTATATGCCCAAGTGATACTCAAATGTGTCATTTTGCCTTGTTTATCTATCGATGTTTGTACATTCTCATGTGAATTGTAATAAAATGTGAATTTATACTAACCAACATGATTAGCGTTGTTTTGCAGGAAAAATATAAAGTTATGGAGCTAAGATGCATGTTGGGAGAGATCGGGATTGGACTCGAAAGCTAGCAAGGGAAAATGCACAAGGAAAGCACGAATTAAAGGGGCTCCGCAATGGAGCCGTGTCACGGTGCCATCGCGGATGCATTCTGCCTGGATGATAAAATTATGCCCAATTCCAGTGAAGGTGCGCGTTGGGGCCGTGACACGTTGGCCTAGCCCCGCGTTGCACGCCGTGCCACGTTGGGCCTTAATACCTGGACGACCGGATTCCAGTGAGGGTCCGCGTTGGTGGCGTGTCACGGAGGCAGTGCTCCGCATTGCACTCCATGACACGTTGCTTGTTATTCCGGGAAAAATTCCCACTAGTATAAATAGAACACTTAGGTTCATTTTTAATAATTCTAACTTGGTGGAGCAAGAACGTGGGTTACAGGCAGTTGAGGGGCCAAAATTCTCAGGGTTTTTCTCTATCTCCTTCTTCTGTATTTCAATTGCTTGTATGATTAACACTCATTTAACGATGTTTAATCCACAAATGAGTGGCTAAATTCCCTTCTTGCTGAGGTTAAGAACATTTGTATTGAAATGTGATTATTGATAAATTGGTTTTCATCTTTTCTTCCATGGTTGTTCTATTGATTCTTGTTCTTACTGCGTTAATGTGTGGCCAACGTTAATGTATATCTAAAAAGTCCGGTTTCACTCGAGAGAGCAAGAAATTGGAAAGTTGTGAATTGATAGGATATGATATTTTCTTTGTTTGGGAAAATTGAGAATTGATTTACCTTCAGGATAGAAATATACCTGAAAGTCGTATTAGTCACTTAAGGAATCGGTTTTGTGTGGCTAGAACATGAATTTCGTTTTATCACAGAAATGTAGGTGGAAGGTTCATGATTCTTATGTTGGGTTAAATACGAGAGTTTTAATCCATAGGCAATAATTCTTGACTAGCAACCGGAGGAAAGATTAACCAAATTGTATCGATAATTTATTTCTCTACATGTTCATTTTAACCTCAACATGCTCATACTTATAGTTCAGACTCAAATTGTATATTCGTTTTAGACTTAGTATAAAATTTGGAAGAAAATATCAAAATCTTTTTCACACTGTTGTCTGCAATTTAGAGTTAAAGTTTATTGACACTTGATTAGATTGATACCTTAGTCCAGTCCTTGTGGGATCGATACTTGGCTTACTTGAGCCACTTTACTACTTGTTCGACCACGTGCACTTGCGTATAGTTATACCCAAACAAGTCGAACAGACATCACTCATATATATTTAAATTTTATTTTTAAAATTTCTTTAGATGTAAAATTGTCAATAATTTTTTCATAAACCATTTACGTTTTCTTGGGAAAGTATTTGTCACGCCCCACCTTGGGAGGCGTGACTTGCACCTGGTGCCCTACTAGGATCTGACTGACTGAATTGATTGAGCCTGAGCACAACTGGTGCAGGGCTAACTCTAATTCTTAAATCAAGAGAACAACGGGCTATATCTCGGCTGTAAACACAACCTCCGACCGAGAAGGCCTTATTGTCACCTGTAAGGAAAACAGCTAACCAGAACCGAGCAATAACAGGGAATCCTATGCGAGCCGACAAGGCCACCATGATGTCTAGTTATGACTGTAAAGTAAATCTAGTACTAAGCTAAACTATCGCCGACAAGGCCGCTAATCTTCCAGCTAAACAAGGCCTCACACGACCAACACATAAACTAAAACACATATGGGCCCCACATGGCTAATAACAGCTAACCACAGGGAAATAGAAACAATTTGCAAGCCTCTAGGAGTAATATGACAGTCGGGACAGGGCCCCAGCCTACCCATGAACGGTAAAATCACAAAGAAGTAAACCTTCTATCTACAAGCTCCAGAAGAAAGGAGCTAACTGCTCTGGTGATGCTGGCTGACAACTATGAGGGACCTACTCCCCGTCTATCCGTACCTGCAGGCAAGTAATACAGATCCCCAGAAAGGGCGTCAGTACAATATGTACTGAATATGTAAGGCGATAACTATAAATGACTGATACAAAGAGATAAAAACTGAGAATAACTGAAATGAAGGAATAGAGATCATTCCTGAGTAATAGAATGTCTTACTATCTAACTATCAATAACTAAAGTAAGCATAAACCTTTCCTAGCCCTCATAAGCCGGAAGGTACAACCAGCACAGAATAACCCACCTAGGGCCCCCATAAGCCTTGGTGAGTACACCTCAGTCTATATACCCCTATCCAAGGTCACACTGGTCAACTAATAGCTATAGCCGTCCTACCAATCCCTTGGGTCTGCAACTGAGCCCGCTCAGCCCCTGACTGTAACTGTGTCTGAGTCCGGTGGACTCCTAAAATCTGCACCCTGGGCACCAGGCTCGACGGGGGTGTATAAAGCCAACCATGGAATATGAGGACCTGGGACCTCATCTTCGTCCTTGGCAGACGACATACCACTCCATAGGACGACGTCATCTCGCCCCTGGCAGGCATCGACACAGCTAATAACCCTGGGGTCGGTCATTAAGGCTATACAGGCATAATCCATCCCAAATTAATATGGAATACTGGTCTCAGCTAATAACAACAACTAATCATAATAGACATGTTGCTGGTACTCTTACTGGGATTCAACTGAGTCATCATGCTAAGAAAACTAACTTGCCGAAGGAAACTGCCTTAACATACCTCGTTTGCTGATTACTGATTAACTGGCAAGTTTCAGCTCGTATTCAATTGCTCTTCTCAACTGCAATTGTATTATTAGAAGAATGAGGCTAATTCCAGTGCTAAATTCAATAAAAATGATAACTTTATATATAAATATTAACTATATTTCAAATTGACGGAACACGGTAGAAAACTCATAATTTCTCGAGAATCCAGAAGGGAGAAATGCTTACTTTAAGCCTGTGATCGTATTGGCACTATTTTGGAGCAATTCCAACAACTTTAGCTCTGCGGAGTTACGATTTGCCGGGCGAACTTTGTGAAACTAACTCCGTAGCAATGCTCCCTGCAGCCTTAAACTTCAATACCCGAAGTTAATTTGAATTCGGGCAGCATTTCGTAGCATAAACGGAAAAAATACACTTGTTTTATATGTTGGTTTCCTCTCTGGCCGTATGGATATATATATATATATGTGTGTGTGAAATGAAATCAAAGGTTGAAACTTATATATACTTGAGGCAGTAAACAGGGGTCCGTGGCACAAACCCTATCGCGCCGACTTACGGGCGTGCCATGGAGCCCATCGCCGAGGGAAGGGTCCATGCCACACTGCCTCTTTGGGCAGCTGGACCGGCCTCCTCCCTCGGGGTCCCAACGCCGCGCTCGTCTGACCTTTCCCGGGGCCCTTTTCTCGTACGTATTATGTTCTAAAACTCTTAATCAACGTACGAATAGGCCGTATAAATATTAGATACTTACGAGGTGTAACATCCTCCCCCCCTTAGAAACATTCATCCTCAAATGTCTTACTTTAGCTTATAGGCATCTTAACTCTTATAACTACTTATTCTGAAAAAATTTCGGCAGAGTCTCCTCTGTAATATGGACTATCGGAAAACCCTGAAATGTAGAAAATTCCAATAAAGGCATTTCACATAACACTATAGCAACTGTTTCTCAACAACATTGTATCTAGATGAGCAGTATATGTAACACACATCACAGAACAAACCGAATCGTAAACGTACCTTAATTGCATAGCTTGTCTAAGTCTGGAACAAATGAGGATATCTGGATTTCATGTCGTCCTCAGCTTCCCAAGTCATTTCCTCTCTATTCTTGTTTCTCCATAGTACTTTAACAGAGGCAACATCTTTAGTCCTCAGCCTGCGAACCTGTCGATCTAATATAGCTACTGGAACCTCTTCATAGGATAATTCCTCAGTGACTTGGACATCCTCAATTGGCACACTCGGGATGGATCCCCTATGCACTTTCGTAGCATCAACACATGGAAGACTGGACGAATAGATTCCAATTTTTAAGGCAAATCTAGCTCGTATGCCACCTGGCCTATTCTCCGAAGTATTCGATATGGCCCAATAAACCTCAGGCTGAGCTTACCCTTTTTGCCAAACCTCATTATGCCTTTCATTTGCGAGATTTTTAGAAATACCCAGTCACCTACACTGAACTCCAGGTTACGCCACATATCAGCGTATGATTTCTGGTGACTCTGAGCTGTCAGCAGATGTTCTCTAATAAGCTTTACTTTCTCTTCTAGCTGGTGAATTATATCCGGCCGAATTAACCCTGTCTCCCCAACCTCGAACCAACTAACTGGGGACCTACATTTTCGCCCGTATAAAGTCTCATAAGGCGCCATCTAAATCGCTGAATGGTAACTGTTATTGTAGGCAAACTCAATAAGGGGTAAATATTCCTCCCAGCTGCCCCCGAAGTCTAGCAAGTATGCCCGTAATATATCCTCGAGAGTCTAAATACGTTCTACCTGCGCGTCTGTCTGAGGGTGGAATGTTGTACTCAGATTAACCTGGGTTCCCAAACCTCTCTGGAAGGACTGCCAGAACCTAGCTGTAAATTGCGCTCCCCTGTCAGAAATGATAGATATTGGGACACCATGTAATTTGACTATCTCCCTAATATAAAGCTCGGCATAATCTTCAGCCGAAAAAGTATCCCTCACTGGTAGAAAATGAGCTAATTTCGTCAATCAATCAACAATCACCCAGATGGAATCAAATTTATGCTTGGTACAAGGTAACCGTATCACAAAATCCATGTTAATTGCCTCCCGTTTCCACATAGGCACTGCTATCTCCTGTGTCAGCCCACTGGGTTTCTGATGTTCGGCTTTTACCTGCTGGCAATTAGGACATTGAGCTACAAATTCTGCTATCTCATTTTTCATTCCCGGCCACCAATAAATCTCTTTTATATCGTGATACATCTTTGTTGAAACCGGATGAAGAGAGTAACGGGAATAATGCACCTCGCCCATAACTTTCTGGCGAAGTCCTGCTACGTTTGGAACACACAGGCGATCCCTATATCTCAAAAATCTATCTTCGATTACCTGGAAATCTATAACTTACCCTTGCTGAACCTTATCTCTAAACTGCACCAGGTTAGGGTCTTCGTACTACCGTTCTTTCACTTCCACATCTAACGATGATATTTTTGTATTCTGAATTACTGTTGCATTGTCTCCCGAATCTCCTATATGGATGGCTAAACTGGCTAACTGATGCAATTCTTGGGCCAGTTCCCATTGTCCTGGCTTTAGGTGTACTAAACTCCCCATGGATTTACCGCTGAGAGCATCTGCTACAACATTGGCTCTCCCTGGGTGGTACAAAATATTCACATCAAAGTCTTTCAACAACTTTAACCAACGATGCTGCTGTAGATTTAATTCTTTCTGTGTGAAAATGTACTGGAGACTCTTATGATCAGTGAAAATATCTACATGAACGCCATACAGATAGTGCCTCCATATTTTCAAGGCATGAATCACCGCGGCTAATTTCAGGTTATGGGTGGGGTAGTTTTATTTATTCTTTTTCAGCTGCCTGGAAGCATAAGCAATTACTTTACCATGATGCATCAGAACACATCCTAACCCGACGCCTGAAGCATCGCAATATACTGCATAACCCTCTGATCCTTCTGGCAAGGCTAATACTGGTGTTGAGGTCAGTCTGTTTTTCAAATCCTAAAAGCTCTATTCACATGCTTTAGTCCAGTGTAATTTAGCTGCTTTCTGAGTTAACTTGGTCAAAGGTGCTGCTAAGGTAGAAAATCCTTCCACGAACCATCTGTAATACCCAGCTAACCCCAGGAAACTACATACCTCGGTGGGAGTGGTAGGTCTAGGACATGTTTTCGCTGCTTTAATTTTCTGTGAGTCCACCTGAATGCCAGCATCTGACACAATGTGGCCCAAAAAGGCTACTGAATTCAGCCAAAATTCACATTTAGAAAACTTCGCATAAAGCTAGCGATTCCTAAGAGTCTGGAGCACTGTTCGTAGGTGATCCTGGTGATCTTCCTCTGAGCGGGAATATACCAGAATATCATCAACAAATACTATCACAAACAGGTCCAGATACGGCCTGAAAATGTTGTTCATCAAGTCCATGAACACTACTAGAGCATTTCTCTGCCCGAAGGACATGACTAGAAATTCAAAATCGTCATACCTGATTCTGAAAGAGGTTTTTGGAATATCCCTCTCACGAACCCGAACCTGATGGTACCCTGACCTTAAGTCAATTTTCAAGAAATACTTTTCCCACTGCAACTGGTCAAAGAAGTCGTCTATACTGGGAAGCGGGTACTTATTGTTGATAGTGACTTTATTCTGGTGTCGGTAGTCTATACACATACGGAAGGAGCCATCCTTCTTTCTCACAAATAAAATTGGTGCTCCCCACGGTGAAGTCTCGGCCTAATGAAGCCCTTATCCAACAGATCTTTCAACTGTTCTTTCAATTCTCTAAGCTCAGCAGGAGCCATTCGGTACGGAGGAATAGATATGGGCTGAGTACCTGGTAATAAATCAATTGCAAAGTATATTTCCTGTTGTGGGGGAATGCCAGGTAACTTATCTGGGAATACATATGGGAATTCATTAAGTACTGGAATGGACTGAAGAGTCAGAGCTTGTGCTTGGACATTGTCACGCCCCGCCTTGGGGGTATGACTGGCACCTAGTGCCCTAGTAGGACCTAGACTGCTATCTGGTGAGCCTAAGCACATCTGGTGCCTGGCTGGCTCTAACTCAAATTTCTGGAAACAAAGGGATATATAACGGCTGTAAACACAGCCCCCGGCCCATTGGCCTATAGCCACCTGTACCTGTAATGACAGCTAACCAGAAACATACTACTATAGGGGAACCTATGCGAGCCGACAAGGCCACCATGCTGTCTAGTTCTCTGTAACTCAACAATAACATGCTAACTAATTACGTGACCGGCAAGGTCACCACTACTGGCTGATTATGGCCACACACAGCCAACAGGAACAGAAATAACAAATAACTATAACAAGCTGCACGGCCTCACACGACCGGCTCGACTGACCACAGGGAAATATATACAGACTGCAAGCCTATAAGAATAACAATAGAAATGATCGGGACAGGGCTCCGACCTACCCGTACTGTACAACAAAAGAAAATGAAATACACCTCTGGAATTCAGACTCCGGATGACAGGAGCTGAATACTCAATAGCTGACTGGAATCACGAGGGATCGCCTCCTCGTCTATGAGTACCTGCAGGCAAGTAATGCAGCGCCCCACTGGGCGTCAGTACCACAGGTACTGAGCATGTAAAGCAACTGAAATACACAACTGAAATGAATAACAACAGTAACATGACATATAAGCAGAAAGTAGCTGAGCCTATCTAGCTGAGAATAACTGGGGAGAGTTTATTTATTCTATAACTAAACTGAGCGTACCTGATGACGTGTCGTCCTCCTGTCTATCAGTATCTAATAGCACATATAGGTATACATATAAATACACACAATACCTGACCGACCCCCATAAGCCGGAAGGTGCCAACCAACACACAATCTATTTACCCCTACCCGGGTCTAAACCAACCAAAAATAAGTCACTCCATTCATCTGACAACTGTGAGCTCCTCCTACCGGTCCCCTTGGGTACGTAGCTCAGGCCTTGGCCTCTGACAATAAACTGTGTCTGAGTCCGAAGACTCCTGCCTCTGGGCGCAAGTGTACACGGGGTGTGTAATAAAAACAGCCCCTGGGTGCAAGCACACAACAGGGTAATTTTATAAAATTTGTATCTGAAACTACCCCGGCCACAAGCGCACACACAGTGTTCTGCCCCTGTAAACAGGGTGGACTGGCTCTGTGCAGAGTAAACTGAACTACCCCTGCAAGCAGGGTGGGCTGGACCATATTATCATGGTGGTCGGCCATCATCGTCCTCTAGGCGGACGACATCGCCCAGCTGGTGGCGGTATCTGAATCTGGTATCGACACAGCTATAAGCCTGGGGCGGTGGGGATGCTAAAAGGGTGCCCACATGCCACAACAAGTCTCAACAAACAAATAGCAAGCATGTATAACTGAAAAGACTGTCTGGAATCTAACTTCTTATTCTGATCTGTTTCTATACCGAACTGATTCTTTACTGACTATACTGATTCTGTACTCTCTGTTTAACTGTACGGCTAATCTGTAGCCAAGATACTATCTGTCTATCTGATCTTTCTTTACTGACTGCTATTATGAAAATCTGTTTCTTTTTATTCTACAACATGCTTGCTATTCACATAATAGGCTGTACTGAATCTGAACTACTAACTTGCCCTTGGGCACATGCTTTTCTAACTTTCAGACTGAATATGATATCACAATGCGAACTAGGTTTACGGGACTTGCACAATACTTAACATTCAACTTCCGGGAATTCTACTACGGAGTTTATGGTACTATACAAGGCTAAAGCTACTAACTTGCCAAAGGAACTAGCTTTACATACCTTAACCTCGAGTTATCCGTCTGTCGGATGAGGCTCGGTCAGTACTCCAACTATTTCTCCCAACTGCATTCATATACACGTCAATTAGTACTAAATACAACACTATTCTAAAGGACGACGTCACTTTCGATATAATTATAGCCTAAACTTAGGCTTATCAAAAAACGGTCGAAAACTTGCTATTTTTCATAAGCCCAGAAGGGAGAAGTATTCACTTTACGGCTAGGAGCACATAGACACTAGTTTGGAGCAATTTTACTTACCTTAGTCCGATAGCTCAACGATTCGTCAGCCGTATTTCGCGAAATAAAATCCGTAGGAATGCTCCCTGCTGCTAAATACCTCGGTACCTGAGGCTAATTCGAGTTTGGACCGCGTTTGGCGGCGTAATCAGACGAATTTTAGTAGGAGATCTTCGTTTTCCCCTTCTCTCTAATTACTCTCTGTTTTCCACTGGAAATTATAAGGAATTTTAATAAAAAAAACCGAAGTTGGGCTTATATATATCATGGACACTATAAATTGCATTCCTGGAATGCGATTTATAAGTCGCATTTCTGAAATGCGATTTATAAGTTGCATTCCTGGAATGCAATTTATAAGTCGCATTTTGCCTTGCGACGCACCGACTTGGCGCTTGTCCGATCTTTCCCCGGGCCTTTTTCTAGCATGTATGGCTTTCAAATACTCTTAACCAACACGCGAATAGGCCATCTATATGCCGGGAATTTACAGGGTATAACAGACATCTTGAACTCTGACAATATGATAAATACATCCCTTTGCTATCAATTTTCTTGCCCGAAGATAGGAAATAAACCTACCTTTTGGCAAGATTGCAATACCTGTCCACTCCCGTACAACCTCCCATGGAAAGTGAATTGGACAGTCTTGGTCCAACATTCAACATTGGCATAGCATGGCGCCAGCCAATCTGTCACGCCCCGCCTTGGGGGGTATGACTGGCACCTGGTGCCCTAGTAGGGTCTAGACTGTTAACTGGTGAGCCTAGGCACAACTGGTGCCTGGCTAACTCTAACTCAGATTTCTGGAACAACGGGCTATATAACGGCTGTAAACACAGCCTCCGGCTAACTGGCCTATAGCCACATGTACCTGTAATAACAGCCAACCAGAAGCACTTCAATGTAAGGGAGCCTATGCGGGCCGACAAGGCCACCATGCTGTCTAGTTGTCTGTAACTCAACACAAGACTACTGTAAGATTGCGTGACCGACAAGGTCACCACTACTGTCAAACTAAGGCCTCACACGGCCAACATAAACTGAAATGCTAGACAGCTATAACAAACTGCACGGCCTCACACGACCGGCTCAACTGACCACAGGGAAATATATACAGACTGCAAGCCTCTAGGAATACTGATAAAATGGTTGGGACAAGGCCCCAGCCTACTCGTACTATACAACAAAAGAAAATGAAATACACCTCTGAATATCAGGCTCCGGAGGACAGGAGCTGATGACTCTGCGCTGGCTAGGATCACGAGGGATCGGCTCCTCGTCTGTGAGTACCTGCAGGCAAGTAGTGCAGCGCCCCAAGCAGGTGTCAGTACCACTGGTACTGAGCATGTAAAGCAACTGAAATGCACAACTGAAATGAATAACAACAGTAACATGACACAGAAACAGGAAGTAGCTGAGTCTATCTAGCTGAGAATAACGGGGGAGAGTTTAATTATTCTATAACTAAACTGAGCGTACCTGATACCGTGTCGTCCTGCTGTCTATCAGTATCTAATAGCACATATAGGTATACATATAAATACACACAATACCTGACCACCCCCCATAAGCCGGAAGGTGCCAACCAACACACAATCTATTTACCCCTACCCAGGTCTAAACCAACCAAAAATAAGTCACTCCACTCATCTGATAATTGTGAGCTCCTCCTACCGGTCCCCTTGGGTACGTAGCTCAGGCCTTGGCCTCTAACAATAAACTGTGTCTGAGTCCGAAGACTCCTGCCTCTGGGCGCAAGTGCACACGGGGAAGTCTGCTGCTGTATCATTAACTGAAACTGCCCCTGGGTGCAAGCACGCAACAGGGTAATTTTATAAAAATCTGTATCTGAAACTGCCCCCCGCCACAAGCGCACACAGAGTAATCTGCCCTTGTAAACAGGGTAATCTGGCTCTGCACAGAGTAAACTGAACAACCCCTGCAAGCAGGGTGGTCTGGACCGTATTATCATGGTGGTCGGCCATCATCGTCCTCTAGGCGGACGGCATCGCCCAGCTGGTGGCGGTATCTGAATTTGGTATCGACACAGCTATAACCCAGGGGCGGTGGGGATGCTAAAGGGACACCCACATGCCACAGCAAGTCTCAACAAACAAATAGCACATATAAATAGCAAGCATGTATAACTAAAAGACTATCTGAAATCTAACTTCTTATTCTGATCTGTCTCTACACTGAACTGATTCTTACTAATTATACTGATTCTGTAATCTTTGTTTAACTGTACGGCTAATCTGTAGCCATGATACTATCTGTCTGAATGGCTAATCTGTAGCCATAACTGTCTGTCTATCTGATCTTTCTTTACGGACTTTTATTATGAAAAATCTGTTTCTTTTATTCTACTACATGCTTGCTAATCACGTAATAGGCTATACTGAATCTGAAATACTAACTTTCCCTCGAGCGCATGCTCTTCTAACTTTCAGACTTAATACGATATAACAACGCAAACTAGGTTTACTGAACTTTGCACAATACTTAACATTCAACTCCGGGAATTCTACTACGGAGTTTATTGTACTATACAAGGCTAAAGCTACTAACTTGCCGAAGGAACTAGCTTTACATACCTTAACCTCGGGTTATCCGTCTGTCGGACGAGGCTCGGTCAATACTCTAGCTATTTCTCCCAACTGCATTCATATATACATCAATTAATACTAAATATAACTTCATTCTGAAGAACAACGTCACTTTCAATAAAATTATAGCCTAAACATAGGCTTATCGAAAGACGGTCGAAAACTTGCTATTTTTCAGAAGTCCAGAAGGGAGAAGTATTCACTTCACAGCTAGGAGCACATAGACACTAGTTTCGAGCAATTCCACTTACCTTAGCCCGGTAGCACGATGATTTTCCGACCGTATTTCGTCAAACAAAAACCGTAGGAATGCTCCCTGCTGCTAAATACCTCGGTACCTGAGGTTAATTCGAGTTTGGACCGCGTTTGGCGGCGTAATCGGACGAATTTTAGTGGGAGATCTTCGTTTTCCCCTTCTCTCTGATTAATCTCTGTTTTCTACTGGAAATTATAAGGAATTTGAATAAAAAACCGAAGTGGGGCTTATATATAATAGACACTATAAATCGCATTCATGGAATGCGATTTATAAGTCGCATTCCTGAAATGCGATTTATAAGTCGCATTTTGCCTTGCGACGCGCCGACTTGGCGCTTGTCCGATCTTTCCCCGGGCCTTTTTCTAGAATGTATGGCTTCCAAATATGCTCGACCAACGCACAAATAGGCCATCTAGGTGTCGGGAATCCTACGGGGTATAACATTCTCCCCCTCTTAAGAACATTCGTCCTCGAATGTAAACTTCTATCTAGAGGACTACTCAATTAGCTTAACTTGTTCTTAGGAAAATTTCGGCAGAGTTTCCCCTGTAATCTGGACTATCCCAAAATCCTGAAACACAGAAAAGTCCAATACAGGTACTCCACACGATACTATAAGATTCATTCGATAACTAAACATCAATCTTTCTCACTTATATATAAACAACTGTAAGGTACTGCATAGGTAACAATACTGACATACCTGTCGCCTAGCAAGGCCTGGAATAAGTGAGGATATCTAGCTTTCATATCTTCCTCCGCTTCCCACGTCATCTCTTCTTGGTTCCTGTTACGCCACAATACTTTGACAGACGCAATATCCTTAGTTCTCAATCTACGAATCTGTCTGTCTAAGATGGCTACCGGAACCTCTTCGTAGGCCAGCTCTTCTGTAACCTGGATATCCTGGACTGGGACTGTTCTGGATGGGTCTCCTATGCATTTCCTCAGCATAGACACATGAAAGACGGGATGAACGGACTCTAGCTCTGGAGGCAAGTTCAACTCATATGCTACTCGGCCTATCCTCCGGCGAATCTGATAAGGCCCAACAAACCTTGGACTGAGCTTACCTTTCTTGCCGAATCTCATCACCCCTTTCATCAGTGATGCTTTTAAAAATACCCAATCGTTCGCCTCGAATTCTAGGTTTCTGTGCCGCACATCTGCATATGACTTCTGGTGGCTCTGTGCAGTCAGTAGGCGTTCTCTGATAAGTTTTACCTTCTTCTCTGACTGCTGAATAATGTCTGGCCCAATCAACGCTGATTTTCCTATTTCAAACCAGCCAATCGGCGATCTGCATTTTCGCCCGTAAAAGCCTCGAAAGGTGCCATATGGATAGCTGAGTGATAGCTATTATTATAAGCAAACTCAATTAGGGGAAAATGCTCAACCCAGCTACCACCGAACTCTAACACACACGCTCGCAACATATCTTCGAGTGTCTGAATTGTGCGTTCCGCCTGTCCATCTGTCTGAGGGTGGAATGTTGTGCTTAAATTAATCTGCGTTCCCAGACCTTTCTGAAACGACTACCAGAATCTAGCCGTAAACTATGCTCCTCTTTCTGAAATAATGGATATTGGTACTCCGTGCAACCTGACTATTTCTCGGATATACAACTCCGCATAATCTGGCCAAGAAAGTAGTTTCCACTGGCAGGAAATGAGCTGATTCGGTCAATCTGTCAACTATCACCCATATAGAGTCATGTCCATGTTTAGTACGGGGTAATCCTGCCACAAAATCCATATTTACTGCTTCCCACTTCCAGAGAGGCACAACTATGTCCTGAGTCAAACCGCCTGGTTTCTGATGTTCTGCTTTCACCAGCTGGCAGTTAGGACACCGGGCTACAAATTCAGCAATTTCTCTTTTTTTATTTCTAGCCACCAGTAGTTTTCTTTGATATCATGGTACATTTTTGTCGCACCGGGGTGAAGAGAATAACGGGCGTATTGTACCTCATTCATAATCTGCTGGCGGAGGTCCGAAACATTGGGAACACATAAACGATCTTTACAACGCAGCACTCCATCCTCTGTTACCCAGAACCCTGGCGCCTTCCCTAGTGGAATATAATCCTTAAGCTGAACTAGGTCAGGATCCTCAAATTGCCTTTCTTTCACTTCCACAACCAACGATGACACGGCAGTGTTCTGAATCACCGCTCTACCGTCCTCTGTTTCTGCTACACGAACGGCTAGGCTAGCTAACTGATGTATTTCCCTGACCAATTCCTGCTGCTCGGGCTGCAAATACGCCAAGCTCCCCATGGACTTTCGACGGAGAGCATCTGCTACAACATTAGCTTTTTCCGGGTGGTACAGAATGTTCATATCATAATCTTTTAACAACTCCAACCAGCGTCGTTGCCGCAGATTCAGCTCCCTCTGAGAGAAGATATACTGTAGGCTCTTGTGATTTGTGAAAATATCAACATGGACGCCGTACAGGTGATGTCTCCACATTTTCAAGGCGTGGATCACTGCACCTAATTCCAGTTCGTGGGTAGGATAATTCCTCTCGTGTTTCCTCAGCTGTCTGGAGGCATATGTAATCACCTTACCATGCTGCATCAACACACAGCCTAACCCAACGCCTGATGCGTTGCAATATACTGAATAACCTTCTGTACCTTCCGGCAAGGCTAACACTGGGGTGGAGGTTAATTTATCTTTCAGCTCCTGGAAGCTCTGCTCGCATGCCTCTGTCCACTGAAACTTTGCTGCTCCATTACCTCTTCTTGACTGATATAACATTTTCATACTTAGAGAGCTCGGCATATAATTGACGGTCATACTGGCTTGTCTTGCCGAAGAGATCAACAGGTAGTTTACAGGTGTAGCTAGAGCTTATCTGGCCTTCCGGCCACATGCTAAGGCTACTTGTTGCTGGGATAACCTGAACGACCGTCTGCGCACCTTGTGCCTTTATCTGATCAGAGGATCCTGATATTGATCATGACCTCTAATGATCTGGCTACATAACCTTAAATAACTGAATAGTCGGGTTGAATGACCCGAATGTGGCAGTAGTCTAACAATGCTCTAACTGTTCTACTTGAGTACTTATAGTTCATGCATAACTGCAGACTTGTGGGCATCTAATTGCTTTGTTATTTTGCTTGAACCACTATAAGGCTGGGCTTAATCAAACTTACTCCCAGGCGATCAATCTCTGGATCTTCACGGGGAGTCTACTGATCTCCTGGTCTTAATAAACACCATGCTAGCAGGGTACTATCAATTTCTTACGCCTTGTGTGTATCCACTTGGATTTATATTGCTATTCTGGGGAATTCTCGGTCTTATGAGCTATTCTGTAAATACTGGCCTTCTGCTAGGGCTTTGTATCTGAATATCTTACGAGAACCAGCTGAAGTACTAGTCTGTCACTGACTACTGATGTGGACCCCTTTCCTGGGGTGCCCACGGGCTTGTCTGACTTGCGGGGTATTCCTTGTAATAACTGTTAGGTTGACTAAGGTCGACTCTCACCTACAAGGCTGGGAAAACGATGTATGGCCACTTAACATACTGGAACAATTCTAGTATTGCTAATCTTTGAAGTATACCTATTCAGTCTCTAATTCTGGTTCTGGCACATGCGCTAGTGTTATTGATCTTTAGAGATGCTTCTCTACAAATACAGGCGCCAGCTGGTCGGTAGACCGTCTAACTGCGCCCTTATCATCTAATTACCTGATTCAGGTTACTAACTCTTATAAGCTTCTAAAACCTAGATCTGGAAACAACATATAAGTCTATTAACTTAATAACTAAGAGCTGAGACATTTTCTATGGATTCATACGTAAATCACACTTAACTTGCCCCTTCTTTTCGCTTTTCTCTTTTTCTTCTCTCTCTTCTCTTTTTATTTTTGGCAAGGGGTCCTGCAATGCAATTTGTATATACTTCCCAGCACTAATATGCATCTGTGTGATTGTAACCCCTATTAGCAGCTGCTCACAGCATATTTATTATCTGCACAGACATATATTAATAAATACGTACAATACATACTGAATTCTGTAGTGATACGTAATCTCTGACACACTTTGCTAAATTTCATATTGTACATGATATACTGCTTCTATGGTCTAATAATACCTCCTGCCTTCTCTTAACATTTCATTGTATTGTCACCCCATTCTGAAAGTAACAAACATAAACACTTTAGTTATTGTCTGCTGTTTGAAATTCCGCCACTCTTGCGATGTGGGGTCAACGTTCGAATCTTGTGGCCTTACTTGGCATATATTGAGAGCCCATGACTGTCTGCTGGGCCTTATCTCTAGGCCACACTAGATTAAATTCGCTGTATCGGTAATTTCTTAACTTCCCCATAAACGAACATACTGCAGCATTCTGGACCACAATCTTACTGTCAGCCCGAGGCTTAATCCTTAATACGATATTCTATCAATCCGGGGGTAATCCTAATTTCCCCACAAAATCTGACATTCCTGCTTCTTCCCCTAATCTTGCTTAAGCTGAACTCTGGGTTCAAGGTACCTGCTTTTCATTGTTAATAAGATTACTGGTCAAGTATCAATTCATACTTCCCTTGACTTGCAGTCAGACCTATCTGATTCACATGACCTCTCACCCTTTCGATATCACAACTGAATCATATCTATAATCTTGCAGGTATATCTTACTGTCTATTAGCGTATATGGCGGACTTGGCCTTTTTCTGACTCAAGTTTGACTATTACTAGGCATTCATTACTGACAGGTCTTTTACCCCTGCTTCGGGTAAGCTAACAGTCTTACTTTCTCTACTGGCTTATTATCATAAGGGTTTGCACTACTCACGTAATCATAGGGGCTCTTTATACTTTCTAACACTTACTGCTCGATTTGGCAACCTCACCTCAAGTCTTATGCCCCTTACGAAATATAGTCTTTAAGTTGAATCAGGTCAAGAGGTGGGAATACCCTTTTCTTATTGCTATAATACGAAGACATGGAACTGTACTACATCTGAAAAGACGGATATGGGAACCCTGCATTTTCCTCTCTTTCTTTTCTTTTTTTTTCACTTATCTGATAGTCTGATATTGTCTGATATCTTAACCAGATCTTATATATCTAATAAATAAGTCAACTCGTATGTACATTATACTTCTGACTTCCTATTCTGACGTTATCAACGTATACTGGGAATAGTACCGATAAAGGTATCACGCTGGGAGGTCTCTGGTACCTCCTCCTGCTGCTGTAGTTATCATGTAACTGGCTGATGCCCTCTTCTGTTGCTATCTCTGATCTTCTGCCTGTGATAGGGTAATGCTGATCTGTCTTTGTATCTGTAATCAAAGAATACGGTAAGTTTTTAGGGACTCAACCCTATACTGTACCGCTCTAAAGCACGACTGACTGATAAGGGAGGGTAACCATCCTATCATGCCTCGCAGCCTCCTGCCTATAGTATGTGGTGCACAACACATCCATAGACAAGACTCTACTTAGCACGGCTTGCAGACTCCCTGGGACACGACCTGCTCTGATATCAAGTTTGTCCCGCCCCGCCTTGAGGGGTATGACTGGCACCTGGTGCCCTAGTAGGGTCTAGACTGTTAACTGGTGAGCCTAGGCACAACTGGTGCCTGGCTAACTCTAACTCAGATTTCTGGAACAACGGGCTATATAACGGCTGTAAACACAGCCTCCGGCCAACTGGCCTATAGCCACCTGTACCTGTAATAACAGCAAACCAGAAACATGTCAATGTAAGGGAGCCTATGCGGGCCGACAAGGCCACCATGCTGTCTAGTTGTCTGTAACTCAACACAAGACTACTGTAAGATTACGTGACCGACAAGGTCACCACTACTGTCAAACTAAGGCCTCACACGGCCAACATAAACTGAAATGCTAGACAGCTATAACAAACTGCACGGCCTCACACGACCGGCTCAACTGACCACAGGAAAATATATACAGACTGCAAGCCTCTAGGAATACTGATAAAATGGTCGGGACAGGGCCCCAACCTACCTGTACTATACAACAAAAGAAAATGAAATACACCTCTGAATATCAGGCTCCGGAGGACAGGAGCTGATGACTCTGCGCTGGCTAGGATCACGAGGGATCAGCTCCTCGTCTGTGAGTACCTACAGGCAAGTAGTGCAGCGCCCCAAGCAGGCGTCAGTACCACTGGTACTAAGCATGTAAAGCAACTGAAATGCACAACTGAAATGAATAACAACAGTAACATGACACAGAAACAGGAAGTAGCTGAGTCTATCTAGCTGAGAATAACGAGGGAGAGTTTAATTATTCTATAACTAAACTGAGCGTACCTGATACCGTGCTGTCCTTCTGTCTATCAGTATCTAATAGCACATATAGGTATACATATAAATACACACAATACTTGACCGACGCCCATAAGTCGGAAGGTGCCAACCAACACACAATCTATTTACCCCTACCCGGGTCTAAACCAACCAAAAATAAGTTACTCCACTCATCTGATAACTGTGAGCTCCTCCTACCGGTCCCCTTGGGAACGTAGCTCAGGCCTTGGCCTCTGACAATAAACTGTGTCTGAGTCCAAAGACTCCTGCCTCTGGGTGCAAGTGCACACGGAGTAGTCTGCTGCTGTATTTGTAACTGAAATTGCCCCTGGGTGGAAGCACGCAACAGGGTAATTTTATAAAAATCTGTATCTGAAACTGCCCCCCGCCACAAGCGCACACAGAGTAATCTGCCCCTGTAAACAGGGTAATCTGGCTCTGCACAGAGTAAACTGAACTACCCCTGCAAGCAGGGTGGTCTGGACCGTATTATCATGGTGGTCGGCCATCATCGTCCTCTAGGCGGACGGCATCACCCAGCTGGTGGCAGTATCTGAATCTGGTATCGACACAGCTACAACCCAGGGGCGGTGGGGATGCTAAAGGGTCACCCACATGCCACAGCAAGTCTCAACAAACAAATAGCACATATAAATAGCAAGCATGTATAACTGAAAGACTATCTGAAATCTAACTTCTTATTCTGATCTGTCTCTACACTGAACTGATTCTTACTAATTATACTGATTCTGTAATCTTTGTTTAACTGTACGGCTAATCTGTAGCCATGATACTATCTGTTTGAATGGCTAATCTGTAGCCATAACTGTCTGTCTATCTGATTTTTCTTTACGGACTTTTATTATGAAAAATCTGTTTCTTTTATTCTACTACATGCTTGCTAATCATGTAATAGGCTATACTGAATCTGAAATACTAACTTGCCCTCGAGCGCATGCTCTTCTAACTTTCATACTGAATACGATATAACAACGCAAACTAGGTTTACTGAACTTTGCACAATACTTAACATTCAACTCCGGGAATTCTACTACGGAGTTTATTGTACTATACAAGGCTAAAGCTACTAACTTGCCGAAGGAACTAGCTTTACATACCTTAACCTAGGGTTATCCGTCTGTCGGACGAGGCTCGGTCAATACTCCAGCTATTTCTCCCAACTGCATTCATATATACATCAATTAATACTAAATATAACTTCATTCTAAAGAACAACGTCACTTTCAATAAAATTATAGCCTAAACTTAGGCTTATCGAAAGACGGTCGAAAACTTGCTATTTTTCAGAAGTCCAGAAGGGAGAAGTATTCACTTCATAGCTAGGAGCACATAGACACTAGTTTCGAGCAATTCCGCTTACCTTAGCCCGGTAGCACGATGATTTGCCTGCCGTATTTCGCGAAACAAAAACCGTAGGAATGCTCCCTGCTGCTAAATACCTCGGTACCTGAGGTTAATTCGAGTTTGGACCGCGTTTGGCAGCGTAATCGAACGAATTTTAGTGGGAGATCTTCGTTTTCCCCTTCTCTCTGATTAATCTCTGTTTTCTACTAGAAATTATAAGGAATTTGAATAAAAAACCGACGTGGGGCTTATATATAATAGACACTATAAATCGCATTCATGGAATGCGATTTATAAGTCGCATTCCTGAAATGCGATTTATAAGTCGCATTTTGCCTTGCGACGCGCCGACTTGGCGCTTGTTCGATCTTTCCCCGGGCCTTTTTCTAGCATGTATGGATTCCAAATATGCTCGACCAACGCACGAATAGGCCATCTAGGTGCCGGAAATCCTACGGGGTATAACACAATCCATACCCATAATTGCATCAAAATCAATCATCTCTAGTTCTACAAATCTTCTAAAGTCTGATGACCAACAACCTTCTCTACTGCACACCCCCGGTAGACCCTCTTGGTTATGATAGAGTCACCGATGGGTGTAGACACTGAAAAAGGTCGCTGGAGTGATTTCGACATTATACCAAACTTCCGAGCCACTAATGGGGTAACATAAGACAAGGTGGATCCTGGATCTATCAGTACATAAACAGAATGAGAGCAAATGTCCAGCGTACCTGTCACCACATCCGACGACGACTCTGACTCCTGTCGTCCCGGTAAAGCATAAACGCGATTTGGACCAATAACTGAGCTAGATTCCCCTAGTTTGCCTCGACCTCTGTCGGATGGAGCTGAGGGCCTACGCGCTACTGGAGATGCTGGGGCACGCGATCCTACTGAAGATCTATCCTGTCGGTCCCGATCACGGTGACCCCTGGCTGGACAATCCCTCATCTGATAACCTCCTGTCCACAAGTATAACATACTGTGGAACCATATCTGCATGTCCCGGAGTGATGTCGACTGCAGACAGGGAAAAGCAGCATGGTGAATCTACTCTGCTCTACTCCTCTCTACTGTTGTGAACCTACTGATTGTGAGCTCTCGCTGGGCCCTCACTGCCCCCGACGACCAGATCCACTCCCCTACTGCTATTGTAGGGATGGGGGTTTGGGTGGTCTGCTTGAAAATTGTGGTCTGGGTCCACCTTGGGACTCTGCCTGTATGTCATTAGGTCTGGCCCTGCGGCGCTGCTCCTGATCTGCCCCCCTTATCTCCAACTGCCGCTGTCTGATCCCTTCAATATTTTGAGAAAAAGCCTGGACGCGGGCAATATCCATGTCCTCTCGTAGAGTAGCCGTAATACAGGTCTCCACACAATTTTGGATTCAGCCCCATAATAAATTGATGCATCCTAGCCGGCATGGTATCCACAAAAGCTGGTGCATATCAGGCCAAGGAGTCGAACCTCATGGCATACTCCCAGATACTCATTGACCCTTGCTCCTGATGTAGGAACTGATCAACTCGGGCCTATCAAATTTCCCGTGGTAGGTAGTGGTCCAGGAAAGCCACTGAGAAGCTAGGCCAAGTCGGAGGGGAAACATCTCTCCCTCGAGACCTCTCCCAACTTACGTACCACAGTATTGCGATGTTCCATAGCTGGAATACCGCTAACTAAACTGACTCTGCAGGTGTAGCATGCATTACCCTGAAGATCCGCTGCATCTAATCCAAGAAATCCTAAGGGTCTTGTTGTGACAACGCCCAAGCGCACACGCAAGCGTACGTGGTCTTACAAGTAATACAGTGGTCTTTTTAAGAGCCGGATGTTGAACCCACAGGGACTGGACTAATTCAGCTAATTATAAAGTTCAAGTGTGATATTAATTTCACAAGTGTTGATTATAAAAGTTTTTGATAAATTCTATTTAAATCTAGGGGTGGTGACAGAAATACTCTAAAACAATATAAGAAGCAACTAGAGCCAAGGCCGGATAATCATGCAATGCTACCCTTTGTAATGGTTCAAGTATGAAATTATCAATTGTTGTCTCACATAGTTGAAATGCGATGTTCATGGTCTCTCAAGCCTCTAAACACGACAAACTAGCCTCACAACTACATCGTTGAGCGGGAATGTGACATTCTAGTTCGTGGGCAATTCAACTACACGGATGTGGTTTACGGGGTTTATGCTCTTGATTATGGACTTTTGTACCTCTAATCATTTAACTCAGCTTAGCTTCACAACTACTTCTACCAGTGGTGGAGTGACAATTCCAAGCCGGTGTCTCACTATCATCCCATTTTATTAACCAAGCAAGACAGATTAGGTATAATTTCTATCCTAACTGCAAATCATATCGAAAGATAAGAACTTGCTCCCTACATTCTCTTGTTCTTGCCTAGGGTTTCTCTTTCAAGCTTTTACCTAAGCTTAACGCATTTGTTTTCATGGTGATCAAGCATAACAACAACCATAATGTAGAATGTAAGACAAAACAACAATTAACAACTCAAACCAAAACAAATTTATGAAATTACAATCATATCACGTAGCCTCAACCCTAGAGGAAGGGTTTTAGCCACTCATGTTCGTAAAAATACTTAAAAACATAATTAAAGTGATGTACTTACAAGAATAGATAAAATAGAAGGTAAATTTGGTGAACCCTAGGTGAGTTCTTCACTTCTCCCTTCGCTCCTTTACGGTTTTCAGAAAATATTTCGTGACCCCCTGAGTTTAGAAGCTAAGGGTCCTATTTATAGTAAATAGGGAATGTACAATTTTTGCCCGTCATGGAATGGCTCCGTGGCATGGAGGTGGTCGCGCCATTTTACCTCCGTGACACGGAGATATCACGACAACACACTGGAAATCACCTAAAAATTGAGCCTCGGCAGAAGCTTGCCGCAATGGCAGCGTGGCACGTTGCTTGTGTAGTGCGATGGCTGGTGTGACATGGCCACTGTCCCACTTCTGTGTCAGGCGTGGCACGGTGCTGTCGCGCAGGTGGCCTGTTTGCTGCCTTCTTCTTGCCGACTTTTGCAATTTGCTCCCAATTCCATTCCTCCACTTCATCCATTATAAATTGGTTCCTCAAATGCATTTTTAACCTACAAAAACAAGAACTAATCATGTTGGTTAGTATATATCCAAATTTACATAAAATCACATGAGAAATTAAATGCATAAATAGACAAACACGACTAAACTAAGTTATAAAATAGCACTTGGGCACGCAATTATGCCCAAGATCAGGTCCTCCACCTGATCCATCCATGTAAACTGCGGGGGACTCAAGGCGACGAACTCTCAGACCCTCGAACTAGAAGGCCCTCCTGAGGACTCTGTAACTATGAGTGCCATTGGCTGACACTGTGCAGCCATCATTTAAGCTAGCATAACAACAGCGCTGCTAACCTCCTGATCCGATGGTACCGATATAGAGACTGCTGGAGGCGGTGCCATCACATTTGCCACTCTGAGCGGCTCCTAGTTTAGCGGAGAGTGCTGGGGAGACCAAGACAAAGTCTCCCTGTCGCCCTCAGATCGGGCTGACCCTGACTGAGGCACCCTGCTAGTGTTTTCCGCTGCTACAACATCCAATTTCCTACCAGTTGTGGGGTGTCGTTGGTCTGCCATTTCTCTGTAGGTAAAAGAATATGGTAAGCTTAGGGACTCTACCCTATACTGTACAGCTCTGTAGCACGACTGGATAAGAAGAAAGAGTAACCATCCTATCATGCCTCGCAGCCTCCTGCCTATAGAATGTGGTGCACAACACATCCATAGACAAGACTCTACTTAGCACGGCTTGCAGACACCTTGGGATACAACCTGCTCTGATACCAAGTTTGTCATGCCCCACCTTGGGAGGCATGACTGGCACCTGGTGCCCTACTAGGATCTAAACTGACTGAACCTGAGCACTCCTAGTGCAGGGCTAACTCTAATTCTTAAATCAAGAGAACAACAGGCTATATCTCGGGTGTAAATACAACCTCCGGCTGACAAGTCCTTATAGCCACCTGTAAGGAAAATAGCTAACCATAACCAGGCAATAACAGAGAATCCTATGCGGGCCGACAAGGCCACCAGGATGTCTAGTTATGATTGTAAAGTAAATCCAGTACTAAGCTAAACTATGGCCAACAAGGCCGCTAATCTGCCAGCTAAACAAGGCCCCACATTGCCAACACGTAAAATAAAACACATATGGACCCCACACGACCAATAACAGCTAACCACAAGGAAATACAAACAATCTGCAAACCTCTAGGAGTAATATGACATTCGGGACAGGGCCCCGGCCTACCCATGAACTATAAAATCGAAAAGAAGTAAACCTTCTATCTACAAGCTCTGGAAGAAAGGAGCTAACTGCTCTAGAGATGCTAGCTGAAAGCTATGAGGGACCTGCTCCCCGTCTGTCTGTACCTGCAGGCAAGTAATGCAGTGCCCTAGAAAGGGCGTCAGTACAATATGTACTGAATATGTAAGGCGACAACTGTAAATGACTGAAAACAAGAGATAAAACTGAGAATAACTTAAATGAAAGAATAGAGATCATACCTAAGTAATAGAACGTCTTACTGTCTAACTATCAATAACTAAAGAAAACATAAACCTTACCTGGCCCTCATAAGCCGGAAGGTACAACCAGCACAGAATAACCTTCCTGGGCCCCCATAAGCCCTGGTGAGTACACCTCAAGCTATATACCCCTATCCAAGTTCAAACTGGTCAACTAATAGCTATAGCCGTCCTACTAATCCCCTAGGTCTGCAACTGAGCCTGCTCAGCCCTTGACTGTAATTGTGTTTGAGTCTGGTGGACTCCTGAAATCTGCACCCCAGGCAGCAGGCTCGACGGGGGTTTATAAAGCCAACCATGGCATATGAGGACCTCATCTTCTTCCCTGGCGGATGGTATACTGCTCCGTAGAGCGACATCATCTCGCCCCTAGAGGGCGTCGACACAGCTAATAACCCTGGGGTCGGTCATGAAGGCTATACAGGCATAATCCATCCCAAACTAATATGGAATACTAGTCTCAGCTAATAACAACAACTAATCATAATATACATGTTGCTGGTACTCTTACTGGGATTCAACTGAGTTATCATTTAAGAAAACTAACTTCCTAAAGGAAACTGCCTTAATATACCTCGTTCGTCGATTACTGATTAACTGGTGAGTTTTAGCTCGTATTCAACTACTCTTCTCAACTGTAATCGTATTATTAGAAGAATGAGGCTAATTCCAGTACTAAATTCGATGAAAAAGATAATTTTATATATAAATATTAACTGTATTTCAATTTGACAGAACACGGTCGAAAACTCGTAATTTCTCGAGAATCCAGAAGGGAGAAATGCTTATTTTAAGCCTGTGATCGTATTGACACTAGTTTGGAGCAATTCCAACAACTTTAGCTCAGTGGAGTTACAATTTACTGGGAGAACTTTGTGAAATTAACTCCATAGAAATGCTCCCTGCAGCCTTAAACTTCAATACCCGAAGTTAATTTGAATCGGGCAGCATTTCGTAACGCAAACAGAAGAAATATACTTGTTTTCTACGTTGGTTTCCTCTCTGGCCGTATATATATATATATATATATATATATATATGAAATGAAATCAAAGGCTGAGAGTTATATATACTTGAGGCAATGGACAGGGGTTCGTGTCACGGACCCTGTCACGCCAACTTACGGGCGTGCCACAGAGCCCATCGCGGAGGGCAGGGTCCGTGCCACGCTGTCCCTTTGGGTAGCTGGCCCGGCCTCCTCCCGCGGGGTCCCGACTCCGTGCTCGTTCGACCTTTCTCCGGGCCTCTTTCTCATATGTATTATATTTTAAAACTCATAACCAACGTACGAATAGGTCATCTAAACATTAGATACTTACGGGGTGTAACAGTATTGTTCTGTTAGGGTGTACAGGTTTAACCGTCAAGTGAAATTGAACCAATGAATCAAGTCAGACCGAGGAAAAATATCGACTTGTTGTTTGGTTTGATTAATTTAGTGTTAAAAGAAATCGATCATTCTTAATTTTGTTTGGTTTAGTATTAATTAAAAAAGAAAAAAGTCAAATTGAGCCAAACCCAAATCAATGTAATATATATATAATTTTAAACTGTTTTTGTTGGAACTACTCGAATGAAGGAAATGATGTCTAACTCAATATTTTCGTATACAGTTTAACTATATGCCTGTAGCCTTTAATCTTATTTAGCATCCCTTGATTTTTCAAGAATTTTACTGAAATTGCTTCCTCTGTGTTGACACTATTGAAGAGGATCACATGAGAAGCCAGTTTTAAAATGTCTTAGCCAATGCTAGTTATGCATTTGCAGCAAGCAAGCAACTGGGGTTTGGATAAATAGTTTGGAACAAATATCATTAACATAAGACAAGTACTTTGTGCAAATCTGTTTTCTTACCATACCTAGTTTCATTTTAGCTGTCACTACTGCTAACTTTGGAACTGTTTGATTTAGTTTTAAAAGAAATCGAGAAAATTAAAAGAATCAATTAAAACGAAAAATGAAATAACTGATTTTTTGTTTATTTGATTTGGTTTATAGATTTAATAAACCGACATAATTGATTTAGTAACTTTTTAATGAAAAATCAAACCAACCTGACCTATGTACACCCCTAATCTTAGGTAATAGACAGGGGCAGAGTTACTCATTGCGAAGGATGGTTAGCCGAACACCCTTCGTTGGAAAATTACATTGTGTATATAGGTTCAATATTACTTTATATTCTTATATATAATATTTTGAATACCCTTAGACACAATTAATATGTGTAGCTCAGCGATAAGGGTCTGTAGAAGGCTGCAGGACGTCTCGTGTTTGAATCCTCGCGTCAACTGTATTTGTTTTATTATTTTTTGATTTAAAACTAGAATTTTAAAAAAACGCTGGTAGCATATATGGAAGCTGTAGCTCAACGGTAGGAGTTTTCTTTACCTTGTAGGACGCCCAGGTTCAAGTCTCTACGTCTACACTGTTTGCTGCATATTTTATGGCCTGCCAATTTTGATTTCATTCCTATTATAGATTGGTCTAGGATAGGTTGAATTCTTTCCATTATTTGTTATATTATTTTATGGCCTATATTGAATTCTTTCCTTAAAATTTGATATCTTTTATTGTAGAATAAGATTTTCTTCCTTAAAATTTAATATCTTTTCCTTGTAGAATAAGGTTTTCTTCTTTTATAAATAAGAGTCTCCTTTACCCCAATTATATCATCATATTATTGAGAATCAAATCTCAATAATTCTCTCTCTACTTTTTCTCTATCTTTTATTTTACAACAAAAGCAACTTAGTAAATATTTCCCTTTGAAGCTCCACCAATGGACTTGAGAAAATATTTCACTAAAGTACCAAAAATAAGTATAGACATCTCTAAATCAACCTAATATAGAAGAAACAGTAGACCAATCAGAGATGCCACCACATTCTTCTTAAAAACAAGGATTTGATTTAAATGCTTTAAAATTTGATCCAACTGAAAGAACTCCAATTTTAAATTATCATCCAAACCTTCATGACGAAATAAGAAGGACATATCTTCAAATTGGTCCTTGCCGACCTAAGCTTCGTGAATTTCCTCAATCTGATAATTCTGGGCCAATGCATCATTTTAATGTTAAATGGTTTGAAGAGTATGATTGGTTGGATATAGTGTGAGTGCTGATGCAGCATATTGTTTGCCTTGCTATTTATTCAAAGGCGATAATATTCATCAAGGCGGAGGTGATGTATTTTCAAGAAAAGGGTTTAGGAATAGACATCAATAATACAAGCTTAACGAGCATATTGGTGGGCCGAATAGCATTCATAATCAAGCAAAAAGTAATTGTGATGATCTAATGCAACAACAACAATCCATTTGTGCTGCATTTGACAAACAATCTGATCAATTAAGCATGAATATTGGATTCGCTTAAATGCTTCAATTGATGTGGTAAGACTTCTCTTGAATCAAGGATTATCACTTCGCGGTCATGATGAAAGTGAATTGTCATTGAACAAAGGTAATTTTATTGAAGTTCTTTCGTGGTACAAAGATATATGTGAAAAGATTAAACCTTTGTGTTGGAAAATGCTCCAAGAAATAATAAAATGACTTCTACAGATATCCAAAAAGAAATAGTGAACACATGTAAAATAGAAACATTAAAAACTATAATGGAGGATCTAAATGATGAGCATTTTACTCTATTAGTCGATAAATCTTTTGATGTGTCACGCAAAGAGAAAATGGCTATTGTTTTACGATATGTTGAATAGAAAAGGATTTGTGATGAAAGCATTTATTGGACTTGTTCATGTTAAAGATACTAGTGTTTTATCCTTAAAGAAAGCAATAGTTAATGTACTTGCTCAACACTCATTAAGTTTATCTTATGTACGTGGGCAATGTCATGATGGGGCAAGCAATATGCAAGGTGATATCAGTGGTCTTAAAGTGTTGATCAGACAAGAAAGTAGATCAGTTCATTCTATTCATTGTTTTTGTCATCAACTTCAACTAACTCTTGTCACAGTTTTAAAAAATGTGTTCAAGTAGGAGAACTTGTGTTATTGGTTTCAAATATTTTGAATGTGTTGGGAGATTCTTTTAAACGCATGGATGAATTGCAACAATCGCAAAGGAAAAACTTAAAGAGGCATTAGATATGGGTGATCTAGAAACAAATAGAGGCTTGAATCAAGAACTTGGTCTTGTTAGAGCGGGTGATACTCGTTAGAGATCTCATTATAAGTCATTTGAAAACTTTATACTTTTGTTTGACTCTATCATCGATGTACTTGATACTCTTGTTGAAGATGCAAGTACTTTAGATGAAAGAGCTAAGGCTTCAAGATATCTTAGAAGTTATCAAATGTATGAGGTTGCTTTTATGTTGCATTTGATGAAAGATATTTTGGGAATCACATATGATCTTAATATATCACTATAGAAAAAGGAGAAAGATATTGCAAATGCCATGATACTTGTTTAAGTAGCAAAAAAGAGGCTTCAAAAGTTAAGAGATGATGGATGGGATCCACTTATAGATAAAGTATCTATATTTTGTATCAAACATGATATTTTAATACTCAATTTTAATGAGCCCTATGCTAACTCTACAAGATCACGATGTAAAGTTATTGATCATACTGTTTTACATTTTTTTCGCATAGAAGTATTTTATAAGATTATTGATTGAAAACTTCAAGAACTTAATAACCGTTTCAATGAGGTGACAAGTGATTTGTTTCATGGAGTAGCTTGCTTGAATCCAATTCATTCATTTTCTAGTTTTGACATCAAAAAGATAGTGAGAATGACGGATGACTTTGACCAATTTAGCATGGGCATCCTTGAGAATCAACTTGCCAATTACATTATTGATGTACGTGATACTGATAAAAAGTTCTCTAATTTAGGTGGTCTTAGTGATCTTTCAAGAAAACTAGTTGAGACAAAGAAGAATTTTACTTATCCTCTTATATTCCGCTTAGTGAAACTTGCTTTGCTTTTGCCAGTTGCTACTGCAACTGTTGAAAGAGTTTTCTCAGCGATGAAGTATATCAAAAATGCTTGCAAAATCGAATGGATGATGAATTTTTTGATGGTTGCATAGTGCCTTATTTAAAAAAGAAGTATTTCATACTATTTTTAATGAGTCTATTATAAACACATTTCAAGAGATGAAACCTCATCGAGTACAATTGTAATAGTATATTTGAATTAGTCTTTTAATTAGTTTTTTAATTTATTTTCTTTATGTTAATTTTAAGTTATATAATTATTAATAATTTTTTTTAATTTATAATTTATTTAAATATTGCGTAGTTTGATTTTAATTTTTTTGCTGCGTCCGATCATCGAGAAAAAAATTACTTACTATTTAAAATCTGAACACCCTTCATGAAATTTCTAGCTACGCCACTGGTAATAGAACCTGATTCAAAAGATCAATAATTTGATATCAATTGTTTTTTTCATAATTTTAGTTGTGATGCTTGATATTACTTGAGGAAAAAAAGAATGTGCAATATAATTTATCTCTTCCTCTCTTATTTGTTGGGATTGAAACAGCAGGATGTCATGTGAAAGCTAATAATTGTAAACTTTGATGTTAACAAATCATACGACAAATAAACTATATGAAATGAGACATACTAATTTAATATGGTTTGATCAATTGATCTACATATTAAAAATTAATATAAAAGCATAAATACTATTGAGAGAATAATCTCCCCCTAAATAAAATTCTTTAATGACTACATGTGGATGCTACTGTGTTGTGTAGGAGAAAAAAAGATCTTTAATAGAAGTCTAAATCTCTACTCTAAGAAAAAGGATAGCTATAGTAGGGTTCTTTTCCACCAAGAAAACCTTATCTACCAAGAAAATCTTTATAAAGTAAAACATAATTATGATGTAGAATCCAACTAAGGTAGCAATTTAGGGAGAACCCTAACATTATTTTTCATAGAACAATAAATACTTTTTATTTTTACAAAATAATAATCCCCCTATTTAAATTTTTTAATATTACTTTTCTTTTTAGTTCATTTTAACAAAATATATTTTTTCTTTTTTTGACAACTCTTTAATTCTAATTTTTCACGTAACATGTTTAAGATCATAAGCCTAAATAATATTTTGGTACACTTTATATATCTTCAAATTTAAGACACAAGATTTAAAAGTCTTCTGGACCTTTTTAAACTTCACAAGTTAAAAATCGGATAAACAAATTGAACCTGAGAAAGTATAGCTATTAGGTTGCACGACCTAAGGATTCTTCTTAAACTAAACTATTTGCCTCTGAATGAAACTAACCGTCAGAGGTTTTTCACTCAACAATAAATTTAGCGTGGAAAACACCCGACTCAAAAGGTGAAAAACCATGACCTGTACTCCACAGAATTTTCTCCACCTTCGCTAACTCCAAGAGCCTCTTCAAACAGTAGACTACAACTCTTGTAATCTAAAGAAATTATAAACTCTAATTCCTAGATACTTACACTCCTACTCAGTAAAAGGTATTTCCAAACATTTTCCTAGTAACACTACTTGAAGATCAAATCTTCCTAATCTAGTTTATAACTTACTCAATTAAAAATACATCACAACTCAATGACAAACTCCTAGTACAAAATTGCAAACTCTAGCTTATCACTTTACTAGAATAAGTTTGTCTAACTCTTCATACTCAGATTATTGCAAGAATGTCACCCAATTGCAATGTGCTATTTTCTATCTTTATCAGTGTGTATTTGCTTCTGAGAAGTCATACTTCTATATATACACAACTCTCCAAAGAGTTCTTCTTCCTTCCAATCTCTTAGGGCAACACCTTTGCCCGCCTTAGAGGTCCACTCCGTGAAGGAGTCTTCCTTCAAGTTAATTTCTTGTATTTGTATGTATTGCAATCAAACTCCAACTCTCCTATTTTAACCATGTGTTGATTTTGTTGAGTTTGTTTGATATGAATTATCCAATTCTTAATTCACGCTCCTTTATTTCTTAAAATTTCTAGCTCCTTAAGGCAGTATATTTGACACTTAATTGGAACAACTTTATTGACTTGTTTCATCAACATGATGTCAATCTTCAAAACTACATAGGACCCAAAAAAAATTTCCTTTTTTATGATGACAAATACAATGTCATTTGCGCACTGACTTTACCTGTAGACAAAAATCACTTGATTGAAACAGATTAGTCCATTGGGTTATAATCATTGCACTGCCAATCATATTTCTTTTCTTCCCCGTTTTGGTATCATCGAAAAGCTTATTTAATGGATTACAGCGAAACACATCAGTCAAACATTCTATTGCCATTGGGGAAATCACCAAGACAATCAAGATAAATTTATCATGAACTGGTAAAGCATTAAAAAGGCAGCAGATAATAACCAATTTATGCAAAAATAAATAATTCATTCACAGCAAAAGATGGTTCTACATCACAACTAACACAATACTGAAAGAAAAAACAACTAAGCCTGAGAGGGAAAACAACAAGATTAGGGACAAGAACAAAAGAGTCTAGGATGGAGGAACTGAGGGACCAACTGGGACAGAAGTCGAATAGCATTAACATTTGCAGTCCTTTCTGAGTCAAGTGTGGCTTGTAGCTCAGTGATTCTCGCCTGAAGAGATGCCTTTTCTTAAGTATGAGCAGCTTGAGCAGCCTCCAATTCAGCTGTCTTTTCTGTCAGAGCATTACACATCCTTTGAAAAGGGGTGTCCGCTCTCCTCATAGAAGCAAGTAGATCAACATGTTTCACATCCCCAAGCACATCCTTTGTTGTCTGAAAGGTCCATACTTGAACAGGGACTGAATAGTCCTCAAATACGTGAGACAACCAAAATTTATAGGGGAGGGCATATCCCTTGTCATCCTTAGTGAGTACCCACTGCATATGCTTGACCATGAGGCTAGGCAAATAAATCTTGATCTCAGTGTCAAGAAGCTCCATTAAGGTGAGGTAAAGATAATTTTCCTCATTCCTTCTCTCCTTTCTTGGAATGAGAATTTTATGCACAACATCAAAGTACATCTGATGGAGAGGTGACATTTCTTTCTTTTGAACATGGCAATGCTGAGCAAGAGATGGTTGTCCTGAAAACTTTCTACAAATATCTCTAGCAGAGGGAAAATTGTCTAGTGGTGGCCACTCAAATTTTACATAGTGATCCCATCCACCACTGGGAATACCCAAGATTCTTGCCAAGTCTTCAGCTACCAGATGAATGGAAACTCCCTTGACAGTAGTAGAAAAAAGGGAACCATTGGCGACTTCTCGCGCATAAAACTCAAATCTCTGTCTTACCAAACTTCCTCTGTAAGTCACCTTGAAGAAACAAGGACGTCCAACCTTGAGCCTCCAATTTTTCAAGTAATATTGTCACGCCCCGAGCTTACACCGTGGATGGTACACGGTACTTGGAGTCATAAGTAACCCCAAGCCAACTCCTGGTCTATCATACACTAGCATTCTGAGTAAACATATAAATATAGCGGAATCTTTAAAGTAAACTATAAAACATTTATGAAAGTAGAGCTGAATCATACATTTTAAAACATCTGAACCAACTACAAGTCTGAGAAACCAAGTATGTGTCTGAAAGCCATTACAACTGGTGAGTTGCTGGGACAAGCCCCCAACTAACTCCAAGTCTATACAGAAGAAAATAGAACTGAAATAAATGATCTTCATCCTCAAAAGATGAGGACTCACCAATAGTGCAGTTGGAGTCTTTTGAGAGTGAGCGGTTAGCGAGGCTGGAACTGAGATCCTACAACTGCATCATAAAATGATACAGCATAAAAATATGCCTCACTACTTTGAATGTACTGAGTAAGTGGGAGAAAGCATAACATAATGGAATAAGTAATCATACTGAACAGACATGCAATGACCAACTGAAACTGCTGAAGCTAAAATAATTGTAATAAACTGAGGTGGTCTAAATGACCCTACTTGATGGTCAAAGACGTGCTCTGAATCTGAGATACTGGTATGTAAGACTATATAAACCCATAATTGTACTGAGTAGTCTGAAACTGTTCTGAACTGAGCTAAGATGAGACTGAGCTGAACTAGACTAAACTGACTAGTGGGAGAGTCTATAACCGACATATAACCACGTGATCTAGACGTGGAATCCGATGTATACACCCCATCGGTAGGACCCAATATACCTTGTCAGGGTATAGAGGCATGAACTGGGTGATCATAAGAGTTTGGGGCCATGAGGCCAATAAAACTGTAACCTACGGTGGTAACGTAGTTCCGGGAACCTGGGTGCGCTGGAACCCCGGTCTGCTCGATGCTAAGTCCTACTCCCACTGGATAGTCCTAGACTGAGTACTAAGATGATAACTCAAAATTGGGACCCCAAGACTAGTCAGGAATACCTATCTGAAAGCACCTTGAGAGTCTTATCGAACCAGTTTTAGGAACAAGGTTCTAAGACTTGTCAGAGCTGCTTATCTGGAAGCGTCGTAACCATCTAAAGAACAAGTTGTAATCTATAACTGGGGTCCTAAGACTGGTCAGTGTTGCTTATCTGAAAGTGACATAACCGCTTGTGAACCACTAAAATCGAGTTCTGAGTCTTATTCTGATAAATGGGAGGTACTACTAACACCTCGAGCAATTTTTATAGTCAAACTGATCAAATGACATTTTTGACTAACTCTGAGTATTCTAACATTTTAACTAAACTACATTGAGATCAATCTAACTAAATTTTCTGCACCAACTAACAATATGGGAATCCTCAACACTGAAGGAATCAAGCAAATTTCACTGTTTAATCACTATTGCAAGATTCTAGATTTTTCTACATTCAAGGACTGGGCTAAATTTCACTTCACAAAAAACAAACATCATTTCAGTCATAAGCTGGTGGAAAATATCAATAATTAGCATAAAATAATCTTACACATGAATTAAACAAAGTATGACTGACAATTTCTTAACATGCGATAGTTTCAGTGCTAGAACTGATAGAGAAAAATAGGGAGAAATTTTGGGGACACAAGGGAAGAACTATTCCCTTGTTGAATTCCCACATACCTGGCTAGAATTTCCCCGGAGAAAGAAGCTTGAATGACTGCAACTAGTGAGGAACCCTAGGCCTTGCTTGAGAGCTCTTGAGAAAAATGAGCGAGAAACTGTTTAGCCCCTCTTATATCCCTTAGAATAGGTCAAAACAACGTAGTTTAGAGTCTAGGAGGTTAGAAAATTACTGAAACACCCTTAGGAAATTTGTAGGAAAAACTGACTGTCAGTCCCCCATGAGGGACCTAAAGGGTCGTGCTCAGTGACCACGAGTCGTGGTCGCCTCTTGTGAGGTACACTGCCAAAAGTCTCCTGGAGGTACCACGGGCAACACCACGACTCGTGGTGTCCCAAACGAGTTGTGGTGAGGACCCGTCGTGTGCACTAGTGACTTTGAGCTGTCTAGGAGTTAAAAACTCAAGTCACTAGTGCTTATGAACCTGACGATCAAGGATCTGGAATGGGACCTCTTCATATGAAAGACTATGTTTCACTCCAATACTATCCAATGGCACGATTGAAGTTGGATAACTGATGCACTTCTTCAATAGTGACACATGGACCACTGGGTGCACAGATGCCAACTTTGAAGGTAATTCTAGTTCATAAGCTACCTTGCCAATTCTCTTCAGAATTTTGTAGGGTCCCATATATCTCGGACTGAGCTTTCCTTTCTTCCCAAACCTCATCACCCCTTTCATGGGTGAAATTTTCAGATAAACCCAGTCATGCACTGCAAACTCTAGTTCTCTTCTCCTCACATCAGCATAACATTTCTGATGGCTCTAAGCTATTTTCAATCTCTCTTGGATAAGCTGTACTTTCTATATAGCTTCATGTACTGAGTTTGGCCCGATTATAGTAGCTTCACCAATCTCAAACCATCTGATGGGAGATCTGTACTTCCTACCATACAATGCCTTAAACGGGGCCATCTGGATACTTGAGAGGTAGCTGTTGTTATAAGAAAACTCCATGAGAGGCAAGTGATCATCCCAACTTCCCTTAAAATCGATCACGCACGCTCTCAACATATCTTCCAGGGTCTGAATAGTCCGCTCAGCTTGCTTATTTGTCTACGAGTGAAAAGTCGTGCGGAGCTTGATCTGGGTACCAAGTCCCTTCTGAAAAGACTTCTAGAAATGAGAGGTGAACTGGGTACCTCTGTCTGAGATAATAGATAAGGGCACCCTATAAAGTATAACTAACTCCCAGATATAAAGCCCGGCACAGTCCTCAGCTGAATCTGTAGTTTTAACTAGGAGGAAGTGTGTTGACTTAGTCATCTAGTCTACTATCACCCAAATTGAATCGTGCTGCCAACGAGTCTGAGGTAGACCCATAATAAAATCCATATTCACTTCTTCCCACTTCCAGGTGGGTATGCTGATATCCTAAGTCATACCTCCCGGTCTCTGGTGCTCTACTTTGACTTACTAGCAGTTCGGGCACTTAGCTACAAATTCAGCAATGTCTCTCTTCATGTCGTTCCACCAGTAAATATCCCGCAAATCATGATACATTTTTGTAGCACCAGGATGGATGGAGTATCTCGAGCTGTGTTCTTCAACCAGTATCTGCTATCTCAAATCACCAACGTTCGATACACACAATCTGCCCTGATAACGGAGCACACAATCTCCCCTTTAGAGAAAGCCTCAACCTCTTTTCTGAGAACCGCTTCCTTCAGCTTAAGTAAGATGGGATCCTCATCCTGTATGGACTTAACTTCAACAACCAAAGAGGAATCTGACCCACTTTGCATTACCACTCCGCCCTCAGCTGAACCAACTACACCCCTAACCGAGCTAGTCCGTGAATATCCTTCGTCAGTTCTTTTTGCCTTCCTCAACATGAGTCACGCTCCCCATAGACACTCTGCTCAGGGCATCAGCCACCACATTGGCTTTGCCCGGGTGATATAGCACACTCATGTCATAGTCCGTCAAGAGCTCTAACTACCTTCTCTAACGAAGATTTAGATCATTTTGACTGAATACATACTGAAGGCTCTTGTGATCGGTGAAAACATCTACATGAGCCCCATATAGATAGTGTCTCCATATTTTTAATGCAAACACCACCCCAGTGTTCACAAAAAAAATTAAAATAGCACAAAAATCGGGTGGTGGAACTCCCTGATCAATCAAAGTACTCCACTTCTTCATCAGGTGCTGCTGCTTCATCTCCCATGTCTGAATCACCCCCATCGTCATCCTCGGACTCTACATCGGAGTCCTCCCGACGTGTCTCCTCATTCGTGGGGACATCATAATCCGTGGGCTCTACAAATGCTGGCCACACTCGGCATAGATCCCTGTCATTTTCGCTGAAAGGGTAGTCTAGCTCGAGCTGCCATAACTCCTCCTCTGTTGCTGGCCTCCCGCCTATCCTCAGCTGGAGCATCTACATCCCATACATGCGAGCCATGTACTGATCATCACGAGCATGTCGCTCGCCTAGTGTAAGCACTGGCCCGTGGGTGGTGTCGGGAGCCTTAGTTTTAGTGACATCTAAGGCCCGCCGCTCCATCTGCAGGATATAATCAAGGGCCTCTTCCTCGACATCCAGGCCCCTCAGGAAGGTGGTGAGTAGCCCACCAAATCCGTATCTGTGCCCTTGATGCAACTGGGCTCTCTTCATGGCGGAGATAATCACTGCCCCCACGTTGATCTCCAGCCCTTTCATCAAGGCGTACACCAGGCATACATGTTCCCGCGTTACATCTGTCATATGTACCCCCGGGGTTAGGCAGGAACAGACGATCTTTAGTCATATTCTGGCTTCCCTGTTCATCTGTGAATAGGGCAAAGTCTGATGGTAGCCCCTCTCTTTGTGTCTGCTCCATCTAGCTGTCGATCGGGTTCCACACAAAGTGCGTCTGATGTCCGCATATGGTGGAGTGATGTTCAGCTGTCGAAGCACGGGGGCGTCTGTGTCCCGCGCCCCTAAGATAGCATTGAGGTGGTGGGGCTCGAAGGTGACTATTTGCCCTCTGATTTTGATGGTGTGACTTCTGAGAGTTGGGTCCCAATTGGCATAGAATTCTCGAATCAGGTGCAAGTTGCATTCCTTGGGCTCTTCAAAAATGAATTTGAGCCCAGCTGCCTCGATCCGGTGTACAATCCTAGGGAACTCTTGTGCCAACGGTTCCCGTGCTATGTGTTCCTCGGGGAAGTACTTACTCTCCTTGTGCTTGGCATACCACTTCTTCCCCTCTTCTGTCACCCACCTGGTTCCGTATTGGCGGCGTTGGTCGCGTGGAACCACTGGTGCTGCTGGGACTGCTGTGCCCAGTCTGATTCGCTTTCTTCCGGCGCCCGATGTTGATGCGCCTTTCCCTTTTTCTTACCTGCTTGCCATTTTACCTGTCAACCCAAGTAGACAAGATCAATGTTAAGCCAATGAATATTTACTCCGACTAAGGTCGGGTTAAGCTAGGCTACCCCACACTTAGTCCTTACCCAAAATTACAACATTCCGACAAGATCATGCTTATTTACACAAACCAACAACCAACTATACAACCATGCTTAGTGCATTCGAAGAATTCGACGGTATATATTCTATGTACTACTCAGACTTTGTACAGCTAACAACAATCATTACCCTCGATAACATTTTATTCCATCGCACTTAGCACAGAAAAACAAAGAAACGAACAATAAGAATTTATCTACACGAACCTATACAACTCACCCAATTCTTGCAAATTTCACTATTCCCCTAACCCGAGAGTTCGTCGGTTTTTGTTTTTTTGAACATCATAACAATTAGCACATCGACTAATATCACTCAACATGTACAACCCGACATGAATTTCACAAGTTCACTACATTTTCCACTTCCACTTCAAAAAAAGCCCTAAATATGATTGTATCAACAAAATTCGATTAAATTATGCAATTAACGAGTTCAAGCAATCACAATGATACTCCGAACTTTCATCAACACTAATTCAATTGAATTCATGCTTAATTTCTGCTTAAGGAAAACTTAGCTCACATCACATGCTCAATATCAAAGAAAATTGATAAGAAATGAGATGGAATCGAAGAACATACCTTGAGATTGAAGAATTGAAGGAAACTTGTTGAATTTCTTGGCCTATTCCGTGTCACGTTGAAGGGGGAGGGGTTTTAGGGGGTTTGGTCGCGGAGTGTGTGAGGAATAAAGAAAATTGGAGGGGGATTCAGGGTTTAAAAGTGGAAAAATTGCGCGGGTCACCCGGCGACCCGGTGTGACCCATCGCGATATACACAGCAATGTGTCACGGAGTGCATCGCGGAGCACTGCCTCCGTGACACGGAGCTGTCGCGAGGGTACTCTGGAATATTTTTAAAATTTTGGATTTATACCTCAACGTGTCATGGAGGGTAACGCGGAGGTCCTCCTCCGTGACACGGAGCTATCGCCCTAGCTCACTGTTTTGCCACTTTTTCTTAATTTTCATACCTCGAATTTTCCTTTGCGATTCCTTGTATATTATCCTCCTCCGTTCGACCTGAAATTCATTCTACTACAAGAAATTGGTTAGAATTATAGGTTTCACTCTAAATAAAAATGAAAACAAAAATTAAAACTAAACATTTTGTTGTTAATTAAGAAAAAGAAAAAGAAAAATCTATTCACAATTTACAAAGAAAAATTTTTCACGGGTTGCCTCCCGTGCAGCGCCTGGTTTACCGTCGCGGCTCGATGTCGTTCAGCTCAGTTGTCCCCTAGGGTGATGGACGTTTTCTCTCGAAAATCGTCCTCCCCCCACTAGTGCTTACACCATTCTGGTGGTTTTCCCAATAACTCTTGTGAATCCTTAATCTGCTCATCATCGACTTGATCAATCACATTGATCACTGAGAGTTCTTCGTACACAGTCGGGAGCTTGGGTGCCTTGTACACATCGAACACTTCCACCTTGTCGTGTGCTCGCATTGTTAGCTGCCCCGCAGCTACATTAATCAGCGCTTTCCCGGTCGCCAAGAAAGGACATCCCAAAATAAATGGGACTTTCGCGTCTGGTTCAAAATCCAGCACGACGAAATCTACCGGGAAGATCAGGGAGCCCACTTGCACCAGAACGTCCTCCACAATGCCATCAGGTCTGGCTAAGGACCGATCTACCAATTGCAAGATCACGGTTGTGGGTCTAGGACTCCCTAGACCCAGCTTTTTGAATACCGATGACGGCATCAAATTAATGCTTTCTCCCAAATCACACAATCCACGAGCTCGGATACTCTGCCCAATAGTAATCTGTATAGTAAATCTCCCAGGGTCTTTGAGCTTTGTGGGCAGTCGGTTTTGTATCCGGGAAGTGCACTCCTCCGTGAGAGCCACCGTAGCATACTCAGTCAACCGACTTTTGTTTGCCACGATGTCCTTTATATACTTAGCATATTTCGGCACTCCCTGCAAAACATCAACAAGAGGTAAGTTAATATGTACCTGTTTTAGCACCTCCATGAATTTCTTGAAACACGCCTCCTCCTTGTGTTTCTTTAATCATTGAGGGAACGGGGGTGGTGGTCTTTCTGATTCTGATTCTGCTTCCTTAGTCTTCCCCCTCTCATCACTTTGCTCCCTCTCGACTTCTGCTGCTCCCGATTGTTGAGGTGGTCTTTCTGGTTCCACCTCTTTCAGCTGTAAACCACTCCTTGTGGTCACCGCATTTTCCTGCTTGGGGTTAGGATCTGTGTCGCTCGGAAGTCCTCCTCTAGGTCTGGTGTTTTGGGCTCCAGAAAATTGCCCAAATTGATATTCAAGTGCCTTGGTAGCTAACTGGTTGTTTTTCACCTCGGCTGCCAATTTCACATAGTCAGCCTGCAATTGAGCTTGATTAGCTATCATAGTCTTGAACATCTCCTCAATGATGGGTGATGGCGGTGGAGGAGGTGCATTGTTGTTTCTGAATTGTGCTTGATAATTCTGCTGCCCTCCTTGGTTCCTTTGCACACCCTGACTCGAACTCTGCCCCTGATGGTTGTTGCTACCCCAGGAGAAATTCGGGTGATTCCTCCAATTGGAATTGTAGCTGTTGCCATACTGTTGGTGGTTGTTCCTTTGTATATTTCCCACAAAGTTCACCGAGTCAGGATTTGCTCCACAACACTCAGCTGAGTGCTCACAGCTTCCGCACACTTCACACCAAATCTGCTGCACAGCATTCACTGGGGCTTGAGGCTGGTTCATTGTCATGTTACTGAAGTGGGTGTTGAGTTGATTCTGCAAAGCAGCTATTTGTGAAGCAATAGCTGTAAACCCATTCACTTCTAGAACTCCTGCTGCTTTCCTTGTCCCGCCGCTTGACGAATCAGCATTCCATTCCGGATTGCCCTGCGAAATACGGTTCAACAAGGTATACAGCTCCTCATAAGTTTTCTCCAGTGCTTGTCCCCCAGCTGCTGAGCCTAGAAATATTTTTGTATGGGGTTCCAAACCCTCTATAAAAGTGTGCACCAACACATCATTCGATTGATGATGATGAGGACAATCCCGCAACATGGACTTGAATCTCTCCCAAGCCTGATATAGATTCTCTCCCTCTCTCTGTTTGAAACTTAGAATTTGACTTCTAAATCTTGTTGTTTTACCAGAGGGAAAAAATCGTATTAAGAACTTCCTTGCAAGATCATCCCACGTAGAAATAGAATTAGGTGGCTCAGCTTTCAACCACCTCTTGGCTTCTCCCAGTAGTGAAAATGGGAACAATGTAAGCCGGACGTAATCTGATGACACTCCAGCGGGGATATAAGTGTCACTTATCTCCAAAAAATTTTGGAGATGCTGCTGTGGATCTTCATGAGGGAGACCTGTAAACTGCCCGCTAGTGTGCAGCAATTGCACCATATTCTGCTTAAGTTCGAACCTCCCTCCCGGCTCAGGTTTGCGGATGCTAGATGTGACATTATTAGCATGTGGGATTGCCACCTCGCGAACCGGCTGAGCTGCTACTTCTTCGGGCACTAACATTGCCCGTACTACCGGTGGATTCTGTTGTTGCTCCATGATTGTCTGTCTGAGCAACTGCAGCTTTATTTCTAGAGCTTCTCTCCGCTGACGATGAAATAATCTTTCTGGCTCCAAATACGAGTCCACCAGCTCCTTGTCTCTTGCCAGTGTTCAACAGAGATTAAATCTGCAAAATACAGGCTAAGACCAAGTTGTCAACACTAAGAAAATAAAAATATAGTAAATTAACACTTAAGACAAATTCACCAATTGCCAAGTCCCCGGCAATGGCGCCAAAAACTTGTTCGGTCGTTTGTTGGGTATAAAACTACACGCAAGTGCACGTGGTCGAACAAGTAGTAAAGTGGCTTAAGTAAGCCAAGTATCGATCCCACAGGGACTAGGATGAAGTGCAATCTACTCAAGTGTACTATATTTCAATTCTAAAAATGCAGACAACAGTGTAACCAAGAAGTTGATATTTTTGATTTCTAATAATTATGCTAAGTCTAAAACAATTATCTAACGTGAATCTGAACTATGAATATGAGCATGCTGAGGTTAAACGAACATGTAATGAAATTAATTGTCAATATAATTTGGTTAGCCTTCTCCTCCGGTTGCTAGTCAAGAATTATTGCCAAGGGATTAAAACTCTCGTATTTAACCCCACTTAAGAATCATGAACCATCCACCTACATTTCTGTGATTAAATGCAATTCATGTTCTAGCCATACAAAATCGATTCCTAAATTGACTAATACGACTTTCAGGTATATTTCTATCCTGAAGGTAAATCAATTCTCAATTTTCCCAAACTAAGAAAGGATCATATCCTATTAATTCACAACTTTCCAATTTCTTGCTCTCTCGAGTGAAACCAGACTTTTCAAATGTACATTAACGTAGGCCACACATTAATGCAGTAAGAACAAGAATCAATAGAACAACCATGGAAGAAAAGATGAAAAACCAAAGAATCAATAATCACATTTCATTACAATTGTTCTTAACCTCAGCAAGAAGATGAATTAGCCACTCATTTGTGGATTAAACATCGTTAAATGAGTGTGAAACATATAGGCAATTGAATACAAGAAGAAGGAAAGAGAGAACAACCCTGATAATTTCGTCCCCTCAACTGCCTGTAACCCACGTTCTTGCTCCACCAAGTCAGAATATTGAAAAATGAACCTAAGTGTTCTATTTATACTAGTGGGAATTTTTCCCGAAATAACAAGCAACGTTTCACGGAGTGCATCGCGGAGCACTGCCTCCGTGACACGCTATCGACGCGGACCCTTACTGGAAACTGGGGCTCCAGGAAATAAGGCCCAACGTGGCACGGCGTGCAACGCGGAGCCAGGCCACCGTGCCACGGACCCATCGCGAACCCTCTCTGGAAATTGGGCAAAAATTCCCTATCCAGGCAGAAGGCCTCCGCGATGGCAGCGTGACACGGCTCCATTGCGGAGCCCCTTTATTTTGTGCTTTCCAATGCCTTGTCCCTTGCTCACATACGAGTCCAACCCCGATATCTTCCAACATACATTTTAGCTTCCCGAAATTACATTTTTCCTGCAACACAATGCTAATCATGTTGGTTAGTATAAATTCACATTTTATTACTAATTACATGAGAATGTATAAATATTGATAGATAAACAAGGCTAAAATGACACCTTTGAGTATCACTTGGGCATATAAATTTGCCCAAGCTCACTGGAGATGCTAAGTTAGTGGATTGTGACCTTCTCCGTCCTATTGACGGACACTCTCTAAGCTAATGACTAAGCTATCCACAACCAAATCATCCCTTTTGACCCTGAAGAAACTCTCCTGGGTGGTTCTTTCCTCACTTAGGGCAAGCTGGATACCTATTGATGGCACTATAGCTTTGGGACTAAGAGCCAGATGCTCCACCCCTCCGATCCTGGCGGGACCGAAAGGTAGGGGCGCTGGCTGAGCTGGGTGTTGGAGCCCTCTACTGCTGTTGTTGCTGCTTCTGCTACTGCTGAGGGCGACTACCACCGCCAAACCTCTGGTGGCCATAATTTGATTGGTCAATCCTTGCCCGCTTGTTCTTCCGCTCCATGTCCTTCAGCTTTTCTGCCTCAATTTGTTGGGCATGAACAATAAGGCTGGAGAGGTTAATATTCTTATTCAGCATCATTGTCCTGCACTCTTTGAGGACTAGGTTCGACACTCGATTAACAAACTTCAGAATGCGAGCCCTTAGCTCGGCCAACATCTCTGGAGCATATTTAGACAACCTAGTGAACTCCAGATGTCACGCCCCGAGATTACCCCCTGGACGTAACATGGTACTTGAAGTCATAAGTGACCCCAAGTAAACCCTTGATCTATCATACACTGGTATTTTGAGTAAAACAATATATATATATATATATATATATATATATATATATATATATATATATATATATATGTATATAGTGGAACCTTTGAAATAACAACATAAGAGAATTCGAGAAAATAAACTAGAAGAAAACATTAAAATTTAAAACATTAGGAGTCTGAAATTAACTCTGTGTTTGAAATCCTTCTAACTGATGAGTTGCTGGGACAAGCCCCCAGCTAACTCTAAGTATAACTAAAAATAAAAACTCAACTGAAAGAAAGTAAAGCAAGGCCCTCGAATGATGAGGACTCACACTTGGGCTGCAGCATGAGGATCTGAATTGCAACGGCTAACAATGCTGAGTCTGGGAACCTGTAGTTATATCATGAAACGATACAACATAAAAGTATGCGCCAGTACTTTGAATGTACTGAGTAAGTGGGAGAAAATATATCTGAATATAAAGTCTGAACTGAAATGACATGCAATGACCAACAAGTAAGCTGAACTGAACTACTGATGTAAACTGAAATGGTTAAGATGACCCTGTCTGATGACCATAGACATGCCCTAAGTCTGAAATACTGAGTCTGAGAGACCACACTGAACTGATCTGAACCAAACTGAAAATAACTGTGACTGAACTGAACTGACTAGTGGGAGAGTCTCTATCCGACATATAACCACGTGAGCTAGACGTGGAGTCTGATGTATACACCCCATCGGTAGGACCCAATATACCTTGCCAGGGTATAAAGGCATGAGCTGGGTGATCACAAAAGTTTGGGGCCAATCAGGCCAAGTAATACTGTAACCTACGCTGGCAACGCAGTTCTGGGAACCTAGGTGCGCTGGAACCCCGGCCCGCTCGGTGCTAAGTCCTACTCCCACTGGAAAACCTAAACTAAACTACTAGGCTGATACTCAAAACTGGGGCCCAAGACTAGTCAGGGATATATAACTGAAAGTACCATGAGAGTCTTATCGGAACAGATTCTGAAACTGGGTTCTAGACTGGTCAGAGCTGCTTATCTGGAAGTTTCGTAACCGTCTAAGAACAAATTGTAACTGAACTGGGGTCCTGGGGCTGGTCAGAGCTATATAACTAAAATGTCATGACCGCTTAATGGACCAAATAACTATAATCTGAGTCTGATTCTGATCACTGAGAGGCACCATTGACACCTCAGAATAAGACTGAAGTCAAAATGATTAGTTGATACTTTCTGAATAGTGCTGAAGAGGTTCTACGTTCTAACCGAACTAAACTACTAAGCAGCTAATAGAGAACACAACTCATTCCAATAACATGAGAATTTCATAATACGACGAAATTTCAAGAATTTAAAGGGGTTCCATCCAACAAGGGTAAAATCATTATTCTCAATGGAATAATTGCTCACATATATATATATATATATATATATATATATAATAAGAATTACTAGGATATTCAGCCCAAAACATACTTTGCAAAATAGATGGAATTTAATACGCAATAATCTTTACTCAAAAATTTAGGGCTGTAAGTCATCTTGGAAAGAACAACAACAATTTACTTATGAATTAATGAAGATCATATGAGTAATAAACATGGATAATAACCCAATTGAAACTAACAAAAATCACCATGAAAATCTCTTCATATTCTAAAATCTAAGGGCTAACTGATAGGGAAATTATGGGAGGATTTTGGGGGACACAAGGGAAGGACAATTCCCTTATTGAATTCCCACATACCTGACCAAAATTCTCTCAGAGTAGAGGACTTGAACTGCTGCAATGGAGGACAACCTAGCTTGCTTGAGAGTTTTCTTGTGGAACTCTTTGATAGTTTTTCAGAGAAAGATCATGGGAATGAGGGGAGGAGCCGTCCAAACCTCCTAATAAGTCTAAAAATATGTCCCAAACAACGTAGTTTAAAGTTTAGGAGAGTAGGAAACTACTAAATAGCCCTTAGGAATTTGCTGGCAAAAACTGCCAGACGACCCTAACGGGTTGTGGTGGCTGACCACGACTCATGTCACTCCCGTCAGGTACACTGCCTAGGCTCCTCAGTAGTTCACCACGAGGGACCTAATGAGTTGTGGTCACTAACCACGACTTGTGATCACCAGTCGTGGACCACACTGTCTCACTTTAAAAGATTAAAAGCTAAGTTTGATAACGAGTCACATAACGGGTCGTTGCCACTGACGACGACTTGTGGTGATACTCGTTAGGTACACTGACTAAAAACTTACTAGGGCTGGTAACAGGGGACATAATGAGTCATTACTGGGGACCACGAATTGTTTGCCCCACCCTTCAAGTACACTGCTCCACAAAAGAATTCTCAACCCAGGCCTGACCACGAGTGACTCAACGGGTCGTGGTTTGTAACCACGACTCGTGAAGTCCCTCGTTGGGTACACTGCCTCTCATCTCAAAACCTCAAACCTCCTTCTCACGGCTCACCTAACGAGTCGTGAGGTCACTTAACGAATCATTAGGTGGGTCATCCTGTAGCTTTTCTGCAACTTTTCTAGATTTCTAGATTTAAGTCCCGGAAGTAGATTTTCAGTTTCTTGGGCATTAAACTAGAGCATATTCTTCTATTGTCCTATTTCCCTATCTCAGATTCATAAACTCTACCACTTTTGCCTCCCTGAACTCCCGAGGGAAGAATATGTCTAGGAAGGTTATAGTGAACTCCTCCCATTCCACCGGTCCTGCTCCCGCTAGCCTCCCCTCCTTTCATTGCTCGTACCAGATCTGGGCTACCCCTTTTAACTAGTAGACAGCCAAGTCATCACTCTCTAAGGAGCTGACACTCATAATCCGAGTGATCTTTCTAATCTCATCCACAAACTCTTGTGGGTCCTCTCCCACCTTAGATCCCTGAAAAAATGGAGGGTTCATCCGAGTGAAATCCCAAACTTAGGCAACTGCTGTGGACCCATTATTGTTGATTGGAACCACATACTAGTTCACCTGGTTGGTAACTGTCTGAGTGAGTAGCTGGATAGCCTCCCTGAACTCTACGGTGGACACTGAGTCGTCCTGAGGGGCTGCTGGAGCTGGTGGGGCAGGTTGGTGAGTGTTACCCGCCCTTCTTCCATTACCACATTGCGGAGGCATAATTCACTGAAATGAACCAGAGCACGAGTTAGGGGAACGATTCTGGAATTGAATTTCAACGCACGATAAAGAGTATGAATAAAAGGGAGTTGTCCTAATAACATCTCATAGCCCTCCTGTCATAAGTTTGGTGCACTTCACACCCATGAAAGGGAGTCTACTCGATGCGGCTTTTAGACATTCGAGGATACTCTAAACCTAGTGCACTGATACCAAGTTTGTCACGCCACGAGCTTACACCCTGGACGGGACACGGTACTTGGAGTCACAAGTAACCCCAAGCCAACCCCTAGTCTATTATACACTGGCATTCTGAGTAAACATATAAATATAGAAGACACTTTAAAGTAAACTATTAAATATTTATGAAAGTAGAGCTGAATCATACATTTTAAAACATTTGAACGAACTACAAGTCTGAGAAACCAAGTTTGTGTATGAAAGACACTACAACTGATGAGTTGCTGGGACAAGCCCCCAGCTAACTCCAAGTCTATAAAAAAGAAAATAGAACTGAAATAAATGATCTTTGTCCTCGAAAGATGAGGACTCACCAATAGTGTAGCTGGAGTCTTCTAAGAGTGAGCAGCTAGCAAGGCTGGGACTGAGATCCTGCACCTCTATCATAAAATGGTACATTATAAAAGTATGCATCAGTATTTTGAATGTACTAAGCAAGTGGGAGAAAGCATAACATAATGGAATAAGTAACCGTACTGAATAGACATGCAATGACCAACCCTGTCTGATGGTCAAAGACGTGCTCTGAATATAAGATACTGGTCTGTAAGACTATACTGAACCCATAACTTTACTGAGTAGTCTGAAACAGTTCTGAACTGAGCTAAGATGAAATTGAGTTGAATTGGACTAAACTGAGATTGAACTGACTAGTAGGAGAGTCTATAACCAACATATAACCACGTAAGCTAGACGTGGAGTCCGATGTACACACCCCTTCGGTAGGACCCAATATACCTTGCCAGGGTGTAGAGGCATGAACTAGGTGATCACAAGAGTTTGGGGCCATGAGGCCAATAAAACTGTAACCTATGGTGGCAACATTATTTTGGGAACCTGGGTGCGCTGGAACCCCGGTCCGCTCGGTGCTAAGTTCTACTCCCACTGGATAGTCCTAGACTGAATACTAAGCTGATAGCTCAAAACTGGGGCCTAAGACTAGTCAGTAATACTTATTTGAAAGCACCCTAAGAGTCTAATCGGATCGGATTCTAGAACTGAGTTCTAAGACTAGTTAGAGCTGCTTATCTGGAAGCGTCGTAACCATCTAAAGAATAAGCTGTAATATGTAACTGGAGTCCTAAGGTTGGTCAAAGCTACTTATCTGAAAGTGTCATGACCACCTAGTGAACCACTAAAACTGAGTTCTAAGTCTGATTCTGATAATTGGGAGAACTACTGACATCTCGAGCAATTTCTGTAGTCAAACTGATCAGCCGACATTTCTGACTAACTCTGAGTATTCTAACATTTTAACTGAACCACACTAACATCAATCTAACTAAATTTTTAGCACCAACTAACAATATGGGAATCCTCAACACTGAAGGAATCAAACAAATTTCATTGTTTAATCCTTATTGCAAGATTCTAGATTTTTCTACGTTCAAGGACTAGGGCTAAATTTCACTTCACAAGAACAAACATCATTTCAGTCATAAGCTAGTGGAAAATATCCATAATTAGCATAAAATAATCTCCCTCATGAATTAAACGAAGTATGACTAACAATTTCTTAACATTCGATAGTTTCAGGGCTAAAACTGATAGAGAAAAATAGGGAGAAATTCAGGGGACACAAGGGAAGAACTATTCCCTTGTTGAATTCCCACATACCTGGCTAAAATTTCCCCGGAGAAAGAAGCTTGAATGACTGCAACTAGTGAGGAACCAGGCCTTGCTTGAGAGCTCGTGAGAAAAATGAGCGAGAAACCGTTTAGCCCCTCTAATATCCCTTAGAATAGGTCAAAATAATGTAGTTTAGAGTCTAGGAGGTTAGGAAATTACTGAAACACCCTTAGGAAATTCATAGGAAAAACTGACTACTAGTCTCCCACGAGGGACCTAACGAGTCGTGCCCAATGACCACTAGTCGTGGTCACCTCTCGTGAGTACACTGCCAAAAGTCTCTCCTGGAGGCACCACGGGTGACACCATGACATGTGGTGTCCCAAACGAGTCGTGGTGAGGACCCGTCATGTACACTGCCTGACTTCTCTAACTCCCAGTCAAACCCTGATCATGGGTCACCCCACGACTCGTGGTCACACCCATGGTCACCCCCTTTACCAATTTTTTCAACCAAGTTCAAAGTCCTCACCACGAGTCACTTAACGACTCGTGGTCACCCCACAGTCACAGAACGACTCATTCTGTGACCTGATGCAGATTTTTCAGTTTTCTCTGGTTTAAGTCTCGGATCTAGTCTTTGAGTTTCTGGGTCATTATAAATATGACCATCTCTGGGATACCTAAACAGTCACCACCCTTCCTCTAAGAACAACACGTTTTTGAAAGTGGAGTAAATGAGAGAATTGAGCATCAGAGAGACCAGAGGTGTCAATCCCAGCAGACACATCATCATCATCAAAATCATCAGAATGAGTACCATGGGAAGTACCAGGTTGATATTCCCATTCCAATGATTGGTTTTTAGCAGAGGGAGAAGGGTCGTTTGAAGCATAGGTGGAAAAGAATTTGGAGATGGTTTGGTAGAGGTTACGGAAGAGGGTTTAGAAGAGGACGTAGGAGGGTTCTCTGAGGTAGTCTTAGCATAAAAGGGGGATTTTGATGACCCAAAGGAAGAGGGTTTTGTAATGGTCTTCTTGTCCACTTCGAATTTGCGAACAGATTTAAGCGACGCATTGTCACACCCCGCCTTGGGAGGCATGACTGGCACTTGGTGCCCTATTAGGACCTGGACTGCTAAACTAACTGAGCCTAAGCACTTCTGGTGTAAGACTGGCTCTAACTCTGGAATCAGGAAAAAGACGGGCTATATAGAGGCTGTAAATATAGCCCCCGGCCGACAAGGCTTATAGCTACATGTAAAAGATAAACAGCTAACCAGAACAACCAACTATAAGGAGTCCTATGCGGGCTGCCAAGGCCACTATGATGTCTAGTTATAACTGAAAAATGAAATCTGGCGCTAAACTGATCTGTGACCGACAAGGTCACCAACTAACAACTGAACAAGGCCCCACACGACCATCACATATAATCTGAAACACAAATATGGCTCCACACGGTCGATATATCTAACCACAGGGAATAAAATACAATCTGCAAGCCTCTAAGAATAATAAGATGGTCAGGACAGGGCCCCGACCTACCCATACTGCAAAATCAAAAGTAGAGTAAACCTCTGTCTTTCAAGCTCCGGATGAAAGGAGCCGAAGGCTCTGTATTGCATATTGGGACTACAAGGGATCTGGTCCTCGTCTATGTGTACCTGCAGGAAAGTAATGCAGCACCCCAAACGGGCGTCAGTACCACAGGTACCGAGTATGTAAAGCAATAACTGAAAAAAACTGAAAGTAAGTAATAAAGCTGACAATAACTGAAGTAATAGGAAACAGACTGAAACTGACTGAGATAGAGGAGTCATGGCTAACATAGCTATACTAAGAAGAGTAAGAGTCATACCTAGTAACGTGGCATTCTACTGTCTATCTATCAATAACTAAAACAACATGACATAAACCTTACCTGGCCCCTATAAGCCGGAAGGTGAAATCATCATAATCTATTTACCCCTACCCAGGTCATACCACATCACCTAGTAGCTATAAGCATCCTGTCGGTCCCCTTGGTATGCAGCTTGATCTTGGGCAGAATTTCATGCCCAAGTGATACTCAAATGCTTCATTTCGACTTGTTTGTATATTAATATTGTGTACATTCTCATGTGATTTGTAGTTAAATGTGAATTTATACTAACCAACATGATTAGTGTTGTTTTGCAGGTAAAATGGAATTTTGCGAAGCTAAGATACATGTTGGTAAAATCGGGAATGGACTTGGAAACAAGGAGTGAAAAAGGACATGGAAGATCAGAAAAAACAAGGGCTCCGTGATGGGGCCATGTCACATTGCCATCGAGGAGGCACTCTGCCTCAGAGGAAATAAATTTGGCAATTTCCAGTGAAGGTGTGCGATAGCACCGTGTCATGTTGGCCAGTCTCCGCGATGCAGGCCGTGGCACGTTGAGGTTAAATTGCCAGGGGGGCCGACTTCCACTGAAGGTCCGCGATACCTCCGTGGCACGGAGGGAGTGCTCCGCGATACACTCCGTGCCACGTTGCTTGTTATTCCAAGAAAAATTCTCAATAGTATAAATAGCACACTTAGGTTTTATTTTAAACATTCTGACTTGGTTGAGCAAGAACGTGGGTTACAGGCAGTTGAGGGGACAAAAATTCTAAGGTTTTTCTCTATCTCTTTCTCTTTTATCTCAATTGTTTGTATAAATTCTACTTTTTTGATGATGTTAAATCCACAAATGAGTGGCTAAATTCACTTCTTACTGAGGTTAAGAACAATTGTAGTGGAATGTATTTGTTAATCATTTCAGTTTTCATCTTTTCTTCAATGGTTGTTCTATCAATTCTTGTTCTTACTGCATTAATGTTTGGCCAATGTTAATGTATGTTTAAAAAATCCAATTTTGATTTTGAAAAGGAAAGAAATTGGAAAGATGTGAATTGGTAGGATATGATCTCTTCTTAGTTTTGAAAATTGAGAATTGATTTACATTGAGAATAGAAATATATCTTAAAGTCTTATTAGTCAATTGAGGAATCGGGAATGTATAGCTAGAACATGAAATTCTTTTATCACAGAAATGTAGATTAAGGCTCATGATTCTTAAGTTGGTTAGGAGTCAAAAGTTCCAATCCAGAGGCAATAATTCTTGACTCGCAATCGAAGGAAAGATTAACTGAATTGTATTGATAAATTAATTCCCTGCATGTTCGTTTTAACCTCAGCTTGCTCATTACTATTGTTCAGACTCACTTTATAATTTTGCCTTAGATTCGTATTAATTAGTAAACTTAAACTCTCAAAATATTATTTATTTGGTTGTCTGCATTCTTAAAGACATAGTTCATTAACACTTAAGTTAATTTGTACCGTAGCTCAATCCCTGTGGGATTGATACTTGGCTTTACTTAAGCCACTTTACTACTTGTTCAACCACGTGCACTTGCGTGTAGTCACCACAGAAGCCCGAACAAGTTTTTGGCGCCGTTTCCAGGGACTGGCAATTGGTAAAATTATTTTCTTAGTGTTAGTTTACAAATTCTATTTAAGTGCTGACAACTTGATCTTAGCCTTTCTCTTGCAGATATTGAATTCTTCTGAACACTGGCAAGAGACAAGGAGTTGATGGATTCATACATAGAGCCGGAAAGACAATTTCATCGTCAAAGAAGGGAAGCTCTAGATAAAAAGCTACAGTTGCTCAGACAGGCAATTTGGAGCAACAACAGAATCCACCACTTGTAAGGGCAGTGTTAGTGCCCGAGGAAATGGCAGCTAGGCCGGTTCACGAAATGGCAATCCCACATGCTAACAATGTTACATCAAGTATTTGCAGACCAGAGCCAGGAGGGAGGTTTGAGCTTAAACAGAACATGGTGCAATTGTTGCACACCAGCGAGCAATTCACAGGTCTCCCTCATGAAGATCCACAACAACATCTCCACAACTTTTTGGAGATAAGTGACACTTACATTCCGGCTGGAGTATCATCCGACTACGTGAGGCTTACGTTATTCCCATTTTCATTATTGGGGGAAGCAAAGAGGTGGTTGAAAGCTGAACCACCTAACTCTATCACCACTTGGGATGATCTTGCAAGAAAGTTTTTGATAAGATTCTTTCTATCCGGGAAAACAGCAAGACTTAGAAGTCAGATTCTAAGTTTTAAACAAAGAGAGGGGGAGAATCTGTATCAAGCTTGGGAAAGGTTCAAATCATTGCTAAGGGATTGTCCTCACCATCACCAGTCCAATGATGTGTTGGTGCATACTTTCATAGAGGGTTTGGAACCCCACACAAAAATTTTGCTAGACTCAGCAGCTGGGGGACAAGTATTAGAAAAGACTTATGAGGAGCTGTATACTTTGTTAAATCGTATTTCACAGGGAAATCCAGAGTGGAATGCGGACTCTTCAAGAGGAGGAACAAGGAAAGCGGCAGAAGTCTTTGAGGTGGATGGTTTTACAGATAGCCGCATTGCAAAATCAACTCAACACCCACTTCATTAGCATGAACTTTAATCAACCACAAGCCCCATTTAATGTAGTGCAGTAGGTTTTGTGTGAAGTATGCGGTAGTAATGAACACTCAGCTGAATCTTGACAGGGTGCTAGCTCGTTGTGAAGAATCCAACCTTGTACTCAACTGGGAGAAATGTCATTTCTTGTCAAGGAGGGTATCGTCCTTGGCCATAAAGTGTCTTGCAAGGGGTTGGAATTTGATCGTGCAAAGATCGAGGTTATTGAAAAGCTACCACCACCCGTGTCAGTGAAGGGTGTTCGCAGTTTTCTCGGACATGCAGGGTTCTACAGACGGTTCATCAAGAACTTCTTTAAAATTTCTAGACCAATATGCAGGTTGCTAGAAAAAGAGGTGAAGTTTGAGTTTGATGAGGATTGTGTCAAAGCATTCGAGGAGTTGAAACAGAAGTAGATAGAAGCACCTATCCTCATTTCTCCGGATTGGGAGCAACCATTTGAATTAATGTGTGATGCAAGCGATGTGGCGGTAGGAGCTATATTGGGGCAGCGGAGAAATAGAATTTTTCATTCTATTCATTATGCAAGAAAAACACTGGACGCAGCCCAAGTCAATTATACAGTCACAGAAAAGGATATGCTAGCATTGGTGTTCACGTTTGATAAATTCAGGTCCTATTTGGTGGGTTCTAGAGTAGTGGTGTATACCGATCATGCAGCAATTCGGTATCTGTTTAACAAGAAGGATGCAAAGTCCAGGTTGATCAGATGGATCTTATTGTTACAAGAGTTTGACTTAGAGATTCAGGACAGAAAAGTTAGCGAGAATCAAGTGGCAGATCACCTATCACTATTGGAAAGCCGGTCACATGTGAAGGAAGGTGACAGCATCAAAGAAGAGTTCCCAAATGAGAAGCTCTTGGCAATAAGGGAAGCTGAATTACCTTGGTATGCAGACATTGTGAATTTGCTAGTGAGTGGAGTCTATCCACCGGAGGCTACGACTCAGCAGAGAAAGAAGTTGAGACATGATTGCAGTCATTATATTTGGGATGAGTCGTACTTGTTTAAGCAGGGACCGGATCAGGTGATGAGAAGATGCATTCCGGAAAGCCAGATTGCAGAAGTGTTGAGGAGTTGTCACTCTTCATTGTATGGAGGGCACCACGGAGGTGAGCGGACAGCGCACAAGGTGCTATAGTTATGTTTCTTTTGGCCTACACTGTTCAGAGACTCTATGGAATACGTAAAAATGTGTGATAGATGTCAGAGAACAGGAATAATTGGTAGAAGGCAAGAGATGCCGCTGCAGCAGATATTAGAAGTGGAGATCTTTGATGTATGGGGTATAGATATCATGGGCCCGTTCCCACCGTCATTTGGTAATCATTACATCTTGGTGGCCGTTGATTATGTATCAAAGTGGGTTGAAGCAACAGCTTTCCCCAGGAATGACAACAAGGTGGTAACAAAATTTGTGAAAAAGCACATTTTCACCAGGTTCGGGACACCCCGAGCCATTATCAGTGATGGAGGGGCTCATTTTGTAAATGCAAGTTTCAAGAATTTGCTATCTAAGTATGGGGTGCGCCATAAGGTAGCAACAGCATATCATCCCCAAACTAGTGGGCAAGTGGAGGTGTCGAACAGAGAAGTAAAGCAGATTCTACAGAAGACAGTGAATGCACAACGTAGTGATTGGTCAAGCAAACTCGACGATGCGTTGTGGGCTTATAGAACTGTGTACAAGACACCAATTGGAACTTCTCCGTATAGATTGGTCTATGGAAAGGTGTGTCATCTGCCTGTGGAGTTAGAACACCGAGCTTTTTGGGCCGTGAGGAAATTGAACATGGATCTAGAGCTAGCTGGTAAGAAGAGGATGATGCAACTCAGCGAACTTGATGAGTTTCATTGGCATGCTTATGAAAGTGCCAAGTGCTACAAAGAGAAAACAAAGAGATGGCACGATAAGCATATGGTGCATCGGATCTTTGAGCCGGGGCAGAAAGTATTGCTATTCAATTCAAGATTGAGGTTGTTTCCAGGAAAATTGTGGTCCAAATGGTCAGGGTCGTGTGAGGTGGTAAGAATGACCCCGCACGGGGCAGTGGAGTTGTGGAAAGAAGATAGAAGTGCCACATTCTTGGTAAATGGGCAGCGGTGTAAGCATTATTGGGGTGAGGACGTTATTCGAGAGAAGACGTCCATCACTCTAGAGGATGATTGAACGTGAATGACGTCGAGCCGTGACGGTAAACTAGGCGCTGCACGGGAGGCAACCTGTGAAATTGTTGTAATAGATGAGTAGGAATATTTGGAAAAAAAAAATAAAAACAACAGAAAAAAAAATTATTGTTGTGTTGAAACCTACGAATTCTAACCAATTTATTGTGGTGAAATGATTTTCAGGTGGAACGGAGGGCAAAAATGCAAAGAAGCAAAGAAAAAAAAATCAAGGTGAGATAAATAAAAATTGGCATTACAGTGAGCCTACGCGATGGCTCCGTGTCACAGAGGAGGTGCTCCGCGTTACCCTCCATGACATGTTGCAGCCTATTCCGGATTTTTTAAAAAATTCCAGAACATGGGCGCGATGGCTCCGTGTCACGGAGGGGGTGCTCTGCGTTACCCTCCGTGACATGTTGAGTGTCTTTTCGGGTCGGGTCACATCGGGTCGCCGGGTAACCCGCACGAAAAACACTTTTAAAACCCCGATTTCCCCCATTTCTTCCTTATTTTCCACTCCGCGACCAAAACCCCAAATTCCCGTAGGCACAAGTTTTCTTCAAGTTTTCTTCAATTTCATCGGATTAAAGGTATGTTCTTGAACTTTACCTCATTTTTGCTTGAATTTTCGATTCATGAACATGGGTAGTGATCGAAAGTTGCCCTAAGTGAAATTAAGCTTGAATTCATTTAAGTTATGATTGATTGATGTTTCATAGTATTGTTGTGAGTATATGAACTCGACGAATGCATGTGTTATTGAATTTTTGCGAAATTGTTAGCTAGGGTTGGAATTTGAATATGAAGAAGACTAAAATTGTTTGAAATGTTCAACAAAATTAGGTTGTTCATATTGGGTGAATTGAATTATGTTGTGATTAATGTTGAATATGCTACGTAGACAAGGGGTTTTCGGGAGAATGAAATTGGTGAATTGCATAGGGTGTTGAGAACAAAAATTTCGCTAAGTGCTATGATGGTGGAAGTGAATTATTGGCGATAATTTTATTCATTGTACGAAGTCTGAGTAGTACATAGTAATTGTTCCATCGATTTATATGAATGCACTAAGCCGGTTGAATGTTAAGAATGAGAAAAATCATGAATGTCTTGTCGAAATGGTTTTGATTGTGGCTAAAGACTAAGTGTGGAGTGACCTAATTAAACCCAACCTTAGTTGAAGCTAATTGTGACTTGAATAACATTGGGATTGTATGTTCGATTGTACAGGAACAATGTCAGGCAGGCAAGACAAGGAAAAGGGTGTATCCACATCGGGCGCCGGCAGAAAAAGAATAAGATTGGGAACAGCAGTTCCAACAGCACCAGCGGTTCCAAGAGGCCAACGCCGACAATACGGAACCCGATGGGTGACTGACGAAGGGAAGAAATGGTATGCAAAACACAAAGAAACCAAATACTTCCCGGAAGATAATATGTCAAGGGAGCTGCTGGCACATGAATTCCCGCGGATCATACACCGGATTGACACCGTTGGGCTGAACTTCATCTTCAAAGAGACTAGGGAGTGCAATCTCCATCTCATTCGAGAGTTCTATGCCAACTAGAACCCAACCCTCTGCAGTCACACTGTCAAGATCAGGGGGCAGGTTGTCACTTTTGAGCCCCATCACCTGAATGTTATCTTGGGGGTGCAGGACACAGACGCCCATGTCCTTCGGCAGCTGAACATCACTCCACCTTATACGGACATCAGACCCACTATATGTGGAGCCCGTTCGACAGCAAGGTGGAGCAGGCACAAGGAGAGGGGCTACCATCCGACACTGCCCTACTCGCAGATGAATAGGGAAGCCAGGATCTGGCTTAAAATTATATGCTCATGCTTGATCCCGGGGGTGCACATGACAGATGTCACCCGGGACCGAGTCTGCTTGGTGTATGCCCTGATGAAGGGGCTTGAAATAAATATTGGGGCGGTGATCATCTCCGCCATGAGGAGAGCCCGACTACATCATGGGCACAGATACGGGTTCGGTGGTTTGCTTACCACGTTCCTGAGGGGCCACGATATCGAGGAGGAGGCCCTGGATTACATCCCACAGATAGACAGGCGCGCCTTGAATGTTACTTAAACCAAGGCACCTGACACTATTCATAGGCCGGTGCTCACACTAGTCGAGCGACATGCTCGAGATGATCAGTATTTGGCCCGCATATACGGGATGCAGATGTTGCATCTGCGCATTGGTGGGAGGCCTGCAAGGGAGGATGAGCTATGGCAGCTCGAGCTGGATTACCCATTCGGCGAGAATGCCCGAGCTCTATGCAGAGTGGGGCCCGTATTTGTGGAGCCTATAGATGATGACGTCCCCACCGATGAGGAGACACGAAGGGAGGACTCAGATGTTGAGTCAGATGAGGACAGCGGGGGCGATTCTAATATGGGAGATGAGGCAACGGCACCTGATGAAGAAGTTGAATACTTCGATTGATCAGGGAGTTTCACCACCCACCTTTGTGATATGTTGAATTTTGTGAACACTGGGGACAGTGTTCGGTTTAAGCGTGGGGTGGGAGTAGTTAGGTGCCAGCTATTTCATTGTTGTTTTTATTTATGTTTATGTGTTGTGTTGTTGTGCCTGTGAAAAATGTGACCCTGTGACTTTGTGTGGTGTGTCTGTAATTAAGTTGGTATTGTAATGAATGTTAAGCTGTTGTGTGTTGTGTTAAGCTGTTGTTGAATGGTTGTTGTGTAAATATTTTTGTTTTCTATCGAAATTATCGAAATTTTTAAATTTTTTTGTTAAATTTCTTTTATGTTGGGTTTCTCGGCCTTTGTTTTCGGTGCTTTTACCGAGAATAGTCCCATTGAACCAAAGTCGTAGATAGTGATCGTTCCCTATGATGGATGGATGACGACCGTCTTAAGGGAAATGTAGTCGATAGGAGTAGTTTTTCTCTTTCGTTCTTTCTTTTGTTTGTGTCCTAAACGTGTCTCTACTTCATGGTTCAAAATTATTGTTATGTGTTGTACATGATATTAAGTTGCAAAGGTGATTCATATGAAAGCATGCAAATGTGTAAACATGTTGAGATACCTAGGCCATAGAGTTCGATTCGGTGTGATCGAGGCTTAATAGTGAATTCTTGTAATTAGCTGATTGAAGAGTTTGTGAATATGTCTTGAGTTGAGCATGTGCATTGAGTATGAGGTGAGGGTTCGATTATTCCATGCTATTGTGAAGTGTCTAGAACTTGCCTGGTGTGTGTACGAAACAAAATAAAGGATGTGTATTGTAAGAAAGGATGTAGCCGTTTCTTTGATTAAACCGAAGGTTTCTCCATTATCATACCTACCTTGAATGTACATCCTAGTTAGCCCCATTGAGCCTTTAGCCTAATTTTTTTCTTTCTTTGAAGAGGTACAAACCGAGCTTAATCCCTTCTTTCCATTAGCCGTGAATTTGATCAAAAACTCTTAAGCGCTAAAGAAAAATAATTTTCCCACAGAGTAAAGGAGTGAGAATTGTGAAAAGGAAAGAAAAGCGGAAGTGGTGAAAGTTAAAGAAAAGGTCAAAGGTGCACTTGCTGAAATAAAATAAACTAAAGATGTATCACTAATCTTTGCTGGTAAGTCGAGTGTGCTTAAAGAAATGGGAACAAGAACAAAGAAAAAAAATTCTTCAAGAATGGGAGGATGAAGGAAGAAAAAAAATGACTGTAATGATGGTGGGATGTATTGAAAAGAGCTTAAGGAAGCTAGTTGCTATTATTGGTTAGCCCAGTATTTGCTAGTTCCTTAGCTTACATTACAACCCGTTAAGTCCTACGTGATCTTACATCACTCGTTCTTATATTAGTGGAGTAATACACTAGAGGCAAGCCTATGGTTCATGACATGATGCATGTGAATTCCTTGGGAGAGAGAGCGAAATTGTATTCATATACCCCGACATGTAGTGCTTTGGAAATCATATGATAGGAAAGGGAGTAGTTTTCTTGTTTTGTGAGGGCACATGCTTGACGAGAGATTAATTTCGTGTTGGATGTCTTGATCAGTTGATTTTCACGAGTTTGCCAAGATCGAGAATTGATTCTTGAGCTTAGGAGGTCTTAATGTGATGTACTTCATTGTATTGATGAGACTATGCATGTTTTCTTGATGATTTGCTATATTAAATAACCGGTATAGCCGTAGCTTGAATTGTTGAGTCAAAGTAGCTATGCGTGAGTGTCAATTGCATGAGATGTGAGAATATTGTTCGAGGATGAACAAGAGTTTAAGTGTGGGGTAAGTGATCTTGGGCAGAATTTCATGCCCAAGTGATACTCAAATGCTTCATTTCAACTTGTTTGTATATCATTATTGTGTACATTCTCATGTGATTTGTAGTTAAATGTGAATTTATACTAACCAACATGATTAGTGTTGTTTTGCAGGTAAAATGGAATTTTGGGAAGCTAAGATACATGTTGGTAAAATCGGGAATGGACTTGGAAACAAGGAGTGAAAAAGGACACGGAAGATCAGCAAAAACAAAGGATCCGCGATGGAGTCGTGTCACGTTGCCATCGCGGAGGCACTCTGCCTCAGAGGAAATAAATTTGGCAATTTCCAGTGAAAGTGCGCGATAGTACCGTGTCACGTTGGCTAAGCTCCGCGATGCAGGTCGTGGCACGTTGAGGTTAAACTGCCTGGGGGGCCAACTTCCAGTGAAGGTCCGCGATACCTCCGTGGCACGGAGGGAGTGCTCTGCGATACACTCCGTGCCACATTGCTTGTTATTCCAGGAAAAATTCTCAATAGTATAAATAGAACACTTAGCTTTTATTTTAAATATTCTGACTTGGTTAAGCAAGAACGTGGGTTACAGGCAGTTGAGGGGACGAAAATTCTAGGGTTCTTCTCTATCTCTTTCTCTTTTATCTCAATTGTTTGTATAAATTCTACTTATTTGATGATGTTAAATCCACAAATGAGTGGCTAAATTCACTTCTTGCTGAGGTTAAGAACAATTGTAGTGGAATGTAATTGTTAATCATTTCAGTTTTCATCTTTTCTTCAATGGTTGTTCTATCAATTCTTGTTCTTACTGCATTAATGTTTGGCCAATGTTAATGTATATCTAAAAAATCCAATTTTGATTTTGAAAAGGAAAGAATTGGAAAGATGTGAATTGGTAGGATATGATCTCTTCTTAGTTTGGAAAATTGAGAATTGATTTACATTCAGAATAGAAATATACTGAAAGTCTTATTAGTCAACTAAGGAATCGGGAATGTACGGCTAGAACATGAAATTCTTTTATGACAGAAATGTAGATTAAGACTCATGATTCTTAAGTTGGATAGGAGTCAAAAGTTACAATCCAGAGGCAATAATTCTTGACTAGCAACCGAAGGAAAGTTTAACTGAATTGTATTGACAAATTAATTCCCTGCATGTTCGTTTTAACCTCAGCTTGCTCATTACTATTGTTCAGACTCACTTTATAATTTTGCCTTAGATTTGTATGAATTAGTAAACTCAAACTCTCAAAATATTATTTATTTGGTTGTCTGCATTCTTAAAGACATAGTTCATTAACACTTAAGTTAATTAGTACCGTAGCTCAGTCCCTGTGGGATCGATACTTGGCTTTACTTAAGCCACTTTACTACTTGTTCGACCACGTGCACTTGCGTGTAGTCACCACAGAAGCCCGAACACAGCTTGGGCCCACTGGCCCCCTGACTATAACTGTACCTGAGTTTGGAGGACTTCTAAAATCAACACCCAGGGCGCAAGCGCTCGACGAGGGTGTATAAAGGCCAACCACGGCAAAATATGGGGAACTGGCATCCCATCTTTGTCCCTGGCGGACGGCATGCCACTATGTAGAGCGACGTATCCTCTCCCTCTGGCGGGCGAGTTGATACAGCCATTAACCCTGGGGCGGTCATGGAAGCTATACGGGTAATCCAGCCAAAAACAATACAATCAAGTCTCAACTGATAGCAATAACTACATATAATACATATTGAATAAGACAATAATATAATCTCTAACATGATGTACTGAGTCTCATACTGAACATGATATAATACTTCTGACGTACTTTACTAAATTTCATACTGAGCATGATATACTACTTCTGAAATATCTTATTGGGATTCATACTATTTTACTATACTGGAAAAACTAACTTGCCGAAAGAGATTGGCTTTACATACCTCGACTGCTGGTTTACCGATTAACTGACGAGATTCGGCTAGTATTCAGCTATTCTCCCCAACTGTAATCATATTCACGAAAGAATAAGACTAACTTCATTACTATACTGGAAGAAAACGATACATGATATATATCTACTGACCATTCTTCAACTTATCGAAGAACAGTCGAAAACTCATAATTTCTCGAGAATCTAGAAGGGAGAAATACTCACTTTAGTCCTAGGAGTGTATTAACACTAGTTTGGAGCAATTCCAATCACTTTGGCTCGGCGGGACGATGATTCTCCGGGCGAATTTCACGAAACTAACTCCGTAGAAATGCTCCATGTAGCCTTATACTTCGATACCCGAAGTTAATTTAACTTTGGACAACATTTGACAGCGTCAACCCAATCAAATTATCGGCGGCTTCCAATATATCTCGTGGTAACAAAAATGTATTGTTCTGGGGTATATCAAGGTTTCTGGCTACCCTCGGCGACTAGACCTACTCCTCTGCCGCTATGGTGGAGGCGGGGTCTAGGCGGTCTATCTGATAACCGTGGCCTAGGTCCTCCCCGGACTCCTCCTGTAATTCACCAGGTCTACCCTGCAGCGCTGCTCCTGACTTTTCCTCCTAATCTCCCGTTGCCGCTATCTGATACCCTCAATATTCTGAGCAAAAGCCTACACACGGGCGATATCCATATCCTCTCGTAGTGTGGCTGTGATGCAGGTCTCAACATATTCCGGGTTCAGCCCCATAATAAAGCGGTGTACCTTGGTTGGCATTGTGTCCACAAAAGCTGGCGCATATCGAGCCAAGGAATCAAACCGCATGGAATATTCCCGAACACTCATCGACCCCTGCTCCAAGTGTAGGAACTGATCAACCCGGGCCTGTCGAATCTCCTGCGGTAGGTAATGATCCAAGAAAACCTCTGAGAAGCTGGGCCAGGTTGGAAGGGAAACATCTCTCAGTCGAGACCTTTCCCAACTCTCATACCACAGCACGGTGATGTCCCGTAGCTGGAATACCGCCAACACTACCGACTCTGTGGGTGTAGCATGCATCACCCTGAAAATCCTCTACATATGGTCTAAGAAGTCCTGATGGTCCTCGGTTCGATCTGTCCCTGTGAATTGCGGGGGACTTAGTGCTAGGAACTCTCAGACCCTTGAGCTACCAGGCCCTCCTAAGGATTTCGCAACTGTAGGTGGCACTAGCTGGCGCTGAGTAGCCATCATCTGGGCTAGCATAACCACTGCGCTCCTGACCTCCTGGTCGGATGGTACGGGTATAGAAACTGTCGGAGGCGGTTCCATCACACTGGCCATCCCAAGCGGCTCCTGACGTGGTGGAGACTGCTGGGGAGGTCGAGATGATACCTCTGTATCTTCCTTAGATCGGGCCAATTCTGACCGAGGATGAGGCACCCTGCTAGTGCCCTCTCCTGCTGCTACATCTAGCCTTCTGCTTGCCGTAGGGTGTCGCTGGTCCAACATTTCTCTGTAAGCAAAAGAGTATAATGAGCTTAGGAACTCAACCCTATACTGTACTGCATAGCACGACTGAATAAAAAGAAAGAGTAACCATCCTATCATGCCTTGCAGCCTCCTGCTTATCGTATGTGGTTCACAACACATCTATAGCCAAGAATCTACTTAGCACGGCTTGTAAACTCCCTGGGATACAACCTGCTCTGATACCAAGTTTGTCACGCCCCACCTTGGGAGGCATGACTGGCACCTGGTGTCGTACTAGGACCTGAACTACTGAGCTGACTAAGCCTAAGCACCTCTGGTGCAGGGCTGACTCTAACTCTAGAATCAAGAAAAAATGGGCTATATAATGGCTGCAAATACAACCCCCGGCCGATAAGGCCTATAGCCACCTGTGAAAATAAATAACTAACCAGAGACAAACAATCATAGGGAGTCCTATGCAGGCCGACAAGGTCACCATGATATCTAGTTACAACTGGAAAGTAAAATCAGATGTTAAACTGAACTATGGCCGACAAGGCCACCAATCAACAGATAAACAAGGACCTGCACGACCAATATCATCTAAAACACATATGGTCCCCACACGACCGATATCATCTAACCACAAGGAAGTAACACAATCTACAAGCCTCTAGGAATAATAAGATGGTCGAGACAGGGCCCCAACCTAACCATACTGTACAAACAAAAGAAGTAAACCTCTATCACACCAACTCTGGAAGAAGGGAGCTGACGGCTCTATACGGCTGACTGGAACTACGAGGGACCTGCTCCTCGTCTATCTGCACCTGCAGGAAAGTAAGGCAGCGCCCCAGAAGAGGGCGTCAGTACCACAGGTACTGAATATATAAGCCAGTAACTTTAAATGACTGAAAGTAAGAAATAGGGCTGACAATGACTCAAGTAAAGAAAATGGACTGAAGATGACTGAATTAGTAAGATCGGGGCTACACATAACTGTAATAAGGAGGGTAGGGGTCATACCTGACAAACGAGGCATCTTACTGTCTAACTATCAATAACTAAAGCAAACATAAACCTTACTTGGCCCCCATAAGCTGGAAGGTACAATCAGCACAGAATAACCCACCTAGGCCCCCATTAGCCCTAGTGAGCACACCTTAATCTATATACCCCTATCCAGGTCATACTGAGTCAACTACCAGCTATAAGCGTCCTGCCGATCCCCTGGGTTTGCAACTGGGCCCGCTCGGCCCCAACTGTAGCTGCTTCTTAGTCCGGAGGACTCCTGATATCTACACCCCGGGCGTAAACGCTTGATGGGGGTGTGTATAAGGCCAACCACAGCATATGAGGATCTGGATCCCCATCTTCGTCCCTTGCGGACGGCATGCCACTCCATAGAGCGACGCATCCTCACCCCTTACGGGCGGCGACATAGCTATTAACCCTGGGGTGGTCACGGAAGTTATACAAGTGTAATCCAGCCCAAAACAATACAAATTACTAGCCTCCTGACAACAACAACTAGACTTGATAACATACTTCTAACATGTTTTACTGGGATTTATACTGGACTACTATACTAAAGAAACTAACTTGCCGAAAGAAAATGCCTTAACATACCTCGTTCGTTGTTTACGGATTAACTGGCGAGTTTCGGCTCGTGTTCAACTGCCCTTCTCAACTATAATCATATTAATGGAAGAATAGGGCTACTTTGTTACTATATTCGAAGAAAATGATAACTTTTATATATATATATATATACTGACTATACTTCAACTTATCGAAAGAAGATTAAAAACTCGTAATTTCTCAGGAGTCTATAAGGGAGAAATGATTACTTTAGGCACGTGATTGTATTGAAACTAGTTATAAATAATTCCACCAACCGGGCGTATTTTACGAAATTAACTCCACAGCGATGCTCTCTGCAGCCTTATACTTCACTACCGGGAGTTAATTTAGATTTGGACGGTGTTTAGCAGCGTAATCGGATGATTTTCAATAGTTTCCCTTCATTCCTACCTGTTCTGTCCAAGAATACATGAGAAATTAAATAACATCTAAGTGTGAGGCCTTTATATACTTGACGCGGCAGACAAGGCAACGTGGCACTCTGTCGGTCGCGCCAATTTATGGGTGTGCCACGCAAGGAAACGCAGAGGGGACTACTCCGTGCCACTTTTGATAATGCAGAGGGGGCTTCTCCATGCCACTTTGACCCTCTGGGCAACTTGGTTCGGCCTCCTCCTATGAAATCCCGACTTTGGCACTCGTTCGGCCTTTCCCTGAGCTCTTTCCTCGTACGTATGGCACTCTAAAACTCTTAACTAACGTACGACTAGGTCGACTGGATGTTAGAAACTTATGAGGTGTAACACTTAAGCAGGGAACATTTTGAAAGGAACAGGCTATATTTGGGGATGATTAAGATTGCATAGGCCTCCTTCAATGATTGGCTAGGTTATACAAATTTTTATGTTTTATGGCTAAATTACTTATCCATTCTAGCTTTACACTTTTAATTGTGTGTCTCAATTCCAGGTTTAAAATTTAATTTGACATAGTTGTGTGTTAAACTGTGCAGTGATTTTGCTGATGAAAAGCACTTATGGGCATTAATTCATAGTCATAAGGTATGTTCTCTCTCAATTGATACTTTACTGCAAATGTGAAACAACTAGGCCGAATTGTTTTATCCCCTCAATTCTCTTTATAACTATTATTACTCTTTCTCTCTCTCATAAAGTTGCAAATGCCACTCCATCATCAATCACGTCTCCTATTACTACCCCATTGAAGAGCAGTCACATCGCACGTTTCATCTCCCGTTTTTCTCTTATAAAGTGGTAGCTTGGACGAATTAACAGTGACCCATTCACAATTGCTCCACAGAATCCTCAAAGCTTTTCACAATGACTTCTGCTTCTTCTTCTTCAAGAAGCACCTCCGCCATTTCTTCAGAAAAAACTTCCTTATCTCATGAATTGGTGGTCCATCCTTCGGAAATTCCATCTCCAAATATTCCCTCTCCCATTTCCGTTAAAATGTCTAATTTTGCTGCTTGAAACGCCTTTAAAATCCAGTTCTCTTCTTCTTCACCTATCCCACCATTTATGTCTGGTTCTTCACAAAAAGTATGCAACATTGTTCCCCTTCAAACTACTTCAAATAAAGGAATCCCAATTGCAGATTTGATTCCTCAAAGGGTTCGAACTCGATTGACAAAGAAGTTCAGAACCCCTGTCCTCATTCCTGATGATGAACCTGACCATGAAACACCTTCACCTACCAGTTCAATCTGAATTCCTCTCACTCAAACCAGAAAAAGACAAGATGCAAATCTTGTGCAAGTTCTTCAAAAGAGCAAGAAAAAATACTCCACAACTCCTTCTGCTCAAAAGAAATCCTTCTCTTCGAAGGATGCGTGTTACACCCCGTAAGTTTCTAGCACTTAGTTGGCCTATTCACATATTGGTTGGGAGTTTTAGAATGTCATACGTGCGAGGAAAGGGCCCGGGGAAAGGCCGAACGGGTGCCGAGTTAGATTTTCGCAAGAGGAGGCCGAACTGTGCTGCCCAGAGGGGAAACGTGGCACGGAGCCACCTCCTCCGCGATGGCCAATGTGGCACGGAGCTAGATTGGCACGATGGCTAGCGTGCCACGTTGCCATGGTTCGAGCTCCAAGTATATAAAGGCCTCACCCTTCATTTTCATGTTATTTTCATAAGTACACGACCAAAAAACAGAGAGGGTGAAGGGTTTGAATAAATTTCCGTTCGATTACACCATCAAACGTTGTCCAAAGTTAAATTAAATTTGGGTATCAAAGTATAAGGCTACAGGGAGCATTTCTACGGAGTTAGTTTCATGAAATTCGCCTGGCGAATCGTCGTCCCGCCGAGCCAAAGTGATTGGAATTGCTCCAAACTAGTGTTAATACACTCCTAGTCCTAAAGTGAGTATTTCTTCCTTCTAGATTCCCGAGAAATTATGAGTTTTCGACCGTTCCTTGATATGAAGAATAGTTAGTAGATATATATCATGTATCGTTTTCTTCCAGTATAGTAATGAAGTTAGTCCTATTCTTTCGTGAATATGATTACAGTAGGGGAGAATAGCTGAATACTAGCCGAATCTCATCAGTTAATCGGTAAACCAGCAGTCGAGGTATGTAAAGCCAATTTCTTTCGGCAAGTTAGTTTTTCCAGTATAGTAAAATAGTATGAAATCCCAATAAGATATTTCAGAAGTAGTATATCATGCTCAGTATGAAATTTAGTAAAGTACATCAGAAGTATTATATCATGTTTAGTATGAGACTCAGTACAGCATGTTAGAGATTTATTATTGTCTTATTCAATATGTATTCTATGTAGTTATTGCTATCAGTTGAGACTTGATTGTATTGTTTTGTGCTGGATTACCCATATAGCTTCCGTGACCGCCCTAGGGTTAATGGTTGTATCGACTCGCTCGCCAGAGGGCGAGGATACGTCGCTCTATGGAGTGGCATGCCGTGCGCCAGGGACGAAGATGGGATGCCAGTTCCCCATATTTTGTCGTGGTTGGTCTTTATACACCCCCGTTGAGTGCTTGCGCCCGGGGTGTTGATTTCAAGAGTCCTCCAGACTTAGGTACAACTATAGTCAGGTGCCCAGCGGGCCCAAGCTGCATACCCAGGGGACCGGTAGGATGCTTATAGCTACTAGGTGATGTGGTATGACCTGGGTAGGGGTAAATAGATTATGATGATTTCACCTTCCGGCTTATGGGGGCCAGGTAAGGCTTATGTTATGTTGTTTTAGTTATTGATAGATAGACAGTAGAACGCCACGTTACCAGGTATGACTCTTACTCTTCTCAGTATATCTATGTTAGCCCTGATTCCTCTATCTCGGTCAGTTTTAGTCTGTTTCCTATTACTTCAGTTACTGTCAGCTTTATTACTTACTTTCAGTTGTTTTCAGTTATTGCTTTACATACTCGGTACCTGTGGTACTGACGCCCGTTTGGGGCGCTGCATTACTTGCCTGCAGGTACACACAGATGAGGAGCAGATCCCTCATAGTTCCAGTCAGCGATACAGAGCCTTCATCTCCTTTCATCCGGAGCTTGAAAGAAAGAGGTTTACTCTCCTTTTGATTGTGCATTATGGGTAGGCCGGTGCCCTATCCCATCCATCTTATTATTCTTAGAGGCTTGCAGATTGTATTTTATTCCCTGTGGTTAGATGTATCAGTCGTATGGGGCCATATATGTGTTTCAGATTGTATGTGATGGACGTGTGGGTCCTTGTTCAGTTGTTAGTTGGTGAACTTGTCGGTCACAGATCAGTTTAGCACCAGATTTCGTTTTTCAGTTATAACTAGAAATCATGGTGGCCTTGTCGGCCCACATAGGACTCCTTATAATTGGTTGTTCTAGTTAGCTGTTCTTTTACTGGTGGCTATAGGCCTTGTCGGCCGAGGGCTGTATTTACAACCGCTATATAGCCCGTTGTTTTCCTGATTCTAGAGTTAGAGCCAGTCTTACACTAGAAGTGCTTAGGCTCAGTTAGTTTAGCAGTCCAGGTGCCAGTCATGCCTCCCAAGGCGGGGCGTGACAAACTTGGTATCAGAGCAGGTCATATCCCAGGGAGTCTGCACGCCGTGCTAAGTAGAGTCTTGTCTATGGATGTGTTGTGCACCACATACTATAGGTAGGAGGCTGCAAGGCATGATAGGATGGTTACTCTTTCTTCTTATTCAGTCGTGCTATAGAGTGGTACAATATAGGGTTGAGTCCCTGAGCTTATTGTACTCTTTGTTTATAGATAAAATGTCGAACCAGCGACATCCTACGATAGGCAAGAGGGTGGATATAGTAGCAGGAGAGGGCACCAGCAGGATGCCTCAGCCTCGATTAGAATTAGCCCGATCTGAGGGTGATATGGAGGCATCGTCTCGACCTTCCCAGCAGTCACCATTACATCAGGAGCCTCTTGAAATGGCATCACCTCCGGCAGTTCCTATACCTATACCATCTGACCAGGAGGTTAGGAGTGCGGTGGTTATGTTAGCGCAAATGATGGCTGCTCAGCGCCAGTCAATACCACCTACCACTGCAGAAGCATCAGGAGGACCTGGTAGTTCGAGGGTTCGAGAATTCCTGGCATTAAGTCCCCTGTAGTTTATAGGGACAAATCAGATCGAGGATCCCCAGGATTTCCTAGATTAGATGCAGAGGATTTTCAGGGTAATTCATGCTACACCCACAGAGTCAGTTGAATTGGCGATATTCTGGCTACGGGACATCGTTGTACTGTGGTATGAGAGTTGGGAGAGGTCCCGAGGGAGAGATGTTTCCCCTCCGACCTGGCCCAACTTTTCAGAGGCTTTTCTGGATCATTATCTACCACGGGAGATTCGACAGGCCTGGGTTGATCAGTTCCTACACCTGGTGCAGGGGCTGATGAGTGTTCGAGAATATGCCCTGCGGTTTGATTCCTTGGACCGATATGCACCAGCTTTCGTAGATACCATGCCATCAAGAGTACACCGTTTCATTATGGGGATGAACCCAGAATATGTTGAGACTTGTATCACAGCTACTCTGTGAGAGGATATGGATATTTCCCGAGTACAGGCTTTTGCTCAGAATATTGAGGGCATCAGACAGCGGCAATGGGAGATCAGGAGAACAAGTCAAGAATAGCGCCGCAGGGACCAGCCAGTTGATTTAGAGGAGGAGGCCGGGGAGGACCTAGGCTACGGTTATCAGATAGGCTGCCTAGACCCCCGCCTCCATCACAGTGGTAGAGGAGCAGGTTTAGTCGCCGAGGGCAGTCAGAGCCCGGCGGAGGTTCGCAAACAGTAGATTCACCGCAGCAGAGGAGGGCAGAGCAGAGTATGTATACAATACCACTTTTCCCTATTTGCTGCCGATGCCACTCTGGAGCGTGCAGATATGGCTCCACCGGATGTTATATTTGTGGACAAGAGGGTCATCAGATGAGAGATTGTCCAGCTAGGGGTCAGGGTGTCCGGGATTGAAAAGATAGGTCATCAACAGGGTCACGAGCTCTAGCATCCCCAGCAGGGCGCAGGCCCTCAGTTTTAGCAGGTAGAGACCAAGAAAGATCAGGGGCCTCCAGTTCAGGTGCAGGACCAGACCGTACCTATGCATTACCGGGGAGACAGGATTCAGAGTCGTCACCAGATGTTGTGACAGGTATGCTGAATATTTTCTCTCATCCTACTTATGTGTTGATAGATCCTGTATCCACCTTGTCCTATGTTACACCGTTAGTGGCTCGGAAGTTTAGTATTGTGCCAGAATTACTTCGGCGACCATTTTCAGTATCTACACCTGTTGGTGACTTCATCATAGCTAGAAGGGTCTATCGGGGGTGTACAGTAGAGGTTGCCAGTCATCAGACGACAGCAGACTTGATAGAGCTAGAGATAGTTGATTTTGACGCCATTATGGGTATGGATTGGTTAGCTCCATGTTATGCCAATGTTGAGTGCTGGACCAAGATTGTCCGATTCCACTTTCCAAGGGAGGCGGTACATGAGTGGAAAGGTAGTACAGTACATTGAAAGGTAGGTTTATTTCCTATCTTCGGGCGAGGAAATTGATAGCAAAGGGGTGCATTTACAACATTGCCAGAGTTCAAGATGTTTGGGCAGAACCTCCGGCCCTTCAGTCCGTTCCAGTGGTTAATGAGTTCCCCGATGTATATTCAGATAAGCTTCCAGGTATTCCCAAAAAAGGGAAATTGATTTTGCAATCGATTTATTATCAGGCACCCAGCCTATATCTATTCCCCCTTATCGGATGGCTCCTGCTGAACTTAGAGAACTAAAGGAACAATTGAAGGATTTGCTAGATAAGGGCTTTATCAGGCCGAGTACCTCACCATGGGGTGCGCCAGTTCTGTTCGTGAGAAAGAAGGACGGCTCCCTCTGTATATGTATAGATTATCGGCAACTGAATAAAGTCACTGTCAAGAATAAGTACCCACTTCCCAGAATAGACGACTTGTTTGATTAGCTACAGGGAGCAAGGTATTTCTCAAAGATTGATTTAAGGTCCAGATATCATCAGGTTCGGGTTTGTGATAGGGATATTCCAAAGACTGCCTTCAGGACCCGATACGGCCACTTTAAATTCTTAGTTATGTCCTTCGGGCTGACAAATGCCCCAGTAGTGTTTATGGACCTGATGAACAGTATCTTCAGACCATACCTGGACTTGTTCGTGATAGTATTTATCGATGATATTTTGGTGTATTCTCGCTCAGAGGCAGCCACCTGGATCATCTACGGACAGTGCTCCAGATTCTCAGAGACTGCCAGCTATATGCAAAATTTTCCAAATGTAAATTTTGGCTGAATTCAGTAGCCTTCTTGGGCCATATTGTGTAAGATGTTGGTATAAAAGTAGATACACAAAAGATAGAAGCAGTGAAAACATGGCCTAGACCTACCACTCTGACCGAGGTGCGTAGTTTCCTGAGATTAGCCAGGTATTAAAAAAGGTTCGTGGAAGGATTTTCCACTTTGGCAGAACCTTTAACTAAACTGACGCAGAAGGCAGCAAAATTTCACTGGACTGAGGCGTGCGAGCAAAGATTTCAGGAACTGAAAGACAGGTTGACATCAGCACCAGTGTTAGCGTTGCTAGAAGGAATAGAGGGTTATGCAGTTTATTGTGACGCTTCGGGTGTTGGGTTAGGATGTGTGTTGATGCAGCATGGTAAAGTGATTTCCTATGCTTCCAGGCAGCTGAGGAAGCATGAGAAGAACTATCCTACCCATAACCTGTAATTAGTCGCGGTAATTCATGCCTTGAAATATGGAGACACTACTTGTATGGCGTCCACGTAGATATTTTCACTGATCACAAAAGCCTACAGTATATCTTCACCCAGAAATTGAATTTGCGGCAGGGTCGCTGGTTGGAGCTATTGAAAGATTATGATGTGAATATTTTATATCACCCAAGAAGGGACAATGTGGTAGCAGATGCCCTTAGCCGTAACTCTATGGGAAGTTTGGCATACTTACAGCCCGAGCAGCGGGAATTGGCCCGAGAATTGCATCAGCTAGCCAATTTAGCTGTTTATATAGCGGAAACCGGAGACAATAGAGCAGTAATCCAGAACACCGCAGTGTCATCTTTTGGTTGTGGAAGTGAAGGAACGGCAATATGAAGATCCTAGCCTGGTTCAGCTCAGGAATAAAGTCCAGCAAGGGGAAGTGACAAATTTTCAGGTAACCGAGGATGGAGTTTTGAGATATAGGAATCGCCTCTGTATTCCAAACATTGTAGGGCTTCGCTGGCAAATTATGGGCGAGATACACTATGTCCGTTACTCTCTCCATCCAAGTTCGACAAAGATGTACCATGATATAAAAGAGATCTACTGGTGGCCAGGAATGAAAAAGGGGATAGAAGAATTTGTAGCTCAGTGTCCCAATTGCCAACAAGTAAAAGCTGAACATCAGAAACCAGGAAGGCTGACTCAGGATATAGCCGTGCCTCTATGGAAATGGGAAGAAGTTAATATGGATTTCGTAGCAGGATTACCTCGCACCAGGTGTAAATATGATTCGATCTGGGTAATTGTTGACAGGTTGACAAAATCAGCTCACTTTCTGCCAATAAGGGCTACCTTTTTAGCCGAAGATTATGTTGAGCTGTATATTAGAGAAATAGTCCGATTGCGTGGTGTTCCGTTGTCAATTATCTCCGATAGAGGGGCACAGTTTACAGCCAAATTTTGGCAGTATTTTCAGTAAGGCCTGGGGACGCAGGTTAACTTGAGCACAGCCTTCCATCCTCAGACAGACGGGCAGGCAGAACGTACCATCCAGACGCTCGAGGATATGTTATGAGCATGTGTGTTAGATTTTGGAGGTAGTTGGAATGAACATCTACCGCTTATTGAATTCTCCTATAATAACAGTTATCATTCAGCAATTGAGATGGTTCCTTATGAAGCATTATATGGGCGGAAGTGCAGATCTCCAGCTAGTTGGTTTGAGGGAGGAGAATTAGCATTAATTGCGCCAGATATCATTCATCAGTCAGAAGAGAAAGTGAAGCTTATCAGGGAACGTCTGCTGACTACTCAAAGCCGCCAGAAATCTTATGCTGACATGTGGTGCAGAAACCTAGAATTTAATGTGGGTGACTGGGTGTTCCTGAAAGTTTCCCCAATGAAGGGTGTAATGAGATTTGGTAAGAAAGGCAAGCTCAGCCCGAGGTTTGTTGGGCCTTATCAGATTTGCCGAAGAATAGGCTAGGTGGCATATGAATTGGATTTACCTCTAGAATTAGAATTTGTTCACCCTGTTTTCCACGTATCAATGCTGAGGAAGTGCATAGGAGATCCCTCCCGAATTGTCCCAGTCCAAGATGTTCAGGTCACAGAAGAGTTAGCTTATGAGGAAGTTCCAGTAGCCATACTAGACCGGCAGATCGGTAGGTTAAGAACTAAAGATGTTGCTTTTTTCAAGGTGTTGTGGCGTAATAGGAACCAAGAGGAGATGACTTGGGAAGAAGAAGATGATATGAAAATCAGATATCCTCACTTGTTTTAGACTTAGTCAGATTACGCAGCCAAAGGTATGTTGTTATTGTTGTTTCATGAGTTTCTTTATATTCATGTATATGTGGAGTAGTTGACTCTAGTTTATTGTGAAGATGAATACTATAGTATCGTGTGGAGTACCTATATTGGACTATTCAGGATTTTCGGATAGTCCATATTACAAGGGAGACTCTGCCGAAATTTCTCCAAAATAAATAGTGGAAAGTTAAGATTCTTGCAAGTAGAAGTTAACATTCCAGGACGAATGTTCTTAAGAGGGGGAGGATGTTACACCCCGTAAGTTTCTAGAACTTAGTTTGCCTATTCGCATGTTGGTTAGGAGTTTTAGAATGCCATACATGCGAGGAAAGGGCCCGGGGAAAGGCCGAACGGGTGCCAAGTTAGATTTTCGCAAGAGGAGGTCGAACCGTGCTTCCCAGAGGGGCAACGTGGCACGGAGGCACCTCCTACGTGATGGCCAACGTGGCACGGAGCTAAATTGGTGCGATGGCTAGCGTGCCACGTTGCCATGGTTTGAGCTCCAAGTATATAAAGGCCTCACCCTTCATTTTCATGTTATTTTCATAAGTACACGACCAGAAAATAGAGAGGGCGAAGGGTTTGAATAAATTTCCATTCGATTTCGAAGGTTCGCGAGCAGTAGGTTCACAGCAGCAGAGGGGAGTGGAGCAAAGTGGGTTTACAATACCACTTTGCCCTATTTACAGTCGACGCCACTCTGGAGCATGCAGGTATGGTTCCACAGCATGCTACATTTATGGACAGGAGGGTCACCAGATGAGGAATTGTCCAGCTAAGTGTCAGGGTGACCGGGATCGACAAGATAGGTCCTCGGCAGGATCACGAGCTACAGCATCCCCGGCAGGGCATAGGCCCTCAGTTTCAGCTGGCAGAGGCCGAGGCAGATCAGGGACCTCCAGTTCAGGTGCCGGCCCAGAACGTACTTATGCACTACCAGGGCAACAAGAGTCAGAGTCATCACCAGATGTGTTGACAGGTATGCTGAACATTTGCTCTCATCCTGCTTATGTGTTGATAGATCCAGGATCCACCTTGTCCTATGTTACACCGTTAGTGGCTCGGAAGTTTAGTATTATGCCGGAATTACTTTGGCGACCTTTCTCAGTGTATACACCCGTTGGTAACTCTATTACAGCCATAAGGGTCTATCAGGGGTGTACAGTAGAGGTTGCCAGTCGTCAGACTACGACAGATTTGATAGAACTAGAAATGGTTGATTTTGATGCCATTGTGGGTATGGATTGGATAGTTTATGCCAATGTCGAATGTTGGACCAAGATTGTCCGATTCCACTTTCCAGGGGAGGCAGTACGGAAGTGGAAAGGTAGTATAGCCACGCCAAAAGGTAGATTTATTTCCTATCTTTGGGCGAGAAAATTGATAGAAAAATGGTGCATTTATCATATTGTAAGAGTTCAGGATGTTCGGGCAGATCCTTCGACCCTTCAATCTATTCCAATGATTAATGAATTTCCTGACGTATTTCCAGATGATCTTCCTGGTATTCCCCCAAAAAGGGAAATTGATTTTGCAATCAATCTATTACCAGGCACTCAGCCTATATCTATTCCTCCATATTGGATGGCTCCTGCTAAACTCAGAGAACTAAAGGAACAATTGAAGGATTTGCTAGACAAGGGCTTTATCAGGACGAGCACCTCACCATGGGGTGCGCCAATTCTATTCGTGAGGAAGAATGACGACTCCCTCCGTATATGTGTAGATTATCGGCAGCTGAATAAAGTCACTATCAAGAATAAGTACCCGCTTCCCAGAATAGACGATTTGTTTGATCAGCTACAGGGAGCGAGGTATTTTTTAAAGATTGACTTAAAGGTCAGGATATCATCAGGTCCGGGTTGGTGAAAGAGATATTCCAAAGACTGCCTTCAGGACCAGATATGGCCACTTTGAATTTCTAGTCATGTCCTTCGGACTAACAAATGCCCCAGCAGTGTTCATGGACCTGATGAACAACGTTTTCAGATCATACCTGGACTTGTTCGTGATAGTATTTATCGATGATATTCTGGTGTATTCCCGCTCAGAGGTAGATCACCAGGATCATCTACGGATAGTGCTCTAGATTCTCAGAGATCGTCAGCTATATGCAAAGTTTTCTAAATGTGAATTCTGGTTGAATTCCATAGCCTTCTTAGGTCACATTGTGTCACATGTTGGTATACATGTAGATACGCAGAAGATAGAGGCAGTGAAAACCTAGCCTAGACCTACCACTCCGATCGAGGTACGTAGTTTCCTGGGGTTAGTCGGGTATTACAGAAGGTTAGTGGAAGGATTTTCCACTTTAACAACACCTTTAACCAAACTAACGCTGAAGGCAGAAAAATTCCGTTGGACTGAGGCAGTAAGCAGAGCTTTCAAGAACTGAAAGACGGATTGACATTAGCACCGGTGCTAGCATTTCCGGAAGGAACAGAGGGTTATGCAGTCTATTGTGACGCTTTGGGTGTTGGGTTAGGATGTGTTTTGATGCAGCATGGTAAGGTGATTGCCTATTCTTCTAGGCAGCTGAGGAAGCATGAGAAGAACTACCCTACCCATGACCTGGAGTTAGCTGCGGTGATTCATGCCTTGAAAATATGGAGACACTACCTATATAGCGTCCGCATAGATATTTTCACTGATCACAAAAGCCTGCAGTATATTTTCACCCAGAAAGAGTTGAATCTGCGGCAGTTTTTCGGATGTTTGGTATAGGTTAAAATCGACACGCAAGTGCACGTGGTCAAACAAGTAATAAAGTGGCTAAGTAAGCCAAGTATCGAACCAAGGAGACTCTGTATAAGTAAAATTGCTTAAGTATACTATATTCTAGCTTACTTTTAATTATGCTGAAAACAACGTAACCAAACGTTAAATAATTTTTGTTTATAAATTATATACTAAAACTATTAACAAATATTTACTGCGAATTGAAACTATGGATATGAGCATGCCAAGGTTAAGAACAAGTAATGAACTTGATTATAATCATAGTTTGGTTATTCTTCTCTTCTAGTTGCTAGCCAAGAACATTAGCCTAGAGATTAAAACTCTCGTATTTAATCTCACTTAAGAATCATAAACCATCCGTCTACATTTCTGTGATCCAATGCAATTTATGACCTAGCAATACAATTCCGGTTCCTAAATTGACTAATATGGCTTTCAAGTATATTTCTATCAGGAAAGCACATCAAAACCCAATTTTCCCAAATCAAGTTAAGAACACTACCCTATTAATTCACAACTTTCCAATTTCGTGCTCTCTCGAGTGAAATTGGACTTTTTAGATGTACATTAATGTCGGCCACACACTAATGTAGTAGAAACAAGAATTAATAGAACAACATGGAAGAAGAAGAAGAAAACCATATAATTAATAATCAAAATTCATCACCATTGTTCACAACCTCAGCAAGGAAGAGAATTAGCCACTCATTTGTGGAGTAATCATCCTAAAACAAGTGTTAATCATACAAACAATTGATTGAAAGAAGAAAGAAAGAGAGAAAAACCCTTAGCTTTTTCGTCCCTCAACTGCCTGTAACCCACGTCCTTGCTCCACCAAGTCTCAATTCATTAAAAATAAGCCTAAGTGTTCTATTTATACTAGTGGGAATTTTTCCCGGAATAACAAGCAACGTGTCACGGAGGCCAACGCGGAGCACTGCCTCCGTGACACGGCGTGGACGCAGACCCTCACTGGAAATCCAGGGTCTGGGAATATAGCCTCAACGTGGCACGGCATGCAACGCGGAGGCTTGCCTCCGTGCCACGGAGCTATCGCGAGGCTTCACTGGAAATTGCCAAATTAATTCATCCTCCATGCAGTGTGCCTCCGCGATGGTAGCGTGGCACGGCTCCATCGCGGAGCCCCTTTACATTGTGCATTCCAATGTATTTTCCGTGCTCGCATCCAAGTCCAACTCCGATATTGTTCCAACATGCATTTTAGCTCCTCAAAATCATGTTTTACCTACAAAACAATGCTAATCAAGTTGGTTAGTATAAATTCACATTTTATTACCAATTACATGAAAATGTATACACATTGCACAACAAACAAGGCGAAAACGATACGTTTGAGTATCACTTGGGCATATAAATCTGCCCAAGATCACTTACCCCACACTTAAATCCTTGTTCGTCCTCGAACAACAGATACAGAACTCATGAAAATTACATCCCAACCTTTGCCACTATGGTGCGACAATTTTATGCTACGGTCATACCGATTATTCAATTTTTGGAAATCATCAAGTAAACATGCATTGTCTTAACAGTGCAATGACCTTTAATATATCAAGACTTCCTAGACTTTAAGAACCGACCCTCGACATCGGCAAACTCATGCAAATCAGCTAATCAAGATATCCGACACGAAAATCAATCTTTCATCAAGCATGTGCCCTCACAACTCAAGAGAATCTTCCCCTTTATGTTCATACGACATACAAACATTCAAGTAGGGGCATGTCAAAATTAATTTCACTCTCTCTCCCAAAAGAATTCACATGCAACATGTCATGACCCTTAGGCTTGCCCTTAGTGTATTACTCCACTAATATAAGGACATGCAATGTAAGATCACGTAGGACTTTAATGGGTTGTAATGGAGGCTATGGAACTAGTATGTATTGGATTAGCCAATAATAGTCACTAGCATCCTTAAGCGCCTTTTCAACACATTCCCATCAACTCATGAACATTGTTTCTCTCTTTTCTTTTTTTCATCATCCCATTCATGCTGGTTTACTTTCGTATGGCCCATTTCATCAAACACACTTGACATGACACAAAGGTTTTTCATGCACCTTCATTATCATTTCATTATAACAAGTGCCTCTTCAACCTTTTCATTTCTTTCCTCACTCTGCTTTTCTTTTTCTTTCCACTATTCTCAGTCTTTGACACTTTGGGAAAATTTTTCTGTTCTTCTTAAGCGCTTAAGAGTTTTGTATAGACTTTACGGCTCATGAAAAGAAGGAATAAAGCTTAGTTTATACATTTTTGGACAAAAGAAAGAAATAATCGACTAAAGGCTCAACGGGCTGACTAGGGTATACAATCACATAAAAAGGTAGAGTATGACAAGAAAAAAATAGAAACTCTCGGTTAAAACAAAGAAATGCCTACATCCTTTCCAACACTACACCTCCTTCATTTCATTTTGTACACACACCAGGCAAGTTCTAGACACTTCACAATAGCATGGAATAACAATACCTCACTTCACACTTTATGCACATGCTCGATTCAAGATGCATTCACAGACTCTTTAATTAGCCAATTACATGAATTCAAAAATTAAGCCTCAATCACACCGAATCAAATTCTACAACTTAGGTAACTCAACATATTTACAAAATTGCATGCTTTCATACGAATCACTTTTACATTTTGAACATCAGTTACATCACGCAACCAAAATTTCACAACCATATAGTAACTACAGGTTCAGTGATGCAATCCACCAAAGAAAAAAACTGAAAACTAATTAAAATCACTACTCTTACCGACTACATTTCCCTAAAGACGGTCGTCATCCATCCATCATAGGGAACGATCACTAACTATGACATCGGTTCAATGGGACTATTCTCGGTAAAAGAATCGAAAACAAACTCCGAGAAACCAAAAAATAAAAATTGAAAATTTTTTGCAAAACATCGATCATTTCGATGGGAAAATATTTACAAAATATTTTACTATGTACAAAATATTTTCACAAAAATTTTAAAAATATCGATCATTTCGATAGAAAAAAATATTTACAAAATTTACAAAATATTTACACTGGCAACCACAACCTTTCACAACACACATCAATTACCACAAAAATATGTACAGATACAAATACAAATCAGTTTGCACTCACAACCACAGGGAAACATAAACATACATACAAAACAAAGGAAGAACATACAGCAAATCAGCCCGGCCCCAGCACCTAGCTACTCCCCACCCCACACTTAAATCGAACACTGTCCCCAGTGTTCACAAAAATTAAAAATCACAAAAATTTCGGGTGGTGGAACTCCCTGATCAGTCGAAATATTCGACTTCTTCATCCGGTGCTGCTGCCTCATCGCCCATGTCCGAGTCACCTCCATCATCGTCATCGGAGTCCTCCCGACGCGTCTCCTCGTCTGTGGGGACATCATCGTCAGTGGGCTCAACGAAGGCTGGCCCCACTCGGCATAAAGCTCTGGCGTTTTCGCCAAATGGGTAATCCAGCTCCAGCTGCCATAACTCTTCCTCTGTGGTTGGTCTCCCACCAATCCGGAGCTGAAGCATTTGCATACCAAACATCCGTGCCATGTACTGATCGTCACGAGCATGTCGCTCGCCCAGTGTCAGCACTGGCCCGTGTGTGGTGTCGGGGGCCTTGATTTTGGTCACATCAAGGGCCCTCCGCTCCAACTGCGGGATGTAGTCCAAAGCCTCTTCCTCGACATCGAGGCCCCGGAGAAAGGTGGTGATAAGTCCTCCGAACCCATACCTGTGGCCCTGGTGTAGTCGGGCTCTCTTCATGGCGGATATGATGACCGCCCCAACATTAATTTCTAGCCCTTTCATCAGGGCATACACCAGGCACACACGGTCCTGGGTCACATCTGTCATGTGCACCCCCGGGATCAAGCACGAACAAACTATTTTCAGCCATATTCTTGCCTATTTGTTCATTTGAGAATACGGCAGAGTCTGGTGGTAACCCCTCTCCTTATGTCTGCTCCATCGGGCTGTGGATCGAGCCCCACACAAAGTGCGTCTGATATCGGCGTATGGTGGGGTGATGTTCAGCTGGCGGAGAACGTGGGCGTCTGTGTCCCGCGCTCCAATGATGGCATTTAATTTCTGGGGTTCCAGAGTGACAATCTGCCCTCTAATTTTTATTGTGTGGCTTCTGATGGCCGGGTTCCAATTTGCATAGAACTCCCGGACTAAATGTAGGTTGCACTCCTTGGGCTCCTGAAATATGAAGCTGAGCCCAGCTGCCTCGATTCTCTGCACAATACGGGGGAACTCCTGTGCTAGTGGTTCCCGTGCAATATGCTCCTCAGGGAAGTACTTATTCTCCTTATGTTTAGCGTACCACTTCTTCCCTTCATTGGTGATCCACCTCGTTCCGTATTGGCGGCGTTGGCCGCGCGGAACAGCTGGTGCAGCTGGGACTGCTGTGCCCAATCTCATGCGTTTTCTCTCGGTGCCTGAAGTAGATGCACCTTTACCCTTATCCTGCCTACTTGCCATTGTACCTATCAATACAAATAAACAAGCACCATGTCAAGCTAAATGCATATTAGCTTCGTCTAAGGTCGGGTTAAACTAAGTTTACCCCACACTTAGTCCTTAGCTACTCTTACGATACTACGGCAAGGATTACTTTATTTACAACCTAAACACAAACAACTATACAATTTATGCTTAGTGCGTTCACAAAAAATTTTCGACAGTATAACTTTTAGCGTACTACTCAGACTTCATACAGCTAATCCCAAACCTACCATTGCTAGCAATTCAACCATCGCACTTAGCAACGAAGACAACAAACAAACACAACGACAAAAATTCTATATACATACGAATCCAAATAACCAAACCAATTTGAACAATTTTTACATTTTCCCAAAACCCGAGAATTCGTCGTCTATTACCTCCAAACAATATTTACAATGACTATCTCAATTCACAAACACACCCCGGCATATAATTCACCAATTTATCAAGCTACCCAATTCGATTTCAACAACCCCAGCCCTAGAATTTAATTTTACAATCAAATTCGAATCATTCACGCAATCGACAAGTTCAAACGCTAATTACAACATTCCGAACATTTATCAATCAAAGAATAATTCAATTTCATGCTAAATTGCTAATTGGGGTGATTTATCTCACCTCCCATGCTCAAATTCGACTAAAATCGACAAAAACTTGAGAGAGTAGAGGAAAACATACCTTTAAGTTGAATGATCGAAGAAACTCGACAATTTGGTTGCTTAATAGCGTGGCACGTTGGTTGGGGAGGGGGATTCGGGTGTTTGGTCGCGGAAAAGAGAGGAAATGGGGGAAAAGGGACTAAAATCGAGGTTAAAAATGAAGGGAAACACGCGGGTCACCCGGCAACCCGGTGTGACCCGTCACAAAATATAGGGCAACGTGTCACGGAGGGTAACGCAGAGCCCCTCCTCCGTGACACGGAGCTAACGCGATGGCTCACTGGAATTTCTAAAAAATTCAGATTTAACCTCAACGTGTCATGGAGGGTAACGCGGAGCCCTTCCTCCGTGACACGGAGCCATCGCCCCAGTGCTCTTCCTCTTCATTTTATTCATTTTTTCATACCTTGCCTTTTCCATCCCGATTCCATGCATATTTTTCTCTGTTTGACCTGAAAATCACCTTACTAAACAAAATTGGTTAGATTAATAGATTTCCCTAACTAAAATGAAAAATACTAACTAAAACGACAAATTTGTACTAACTCAAGAAAAAGAAAAATTAAAATAAAAACTATTTACACTTTACTAAACAAAAGAAAAAGAAAAAATATTTTTCACGGGTTGCCTCCCGTGCAGCGCCTGGTTTACCGTCGCAGCTCGACATCCTTTATGCTCAATTATCCACTAGGGTGATGGACGATTTTTCACGATCATTGTCCTCCCCGCAGTAGTGCTTACATCTCTGCCCATTTACCAAGAACGTAGCACTCCGATCTTCTTGCCACAGTTCTACGGCCCCGTGAGGGGTCATTCTTACCACTTCAAACGGTCCCGACCATTTAGACCTTAGCTTACCAGGAAACAACTTCAACCTCGAATTAAAGAGCAAAACTTTCTGTCCCGGCTCGAAAATGCGATGCACCACATGCTTATCATGCCATCTTTTGGTTCTTTCCTTGTAGTACTTAGCACTCTCATAGGCATGCCAGCGGAACTCATCAAGTTCACTGAGCTGCATTAGTCTCTTTTTGCCCGCCAGCTCTAAGTCCATCTTTAGTTTTCTGACAGCCCAGAAAGCTCGGTGCTCTAATTCCACCGGGAGATGACATGCTTTGCCGTAGACCAATTGGTATGGTGAAGTTCCAATCGGTGTCTTATAAGCAGTTCGGTAAGCCCACAACGCATCGTCGAGTTTGCTTGACCAATCATTCCGTTGTGTATTCACCGTTTTCTGAAGAATCTGCTTCACCTCCCTATTTGACACCTCTACTTGCCCACTAGTTTGGGGGTGGTATGCTGTTGCCACTTTATGGTTCACCCCATACTTGGCTAGTAATTTCTTGAAACTTGCATTGACAAAATGAGCCCCTCTATCACTGATAATGGCTCAGGGTGTCCCGAACCTTGTGAGGATGTGTTTTTTCACAAACTTCATTACTACCTTGTTGTCATTTCTGGGGAAAGCTATTGCTTCCACCTATTTTGACACATAATTTACAGCCACCAAGATGTAACGATTACCAAATGACGGTGGGAATGGACCCATGAAGTCAATGCCCCATACATCAAAGGGCTCAACTTCCAGTATATTCTTCAAAGGCATCTCTTGTCTTCTGCCAATTGATCCTGTACGCTGACATCTATCACACATTTTGACATACGCCATAGAGTCTCTGAACAGTGTTGGCCAAAAGAAACTTGACTGTAGAACCTTGTGCGCTGTTCTTTCGCCTCCGTGATGCCCTCCATACAACGAAGAATGGCAGCCCCTCAACACTTCCGCTATCTGACTCTCTAGGATGCATCTTCTCATCACCTGATCTGGTCCCTGTTTGAACAAATATGGCTCATCCCATACATAATGCCGGCTGTCATGCCTCAATTTCCTTCTTTGTTAGTCTGTTGTTTCAGGTGGGTAGACTCCTCTCACTAGCAAGTTGACTATGTCTGCATACCAGGGAACTTCAGCTTCTCCCACCGCCAAGAGTTGCTCATCTGGGAATTCTTCATTTATGTTATCACTTTCCATCACATGCGACCGACTTTCCAGTTGTGATAGGTGATCTGCTACTTGGTTCTCGCTTCCCTTTCTGTCTTTGATCTCAAGGTCGAACTCCTGCAATAGTAAGATCCATCTAATCAATCTGGGCTTAGCATCCTTCTTGTTGAATAGGTACCGAATAGCTGCATGATCGGTGTACACCACAACTTTCGAACCCACCAAATAAGACCTGAATTTGTCAAATGCAACCACCAAGGCTAGCATCTCTTTCTCTGTGACTGTGTAATTGCTCTGGGCCGTATTCAGTGTTTTGCTTGCATAATAAATAGAATGGAAAATTCTATTTTTCCTTTGTCCCAATACGGCTCCCACAGCCACATCACTGGCATCACACATCAGCTCAAATGGTTGTTCCCAATCAGGAGAAGTAAGTATAGGTGCTTCTATCAATTTTTGCTTCAACTTTTCAAATGCTGTAACACACTCATCATTCAACTCAAACTTTACCTCCTTTTCTAGCAGTCTGCATAGTGGTCTAGAAATGTTGGAAAAGTTTTTGATGAATCTTCTGTAGAATCCTGCATGCCCCAGAAAACTGCGCACACCTTTCACTGACACTGGTGGTGGCAATTTTTCAATAACCTCGATCTTAGCACGATCGACTTCCAACCCCTTTTTAGATACTTTGTGGCCAAGGACAATTCCCTCCTTCACCAAGAAGTGGCATTTCTCCCAGTTTAATACAAGGTTGGATTCTTCACATCGAGCCAACACCCTGTCAAGATTCTGCAAACAAGTAGCAAACGAATTACCGAAAACAGAAAAATCATCCATAAATACCTACACAAAATCCTCAACCATGTCATGGAAAATAGCCATCATGCATCTCTGAAATGTGGCGGGTGCGTTGCATAACCCAAACGGCATCCGCCTGAAAGCATATGTCCCATAAGGACAGGTGAAAGTAGTCTTCTCTTGATCCTCCGGAGCTATGGCTATTTGGTTATAACCAGAGTACCCATCAAGGAAGCAATAATACTCCTGTCCTGCCAACCTATCAAGTATTTGATCAATGAAAGGGATGGGGTAATGATCTTTTCTCGTGGCTTCATTAAGCTTTCTGTGTCCATACAGATCCGCCAGCCTGTGACGGTTCGAGTAGGGATCAACTCATTTTTCTCGTTGGGGACTACGGTCATCCCCCCTTTCTTAGGAACACATTGAACGGGGCTGACCCACTCACTGTTTGAAATTGGGTAGACCACACCTGCATCAAGCCACTTGATTATTTCTTTCCTTACCACATCCTTCATTGCTGGATTAAGTCTCCGTTGCGGCTGAACGGTTGGTTTGGCTCCTTGCTCCATGAATATCCTGTGTGTGCAGAAAGCTGGATTAATACCCTGAATGTCAGACATTTGCCAACCCATTGCTTTCTTCCTCTTTCTGAGGACACCCAATGCTGCCTTTTCCTGTGCCTCCGTCAAGTCTGCAGAGATGATAACTGGTAACGTCTCCCCCTCCCCCAAAAAGATATATTTTAGATGGGGAGGCAATTCTTTCAGCTCCAGCTTCGGTGCCTCCTCAATGGATGGTTTCGGCCAAGGCTCTAGAGATCTCATCAATGACTGGAATTCCTGTCTCCTCGGATGATTAGGTGCCCCATTCAATAATTGGACCATTCCACACGCCTCTCTATCCCCAAAATGATCAGAATGCGTTAACGCTCTTTCCAATGGGTCTTGAGATTCAACAACCTGCCTAATTTCTCCATGTTCAACCACACTAATTTCTGAAAGCTCCTCATTTATAGCTGGCAGCTTCATGGCTTTTAGCACATCAAATACCTCTACCTTGTCATGTGCTCGCATTGTAAGTTGACCCGCAGCCACGTCAATTAATGCTTTTCCGGTTGCCAAGAAGGGTCGTCCCAAAATAAATGGGACTTCAGCGTCTGGTTCAAAATCCAGAACAATAAAATCAACAGGAAAAATGAGGGATCCCACTTGCACAAGCACATCCTCAGCAATGCCATCCGGCCTAGCTAAGGATCTGTCTGCTAGCTGCAAGATTACGGTTGTAGGTCTAGGACTCCCTAGACCTAACTTTCTGAATACCGAAGATGGCATCAGATTTATGCTCGCCCCCAAGTCACACAATCCACGAGCTCGGATACTCTGCCCGATAGTAAGCTGGATAGTAAAACTTCCAGGGTCTTTCAGCTTCGTGGGCAGTCTATTTTGGATCCGGGAAGTGCATTACTCCGTCAAAGCTACCGTGGCATACTCAGTTAGACGACTTTTGTTGGCCACGATGTCTTTAATATATTTAGCATATTTTGGCACTCCCTGCAAGACATCAACAAGAGGTAAATTAACATGTACCTGTTTAAGCACCTCCATAAATTTCTTGAAACACGCCTCCTCCTTGTGTTTCTTGAGTCGTTGAGGGAACGGGGGTGGAGGCCTTTCTGATTCAGCTTCTTTGGTCTTCCCCTTATCCGCAAGTTGCTCTCCCTCAACATCTGCTGCTCCTGACTTTTGAGGTGGTCTTTCCGGTTCCACCTCCTTCAGTTGCAAACCACTCCTCGTGGTCACTGCATTTACCTGCTTCGGATTAGGATCCGTGTCGCTAGGCAGTCCTCCTCTGGGTCTTGTGTTTTGGGCACTAGCAAATTGCCCAAATTGATACTCAAGAGCCTTGGTCGCTAATTGATTATTCTTCACTTCGGCTGCCAATTTAACATAGTCAGCCTGCAATTGCGCCTGATTAGCGATCATGGTCTTGAACATTTCTTCAATGCTAGGTGATGGTGGTGGAGGAGGGGCATTGTGATTTCTGAATTGAGATTGGTAGTTCTGTTGCCCTCCTTGATTCCTGTGCATACCCTAACCCAAACTTTGGCCTTGTTGGTTGTTGCTACCCCACGAAAAATTTGGATGGTTCCTCCAATTTGAGTTGTAGCCGCTACCAAACTGCTGCTGATTTCTTTGTGCATTGCCCACAAAGTTAACCGAATCTGGGTTTGCTCCACAGCACTCAGCTGAGTGCTCACTGCTACCACACACTTCACACCACATTTGCTAGACCGCATTGACTGAAGCTGAAGGCTGGTTCAAATTCATGTTGCTGAAGTGGTTGTTCAACTGATTCTGCAAGGCAGCTATCTGTGCAGCGATAGTTGTAAATCCATCCACTTCAAGCACTCCTGCTGCTCTCCTTGCTCCACCTCGAGATGAATCTGCATTCCATTCTGGATTGCCCTGTGAAATTCGGTTGAGCAAAGTGTACAGCTCCTCATAAGTCTTTTCCAGCACTTACCCTCCAGCTGCTGAGTCTAACAAAATTTTAGTATGGGGTTCCAAACCCTCAATAAATGTGTGTACCAACACCCCATTGGACTGATGATGATGAGGACAGTCCCGCAACATGGATTTAAATCTTTCCCGGGCTTGATATAAATTTTCTCCCTCCCTCTGTTTGAAACTTAGAATTTGACTTCTAAGTCTTGCTGTTTTACCAGAGGGAAAAAATCTTATCAAGAACTTTCGTGCTAGATCATCCCACGTTGATATAGAATTTGGTGGTTCAGCTTTTAACCACCTCTTGGCTTCACCAAGTAAGGAAAACGGAAATAGGGTGAGCCGAACATAATCAGGTGACACTCTAGCGGGTATATAAGTGTCACTTATCTCCAAAAAATTCTGGAGATGTTGTTGTGGGTCTTCATGAGGGAGACCGGTAAATTGCCCGCTTGTGTGCAAAAGTTGCACCATATTCTGCTTTAATTCAAATCTCCCTCCAGGCTCTGGTTTGCAGATACTTGAATGTACATTGTTGGCATGTGGGATTGCCACCTTGCGAACCGGCCTTGCTGCTGCTTCGTCGGGCACTAACACTGCCCTCACAACCGGTGGATTTTGTTGCTCCATTATAGTCTGTCTGAGCAACTGCAGCTTCTTTTGTAGAGCTTCTCTGCGTTTACTATGAAATTCACGTTCAGGCTATGTATAAGATTCCACCAGCTCCTTGTCCTTTGCTAGTGTTCACAGAAATCAAGTCTGCAAAATACAGGCTAAGACCAAGTTGTCAACACTTAAGAAAATAAAACAAAAATACAGTAAATTTACACTTAACACAATTTCACCAATTGCCTAGTCTCCCCGGCAACGGCGCCAAAAACTTGTTTGGGTGTTTGGTATAGGTTAAAACCGACACGCAAGTGCACGTGGTCAAACAAGTAATAAAGTGGCTAAGTAAGCCAAGTATCGAACCAAGGAGACTCTGTATAAGTAAAATTGCTTAAGTATACTATATTCTAGCTTACTTCTAATTATGCTGACAACAATGTAACCAAAAGTTAAATAATTTTTGTTTATAAATTATATACTAAAACTATTAACAAATATTTACTGCGAATTGAAACTATGGATATGAGCATGCCAAGGTTAAGAACAAGTAATGAACTTGATTATAATCATAGTTTGGTTATTCTTCTCTTCTAGTTGCTAGCCAAGAACATTAGCCTAGAGATTAAAACTCTCGTATTTAATCTCACTTAAGAATCATAAACCATCCGTCTACATTTCTGTGATCAAATGCAATTTATGACCTAGCAATACAATTCCGGTTCCTAAATTGACTAATACGGCTTTCAAGTATATTTCTATCAGGAAAGCACATCAAAACCCAATTTTCCCAAATCAAGTTAAGAACAATACCCTATTAATTCACAACTTTCCAATTTCGTGCTCTCTCGAGTGAAATTGGACTTTTTAGATGTACATTAATGTCGGCCACACACTAATGTAGTAGAAACAAGAATTAATAGAACAGCATGGAAGAAGAAGAAGAAAACCATATAATTAATAATCAAAATTCATCACCATTGTTCACAACCTCAGCAAGGAAGAGAATTAGCCACTCATTTGTGGAGTAATCATCCTAAAACAAGTGTTAATCATACAAACAATTGATTGAAAGAAGAAAGAAAGAGAGAAAAACCCTTAGCTTTTTCGTCCCACAACTGCCTGTAACCCACGTCCTTGCTCTACCAAGTCTCAATTCATTAAAAATAAGCCTAAGTGTTCTATTTATACTAGTGGGAATTTTTTCCGGAATAACAAGCAACGTGTCACGGAGGCCAACGCGGAGCACTGCCTCCGTGACACGGCGTGGATGCGCACCCTCACTGGAAATCCAGGGTCTGGGAATATAGCCTCAACGTGGCACGGCATGCAACGCGGAGGCTTGCCTCCGTGCCACGGAGCTGTCACAAGGCTTCACTGGAAATTGCCAAATTAATTCATCCTCCATGCAGTGTGCCTCCGCGATGGTAGCGTGGCACGGCTCCATCGCGGAGCCCCTTTACATTGTGCATTCCAATGTCTTTTCCGTGCTCGCATCCAAGTCCAACTCTGATATTGTTCCAACATGCATTTTAGCTCCTCAAAATCATGTTTTACCTACAAAAAAATGCTAATCATGTTGGTTAGTATAAATTCACATTTTATTACCAATTACATGAAAATGTATACACATTGCACAACAAACAAGGCGAAAATGATACGTTTGAGTATCACTTGGGCATATAAATCTGCCCAAGATCAGCAGCATCGCTGGTTGGAGCTGTTAAAGGATTATGATGTGAATATTTTATATCACCCAGGAAGGGCCAATGTTGTAGCAGATGCCCTTAGTCACAAATCCATGGGAAGCCTGGCAGATTTATAGCCCGAGCGGCAGGAATTGGCTCGAGAATTGCATTAGTTAGCCAGTTTAGCCGTTCGTATAGTAGAATCAGGAGACAATGGAACGATAATCTAGAATACCGCAGTGTCATCATTGGTGGTGGAAGTGAAAGAATGGCAGTATGAAGATCCTAGCCTGGTTCAGCTAAGAAATAGGGTCCAGTGAGGGGAAGTGACAGATTTCCAAGTAACCGAGGATGGAGTTTTGAGATATAGGGATCGCCTCTGTGTTCAAGACATGGCAGGGCTTCACCAACAAATTATTGGTGAGGTACACTATGCCCGTTACTCTCTCCATCCAGGTTCGACAAAAATGTACCATGATATAAAAGAGATTTACTGGTGGCTAGGAATGAAAAAGGGGATAGCAAAATTCGTAGCTCAATGTCCCAATTGCCAACAGGTAAAAGCTGAACATCAGAAACCAGGCAGACTGTCACAGGATATAGCGATGCCTTTATGGAAATGGGAGGCAGTTAATATGGATTTCGTAGTAGGGTTACCTCATACCAGGCGTAAATATGATTCTATCTGGGTAATTGTTGACAGCTTGACAAAATCAGCTCACTTTCTGCCAGTAAGGGCTACCTTTTCAGCCGAAGATTATGTTGAGCTCTATATTAGAGAAATAGTCCAATTGTGTGGTGTTCCATTGTCAATTATCTCCAACAGAGGGGCGCAATTTACAGCTAAATTTTGGCAGTATTTTTAGTAAGGCCTGGGGATGCAGGTTAACTTGAGCACGCCTTCTATCCTCAAACAGACGGGCAGGCAGAACGTACAATCCAGACACTCGAGGATATGTTACGGGAGTGTGTACTAGATTTTGGAGGCAGCTGGGATGAACATCTACCGCTTATTGAATTTGCCTGTAATAGAAGTTATCATGCAGCAATTCAGATGGCGCCTTATGAAGCATTGTATGGGCGGAAGTGCAGGTCTCCAGCTGGTTGGTTTGAGGTAGGAGAATCAGCATTGATTGGGCCAGATATTATTCATCAGTCAGAAGAGAGAGTAAAGCTTATAAGGGAACGTCTGTTGACTGCTCAGAGCCGCTAGAAATCTTATGCTGATGTGCGGCAGAGAAACCTAGAGTTTTAATATGGGTGACTGGGTATTCCTGAATATTTCACCGATGAAGGGTGTGAGGAGATTTGGTAAGAAAGGCAAGCTCAGCCCGAGGTTTATTGGGCCTTATCAGATTCGCCGAAGGATAGGTCAGGTGGCTTATAAATTGGATTTACCTCCAGAATTAGAATTCGTTCACCCAGCTTTTCATGTATCAATGCTGAGGAAGTGCATAGGAGATCCCTCCTGGATTGTCCCAGTCAAAGACGTCCAAATCACTGAGGAGTTAGCTTATGAAGAGGCTCCAGTAGCCATACTAGATCGGCAGATCCGCAGACTAAGAACTAAAGATGTTGCTTCCGTTAAAGTGTTATGGCAGAATAAGAACCGAGAGGAGATAACCTGGGAGGTAGAAGACGATATGAAAACCAGATATCCTCAGTTATTTCAGACTTAGTCCGATTGTGCAGCTAGAGGTATATCGTTGTTGTTGTTTCATAAGTTGAATCATATACATGTATATGTGGAGTAGTTGACTTCAGTCTATTGGGAAATGAATGCCATAGTATTGTGTGGATTACCTGTATTAGACTTTTCTGTGTTTCAGGGTTTTTGGATAGTCCATATTACAGGGGAGACTCTACCGAAATTTTTCCAAAATAAGTAATTACAAGAGTTGAGATTTCTAAGGCTAGAGTTTGACATTCGAGGACGAATGTTCTTAATAGGGGGGAGGATGTTACACCCCATAAGTTTGTAATGTCTAGTTGACCTATTCGTACGTTAGTTAAGAGTTTTAGAGTGTCATACGTACGAGGAAAGGGCCCAGGGAAAGGCCGAACGAGTGCAAAGTCGGGATTTCATGGGAGGAGGCCGAACCAAGTTGCCCAGAGGGGAAAAGTGGCACGGAGAAGCCCCCTCTGCATTACCCAAAGTGGAATGGAGCAGCCCCCTCTGCATTGCCTGGCGTGGCACGCCCGTAAATTGGCGCGATCGGCAGAGTGCCACGTTGCCTTATCTGCTGCCTCAAGTATATAAAGGCCTCACACTTAGATGTTATTTCATTTCTCATGTATTCTCATCCATAACAGGTAGGAACGAAGGGAAACTATTGAAAATCATCCGATTATGCTGATAAACGCCGTCCAAATCTAAATTAACTCCGGGTAGTGAAGTATAAGGTTGCAGAGAGCATCGCTGCGGAGTTATTTTCATAAAATACACCCGGGCGAATCATCGTCCGCCGAGCCTAAGGTTGTGGAATTATTTCAAACTAGTGTCAATATGATCACGTGCCTAAAGTAAGTACTTCTCCCTTATAGATTCCCGAGAAATTACGAGTTTTTGATCGTCTTTCGATAAGTTGAAGTATAGTCAGTATATATATATATATATATATATATATATATATATAATTTATCGTTTTCTTCGAATATAGTAATAAAGTATCCCTATTCTTCTGTTAATATGATTACAGTTGAGAAGGGCAGTTAAACACGAGCCAAAACTCGCCAGTTAATCGGTAAACAGCGAACGAGGTATGTTAAGGCATTTTCTTTCGGCAAGTTAGTTTCTTCAATATAGTAGTCCAGTATGAATCCTAGTAAAACATGTTAGGAGTATGTTATCATGTCTAGTTGTTGTTTCCATTTGAGACTCGTAATTTGTATTGTTTTGGGCTGGATTACACCTGTATAGCTTCCGTGACCACCCCAGGGTTAATAGTTGTGTCGTCGCCCGCCAGGGGCGAGGAGCGTCGCTCTATGGAGCGTCATGCCATCCCCAAGGTACAAAGATGGGGATCCAAATCCTTATATGTCGTAGTTGGCCTTATACATACCCCCACTGAGCGTTTATGCCCGGGGTGTAGATATCAGGAGTCTTCCGGACTCAAACACAGCTATAATTAGGGGCCAAGCGTGCCCAGTTGCAGATCCAGGGGATTGGCAGGACACTTATAGCTGGTAGTTGACTCAGTATGACCTAGATAGGGGTATATAGATTGAGGTGTACTCACTAGGGCTAATGGGGGCCCAGGTAGGTTATTCTGTGTTGATTGTACCTTCCGGCTTATGGGGGCTAGGTAAGGCTTATGTTTGCTTTAGTTACTGATAGTTAGACAGTAATACGCCTTGTTTGTCAGGTATGACCCCTACCCTCCTTATTACAGTTATGTGTAGCTTTGATTTTACTACTTCAGTCATCTTCAGTCCGTTTTCTTTACTTCAGTCATTGTCAGCCCTATTTCTTACTTTCAGTCATTTAAAGTTACTGCCTTATATATTCAGTACCTGTGGTACTGACGCCCTCTTCTGGGGTGCTGCATTACTTGCTTGTAGGTGCAGATAGACGAGGAGCAGGTCCCTCGTAGTTCCAGTCAGTCATACAGAGCCGTCAGGTCCCTTCTTCCGGAGTTGGTGTGATAGAGGTTTACTTCTTTTGTTTGTACAGTATGGGTAGGTTGGGGCCCTGTCCCGACCATCTTATTACTCCTAGAGGTTTGTAGATTGTGTTACTTCCCTGTGGTTAGATGATATCGACCGTGTGGGGCCCATATGTGTTTTAGATGATATTGGTCGTGTGGGGCCTTGTTTAGTTGTTGATTGGTGGCCTTGTCAGCGATAGTTCAGTTTAGCATCTGATTTTACTTTTCAGTTGCAACTAGATATCATGGTGGCCTTGTCGGCCCGCATAGGACTCCTATGATTGTTTTTCTCTGGTTAGCTATTTATTTTCACAGGTGGCTATAGGCCTTGTCGGCCGGGGGTTGTATTTGCAACCGCTATATAGATCATTGTTTCTTGATTCTAGAGTTAGAATCAGCCCTGCACCAGAGGTGCTTAGGCTCAGTCAGCTCAGCAGTTCATGTCCTAGTAGAGCACCAGGTGCCAGTCATGCCTCCCAAGGTGGGACGTGACATTAAGGCTTTGGTAAATATATCAACAATCTGCTCTTCAGTAGAACAAAACATAATTGAAGTATGACCTTTCTCAACATCATCTCTAAGGAAATGATGTCGTATGTCAATATGTTTTAGTTCTCTTATGTTGAACTGAATTTTTGGCAATGTTGATGGTACTAGTATTGTCACACAAGATTGGAACACATCCAACATTAATACCAAAATATAATAGTTGTTGCTTGATCCATAGTAACTGGGCACAACATGATCCGGCCTCCACATATTCATCCTCAGCAGTAGACGAGGCTACTGAGTTTTGTGGACTATGAAATCAGACATGGTCCAATGAAGTGTGCCATCCGTGTAGTACTTTTCCTATCAACCAAATATCCTGTATGATCAGCATCTGCATATCCCACCAAAGAAAAATTACTTCCTTTAGGCTACCACAACCCCAAATCAGTTGTTCCCTTCAAGTACCTAAAAATTCTCTTGACAGCCTTGAGATGTGATTTTTTGGGATTTGCTTGGAATCTAGCACACAAACCAACACTGAAGACAATGTCAGGTCTACTGGTAGTGAGATATAGATGATAGCCAATCATACCTCTATAAATCTTTTGCTCTACAGATGGACCTGATTCATCAAGGTCTAATTTAGTGGCAGTGGAAATAGTAGTATCAATCTCCTTAGCAGTCTCCATGTTGAATCTTTTGAGTAGCTCCTTCACATACTTCTGCTGATGGATCAGGATCCTAGTGGGAGTTTGCTTAATTTATAATCTAAGGAAGAAATTCAATTCTCCCATCAAGCTCATTTCAAACTCTCCATTCATTAGCTTAGCAAAATCTTGAGTCATGAGGCTATTGGTTAAGCCAAATATGATGTCATCCACGTATACTTGCACAATCAATAGATCCTGTCATTTTAATCTCAATAAGAGTGTATTGTCAATTTTCCCTCTTGTGTGCTCATGTTGCAACAAGAATTCTGAAAGCCTTTCATACCAAGCCCTAGGAGCTTGCTTCAGCCCATACAAGGCTTTGTTTAGTTTGTAGACATGATCAGGAAATTCAAAACTCTCAAAGCCTGGAGGTTGCTTCACATATACTTCCTCCTTTAAGTATCCATTCAAAAAGGCACTCTTAACATCCATTTGATAAGGAGTGAATCCTTTGAAAGCTACAAAGGCTATGAGTAATCTGATTGCTTCAGGTCTTGCAACAGGAGCAAATGTCTCATCATAGTCAATTCCTTCTTCTTCATTATAACCTTGGACCACCAGTCATGCTTTGTTCCTTGTAATTGTTCCATGCTCATCTAACTTGTTTTGAAATACCCATTTTGTGCCAATTACAAATCTTCCTTCAGGAGGAGGTACCTGGTGCCACACTTTGCTCCTTTCAAATTGGTTTAACTCTTCTTGCATAGCCAATATCCAATCTTCATCAAGAAGAGCCTCTTTTACCTTTTTAGGCTCAGGTTTAGCTAATAAGGTATTAAAGGCACACAAAATTTTCAACCCTGATCTGGTTGTGATCCCAGAAGTGAGATATGTGAGAACATTTTCAATCCTTGTGAGTTTCCTGCATCTGAGTTGGTTGGCTGCATAGATGTTTGCTCAGCTTCATTATTTGTCGTTCCCCTTGTCAGTGGGCCCATATTTTGTTCAACAATTGAAGCAGGTGATGCAACTTGTTCTTGAGTATATTCATCAGTTTCACTTTCATCCTGCATGTTAGTCTCAAACATAACTCAAGATTCATCAAAAGTAATATGCACACTTTTCTCAACACAATTTGTTCTTTTATTTAACACCCTATAAGCTTTACTGTGTTGGGAGTAGCCCAAGAAGATTCCCTCATCACTTCGGTCATCAAATTTTCCCAGATTGTCTTTTCCATTATTATGAATGAAGCATTTGCACCTAAAAATTTTAAGATGAGCAAGATTAGGCCTCCTACCCTTGATTAATTCATAGAGAGACTTCTCTAACATGGGTCTATATACATCTATTCACTATATAGCATACAGTATTTAAGGCCTCAGCCCAAAGATTTTTTGCAAGATTACTTGCAATCATCATTGTTGATGTGTTGTGGATTTACACCCTTTTGACGCTCAAAACTAAGAAAATAGCATGGACTTAGGTGTGTTGATGTGGATATGAGGCACTTTTCCTTTCGTTGCAGGATAAATTGGTGTTGGAGTTAAAAAATGCAAAAAAATGCCTGAAGTATGCAAAATAGGCTCAAAGTGCAGTCCATAGTACGAGCCATAGGAAGGTCCTACGAGTCATACTGATGGCCATGAAAAGTTGCAGAAGGCTAAGGTTGAACAGATGCAATTTACGAATCTCAGTACGAGTTGTACCAAGTTTGTATGAGTTGTGGTGATGTAGTCATGAAAAGAATCAGAAAATTTGCATAAGAGGCTAATTCCTGCTACGAAAAGCAAGTATGAACCATAGGAAGAAGGTACGAGTCATACCATGGCGATCGTGATAAACTTTAGAAGAATTTCAAGGTTTCAGAGTCAAGCCACGGGATCTCAGTACGGATCTTAGGATGGAGGTACGAGTCGTACTAGGATCCAACACTTAGCCAAAACCCAGCTAGTCATGCAAGGTATGAAAGGATGGTACGAGTCGTAGGATGCTGTTACAGGTCATAGGTTGACTCGTGATGAAGGCAGAACCAGATATGAAAATTCACCCTGTCATCCTAGGAAAAGGATTCTTGTATCTGTATAAATACTTTTTAGGTTTTATTTTTAGAGAAGGAGAAGAGAGGTCGGTAGAGAGCAGATTTGGCCAAAAAGACATTAGAGAAAGAGAGAATTGAGTTGATTCGACTTGTGATCAATCTTTTCTTGAATTCGTCTTGTTCTTGCTATTTATTCTTGAAGATTTTGTTGAGTAATTAAAGAAAGTGTTTTTTTGTTTAATCATGAATGCAATTCACAACCTTACAACTATGAGAGGCTAAAACCTCCATAGCTAGGGTTGTGGGAACCATGGTGGATTAACAAGCTAGGGTTTCACAAAGTGATTTTAAAACCAATACAAACACTTATATTATATTCTCTTCATGCTTAAATGTTTCTTAACGGTGCGCAACGTTAGGACTTGCCCAAATTCTTTACTTGCTTAGGATAAGAGGTGGAGATTAGGAAAAGAGAATTACAACAGAGCCTTGATTTTGATAATCATTGCATTAACTTGAGTTGTGGTCGCAGGATAGTTAAATCTGGAACTTAGTGATAACGGATAGTTTGAAACCGTTAATGAGACTTGGTCGAGTAATTGAGTATAGTCATTCAATAAGGACTGGTCAATCATTTGAATGAACCTAAGTTATCAGTTCTATCAGTAAGTATTAGTGATAGTTACGAGTGTATACTCAAAGCAGTTATGTACCCATGGGAACAGAAACCCTGGTTAACCTTTAATATTGACTCAACACCAGATTTTTAATAATTGTTTTTATTATTGATTTTCTTCAGAACACCCAATTTTGAAGTAACTACCTCACAAGTTCACTTACCAGCTGTAATCTAGTTCTCCCATATTCCCTATGGGTTCGACCCCAACCTCTAGTTGGGTTCTTTATTGACAACGTCCGCTTCATACTTTCAGAGGAGGTGTGGTTTGAGCTTTATCAATTATTTTAGCCATATCTTCTATAGTCCTGTTTTTCCTTTCAACTATTCCATTTTGTTGTGGTGTACTTGGAGCAGAGAAATTGTGATCTATTCCATTTAATGAACAAAATTCTAGGAATTTTGCATTTTCAAATTCTGTTCTATGGTCAGATCTTATGAAAATTAAGGAAGTGTCTATCTTCTTTTTTCCATCTTTTTAACAAAAATAGAGAAAGTGTCAAAGGAATCATCTTTAGAAGCTAAAAACAGGGTCCAAGCGAACCTGGAGTAATCATCAATAATAACAAGATGTATCTTTTACCACCTCTTCTCGTTACTCTCATGGGTCCACAAAGATCCATATGCAACAGGTCTAGACAGCTATTTGTGCTGACTTAATTCTTTGATTTGAATGATGATCTCACCTGCTTCTCCCTCATACAAGCACTACAGACTTTGTCATTTTTGAACTTAGTTTTATGCAAGCCTATAACTATGTCATCTAAATCAAGTTTATTTAATTGTTTCAAACTAGCATACCCAAGTCTTTTGTGCCAGAGAAGGGGATAACAATTCATTGCACTAAGACAAGTCATATTTGTACCAGGCATTTCCATGATGTCTACCTTGTATACATTTTTGTGTCTGCTTACACTTAGTACAATTTTCTTTGTATCCAACCTTTTGACTTTGCATCCTGCAGAAGTAAAAGTTACCTTGTTGCCTTTGTCACACAACTGAGATATACTCAGTAGATTATGCTTCAATCCATCAACATGGTACACATCTTCTAAAGCTTTTGTTTCTGAACTTCCAATTTTGTCAATTCCAGTAACAGTAACCTTTTTTCCATCTCCAAAGGATACATTCCCCCCTTTAGTGGAGTGAGTAAAAGGAATTTTTGTTTATCTCCAATCATCTATCTTGAACAAGCACTATCCATGTACCAATGCTTGCTCTTTTTCACTCTCACCTGTAAAACAATTCAGGGGTTATTTATAGGAACCTAGATAAGCTTGAGTCTTTTTTTGTGGTCAAAAGGGTGAATCAAGTTTCTTCTTGTCCAGTATGGCAACAAGTTGTTAGACCTGTTCCTACGAGCAATTTTGTACTTATTTCCTTTAGCCAACAAAGTACTCCTGAATCTGCTTCTAGCTGCCACTGGACATTCAGTGGTAGGATGACTGTTTTTACCACAAAAGTAACATTTATCTTCAGTGACACTTGTTTCTTTATGAAAACCTATTCCAGCCCTTTCATTGTGAACCCTTCCACTTAGATTATTTATAATTCTAGACGACTTGGTCCACTTATTAGCTTTTTCAAGATTAATTTTTATCCTTGAAACTTCCAAACCCAATTTTCTTACTTTTTCCTTTTCACAGAAATAATTAATTTTACAGTGCTTGAGATCAGACTCAACCCTTTTTAGATTCTCACTTACTTCTTCCTTTTGAGATGAAGATTCTTTCAGATTTTCACTAGCAGACTCAAGTTTGATAATTTGTTCCTTCAAAGCACAATTTTCCTTATCAGTGATATCTTTTTCATTTTTAACATCAATGAATTCAAATTTTAAACTAGAAAGAGCATTGAATAACTGATCTCTATCAGAAGTGACTTCCTGAAGTTTATCCGTTGCAGTATTCATCATAAAGATAAGTTTTCTTTTAGACAGAGTGTGGATGTTTTCATTTAGGTCAAAGAAGCTTACCTCAGAGTTCTTGTCCTCTTCTTCAAGATCAGAGTCTCCTAGAGCAATTAATGCAGTTTCATCAACTTCAGTGTCAGACTCATCAGATTCAGATCCCCAAGCAGCCATCATTGTGTAGTTTTCCTTCTCCTTATTTTTTTCCTTTTATTTCATTTCTTTTTCAACTTTCTCCTTCTCAACCCTCTCTTTTCTCCACTCAATTTCCCATAGTGGACAGTCTTTAATCATATGATCAGTTTTGTAGCATTTGTAGCAGCCAACCGAGAACTTCTCATTGGAACTTTTTTGCTACTCGATCCTTTCTTAACGTAGCTTTTTTCTTTCTTGAGAAATTTTTTAAACTTCTTTGCTAGAAAAGCTATGTGACCATCATCACAATCAGACTCATCGCTATCACAAGCCTTAAGAGCCAGTGACTTTTCTTTGTTTGAATCATCCTTCTTAGAATCATCCATGTTCATCTCATACGTCTTTAGGTTCCCTACCAACTCATCAAGCATCATGGTAGAGATGTCTTTAGCTTCCCGAATAACAGTGACCTTGACATTCCATTTTACTTTAGGAAGGATCTGTAAGACTTTGTCAACCTATTCTTCAAAGGTGAGTACTTTTTCCAAGGAGGATGTTTTTGGTTATACATATATTTTCACAAATAAACTGTCCAAGACTAATTACTTTAGATATCTCTTCACAATAATTATGATAGAGAAAGTACCAATTCAAATTGAATGGATTTAAAATAATGTTACAACATGGATCGGGATGAATTTTTTTTTCATTTTTATCCATTAAATAATATTTAAATTTAATCACTTGAAAAGTCTGTTTTAAATTGTCAAGTTGCAAATAGTTAGTTACTAAGATCTGATTATGAGTTATTAAATGGTAAGATGAATAAAAATTCTCAAGTTCATTTACTAGAGAGGCGAGTCTTGTGATCATTTCTTGCAAAGAGTCACTTTCCTTCATCTTGAATATTTAATCTTCAGTAAATAGCATAGCAACTCTGAACTTCCTGGCCTGACTTGTTCCTTCATGAGCTTGATCAAGGCATCCCATATCTATTTTGCTGTTGAGAAATTTGAAATTCGATTATACTCATCAGGACCCAACTCATATACAAGGATGTTCTTCGCTTTGGCATTCTTCTTGAGAGACATCAAGTCATTAGCAGTAAATTCAGATCTTACTTTTAAAACTTCGACTCCATCCATCATCTTCTTTGGTATAACAGGTCCAGTAGTGATCCCATCCCACAACTCATAATCTTCGGCTTCGATAAAAATTTTCATGCGAGCCTTCCACCAAATGAAGTGTGATCTGTTGAAAAGAGGTGATCGAATGGTTGACTTCCCTTCACAGTGTCTAATAGGTAGTGCAGAATTCATCATATTCTATCTTAGGTGTTAGCCTTTTAAGATAAACTTGCTCTGATACCAATTGTTAGGTTGCACGACCTAAGGATTCTTCTTAAACTTAATTGTTTGCCTACAAATGAAACAAGTCGTCAGACGTGTTTCACTCAACAATGAATTTAGCGTGAAAAACACCCGACTCAAAAGGTAAAAACCACGACTTGTACTCCACATGATTTTCTCCAACTTCACTAAACTCCAAGAGCCTCTCCAAACAGTAGATTACAACTCTTGTAATCTCAAAGGAATTATAAACTCTAATTCCTAGCTGCTTACACTCCTATTCAGTAAAAGGTATTTTCAAACGTCTTCCTAGTAACACTACTTGAAGAGAAAAATCTTCTTAATCTAGTTTATAACTTATGGAATTAAGAATACATCAATTACAACTCAATGAAAAACTCCTAGTACAAGATTGCTAACTCTAGCTTATCACTTTACTAGAACAAGTTTGTCTAACTCTTCACACTCAGATTATTGCAAGAATCTCACCCAATTGCAATGTGCTATTTTCTCTCTTTATCAGTGTACATTTGTTTCTGAGAAGTCATACTTCTATATATATACAACTATCCAAAGAGTTCATCTTCCTTCCAATCTCTTTGCAGAAACACCTTTGCCCGCCTTAGAGGTCCACTCCATGTAGGAGTCTTCCTTTTTTTGTTTACACTATTTTTCTTTTCTATTTTATGATACTCAATATTTTTAACAAATATGAATAAGATGGATAAGATTTTTCCTATCTTAATTAGAGATAGTAGAATCGAGTCATAGAACAAAAATAATTTTGTTAGGAAGGTTTTTCTCCTGTATAATAAGTTTCACATGACGTGAATTCAAATTAGTTAGAAGCCTCAATATGACTATTGGATACTGAATGAAAATTTTGAGAAAGTGGGACCCTCAAAGTTTTACCTTTTTTATTGTTCAAAATGAATAAAATTTTTAAAGTTCAAAGATGTAACAATTATTATTATTATTTTCAAAATTACCCTTTTTTTTAATAAGTTTTTCATTAAGTATCTGCGATTTTATGAAAAATTTGGGAAGAAAAGAAAAGAATAATATTGATAAGTTATCTTTTAATTAATATCTTTAATTAACTTTATTAAAAGATATTTCATACCCAAAAGTTCATTTATGTTAAAATAAAGGAGTACGAAACTGCAACCACACAATGTATAAGCCATGTTGAGATTAATTCACCTCTTTTAAGCCCCAATAATGTATTGGTTATTTTGAATTTAACGAGGACAACCAATTCTCCAATTCTCACACTTTGTTAGGATTTCTTTGACTGTTTCAATTATCAAAAATTAATTTGATTAATTTTTTTGAAACAATATAAATATTTCAGAAATTACACAAAGTAAATTGCTTCTTTTTCTTTTTCTATCAAAATAATGAGATGATGAAATGATACATCTTTTAACATCATTTAGTTTGAATATCGAAAAATAAGTGATGCCTGAAAAAGTTAAAGATATTAATTCTTATTTTATGTATATTGTCATATATATATATATATATTATAACAATGATGTTAAATACAAATATGATACAAGATTCTTAAAGGGGGAAGAATTGTGACAAAAGGTTATCAACTGTTATAACTTGGGCTAGAAATAAGGGATTTGAGAATCCATATCATTAGCTATAGTAGCTGTAATAATTATTGCTAACATATTTATTCTAGCAATCCCTTTTTAAGTATATAGTCAAGCCCCGTTATAATAATCATTCGTTATAATAGCATTTCATTATAACGGTTTGATTTTTTTCAGAATCAATTTTTTATGTTATATTTTATTTTTCTATAACAATGTCTTACCTCTAACAATAATTATGTTCAGTATAACGATACACTCTTTGTAAAATTACCCCTCTATAACAGTCATACGCAAATATTGTGCTATGATATTTTGTAAGAAATATATTATGTATAAAAATAAATATTAAAATATTTATGATAATCATCACTAATATCATGCACATATTAAATTTTAATTACGAATATATAAAATAAAAAATTATATTAAAGTAGCATCCACGAGATATGGCTGTAATCAGAGGCGGACCCACATAGGATAGTTGGGATGCACGTGCACCCGTTAACTTCGAAAAAAAATTATGTATATATACGTAATATATACCTAAAAAAGGATTATATATAAGTTTGTACACTCTCAAAATTAAAATACTACTTGGTGCATTGATTTAATGGGTGCACGCAATATATGTGTGCGGATTGGCAGCTTGTGTTTGAATCCCTTCGCTGCATTTTTTCTTGTTTTTTCCTATTAATTAAAACTATAAATGTAAATGTGTAAACGGGTGAAAAACTCTAACCTACATTCATATACTAACATTATCTTTTTCTTGTGATAATCAAAAAAAAAAAATCAGAGGGACAATGGTGAATTCGGATCTCTACTCTTTTTCTCAATTAAATATTACGATATGAAAAATCAGAACGTGATGTGCAACTAACCCATGACACATCATGTGATGCAGTCTACTCCAAATCTCAATCTCATGCTTTCCAAAGTAAAACAAAAATAGATAACCATCCAATACTTTTTTCATCTTAAAATATTTATTATTTTTATTAAAATATTAGTATTTGAATATGTGTGATGCACGTATATCTCAATTAAATTATATATATATATATATATATATATATATATATATATATTAAATATGTTTATGTTAATAGAGTAACTGAAAAATTAAAGGGAAGAAGTTTAACTTCTATTTGATATATAATCACCCTACTTGAATGACTTGACTGTTTAATATAAAATTACTATGATCGTTGTAGAATTGGACAACTAAATTTAATTAGGAAGGTGCTAATATAATGAGAGAAATTTTGACGTAGTTAGATGTAAATATGTGATATGATCATATCTAACACAGTACTTTGTTATAGCGAATATTCTTGGTATATTTTCTATTCGATCCTATATTTGATTACTTAGTCATGATTAAAACTCTTGTTATGAACTACAAAAAATATAATTATAACGTTCTGAAATTTTTTTTATCATTTCATCATAACCTAAAAAGTTATTTCAATTTAGACGGTTAATGTAGCAGATTATTTAGCTAAAAAAATAAATTTGAATAAGGTGAAGAAGGAGCATATCATGTTATGCCAAAAATTATTTTTTTATCATCATACTCAAATCAATAGGGTGGCACAATAGGAATGCAAGGGGATTTAACAAAATCTCATTTGCTAAAGAATTATACTATGTAAATGGAGCATATATATATTATTGAATCACCATTATATAAAACTAGTGAAAAAGCGCGGTTAAAAAAATAGTGCTAAGCTAAAAGTAAATTATATATATTTAATTAATTTCTTTTTCATTTTTTATATCATATCGAGTTTTTCAAATGAAAAGAGAAAGATAAATGATAGAACTTTTTTTGTTTATTTTTTCCGCATAAGGTATTTTATTGTTTAAATTGTTAGTTAGTTGACACAAGTGCGACAAAAATAAAAGACAAATACTTTTTTATCCTTCTCTAATTTTTATGTGATACAAAAAGTTAAAGTGAATCGGCATTTTTATTTTATTCATATAGTAAATCGTATTATGACATACATATAACCAATCTACGAGCATATATAATATTTTGAAAGGGAGAATCCAACGACATTACGCCATCACTTTCGCCACCTTCATAGCCATATTATATTAAAGTTGCGGCGATTTGAGAATTAATTTGAAAAAAAGAAATTTTTTTGTCAATGATTAAACATGTTTGGAACTTGCGAATTATGTTTTATTAATATTTTCAAACTTCTCATAGTTGGGTCATTTGTTTTCTCTTAGAAACCTCTTTTTTTTTAAATCTCCATTTCCTCGAAATCTACCTCTCTGCAGGATATCGTAACTCAGAATCAATCACAAACCTTGGCTCTAAAGTTTAACAAAGCACCAAGCATTAAATAATACATCAAAATAAAAGGAATATTTACTTTCTTCAGTATATAAAACAAAATTATATAGGAACTTTAATTTAACATGATAAAAAAAATTATTCTACTCTTATTGCCATTTTCCTTATCACTCATTCATGAAACACAAGACGTCATATGTACAAACAACAAATTAAAAAAAAAGAGTAGAGATTACCCTTAAAAATAACATTTAATTCAAATATGAAACAAAATAAGATTTATAAAATAATAGTACATGTCTAGAATATAAGAGTTCTGGAGAAAAATAAAGCATAGAATATAAATTGAATTAATATTAAAAATTCATGTGAAATTAAAAAGTGTGCAGCAATGTCTAAGACAATGAAACAGAAAAAGAAAGAAACACCTACATACCTTGAATTCCACAAGAAATTCTGAATATCAAAAGTGCTCTTTGTAATCTTTTTGGATTATAGGTGTCTCGATTGAATATATATATATTCTTCAAGAATCATGGTCATATCTGCTTAAACTTGAATCCTCAATTCACATATAAGGTGTCAAAATTTATAAGTAACATATTATTTGGGGGTTATGGACTTGAAAAGACAAGATTAAAATTAGGAGTTATGAAGATGAGAAAGTGTGAGTTAAAGATACAAGATTAATGAACATTATTAGAATAGAAGTTATGAGAATGAAAAGGCGTGAGTTATGGAGATGACTTTTTAAATGAAAATACGGTAAAGTAAATTATTATGTTATTATAATAAAGTGAATGAAGGGGAAAATGTCAAAAAAAAAAAGAGAAAAAAGAAAAATGCGATTGAAGGTCATAAAGATGTGCCACATCATCTTGGCTATACCTTACTTTAGTATATATATAGATTTTTTGAATCTCCTTAATTGAACCATGCTTCACCAACCAAAGTACATATTGATTTTTTTCTTTAGTTTGATTATTAAAACTTTTTTAGTCTTTGTTCAACAATTTTATATTTGATCACTTACAAAGATAAAAAGTTATATGTTGTAATTAAAAAAAAATAATTATAATTAAAAATTATGACAGTAAGAGAAATGCACGTGAAAACATCTTTTTGATCATATATATGGTGAAAATAGTATTACAACAATTGATTAATAACAAAGTAAGAGTAGGTCAATTGAATAGTCCATGAAGTGAAGTAGTCATCAGAAAAAGAGCTTCTTTAAAATGAAAATATAAAAGTTACCTGAGTATTGTAGTTGAAGTTGAATACCACACGAAACCAGATTATCATGCTTTCGACATTTTGCTTTCTATTTTTACAATGTAATAGTAATAAATTATGAGTAAATACTATGTTATAAATGTTACTCTTGTAAATGTGGGAGCATGGAGGACCAAATCAATAATAGTTGGAATAGGAAAAGGTGATATTCTAAATAATATTATTAAGAAATTATGTAAAGGTGTAGCCTATAAGGTAATTATTGGCATTTCAAAGTAGCTGATTTTATAGTTGTTAATTATTAATAAAATTTATTTATTTAGTTAAAGGATAAAATTATCATTCAATTTTAATCAATAAATTTATAAATTATGTATTTTAACAGTCACAATACTCACAGACGTAATAGTTCCTAATACATTTGTCTTTAATGGTTTAAATTAAATATTTAACCGTTTTGTCTTTTTATATTAATTGAATTAATGAACAATAATTGGATACTTAAATTAAAGGGTAAAATAGTCATTCAATATTTAATTGACACTTTGATAATTTAACTTTTAATTTTTAGTAAAATAGTCATTCAATATTTGATTGACACTTTGATAATTTAACTTTTAATTTTTTTTCTTTCCACTTTTAGAATATTATAAATATATGATATGATGAGATGTAAATTGTCACATTGAAAATTATAAAAATAAATAAAGTCATCAGTAATTAAGATACATTTATAAAAATATGGAAAGATATTAGTGAAATTGATACCCTACACCTAACAGGATCTTGACAATAAAAAGGATAATACCTAATCAACTACTCTAATTCCTAAAGAAAATGATAGAATTGCATCTGCTGAAATGATCAATGACAGAAATAATTAACAGAAGGTGAAAAATTATCCCCATTAAGTAGTGTCTAAATTATTTAGTGATAAGTAATTTCACTACTAGGTAAGGGGTAATTCTGTTGTTTAATTTTTAAAGGATATTTTCGTAATCTAACTTTCACTTTTTGGCTTTTCATTTATATAGTAATATGATATTAGCCACTTGATTTAAACAACTGATATAATTATTGAAAATCTTATGAAAAATATTTGGTTACAGAACTGGTAGAAAATTCATTATAGTTCAAGGTGTGTTAACGATACCATCCTTAAGAATATTTTATCCAGTATAGATGTATCTCCCATAATTCAACAAATTCTTCTAGTATAATACTAAAAACACATAAATTATTAATTAATAAAGATTAAATAAAAAAATCCAAGATAATAAAGTGCAGGAGGAAAAATTAGAAGAAAGAATTATTTTTCTTCTACCACACATCCACAATCAAGTTGAAGGATGTAATATATACAAAAGAATTGACAAGGTAAACATTCTTATTGTAATTTGTAAGAGAAATGTCTCAACTATGCATTTAATAGCCATTAAGGCTAATCGGTACTCATTTAAATTGATTGGTTACAATAATCATTTGAATTATGAATAATGGCTATTCAAGGAGAGGAAATAAATTTCAGCCATTAAGGTTATAGAATTAATTGTCTTTCAAATGCAATTGTAATTAAAAAAAATAACTTTCTTTGAGATATTAAATTAGTTTTTCAACAATCCCCTTCATATCTCAAAAAGAATATAAAGAACCAAATTAAAATAAAAAATTATGCTAGATTTCACATTTAAGTATAATGCGTCGAATTTGATGTCTCGTAGAGAATGAATCAGACTTATATAAAATAAGATTAAATCTATATATTGTCGCGCCCCATTTTTCCTCGCGGAAAGCGGGATACAACATGTGACAACACTTTAAGGGTTTATTAATTTGAAGAGTCGCCACCTAATGGATTAAGGTGCGTTAGGGCACCGTTCTAAGCTATGTTTGTTACCTAGGTTACCAGAGTCGGGCAAGAGCTTAAATTACCTCGAAAGAAAAGTGTTAGGCACCTTTTGAGGTCCACAAATGTGGTTTGCGGCCGGATTCATTAATGGGGGAATAAGTGAACAAATAAGGCTAATTCTAACCTATATTATTTGTATTTAAACGGTTGATAAAATAATGAAAAAATAAACTTTTTTTAGACAAGCGAGAAGAAAGAATTTGGACAGAAGGAAATTCAAAGTGAATTTATCTTATTTTATTTTTTTTACAATAAATATAAAAGTTGTGGCAAATGAAGTAAAACATAAATAGTAAAAACAGAACAAATTATTAAAATCCATATAACAAACAAATAAATAAATATTTATTTAATTATGGAGCCGAACCTCAATGAGGCGCCTACCTATCCCTTAAGGGAATCAGGCCGAACGTAGTTCTACTCAAAAGAGAGATTGTTTGGCCTAATGGGATCACCCCGTGCAACTTAAATAATATTTCGCAATCCTTTGAATTGCTCGTATTATTTAGCGAGCACAGACTATCATTTCCCATTTACCCACCTAGTTGATTATTAACTTAAAATGTTCTATGTGATGAACTAATGTCCTAGTATTTGCTTACCCGTCCCGATCTTAAAGTCCAAAAGGCATTGGACAGCTATTTTAGATTTTTGGGTCTAAAATCTTAAGGTTGTTAAGAAAGCGATTAACAACAGACAAGGTCAAGCAAAAATAATAAACATGTAAAGGCTTCACGTAACCTCAAAACCTATGAGCATGATTTCTAGATGGATGCAAGTAAATCCTATGAATATGATTTCTAACGCAATATTGATTTTGAAACAGCCAACACTTACGGTGGTGATTTGAAAAGAATGTGATTAAAATTTCAACAATATATGATCATATAAGCAAAAATTGTCGGGTAGAGGGATACACTTGCAAATCGGTTCAATATCTGCACAACTTATTATATTCTCATTAGCATGTAATTATACAAACCCGTCAAACAGTAATTATTATTACATACGATATTAGATGATATTTTATTCATACATCTCTAAAACCGCTAATCATTCTATTTAACTATCATTTGAAAGCAAGGTTCCTGATTAAAGAATTAGACATGATTCTCAATGTGCAAATCAAGCATACAATTAAATCCTATATGCATGATATCTAACGATTATCAAATTCATATGTTTTGAAACTTTATGAGCAGTTTTAGAAATAAGTTACGTTTATGAATCTGATACTAACGACAGATTTTTAGCAAGTTTTGCATATTGCCATAAAAATATGCTTGCACGTAGACCTCAAAACATGATTCCTAACTGAAATGGTCAAATTCAGGGTATTTCTATAAGTAAGATTTTCAGGAATTAAACATAGAATAAAATTCTGGTTAAGTAGTTAAGTCCTATAGGCATGATATCTAACGTTGTGTATGTTGTAAAATCCTATAGCCATGATTTCTACTGCGAGTTTAAAAATAAAGCAACAAAGAGAATAAACCCCCCCCCCTCCCCCCCATAAGAAACCCCTTCCACTATTTATTATCATTTTTTACAATTATTACAAATTGAGAAAAATAAAATAACAAATAAATACAAACATTAAAACAAAATAAATAAATAAATAAATCCATGGTCCTTTGTATCCCGAGTGACTCTTCAATACTTGCCTTCGTAAGAAGACCTGTTACGTAATGAAACAAAACGACAAACATATATCGACAACCTAGACCTAAAAGCAAATCATATTTAAGCTTGTATCACATAGGGAATAAAGTATCATAAATTCAGGACCAAAAACTACTATAAAAATATACATGTAGCATATTTAAAGCATGTCATTGCGAGAGTATAATATAGAAAGTATACTAACCGATTGAAGGAAACTTAAAGAGAATTCTTGAAAATAGATCCTTATTTTAAAGTATTGCTAAAAGAGAAGCTTTCCTTGCTTGGAGGAAGAGTTGAACTTATTTTTGCTAGCAAAAATCAATGTTCAAATGTCAATAAAAGAGGACAAAGGGTTGCTTTTATAGCCATAAAGTCAGAAAGGATTAAAGGAAAGAGACAAAATGGGAAACTCAATCAAAGGAATAATTTTCCCTTAATTAGCAAAGCCAAAACAGATTTTTAAGAGCTAGATGTATTTTTTATAATAAGCAGATAATAAATCAACGCAAAAGGAAGGAAATAAAATCTGTCACACGAGTTCCCTTAAATATGGTCAATAAAATATATTAGTCATAAATGCCCTTTTATCAAAGAAATCTTATCCTTAATTAATAAACCCTGGAACTACATGGAATATTTATTGTAAATTAATAAATAATAAATCAAATATGGCAAATCAAATCAGTCATTACTCTAAATATTATTTTCCTTAATTAATCAGAAACTAAAACTATATAGAATATTTATTATTAATAAATAATATCAAATAGGGCGAATTAAATCAGAAATTACTCTAAATATTATTTTTCTTAATTAATTAGGAACTAAAACTATATGGAATATTTATCATTAATAAATAATACCAAATAGGGCAAATTAAATCAAAAATTACTCCAAATTAAACGAGTAACATAAAATATGTCTAAATAAGTCAAGAAAATTATTTTCTTAATTAATGAAAAATTAGAGATTAAAGATCCATCAATAAAGCTTCATTTACCATAATTGCAAATTAACGAAAGGAAAGAGAATCAGACCATGAAATATTCACCTTAAAATTTAGCCAAATTAAATGAAAGATAACAAGCTATTATTTAATAATTTAAGAAAAAAAGAATACTAAATTACCATAATCGGATGCATATGCCAAAATAATAGAAGAATATCTTTTAATTAGAGTGATCAATGATATGAAACATTTTCAAAAATACTAGTCACACATCAGAGAACAAATCAAACAGTAACAACTTGCCATAAGTTAATTAGTACTAAATTATTCCTTATCATGCCAATTGATCCTGATTACCATATTTGGATTAATTAAAATTTATTCATGGCATTCAAAAAACAACGTTATCACTAATTATACAATTCAATCGTAATATAAATATTGATTAACTCAAACCTTCAACCGTTATTTTATAGAAGCAACATAATTATCAATTTTGATAGAAAAATATCAAGTAGATATCATGTTAGAGCTCTAACAGAGGGTAACAAAGAAACTGCCAAACCGGATTATATATGTATATGCATGTACATATTAAAAAATATATAACACGACTTTCAACTAACATTTAACGAGAATAATAAAATTTTGGCTAGAACAGTATGACAAAAATAAAACTCATGAACAAACATACTAATCAAATGGGCATGATTAATAAATTAACAGATATTCATTATATATATATGAAATAAAGGAAAAACAATATATATATACTATTATCTGTGAATGAACAGAAAGGAAAACGGTATACATTACTATATATATATATATATATATATATGAAACAGAGAAGAAAAGGAAAAGGAAAAAATAAACAGTACATACTATACATATCTATTATATATATACATATTTATTATATATATATTATTTATATACATATTTATTATATTATATATATATATACGTAAATAAAATAAAGGGAGAAGAAGAAAAGAAAAAAATAAAAATAAAAATAAATAAAATAAATAAATAATAATAAAAAAATTTACGGACAGATCTTCGCAGATCTGTCCGGATCCGTCGGTCGGGAGGTGTTTTCCGGTGAGGAGATAGGGAGGAGAAGAGGGGAAAAGGTGCAGCGGTTGTTCTCCGGCCACGGTGGCCAGAAATGATGGTGATAGATGAAGATGCGGCTGGATTTGGTGGTGAAGGGTCTTTTCTGGTTGTTTTGCCGAAAAATGGTGTGCGGTGGTGAAGAAAGGAGGGAGAGGAGGAGGTATTTCTGGTGCGTGAAAAATGGAGGAGGGGAGACCGATTTCGCCGGATTTTGACGAAGAGGATGAGAGGCGGCCAGATGGTTTTCCAGCGATGGGTTCGGTGGTGTTTTGAGTGGTTGTGTTTGGGTTGTAGGTGTGTGAAAGAGAAGAGGGAAAAAGAGGTGTGGTGGCTGTCGGTGGGTTTCTGGCGGAATAGCGAGGGAGAGGATGAGGTACAGTCGATAGTGAGGGACAAACGGAGGGTGGTTTCTGGTTTTTTCCGGCGTTTCTCTGTGAAGAAAACAGAAGAGGCGCGGCGATGGCGAGTTGAAGAAGAAGAGAGGAGAGGGAAGTTGCGGCGCTGCTCAGTGAGGAGGGAGATGAAGAATGAAAAGTAAATTAGGGTTAGGGGGGATAGTTTTGATAAATAAGGGAAATATGTAGGGTTTAATTTAGGCCGTTAGATTGAAATGAATAAACGGTCAAGATTTAATCAGGCTGGATGAGTTGGGTCGTGGGTTATGGAGCAGGTCGCGAATTGGGTCATTGGGTTAGAAATTAATTTAGGCTAAATTAAATTTAAATAATAGCCAAAATTGATTAAAAGTGGCTAAAATTGACATAAATTGAAGCAGAAAGTGGCCAGATTTGAAATAAATTGGATGAAATTGAATTTTAGCTGCTATTAAATTAATAAAATATACTACACTTTAAATAATTTAATAAATAGATAATAAAGTAATTTAAATTATGAAAAAAAATCACATAAACGTTATTATTAATATAAATAAATCCTAAATTTAAGTATACTTATGTAAATATCATATAATTAAATTATTATACTTATAAATAATTTAATGACTAGAAAATAAAGCTAAGTTATCAAATATTATAAAAATAATATTATTAACATAAATTATTTATAAATTCGAGTAATATTATTAGTCAAATAAATTTGTAAAATTTAGTAAAATTATGTAAATAGTTTATTAAATAAATATATATTTAAAAAAATAACAACGTATATTAATACGAAATATATTATATACGATATAATTATTTAATATCAAGAAACTAAAATTAACATGAGTCATATATATGTAACTTGAAATAGTTTTCACAACATTATGATAATTAATTATTTTATAAATATAAAAGTAAGTCGAATATTTGCGTAAAATAAAATAAATAAATAAATAAATAAATATATAAACAGCATACAAAAGCGCAGGGAGGTCAAATTGGGTGTCAACATATATAATTGGTTATGTTTAGAACTTCTAAAAATCAAAATCTTTTTGTAAGCCATGGTCTTATTCTATCACATTATACTCGCACAATCTTTATCATTAACACGATTTTTTCCTAAGAGATCATGTGCGTAAACTAATATTCATGAGTGCTCTAGAAATTTGTCACAATTTCATAAAAAGGGCCCAACTCTACATTCATATAGGTCCAATCATCAAATATATTTTGCAGAGCAATACACCACCTATAAAGGACATGAATTGGATTAAGAGTTTAACTCAATTTTACTTTGCTTTGCAATATTGCACTATATTACATATTATAAGAGGGACATAATTTAATAGTGCATACTTGATCAACTAATAACTTTTTTTTACCCATACAAACCTAGTTCATGAAATCTCCAATTATATAAGTTGAATTACCATTTGTTGATCTTCTCAATTTGATAAAAGTCTCACTCCCCTCAGTATTTCTTTTAGCCTGTGAATTGATCAAGTTCACTTATGACTTCACATAATTTACGTAAATAATTTTATTTCACAATAACTGCTTTATCACATTATGTATCAAATTTCCTATGAAAAAAATTATCTTTCACTACTAATTTTTTCGCTTTGACAATCACAATATATAAATATAAATGGTATTAATTTTATTATAATTGAAATACTCACTTAGAGATTTTATAACTACTCAATTTCACTATCAGCTAACTCCAAAATAATAAATTCTGCTTGGCTAATTTTCATATTATGACGCCTCCACCAAGAATAAGTATATAATTACTCGTGAATTTTGAGATGCACTTTGCATCATTGTACCCCTCTAATGCCACAAAAGTTCATTGTATTTAGTACCACAATTGTGGTATCTATGAAAAATTTATTTATTAATCAACTTCAGCAACCTCGTGAGATATTTTTACTTTTTAAAGGAAAGATATTCTCAAGAACTTAATATATACCTTTTTCAATGTTGTGCTCACGTTACTATTAGTATAACACAAAATTTATAAGCAGCACTGATTATTATCAGAAGTATTAAAACATACTTGTCAGAAGTTTTATACTCTCTTCACTTGTTTTTTTTACAAAATCTTATAACATAACATTAGCAAAACACCCCCATGTTTTTAAATATTTCATTTTTTCACAATTCATATTAGATTTCCATCAATTTCTCTAAGGAATTATAGTGTATTCAGATGTTACAAAAATTTAATGTTACACATCCACCAAAAACGTAAACATGAATATTCTTTAAATAAAATAATATTCATAGGACAAAAGTATTGGGTACAAGCAGAATACTACCTCATATAATTTTATATTTTTATAAATAAATAATTGACAAAACTCAAATAAAATTAAAGACCTATATCATCTTGAATAGCTAGAGATTTTAATCAATTATACATAAGTTGTACTAAATGAGAGATGGATCAAATCACATTTTAGCTTTTTTTTTTAAATAACAAAAAGAAAATATTAAGCACAAACAAATTATGATTATAATATTATCGTTCACAAAAATATTAGTTTATCAATGTTTTATTAAACTCAAGTAAAAATTTTCATTCAAATTTTCTAATTATCTCATATAAATCAAATTGATTTGGACATTAAGAACATTCATCACCTTAGTATTTCCAATATTTTCATATGTGGATTTGAGAATTTTTTTTTTTCTTTCATTGAACTTAGAGTGGTCTTTGAATCACCAGAATAAATAAATTTCCTTCATTTTAGGTGTAGAACACAAAAGAATACTAATTAGCACAAATGCTTCCAACAATAATAAAGTCTAATACTCAATCGATCTCTTACATTAGTCACAAGATATGTTAAAGAAATGATGACATAATTATATCATCCGCTTAACTAAATTTATTTTTACCTAATGAAATTATCATTTTTTTTCAAATCTTTTCTATATTAAAGGGTATGGTATCTTAATTTGTCATATACAAATTTATTAAAAATATAGACATATAGTATCATTACATACTTTATTAGCATAAACACAATTACACAAGGTTCAATTGTCCTCCATAATGATGACTTACCTAGCAATCTTTTTCCTTCATTAATGTTTGTACTGCAACCATTGCCAATTTCTTATGCTGTCTCACCAAATATATTGCCAGATTATTGTTTCACTACCATAAGAAATGGCACCACGTGTTTTCTTTGCTATTGTGGTTCTTTGTTACTACTATGGCTTTTTCTTACTAATTTTTCGTACAAATAAAATATAAAATATTCATAAAATTATTTAAATCTTACAGAAAATATTTAATCATAAAATTTATTGAAAACTTTTTGTAGTTTGAGAAGTTTCAATGCAATGTTCTAAGTATTTAGTCATAAACTAGAAACACAAAAAATTAACAAAGATTAAATAAAAGAAAATTCGCATAACCATGTATAAGAGGAAGAATTATTCTTCTTCTACCTCACATCAACAATAAAGTTGAAGGATGTAATAAAACAAAAGAGAAGATGGAGCGAATATTCTGTTGGAATTTGTAGATATTTTAATATTACAAAATGTAATATTATTGTACTTTAGTAATATTTATTTTCCATGTTTATTATGATGAATGTGACCGTTACTTTTCTCATAATCTCTATGTCATTATTTGCTTATTATTTTACATCATTATACCTTGTAACTTATATAACCTCTAAAGCATAATTTTCATAATTTACCCACGTTATTACCCCATTTTTTTTCAATTCATCACAAGAAAAAATTCTTCACCTATAAATAGTAGTGGCTTTGTCTTGTGTTGTAGTAGAAGAAAAATATAGAGTGCATAAAAAATGAATAAAAAAGAGAGTTTTATTTAGCTGAACGAAGATGTGCTTTTGGTGGAGCTTTAGATTCAACTCTTGTCCAAAGTTTGTTGATTCATACAGTGTTGTTGGGCCGTTGTATTTTGGAGGGGACAAGCCAAGAAAATTATTGCTAGACCAATAAATTTTTGCTGCAATAGGCTTGATCTCCTTAAAGAGAGTGAGATATTTATGCCTCAGTTTGAAGATATTTTATTCATTTTATTTTTTCAATTGAAATTGTTATTTCACCAATAATTTTTAGAAGATTCAATGAGTACAATCAAAAAAATTCACAGATGTCAAGACAGGAGATCTTAACAAGCCATTTCAGTTAAACGATACTCATTTCAAAAGATGAAAGGGTAAAGTACTTTTCTACTTAAGTCTTCTCAATGTATATTAGAAGAATCTAAATAAAGTAAACAACTCTTTTATGGATGATGATGAACTTATTTCTCTTTAAGAGAAAGTTGAAAAGTATGGTGATGATTCCTACAAAGATCGGTATTATCTTCTTAATTGTCTATCTGATAATATTTATGATTTTTATGATAGAACTTACTCTAGTACAAACAAAACTTAAAAAATATTGCAAAGTAAGTGTTACACCCCGGGAGCTCAAAGATCGAACCTGGGAGTTGAAATGAGAAAAAAGTGGGAATTTCTGCTGCAGCCTCAGGACGAGTCGCCTCACGACTCCTGAGGACAGCTCACGAGTCGTCAGGTGACTCTTGGGGAAGGAAACAGAGTTGGGAAGAAGAAAGATGAGCAGTGTACCTGATGGGAGTCCCCACGAGTCATTGTCAGCCTTAACGATTTGATGGGTGAGTCGTTGGCAGGCTTGGAGTCCAAAGTTTGGGGACGAGACAGTGTACTTAACGAGTGGTGACCACGAGTCGTGGCCACCCCTGATGAGTCATGATGTGACCCATTACGAGCACAGGAGAATAAACGATGCAGTGTACTTACTAGTAGAGTGACGAGTCGTTTCTCTGGGCCATGAGTCGTCAGGTCGTCTGTTAGGACCACTTGACAGTTAATTTTCTGTGAATTAGTAAGGGCCTTTTCATGAATTTAAGTTCCTAAAGCCTATACTACGTCATTTAAGGTTCGTTTTAGTGGGTTTTAGGAGGGGGAAAAACCTATTCTAAGTTATTTCCTTCCATGCATGAAAACTTGAGAAGTTGAGGAGGTGATCTAGAGCAAGTTCTCAAGGTTCTCATTCAAATCCTTCTTGGGAAATCATAAAAGTGGTAGAATCAAGCCTTTTCAGTTATGTAGGGTTATGAATGGGCATTTCCGTTCACACCCATGCCTAATCTCTATTAATTTATGAAAATCTATAAAAAATCTCATGCGGTTTTGAATTCAATTTTGTGAAAATCTAATGATTTACTAATAGGTTGTTATGATTTTCGAATTACATCATATGTTATGAATTTTGATCAGATTTTACAACTATTCCCGATTATTGAAATTATTGATTTCAAGTTTTACTAAATCAAGCCTATTTAAGCATATGATTTATGATGAATCGATTTATGATCTTCTCTTCAATTGATGATATTTACAATTCCAACATTATTTGTGATTTTAAATATGAATTTATCCAATTACCCATCATGATTTGATGATTTACAAGTTATATGTATGATCTACAAGTATGCATGAAACGTATTATTCATAAATTATGTTTTTGCCGACTCATGGGCCTTATGTTATGGATAGTTCACATATATAAAAGCATATTTATGATTATCATGATTTAACTAGCCCATGAATTCATGCATGTGATACTATGAGCACTATATATGTTTTGGAAGTAGTATCGAACACCGAGTAGGTTCGGGGCCTAGGTTCTGCCCAGATCTCATAAACTACGTGCCACCATAGGTATGTTGGGACCTTCTATGCGACTGTCCCCAGCCTAACTGGCCCTTTTCATGGTGATATCACACTTTCATGGTCCTACCCTTGGCAAGGTACGGACACCCTCCCCGCTAGGGTTACAAGTCAGACTTTATGTGTGCTCATATGGGGTATATCGGTTAAGAGAATCTCCCACTGTTCCTCATGATTTATGCATGTTTATGGTTATGTATATTGGCTCAAGTTATGTTCAATAAAATTTTCCTCTCATGCTTATGATTTCGATTGTATTACGAATGCTTTGAAAACCTTGAGCCCTATGAGATGTCATGTTATGATATTTATGATATGAGCATGATGTCATACTCTTATGTTGTTTTTTGAGATTTCACACATTTTAAATATCCATTTTACTTACCTTGCATACTCAGTACATTCCACGTACTGATCGCATACTTCTATGTTGTATCGTCTTATGATATAGGTTCTGGCTCTCAGGCTCATCCTCATATCTAGATCATATCAGAATGCACTTTCAGCTTATTGGTGAGTCTTCATGTTCCAAGGGCCATTTGACAGACATTCGTGCTATTATATGTTTCAATACATGTCCGGGTTAGTTGGGGTGTTGTCCAATCAACCTATCATATGTAGTAGAGGCTTTCAGATAGTATGTAATACTCAACTTGCGTGTATGTCTAGAGATTTCCTTACGTTACGATATGTTATGAGTATGTTTACATTTCCGCTATGCCTTGTGATTAGTCTTCCGTTTATAATGAATGAAGTTAGATGTATGCTTATTCCTTGGGTCGACTTGGGGCCTCTCGGGGTTCCTTGTCCCGTGTTACGATTCGGGTTTACGTTCGGGTCGTGACAAACTTGGTATCAGAGCCATAGGTTTTGAAGTGTCTTAGAGTGTATGAAAGCTGCGTTAAGTAGAGTCTTTTTCATGGGTGTGAAGCGCGCCACACTTATGACGAAGAGGCTACGAGACGTTTAGAATCCCTTCTTTCATGATCTATGTCGTGCAATGAAAAGTCCCTTTATCCTTCTAACTCATGCTATTCGCGATTGCAGAATCATGACTCCCAGAAAAATGAATGATAGGAGAAACGGGAACGGTAAAGGCCATATAGATGTCAATGATCATGGGCATCAGCAGGCCCCACCTGTTTAGGAGCCCCAAGCACCAGAGCCAGTTGCCCGTGCTGAGTTTCGGGTGGCTATCCAGATGTTAGCGCAAGCCTTTACCACTCAGGTCAACCAGCAGGCTGTTGCGTATATCCCATAGAATGGCAATGCGGCAGTGGCCTGGATTAGAGACTTCTTGAGGATGAACCCTCCGGAGTTCCTGGGGTCTAAGGTGGATGAGGATCCGCATGATTTCATCAAGGAGATTCTAAAGATCACCCAGTTTATGGGGGTGACAGTGTTGATTTGGCCTTTTATCAACTTAAGGGGGTGGCCCACATATGGTTCAAACAGTGGAGAGATGCTAGGGAAGTGGGTGTAGGCCCTATCGATTGGGAAGAGTTCCACACAACATTCTTGGATCGATTCTTCCCTCGGGAGATGAGGGAGCAAAAGGCGGCCGAGTTTGTTAACTTGAAGCAAGGTGACATGTCCATTCAGGAGTACGCATTGGAGTTCACCTGTTTATCCAAGTATGCGCCAGAGTTGGTGGCAGACCAGAGGGCTCGAGTGAGTCTTTTTGTACATGGATTGGCGGACTATCTGGATAAGGACTGCAGGATTGCCATGTTGCATTGAGATATAGACTTTCACCGCATTGTGCTGCATGCTCAGCAGATGGAGTCGATATATCAGAGGTAGAGAGAGGCCAAGAGGGCTAGGACCGACAGTTACAGGACTTCTCAGGTCAGATCAGGGGGTGGACAATGTCAGCAGTCTCAGCATAGGTCTATTGCTCCAGCACCATCATCGACCAGTACGCCATCTAGATTCCGAGGGGATCGGAGGAGCAGGGCTCCAGATTCGAGAGACCAGGGCAGCATGAAGATGGAGCGCACTTTTCCAGCTTATGCGAAATGTGGCAAGAACCATCCTGGAAGGTGCCTAGTCAGATCGGATGCTTGTTTCAGGTGTGGCAAACCCGAACACAGACTCAGGGATTGCCCTTCGGCCAGATCAGGGGTCGGTGGAGCCCGTATGCCCGCAGCACATCCTCCTCAGTAGGGTGCCTTGACTAGTTCGGCCAGCGGTCAGCGCCAAAATAGATTTTTATGCTTTAGCACCCCGTCAGGAGCAGGAGGTCTCCCCGAATGTGGTCACTGGTATGTTTCGTGTTTTTCATATTGATGTTTATGCTTTGCTAGATCCGGGAGCTACCTTGTCTTTTGTGACTCCTTACATTGCTAGTGGCTTTGGAGTTAGTCCCGAGATTCTATTGGAACCATTTTCGATTTCTACTCTTTTCGGAGATTCGGTTGTAGCTAGGCGGGTATATAGAGGATGCCCGATCACTATATTGCATAAAGTCACCTCCTCAGACCTTGTAGAGTTAGTCGTGACTGACTTTGATATTATTCTTGGCATGGATTGGTTGTATGCATGTTATGCTTCCGTAAATTGTAGAAATCGTGCGGTGGAATTTCCTTTTTCGGGCGAATCAGTTTTGGAGTGGAAGGGTAGTTCGGTTGTACCAGCCGGTCGATTTATTTCATATCTTAAGGCCTAGAAGATGATTTCTAAGGGTTTCATGTACCATATGGTCAGTGTTAAGGATGTTGAGTCTAAGACCCTGACGATACAGTCAGTTCCGGTGGTGGGTGAGTATCTAGAGGTCTTTCCCGATGATTTTCCAGGTGTTCCTCCCGAATGGGAGATTGATTTTGGTATTGATTCTACCCGATACGCAACCTATATCTATCCCTCCTTATAGGATGGCTCTAGCAGAGCTAAAGATTTGAAGGATCAGTTAAAGGACCTGTTAGATAAGGGCTTTATCAGACCGAGCAAGTCTCCATGGGGTGCACCAGTGTTATTTGTCCGGAAGAAGGATGGTTTGTTTTGGATGTGCATTGACTATTGACAATTGAACAAAGTCACCGACAAGAACCGATATCCTTTACTCAGGATCAACGATTTGTTTGACCAGCTTCAGGGTGCCAAGTGTTTCTCAAAGATAGATCTTAGATCCGGGTATCATTAGCTCAGAGTTTGGGAGAGTGATATCCCAAAGACAACCTTCAGGATACGGTACGACCATTATGAGTTTGTAATTATGTCTTTTGGAGTAATGACTCCTGCAGCTTTCATGGACTTGATGAATTGGGTGTTCAAGCAATATCCGGACACGTTCGTGATTATGTTCATTGATGACATCCTTATATACTCTCAGAGCGAGGAGGAGCATGCCACTCACTTGAGAATAGTGCTTCAGACTCTCAAGGATCGCCAATTGTAGCCAAGTTCAACAAGTGTGAGTTTTGGTTGGACTCTGTAGCATTTTTGGGCCATGTGGTATCGAGTGAGGGCATAACGGTAGATTCTTAGAAAATTGAGGCGGTGAAGAATTAGCCTAGACTGGTGAATCCCTCGGATATTCGGAGTTTCTTGGGCTTAGCTAGATACTATCGGAGGTTTGTTGAGGGTTTCTCATATATTGCAACACCATTGACCAAGTTGACTCAGAAGAAGGTGAAATTCCAATGGTCGGAGGCTAGTGAGAAGAGCTTCCAAGAGTTGAAGACTCGACTCACTTCAACACTAGTGTTGACCCTACTCGAGGGTACGAATGGTTTTGTGGTGTATTGTGATGCTTTGAGAATCAAACTCGGGTGTGTATTAATGCAGCGAGGGAAGGTAATAGCATATGCCTCTAGACAGTTACAGATCCATTAGAAGAATTACCCAACCCATGATCTAGAGTTGGCAGCGGTGATATTCTCATTGAAGATATGTTGACATTACTTGCATGGGGTCCATATGGATGTGTTTACGGACCACAAGAGCTTAAAATATGTGTTCGCACAGAAGGACCTCAATCTACGGCAAAGGAGGTGGTTGGAGCTACTCAAAGACTATGATATGAGTGTTCTTTACCATCCGAGAAAGGCTAATATGGTGGCGGACGCACTTAGTAGGCTCTCTATGGAGAGTGTGTCCCATGTGGAGGAAGGTAAAAGAGAGCCGGTGAAGGATGTGCATCGTCTTGCAAGGTTAGGAGTGAGGTTGGTTGACTCTATCGATGACGGTTTTGTCGTTCAAAGCAGATCAGTATCGTCATCGGTGACTGATGTGAAAGCTGTACAAGATGGGGATACGTGTTGGTGAAGCCAAAAGAAGCCGTTCGAAGTCAGAAGGTGGAGGTCTTCTCCTAAGGGGGAGATAGGGTACTTCGATACCAGGACCGCCTATGTGTCCCAGATGTTGATGATTTGAGGAGACGGATATTGCATGAGGCCCATGGATCTAGGTATTCTATCCACCCAGGTGCCACCAAGATGTATCGTGATTTATGAGAGATCTATTGGTGGTATGGCATGAAGAGGGATATTGCAAAATTCGTAGCCAAGTGCCTGAATTGTCAGCAAGTAAAGGTTGAGCATCAAAGGCCGGGGGGAGTACTTCAGGATATCGGCATTCCTACTTAGAAGTGGGAAGAGATTAATATGGATTTCATTACAGGCCTACCTCGTACTCATCGACACTATGATTCTATTTGGGTGGTGGTAGACAGGTTGACCAAGGCTGCACATTTCCTACCGGTGACCAAGGCTATATATCCGAGAGTTGGTTCAGCTACACGGAGTGCCCTTGTCCATTATTTCAGACCGAGGTACTCAGTTACCTCCCAGTTTTGGCGGTCTTTTTAGAAGGGGCTTGGGACTCAGGTTAAGCTCAGCACAACACTTCATCCGCAGACCGATGGTCAAGCGGAGAGGACAATCCAAACCCTCATGGACATGTTGAGAGCATGTGCGATGGACTTCAAAGGTAGTTAGGATGATCACTTGCCACTGATCGAGTTTGGTTATAATAACAACTATCACTCTAGCATTCAGATGGCACTGTTCGAGGCTCTTTATGGGCGGAAGTGTAGATCGCCCATCGGATGGTTTGAGGTTGGTGAGGCAGCTATGATAGGGCTAGATTCGATTCATGAGGCTATGGTGAAGGGTTAGTTGATAAGGGATAGGCTGAAAACTGCTTAAAGTTGTCAAAAGTCATATGCAGATGTGAGGAGGAGAGAGTTGGAGTTCGAGGTGGACGATTGGGTATTTCTGAAAGGTATCTCCCATGAAGGGAGTCATGCGGTTTGAAAAGAAAGGAAAACTCAGTCCCCGTTATGTTGGTCCCTACCGAATTATGAGAATAGTTGGTAAGGTAGCATATGAGTTGGACTTACCCTCAGAGTTATCTTCCGTGCATCCTGTGTTTCACGTATCATTTTTGAAGAAATGTTTGGGGGATCCAGCTCTAGTAGTCCCCGGTGGACAGCATTGGAGTAAAGGATAGCCTTAGCTATGAGGAATTTCCAGTTGAAATATTGGATTGTTAGGTTCGGAGGCTGAGTAACAAAGAAGTAGCTTCAGTAAAGGTGTTGTGGAGAAATCAACATGTTGAGAGAGCTATGTCGGAAGCTGAAGCCGATATGATGGCTAAATACCCTCACCTGTTTCCTACCGGCTCAGTTTCGGGTTGAGGTGTCAATTGTTTCCCTAATACTCTATTTAGTTCCATGTTCAGTTCATGTGCGCAAGTTTAGTTTATGTTATGGTGAATGTATGTGATGCCTGAATTCAGTTCAGTTGTGTATTTTGAATCGAAGATAGTCATTCCTTCAGTTTTCGATTTAAATGATCAGTATTTGATAATGATAATTGCATGTCTCAATTTTTCTGTGTGTTTTCCAACATTTAAGGATGAATGTTCCTAAGGGGGATATATTGTTATACCTCGAGAGTTCAAAGATCGGACCCGGGAGTTGAAACGAGGAAAAAATGGAAATTTCTGCTGCAGCCTCAAGATGAGCCGCCTCACGACTCGTGAGGATAGCCCATGAGTTGTGAGGTGACTCATGGAGAAGGGAACAAAGTTGGAAGAAGAAAGTTGACAGTGTACCTGACGGGAGTCCCCATGAGTCGTTGTCAGCCTTAACGATTCGTAAGGTGAGTCGTTAGCCGGCTTGGAGTCCAAAGTTTCAGGATGAGACAGTGTACTTAACGAGTGGAGACAATGAGTCGTGGCCACCCCTGACGAGCCATGATGTGACCCATTATGAGCCTAGGAGAATAAAGGATACAGTGCACTTGACGAGAAGAGTGACGAGTCGTTGCTCTAGGCCACGAATCGTCAGGACGTCCATTAGGACCACCCGACAATTAATTTTCTGCGAATTAGTAAGGGCCTTTTCATAAATTCTAAGTTCCTAAAGCCTATACTACATCATTTAAGGCTCGTTTTAGTGGGTTTTAGGAGGGGGAAAAACCTATTCTAAGTTATTTCCTTCCATGCATGAAAACTTGAGAAGTTGAGGAGGTGATCTAGAGCAAGTTCTCAAGGTTCTCATTCAAATCCTTCTTGGGCAAGCATAAAAGTGGTAGAATCAAGCCTTTTCAGGTATGTAGGGTTATGAATGGGCATTTCCGTTCACGCCCCTGCCTAATCTCTATTAATTTATGAAAATCTATTAAAAATCTCTTGGGGTTTTGAATTCAATTTTGTGAAAATCTAATGATTTACTAATAGGTTGTTATGATTTGCGAATTACATCATATGTTATGAATTTTGATCAGATTTTACAACTATTCCCGATTATTGAAATTATTGATTTCAATTTCTACTAAATCAAGCCTATTTAAGCATGATTTATGATGAATCGATTTATGATCTTCTCTTCAATTGATGATATTTACAATCCCAACATGATTTATGATTTTAAATATGTATTTATCCAATTACCCATCATGATTTGATGATTTACAAGTTATATGTATGATCTACAAGTATGCATGAAACGTATGATTCATAAATTATGTTTTTGCCGACTCATGGGCCTTATGTTATGGATAGTTCACATATGTAAAAACATGTTTATGATTATCATGATTTAACTAGCCCATGAATTCATGCATGTTATACTATGAGCACTATATATGTTTTGGAAGTAATATCGAACACCGAGTAGGTTCGGGGCCTAGGTTCTGCCCAGATCTCATAAACTACGTGCCACCATAGGTATGTTGGGACCTTCTATGCGACTGTCCCCGGCCTAACTGGCCCTTTTCATGATGATATCACACTTTCATGGTCCTAACCTTGGCAAGGTACGGACACCCTCCCCGCTAGGGTTACAAATCAGACTTCATGTGTGCTCATATGGGGTATATCTGTTAAGAGAATCTCCCACTGTTCCTCATGATTTATGCATGTCTATGGTTATGTATATTGACTCAAGTTATGTTCAATACGGCTTTCCTCTCATGCTTATGATTTCAATTGTATTACGAATGCTTTGAAAACCTTGAGCCCTATGATATGTCATGTTATGATATTTATGATATGAGTATGATGTCCTACTCTTATGTTGTTTTTTGAGCTTTCACACATTTTAAATGTCTGTTTTACTTACCTTGCATACTCAGTACATTCCACGTACTGACCACATACTTTTATGCTGTATCATCTTATGATACAGGTTCTGGCTCTCAGGCTCATCCTCATATCTAGATCATATCAGAATGCACTTTCAGCTTATTGGTGAGTCCTCATGTTCCGAGGGCCATTTGACAGGCATTCATGTTATTATATGTTTCAGTACATGTCCGGGTTAGTTGGGGGTGTTGTCCAATCAACCCATCATATGTAGTAGAGGCTTTCAGATAGTATGTAATACTCAGCTTGCGTGTATGTCTAGAGATTTCCTTATGTTACGATATGATACGAGTATGTTTACATTTACGCTATGCCTTGTGATTAGCCTTCCGCTTATAATGAATGAAGTTATTTGTATACTTATGCCTTGGGTGGACTTGGGGCCTCTTAGGGTTCCTTATTCCGTGTTACGGTCTGGGTCTATGTTCGGGTCGTGATAGTAAGTATGATTTACCAAGGAGGCTAAAGCAAAAAAATATGTTGTTAGCAGATTTTTTTCATTTTAGAACGATGGACAATAAATCAGTGGTGGACCAAACTCAAGACTATTTAATGGTCATTGGAGAGTTTAGGTCCGAGGAGATAAAAAATATAGATAACCTTATTGTTTATAAATAATATATAAACTTCCACCTTTTTGGAATAAATTTCAAAAAGTTGTGTGTCATAAACAAAAGAAAACCTCACTTGAGATATTTATAATGCGGATCCATGTGGAAGAGGAGGCACAGGGCCAAGATGCACTTTTACAATAAGAAAAGAGCAACTTCACATTGAAGGTAAATTTAATTACTTCAAATAATACTTCTCCTGATACTCACATGAATACTTCTATGAAGACTAAAAAGAAAAAAATTCAAGAAAAATATTGATAGACCTCCCAAGAAGAATAATAGTGTTAATAACCATGCAAAAATCAACAAGTTTAAGATGCAGGATCATGCTTTGTCTGTGGCAAGAGTATATATATTACTCGATTTTGAAAATTTCAGAAATGTGATCCTACACCTCAGACAAACGTGACCGAAGAATCTTTTGTGGTGGTGATAACAGAGATGAACATGGTTGAAAATATTAATGGATCATAGATTGATTCTGCTGCAAACCGTCATGTTTACTATGACAAAGATTTGTTCAAAATATATACTCCTTTTGAGGAGCCCAAAACCATCACGCTTGGTGATTTTCAAACCATTTCAAGTGCTTGAAAAGGGAGAGGTCGTGTTGAGCTTCAGCTCCGAAAGGATATTAACATTGAAATATGTACTTTTTATTTCTTCCATGAGAAAAAAACTTGATGTCTAGTTTTCTTCTTAATATAGTAGGCTTTCAATAAATTATTGAGTATGATCAATATGCAATAGTGAAAAAGGGTATTTTTGTAGGAAAGAGGTATGCTTGTAATAGGATGTTCACGTTGAATGTTGAAGTGAATAAAATTTCTATTTATATGTACATGCTCTCTTCTACTAATTTTTGGCATGCTCGTCTATGTCATATTAATTATTGTTATATGAAAATCATGAGTAGTTTAGGATTAATCCCACTGACTAAAGAGGATTTTCAAAAGTGTGAGGCTTGTAGTAAAGCTAAAATCACTAAACACCTCATTTTCAAGTTGAAAGAAAAACTAATTTGTTAGAATTAGTTCACATTGATATTTGTAAACTTGGAGAAATTTTAACTCATGGAGAAAATAGATATTTTATCACTTTTATTGATGATATCTCTATGTATACATATGTTTACTTGATGAAAAATAAAAATCATGCGTTTTAAAATTTTAAAATTTATTTCCATAAGGTCGAAAGTCAGTTTGGTAGAAAAATAAAAAAAATTAAAAGTGATACAGACCATGAATATAGTCTAATGAGTTTAATTCTTTTATTAGATTATTGAAAATAATTCATGAAACTACTCCACCTTATTATCCTGCATCTAATACTATAGCGGAAAGGAAATATAGAACTTTGGTTGAGTTGACTAATGGCACTTATTGAGTCAAGTGCACCTCTGAATTTATTAGATGAAGCTATTTTGACTGTTTGTAATGTGTTCAAAATTGGGTGACTCATAAAAAAGATAAAATTAACACCATTTGAGTTGTGAAAATATCACAAGCCAAATTTAAAATATCTGTGAGTTTAGGGCTGTCGAGCATATGTAAGGCTAATGGATCCTTTAATTACTAAATTGGTAAAAGATTTACTACTTGTGCTTTTCTTGATTATGCTTTAAATAGTACACCCTATAGATTTTTTATTCTAGAAGATGATATACTAATAGAATCAGGTGATACTATTTTTCATGAAAATAAATTTTTATTTAATTTTAAAAATAGGGGAAGTCAAAGGATTGAAGAAAATATTTTGTAACTACCTAGTTCTTCTACTTCTATTTTGAGAAATAAATAAAATGATGATCTTGAGTTAATAAGAAATAAAAGAGCTAAAGTAGAAAAATATTGCTAAAGTAGAAAAATATTTTGATCTTGATTTTTGTATTTTTAATATTGGAGATAATCGTCACATTTTACAAGATGCTTTATCTTCACATGATGCTATTTTTTAAAAAGATATTGTAAATGATGAAATGGAATCACTAAATTCCAATAAAACTTAAAAATTAGTTAATATACCACCGGGTTGTAAAATAATTGGATGTAAATGGGTCCTAAAAAAAATTAATACTAGATAGATCTGTTGATAAATATAAGTCTAGAATGGTTGCTAAAGATTTCAAGCAACTAGAAGGCTCAAAATTTTTTGATACTTCTTCTCTTAATGAGAATAACATCGATTAGATTTTTACTTACTATTGCTGCAATTTTTGATTTGTATATTCATTAAATAAATATAAAAACTATTTTTTAAAATGAAAAACTAAATGAGGAGATTTATATGGAACAACCTGAAGGTTTTGTTGAAGTAGGTCAAGAAAGCAAACTGCGTAAACTTACTAAATCCCTATATGGCTTAAACCAGGTACCAAAGCAATGACATGAAAAGTTTGATTCCTGCATGATTGAAAAATAATTTTAAAACAAACGAGTGTGATAAGTGCATCTATTATAAGTCTTGAAATAAATTCATATGTTATTGTTTGCCTCTATATTGATGATTTATTGCTCTTTGGATAAAAAATAAATATTATTGGAAAAACTAAAAATATTCTTAGAATCCATTTTTATATGAAAGATCTTGGTGTGGTAAATTTTATTCTTGGAATAAAAATTACTAGAACATGAGATGGAAATTTTCTTGACCAGTCACATTATGTTGAGGAAATTTTGAAAAAATATAATTTTCTTGATTACAAGCATGTTGTAACTCCTTTTGATTCAAGTGTTCACTTGTTTCTATATAAAGTGAAAATGATGTGATAAATTAGAAGGAGTATGCTAGCTTAATTAAAAGTTTGAGATATGTGACTGATTGCACTCGGCTTGATATTGAATATGCAATAGGAGTACTTAGCAGATCTATAAGCAAGCCTAATAATGACCATTGTCATGCCATAACGAGAGTTACGAGATATTTAATTTGGACAAAAATCAGTGACTTATTTTATAAAAAGATATCCTATTGTACTTGAAGGCTTTTCTGATGCAGATTGAAACACTTTATCTGGTGATTCCTGTTCTACTACTAATTATATTTTTTCTTTGAAAGGTGGTTCTATTTGTGAAAATTAAAAAAAAATAAATAATTATTGCTAACTCTATCATAAATACTGAACTAATTGCTTTAGCTTTAGCTAGTGAGGAAGCAAATTGGTTGAGAGATTTATTATTTCAAATACCTATTTTGGAAAATCAATTTTACTATTTTAATTCATTTTAATAGCACCACTGCAAGTGATAGAGTTCAAAACTATTATTATAATGGTAAATCTAGACTTATAAGGAGAAAACACAGTACTGTGAGATCATATTTTACAAATGGTAACATTAATGTTGATTATGTCAAATTTTGTGATAATCTTGCAAATTCACAGGCTAAGGCCTTAGCAAGAGAAAAAGTCTGGAGCACATTGAGGGGGATGGATTAAAACCCATAAATTCCTAAGTCCTATATGAGAAAACCAAACTAGGAACTAGACATCCTACAATGACTTATTATGAAATGTACTCTCTTTTTTTATTCCCTCCCTATGATGTGAGTGTACTTCTTCTATAATGATTTATGGAAGTTGAATTTAAAAAATACTTAATGGAAATCTGTAGCTCATATGAGTGAGGTGTTTAACTCACAAAAGCACTCTCGATAGATTTCACCTATATGAATGTGGAAATAGGCCGCTTCTTATGAGAATTGGCTTATAGTCAAAAAACACTCATGAAAACTGAAATAGTATAAGGCCTTAATGTATTGGCTATTAAACAAACAGTGAAACTTTATTTTGATTAAGCAGTAATAGTTTAAGTCTGAGACCACTATGACTCTGGAGTAAAGATTACTGTTTTACTAAGTGAAGGTTCAACGCAGAGCACACCTTCATTATGTCTAGTACTCTCCCTTCAGCTTATAAATGATCTTGGCGTGTTTACGCCATCCAATTACCACATTTTACCAATTTTTACCTATGTTACAAGAATAAAATTCATGTGTGTTGTCTTGATTTATGTTTTATTCTTTATGATGAGCTAATATTCATGATTAGACGTTTGTAGGTAAGAATATCTAAGATTTTGATCCAATGGTCGGAAGAAGAAAGTGTAGTTTAAGTGCGACTCAAAAGGAGTCATTTTTAGACCAAAACAAAGGTCTGCTTTAAGGACCCAAGGCTAAGCAATGAGCTCCGTGTGCACACTTAGCAAAACTTTAGAAGAGTGCAAATCAATCAATGTCTGCAATAAGCTCCGTATCTCTGGAGCAATATCTATGCTTTGAGCTCCGCATCGTGCACCTATAACTCTACAAGGAGGTCCACATCACTCTCCTAGCTGATCCGATCAAAGCTTTTCTAAGTTAAATTCTAGTCAATGCAGAAGTAATACAAACCAACTCCACTACTATAAATACTCCTAGGACGTCTATATTAGGGCATTAACGCGTGGTTCACATAGAGTTTGGAGTTCTCAAACATAGTATTTCATATGATTGTTAGTAGAAAAACATCGAGTTCTTGTGATTCTACTTAGCTTATCAAGATTTTTTTTGAATGATTTTATCTTATTGTAAGTGATCGTTGTGACTTTTTATTCAAATATTTCATTTGTTTCTATAATCATGAGTAGCTAAAATATATAGCTAGGGTTTTAGGAACTATGATAAAATAACGAACATAGAAAAACATTGTAACACCCCAAAATTTTCCTAGACCATACTTAGACATCTCTAGAAAAATGCAATAGAAAAAAACCAAAAAAGAATTTCTCAGAACGATTGAGACAACGAGTCGTGGTCAGCCCCAATGACTCGTTGTATCAGTCGTGGTCACCAAGTCTTGGCAACTTGAGAACCAACAAGACGAGAAATGACCCATCATGAGAAATAATGAGTCGTTCTATCAATCGTGGTTTCCTCCAGCCCAAAAATCCTTCCCAGGACCCCATGACTCAACCAATGAGTCATTGTCAGAAACAATGACCCGATGTGAGAGTCGTCAGGTGAAGTCTCTGAAATTCCCCTTCCAGTGAAGACGAGAGGAAACAATGAATTGTTTCCCCTAACGAGTCGTTGTCAGCACTGTGGTTTCAACTTAGGCATCTTCAAAAAAATCCCTCCAGTGAACTAACGACTGGACACGACGACCTGTTGGTTCAACCAACGAGTTGTTGTGTCACCCGTTTCTTGGCCTTCAAGTTTTCCTTGCCCAATGGCCACGGGAGGAACCAATGAGTCATGGTGACCCCCATTGAAAGATCCAGTGACTTCTAATCCCAGGCAGTGGAACCAATGAGTCGTGGTCTCAACCAACGATTCATTGAGTGACCCATTGGACCCTGTCGACCAGATTTCAGATTTAAATCCCAGGGTTACTGTAATACTCTGGGAAGGCCTACGAATAGACTCGAGAGTTAAAATTGAAAAATGTAGAAAAACTGGAAAAACATCACAGAATGGACCACAGAACAACTCGTGGTATCAAACAACGAGTCATTGTATGTTGTCGTTGGTTGGGGATAGGATGGTGCCAGTGGAGACCACGGGAGATATGAAGACTCGTTGTGGGAAACAACGAGTCATTGTTAGCAGCCGTAGGAAGGGGATAGGCTGTTCAGGTGACTTTCAATGGGCGTCCCAACGACCCATTAGAATAGATCACGAGTCATTGGTTGTGGTTGTGGTTTGGGTTTTAATTTTTCCAGTAGACTCTATGGGGGATAACAACGGTCCGTTGTTTCTTGTGACGGGTCGTGGTGTGACCCGTTAGGAGATGAGATGCCAAGGTTCAGGGGGTTAACCACGGGCAATGTGATGAGTCATTGGTTGGAGGTAAAGGTCGTCCTGACTGTCCATTGTTTGGGTTCTGAGAATGGGCTACCAGTAGTGGCTTCAACGAGGGATGTGATGGGTCGTTGTTTGTTCCAACGACCCGTTAGTCCCACCCGTGTGATCGATTTGGACAGTTTTCAGGGAAGGTTCATTAAGGGTATTTTTGAATTTTTCACGATGTAAGGCCCTAAACTATTTCATTTTGGCTTGAGAAAAGCTGGGTTTTAAGAGGGTGATCTATTCTAAACTCCCATTCATGCATGCAAGACTTTGAGAGGGGATTCAAGGGGATATTTCAAGCTTTTCACCTCAATTTCTTCAATTTCATTCTTGGGTTTTTAAGGAGGGTTACGAGTTGATAATTCCAGGTATGTCAGGTCTTCAATGGGTGGATTCTTCCACACCTATTCTCCTTCTATATTAATTATCCAAAATTTATTTGAAAACTCATGGGGTTTTGTATTGGATTTGTATAAAATTAAATGATTTAATTATGGGTCTTGTGATTTTGAAATCTTGTCATAATCTACTGATTTTGATCATGTTTTTAGATTTAAATTGATTATATTGTTGTTGATTTTAAACTTCTAAACAATTAAGCTTGATTATGCATGTCCATGATGAATCGATTTATGATCCCTTGATCCATTGGTATTTTCGATAAGTCCAACATGAATTATGAATTTTCTTATGAATTTATTTCGTTATCTATTATGAACCTATGAATTTCAAGATATATGCATGATCTACAAGTATGTATGAATTTTATCAATCATGAATTATGTTTTTAGCCGACTCACGGGCCTCAAGTCATGGCTAGCTCTTATATGTTCAAGCATGTTTATGATTATCATGATTTAACTAGCCTATGAACTCATGTATGTATTATTATGAGCACTATATATGTTTTGGGAGTAGTATCAAACTCCGAGTAGGTTCGGGGCTCATGTTAAGCCTCGGATCTCATGAACTACGTGCCACCGTAGGTATGTTGGGACCCTTTCATGTTTGTCCCTGGACCAAATGACCCTTTTCATGTGTGATCACACCCTTCATGGTTCCTACCCTTGGCAAGGTACGAACACCCTCCCGACTAGGGTTACAAGTCGGGCTTCATGTGTGCTCATATGGGGTATATCGGTTAAGAGAATCTCCCACTGTTCCTCATGATTTATGCATGTTTATGATTATGAATGTTGGCTCAATTTATGTTAAGTAAGGCCTTCTATTATGATTATGACTATGTTTATGTTACGAATGTTTCGAAAACCTTGAGCCTTATATTATATTATGATAATTATGTTATGAGCATGTTGTCCTACTCTTATGATGATTTATGAGTTTTATACATGTTTTAAACGTCTGTTTTACTTACCTTGCATACTCAGTATATTTCACGTACTGATTGCATACTTTCTATGCTATATCGTCTCATAATACAGGTCCCAATTCTCAGATGCATCCTCACCCTAGATAGTTCAGCCTTGCTCTCTGCGTACTTGGTGAGTCCTCATGTTTTGAGGGCTACATGTGCACACTCTATGTCATTCTTTCAGTTTTTGGATATTGGATTAGTTGGGGAGTTGTCCCATCAATCCGTCTTTCATGTTTAGAGGCTTATCATACTAGAAGTTGTATTCTGCCGTATTGTATAGGTATTGTACTATTTTCCCTCATGTTATGTTATGAGTACGTTTTCTATGCTAAGTCTTCTTCTCATATGATTGAAATAGATGTATGCTCATGCCATGGGTCGACATGGGGTCTCTCGGGGCTCCTTATTCTGTTTCTACGACTCGGGTGTGCGTTTGGATCGTGACAAGCTTGGTATCAGAGCGATAGGTTTGAAGTGTCTTAGAGTGTCTGAAAGCTGCGTTAATTAGATTCTTTTTCATGGGTGTGAAGCGCGCCACACTTATGACGAAGAGGCTACTATACGTTTAGGAAGTTCTCTTCTTTCATGACCTATGTCGTGCGATGAACATCCTTTACTCCTCTAATTCGTGCTATTCGCGTTTGCAGAATCATGTCTCCACGCCGAGTAAAGGCCAGGAGGAACGGTAATGGTGATGATCATGAGGGTGCCCATGATGGAGGGCATCAACCAGCTCCACCCTTTCATGAGGAGCACGTAGCAGAGCCATCCTCCGATGCTGAGTTTAGGGGGTTGATCCAGATGTTGGCACAGGCCATGACAGCCCAGGTCCAGAATCAGACGGTGGCCCATCATCCGCAGAATGGGAATGCGGCAGCTGTTAGGGTGAGAAACTTTCTGAGGATGAGCCCTCTGGAGTTCACAGGGTCAAAGGTGGATGAGGACCCACATGACTTTATTGAGGAAATTCTGAAGATCACCCAGGTTATGGGGGTGAATAATGGGGAATGTGTTGATTTGACCTCCTACCAGCTCAAAGGGGTAGCACATATATGGTTCAAGCAACGGAGCGGTGCTAGGGCAGTGGGTGCAGGCCCAATAAGTTGGGATGAGTTCCATACCGCGTTCATGGATCGGTTCTTCCCTCGGGAGATGAGGGAGCTCAAGGCGGCGGAGTTTGTGAATTTGAAACAGGGCAACAATCGGTCCAAGTGTATGCCTTGGAATTCACTTGGATATCTAAATATGCTCCAGAGTTGGTGGCGGATCAGTGGGCTTGGGTGAGCCGCTTTCTACATAGAGTAGCAGATTACTTGGATAAGGATTGCCGGATCGTCATGCTACATCGGGACATCGACTTTCCCCATATTGTATTGCATGCCTAGCAGATGGAGTCGGTCTATAGGAGGCAGAGAGAGGCTAAGAGGGACAGGACCGACAACTACGGGGTTTTCAAACTAGGTTAGGAGGTGGATCACGATAGCAGTCTCAGCACAGGATCACTGCTCGAGCTCCATCATTGGCTAGCATGTCGTCCAGGATCAGGGGAGACCAGAGGAGCAGGGCGCTAGGCTCAAAGGATCAGGGTAGCATGCAGGTAGAGCGCACTTTCCCAGCGCGTGCAAGATGTGGCAAAACTCATCCCAGGAGGTGCCTGGTCGGTGTGGATGCTTGTTTCGGGTGTGGCAAGCCCGGGCACAGGATCAGAGATTGCCTTGCAGCAAGTTCTACCGCTCCAGCAGCACGACCCCCTCAGCAAGGTGCCTCCACTAGTTCAGCAGGTGGGCAGTGCCGGAACAGGTTTTATGCTCTAGTGCCTCGCCAGGAGCAGGAGGCTTCGCCAGATGTGGTCACGGGTATTTTGCAAGTCTTCCATACTGATGCTTATGCTTTGTTAGATCCAGGAGCTACCTTGTCTTTTGTGACCCCTTACATTGCTAGTAGTTTTGGAGTTAGTCCTGAAATTTTGTCTGAACCATTCTCCGTATCTACTCCAATTGGTGAGTCGGTTATAGCTAGGCGAGTATATAGGGGTTTCCCCATTACAGTGTTGCATAAGGTTACCTCTGCTGACTTAGTAGAATTGGCCAAGATTGATTTCAACATCATTTTGGGTATGGATTGGTTGTTTGCATGTTATGCTTCGATTAATTGTAGGACCCGTGTAGTGGAATTTCGATTTCCGGGGGAGGTAGTTTTGGAATGGAAAGGTAATTCAGCCGTACCAGCGGGTTGATTTATTAACTATCTTAAGGCTCAAAAGATGATCTCTAAGGGTTGTGTGTACCACCTAGTTAGGGTTAAGGATGTGGAGTCCGAGACCCCGACTAGTCAGTCAGTTCCGGTGGTGTGCAAATATCCGGAGGTGTTTCTTGATGATTTTCCAGGTGTTCCTCCGGAGAGGGAGATTGATTTCGGTATTGATCTACTACCCCATACACAGCCTATATCTATTCCTCCTTATAGGATGGCTCCAGCCGAGCTAAAAGAGTTAAGGAACCGTTGAAGGACTTGTTGGATAAGGGTTTCATTAGACCAAGCAAGTCTCCATGGAGTGCACCGGTTCTATTTGTTCGAAAGAAGGATGGTTCCCTTCGGATGTGTATTGATTATCGAAAACTTAATAAGGTCACCGTAAAAAATAAGTACACCTTGCCCAAGATTGATGATTTATTTGAGAAGCTCCAGGGTGCCAGGTGTTTCTCGAAGATAGATTTCAGGTCCGGATATCACCAGCTCAGAGTTCGGGAGTGTGACATTCCAAAGATAGCTTTCAGAACCCAGTATGGCCACTACGAGTTTGTAGTTATGTCTTTTGGACTAACCAATGCTCCTGCAGCTTTTATATCTAATGAATAGGGTAATCGAGGCATACTTGGACATATTCATGATTGTGTTCATTCATGACATCCTTATATACTCGCGGAGCGAGGAGGAGCATGCCGCTCACCTGAGGGTAGTGCTTCAGACCCTCAAGGATCGTTAGCTATATGCAAAGTTTAGCAAATGTGAATTTTGGATGGACTCGGTGGCATTTCTAGGCCATGTGGTGTCAAGTGAGGGCATAAGGGTGGATTCTCAGAAAATCGAAGCGGTGAAGAATTGGCCTTGACCGGTGAATCCTTCAGAAATTCGGAGTTTCTTGGGCCTAGCAGGCTGCTACCGGAGGTTTGTGGAGGGTTTCTCATCCATTGCAGCACCTTTGACCAGGTTGACTTAGAAAAAAGTGAAGTTCCGATGGTCAGAGGATTGTGAGAAAAGCTTCTAGGAATTGAAGACCCGATTCAATCAGCACCAGTGTTGACTTTACCCGAGGGTACCGATGGCTTTGTTGTATATTATGATGCTTCGAGATTCAGACTGGGATGTGTGTTGATGCAGCGTGGGAAGGTGATAGCATACGCCTCATGACAGTTAAAGGTTCAGAAAAAGAATTACCCAACCCATGATCTTGAGTTGGCCGCGGTAGTGTTTGCATTAAAAATATGGCGGCATTACTTGTATGGGGTTCACGTGGATGTATTTACGGATCACAAGAGCTTGCAATATGTGTTCATGCATAAGGATCTAAATCTTTGGCAAAGGAGGTGGTTGGAGTTGCTAAAGGACTACGACATGAGTGTCCTCTACCACCCGGGCAAGGCAAATGTGGTTGTGGATGCTCTTAGGAGTCTCTCAATGGAGAGTGTGTCTCATGTGGATGAGGGGAAGAAGGAGTTGGTGAAAGATGTCCACCGACTTGCAAGACTGGGAGTTAGATTGACCGACTCGGCCGATGGCGGTGTGGTTGTACATGGCGGGTCAGAATCGTCATTGGTGGTCGATGTTAAATCTAGGAAAGATGAGGATCCCATTTTGAGGAAGCTAAAGGAGGCGGTGCAGAGTCAAAAGGTGGAGGTTTTCTCCCAAGGGGGAGATGGTGTGGTATGATACCAGGGTCATTTATGTGTCCCAGATGTAGGTGAGTTGAGAGTTTGGATATTGCATGATGCACATGATACCAGATATTATATTCATCCAGGATCCACAAAGATGTACAAGGACTTGTGATAAATCTATTGGTGGGATGGTATGAGAAGGATATTGCGGAGTTCGTGGAAAAATGCCCAAACTGCTAGCAAGTGAAGGTCGAGAATCAATGGCCCATATCAACATTCCCACTTGGAAGTAGGAAGAAATTAATATGGATTTTGTTATAGTATTACCCCGTACTCATCGGCACTACAACTCCATTTGGGTGGTGGTAGATAGGTTAACAATGGCTGCACACTTCCTACCGGTCAAGGCCATGGATGCAGCGGATGAATATGCCAAGTTGTATACTCGGGAGTTGGTTTGACTTCATGGAGTGACCTTGTCTATAATTTCAGACCGAGGTACTCAGTTTACCTCCTAGTTCTGGCGGTCTTTTCAGAAAGGACTTGGAGCTCAGATTAAGCTTAGAACAGCATTCCATCCGCAAACGGATGGCCAAGTAGAATGAACCATTTAGACCCTCGAGGATATGTTCAGGGCATGTGTTATGGATTTCAAAGGTAGTTGGGATGATCATTTTCCCTTGATCGAGTTTGCCTATAATAACAGTTATCATTCTAGTATCTAGATGGCACCGTTCGAGGCCCTCTATGAGCGGAGGTGTAGATCTCCCGTCGGATGGTTTGAAGTTGGTGAGGTAGCCATGATAGGGTCAGATGCGGTTCACAAGGTGATGGTGAAGGTCCAATTGATAAGGGACCGACTAAAAACCACTCAGAGTCGTCAGAAGTTGTATGCTGATGTAAGGAGAAGAGATTTGGAGTTTGATGTGGACGACTGGGTATTTCTAAAGGTATCTCCCATGAAGGGATTCATGCGGTTCGGAAAGAAAGGGAAACTCAGTCCCCACTATGTTGGTCCCTACCGGGTTGTGAGAAGAGTTGGTAAGGTGGTGTATGAGTTGGACTTGCCCTCGGAGTTATCTTCAGTTCATCCGGTGTTTCATGTACCACTTTTAAGAGAGTGTTTGGGTGATCCATCCTTGGTAGTTCTAGTAGACAGGATTGGGGTAAAAGAAAGCCTTAGTTATGAAGAAATCCCCATCGAAATCTTGGATCGTCAAGTCCGAAAGCTAAGGAACAAGGAAGTAACTTCAGCATGTTGAGGGGGCCACATGGGAAGCCGAAGCAGATATGATGGCTAGATATCCACATTTGTTCTCTACCGGCTCAACACTGACTTGAGGTATCTGGTTTTCCCTATGATCCCATTTAGTTTCCATGTTCAGTTCATGTGTGCAAGTTTCTTTTATGTGTATGAATGCATATGTGAAGCATGAGGTCAGTTCAACTATATGGTTTGATTCAGAGGTAGTCATTTCATAAAAATTTCGGTTGAAATGATCAGAATATAGATATGATAATTGTATACTTCTTTTTGCTTCTTGTTTCCTACATTCGAGGATGAATGTTTCCAAGGGGGAGATACTGTAATACCCCGGGAAGGCCTAAAAATAGACCCAGGAGTTAAAATTGAGAAGTGCAGAAAAACTGGCAAAACATCACAGAACGAACCACAGAATGACTCATGGTATCAAACCAGGAGTCATTGTATGTTGTCGTTTGATGGGGATAGGACGGTATTAGTGGAGACCACGGGAGATATGACGACTCTTTGTGGGAAACAATGAGTCGTTGTTAGCAGCCGTAGGAAGGGGATAGGCTATTCAGGTGACTTTCAATGGGCGTCCCAACGACCCGTTAGAATAGACCCTGAGTCGTTGGTTGTGGTCGTGGTTTGGGTTTTAATTTTTCCAGTGGACTCTACGGGGGATAACAACGGTCCGTTGTTTCTTGTGATGGGTCGTGATGTGACCCATTAGGAGATGAGATGCCAAGGTTCAAGGGGTTAACCACGGGCGATGTGATGAGTCGTTGGTTGGAAGTACGGGTCGTCCTGACTGTCCGTTGTTTGGATTCTGAGAATGGGCTACCAGTAGTGGCTTCAACGAGGGATGTGACGGGTCGTCGTTGGTTCCAACAACCCATTAGTCCCACCCGTGGGATCAATCTGGACAGTTTTCAAGGCAAGTTCATTAAGGGTATTTTTGACTTTTTCACGATATGAGGCCTTAAACTATTTCGTTTTGGCTTGGGAAAAGTTGGGTTTTAAGATGATGACCTATTCTAAACTCCCATTCATGCATGCAACTTTGAGAGGGGATTCAAGGGGATATTTCAAGCTTTTCACCTCAATTTCTTCAATTTCATTCTTGGGTTTTTAAGGAGGGTTAGGAGTTGATAATTCCAGGTATGTAAGGTCTTCAATAGGTGGATTCTTCCACACCCATGCTCCTTCTATATTAATTATCCAAAATTTATTTGAAAACTCATGGGATTTTGTATTGGATTTGTATAAAATTACATGATTTAATTATGGGTCTTGTGATTTTGAAATCTTGTCATAATCTAATGATTTTGATCATCTTTTTAGATTTAAATTTATTATACTATTGTTGATTTTAAACTTCTAAACAATTAAGCTTGATTATGCATGCCCCATGATGAATCGATTTATGATCCCTTGATCCATTGGTGTTTTCGATAATCCCAGCATGAATTATGAATTTGCTTATGAATTTATTTCGTTATCTATTATGAACCTATGAATTTCAAGATATATGCATGATCTACAAGTATGTATAAATTTTATCAATCATAAATTATGGTTTTGGCCGACCCACGAGCCTCAAGTCATGGCTAGATCTTATATGTTCAAGCATGTTTACGATTATCATGATTTAACTAGTCCATGAACTCATGTATATATTATTATGAGCACTATATATGCTTTGGGAGTAGTATCAAACAACGAGTAGGTTCGGGGCTCATGTTAAGCCTCGGATCTCATGAACTACGTGCCACCGTAGGTATATTGGGACCCTTTCATGTTTGTCCCTGGACCAAATGGCCCTTTTCATGTGTGATCATGCCCTTCATGGTTCCTACCCTTGGCAAGTTACGAACACCCTCCCGACTAGGGTTACAAGTCGGGCTTCATGTGTGCTCATATGGGGTATGCCGGTTAAGAGAATCTCCCACTGTTCCTCATGATTTATGCATGTTTATTATTATGAATGTAGGCTCAAGTTATGTTAAGTAAGGCTCTTCTATTATGATTATGACTATGTTTACGTTACAAATGTTTTGAAAACCTTGAGCCTTATGTTATATAATGATAATTATGTTATGAGCATGTTGTCCTACTCTTATGATCATTTATGAGTTTTATACATGTTTTAAACGTCTGTTTTACTTACCTTGCATACTCAGTACATTCCGCATAATGACCACATACTTTCTATGCTTTATCGTCTCATGATACAGATCCCAGTTCTCAGGCGCATCCTCACCCGTAGATAGTTCAACCTTGCTCTCTGCGTACTTGGTGAGTCCTCATGTTCCGAGGGGTACATGTGCACACTCTATGTCATTCTTTCAATTTTTGGATATTGGATTAGTTGGGGAGTTGTCCCCTTAATCCGTCTTTTAAGTTTAGAAGCTTATCAGATTAGAAGTTGTATTCTGCCGTATTGTATAAGTATTGTACTATTTCCCCTCATGTTATGTTATGATTACATTCTCTATGCTAACTCTTCCACTCATATAATTGAAATAGATGTATGCTCATGCCGTGGGTCGACGTGGGGTCTCTCAGGGCTTCTTGTTCCGTGTCTACGACTCGGGTGTACGTTTGGGTCGTGACAGTTACTTTTGTAATTTCCCACATACTTAGTCCCTAAACTATGTCGTTTTAGGTCAAATGAAGGGTTTAGAGGGGGGAAACCGACGATTTCTCTCATTCTTTTCTCATCCATCATCAGTTAAGCGTAAAGTCCCTCTCAGAAAAGCTTGGAGCAGACGTGAGAAAGTGTGATTCTTCTCAGATTTTGTCACGCCCCGAGCCTACACCCAAGACGTAACACGGTACTTGAAGTCACAAGTGACCCTAAGTCAACCTCTGGTCTATCATACATTGGTATCCTGAGTAAAGCACACACAACGGAAATTTCAAGTAATAACATAAAGGCATTTTATGAAATTTAAGATAAAACTTAAAACATGAAATCTAAACATATGTAGTCTGAAGTCTTTCTAACTGACGAGTTAAACCTAAGTCTAAATAAAAACTGTAATCTAGCTATAAGAAAATGAAATAAGGCCCTCGAATAATGAGGACTCATACTTCAATTGCGCTGAGGAGGATCTGAATCATGGCGGGTAACGCTGCTGAGTCTGGGAACCTGCAGCTGTATTCTGAAATGATACAGTATAAAAGTATGCATCAGTACTTTGAATGTACTGAGTAAGTGGGAGAAAGCATAACTGAAATACAAAGTCTGAACTGAAATGACATGCAATGACCAACAAGTAAGCTGAACTGAACTACTGATGTAAACTGAAATGGTCAAGATGACCCCGTCTGAGGTTCAATACATGCCTTAAGTCTGAAAGTTCTGAATCTGAGATGCTGTACTGAACGAAGCTAAACTGATGGAATTGGAACTGAATTGAACTGTTTATTCTGGATTGGACTTGGTCTATAACCAACTAGTGGGAGAGTCTATAACCGACATATAACCACGTGAGCTATACGTGGAGTCCGATGTATTCACCCTACCTGTAGGACCTGATATACCTTGCCAAGGTATAAAGGCATGAACTGGGTGATCACAAAAGTTTGGGGCCAATCAGGCCAAGAAATATTGTAATCTATGCTGGCAATGTAGTTCTGGGAATCTTGGTGCGCTGGAACCCCGACCCGCTCAGTGCTAAGTCCTACTCTCACTGGAAAATCTAAACTGAACTACTAGGCTGATAGCTCGAAACTGGGGTCCAAGACTAGTCAGGGACATGTAACTGAAAGTACCCTGAGAGTTTTATCGGACAAGATTTTGAAACTGGGTTCTAGACTGGTCAGAGCTGCTTATCTGAAAGCATCATAACCATCTAAGAACAAACTATAAACTGAATTGGGGTCATGGGGCTGGTCAGAGCTATATATCTAAAAGGTCATGACTGCCTAAAGGACTAATAAACTAGATTATGATAACTAGGAGGCAACATTGACACCTCGGGAAAAGACTGAAGTAAAACTGATCAGTTGACAAGTTCTGAATAGTTCTGAAGAGGTTCTATGTTCTAACTAAACTGATCTATTAAGCATCTAATAGAGAACTCAACTCATTCCAATAACCAGGAATTCTATAATATGGCAAAAATTTCAAGAGTTAAAGAAATCTTATCCAACAAAGCTAAAATCATTCTTATCAATGGAATATTTGCTCAATATATATATATCTATATATATCTATATCTATATCTATCTATCTATATATATATATAAAATAAGAATTACTAGAAAATTCAACCCAAAACATACTTCATTCACTAGATGGAATTTATTACGCAAAGAATCTTTACTCGAAAATTTAGGACTTGAATTCACTTGGCAAGAACATCAAAAATTTAGGTAAGAATTGATGGAGATCATATCAATAATAAGCAAGGATATCATTCTATATGGAATTAACGAATAATATCATGTACCTTTTGCATATTTGAAAACTTAGGGCTAAAACTGATAGAGAAACTATGAGAGAGTTTTGGGGGACACAAGGGAAGAATAATTTCCCTTGTTGAATTCCCACATACCTGACTAAATTTTCCCCAGAGAAAGAAACTTGAAAGGCTGCAACTGGTGAAGGACCCTAGACCTTTCTTGAGAGCTCTTGAGAGAAAACTTACGCAAACCTTTCTTGAAATCTGAGTGGGAATGAGGGGAAAACCATTTAACCCCTCTAAATCCCTTAAAAATAATCTCAAAACGACGTAGTTTAGAGTCTAGGAGGATAGAAAATTACTAAATAGCCCTTAGAAAATCATTGGAAAAAAACTGCCAGGTAAACCTGACCACGACTCGTGGTCACACCCGTTGGGTACACTGCCCAGGTTTATCCTGTAGGTCACCACGAGGGAACTGACTCGTGGTCACCAGTCGTGGACCACACTGCCTCCTTTCTGACGATCCAATACCTTACATGGTAACGAGTCACTTAATGAGTCATTGCAGGTGACCGTGACTCATGGTCACCACCCGTCAAGTGTGATCTTGGGCAGATTTATATGCCCAAGTGATACTCAAACGTATCATTTTTACCTTGTTTGTTGTGCAATGTGTATATAATATCATGTAATTGGTAATAAAATGCGAATTTATACTAACCAACATGATTAGCATTTGTTTTGCAGGAAAATATGATTTTTAGGAGCTAAAATGCATGTTGGAACTATGTCGGAGTTGGACTTGGATGCGAGCGTGGAAAAGACCCGGGAATGCAGGATTTATAGGGGCTCCGTGATGGCTCCGTGCCACGCTACCATCGCGGTAGTGCACTGCCTGAGCAGGAATTAAATTTGCAATTTCCAGTGTGCCTGCGCGTCAGCTCCGTGGCACGGAGATAGGCCTCCGTGATGGCCTCCGTGCCACGTTGAGGTTAAATTACTGGACCCTGGAAATTCCAGTGCGGGTCCGCGTCCACGCCGTGTCACGGAGGCAAGGCTCCGCGTTGGCCTCCGTGACACGTTGCTTGTTATTCCGGGAAAAATTTCCCACTAGTATAAATAGCACACTTAGGTTTATTTTTAAGTTTTTCAGTTTTTAGACTGAGTTCAGAAGTGGAGAGCAGGAACGTGGGTTAGTAGCAGTTGAAGATTGGAAAAGCTAAGGGATTTCTTCTCTTCCTTTCTTCTTTCTATCAATTGTACGTATGATTTACACTCATTTTAGGATGATCAATCCAAGAATGAGTGGCTAATTCTCTTTCTTGCTGAGGTTTTGAACATGTGTAATGAATTCTGATTTTCATTGATATGGTTTATTCTTCTTCTTTAATGTTGTTCTATTAATTCTTGTTCTTTACTGCATTAGTGATTGGCCAACATTAATGTATATCTAAAAAGTCCAATTTCACTCGAGAGAGCAAGAAATTGGAAAGTTGTGAATTAATAGGGTATTGTTCTTAACTTGATTTGGGAAAATTGGGTTTTGATGTGCTTTCCTGATAGAAATATACTTGGAAGCCGTATTAGTCAATTTAGGAACCGGAATTGTAGTGCTAGGTAATAAATTGCATTTGATCACAGAAATGTAGACGGATGGTTTATGATTCTAAAGTGAAATTAAATACGAGAGTTTTAATTTCTAGGCAAATGTTCTTGGCTAGCAACATGAAGAAGAGAATTAACCAAAATTATCATGATTATCAAGTTCATTACTTGTTCTTAACCTTGGCATGTTCATATCCATTGTCTGAATTCAAAAGTAAATAGTTTGTATTAATTGTAGTATATAGTTTAGAAACAAAAATTCAATTACTCTTGGGTACGTTGTTGTTAGCATAATTAGAAGTTAAATAGAAATATAGTAAATTAGGCAATTTTACATATCTTGAGCCTCCTTGGATCGATACTTGGCTACTTAGCCACTTTATTACTTGTTTGACCACGTGCACTTGCGTGTCGGTTTTTACCCGTACCCCAAAGCACCGAGGAAGTTTTTGGCGCCGTTGCCGGGGAGGCTAGGCGATTTGTAAAATTGTGTTTAGTGTAAATTTACTGTATTTGTATTTTTATTTTCTTAAGTGTTAACAACTTGGTCTTAGCCTGTATTTTGCAGATTTTGTTTCTGTGAACACTGGCAAGGGACAATGATCTGGTGGAATCTTACTTAGAGCCCGAGCGTGAATTTCATAGTCAACGTAGAGAAGCTCTTCGAAAGAAGCTGCAGTTGCTTCAACAGACTATGATGGAGCAACCAAATCCACCAGTTGTTAGGGCAGTTTTAGTGCCCGATGAAGCAGCAGCAAGGCCGGTTCGCGAGGTGGCAATCCCACACGCTAATAATGTCCATTCTAGCATCCGCAAACCAGAGCCTGGAGGGAGGTTTGAATTAAAGCAGAATATGGTGCAACTTTTGCACACAAGCGGGTAATTTACCGGTCTCCCTCACGAAGATCCACAACAACATCTCCAGAACTTTTTGGACATAAGTGACACTTATATACCCGCTGGAGTGTCACCCGATTATGTTCGGCTCACTTTATTTCCATTTTCCTTACTGGGTGAAGCCAAGAGGTGGTTAAAAGCTGAACCACCCAACTCTATATCAACGTGGGATGATCTTGCACGGAAGTTTCTTATTAGATTTTTCCCTTCTGGTAAAACAGCCAGGCTTAGGAGTCAAATCCTAAGTTTTAAACAGAGGGAAGGGGAAAATCTATATCAAGCCTGGGAAAGATTCAAATCCATGTTGCGGGACTGTCCTCACCATCATCAGTCCAACGAGGTGTTGGTACACACGTTTATTGAGGGTTTGGAACCCCACACTAAAATTCTGTTAGATTCAGCAGCTGGAGGGCAAGCGCTGGAGAAGACTTATGAGGAGCTGTACACTTTGCTCAACCGAATTTCACAAGGCAATCCAGAATGGAATGCTGATTCTTCAAGAGGTGGAGCAAGGAAAGCAGCGGGAGTGCTTGAAGTGGATGGATTCACAGCTATCGCTGCACAGATAGCTGCTTTGCAAAATCAGTTAAACACTCACTTCAGCAATATCAATTTGAACCAGCCTTCAGCTTCAGTCAATGCAGTTCAACAGATGTGGTGTGAAGTGTGTGGTAGTAGTGAGCATTCAGCTGAAAGCTGTGGTGCAAATCCTGATTCTGTTAACTTTGTGGGCAATGCACAGAGAAATCAACAGCAGTTTGGTGGTGGCTACAACTCAAATTGGAGGATCCATCCGAAATTTTCGTGGGGTAGCAACAATCAACAAGGTCAGAGTTCAGGGCAGGGTATGCACAGAAACCAAGGAGGGCAAAAAAATTATCAATCTCAATTCAGAAATCACAATGCCCCTCCTCCACCACCATCACCGACTATTGAGGAGATGTTCAAAACCATGATCGCTAATCAGGCACAATTGCAGGCTGACTATGTCAAATTGGCAGCCGAAGTGAAGAACAATCAATTGGCGACCAAGGCTCTTGAATATCAGTTTGGGCAATTTGCTAGTGCCCAAAATACTAGACCCAGAGGAGGACTACCTAGCGACACGGATCCAAATCCGAAGCAGGTTAATGCAGTGACCACGAGGAGTGGTTTACAATTGAAGGAGGTGGAACCGGAAAGACCGCATCAAAAGTCAGGAGCAGCAGATGTTGAGGGAGAGCAAAGTTCAGATAAGGGGAAGACTAAAGAAGCTGAACCAGAAAGGCCTCCACCCCCGTTCCCTCAACGACTTAAGAAACACAAGGAGGAGGCGTGTTTCCAGAAATTCATGGAGGTACTTAAACAGGTACATGTTAACTTACCTCTTGTTGATGTCTTGCAGGGAGTACCAAAATATGCGAAGTATATTAAAGACATCGTGGCTAACAAAAGTCGTTTGACTGAGTATGCCACGGTAGCTTTAACGGAGGAATGCACTTCCCGTATTCAGAATAGGTTGCCCACAAAACTGAAAGACCCTGGAAGTTTCACTATCCAACTGACTATTGGGCAAAGTATCCGAGCGCGTGGATTATGTGACTTGGGGGCAAGTATAAATCTGATGACTTCTTCGGTATTCAGAAAGTTAGGTCTAGGGAGTCCTAGACCTACAACGGTAATCTTGCAGCTAGCAGACAGGTCTTTGGCTAAGCCGGATGGCATTGTTGAGGATGTGTTGGTGCAAGTAGGCTCCCTCATTTTTTCGGTCGATTTTATTGTTCTGGACTTTGAACCAGATGCTGAAGTCCCATTTATTTTGGGACGACCCTTTTCGGCAACCGGAAAAGCATTAATCGATGTAGCTGCGGGTCAACTCACGATGCGAGCACATGACAAGGTCGAAGTGTTCAACGTGTACAAGGTACCTAAGCTCCCGACTGTTTATAAGGATCTCTCGGTGATCAACGTAATTGATCATGGGAAGGCTAACAGATTGAGTGATTCCCGAGAGTTACTAGGTAGGCCACCGGATAAGGTAGAGCACTACTGGGGGGATGATCATGATCGGGACAAATCGTCCATCTCCCTAGTAGATAAATGAGCTTAAAGGACGTCGAGCCGCGACGGTAAACCAGGCGCTGCACGAGAGGCAACCCGTGAAAAATATTTTCTTTCTTTCTTTTTAGTGTAAATAATTTTTACTTTTCTTTTCTTTTTCTTGACTAGGTTTAGATTTGCATTTTAGTTAGTATCTTTTATTTTTAGTTAGGGAAATCTATTAATTTAACCAATTTTTGTTTAGTGAGGTGATTTTCAGGTATAACGGAGGAAATATACATGGAATCGAGAAAATGAGGCGAGGTATGAAAATTAAATTTATTGGTGAAACAGAGCACTGGCGCGTTGGCGCCGTGTCACGGAGGCAATGCTCCGCGTTGGCCTCCGTGACACGTTGAAGGCAAATCTAGATTTTTCAAAATTCCAGTAAGCCAACGCGTTGGCTCCGTGTCACGGAGGAGGGGCTCCGCGTTACCCTCCGTGACACGTTGCCCTTTATCCAGTGCCGGGTCACACCGGGTTTCCGGGTGACCCGCGTGTTTCCTTTAAATAATAACCCCGATTTCGCCCCAAATTCCCCCATTCCCTCTTCCCTCCGCGACCAAACACCCATTTCCCCCTCCCCAAGCAACGTGCCTTGTTGATAGGCAAAGAAAAACGTCAAGTTTCTTCGATTCTTCAATTCTAAGGTATGTTCTCATCGTCTAACTCAATTTTTTGGCGATTTTTGTCAAATTTGGGCATATAAGGTGAGAAATATCACCCTAGGTAGAAATTGAACATGATATTGAATTATTTTGTGATTGATTGTTTTCCGGATTGTTGTATTTGGCGTTTGAACTTGTCGATTATGTAAATAATTCGAAATTGATTGCCAAATTGTATTTTAGGGCTTGGGTTGTTGAATTCGACTTGGGCAACTTGATAGTTTGGTGAAATTGATGCCGGGGTGTGTTTATTATTTGAGATAAGTCGTGGTAAATCTTGTATAACTGTTAAAAGACGACTAATTCTCGAATTTTTGTGGGAAAATGCATAATGTGTGAATTGGTTAGATTGTTAGATTAGCTTGTATATAAAATATTTTTCTAGTTGTTTTTAGTTTGTGGTTGTTTTGTTGCTTGTGCGATGGTTGAATTGCTAGCGATAGTAGGATTGGGAATTCGCTGTATGAAGTCTGAGTAGTACGCTAACCGTTATGCTGTCGAAATTTTGTTACGAACGCACTAAGCAATATGTGTATAGTTGTTTGTGTTTGGGGTTGTAAATAGAGCTATCCTTGCTGAAATTTTGTAAATATTGTTAAGGACTAAGTGTGGGGTAAATTTTGTGTAACCCAACCCTAGCCGAAGCTAACAACTATTTAGCTTAACGGTGTGCTTGTTTGTGTAAATTGACAGGTACAATGGCTAGCAGGCAAGACAAAGGCAAGGGTGCTTCTACCTCAGGCACCGGAAGGAAATGGATGAGACTGGGAACTGCAGTCCCAGCTGCACCCGCTGTTCCGTGCGGCCAACACCGCCGATACGGAACACGATGGGTCACCGATGAAGGGAAGAAATGGTACGCAAAGCATAAGGAGAACAAGTACTTCCCCGAGGAAGATATTGCTAGGGAACCACTTGCACAGGAGTTCCCTCGCATTGTACAGAGGATTGAGGCAGCTGGGCTCAACTTTATTTTTCAGGAGCCCAAGGAGCGCAACCTTCATTTGGTCCGGGAATTTTATGCCAACTGGAACCCAGCCATCAAAAGCCACACTATTAAAATCAGAGGGCAGATTGTCACTCTGGAACCCCAGCAGCTGAATGCCATCATTGGAGCGCGGTACACAGACGCCCACGTTCTCCGCCAGCTAAACATCACCCCACCGTACGCCGACATCAGACGTACGTTGTGTGGGGCTCGATCCACAGCCCGATGGAGTAGACACAAGGAGAGGGGTTACCACCAGACTCTGCCCTATTCGCAGATGAACAGGGAGGCCAGAATCTGGCTAAAACTTGTGTGTTCGTGCTTGATCCCGGGAGTTCATATGACAGACGTGACCCGGGACCGTGTCTGCTTGGTGTATGCCCTTATGAAAGGGCTTGAGATTAATGTTGGGGCGGTCATAATATCCGCCATGAAGAGAGCCAGACTGCACCAGGGTCACAGATACGGGTTTGGCGGACTCATCACCACCTTCCTCCGAGGCCTCGACATTGAGGAAGAAGCCTTAGATTACATTCCGCAGCTGGAGCGGAGGGCCCTTGATGTGACAAAGACTAAGGCCCCCGACACTACACATCGACCCGTGCTGACTTTGGGCGAGCGACATGCTCGTGACGATCAGTACATGGCCCGTATGTTCGGCATGCAGATGCTGCAGCTACGGATAGGTGGGAGACCAGCCACCGAGGAGGAGTTATGGCAGCTAGAGCTGGACTACCCCTTTGGCGAGAACGCCAGAGCCTTATGTAAGGTGGGGCCAGCCTTTGTGGAGCCGACAGACGATGATGTCCCTACTGATGAGGAGACACATCGTGAGGACTCTGATGTGGAGTCCGATGACGACGATGGAGCTGATTCAGATATGGGCGACGAGGCTGCAGCACCGGATGAGGAAGTTGAATATTTCGACTGAGCAGGGAGTTCCACCACCCAAATTTTGTGCTTTGTATTTTTGTGAACACTGGGGACAGTGTTCGATTTAAGTGTGGGGTGGGGAGTAGTTAGGTGCTAGGTCAAGGCTCTAAATTGCTGTATAATTTTTCCTTGCTGTTTATGTATGTTGTGCCTTCCCTGTTGTGAACTGATTTGTGATGTACGTATATATTTGTTTTGTGGCTAATGATGTGTGTTTTTGAAAGTTATGGTTGCAATGGTAAATATTTTGTAAATAATTTTTTTCTCTATCGACATGATCGATATTTTTCAAAATTTTTGCGAAAATATATTGCACTTGTAAATATTTTCTTTCTATCGAAATGATCGATGTGTTGCAAATTTTTTTTCGATTTTTATTTTTTTTGGGTTTCTCGGAGTTTGTTTTCGGTTCTTTTACCGAGAATAGTCCCATTGAACCGATGTCATAGTTAGTGACCGTTCCCTATGATGGATGGATGACGACCGTCTTAAGGGAAATGTAGTCGGTAGGAGTAGGATTTTTAATTGTTGTTTTAGTTTTCTTTGGTGGATTGCATCAATGAACTGTAGTTGCTTATGGTTGCTAAAATTTCGTTGCGTGTTGTAATTGATGTTCAAATTGTGAAAATGATTTGTTTGAAAGCATGAAATTCGGTAAATATGTTGAGTTACCTAGGCTATAGAATTTGGTTCATTATGGTTGAGGCTTAATCTTGAATTCATGTAATTGACTAATTAAAGAGTCTGTGAATGCATCTTGATTCGAGCATGTGCATGAAGTGTGAAGTGAGGATTTGCTATTCCATGTCATTGTGAATTGTCTAGAACTTGCCTGGTGTGTATACGAAGCGAAATGAAGGAGGTGTAGTGTTGGAAAGGATGTAGGCATTTCTTTGTTTTAACCAATAGTTTCCATTTTTTTTTCTGGTCAAATTCTACCTTTTTATATGTTGTATACCCTAGTCAGCCCGTTGAGCCTTTAGCCAATTTCTTTCTTTTGTCCAAAATTGTATGAACTAAGCTTTATTCCTTCTTTTCATTAGCCTTAAAGTCTTTAAGAAGCTCTTAAGCGCTTACAAAGAACAGAAAATGTTTCCCAAAGTGTTAAAGAGTGAAAAGAGTGAAAAGAAAAAGAAAAGCAAAGTGAGGAAAGAAAAGATGACGTTGAAGAGGCGCTTGTTGTAATTAATTGATATTGAGGGTACATGAAAACCCTCTGTTTTGTGTCAAGTGTGGTTGATGAAATGGGCTGTATGAAAGTAAACCAGCATGAATGGGAGAAAAAGAGAAAAGAGAGGAACAATGTCCATGAGTCGATGGGAATGAGTTGAAAAGGCGCTTAAGGATGCTAGCGATTATTATTGGCTAATCCAATATATGCATACTAGATCCATAGCCCCGTTACAACCCATTAAAAGTCCTATTTGATCCTACATTGCATTTCTTTATATTAGTGGAGTAATACACTAAGGGCAAGCCTATGGGTCATGACATGATGCATGTGAATTCTTTTGGGAGAGAGAGTGAAATTAATTTTTATATTCCCCTACTTGCATGTTTGTGTGTTGCATGAACATAAAGGGGAAGTTTCTCTCGAGTTGTGAGGGCACATGCTTGATGAAAGATTGATTTTCGTGTCGGATTTCTTGATTAGTTGATTTGCATGAGTTTGCCGATATCAAGAATCAATTCTTAAAAGTCTAGGAAGCCTTGATGTATTAAGGTCATTGTCTTGTACGACCAAGCATGTTTTCTTGATGATTTGCAAAAATTGAATAATCGGTATGACCGTAGCGTAAATTGTTGCACCATAGTGACGAAAGTTGGGATGTAATTTGCATGAGTTGTGTATGTGTTGTTCGAGGACGAACAAGGATTTAAGTGTGGGGTAAGTGATCTTGGGCAGATTTATATGCCTAAGTGATACTCAAACGTATCATTTTTACCTTGTTTATTGTGCAATGTGTATATAATATCATGTAATTGGTAATAAAATGCGAATTTATACTAACCAACATGATTAGCATTTGTTTTGCAGGAAAATGTGATTTTTAGGAGCTAAAATGCATGTTGGATCTATGTCGGAGTTGGACTTGGATGCGAGCATGGAAAAGACCCGGGAATGCAGGATTTATAGGGGTTCCGCGATGGCTCCGTGCCACACTACCATCGCGGTAGCACACTGCCTGAGCAGGAATTAAATTTGCAATTTCCAGTGTGCCTGCGCGTCAGCTCCGTGGCACGGAGATAGGCCTCCGCGATGGCCTCCGTGCCACGTTGAGGTTAAATTACTGGACCCTGGAAATTCTAGTGCGGGTCCGCGTCCACGCCGTGTCACGGAGGCAAGGCTCCGCGTTGTCCTCCGTGACACGTTGCTTGTTATTCCGGGAAAAATTTCCCACTAGTATAAATAGCACACTTAGGTTTATTTTTAAGTTTTTCAGTTTTTAGACTGAGTTCAGAAGTGGAGAGCAGGAACGTGGGTTAGTAGCAGTTGAAGATTGGAAAATCTAAGGGATTTCTTCTCTTCCTTTCTTCTTTCTATCAATTGTACGTATGATTTACACTCATTTTAGGATGATCAATCCAAGAATGAGTGGCTAATTCTCTTTCTTGCTGAGGTTTTGAACATGTGTAATGAATTCTGATTTTCATTGATATGGTTTATTCTTCTTCTTTAATGTTGTTCTATTAATTCTTGTTCTTTACTGCATTAGTGATTGGCCAACATTAATGTATATCTAAAAAGTCCAATTTCACTCGAGAGAGCAAGAAATTGGAAAGTTGTGAATTAATAGGGTATTGTTCTTAACTTGATTTGGGAAAATTGGGTTTTGATGTGCTTTCCTGATAGAAATATACTTGGAAGCCGTATTAGTCAATTTAGGAACCGGAATTGTAGTGCTAGGTCATAAATTGCATTTGATCACAGAAATGTAGACGGATGGTTTATGATTCTAAAGTGAAATTAAATACGAGAGTTTTAATTTCTAGGCAAATGTTCTTGGCTAGCAACATGAAGAAGAGAATTAACCAAAATTATCATGATTATCAAGTTCATTACTTGTTCTTAACCTTGGCATGTTCATATCCATTGTCTGAATTCAAAAGTAAATAGTTTGTATTAATTGTAGTATATAGTTTAGAAACAAAAATTCAATTACTCTTGGGTACGTTGTTGTTAGCATAATTAGAAGTTAAATAGAAATATAGTAAATTAGGCAATTTTACATATCTTGAGCCTCCTTGGATCGATACTTGGCTACTTAGCCACTTTATTACTTGTTTGACCACGTGCACTTGCGTGTCGGTTTTTACCCGTACCCCAAAGCACCGAGCAAAGTGCACTGCTAACTTCTTAAATTTTAGATTTCGTCCTTACCACGAGTGGCTTAACGAGTCGTGGGACCTGACCACGACTCGTGAGGTCGCCCATTGGGAACACTATCTCCCTTTTAGAAATTCTCAAACCTCCTTCTCACGGTCGTCCTAGCGAGTTGTTAGGTCACTTGACAACCCGGTGAGTCTTCTTGTAGCATTTCTGCAGATTTTCCAAATTCTCTGATTTAAGTCCCGAGTCTAGATTTTGAGTTTTCAAGGCATTACAATATCTTCCCCTTGGAAACATGCATCCTCGAATGTTAGAGAACACACAGGAAAGCAAAGAATAACAATCAAAATTTCTAGATACCACTCATTTATCTCCAAAACTGCCGAAATGACTATCTCCATTTTTAAAATACATAACTGAACTGAATTTACTTTTCATACATACATCCAAAGTCATAAAAGAAACTTATACACATGAATTGAATTCAACAGCTAGATCAGGTCCTACGGAAAAACTGACATTTCAAGCTACACTAGAGTCGGTAGAGAACAGGTACGGGTATTTGGCCATCATATCCGCTTCAGCCTCCCACATATCTCCCTCAACCTACTGATTTATCCATAAGACCTTGACTAAAGCTATTTCCTCATTCCTCAGCTTACGAACCTGATGGTCAAGGATCTAGACTGGTATCTTCTCATAAGAAAGACTATCCTTTATTCCTATGCTGTCCAATGACACAACTGAGGTTGAGTCTCCGATGCACTTCTTCAAAAGTGACACATGGAAAACTGGGTGTACAGCTGCTAGTTCTGGAGGTAATTCTAGCTCATAGGCTACATTGCCGATACACCACAAAATTCTATAAGGTCCTACATACCTCGGGCTGAGCTTTCCCTTATTTCCAAACCTCATCACCCCTTTCATGGGCAAAATTTTTAGGTATACCTAGTCATCAACTGCAAACTTCAACTCTCTTCTTTGCACATCGGCATAAGATTTCTAACGGCTCTGAGCTGTTTTCAACCTTTCTTGGATGAGCTAAACTTTTTGCATCACCTCGTGAACTGAGTCTGGCCCTATCAAGGTAGCTTCACCAACCTCAAACCACCCTATAGGAGATATGCACCTTCTCCAATATAATGATTCAAATGGGGCCATCTGAATGCTCAAGTGGTAGCTCTTGTTGTATGCAAACTCGATAAGAGGCAAATGGTCATCCCAATTACCCTTAAAATCAATCACTCACGCTCTTAGCATATCTTTTAGGGTATGAATAGTCCGCTCAGCTTGCCTATCGGTCTGCGGGTGAAAAGCGGTGCTGAGCTTGACTTGAGTGCCTAGTCCCTTTTGAAAAGATTTCTAGAAGTGTGAGGTGAACTAAATTCCTCTGTCTAAAATGATAGATAAAGGCACCCCATGGAGTCTGACTAACTCTTGGATGTAAAGTCTGGCATAGTCCTCAGCTGAGTTTGGGGTTTTGAGTGGGAGGAAGTGAGTTGACTTAGTCATCCGGTCTACTACTACCCATATTGAGTCATGCTGCTGACGAGTCCGAGGTAGACCCGTAATGAAGTCCATATTTACTTCTTCCCACTTCCATGTGGGTATACGGATAACTTGAGTCATGCCTCCTGGTCTTTGATGCTCCACCTTGACTTGCTGGCAGTTTGGACACTTGGCTACGAATTCAACAATGTCTCTCTTTATGTCTTTCCACCAGTAAATATACCGCAGATTGTGGTACATTTTAGTAGAACCACGGTGAATGGAGTATCTCGAGCTGTGTGCCTCAGCCAGTATCTGCTCTCTCAACTCACCAACATCCGGTACACACAACCTTCCCTGGTAACGGAGCACACTATCTCCCCCTTTGGAGAAAGCCTCAACCTCCTTCCTGAGAACTACTTCTTTAAGTTTAAGTAGGATCGGATCTTCATCCTGTTTGGACTTAACTTCAACTACCAAGGATAAATCTGACCCACTTGGCATTACCACACCACCTTCGGCTGAATCCACCAACTGCACCCCTAACCGAGCTAGTCTGTGAACATCCTTCGATAACTCCTTCTTGCCTTCCTAAATGTGAGCCACACTCCCCATAGACCATCTGCTTAAGGTGTCAGCCACCACATTGGCTTTACTCGGGTGATACAACACACTCATGTTATAGTCCTTTAGCAACTCCAACCACTTTTTCTGACGCAAATTTAGATCCTTCTGACTCAGCACGTACTGAAGACTCTTATGATCTATAAACACATCTATGTGAGCTCCATATAAGTAATGCCTCCATATCTTTAGCACAAACACCACCACTGCCAGTTCCAAGTCATGAGTTGGATAGTTCTTCTCATGAACTTTGAGCTGTCTGGAGGCGTAGGCTATCACTTTGCCCCGCTGCATCAGGACGCATCCGAGTCCAACTCTGAAAGCATCACAATAAACAACCAATCCATTTAATCCTTCCGACAAGGTTAAAACTGGAGCAGTAGTAAGTCGAGTCTTTAACTCCTAAATACTCTTCTCACACTCATCCGACCACTGAAACTTCACTTTCTTCTGAGTTAAACTAGTTAGATGAGATTCTATAGAGGAGAAGCCTTTCATAAACCGTCGGTAATAACTGGCTAAGCCCAAGAAACTTTTGATTTCAGTAGGAGAGGTAGGTCTGGGCCAATCTTTCACTGCTGCTATCTTGTAGGATCTACTTATATTCCTTCACCTGAGACCACATGACCTAAGAAAGTCATGGACTTTAACCAGAATTTGCACTTGCTGAACTTGGCGAACAACTGGCGTTCCCTGAGTGTCTGTAATGCTAATCATAAGTGATTGACATGCTCTTCCTCATTTCTGGAGCATACTAGAATGTCGTCAATAAATGCAATGATGAACATATCCAAATACTGCTTGAAGAACCTATTCATAAGATCCATGAAAGCTGTTGGGGCGTTTGTTAGCACGAAGGACATCACCACAAACTCGTAGTGACCATTCTGAGTTTTGAATGCTGTTTTTAGTATGTCATACTCTCTAACCCTTAGCTGATGGTACCCTCACTTGAGATCGATTTTGGAGAAACAACTAGCTCCTTGAAGTTGGTCAAACAAGTCATCAATTTGGGGTACGGGATACCTATTCTTGACTGTGACCTTGTTCAGCTGAAGGTAATCTATGCACATTCTGAGGGTACCGTCTTTTTTACGCATGAATAGCACTGGAGCACCCCAGGGAGAGATGTTGGGTCTGATGAAACCCTTGTCAAGAAGATCTTTCAGTTTTCCTTCAACACCTTAAGCTCAGTTGGAGCCATTTTGTAAGGAGGGATGGAGATGGGCTGAGTATCTAGGAAAATATCTATTCCAAAGTCTATTTCCCGTTCAGGGGGAACTCCGAGAAGATCCTCAGGAAAAACGTTTGGGACCTCACTGACAACAGGGACTGACTAGATCGTCGAGGTCTCAGAGTTGGAATCCTTGACCTGAACTAGATGATATATACATCCCTTGGAGATGAGTTTCTGGGCCTTAAGGTAGGAAATAAACCTATCCTTAGGAGCTGAACTGCTACCCGTCCATTCTAACACTGGTTCATTTGGAAACTGGAACTAGACAACTCTAGTTCTGCAATGGACTGAGGCATAGCAGGAGTGTAACCAATCTATGCTGAGAATAAAGTCAAAGTCGACCATGTCTTACTCTACAAGATCAGCTGGATTGAATTTATTTGGGACTGAGACTGGGCAGTTTCTATACACCCGGCTGGCTCTAACTGACTCGCCTACTGGGGTGGAAACTGAGAATGGTTCTAAGAGGACCTCTGGACTGATATTTAAATGGACTGCTACATATGGAATGACGAATAAAAGAGTGGCTCCTAGATCTAGGAGGGAATACATGTCTAGATGAAAAAGACGTAACATACCTGTGACTATGTTAGATGAGCTCTCCTAATCCTGATGGGAAGATAAAGCATATAAATGATTATGGCGTTGACTACCATTTGTACCTAATGTGTTGGCCTGCTGAGCTGGTTGGCCTGCTGGAGCTGATGATGTGGTAGATTGTGATCTCCCTCACCTTGCTAATGGGCACTCCCTAAGCCGATGACCAAGCTGTCCACACCTAAAACAACCCTCTCGACTCTGAAGGCACTCTCCCGGATGGTTCCTATCACACTTAGGACAAGATGGATACTTGTTCTTAGTACTGTGGGCCTGACACTGAGTGCCAGATGACCCACCCCTCCGATATTGATGGGATCAAAAGGTTGGGGCGCTGGCGGAACTGGGTGCTGGGGCTCTCTACTGCTGCTGCTGTGGGCGACTACTACCGCTAGACCTCTGATGGCCGAAATATGAATGGCTAGTTGTTGACCGTTTGTTCTTCCGCTCCATATCCTTCAGCTTCTCGGCCTCAATCTATTGGTCATAGACAATCAAGCTAGAGAGATCCATATCCTTAATCAGCATCGCTGTCCTGCACTCCTTGAGGACTAGGTTCGACACCCCATTCACAAATTTCAGCATGCGATCCCTTGGCTCGGCTACCATCTCTAGAGTGTACGTAGACGGCTGAGTAAAATATAGAGCATACTCATCCACGGTTCTGTTTCCCTGTCTCAAATTCATAAGCTCCGCCATCTTTGCCTCCCTCAGCTCCCGAGGGAAAAATATATCCAAGAAAGCTATGTGGAACTCCTCCCACTCTACTGGTCCTGCTCCCGCTGGCCTCCCCTCTTTCCACTGATCATACCAGACCTGAGCTACCCATTTTAATTGGTAGGCAGCCAGGTCAGCATTCTCAGAAGAGCTAACACCCATAATGCGGGTGATATTTATGATCTCATCCATGAACTCCTGGGATCCTCCCCTACTTTGGATCCCTAAAAAGATGGAGGGTTCATACGGGTGAAGTCTCGCACCCTCACAGCTGCTGCAGACCCGTTGGTGTTCATCGGCACCACCTACTGGTTTACCTGGTTGGTGAATGTTTGGGCCAACAGTTGAATGGCCACCTTGAATTCAGCAGTAGATACCAAGTCATCTTGAGGAGCTGTCGGGGCTGGTGGAGCAGGTCTATTAGCATTACCGGCCCTTCTTCCATTTTCGCGTCTGGAAGGCATGGTTTACTGAAACAAAATAGAGCACGAGCTAGAAGGGTGTTTCTAGAATTGAAATTTAACACATGATAAGGAGTATGAACAAAAGAGAGTTTTCCTAATAACATCTCGTAGCCTTCTTGTCATAAGTGTGGCGTGCTTCACACCCATGAAAAGGACTCTACTCGAAGCGGATTTTAGACTTTTTCGAGGATACTCTAAACCTGGCTCTAATATGAAGTTTGTCATGCCCAGAGCCTACACCCTGGATGTAACACAATACTTGAATTCACAAGTGACCCCAAGTCATCCCCTAGTCTATCATACACTGGTATCCTGAGTAAAGCACACACAACAGAAATTTGAAGTAATAATATAAAGGCATTTAATGAAATGTAAGATAAAACATAAAACATGAAATTTAAACATATGTAGTCTGAAAGCCTTCTAACTGATGAGTTACTGGGACAAGCCCCCAGCTAACCCTAAGTCTAAATAAAAACTGTAATCTAGCTATAAGAAAATGAAATAAGGCCCTCGAATGATGAAGACTCATACTTCAACTGCGGCTGAGGAGGATCTGAATCGTGGCGACTAACGCTGCTGAGTCTGGGAACCTGCAGCTGTATCATGAAATGATACAACATAAAAGTATGCGTCAGTACTTTGAATGTACTAAGTAAGTGGTTGACAGCATAACTGAAATACAAAGTCTAAACTGAAATGACATGCAATGACCAACAAGTAAGCTGAACTGAACTACTGATGTAAACTAAAATGTTCAAGATGACCCTATCTGAGGGTCAAGACATGCCCTAAGTCTAAATGTTCTGAATCTAAGATGCTGTACTAAACGGAGTTAAACTGATGGAACTGGAACTGAACTAAACTGTTTATTCTGGACTGCACTAGACTGACTAGTGGGAGAGTTTATAACCTACATATAACCACATGAACTAGACATGGAGTTCGATGTATACATCCTATCGGTACGACCCAATATATCTTGCAAGTGTACAAAAGAATGAACTGGGTGATCAAAAAAGTCTAGGGCCAATCAAGCTAAGTAATATTGCAATCTACGTTGGCAACGTAGTTCTGGGAACCTGGGTGCGCTGGAACCCCGACCCACTCGGTGTTAAGTCCTACTCCCACTATAAAACCTAAACTGAACTAAAAGGCTGATAGCTTGAAATTGGGGTCAAAGACTAGTCAGGAACATATAATTGAAAGTACCCTGAGAGTCTTATCGGACCAGATTCTGAAACTGGATTGTAGACTGGTCAGAGCTGCTTATCTAAAAGCGTCGTACCCATCTAAGAACAAACTGTAAACTGAACTGGGATCCTGGTCTGGTCAGAGCTATATATCTAAAATTTCATGACCTCCTAATGGACCAATAAACTAGATTCTGAGTCTGATTTTGATAACTGGGAGGCACCACTGACACCTTTGGAAAAGACTGAAGTCAAACTGATCAGTTGACAAGTTTTGAATAGTTCTGAAGAGGTTCTATGTTCTAACTAAATTGATCTATTAAGCAGCTAATAGAGAACTCAACTCATTCCAACAACACGGGAATTCCATAATATGGCAAAAAATTCAAGAATTAAAGAAATCTCATCCGACAAGGCTAAAATCATTCTTATCAATGGAATATTTGCTCAACATATATAATAATAATAATAATAATAATAATAATAATAATAATAATAATAATAATAATAATAATAATAATAATAATAATAATTACTAAGCAATTCAGTCCAAAACATACTTCATTCACTAGATGGAATTTATTACGCAAATAATCTTTACTAAAAAATTTAGGGATTGAATTCACTTGGCAAGAACATCAACAATTCAGGTAAGAATTGATGGAGATCATATCAATAATAAGCAAGGATATCATTCTATATGGAATTAACAAATAATATCATGTACTTTCTGCGTATTTGAAAACTCAAGGCTAAAACTGATAGAGAAACTATGAGAGGGTTTTGGGGGACACAAGGGAAAAAGTATTTCCCTTGTTGAATTCCCACATACCTGACTAAATTTTCCCCGGAGAAAGAATCTTGAAAGGCTGCAACTGCTGAAGAACCCTATACCTTGCTGAGAACTCTTGAGAGAAAACTTACGCAAACCTTTTTGGAAATCTGAGTGGGAATGAGGGGAAAACCATTTAACCCCTCAAAATCCTTTCAAAATAATCCCAAAATGACGTAGTTTAGAGTCTAGGATGATTGTAAATTACTAAATAGCCCTTAGAAAATCGCTGGGAAAAACTGCCATGTAACCCTAACGGGTCGTGGTGACTGACCACGACTAGTGGTCACACCCGTTGGGTACACTGCCCAAGTTTCTCCTGTAGGTCACCACGAGGGACCTAACGAGTCGTGGTCACTCGTGGTCACTAGTCGTGGACCACACTGCCTCCTTTCTAAAGATTCAATACTATACTTAGTAATGAGTCACTTAACGAGTCATTGTAGGTGACCACGAATCGTGAGGTCGGTCGTTGGCAACACTGTCTACCTTTTATAAATTCTCAAACCTCCTTCTCACCGCTGTCCTAATGAGTCGTTAGGTCACTTAACGACCTGTTAGGTGCGTCATCCTGTAGCATTTTTGCAGATTTTTTAGATTCTCTAATTTAAGTCCCGAGTCTAGATTTTGAGTTTTCGGGGCATTATAGATTTCTTAAGGAATTCTCTCAAGGATTTCCATCACCAAGTATGTGGGAATTTAACAAGGGAATAGTTCTCCCCTTGTGTCCCTAAAATTCCTCCTATTTTTCCTTATCAGTTCTAGCCCTGAAACTATTGTATGTTGAGAAATTATTAGTCAGACTTTGTTTAATTCATGTGAAATATTATTTTAGGATAATTGTTGATATTTTCCACCAGTATGTGACTGCATTGGTGCTTGTCCCTATAAAGTAAATTCTAACCCTAGCCTAGAATCCTGCAATAGTGTTAAATATCGAAATTTATCTTAAATTCATCAGTGTTGGGGACTCCCATGTTGTTAGTTGTATTGAAACTTAGTCAGACTATTGTCAGTTCAGTTTCAGTAAAAATGTTAGAATATCCAGTGTTAGTTAGAAATGTCAGCTGATCAGCTTGACGACAGAAATTCTTGAGTTGCCAGTAGTGCCTCCCAATCATCAGAAGTAGTCCCAGTATCAGTTTTAGTGGTTCTTTAGGTGTTCATGAAACTTTCATATAAGGAGCTCTGATCGGCCTTAGGACCTCAATTTTAGAATTACAGTTTGTTCTTTAGATGGTTACGACGCTTCGAGATAAGCAACTCTGACATGTCTTAGAACCTAGTTACAGAATTCGGTCAAATAAGACTCTCAGGGTGCTTCCAGATAGGTACTCGTGACTAGTCTTGGGCCGCAGTTTTGAGTTGTCAGCTTAGTATACAGTCTAGGACTATCCAGTGGGAGTAGTACTTAGTACCGAGCAGACCGGGGATCTAGTGCATCCAGGTTCCCAGAACTACGTTGCCACCGTAGGTTATTTTTATCGGCCTCATGGCCCTAGACTTGTGATCACCCAGTTCATGCTTTTATACCCCGGCAAGGTATATTGGGTCCTATCGATGGGGTGTATACATCGGACTCCATGTCTACCTCACATGGTTATATGTCGATTATAGACTCTCCTACTAGTCAGATCAGTTCAGTCTAGTATTTCAGATTTAGGGCATGTCCTTGACCATCAGATAGGGTCATTTAGATCATCTCAGTTTATTACAGTTATCCAATTTCAGTACTTTAGTTGGTCATTTCATGTCTTTTGGTTCAGCAGTTTTACTCCTTGTGTATGGTTTCTCTCACTTACTCAATAAATTCCAAGTATTGACGCATACCTTTTATGCAGTATCATTTTATGATACAGCTGTAGATTCTCAGACACATCACCGTTAACCGACCTTGCTTAGACTTTCCCAGTGTATCAGTGGTGATTCCTCATCCTTCGAGGATTAAGATCATTTCATTCAGTTCTATTTCTTTTATTTAGACTTGGAGTTAGCTGGGGGCTTATTCCAGCAACTCATCAGTTGTAGTGGCTTTCAGACATAGACTTGGTTTCCAGACGTGTAGTTTTGTTCAGATGTTTTAAAAGTTATGAATCAACTTTATTTTTATTAATGTATTATATTATTATTCTAAAAGCTTCCACTATATATATATATATGTTACTCAGAATGCCAGTGTATGATAGACCAGAGGTTGACTTGGGGTTACTTATGACTCCAAGTACCGTGTTCTATCCAAGGTGTAGACTTAGAGTGTGAAAAATTTTGTATCAGAGCACTAGGTTTAGAGTATCCTCGGATTTCTGAAAGCCGCATCGAGTAGAGTCCCTTTTATGGGTGTGAAGCGCGCCACACTTATTACGGGGAGGCTATGAGATGTTATTAGGAAAACTCCTTTTTGTTCATACTCTTTATCGTGCGTTGAAATTCAATTATAGAATCATTCTCCTAACTCGTGCTCTGTTTCATTTCAGTGAATTATACCTCCGCGAAGTGATAATGGTAGAAGGGCCGGTAATGCTCACCGACCTGCCCCACCAGCTTCAGTAGCCCCGCAGGATGACTCAGTGTCCACCGCAGAGTTCAGGGCGGCTATCCAGCTGCTCGCTTAGACAATTACCAACCAGATGAACCGGTAGGTGGTTCTGATCAACAATAATGGATCTGCAGCAGCTGCTTGAGTGAGGGATTTCACTCGGCTGAATCCTCCAAATTTTCATGGATCTGAGGCGGGAGAGGACCCACAGGAGTTTGTGGACGAGATTAGAAAGATCACCTAGATTATGGGTGTTAGTTCCTCGGAGAGTGCCGACTTGGCTGCCTACCAGCTAAAAAGGGTAGCTATGATCTAGTATGAGAAATGGAAGGAGGGGAGGCCAGCGGGAGCAGGACCAGTGGAATGGGAGGAGTTCACTACAGCCTTCCTGGACAGATTCTTTCCTCAGGAGCTCAGGGAGGCCAAGGTGGCAGAATTCATGAACCTAAAGCAGGGCGATAGGACAATAGAAGAATATGCTCTAGAGTTCGCCAGGTTGTCTAAATATGCTCCAGAGATGGTGGCCGAGACAAGGGCTCACATGCTGAAGTTTGTGAATGGAGTTTCGTATTTGGTCCTTAAGGAGTGCAGGACAGCAATGTGATGGGGGCCCGCAAGTGTACGGGTCGTACAAGTGATATAGTGGCCCTTTTTAAGAGCCGGATGTCGAAACCACAGGGAATGGACTAATTCAGCTAAATATCAAGTTCAAGTGTGATATTAAATGCCACAAGTGTTGATTATAGAAGTTTTTGATAGAGTTAATTAAGTCTAGTGGCGGTCAACGAAATACTCTGAATTAATTCAAGGAGAAACTAGAGTTAAAGTCGGATAATCATGTGATACTACGATTTGCAATGGTTTAAGTATGAAACTATCAATTGTCATCTCACATAAATAAAATTTCAAGTTCATGGCCTTCCGAACCTCTAAACACGACAAACTAGCCTCACTACTACATCGTTGAGTGAGGATGTTATTTCTAGTTCGTGGGCAATTTAATTACGTGGATGTGGTTTACGTGGATATGATTAGGGACTCTCGTACTTCTAATCATTCGACTCAACTTAGCTTCACAACTACTTCTTCGAGTGGTGATGTAATAATTCTAAGTTGGTGTCTATCTCATCTCGTTTTATCAACAAAGCAAGGCGTTAGGTATATTTCTATCCTAACACAAATTATATCGTGAGATACAATCTTGCTCCCTACATTCTCTTGTTCTTGCCTAGGTCATCTTTCTCAAGCATGTACCTAGGCTTAACCCACTTGTTTTCATGGTGATCTGTCATAAAAACAAACATAATTAAGAATGCAATACAAAACAACAATCAATAACTTAAAACCAAAACAAAATCGCAAAATCACAATCATATCTTGTGGCTTCAACCCTAGAGGGAGGGTTCTAGCCACTCATGTTCGTAAAATTACAAGAAAACATTGTTCAAGTAACGTACTTACAAGAATTGGTAGAAGAAAAGATGAAATTGATGAACCCTAGGTGAGTTCTCCCACTTCTCCCTCACTCCTTGGAAGTTTTTCAGAAAATAAATCGTGACTTCCTCTTTTTAGGAGCTAAGGGACCTATTTATAGTAAATGAGAATTGTGCAAAATTATGACTGTCGTGGAATGGCTCCGTGGCATGGAGTGTATCGTGGAGCACTGCCTTCATGACACGGAGTGTATCGCGGAGCACTGTCTCCGTGACACGGAGTGTATCGCGGAGCACTGCCTCCGTGACACAGAGGTATCGCGGAAGCCCTCTGGAAATCCCCCAATTTATTCCAACTTTGGTGTTTCGCTCCCGATATCATTCCTCCACTTCACCAAATCATAGATTGGGTCCTCCAATGCATTATTTCTTTCAAAAACAAGGACTAATCATGTTGGTTAGTATATATTCACATTTACAAAAAATCACATGAAAATGTATTTAAATAAGTAGATAAACAAGACTAAATTGAGTTATAAAGTAGCACTTGGGCATGGAATTATGCCCAAGATCACAATCCCACATTTAAAGTCTTGTTCATCCTCGAACAAACCTTTTACGTCTCATGCACATGTAGACTCACACATAGCTAATTTAGCAAGACAATTCAAGCTACGGCTACAATGACTGTTTAAGATAACAAGCTAAAAATAGAGCATGCACGATTTGATCATTGAAATGAAATACAACTATGTTAAGACTTCCTAACCTCAAGAATCGACTCTCAATCTAAGCAACTCATGCAAATCAACTGATCAAGAAATCCAACATGAATGCTATCCTTCATTAAACATGTGCCCTCACAACAAGAGAGTTACCCATTTTTACTCACAAATTTTCAAATCACAACATGTATGGGTATATGAATAAGATTACGCTCACTCTCTCAAAGAATTCACATGCATCATGTAGTGACCCATAAGCTTTCCCTTAGTGTTTTACTCCACTAATTTAAGGATGTATGAACGGAAAAAAGATCAAGTAGGACTTAATGGGTTGTATTGTAAGCTAAGGGACGGGTAGGTACTATTCTGGCCAGTAATAGTGGCTATCTTCCCCAAGCGCTTTTAATAACTTCAACCTTAATTAAGGACATCTCTTTTCTTACTTCCTCCTCATTCTTTTCACTCTTGAATTTTCTCTTCTTGTTCCCATTTCTTTAAGCACACTCAGCTTAGTAGTAAGGAGTACTTAAGCAATTTTTTTTTCATTCATTTATTTTCTTATTCCCTACCAATAATCAAGCATTTTCAAACACGTGCACCCTTGACCTTTCTCAACTTTTACAACTGCTACTTTTCCTTGTTTTTCATGCTTCTCACTCCTTCACTCTTTCGGATTTTCCCCTGAAGCGCTTAGGAATTTTGAATCAAATTCAAGGCTAATGAACGAAAAAGGATTAAGCTTATGTTGTAGCTATGAAAGAATAGGCTTAAGGCTCAATGGGGCTAACTAGGATTGAATATCCAAGGTAGGTAAAGTGAGGGATAAAATTTAGGTTCATTCAAAGAAATGCCTAAATCATCTCCTACAATTCAGACCCTTCATTTCATTTTATATACACACCGGGCAAGTTCTAGACATTCCACAATAGCATGGAATATTCGAAAAACTTACACTCACAGCACATGCTCAATTCAAGACACATCCAGTAGACTCTTAACTTAGCTAATCACAAGAATTCAAAATTAAGCTTTCAGCACAAAGAGTCAAATTCAAGCGCCTAGGTGTCTCAACAAAGTTATACACTTCTTACATGCTTCAACACTAACCACACTTGCATCTTACAATCATGTATAGCACATAACAAGAATATCAAGCCATCAATTAGCTACGGGTTCAAAAACCAACCTATTGACTAATTTTCCTTAAGACGGTCGTCATCCATCCATCGTCGGAAACAGTCTCTAACTATGACTAAAAACATTATATACAGACAAAGAAAATATTTATTCTTCGGTTCAAAGACCCCCCGTCGGAAAAGAACCGAAAAGAAAAACCAACGGGTGATGAAGTCATGCTTGACTCACAAAAATTTTTCAAATATTTCTCACAAGCATTACATTCACCAAAAAGCATTAAGCACAAAAAAATTTGAAATTTCCCTTGAAATTTCCCTCACCCCACACTTGAATCATGCTATGTCCTCATAGCATCAAATTAAAATTTAAAGAGGGTGAGAAATACTCCCTGAGGCCTCTAGGCCTAGCTAATAGCATGCTTTTCTTCAAATTTGCACAAGTGGGTGTTCGACCCCACGCTTTTTCTCTTCCATGCTTGTTAGCTTCCTTCTCCACGGGTACTCAGACTTCCCCTCCATCTGTGCTTAACTTCCCATCAAAACAACACGAGATGAAAAATAAATAAAATCAACTTAAATGCAAGAAATTAAAATGGTACCCATGGTACCCTTGGGTTGCCTCCCAAGAAGCGCCTAATTTTACGTCGCGGCATGACGTATCAAGTTTCACCACTTTTTCCTCCACCTTGATAATATGAATCTCACCCCTAATTTCTTCTCTAATTTTCTCTTATGCTCCCGAGGTGGTGGTGAAAAAAAATAGTAGATGTCGCCTCTTGCCTTTATTGGCCCTTACGTGAGTGAAGTCATTTTGTCTATTAGAATATGCAAATTCCAGAATATACGGAGCTTGTTCCTCCTCTATACCTTTATCTACAAGCCTGGAAGACTCTATTTCTAGGTTGTCAACCAAACTTAATGTCGAGAAATGCTTTGAGTGAGGTACAATACACCTCACTTCTGAAACTGCTTTGTGCTTGACTTCCCTACTTGTATACACCTTCTCCACATCAACATCTATCTCCCCATAAATGTAAATGGTTGGAACTCTATCTCTTCTTTCATAAAGGGATTGGCTATATGTGTGAGACTATCACGGGGACTCTCAAGAGATTCTAATTGTTGGGATTCTTCCAAAAATTCACCCTTGTCTTCTTGTTGTAGTTCCTCTTGAGTATCGCCTATAACCGTTACCTGCAGTTTACCACAGGCTTCAGCCTCAGCCATCATCTCCGTGATTTTGACGCTCATCATTTCTAGGGCCTCTCCATTTTCTTCTTGCTAAATTCTCAATGCTTCCCTCTCCTCCTTCATTGCTTTTGTTTTCTCAAGGATCTGTTTTAGCATGTCTTCTATTCGAGCTTGGCGTTCCAAGTCCTCATTTTTATCATGCCTATAATCAGCAAAAACAACAGAAGGATCATAGTAGGGGCTTCGGGGAGGGGAGTATGCATTCGGACAGCCATCCAAATGGCCATCTTGACCTGCACATATATTGCAAGTGTATGCATTTGGGCAACCATTCCAATGGCCATTTTGACCGCCACATATATTACAAGTATTACAATGTTTCCATAAGTGGGGTCCTCCGCAATTCAGACAAGACTCATCAAAATAAGAGTATCCACCATTTAACCCATTTATATTCCATGATGTCATGTTAAGAAGGGTATCAGATTAAAAATAAAAATTTAAAATAACTCTAAAACTAATAAAGAAAATTTTGTTTTCAACACTTAAGCAAATTTAAAAATCACACAAAAACAGACAAATTCACTAAACTTCGCCGAGTCCCCGGCAACGGCGCCAAAAACTTGATGGGGGCCCGCAAGTGTACGGGTCGTACAAGTAATATAGTGGCCCTTTTTAAGAACCGGATGTCGAAACCACAGGGACTGGACCAATTCAGCTAACTATCAAGTTCAAGTGTGATATTAAATGCCGCAAGTGTTGATTATAGAAGTTTTCGATAGAGTTAATTAAGTCTAGTGGCGGTTTACGAAATACTCTGAATTAATTCAAGGAGCAACTAGAGTTAAAACTGGATAATCATGCGATACTACGATTTGCAATGGTTTAAGTATGAAACTATGAATTGTCATCTCACATAATTAAAATTGCATGTTCATGGCCTTCCGAACCTCTAAACACGACAAACTAGCCTCACTACTACATTGTTGAGCGAGGATGCTATTTCTAGTTCGTGGGTAATTCAATTACGTGGATGTGATTTACGTGGATATGATTAGGGACTCTCGTACTTCTAATCATTAGAATCAACTTAGATTCACAACTACTTCTTTGAGTGGTGATGTAATAATTCTAAGTTGGCTTCTAGCTCATCTCGTTTTATCAACCAAGCAAGGTATTAGGTATATTTCTATCCTAACACAAATTATATCGTGAGAGACAATCTTGCTCCCTACATTCTCTTGTTCTTGCCTAGGTCATCTTTCTCAAGCATGTACCTAGGCTTAACCCACTTGTTTTCATGGCGATCAGTCATAAAAACAACCATAATTAAGAATGCAAGACAAAAAAACAATCAATAACTTAAAACCAAAACAAAATCACAAAATCACAATCATATCTTGTGGCTTCAACCCTAGAGGGAGGGTTCTAGCCACTCATGTTCGTAAAATTACAAGAAAACATTGTTCAAGTAACGTACTTACAAGAATTGGTAGAAGAAAAGATGAAATTGATGAACCCTAGGTGAGTTCTCCCACTTCTTCCTCGCTCCTTGACAATTTTTCAGAAAATAAATCGTGACTTCCTCTTTTTAGGAGCTAAGGGACCTATTTATAGTAAATGAGAATTGTGCAAAATTATGACTGTCATGGAATGGCTCTGTGGCATGGAGTATATCGTGGAGCACTGCCTTCATGACACGGAGTGTATCGCGGAGCACTGTCTCCGTGACACAGAGTGTATCGCGGAGCACTGCCTCCATGACACAGAGGTATCGCGGAATCCCTCTGGAAATCGCCCAATTTATTCCAACTTTGGTGTTTCGCTCCCGATATCATTCTTCACTTCACCAAATCATAGATTGGGTCCTCCAATGCATTATTTCCTTCAAAAACAAGGACTAATCATGTTGGTTAGTATATATTCACATTTACATAAAATCACATGAAATTGTATTTAAATAAGTAGATAAACAAGACTAAATTGAGTTATAAAGTAGCACTTGGGCATGCAATTATGCCCAAGATCACAATGCTTATCAAGGACATTGATCTCTCCAGCCTCATAGTTCATACCCAGCAAATTGAGGCAGAGAAATTGAAAGATTTGGAGCGGGAGAACAAACAGGCGAGAACTGGCCAGTTAGAATATGGCCATCAAAGTTCTGGCGATATAGTCGCCTACAGCAGCAGCAACAACAACAACAACAACAAAGGGATCCAGCACCTAGTTTAGCCAGCACCCCTACTTTTCAGTCTCGCAAGGATCGGAGAGGTGGAGCATTTGGCTCTTAGTCCCAGAGCTTCAGTTCCAACAATCTCTATCCAACTTGCCCTAAGTGTGGCAGGAACCATTCAGGAGAATGTCTTCAGGGTTGAGAGGGCTGTTCTGGTTGTGGACAACTTGGTCATCAACTTAAGGAATGCCCGTCAGCAAGACGGGGAAGGTCACAATCCACTACATCAGCAACTCTAGCAGGCCGACCAGCTTAGCAGGCCAACACTTCAAGTACAGATGGCCGCTAGCGCCAAAACTATTTTTATGCATTGTCTTCTCATCTGGATCAGGAGAGTTCACCCGACATGGTCACGGGTATGTTACGCCTTTTTCATCTAGACGTGTATGCCCTACTAGATCCAGGAGTCACCCTTTCGTTTGTGATTCCCTATGTAGCAGTCAAGTTCGATATCAGTCCAGAGGTCCTCTGAGAACTATTCTCAGTCTCCACCCTAGTTGGTGGGTCAGTTAGAGCCAGCCGAGTGTATAGAAACTGCCAAATCGCAATCCTCAGTAAAGTCATTCTATCTGACCTTGTAGAGTTAGACACAGTTGACTTGGACCTCATTCTTGGCATGATTGGTTACACTCTGATTATGCCTCAGTCAACTGCAAAACTAGGGTCGTCAAGTTTTAGTTCCCTAATGAGCCAGTTTTAGAGTGGAGGGGCAATAGATCAGCGCCTAAGGGTCGGTTTATTTCCTACTTTAAGGCCAAAAAGCTTATTTCCAAAGGGTGCATTTACCCTCTAGTTCGGGTCAAAGATTCCAGCTCTGAGACCCCAACTATCCAGTCAGTCCCAGTTGTCAGCGAGTTCCCTGATGTGTTTCCAAAAGAACTTTCCGAAGTCCCTCCTGAGCGGGAAATAGACATTGGTATAGACCTTCTTCCAGATACTCAACCCATCTCCATCCCTCCTTACAGAATGACTCCAGTTGAGATTAAGGAGTTGAAGGAGAAGCTAAAAGACCTTCTTGATAAAGGTTTTATCAGACCCAACATCTCTCCTTGGGGTGCACCAGTACTATTTGTGCGAAAGAAAGTCGTTACCCTCAAAAAATGTGCATCAATTACCGTTAGTTGGACAAGGTTACAGTCAAGAACATGTATCCCCTACCCAGGATTGATGACTTGTTTGATCAGCTTCAGGGAGCAAGTTGTTTCTCCAAACTCGATCTCTGGTCAGCGTATCATCAGTTAAGGATTAGAGAGTGTGACATACTCAGAACAGCTCTCAGGATCGGAATGGTCACTACGAGTTCGTAGTTATGTCCTTTGGACTCACAATTTCCCCTGCAGCCTTTATGGACCGAATGAACAGAGTCTTTAAGCAGTATCTGGATATGTTCATCATTGTATTTGATCTCGGGCAAAATAGCATGCCCGAGTGATGCTTTATAACTTAATTTAGTCTTGTTTAGTTAATGAATTATATACATTTTCATGTAATTTTATATAAATGTGAATATATGTACTAACCAACATGATTAGTTCTTGTTTTTTAGGTTTAAATGAATTTGAGGAACTAATTTATAAGTTGGTTAAGTAGAGGAATGGAGTCGGGAGCAATTGGCGAAAGTCGGAAAGAAGCATGCCTTGGCAAGGCTGGCCGCGCCAGGCAGCGTGCCACGCTGTGAGTGTGCTACGCCCAACGCCATGCCATGCCAGGCGAGCTGCGCGCCAGCACAATGCCATCGCGCTGCATGAGCAGCGTGTCACGCCGGCTAGCGCGGCGACCCTTGGATGCATTTACCACCTAGTCAGAGTCCAGGATGTTCGGGTAGAGCCTCCAACTCTCCAGTCTGTTCCAGTGGTTAATGAATTCCCTGACGTATTCCTGGACGAGCTACCTGGCTTTCCCCCAGAAAGAGAGATAGATTTTGCAATTGATTTGCTACCAGGAACTCAACCCATATCAATTCCTCCATATCGTATGGCTCCTGCTGAACTCAGAGAATTAAAGGAGCAGCTAAAAGATCTGTTAGATAAGGGCTTTATTAGGCCGAGTACTTCACCTTGGGGTGCGCCAGTTCTATTTGTGAGAAAGAAGGATGGCTCGCTCCGCATGTGTATAGATTACCGGTAGTTGAATAAGGTTATAGTTAAGAATAAGTATTTGCTTCCCAGAATAGATGATTTGTTTGATCAGTTACAGGGGGGCAGATATTTCTCCAAGATTGACTTATGGTCCGGATACCATCAGGTTTGAGTTCGTGAAAGGGACATTCCAAAGACTGCCTTCAGGACCAGATATGGCCATTTTGAATTCCTAGTCATGTCCTTTGGGCTGACGAACGCCCCAGCAGTATTTATGGACCTGATGAACAAAATCTTTAGACCGTACCTGGACCTGTTCGTGATAGTGTTTATTGATGATATTCTAGTATATTCTCGCTCAGAGGCAGACCACCAGGATCATTTGTGAACAGTGCTCCAGATTCTCAGGGACCGTTAGCTATATGCCAAGTTCTCTAAATGTGAATTTTGGCTGAACTCAGTAGCTTTCTTAGGGAATATTGTGTTGGATGCTGGTATACAGGTAGACACGTAGAAAATAGAAGCAGTAAAAACATGGCCCAGACCTACCACTCCGACCGAAGTCCACAGTTTTCTGGGGTTAGCAGGGTACTATAGAAGATTTGTTGAGGGATTCTCCACTGTAGCGGCACCTTTGACTAAGCTGATGCAAAAAGCAGTAAAGTTTCAGTGGATGGAGGCATGTGAGCAGAGTTTCCAGAAATTGAAAGACAAGTTGACCTCCGCCCCAGTATTAGCATTGCTAGAAGGTACATAGGGTTATGTAGTTTATTGCGATGCTTCGGGTATTGGGTTAGGATGTGTGTTGATGCAGTATGGTAAAGTAATTGCTTATGCTTCCAGACAGATGAGGAAACACGAAACGAATTATCCTACCCACGACCTGGAACTAGCCGCAGTGATCCACGCTCTAAAGATATGGAGACATTACTTGTACGGCGTCCATATGGATATTTTCACTGATCATAAGAGCCTACAATATATCTTCACTCAGAGAGAGTTGAATTTGCAGCAGCATCGCTGGTTGGAATTGCTGAAAGATTATGATGTAAATATTCTGTATCACCCAGTAAGAGCCAACGTAGTAGCAGATGCCCTCAGCCGCAAATCTATTGGGAGTTTGGTGTACTTGCAACCCGAGCAGCGGGAGTTGGCCAAAGAAATACACCAGTTAGCTAGTTTAGCCGTTCGTGTAGAAGAAACAGAGGACAATAGAGTAGTATTCAGAACACTGCACTGTCGTCATTAGTTGTGGAGGTAAAGGAACGATAGTATGAAGATCCTGACCTGGTTTAGCTTAAAGATAGAGTTCAGCAAGGAAAAACGTCCGATTTTCAGGTAACTGAGGATTAAGTGTTGCAATGTAAAGGCCGCCTTTGTGTTCCAGATATTTCAGGGCTTTGCCAGTAGATTATGAATTAGGTACATTACGCCTGCTATTCTCTCCACCCAGGTGCGACGAAAAGGTACCACGATATTAAAGAAATCTACTGGTGGCCAGGTATGAAGAGGGAAATAGCAGAATTCGTAGCCCAATGTCCTAAATGCCAGCAAGTAAAAGCGGAACACAAGAAACCATGCGGATTGACTCAAGACATAATTGTGCCTCTTTGGAAGTGGGAAGCAGTAAATATTGATTTTGTAGCAGGACTACCCCGTACCAGACATAGAAATGACTCGATTTGGGTAATTGTTGACAGACTGACAAAATTAGCCCATTTTCTGCCAGTAAGGGCTACTTTCTCCGCCAAAGATTATGCTGAGTTGTACATCAGAGAAATAGTCAGACTGCACGGTATTCCAGTATCCATTATTTCTGACAAAGGGGCGCAATTTACAGCTAAATTTTGGCAATCATTTCAGAGAGGCCTGGGAACACAGATTAATCTAAGCACAATATTCCACCCTCAGATAGATGGGTAGGCAGAACGCACTACTCAGACGCTCGAGGATATGTTACGAGCGTGTGTATTGGACTTTGGAGGTAGTTGGGATGAGCACCTACCACTTATTGAGTTTGCTTATAACAATAGCTATCACTCAGCTATCCAGATGGCGCCCTATGAGGCTTTGTATGGGCAAAAATGCAGATCGCCAGTTGGCTGGTTTGAAGTAGGAGAGTCAGCGCTGATTGGGCCGGATATTATTCATCAGTTAGAGGAAAAGGTAAAGCTTATTAGAGAATGCCTACTGACTGCTCGGAGCCGCCAGAAATCGTATGCTGATGTGCGGCGCAGAAACCTAGAATTTAATATGAATGACTGGGTGTTTTTGAAAGTTTCTCCAATGAAAGGGTTGATGAGATTCGGAAAGAAAGGTAAACGTAGCCCGAGATTTGTTGGGCCCTATCAGATTCGCCGAAGAATAGGCCAAGTAGCATATGAGTTGAACTTACCTCTAGAATTAGAGTCTGTTCATCAAGTTTTCCACGTGTCTATGCTGAGGAAGTATATAGGAGACCCCTCAAGAGTTGTTCCAGTTCAGGATGTCCAGGTTACGAAAGAGCTGGCTTATGAAGAGGTTCCAGTAGCCATACTAGACAGGTAGATTCGCAGGTTGAGAACTAAAGACATTGCTTCTGTCAAAGTATTATGGCATAATAGGAACCGGGAGGAGATGACTTGGGAAGAAGAGGAAGATACTAAAGTCATATATCCTCAACTGTTCCACACTTATCAGTTAGAGGTACGTTAGTATTGTTGTTTTATGAATTGCCTTATATTATGCAAATAAATGAAATAGCTGGCTTTTGTGATGAGTACTATAGTATTGTGTGGAGTACCTGTATTGGACTTTTCTGCATTTCAGGATTTTTGAGATAGTCCATATTACAGGGGAAACTCTACCGAAATTTTTCTAGAATAAGTCAAGTAAGTTGAAATTCTTGCAAGTAGAAGTTTACATTTGAGGATGAATGTTCTTAAGGGCGGGGGGAGGATGTTACACCCCGTAAATTCTTGACATGTAGATGGCCTATTCGCATGTTGGTTAAGAGTTTTAGAATGCCATACGTGCGAGAGAAGGGCCCAGGGAGAAACTGGACAAGCGCCAAGTCAGAGAGTCGCAAGAGGGGGCCAGGCAGAACCCCTCCGCAATGGCAGCGTGTCACGGAGGGGGGGGGGGCCTCCGCGATGACTGGCGTGTCACGGAGGCCCTGTTTAGGCCCCAAGTATAAAAGGGCCTCCCACTTCGGTTTTTAATCATTTACTTCCTTTTAATTTCTAGAAATGAATAGAGAATAGAGGGCATGAGAGAAATCAATAAAATTTCATCCGTTTATGCTATTAAACGCAGTCCATACTCAAATTAATCTTGGGTAGTGAAGTATTAAGCTACTGGGAGCATTTCGGCGGAGTTAGTTTTGTGAAATTCTGCCGGCGAATCGTCGTCCTACCGAGCTAAGGTAAGTGGAATTGCTCCAAATTAGTCTCAATATACTCCTAGCCCTAGAGTGAGTATTTCTCCCTTCTGTACTTTCGAGAAATAGCGAGTTTTCAACTGTTTTTCGATAAGTCAAAGTTTGGGCTATATATATATTCAAAGTAGTATTTTCTTCCAGAATATTGATGAATTTAGTTCTAATTGCTATGAATGTGAATACAGTTGGAAGAAATAGCTGAATATTGGTCGAGTTATGCCAGTTAGCCGGAAAGCTGACAGCCGAGGTATGTAAAGCCAGTTTCTTTTGCAAGTTAGTAAATCTAGCATAGTAAAATAGAATAACTTCCAGAAGGAAGTTCCAGAAGCTGAGTATTAAGTATGTTTGTATTGTTATGCCATATTCAGAATAAAAGTCAGTAAATCATATTAAACCGCGAGATATTATTTCAGACTCAGTACCAGATTCAGTTTAATTCAGCCAGAGAATCAGAATAAAATATCAAAACATTAACAGTAATATCAGATTTATTATACATGTTATATGTGATTATTGTAGTTTCTTGAGACCTGATTGTGTTATGTGGGCACCCTTAGAGCTTCCTTGCCGCCCCAGGGTTAAAAGCTGTATCGACTCGCCTGCCAAAGGGTGAGGATACGTCACTCCAAGGAGTGGCATGCCGTCCACAGTAGGACGAAGATGGGATGCAACATTCCCCATATCAGGTTGATCAGCATTATAGCATACCTGTCTAGCGCTTGCGCCCAGGGCACAGATTACAGATTACAGATACAGATCTCAGATTGCAGTTACAGGAGTCTTCCGAACTCAGATACAGTTATAGTTAGGGGTCCAGAGAGCCCAAGATGCATACCCAGGGGGCCGACGGGGTGCTCATAGTTATTAGATGAGTGGAGTGAATTTATTTTTTGATGGTTTGATCCGGGTAGGGGTATATAGATTGCGCGTCGATTGGCACCTTCCGGCTTATGGGGGCTGGTATAGGTTCTTGTATGCTATATATATATATATATATATATGTTACTTACTAAATATATATACATGTTACTTATTAAATGGATAGTTAGCAGAATGCCACATCGACATGTATGATTCTTATCTTCCTTCTTGTACAGCTATACTCAGAATAGATTCTGCTATTCCAGGCAGTTTTAGCTATCCCCTTTCATTTCAGTAACTATCAGTATTACTGTTTAACTTCAGTTGTGTTCAGTTTTTCTTTGCATACTCGGTACCAGTGGTACTGACACCCTTTTAGGGGCTCTGCATTACTTGCCTGCAGGTACTCATAGACGAGGAGCCAATCCCTCGTAATTCCAGCCAGCATACATAGTCATCAGCTCCTGTCATCCAGAGCTAGATAGCTTGAGGTTTATTTCTTTTCTTTTATTTGTACAGTATGGGTAGGCGGGGGCCCTGTGCCGACCATCTTATCAGTATTCTTAGAGGCTTGCAGATTGTATATTCCCTGTGGTTAGCTGTACCGGTTGTGTGAGGCCGTGTGTATGTTTTAGTTTGTTTATGATGGCCGTGTGGGGCCTTATTCAGTTGGTAGTCATGACCTTGTCGGTCACGTAGAGGTTTAGCACCTATTTTCTTGATTCAGAAGTAACTGAAAAGCATGGTGAACTTGTCGGCCCACATAGGTTCCTTTATACTACCGTTGTTCTGGTTAGCTGTTGTTATCTTACAGGTGGCTATAGGCCCAGTCTGCCGGAGGCTGTATTTACCGCCGTTATATAGCTCGTCGTTTTCTTGAATCCAGAGTTAGAGCCAGCCTGGCACCAGAAGTGCTCAGGCTCAGCTAGTCCAACAGTCCAGGTCCTAATAGGGCACCAGGTTCCAGTCGTGCCTCCCAAGGCGGGTCGTGACAGCCTGATCATCCATCTGCGAGTGAAATGTTGTGCTAAGATTGACTTGAGTACCAAGTCCCTTCTTAAATGACTTCCAAAATTGCAAAGTGAACCGAGTACCTCTATCTAAAATGATGGAAAAGGGGACTCCATGCAACCGAACTAACTCCTGAATCTACAATTTAGCATAATCCTCTGTTGAGTCGGTAGTCTTAACTGGTAGAAAATGGGTTGCTTTAGTCAACCTTTCACAACCACCCAAATAGAGTCATATTGTCGACGTGTGCAAGGTGACCCTGTAATGAAGTCTATATTGATCTCTTCCCACTTCCAAGTGGGGATACTGATGTCTTGTAGCACACCTCTTGGTCTTTGATGCTCCGCTTTCACTTGCTGACAATTCAGACACTTATCCAATAACTCCGCTATTCCTTCTTCATTCCATTCCACCAATAGACTTCCTGTAGTTCACGGTACATCTAGGTGGAACCTGGATGTATATAATATTGGGAATCATGAGCCTCATGCAACATCCTTTCTCTCATATCATCGACATCTGGATCACATAAACGACCCTGATATCAAAGTACACCATGTCCCCCTTGGGAGAAGACCTCTACCTTCTAATTCTGAACATCTTCCTTCAACTTTACCAAAATAGGATCCTCATCTTGCCTAGTCTTGACCTCAGTCACCAAAGAGGATTCTGAATCATTTTGAACAATGACTCCATCATCCATCGAATCAACAAGGTGAACTCCTAATAACGCAAGCCTATGGACATCCTTCACCAGCTCTTTCCTTCCATCCTTCACATGAGAAACACTCTCCATCGATATCCTGATAAGAGCATCCGCCAATATATTCGCCTTGCCTGGATGGTAAAGGACACTCATGTCATAGTCCTTGAGCAGCTCTAGCCATCTTCTTTGTTGCGAATTCAAATCCTTCTAGGTGAACACATAGTGTAGGCTCTTGTGGTCCATAAACATATCCACATGAACCCTATACAAATAGTTCTTCCAAATCTTCAACGTGAACATTACTGCTGCCAATTCTAAGTCATGCGACGGATAATTTTCCTTGTGAGTCTTAATCTGTCTAGAGGCATATGCTGTGAATTTACCATGCTATATCAACAAACATCCAAGACCAACCCTAGAGGCATCACAATACACAAAACATTCATCTGTACCCTCAGGTAGGGTCAATACTAGAGCTAAAGTGAGTCGAGTTTTTAACTCCCAAAAGCTCTTCTCACAGGAATATGACCACTGAAATTTAACTTTCTTCTGGGTCAACTTAGTCAACAGTGCTGCAATGGATGAAAATCCTTAAAAAAACCTCTTGTAGTAGCTAGCAAAACCCAAGAAACTCATGATATACGAGGGACTAACTGGTCTAGGCCAATTCTTCACCGCCTCTATCTTTTGAGAGTCCACTTTCATACCCTTGCTTGACACCACATGACCTAAAAATGCTACTGAGCTCAGCCAAAACTTACACTTGTTGAATTTAGCAAACAATTGGTGATTCTTGAGAGTCTGTAGCATAATTATCAAATGAGCGGCATGCTCCTCCTCGCTCTAAGAGTATATGAGAATATCATCTATGAAGACTATCACGAACATGTCCAAATAAGGCTTGAACACCCTGTTCATCAAATTCATAAAAGCTGCGGGAGCATTCATTAGTCCAAAAGCATAACTACAAACTCATGGTGACCATATGGAGTCTTGAATGCTGTCACTCTCCCTAATTCCGAGCAGGTGATAACCGGACCTGAGGTCTATCTTTGAGAAGAACTTGGCACCTTGAAGTTGGTCAAACAAAGTCATCAATCCTAGGGAGGGGATACTTATTCTTGATTGTAACCTTGTTCAACTATCGGTATTCAATGTACATACGAAGAGATCCATCCTTCTTTCGAGCAAAAAGAACTGGTGCACCCTATGGGGACTTTCGAGGTTTGATAAATCCCTTATCTAAGAGGTCCTTCAATTTCTTTTTCAACTCCTTTAGCTCAATTGGAGCCATTCTATAAGGAGGAATAGATATAGGTTGTGTATCGAGAAGAAGGTCAATACGAAGTCAATCTCTCGCTCGCTCGGGACTCCTGGTAGATCCTCTAGGAAAACCTCCAGATATTCACACACTATAGGAACTGACTGGAGAGTTGGGGTTTTAGACGTAGCATCCTTAACCTTACTAGATGGTCGACACAATCCTTAAAAATCATCTTCCTGGCCTTAAGGTAGGAAACGAAGCGACCTACAGGCACAACTGAACTACCCTTCCATTCGAGGACTGACTCACCCAGGAACCAGAACTCTACCATACAGGTTCTACAATTCACTGAGGCATAACATGCAAGCAACCAATCCATGCCAAAGATAACATCAAAATCATTCATGTCAAATTCTACTGGATCGGCTGAGGTGACTTTCTGAAAGACTATGATAAGGAAATTTCTATATACTCGTTGAGCAATAACTGAGTCACCGACTAGAGTAGAGACTGAGAAGGGTTTTGATAAGATTTTGGGACCAACTCCGAAACTAATAGCAACATATGGAGTCATAAAATACAAGGTAGTCCCTAGATTTAATAGTGCATATATATCAAGATGAATACTCATAACATATCAGTGACTACATCTGGAGAGACCTCCTACTCCTGACGTGATGAGAGAGCACAGAACCTGTTCTGACGCAGACCACCACCTGTACTAGTGGATACATCCTGCTGAACAGAGCATGTTGGTGGAGCTGCTAAACTGGAAACTGGGTCACAGTCTCTACCATGTCCTTGTCTGGCCACTGTACAATCTCTGAGCATGTAATCGGACTTCCCGCACCCAAAACATTCCCCTGAACCTGCTAATCACTGTCCAATGTGCCTCCTACCACACTTGTCACAAATTGGAATACTGGGCTCTACTGATATGCTCCCCTGACCTCGAGAGCCTGATATCTTTCCCCTCTGATCTCGTCTAGACCTGGATGGAACACTGGCTGATGACGGCGCTGGGGATAAGGATCATTGGTGGGACTGCTGACGGTGTCGGCCACCATACCTCTGCTGGGAAAACCCAAGTCCTGGCCCTCTTGGCCTCTCTCTCCCTCTCCCTCATCTGCATCACCTTTATCTGCCGGGCATACAAGACTAATTGGGAGAAGTCAATGTCCTGATAAAGCATAGAAGTCCTGCAGTCCTTCACCAAATAATCCGCTACTTCATTCATAAATTTTCTCACCCGCGCTCTCTGATCATCCACCATCTCTAGTGCATACTTGAACAACTGGGTGAACTCTAGAGAATACTCCTAGACGGTCATGTTATTCTTTTTTAGATTCATGAACTTGACCGCCTTGATTTCCCTCTTCTCCTGGGGAATGAATCGATTTAAGAATGCAGTGAGAAACTCATCCCAACCAATGGGGCCCACTCTGACTCCCCAATAATCCTTCCACTACCTATACCATATATAAAGGACTCCTAACTGATAGGAGGCTAAGTCTGCACACTCCTCCCCTGTCACCCCTATAATTTAGGTGATCTTTTGGATCTCCTCTATGAACTCGTGTGGGTCCTCATCTACTCTCGATCCAAGGAACTTAGGTGGGTTCATCCTGAGAAAGTCTCGGACTCTAGCCGGTGCTGCATTCCATTTTGGGAAACATGAGCCACTACCTGCTAATTGACCTGAGCGGTATACGCCTGTTCTAAAATCTGAATGGCCACCCTAAACTCAGCATGGGCAACCTGCTCTGACACGGGATTATCTGGGTCTAGTGGGGCTTGCTGGTGCCCATCTCCATTGCCATCCTTATGACCATTTCCATATCCATTGCGGTTCCTTCTTCTGTTAACTCAGCGGGGAGGCATGATGCTGCAAACGCACAAAGCTGGAGTTAGAGGAATCGAGAGAGTTGAACTCATAGCACGAGATAAAATCATGAAATTAGGGAAGTTTCCTAAAATGTTTCATAGCCTCTTCGTCATAAGTGTGGTGCGCTTCACACCCATGAAAAAGACTCTATTTAACATGGCTTTTAGACACCCATGACACTTCAAAACCTAATGCTCTGATACCAAGTTTGTCACGACTCAAGTTGAGACCCCGAATCGAGACACGAAATCTATAACCACGAATGGCTCCAAGTCGACCTATGGCATGAACATAGAAGCTAAAAAGCATACATCAAGTGGAAACTGATATTATAAAACATGCATAAGCGAAAGTCTGAATACATAACAAGCTATAACAGAGTCAACACTGACAGAACCAGAGTTCTACATATTGTCTGAATAAGCCTCTAACACATTGATGAGCTGATGGGAAACATCCCCAACTAGCTCACTAGAAGTCTGAAATTAGAAATAACATAACTCAACTAACTGAAGGTCCTCAAACGATGAGGACTCACCAATTAGAGAACTGGATTCAAGCTCTGGAGACTGACTAGCTGTGAGACTAAGTCTGAATGCCTGAATCTGTATCATGAAATGATACAACATAGAGTATGTGGTCGGTACTTGGAATGTACTGAGTATGCGAGGTAAGTAAAACAAGCCGAGTAAGTAAAAACTTAAATCATGCATATCATAAATCATAACATCATAAGATTATGAGTGTAAAGGCTGCATGTTGATATCTGAAAGCTTGAATAGACATAAAATGAATCCCATAACTAAATCGATTGACCCAAAGCTGAAATTGAGATTTTAAAGTAAAATTTATAACCTAATCATTAGGTCAAACCTATTTAAAACATAATATCATAACTGATAAACATGCATAACTGAAATCATGAGGAATAATAGGAGAATAGTCATATAACCGACACTATCATGATAGAGCTTACGTGATCCCAACAATTACACTCAACTGGACAGAGCCGTCCAAAGCTTTCCATAGCTATGCGCACTACCATGATACCGATATCAAGTTGAAGGCCTAATAAGGTAGGGAAAGCTCACAAAGGAGGTCCTAAAGTAACTTAATAATCCTAGGTTGGCACGTAGTTCTGATACACAGGGTTTTCATGAATCCCTAGCCTGCTCGGTGCTAGACACAGTTCTAAAAAACATGCAAAGTGCTCTCCATCATTTTTCAATAAAGCTGAGACCATCGTTTTTCAACAAAACTGATAATGAAATTACATGTATAGTCTGAATTTTGAACATGGGGAGTCCTGGCTCAAAACATACCATAAGCTGAATAGGAGAGTCTAGACTCAAAAATCATATGGTAAGATGATTTATAAAACTGAACTGAATCATGAGGACATGCTAAATCTGAGTGGGATTACCCAAAATCTTAAGATCATGCATATTTGAAATAAACTTTACTAGTCAAAGTCATACACTCATATATGGGTAATTCAAAAATATAAATCCATGCTGGATACATCATCATACTTGAAATCATCAATCATAAACTAGATTTTTCATGAACTTGCATAATTGGGAAAAATCTTATATAACTTGAAATCATGAATTTAAAATCAATTAGTATATAAAATCTGCCCATGAATCTTAAAAAATGCTTTGAAACATGAAGAGAATTGACCCATAAATAAATCATAGAGAATTTCATAAATTTGGGTTAAAACCCCATAGGATCATTCTTGAATCAATACTAGAATTCATGAACTTGAAGAGAACTTTGGGTATGAGAGAGAAAGGAAACTCTTATTCATGCCCCTACATACGTGAGTAAGCTGAATCTGTACTCTTCCTTGAAAGCCCAAGAGATTTAGGGAAGAACTTGAAGAATTCTATGCTTGATATTCAATGGAATCCTCTAAACTTGCATGCATGTGAAATAACCTGGAAGTCCCTAAGACTAGGTTCGAGTTTAGCAAAGAGATCAGCGAAAAAATTAGGAAAATATCAAAGAACGACTCCTACCCCACGGGTCGTAGGATGGAGGTGTTGTTTGGTACAGGGTTGGTCAAGACAAAGGGTATGGGTCGTGGTATGACCCATTGTGGGATACCACTGGTCGTGGTAGGCGATCGTTGGAAGTTGGAGGAGTCAAACTGGTGAACTATGAGAGCAGGCAACGAGTCATATGATGGGGGGCACGACTCATGGTCAAGAGTCGTGGTATGTAAGGTGGGTCTCAGGTATGAAACATATGACCAGAAGTATGAATCGTGGGAATCACCTATGAGCCGTTAGTTGTGCACATGGGGAAACTCTAGAATGGTGATGGGTTGAGGAAAGTGGCCACAACGGAAGGAAGCAATAGATTGTTCTGACGAGTAACGACTCGTCCTATATAACCGTTGTTTGAAGAAACTGAACTGAGGCGAGCATGGATGTTAGTAATGGGCAATACCACGAGTCGTGGTATCAAAGAATGACTTGTGGTGAGGGTCCTGGTACCTGGCAGTGCTTGCAGAAATTTCATTAAGGGAATTTCCATAAATCCGAGCTCTAAGGTCCTAAACTACGTCATTTTAAGCATGAAAAAAGTGTATTAAGGAAATTATTCACCCTAGATCACCCATTACTTCCCGAACACTCTAAATTGAGAAATCAATTCTCTGAAATTTCTCAAGGATTTTCCTTGGGTTCTTCCTCAAACTCCCCAAGAAGCAAGTGGGGTTCATCCTTTTCAGTTGGGGATTCATTTATTCAGGTATATGGGTCGATTCAGTGGGGTTCCATCTAAATCCCATGCCCCTTCTTTATCAAAGTATGATCACCCAATTCCCCAAAGTTTAAAATTTGAAAATCATGATTTTATGATTTTGGTTTTGAAAATTGTTCATGACTTCTTTATGGGTAAAGTTGATTTGATATAAAAATATGATTTCCATGATAGGTTTTATGATTTCTTCAAGTATTTTATGAAATTAAAATATGTCATGATCCAAGCATGATAATGAAATTTTAGGGTTTAAATTCCCTTCAGGAATTCCTTCGATTTACTTATGATTTTAATCTCTCAAGTCCTAATTCTTGATTTATATTCAATAATGCATGATTTCCTTCAAGTTTTCTCCATGAAACTATGACTCAAATTATGAGGATTATTGTTAACTATGCATGATGACTCTTCATGTTTTCTCACGATTATGATTATGGCCGACTCATGAGCCTTATTACATGGCTAGTTCATGTATTTCAAGCATGCTTATGATTATTATGATTTAAACTAGCCCATGAATCTCATGTATATTTTTCCTACTATAATATGAGCAGTATATATGTTTTGGGAGTAGTATTTAACACCGAGTAGATTTGGGGTCCAAGTATAGCCCGAGTCTCAGAACTACGTGAAATGTAGCCATGATCGGACCTCCCTTGAGACTGTCCACTTTTGCCTGTATGGGCCTTTTATGAGTGATATCACACTTCTTTTCATGGTTCTACCCTTGTCAAGGTATGAACACCCTCCCGACTAGGGGTTTACATGTTGAGCTCTATGTGTGCTCATGTGGATTATGTCGATTATAAGAATCTCCTATTGTTCCTTATGTCTTATGTATGATCATGAGTATGATACTTTCGCTCACGTTATTCTTTTACAAGGTTTCTCTTATGATTACGATTATAACTGGTTTGTGAATGGTTTTGAAAAGCTTGAACCCTTCTGTTTATGTTATGATTATCATTATATGTTTTGAACTGTCCTACTCTTATGAACTCTTATATGTTTTAAATTGTCCGTTTTACTTAACACGCATACTCGGTACATTCCAACTACTGACCGCATACTCTATGTTGTATCATCTCATGATACAGGTTCGAGAGATCTGGTTCAGGCTCGCCCTTAGTCGTACTCGCTTCAATCCAGTCAACCTACTCTATTTGGTGAGTCCTCATCTATCGATGACATGCAGTTAGCCTTGTTGTTATGTTTACCTTTTAGTTTTCGTACTTTGTCGAGCTGGTTGGGTGTCCTGTCCCATCAGCTCATATGTTATGTTAGAGGCTTTCAGACATTATGTAGAAATCAACTTTTCGTTGTTCACTCATTTCTAGCTTGATATATATATATGTATGCAGACATACGCTATTATGTGTGTTAAGCTCCCGCTTTATCATGTTGAGTTTAGATGCTATGTTCATACCACGGGTCTACTTGGAGCCTCTCAGGGTTTCTTGTCCCGTGTCCCAATCCGAGCCTACATACCAGTCATGACAAACTTGGTATCAGAGCATTAGGTTTTGAAGTGTCCTAGGGTATCTGAAATCCGTAGTAACTAGAGTCTTTTTCGTGGGTGTGAAGCGTGCCACACTTATGACGAAGAGGCTATGAAACATTTTAGGAAATTTCCCTTCTTTCATGATCTATGTCGTGCGATAAAACGTTTCCCTATTCTTATAACTCATGCTATACATGTTTGAAGAATCATGCCTCCTCACCGAGTTAATGGAAGAAGGAATGGGAGGGAATGGAAATGGCCATGGGAATGGCAACAAAGAGGGGCACCAGCAAGCCCCACCAGCTCCCGAGGATCATGTGCTCGAGCAGGTGGCCCCTTCTAAGTTTAGAGCTGCCTCCAGATGTTGGCGTAACCATTGACCGCTCAGGTCAACCAGCAGGCGATAGCGCATGTCCCCCGGAATTAGAATGCGGCAGTGGCGAGAGTCAGGGACTTTATTAGGATAAACCCTACAGAGTTTACCGTGTCGAAGGTGGACGAGGATCCATACGAGTTTATGGATGAGATTTAGAAAACCACCCAGATCATGGGGCTGACAGGGGAGGAGTGCGCAAAATTAGCCTCTTATTAGCTAAAGGGGGCTACGCATATCTGATTCAGATAGTGGAAGGATGGTAGGGCAGTTGAAGCGGGCCCCACTGGTCGGGATGAGTTCCATATTGTGTTCTTGGATCGCTTTTTTCCTCGAGAGATGAGGGAAATCAAGGCAGCCGAATTTGTGAACTTGAGACAGAACAATATGACCGTCTAGGAGTATGCTCTATAGTTTACCTGGTTATCTAAATATGCATCGGAGATGGTGGCCGATCGGAGGGCTTGGGTGAGCCAGTTTGTGAATGGGGTAGCAGATTACTTGGTCAAGGACTGCAGGACCACTATGCTACTGATCTCGGGCAAAATAGCATGCTCGAGTGATGCTTTATAACTTAGTTTTGTTCTTGTTTATCGACATAATTATATGCATTCTCATGTATTTTTATGTAAATGTGAATATATATACTAACCAACATGATTAGTTCTTGTTTTTGTAGGTTTAAAATGATTTTTAGGAACTAATCTATGAGTTGGTGAAGTGGAGGCATGGAATCGGAAGTAAAACGTGAACGTCAGCAAGGAGGATGCGCGAAACAGCCCACCTGCGCATTGGCAACGTGCCATGGAAGGCAGGCTGCGCGACAAGGGCCGTGACACGCCCTCAAACACACTGCACAAGCAGCGTGACATGCTGCCAACGTGGACAGCTGCTGCTTGGCGACTGTTTTGATTTCCAGATTGCCTACGCGATGCCTCCGTGTCGCAGAGGCATATTGGCGCGATAACCTCCGTGACACGGAGCTATTTCATGATGGGAATAATTTTGTACACCTCACATTTACTATAATTAGGTCCCTTAGCTCCTAAATACATTTTGTCAGGATTTTATTCTGAAAAACCACCTAGGAGTGAAGGGAGAAGTGGGAGAACTCACCTAGGGTTCATCAATTTCATCTTGTCTTCTACCAATTCTTGTAAGTATGTTATTTTAACAATGTTTTCTTGTGATTTTACGAACTTGAGTGGCTAGAAACCTTCCTCTAGGGTTGAAGCCACAAGTTATGATTGTGTTTTTACGAATTTATTTTGGAATTAAGTTATTGATTATTGTTTTGTCTTGCATTCTTAATTATGGTTGTTTTTATGATTGATCACCATGAAAACACACACGTTAAGCTTAGGTAAATGCTTGATAAAGAAAACTTAGGCAAGAACAAAAGAATGTAGGAAGCAAGTTTGTATCTCACGATATACTTCGCGGTTAGGATAAGAAATTATACCTAATTTTCCTTGCTTGGTTGATAAAACGGGATGAGAACATGAATTAACTTAGAAATGTTACTCCACCACTCGAAGAAGTAGTTGTGAAACTAAGTTGAGTTAAATGATTAGAAGTATGAGAGTCCCTAATCACATCCACGTAAACCACATCCACGTAATTGAATTGCCCACGAATTAGCATGTCACATCACACTAAACGATGTAGTTGTGAGGCTAGTTTGTCGTGTTTAGAGGCTCGAAAGACCATGAACATGCAAGTTTAATTATGTGAGATGACAATTGATAGTTTCATACTTAAACCATTGCAAATCGTAGTATCGCATGATCATCCGACTTTAACTCTAGTTGCTCCTTGAATGAATTCAGAGTATTTCATTGACCACATCTAGACTTAATTAAACTTTATCGAAAAAAAGTCTATAATCAACACTTGCGGCATTTAATATCACACTTGAACTTGATAGTTAGCTGAATTGGTCGAGTCCCTGTGGGTTCGACATCCGGCTTTCTTAAAAAGGGCCACTATATTACTTGTACGACCTATACACTTGAGGGCACAACAACTACATCAGGATATTAACTTCTCCCGACTGATTTTGTATGCCCAGCAAATGGAGGCTATGCAGAAGAGGGAGAAGAAGAGAGAGGCCAAGAGGGCCAGGACGGACATTGTTGGGTTTACTCAGCAGAGATCCAGTGGCATTCACTGCCCTCAGTTACAACAAAGGTCGTCAGCCACAGTACCATCGTCAGCCAGTGTCCCATCCAGACCCAAACGTGATCAGAGAGGTAGAGCGTCAGGCTCGAGGGGCCAGGAAAGCACTACAGGAGATCACACTTTCCCAGCCTGTATGAAGTGTGGCAAGAATCACCCAGGGAGGTGTTTAGTTGGATCAGTCGCTTGTTCCGGGTGCGGCAAACCCTGACACAAACTCAAGGATTGCCCTTTAGCCAGAACAGGTGATGGTGGAACTTGTATCCCAGCCGCTAGTTCAGCAGCTCCGGCAGCATGCCCCTTCTAGCAGGGTGCTTCTACTAGCTCCGCTGGCGGCCAGTACCAGAACAGGTTCTATGCACTCTCAACACGACAGGAGTAGGAAACTTCACCTGACGTGGTTACTGGTATGTTGCGAGTATTCCACCTTGATGTTGATGCATTGTTAGATCCAAGGGCTACCTTATCTTTTGTGACTCCCTATGTTTCTATTAGTTTCGGTGTCAGTCCTGAAATCCTGTCAGAACCCTTCTCAGTCTCTACTCTAGTTGGTGACTAAGTTATAGCTCGATGGATGTATAGAAATTACCCTATCATCATCCTTCAGAAAGTCACCTTAGCTGACCTAGTAGAGTTAGATATGACTGATTTTGATGTTATCTTTGGCATGGATTGTCTACATGCATGTTATGCTTTGGTAAACTATAGAACCCGTGCGGTAGAGTTCTTGTTTCTGGGTGAGCTAGTCATAGAGTGGAAGGGTAGTTCAATTGTGCCTGTAGGTCCCTTCATTTCCTACCTTAAGGCTAGGAAGATGATTTCTAAGGGTTGTGTGTACCATCTAGATAGGGTTAAGGATGCTACATCCAAGACCCTGACTATCCAGTCAGTGCCTTTGGTGTGTGAGCATCTAGAGGTGTTTCCAGAAGATTTTCCAGGAATCCCTCCTGAGCGGGAGATCGACTTTGGTATTGACCTCCTTCCCGACACGCAGCCTATAACTATTCCTCCTTACAAAATGGCTCCAGTTGAGCTAAAAGAGTTGAAGGAGCAGTTGAAGAATCTTTTAGACAAGGGTTTCATCAGACCAAGCAAATCTCCATGGTGTGCACCAGTTCTCTTTGTCCGCAAGAAAGATGGTTCCCTTCGAATATGCATTGATTATCGGTAATTGAACAAAGTTACAATCAAGAGAAGGTATCCCCTCCCTAGGATTAATGACTTGTTTGATCAACTTCAGGGTTCTAAGTGTTTTACAAAGATAGACCTCAGGTCCGGATACCATCAGCTTAGGGTTCGGGAAAGTGACATCCTGAAGATAGCCTTCAGGACTCGGTATGGGCAGTATGAGTTTATAGTTATGTATTTTGAATTAATGAATGCTCCTACAACTTTTATGGATTTGATGAATTGGGTGTTCAAGCCATACTTGGATATGTTCGTGATCGTGTTCATAGATGATATTCTCCCGGAGCGAAGAGAAGCATGCCGCTCATTTAGGGGTAGTGCTACAGACTCTAAAGGATCGCCAATTGTATGCTAAACAAATGCGAGTTTTGGTTGAACTCAGTCGCATTTTTGGGTCATGTGGTGTCGAGTGAGGGCGTACAGGTGGACTCTCAAATGATAGAAGCGGTGAAGAATTGGCCTAGACCAGTTAGTCCTTCGGATATCAGGAGTTTCTTGGGTTTAGCTGGTTATTATCGGAGATTTGTTGAGGGGTTCTCATCCATTGCAGCCCCGTTGACTAAATTGACCAAGAAGAAGGTGAAGTTTCAATGGTCAGAGGCCTGTGAGAAGAGCTTTCCTGAGTTGAAGGCTTGACTCACCTCGGCACCTATGTTGACTCTACCTGAGGGTACCAATGGGTTTGTGGTATATTGTGATGCTTCGAGGATCGGCCTTGGTTGTGTATTGATGCAGCACAGTAAAGTTATAGCTATGCTTCCAGGTAGCTGAAGGTCCATGAAAAGAACTATCCGACTCATGACCTCGAGTTGGGGGGGGGGTAGTATTTGCCTTGAAGATTTGGAGACACTATCTGTACGGGGTTCATGTAGATATGTTTACATACCACAAAAGCCTACCATACGTGTTTACCCAGAAGGATCTTAATCTATGTCAAAAGAGGTGGTTGGAACTTCTTAAAGATTACGATATGAGTGTCCTTTATCACCCAGGCAAGGCTAATGTGGTGGCAGACGCTCTTAGAAGGCTTTCCAAGGAGAGCGTGACCCATGTGGATGAGGAGAGAAAGGAGTTAGTGAAGGATGTGCATCGGCTTGCATGACTAGGAGTTCATCTTGTTGACTCGAAAAATGGTGGTGTCATTGTTCTGAATGGTTTGGAGTCTTCCTTGGTAACTGAAGTCAAAGCTAGACAAGATGAGGATCCTATTTTAGGAAAGTTGAAGGAAGTCGTTCAAAATCAGAAGGTAGAGGTCTTCTCCCAAGGGGGAGATGGTGTGCTTCGACATTAGGGTCATTTGTGTGTACCGAGAGTTGATGACTTGAGAGAGCGGATGTTTCACAAGGCTCATGGATCCAAATATTCTATACATCCAGGCGCCACTAAGATACGGAAGATCTATTGGTGGAATGGCATGAAGAAGGACATAGCAGAGTTTGTGGCTAAGTGTCCAAATTTCCAACATGTAAAGGATGAGCATCGGAGACCTGGTAGGTGCTTCAAGATATTAGTATCCCCACTTGGAAGTGGGAAGAGATCAAGATGGATCTCACTACAGGGTTTCCTCATACTCATCGACAGTATGACTCCATATCGGTGATTGTGGATAGGTTTACCAAAGAAACTCATTTCCTATTAGTCAAAACTACCGATTTCAGTAGAGTATTATGCTAAATTGTACATTAGAGAGTTAGTTCAGTTGCATGGAGTGCCCCTATCCATTATATCAGATTGAGGCACTTAGTTTGCCTCTCAGTTTTGGAGATTGTTTCAGAAGGGACTCAGTACTCAGGTTAAGCTTAAAACAACTTTTCACCCACAGACAGATGGCCATGCAGAATGGACCATTCAGACTCTCGAGGATATGTTGAGAGAATGTGTGATTGATTTCAAGGGTAGTTGGGACGATCATTTACCTCTCATCAAGTTTGCATACAACAACTACCATTCTAGCATTCAGATGCCCCATTTGAGGTTCTTTACGAGTGGAGGTGTAGATCGCCTATTGGTTAGTTTGAGGTAGGTGAGGCCACTTTGATAGGACCAGATTCAGTCCACGAGGCTATGGAAAAGGTTCAACTTATAAGGGAAAGGTTGAAAATAGCCTAGAGTCGTCAGAAATCTTATGCGGATGTGAGGCGGAGAGATCTTGAGTTTGCCGTTGATGATTTGTTGTTTCTAAAGGTGTCTCCCATGAAGGGAGTGATGAGGTTCAGGAAGAAGGGGAAGCTTAGTCCCCGATATATTGGGCCATACCAGATTGTGAAGCGGGTTGGCAATGTGGCTTATGTGTTGGAGTTACCAGTGGAGTTAGCTTCGGTGCATTCGGTGTTTCATGTGTCCTTGTTGAAGAAATGCATCGGAGACCCAGCTTTGGTTGTTCTGGTAGAGAGAATTGGGGTGAGGGACTCCCTTACCTATGAGGAAATACCAGTCGATATCCTTGATCGTCAAGTTCGTAAGTTACAAAACAAAGAAGTAGCCTCGGTGAAGGTTTTATCGAGGAATCAGCTAGTTGAGGGAGCTACATGGGAGGCCGAAGCAGATATGATGGCTAGATACCCGCATCTTTTTCCTTCCAGTTTCGGTTTAGCTTGAGGTATAAATCTCATCCTTAGTACCCTATTCAGTTTTATGTCAAGTCCGTGCATGTAAGTCCCTTTCATGTTTTAACATGTATGTATGTTTCCCGAATTCAGCTCACTCATGTGTTTCATGTTCAGAGTTAGTCACTTCCTCAGTTCTGCGGTAGTTATTCAGTTTTGAGATTCAAGTTCCTTTTCTTTCTCTCTCAATATGCTTAGACCACATTCAAGGAGGAATGTTCCCAAGGGGGAGATATTGTAATACCCCGGATGTCCCTAAGACTAGGCTTAGGATTAGAAAAGAGATCAACAAAAAAGTTGGGGAAATATCACATAACAACTCGTGGTACGAGTCGTAGGTTGGTCCCACAGGTCGTAGGATGGAGCCGTTGTCTGGTATAGGGTTGGTCAGGGAAAAGGGTAGGGGTCATGGTACGACCCGTCGTGGGATACCACGGGTCGTGGTAGGCGATCGTTGGAGTTGGAGGAGTCGAACTGGTGAACTATGGGAGTAGACGAGTCCATGGATAGGGGCACGACTCATGGTCAAGATTCGTGGCATGTAAGGTGGGTCTCAGGTATGGAGTAGACGACTGGAGGTATGACTCATGGAAACACCTGAGTCATAGGTTGTGCCCGTGGAAAACTCCAAAATGGTGATGGTTTGAGGAAAGTGGCCCCAATGGAAGGAAGCAACAGATCGTTCTGACAAGTAACGACTCGTCCTATCTTACCATTTTTTGAAAAAACTAAACTGAGGCGAGCATGGATGTTAGTAACGGGTGATACCATGAGTCATGGTATCAAAGGATGACTCATGATGAGGGTCGTAGTACCTGGAAGAGCCCATTTTTCAGAAATTTCATTAAGGGAATTTCCGTAAATCTTGAGCTCTAAGGTCCTAAACTATCTAGTTTTAAGCATGGGAAAGAGTGTATTAAGGATATTATTCACCCTAGATCACCTATTACTTCCCTACCACTCTAAATTGAGAAATCAATTCTCTCAAATTTCTCAAGGATTTTCCTAGGGTTCTTCCTCAAACTCTCCAAGAATCAAGTGGGGTTCATCCTTTTCAGTTGGGGATTCATTTATTCTGGTATTGGGTCGATTCAATGGGGTTCCCTCTTAATCCCATGCCCCTTATTTATGAAAGTATGATCACCCAATTCCCCAAACTTTAAAATTCAAAAATCATGATTTTATGATTTGGGTTTTGAAAATTGTTCATGATTTCTTTATAGGTAAAGCTGATTTGATATAAAAATATGATTTCCATGATAGGTTTTATGATTTCTTCAAGTATTTTATGAAATTAAAATATCTCATGATCTAAGCAAGATAATGAAATTTTAGGGTTTTAAAATCCCTTCATGAATTCCTTCGATTTACTTATGAATTTTAATCTCTCAAGTCCTAATTCATGATTTATATTCAATAATCACGATTTCCTTCTAGTTTAATCTATGAAACTATGGTTCGAATTACGAGGATTATTATTAAGTATGCATGATGACTCTTCATGTTTTCTCACGATTATGATTATGGCTGGCTCACAGGCCTTATTACATGGCTAGTTCACGTATTTCAAGTATGCTTATGATTATTATGATTTAAACTAGCCCTTGAATCTCATGTATGTTTTCCATACTATAATATGAGCACTATATATGTTTTGGTAATAGTATTTAACATCGAGTAGATTCTAGGTCCAAGTATACCCCGAGTCTTAAAACTACGTGCCAACGTAGCCATGATGGGACCTCCCTTGAGACTGTCCCCTTTTGCCCGTATGGGCATTTCATGAGTGATATCACACCTCTTTTCATGGTTCTACTCTTGGAAAGGTATGAACACCCTCCCAAGTAGGGGTTTACAGTCAGGTTCCATGTGTGCTAATGTGGGGTATGTCGGTTATAAGAATCTCCCATTGTACCTTGTCTTATGTATGATCATGATTACGATACTTTCTCTAAAGTTATGCTTTTACAAAGTTTCTCTTATGATTACCATTATGACTGGTTTGTGAATGGTTTTGAAAACCTTGAACCCTTCTATTTATGTTATGATTATCATCACATGTTTTGAATTGTCCTACTCTTATGAACTCTTATGTGTTTTAAATTTTCTGTTTTACTTAACACGCGTACTCGGTACATTCCAAATACTAACTGCATACTCTATGCTGTATTATCTCATGATACATGTTTGAGAGATCAGGTTCAGCCTCGCCCTTAGTCTCACTTGCTTCAGTCCAGTCAGCCTGCTCTCTTTGGTGAGTCCTCATTTATCGAGAACATGCAGTTAGCCTTGTTTTTATGTTTACCTTTTAGTTTTCGTACTTTGTCAAGCTGGTTGGGGGTGCTATCCCGTCAGCTCACCAGTTATGTTAGAGGCTTTCAGACATTATGTAGAAATCAGCTTGTCGTTGTTGACTCGGTTCTAGCTTGATATATATGATCTTGGGCAAATTTATATGCCCAAGTGATACTCAAAGGTGTCATTTTAGCCTTGTTTAGCTATCAATGTTTATACATTCTCATGTAATTGGTAATAAAATGTGAATTTATACTAACCAACATGATTAGCATTGTTTTGCAGGTAAAATGTAAGTTCGAGAAGCTAAAATGCATGTTGGAAGAGATCGGGGTTGGACTCGGATGTGAGCAAGTGACAAGGCATTGGAAAGCATAAAATAAAGGGGCTCCGCGATGGAGCCGTGTCACGCTGCCATCGCGGAGGCCTTCTACCTGGAGAGGGAATTTTTAGCCTAATTCCAGTGAGGATTCGCGATGGGTCCGTGGCACGGTGGCCTGGCTCCGCGTGGCACGCCGTGCCACGTTGGGCCTTATTCCCTGGACCCCCAATTTCCAGTGAGGGTCCGCGTCGGTGGCGTGTCATGGAGGCAGTGCTCCGCGATGCACTCCGTGCCACATTGCTTGTTATTCCGGGAAAAATTCCCACTAGTATAAATAGAACACTTAGGTTCATTTTTCAATATTCTGACTGGGTGGAGCAAGAACGTGGGTTACAGGCAGTTGAGGGGACGAAATTATCAGGGTTTTTCTCTCTTTCCTTCTCCTTGAATTCAATTGCTTGTATGTTTAACACTCATTTAACGATGTTTAATCCACAAATGAGTGGCTAATTCATCTTCTTGCTGAGGTTAAGAACACTTGTAATGAAATGTGATTATTGATTCTTTGGTTTTTCATCTTTTTTTCCATGGTTGTTCTATTGATTCTTGTTCTTATTGCATTAATGTGTGGCCTACGTTAATGTATATCTAAAAAGTCCGGTTTCACTCGAGAGAGCAAGAAATTGGAAAGTTGTGAATTAATAGGATATGATCCTTTCTTAGTTTGGGAAAATTGAGAATTGATTTACCTTCAGGATAGAAATATACCTGAAAGTTGTATTAGTCAATTTAGGAATCGGTTTTGTATGGCTAGAACATGAATTGCATTTAATCACAGAAATGTAGGTGGATGGTTTATGATTCTTAAGTGGGGTTAAATACGAGAGTTTTAATCCTTTGGCAATAATTCTTGACTAGCAACCAGAGGAAAAGGCTAACCAATTTATATCGACAAATAATTTCATTACATGTTCGTTTAACCTCAGCATGCTTACATTCATAGTCAGACTCACATTAGATAATTGTTTTAGACTTAGCATAATTATTAGAAATCAAAATATTAAACTCTTGGTTACACTGTTGTTTGCATTGTTAGAATTGAAATATAGTACACTTGAGCAGATTGCACTTCATCCCAGTCCCTGTGGGTTCGATACTTGGCTTACTTAAGCCACTTTACTACTTGTTCGACCACGTGCACTTGCGTGTAGTTATATACCCATATAACAAAGACCGAACAAGTTTTTGGCACCGTTGCCGGGGACTGGCAATTGGTGAATTTGTCTTAAGGGTTAATTTACTATATTTTTATTTTCTTTGTGTTGACAACTTGGTCTTAGCCTGTATTTTGCAGATTTAATCTCTGTTGAACACTGGCAAGAGACAAGGAGCTGGTGGACTCGTATTTGGAGCGAGAAAGATTATTTCATCGTCAGCGGAGAGAAGCTCTAGAAAGAAAGCTGCAGTTGCTCAGACAGACAATCATGGAGCAACAACAGAATCCACCGGTAGGACGGCAATGTTAGTGCCCGAAGAAGTAGCAGCTCGGCCGGTTCGCGAGGTGGCAATCCCACATGCTAATAATGTCACATCTAGCATCCGCAAGCCTGAACCAGGAGGGAGGTTCGAACTTAAGCAGAATATGGTGCAATTGCTGCACACTAGCGGGCAGTTTACAGGTCTCCCTCATGAAGATCCACAGCAGCATCTCCAAAATTTTTTGGAGATAAGTGACACTTATATCCCCGCTAGAGTGTCATCAGATTACGTCCGGCTTACATTGTTCCCATTTTCACTATTGGGAGAAGCCAAGAGGTGGTTGAAAGCTGAGCCACCTAATTCTATTTCTACGTGGGATGATCTTGCAAGGAAGTTCTTGATACGATTTTTTCCCTCTGGTAAAACAGCAAGACTTAGAAGTCAAATTCTAAGTTTCAAACAGAGAGAGGGAGAGAATCTATATCAGGCTTGGGAGAGATTCAAGTCCATGTTGCGGGATTATCCTCATCATCATCAATCCAATGATGTGTTGGTGTACACTTTTATAGAGGGTTTGGAACCCCATACAAAAATATTGCTAGACTCAGCAGCTGGGGGACAAGCGCTGGAGAAAACTTATGAGGAGCTGTATACCTTGTTGAACCGTATTTCACAGGGCAATCCGGAATGGAATGCTGATTCGTCAAGAGGCGGGACAAGGAAAGCAGCAGGAGTTCTAGAAGTGAATGGGTTTACAGCTATTGCTGCACAAATAGCTGCTTTGCAGAATCAACTCAACACCCACTTCAGTAACATGACAATGAACCAGCCTCAAGCCCCAGTGAATGCTGTGCAGCAGATTTGGTGTGAAGTGTGCGGGAGCAGTGAGCACTCAGCTGAGTGTTGTGGAGCAAATCCTGACTCGGTGAACTTTGTGGGAAATATACAAAGGAACAACCACCAACAGTATGGCAACAACTACAATTCCAATTGGAGGAATCACCCGAATTTCTCCTGGGGTAGCAACAACCATCAGGGGCAGAGTTCGAGTCAGGGTGTGCAAAGGAACCAAGGAGGGCAACAGAACTATCAAGCACAATTCAGAAACAACAATGCACCTCCTCCACCACCATCACCCAGCATTGAGGAGATGTTCAAGACTATGATAGCTAATCAAGCTCAATTGCAGGCTGACTATGTGAAATTGGCAGCCGAGGTGAAAAACAACCAGTTAGTTACCAAGGCACTTGAATATCAATTTGGGCAATTTGCTGGAGCCCAAAACACCAGACCTAGCGGAGGACTTCCGAGCGACACAGATCCCAACCCCAAGCAGGTAAATGCAGTGATCACAAGGAGGGGTTTGCAGTTGAAAGAGGTGGAACCAGAAAGACCACCTCACAATCGGGAGCAGCAGAAGTCGCGAGGGAGCAAAGTGATGAGAGGGGGAAGACTAAGGAAGCGGAATCAGAAAGACCACCACCCCCGTTCCCTCAACGATTAAAGAAACACAAGGAGGAGGCATGTTTCAAGAAATTCATGGAGGTGCTGAAACAGGTACATATTAACTTACCTCTTGTTGATGTTTTGCAGGGAGTGCCGAAATATGCCAAGTATATAAAGGACATCATGGCAAACAAAAGTCGGTTGACTGAGTATGCTACGGTGGCTCTAACGGAGGAGTGCACTTCCCGGATACAAAATCGACTGCCCACAAAGCTCAAAGACCCTGGGAGCTTTACTATACAGATTACTATTGGGCAGAGTATCCGAGCTCGTGGATTGTGTGATTTGGGAGCGAGTATTAATTTGATGCCTTCATCGGTATTCAAACAGCTGGGTGATCTTGCAATTGGCAGATCGATCCTTAGCTAGACCTGATGGCATTGTGGAGGACGTTTTGGTGCAAGTGGGCTCCCTGATCTTCCCGGTAGATTTCGTCGTGCTGGATTTTGAACTAGACGCGGAAGTCCCATTTATTTTGGGACGTCCTTTCTTGGCGACCGAGAAAGCGCTGATTGATGTAGCTGCGGGGTAGCTAACAATGCGAGTACACGACAAGGTGGAAGTGTTCGATGTGTACAAGGCACCTAAGCTCCCGACTGTGTATGAAGAACTCTCGGTGATCAATGTGATTGATCAAGTCGATGATGAGCAGATTAAGGATTCACGAGAGTTATTGGGAAAACCACCAGAACGGTGTAAGCACTACTGGGGGGAGGACGGTTTTCGAAAGAAAACGTCCATCACCCTAGAGGACAACTAAGCTAAATGACGTCGAGCCGCGACGGTAAACCAGGCGCTGCACGGGAGGCAATCTGTGAAAATTTTTCTTTGTAAATTGTGAATAGATTTTTCTTTTTCTTTTTCTTAATTAACAACAAAATTTTTAGTTTTAATTTTTGTTTTTATTTTTATTTAGAGTGAAACCTATAATTCTAACCAATTTCTTGTAGTAGAATGAATTTCGGGTCGAACGGAGGAGGAAAATATACAAGGAATCAAAAAGGAAAATTCGAGGTATGAAAATTAAGAAAAAGTGGAAAAACAGTGATCTAGGGCGATAGCTCCGTGTCACGGAGGAGGACCTCCGTGTTACCCTCCGTGACACGTTGAGGTATAAATCCGAAATTTTAAAAAATTTCAGAGTACCCTCGCGACAGCTCCGTGTCACGGAGGCAGTGCTCCGCGATGCACTCCGTGACACATTGCTGTGTATATCGCGACGGGTCACACCGGGTCGCCGGGTGACCCGCGCGATTTTTCCACTTTTAAACCCTGAATCCCCCTCAAATTTTCTTTATCACACACTCCGCGACCAAACCCCCTAAAACCCCTTCCCCTTCAACGTGACACGGAATAGACCAAGAAATTCATTGAGTTTTCTTCAATTCTTCAATTTCAAGGTATGTTCTTCGATTCCATCTCATTTCTTATCGATTTTCTTCGATATTGAGCATGTGATGTGAGCTAAGTTTGCCCTAAGTAGAAATTAAGCGTGAATTCAATTGAATTAGTGTTGATGAATGTTCGGAGTATTATTGTGATTTCTTGAACTAGTTAATTGCATAATTCAATCGAATTTTGTTGATACAATCATATCTTGGGCTTGTTTTTGAATTTGAAGTGGAAAAATGTAGTGAACTTGTGAAATTCATGCCGGGTTGTACATGTTGAGTGAGATGAGTCGATGTGCAAATTGTTATTATGCTAAAAGACGGACGAATTCTCGGGTTAGGGGAATAGTGAAATTTGCAAGAATTGGGTGAGTTGTATAGGTTCGTGTAGATAAATTCTTGTTGTTTCGTTTCTTTGTTTTTCCTTGCTAAGTGCGATGGAATAAAATGTTATCGAGGGTAATGATTGTGGTTAGCTGTACGAAGTCTGAGTAGTACATATAATATATACCGTCGAATTATTCGTATGCACTAAGCATGTTTGTATAGTTGGTTATTTATTTATGTAAATAAGCATGATCTTGCCGGAATGTTGTAATTTTGGCTAAGGACTAAGTGTGGGGTAGCCTAGATTAACCCGACCTTAGTCGAAGTTAATATTCATTGGCTTAACATTGATCTTGTCTACTTGGGTTGACAGGTAAACTGGCAAGCAGGCAAGAAAAAGGGAAAGGCGCATCAACATCTGGCGCCGGAAGAAAGCGAATCAGACTGGGCACAGCAGTCCCAGCAGCACCAGTGGTTCCACGCGGCCAACGCCACCAATACGGAACCAGGTGGGTGACGGAAGAGGGGAAGAAGTGGTATGCAAAGCACAAAGAAGGCAAGTAACTCCCCGAGGAACACATAGCACGGGAACCGTTGGACAAGAGTTCCCTAGGATTGTACACCAAATCGAGGCAGCTGGGCTCAAATTCAGTTTTGAAGAGCCCAAGGAATGCAACTTGCACCTGATTCGGGAATTCTATGCCAATTGGGACCCGACTCTCAGAAGTCACACCATCAAAATCAGAGGGCAAATAGTCACCTTCGAGCCCCACCACCTCAATGCTATCCTAGGGGCGCAGGACACAAATGTCCACGTGCTTCGACAGCTGAACATCACTCCACCGTATGCGGACATCAGGCGCACTTTGTGTGGAACCCGATCGACAGCTAGATGGAGCAGACACAAAAAGAGGGGCTACCATCAGACTTTGCCCTATTCACAGATGAACAGGGAAGCCAGAATATGGCTAAAGATCGTCTGTTCCTACCTAATCCCGGGGGTACATATGACGGATGTAACCCGGGATCGTGTATGCCTGGTGTACGCCCTGATGAAAGGGCTGGAGATCAACTTGGGGGCGGTGATTATCTCCGCCATGAAGAGAGCCCGGTTGCATCAGGGGCACAGATACGGATTTGGTGGGCTACTCGCCACCTTCCTGAGGGGCCTGGATGTCGAGGAAGAGAGCCTTGATTATATCCCTCAGATGGAGCGGCGGGCCTTAGATGTCACTAAAACGAAGGCTCCCGACACCACCCACGGGCCAGTGCTTACACTAGGCGAGCGACATGCTCGTGATGATCAGTACATGGCTCGCATGTACGGGATGCAGATGCTCCAGCTGAGCATAGGCGGGAGGCCGGCAACAGAGGAGGAGCTATGGCAGCTCGAGCTAGACTACCCTTTTGGCGAAAACGCCAGGGCTCTATGCCGAGTGGGGCCAGCATTTGTAGAGCCCACGGATGATGATGTCCCCACGGACGAGGAGATACATCGGGAGGACTTCGATGTGGAGTCCGATGATGACGACGGGGGTGATTCAGACATGGGAGATGAAGCAGCAGCACCTGATGAAGAAGTGGAGTACTTTGATTGATTAGGGAGTTCCACCACCCAATTTTTGTGCTATTTTAATTTTTTGTGAACACTGGGGACAGTGTTCGAGAAAAGTGTGGGGTGGGAGTAGTTAGGTGCTGGTTATGCTGTTTTGTATGTCCTAATCTGTTGTTGTGCTGTGAACAAAATTTTCTGACCTTGTGATTTTTGATTGTAAGTTGTTGTTCTGTATTGTAAATATATGTGAAACTGTTGTGTGTTGCTGAATGTGCTAGCTGATTTTGTACATATTTTTGTTATTGAAATGATCGATATTTTTAAATTTTTTTTCACTTCTTGGGTTTCTCGAAGTTTGTTTTCGGTTCTTTTACCGAGAATGGTCCCATTAAACCGAAGTCCTAGTTAGTGACCGTTCCCTATGATGGATGGATGACGACCGTCTTAAGGGAAATGTAGTCGTTAGGAGTAGAATTTGTTTTTTTTTATTTATTTTTTTCAGTTGTTTTTCTTTTGTGGGCTGCATCCCAAAACTTGTAGTTACTTTATGGTTGCAGAATTATGGTTGCATGTTGTACATGATATTTAAAATGCAGATGTGATTCGTATGAAAGCATGCAACTTTGTAAATATGTTGAGATACCTAGGCCATAGAGTTCGATTCAGTGTGATTGAGGCTTAATGTTTGAATTCCTGTAATTAGCTGATTGAAGAGTCGGTGAAGACATCTTGAATTGAGCATGTGCAATAAGTGTGAAGTGAGGTTTTATTATTCCATGCTATTGTGAAGTGTCTAGAACTTGCTTGGTGTGTGTAAAAAACGAAATGAAGGAGGTGTATTGTAGGAAAGGATGTAGGCATTTCTTTGTTTTTAACTGAAAGTTTCTATTTTTCATTCTCTTGCCCACCTTGATCGTATACCCTAGTCAGCCCGTTGAGCCTTTAGCCTATTATTTTTTTCTTTTGTTAAAAAGTGTAAACCGAGCTTAATCCCTTCTTTTCATTAGCCGTAAAGTTGATCCAAAACTCTTAAGCGCTTAAGAAGAGAAAATAATTTTCCCAAAGTGTCAAAAGAGTGAGAATGGTGAAAAGAAAAGTAAAGCAGAGAGATGGAAGGAAAGAAAAGGTTGAAGGTGCACTTGTTATAAATAAACTATAATGAAGGTGTATGAATAATCTTTGTTGTGGTGTCAAGTGTGCTTAATAAGATGGGCCAAACTAAAGAAAAACTTCAAGAATGGGAGGATGAAGAAAGAAACAATTTCCATGAGTTTGATGGGATGTGTTGAAAAAGCGCTTAAGGATGCTAGTGGCTATTATTGGCTAGCCCAATATTTACTAGTTCTGTAGCTTCCATTACAACCCGTTAAAGTCCTACGTGATCTTACATCACACTTCTTTATATTAGTGGAGTAGTACACTAAAGGCAAGCTTATGGGTCATGACATGATGCATGTGAATTCTTTTGGGAGAGAGAGCGAAATTGTGTTTATATGCCCCGGCTTGAAATTGTGTGAGTTCATATGATCAAAAAGGGGAAAATTCTCTTGTATTGTGAGGGCACATGCTTGATGAGAGATTAATTTTCGTGTCGGATGTCTTGATCAGCTGATTTACATGAGTTTGCCAATATCGAGAGTCGATTCTTAAGTCTAAGAGGTCTTGATGTATTGAAGGTCATTTCATTGATAGGACCATGCATGTTTTCTTGATGATTTGCTGTATTGAATAATCGGTATGACCGTAACTTAAATTGTCGAACCAAAGTAGCGAGGGTGGGATGTAAATTGCATGAGGTGTAAGATTGTTGTTCGACGACGAACAAGGATTTAAGTGTTGGGTAAGTGATCTTGGGCAAATTTATATGCCCAAGTGATACTCAAAGGTGTCATTTTAGCCTTGTTTAGCTATCAATGTTTATACATTCTCATGGAATTGGTAATAAAATGTGAATTTATACTAACCAACATGATTAGCATTGTTTTGCAGGTAAAATGTAAGTTCGAGAAGCTAAAATGCAGGTCGGAAGAGATCGGGGTTGGACTCGGATATGAGCAAGTGACAAGGCATTGGAAAGCATAAAATAAAGGGGCTCTGCGATGGAGTCGTGTCACGCTGCCATCGCGGAGGCCTTCTACCCGGAGAGGGAATTTTCAGCCTAATTCCAGTGAGGGTTCGTGACGGGTCCGTGGCACGGTGGCCTGGCTCCGCGTTGCACGCCGTGCCACGTTGGGCCTTATTCCCTGGACCCCTAGTTTCCAGTGAGGGTCCGCGTCGGTGGTGTGTCACGGAGGCAGTGCTCCGCGATGCACTCCGTGAAATGTTGCTTGTTATTCCTGGAAAAATTCCCACTAGTATAAATAGAACACTTAGGTTCATTTTTCAATATTCTGACTGCGTGGAGCAAGAACGTGGGTTACAGGCAGTTGAGGGGACGAAATTATCAGGGTTTTTCACTCTTTCCTTCTCCTTAAATTCAATTGCTTGTATGTTTAACACTCATTTAACGATTTTTGATCCACAAATGAGTGGCTAATTCATCTTCTTGCTGAGGTTAAGAACACTTGTAATGAAATGTGATTATTGATTCTTTGGTTTTTCATCTTTTCTTCCGTGGTTGTTCTATTGATTCTTGTTCTTACTGCATTAATGTGTGGCCTACGTTAATGTATATCTAAAAAGTCCGGTTTCACTCGAGAGAGCAAGAAATTGGAAAGTTGTGAATTAATAGGATATGATCCTTTCTTAGTTTGGGAAAATTGAGAATTGATTTACCTTTAGGATAGAAATATACCTGAAAGTTTTATTAGTCAATTTAGGAATCGATTTTGTATGGCTAGAACATGAATTGCATTTAATCACAGAAATGTAGGTGGATGGTTCATGATTCTTAAGTGGGGTTAAATACGAGAGTTTTAATCCCTTGGCAATAATTCTTGACTAGCAACCGGAGGAAAAGGCTAACCAATTTATATCGACAATTAATTTCATTACATGTTCGTTTAACCTCAGCATGCTTACATTCATAGTCAGACTCACATTAGATAATTGTTTTAGACTTAGCATAATTATTAGAAATCAAAATATTAAACTCTTGGTTACACTGTTGTCTGCATTGTTAGAATTGAAATATAGTACACTTGAGCAGATTGCACTTCATCCCAGTCCCTGTGGGATCGATACTTGGCTTACTTAAGCCACTTTACTACTTGTTCGACCACGTGCACTTGCGTGTAGTTATATACCCATATAACAAAGACCGAACAATATATGTGTATGTAGATATCCACTATTACGTGTGTTAATCTTCTGCTTTATCATGTTGAGTTTAGATGCTATGTTCATTCCATGGGTCGACTTGGAGCCTCTCGGGGTTTCTTGTCCCGTGTCTCGATCCGAGCCTATGTTTGGGTCGTGGCAACATAGGAAGGGAATGGGTTGGAATAGGCTAAAACCTCTTAAAACCCTCCTAGCAGAGCTCCAAATAATGTAGTTTAGGGCTTAGGAGCTTAGAAATTATGAAAATACCCTTACTAATTTTGCAGTAAAATTAACACTGTCTGTCCCAATGAGGAACATCACGAGTCGTTAGGAGGAGTGGCGACTCGTGGCCCTCACTCGTCACCTTCACTAGAACTTCTGATTTCCTTCTTCTTGTCATCTTGACCATGGCTCACTCGATGAGTTGTGAATTGACACCACAACTCATCCCTTCATCTGTCTAGTTCACGGAATCTCAACACAATTTTTCCTCCTTTCCCAACCGATGCATCGACCCATGACTCGTCATCTCTTCAGTCGTCATTCACCAAGAATTTCATCACCTCAAACTAGGCACCTCCTAACAGGTCACTAAATGACCCGTTAGGTCACACAACGAGTCACTGGATGACTCATTCTGTGACCTAATGTGAAATTTCCTGCTTTCTCAGTTTCAACTCACAAGTCTAATCTTAGGGACTTTCATGGTATTACTTACCCGTCCCTTAGCCTACATTACAATCATTTAAGTTTTAATTGATTTTATATTCGATGTTATTATATTAGTGAAATATTTATACTAAGGGCAAACTTATGGTTCGTCAAATGTATGCATGAGAAGTTCTTTGAGAGAGTGAGCGATATTTTTATATTTCTGCCCCTAAATCGACTATGTTTTGCATGCTGATCATTGCTCAAATCCACTCCAATCTTTGAAAGTGTAAATGGTCGATGCAAATATAATACCCAACTAAGATACAATATCAAATCCACAGGTGCTTTGGTAGACACAAACTATCTAACACTTGTCAATTTAGATTTAAGAGTTTAGAGACTATTCAAATTAGGACCTGATGGACCTTTGAAGGTGTGGACCGTCCTTTTGAAAGGTGGTTCTTTCTTTGCTTTATTCTTGGGCAGATTTGTGGCGTTCACTCCTCTTTTATTTATTTCACTTGGGTTCCTGAAACATAGCATAATGAGGTTAATTTTGACTTAAATTAGTACCTAAAGACATGCAAAACTCTATGAAATAAAGAAAAGATGTGTCGCAAACTCATGACACATCCACACCCCTAACTTAAAGCATTTGCTTATCCTCAAGTAACTAAAATGAGAAAACTAACCTAACTCCTAAACTAATGTCCTGACATCACAAAATGCAATGACTACGGTGGTTTTGACAAACAACAACAAATACATAAATTTCAATTCAGCCACCCCCTCCATCCAATTTTATCTATTTTCTTGCAACTGTCTGGACCAAGCATGCAATTTCCACTAATGACATCATATCAACATGCATACACCTAGATTTGAGAAGTAAAATGTGTCGGCCATTCACACCATATGCCCTTATCATCAGACCAAGGAAAGTATCTATTTTCTGAAGAAATAATAATTCATATTTTGAGGACTCACAAGATCAAGAGAGAAGGGAAAAACACTCAACTCTAACAAAAAAGTTCAGAAGATAGGTCCCAACTACCATTTGCTTGCCTATTTATTCAAATGCACTTTTAAATATCCATATTGAGATCACACAAGGGATTTTCTAAGCTTGTAATGATGGTCAAAGGGTTGGTTAGATACAAATATGGTCTTTAGTAACTCATTTACCATCCTTGAATACTCAATCATTTTTTCACTACCTTTTTCACTTTTAGAATGCCTTATCTTTCTTCTCTTTCTTTTTAGCAACTTCTCACACCCCAAGGTATTATTTTGAACTCAATTTTTATTTTTTTCTTTTTCTCTTTTGTTTATTTTCTTGTTCTTTTTAAGCACTTTGCTCAATACTGTTATATCCCAGGAGCTCAAAGATCGGACCCTGGAGTTGAAATGAGGAAAATGTAAGAGTGATGTTGCAAACATAGGACGAGTCACGGAACAACTCGTGAGGACAGCCCACGAGTTGTCAGGTGACTCGTGGGGAGGCCTGGGAGGAATTTGGAAAGTTGGAAGAAAGAAGGTCCCCATGGGCGTGGCAACGACTCGTGGTCAGACCCCACAAGTCGTTAGGTCAGTCGTGGGGTGGGGAGAAGAAAAAGAGAAGAGAGAAGGACAGTACACTCAACGACTGGTGACCACGAGTCGTGGTCACTCTAACTAGTCATTATGTTGGCTGTTACGAGCCCAGGAGAACAGACGAGCAGTGTACTTGACAAGCTAGGTGACGAGTCGTTTCCTTGGACCACGAGTCGTTAGGTCATCCGTTAGGACCACCTGGTAGTAATTTTCTGTGAATTTAGTAAGGGCCTTTTTGTAATTCCTAAGTTCCTAAAGCCTATACTACTTCATTTAAGAATTGTTTTAGTGGGTTTTAAGAGGGGAAAACCTATTATAAGATTATTCCTTCCATGCATGCAAGCTTGAGAGGTTGAAGAGGTGATCTAGAGCAATTCTCCAAGGTTTTCATTCAAATCCTTCTTGGGAAATCAGAGGAGTGGTAGAATCAATCCTTTCCAGGTATGTAGGGTTATGAGTGGGTGTCATCTTCTACGCCCATGCCCAATTTCTTTAAAAATATGAGAATTTCCTATGATCAAGTATGGAGTTTCTACGCAAATGCAAGAATCTTCAATTTCTTTACATGGGTATGCATTGATTATAATTTTATAATGAAATTGTGAAGCATGGGCTGATTTTATAATGATTTCAACTAAAAATTATATTTCTAGCCTTATGAATGTGGAAGCCCATTGAAGATATGATTATGAAAAGTGAGATTTGTGAAGCAAATGTGATAATGATGAGGTATTATGATGAAAAGCATGACTTTAAGCTACCCATGTCAATAACTATGTTTTCGATGAGAATTGAGTATTTCTAAGTATGATAAAATTTTGTGCAATGCCCACATGTTAAGTTTAAAAAGATGATTTTGCCGACCTAAGCTTGCCATAATATTTTGGAGTGAAGCCTCCCAAATTTTATATTCTAGCTTGTGGTATGTTTTGAATTAAGTCTTTCTATGCATAGCTTACCACATGGTTTTTGGAGCAAAGGCTCCCATGTACGTTTTCAACTTGTGGTATGTTTTGAACTAAAGCTTCTCATATGCATGATTTCATATTTGAGATGTATTTGATCACTAAGCTTTGTCAATAGACGATGTTGAGCTTTGTTATATATGATGTAGAGCATTGAATGTTTTTGGGAGAAGAGTCTAGCACCGAGCGGGCTAAGGGTTGATCACCCTATGCCCCAGAACTACGCGCCAACGTAGGTTGATAATATTATATGACTTGGGACCTCCCTTGTGAGCTTCCCCTTGCCCCAATGGGCCTTTAACTTGATATCGATATCATGGTAGCGTCCTTAGCCCTGGAAAGGTTTTGAACGGCTCTGCCCACTTGAGTGTGACAGTCGGAACCACGTAAGCTCTATCGTGGAATGTCGGTTAAGTGACGAGTCTTCCATTGTCTATACGATTCAGATTTGCATATTCATTACTCATGGTTATTATTTTATACATGCATGTTCTAAAAGAAAGGTTTGACTCAATATTTAGCTTTTCTATAAATTTCATATTTCAGCTTTGAGTCATTTGAGTCAGTTTGATATTATAAATTATGTATTGTCATGTTATGAAAGGATCATGATTTCAGAAAGAATGCATGCAAGCCCTACTCTCAGTCTACTGTTGTTTATGTTTAATTAATGTATTGTGTTTTAAAAGATTTTGCTTACTTTAGCGGTTTTACTTACCTTGCATACTCTGTACATTCCACGTATAAACCGCATACTTTCTATGTTGTATCGTTTCATGATACAGGACCCGACTCTCAGGTTCAGCCACTCTCTTAGACAGTTCATCGTAGTTAGCGTCTGCCTATCGGTGAGTCCTCATCTTCCGAGGACCAAACTATCTATCTGTTCTTCATGTATTTTAGTTTTCATCTTGTTGAGCTTGTTGTGGTCTTGTCCTATCAACTCATCATGATTAGAGGCTATTCATACATATGTATGTATTCAGCTTCAAATTTATATTCTGATGTTATATTCAAGTTAGGCTTCTGCTATAAATGTATTGATAGTTATTCAGTTCTTGATTGAGTTAATATATGCTTATGCCATGGGTCGACTTAGGGTCTCTCGGAACTTCTTGTCTCGTGTTGCAATTCGGGCCTTCGTTTCGGTCGTGATAAACTTGGTATCAAAGCCATAGATTTGAAGTGTCCTAGGTTGTCTGAAAGCCGCTTTAAGTAGAGTCTTTTTCATGGGTGTGAAGCGCGCCACACTTTTGATGAAGAGGCTACGAGACGTTTAGGAAATGTTCCCTCCTTTCATGATCTATATCATGCGATGAAAATTCTTTCCATCCTTCTGCTTCGTGCTATTCGCGATTGCAGAACCATGGCTCCTCGAAGAATGAACGGAGGGAGGAATGGAGATGGTGAAGGCCACAAAAATGGCAATGGTCATGGGCATTAGCAAGTCCCGCCAGTTCAGGAGCCCTAGGTATCAGAGCCAGCTGCCCATGCTGAGTTCGGAGCCTCTATTTAGATGCTTGCTCGGGCCTTGACCATTTAGGTCAATCAGCAGGCCGTTGCGCATGTTTCGCAAAATGGAAACGCAGAAGCAGCTCGAGTCAGAGACTTCTTGCGGACGAACCCGCCGAGGTTGAATGCGACAAGTTGGCCTCTTATTAGTTAAAAGGGGTCACACACATTTGGTTTTGCCAATGGAAAGATAACAGTGTCACAGGAGCAGGTCTGATCAATTGGGAAGAGTTCCATGTTGCATTTCTAGACCGCTTCTTCCCTCGGGAGATGAGGGAGCTGAAGGCAGCTGAGTTCATGAAACTAAAGCAAGGGAGAATGACTGTTCAAGAGTATGCCTTTGAGTTCACACGACTATCAAAATATGCCCAGAGTTGGTAGCCGAGCAGAGGATGCGAGTAAGTAGATCTGTCAATGGGGTAGGGGCTATTAGAGAAGGATTGTAGGACTCCAATGCTCCACCGGGATATGGACATTCCTCGCATAGTGTTGTACGCCCAATAGATGGAGGTGGCACATTCAAGAGAGAGGGAGGCCAAAAGGGCCAGGACCGAGGACCACAGATTCTCTCAGTAGAGGTCCAGTGGTAGGCACCGATAGTAGACTCACCAGACATGATCTGCCCCGACCTCATCAACATTGAGTGTGCCATCCCGACCTAGGCATGATTAGAGAGGGAGAGCATCAGGCTCAAGGGCCAAAGCAGCAGACCCGCAGATTCCAGCATCGCAGCTTGTCGCAAGTGTGGTCGAGGGCACACGGGTCAATGTTTGGCTGGTTCAGGTTCTTGTTTCGAGTGTGGGAAGCCTGGGCACATGCTCAGAGATTGTCTAGCTGTGAGGCAGGATCAGGTTGGGGGCCGAGGCCTAACTTCTACTTCAGCAGCCCCTCCTGCATGCTTAACACATCAGGGGCCATCTACTAGCACAACTGACGGTCAGCGCCAGAACAGATTCTATGCTTTAGCATCCCGTTAGGAGAAGGAGGTCTCCCCAGATGTAGTCACTGGAATGTTGTGACTTTTCCATATTGATGTTTATGCGTTGATAAATCCGGGGGATACCTTGTCTATTGTGACACCTTATGTGGCCAGTAGCTTCGAAGTCAGTCCTGATGTATTATCAGAACCCTTCTCAGTTTCCACTCTAGTAGCTGACTCAATTATAGCTAGACGGTGTTATAGAGGTTGCCCAGCCTCAGTCCTTTATAAATTCATCTCAGCAGATTTGATAGAGTTAGCCATGACAAATTTTGATGTTATTATCGACATGGATTGGCTATTTGCATGCTATGCGTTTGGTTAATTGTAGAACCCGAGAAGTAGAGTTCAAGTTTCCGGGTGAGCCGGTCTTAGAATGGAAGGGTAGTTCAGTTGTGCTTGTAGGTTGATTTATTTCCTACCTTAAGGCCAGAAAGATGATTTCTAAGGGTTACATAGTTAAGGATGTCGAGTCCAAAACCCCGACTATCCAGTCAGTTCCTGTAGTACATGAGCATCCAGAGGTCTTTCCTGATGATTTGTTAGGTGTTCCTCCCGAGTGAGAGATTGATTTTGGTATTGATCTTCTTCCCGACACACAACCTATATCTATTCTCCCCTACAGGATGGCTCCATCCGAGCTAAAAGATTTGAAGGATCAGTTGAAGGACCTGTTAGATAAGGGCTACATTAGACCGAGCAAGTCTCCATCGGGTGCACCAGTGTTATTTGTCCGGAAGAAGGATTGTTCTCTTCGGATGTGCATTGACTATTAGTAATTGAACAAGGTCACTGTTAAGAATAGGTATCCTCTACCCAGAATCGATGATCTTTTTGATCAGCTTTAGGGTGCCGAGTATTTCTCAAAGATAGATCTCAGGTTCAGATTTCATCAACTCAAAGTTTGGGAAAGTGATATCTTGGAGACAGCCTTCACGACGCGGTATGGTCATTATGAGTTTGTAGTTATGTCTTTTGGACTAACAAATGCTCCTACAGCTTACATGGACCTGATGAACAGGGTGTTTAAGCAATATCTGGACATGTTCGTGATTGTGTTCATTGATGACATTCTTATATATTCACGGAGCGAGGAGGAGCATGCCGCTCATTTAAGAATAGTGCTTTAGACCCTCAAGGATCACCAATTGTATGCTAAGTTCAGCAAGTGCGAGTTTTGGTTGGACTCCGTGGCATTTTTGGGCCATGTGGCATCGAGTAAGGGCATAACGGTAGATTCTCAAAAAATCGAGGCTGTGAACAATTGGCCTAGACTAGTGAATCCTTTGGTATTCGGAGTTTCTTGGGTTTAGCTGATTACTATCGGAGGTTTGTTGAGGGTTTCTCATCTAATACGGCACCGTTGACCAAGTTGACTCAGAAGAAGGTGAAGATTCAATGGTCGGAGGCTTGTGAAAAGAGCTTCCAAGGGTTGAAGACTCGACTCACTTCAGCATCGGTGTTGACCATACCCGAGGGTGCAGATGGTTTTGTGGTGTATTATGATGCTTCGAGAATCGGACTCAGGAGGGTATTGATGCAGCAAGGAAAAGTGATTGCATATGCCTCAAGATAGTTGAAAGTCCATGAGAAGAATTACCCGACACATGACCTAGAGTTGGCAGCGGTGGTATTTGCATTGAAGATATGGAAACATTATTTATACGGGGTCCATGTGGATGTGTTTATGGACCACAAGAGCTTACAATATGTGTTCACGTAGAAAGACCCCAATCTACGGCAAAGAAGGTGGTTAGAGTTACTCAAGGACTACGATATGAATGTTCTTTACCATCCAGGTAAGGCTAATGTGGTAGTAGACACACTTAGTAGGCTCTCTATGGAGAGTGTGTCCTATTTGGATGAAGGAAAGAAGGAGTTGGTGAAAGACATACATCGACTCGCAAGGTTGGGAGTTAGATTGGTCAACTCGACTGATGGCGGTGCTATTGTCCAGAATGGGTCAGAATCATCCTTGGTGACTGATGTGAAAGCTAGACAAGATGAGGATCCAATTTTTGTGAAGCTGAAGGAAGCCGTTCGAAGTCAGAAGGTGGAAGTCTTCTCCCAAGGGGGAGATGGTGTGCTGCGGTACCAGGGTCATTTGTGTGTTCTAGATGTGGATGATTTATGGAGCCGAATAATGCACGAGGCACACGGAACCAGGTATTCTATCCATCTAGGTGCAACCAAGATGTATCATGACTTGTGAGAAATATATTGGGGGAATGGCATGAAGAAGGATATTGCAGAATTCGTAGCCAAATGCCCGAACTGTCAGCAAGTAAAGGTTGAGCATCAAAGGCTGGGAGGCGTACTTTAGGATATCAACATTCCTACTTGGAAGTGGCAAGAGATTAACATGTATTTCATTATAGGCCTACCTCGTACTCGCCGACACTATGATTCTATTTGGGTGGTGGTAGATAGGTTGACCAAGGCTGCACATTTCCTACCGGTGAAAACCACAGACTCAGCGGATGATTATGCCAAGTTGTATATCTGAGAGTTGGTTCGACTACATGGAGTGCCCTTGTCCATTATTTCGGACCGAGGTACTCAGTTTACCTCCCAATTTTGGTGGTCTTTTCAGAAGGGGCTTGGGACTCAAGTTAAGCTCAGTACAGCCTTCCATCCGCAAATGGATGGCCAAGCGGAACAAAAAATCCAGACTCTCGAGGACATGTTGAGAGCATGTGTGATGGACTTCAAAGGTAGTTGGGATGATCACTTTCCCCTGATCGAGTTTGCTTATAATAACAGCTATCACTCCAGTATTCAGATGGCACCGTTTGAGGCTCTCTATGGGCGGAGGTGTAGATCGCCCATCAGTTGGTTTGAGGTTGGTGAGGCAGCTATGATAGAGCCTGACTCGGTTCATGAGGCTATGATGAAGGTTTGGTTGATAAGTGACAGGCTGAAAATCGCTCAGAGTTGTCAAAAGTCATATGCTGATGTGAGGAGGAGAGAGTTGGAGTTTGAGGTGAATGATTGGGTATTTCTGAAGGTTTCTCCAATGAAGGGAGTCATGCGGTTTGGGAAGAAAGGAAAACTCAGTCCCCACTATGTTGGTCCCTACTGGGTTATGAGAAGAGTTGGTAAGGTAGCGTATGAGTTAGACTTACCCTTAGAGTTATCTTTCGTACATCCTGTGTTTCATGAGTCGCTTTTGAAGAAATGTGTGGGAGACCCAGCCTTAGTAGTCTCAGTGGACAGCGTTGGAGTAAAGGATAGCCTTAGCTACCAGGAGGTTCCAGTATAAATATTGGATCGTCAGGTTCGGAGGTTGAGGAACAAATAAGTAGCTTTAGTTAACGTATTATGGAGAAATCAGCACGTTGAAGGAGCTACGTAGGAAGCCGAAGCGGATATGAAGGCTAAATACCTAAACTTATTCTCTACTGGCTCAGTTTCGACTTGAGGTATTCATTTTTCTCTATGACTCCATTTAGTTTTCATGTGTTCCAGTTTCTTTTATATGTATGGATGTGTATGTGAAGCATGACCTCGGTTCAGCTATGTGATATGAATCGGAGGTAGTCATTCCATTAGTTTTCAGTTTAAATGATCAATATTTGAATATGATAATTGCATGTTTCTATTTCGTGCTTCTTTCCAATAGTCGAGGATGAATGTTCCCAAGGGGGAGATATTGTTATACCCCGGGAGCTCAAAGATCGGGCCTGGGAGTCGAAATGAGGAAAATGTAAGAGCGACATTGCAGACTTAGGAGGAGTTGTGGGACGACTCTAAGGACAGCCCACGAGTCTTCAGGTGACTCGTAGGGAGGCCTGGGAGGAGTTTGGGAAGTTTGAAGAAAGAGATTCCCCACGGGTGTGGCAACGACTCGTGGTCAGACCCCACGAGTCGTTAGGTCAGCCGTGGAGTGAGGAGAAGGAAAAGAGAAGAGAGAAGGACAATACACTCAACGACTGGTGACCACAAATTGTTATGTTGGTTGTTACGAGCCCAGGAGATCAGATAAGCAATGTACTTGACAAGCTAGGTGACGAGTCGTTGCCTTGGACCACCAGTCGTTAGGTCGTCCATTAGGACCGTCTGGCAGTAATTTTCTGCGAATTTAGTAAGGGACCTTTTGTAATTCTTAAGTTCCTAAAGCCTATACTACGTCGTTTAAGACTCGTTTTAGTGGGTTTTAAGAGGGGAAAACCTATTCTAAGATTATTCCTTCCATGCATGCAAGCTTGAGAGGCTGAAGAGGTGATCTAGAGCAATTCTCCAAAGTTTTCATTCAAATCCTTCTTGGGAAATCAGAGGAGTGGTAGAATCAATCCCTTCCAGGTATGTAGGGTTATGAGTGGGTGTCTTCTTTCACACCCATGCCCAATTTCTATCAAAATATGAGAATTTCCTATGACCAAGTATGGGGTTTCTACCAATGCATGAATCTTCAATTTCTTTACATGGGTATGCATTGATTATGATTTTTTAATGAAATTGTGAAGCATGGGCTGATTTTATAATGATTTCAACTAAAAATTATATTTCTAGCCTTATGAATGTGGAAACCGATTGAAGATATGATTATTAAAAGTGACATTTGTGAAGCAAATGTGATAATAATGAGGTATTATGATGAAAAACATGATTTGAAGATACCTATGCCTATAACTATATTTTCGATGAGAATTGAGTATTTCTAAGTATGATAAAGTTTTGTGCAATGCCCACATGTTAAGTTTAAATGATGATTTTTCCCGAACTAAGCTTACCACATTGATTTGAAGCGAAGCCTCCCAAATTTTATATTCTAGCTTGTGGTATGTTTTGAATTAAGTCTTCCTATGCATAGCTTACCACATGGTTTTTGGAGAAAGGCTGCCATGTACATTTTTAGCTTGTGGTATATTTTGAAGTAAAGCTTCTCATATGCATGATTTCATATTTGAGATGTATTTGATCATTGAGCTTCTCAATAGACGATGTTGAGCTTCGTTATATACGTTGTAGAGTATTGCATGTTTTTTTGAGAAGACCCAAGCACAGAGCGAGCTAAGGGTTGATCACCCTATGCCCTAAAACTATGTGCCAATGTAGGTTGATACTATTGTATGACTTGGGACCTCCCTTATGAGCTTCTCCTTTCCCAAACGGTCCTTCACCTTGATATCGATATCATGGTAGCATCCTTAACCCTGACAAGGTTTTGGACGGCTCTGCCCCCTTGAGTGTGATAGTCAGGACCAAGTAAGCTCTACGTGGTATGTCGGTTAAGTGACGAGTCTCCCATTGTCTATATGGTTCAGATTTGCATATTCATTAGTCATGGCTATTATTTTATACATGCATGTTCTAAAAGCAAGGTTTGACTCAATGTTCAGCTTTTCTATAGATGTCATATTTCAGCTTTGATTCATTCGAGTCATTTGATGTTATAAAGTTATGTATTGTCATGTTATGAAAGGATAATGATTTCAAAAAGAATGCATGCAAGTCCTACTCTCTGTTTATTGATATTTATGTTTAATTAATGCATTGTGTTTTAAAAGATTTTGCTTACTTTAGCAGTTTTATTTACCTTGCATACTTTGTACATTTCACGTACTGACCGCATACTTTCTACGCTGTATCGTTTCATGATACAGGACTCGACTCTCAGGTTCAGCCTCGCTCTTAGACCGTTCATCGGAGTTAGCGTCCGCCTATTGGTGAATCCTTATCTTCCGTGGACCAGACTATCTATCTTTTCTTCATGTATTTCAGTTTCATCTTGTTGAGTTAGTCGGGGTCTTGTGCCATCAACTCGTCATGTTTAGAGGCTATTCAGACATATGTATGTATTCAACTTTGGATTTATATTCTGATGTTATATTAAAGTTAGACTTCTGCTATGAATGTATTGATGGTTATTCAGTTCTTAATTGAGTTAGATATATGCTTATGCCATGGGTCGACTTGGGGTCTCTCGGGGCTCCTTGTCCTGTGTCGTGATCTGAGCCTTCATTCAGGTCGTGACAAATACACCTTTGGATATATCAAACATTCATATTTTCCCTATTTCTTTTTTTTCCACCTTATCACACCCATCTTATACCTTTTTGCTCATTTTTCATCACAATTTAGAGTGTCAAGGAGGCTGGGTTCAAAAGAGAGTCAACTAGAAAATTGATTTTGGCGTTCATTTCAGTTGAACAAGAAAAATGGTAGAAGGCTCAAAAGAGGAAACTAGGGATACATGCATCTTTTGGTAGGTCTATTTAGGTAAGTATGGATTTTCAAGCACAAAGAAGTCCTATGTTCATCTCGACAATACATAGTTGATCTAGGGCATATTTAAGTATTTTAAACCATATTTTGCTCTTTCTAAGCTATGTTCTGAGAATAAATTATGTGTGTTTTCTTGTGTTTTATGTGAAAAAGAGTTAATTCACATGCTTAGATATTTTCAGGTATTAAAATGATGGATTTAGGCTTAATTGTTGCTAAAAAGAGCAAATATGGCAAAATGGGGTTGAGAAAATAAGTGTGATGGCGTAGGCACACCTGAGCTATGGCCTGCACGATGCGTAGGTAGAGAAAATGCATGAAGCAGCATGGCATGCTAGGCTTCTAGCGCTGTGAGTAGCTCGATGCATGGGCAGTGTGCAGACGACTAGAGAGTCCAATCCTAGTTCGACTAGGAACAGACGTAGCAAATTCAATTTCAATCCAAACAGGAACAATGAAGGCTTAATCTACTCCTATATATACCCTTGCTTAGCATGTATTAGGTGTCGAACATAGTCAAATTTGAGTAAAATAGTATGCACTTTTGGAGATAGTCCAATTATTGTCCAACAACGAATTTGTGAAATAATTTAGTCGAATATTTGTTGGAGAGTTCATCAAGTTCTTGTGATTCAATATAACTTTGGAGATTTGTTAAATAGTTTCATACTATTATAAGTTTTTCATTATGATTTCTTCTACATCTTATGTTATTGTTTTTTCAAACATAAGCAGCTAAATTTCTTAAGTAGGGTTGTGGTAACCATGATGGATTAATGGGTGTAGGCAAATGAAAATAGTGATTCTTGAATGGTGAATTGAGTGGAATATTATTCTCTTCGTTTTGATATTCAATTACCTATATCTTCAACTTGCTCGATCAAAAAGGTTAAAGTTAGGAAAAGAGAATAATAGTGGTAATTTGAGGCTACCAACCCTCGTCTAATTAACTTGAACTCTAACCGAGGATAGTTAAACCAAGACTTATGGAAAGGGCAAAATATACACACCTAAAGTCCTAGAGGATTTAGGTGAAATTCATTTATGTAGGTCGAGAGACATTACATGAACTTAATCGTCAGTGTTACACAAAATTCACTAGGATAGATCACTAATAAAATAGCCTACTATTTTATAGATTCATTGAGAACACAATCCTAGTTTTGTCTCAATAATTAATAAACCACAATCATTGTCTAGAATAATTTTTTTCTTTTTATTTGCAACCCTCCTTCCAAAATATTAACTACAGGTTAATTTAATCATTGTTAACATATTATTTCTTCCCTATTCCTTGTGGTATCGATCCCAACCTAGTTGATTACTATATTTGACAGCAATTTCCTTATACTTCAATTGCGAGGTGTAATTTCGGCGAGATTAAAATTTAGCCCCATTGCCGGGTAATACGTTGTTGAAATAGTTAATTGGTGTTTAAATTTGTCTTGTAGTCTTTATTTAGTGATTTATATTTTTGTTTTATCATAGGTTATCATGGAAAATCCTATGACATAGATTAATCTCCCATCGAAGGAGATGACTGAGGCGCAAAGAGCCGAAGTTGTACGCCTACCAGAGAAAGCCCGACTACCTAAAACATCTAGGAGAACTGAGGTTGCGAATTTCTCTGCTGCTCTAGTAGAAAGAAATCGACAAAACCCCCTCTTCATAATGGACACAACTTTGTACTGAATATGCTCTTCAAGGGGGAGTTTTAGCAAGAGGAAGCTGGTTACACAGGAGCCACTGTTCCACCCCCACTACCAGAAAATGCTAAGTTCGATGTGACTAGTACAATGATATAGTTATTGAGCATGAAAGGGTTGTTTAATTGTTTGCCTAGAGAAGATCCAAACCAACATTTGATAAATTTTATCGGTATCTGCAATGCCTACAGACTGCCGGGAGTTTCTCAAGAGATTATGACTTTGAGTATCTTTGTTCTAACTAGCCGCGGAAGCTACTCTATGGCTAAATGAGCTTCCAAACGAGTCTATTACTACTTGGGCAGAGATGACTATAGCTTTCTTGGAGAGGTTCTTCCCACCCTCATGGAGAATTCAGTTGAGGGATGAAATTAATAATTTCAGACAATTACCTGGGGAAGCTCTACATAAGGCGTGGTTAAAGTTCAAAAAGAAATTGAAGTAGTGTCGTAATCACAATCTTCCTGAGGATGTCCTTTTGGAAGTATTCTATAGGTCACTAAATGCCTCAAACAAAGTTGTAACAGATGGAATAGCTGAGGGATCTATGATGGCCTACACTTTTGCAGAAGCTAGTGAAATACTGGATAACATAACAAATACCAACATGGCATGGCACACAAGAGAATCTAAGGCCATTTAATAGAGGGATGACTACAGAGCAACAAAAAAGGGAAGAAGAATGGACCAAGACATGGCCCATCTCAAGATCCAGTTGGAATTGATCACCAAGCACCTGACCACACTGAATACACCGAGGGTACATGTGGTGAATGTGCAAGACAAAAGGACCATGTATGAAGATCATTACCCTGATATGGAGGAAGAGGCTAATTTTATGGACAATTAGGGGGATTTCGGGTCAACACCCAGGGGACTAACCAAGACTCTTGGTGTCAAGGCAAAGAAAATCAAGGTCGGAACTACTGTAGGAATAATAACTACGACAGGTCTGGGGCTAGAGATAGGGACAAAGGGTGATGGAGGAATAAAGGTGCTCCCAAGAATCATAGGAATGGAGTGTATGTTCCTCCAAGAGTAAGAGAGCCTGCTGTGAACGACTCTGGAACCGCAAGGTTAGAGGACATGATGAGTCGTATCATGAAAGAGTGATTCCACTAAGGTAGGAGTCAAAGAGATGAGAGGTGAGCTTTCAAGTTTGAGTCAGTTGGTGGACTCACATTCGACCTCCATCAAGAAATTAGAACAACAGGTAGCGCAAATCTCGACAACGCTAAATCAGAGGCAAAAGGGGACTTTGCTTAGTGATGCCATTCTCAACCCTCAAAATGAGGGTCATTGCATGTGACCATGTGCCCAACAGATATCTTGATGAAGTCTGAGTAAGCAAGATATTTATGCCATGCCGAGATGCTAAATCAAACTTTTGGAATACGACACCTATGCTTGAAAAGTTAGGCTTAATAATATTATTGATAATGCTCAAATTATACCTCTAAAAAAGTATAATGCGGTCATTGTCAATAAAGAACCCAACTAAGGTGAATTATACCTTTTCCTTGCATTTGTGAGTGAAGTTTTATGAAGTCTCAATGATACCTTAAGTGAAGCACCTAACATTTGTAAGGCTCAAGTTCTTGTTCTTCTTGAGGACTAATTTACCCTTAAGATGGTCGTCATCCATCCATCATCGGGCAAAGTCATAACTCAATTAATAAAAATAAAAGTAAAAATATAAATCTAGACTCTCTAGTCAGTTCTAAGGGACTATCCACTGAAAAAGTACCGAAAACAAAAATTGGAGAAACCCAAAATAAAATAAAACTACAAACTAACAAGCATGCAAGCTAAGTCATAAATCCCAAAAAACTAGGCCTACCATGTGCAAATTGTGCAATTAAAGCATGCATGGTGATATGAAGTTCACTTCTCCCACCCCACACTTAATTAGTCACACTATCCCCAGTACTAAAACAATAAAGCATAAAGTAAAAGAGTGAAAGAAGAACTCCCTTGGCCTCTACTCCTCGTCGTCTGTGGGGGTAAGAGCAGCTTCCCCCGTCTCATAATCCTCCTCATTATCGTCACTATACTCTATGTCCGAGTCCACTCTAACCATCTCGTCATCTGTGGCCACATCATCATCAAGGGGCTCCTTGAATCCAGGACCAACTCTGCAAAGGGCTCGCGAGTGTTCGCTCAGACGGTAATCCATGTTAAGCTTCTGTAGCTGCTCCTCAGTCACACAATTCATCCTTAATTGGAGCATTTGCATACCGACAAGTGGCTCAACATGTTACCAATTCGCGCATTGTGCTCATTGACAGAAAAGGACTATACCATTGGGTTTCTTAGTTTTAGTCACATCAATCCACCTAGGATCATTAGCAGGTCTATAGTCAACCTCCTCCTCCTCCTCAATATCATGCCCATGGAGAAATCGAGTCGAGAGCCCCGCAAACCCAAAGATTTGGCCCTTATCACCCTTGCTCTCTTCAACACATTTTTAATGATCACTCCTACATTAATTGGCATCCTATCCATTAGCGCATAGAAAAGACACACTCTTTCCCTAGACACATGGGTTACATGCTTTCTAGTCACTAAACAAGCAAAAATAATTTTCAACCAGACACGTGCCTCTCTACTCAGGTGAGCATACGGGAGCAAAACATGATACCCACATTGTTGGTTGCGAGTCCACCTTGCCACAGAGTTAGGGCCCCAAAGAGTATGTCTAATGTTTCTATACAGGGATTTCTTCACAATGATAATAAAGGGTTGTGGGTCAACATGAGGTGTCCTAAGTAATCTATTCAAAGCAATAGGTGCAAACTCGATAAGTTGACCCCTAATTTTAACTTGGTTCGACCTCTCCTTTGACATCCAATATGCAAGGAATTCCCTCAACATATTCAAATTACAATCACCCAGAGCATCAAACACAAAACCAAGACCAAGGGGTGTAATCTATCTATCATGTGAGAAAATACATATGCTAAACTTTTTCTATCAATAAACATGTCATCTGAGTACTTGGATTCTTTATGCCCTTTATACCATTTTTTACCTTCTTGCTCTGTGACCCAACGAATCCCATATTGCCTCAATGGTTGTGGTGCCATCCTCATGCTCCTCTTCACTAGTTCTCCTTGCTCTTTTTGACCCATGGCTTGAAGAAGCCACACCTTTCCCTTTGTTTACTTTTGGTGTCATTTAGGGATGTTTCACTAGAAAAATGGTATACTTAGTGATTTTGGTTAAAAAACTTGGAGGAATTTGAAGAAGAGATGAAGTTTTGAGAGAGTTTTCTTGTGATTCTTAGGGTGTGCGGCGCGGATATCATGAAAATGAGATGAAAAAATTAGGTCTATGCCTTTTATATTAATCCCATGGGATGGAATCTACATTTTTAGCCTTAAATGTTTCCACCAAGACACCCTCTTTGCAACGCGGCGCTCAATGCACCTTCACTGCTGCGCATCACGGAGCTCACTACTTTGCCTTGCATGGCGGTGTCTCTCCCATGCGTCGTGCCAAGCCGTGAGATGCTTGTGCCCGCGCCTCAAGCTTGTCCTGTGCTGCTTGGCCTGTTCGATGCCCTATGTGCTCGTTCAACTATTTTGCTCCCCTTTTTCAATGTTCATGCTCCAATTAGTTGAAAATTATGGCCTATCACATGCACACTTGAACAAATACACAAAAATAAAAAATTTATCTTGGGTTGCCTTTCAAGTAGAGCCTAATTTAACATCACGACACAATGCAAGTATCTTGATTACTCAGACTTCATCAAGATACCTGTTGGAACCGTGGTCACATTTTTGTCGCTTATTTTACAATGCTGACCTGTGACATGTTAGAAAAAGAATACAAAAAAAATGTAAAATAGGAAATAAAGACTAAAAGTTAAACACAAGCGATTAAACCTATAGCTGCAGAAGTAAGAATAATAGCACCGGAAATAATATTGTTTCCGTAAAGTAGAGAACCTGAAACAGGTTCACGAATCTAATCATAACCCATATTCCCCAGCAACATTGCCATTTTTTGATAACGCTCAAACTCACACTTCCTAACAAAGTATGAAGCGGACGTTGTCAACAAAGAACCCAACAAAGAGGTTGGGGTCAATCCCACAGGGAATATGGAAGGATATAGAAGAATGCTAGTATCTAAGATTTTGAGTCAATTATCTCCTAAAAGGGGGAATTTGTAAAAGTAACAAGTAATATTGTTGAGAGAAATTGAATGTTGATTCCAAATTAATGCAACTAACTAGGGTAAGTGTTCCCCATGGGTTCATAACTACTTCGAGTTTTATACTAGCGATCTATCCCAATACTTTACTTGTAGAACTAATAAGAGGGTTCATTCAAACGACTGGTTCGTCCCTATTGGATGACTATACTCAATCACCGGGTTAGGTCTCATAAGCGATTTCAATTTAACCGTTATCCATTTGTCTCAAATTTAATTATCCTGCGACCATAGCTCAACATAATATAATGATCATAAAAATCAAGGATTTTTTGTAATTCAATTTTCCTAATCTCTACCTCTCTAGGCTCAAGCAAGTAGAGAATTCAAGCAAGTCCTAACCTTGTGCACCGTTAAGTAACATTAAAGGTAAAGAGAATACAACACAAGTATTTAGTATTGGTTTAGAATAATGTCGTGTCAACCCTAGTTTGTTAATTCACCATGGTTCCCACAACCCTAGTTGTGGAGGTTTTAACCTCTCATAATTATAAGTAAATTAATAGCATTCATGTACAAAAGCATAAATTAATACTTACAACAATGATAGGAAGAAACTCACTTGACTATTGCAAATATAAGGAAGAACGATTCAACAACAATTGTCTCAATGTATTTCTAACTCTCAATTCTAAGTTTTAAGTTATCTCAAAGTTCTCCAAAAATTCACACTTCATTACATAAAAATAAAGGTTATTTATAGTAGTACATTTATGCCTTTCTTGTTCCTTCACGGATTTTGTCATGCCCCAAAACTGGGGTAGGGCGCAACTGGCACTCGATTCATGATTGATCGGGAAGCCGGCTATATGTCAACTGTAATTGTAACACTTAGGCCATCCAGGCCACCTTTCACAATCAACTGAAGAATAAACTGGACCCATAAGGTCTGAATAATACGGAGTAAACAATTGAAATGCAACCAAGGCAATTAGTGTGCTAAACCAAGCAACAATAGGCCGACGAGGCCACAAACTAAATAACACTGTACATACTAAGTCCACAAAGCCTCTAAATAATAAACTAACTGATGGTCGGAACAGTGCTCCGACCTACCTATAACTGCATCTCATAACTCAACCATAAATAACTAAGCCCTAGCTCCAAGAAGAAAGGAGCATACCAACCATCTGTTTATCTCATGAACTGCTACTCAAATGGCCATCCTGACCTCTACCTGCACCTGCGGCACGAATGTAGGTCCCCAAGCAAGGGGACATCAGTACGAATGAAATGTACTAGTATGTAAGGCTGAAACTGTAACCATGAGATAACAATCCTTTAATAACTGACTTAGCACATAAACATATAAAGGACAAATATAACCTGGAACTCTGCAACCTATAACAGATAACAACTTACTATAACATAACTTAACTCAAGATAATTTATCCAGGAATAAGGAATGGTAACAACCTGGAATTCTGGAAACTGAAACCTGATAATAACTCTATAATGAGATGAAAATGCAATTAAGAAATGCATAAGAAATAAACTATAACAATAATGCCAGCGACCAGCCAACCGTCAATCCATATATAAAATTCTTCCACCCGGTGTACCAAACTGGGGTAAAATAAAAATATCTCCAGCCTATGTACCACACCGGGGTAAAATAAAAAGATCTCTAGCCGGTGTACCACACCGGGGTAAAATAAAAATATCTCCAGCCAATGTATCACACCGGGGTGAAATAAAAACATCTCCAGCCGATGTACCACAACAGGGTAAAATAAAAATATCTCTGGTCAATGTACCACACTGGGGTAAAATAAAAAGATTTCCAGATAGTGTACCACACTGGGGTAAAATAAAAAACAAATCCTAATCACAATCATAAATGGAGCTGACAGAGCTCATACAAACTATCTGAATACTGGAAACCATAAAATATGTCGATCAGTAACTATAACATGTGTAGGATCTTACCACGACCCCTAATACTACAATTATGCCATACACATATAGGTCTTTTCATTTAGCATTTAAATACATACATATGCTGTGAATGAATTCTAGGGAAGTTCCTAGAACTGGAATATCATAAAGACATGTGTAGACTCACGTTCATGATTTTAAACATCTCCTAGAAATTCTAACATGAGGAGCAGAGGGGAATAACTTAACCTAACATTTTCTATTAATAATCTTATCATTCATCTCGTGCTTATACTCGTTTGAGTTTCATACTTTCATATCAAGAACTGTGAGCATACCTCATTTATTGCATATCATATCACATCTCGAGGTAACTTATTAACAGGAAGACACGACTTGTATATCTCAAACCTGGAGCTCTTTAATATACAAATTCTAGGCAACTGTCTAGGGGCTTCCTTAAAATAAATAAAGAGTTATAGTCGTGCTTCAGACAACATAGGAAAAGCTCATGTGAAACATTGCAATATATGTGGAGCATAGAAAAGCTTAGTAGCATTATAAACAGTTTAGAAGCTTCCAAGAAAAAAAAATCATTTAAAACTTGAGAAAGTTACTCTAACTAATAGAACAAATAATCAAAGATTATTGTTTAAAAAGGACAATGAAGAACTTCTCTTTAACTTGAGTCACTATCTTAAAATATTCGATTCTAATCATTTCTTAAGAAGTTAACACTTTACTGGCCTTCCATTATCTTAACACAACTGAACATAACCAACTTTATTTATAACCCTTTTTGCTAAAATATCATTAGAACAGGGTAAATCTTGTTGTCTATTTGCCTAACTCATTAAAAATCGTAACACTTGTCATCTAAAAACAACCTTTGGCTTTACTTTTCGTATTCATCATAAATTCTCTTCTAACCAGGATTCGTAATTCCCTACTTAATTATTTATTCTCGTGTTCATTATTCAAGAATTTCTTATACGCACTTAGCTTTTACCTAATTTCCAACCTTATCTCTTAAACATCATCTTGTTCATATTTAACATCTCTCAAAGGTTCTTGAAATCAACTATGGACAGATGGCATATAACTCACATTTTACCTTAAAAGGTCTATTATTTACTCTTACCTCTCCATTGCTACCAGAGCCTCAACCTTTACTCTTAGGTTGATTTCCTTACACATCTACAACTTTCAAAGGACATACGACGTATCTACTTAAAGCCTTATGAAATTCAAAGGAGGTCTAGATAACTCAAGAGCTCTAATAAACATATAGCGACTTTCGAAAGGTAATCGTTACTGCTTTAGCGCGTAATTTGAACGTAAGCATAAATGCATATATATATATATATCATCATTTTCGTATAACTTGTTTATATCAAGATATTGTGCATAACTTGCCAATAAAGATGGTTCCACAGAAATATCAGTAGATTATCCATTCGGGCACTATTTTCCAAGTTCAACGCATCTGTTAATTAAGAAATGCATTAATTAGTCACTTAGCTTAAGGAAGAGGGATCGGGGAATCATCTCATAGCCCTAGGTACCTTAAAACATGAATATAAGAGGGTAGGTAACTGTCATAAGGAAATTTCATTTTGTTACCCTTATTAGCCCTTATTGAGTTAAAACCCGATTTCAATTATTATGTTTGTCTGCGCGTTCTCGTCTTGCCATGCTTAAAAAAATTTTAGCAGCCATAATGTGAAACAACTTTGACACCACAAATACATAACATAATGTAAATGACCAGCTCACAGTGCCCACGCCGAGGGGACTTCAGAATCAATTTACAACTATGACCATAATAGAAGGCAATTGCCCTCTCCGCTTCACATTCATGCGTTCCAACTCTTTAGCAAATACACAACTTAATACCAAATAATTCTAACAACTGGGAGGAACCATAATATGCTACTACAGAAGCTCAAGTACAGGGAATGCCGTATTAATCCTCGGCATGAATTCGTTCTTGAAAATCAAGAGACAAAGAATGCCTTACATACCTTTCTCTGATGAACTTTTCTCTAGACGATTTCCTATTTCAATGATCAGCCTTCAACCTCCTTAATCCAGTTGTTTTATAGGCCAATGGAAAGCTTAATATATAGCACAAAATGCAGCCAAAATAACTAAACAATGGCAGTCACAATAGCAACAACAACACACGGCAACATTAACAACATTTAGCCCTTTTCTCAACTAGTTTTCACAAACTTTTAAGGGAGAAAAAAGTGGAAATTTTACCTTAGTTCTACTGTAATTCTTCCCCTCAATGTGAAGTATAATTCAAGAAAAATAAACAGCCAAAACTCCTAAGGAAAAAGAGCAATACATAGCTCACAAACAGTCCATCAGCAGCTCACTTAGCTGCAAATTTCCAGATTTTCTCTTTACATTTTGAGAGGTTTAAAAGAGGTGAAATACTTACCTTTTGCTGGGGATTTGTTCTTGGTTAAAAATAGGAGTAATTGAACTCAACTTATTGTCCAAAAATACAGCAATCTTGCTGTCCAAAACGCCACAAAAAAGTTCACCAACACACAAAACACACCTCCAACTTCTAGTCTTGCAATCAAAAATTCAAGCAAGGATAGTAGTAGAATGATTACCTTTTATACTTATGTTTAATCCCTACCAAGAGTGAACACATATGTAGCTTAGGAAAGCTTCAAAAACGAAGCAAATTCACCACAGCAACACTGCCCAAGTGCAGCCAAAACATCCACCAACACAACACCTTCACCTTATGGTAGATCCCCTTCGCTTATCTTTAGTTTAATGGAGTTTAGCTTAGTGTTTTCGTTAGTTATTTTCTTGAAATTTGAGAGATTTTATAGGATAAGCAGGAACCTTAATTTTGGAAACATTGAAAATGATTTGATAAGTCATGACTTAAAATATAAAGCAAGTTCGGCAGTGGCCGTTTTTAGGGCGGTGACCTCCTTACTGCCCAACAGTGTCATGGTAAAATGTCCATAACTTTTTACTCCGAACTCCGATTGATGAGTGATTTGATGTTATGAAAACTAGGCTCAAAGAGCTTTAATTTAATAGGTCTTGGGACTTCTAATTCATTATATACTAGGAGATATTGTTATTTAAAGTTGAACCTTACTTATGAACTTCACATACTCTTCGGTTTTCCGTTTGTACACATTTGACTTGTCATCTACGGCAAATATACAACCTGTACGTCCCTTAACATAGCATACAAACATCAAATAATCACCATAAATTTTCTGGGGTATAACAGATTTGATTTGGGATTTGTGGCTCCTTTTCCTAGTTGAAGTAGGATAGACTTGTTGGCACCCGGACAAAGCTGGCGCGCCGCGCATGGCATCGTACTGGAAGGACGGCACCTTGTGCATGGAACTACACCAAACTCCTGTTGTGTTTTGCACTACATCGCGCTGAAGGACCTGTTCCTCGCGCCTCTGGTCGCACTGGCATGGCAGTGCGCCATGCTGCTGGGTACGCTGGTGTGGCTAGTGGTGCTAAATGTTTCAATCTTCATTTTGTGCAACCATACTTCTTCACATTCATTCCAAAAGCCTCAAATATTCCCAAATCCATCACTTTTAGCCTGAAAGCATCTAATCATGTGCATTATCTCTTTTTACAAATATATAACATAAACACATGCAAAGACACATTATTTGTTCTCAAAATATAGTGAAGTATAGACAAAATATGGCTAAGAAGTGCGTAAATATGCCCTTCATCACCACCCCACACTTAAACTAATGTTCATCCTCGAAAAATCTACTACGTCCCTTCTCAAATTTAGGCACAAAATTCATCCTACGAATAGGTCTACTTGCGCTTAGGATCATGAGACAAATCAATGAAGCTCAAACAATTCACTTGCATACACATATGATCAACATTAAAATGTCAAAGTTCGAAATCACTTAGCTTTTGTATACTAACTCATCAAGACATATTTTGGGCCAACGTGAATCATATATAATTTAGCAATCAAGATACACCAAAGTCTTACCATTGTGCCCCTTACAATTTTGGAGAGATTCTCATTCTCACACAAGCTATCAACATGATGGGCCTATAAATAATTTATGCTCGCGCTCCCAAAGAACTCAACATACATGCAAAAGACGACCCATAGGCTTGGCCTTAGTGGAATACTCGTCTAATATAGAATTATGAATCAATGATCAATTAGGACTTGAATTTGGTTGTAATGTAGGCTAAGGGTTGGGTAGGAACTATTTGGCCAAGATAGTGACTAACCTCCGTAAGCACTCTAATATTTCACAACACTTTGGTTTTTATCACTTTCTTCAATTTCCCATTTTTCTCCTTATACCTCCTTTTATTTTTCAATTTTTTTCAACCTAGGTGACTACTGGGGATTGTTTTCAACATCGAGCTCATTCACACATTTTTTTTCATCATCATTTTTTCGAAGCTCTTTCTTCTTTTTGTTTTTCCACTAATATCACCCTCCTTGTTTAGCAATTTTCACCCTTTTCTTTTATTCTAATTTCCACACTTTTTAGCTTTTCCCTTCACTTCTCCACTTATACTCATTTCATGCAAAGTTTGTCAATTAAAGTGCTCTAGGAATCATTTAGATTAAATATAAGTTAATAGAACAAAAAGGGATTAAGCTTGTCATATGGCTATCAAAAGAATAGGCTAAGGCTCTAAATGGCTAACTAGGACAATTAAATTCAAGGTAGGTAAAATAGGATAAAAACAAGGCTACCAAAGAAACACCTATATTACTTCCTAAACTCATCATTCTTATTTCGTTTTGCACACACACAGGGCAAGTTCTAGACATCAATTTACAAGCATAGAGTATATAAAAAATTTCTCACACATTGGCACAAAATGGTTTAACAATGGCAATAAAGATTGCACAAACACATATATTCATATTACATGCATAACATAATTAAGCCCACTTTTTCAAGTACAAGAGTCAATTTCCAAAAAAACTAAGTGTTTCTACCTTTTTCATGCATCTTTGAATAAATTTTTATAAAGTCTCAATGATACCTTAAGTGAAGCACTTAACATTTGTAAGGCTTAAGTTCTTGTTCTTCCTAATGACTAATTTACCCTTAAGATGGTCGTCATCCATCCATCATCGGGCAAAATCATGACTCAATGACTAAAAATAAAAATCTAGACTCTCTAGCCGATTCTAAGGGATCATCCACCGGAAAAGTATCGAAAACAAAAATAGAAGGAACCCAAAATAAAATAAAACTACAACAAAAATACTACAAACCAACAAGAATGCAAGATAAGTCATAAATCCCAAAAAGACTAGGCCTACCATGTGCAAATTTAGAAATTAAACCATGCATGGTAATATGAAGTTCACTTCTGCCACCCTACACTTAATTAGTCACATTATCCCCAATGCTAAAACAATAAAGCATAAAGTAAAAGAGTGAAAGAAGAACTCCCTGGGCCTCTACTCCTTTTCGTCTTTGGGGGTAACAGCAGCTTCCCCCATTTCAAAATTCTCCTCATTATCATCACTAAACTCTATATTCAAGTCTACTCTCGCCATCTCATGCTCTTTGGCCACATCATCATCAAGGGGCTCTTCAAATCCAGGCCCAACTCTGCAAAGGGCTCGCGAGTGTTCGCTCAGAGGGTACTCCATATTAAGCTATTGTAGCTACTCCTCAGTCACACCATTCATCCTCAGTTGGAGCATTTGCATACCGTACAAGTGGCTTAACATGTTATCAATTCGCGCATTGCGCTCATTAACAGAAAAGGACTAGATGTTTATATCCTCGGGTTCCTTATTTTTAGTCACATCAATCCCCCTAGGATCATGAGCAGGTCTATAGTCCACCACCTCCTCCTCAATATCATGCCCACCCAGAAATCGGGTTAAAAGACCCCCAAACCCAAAGTTTGGTCCTTTTACACCCTTTCTCTCTTCAACACATTTTTAATGATCACTCCTACATTAATTGGCATCCTAGTCATTAGCGCATAAACAAGACATACTCTTTCCCTAGTCACATGGATTACATGTTTTTCGGGCACTAAACAAACACAAACAATTTTTAACTAGACACGTGTCTCTCTACTCAGGTGAGCATACGGGAGTGAAACATGATACCCACATTGTTGGTGGCGAGTCCACCTTGCAACAGAGTTAGGGCCACACAGAGTATGTCTAATGTTTCTATACGAGGATTTCTTCACAATGTTAATAAAGGGTTGTGGGTCAGCATGAGGTGTCCCAAGTAATCTATTCAATGCAATAGGTGCGAACTCGATAATTTGACCCCCTAATTTTAACTTGGTTCGATCTCTCCTTTGGCATCCAATTTTCAAGGAATTCCCTCAACATAATCAAATTACAATCACCCGGCATCAAACACAAAACCAAAACCAAGGGTGTGTAATCTATCAACCATGTGAGGAAATACATATGCTAAATTTTTTCTACCAATGAACATGTCATGTGAATACTTGGATTCTTTATGTTCTTTAAATCATTTTTTGCCTTCTTGCTCCGTGACCCAACGGAGCCCATATCGCCTCAATGGTTGATGTGACATCCTCACATCCTCATGCTCCTCTTCACTAGTTCTCCTTACTCTTTTTGACCCATGGCTTGAATAAGCCACACCTTTCCCTTTGTTTACCTTTGGCGCCATTTATGGAGGTTTCACAAGAAAAGTGGTATACTTAGTGATTTTGGTGAAAATAAATTGGAGGAATTTGAAGAAGAGATGAAGTTTTGAGAGAGTTTTCTTGTGATTCGTGGGGTGTGCGACATGGATATCATGAAAATGAGATGAAAAAAATTAGGTCTTGGCCTTTTAAATTACTCCCACGGGCTAGAATTTCCGTTTTTATCCTTATATTTTTCTTCCTAGACACCCTCTTCGTGATGTGGCACTCATTGCACCTTCACTGCTTTGCCTAGCATGGTGGTGTCTCTCTTGATCATTGCGCCAGTCCGTGCGGCACTTGTGCCTGTGCCTCGCGCCAGGCCTTCCGCTGCTTGGCCTGCGGGAGTCCCTATGAGCTTGTTCAACTATTTTTCTCCCCTTTTTCAATTTCATGCTCCAATTTGTTGAAAATTATGAACTATCACCTGCACACTTTAACAGACACATAAAAACAGAAAATTTATCTTGGGTTGCCTCCCAAGTAGCGCCTGATTTAACGTCACAGCATGATGCAGGTATCTTGATTACTCAGACTTCATCAAGATACCTGCTGGAACCGTAGTCACATTTTGACCGCTTGTTTTACCACGCTAACCTATGACATGTCAGAAAAAGAATAAAAAAACATAAAATAGGAAATAAAGAATAAAAGTTAAACACAAGCATTTAATCTAATCCTAAACCGTATTCTCTGGCAACGACGCTATTTTTTGATAACGTTCAAACTCACACTTCCTGACAAAGTATGAAGAGGACGTTATCAATAAAGAACCCCAAAAAAGATGTTGGGGTCGATCCCATAGGGAATATGGAAGGATATAGAAGAATGCTATTATCTAAGTTTTTGAGTCAATTATCTCCTAAAGGGGGGAATTTGTAAAAGTAAAAAAAAATATTGTTATGAGAAATTGAATGTTGAGTCCAAATTAATGCTACTAACTACGATAAGTATTCCCAATGGTTTCATAACTGCTTCAGGTTATACACTTGTGATCTATCCTAATACTTTAAATTTTAGAACTGATAACTAGGGTCATCCAAATGACTAGTTCGTCCCTATTGGATGACTATACTCAATCACCGGGTTAGGTCTCATGAGCGATTTCAATTTAACCGTTATCAATTTGTCCCATATTTAACTATCCTGTGACCACAGCTCAAGTTAATACAATAATCATAAAAATTAAGGATTTGTTGTAATTCTCTTTTCCTAGTTTCTACCTCTCTAGGCTAAAGAAAGTACAGAATTCAGGCAAGTCCTAAACTTGCGCACCATTAAGAAACATTAAAGATGAAGAGAATATAATACAAGTGTTTAGTATTGGTTTAGAATCACGTCGTGCCAACCCTAGTTCGTTAATTCACCATGGTTCCAACAACCCTCATCATGGAAGTTTTAGCCTCTCTTAATTATATGTAAAGTAATAGCATTCATAGAAAAAAGCATAAATTAATACTTACAATGATGATAGGAAGAAATTCACTTGATTATTGCAAAAATAAGGAAGAACAATTCAAACACAATTGTCTCAATGTATTTCTAACTCTCAATTCTAAGTTGTAAGTTATCTCAAAGTTCTCCAAAACTTCACACTTCATTACAAAAATATAAAGGGTATTTATAGTAGTAGATTTATGCCTTTCTTGTTCCTTCACGGATTTGATTTGGGATTTGTAGCTCCTTTTCCTAGTTGAAGTGGGATAGACTTGTTGGCACCCAGACAAAGCTGGTGCGCTACGCATGGCATCACACTGGAAGGCCGGCGCCTCGCGCATGGCACTGCGCCAAACTCTTGCTGCGTCGCGCACCGCATCGCGCTGAAGGACCTGTGCCTCGCGCCTCTGATTGCACTGGCATGGCAGTGCACCTCGCTGCTAGCTGTGTTGGTGTGGCTAGTGGTGCTAAATGTTTCAATCTTCGTTTTGTGCAACTCAACTTCTTCACATTCATTCCAAAAGCCTTAAATATTCCCATATCCATCACTTTTAGCCCTGAAAGCATCTAATCATGTGTGTTTGCTCTTTTCACAAATATATAACATAAACACATGCAAACACATATAATTTGTTCTCGAAACACAGTGAAGTATGGGAAAAATATGGCTAAGAAGTGCGTAAATGTGCCCTTCATAGGGATGGGTATGGTAAATATAGATAATAGTGACTTACCCTCCTCGGCACTATACAACTCTTGGCTTCACTTCTACTCTTTTCTATTGCTTTCTCCCTTTTTCCATTTTATTCATCATTTTAACTTGTGGGTGTGGTTTCTTTTTCACTTTTTCTCTCTTTCTTTTCTTTGAATTTCAAAATTTTCTTTTCTTTTTCTTTTTCTTTTTCACCACACCAACTTTTCACTGATTAGCTTTTTTCCTTTATTCCCCCACATAGTCTATGCACCCCTACAATAGCCACCCTCAACGTAGGCATTTTTCCTGAGTTGAGGTTCACATTGTCCAAGGAGAGACCAGGGCCAAAACATGTTCATTATAAATAAGTGGGAAGGTGAATGGGCTAATCAAATAAAGCGATCAATTTAGGATCAAACATTTGGATTAAAGGATACTTATTTCATTTGGTCAGGTAATTTGGGCTAAAAGTGAGCTAAGTAAAAAACGACCTATGATTCTTTCCTATCTAAATATCCTCTACCCTAAGCTAAGACTAACTAGGAAAGTTCTAGATCACCTACACAACATTGAACTAAGTAAGAACTCACTCACATATAGTACAGGGCTGTATCATACTACCTATCTGGTTCAGACATAGCTACACTATAGTTTATCATGCTAATCTATCAAATTCTATAAAAAGATCCACATTGGTCATGCTTTGTAGTAAACACACACAACTAATCACAATTTTTTTTAAAAGGGGTCATTCTTTGAAAACTACAAAACATCACATACCTGTGCAGTTTATTGGTTGTTAAGTACTCACAAATTAATCTTAATTAAACAAAACAAAACATAACAACCTAAACGTGTTGGTTCTACTAGATAGCATGCCCAAGGAAAAAGAAACACGACAATAAAAATCCTCAAACTAACGAAAACAAAACAGATACCCCCCCCCCAAAAAAAAATCATGCTTTGTCCCAAAAGTAGTGAAATAAAAACCAGGGAAGGGACATACCAGTGGTGCTCTTGTCATCCTTACAGGCTACTCAAACTTCACCAACCACCCATGGGTTTCCTTCCTTGTAGCGCCTGATTTAACATCGCGGCACGATGCAAGTCTCTTGACTATTCAGGCTTCATCAAGATACACCGACTTAATTCCTTTCACCTTGTTAGTGGTTCCCAGATACTGCTTTACCCTCTGGCCGTTCACTTTGAACCTCTTTCCATCTTTGTTCTCCAGTTCAATGGAACCATAAGGAAACACTTCCACCACCTTATATGGCCCCATCCATCTGGACTTCAATTTGCCTGGATGCAAATGAAGTCTGGAGTTAAACAGCAGGACCAGGTCATCAGCGTTGAAGTCCTACTTCACAATCGTCCAGTCGTGGTATATCTTCATTCTTTCCTTCTAAATGGATTCACTCTTATAGGCTCAGTGTCGAAACTTATCCAACTGATTCAGCTGATCCAGCCTCAACTTGAAAGCTTTATTCCATTCCATATTTAATTTCTTAAGTGCCCATAATACCTTGTGCTCAAGCTCTACCAGTAAACGACATGACTTGCTGTACACTGGTTGATATAGTGAGGTACCAAGAGGGGTTTTAAAAGCTGTGTGGTATGCCTAGAAGGCATCATCTAGATTCCTAGACCAATCCGTTTGGTTGGTGTTCACTGTTTTAGCCAACATAGTCTTAATCTCCCTGTTGGAGACCTCCACTTGTTTGCTTGACTTAGGATGATAAGGTGTTTCCACCTCATTGATCACACCGTATTTTTCAAGAAAAGCTCTAAAAAGACGATTACAAAAATGAGATTCACCATCGATGATGGCTCTAGGAGTACCGAACCTTGTAAGTATGTGTTTCCTCAAGAATGCTATGACACTCTTCCCTTCATTGTTAGGGAGTATATTGGCTTCCACCCACCTTGATACATAATCCATAGCCACTATAATATACTTCATCCCGTATGAGCTCACAAATGGGCCCATGAAGTCAATACCTATACATTGAATAACTCCACCTTCAGGATTGAGGTTAATGGTAGCTCATGCTTACAACTGATGCCCCCTTGTCTTTGGCATTGATCACATACTTTGGAAAAATCATAGGAATCCTAATGGATTGTAGGCCAATAATACCCACACTGTAAAATTTTATGTGCAGTCTGGATACCTCTATGATGACCCCCAATTGGGGATGAGTGGCAGGCCTCCAATATATTTAGCATCTCAACTTCTGGGAAACATCTTTGAATTAGCTCATCTGCACAGATTCAGAACAAATATGGCTCTTCCTAATAGAATATTCGTACATTGAACAGGAATTTCTTCCTCTACTGGGAGGTCAGATCTACAGGAATTATGTCACTCACCACATAGTTCTCATAATCAACAAACTATCGGATCAGATCTTGTGATGCAGCCAACACCTGCTCATCTGAAAAAGTATCATCGATGTCAACTTCATCCTTCAATCTTGCCTCTGCCTCCAATCTAGGTAAGTGATCAGCCATCTAATTTTCAGTCCTCTTTTGATCCTTTACCTCGAACTCAAACTCTTGTAGGAGCAATGCCCATCTGATGAGCCTCAGTTTAACATCCTTTTTTGACATTAAAGACCGCAGAGATGCATGACCAGTATGGATAATCACCTTAGTTCCGAGCAAGAATGCCCAAAACTTTTCGAATGCAAACACCACTGCTAGCAACTCTTGTTCAATCATTGTGTAGTTCTTCTGAGCTACATTTAGTGTCTTGTGCCATAGTAAATTGGATGAAATATTTCTGCTCTCCTTTGGCCCAGGACAATACCCAAGGTAACTCCACTAGCATCGGATATCACCTCAAATGGAAGAGACCAGCTGCTGCCACGATGATGGTGGCTAAGGCAAGCCTTTGTTTCAGGCATTCGAAAGCTTGCAGACATGTATGTAAAAAATGAATTTCACCTCCTCCTCAAGTGATGTTCATAAGGGTTGTGCAATCATCGAGAAGTCTTTGATGAACCTCTTGTAGAAACCAACATTCCTCAAAAAGCTCTAGATACCTTTGATAGAAATAATGTCACGATCCGAATTCACACCCTGGACACTACATGATACTTAGAGCCATAATTGACCCCAAGAAGACTCTGGTAGAGCATATCCTACTAAAACTTATCTACTGAGAATAATCATAAAAGAGTGGAAGCTGATAAAAGAAATAACTACTGCTGAATTAAATTAGAAAATCTGATCATACACTGAAAACTCAAACTGATTTTATGACACCATTTGAAAGCCTTCTAGAAAAATGAATTGATGAGTTGCTGGGACAAGCCCCCATCTAACTCCAATGTCTAAAAATAAATAAGAAAAAATATAAATGAAAACAACACTGCAGCCTTCGAAAGATGAAGGCTTACCAAGGAAGCTGCTGGAAGTCGCTGACTGGCTAGCTGTGGTGCTGGGGATTGGTACCTGAGCCTATATCATAAAATGATATAGCATAGAAATTATATGTGTACTTTGAATGTACTGATTATGCGAGAATAAACTAAAACATACATATACTGAGTGATACGCTGCACTGAAATACTGTAAAAATAGACTCAAATCTGAAGAAACTGAATTAAACTGAAAATCATAACTGAACTGGACTGAATTATACAGTGTTGTGGGAGAGACTATAACTGACATGTAACCACGTGAGCTAAATGTGGAGTCCAATGTATACTTCCCATTGGAAAAGGCCCAGTATACCTTGCCAGGTATAGTAGCTAAGCTGAGGGATCACTGTCTGTAGCCAATTCAGGCTAATAACCTATGGTGGCAACGTAGTTTAGGGAACTTGGTTGCGCTGAACCCTGGCCCGCTTGGTGCTAAGTTCTACTTCCATTGGAAATCGTTAATGTGTCTAACTGTGCGGCTAGCTCGAGACTGATGTCCTAAGACTTAAGTCAGAACTACTTATTTGGAAGTGTTTCGAGAGTCAAAGAACCTGAAAGAAACTATATTTTAAGACTTCTTAGAGCTACTTTATCTGAAAGTGTCGTAACAGTCTGAAGAACGACTATTAAGCTGATAAACTGATATTACTGAGTTTACAGAAATTCTCAAAGACTAATAATAGTCAAATGGATCATCTAACATTTCTGTAGAATACTAAGTATACTGAGTTTCGACTGAGACTCTGAGATTGAAAATTCCAAAATATTAACTTTTATTCAAGTATCTATACTAATCATTCATAATTCGAGTAAAATCTACCATAAGAAAATAATATTTCTGTCTGAGTTCTAAATCAAGCATGTTTTTCTTAGAATCATACTAAAGATCGAGACTAATAAAGCAAACTGAATAAGTAGAACTAGGGCATGAATTTTATCTAGGAATAACCATGTAAAGTTAGGGAATTAACAAAATTTAAGGAGTCTCTTATCTAATTGAAAACTCTAGCTGCAAATCTTCCATAGGGCTAGAATTTAGAAAGTTCTTTTTTATTTTCTAAAAGTACATTGGGACACAGGGGGAAAGGAATCCTTGTTGTATTCCCACATACCTGAAGGAGGAAATCCCAACGAAAAGTCCTTGAGAATCTGAGAAGGAAAGATCCCAAGCTCCTGACTTGAGATGAAAGTCCTGAACTTTTACGTACTGGTCTAACAGAAAAGTGAGAAGTGAGGGATGAAGATCGATCAACCCACCTTAATCCCCTATAAAAATACATGAAAATGACATAGTTTGGGAACTAAAATAGCTAGAAGTTACAAAAATGCCCCTGTGGAAAAGACTGGAAAACTGCCCGTCGGGATCTAATGGGTCACACAACCAGTCATTGGTTGAAACCACAACTCATTGGTGGTAGACGTTGTTTCAGGTCTAGAAATTTCCCTCTACTAGATTCACATGGTGGATGACACAATGACTCGTTAGTTGTACCAATGGGTCATTGCCACCACTCTTCGTCATTACTGTACATCTTGAACAGGTTTTGGATTTTAACCCATGGATAGGAACAATGACTCGTGGGACAGAACAACGAGCCATTGGTTCCGCTCGTTGTCATTGGGAGAGATTTGAACCAACTGTAGATATCCCCCAATTGATGGACAAGATGACCCATTACCTGAAACAGTGGGTTGTTGTTTCCATCCGTTGTCACTGGGGTGACTTGAGCAAATTCTGGATCTCACTCAATGGCTAAATGGGAAGAGTTATTATATCAAACAATCACTCATTGTCTGGCCCACTGTTTGAGAGGAGGATTTATAAAATTCTAGACTGGGTTACCATGAAGGACTAAACAACGACCCTTTACTAGATACAATGGATGATTGTATCGGCCATTGTATTGAGGAACGAGAATTACAAAGCTGTCCATGACTCAGACAATGTGTCATTGTCACTGATAACGCCTCATGATTGAGTCGTTTTGAGACAAAATTTTGTGGTTTTTTTCTGGTTTTTCATTCTAAGTCTGGGTTTTGGTCAATGAAACTTTTGGGGTGTACAATATCTACCCCTTGGGAACATTCGACCTCGAATGAAGGCTATGTAAGATGAAAGACTAGAGAAAGAGCTACAATCCTGAACTTAAAGCTATAAACTGATTTTTAAAGGAGTGATTGACTCCGAACTGAGATAGGCATACTAACTGAACTTATGCAACTAGAGTGTACCCTTAAACATGAATAGGACTGATGAGTATGGAACTGAATATAGTACTGAGGGGAATTTAATACCTAATGCTGAAACTGATCTGGAAAGGAATATGTAAGGGTATTTATTTATCATGTCCGCTTCTGCTTCCTATTTAGCTCTCTCAACTAGCTGGTTCCTCCATAATACCTTTACTGAAGCGACCTCCTTGTTTCTCATTTTATGAACCTAACGGTCTAGGATATGAACTGAGACTTCTTCCTAAAAGAGGTTGTTCTTTACACCAACACTCTCTATAGGTACTACTAAGGTCAGGTTACCAATGCATTTATTCAACAAGGACACATGGAAGAGTGAGTGCACCGGTGCTAACTCTACAGGAAACTCCAGCACGTAAGCCACATTGCCAATGCATATCAGGATTCTGTAATTGCCAATATACCTGGGACTGAGCTTCCCTTTCTTTCCGAACCTCATCATCCCTTTCATAGGTGAAATTTTCAAGTATACCCAATCATCCACAACAAACTCCAACTCCCTTCTCCTTACATCTGCATGGAATTTTTTGTCAGTTTTGAGATGTTTTCAGCCATTCCCTGATAAGTTGAACCTTCTACATGTCCTCATATACTGAATTAGGTCCTATTAAGGTAGCTTCACCGACCTTATACCACCCTATAGGAGACCTGTACCTCCAACCATATAATGCCTCAAATAGGGCCATTTGAATACTGGAGTTGTAGCTATTTTCGTATGCAAATTCAATGAGATGTAGGTGATCATCCCAAGTGCCCTTGAAGTCGATCACACAAGCTCTCAACATATCCTTTAAAGTCTGAATGGTCCTCTAAGCCTGGCTATCTGTCTGTGGGTGAAAAGCTATACTGAGCTTGATTTGAGTACCAATCCCTTTCTAAAATGACTTCTAGAAATGCAAGGAGAACTGAGTATGATCTTGGGCAGATTTATATGCCCAAGTGATACTCAAACATATTATTTTCGCCTTGTTTGTGTGCAATATGTATATATTCTCATGTAATTGGTAATAAAATGTGAATTTATACTAACCAACATGATTAGCATTTGTTTTGCAGGAAAATATGATTTTTAGGAGCTAAAATGCATGTTGGAACTATATCGGAGTTGGACTTGGATACGAGCGTGGAAAAGACATTGGAATGCGCAAAGTATAGGGGCTCCGCGATGGAGCCGTGCCACGCTACCATCGCGGAGGCACACTGCCTGGAGAGGAAATTAAATGGCAAATTTCAGTGAGGCCTCGCGACAGCTCCGTGGCACGGAGATAGGCCTCCGCGTTGGCCTCCGTGCCATGTTGAGGCTATTTTACCGGACCCTGGATTTCCAGTGAAAGTCCGCGTCCACGCCGTGTCACGGAGGCAGTGCTCCGCGTTGACCTCCGTGACACGTTGCTTGTTATTCCGGGAAAAATTTCCCTCTAGTATAAATAGCACACTTAGGTTTATTTTAATTAGTTCAGACTTGGTGGAGCTAGGACGTGGGTTAGCAGCAGTTGAGGAACGAAAAAGCTAAGAGATTTCTTCTCTTCCTTTCTTCTTTCAATCAATTGTATGTATGATTTACACTTGTTTTAGGATGATCAATCCACAAATGAGTGGCTAATTCTCTTCCTTGCTAAGGTTTTGAACATGTGTAGTGAATTTTGATTGTAAATGATATGGTTTTCTTCTTCTTCTTTCATGTTGTTCTATTAATTCTTGTTCTTACTGCATTAGTGCTTGGCCGACATTAATGTACATCTAAAATGTCCAATTTTGCTCGAGAGAGCAAGAAATTGGAAAGTTGTGAATTAATAGGGTATTGTTCTCAACTTGATTTGGGAAAATTGGGTTTTGATGTGCTTTCCTGATAGAAATATACTTGAAAGCCGTATTAGTCAATTTAGGAACCGGAATTGTATTGCTAGGTCGTAAATTATATTTGATCACAGAAATGTAGACGAATGGTTTATGATTCTTAAGTGAAATTAAATACGAGAGTTTTAGTTTCTAGGCTACTGTTCTTGGCTAGCAACATGAAGAAGAGATTAACCGAATTATTATTATAATCGAATTCATTACTTGTTCTTAACCTTGGCATGCTCATATCCATAGTTTAAATTCACAGTAAATAATTGTTAATAGTTTTAGTATATATTTTATAAACAAAAACTCATTAACTGTTGGTTACGTTGTTGTTAGCATAATTAGAAGTAAGATAAGAATATAGTATACTTCGGCAAATTTTACATATCCTGAGCCTCCTTGGATCGATACTTGGCTTACTTAGCCACTTTATTACTTGTTTGACCACGTGCACTTGCGTGTCGGTTTATAATATATAACCCCAACCGAAATAGCCCGAACAAGTTTTTGGTGCCGTTGCCGGGGAGGCTAGGCAATTGGTGAAATTGTGTTAAGTGTAAATTTACTGTATTTTTGTTTTATTTTCTTAAGTGTTGACAACTTGGTCTTAGTATTTGTTTAAATTCTTTGTTCATTTTAATTTTTCTCTCTTTTGGATACCCTCATTGACATGACATCTTGGAATATAAATGGTGGATACGCATATTTCGGCGAATCTTGCATGAATTGTGGAGGACCCCACTTGTGGCAAAACTGTAACACGTGCAATATATGTGGGTGTCAATATGGCCTTTGGGGTGATTGTCCAAAGGCATATTCCCCTCCCCCAAGCCCCCGCTATGATCATTCTGTTGTTTTTGCTGAATATAGGCATGTTGAAAGTGAGGACTTGGGACACCAAGTTCAAATAGAGGACATGATGAAACAACTCCTGGAGCAATCAGAAGCAATGAAGGAGTCGATGGCAGAATTGATAATTCAGCAAAAGGAGAATGCAGAGGCTGTAAGCAGGATGAGCGTCAAACTCACGGAGATGTGTGCTGAGGCTGAAGCTTATGATAATTTGCAGGTGACAGTTTTAGCCGATATTCAAGAGGAACTACAAGAGGAATACAAGGGTGAATTCTTGGATGAAGCCCAACAATTAGAATCTCTTGAGTGTCCCCGTGATCGGCTCATACCTATAGAAAATCCATTCATGGAAGAAGAGAAAGAATATCTCCCATTTGACCTTAATGGAGAAATAGATGTCGATGTTGAAAAGGTGTACACAAGTAAGGAAGTCAAGCACAATGCAATTTCAGAGTTGAGGTTGATTGGATCACACTCGAAGCATTTTTCGACATTAAGTTTGGTTGACAACACAGAAATAGAGTCTTCCAGGATTATAGAGAAATGTCTAGAGGAGGACCAAGCCCCGTATATTCTGAAATTTGCTAACTCGAAGCAACGAAATGACTTCACTTACTCAAGGGCCAATAAGTTCAAAAGAAAACATCTACTGCTTAATCCTTACAATTTTTCACCACCACCCCAGGAGCATAAGAGGAAATTAGAGAAGAAATTAGGGGTGAAATTCATATCCTCAAGGCGGAGGAAAAAGCGGTGAAACTTGGTACGTTGAGCCGTGACGGTAAACCAGGCGCTGCACGGGAGGCAACCCGTGAAAAGAAAAATATTCTATTTTTCTTCTTTTAGTAGAGTGTAATTAATTTATATTTTTATTTTATTTTTCTTTTTCTTGATTTCGTAAAAACTTTTCGTTTTAGTTAGTATTTTTTCATGGTAGTTAGTCGTTTTAGTTAGTATTTTTTCATGGTAGTTAGGAAAATCTATTAATCTAACCAATTTCGTTTAGTGAGGTGATTTTCAGGTCTAACGGAGAAAAATATGCATGGAAGCGGGAAAAATAAGGCAAGGTATGAAAATAATTTTTATTGAAGAAACAGTGCACTTGGGCGTTGGCTCCGTGTCACGGAGGAGTGGCTCCGAGTTACCCTCCGTGACACGTTGAAGGCAAAATCAGATTTTTTAAAAAAATTTCCAGAGAGCCAACACGTTGGCTCCGTGTCACGGAGGAGGGGCTCCGCGTTACCCTCCGTGACACGTTGCCCTTTATTCAGTACCGGGTCACACCGGGTAGCCGGGTGACCCGCGTGTTTTTCTTTAAATTAACCTAAGTTTTGCCCCTTTTCTCCCCATTTCTCTCCTCCTCCGCGACCAAAACACCCAATTCCCCCTCCCCAACCAACGTGCCATGCTAATAGGCAAGGAAAACGTCAAATTTCTTCGGTTCTTCAACTAAAAGGTATGTTTTCATCGTTTCTCTCAAGTTTTTGGCGATTTTAGTCGAATTTGAGCATGTGAGGTGAAATATATCACCCCAAGTAGCAATTAAACATGATGTTGAATTATTTTGTGATTGATTATGTTTGGATTGTTGTAATTAGCGTTTGAACTGGTCGATTATGTGAATAATTCGAATTTGATTGAAATATTGCATTCTAGGGCTTGAGTTATTGAAATTGAATTGGGGAACTTTATAGTTTGATGAATTAGATGCCGGGGTGTGTTTGTAAATAGAGATAAGTCGTTGTAAATATTGTATGAATGTTAAAATGACGAATTCTCAAATTGTTGGGGAAAATGCGAAAATTGTGTAAATTGGTTTGATTATTTCGATTCGATTGTATATAGAATGTTTTTGTTGTTGTTTTTATTTGTTGTTTTTGTTGCTAAGTGCGATGATTGAATTGTTAGCGATAGTAGGATTGGGATTAGCTGTATGAAGTCTGAGTAGTACACTAACTGTTATGCTGTCGAAATTTTTTTTGTGAACGCACTAAGCATAAAGTGTATACTTGTTGTCTTTGGTGTAAATAGAGTAATCCTGCCGAAGTATTGTAAATATAGTTAAGGACTAAGTGTGGGGTAAACTTAGTTTAACCCGACCTTAGCCTAAGTTAACTTGTATTTAGCTTAACTTTGTGCTTGTTTATGTATATTGACAGGTACAATGGCAAGTCGACAGGACAAGGGCAAGGGTGCTTCTACCTCAGGCACCGGACGGAAAAGAATGAGATTGGGCACCGCAGTCCCAGCTGCACTAGCTGTTCCGCGCGGCCAACGCCGCCAATACGGAACAAGATGGGTAACCGATGAAGGGAAGAAGTGGTACGCGAAACATAAAGAAAACAAGTACTTCCCCGAGGAACATATTGCATGGGAACCACTTGCACAGGAGTTCCCACGTATTGTGCAGAGAATCAAGGCAGCTGGGCTCAGCTTTATATTTCAGGAGCCCAAGGAGTGCAACCTTCATTTGGTCCGAGAGTTCTACGCAAATTGGAACCCGGCCATCAGAAGCCACACAATCAAAATCAGAGGGCAGATTGTCACTCTGGAACCCCAGCAATTTAATGCCATCGTTGGAGCGCGGGACACAGACGCCCACGTTCTCCGCCAGCTAAACATCACCCTACCGTACGCCGACATCAGACGTACGTTGTGTGGGGCTCGATCCACAGCCCGATGGAGTAGACAGAAGGAGAGGGGTTACCACCAGACTCTGCCTTATTCGCAGATGAACAGGGAGGCCAGAATATGGCTGAAAATTGTATGTTCGTACTTGATCCCGGGAGTTCATATGACGGATGTGACCCGGGACCGTGTCTGCTTGGTGTATGCCCTTATGAAAGGGCTTGAGATTAATGTTGGGGCGGTAATTATATCCGCCATGAAGAGAGCCAGACTACACCAGGGCCACAGATACGGATTTGGCGGACTCATCACCACCTTCCTCCGAGGCCTCGATGTCGAGGAAGAAGCCTTGGATTACATTCCGCAGTTGGAGCAGAGGGCCCTCGATGTGACAAAAACTAAGGCCCCCGACACCACACACGGGCCAGTGCTGACTTTGGGCGAGCGACATGCTCGTGACGATTAGTACATGGCACGTATGTTCGGCATGCAGATGCTTCAGCTACGGATTGGTGGGAGACCAGCCACCGAGGAAGAATTATGGCAGCTGGAGCTGGATTACCCATTTGGCGAGAATGCCAAAGCCTTATGCCGGGTGGGACCAGCCTTCGTGGAGCCGACTGATGACGATGTCCCTACTGATGAGGAGACACGTCGGGAGGACTCCGATGACGATGATGGAGCTAACTCAGACATGGGGGACGAGGCAGCAGCACCAGATGAAAAAGTCGAATATTTTGACTGATCAGGGAGTTCCACCACCCGATATTTTGTTTTGTAATTTTTGTGAACACTGGAGACAGTGTTCGATTTAAGTGTGGGGTGGGGAGTAGCTAGGTGCTGGGACTTAGGCTCTAATCTGCTGTATGCTTTTTCCTTGGTTTGTATGTATGTTTGTGCTACCCTGCTGTGAACTGATTTGTGTGTATCCGTATATATTTTTGTGGTTACTGATGTGTGTGATGCAAAGTTGTGGTTGCCAGTGTAAATAGTTTGTAAATATTTCTTTCTTATTGAAATGATCGATATTTTTCAAAATTTTTGCAAAAATATTTTGCACTTATCAAAATCTTTTGTAAATATTTTTCTATCGAAATGATCGATGTGTTGCAAAATTTTTCGGTTTTTATTTTGTTTGGGTTTCTCGGAGTTTGTTTTCGGTTCTTTTACCGAGAATAGTCCCATTGAACCGATGTCATAGTTAGTGATCGTTCCCTATGATGGATGGATGACGACCGTCTTAAGGGAAATGTAGTCGGTAGGAGTAGGATTTTAATTTGTTTTTAATTTTTCTTTGGTGGATTGCATCAATGAACTGTAGTTGCTTTATGGTTGCAAAAATTTCGTTGCGTGTTGTAACTGATGTTCAAAATGTGAAAGTGATTCGTTCGAAAGCATGCAAGTTGGTAAATATGTTGAGTTACCTAGGCTATAGAATTTGATTCAGTATGATTGACGCTTAATTTTGAATTCATGTGATTGGCTAATTAGAGAGTCTGTGAATGCATCTTGATTCGAGCATGTGCATGAAGTGTGAAGTGAGGTATTGTTATTCCATGCCATTGTGAATTGTCTAGAACTTGCCTGGTGTGTATAAAAAACGAAATGAAGGAGGTGTAGTGTTGGAAAGGATGTAGGCATTTCTTTGTTTTAACCGATAGTTTCCATTTTTTTTCTTGTCAACTCTACATTTTTATATATTGTATACCCTAGTCAGCCCGTTGAGCCTTTAGCCGATTTCTTTCTTTCTTTTGTCCAAAATTATATAAACCAAGCTTTATTCCTTCTTTTCATTAGCTGTAAAAGTCTATACAAAACTCTTAAGCGCTTACAAAGAAAAGAAAATGTTCCCAAAGTGTTAAAGAGTGAAAAGAGTGAAAAGAAAAAGACAAGCAAAGTGAGGAAAGAAAAGATGATGTTGAAGAGGCACTTGTTATAATTAAATGATATTGAGGGTACATGAAAACCCTTTGTTTTGTGTCAAGTGTGTTTGACGAAATGGGCAGTACGAAAGTAAACCAGCATGAATGGGAGAAAAAGAGAAAAGAGAGGAACAAGGTCCATGAGTCGATGGGAATGTGTTGAAAAGGCGCTTAAGGATGCTAGCGACTATTATTGGCTAATCCAATATATATACTAGATCCATAGCCCCGTTACAACCCATTAAAGTCCTACTTGATCCTACATTGCATTTCTTTATATTAGTGGAGTAATGCACTAAGGGCAAGCCTATGGGTCATGACATGATGCATGTGAATTCTTTTGGGAGAGAGAGTGAAATTAATTTTTATATGCCCCTACTTGCATGTTTGTGTGTTGCATGAACAAAAAGGGGAAGATTCTCTTGGGTTGTGAGGGCACATGCTTGATGAAAGATTGATTTTCGTGTCGGATTTCTTGATTAGCTGATTTGCATGAGTTTGCCGATAACAAGAATCAATTCTTAAAGTCTAGGAAGTCTTGATGTATTAAAGGTCATCGTATTGTAAGACCAAGCATGTTTTCGTGATGATTTGCAAAAATTGAATAATCGGTATGACCGTAGCGTAAATGGTCGCACCATAGTGACGAAGGTTGGGATGTAATTTGCATGAGTTGTGTATGTGTTGTTCGAGGACGAACAAGGATTTAAGTGTGGGGTAAGTGATCTTGGGCAGATTTATATGCCCAAGTGATACTTAAACGTATTATTTTCACCTTGTTTGTGTGCAATATGTATATATTCTCATGTAATTGGTAATAAAATGTGAATTTATACTAACCAACATGATTAGCATTTGTTTTGCAGGAAAATATGATTTTTAGGAGCTAAAATGCATGTTGGAACTATATCGTAGTTGGACTTGGATACGAGCGTGGAAAAGACATTGGAATGCGCAAAGTATAGGGGCTCCGCGATTGAGCCGTGCCACGCTACCATCGCGGAGGCACACTGCCTGGAGAGGAAACTAAATGGCAAATTCCAGTGAGGCCTCGCGACAGCTCCGTGGCACGGAGATAGGCCTCCGCGTTGGCCTCCGTGCCACGTTGAGGCTATTTTACCGGACCTTGGATTTCCAGTGAAGGTCCGCGTCCACGCCGTGTCACAGAGGCAGTGCTCCGCGTTGACCTCCGTGACACGTTGCTTGTTATTCTGGGAAAAATTTCCCTCTAGTATAAATAGCACACTTAGGTTTATTTTAATTAGTTCAGACTTGGTGGAGCTCGGACGTGGGTTAGCAGCAGTTGAGGGACGAAAAAGCTAAGAGATTTCTTCTCTTCCTTTCTTCTTTCAATCAATTGTATGTATGATTTACACTTGTTTTAGGATGATCAATCCACAAATGAGTGGCTAATTCTCTTCCTTGCTAAGGTTTTGAACATGAGTAGTGAATTTTGATTGTAAATGATATGGTTTTCTTCTTCTTCTTTCATGTTGTTCTATTAATTCTTGTTCTTACTGCATTAGTGCTTGGCCGACATTAATGTACATCTAAAAAGTCCAATTTCACTCGAGAGAGCAAGAAATTGGAAAGTTGTGAATTAATAGGGTATTGTTCTTAACTTGATTTGGGAAAATTGGGTTTTGATGTGCTTTCCTGATAGAAATATACTTGAAAGCCGTATTAGTCAATTTAGGAACCGGAATTGTATTGCTAGGTCATAAATTGCATTTGATCACAGAAATGTAGACGAATGGTTTATGATTCTTAAGTGAAATTAAATACGAGAGTTTTAATTTCAAGGCTACTGTTCTTGGCTAGCAACATGAAGAAGAGATTAACCGAATTATTATTATAATCGAATTCATTACTTGTTCTTAACCTTGGCATGCTCATATCCATAGTTTAAATTCACAGTAAATAATTGTTAATAGTTTTAGTATATATTTTATAAACAAAAACTCATTAACTGTTGGTTACGTTGTTGTTAGCATAATTATAAGTAAGATAAGAATATAGTATACTTAGGAAAATTTTACATATCCTAAGCCTCCTTGGATCGATACTTGGCTTAGTTAGCCACTTTATTACTTGTTTGACCACGTGCACTTGCGTGTCGGTTTATAATATATAACCCCAACCGAAATAGCCCGAACAGAGTACTCCTATCTGAGATGATGGACAAGGGAACCCCATGCAGTCTGACTAACTCCCTGATGTACAGTCTAGCATAGTCCTCTACTGAGTCTGTGGTCTTAACTAGTAGAAAATGTGCTGACTTAGTCATCCGGTCTATAACCACCCTAATCAAGTCATGCTCTCACTGAATATGAGGTAAGCCTATGATAAAGTCCATGATCACTTCTTCCCACTTCCAAGTAGGAATACTAATATCCTGAGTCATACCCCCAGGTGTCTAATGTTCAACCTTGATCTGCTGGCAAGTTGGACACTTAGCCACGAATTCTGCAATATCTTTCTTCATGCCATTCCACCAGTAGACTTCCTATAGATCATGGTACATCTTGGCGACACCTAGGTGGATGGAGTACCTGGTGCTGTGAGCTTCTAGTAGTATCCGCTGCCTCAAATCATTTACATCTAAACACACAACCTGCCTTGGTAATTGAGCACACTATCTCCCCCTTTGGAGAATGCTTCCACCTCTTTCCTTAGGACTGCTTCCTTCAGCTTGAGCAAAATTGGGTCTTCATCGTGCTTTGACTTAACCTCCACCATTAGGGGGGATTTTGACCCACTCTAGACTACAACTCCACCTTATGTTGAGTCAACCAACTGGACCTCTAACTGAGCCAGTCTGTGAACATCTCTAACCAGCTCTTCCTTACCATTCTCAACATGAGCAACACTCCCCATAGACACTCTGCTGAGGGCGTCATCCACTATGTTGGCCTTACCTAAGTGATACAAAATACTCATATTGTAGTCTTTCAACAACTCTAACCACCTTTTCTGATGCAGATTTAGGTCTTTCTGGATGAAAACATATTGTAAACTCTTGTAATCAGTAAAAACATCTACATGAATCCCATAAAGATAGTGCCTCCAAATCTTCAAAGCGAACAGTATTGCTGCCAATTCAAGATCATGAGTTGGATAGTTCTTCTCATGAACTTTGAGTTGTTTGGAAGCATAAGCTATAACTTTACCATGCTACATCAGAACACAACCAAGGCCAACTTTGGAGGCATCATAGTGGATCATAAACCTGTCTGAACCTTCTGGCAGAGTCAGAACTAGGGCTATGGTGAGTCGAGTCTTCAGCTCCCAAAAGCTCTTCTCACATGCATCAGACCACTAAAACTTTGCTTTCTTTTGAGTTAGTCTGGTCAAAGGGGAGGCAATGGAGGAGAACCCTTCAATAAACTGTCTATAATAGCCGGCTAAGCCCAAGAAACTCCTAATGTCTGATGGAGAAGTGGGCCTTGACCAACCTTTGACTGCCTCTATCTTTTGAGGATCCACCTGAATACCCTCTTTGGAGACCACATGGCTGAGGAAGGCAACTGATTTCAATCAAAATTCACACTTGCTAAATTTGGTGAACAACTAGCAGTCCTTGAGAGTCTGCAAAACTATTCTTAGATGATCTGCATGCTCCTCCTCTATTCTGGAGTAAACCAAAATATCATCTATAAAGACAATAACGAACATGTCCAGGTGTGGCTTGAAAACCCTGTTCATTAGATCCATAAAAGCTGTAGGAGAATTGGTTAGTCCAAAGACACAACTACAAATTAGTAGCGATCATACCGAGTTCTGAAGGCTATTTTTGAAATGTCTTATTCTCTGACCCTAAGCTGGTGGTATTGATATGAGGTCTATCTTGGAGAAACAACTAGCTCCCTGAAGTTGGTCGAACATGTCGTCAATCCTAGGTAAGGCATACCTATTCTTGGCTATGACTTTGTTTAGCTGACGATAGTCGATGCACATTCTGAGTGCACTATCCCTTTTTCGCACGAATAGGACTGGGGCACCCCATGGAGAGATACTGGGTTTGATGAAGCCCTTTTCTAGAAGGTCTTTTAGCTATTCCTTCAACTCCTTAAGCTCAACTAGAGCCATTTTGCAAGAGGAATGGAGATAGGCTAGGTATCTGAAAGAAGCTCTATACCGAAGTCTATTTCTCACTCGCTCGGGACTCGGGGATGGTCTTCGACGAAGACATCAGGAAACTCATGTACCACTGGAGTTGATTGAAGTTTTAGGGTCTTAGAACTAGAATATTTATCCCTAACTAGGTGGTAGATGTACCCCTTAGCGATCATCTTCCTAGCCTTAAGGTATGAAATGAAATGACCCTTAGGTGCTAAAGTGCTACCCTTCTACTCTAGGAGTGGTTCGTTATAAAACTAAAACATGACAACCCTGGTTCTGCAATCAACTAAAGCATACCAAGAATGCAGCCAGCCCATGCCAAGGATGAGGTCAAAGTCGACCATATGTATATCTACTAGATCAACTAAGTTGATTTTATTCAACACTGAGATCAGAGAGGTTCTAGAGCAATAAAATTTGGGAAACTCCTTGGTGCTATGGTGAGAGTGGGGCAACAAAGGTGTTAGAAGTGCAGAAAACTGGCTAAGTCCATGGTGAGATGGATGGGCCAGCGAACCAAACCCATTCTAAAGCTATTCTTTGGAGGAAATTTGACTAATTCTATGGTGAGATAGGTGGGGTGGTGCGTCAGACCCATTTTAGAGTTGAAATTATTGACTTTAAAGCTAAGTGTTGGAGCGCAGAAGCGTTATTTGAAGGCTCAACTATAAATACATCCTCTAGGGAATTTGTTAGGCATCTTTGGATCATTTTTACATTTCGTATTTCAGTTGTGGAGGCTCTTAAGCCGTTAGGAAGGAAGACAAAGTTCTAAATTAGATTTCTCTTCTTTACTATTTTACTTTGAATGATGATGATTAAGTATTTGTTTTTCCACTTCTCTATGAGTGGCTAAACTCGTACTCTAGGGTTTTGGCCATGGTTGATGGCTGCTTGTTTGAAAGAATGATTTAATCTAGATTCGATTCTTCTTTAATGACTGTTTGTATTTACTTGTTTTAGTTGCTTATTTATGAGACTGATCACCTTATAAGTAAATATGTTGGCTTTTTATTGAACTTGGGAGAGGGAATCGAAAGGGTTAAAGGTAAATATAGAACAAAAATTCAAAGACCCGTGAACCCATTGGTGAGAAGATAGAAGTTGTTGTTAAGGATAGGAATATACTGTTCAACCCTGTTTAGTTGAAATACACGTAGGCATAATCGTCGTTTCATGTTTCTCCTACCACCATAGGGATATAGGCATTAGGGTTCATAAAATAGTCCTTGGATACTAGGTATAGTGGCAATGAATTGGATAGTAACTTGCAACTAGCAACCATAGAAAGAATCATTCTAGTGTAATCACGTCTTGAAAATTGAACTTGAAACCAAACAAGTGCCATTTCCCTGGATTTTCATCATCATTGAAGTAAAACCAAGATTGCAACCGATTTAGTTAAATTTAGTTTTAAAGCTTTAAGTAGTTTAATTTCCCAAAACATTCCCCATTTCAATTGTTTTGTTAGAACAACAAAATAAAGTATAACCTTATAATGATTGAGTTGACAAGTCTGTACAGGTATGATAATCGAGGCTTCCAGTCCTATGTTACTTGATGACCACGTGAGCTTGCATGCACTTGGGTGACATCACTGACCAAACCCAAAACAACTATGCCTGCCCAGACGACACTCCCCCGGATGATTCTTGCCACACTTAGGACATGCTAGAAAAGTGCAGCTGCTAAAGACATGGCTCTGGGACTAAGAGCCTAATTCCCCGCCCATTCTATCCTTATCGGGCTTGGATGATAAATCTCTGTCTGAGGAAGGTGCTGGAGGCCTATGTTGCTGCTGCTGGGTGTGATTACCACCACCTGACCTTTGCTGGGAGTACTCAAACTGACCAGTTCTGGCCCGTTTACTCTCCCTCTCTATCTCCTTCAACTTTTTTGCCTCTATCTACTATGCATGAATGATGAGACTGGAGAGCTCTATGTCCTTAATAAGCATGGCGGTCCTACATTTCATGACCACCAGGTCTGAGACTCCATTAACAAATTTGAGCATGTGAGCCCTTGGCTCAGCAACCATTTCTAGAGTATATTTTGATAGCTGAGTGAACTTAAGTGCATATTCCTGTACTGTTATGTTGTTCTGCCCCAATTTCATAAATTCGACAGCCTTAGCATCCTTCAACTCCAAGGGAAAGAACCTATCCAGGAATACCGTAACGAACCCATCCATTCCACTAGACCTACACCGTTTTACCTTCCTTCCTTCCATTATTTGTACCAAATCTGAGCTACCCCTTTCAGTTGGTAAGTAGCCATATCAACACTTTCTATAGAGGTAACACCTATGATTTGGGTGATATTTTGTACTTCATCAATGAATTCTTGGGAATCTTCATCAACCTTATACCCGTGAAATGCTGGGGGATTCATCCGAGTAAAATCCCGGACTCTAGCAGCAGCTGCAGACCCATTTGTATTCACTGGCACCACAACTTACTGATTCACCTGGTTTTTCACCGCCTGAGCCAGCAGTGGGATAGCTGCCCGATATTCTTCGTGGGACACCTGATCATCCTGAGGGGCTACGGGAGCTAGTAAAGTTGGCCGGTTAGCATTTTCTGTCCTCCTCATATTTCCCCTTTTTGGAGGCATTATTAACTGAAAAGCGTAAAGCATGAGTTAGGAGGATAAGTTTAAAGATTAAACTCTACGTATGATAAGAGTCATGAAGTAAATGAAATTTTCCTAAAAACACCTCGTAGCCTCCCTCTCGTATGTGTGGAACGCTTCACATTCATGAAAAGGACTCTACTTGATGCGGCTTTCAGACATCCAAGAATGCTCTAAACCTAATGCTCTAATACCAAGTTTTTCATGACTCGAGTTCACACCCTGGATGAGACACGGTACTAGAGTCACAAGTGATCCCAAGAAAACCATGGTAGAGTATATCCTACTAAAAACTGATCTGCTTAGAATAATCATAAAAGAGCGTAAGCTGATAAAAGAAATAATTACTGCTGAATTAAATTACAAAACATGATCATACACTGAAAACTCAAAATGAATCTATAACACTGTCTGAAAGCCTTCTGAAAAGATGGACTGACGAGTTGCTAGGACAAGCCCACAGCTAACTCTAATGTCTGAAACTAAATAAGGAAAGATAAAATGAAAATGACACTCTAGACCTCGTAAGATGAAGGCTCACCAATGAAGCTGCTGGAAGTCATCGAGTGACTAGCTCTGGTGTTGGGGCTGGGCACCTAAGCCTATATCATAAAATGATATAGAATAAAAAATATGCATTCGTACTGTGAATGTACTGAGTGTGCGAGAAGATACTAAAACATACATATACTGAGTAATGGTAAGCTGCACTGAAATACTGTAAAAATAGACTGAAATTTGAAGAAACTGAACTAAACTAAAAATCATAACTAAACTGGACTGAACTGTACTGTGCTATGGGAGAGACTAGAACCGACATATAACCACATGAGCTAAACATGGAGTCCGATGTATACCCCCCATTGGAGAAGGCCCACTATACCTTGCCAAGGTATAGTAGCTGAGTTTAGTGATCATCGTCTGGAGACCATTTAGGCTAATAGCCTATGGTGGCAACGCAGTTCAGGGAATTTTGGTGCGTTGAACTCCAGCCCACTCAGTGCTCAGTTCTACTCCCGCTGGAAATACTAAATGTGTCTAACTATGTTGCTAGCTCGAGATTGATGTCTTAAGACTTAAGTCAGAAACACTTATCTGGAAGTGTACTGAGAATCTAAGAACCTAAAAGAAACTAATATTACTAGGTTTATTGAATTTCTCAAAGGCTGATAATAGTCAAATTGAACAGCAGTCATTTCTGTAGAAAACTAAGTGTACTGAGTTTTGACTTAGATTCTGAGACAGAATATGCCAAAATATTAAGTTTTATTCAAGTATATGTACTAATCATTCATAATTCGATTAAAATATACTATAGCAAAATAACATTTTTGTCTGAGTTTTAAATCAAGCAAGTTTTTCTCAGAATCATACTAAAGATCGAGATTAAGAAAGAAAACTAAATAAGTAGAACTAAGGCATGAATTTTAGCTAGGAATAACCATGTAAAGTTAGGGAATTAACAAGATTTAAGGAGTCTCTTATCTAACTAAAAACCTTAGCTGCAAATCTTTTGCAGGGATAGAATTTAGAAAGGTTTTTTTTCCTGAAATTAAATTAGGACACATGGGGGAAAGGAACCCTTGTGCAGTCCCACATACTTGAAGAAGGAAATCCCCAGAGAAAAATCCTCTAGAATCTATGAAGGAAAAGATGCCCTAACTCCTGACTAAGAGGAAAGTCCTGAACTTTTACGAACTGATTTGAGAGAAAAGTGAGAAGTGGGGGAGGAAGATCAATCAACCCCCCTTAATCCCCTACAAAAATACTCCAAAACTATGTTGTTTAGGAACCAAAATAGCTGAAAGTTACAAACATCCCCATAAGGAAAAGTTTGGAAAACTGCCCATCGGGATCTAATGGGTCACACAATGAGTCATTGGTTGAAACCACAACTCGTTGGTGGCAGTCATTATTTCTAGTCTGGAAATTTCCCTCTTCTGGGATTCACACGACGGATGACACAATGACTTGTTTGTTATACAAATGGGTCATTGCCACCATTCCTCGTCATTAATGTACATCCTGAACAGGTGGGACGGAACAACAAGTCGTTGGTTCCGCTCGTTGTCACTGGGAGAGATTTGAACCAACTCTAGATATCCCCCAACTGATGGACAGGACGACCCATTATCTCAAACAACGGGTCTTTGTTTCCATCTATTTTCATAGGGGTGACTTGAGCATATTCTAGATCTCAGTTAATGGCTACATGGGACGAGTTGTTATATCAAACAACGACTTATCATTTGGCTCGTTGTCTAAGAGGAGGATTTAGCAAGTTCTAGATTGGATTGCCATGACAGACTAAACGATGATACGTTACTAGATACAACAGATCATTGTATTGCCCATTGTATTGAGTAATGAGAATTACAGAGTTGACAATGAATCAGACAATGACTCATTGGTTGAGTCGTTCTGAGACAAAAATTTATGGTTTCTTTCTGGTTTTTCATGCTATGTCTAGGTTTTGGTCTAAGAAATTTTTGGGTGTTACAATATCTCCCTCTTGGGAATATTCGACCTTGAATAAAGGCTAAGTAAGCTTTAAGACTGGGGAAAGAGCTACAATCCCGAACTAAAACATATAAATTGATTTATGAAGGAGTGAATGACTCCGAACTGGGGAGGAATTTAGTACCTCATGCTGAAACTGAACGGGAAGGGGATAAGTGAGGCTACTTATCCATCATGTCTACTTCTGCTTCCCATGTAGCTCCCTCAACTAGCTTGTTCATCCATAAGACCTTTACCAAAGCGACCTTCTTATTTCTCAACTTACGAACCTGATAGTCTAGGATCTGATCTTGGACTTCTTCATAAGAGAGGTTGTCCTTTAAACCAACACTCTCTAGAGGTACTACTGAGGTCGGATCATTAATGCATTTCTTCAAAAAGGACAGCTGGAAGATTGGATGCACTGATTCTAGCTCTGCAAGCAACTCCAACTCATAAGCCACTTTGCCAGTGGGTCTCAGGATTCTGTAAGGGCCAGTAACCTGGGATTGAGCTTCCCTTTCTTTTTGAACCTCATCACCCCTTTCATAGGTGAAATTTTCAAGAAAACCCAATCATCCACAACAAACTCCAACTCCATTCTCCTTATATATTTATACAATTTCTATCAGCTTTGAGCTATTTTCAGTCGTTCCCTGATAAGTTTAATCTTCTACATGGCCTCATGTACTGAATCAGGTCCTATCAAGGTAGCTTCACCGATCTCAAACTACCTATGGTAGACCTACACCTCCTATCATATAATGCCTCAAATGGGGCCATCTGAATATTGGAGTGGTAGCTGTTGTTGTATGCAAATTCAATGACAGGTAGGTGTTCATCCAACTGCCATTGAAGTCGATCAAACAAGCTCTCAACATATCCTCTAAAGTCTAAATGGTCCATTTAGCCCGGCCGAAGTCTATTTCTCACTCGAGAGGGACTCCGGGAAGGTCTTCAGAGAACACATCAAGAAACTCACGTACAACTGGAACTGACTGAAGTGTCGGGGTTTTGAAAGTAGAATCTTTGACCCTAACTAAGTGGTAGATGTAACCCTCAACAATCATCTTCCTAGCCTTACGGTATGAAAAGAAATGACCCTTAGGCACTGAAGTATTACCCTTCCACTCTAGGACTAGTTCATTAGGAAATTGAAACGTGACGACCCCGGTTCTGTAGTCAACTAAAGCATAACAAGAATGCATCCAGTCCATGCCAAGGATTAGGTCGAAGTTGACCATATCTAGCTCTGCTAGATCAACTGAGGTGACTTTATTCAACACATTGACCAGACATATTCTATAAACTCGGCTAGCTCAACTAACTCACCAATCATAGTAGAAATTGAAAATGACTCTGAGAGGATTTTTGGACTTATATCAAACTGAACAGTAATGTTAGGAGTCATAAAGAAAAGTGTGGCTCCTAGGTCTAGTAAAGCGTACAGATCTATCTGAAAGATACATAAAATACCAGTCACTATGACAGGTGAGTTCTCCGGGTCCTGTTTGGAGGATAAAGCATAAAATCAATTTTGGCGTTGACCGCCACCTGTACTTGAGGTAGTATCCCGTGAGTTGGACGACCTGGCCAAGCTACTAATATGGTGGACTAGGTCTTCCCCATCCTGCTGATGGGCAATCCCTCAATCTGTGACCCAGTTGACCACACCAAAAACAACCATCCCCGCCTAGACAACACTCCCCCGGATGATTCTTGCCATACTTAGGACATGCTGGAAAAATGTAGCTACTAGAGAGATGGCTTTGGGATTGCGCGCCTGATGCCCCACCCCTTCTATCCTTACGGGTCTTGGAAGATGGTGCACGGGCTGAGGAAGGTGTTGGAGGCCTCTGTTGCTGCTGCTGGGGGCGATTACCACTGTCTGACCTCTGTTGGGTGCACTCAAACTGTCACGCCCCGCCTTGGGAGGTATGACTTGCTCATGGTGCCCTACTAAGACCTGGACTGCTAGACTACTGAGCCTAAGCACTTCTGGTGCCAGGCTGGCTCTATCTCTGGATTCATGGAACTAACGGGCTATATAACGGCTGTAAATATACCCTTCGGCCGACTAGGCCTATAGCCTCCTGTAAGAGAACAACAACTAACTAGAACAACAGTAGTATAAAGGAACCTATGTGGGCCGATAAGGCCACCATGCTGGCTAGTTTCACTGAAACGCTGAATCAAATGCTAAACTACTCTGTATTTGGCAAGGTCACCAACTATTAACTGAATAAGGCCCCACACGGCCATCATAAACAAACTAAAACATAGACACAACCTCACACGACCGATACAACTAACCACAGGGAATATACAACCAGCAAGCCTCTAAGAATACTGATAAGATGGTCGGGACAAGGTCCCGACCTACCCGTACTGTACAATAAAAGAAAAGGAATAAACCTCTAGCTGTCAAGCTCCGGATGACAGGAGCTGATGACTCTGTGTGCTGGCTAGAATTACGAGGGATCGGCTCCTCGTCTATGAGTACTTGTAGGCAAGTAATGCAATGCCCCCAAACGGGCGTCAGTACCACTGGTACCGAGTATGCAAAGCAATAACTAAATATAACTGAAAATAGACAGTAATACTATTAGTTACTGAATAATAAGATGGTTAAGACTGTTTGGGATGGCAGAATCTAAACTAACCTTAATTGTACTAGAGAGAAGGTGAGTATTATACCTGTCAATGCGGCGTCCTGCTATCTATCAATTTAATAAATAACACATATAGCATACAAGAACCTATACCAGCCTCCATAAGTCGGAAAGTACCAATCAACATCCAATCTATATACCCCTACCTGGGTCGCCATCCAAAAATAACAATTCACTCCACTCATCTAGTAACTATGAGCAGCTCGCTGGCCCCCTGGGTATGAAACTTGGGCTCTCCGGGCCCCTGGCTAGAGTTGTATCTGAGTCTGGAGGACTCCTGTAAACTGTAATCTGAGATCTGTGATCTGTAATTTGTGCCCTGGGTGCAAACGCTCGACAGGAGTATGTTATAATGCTGATCAGCCTGCTATGGGGAATGCTGCATCCCATCTTCGTCCTCTAGCAGACGGCATGCCACTCCTTGGAGTGACGTATCCTTACCCTCTGGCGGGTGAGTCGACACAGCTATTAACCCTGGGGCGGCAAGGAAGCTCTAAGGGTGCCCACATAAAACAATCAGGTTTCTGCAGGCATCAATAATCACATATAACATGTATAATAAATCTGATAATACTGTCCATGATTTGATATTCTATTCTGAATCTCTTGCTAAATTAAACTGAATCTGATATTGAGTTATACTGACTCTAGAATAATATCTCGATGTCTGATACTAATTTACTGACTTTTATTCTGCATATGGTATAATAACTCAGACATTCTTACTGAATTCACGCTGGGCATAATACTCGGCTTCTGAAACTTTCTTCTGGAATTTACTCTATTTTACTATGCTAGAATTACTAGCTTGCCGAAGAAACTAGCTTTACATACCTCAGTTACTGACTTCTTGGCTAACTGGTGTAGCTCGGCCAATATCCAGCTATTTCTTCTAACTGCGTTCATATTTATAGCAATTAGAACTAAATTCATCAATATTCTAGAAGAAAACACTACTTTGAATACATATATAGCCTAAATTTTGACTTATCGAAAAACAACCAAAAATTCGCTATTTCTCGGAAGTCCAAAAGGGAGAAATACTCACTTTAGGTCTAGGAGTATATTGACACTAATTTGGAGCAATTCCACTTACCTTAGCTCAGTGAGACGGAGATTTGCTGATCGAATTTCTCGAAACTAACTTTGTAGGAATGCTCCCTGTAGCTTTTTACTTCGCTACCCGAAGTTAATTTGATTTTGGACTGCGTTTGACGGCATAATCGAGTGAATATTTATAGGAACCCTTCATCTCTCTCCCTCTCTTGTCGTTTAAACATGGATAAATGACTTAAAGTTGAAGGTGAGGCCCTTTTTATACTTGCAGCAAAATACATGGCAACGTGGCACGCTAGACAACGCGCCATTTTGGCTCCGTGCCACGTTGGCTAACGCGGAGGCCCCAGCTCTGTGCCACTTTGCCCCTTTGGGTAGCGCGGTTCGGCCTCCTCTTGCGAAATTTCAACTTGGCACTCGTTCGGCCTTTCCCCCGACCCTTTTCTCGCACGTATGGCATTCTAAAACTCTTAACCCACATGCGAACAGGCCATCTAATGTCAAGAATTTATGGGGTGTAACATTCTCCTCCTTTAAGAACATTCATCCTCGAATGTAAACTTTTACTCCCAGGAATCTCAACTTACTCGACTTATTCTAAAAAAATTTTGGCAAACTTTCCCCTGTAACATAGACTATCTCAAAATTCCTGAAATGCAGAAAAGTCCAATACAGGTACTCCACACAATACTATAGCATTCATCATGCAGTAGCCTAGAGTCAACTATCTCATTTATACACATAATATAAGGCAATTAATAAAACAACAATACTAACGTACCTATGGCTGATTAAGTCTGAAATAACTGAGGATATCTCACTTTCATATCTTCGTCTGCTTCCCAAGTCATTTCCTATCGGTTCCTGTTATGCCATAATACCTTGACAGAAGCAACATCTTTAGTTCTTAATCTTCGAATCTTCCCGTCTAGTATGGCTACTGGAACCTTTTCATAAGCCAGCTCCTCCGTAACTTGGACATCCTGAACTGGGACAACTCTAGTGGGGTGAACAGACTCTAATTCTGGGTGAACAGACTCTAATTATGGATGTAAGTTCAACTCGTATGCCACTTGGCCTATTCTTCGGTGAATCTGATAAGGCCCAACATATTTCGGGCTGAGCTTGTCTTTCTTGTCGAATCTCATCACCCCTTTCATTGGACAGACTTTCAAGAATACCCAGTCATTCACATTAAATTCCAAGTTTCTACATCGCACATCAGTATATGGTTTCTGGAGGCTCTGAGCAGTTAGTAGGCATTCTCTGATAAGCTTTACCTTTTCCTCTAACTGATGAATAATATCCGACCCAATCAGCGCTGCCTCTCCTACTTCAAACCAGCCAACTAGCGATCTGCATTTTCGCCCATACAAGGCCTCATAAGGCGTCATCTGGATAGCTGAATGGTAACTGTTATTATAGGCATAAGTGGTAAGTGCTCATCCCAGCTACCTCCAAAGTCTAACACACACGCTCGCAGCCTATCCTCGAGCGTCTGAATAGTGCGTTCTGCCTGCCCATCTGTCTGAGGGTGAAAAGCTGTGCTCAGGTTAATTTATGTCCCCAGGCCTCTCTGAAATGATTGCCAAAATTTACCTGTGAATTGCGCCCCCTTGTCAGAGATAATAGACACTGGAACACCGTGCAGTCTGACTATTTCTTTGATATACAACTCAGCATAATCTTTCGACAGAGAAAGTATCCCTTACTGGCAGAAAATGGGTTGATTTTGTCAGTCTGTCAACAATTACCCATATCGAGTCATTTCTATGCCTAGTGCGGGGTAATCCTGCTACAAAATCCATATTTACTGCTTCCCACTTTCAAAGAGGCACAACTATGTCTTGAGTCAATCCGCCTGGATTCTGGTGTTCAGCTTTTACTTGCTGGCAGTTAGGACACTGGGCTACGAATTCTGCTATTTCCCTCTTCATACCTAGCCACCAGTAGATTTCTTTGATATCGTGGTACATTTTTCTTGCGTCTGGATGGAGAGAATAGCGGGCATAATGTACCTCGCCCATAATCTGCTGGCGAAGCCATGCAACGTCTGGAACACAAAGGCGGCCCTTACATCGCAACACTTCATCCTAAGTTACCTAAAAATCCGGCGCTTTTCTTTGTTGAACTCTGTCTTTAAGTTGGACCAGGTCAGGATCTTCATACTGCCGTTCCTTTACCTCCACAACTAATGACGACACTACGGTGCTCTAAATTACCACTCTATTGTCCTCTGTTTCTGCTACACGAACGGCTAAACTGGCTAACTGGTGTATTTCTCGGGCCAATTCCCACTGCTCGGGATGCAAATATGCCAAACTCCCCATAGACTTACGGCTAAGGGAATCTGCTACTACGTTGGCTCTTCCTAGGTGATACAGAATATTTACATCATAATCTTTCAACAACTCTAACCAGCGACACTGCCGCAAATTCAACTCTCTCTGAGTGAAGATATACTGTAGGCTCTTATGATCAGCAAAAATATCCACCTGGACGCCATACAAGTAATGTCTCCACATCTTTAGGGCGTAGATCACTGCGGCTAGTTCCAGGTCATGGGTAGGATAATTCTTTTCGTGTTTCCTCAGTTGTCTGGAAGCATAAGCAATTACTTTACCATGCTGCATCAACACACATCCTAACCCAGTACCCGAAGCGTCACAAAAAACTGCATAACCCTCTGTACCTTCTGGCAATGCTAACACTAGGGTGGAGGTCAACCTATCTTTCAATTCCTGGAAACTCTGCTCACATGCCTCCGTCCACTGAAACTTTACTGCTTTTTACGTCAACTTAGTCAGAGGTGCTGCTATGGTGGAGAATCCCTCAACAAATCTTCTATAATACCCTGCTAATCCCAGAACACTACGTACTTCGGTCGGAGTGGTAGGTCTGGGTCGTGTTTTTACTGCTTCTTTTTTCTGTGTGTCTATTTGTATACCAGCATCTGACACGATATGCCCCAAGAAGGCTACTAAGTTCAGCCAAAATTCACATTTAGAGAACTTGGCATACAACTGACGGTCCCTGAGAATCTGGAGCACTGTCTGCAAATGATCCTGGTGGTCTACCTCTGAGCGAGAATACACCAGAATATCATCAATAAACACTATCGCGAACAGGTCCAGGTATAGTCTGAAGATGCTGTTCATCAGGTCCATGAATACTGCGGGAGCATTCGTCAGCCCAAAGCACATGACTAGGAATTCAAAATGGCCGTATCTGGTCCTGAAGGCAGTCTTCGGAATGTCCCTTTCACGAACTCGAACCTGATGATATCCGGACCGTAAGTCAATCTTGGAGAAATATCTGGCCCCTTGTAACTGATCAAACAAATCATCTATTCTGGGAAGCAGATACTTATTCTTGACTGTAACCTTGTTCAACTACCGGTAGTCTATACACATGCGGAGGGTGCCATCCTTCTTTCTCAAAAACAGAACTAGCGCACCCCAAGGTGAAGTACTCGGCCTAATAAAGCCCTTATCTAACAGATCCTTCAGCTGCTCCTTTAGTTCCCTGAGTTCAGCAGGAGCCATATGATACAGAGGGATCAATATGGGCTGAGTTCCTAGTAGCAAATCAATTGCAAAATCTATTTTTCTTTCTGGGGGAATACCAGGTAGCTCATCTGGGAATACGTCGGGGAATTCATTAACCACTGGAATAGACTAGAGAGTTGGAGGCTTCACCTGCACTTCCTGGACTCTGACTATGTGGCAAATGCATCCCTTAGCTATCAACTTCCTTGCCTGAGGGTAGGAAATAAACCTTCCTTTTGGCATAGATGTACTGCCCTTCCACTCTCGTACTGCCTCCCCTGGAACGTGGACTCGAACCTCTTGGTCCAGCATTCTACATTGGCATAGCACGACACTAACCAATCCATACCCATAATGGCATCGAAATCAATCATCTCTAATTCTACCAGATCTACTGTGGTTTGACGATCAGCAACCTCTACTATACACCCTCGATAAACCCTTCTGGCTATGATGGATTCACTGACGGGTGTAGATACTAAAAAGGGTTGCTGAAGCAACTCTGGTACAGCACTGAACTTTCGCGCCACAAATGGGGTAATGTACGACAAGGTAGATCCTAGATTAATCAATACATAAGCAGGGTGAGAGCAAATAGTCATTATACCTGTTACCACATCTGGAGATGCCTCTGAGTCCTGCTTCCCTGATAATGCATAGGTACGGCTTGGGCCCGTACCTGAACTAGAGGCCCCTGATCTGCCTCAGCCTCTGCCTGCTGGGACTGAGGGCCTACGCCCTACCGAGGCTGCTGGAGCTCGTGGCCCTGCTGACAGCCTGTCCTATCTGTCTCGGTTACCCTGACCCCTGTCTGGACAGTCTCTCATCATATGACCCTCCTTCCCGTATATATAACACCCTGTGGAGCCATATCTGCAATCCCCAGTGTGGAGCCAGCTGCAAATAGGGCAAGGTGGGGGTGTATACCTGCTCTGCTCTGCCCTCCTCTGCTGGGGTGAATCTACCATTCGTGAGCTGCCGTCGGACTCTGACTTCCCTCGGCGACTGAATCTACCCCTCTGCTGTTGTGATGGAGGTGGGGGTCTAGGTGGCCTATCTGACAATTGTGGACTAGGCCCTCTCCAGATCTCCCCCTATATCTCATCTGATCTATCCCTGCGGCGCTGTTCCTAAGTTATTCGTCTGCTATCCTATTGCCGCTGTCTAAGGCCCTCAATTGTCTGGGCAAAGGCCTACACCCGAGCAATATCCATATCTTCTCGCAGTGTAGCTGTCATGCATGTCTCAATATATTCTGGGTTCGGACCCATAATAAACCGGTGGACTCTATATGGCATGGTATCCACAAAGGCTGGAGCATAGCGGGCCAAGGAATCGAACTGCAGGGCATACTCCCATACACTTCTCGCCCCCTCCTCTAAGTGTAAAAACTGGTCCATCCAATCTTGTCGAATTTCTCGTGAAAGATAACGGTCCAGGAGAGCCTCTAAAAAGATGGACCAGGTCGGAGGGGCAACATCTCTCCCTCGAGACCTTTCCCAACTCTCGTACCATAACACAAAAATATCCCGTAGTCGGAATACCGCTAACTCAACCGACTCTGTAGATGTCACATGCATGACTCGGAAGATTTTCTGCATCTGATCCAGGAAGTACTGGGGGTCCTCTGCCTGATCCGACCCTATGAACTGTGGGGGACCTAGTGCAAAAAATTCTCGAACCCTTGAACTGCCAGGCCCACCTTATGATTCTGCTGTTATGGATGGCACTGACTGGCGCTGAGTAGCCATCATTTGTGCCAACATAACTACTGCACTTTGAATTTCCTGGTAAGATAGTGTAGGTACAGGAAATGTCGGAGGTAATGTCGTCCCATGTAGCTCCTGGTGGGGTGGGGACTGCTGTGAAGGTCGAGATGATGTCTTTGTATCACCCTCGGATCGGGATGATTCTAAATGAGGCTGAGGCATCCTGCTGGTTCCTTCTCCTACTGCGGTATCCAATCTTCTACCTATGACAGGATGTCGCTGGTCTGCCATTTTATCTGTAAACAAAGAGTATGATAAGCTTTAGGGACTCAACCCTATATTGTACATCTCTATAGCACGACTAAATATGAAGAAAAAGTAACCATCCTATCATGCCTTGCAGCCTCCTGCCTATGGTATGTGGTGCACAACACATCCATAGACAAGAATCTACTTAGCACGGCTTGCAGACTCCTTAGGATACGACCGGCTCTGATACCAAGTTTGTCACACCCCGCTTTAGGAGATATGACTGGCACTTGGTTCCCTACTAAGACCTAGACTGCTGGACTACTGAGCCTAAGCACTTCTGGTGCCAGGCGGCTCTACCTCTGGATTCATGGAACTAACGGGCTATATAATGACTATAAATATAGGCTCCAGCCGACTAGGCCTACAGCCTCCTGTAAGACAACAACAACTAACCAGAATAATAGTAGTATAAAGGAACCTATGCGGGCCGACAAGGCCACCATGCTGACTAGTTTCACTGAAACGCTAAATCGAATGCTAAACTACTTTGTGACCGACAAGGTCACCAACTATTAATTGAATAAGGCCCCACACGGCCATCATAAACAAACTAAAACATAGACACGACTTCACACGATCGGTACAACTAACCACAGGGAATATACAATCTGCAAGCCTCTAAGAATACTGATAAGATGGTCGGGATAGGGCCCGACCTACCCGTACTGTACAACAAAAGAAAAGGAATAAACCTCTAATTGTCAAGCTCCGAATGACAGGAGCTGATGAATCTATGTGTTGACTGGAATTACGAGGGATCGGCTCCTCGTATATGAGTACCTGCAGGCAAGTAATGCAGCGCCCCCAAACGGGCGTCAGTACAACTGGTACTGAGTATGTAAAGCAATAACTAAACATAACTGAAAATAGACAGTAATACTGATAGTTACTGAATAACAGAAGATGGCTAAGGCTGTCTGGGATGGAAGAAACTAAACTAAGCTTAATTGTACAAGAGAGAAGGTGAGAATCATACCTGTCAATGCGACGTCCTGCTATCTATCAATTTAATAAATAACACATATAGCATACAAGAACCTATACCAGCCTCCATAAGTTGGAAGGTACCAATCAACATCCAATCTATATACCCCTACCCGGGTCGCCATCCAAAAATAACAATTCACTCCACTCATCTAGTAACTATGAGCATCTCGTCGGCCCCCTGGGTATGAAACTTGGGCTCTCTGGGCCCCTGACTATAGCTGTATCTGAGTCCGGAGGACTCCTATAAACTGTAATCTGAGATCTGTGATCTGTAATTTGTGCCCTGGGCGCAAACGCTCGACAGGAGTATGCTATAATGCTGATTAGCCTGCTATGGGGAATGCTGCATCCCATCTTCGTCCTCTAGCTGACGGCATGCCACTCCTTGAAGTGACGTATCCTTACCCTCTGGCGGGTGAGTCGACACAGCTATTAACCCTGGGGCGGCAAGGAAGCTCTAAGGGTGCCCACATAAAACAATCAGGTTTCTACAAGCAGCAATAATCACATATAACATGTATAATAAATCTGATAATATTGTCCATGATTTGATATTCTATTCTGAATCTCTTGCTGAATTAAACTGAATATGATACTGAGTTATACTGAGTCTGGAATAATATCTCGCTGTCTGATACTAATTTACTGACTTTTATTCTGCATATGGTATAATAACTCAGACATGCTTACTGAATTCACGCTGGGAATAATACTCAGCTTCTGAAACTTTCTTCTGGAATTTACTCTATTTTACTATGCTAGAATTACTAGCTTGCTGAAGAAACTAGCTTTACATACCTCAGTTACTAACTTCTTTGCTAACTGGTGTAGCTCGGCCAATATCCAGCTATTTCTTCCAACTACGTTCATATTTATAGCAATTAGAACTAAATTCATCAATATTCTGGAAGAAAACACTACTTTGAATACATATATAGTCAAACTTTGACTTACCGAAAAACAGCCGAAAACTCATTATTTCTCGGAAGTCCAGAAGGGAGAAATACCCACTTTAGGGCTAGGAGTATATTGACACTAATTTAGAGCAATTTCACTTACCTTAGCTCGGTGAGACGGTGATTCGCCGGCTGAATTTCACGAAACTAACTCCGTAGGAATGCTCCCTGCAGCTTTATATTTCGCTACCCGAAGTTAATTTGAGTTTGGACCACGTTTGGCGGCGTAATTGAATGAATATTTATAGGAACCCTTCTTCTCTCTCCCTCTCATGTCATTTAAACATGGATAAATGACTTAAAGTTTAAGGTGAGGCCCTTTATATACTTGCAGCAAAATACATGGCAACGTGGCATGCTAGCCAACGCGCCGTTTTGGCTCCGTGCCACTTTGCCCCTTTGGGCAACGCGGTTCGGCCTCCTCTTGCGAAATTCCAACTTGGCACTGGTTCGGCCTTTCCCTGGGCCCTTTTCTCGCACGTATGGAATTCTAAAACTCTTAACCAACATGCGAACATGCCATCTAAATGTCAAGAATTTACGGGGTGCAACACAAACTAACCTGTTCTGGCTCGTTTACTCTCTCTCTATCTCCTTCAACTTTTCTGCCTCTATCTGCTATGCATGAATGATGACATTGGAGAGGTCTATGTATTTAATAAGCATGGTGGTCCTGCATTCCTTAACCACCATGTATGAGACTCTATTAACAAATTTAAGCATGTGAGCCCTCGGCTCAAAAACTATTTCTAGAGCATATCTTGATATCTGAGTGAACTTCTGTGCATATTCATGTACTGTCATGTTGCTCTGCCTCAAGTTCATAAATGCGGCAGCCTTAACTTCCCTCAACTCCCGTGGAAAAAACTTGTCTAGGAATGCCATAACGAACTCATCCCATTCCACTAGACCTGCACCATTTTGCCTTCGTTCCTCCCATTGCTTGTACCAAATCTAAGCTACCCCTTTCAGCTGGTAGCTTGCCAGATCAGCATTTTCTGTAGCGGTAACACCTATGATTTGGGTGATTTTTTGCACTTTGTCATGAATTCCTGTGGGTCTTTATCAACCTTAGACTGAAGTGCTGGGGGATTCATCTAAGTAAAATCTCAAACTCTAGTAGAAGCTGCAAACCCATTTGTATTCACTGGCACCACGACCTGGCGATTCACCTGGTTGGTCACTACATGAGCCAGCATTTGGATAGAACCCCAAAATTCTGCATGGGACACCTGATCGTTCTGAGGGGCTGTGAGAGCTGGTGGGGTTGGCTAGTTAGCATTTTCGGTCCTCCTTCCATTTCCCCTTTTTGGAGGCATTATTAACTAAAAAGGATAAAGCATGAGTTAGGAGGATAATTTCAGAGATTAAACTCTATGTACTATATGAATTTTGCAGAGAAGGGAATTTTCATAAAAACTCCTTGTAGCCTCCCTCTCATAAGTGTGGCGCGCTTCACACCTATGAAAAGGACTCTACTTGACGCGGCTTTAAGACATCCTAGGATACTCTAACCCTAATTCTCTAATACCAAGTTTTTCACGATCCGAATTCACACCCTGAATGCAAAATGGTACTTAGAGTCATAAGTGACCCTAAGCAAACCCTGGTAGAGCATATCCTACTAAAAACCGATCTGCTGAGAATAATCATAAAAGAGTGAATGTTGATAAAAGAAATAACTACTACCGAATTACATTATAATCTGATCATACAGTCAAAACTCAAACTGAATATATAACACTCTCTTAAAGCCTTCTAAAAAATTGAACTGATGAGTTGCTGGGACAAGCCCCTAGCTAACTCTAATATCTGAAACTAAATAAGGAAAAATATAAATGAAAATGACACTCCGACCCTTGGAAGATGAAGGCTCACTAATGAAGCTGCTGGAAGTCATCGAGTGACTAGTTGTAGTGCTGGGCCTAGGTACCTGAGCCTATATCATAAAACGATATAGCATATAAAGTATGTATCAGTACTTTGAATGTACTGAGTATGCGAGAAGAAACTAAAACATATATATACTAAGTAATTGTAAGATGCACTAAAATACTATAAAAATAGATTGAAATCTGAAGAAACTGAACTGAACTAAAAATTATAACTAAACTGGACTAAACTATACTATGCTATGGGAGAGACAATAATCGGCATGTAACCACGTGAACTAAATGTGTAGTATGATACATGCCCCCCATCGGAAAAGGCCCACTATAGCTTGCCAGGGTATAGTAGCTGAACTGAGTGATCACTGTCTGGAACCCATTCTGGCTAATAACCTATGGGGGAAACGTAGTTCAAGGAACTTGGGTGCGCTAAACACCGACCCGCTCGGTGCTAAGTTCTACTCCCACTGGAAATCCTAAATGTGTCTAACTGTGCTGATAGCTCGAGACTGATGTCCTAAGACTTAAGTTAGAACTACTTATCTAAAAGTGTTCTGAGAGTATAAGAACCTAAAAGAAACTATGTTCTAAGACTTATCAGAGCTGCTTTATCTAAAAGCGTCGTAACAGTCTAAAGAATGACTATTATGCTGATAAACTGATATTAATAAGTTTACTAAATTTCTAAAAGACTTATAATAGTCAAACTGATCAGCTGACATTTCTGTAGAATAGTAGGTATACTGAGTTTTGGTTGAGATTCTGAGACTGGATATGCCAAAATATTAACTTCTATTCAAGTATCTGTACTAATCATTCATAATTTAATTAAAATCTACCATAGCAGAATAACATTTATGTTTGAGTTCTAAATCAAGCAAGCTTTCCTCATAATCATACTAAAGATCGAGACTAAGAATGAAAAATAAATAAGTTGAACTAAGGCATGAATTTTATCTAGGAATAACCATGTAAAGTTAGGGAATTAACAAGATTTAAGGAGTCTCTTATCTAACTGAAAACCCTATCAACAAATCTTTTGCTGGGCTAGATTTTAGAAAGTTCTTTTTTGAAATTAAATTGGGACACAAGGGGGAAAGGAACCCTTGTTGAATTCCCATATACCTGAAGGAGTAAATCCCCAGAGAAAATCCTTAAGAATATGAGAAGGAAAAGATGCCTTAGCTCCTGACTTGAGAGAAAAGTCTAGAACTTTTACATACTAGTCTGAAAGAAAAGTGAGAAGTGAGGGAGGAAGATTGATCAATCCCCCCAAACCCCTATGAAAATACTCCAAAATAACGTAGTTTGGGAACTAAAATAGCTGAAAGTTACAAAAATGCCCCTAAGGAAAAGTTTGAAAATCTGCCCATCAGGATCTAACTGGTCACACAATGAGTCATTGGTTGAAACCACGACTCGTTGGTGGTAGTCATTGTTTCTGGTTTGGAAATTTCCCTTTTCTAGATTCACATGACGGATGATACAATGACTCGTTGGTTGTACCAATGGGTCATTGCCACCACTCATTGTCATTACTATACATCCTAAATAGGTATTGGGTTTTTTGTCAGTTTTGATATGTTTTCAGTCGTTCCCTGATAAGTTGAACCTTCTACATGGCCTCATGTACTGAATCGGGTCCTATTAAGGTAGCTTCACCGACCTCATACCACCCTATAGGAGACCTGTACCTCCAACCATATAATGCCTCAAATAGGGCCATTTGAATACTGGAGTTGTAGCTATTGTCGTATGCAAATTCAATGAGATGTAGGTGTTCATCCCAAGTGCCCTTGAAGTCGATCACACAAGCTCTCAACATATCCTTTAAAGTCTGAATGGTCCTCTCAGCCCGGCTATCTGTCTGTGGGTGAAAAGCTATACTGAGCTTGATTTGAGTACCAATCCCTTTCTAAAATGACTTCTAGAAATACAAGGAGAACTGAGTACTCCTATCTGAGATGATGGACAAGGGAACCCCATGCAGTCTGACTAACTCCCTGATGTACAGTCTAGCGTAGTCCTCTACTGAGTCTGTGGTCTTAACTAGTAGAAAATGTGTTGACTTAGTCATCCAGTCTATAACCACCCTAATCAAGTCATGCTCTCACTGAATATGAGGTAAGCCTATGATAAAGTCCATGATCACTTCTTCCCACTTCCAAGTAGGAATACTAATATCCTGAGTCATACCCCCAGGTGTCTAATGTTCAACCTTGATCTGCTAGCAAGTTGGACACTTAGCCACGAATTCTGCAATATCCTTCTTCATGCCATTCCACCAGTAGACTTCCTATAGATCACGGTACATCTTGGCGACACCTAGGTGGATGGAGTACCTGGTGCTGTGAGCTTCTAGTAGTATCCGCTGCCTCAAATCATTTACATCTAAACACACAACCTGCCTTGGTAATTGAGCACACTATCTCCCCCTTTGGAGAATGCTTCCACCTCTTTCCTTAGGACTGCTTCCTTCAGCTTGAGCAAAATTGGGTCTTCATCGTGCTTTGACTTAACCTCCACCATTAGGGAGGATTTTGACCCACTCTAGACTACAACTCCACCTTCTGTTGAGTCAACCAACTGGACCTCTAACTGAGCCAGTCTGTGAACATCTCTAACCAGCTCTTCCTTACCATTCTCAACATGAGCAACACTCCCCATAGACACTCTGCTGAGGGCGTCATCCACTATGTTGGCCTTACCTAAGTGATACAAAATACTTATATTGTAGTCTTTCAACAACTCTAACCACCTTTTCTGATGCAGATTTAGGTCTTTCTGGATGAAAACATATTGTAAACTCTTGTAATCAGTAAAAACATCTACATGAATCCCATAAAGATAGTGCCTCCAAATCTTCAAAGCGAACAATATTGCTGCCAATTCAAGATCATGAGTTGGATAGTTATTCTCATGAACTTTGAGTTGTTTGGAAGCATAAGCTATAACTTTACCATGCTACATCAGAACACAACCAAGGCCAACTTTGGAGGCATCATAGTAGATCATAAACCTGTCTGAACCTTCTGGTAGAGTCAGAACTAGGGCTATGGTGAGTCGAGTCTTCAGCTCCCAAAAGCTCTTCTCACATGCATCAGACCACTGAAACTTTGCTTTCTTTTGAGTTAGTCTGGTCAAAGGGGAGGCAATAGAGGAGAACCCTTCAATAAACTGTCTATAATAGCCGGCTAAGCCCAAGAAACTCCGAATTTCTGATGGAGAAGTGGGCCTTGACCAACCTTTGACTACCTCTATCTTTTGAGGATCCACCTGAATACCCTCTTTGGAGACCACATGGCCGAGGAAGGCAACTGATTTCAATCAAAATTCACACTTGCTAAATTTGGTGAACAACTAGCAGCCCTTGAGAGTCTGCAAAACTATTCTTAGATGATCTGCATGCTCCTCCTCTATTCTGGAGTACCAAAATATCATCTATAAAGACAATAACGAACATGTCCAGGTGTGGCTTGAAAACCCTGTTCATTACATCCATAAAAGCTGTAGGAGCATTGGTTAGTCCAAAGACACAACTACAAATTAGTAGTGATCATACCAAGTTCTATAGGCTATTTTTGAAATGTCGCATTCTCTGACCCTAAGCTGGTGGTATCTTGATATGAGGTCTATCTTGGAGAAACAACTAGCTCCCTGAAGTTGGTCGAACATGTCGTCAATCCTAGGTAAGGGATACCTATTCTTGGCTATGACTTTGTTTAGCTGACGATAGTCGATGCACATTCTGAGTGCACTATCTCTTTTTCGCACGAATAGGACTGGGGCACCCCATGGAGAGATACTGGGTTTGATGAAGCCCTTTTCTAGAAGGTCTTTTAACTATTCCTTCAACTCCTTAAGCTCAACTAGAGCCATTTGGCGAGATGAGAGGTGTGGAGTCCTTTCCATAACACCAAAATTCTGGTGCTATGGATGGCATGGAGCCTTAGAGCATTCCATACTTAGAGAAAGTTTTCAAAATTCTAGTGAGATAGATGGGGTTGGGCGCCAGAGAGGTTCTAGAGCAATAAAATTTGGGAAACTCCTTGGTGATATGGTGAGAGTGGGGCAACAAAGGTGTTAGAAGTGCAGAAAACTGGCTAAGTCCATGGTGAGATGGATGGGCCAGCGAACTAAACCCATTCTGAAGCTATTCTTTGGAGGAAATTTGACTAATTCTATGGTGATATAGGTGGGGCGGTGCGTCAGACCCATTCTAGAGTTGAAATTATTGACTTTAAAGCTAAGTGTTGGAGGGCAGAAGCGTTATTTGAAGGCTCAACTATAAATACATCCTCTAGGGAATTTGTTAGGCATCTTTGGATCATTTTTACATTTCGTATTTCAGTTGTGGAGGCTCTTAAGCCGTTAGGAAGGAAGACAAAGTTCTAAATTAGATTTCTCTTCTTTACTATTTTACTTTGAATGATGATGATTAAGTATTTGTTTTTCCACTTCTCTATGAGTGGCTAAACTCGTACTCTAGGGTTTTGGCCATGGTTGATGGCTGCTTGTTTGAAAGAATGATTTAATCTAGATTCGGTTTTTCTTTAATGACTGTTTGTATTTACTTGTTTTAATTGCTTATTTATGAGACTGATCACCTTATAAGTAAATATGTTGGCTTCTTATTGAACTTGGGAAAGGGAATCGAAAGGGTTAAAGGTAAATACAGAACAAAAATTCAAAGACCCGTGAACCCATTGGTGAGAGGATACAAGTTGTTGTTAAGGATAGGAATATACTGTTCAACCCTGTTTAGTTGAAATACAAGTAGGCATAATTGTCGTTTCATGTTTCTCCTACCACCTTAGGGATATAGGCGTTAGGGTTCATAAAATAGTCCTTGGATACTAGGTATAGTGGCAATGAATTGGATAGTAACTTGCAACTAGCAACCATAGAAAGAATCATTCTAGTGTAATCACGTCTTGAAAATTGAACTTGAAACCAAACAAGTGCCATTTCCCTGGATTTTCATCATCATTGAAGTAAAACCAAGCTTGCAACCGATTTAGTTAAATTTAGTTTTAAAGCTTTAAGTAGTTTAATTTCCCAAAACATTCCCCATTTCAACTATTTTGTTAGAACAACAAAATAAAGTATAACCTTATAATGATTGAGTTGACAAGTCTCTACAGGTATGATAATCGAGGCTTCCAGTCCTATGTTACTTGATGACCACGTGAGCTTGCATGCACTTGGGTGACATCACTGACCAAACCCAAAACAACTATGCCTGCCCAGACGACACTCCCCCGGATGATTCTTGCCACACTTAGGACATGCTAGGAAAGTGCAGCTGCTAGAGACATGGCTCTGGGACTAAGAGACTAATTCCCCGCCCATTCTATCCTTATCGGGCTTGGATGATAAATCTCTGTCTGAGGAAGGTGCTGGAGGCCTATGTTGCTGCTACTTGGTGTGATTACCACCACCTGACCTTTGCTGGGAGTACTCAAACTGACCTGTTCTGGCCTGTTTGCTCTCCCTCTCTATCTCCTTCAACGTTTCTGCCTCTATCTACTATGCATGAATGATGAGACTGGAGAGCTCTATGTCCTTAATAAGCATGGCGGTCCTACATTTCATGACCACCAGGTCTGAGACTCCATTAACAAATTTGAGCATGTGAGCCCTTGGCTCAGCAACCATTTCTGGAGTATATTTTGATAGCTGAGTGAACTTAAGTGCATATTCCTATACTGTTATGTTGTTCTGCCCCAATTTCATAAATTAGACAGCCTTAGCATCCTTCAACTCCAAGGGAAAGAACCTGTCCAGGAATACCGTAACGAACCCATCCATTCCACTAGACCTACACCATTTTACCTTCCTTCCTTCCATTGTTTGTACCAAATCTGAGCTACCCCTTTCAGTTGGTAAGTAGCCATATCAACACTTTCTATAGAGGTAACACCTATGATTTGGGTGATATTTTGTACTTCATCAATGAATTCCTAGGAATCTTCATCAACCTTATACCCGTGAAATGCTGGGGGATTCATCCGAGTAAAATCTCGGACTCTAGCAGCAGCTGCAGACCCATTTGTATTCACTGACACCACAACTTACTGATTCACCTGGTTTTTCACCGCCTTAGCCAGTAGTGGGATAGCTGCCCGATATTCTGCGTGGGACACCTGATCATCCTGAGGGGCTACGGGAGCTAGTAAAGTTGGCCGGTTAGCATTTTCTGTCCTCCTTATATTTCCCCTTTTTGGAGGCATTATTAACTGAAAAGCGTAAAGCATGAGTTAGGAGGATAAGTTTAAAGATTAAACTCTACGTATGATAAGAATCATGAAGTAAATGAAATTTTCCTAAAAACACCTCGTAGCCTCCCTCTCGTAAGTGTGGAACGCTTCACATTCATGAAAGGGACTCTACTTGATGCGGCTTTCATACATCCAAGAATGCTCTAAACCTAATGCTCTAATATCAAGTTTTTCATGACTCGAGTTCACACCCTGGATGGGACACGGTACTAGAGTCACAAGTGATCCCAAGAAAACCATGGTAGAGTATATCCTACTAAAAACTGATCTTCTTAGAATAATCATAAAAGAGCGTAAGCTGATAAAGAAATAATTACTGCTGAATTAAATTACAAAATATGATCATACACTGAAAACTCAAAATGAATCTATAACACTGTCTGAAAGCCTTCTGAAAAGATGAACTGACGAGTTGCTAGGACAAGCCCCCAGCTAACTGTAATGTCTGAAACTAAATAAGGAAAGATAAAATGAAAATGACACTCTAGACCTCGTAAGATGAAGGCTCACCAATGAAGCTGATGGAAGTCATCGAGTGACTAGCTCTGGTGTTGGGGCTGGGCACCTAAGCCTATATCATAAAATGATATAGAATAAAAAATATGCATTCATACTTTTAATGTACTGAGTATGCGAGAAGATACTAAAACATACATATACTGAGTAATGGTAAGCTGCACTGAAATACTGTAAAAATAGACAGAAATTTGAAGAAACTGAACTAAACTAAAAATCATAACTGAACTGGAGTGAACTGTACTGTGCTATGGGAGAGACTAGAACCGACATATAACCACGTGAGCTAAACATGGAGTCCGATGTATACCCCCCATTGGAGAAGGCCCACTATACCTTGCCAAGGTATAGTAGCTGAGTTGAGTGATCATCGTCTGGAGACCATTTAGGCTAACAGCCTATGGTGGCAACGCAGTTCAGGGAATTTTGGTGCGTTGAACTCCAGCCCACTCAGTGCTCAGTTCTACTCCCGATGGAAATACAAAATGTGTCTAACTATGTTGCTAGCTCGAGATTGATGTCTTAAGACTTAAGTCAGAAATACTTATCTGGAAGTGTACTGAGAATCTAAGAACCTAAAAGAAACTAATATTACTGGGTTTACTGAATTTCTCAAAGGCTGATAATAGTCAAATTGAACAGCAGTCATTTCTGTAGAAAACTAAGTGTACTGAGTTTTGACTTAGATTCTGAGACAGAATATGCCAAAATATTAAGTTTTATTCAAGTATATGTACTAATCATTCATAATTCGATTAAAATATACTATAGCAAAATAACATTTTTGTCTGAGTTCTAAATCAAGCAAGTTTTTCTCAGAATCATACTAAAGATCGAGATTAAGAAAGAAAACTAAATAAGTAGAACTAGGGCATGAATTTTAGCTAGGAATAACCATGTAAAGTTAGGGAATTAACAAGATTTAAGGAGTCTCTTATCTAACTAAAAACCTTAGATGCAAATCTTTTGTAGGGATAGAATTTAGAAAGGTTTTTTTTCCTGAAATTAAATTAGGACACATGGGGGAAAGGAACCCTTGTTGAAGTCCCACATACTTGAAGAAGGAAATCCCCAGAGAAAAATCCTCTAGAATCTATGAAGGAAAAGATGCCCTAACTCCTGACTAAGAGGAAAGTCCTGAACTTTTACGAATGATTTGAGAGAAAAGTGAGAAGTGGGGGAGGAAGATCAATCAACCCCCCTTAATCCCCTGCAAAAATACTCCAAAACTATGTTGTTTAGGAACCAAAATAGCTGAAAGTAACAAAAATCCCCATAAGGAAAAGTTTGGAAAACTGCCCATCGGGATCTAATGGGTCACACAATGAGTCATTGGTTGAAACCACAACTCGTTGGTGGAAGTCATTATTTCTAGTCTGGAAATTTCCCTCTTCTGGGACTCACACGACAGATGACACAATGACTTGTTTGTTATACAAATGGGTCATTGCCACCATTCCTCGTCATTAATGTACATCCTAAACAGGTGGGACGGAACAACGAGTCGTTGGTTCCGCTCGTTGTCGGTGGGAGAGATTTGAACCAACTCTAGATATCCCCCAACTGATGGACAAGACGACCCATTATCTCAAACAACGGGTCTTTGTTTCCATCTATTTTCACTGGGGTGACTTGAGCATATTCTAGATCTCAGTTAATGGCTACATGGGACGAGTTGTTATATCAAACAACGACTTATCATTTGGCTCGTTGTCTAAGAGGAGGATTTAGCAAGTTCTAGATTGGGTTGCCATGACAGACTAAACGATGATACGTTACTAGATACAACAGATCATTGTATTGCCCATTGTATTGAGTAATGAGAATTACAGAGTTGACAATGACTCAGACAATGACTCATTGGTTGAGTCGTTCTGAGACAAAAATTTATGGTTTCTTTCTGGTTTTTCATGCTATGTCTAGGTTTTGGTCTAAGAAATTTTTGGGTGTTACAATATCTCCCTCTTGGGAATATTCGACCTTGAATGAAGGCTAAGTAAGCTTTAAGACTGGGGAAAGAGCTACAATCCCGAACTAAAACATATAAATTGATTTATGAAGGAGTGAATGACTCCGAACTGAGGAGGAATTTAGTACCTCATGCTGAAACTGAACGGGAAGGGAATAAGTGAGGCTACTTATCCATCATGTCTGTTTCTGCTTCCCATGTAGCTCCCTCAACTAGCTTGTTCATCCATAAGACCTTTACTGAAGCGACCTTCTTATTTCTCAGCTTACAAACCCGATAGTCTAGGATCTGATCTTGCACTTCTTCATAAGAGAGGTTGTCCTTTAAAACAACACTCTCTAGAGGTACTACTGAGGTCGGATCATCAATGCATTTCTTCAAAAAGGACAGCTGGAAGATTGGATTCACTGATGCTAGGTCTGCAAGCAACTCCAACTCATAAGCCACTTTGCCAGTGCGTCTCAGGATTCTGTAAGGGCCAGTAACCTGGGATTGAGCTTCCCTTTCTTTTTGAACCTCATTACCCCTTTCATAGGTGAAATTTTCAAGAAAACCCAATCATCCACAACAAACTCCAACTCTATTCTCCTTACATATTTATACAATTTCTATCACCTTTGAGCTATTTTCAGTCGTTCCCTGATAAGTTTAATCATCTACATGGCCTCATGTACTGAATCAGGTCCTATCAAGGTAGCTTCACCGATCTCAAACTACCTATAGTAGACCTACACCTCCTATCATATAATGCCTCAAATGGAGCCATTTGAATATTGGAGTGGTAGTTGTTGTTGTATGCAAATTCAATGAGAGGTAGGTGTTCATCCAACTGCCATTGAAGTCGATCAAACAAGCTCTCAACATATCCTCTAAAGTCTGAATGGTCCATTTAGCCCGACCGAAGTCTATTTCTCACTCGAGAGGGACTCTGGGAAGGTCTTCAGGGAACACATCAAGAAACTCACGTACAACTGGAACTGACTGAAGTGTCGGGGTTTTGAAAGTAGAATATTTGACCCTAACTAAGTGGTAGATGTAACCCTCAGCAATCATCTTCCTAGCCTTACGGTATGAAAAAAATTACCCTTAGGCACTGAAGTATTACCCTTCCACTCTAGGACTAGTTCATTAGGAAATTGAAACCTGACGACCCCGGTTCTGTAGTCAACTAAAGCATAACAAGAATGCATCCAGTCCATGCCAAGGATTAGGTCGAAGTTGACCATATCTAGCTCTGCTAGATCAACTGAGGTGACTTTATTCAACACATTGACCAGACAATTTCTATAAACTCGGCTAGCTCAATTAACTCACCAATCATAGTAGAAATTGAAAATGACTCTGAGAGGATTTTTGGACTTATATCAAACTGAACAGTAATGTTAGGAGTCATAAAGAAAAGTGTGGCTCCTAGGTCTAGTAAAGCATATATAGATCTATCTGAAAGATACTTAAAATACTAGTCACTATGACAGGTGAGTTCTTCGGGTCCTGTTTGGAGGATAAAGCATAAAATCAATTTTGGCGTTGACCGCCACCTGTACTTGAGGTAGTATCCCATGAGCTGGACGACCTGGCCAAGGTGCTAATATGGTCGACTAGGTCTTCCCCATCCTGCTGACGGGCAATCCCTCAATCTGTGACCCAATTGACCACACCAAAAACAACCATCCCCGCCTAGACAACATTCCCCCGGATGATTCTTGCCATACTTAGGACATGCTGGAAAAATGTAGCTACTAGAGAGATGGCTTTGGGATTGCGCGCCTGATGCCCCACCCCTTGTCCGGTGGTTTGGTATAGGTTAAAAACCGACACGCAAGTGCACGTGGTCAAACAAGTAATAAAGTGATTAAGTAAGCCAAGTATCGAACCAAGGAGACTCTGGATAAGTAAAATTGCTTAAGTATACTATATTCTAGCTTACTTCTAATTATGCTGACAACAACGTAACCAAAAGTTAAATAATTTTTGTTTATAAATTATATACTAAAACTATAAACAACTATTTACTGTGAATTGAAACTATGGATATGAGCATGCCAAGGTTAAGAACAAGTAATGAACTTGATTATCATCATCATTCGGTTATTCTTCTCTTCTAGTTGCTAGCCAAGAACATTAGCCTAGAGATTAAAACTCTCGTATTTAATCTCACTTTAGAATCATACACCATCCGTCTACATTTCTGTGATCAAATGCAATTTATGACCTAGCAATACAATTTCGGTTCCTAAATTGACTAATACGGCTTTCAAGTATATTTCTATCAGGAAAGCACATCAAAACCCAATTTTCCCAAATCAAGTTAAGAACAATACCCTATTAATTCACAACTTTCCAATTTCTTGCTCTCTCGAGTGAAATTGGACTTTTTAGATGTACATTAATGTCGGCCACACACTAATGCAGTAGAAACAAGAATTAATAGAACAACATAGAAGAAGAAGATGAAAAACCATACAATTCAATAATCAATATTCATCACCATTGTTCATAACCTCAGCAAGGAAGAGAATTAGCCACTCATTTGTGGATTAATCATCCTAAAACAAGTGTTAATCATACATACAATTGATTGAAAGAAGAAAGGAAGAGAGAAAATCCCTTAGCTTTTTCGTCCCTCAACTGCCTCTAACCCACGTCCTTGCTCCACCAAGTCTGAATTTATTAAAAGTAAGCCTAAGTGTTCTATTTATACTATTGGGAATTTTTCCCGGAATAACAAGCAACGTGTCACGGAGGCCAATGCGGAGCACTGCCTCCATCACACGGCGTGGACACGGACCCTTACTGGAAATCCAGGGTCCGGGAATATAGCCTCAACGTGGCACGAAGGCCAACGCGGAGGCTTATCTCCGTGCCACGGAGCTGTCGCGAGGCTTCACTGGAAATTGCCAATTAAATCACCCTCCAGGCAGTGTGCCTCCGCGATGGTAGCGTGGCACGGCTCCATCGCGGAGCCCCTTTACATTGCGCATTCCAATGTCTTTTCCATGCTCGCATCCAAGTCCAACTCCGATATTGTTCCAACATGCATTTTAGCTCCTAAAAATCATGTTTTACCTGCAAAACAATGCTAATCATGTTGGTTAGTATAAATTCACATTTTATTACCAATTACATGAAAATGTATACACATTGCATAACAAACAAGGCGAAAATGATAAGTTTGAGTATCACTTGGGCATATAAATCTGCCCAAGATCACTTACCCCACACTTAAATCCTTGTTCGTCCTCGAACAACACATACACAACTCATGCAAATTACATCCCAACCTTCGCCACTATGGTGCGACAATTTACGCTACGGTCATACCGATCATTCAATATTGTAAATCATCAAGAAAACATGCATGGTCTTAATAATGCAATGACCTTTAATACATCAAGACTTCCTAGACTTTAAGAATCAACCCTCGATATCGGCAAACTCATGCAAATCAGCTAATCAAGATATCTGACACGAAAATCAATCTTTCATCAAGCATGTGCCCTCACAACTCAAGAGAATCTTCCCCTTTATGTTCATGCAACACACAAACATTCAAGTAGGGGCATGTAGAAATTAATTTCACTCTCTCTCCCAAAAGAACTCACATGCATCATGTCATGACCCATAGGCTTGCCCTTAGTGTATTACTCCACTAATATAAGGAAATGCGATGTAAGATCACGTAGGACTTTAATGGGTTGTAATGGAATCTATGGAACTAGTACATATTGGATTAGCCAATAATAGTCACTAGCATCCTTAAGCGCCTTTTCAACACATTCCCATCGACTCATGAACATTGTTTCTCTCTTTTCTTTTTTCTCTCATCCCATTCATGCTTGTTTACTTTCGTATGGCCCATTTCATCAAACACACTTGACACAACAACAAAGGGTTTTCATGCACCTTCATTATCATTTCATTATAACAAGTGCCTCTTCAACCTCTTCTTTTCTTTCTTCACTCTGCTTTTCTTTTCTTTCCACTCTTCTCACTCTTTGACACTTCGGGAAAATTTTTCTTTTCTTAAGCGCTTAAGAGTTTTGTATAGACTTTACGGCTCTTGAAAAGAAGGAATAAAGCTTAGGTTATACAATTTTGGACAAAAGAAAGAAATAATCGGCTAAAGGCTCAACGAGCTGACTAGGGTATACAGTCATATAAAAATGAGAGTATGACAAGAAAAAAAAATAGAAATTCTCGGTTAAAACAAAGAAATGCCTACATCCTTTCCAACACTACACCTCCTTCATTTCGTTTTGTACATACACCAGGAAAGTTCTAGACACTTCACAATAGCATGGAATAACAATACCTCACTTCACACATCATGCACATGCTCGATTCAAGATGCATTCACAGACTCTTTAATTAGCCAATTACATGAATTCAAAAATTAAGCCTCAATCACACCGAATCAAATTCTACAGCCTAGGTATCTCAACATATTTACAAAATTGCATGCTTTCAAACGAATCACTTTTACATTTTGAACATCAGTTACAACACGCAACCAAAATTTCACAACCATCTAGTAACTACAGGTTCAGTGATGCAATCCACCAAAGAAAGAAAAAAACCTAAAACTAATTAAAATCACTACTCCTACCGACTAAATTTCCCTTAAGACGGTCGTCATCCATCCATCATAGGGAACGGTCACTAACTATGACGTCGGTTCAATGAGACTATCCTCGGTAAAAGAACCGAAAACAAACTCCGAGAAACCCAAAAATAAAAATCGAAAAATTTTGCAACACATCGATCATTTCGATGGAAAAGTATTTACAAAAGAATTTAATATGTACAAAATATTTTCGCAAAATTTTGAAAATTATCGATCATTTCGATAAAGAAAAAAAAATATTTACAAAATTTACAAAATATTTACATTGGAAACCACAACCTTTCACAACACACATCAATTACCACAAAAATATGTACCTATACAGATACAAACCAGTTTGCACTCACAACCACAGGGAAACATAAACATACATACAAAACAAAGGAAGAACATACAGCAAATCAGCCCAGCCCCTGCACCTAGCTACTCCCCACCCCACACTTAAATCGAACACTGTCCCCAGTGTTCACAAAAATTAAAAAGCACAAAAATTTCGGGTGGTGGAACTCCCTGATCAGTCGAAATATTTGACTTCTTCATCCGGTGCTGCTGCCTCATCGCCCATGTCCGAGTCACCTCCATCGTCGTCATCGGACTCCACATCAGAGTCCTCCCGACGTGTCTCCTCGTCCGTGGGGACATCATCGTCAATGGGCTCAACGAAGGCTGGCCCCACTTGGCACAAAGCTCTGGCGTTCTCGCCAAATGGGTAATCGAGCTCCGGCTGCCATAACTCTTCCTCTGTGGCTGGTCTCACACCAATCCGAAGCTGAAGCATCTGCATACCAAACATTCGTGCCATGTACTGATCGTCATGAGCATGTCGCTCGCCCAGTGTCAGCACTGGCCCGTGTGTGGTGTCGGGGGCCTTAGTTTTTGTCACATCAAAGGCCCTCCGCTCCAACTGCGGGATGTAGTCCAAAGCCTCTTCCTCGACGTCGAGGCCCCGGAGAAAGGTGGTGATGAGTCCGCCGAACCCATACCTGTGGCCTTGGTGTAGTCGGGCTCTCTTCATGGTGGATATATTAACCGCCCCAACATTAATCTCTAGCCCTTTCATCAGGGCATACACCAGGCACACTCGGTCCCGGCTCACATCCGTCATGTGAACCCCCGGGATTAAGCACGAACACACTATTTTCAGCCATATTCTGGCCTCCCTGTTCATCTGCGAATAAGGCAGAGTCTGGTGGTAACCCCTCTCCTTATGTCTGCTCCATCAGGCTGTGGACCGAGCCCCACACAAAGTGCGTCTGATATCAGCGTATGGTGGGGTGATGTTCAGCTGGCGAAGAACGTGGGCGTCTGTGTCCTGCGCTCCAATGATGGCATTTAATTTCTGGGATTCCAGAGTGACAATCTGCCCTCTGATTTTTATTGTGTGGCTTCTGATGGTCGGGTTCCAATTTGCATAGAACTCCCGGACTAAATGTAGGTTGCACTCCTTGGGCTCCTGAAATATGAAGCTGAGCCCAGCTGCCTCAATCCTTTACACAATACGGGGGAACTCCTGTGCTAGTGGTTCCCGTGCAATATGCTCCTCAGGGAAGTACTTACTCTCCTTATGTTTAGCGTACCACTTCTTCCCTTCATCGGTCACCCACCTCGTTCCGTATTGGCGGCGCTGGCCGCGCGGAACAGCTGGTGCAGCTGGGACTGCAGTGCCCAGTCTCAGTCGTTTTCTCCCGGTGCCTGAAGTAGAAGCACCTTTACCCTTATCCTGCCTACTAGCCATTGTACCTGTCAACATAAATAAACAAGCACAATGTCAAGCTAAATACATGTTAACTTCAGCTAAGGTCGGGTTAAACTAAGTTTACCCCACACTTAGTCCTTAGCTACTTTTACGATACTCCGGCAAGGATCACTTTATTTACACTAAAACAACTATACAATTTATTGCTTAGTGCGTTTACAAAAAAATTTCGATAGTATAACTTTTAGCGTACTACTCAGACTTCATACAGCTAATCCCAATCCTACCATCGCTAGCAATTCAACCATCACACTTAGCAACGAAAACAACAAACAAAAACAACGACAAAAATTCTATATACATACAAATCCAAATAACCAAATCAATTTGAACAATTTTTACTTTTTCCCAAAAATAGAGAATTCGTCGTCTATTACCTTCAAACAATATTTACCACGACTATCTCAATTAACAAACACACCCCGACATATAATTCACCAATTTAGCAAGTTACCCAATTCGATTTCAACAACCCAAGCCCTAGAATTCAATTTTACAATCACATTCGAATCATTCACGCAATCGACAAGTTCAAACGCTAATTACAACATTCCGATCATCTATGAATCAAAGAATAATTCAATATCATGCTAAATTGCTACTTAGGGTGATTTATCTCACCTCCCATGCTCAAATTCAACTGAAATCGACAAAAACTTGAGAGAAACGAGGAAAACATACCTTTACGTTGAATAACCGACGAAACTTGACAAATTGTTTGCTTAGTAGCGTGGCACATTGGTTGGGAGAGGGAATTTAGGTGTTTGGTCACGGAGAAGAGAGAAAATGAAGGAAAAGAGGGGTTTTTCGGGGGTTAAAAAGAAGAAAAACACGCGGGTCACCCGGCAACCCGGTGTGACCCAGCACTGAATATAGGGCAACGTGTCACGGAGGGTAACGCAGAGCCCCTCCTCCGTGACACGGAGCCAACGCGATGGCTCACTGGAATTTTTAAAAAATTCAGATTTAACCTCAACGTGTCACGGAGGGTAACGCGGAGCCCTTCCTCCGTGACACGGAGCCAACGCCCCAGTGCACTGTCTCTTCATTTTATTCATTTTTTCATACCTTGCCTTTTCCTTCCCGATTCCATGCATATTTTTCTCCATTTGACCTGAAAATCACCTTACTAAACAAAATTGGTTAGATTAATAGATTTCCCTAACTCAAATGAAAAATACTAACTAAAATGAAAAATTTGTACTAAATCAAGAAAAAGAAAAATTAAAATAAAAACTATTTACACTTTACTAAACAAAAGCAAGAAAAAAATATTTTTCACGGGTTGCCTCCCGTGCAGCGCCTGGTTTACCGTCGCGGCTCGACGTCCTTTATGCTCAATTATCTACTAGGGTGATGGATGATTTTTCACGATCATTGTCCTCCCCCCAGTAGTGCTTACATATCTGCCCATTTACCAAGAACGTAGCACTCCAATCTTCTTGCCACAGTTCTACGGCCCCGTGAGGGGTCATTCTTACCACTTCAAACGGTCCCGACCATTTAGACCTTAGCTTACAAGGAAACAACTTCAACCTCGAATTAAAGAGCAAAACTTTCTATCCCGGCTCGAAAATGCGATGCACCACATGCTTATCATGCCATCTTTTGGTTCTTTCCTTGTAGTACTTAGCACTCTCGTAGGCATGCCAGCGGAACTCATCAAGTTCACTGAGCTGCATTAGTCTCTTTTTGCCCGCCAGCTCTGAGTCCGTATTTAGTTTTCTGACAGCCCAGAAAGCTCGGTGCTCTAATTCCACCAGGAGATGACATGCTTTGCTGTAGACCAATCGGTATGGTGAAGTTCCAATCGGTGTCTTATAAGAAGTTCGGTAAGCCCACAACGCATCGTCGAGTTTGCTTGACCAATCATTCCGTTGTGTATTCACCGTTTTCTGAAGAATCTGCTTCACCTCCCTATTTGACACCTCTACTTGCCCACTAGTTTGGGGGTGGTATGTTGTTGCCACTTTATGGCGCACCCCATACTTGGCTAGTAATTTCTTGAAACTTGCATTGACAAAATGAGCCCCTCCATCACTGATAATGGCTCGGTGTGTCCCAAACCTTGTGAGGATGTGTTTTTTCACAAACTTCGTTACTACCTTGTTGTCGTTTCTGGGGCAAGCTATTGCTTCCACCTATTTTGACACATAATCTACAGCCACCAAGATGTAACGATTACCAAATGACGGTGGGAATGGACCCATGAAGTCAATGCCCCATACATCAAAGGGCTCAACTTCCAGTATATTCTGCAAAGGCATCTCTTGTCTTCTGCCAATTGATCCTGTACGCTGACATCTATCACACATTTTGACATACGCCATAGAGTCTCTGAACAGTGTTGGCCAAAAGAAACCTGATTGTAGAACCTTGTGCGCTGTTCTTTCGCCTCCGTGATGCCCTTCATACAACGAAGAATGGCAGCCCCTCAACACTTCTGCTATCTGACTCTCTGGGATGCATCTTCTCATCACCTGATTTGGTCCCTGTTTGAATAAATATGGCTCATCCCATACATAATATCGGCTGTCATGCCTCAATTTCCTTCTTTGTTGGTCTGTTGTTTCAGGTGGGTAGACTCCGCTCACTAGCAAGTTGACTATGTCTGCATACCAGGGAACTTCAGCTTCTCCCACCGCCAAGAGTTGCTCATCTGGGAATTCTTCATTTATGTTATCACTTTCCATCACATGCGACCGACTTTCCAGTCGTGATAGGTGATCTGCTACTTGGTTCTCGCTTCCCTTTCTGTCTCTGATCTCAAGGTCGAACTCCTGCAACAATAAGATCCATCTAATCAATCTGGGCTTAGCATCCTTCTTGTTGAATAGGTACCGAATAGCTGCATGATCGGTGTACACCACAACTTTCGAACCCACCAAATAAGACCTGAATTTGTCAAATGCAAACACCAAGGCTAGCATCTCTTTCTTTGTGACTGTGTAATTGCTCTGGGCCGTATTCAGAGTTTTACTTTCATAATAAATAGAATGGAAAATTCTATTTTTTCTTTGTCCCAATACGGCTCCCACAGCCACATCACTGGCATCACACATCAGCTCAAATGGTTGTTCCCAATCAGGAGAAGTAAGTATAGGTGCTTCGATCAATTTCTACTTCAACTTTTCAAATGCTGTAACACACTCATCATTCAACTCAAACTTTACCTCATTTTCTAGCAGTCTGCATAGTGGTCTAGAAATGTTGGAAAAGTTTTTGATGAATCGTCTGTAGAATCCTGCATGCCTCAGAAAACTGCGCACACCTTTCACTGACACTGGTGGTGGCAATTTTTCAATAACCTCGATCTTAGCACGATCGACTTCCAACCCCTTTTTAGATACTTTGTGGCCAAGGACAATCCCTTCCTTCACCAAGAAGTGGCATTTCTCCCAGTTTAATACAAGGTTGGATTCTTCGCATCGACCCAACACCCTGTCAAGATTCTGCAAACAAGTAGCAAACGAATTACCGAAAACAGAAAAATCATCCATAAATACCTCAACAAAATCCTCAACCATGTCATGGAAAATAGCCATCATGTATCTCTGAAATGTGGCGGGTGCGTTGCATAACCCAAACGGCATCCGCCTGAAAGCATATGTCCCATAAGGACAGGTGAAAGTAGTCTTCTCTTGATCCTCCGGAGCTATGGCTATTTGGTTATAACCAGAGTACCCATCAAGGAAGCAATAATACTCCTGTCCTGCCAACCTATCAAGTATTTGATCAATGAAAGGGATGGGGTAATGATCTTTCCTCGTGGCTTCTTTTAGCTTTCTGTAGTCCATACAAATCCGCCAGCCTGTGACGGTTCGAGTAGGGATCAACTCATTTTTCTCGTTGGGGACTACGGTCATCCCCCCTTTCTTAGGAACACATTGAACGGGGCTGACCCACTCACTGTCTGAAATTGGGTAGACCACACCTGCATCAAGCCACTTGATTATTTCTTTCCTTACCACATCCTTCATTGCTGGATTAAGTCTCCTTTGTGGCTGAACGGTTGGTTTGGCTCCTTGCTCCATGAATATCCTGTGTGTGCAGAAAGCTGGATTAATACCCTGAATGTCAGACATTTGCCAACCCATTGCTTTCTTCCTCTTTCTGAGGACACCCAATTCTGCCTTTTCCTGTGCCTCCGTCAAGTCTGCAGAGATGATAACTGGTAACGTGTCCCCCTCCCCCAAAAAGATATATTTTATATGGGGAGGCAATTATTTTAGCTCCAGCTTCGGTGCCTCCTCAACGGATGGTTTCGGCAAAGGCTCTAGAGATCTCATCAATGACTGGAATTCCTGTCTCCTCGGATGATTAGGTGCCCCATTCAACAATTGGACCATTCCACACGCCTCTCTATCCCCAAAATGATCAGAATGCGTTAACGCTCTTTCCAATGGGTCTTGAGATTCAACACCCTGCCTAATTTCTCCATGTTCAACCACACTAATTTCCGAAAGCTCCTCATTTATAGCTGGCAGCTTCATGGCTTTTAACACATCAAATACCTCTACCTGGTCATGTGCTCGCATTGTAAGTTGACCCGCAGCTACGTCAATTAATGCTTTTTCAGTTGCCAAAAAGGGTCGTCCCAAAATAAATGGGACTTCAGCATCTGGTTCAAAATACAGAACAATAAAATCAACCGGAAAAATAAGGGAGCCCACTTGCACCAGCACATCCTCAACAATGCCATCTGGCCTAGCTAAGGATCTGTCTGCTAGCTGCAAGATTACGGTTGTAGGTCTAGGACTCCCTAGACCTAACTTTCTGAATACCGAAGATGGCATCAGATTTATGCTCGCCCCCAAGTCACATAATCCACGAGCTCGGATACTCTGCCCAATAGTAAGCTGGATAGTAAAACTTCCAGGGTCTTTCAGCTTCGTGGGCAGTCTATTTTGGATCCGGGAAGTGCATTCCTCTGTCAAAGCTACCGTGGCATACTCAGTCAAACGACTTTTGTTGGCCACGATGTCTTTAATATATTTAGCATATTTTGGCACTCCCTGCAAGACATCAACAAGAGGTAAATTAACATGTACCTGTTTAAGCACCTCCATAAATTTCTTGAAACACGCCTCCTCCTTGTGTTTCTTGAGTCGTTGAGGGAACGGGGGTGGAGGCCTTTCTGATTCAGCTTCTTTGGTCTTCCCCTTATCCGCAAGTTGCTCTCCCTCAACATCTACTGCTCCTGACTTTTGAGGCGGTCTTTCCGATTCCACCTCCTTCAACTGCAAACCACTCCTCGTGGTCACCGCATTTACCTGCTTCGGATTAGGATCCGTGTCGCTAGGCAGTCCTCCTTTGGGCCTTGTGTTTTGGGCACTAGCAAATTGCCCACATTGATACTCAAGAGCCTTGGTCGCTAATTGATTATTCTTCACTTCGGCTGCCAATTTAACATAGTCAGCCTGCAATTGCGCCTGATTAGCGATCATGGTCTTGAACATTTCCTCAATGGTAGGTGATGGTGGTGGAGGAGGGGCATTGTGATTTCTGAAATGAGATTGGTAGTTCTGTTGCCCTCCTTGATTCCTGTGCATACCCTGACCCGAACTTTGGCCTTGTTGGTTGTTGCTACCCCACGAAAAATTTGGATGGTTCCTCCAATTTGAGTTGTAGCCACTACCAAACTACTGCTGATTTCTTTGTGCATTGCCCACAAAGTTAACCGAATATGGGTTCGCTCCACAGCACTCAGCTGAGTGCTCACTGCTACCACACACTTCACACCATATTTGCTGGACCGCATTGACTAAAGCTGAAGGCTGGTTCAAGTTCATATTGCTGAAGTGGTTGTTCAACTGATTCTGCAAGGCAGCTATCTGTGCAGCGATAGCTGTAAATCCATCCACTTCAAGCACTCCTGCTGCTTTCCTTGCTCCACCTCGAGATGAATCTGCATTTCATTCTGGATTGCCCTGTGAAATTCGGTTGAGCAAAGTGTACAGCTGCTCATAAGTCTTTTCCAACGCTTTCCCTCCAGCTGCTGAGTCTAACAAAATTTTAGTATGGGGTTCCAAACCCTCAATAAATGTGTGTTCCAACACCTCATTGGACTGATGATGATGAGGACAGTCCCGCAACATGGATTTAAATCTTTCCCAGGCTTGATACAAATTTTCTCCCTCCCTCTGTTTGAAACTTAGAATTTGACTTCTAAGTCTGGCGGTTTTACTAGAGGGAAAAAATCTTATCAAGAACTTTCGTGCTAGATCATCCCACGTTGATATAGAATTTGGAGGTTCAGCTTTTAACCACCTCTTGGCTTCACCAAGTAAGGAAAATGGAAATAGGGTGAGCCGAACATAATCAGGTGACACTCCAGCGGGTATATAAGTGTCATTTATCTCCAAAAAATTATGGAGATGTTGTTGTGGGTCTTCATGAGGGAGACCGGTAAATTGCCCGCTTGTGTGCAAAAGTTGCACCATATTCTGCTTTAATTCAAATCTCCCTCCAGGCTCTAGTTTGCGGATACTTGAATGTACATTGTTGGCATGTGGGATTGCCACCTCGCGAACCGGCCTTGCTGCTGCTTCGTCGGGCACTAACACTGCCCTAACAACCGGTGGATTTTGTTGCTCCATAATAGAGTGTCTGAGCAACTGCAGCTTCTTTTGTACAGCTTCTCTGCGTTTACTATGAAATTCACGTTCAGGCTCTGTATAAGATTCCACCAGCTCCTTGTCCTTTGCCAGTGTTCACAGAAATCAAGTCTGCAAAATACAGGCTAAGACCAAGTTGTCAACACTTAAGAAAATAAAACAAAAATACAGTAAATTTACACTTAACACAATTTCACCAATTGCCTAGTCTCCCCGGCAACGGCGCCAAAAACTTATCCGGTGGTTTGGTATAGGTTAAAAACCGACACGCAAGTGCACGTGGTCAAACAAGTAATAAAGTGCCTAAGTAAGCCAAGTATCGAACCAAGGAGACTCTGGATAAGTAAAATTGCTTAAGTATACTATATTCTAGCTTAGTTCTAATTATGCTGACAACAACGTAACCAAAAGCTAAATAATTTTTGTTTATAAATTATATACTAAAACTATCAACAACTATTTACTGTGAATTGAAACTATGGATATGAGCATGCCAAGGTTAAGAACAAGTAATGAACTTGATTATCATCATCATTGGGTTATTCTTCTCTTCTAGTTGCTAGCCAAGAACATTAGCCTAGAGATTAAAACTCTCGTATTTAATCTCACTTTAAATCATACACCATCCGTCTACATTTCTGTGATCAAATGCAATTTATGACCTAGCAATACAATTCCGGTTCCTAAATTGACTAATACGGCTTTCAAGTATATTTCTATCAGGAAAGCACATCAAAACCCAATTTTCCCAAATCAAGTTAAGAACAATACCCTATTAATTCACAACTTTCCAATTTCTTGCTCTCTCGAGTGAAATTGGACTTTTTAGATGTACATTAATGTCGGCCACACACTAATGCAGTAGAAACAAGAATTAATAGAACAACATAGAAGAAGAAGATGAAAAACCATACAATTCAATAATCAATATTCATCACCATTGTTCATAACCTCAGCAAGGAAGAGAATTAGCCACTCATTTGTGGATTAATCATCCTAAAACAAGTGTTAATCGTACAAACAATTGATTGAAAGAAGAAAGGAAGAGAGAAAATCCCTTAGCTTTTTCGTCCCTCAACTGCCTCTAACCCACGTCCTTGCTCCACCAAGTCTGAATTTATTAAAAATAAGCCTAAGTGTTCTCTTTATACTATTGGGAATTTTTCCCAGAATAACAAGCAACGTGTCACGGAGGCCAACGCGGAGCACTACCTCCGTCACACAGCGTGGATGCGGACCCTTACTGGAAATCCAGGGTCCGGGAATATAGCCTCAACGTGGCACGGAGGCCAACGCGGAGGCTTATCTCCGTGCCACGGAGCTGTCGCGAGGCTTCACTGGAAATAGCCAATTAAATCACCCTCCAGGCAGTGTGCCTCCGCGATGGTAGCGTGGCACGGCTCCATCGCGGAGCCCCTTTACATTGCGCATTCCAATGTCTTTTCCATGCTCGCATCCAAGTCCAACTCCGATATTGTTCCAACATGCCTTTTAGCTCCTAAAAATCATGTTTTACCTGCAAAACAATGCTAATCATGTTGGTTAGTATAAATTCACATTTTATTACCAATTACATGAAAATGTATACACATTGCATAACAAACAAGACGAAAATGATAAGTTTGAGTATCACTTGGGCATATAAATCTGCCCAAGATCACCCCTTCTATCCTTACGGGTCTTGGAAGATGGTGCACGGGCTGAGGAAGGTTTTGGAGGCCTCTGTTGCTGCTGCTGGGGGCGATTACCACTGTCTGACCTCTGTTGGGTGCACTCAAACTGTCACGCCCAGCCTTGGGAGGTATGACTTGCACATGGTGCCCTACTAAGACCTGGACTGCTGAACTACTGAGCCTAAGCACTTCTGGTGCCAGGCTGGCTCTAACTCTGGATTCATGGAACTAACGGGCTATATAATGGCTGTAAATATAGCCTTCAGCCGACTAGGCCTATAGCCTCCTGTAAGAGAACAACAACTAACCAGAACAACAGTAGTATAAAGGAACCTATGTGGGCCGATAAGGCCACCATGCTGGCTAGTTTCACCGAAACGCTGAATCAAATGCTAAACTACTCTGTATTTGGCAAGGTCACCAACTATTAACTGAATAAGGCCCCACACGGCCATCATAAACAAACTAAAACATAGACACGGCCTCACACAACCGATACAACTAACCACAAGGAATATACAATCAGCAAGCCTCTAAGAATACTGATAAAATGGTCGGGACAGGGCCCCGACCTACCCGTACTGTACAACAAAAGAAAAGGAATAAACCTCTAGCTGTCAAGCTCCGGATGACAGGAGCTGATGACTCTGTGTGCTGGCTGGAATTACGAGGGATCGGCTCCTCGTCTATGAGTACTTGTAGGCAAGTAATGCAACGCCCCCAAACGGGCGTCAGTACCACTGGTACCGAGTATGCAAAGCAATAACTAAATATAACTGAAAATAGACCGTAATACTGATAGTTACTGAATAATAAGATGGTTATGATCTTGGGCAGATTTATATGCGCAAGTGATACTCAAAAATACCATTTTCGCCTTGTTTATCTAGAAATGTGTATACATTTTCATGTAATTAGGAATAAAATGTAAATTTATACTAACCAACATGATTAGCATTGTTTTGCAGGTAAAATGTGATTTCGAGAAGCTAAAAGACATGTTGGACGATATCGGAGTTGGACTTGGATGCGAGCAAGGAAAAGGCATTGGACAGCATGATTTAAAGGGGCTCCGCAGATGGAGCCGTGTCACGCTGCCATCGCGGAGGCATTCTGCCTGGAGGGTGAAAATTCACCAAATTTCCAGTGAAGGTCCGCGTTTTCTCCGTGGCACGGAGCCAGTGCTCCGCGATGCACGCCGTGCCACATTGAGCGTGAATTCCCGGACCCCCAGTTCCAGTGAGGGTCCGCGTTCATGGCGTGTCGTGGAGGCAGTGCTCCGCGATGCACTCCGTGACACGTTGCTCATTATTCCGGGAAAAATTCCCACTAGTATAAATAGAACACTTAAGTTCATTTTTCATAATTCAAACTTGGTGGAGCAAGGACGTGGGTTACAGGAAGTTGAGGGATGAAAAGTTCAGGGTTTTTTCTTTCTTTCTTTCTTCTCTAATTCAATTGTTTGTATGATTAACACTCGTTTTATGATGATTAATCCACAAATGAGTGGCTAATTCCCTTCCTTGCTGAGGTTATGAACACTTGTGATGAATTTTGATTATTGATTATATGTTTTTTCATCTTTTTCTTCCATGTTGTTCTATTAATTCTTGTTCTTACTGCATTGGTGTGTGGCCTACATTAATGTACATCTAAAAAGTCCGATTTCACTTGAGAGATCACGAAATTGGAAAGTTGTGAATTAATAGGATATTGTTCTTTACTTGATTTGGGAAAATTGAGTTTTGATGTGCATTCAGGATAGAAATATACCTGAAAGTCGTATTAGTCAATTTAGGAACCGAAATTGTATGGCTAGAACATGAATTGCATTTGATCACAGAAATGTAGACGGATGGTTCATGATTCTTAAGTGAGATTAAATACGAGAGTTTTAATCTCTTGGCAAATGTTCTTGGCTAGCAACAGGAAGAAAAGATTAACCAAATTATGATGATAATCGGTTTCATTACATGTTCGTTTAACCTCAGCATGCTTTTATCCATAGTCTAAATTCAAAGTAGATAATTGTTCTTAGTTTTAGTATAAAATTTATAAAACAAAATATCCACTTTTTGGTTACGTTGTTGTCAGCATATTCAGAAGTAAAATAGAGTAAACTTGAGAAAATTGCACTTAACCCAAGTCTTTGTGGGATCGATACTTGGCTTACTAAAGCCACTTACTACTTGTTCGACCACGTGCACTTGCGTGTCGTTTTATATACCCATATAAAACCCCGAACAAGTTTTTGGTGCCGTTGCCGGGGACTTGGCAATTGGTGAATTAGTTTTAAGTGTTAATTTACTGTATTTTCATTTTCTTAAGTGTTGACAACTTGGTCTTAGCCTGTATTTTGCAGACTTAATTGCTGTGAACACTGGCAAGAGACAAAGAGCTGGTGGAATCTTATATAGAGCCAGAACGTATATTTCACAGTAAACGGAGAGAAGCTCTACAAAGAAAGCTGCAGTTGCTCAGACAAACTATTATGGAGCAACAACAGAATCCATCGGTCGTGAGGGCAGTGTTAGTGCCCGAAGAAGTAGCAGCAAGGCCGGTTAGGGAGGTGGCAATCCCACATGCCAATAATGTTACATCAAGTATCCGCAAACCAGAGCCTGGAGGGAGATTTGAACTCAAGCAAAATATGGTGCAATTGTTGCACACAAGCGGGCAATTTACCGGTCTCCCTCATGAAGACCCACAACAGCATCTCCATAACTTTTTGGAGATAAGTGACACTTACATACCCGCTGGAGTGTCACCTGATTATGTCCGGCTTACCTTATTTCCATTCTCCTTACTTGGAGTAGCAAAGAGGTGGTTGAAAGCTGAGCCACCAAATTCTATTTCAACGTGGGATGATCTTGCATGGAAGTTCTTGATAAGGTTTTTTCCCTCTGGTGAAACATCAAGACTTAGAAGTCAAATTCTAAGTTTCAAACAGAGGGAGGGAGAAAATTTATATCAAGCCTGGGAGAGATTTAAATCCATGTTGCGAGACTGTCCTCATCATCATCAGTCCAATGAGGTGTTGGTGCACACATTTATTAAGGGTTTGGAACCTCACACCAAAATATTGCTAGATTCAGCAGCTGGAGGGAAAGCGCTGGAAAAGACTTATGAGGAGCTATATACCTTGCTAAACCGGATTTCACAGGGCAATCCAAAATGGAATGCTGATTCATCACGAGGTGGGACAAGGAAAGCAGCAGGAGTGCTTAAAGTGGATGGGTTTACAGCTATCGCTGCACAGATAGCTACATTGCAAAATCGATTGAACAACCACTTCAGCAACATGAGTTTGAACCAGCCTTCAGCTCCAGTTAATGCAGTCCATCAGATGTGGTGTGAAGTGTGTGGAAGCAGTGAGCACTCAGCTGAGTGCTGTGGAGCCAATCCTGACTCGGTAAACTTTGTGGGTAATGCACAAAGAAATCACCAGCTGGATGGTAGTAGCTACAATTCAAATTGGAGGAATCATCCTAACTTCTCATGGGGTAGCAACAACCATCAAGGCCAAAGTTCGGGTCAGGGTGTGCAAAGGAACCAAGGAGGGCAACAGAACTACCAATCTCAATTCAAAAATAACAATGCACCTCCTCCACCACCATCACCCAGCATTGAGGAGATGTTCAAGACCATGATAGCTAACCAAGCTCAATTGCAGGCTGACTATGTGAAATTGACAGCCGAAGTGAAAAACAATCAGTTAGCTACTAAGGCTCTTGAGTATCAATTTGGGCAATTTGCTAGTGCCCAAAATACAAGGCCTAGAGGAGGACTGCCAAGCGACATGGATCCGAATCCCAAGCAGGTAAATGCAGTGACCACAAGGAGTGGTTTGCAGCTGAAGGAGGTGGAACCAGAAAGACCACCTCAACATTCGGGAGCAGCAGAAGTTGAGGGGGAGCAAAGTTCGAAAAGGGGGAAGACCAAAGAAGCTGAATCAGAAAGACCTCCACCCCCATTCCCTCAACGACTCAAGAAACACAAAGAGGAGGCGTGTTTCAAGAAATTCATGGAGGTGCTTAAACAGGTACATGTTAATTTACCTCTTGTTGATGTCTTGCAGGGAGTGCCTAAATATGCCAAGTACATAAAGGACATCGTGGCCAACAAAAGTCGGTTGACTGAGTATGCTACGGTGGCTTTAACGAAGGAGTGTACTTCCCGGATCCAAAATAGACTGCCCACAAAGCTAAAAGACCCTAGAAGTTTTACTATCCAGCTTACTATTGGGCAGAGCATCCGAGCTCGTGGATTGTGTGACTTGGGGGCGAGTATAAATTTGATGTCATCTTTGGTATTTAGAAAGTTGGGTTTAGGGAGTCCTAGACCCACAACCGTAATCTTGCAGTTGGCGGATCGATCCTTAGCTAGGCCGGATGGCATTGTTGAGGATGTTCTAGTGCAAGTTGGCTCCCTTATTTTCCCGGTAGATTTTGTCGTGCTGGATTTTGAACCAGACGCGGAAGTCCCATTTATTTTGGGACGACCCTTCTTGGCAACCGGGAAAGCATTAATCAACGTAGCTGCGGGGCAACTCATAATGCGAGCACATGACAAGGTTGAGGTGTTCGATGTGTATAAAGAACCCAAGCTCCCGATGGTGCATGAAGAACTCTCGGTGATCAATGTGATTGATCATGGTAATGCTAAGCAGATGAAGGATTCCCGAGAGTTAATGGGAAGACCACCAGATAGGTGTAAGCACTACTGGGGGGAGGACGGTGATCGAGAGAAATCGTCCATCACCCTAGCGGACAATTGAGCTTAAATGACGTCGAGCCGCGACGGTAAACCAGGCGCTGCACGGGAGGCAACCCGTGAAATTTTTTCTTTCATTTTGTAAAGTGTAAATAGATTTTTCTTTTTCTTTTTCGTAATTTACTACAAAACTTTTCGTTTTAATTTTTGTTTTTAATTTTATTTAAGGGAAACCTATAATTCTAACCAATTTTGTTTAGTGAGATGATTTTTAGGTCAAACGGAAGAAAATGTGCACGGAATCGTGAAGGAAAAGTCGAGGTATGAAAAATTTAATAAAATGTAGAAAACAGTGAGCTGGGGCGATAGCTCCGTGTCACAGAGGAGGACCTTCGCGTTACCCTCCGTGACACGTTGAGGTATAACCCAGAAATTTTAAAAATTTCCAGAATGCTATCGCGATGGCTCCGTGTCATGGAGGTAGTGCACCGCGATGCACTCCGTGACACGTTGCCTTGTATATCGCGACGGGTCACACCGGGTTGCCGGGTGACCAGCGTGTTTTTCCACCCTTTTTAACCCGAAACCTCCCCTTTTCCCCTCATTTTCAATTTCCTCCGTGACCAAACATCCCAAAACCCCTCTCCCATCAACGTGCCATGGCTTAAGGCAAGAAATTACCAAGTTTTCTTCGATTATTCAACTACAAGGTATGTTTTCCGATTCCTTCTCAAGTTTTTGTTGATTTTCTTTGATTTTAAGCATGGGAGGTGAGCTAAATCGCCCTAAGTCGAAATTAAGCATGAATTTGAGTTATTTTTTGATTGATAATTGTTCGGAATGTCGTTATGATCGTTTAAACTTGTCGATTACATAAATTATTCGAATTTGATTGATAAAATCAATTCTAGGGCTTGTTGTTGAATTTGAAGTTAGAAATGTGTTGAAATTGTAAATTTTATGCCGGGTTGTACGTGTTGAATGAGATGAGTCGTTGTACAAATTGTTGGAATGTTAATAGACGACGAATTCTCGGGTTTGGGGGGAAATATTGAAATTTGTTCGAATTTGGTTAGTTGGATAGGTTCATGTATATAAATTTTTGTTGTTATTTTTGTTTCCTTGTTTTTCGTTGCTAAGTGCAATGGTTAAAATGTTTGCGATGGTAGTGATTGTGATTAGCTATACGAAGTCTGAGTAGTACACAGAAGTTATACCGTCGAATTTTCTTTTGAACGCACTAAGAATGATTGTATAGCTGGTTGTTTTGGGTAAATAAAGTTATTCTTGCCGTAGGTTGTAACTGTAGCTAAGGACTAAGTGTGGGGTAACTTAGCGTAACCCGACCTTAGCCAAAGTTAATATTTATTTAGCTTAACATTGAGCTTGTTTACTTGGGTTGACAGGTAAAATGGCAAGCCGGCAAGAGAAAGGTAAAGGTGCATCAACTTCAGGCACCGGAAGGAAGAGACTCAGACTGGGCACAACAGTCCCAGCAGCACCAGCAGTTCCACGCGGCCAGCGCCGCCAATATGGAACAAGATGGGTGACTGACGAGGGGAAAAAGTGGTACGCCAAGCACAAAGAGAACAAATATTTCCCCGAGGAGCATATAGCACGGGAGCCATTGGCACAGGAGTTCCCCAGAATAGTTCACCGGATCGAGGCAGCGGGGCTCAAGTTTATATTCGAGGAGCCCAAAGAATGCAACCTGCACTTGGTTCGGGAGTTCTATGCCAACTAGAACCCGTCAATCCGAAGCCACACCATCAAAATCAGAGGGCAGATAGTCACTCTGGAGCCCCACCAGCTCAATGCCATCATAGGAGCACGGGACACAGACGCCCACGTCCTCCGACAGCTGAACATTACCCCACCGTATGCTGACATCAGACGCACACTGTGTGGGGCCCGATCTACAGCTAGATGGAGCAGGCACAAGGAAAGGGGCTACCATCAGACTCTGCCATATTATCAAATGAACAGGGAAGCCCGAATTTGGCTGAAGATAGTCTGCTCTTGCCTCATCCCGGGGGTACATAACCGGGATCGTGTTTGCCTGGTGTACGCCCTGATGAAAGGGCTGGAGATAAATGTCGGGGCGGTTATTATATCCACCATGAAGAGAGCCCGGTTGCACCAGGGGCACAGGTATGGTTTCGGTGGACTACTCACCACCTTTCTCAGGGGCCTCGATGTTGAGGAGGAGACCCTCGATTATATCCTGCAGTTGGAGCGGCGGGCCTGGGATGTTACCAAAACTAAGGCTCCCGACACCACCCACGGGCCAGTGCTGACACTTGGCGAGTGACACGCTCATGATGACCAGTATATGGCGTGGATGTATGGGATGCAGATGCTCCAGCTCAGGATAGGTGGGAGGCCAGCGACAGAGGAGGAGCTATGGCAGCTCGAGCTAGACTACCCGTTTGGCGAAAACGCCAGGGCTCTATGCCTTGTAGGGCCAGACTTTGTAGATCCCACGGATGATGACGTCCCCACGGAAGAGGAGACGCGTCGGGAGGACTCCGATGTGGAGTTCGATGATGACGACGGAGGCGACTCGGACATGGGAGATGAAGCAGCAGCACCCGACGAAGAAGTGGAATACTTTGATTGATCAGGGAGTTCCACTACCTGATTTTGTGCTATTTAATTGTTGTGAACACTGGGGACAGTGTTTGGATTAAGTGTGGGGTGGGAGTAGTTAGGTGCTGGGCTGGGCTGGGCTGTTTTGTTTGTATGTTCTCCTCTGTTATTTTGTATGTTGTGTTTCCCTGTGTTTGTGAATTTTCAAATGGTTATGTATTTGTAAATATTTGTGAAATTGATGTGTGTTGTTGAATGTTGCCAGCTGATTCTATAAATATTTTTTGTTTATCGAAATGATCGATATTTTTAAAAAATTTCTTTAAAATATTGTGTACATAAATTTTTTTCTTTTCCTATCGAAATGATCGATATTTTGCAAATTTTTCAACTTTTTAATTTTGGGTTTCTCGGCGTTTGTTTTCGGTTCTTTTACCGAGAATGGTCCCGTTGAACCGAAGTCATAGTTAGTGACCGTTCCCTATGATGGATGGATGACGACCGTCTTAAGGGAAATGTAGTCGGCAGGAGTGGTTTTTTTCAATTAATTTTCAGTTTTTTTCCATGGTGGATTGCATCCCGGAACCTGTAGTTAGTATATGGTTGCGAGAGTTCGGTTGCGTATTGTACATGATATTCAAAATGCAAAGGTGATTCTCATGAAAGCATGCAAATTTTGTAAATATGTTGAGATACCTAGGCTGTAGAGTTCGATTCGGTGTGATTGAGGCTTAATGTTTGAATTCCTGTAATTAGCTGATTGAAAAGTCTGTGAATACATCTTGAATCGAGCATGTGCATAAAGTGTGAAGTGAGGTGTTGATATTCAATGCTATTGTGAAATGTCTAGAACTTGCCTGGTGTGTGTACAAAACGAAATGAAGGAGGTGTATTGTAGGAAAGGATGTAGGCATTTCTTTGTTTTAACCGAGAGTTTCTATTTTTTTTTCTTGTCATACTTCCCCTTTCTATGATTGTATACCCTAGTCAGCCCTTTGAGCCTTTAGCCTATTATTTCTTTGTTTTGTCCAAAAAGTGTAAACCGAGCTTAATTCCTTCTTTTCATTAGCCGTAAAGTCTATACAAAACTCTTAAGCGCTTAAGAAGAGAAAATAATTTTCCCAAAGTGTCAAAGTGTGAGAATGGTGAAAAGAAAAAGAAAAGCAGAGTGAGGGAAGAAAAGAAAAGGTTGAAGGTGCACTGGTTATAAATAAACGATAATGAAGGTGCATGAATAATCTTTGTTATTGTGTCAAGTGTGCTTAATGATATGGGGCATACTAAGGAAAATCATCAAGAATGGGATGATGAAAAAAAAAAAAGAGAAACAGTGTCCATGAGTGATGGGATGTGTTGAAAAGGCGCTTAAGGATGCTCATGGCTATTATTGGCTAATCCAATATTTACTAGTTCCATAGCTTCCATTACAACCCATTAAAGTCCTACGTGATCTTACATTGCATTTCTTTATATTAGTGGAGTAATACACTAAGGACAAGCTTATGGGTCACGACATGATGCATGTGAATTCTTTTGGGAGAAAGAGTGAAATTGTTTTTACATGCCCCTACTTGAATGTTTGTGTGTCACATGAGCAAAAAGGGGAAGATTCTCTTGAGTTGTGAGGGCACATGCTTGATGAAAGATTGATTTTTGTGTCGGATATCTTGATTAGCTGATTGCATGAGTTTGCCGATATCGAGAGTCGATTCTTAAAGTCTAGGAAGTCTTAATGTATTGAAGGTCATTGCATTGATAAGACCATGCATGTTTTCTTGATGATTTGCAATATTGAATGATCGGTATGACCGTAGCTTAAATTGTCGTACCATAGTAGCGAGGTTGGGATGTAAATTGCATGAATTGTATGTTTGTTGTTCGAGGACGAACAAGGATTTAAGTGTGGGGTAAGTGATCTTGGGCAGATTTATATGCCCAAGTGATACTCAAAAGTACCATTTTCGCCTTGTTTATCTAGCAATGTGTATACATTTTCATGTAATTAGGAATAAAATGTGAATTTATACTAACCAACATGATTAGCATTGTTTTGCAGGTAAAATGTGATTTCGAGAAGCTAAAACACATGTTGGACGATATCGGAGTTGGACTTGGATGTGAGCAAGGAAAAGGCATTGGACAACATGATTTAAAGGGGCTCCGCGATGGAGCCGTGTCACGCTGCCATCGCGGAGGCATTCTGCCTGGAGGGTGAAAATTCACCAAATTTCCAGTGAAGGTCCACGTTTGCTCCATGGCACGGAGCCAGTGCTCCGCGATGCACGCCGTGCCACGTTGAGCTTGAATTCCCGGACCCCCAGTTCTAGTGAGGGTCCGCGTTCATGGCGTATCACGGAGGCAGTGCTCTGCGATGCACTCCGTGATACGTTGCTCATTATTTTGGGAAAAATTCCCACTAGTATAAATAGAACACTTAAGTTCATTTTTCATAATTCAGACTTGGTGGAGCAAGGACGTGGGTTACAGGCAGTTGAGGGACGAAAAGTTCAGGGTTTTTTCTCTCTTTCTTTCTTCTCTAATTCAATTGTTTGTATGATTAACACTCGTTTTATGATGATTAATCCACAAATGAGTGGCTAATTCCCTTTCTTGCTGAGGTTATGAACACTTGTGATGAATTTTGATTATTGATTATATGGTTTTTCATCTTTTTCTTCCATGTTGTTCTATTAATTCTTGTTCTTACTGCATCGGTGTGTGGCCTACATTAATGTACATCTAAAAAGTCCGATTTCACTCGAAAGAGCACGAAATTGGAAAGTTGTGAATTAATAGGATATTGTTCTTTACTTGATTTGGGAAAATTGAGTTTTGATGTGCACTCAGGATAGAAATATACCTGAAAGTCGTATTAGTCAATTTAGGAACCGGAATTGTATGGCTAGAACATGAATTGCATTTGATCACAGAAATGTAGACGGATGGTTCATGATTCTTAAGTGAGATTAAATACGAGAGTTTTAATCTCTTGGCAAATGTTCTTGGCTAGCAACAGGAAGAAAAGATTAACCAAATTATGATGATAATCGGTTTCATTACATGTTCGTTTAACCTCAGCATGCTTTTATCCATAGTCTAAATTCAAAGTAGATAATTGTTCTTAGTTTTAGTATAAAATTTATAAAACAAAATATCCACTTTTTGGTTACGTTGTTGTCAGCATATTCAGAAGTAAAATAGAGTAAACTTGAGCAAATTGCACTTAACCCAAGTCTCTGTGGGATCGATACTTGGCTTACTAAAGCCACTTACTACTTGTTCGACCACGTGCACTTGTGTGTCGTTTTATATACCCATATAACACCCTGAACAAGTTTTTGGCACCGTTGCTGGGGACTTGGCAATTGGTGAATTAGTTTTAAGTGTTAATTTACTGTATTTTCATTTTCTTAAGTGTTGACAACTTGGTCTTAGCCTGTATTTTGCAGACTTAATTGTTGTGAACACTGGCAAGAGACAAAGAGCTGGTGGAATCTTATATAGAGCCAGAACGTATATTTCACAGTAAACAGAGAGAAGCTCTACAAAGAAAGCTGTAGTTGCTCAAACAGACTATTATGGAGCAACAACAGAATCCACCGGTTGTGAGGGCAGTGTTAGTGCCCGAAGAAGTAGCAGCAAGGCCGGTTCGCGAGGTGGCCTCTCTGAAATGATTGCCAAAATTTACCTGTGAATTACGCCCCCTTGTCAGAGATAATAGACACTGGAACACCGTGCAGTCTGACTATTTCTTTGATATACAACTCAGCATAATCTTTCGACAGAGAAAGTATCCCTTACTGGTAGAAAATGGGCTGATTTTTGTCAGTCTGTCAACAATTACCCATATCGAGTCATTTCTATGCGTGGTGCGGGGTAATCCTGCTACAAAATCCATATTTACTGCTTCCCACTTCCAAAGAGGCACAACTATGTCTTGAGTCAATCCGCCTGGATTCTGGTGTTCGGCTTTTACTTGCTGGCAGTTAGGACACTGGGCCACAAATTCTGCTATTTCCCTCTTCATACCTGGCCACCAGTAGATTTCTTTGATATCGTGGTACATTTTTGTTGCGCCTGGATGGAGAGAATAGCGGGAATAATGTACCTCGCCCATAATCTGCTGGCGAAGCCATGCAACGTCTGGAACACAAAGGCGGCCCTTACATCGCAACACTTCATCCTAAGTTACCTGAAAATCCGGCGCTTTTCTCTGTTGAACTCTGTCTTTAAGTTGAACCAGGTCAGGATCTTCGTACTGCCGTTCCTTTACCTCCACAACTAATGATGACACTGCGGTGTTCTGAATTACCACTCTGTTGTCCTCTGTTTCTGCTACACAAACGGCTAAACTGGCTAACTGGTGTATTTCTCGGGCCAATTCCCACTGCTCGGGCTGCAAATATGCCAAACTCCCCATAGACTTACGGCTAAGGGAATCTGCTACTACGTTGGGTCTTCCTGGGTGATACAGAATATTTACATCATAATCTTTCAACAACTCTAACCAGCGACGCTGCCGCAAATTCAACTCTCTCTGAGTGAAGATATACTGTAGGCTTTTATGATCAGTGAAAATATCCACCTGGACGCCATACAAGTAATGTCTCCACATCTTTAGGGCGTATATCACTGCGGCTAGTTCCAGGTCATGGGTAGGATAATTCTTTTCGTGTTTCCTCAGCTGTCTGGAAGCATAAGAAATTACTTTACCATGCTGCATCAACACACATCCTAACCCAATACCTGAAGCGTCAAAATAAACTGCATAACCCTCTGTACCTTCTGGCAATGCTAACACTGGGGTGGAGGTCAACCTATCTTTCAATTCCTGGAAACTCTGCTCGCATGCCTCCGTCCACTGAAACTTTACTGCTTTTTACGTCAACTTAGTCAGAGGTGCTACTATGGTGGAGAATCCCTCAACAAATCTTCTATAGTACCCTGCTAATCCCAGAAAACTACGTACTTCGGTCGGAGTGGTAGGTCTGGGCCATGTTTTTACTGCTTCTTTTTTCTGTGTGTCTATTTGTATACCAGCATCTGACACGATATGCCCCAAGAAGGCTACTGAGTTCTGCCAAAATTCACATTTAGAGAACTTGGCATACAGCTGACGGTCCCTGAGAATCTGGAGCACTGTCCGCAAATGATCCTGGTGGTCTACCTCTGAGCGAGAATACACCAGAATATCATCAATAAACACTATCACGAACAGGTCCAGGTATAGTCTGAAGATGCTGTTCATCAGGTCCATGAATACTGCGGGAGCATTCGTCAGCCCAAAGCACATGACTAGGAATTCAAAATGGCTGTATCTGGTCCTGAAGGCAGTCTTCGGAATGTCCCTTTCACGAACTCGAACCTGATGATATCCGGACCGTAAGTCAATCATGGAGAAATATCTGGCCCCTTGTAACTGGTCAAACAAATCATCTATTCTGGGAAGCAGATACTTATTCTTGACTGTAACCTTGTTCAACTACCGGTAGTCTATACACATGCGGAGGGTGCCATCCTTCTTTCTCAAAAACAGAACTAGCGCACCCCAAGGTGAAGTACTCAGCCTAATAAAGCCCTTATCTAACAGATCCTTCAGCTGCTCCTTTAGTTCCCTGAGTTCAGCAGGAGCCATATGATACAGAGGGATCGATATGGGCTGAGTTCCTAGTATCAAATCAATTGCAAAATCTATTTCTCTTTTTGGGGGAATACCAGGTAGCTCATCTGGGAATACGTCGGGAAATTCATTAACCACTGGAATAGACTAGAGAGTCGGAGGCTTCACCCGCACTTCCTGGACTCTGACTATGTTGCAAATGCATCCCTTAGCTATCAACTTCCTTGCCTGAAGGTAGGAAATAAACCTTCCTTTTGGCGTAGATGTACTGCCCTTCCACTCTCGTACTGCCTCCCCTGGAACGTGGACTCGAACCTCTTGGTCCAGCATTCTACATTGGCATAGCACAACACTAACCAATCCATACCCATAATGGCATCGAAATCAATCATCTCTAATTCTACCAGATCTACTGTGGTCTAACGATCAGCAACCTCTACTATACACCCTCGATAAACCCTTCTGGCTATGATGGAGTCACTGACAGGTGTAGATACTGAAAAGGGTTGCTGAAGCAACTCTGGTACAACACAGAACTTTCGAGCCACAAATGGGGTAACGTAGGACAAGGTAGATCCTAGATTAATCAATACATAAGCAGGGTGAGAGCAAATAGTCATCATACCTGTTACCACATCTGGAGATGCCTCTGAGTCCTGCTTCCCTGATAATGCATAGGTACAGCTTGGGCCCATACCTGAACTAGAGGCCCCTGATCTGCCTCAGCCTCTGCCTGCTGGGACTGAGGGCCTACGCCCTACTGAGGCTGCTGGAGCTCGTGGCCCTGCTGACACCCTGTCCTATCTATCTCGATTACCCTGACCCCTGGCTGGACAGTCTCTCATCATATGACCCTCCTTCCCGCAAATATAACACCCTGTGGAGCCATATCTGCAATCTCCAGTGTGGGGCCGGCTGCAAATAGGGCAAGGTGGGGGTGTATACCTGCTCTGCTCTGCCCTCCTCTGCTGGGGTGAATCTACCGTTCGTGAGCTGCCGTCGGACTCTGACTGCCCTCGGCGACTGAATCTACCCCTCTGCTGTTGTGATGGAGGTGGGGGTCTAGGTGGCCCATCTGACAATTGTGGACTAGGCCCTCTCCATATCTCCCCCTATATCTCATTTGATCTATCCCTGCGGTGCTGTTCCTAAGTTATTCGTCTGCTATCCTATTGCCGCTGACTAAGGCCCTCAATTGTCTGGGCAAAGGCCTGCACCCGAGCAATATCCATATCTTCCTGCAGTGTAGCTATCATGCATGTCTCAATATATTATGGGTTCAGACCCATAATAAACCGGTGGACTCTAGATGGCATGGTGTCCACAAAGGCTGGAGCATAGCGGGCCAAGGAATCGAACTGCAGGGCGTACTCCCATACACTTCTCGCCCCCTGCTCTAAGTACAAAAACTGGTCCATCCGGTATTGTCGGATTTCTCATGGAAGATAACGGTCCAGGAGAGCCTCTAAAAAGATGGACCGAGTCGGAGGGGCAACATCTCTCCCTCGAGACCTTTCCCAACTCTCGTACCACAACACAACAATATCCCGTAGCCGGAATACTACTAACTCAACCGACTCTGTAGGTGTCACATGCATGACTCGGAAGATTTTCTGCATCTGATCCAGGAAGACCTGGAGGTCCTCTGCCTGATCCGACCCAGTAAACTGCGGGGGACCTAGTGCAAAAAATTCTTGGACCCTTGAACTGCCAGGCCCACCTTTTGATTCTGTTGTTATGGGTGGCACTGACTGGCGCTGAGTAGCCATCATTTGTGCCAACATAACTACTGCACTTCGAATTTCCTGGTCAGATAGTGTAGGTACAGGAACTGTCGGAGGTAATGTCATCCCAAGTAGCTCCTAGTAGGGTGGGGACTGCTGTGAAGGTCGAGATGATGTCTTTGTATCGCCCTCGGATTGGGATGATTCTAAATGAGGCTGAGGCATCCTGCGGGTTCCTTCTCCTGCTGCAGTATCCAATCTTCTACCTGTGACAGGATGTCGCTGGTCTGCCATTTTATCTGTAAACAAAGAGTATGATAAGCTATAGGGACTCAACCCTATATTGTACATCTCTATAGCACGACTAAATATGAAGAAAAAGTAACCATCCTATCATGCCTTGCAGCCTCCTGCCTATGGTATGTGGTGCACAACACATCCATAGACAAGACTCTACTTAGCACGGCTTGCAGACTCCTTAGGATACGACCGGCTCTGATACCAAGTTTGTCACACCCCTCCTTAGGAGGTATGACTGGCACTTGGTGCCCTACTAAGACCTAGACTGCTGGACTACTGAGCCTAAGCACTTCTGGTGCCAGGCGGCTCTACCTCTGGATTCATGGAACTAACGGGCTATATAACGGCTGTAAATACAGGCTCCAGCCGACTAGGCCTACAGCCTCTTGTAAGACAACAACAACTAACCAGAATAACAGTAGTATAAAGGAACCTATGCGGGCCGACAAGGCCACCATGCTAACTAGTTTTACTGAAATGCTAAATCAAATGCTAAACTACTCTGTGACCGACAAGGTCACCAACTATTAATTGAATAAGGCCCCACACGGCCATCATAAACAAACTAAAACATAGACACGGCTTCACACGATCGGTACAACTAACCACAGGGAATATACAATCTGCAAGCCTCTAAGAATACTGATAAGATGGTCGGGACAGGGCCCGACCTACCTGTACTGTACAACAAAAGAAAAGGAATAAACCTCTAATTGTCAAGCTCCGAATGACAGGAGCTGATGAATCTATGTGCTGACTAGAATTACGAGGGATCGGCTCCTCGTATATGAGTACCTGCAGGCAAGTAATGCAGCGCCCCCAAACGGGAGTTAGTACAACTGGTACTGAGTATGTAAAGCAATAACTAAACATAAATAAAAATAGACAGTAATACTGATAGTTATTGAATAACAGAAGATGGCTAAGACTGTCTGGGATGGAAGAAGCTAAACTAAGCTTAACTGTACAAGAGAGAAGGTGAGAATCATACCTATCAATGCGGCGTCCTGCTACCTATCAATTTAATAAATAACACATATAGCATACAAGAACCTATACCAGCCTCCATAAGTCGGAAGGTACCAATCAACATCCAATCTATATACCCCTACCCGGGTCGCCATCCAAAAATAACAATTCACTCCACTCATCTAGTAACTATGAGCATCTCGCCGGCCCCCTGGGTATGAAACTTGGGCTCTCTGGGCCCCTGACTATAGTTGTATCTGAGTCTGGAGGACTCCTGTAAACTGTAATCTGAGATCTGTGATCTGTAATTTATGCCCTGGGCGCAAATGCTCGACAGGAGTATGCTATAATGCTGATCAGCCTGCTATGGGGAATGCTGCATCCCATCTTCATCCTCTAGCTGACGGCATGCCACTCCTTGGAGTGACATATCCTTACCCTCTGGCGGGTGAGTCGACACAGCTATTAACCCTGGGGCGGCAAGGAAGCTCTAAGGGTGCCCACATAAAACAATCAGGTTTCTACAAGCAACAATAATCACATATAACATGTATAATAAATCTGATAATACTGTCCATGATTTGATATTCTATTCTGAATCTCTTGCTGAATTAAAATGAATCTGATACTGAGTTATACTGAGTCTGGAATAATATCTCGCTGTCTGATACTAATTTACTGACTTTTATTCTGCATATGGTATAATAACTCAGACATGCTTACTGAATTCACGCTGGGAATAATACTCGGCTTCTGAAACTTTCTTCTGGAATTTACTCTATTTTACTATGCTAGAATTACTAGCTTGCTGAAGAAACTAGCTTTACATACCTCAGTTACTGACTTCTTTGCTAACTGGTGTAGCTCGGCCAATATCCAGCTATTTCTTCCAACTACGTTCATATTTATAGCAATTAGAACTAAATTCATCAATATTCTGGAAGAAAACACTACTTTGAATACATATATAGTCAAACTTTGACTTACCAAAAAACAGCCGAAAAGTCATTATTTCTCGGAAGTCCAGAAGGGAGAAATACCCACTTTAGGGCTAGGAGTATATTGACACTAATTAAGAGCAATTTCACTTACCTTAGCTCGGTGAGACGGTGATTTGCCGGCTGAATTTCACGAAACTAACTCTGTAGGAATGCTCCCTGCAGCTTTATATTTCGCTACTCGAAGTTAATTTGAGTTTGGACCACGTTTGACGGTGTAATTGAACGAATATTTATAGGAACCCTCGTCTCTCTCCCTCTCATGTCATTTAAACATGGATAAATGACTTAAAGTTTAAGGTGAGGCCCTTTATATACTTGCAGCAAAATACATGGCAACGTGGCACGCTAGCCAACGCGCCGTTTTGGCTCCGTGCCACTTTGCCCCTTTGGGCAGCGCGGTTCGGCCTCCTCTTGCGAAATTCCAACTTGGCACTGGTTCGGCCTTTCCCTGGGCCCTTTTCTCGCACGTATGGAATTCCAAAACTCTTAGCCAACATGCGAACATGCCATCTAAATGTCAAGAATTTACGGGGTGTAACACAAACTAATCTGTTCTGGCCCGTTTACTCTCTCTCTATCTCCTTCAACTTTTCTGCCTCTATCTGCTATGCATGAATGATGAGATTAGAGAGGTCTATGTCCTTAATAAGCATGGTGGTCCTGCATTCCTTAACCACCATGTATGAGACTCTATTAACAAATTTAAGCATGTGAGCCCTCGGCTCAACAACTATTTCTGGAGCATATCTTGATATCTGAGTGAACTTCTGTGCATATTCATGTACTGTCATGTTGCTCTGCCTCAAGTTCATAAATGCGGCAGCCTTAACTTCCCTCAACTCCCATGGAAAAAACCTGTCTAGGAATGCCATAACGAACTCATCCCATTCCACTAGAACTGCACCATTTTGCCTTCGTTCCTCCCATTGCTTGTACCAAATCGAAGCTACCCCTTTCAGCTGGTAGCTTGCCAGATCAGCATTTTCTGTAGCGGTAACGCCTATGATTTGGGTGATTTTTTGCACTTTGTCATGAATTCCTGCAGGTCTTTAGCAACCTTAGATTGAAGTGCTGGGGGATTCATCTAAGTAAAATCTCAAACTCTAGTAGCAGCTGCAAACCCATTTGTATTCACTGGCACCACGACCTGGCGATTCACCTGGTTGGTCACTACATGAGCCAGCATTTGGATAGAACCCCAAAATTCTGCATGGGACACCTGATCGTTCTGAGGGGCTGTGAGAGCTGGTGGGGTTGGCTAGTTAGCATTTTCGGTCCTCTTTCCATTTCCCCTTTTTGGAGGCATTATTAACTAAAAAGGATAAAGCATGAGTTAGAAGGATAATTTCAGAGATTAAACACTACGTACGATATGAATTTTGCAGAGAAGGGAATTTTCATAAAAACTCCTTGTAGCCTCCCTCTCATAAGTGTGGCGCGCTTCACACCTATGAAAAGGACTCTACTTGACGCGGCTTTAAGACATCCTAGGATACTCTAACCCTAATTCTCTAATACCAAGTTTTTCACGATCTGAATTCACACCCTGAACGCAAAATGGTACTTAGAGTCATAAGTGACCCTAAGCAAACCCTGGTAGAGCATATCCTACTAAAAACTGATCTGCTGAGAATAATCATAAAAGAGTGAATGTTGATAAAAGAAATAACTACTACTGAATTACATTATAAAAATCTGATCATACAGTCAAAACTCAAACTGAATATATAACACTCTCTGAAAGCCTTCAAAAAAATTGAACTGATGAGTTGCTGGGACAAGCCCCTAGCTAACTCTAATATCTGTAACTAAATAAGGAAAAATATAAATGAAAATGACACTCCGACCCTTAGAAGATGAAGGCTCACTAATGAAGCTGCTGGAAGTCATCGAGTGACTAGCTGTAGTGCTGGGCCTAGGTACCTGAGCCTATATCATAAAATGATATAGCATATAAAGTATGTATCAGTACTTTGAATGTACTGAGTATGCGAGAAGAGACTAAAACATATATATACTAAGTAATTGTAATATGCACTAAAATACTATAAAAATAGATTGAAATCTGAAGAAAATGAACTGAACTAAAAATTATAACTAAACTGGACTAAACTATACTATGCTATGGGAGAGACTATAACCGGCATGTGACCACGTGAACTAAATGTGTAGTCTGATACATGCCCCCCATCGGAAAAGGCCCACTATATCTTACCAGGGTATAGTAGCTGAACTGAGTGATCACTGTCTGGAACCCATTCTGGCTAATAACCTATGGTGGAAACGTAGTTCAAGGAACTTGGGTGCGCTAAACCCCGGCCCGCTCGGTGCTAAGTTCTACTCCCACTGGAAATCCTAAATGTGTCTAACTGTGCTGATAGCTCGAGACTGATGTCCTAAGACTTAAGTTAGAACTACTTATCTAAAAGTGTTCTGAGAGTATAAGAACCTAAAAGAAACTATGTTCTAAGACTTATCAGAGCTGCTTTAGCTAAAAGCGTCGTAACAGTCTAAAGAATGACTATTATGCTGATAAACTGATATTAATAAGTTTACTAAATTTCTCAAAGACTTATAATAGTCAAACTGATCAGCTGACATTTCTGTAGAATACTAGGTATACTGAGTTTTGGTTGAGATTCTGAGACTGGATATGCCAAAATATTAACTTCTATTCAAGTATCTGTACTAATCATTCATAATTTGATTAAAATCTACCATAGCAGAATAACATTTATGTTTGAGTTCTAAATCAAGCAAGCTTTTCTCATAATCATACTAAAGATCAAGACTAAGAATGAAAAATAAATAAGTAGAACTAAGGCATGAATTTTATCTAGGAATAACCATGTAAAGTTAGGGAATTAACAAGATTTAAGGAGTCTCTTATCTAACTGAAAACCCTATCAACAAATCTTTTGCTGGGCTAGATTTTAGAAAGTTCTTTTTTAAAATTAAATTGGGACACAAGGAGGAAAGGAACCCTTGTTGAGTTCCCATATACCTGAAGGAGTAAATCCCCAGAGAAAATCCTTAAAAATATGAGAAGGAAAAGATGCCTTAGCTCCTGACTTGAGAGAAAAGTCTAGAACTTTTACATACTAGTCTGAGAGAAAAGTGAGAAGTGAGGGAGGAAGATTGATCAATCCCCCCAAACCCCTATGAAAATACTCCAAAATAACGTAGTTTGGGAACTAAAATAGCTAAACGTTACAAAAATGCCCCTAAGGAAAAATTTGAAAATCTGCCCATCAGGATCTAACTGGTCACACAATGAGTCATTGGTTGAAACCACGACTCGTTGGTGGTAGTCATTGTTTCTGGTTTGGAAATTTCCCTTTTCTAGATTCACATGACGGATGATACAATGACTCGTTGGTTGTACCAATGGGTCATTGCCACCACTCATTGTCATTACTATACATCCTAAATAGGTATTGGGTTTTAACGCACGGATAGGACCAACAACTCATGGGACGGAACAATGAGTTGTTCATTCCGCTCATTGTCATTGGGAGAGATTTGAACCAACTATGGATATCCCCCAACTAACGAAAAGGGCGACTTGTTACCTGAAACAACAGGCCATTGTTTCCATCTGTTCTCACTGGGGTGACTTGAGTATATTCTGTATCTCACTAAATGGCTACATGGGTTGAGTCGCTATATCAAACAATGACTCATTGTCTGGCCCACTATTTGAGAGGCGGATTTAGCAAGTTCTGAATTGGGTTACCATGATGGACTGAATGATGATCCGTTACTAGATACAATCGATCATTGTATCCCCTGTTTGTACTAAGGAATGAGAATTATAGAGTTGACAATGACTCAGAAAATGGGTCATTGTCAGTGACAATGACTCATTGGTTGAGTCGTTCTGAGACAAAATTTTCTAGTTTCTTTCTGGTTTTTCATGCAAAGTTTGGTTTTGGATCTAAGAAACTTTTGGAATGTTACAAATAGGTGGTGACAATCTGACTATAAACTCAAATTTTGCTTTATCCACCTTTATGCCTTTTCCAGAAAACCTATGGCCTAGCACAATCCTCTCTTTCACCATGAAATAGTAGTTCTCCTAGTTGAGCACCAGATTGTTTCTTCACACCTACTAAGAACTTTTCAAAGTGCTCAAGACAATCTCTAAAGGAATCCCCAATGACTAAGAAATTATCCATGAATACTTCAATGGTGTCCTCTAACATGTATGAAAAGACGGACATCATGCAACACTGAAATATGGCAAGTGCGTTACATAATCCAAAGGGCATTCTCCTGAAAGCAAAAGTCCCACAAGGACAGGTAAATGTGGTTTTTTTGTTGGCTCTTTGGGGATATAGAGATCTGATTGTGCCCTGAATAACCATCAAAAAAGAAATACTATCCTCTGCTTGCTAATCAGTTAAGCATCTAGTCTATGAAGGGCATCAAAAAGTGGTCGTTCTATGTCCAATGATTGAGTTTCTGGTAAACCATAAATACACACCATCCTATGGCTGGCCTCATTTGGACCAGCTCTTCATTTTCATTTGGTACCATAGTGATTCCACCCTTCTTTGGTACACATTACACTGGACTCACCCACTTACTATCAACAATAGGGTAGACAACACCACTGATGTTGGACATATTTTTATGCCCATTTGCCATGATTATACCAATATTTGATCATGTTTTGAGTTCATAATCCTTAATTTATGCTTAAATTCATGTATGTGTGTATTTTATGTGCTAACAAATGATTTGAGTTTATTTGAGCAGGAAACTAAGCAAAATGGGGTCAAAATGATGCAAGAAATTAAGATTTAAGGAGCTGAAAGGTATGGTGCTATAGCTGGCGCCCCACACCAAGTATTAAACTTCAGAGAACAAAACTTCATTCTAGTGCTATGGCTAGCGTGGCAAACTTCAGAGAAATTGCACTTTACAAATTTGGCGAGATGAGTGGCGTCTCGCGCCTGAGGTGTCCAGTCTTAGAGAAATTTGACGAACACCTTGGTGAGATAGAGGGGGAGGTACGCCAGAGCCTATCCGAAGATGAAATTGCCAAAAATTTGACTAAGTCTGTGGAGAGATAGGTGGGGCGGCGTGCCAGGGTCATTTCAGGGCGGAAAATGCTGATTTTAAAGCCAAGTTTTGAAGGGCAGAAAAATTATTTGAAGGCTCATCTATAAATAGTGGCCTTAGGTCATTTGTTAAGGAGTTTTGGACTTCTTGGAGTAGTCTTTACTCACTTTTACATTCCGTAGTTCGATTATGAAAGCTTGTAAGTTGTTTGGAAGGAAGACAAAGTTCTATAACTAGGTTTTCTCTTCTTTACTTTGTATTTTCATATGATGATGACTAAATATTTGTTTTTCTGTTTGTCTATGAGTAGCTAAACTCATATTCTAGGGTTTTGGCCGTGGTGAATAGTTGATTGTTTGAAAGATTAATTAATGTTGGTTTGGTTCATCTTTTATGGTTGTTTGTATTTATTTGTGTTAATTAATTATTTATAAGATTGATCACCTTGCAAGTAATCTGTTGGCTTTCTATTGAACTTGGGAAAGGGAAATAAAAGTGTTAAAAATAAATACAGAACGGGAATTCAAAGACCCTTGAACCCATTGGTGATAGGATAGAAGTTGTTATTGAGGATAGGGATATACCTTTCAACCCTGCTTAGTTGAACTACAAGCAGGCATAATTGCCGTTTCATTGTTTTCCTGCGACCATCGGGATATTGGTGTTAGGGTTCATGAAATAGTTCTTGGATGATAGGGATAGTGGCAAGAAATGGGATAGTAACTTGCAACTAGCAACCATAGGAAGAACATGCCATCTTAATTATGTTTGGAAAACTCAACTTGAAATTAACGAAGTGCCATTGACCTAGTCTTTGATCATTATCGAAATATAATCAATCTTGCATTTGTTTTAATAAATTTTATATTTGAAGTTTTAGTAGTTTAATTTTCTAGACCAATCTTCATTTTACTTCTTTTGTAGATTAGTGAAATTAAATTGACAACCTTATAACTATTAAATTGACAAGTCCCTTGGGTATGATATCTGGACTTCAAAATCCTATATTACTTGATGACCATGTGTGCTTGCATGTGCTTGGGCAACATCAAGTTTTTGGTGCTGTTGTCGGGGACTTGAATATTGTTTAATTGTTTGTAGGTTAGAATTTTTTTTCATTAGTTTGTATTTTATGTTTCTTTCTTGTTTTTGTTGAAGTTTATAGGGTCGTTTACCTCAGTGTATGCCAAGCACAAGAAGTCAGGGACCACCTTTGACTTCTATTCATCCTGAAATAGAGAGAACCTTTTGAAGGTTATCTACGGGAAAATCAGGCAAGCAGAAGGTGAAGAGAATGAGAGAGTTCCAGTGATGCATTTTACTAGGTCTAATTTGGAGAATGGTTCTAAAGCGGTTGTAAAATCGGCCATCACTAGGAACTTTGAGCTAAAAGAAGGAACTGTGCAGCTAGTCCAAAACACTTGCCAATTTTAGGGCAAGCCGCACGAGGATCCCAACAGGCATTTTATGATGTTCGTAGAGCTGCGTGAAAACATCCACTAGCAGAATGTGTCAGATGATTATGTAAAGTTAACTTTGTTTCCATTCTCACTGAATGGAGAAGAAAAGGAGTGGCTTCAGGATGAGCCTGAAGGATCCATCACCACTTGGGAGATCCTCTCCAATAAATTCATCAACCGGTTTTTCTCTTCGAGAAGAACTAAAGAACTGAGGGGAAAGATCTCCGGGTTCATACAGAAAGATGGAGAATTGCTAGCTAGAGCATGGAAATATTAAAAGGATTACTTGAGTGATTGTCCACACCACATGCAACCTAAGGAGATAATTGGGCACAACTTCATTGAGGGTTTGAAGCCCAAGTCTATGATACTCCTTAACGCTACCGCACAGGGACAAATTTTGTCCAAAATTTATGATGAAATTAAGGCTCTCTTGAACCTCATGTCTGTGGGGAGTCAGGGTCTTGAGAATTTGCAGCAACAAAGGTGCCGGAAAAGCTTGAGGTGGATGGTGTAGTGGCAATCAGGCCAAACATTAGCCAGTTGGTGAATGCGATCAGTAAGTTGGTGACCACACCAGCAGGAGGCCAAGTGCAGAAGGTACAGATCCTACCACCATCATGTGAGGAGTGTGTAGAAATCCACGCCTAGTCAGGTTTTCCTTTTAATCTTGAGTCTGTATATTTTGTGAGACAACAAGGTCGGGGAGGAGATTTTGCAGGTAATGGCTACAATCAGGGGTACCAGAATGGAAGAAATCCCCCATGGGGAGGGAATCAAAACTTCCAAAGGCCCCAGAACACTTATCAAAATCCATATGGCCAGTCGCAGAACAGTTCTCTTTGAGGAGAAAATGAAGCAATGGATGGTGTAACAGACGCAAGTGGCCCCAGAACACTTATCAAAAGCCATAGGGCCAGCCGCAGAACAGTTCTCTTGAGGAGAAAATGAAGCAATGGATGGTACAACAGACGCAAGTGGTTAATGAAATGAAATAGTCCATCCATGAGCTTGAAAGGAAAATGGGGCAATTGGCCCTACAACAGAACAACAGACCACAGGGGCAGTCCCGAGTAACAGCGAGAAGAACCCCAAGGAAAATGTAAATGTTATTTTCTTGCGTAGTGGTAAGGAGCTGGGTGAGGTTATACCTATAAAAGAAAAAGTTGATGAGGAACATGCCATAAGTCCAAGACTGAGGTGGGGGAGTCTAGCAACCCAAACAAAAAATTGTAGTAGCTAGATCACCTCCCCTATTTCGTAAAGGTTGAAGAAAAAGACAGAGAACACAACCTGTAGTAAGTTTCTTGAGTTATTAAAGCAGGTTTATGTGAATATTCTATTAGTGGAGCTTTTGCAGGAAGTTCCAAAGTATGCCAGGTATCTCAGGGATATCATGGCCAATAAGAGGAGGCATACAAAGTTTGAAACCGTGGCTCTTACGAAAGAGTGGAGTTCCCAAATCAAGAAAAAAATTCCTAAAAAGCTAAAGGACCCTAGGAGTTTCACTATCCCTATCACTATTGGAAGAAAGGAAGTTGGTTTAGCCTTATGTGATTTGGGTGCGAGCATCAACTTGATTCTTGCATCCCTATTCCAAACTCTAGGATTAGGTGAACCACGTCCTACCACAGTGACATTGCAGCTTGTGGATCAGTCTCTAGCCTATCCTGAGGGAATCATTGAAGATGTCTTGATTAAGGTAGGACCTTTTATCCTACCGGTGGACTTTATAATCCTAGACTATGAAGCAGATGCAGCAGTACCCCTCATTTTGGATAGAGAACTTTTAGCCATCGCTGACACTGTCATACATGTTTAGTCGGGCAAGATGTCTATGAGAATTGATGGTTAGGAGGTACTATTTGAAGTGTTCAAAGCAGCACAAATGGCACCTCACTATGAGGACTTTGAAGTGAAGCCGACGGGAGAACCTGAAGGTTGTAATCAGTTAGTGGAGCAGCAAGTGCTGCATGAATGTTTAGCAGATCCTTGGTATTGTCGCAAGTCAACTTGGATGAAGGAGTGACAGGGACCATAGTCGTGCCGTGACATTAAGTCAGGCGCTGCATGGGAGGCAACCCGTGAATGTCGTGCCACAACTTTAACAGAGGCGCTTGGTGGGAGGCAACCCATACTTCTAACATTTTGTATATTTTTCTTTGTTTGTAGAGAAGAACAGGGCTTAAGAGGCAAGAACAAGGTGGGACATTGCGCTAAAAGGTGTAAGTCTAGGGTGAGATTCCTAGCTTTATGTGCTAGGAGTTAAAGCCTAGAAATTTTTTTTCTTGTCAAGTGAGGCTATAGGTGGCACGCTGCTCCAGTCCCTATCTCTAGAGAAATTTTTTTTCTAAGTCTATGGTGAGATAGAGGGGGCGGTATTCCTGGGGATATATGGATGAAAATTTTTGGTCAATATTTACTTAAAAGACCTTAAAATTACATAAAAGCCCATGCCCACTTATTTATTTTAAGTCCCGTTCACCCTTTCCCTCGAAAAGTTGAAAAAGAAAAAAAAACAAAAATTCCTCTCTCTCTCTCTCTCTCTCTCCCATTAAGTCGTAACTCTCCCACTCCCCTTTCTCCTCCACTGTTGTCTTCTCCAAAAAGTTGGTGAAGCTCTCATCTAAAATTCAAGTAAGTATATTTCTTCTCTCTTGTTTTATTAATGATGAAAGCATGCTCCCACACCCTCTTCTCAAATATTTAGAATCCAAAATCACCATTATTGGTGAAAAGCATGAATTTCATGTTTTGGGTTTTATGAGCTTAATGTCTTAAATTCTTCCATGATTGTATGTTATCTTTGTTGGGTAGCTTGATTCTTGATTGAATACAGTGATTTGAACTTCTACAGATGATATGGATTGGTGAATTGAATCCTTGAATATTGGTAGGTAGATGTATTAATTGTAGAGAGAGAGAATGTACATGATTCTTGAATGTGATAAATGCTTGAGTTGGTGAGATTCTTGATTAGTTCATGTTGGATGGTAGTAAATGGCTTATTATTTGTTGATTGAATTGAATATTGTTACTCCATTACATGAATTACTCGAATTATGAATTGGAGGAGGAAAGTGAGAGGGATGACTTAGTTGAGGCATTCTTGAAAAAAAAGTGAAGTTAGAGGAGAGAGGAAAAGAGAGGAAAAAATTCATGAACTTGGTGTAGTATGGAGTTAGTGAATTAAATAGAATTGTTTAGATTGGATGATGATGGGGGAATTCTTGATTACTCCATTTGACAAATGCTCACAATCACGCTAGCAAATTAAGTGTGGGGTGGATTTTGCACCTTCTACACTTAATTAGCTAGTCATTTTGTTTATAAGCTAATTTTGTGAAGTTCTTGATTTTTTCTTGTTAGGTACCATGGAATCAAAATTAAAGTAGATGGTTATTGCGGGTCCAAGTGTCAAGAGGTCTAAGAAAGGCAAAATGGGGGCTAGTTCTTCGGCTTCCAAAAACGGCCCCACGAGGAGATTAGGAGCAAAAGAGGTAGACCCTCATGGGCTTACTTGGTTTAACACTTATAAAGAAATCAAGTATGTATCTTAAAATTGGATAGATGAGGTCCGCTTTGCAGTTGAGTTCTCGGCCATTCGGGACAAGATACGTGAGTTAGGAGTGGGTTATATCTTCAATAAGCTAGAAAGGTGCAACCTCACTTTAGTGAGGGAGTTCTACGCAAATTAGGATACTTTATTCGGAGAGAGAACTAAGGTAAAGATTAGAGCTCAGGTGGTGCGATTCACAGCCAAAAGGTTCAATGCCTTCCTAGACACACCTTCAATAGACCCTTTGGAGTATTTCATCTCTTTGGAGAAGCCTCCATACAAAGACATCCGTCACACTTTATATGGTGAGCACTCATCTACCCGTTGGGCGAGGGATCACAATGGCACTCATTCCACATTGGCATTTGCTTATTTGAATAGGGAGGAAAAGGTGCGGGTGAAATTGGTGTGTGCTGTCTTTCTCCCAGGGACACATATTATAGAAGTGACTCGAGAGCGGATTGTCTTGGTATACATGCTGATGAAGGGAATACCGATCAACTTTGCTGCTATGATTCTTGACAATATGAGAAGATTACTAGACGATTATAGATGGATTTTCATGATAGTCTCTTGACCATGTTCTTGATGGAGGCAGGTATTGAGGAGGAGGATGCAGACCTTGTCTTTCCTTTGGCAGGACACCTGACTGGAAAGATGATAGACGTCACAAAGATGAAGAAGACTGTCCCTTCCATAGGCCCTTTTCTTACTATAGATGATCGGCATGCCCTGGATGAGAATTGGTAGGGTCGTATGTTTGGGATGCTGGAATTATAGATCAAGCTAGGTGGTCGACCCACCACTATAGAGGAGATGAAACTTTAGAGGCATGGAATCCGCTCACAGAGAGTGCTATGTTGATGTGCTGAGTGGGCCCAGCTTTTGAAGAGCCTCTTGATGATGATGAGGCCACAATCCTTACTGATGGTATTGATAAATTAGATATGGATGAGGATGATGATGTTGTCACGAGCACCATGCAGGTTGATGGAGAAGATAATAATGAGGATGAGGAGTGCAATCCCAAGGATAATGCTTACCTATCTAGGAAGTTCTTTTTCTCTCCCTTTATGATGTGATTGTGTGCGCACTGAGGACAGTGCACCTTTTTATGTGTGGGGTGGAGGAAAGAGAGATTTATGTTATTCTTTGATTGCTATATTTGTAGTAGGTCATAGCATTAGTAGTATGTGATTCCTCGTAGTAGTATCTTGATGATTCGTAGGTCATGGGTTGCAAGAGCTAGTATGGTGACATTGACTTGGATGCCTGGGATATTCTGACTTGTTGTTCGTCTTGACTATGTTATGTTTGGTTGCTTTATCTTTGAGTAAATTTTTTTTAAATTTTTACGAGTCATTGTAGTCGTAGAGTAATGATGTTTCCCTATGATAGATGGATGACGACCGTCTTAAGGGAAGTTTCTTCATATTTTTTTAGTTTTTTTTAGGATTGAGTCATGGGTCATCCACTTGTATGCTTGTTGATATTCTGCTTAGCTGCTATGATGGAGTAAATAGAGTGGTCATCTTAATTGTATGAGTGAGGATCCACGAGAGATGCACATATCTCTTTAATTTGACTGATATTAGGGCTTAATAATGAATAAATTTGCCATTCAATATGATTGTGTGAATTGTAGCTATAAAAACTGATTAGATTTATGTTTCTATGAGAGGTGAGCTAAATTGCTTTGTATGTATATATTCTAACATCTAGAACTTGCCTTAGTATATGTAGGATAACTAGTTGGTAGGGAGTTGAGAGATTATCAAAGCATTTCTTTGAAAAGCCATGTTTTCCCACATTTGCTTTACCTTCCTAAACATGCTCCCTAGTTACCCCATTTGAGCCTAAAAACCTTATTCTTTCTTAGCCTCAATAGTAGCTTAATTCCTTTTTGTTTGTGACACCCCAGACTAATTGATCCAAAGTAGTCTTAGGCACTTTGAGATTTGAAAGTGAAGGCCCACCGAAGTACAATATTAAGGAAAGAAGAAAAAAATTGTGGTAAAGAAGAAAAGAGAGAAGAAGGGGTGCTCATAAAAATTATGTTGTCTACTTGCTGCTAGAAAATTGAAAAAGAGAGTTTTAATTGGAAAATTTTTAGTTATTCTATGATTAGAAAACTTGCAGTCAAGTAGTGAAAGAAATGGGACATGAAAAGAAAAGACAAGGATGAGTAGATGAAAGGTGAACAAACAAGGAGAAAAGTGGTGGACAAGAAAATTGAAATATGTCTTAAAAGATCTTAGCGTGGTAGTCACTATAAAACAAAATATTAATCCTACCTGTCCCTTAGCCGATATTACAACCAAGAAAAGTCCTTGTGATCTTAATATCTTGAAGAAATTAGGTAGTCTTAACGTACATGAAGGGCAAAATTATGGTATGAGTACCTATATGCATTACATAATTTGTGAGTGTGAGTATGCCTTACTGATTATGTTCCATGTCTTTACATTGATGAATTTGAGAGAGGAACATCACTAAAAGTGAGGGGCACAAGAGGTCTAATTCGGTGTACTTCTTGTTGCATGTGTCACACTTAATCATGTTGGTCCTTTGTGTTGAAAAGACGAGTCATTTATAGAGGTTGTGTGTTTTTGATTGTGAAATCTTTCTATGTGCTTTGTGAGAATTTTTGTATGATGATCAACCACTCTATGAGTGATCCATGCTAGTTGGTTGAGTATGTGTTGATAGAGGTGTCAAGTATGATGGTGAAACATGAGTTTAGGTATGTTTTAGGAATTGTTCGAGGACGAACACTGGTTTAAGTGTGGGGAGGTGATGTTGGACATTTTTTATGCCCAGTTTCCATGATTTTATCAATATTTGATAATGTTTTGAGTTCATAATCCTTAATTTATGCTTAAATTCATATATGTGTGTGTTTTATGCGCTAACAAGCGAATTTATTTGAGCAGAAAACTAAGCAAAATGGGCTCAAAATGATGCAAAAATTTAAGATTTGAGGAGCTGAAGGGTTTGGTGCTATGACTGGTGGCCCACACCAAGTCCCAAACTTCAGAGAACAAAAATTCAGTTTGGTGCTATGGCTGTCAAAATTTAGAGAAATTGCACTTCATAATTTTGGCGAGATGAGTGGCGCCCCACGCCAGAGGTGTCCAAACATAGAGAAATTTGATGAACACCTTGGTGAGATAGAGGGGGCGGCACGCTAGAGCCTATCCAGAGCTGAAATTGCTTGAAATTTGATCAAGTCTGTGGCGAGATAGGTGGGGCAGTGCGCCAGTGTCACGCCCCACCTTGGGAGGCATGACTGGCATATGGTGCCCTACTTTGACCTGGACTGCTGGACTACTAAGCCTAAGCACTTCTGGCGCCAGGCTGGCTCTAATTCTGGATTTATAAAAACAACGGGCTATATAATGGCTGTAAATACAGCCTCCAACTGACAAGGCATATAGCCACCTGTAGGAATATAACAGCTACCCAGAACAATTGAACATAAGGGAACCTATGCGGGCCGACAAGGCCACCATGCTGACTAGTTATCACTGAAAAATAGAATCAAGTGCTAAACTGATCTGTGACCGACAAGGTCACCAACTAACACTTGAACAAGGCCCCACACGGCCATCACATGTAAACTAAAAACATACACACAGCCCCACACGACCGATACAACTAACAACAGGGAATATAAGATCCGCAAGCCTCTAAGAATAATAAGATGGTCGGGACAGGGCACCGGCCTACCCATACTGTACAAACAAAAAGGGAAGTAAACCTTTAGCTGTCAAGCTCCAGATGATAGGAGCTGAAGACTCCGTACGCTAGCTGAAACTACGAGGGATCTGTTCCTCGTCTATGAGTACCTGCAGGAAAGTAATGCAGCGCCCCAAAAAGGGAGTCAGTACCACTGGTACTGAGTATGCAAAGCAATAACTGAAAATAACTAAAAGCAAACAATAATATTGATAGATACTGAAGTAATAGGAGATGGGCTGAGACTGACTAAAAAGAGCGTAACTTTACTGAAGAGAGTAAGAGTCATACCTGATAACATGGCAGTCTACTTTCTATCTATTAATAACTTACACAACATAGCATACAAGAACCTTACCAGCCCCCATAAGCCGTAAGGTGCTAACCAGCACACAATCTATATACCTCTACCCAGGTCATACCATCCACCTAGTAACTATGAGCATCCTGTCGGCCCCCTGGGTATGCAACTTGGGCTCGCTGGGCCCCTGACTATAGCTATATCTGAGTCGGGAGGACTCCTAAAATCTGAAATCTGAAATCTGTAATTTGAAATCTGAAATCTGCACCCTGGGCGCAAGCGCTCGATAGGGGGTGTGGTATAGTGCTAATCAGCCTGCTATGGGGAATCTGCATCCCATCTTCGTCCGCTGGTGGTCGGCATGAAACTCCGTAGAGCGACGTATCCTCACCCTCTGGCGGGCGAGTCGACACAGCTATTAACCCTGGGGCGGTCAAGGAAGCTCTAAGGGTGCCCAACACAGAACAATCATGTCTCCAAAGATAGCAATAGGCACATGTAATATATATATTGGATCTGATAATAATATTTATGTTCTGGTATTCTGTTCTAAATCTCATATTGAAATGTAATGAATCTGATACTGTAATATACTGAATCTGTAATAATATTTCTGGAATATTCTGTTGGGACTTATACTATTTTACAGAATTTCATGCTGAACACTATATTATATTTCTAACATGCTTACTAAATTTCATATTGAACATAATATACGACTTCTAAATCACTCTACTGAAATTTGTACTATTTTTCTATACTAGAACTACTAGCTTGCCGGAAGAAACTGACTTTACATACCTCAACTACCGACTTTTTGATTAACTAGCGTAGCTCGGCTAGTATTCAGCTATTTCTCCCAACTGTATTCATATTCACCAAACAATAGAATTTATTCTACTATTATTTTGGAAAGAAACCATATTATGGCTATACCTACTACCTATTCTTCCACTTATCGAAGAACGGCCAAAAACTCGCTATTTCTCGGGGGTCTAGAAATGAGAAATACTCACTTTAATGCTAGGAGTATATTAAACACTAGTTTGGAGCAATTTCACTTACCTTAGCTCGGCGTGACGATGATTCACCAGCCGAATTTCACGAAACTAATTCTGCAGGAATGCTCTCGGCAACTTTATACTTCGCTACCCGAAGTTAATTCGAGTTTGGACTGCATTTGACGGTGTAAACGGAAGGAAATTTAATGAAACCCTTCGTTCCCCTCTGTTTTTGTTTGTTTACCGGAAATTATATGAAGGGAAAATGATTTAAAATGAAGTGGGAGCCTTATATACTTGGGGCCTTTAAGTCACATTTGTCGAATGCGATTTATAAGTCGCATTTGCCTTGCGACATTCCGACTTGGCGCTTGCCCGATCTCTCCCAGGGCCCTTTTCTCGCACGTATGGCATTCTAAAATTCTTAACCAATATGCGAATAGGCCAACTAAGTGTCAAGAACTTATAGGATGTAACATCCTTCCCCCTTAAGAACATTCTTCCTTGAATGTTAACTTCCGTTTACGAAAATTTTAACTTGCTCTACCTTTTCTGAAAAAATTTCGACAGAGTTTCTACTTTAATATGGACTATCTCAAAAATCCTGAAATGCAGAAAAGTCCAATACAGGTACTTCATATAATACTATAGCATCCATTACATAATAAACTGAAGTCAACATCTCACTCATACACATGAATATAAAGCAACTCATAAAACAACAATATCAGCATACCTCTGACTAACTAAGTCTGAAATAACTGAGGGTATCTGGATTTCATATCTTCTTCTGCTTCCCAAGTCATTTCCTCTCGGTTCCTGTTAAGCCATAATACTTTGACAGAAGCAACATTTTTAGTTCTTTATCTGCGGATCTGCCGGTCTAGTATGGCTACTGGAACTTCTTCATAGGCCAACTCCTCTGTAACCTGAACATCATGGACTGGGACAACTCTGGAGGGATCTCCTATGCACTTTCTCAGCATTGATACATGGAAAACTGGGTGGATAGATTCTAACTCTGGAGGTAAGTTTAATTCATATGCCACTTGGCCTATTCTTTGGCGAATCTGATAAGGCCTAAAAAACCTCGGGCTGAGCTTGCCTTTGTTGCCTAATCTCATTACACCCTTCATCGGCGAAACTTTCAGAAACACCTAATCACCCACATTAAATTCCAAGTTTCTGCACCGCACGTCAGCATAAGATTTCTGGCGGCTCTGAGCATTCAGTAAATGTTCTCTGATAAGCTTTACTTTTTCCTCTGACTGATGAATGATATCTGGCCCAATCAATGTTGATTCTCCTACCTCAAACCAACCAACTAGAGATCTACATTTTCACCCATATAATGCCTCATAAGGCGCCATCTGAATAGCTGAATGGTAACTGTTATTATAGGAGAACTCAATGAGTGGTAAATGTTCAGCCCAGCTACCTCTGAAATCCAACACACATGCTCGCAACATATCCTCGAGCGTTTGAATGGTGCGTTCTGCCTGTCCATCTGTCTGAGGATGAAAAGCTGTGCTCGGGTTAACCTGTGTCCCCAAGCCTCTCTAAAATGATTGCCAGAATTTAGCTATAAATTGCGCCCGTCTATCGGAGATAATGGACACTGGAACACCATGCAACCTGACTATTTCTCTGATATACAACTCAGTATAATCCTTGGCAGAAAAGGTAGCCCTTACTGGCAGAAAATGAGCTGATTTTGTCAATATGTCAACAATCACCTAGATCGAATCACATCTACGCCTGGTGCGGGGTAATCCTGCTACAAAATCCATATTTACTGCTTCCCATTTCCATAGAGGCACAACTATATCCTGAGTCAGTCCGCCTGGTTTCTAATGTTTAGCTTTTACCTGCTGGCAGTTGGGACACTGAGCTATGAATTCTGCTATCCCCTTCTTCATTCCTGGCCACCAGTAGATTTCTTTTATATCATGGTACATTTTCATCGAACCTAGGTGGAGAGAATAACGGGCATAATGTACCTCGCCCATAATCTGCTGGCGAAGCCCTGTAACGTCTGGAACACAAAGGCGATCTTTATATCGCAATACCCTATCCTCGGTTGTCTGAAAATCTATCACCTCGCCTTGCTGAACTCTGTTTCTAAGATGAACCAGGCTAGGATCTTCACACTGCCGTTCCTTTACTTCCACGACTAAAGACGACACTGTAGTGTTATGGATTACCGCTCTGTTGTCCTCTGTTTCTGCTACACGAACAGCTAAATTGGCTAACTGATGCAATTCCCGGGCTAATTCCCGCTGCTCAAGTTGTAAGTGTGCCAGACTTCCTATAGATTTATGGCTAAGGGCATCTTCCACCACATTAGCTCTCCCTGGGTGATACAGAATATTCACATCATAGTCATTCAACAGCTCTAACCAGCGACGCTGCTGCAAATTCAACTCTTTTTGGGTGAAGATATACTGTAGGCTCTTATGATCAGTGAAAATATCCATGTGGACGCCATACAAGTAATGTCTCCATATCCTTAAGGCGTGAATCTCTGCGGCCAATCCCAGGTCATGGGTAGGATAGTTCTTTTCATGTTTCCTCAGCTGTCTGGAAGCATAAGCAATTACTTTACCATGCTACATCAACACACATCCCAACCCAACACCCGAAGCGTCACAATAAACTGCATAACCTTTTGTACCTTTTGGCAATGCTAACACTGGAGATGATGTTAATCTTTCTTTCAATTCCTTGAAGCTCTGCTCACATGCCTCAGTCCACTGAAATTTTGCTGCCTTCTGTGTCAGTTTAGTCAGAGGTGCTGCTAAGGTGGAAAATCCTTCAACAAACCTTCTACAGTACCCTGCTAACCCCAGGAAACTGCGTACCGCAGTCGAAGTGGTAGGTATGGGCCATGCTTTTACTACTTCTATCTTCTGTGTATCTACCTGTAAACCAGCATCCGACACGATATGACCTAAAGAGGCTACTGAATTAAGCGAAAATTCACATTTAGAGAACTTGGCATACAGCTGACGGTCTTTGAGAATCTGGACTGTCCGCAAATGATCCTGGTGGTCTACCTCTGAGCGATAATGCACCAAAATATCGTCAATAAACACTATCATGAAAAAGTCCAGGTATGGTCTGAAAATACTGTTCATCAGGTCCATAAACACGGCTGGAGCATTCGTCAGCCCAAAGTACATGACTAAGAATTCAAAATGGCCATATCTGGTCCTGAAGGCAGCCTTTGGAATGTCCCTTTCACGAACCCGAACTTGATGATATCCGGACCTTAAGTCAATTTTGGAGAAATATCTGGCTCCCTGTAACTGATCAAATAAATTATCTATTCTGGGAAGCGGACACTTATTCTTGATTGTGACTTTATTTAGTTGTCGATAGTCTATACGCATGCGGAGGGAACCATCCTTCTTTCTCACAAACAAAACTGGTGCACCCCAAGGTGAAGTACTCGGCTTGATAAAGCCATGGTCTAACAAATCCTTCAACTGCTCCTTTAGTTCTCTGAGTTCAACATGAGCCATGCGATAAGGAGGAACTGATATGGGCTGAGTGCCCGGCAATAAATCAATTGCAAAGTGTATTTCCCTTTCTTGTGAAATACCAGGTAACTCATCTGGAAATACATCGGGGAATTCATTCACCACTGGAACAGACTGGAGAGTCGGAGGCTCTACCCGAACATCCTGAACTCTAAAAATGTGGTAAATGCACCCCTTGGCTATCAACTTTCTCGCCCAAATATACGAAATAAACCTACCATTTGGCGTAGTTGTACTGCCCTTCCACTCTCGTACTGCCTCCCCTGGAAAGTGGAATTGGACCGTCTTGGTCTAGCATTCTACATTTGCATAGCATGGAGCTAACCAATCCATACCAATAATGGCGTCAAAATCAACCATTTCTAACTGTACCAAATCTGTTCTGGTCTGACGACTAGCAACCTCTACTGTACACCCTCGATAACCCCTTCTCGCTATGATAGAGTCATCAATGGGTGTAGATACTGAAAAGGGTTCTTGAAGCAATTCAGGTACAATACTAAACTTTTGAGCCACTAATAGGGTAACATAGGACTAGGTAGATCCCATATCGATTAATACATAAGCAGGGTGAGAGCAAATAGTCTTCATACCTATTGCAACATTTGGAGACGCCTCTAAATACTGTCTCCTTGGTAATGCATAGGTATGGCTTGGGCCCGTACCTGAACTAGAGGCCCCTGATCTGCCTCAGCCTCTGCCTGCTGAAACTGAGGGCCTGCGCTCTGCCGGGGCTGCTGGAGTTCACGACCCTGCTGATGCCCTATCCTATCTATCCCGGTCACCCTAACCCCCGGCTGAACAATCTCTCATCACATGGCCTTCCTGTCCACATATATAACACCCTGTGGATCCATATCTGTAAGCTCTAGAGTGGCGTCGGCTGCAAATAGGGCAAAGTGGTGGTGTATACCTGCTCTGCTCTTCTCTCCTCTTCTTGGGTGAATCTACTATTTGAGAACTTCCGCCGGACTCTGACTGTCCTCGGCGACTGAATATACCCCTTTGCTGCTGTGATGGAGGCGGGGGTCTAGGTGGCCTATCTGACAACTGTGGCCTAGGCCCTCTCCGAATCTACCCCTGTAACTCATCTGACTTGTCCCTGCGGTGCTGTTCCTGACTTGTTCATCTTCTATCCTGTTGCCGCTGTCTGAGGACCTCAATAGTGTGAGCAAAAGCCTGCACTCGAGCAATATCCATATCTTCCCGCAAAGGAGCTGTCATATAGGCCTCAATATACTTTGGGTTCAGCCCCATAATAAACCGATGGACTCTAGATGGCATGGTGTCCACAAAGGGTGGAGCATAGCGGGCCAAAGAATCAAACTGTAGGGCGTATTCTCGAACACTCATCGCCCCCTGCTCCAGGTGTAAAAACTGGTCCATCCGGGCCTGTCGGATCTCTCGTGGTAGGTAACGGTCCAGGAAAGCCTCTTAAAAGCTGGAGCAGGTTGGAGGGGCAACATCTCTCCCTCGAGACCTTTCCCAACTCTCATACCACAACACAGCAATATCCCGCAGTCAGAATACCTCCAATATGACCGACTCTGTAGATGTAACATGCATTACCTGGAAAATCCTCTGCATCTGATCCAGGAAGTCTTGGGGGTCCTCTATCCGATCCGACCCTGTGAACTACGGGGGACCTAGTGCCAGGAATTCTCGGACCCATGAACTACCGGCCCACCTGATAACTCTACAGCTATAGGTGGCATTGACTGGCACTGAGTAGCCATCATTTGCGCTAACATAACTACGGCACTCCTGACCTCATAGTCAGATGGTGTAGGTATAGGAACTGTCGGAGGTGGTGTTGTCTCGAGTGACTCCTGATGGGGTGGAGACTGCTGAGAAGGTCGGGACGGTGCCTCTATATCGCCCTCAGATCGGGCTGATTCTAATTGAGACTAGGGCATTCTGCTGGTGCCCTCTCCTGCTGCTGTATCCAATCTTCGGCCTGTGATAGGTTCTCGCTTATCTGACATTTTATCTGTAAACAAAGAGTATAGTAAGCTTTAGGAACTCAACCCTATACTGTACTGCTCTATGGCATGACTGAATGTGAAGAAAGAGTAACCATCCTATCATGCCTTGCAGCCTCCTGCCTATGGTATGTGGTGCACAACACATCCATAGACAAGACTCTACTTAGCACAGCTTGCAGACTCCCTTGGATACGACCAGCTCTGATACCAAGTTTGTTACGCCCCGCCTTGGGAGGCATGACTGGCACCTGATGCCCTACTAGGACCTGGACTGCTGGACCACGGAGCCTAAGCACTTCTAGTGCCAGGATGGCTCTAATTCTAGATTTATGAGGGCTATATAACGACTTTAAATATAGCCTCCGGTCGACAAGGCTTATAGCCACCTGTAGGAATATAACAGCTACCCAGAATAACTGAACATAAGGGAACCTATGAAGGCCGACAAGGCCACCATGCTGACTAGTTATCACAGAAAAGTAGAATCAAGTGCTAAACTGATATGTGACTGACAAGGTCACCAACTGACAACTGAACAAGGCCCCACACGACAATCACATGCAAACTAAAAACATACACACGGCCCCACACGATCGGTACAACTAACCACAGGGAATATACAATCTGCAAGCCTCTAAGAATAATAAGATGGTCGGGACAGGGCCTCGGCCTACCCATACTGTACAAAAAAAAGGAAGTAAACCTTTAGCTGTCAAGCTCCGGATGATAGGAGCTAAAGACTTCGTACGTTGGCTGGAATTACGAAGGATCTGCTCCTTGTCTATGAGTACCTACAGGCAAGTAATGCAGCGGCCCAAAACGGGTGTCAGTTGATCTTGGGCAGATTTATATGCCCAAGTGATACTCAAAAGTATCATTTTCGCCTTGTTATCTAGCAATTTGTATATGTTTTCATGTAATTGGTAATAAAATGTGAATTTATACTAACCAACATGATTAGCATTGTTTTGTAGGTAAAATGTGATTTTGGGAAGCTAAAATGTATGTTGGATGATATCGGAGTTGGACTTGGATGCGAGCAAGGAAAAAGGCATAGGACTGCACGAATTAAAGGGGCTCCGCGATGGAGCCGTGTCACGCTACCATCACGGAGGCATTCTGCCTGGAGGGTGAAAATTCATCAAATATTCCAGTGGAGGTTCGCGTCTGCTCCGTGGCACGGTGGCTAGCCTCTGCGTTGCACGCCATGCCACGTTGGTGTTTGATTTCCCGGACCCCCAGTTCCAGTGAGGGTACGCGTTCACGGCGTGTCACGGAGGCAGTGCTCCGCGATGCACTCCGTGACACGTTGCTCATTATTTCGGGAAAAATTCCCACTAGTATAAATATAACACTTAAGTGTATTTTTCATAATTCAGACTTGGTGGATCAAGGACGTGGGTTACAGGCAGTTGAGGGACGAAAAGTTCAGGGTTTTTTCTCTCTTTCTCTCTTCTCTAATTCAATTGTTTGTATGATTAACACTTGTTTTAGGATGATTAATCCACAAATGAGTGGCTAATTCCCTTCCTTGCTGAGGTTGTGAACACTTGTGATGAATTTTGATTATTAATTATATGGTTTTTCATCTTTTTCTTCCATGTTGTTCTATTAATTCTTGTTTCTACTGCATTGGTGTGTGGCCTACATTAATGTACATCTAAAAAGTCCGATTTCACTCGAGAGAGCACGAAATTGGAAAGTTGTGAATTAATAGGATATTGTTCTTTACTTGATTTGGGAAAATTGAGTTTTGATGTGCTTTCCTGATAGAAATATACTTGAAAGTCGTATTAGTCAATTTAGGAACCGGAATTGTATGGCTAGAACATGAATTGCATTTGATCACAGAAATGTAGACGGATGGTTCATGATTCTTAAGTGAGATTAAATACGAGAGTTTTAATCTCTTGGCAAATGTTCTTGGCTAGCAACTAGAAGAAAAGATTAACCAATTTATGATGATAATCAATTTCATTACATGTTCTTTAACCTCGGCATGCTCTTATTCATAGTCCAAATTCAAAGTAGATAATTGTTTGTAGTTTAGTATAAAATTTATAAAACAAATTATTCACTTTTTGGTTATTTAGTTGTCAGCATATTTAAAAGTAAACATATAGTATACTTGAGCAAATTGCACTTAACCCAAGTCTCTGAGGGATCGATACTTGGCTTACTAAAGCCACTTACTACTTGTTCGACCACGTGCACTTGCGTGTCGGTTTTATAATACCCATACTACGCACCGAACATCAGTACCATTGGTACTGAGTATGCAAAGCAATAACTTAAAATAACTTAAAAGTAAACAATAATACTGATAGATACTGAAGTAATAGGAGACGGACTGAGACTAACTGAAAAGAGCGTAACTTTACTAAAGAGAGTAAGAGTCATACCTTATAACATGGCGGTCAACTTTCTATCTATTAATAAATAACACAACATAGCATACAAGAACCTTACCAGCCCCTATAAGTCGTAAGGTACCAACCAACACACAATCTATATACCCCTACCCAGGTCAGACCATCCACCTAGTAACTATGAGCATCCTGCCGGCCCCCTGGTTATGCAACTTGGGCTTGCTGGGCCCCTGAGTATAGCTGTATCTGAGTCCGGAGGACTCATGAAATATGAAATATTAAATCTGTAATTTGAAATCTGAAATCTGCACCCCGGGCGCAAGCGCTCGACAGGGGGTGTGGTACAGTGCTGATCATCCTACTATGGGGAATCTTCATCCCATCTTCGTCCGCTGGCGGTCGGCATGCCACTCCGTAGAGCAACGTATCCTCACCCTCTGGCGGGCGAGTCGACACAGCTATTAACCTTGGGGCGGTCAAGGAAGCTCTAAGGGTTCCCAACATAGAACAATCATGTCTCCACAGATAGCAATAGGCACATGCAATATATATTCTGGATCTGATAATACTATTTATGTTCTGGTATTCTTCTGAATCTCATATTGAAATGTACTGAATCTGATACTGAAATATACTGAATCTGTAATAAAATTTCTGGAATATTCTGCTGGGACTTATGCTATTTTACTGAATTTCATGGTGAACATTGTATTATATTTCTAACATGCTTACTAAATTTCATACTGAACATAATATACAACTTCTGAAACACTCTACTGAAATTTGTACTATTTTTCTATACTAGAACTACTAGCTTGCCGAAAGAAACTGGCTTTACATACCTCAACTATCGACTTTCTGATTAACTGGTGTAGCTCGGCTAGTATTCAGCTATTTCTCTCAATTGTATTCATATTCACGATAGCATCGAATTAATTCTACTATTATTTTGGAAAGAAACCATATTATGTCTATACCTACTACCTATTCTTCGACTTATCGAAGAACAACTAAAAACTCGCTATTTCTCGGGGGTCTAGAAGGGAGAAATACTCACTTTAATGCTGGGAGTATATTAACACTAGTTTGGAGCAATTCCACTTACCTTAGCTCGGCGTGACGATGATTCTCCGGCCGAATTTCGCGAAACTAACTCCGCAGGAATGCTCCCAGCAGCTTTATACTTCGCTACCCGAAGTTAATTCGAGTTTGGATTGTGTTTGACGGTGTAAATGGAAGAAAATTTAATCAAACCCTTCGTTCCCCTCTGTTTCTGTTCATTTACTGGAAATTATATGAAGGGAAAATGATTTAAAATGAAGTGGGAGCCTTATATACTTGGGGCCTTTAAGTCGCATTTGTCGAATGCGATTTATAAGTCACATTTGCCTTGAGACGCTCCGACTTGGCGCTTGCCTGGTCTCTCCCCGGGCACTTTTCTCGCACGTATGGCATTCTAAAACTCTTAACCAACATGCGAATAAGCCAACTAAGTGTCAAGAACTTACGGGGTGTAACAGCCAGTGTCATTTCGGGGAGGAAAATGTTAATTTCAAAGCCAAGTCTTGAAGGGCAGAAGCGTTATTTGAAGGACCATCTACAAATAGTGGCCTTAGGTCATTTGTTAAGGAGTTTTGGACTTCTTGGAGCAGTCTTTACTCATTTTTACATTTCGTAGTTCGTTCATGAAATATTGTAAGTCGTTTGGAAGGAAGACAAAGTTCTACAACTAGGTTTTCTCTTCTTTACTTTGTATTTTGATATGATGATGACTAAATAATTGTTTTTCCACTTGTCTATGCGTGGCTAAACTCATATTCTAGGGTTGTGGCCGTGGTGAATAGTTGATTGTTTGAAAGATTAGTTAATGTTGGTTTTGGTTCATCTTTTATGGTTGTTTGTATTTATTTGTATTAATTTATTATTTATAAAATTGATCACCTTGTAAGTAATCTGTTGGCTTTTGATTGAACTTGGGAAAGGGAATCGAAAGGGTTAAAAATAAATACAGAACGGGAATTCAAAGACCCATTGGTGATAGGATAGAAGTTGTTGTTGAGGATAGGGATATACCCTTCAACCCCATTTAGTTGAAATACAAGTAGACATAGTTGTCGTTTCATTATTCTCCTGTGACCATAGGGGTATAGGCGTTAGGGTCCATGAAATAGTTCTTGGATGCTAGGGATAGTGGCAAGAAATATAGTAATTTGCAACTAGTCTGAAACCAACCAAATGTCATTGCCCTAGTCTTTCATCATTATTGAAATACAATGAAGCTTGCATTTGTTTTAGTAAATTTTAGCAGAGAGAGAAAGGAAAAGAAGTAGTTCCGAAAGGAGACTCCACCTATTTGAAGTTTTATTAGTTTAATTTTCCAAAACAATCATCATATTTACTTGTTTTTAGATTAGTGAAATTTAAGTGACAGCCTTATAATGATTAAATTGACAAGTCCTTTGGGTACAATATGTGGACTTCAAAATCCTATATTACTTGATTACCACGTGCACTTGCGTGCACTTGGGCAACATCAACCAGTGTCCAACCATTTGGTGATCTTTTGCTTCACCACCTCGTACATGGGTGGGTTCAGTCTTCGCTGATGCTTTATACTTGGTACATAGTTTGGCTCAAGCTGAATTTTATGGGTGTATATGCTTAGATGAATCCAGATGATGTCAGCAATGGTCCAACCAATTTCCTTCTTAAACCTTCTCAAAACTGATACCAAGGTCTCAACTTGCCACTCAACAAGGTCCACAACAATAAATACTGGCAAAGTGTTGTTCTCCCCCAAGAATGCATATCATAGATGTGTGGTAGAGCTTTAAGCTTCAAGACTAGTGGTATTTCAACTGAAGGTTTAGCCAGAGGGGTCACACGATTTTTTAGATCAAGGCTTAATTTTTTCGTCCTGAACTTCTAGGAACCCATTCTATCTAGTGCATTTACCATCTCTGTGTACCTTTGGACAACATCCTCCTCAAAGTTCATAATTACAGCTGCTAGTGTCTCAACACCTGGCCTCTACTCCAAGGGCACTAGCGACCTCTTATGATCCATAAGGCTGGTCACGGAGGTTGCTCTCAGATTAGGAGGTTTCTACTACTCAGAGTGCTTGGCCCTTTCCACATGGTAGCCTGAATAAAACAAAACCAAAAAAAAACATAAATGAGGAAATAAAGGATAAAAGTTAAATAAAAGCAATTAATCTAATCCTAAGTTGTATTCCCCGACAATGGCGCCATTTTTTATAATTCTCAAATTACACCTTTGAAGAAGTATAATGCGGTCGTTGTCAACAAATAATCCAACTAATATTGGGGTCAATTCCATAGGGAATGTGGTCAAGATTTCGACTAATGCTAGTATTTACGCTTTTAGTTCAGTTATCCTAGTTATCCATTTTGAGTCGTAGCCTATTATTTTGATAGCCATATAACAAGATTAATCCATTTTGTTCTATTTACCTTTATTTGATCCAAATAACTCCTAGAGAACTTTAATTTAAAATTCCGCATAAAAGGAGCATAAGTGGAGACAAGAGGGGAAAAGCTAAATGTGCGGAAATTAGAAAAAAAGAAGAGGATGAAAAAATTGCTAAACAGGGAGGGTGATGTAGTAGGGGAAAGAAAAAGACAAAAAGTTTGAAAAATTGAATGAATGAATCAAGAATGAAAGAAAAAATTTCCAATAAGCTTAATGTTGAAAATTCCCTATTAGTCACATAAGTGCAAAATTAAAAAATCAAAGGAGGTATAAGAAGAAAAATATGAGTTTGAAGAATGTGCTAAAACAGTCAAGAGTGATGAAGTATTAAGGTGCTTAGGGAGATTAGTCACTATCTTGTCCAAATAGTTCCTACCCTTCCCTTAGCCTACATTACAACCATCTTAAATCCTAATTGATTCTTGATTCGATATGAGGAACCACGAGAATTGGTACGACTTGTGGTAGGATGGTACGGATTGTGGTAGGTGCCCGTGGCATAATGTTTAGAGAAGATCTGGGGTAGGACATAAAACCACAAGACTCAGTACAAATCTTGTTGAGGACCTACGGGTTGTGGGATGATTCATAGTACTGGTCGGGTAGAGTTATAAATACGAAGTCTCAGGGGTATTTTTGTAACTTCCTAAGCTTTCAACTACTAAGTGGAGTCATTATGGGTTCATAAAGGGGTCCATTAAGGGGTTTTTCTAAGCCTCATTCTACTCCTAACACCTCTATTGGAAGATCAAATCCTCTCAATCCAAGATTAGAGTTCTTCATCAAATTCATTCAATGTTCTCTTGGGTCTTCAAGTCAATATAGGGATTCATCAAGTCCGGGTATGTAGGGTTATGAATGGGAGAAATTCTTCCACCCTCATGCCCAATTTCATCCACATCTCATGATTTCAAGTCTCCAAGCATGATTTATTAAAATTCTAGGGTTAGACCCAATTCTCATGAAATTTCTTATGATCTCTTACGAATTCAATTTTTTTATGATTAAATTCATGACTTATGATTATGATTACTTATTTTATACTATAATCTCTCTTGGATCTATACTTTCATGTTTATGGTGATTTTGCCCAATTATGCATGATTTTATGAATTTCGAGCTTATGAGCCTATAACTTCAATTATGACTATATACTAAAGTATGTACGATTTTCATAAAGCTCAAGTTATATATCATGGACAACTCAATGGAATTATTCTCGTGACTATTTCACGTATGCCAAGTATGATTATGATTTCATGAATTAGACAAGCCCATGCAAGCTTAAGTATAGTTTCATGAGGTTGATTATGGGTCATGTGCATATTTTTGGGAGTAGTGTCTAGCACCGAGTAGGCTAGGGATTCAAGAAAACCTTGAGCCTCATAACTACATGCCATCATAGATATATATATATATTCATGTTCAAACCCTATGGGGATTCATGAGTGATATCATGCCTTGATCGTTCCTTGCCTTGGTAAGCTTGGGATGGCTCTACCCACTTGAGCGAGATAGTTGGGGCATCATGTTAGCTCTATCATTATAGTGTCGGTTATGATGAGTCTCCCATTGTTCCTCATGTTTTATGTGATTCATGTTCATGACTTTTGATACTATGTTTTATAACGTATTTGACCCATTGGTTAGCTTATGAGTTTTCAGTTATGGTACACTATATGACTTCTATTTCAAAATCTTAGGTCATTACACTTCATTTTATGATGAATAACTCATGTTTATGACTATTGTACGATTATCTTTTCATCATGTGCCATATTCTCATGTTCATTTTAGCCTTTATTCTCGACCTTGATTTATTGTTTTACAAGCATGTTTTACTTTCTCTATATACTCAGTACATTCCAAGTACTGATCACATACTCTATGCTATGTCATCACATTATATAGGTTCAAGAGGTCAATCTCAGTCCCAATGTTAGCTCGCTCCCACTTTAGTCTAGCTTAGTCCCTATTGGGTGAGTCCTCATCTTTCGAGGACACTTGATAGTTTTCTATGTTTTGTTATGTGTTTCAGTTTCAGACTTACTGAGCTAGTTAGGGGTGTTATCCCATTAGCTCATCTTATGACTAGAGGCTTTCCAAATAGTTATTTATTAGATGGTTCCGCATTGTGACATGCTGCCCTTGTTTATACTTTATAACATTTACACTCACGCTTATCTTATGCTATGATTCATTTCCGCTTTAAGTATGCTCTCTTTCATCCTATTTGTATGCCATGGGTTAGCTTGGGTTCTTCGTGGTTCTAGGTCCCGTCTCACAATCCGAGGTCTATGCTTGGGTCCTGAAAAATTTTGTATCAAAGCATTAAGTTTAAGTTGTCCTAGGGTGTCTGAAAGCCATGTTAAGTAGAGTCTTTTCCATGGGTATGAAGCGTGTCAAACTTATGGAAGGGGCTACGAAACATTTTAGGATATTTTCCTTCTTTCATGTTATATGCCATGCGATGAAGTTCATCTCTCTCTATTCCTCTAACTCGCGCTATACGCATTTGCAGAAATATGCCTTCCCTACGAATCAATGGAAGAAAAATAGAAATGGCAATGGCCATGGAAATGGAAATGGAGTTAAGCACCAGCCAGCCTCACTAGCTCCAGATGATCCTTTGCATGAGAAGGTTACTAATATTGAGTTCAGGGCTTCATTTCAAATGTTGGCATAGGCTATGATAGCCCAAGTCAACTAGTAGGCGGTTTCCATGTGAACTAAAATGGGAATGCAGCGGCATCTAGGGTGTGAGACTTCATCAGGATGAACCCACCTAAGTTTCATGATTTGAAGGTTGACAAGGACCCACAAGAGTTTATTGAGGAGGTCCAGAAGATTACCTAGGTTATGGGTGTTTCAAGAGAGGAGAGTGTAGACTTAGCCTCCAATCAGTCAAAGCGGATTGCCCATATATGGTTCCGATAGTAGAAAGAGGGTCGTGGAGTTGGTGTAGTCTCCGTTGGTTGGGATGAGTTTTTTATGGCTTTCTTGTATAGATTCTTCCCCTGAGAATTGAGGGAAGAAAAGGCAACAGAGTTCTTAAACCTAAAGCAAAATGACATGACTGTTCAGGAGTATTCCCTGAAGTTTACCCAACATTCCAGGTATGCTCTAGAGATGGTTGTAGATTGAAGGGTTCATATGAGCAAATTCGTGAACACGGTTGCAGATTTATTGGTCAAGGAGTGTAGGACCACCATGCTAATTAGTGATATAGATATCTCCAGACTGATGTTCTATGCCCAACAAATAGAGGTAGAATAGATAAAGGAAAGGGAAAGAAAGGCCAAGAGGGCCAAGATAGGGAGCTATAGGTACTCTCAGCAAAGATCCGGTGGTGGACATCTCCCTTAGTCTGATCAGAGATCGTCAACCCTAGCTCCATCATCAGCCAGCATTTCATCCAGACCTCAAGGTGATCAGAGAGGCAGAGCATAAAGCTCTATAGGGTAGAGGAGCATGGCAGGGTAGCGCACTTTCCTAGCTTGCAGGAAATGTGCTAAGAACCACCCAGGAGAGTGCTTGGTTGGCTCAGATGTTTTCTTTGGGTGTGAAAAGTCCGAGCACATGCGTATGGATTAACCTTTAGCCAGATAAGGTGACAGTAGAGGTTGTGCCCCACCCACCACTTTAGCAGCTCCAACAGCTCACCCATCTCAGTAGGGTGCCTCTTCTAGTGCAGTTGGCGAACAATGTTAGAACAAGTTCTATGCACTTTCATCCCATTAGGAGCAGGAGTGCTTCCCCGATATTGTCACTGGTATGTTATGATATTTCCATCTTAATGTTTATGCATTGTTAGACCCAGGGCCACATTATCCTTTTTGACCCCTTATATTGCGGTTAGTTTTGGTGTCAGACCCAAAATCGTTTCAAAACCCTTCTCATGCCCTGTTATGATTCTTCAGAAAGTCACCTCAGCTGACTTAGTGGAGTTTGATATGATCGATTTTGATGTTATCTTCGGTATGGATTGGTTGCATGCTTGTTACACTTTGGTTTATTGTAGAACCTATACAGTAGAGTTTCGATTTCTGGGTGAACCAGTCCTAGAGTGGAAGGGTAGTTTAGCTGTGCATGTAGGTCGCTTTGTTTCCTATCTTAAGACCAGAAAGATGATCTCCAAGGGTTGTGTATACCATCTACGTCCAAGACCCCAATTCTTCAGTCAAATCCTGTGGTATGTGAGTATCCGGAGGTGTTCCCTGATGATCTAGCAAGAGTTTCTACCGAGCGAGAGAATGACTTTGGTATTGACCTTCTCCCTAATACTCAACCCATATCTGTTCCTCCTTACAAAATGGCTCCTGCTGAGCTCAAAGAATTGAAAGAGCAGCTGAAAGATCTCTTAGATAAGGGTTTCATCAGGCTTAGTAAATCCCCATAGGGTGCTTCAGTTCTGTTTATTCTGAAGAAGGATGGTTCCCTTAGGATTTGCATTGATTATCGATAGTTGAACAAGGTCACAATTAAGAAGAAGTATCCCCTACCAAGGATTGATGAATTATTTGACTAGTTTCAAGGTGCTAAGTTCTTTTCAAAGATAGACCTTAGATCCGACTATCATTAGCTTAGAGTTAGGGAGAGTGACATACTAAAGACAACTTTAAAGACTCGATATGTCTACTATGAGTTTTTAGTTATGTCTTTTGGGCTAACGAATGCTCCTGCAGCTTCCATGGACTTGATGAGCAAGGTGTTCAAGAAGTATTTGGATGTGTTCGTTATTATATTCATAGACGATATCCTCATATACTCTTGGAGCAAGGAGGATCATGCCACTCATATGAGGATTGTGTTGTAGACACTCAAGGATCATTAGCTGTTTGCAAAACTTAGCAAATGTGAGTTTTGGCTGAACTCAGTAACATTCTTGGGTCATGTAATGTCTAGAGAGGGGGTGCAAGTAGACTCTCAAAAGATAAATGCGGTGAAGAACAGGCCTAGACCTGTTAGTCCCAATGATATTAGGAGCTTTTTAGGTTTAGCTGGCTACTACAGGAGGTTCGTAGAGGGATTTTAATCCATTGCAACACCATTAACTAAGTTGACCCAGAAGAAGGTTAAATTTTAGTGTTCGGATGCTTGTGAGAAGAGCTTTTAGGAGTTAAAGACTCAACTCACTTAAGCCCTAGTATTGACCGTATCGGAGGGCACAGATGGATTTGTTGTGTTTTATGATGCTTTTCCGGAATTGATGCAGCATGGTAAGGTCATTGCTTATGCCTCGAGACAGCTTAAGGTTCATGAAAGGAATTACCCAACGCATGACCTAGAGTTGGCAGCGGTGGTGTTTACCTTGAGGATTTGGAGGCACAATTTGTATGGGGTGCATGTGGACGTGTTCATAGATCACAAGAGCCTTCTGTGCGTATGTACTTAGAAGGACTTGAATTTGTGGAAAAGGAGATCGCTAGAGCTTCTCAAGGACTACGACATGAGTATCCTTTATCATTTGAGCAAGGCCAATGTCGTCGCGGATGCTCTTAGTAGGCTGTCTATGGAGAGTGTATCCCATGTTCAGGAGGGGAGGAAGGGGTTAGTAAAGGATGTCCATAGGCTTGCTCGTTTAGGAGTTCTCCTTACAGATTCGATGGATGGTGGTGTTATTATTCAGAATGGTTCGGAATCTTCTTTGGTGATGGAAGTTAAAGCAAGGAAAAATGAGGAACCTATCATAGTAAAGTTAAAGGAAGTTGTCCGGAATCAGAAAGTAAGATGGTGTGCTCCGATATCAGGGCAGATTGTGTGTTCTGGTTATGGATGATGTGAGAGAGCAGATGTTGAGCGAGGCTCACAGCTCTCGATACTCTATCCATCCATCCGCCACCAAGATATACCGTGATCTATGGGAAGTCTATTGGTGGAATGGCATGAAGAAGGATATAGAGAAATATGTTGCTCAGTGGCCAAATTTCCAACAGGTGAAGGTTGAGCATCAAAGACCCGGAGGTAGTCTTTAGGACATCAGCATTTCTACTTGGAAGTGGGAAGAGATCAGCATGGACTTTATTATAGGGTTACCTCGTATCAACCGACAGTATGACTCTATATGGGTGATTGTATAAAGGTTGACCAAATCAGCATATTTTCTACAAGTTAAGACTACATATTTAGCCAAGGATTATGCTAGATTGTACATTAGGGAGTTGGTTCGGTTGCATGGAGTTCCTTTGTCCATTATCTCAGATTGAGGTACCTAGTTCACCTCTCAGTTATGGAGATCATTTCAGAGGGGACTTAGTACTCAGGTGAAACTTAGCGCAGCTTTCCACCCGCAGATAGATGGTCAGGCCGAGTGGACCATTCAGACTCTAGAGGATATATTGAGAGCTTGTGTGATTAATTTCAAGGGTAGTTGGAATCATCATTGATTCTTATCGAGTTTGCCTATAACAACAGTTATCACTCTAGCATTCAGGTGGCTCCATTTGAGGTTCTTTATGGGCGGAGGTGTAAATCACATATAGGATGGTTCGAGGTAGGTGAGACTATGTTGATAGGGCCAGATTTAGTTCATGAGGCTATGGAGAAAGTTCAGCTTATTAGAGATAGGTTAAAAATAGCACAGAGCCGACAAAAGTCTTATACGGATGTTAGGATGATAAATCTTGAGTTCGAGGTCAATGATTGGGTGTTTATGAAGGTGTCTCCCATGAATGGAGTTATGAAGTTCGATAAGATAGGGAAGCTTAGTCTCCGATATGTTGGTCCTTATAGGATTCTGAGGTGAGTTGGAAATGTGGCTTATGAGTTGGAGCTACCAGCAGAGTTAGCTTCGGGGCATTCAGTTTTTCATATGTTTTTGCTGAAAAAGTGAATCGATGACCCAGTTTAATTGTACCAGTACAGAGCATTGGGGTGAAGGATAAACTTTCCTCTGAGGAGTTTCCAGTTGAGATCCTTGATTGTCAGGTTTGAAAGTTGAGGAACAAGGAGGTGGCTTTAGTGAATGTTTTATGGAGAAATCATCTTGTTGGGAGAGCTATGTGGGAAGCCAAAGCAAATATGATGACTAGATACCTGATGCGCTGGCATTTGACGACACATTTGATGCTTTTAACTATGAATTGATGCAAGTTTGAGCAACTTTTAGTTATTTTGATTGTTTTGTGTGTATTATATAAGGAGATAGAGCAAAGAAAATTCATGGTGTGGAACAAGCTGAAACAATAACTTGATGATCTATCTAATGGGCCGTCACCAGTGTGATGGACAATCCCCCCCACCATCGGGCCTAAACAGAAGCTAAACAAAATAAAGTAAAAGTGACAACCTAGGTGACAGACCATCACCTCACTGTCACCAAGATGAAGACTTAAGGGCACACTGGATAAGGAGCAATGCATTAGGTGACGGATCGTCACTTCTTCGACAGACCATCAACCATACCGTCATCAATATGCAGATTGATCATATTGCCATGACCCGAATGTAGACTCGAATTGTAACACGGGACAAGGAGCCCTGAGAGACTCCAAGTCGACCCATGGCATGTACATACATATAACTCGATATCAATAAAGCGGAATACTTAACATAGCGACATGGAAGAAGCATAAACATAACATAACATTGTAAGAGGAACGTACTACATACATAACAACTAAGTACTACATATAGTCTAAAAGCCTCTAACATATCTGATGGGTTGATGGAACAACATCCCCAACTAACCCGGCAAGTCTAGAAAACTAAACATGAAAAGATAACTGATATCAAACTAGTCCTCGGAGAATGAGGACTCACCTAAGAGCTGAATGCTAAAATCCGAGATGAACTACTAATGGTGCTGGATCTGAAGATTGGAGCCTGTATCATAAATGATATAGTATAGAGTATACAGTTAGTATGTGGAATGTACCGAGTATGCAAGGTAAGTAAAATGGACATTTCAAAATACGATAAAGCCCATAAGAGATCATAAGAGTGGGACAACATGCTCATAACATAAATATCATAAGATAACATAAGGCTCAAGGTTTACAAATCATTCGTAATCCATTCATTATCATAGTCATAAGAGAAACTTTATTAAATCATCACTTGAGCCAATGTAACATAAACATAATAATGTATAGAACATGCGGAACAATGGGAGGACTCGTCATAACCGACACCATCATGGTAGAGCCTTACATGATGCCCAACTATCTCACTCAAGTGGGCAGAGTCACCCCTAGCTTTCCAGGCGAGGGACATGCATTATGTGATATCACAAAAGAGGGGATCATTAACATTGTAATGTATCAATGTAAACCTACGGTGGCATGTAGTTATGAGACACCGGTGTAGTCCTTTGAACTCCGAGTTGCTCAGTGCTAGACATTGCTCCCAAAAGTATGCACATTAGGCTCGTGCGTAAATCAATAACATCATTCATTGAGATTCATGGCCAAATAAACATTGTCATCATTGATCTCCATTAAAGTACATGATTAGCCAAGAATCAAGGGCCTTTTAGTCGGCCAACATCAAAAATCGATAAATCATGAGATCCATAACATAAATCGTACATCATTCTTGAACATGTAGGCATTGCCCAATACTTTAACATGTTTGAAAATACTCAATTCACTTGAAAATATTATAATAAACATGGATAACTTGAAAACATGCTTTTCATCATCAATAATCCATCATGCATAAGCATTCATCATTAACCTTAACTTTCATGAACTTTTCATGAATGGGCATTTTAATTTTAAAAACTTGAAACATGATTTTAATGAAAAACAACATAAAACTTTCCCATAATTCATAATTCAATAATAGTAACTCAATTGGATCACAAAAATTCCCTTAATAAAATCCCTAAAATTTTTGCACTGCCTGAAACCACGGACAGTCCAACAAGTCGTACCATGATACCACGACTCGTGGTATCCATCCGTTTGATCCACTGCCCAACTTCACACTTTCATGTTCACTTCCCACGACACGATAGGATGAGTCATTGCTTCAAGCGATGATCCATTGTGTCATTTGTTTTTTCCCCTTCAAGATCTGTATCAAGGCTTTCCACGAGCAATACCATGACTTGTTCTTCCATTCATGATTCGTGGTTTTCTTCCGTTACATTGACTGGATATTTTTAATACTCCTTCCCATGACTGGTTACCACGACCCTCTGCTCCTCAAAACGGGTCGTCCCATGACCCATTACTCCCCCCTTAGGCTGAGGACTAGCTCCACCACGACTCGTTGTAGCAAACAATGGGTCGTTACTTGACCCGTTATTTCCAACTGTCACTCAATCATACCCAAGGGTGCTTACCATGAACCGTTGGTTGGACCAATGATTCGTTAGGTGACCCATCCTGTGGGATTCTTCCCAAATTCTGCCAACTTTCATTTTTAAATCCCGGGTCTAATCTTAGGCACTTTCGGGGTATTACTGTAATGCCCCAGAAATTCAAAGACTATATTCGGGACTTAAATCAGAAAATTTGAAAATCTGCAGAAATTGTGACAGAACGACTCACCTAACGGGTCATTGAGAGACCTAACAACTCGTTAGATCAGTTGTGAGAAGGAGGATTGAGGTAAGATAAGGGAGAGGCACTGTACCCAACGGAAGACCTCACAAGTCTTGGTTAGTCACCACGACCTGTTAGATCACTCGTGGTTAGGCTGGGGTCAGGAAATTTAAATTCGAAGTAGTGAGGTTGACAGATGGTGACCACAAGTCGTGGTCACCACTGATGGGTCGTGATGTTCCCCGTTACCAGCCCCAGATGATTATTGTCCAGTGTACTTGGCGAGTGACGTCATGAGTGGTGGCCAGTTATAATGAGTTGTTATGTCCCCCATGAGTACTTCAGTGATTTTTCAGGCAGTATACCTGGCGAGAGTTCCCAACGAGTTGGTCCCAACCAACGACTAGTTGAGTGACCCGCTGGGAACCAGTCGACCAAACTTCAGATTTTTGCCTAGGGGTATTTTTTAATCTCCTACCTATTTAATCCCTAAACTATGTCGTTTTGGGTAAAAATCCAGGGATATCAGAGGGTTTGAATGGTTCCTCGCCTTATTCCCACGTTCATTCTCAGAAAAATATCGACAAGTCTCTCAAGAACTTTCAGAGCAAGCCTAGGGTTTTCCTCCATTGCAGCAGTTCAAGTCTTCTTCTCCGGGAGATTTTTAGTCAGGTACGTGGGAATTCAACAAGGGAATTATCCTTCCCTTGTGTTCCCCAAAACCCCCTCATCGTTTCCCTATCAGTTTTAGCCCTTATCCTTCGAATACAAGGAGATTACATGTTGTTTTTCATCAACTTCTCATAGAATGATACCATTGCTTATTATTGATATAATCTCCATCAATTCTTACCTGAATTTTAGATTATCCCACCAAAGTGAATTTAAGCCCTAAATTTTCGAGTAAAGACTATTTGTCAATTAAATTCTACCTAGTTGTGAAGTGTGTTTTGGGCTGAACTTTTTTCTAGTATTTCTTATTGTTTATATGTGAGTAAATACTCCATTGATAAGAATGAAATTAGCCTTGTCGGATAAGGTTTCTGTAATTCTTGAAATTTTGCCATATTATGGAATTCCCGTGTTGTTGGAATGAGTTGGGTTCTCTATTAGCTGCTTAGTAGTTCAGTTCAGTTAGAGCGTAGAACCTCTTCATAACTATTAAGAAATTTTCAACTGATCAGTTTGATTTCAGTCTTTCCCCAAGGTGTCAGTGGTGCCTCCTAGTTATCAGAATCAGACTCAGAATCTAGTTTATTGGTCCATTAGGCAGTCATGACATTTTAGATATATAGCTCTGACTAGCCTCAGGACCCCAGTTCAGATTATAGTTTGTTCTTAGACGGTTACGATGCTTCTAGATAAGCAGCTCTGACCAGCCTAGAACCCAGTTTCAGAATTTGGTCCGACAAGACTCTCAAGGTATTTTCAATTATATGTCCCTGACTAGTCTTGGACCCCATTTTCGAGCTATCAGCCTAGTAGTTCAGTTTAGGTTTTCCAGTGGGAGTAGGACTTAGCACCGAGCTGGCCAGGGTTCCAATGCACCCAGATTCTCAAAACTACGTTGCTAGCGTAGGTTACAGTATTACTTGGCTTGATTGACCCCAGATTTTCGTGATCACCCAATTCATGCCTTTATACCCTGGCAAGGTATATTTCGTCCTACCGATGGGGTGTATAATCGGACTCCACATCTTGCTCACGTGGTTATATGTCGGTTATAGACTCTCCCACTAGTTAGTCCAGTCCAGTTACAGGATAAGCATCTCAGTTTAGTTATAGTTCTTTCAATTTAGCTTAGTTCAGTTCAGTATTTCAGACTCATTACTTTCAGACTTAGGACATGCCTTGACCATCAGACAGGGTCATTTTGACCACCGCAGTTTACTTCAGTAGTTTAGTTTAGTTTACTTATTGGCCATTGCGTGTCATATCGGTTCAGGCGTTATATTCAGTTATGTTTTCTCCCACTTACTCAGTACATTCAAAGTATTGACGCATACTTTTATGTTGTATCATTTCATGATACATCTGCAGGTTCTCAAACTCAGCTCCGTTAGTCACCATTGTTCAGATCCTCCACCTTAGTAGTTAAAGTGTGAGTCCTCATCATTCGAGGACCTTAATTCATTTCTTTCAGTTAGTTCATTATTTTTAGCTAGACTTAGAGTTAGTTGGGGGCTTGTTCCAGCAACTCATCAGTTAGAGGGCTTTCAGACACAAAATCGAACTTTTGATGTTCTTAAACTTTATGATTTCAGTTTTATTTTTATAAATGCTTTTATGCTATTGTTTTGAAGATTCCACTATATTTGTTTTACTCATATTACCAGTGTATGATAGACTAGGGGTTGACTTGGGGTCACTTGTGGCTTCAAGTACCGTATCCCGTCCGGGTTGTAGACTCGGGGCGTGACAATTACAATATCACCCCCTTGGGAACATTCTTCCTCGAATGTGGGAAAACATACAAAAATAGGGAAATGCAATCATTATACTCAAACATTGATCATTCAAACCAAAAACTAACGGAATGACCATCTTCGATTCAAACTACATAGCTAAACTGAATTCATGAATCATACATACATCCATATACATAAAAGAAACTTGGGCACATGAATTGAACATGAAAACTAAATAGAGTTTTTGTGCAAAAACTGATGCCTAAAGCTTGAACTAAGCCGGTAGAGGATAAATGTGGGTATCTAGCCATCATATTCTCTTTGGCTTCCTAGGTAGCTCCCTCAACATGCTGATTCCGCCATAACACTTTGACTAAAGCTACATCCTTGTTCCTTTGCCTTCGAACTTGATGATCTAGTATTTCCACTGGAACCTCCTCATAACTAAGGCTGTCCTTCACACAAACGCTGTCCACCGGGACAACTAGAGCTGGATCACCCAAACACTTCTTTACGAGTGACACATGGAAAATAGGATGCATAGAAACTAATTATAAGGGCAACTCCAATTGATAGGCCACCTTGCCAACCCGTTTCACAATCCGATAGGGGCCAACATAATGAGGGATGCGTTTTTCTTTCTTTACAAACCGCATTACTCCCTTCATGGGAGATATCTTCAGAAGCACCCAATCATCCACCTAGAATTCTAATTCTCTCCTTCTCACATTGGCATAGGACTTTTGGCGATTTTGAGCTGTTTTCAACCTGTCCCGTATGAGCTGAACCTTCTCCATAACCTCATTGACCGAATCTGGTCCTATCATCGCAGCTTCACCAACTTCGAACCAACCAATGGGAGATCTACATCTCCACCCATAGAGAGCCTCAAACGGAGCCATTTGAATACTGGAATGGTAGCTATTATTGTATGCAAACTCGATATGACGCCAATGATCTTCCCAACTACCATTGAAGTCAATCACGCATGCTCTCAACATGTCTTTGAGAGTTTGAATTTTCCTCTCCACTTGGCCATTCGTTTGTGGGTGAAATGCTTTGTTGAGATTAACTTGAGTATCAAGTCCTTTTTAAAATGATCCAAAACTAAGAGGTAAATTGGGTACCTCTGTCTGAAATGATGGATAAGGGAACTCCATGCAATAAAATTATCTTCCAAATATATAGTTTTGCATAATCCTCCACCGAATCCGTGGTTTTGATCAATAAAAAATGAGTGGGCTTGGTCAACCTGTCTACCACAACCCAAATGGAGTCATATTATTGATGAGTATGAGGTAAACCTGTGATGATATCCATATTAATTTCTTCCCCCTTCCAAGTAGGAATACTGATATCCTGAAGCACACCTCCCGGTCTCTAGTGCTCAACCTTTACTTGCTGACATTTTGGGCATTTAGCTACAAACTCTGCAATATCCTTCTACATGCCATTCCACCAATAGACTTCCCCTAAGTCCCGGTACATCTTGGTGGCACCTGTATGGATAGAATACCTGGATCCATGAGCCTTGTGCAACATCCAACTCCTCAAATCATCCACATTCGGAACACATAAGTGACCCTAATATCGAAGCACACCATCTCCCCCTTTGGAGAAGACCTCTACCTTTTGATTCTGAACGGCCTCCTTTTACTTTACCAAAATTGGGTCCTCATCTTGTCTAGTTTTTACATCAGTCAGCAAAGACGATTCTGATCAGTCCTGAATAATAACACCGCCATCAGTCGAGTCAACCAACCGAACTCCCAACCTTGCGAGTCGGTGCACATCCTTCAACAGCTCCTTCCCCTCGTCCACATGAGACACACTCTCCGTAGAGCGTCTACTAAGTGCATTTGATACTACATTGGCCTTACCCAGATGGTACAACACACTCATATTGTAGTCCTTAAGTAGCTCCAACCACTTCCTTTGCCGAAGATTGAGATCCTTATGGGTAAACACATATTGCAAACTCTTATGGTCCGTGAACACATCCACATGGATCCCGTACAAATAATTTTTCCATATCTTCAAGGCGAATACCAACGCGGCCAATTAAATATCATGGGTCGGGTAATTCTTCTTATAAACTTTTAGTTGTCTCGAGGCATATGTTATAACTTTCCCGTGCTGCATCAAACACACCCAAGTCCGATCCTTGAAGCATCACAATACACTATGAACCCATTGGTACCCTCAGGTAGGGTCAACACTGGTGCTGAGGTAAGTCAAGTCTTCAACTCTTGGAAGCTCTTCTCACAAGCCTCCGATCATTAGAATTTCACATTCATCTGGGTCAATTTGGTCAAAGGCGCTGCAATAGATGAGAAACCTTCAACAAATATCTGATAGTAGCTAGCTAAACCCAAAACAAAATACAGATATCGGAATGATTCACCCGTCTAGGCCAATTCTTCACCGCTTCTATTTTCTGCGAGTCCATCTATATGCCTTCACTTGATACCACATGGCACAAAAATGCCACTGAGTTCAACCAAAACTCACACTTGCTAAATTGAGCATATAATTGGTGATCCTTGAGAGTCTATAGCACCACCCTCAAATGAGCGGCATGCTCCTCCTCACTCCAAGAGTATATCACGATGTCATCAATAAACACAATCACGAACATATCTAGGTATGGCTTGAGCACCCTATTCATCAAGTCCATAAAATCTACAGGAGAATTTGTTAGTCCAAAAGACATAACTACGAACTTATAATGACCATATTGCGTCCTGAAGGCTAAACTCTGTCAGAACCATTCTCAGTCTCTACTCCCGTTGGTGATCGGTTGTAGCTAGGCGGGTGTATAGAAGGTGCCTGATCACTCTATTACATAAAGTCACCTCCACAGACCTTGTAGAGTTAGCCATCACTGACTTTGATATTATTCTTGGCATGGATTGATTGTATGAGTGTTTTCTTCTATTAATTGTAGAACCGTGCGGTGGAGTTTTGCTTTCCAAGTGAGATAGTCTTTGAGTGGAAGAGTAGTTCGGTCGTGCCTGTAGGTCATTTTATTTCCTATTTTAATGCTAGGAAGATGATTTCCAAGGGATGTGTGTATCATCTAGTTAGGGTTAAGGATGTTGAGTCTGAGACCCCGACCATCCTGTCAGTGCCGGTAGTGTGTGAGTACCCTGAAGTATTCCCTGATGATTTACTGGGTGTTCCTCCAGAGAGGGAAGTTCATTTTGGTATTGAACTTCTTCCCGACACACAGCCTATATCTATTCCTCCCTACAAAATTGCTCTAGCTAAGCTAAAAGATTTGAAGGAGCAGTTGAAGGATATCTTGGATAAGGGTTTCATTAGACCAAGCAAGTCTCCAATGGGAGCACCACTTCTATTTGTCCGAAAGAAGTATGGTTCCCTTTGGATGTGCATTGATTATCGGAAATTGAACAAAGTCACCATCAAGAACAAGTATCCTTTACCTAGGATTGATGATTTATTTTAACCATCCTCAGGGTGTCAAGTGTTTCTCAAAGATAGATCTCAAATCCGGGTACCATCAGCTCAGAGTTAGGGAGAGTGACATCCCAAAGACAAGAGCTGAATGCTAAACTCTGAGATGAACTACTGACGGTGTTGGATCTGAAGATTGGATGTTGTATCATAAAATGATATAGCATAGAGTATGCGATCAGTACGTGGAATGTATCGAGTATGCAAGGCAAGTAAAAGGGACATTTCAAAATACATAAAAGCCCATATGAAATCATAAGAGTGGGACAACATGCTCATAATATAAATATCATAAGAAAACATAAGGCTCAAAGTTTTCAAATCACTCGTAATCCATTCATTATCATAGTCATAATAGAAACTTTATTAAATCATCACTTGAGCCAATGTAACATAAACATAATAATGTTTAGAACATGTGAAACAATGGGACGACTCATCATAATCGACACCATCGTGGTAGAGCCTTACATGGTGCCCCAACTATCTCACTTAAGTGGGCATAGTCGCCCCTGGCTTGCCAGGAGAGGGACGTGCATTATGTGATATTATGAAAGAAGGGATCATTAACATTGTAATGTATCAATATAAACCTATGGTGACACATAGTGATGAGACATCGGCGTAGTCCTTTGAATGTCGGGTTGCTCGGTGCTAGACATTGCCCCCAAAAACATGCACATTAGGCTCGTATATAAATCAATAACATCATTCATTGAGATTCATGGCCTAATAAATATTATCATCATTTATCCCCATTAAAATACATGATTACCAAGAATCAAGGGCCCTTTAGTTGGCCAACATCATAAATCGATAAATCATGAGATCCATAACATAAATCGTAGATCATTCTTGAATGTGTGGACATTGCCCAATACTTTAACATGTTTGAAAATACTCAATTCACTTGAAAATATGATTATAACAATGGTTAACTTGAAAACTTGCTTTTTATCATCAATAATCCATCATACATATACATTCATCATAAACCTTAACTTTCATGAACTTTTCATTGAATGGGTATTTTAATTTTAAAAAGTTGAAACATGATTTTTAATGACAAACAACATAAAACTTTCCCATAATTCATAATTAAATAATAGAAACTCAATTGGATCATGCCAATGTAGAGAAATCAAAATTTCATGCATTGGGTAAAAATCCCGTAGAATTTAAATAGGAAATTTCATGATTCGGAAGAGATTGGGCATGGGTATGGAAGGATTCACCTACTCATGACCCTACATACCTGGGAAAGATCAAATTTCACCGCTCCGTGAAATCCCAATGGAAAAATTGAAGAAAACCTTGAAGAACAAGCTTGATCACCTCCTTAATTCCCTAACTTTGCATGCATGGATATGAATAAGTCTAGGATAGGTTTTATCCTCAATAAACACTAGATTTCGATCCTTAAACGACATAGTTTAGGACTCTAGGACTTAGAAATATCGAAAATTCCCTTAACGAAATCCCTGAAATTTCTGCACTACTGAAACCACGAAAGGTCCAACGAGTAGTACCATGATACCATGGCTTGTGGTTTCCATCCATTGTATCCACTGCCCAACTTCACATTTTCAGGTTCACTTCCCATGACTTGACAGGATGAGTCGTTGCTTCAAGCAATAATCCATTATGTCGTCCATTGTTTCCCCTTTAAGATCTGTATCAAGCCTTCCCACGTGCCACACCACGACTCGTTCTTCCATCCCACAAGTCGTGGTTTCCTTCTATTACATTGACTAGATATTTTTATATTCCTTCCCACAATGGTGACCATGACCCGTTGCTCCTCACAACGGGTTGACCCATGACCCGTTACTCCCCCCTTAGGCTGAGGACTAGCTCCACCATGACTCATTGTAGCGAACAACGAGTTGTTACTTGACCCGTTATTTCCAACTGTCATCTAGTCATACCTCACCACGGTTGCTTACCACGGACCGTTAGTTGGACCAATGATCCGTTAGGTGACCCGTCTTGTGGGATTTTTCCTAGATTCTACCAATTTCCATTTTTAAATCCAAGGTCTAATCTTTAGCACTTCCGGGATATTATAGATATACTGGAAAAGGAGTGGTGGCCCAAGTGACGGACCATCACCTTGCCGACGGGATGTCAACTTGGGCATCACCTGAAAAGCGGGACTAAGATTTTTAGTACAGTATTGAATTATTCTAGACTATAAATAGTAGCTGCTAAGTTTATTTTTATTATCAGACTTTCAAGAGAGAAAAGAGAGACTTGTACGCTACTTTTGAGCGAGAAAAAGATCAACTTTGTACATTACTTTTGAAAGATTCTTGAAGAAATATTGTTGGGTTATTAGAATCATAATCAAGGTTTCATCTCTTCTTTGTAAGTTAAATCTTCTTTGATGAATATGACTTTTGTTATGAGTTAATTGATCATGTGTGGCTAAGTTCCATTACTAGGGTTGTATGCTTCATGGTAGAATGACGTAATAGCAATGATTGATGCATGGATGAGATTAATGCAATTATGTGTATTATTAACTCTTTCGCTTTGAATGAATTATAATGGTTTCAAACATTAGAACAAACCCTAGGTTTGACATGCTTGAGTAAGGTGTATAAATCTGGATGAAAAAAATTGGTAATAGGGATTCAAGGTGTTAATCCTTGACTGATGATTAATGTTGTAATAAGATTAATCAACCTAGGTTAATTATTGTAACTCATCAATAATCACCCTTAGTTTGAGAAGATGAGAGTGATACCTTTCTGAATAGGTTGAGAAACATTCAAAGTGAGAAGTTTTTTGGGTCATCCAGGATTTTATCGATGATTCATAGAGGATTTCTCAAAAATTGCATCCATTAAGCAATCTATTAGAGAAAATACCAAATTTCTCTTTTGATGATGAGTTTTTGAAAGCTTTTGAAAACTTGAAAGCAAGGTTAATGGCTGCCCCGATAATAATTATGCCAGATTGGTCGCAACCATTTGAATGATGTGTTATGCTAGTGGGGTTGCACTCAAAGTTGTGTTAGGGAAAAAGAGAGAAAAGATTTTTCACCCCATCTATTATGCTAGCAAAGCATTGAATGGGGCACAAAAGAACTACACAGTGACTGAGGAAGAGTTGCTGGCGGTGGTATATGCCTTTGAAAAATTCAGGGCATATTTGTTTAGCACCAGAGTTATTGTGCATACTGATCATGTTGCCTTGAGATATCTCATGGAAAAGAAAGATGCAAAACAAAGGCTGATAAGATAGGTCCTTCTACTGCAAGAATTTGACTTTGAAGTCGAAGGCCATAAAGGATGTGAAAATCAAGTCGCGAATCACTTATAGGGACTTGAACATAAGGAAAGAGTAACAACTAATGAGGAGATTGATTACTCATTCCCTGATGAACATGTATTAGCTACTATAGTCGATCTCGTTCCATGGTTTGCTGACTTTGCCAATTACATTGTCAGTGATATTATGCTACAGGACTCAACTTTCCACCAGTAGAAAAAGTTCCTTCATGATGTGAACAAATACTTATGGGATGATCCATATCTATTCTGAGTATCTGCTGATAACCTAATAAGGAGATGTATCCCAGAAGTAGAAATGTTGAGTATCTTGGAGGCATACCATTCCTCTCCTGTTGGGGGACACCATGGAGTCTCCCAGACGGCCCACAAAATTTTGCAATGTGGGTACTACTGGCCTACAATACATCGGGATGCCCATGATTTTTTGAAGGCATGTGATCAATTCCAGAGATAGGCAAATATATCTAGAAGGCATGAATTACCTATGACCCCTGTTCTGGGATTGGAATTATTCAATATGGGGCATAAACTTCATAGGTCTGTTTTTGAGCGCATATGGATAGAAGTACATTTTGATAGCAGTGGACTATGTCACAAAGTGGGTAGAAGTTGTTGCATTGGCATATAATAATGAACAAGTGTTGCAATTTTCTTGAAGAAAAATATTTTCTCAACGCTTGGTACTTTGAGAGCTATTATCAGCGATTGGGGGTCCCATTTCTGTAACAAAGTGTTCAGTTCTCTGCTAGCAAAGTATGGAGTTAAGTAGCACAAAGTGGCTACCCCCTATTATCCATAGTCTAGTGGGAAAGTGGAGGTGTCAAATGGGAGAGTAAGACCATCCTGGCTAAAACAGTGACTGCTAACCGAACATATTGGTATTGAAAACTTGATGATGCATTATAGGCAATACCGAACAACATTTAAAACACCTATTGGGATATCCCTATATCAGTTAGTGTTCAAGAAATCTTGTCATTTATCTATTGAGCTGGAGCATAAGGCTCTATGGGAACTCAAGAAGCTCAACTTGAGTTGGAGCGAGGCTATGCATTTGAGGCTGGATCAAATTAATGAGATAGATAAGTTCCGTCTAAGGGCATATGCAAGGATTGTGTTGTACAAGGAAAATATGAAGATGTACCATGACTGGAGGATTGAAAAGTGGGATTTAGCCCTGGAGATCTTGTGTTGTTGTTCAACTTCAAACTCCATCTGCTTCTGGGCAAACTCCGATCAAAATGTTCTAGCCCTTTCAAAGTGACACAAGTATTCCCTTCTGGAGCTATTGAGCTTGAAAATAAAAAATGGGAATGCTTCAAAGTGAATAGTCAACATGTGAAGTAGTACTATGGAGTACTAGAGGAGGAAAAGTTGTTGGAGTTGATGTACCTTGATGAAGTCTGAGTAATCAAGGTACCCAAGTCGTACCATGATGTTAAATCAGGCGCTGCTTAGGAGGCAACCAATGAGTGTTGTATTTTGAATATAATTCTTGTTTGATTTTGATATTGTACTTGTTTGAAAGGGGTGTTAAGTTTCCAAGTACAGGTGTTCCTGAAGTTGGTGAAGACCACCACTGACAGGCCATCAGAACCTTGGTGAGCCGTCACTATGAACTGTTAGGATGAAAGAGAAAAGGTTATTCTGGATAATCTTGATGGTCGAGTTGATGAGTCGTCAGATGTTTGACGAGTTGTCAGTTGTGTCATCAAAAATGGTTGTAATATTATGGAATCTAGATAAGAGCGGCGGTACATATGATGAGACTTCATTCTTATGAAGGACTGTCAACACCTTTGTCACTTGCGGATAATTGAAGGCATCGATGGTATTAGCATGACAAGAAAGTTGACAGAATGTCATGTCCCTGATGAAACGTCACTTGGTCCATCATCTAATTAGGTAAGTAATATACTAAAAAGCCCTACTCGACCCAACCAAACTCTTCCTAGAACCAACCCACTTCCATTCCTTATTACCCTCGCCCATTTGAATTCTTCTTTATTTTATTTTATTTCTCTTTCTCTTCTCCCACCTATTCACACCTAATGAGTTGGTAATTTACCAACTCATTAGGCTTTTATACATGAGATTTTGTTTGATTTTCAAGTCATTTAGGAGGATTTTATGCTCTTTCTCTTTTTTTGGTAGGCATTCAACTTAAAGAGAGAAAACAAGGAATCGGACAAAAGCATGGAACTAAAGAAGGGACTGACGTTCTACCAGATGGGACCGGCGAAACACCGGCCAACTATAGGATCCCACTGTGTTAAGAAGTGAAAGGTGCACCAGCTGAATGCAGATCAAAACCTATGAATCACTGATGCCAATACTGAACAACAGCAGGAGTCACTGGCCCTCAACAGCGTCTCGTAGATGGGCATTGGTGAAACACTGGTGTCTCGCTAATGAGGTCGTCGTCAGAAGGGGAAAATGATCCAGCATGGGATTTAGGAGCATGTTTTAATCTACTATTGTAAATTTTGTAAATAGTACTAAATATTTTATTCCAGAAGCATCAGAATATTGTATTATATTAAATAACTTTTAATTTTCTAGAAAGAGAAAGAATAGCGTTAGCTTTTCTTCACTTTCTTCTTCTTCCTCAAGGTATAAACCTCCATTGAAGACAGATCTGAGCTTGGTATTTACTCTTAATGATGAATTGTATGCATTTATTTATCAATATGCTTTTATATTATTCATCTATGAGTAGATAAATAGTTTGGTAAGGGTGTGTGCATGATTGGAGATAAATTGGATTAGGCATTGCTAGATTGATCTTATAGTTACTCATTTAGTATAAATCTGTTGTTTTCTCCAAGTTATAATTGAATTATCCAAAGTTGTAAATGTGGGTTATTTTTACTTATTCTATTTTTGCTTGAAAAAAGAGAATAGAATATGGGTGAGAAAACAATGGTGGGTATTTTGGTTTTGATTATGTGGGGTTAGGCTAGAGATAGCCAAAATCCATTCTCATACACCCATTAAAGAGTTGAGGCTGGAGATAATTTAATTCTTGCCCAAGCATAGTGGATGAATTAATTGAGACCTCGGGGTTTGGGAAAACTCAAGAAAAAAGGCACCCATATGGTTGAAAAACATTAGGTGCCACTTTATCCACGATTATTCATGCTTGTGAGCAATAATTTGATTTTCAAGTTAATTCCAATCTAATCGATGCCCCATCAATAGAACATCCCTAGCCCTTGCTCGTATTTGTTCATTAAATTTGGTTGCCTGTTCTAGTTGGTAGTTAATTTTAATTCAAATTGTGATCTCATTTTCCCCCAACATTTATTTTCCCATTTTTAATTGATGAAATTTATTTCAATTCAATAGACAACTTTTGTGTCATCCAATCGCTATTCCCTGTGGATTCGACCCCATCTCTTAGTTGGGTATTTGTAATGCGATGAACATTTACACTTCCTCCTCATGAGGAGTGGATTTGAACGTCATCAATTTTGGCGCCGTTGCTAGGGAATTGGATTAGATAGCCCCTAGTTGATTGTCAAGTTGAATTAAAATTTAGCATCTTGTGCTTTGTTTTCACATTGTTGATTTTGTTGGTGTGAAGATAAACGCTTTTGAAAGGCTAATTCTGAATCTCGAAGGGTTGTCATACATTGAATCTATACAATTGATGGATGAAATATGGAGAAGGGAGGAGAGAAAAGACGTTGTGTTGATGGTAGTAATGAACAAAATTGAGTTGTTAGCGAATTGTATGATGGATTTTCATATGAGGTATCGACATGCCAACTAGGGCTATTGGTACTTTGTAATGAAAATCAAGGTCCGGATTTTGATTTTACAGCTGAAAGGAGTAGTCAGGAGAGTGAAGAGTACTCCTGCCGCATCAAAAGAATGCTAGAGGTTGTGCTTGAGTGAGTTGTTTCAACTAATTCAGGGATTCAGGAGCTGCGAAGTGATCTCTTAGACCTCACTTAAAAGGTGAAGGAGTATGAAGTGTCCATCAGATAGCTGGAAGACATATTGAACTTATTAACATCTCAAATGAAAACCCAAAAGGCGATGAAAGAAGAAGATGTCCCACCACTCCCAAACAATGCGGATGATGAAGACATAGAAGGGGGAATGGAAGAAGAAATTTTGAAAGGAACATTCGGTGGAGTTCTCTTAAATAGTGAAGGGTTGGAAGAGGTGTGTCATGTCAGCAAAGGGTTGGGAACCTACTCCTTTCAACTGAAGAAAATTGATCTTGACCTCAAGAATCAGACAACTCCACCATCGCAACTATCAATCATTTCACCACCGGTCTTAGAGCTCAAACCTTAACCTGCCCATTTGAAGTATGCATATCTGGGGAAAATGAGACACTCCCGGTGATCATCTCAGCTAAGCTCAATAAACAATAAGTGGAAGCACTTTAGTCAGTCTTGAGGAAGTATATTCAAGCAATAGGGTGGTCTATAGCCAATACCATTGGTATACCACTGGGTATTTGCACTCATAAGATCAACCTTCAGGAAGATTGTAGCCCTCCCGTTGAGCATTAGAGACGTTTGAACCCACCAATGTAGGAGGTAGTCAAGAAAGAAATCATCAAATGGTTAGATGTGGGAGTTGTATACCCAATAGCTGATAGTAGTTGGGTAAGCCCAGTTCAATGTGTGCCTAAGAAAGGGGAAATCACAGTGATACCAAATAAGAAGGATGAATTGATTGCAACATGTCCAGTCACCAGATGGAGGCTGTGTATGGACTACTGCAAGTTTAACTCATGCACCAAAAAGGATCACTTTTTAGTCCCATTTATCGATCAAATGCTTGACTGATTGGCTGGGAGAGAATATTCTAGTTTGACGAGGCTTGTATGAGGGCTTTCATTGAGTTGGAAGAAAAGCTTATATCCGCTCCAATCATCACCACACCAGACTGGTTGAAGCCCTATGAATTGATGTCTAATACTAGTGGCCTAGCATTAGGGGCATTTCTTGAACAGAGGAAAGAAAAGATTTTTCACCCCATTTACTATGCCACCAAAGCCTTGAATGATGCACAAACAAATCATACAGTGACAAAATAAGAGTTGCTCGCAGTAGTGTTTGCGTTTCAAAAATTTCAAGCGTACTTGCTAGGGAGAAAGGTAGTGGTGCACACGGGCCATGCTGCACTCAGATATCTGATGACTAAAAAAGATGCTAAACCAAGGCTAATCAGGTGGGTCCTTTTACTCCAAGAATTGATTTTAAGGTAAAAGATAGGAAGGGATATGAGAATCAGGTAGTTGACCATCTTTCTCATCTAGAAATAGATGGTAAGATGGAGGTATGTGAGGAGATTGATGGTGACTTCCCTGATGAGCATATTTTGGATGCTTCCCATGATTTAATACCTTGGTTTGCAGATTTCACTAACTACTTGGCAAGCAACATCACTCTCGAATGATTAAACTTTCTTCAAAAGAAGAAGTTTATGTATGATGTCCAAAAGTTCTATTGTGATGATCCATATCTATTCCGTGTTTGTGTGGATGGCGTGATTCGCGGGTGTATTCCAGGGGTTGAAATGATTCCAATCCTCAAGGAATATCATTCATCGCTTGTGGGAGGCCATTATAGGAGTGTGAGGCACAACTGCAAAAGCGTTACAATGCGGGTTTTATTGGCCCACTCTCCATCATGATGCCCATGACTTCGTTAAGCAATATGATCAATGTCAACGAACCGGTAACATCTCTAGGCGACATGAGCTTCCTTTGAAACCAAGTCTTGAGGTGGAATTGTTTGATGTATGAGGATCAATTTCATGGGGCAATTAATTAACTCTTATGGTAATACTTACATTCTAGTGGTTGTAAACTATGTGTCTAAATTGGTTGAAGTTGTGGCGTTGCCAAAAAATGACGGGAGGAGTGACAGCCTTTTTGAAAAAGCATATCTTCTCACGGTTTGGCATTAGAGCTATCATCAATGTTGGAGGATTTGTAATCGATTGTTTAGTTCCTTGCTAGCAAAGTATGCCGTGAAGTACAAAGTTTCTACCCCTTATCATCCTCAGACTAGTGTCCAAGCAGAGGTGTCCAATCGGGAAATTAAGTCCATCTTGACTAAAACAGTCAATGTCGATAGAACAGATTGGGAAAGGAAACTTCATGATGCCCTGTGGGCCTACCGAACTGCATGAAAAGTTCCAATTGGAATCCCCATATTAGCTGGTCTTTGGAAAAGCTTGTCACTAACTTGTGGAATTGGAGCACAAGGCCATGTGGGCCTTGAAGAGTTTTAACCTTGATTGGGGGAAGGTCGTTCAGGGGTGAGTGGAGAATCTCAATAAGATGGACACGTTTAGGATGAAGTCCTAGGAAAATGCCACAATATACAAAGCTCGAATGAAATACTACCATGATCAGAAAATTCGCAAAGGGAATTTACCCCTGAAGATTGGGTACTACTCTTCAACTCTAGGCTGAGGTTGTTCCTTGGGAACTTAAATCTAAATGGTTGGGTCCCTTTAAAGTATCCCAAGTTTTTGAGGATGAAGTTGTTAAGCTTGAAAGAGAGGAAAGGCTAAGATTTAAAGTGAATGGCCAATGAGTACAAAAGTACTTTGGAGTGTAGGTAGAAAAAAACATGGTGGAAATTGCATACCTAGATGAGCCGTAGTAGAAAAATGTAATACCCCAAAAGCCCTAAGATCAAACCCCAAGGGTTGAAATGGAGAAAATAGGATTTTTTGCAACCAAGCCATAGGATGAGTCGTCCAATGACCCGTGAGGTGCACCACGAGTCGTTAGGTGACTCGTGGAGTGAAGGATGGACTTGGTTGGATTTCTTGGTTTGGGGGCTGACCATAGGTGAGGCCATGACTTGTGGTCAACACCCGAGTCATTATGTTAGACGTGGTCAGAAGTTTGACTTAAAGGTTGAGGGTTTTGGCAGTGCTACTAATGGTTAGTCACCACGAATCGTTGGGTACACCACGAGTCGTGGTGTCCCTCGTGGTGACCAGGGATGATAAGTTCCAGTGCTAACAACGGAAGGCTGACCACGAGTCGTGGTCCTTGACGATGAGTCGTCTAATCCCTCGTTGGGACTAGCAATATGATTTTTTCTGTGAATTTATCAAGGGCTTTGCCATAATTCCTAAGTTCCTAAGACCTAAACTACGTCGTTTTAAGCTTTGAAAGGTGGTTTTTTAAGAGGTGTTAACTCATTCTAAGCCTATTTCTCTCAATGTATGCAAGTCTAGTAGTTTCTAAGGGTGATCAAGATTAGGATTCATCAAGTTCTTCCCCAAATTCCTTTGGGCTTTCAAGAGGATTGTGAAATCAGATTCTCCCAGGTATGTAGGGTTATGAATGGGTGTATCCATACACTCCCATGCCCAATCCCTCTTCAATTTCATGTGATTTCTAAGTTGATGAATCTATGGGGTTTTAACCCAACTTGTGAATTTTCTAAGTATCTATCATGGGTAATTGATCTTGGGCAGATTTATATGCCCAAGTGATACTCAAATGTATCATTTTCGTCTTGTTTATTGTGCAATGTGTATACATTTTCATGTAATTGGTAATAAAATGTGAATTTATACTAACCAACATGATTAGCATTGTTTTGTAGGTAAAACATGATTTTGAGGAGCTAAAATGCATGTTGGAACAATATCGGAGTTGGACTTGGATGAGAGCACGGAAAAGACATTGGAATGCACAATGTAAAGGGGCTCCGCGATGGAACCGTGCCACGCTACCATCGCGGAGGCACACTGCATGGAGGATGAATTAATTTGGCAATTTCCAGTGAAGCCTCGCGACAGCTCCGTCGCACGGAGGCAAGCCTCCGCGTTGCATGTCGTGCCACGTTGAGGCTATATTCCCGGACCCTGGATTTCCAATGAGGGTCCGCGTCCACGCCGTGTCATGGAGTCAGTGCTCCGCGTTGGCCTCCGTGACACGTTGCTTGTTATTCCGAGAAAAATTCCCACTAGTATAAATAGAACACTTAGGCTTATTTTTAATTAATTCAGACTTGGTGGAGCAAGGACGTGGGTTAGAGGCAGTTGAGGGACGAAAAAACTAAGGGATTTTCTCTCTTTCTTCTTTCAATCAATTGTTTGTATGATTAACACTTGTTTTAGGATGATTAATCCACAAATGAGTGGCTAATTCTCTTCCTTGCAGAGGTTATGAACAATGGTGATGAATTTTGATTATTAAATTGTATGGTTTTTCATCTTCTTCTTCTATGTTGTTCTATTAATTCTTGTTTCTACTGCATTAGTGTGTGGCCGACATTAATGTACATCTAAAAAGTCCAATTTCACTCGAGAGAGCACGAAATTGGAAAGTTGTGAATTAATAGGGTATTGTTCTTAACTTGATTTGGGAAAATTGGGTTTTGATGTGCTTTCCTAATAGAAATATACTTGAAAGCCGTATTAGTCAATTTAGGAACCGGAATTGTATTTCTAGGTCATAAATTGCATTTGATCACAGAAATGTAGACGGATGGTTTATGATTCTAAAGTGAGATTAAATACGAGAGTTTTAATCTCTAGGCTAATGTTCTTGGCTAGCAACTAGAAGAGAAGAATAACCGAATTATGATGATAATCAAGTTCATTACTTGTTCTTAACCTTGGCATGCTCATATCCATAGTTTCAATTCAAAGTAAATATTTGTTAATAGTTTTAGTAAATAATTTATAAACAAAAATTATTTAACTTTTGGTTACGTTGTTGTCAGCATAATTAGAAGTAAGCTAGAATATAGTATACTTAAGCAATTTTACTTATCCAGAGTCTCCTTGGTTCGACACTTGGCTTACTTAGCCACTTTATTACTTGTTTGACCACGTGCACTTGCGTGTTGGTTTTAACCTATACCAAAACATCCGAACAAGTTTTTGGCGCCGTTGCCGGGGAGACTAGGCAATTGGTGAAATTGTGTTAAGTGTAAATTTACTGTATTTTTGTTTTATTTTCTTAAGTGTTGACAACTTGGTCTTAGCCTGTATTTTGTAGACTTGATTTCTGTGAACACTGGCAAAGGACAAGGAGCTGGTGGAATCTTATACAGAGCCTGAACGTGAATTTCATAGTAAACGCAGAGAAGCTCTACAAAAGAAGCTGCAGTTGCTCAGACAGACTATAATGGAGCAACAAAATCCACCGGTTGTGAGGGCAGTGTTAGTGCCCGACGAAGCAGCAGCAAGGCCGGTTCGCGAGGTGGCAATCCCACATGCCAACAATGTACATTCAAGTATCCGCAAACCAGAGCCTGGAGGGAGATTTGAATTAAAGCAGAATATGGTGCAACTTTTGCACACAAGCGGGCAATTTACCGGTCTCCCTCATGAAGACCCACAACAACATCTCCAGAATTATTTGGAGATAAGTGACACTTATATACCCGCTGGAGTGTCACCTGATTATGTTCGGCTCACCCTATTTCCGTTTTCCTTACTTGGTGAAGCCAAGAGGTGGTTAAAAGCTGAACCACCAAATTCTATATCAACGTGGGATGATCTTGCACGGAAGTTTTTGATAAGATTTTTTCCCTCTGGTAAAACAGCCAGACTTAGAAGTCAAATTCTATGTTTCAAACAGAGGGAGGGTGAAAATTTATATCAAGCCTGGGAAAGATTTAAATCCATGTTGCGGGACTGTCCACATCATCATCAGTCCAATGAGGTGTTGGTACACACATTTATTGAGGGTTTGGAACCCCATACTAAAATTTTGTTAGACTCAGCAGCTGGAGGGCAAGCGCTGGAAAAGACTTATGAGGAGCTGTACACTTTGCTCAACCGAATTTCACAGGGCAATCCAGAATGGAATGCAGATTCATCTCGAGGTGGAGCAAGGAAAGCAGCAGGAGTGCTTGAAGTGGATGGATTTACAGCTATCGCTGCACAGATAGCTGCCTTGCAGAATCAGTTGAACAACCACTTCAGCAATATGAACTTGAACCAGCCTTCAGCTTCAGTCAATGCGGTCCAGCAAATGTGGTGTGAAGTGTGTGGTAGCAGTGAGCACTCAGCTGAGTGCTGTGGAGCAAACCCAGATTCGGTTAACTTTGTGGGCAATGCACAAAGAAATCAGCAGCATTTTGGTAGCGGCTACAACTCAAATTGGAGGAACCATCCAAATTTTTCGTGGGGTAGCAACAACCAACAAGGCCAAAGCTCGGGTCAGGGTATGCACAGGAATCAAGGAGGGCAACAGAACTACCAATCTCAATTCAGAAATCACAATGCCCCTCCTCCACCACCATCACCTACCATTGAAGAAATGTTCAAGACCATGATCGCTAATCAGGCGCAATTGCAGGCTGACTATGTTAAATTGGCAGCAGAAGTGAAGAATAATCAATTAGCGACCAAGGCTCTTGAGTATCAATTTGGGCAATTTGCTAGTGCCCAAAACACAAGGCCCAGAGGAGGACTGCCTAGCGACACGGATCCTAATCCGAAGAAGGTAAATGCGGTGACCACGAGGAGTGGTTTGCAGTTGAAGGAGGTGGAACTGGAAAGACCGCCTCAAAAGTCAGGAGCAGCAGATGTTGAGGGAGAGCAACTTGCGGATAAGGGGAAGACCAAAGAAGCTGAATCAGAAAGGCCTCCACCCCCGTTTCCTCAACGACTCAAGAAACACAAGGAGGAGGCGTGTTTCAAGAAATTTATGGACGTGCTTAAACAGGTACATGTTAATTTACCTCTTGTTGATGTCTTGCAGGGAGTGCCAAAATATGCGAAATATATTAAAGACATAGTGGCCAACAAAAGTCATTTGACTGAGTATGCCACGGTAGCTTTGACGGAGGAATGCACTTCCCGGATCCAAAATAGACTGCCTACGAAGCTAAAAGACCCTGGAAGTTTTACTATCCAGCTAACAATTGGGCAGAATATGCGAGCTCATGGATTGTGCGACTTGGGGGCGAGCATAAATCTGATGCCATCTTCGGTATTCAGGAAGTTAGGTCTAGGGAGTCCTAGACCTACAACCGTAATCTTGCAGCTAGCAGACAGATCCTTAGCTAGGCCGGATGGCATTGTTGAGGATGTGCTTGTGCAAGTGGGATCCCTCATTTTTCCGGTCGATTTTATTGTTCTGGATTTTGAACCAGACGCTGAAGTCCCATTTATTTTGGGATGACCCTCTTTGGCAACCGGAAAAGCATTAATTGACGTGGCCGCGGGTCAACTTACAATGCGAGCACATGACAAGGTAGAAGTGTTCGATGTGTACAAAGCACCCAAGCTCCTGATTGTAAATGAGGAACTCTCGGTGATCAATGTGATTGATCATGGGAATACTAAACAAATGAATGATTCCCGGGAGTTGATGGGAAGACCACCAGATAAGGTTGAGCACTACTGGGGGGAGGACAATGATCGTGAAAAATCGTCCGTCACCCTAGTGGATAACTGAGCATAAAGGACGTCGAGCCGCGACGGTAAACCAGGCGCTGCACGGGAGGCAACCCGTGAAAAATATTTTTTCTTTTGTTCAGTAAAGTGTAAATAGTTTTTATTTTAATTTTTCTTTTTCTTGATTTAGTACAAATTTTTCGTTTTAGTTAGTATTTTTCATTTTAATTAGGGAAATCTATTAATCTAACCAATTTTGTTTAGTAAGGTGATTTTCAGGTCAACTGGAGAAAAATGTGCATGGAATCGGGAAGGAAAAGGCAAGGTATGAAAAAATGAATAAAATGAAGAGGCAGAGCACTGGGGCGATGGCTCCGTGTCACGGAGGAGTGGCTCCGCGTTACCCTCCGTGACACGTTGAGGTTAAATCTGGATTTTTTTAAAAATTCCAGAGGACCATCGCGTTAGCTCCGTGTCACGGAGGAGGGGCTCCGCGTTACCCTCCGTGACACGTTGCCCTATATTTTGTGATGGGTCACACCGGGTTGCCGGGTGACCCACGTATTTCTTTCATTTTAAACCCCGAATTTTTGCCCTTTTTCCCCATTTCCTCTCTTCTCCGCGACCAAACACCTAAGTTCCCTCTCCCAACCAATGTGCCACGCTACTAAGAAAACAATTTGTCAAGTTTCTTCGGTTATTCAACGTAAAGGTATGTTTTCTTCGTTTCTCTCAAGTTCTTGTCGATTTTAGTCGAATTTGAGCATGGGAGGTGAGATAAATCACCCTAATTAGCAATTTAGCATGAAATTGAATTATTCTTTGATTGATAAATGTTTGAAATGTTGTAATTAGCGTTTGAACTTGTCGATTGCGTGAATGATTCGAATTTGATTGTAAAATTGAATTCTAGGGCTGGGGTTGTTGAAATCGAATTGGGTAACTTGATAAATTGGTGAATTATATGCCGGGGTGTGTTTGTGAATTGAGATAAGTCATTGTAAATATTGTTTGAAGGTAATAGACGACGAATTCTCTGTTTTTGGGAAAATGTAAAAATGGTTCAAATTGGTTTGGTTATTTGGATTCGTATGTATATAGAATTTTTGTCGTTGTTTTTTTGTTTGTTGTCTTCGTTGCTAAGTGCGATGGTTGAATTGCTAGCTATGGTAGGATTGGGATTAGCTGTATGAAGTCTGAGTAGTACGCTAAAAGTTATACTGTCGAAATTTTTTTGTGAACGCACTAAGAATAAATTGTATAGTTGTTTGTTTTTGGTGTAAATAAAGTGATCCTTGCCGTAGTATCGTAAGAGTAGCTAAGGACTAAGTGTGGGGTAAATTTAGTTTAACTCGACCTTAGCCGAAGCTAATATGCATTTAGCTTGACATTGTGCTTGTTTATTTATGTTGACAGGTACAATGGCGAGTAGGCAGGATAAGGGTAAAGGTGCTTCTACTTCAGGCACCAGAAGAAAACGACTGAGACTGGGCACTACAGTCCCAGCTGCACCAGCTGTTCCGCGCGGCCAACGCCGCCAGTACGGAACGAGGTGGGTGACCGATGAAGGGAAGAAGTGGTACGCTAAACATAAGGAGAATAAGTACTTCCCTGAGGAGCATATTGCACGGGAACCACTAGCACAGGAGTTCCCCCGTATTGTGCAGAGAATCGAGGCAACTGGGCTCAGCTTCATATTTCAGGAGCCCAAGGAGTGCAACCTACATTTAGTCTGGGAATTCTATGCAAATTGGAACCCGGCCATCAGAAGCCACACAATAAAAATCAGAGGGCAGATTGTCACTCTGGAACCCCAGAAATTAAATGCCATCATTAGAGCGCGGGACACAGACGCCCACGTTCTCCGCCAGCTGAACATCACCCCACCATACGCCGATATCAGATGCACTTTGTATGGGGCTCGATCCACAGCCCGATGGAGCAGACATAAGGAGAGGGGTTACCACCAGACTCTGTCGTATTCTCAAATGAACAGGGAGGCAAGAATATGGCTGAAAATAGTTTGTTCGTGCCTGATCCCGGGGGTGCACATGACGGATATGACCCGGGACCGTGTGTGCCTGGTGTATGCCCTGATGAAAGGGCTAGAGATTAATGTTGGGGCGTTCATCATATCCTCCATGAAGAGAGCCCGACTACACCAGGGCCACAGGTATGGGTTCGGCGGACTCATCACCACCTTTCTCCGGGGCCTCGATGTCGAGGAAGAGGCTTTGGACTACATCCCGCAGTTGGAGCGGAGGGCCCTTGATGTGAACAAAACCAAGGCCCCCGACACCACACATGGGCCAGTGCTGACACTGGGCGAGCGACATGCTCGTGAAGATCAGTACATGGCACGGATGTTTGGTATGCAAATGCCCTATGCTCCAAATTGGTGGGAGACCAGCCACAGAGGATGAATTATGGCAGCTGGAGCTGGATTACCCATTTGGCAAAAACGCCAGAGCTTTGTGCCGAGTGGGGCCAGCCTTCGTTGAGCCCACTGACGATGATGTCCCCACAGAGGAGGAGACACGTCGGGAGGACTCCGATGTGGAGTCCGATGACGACGATGGAGGTGACTCGGACATGGGCGATGAGGCAGCAACACCGGATGAAGAAGTCGAATATTTCGACTGATCAGGGAGTTCCACCACCCAAAATTTTTGTGATTTTTAATTTGTGTGAACACTGGGGACAGTGTTTGATTTAAGTGAGGGGTGGGGAGTAGCTAGGTGCTGGGGCTGGGCTGATTTGTTGTAGGTTCTTCCTTTGTTTTGTTTGTATGTTTATGTTTCCCTGTGGTTGTGAGTGCAAACTGATTTGTATTTGTATCTGTACATATTTTTGTGGTAATTGATGTGTGTTGTGAAAAGTTGTGGTTGCCAGTGTAAATATTTTATAAATTTTGTAAATATTTTTTTTCTATCGAAATGATCGATATTTTTAAAATTTTTGCTAAAATATTTTGTACATAGTAAAATATTTTGTAAATATTTTTCCATCGAAATGATCGATGTTTTGCAAAAAATTTTCAATTTTTATTTTTGGGTTTCTCAGAGTTTGTTTTCGGTTCTTTTACCGAGAATAGTCCCATTGAACCGATGTCATAGTTAGTGACTGTTCCCTATCATGGATGGATGACGACCGTCTTAAGGGAAATGTAGTCGGTAGGAGTAGTGATTTTAATTAGTTTTCAGTTTTTTTTCTTTCTTTGGTGGATTGCATCACTGAACCTGTAGTTAGTATATGGTTGTGAAATTTTGGTTGCGTGATGTAACTGATATTCAAAATGTAAAAGTGATTCGTATGAAAGCATGCAATTTTGTAAATATGTTGAGTTACCTAAGCTGTAGAATTCGATTCGGTGTGATTGAGGCTTAATTTTTGAATTCATGTAATTGGATAATTAAAGAGTCTGTGAATGCATCTTGAATCGAGCATGTGCATAAAGTGTGAAGTGAGGTATTGTTATTCCATGCTATTGTGAAGTGTCTAGAACTTGCCTGGTGTGTGTACAAAACGAAATGAAGGAGGTGTAGTGTTAGAAAGGATATAGACATTTCTTTGTCTTAACCGAGAGTTTCTATTTTTTTCTTGTCATACTCTACCTTTTTATGTGATTGTATACCCTAGTCAGCCCGTTGAGCCTTTAGCCGATTATTTCTTTCTTTTGTCCAAAATTGTATAAACTAAGCTTTATTCTCTCTTTTCATGAGCCGTAAAGTCTATACAAAACTCTTAAGCGCTTAAGAAAAACAGAAAAATTTTCCCAAAGTGTCAAAGAGTGAGAAGAGTGGAAAGAAAAAGAAAAGCAGAGTGAGGAAAGAAAAGAAAAGGTTGAAGAGGCACTTGTTATAATGAAATGATAATGAAGGTGCATGAAAAACCTTTGTGTCATGTCAAGTGTGTTTGGTGAAATGGGCCATACGAAAGTAAACCAGCATGAATGGGATGATGAAAAAAGAAAAGAGAGAAAAAATGTTCATGAGTTGATGGGAATGTGTTGAAAAGGCGCTTAAGGATGCTAGTGACTATTATTGGCTAATCCAATATATACTAGTTCCATAGCTTCCATTACAACCCATTAAAGTCCTACTTGATCTTACATTGCATTTCTTTATATTAGTGGAGTAATACACTAAGGGCAAGCCTATGGGTCATGACATGATGCATGTGAATTCTTTCGGGAGAGAGAGTGAAATTAATTATGACATGCCCCTACTTGAATGTTTGTGTGTTGCATGAACAAAAAGGGGGAAGATTCTCTTGAGTTGTGAGGGCACATGCTTGATGAAAGATTGATTTTCGTGTCGGATATCTTGATTAGCTGATTTGCATGAGTTTGCCGATATTGAGGGTCAATTCTTAAAGTCTAGGAAGTCTTAATGTATTAAAGGTCATTGCATTGTTAAGACCATGCATGTTTTCTTGATGATTTACAAAATTGAATAATCGGTATGACCGTAGCTCAAATTGTCGCACCATAGTGGTGAAGGTTGGGATGTAATTTGCATGAGTTGTGTATGTGTTGTTCGAGGACGAACAAGGATTTAAGTGTGGGGTAAGTGATCTTGGGCAGATTTATATGCCCAAGTGATACTCAAACGTATCATTTTCGTCTTGTTTACTGTGCAATGTGTATACATTTTCATGTAATTGGTAATAAAATGTGAATTTATACTAACCAACATGATTAGCATTGTTTTGTAGGTAAAGTGCCACAATATACAAAGCCACAATAAGATGGACACGTTTAGGATGAAGTCCTAGGAAAATGCCACAATATACAAAGCTCGAATGAAATACTACCATGATCAGAAAATTCGCAAAGGGAATTTACCCCTGAAGATTGGGTACTACTCTTCAACTCTAGGCTGAGGTTGTTCCTTGGGAACTTAAATCTAAATGGTTGGGTCCCTTTAAAGTATCCCAAGTTTTTGAGGATGAAGTTGTTAAGCTTGAAAGAGAGGAAAGGCTAAGATTTAAAGTGAATGGCCAATGAGTAAAAAAGTACTTTGGAGTGTAGGTAGAAAAAAATATGGTGGAAATTGCATACCTGGATAAGCCGTAGTAGAAAAATGTAATACCCCAAAAGCCCTAAGATCAAACCCCAAGGGTTGAAATGGAGAAAATAGGATTTTTTGCAACCAGGCCATAGGATGAGTCGTCCAATGACCCGTGAGGTGCACCACGAGTCGTTAGGTGACTCGTGGAGTGAAGGATGGACTTGGTTGGATTTCTTGGTTTGGGGGCTGACCACAGGTGAGGCCATGACTTGTGGTCAACACCACGAGTCATTATGTTAGACGTGGTCAGAGGTTTGACTTAAAGGTTGAGGGTTTTGGCAGTGCTACTAATGGTTAGTCACCACGAATCGTTGGGTACACCACGAGTCGTGGTGTCCCTCGTGGTGACCAGGGATGATAAGTTCCAGTGCTAACAACGGAAGGCTGACCACGAGTCGTGGTCCTTGATGATGAATCGTCCAATCCCTCGTTGGGACTAGCAATACGATTTTTTCTGTGAATTTATTAAGGGCTTTGCCATAATTCCTAAGTTCCTAAGACCTAAACTACGTCGTTTTAAGCTTTGAAAGGTGGTTTTTTAAGAGGTGTTAACTCATTCTAAGCCTATTTCTCTCAATGTATGCAAGTCTAGTAGTTTCTAAGGGTGATCAAGATTAGGATTTATCAAGTTCTTCCCCAAATTCCTTTGGGCTTTCAAGAGGATTGTGAAATCAGATTCTCCCAGGTATGTAGGGTTATGAATGGGTGTATCCATACACTCCCATGCCCAATCCCTCTTCAATTTCATGTGATTTCTAAGTTGATGAATCTATGGGGTTTTAACCCAACTTGTGAATTTTCTAAGTATCTATCATGGGTAATTGATCTTGGGCAGATTTATATGCCCAAGTGATACTCAAACGTATCATTTTCGTCTTGTTTATTGTGCAATGTGTATACATTTTCATGTAATTGGTAATAAAATGTGAATTTATACTAACCAACATGATTAGCATTGTTTTGTAGGTAAAACATGATTTTGAGGAGCTAAAATGCATGTTGGAACAATATCGGAGTTGGACTTGGATGCGAGCACGGAAAAGACATTGGAATGCACAATGTAAAGTGGCTCCGCGATGGAGCCGTGCCACGCTACCATCGCGGAGGCACACTGCATGGAAGATGAATTAATTTGGCAATTTCTAGTGAAGCCTCACGACAGCTCCGTGGCACGGAGGCAAGCCTCCGCGTTGCATTCCGTGCCACGTTGAGGCTATATTCCTGGACCCTGGATTTCCAGTGAGGGTCCGCGTCCACGCCGTGTCACGGAGGCAGTGCTCCGCGTTGGCCTCCGTGACACGTTGCTTGTTATTCTGGGAAAAATTCCCACTAGTATAAATAGAACACTTAGGCTTATTTTTAATTAATTCAGACTTAGTGGAGCAAGGACGTGGGTTAGAGGCAGTTGAGGGACGAAAAAGCTAAGGGATTTTCTCTCTTTCTTCTTTCAATCAATTGTTTGTATGATTAACACTTGTTTTAGGATGATTAATCCACAAATGAGTGGCTAATTCTCTTCCTTGCTGAGGTTATGAACAATGATGATGAATTTTGATTATTGAATTGTATGGTTTTTCATCTTCTTCTTCTATGTTGTTCTATTAATTCTTGTTTCTACTGCATTAGTGTGTGGCCGACATTAATGTACATCTAAAAAGTCCAATTTCACTCGAGAGAGCACGAAATTGGAAAGTTGTGAATTAATAGGGTATTGTTCTTAACTTGATTTGGGAAAATTGGGTTTTGATGTGCTTTCCTGATGGAAATATACTTGAAAGCCGTATTAGTCAATTTAGGAACCGAAATTGTATTGCTAGGTCATAAATTGCATTTGATCACAGAAATGTAGACGGATGGTTTATGATTCTAAAGTGAGATTAAATACGAGAGTTTTAATCTCTAGGCTAATGTTCTTTGCTAGCAACTAGAAAAGAAGAATAACCGAATTATGATGATAATAAAGTTCATTACTTGTTCTTAACCTTGGCATGCTCATATCCATAGTTTCAATTCAAAGTAAATATTTGTTAATAGTTTTAGTATATAATTTATAAACAAAAATTATTTAACTTTTGGTTACGTTGTTGTCAGCATAATTAGAAGTAAGCTAGAATATAGTATACTTAAGCAATTTTACTTATCCAGAGTCTCCTTGGTTCGATACTTGGCTTACTTAGCCACTTTATTACTTGTTTGACCACGTGCACTTGCGTGTCGGTTTTAACCTATACCAAAACATCGGAACAGTAATCTCTATGCATGTTTCTAATGTTGAATTATGATTTATGGGCATGTTTTATAATGTTTTCAATTACAAATTATGATTTCAAAGTTTTACAAAGAAGATGCCAATCTATGGAAGTTCATGAAAAATTGAGATTATGATCTATGCTTCTAGTTATGATGAGATGTTTATGCTGAAAGTATGATTTTGAATTACCCATGTCTATGTTCATGTTTTGAGTAATCAAAGTCTATTCCAAGCATGTTAAGTATTGGGCAAGCCCATATGATCATGTATGTTTCATGACTTATCTAAATTTGATGTTATTAGCTTACCACATGGTTTTAGAGTCTAGACACCCACTCTTTTTGGCTTGTGGTATGGTTTGATCCCAAGTCTCCTCATTTTATGATTTTCGACTATGCATGTATGTTATGATTCAGATTCTTTACTAGACGATGGTCAGCTTCATTGAAAAATGATGGAGAGCATATCCATATTTTTGGGAGTAGTGTCTAGCACCGATTAGGTTAAGGGTCAGTCAACCCTATGCCTCAGAACTACGTGCCATGTAGGTATGTTCAGATATTTGGGACCTCCCTTGTGAGCTTCCCCTACCCCCCAAGGGGCCTTCAGCTTGATATCAATATCATTGTAGCATCCTTAACCCTGATAAAATTTTGGATGGCTCTGCCCATTTGAGTGTAATAGTCAGGACCACATAAGCTCTATCGTGGTAATGTTGGTTATATAATGAGTCTCCCATTGTTCCTCATGATTTCAGTTATGCATGTTCATTAGTCTGGTCATTCTGTTTTCAGTAGGTTTGACCCAATGTTTTGTTTTACTTATGAATAATCAGTTTCAGCTTTTGGTCATTCGATTCAGCTATGATATTCAATTATGTTTAAGTCATGTTTTCAGATAATCGCATGCAAGCCCTGCTCTTAGACTCTTATGATGAAATGTTTATGATATGCATGATCTCTTATTTTACTTACTTAGTGGTTTTATTTACCTTGCATACTCGATACATTTCATGTACTAACTGCATACTCTATTTTGTATTGTTTCATGATACAAGCTCAGACATTCAGGCTCAGTCTCGCCGCTAGCCAGATCTTCAGCGTTAGCATCTCCCAGTCAGAGTTGGTAAGTCCTCATCTTTCGAAGGCCCTTCTTATCAGTTATATTCATTATTTTCAGTTTCAGACTTTAGTGAGTTAGTTGGGGTCTTGTCCCATCAACTCACCGGTAGTAGAGGCTTATCAGACATAGTATGTATTCATCTTCAAACTCGTGTTATGTATTCAGTTATTCAATGTTATCAGATTTTTAGACTTCCGCTATGTTATATCTTAGATTTATGCATTTAAAATGTTGAGCTTAGATGTTATGTTCATGACATGGGTCGACTTGGAGCCTTTCGGGGTTCTTTGTCTCGTGTCTCGATCTGGGCCTATGTTCGTGTCATGACAAACTTGGTATCATAAAATTAGGTTTTGAAGTGTCCTAGGGTGTCTGAAAGCCATGTTAAATAGAGTCTTTTTCATGGGTGTGAAGTGCATCACACTTATGACGAAGAGGCTACGAAACATTTTAGGAAATGTTCCCTTCTTTCATGATCTATGTCATGCGAAGAAATGTCTCTCTATCCTTCGAACTCATGCAATATGCATTTTCAGAATTATGCCTCCTCATTGAGTTAATGAAAGAAGAAACAGAAACAGAAATAACCATGAGAATAGCAACGGAGATGGGCACCAGCAAGCCCCACCAGCCCCGAGGAGCATGTACCCAAGAAAGTTTCCATGCAGAGTTTAGGGCAGCCATTTAGATGCTAGCTCAGGCCTTGACTGCCCAAGTCAACCAACAGGAAGTAGAGCATGTCCCTCAAAATGGGAATGCGGCAGTGGTGAGAGCTAGAGATTTTCTAAGGATGAACCCTCCGGAGTTCCTTGGATCAAAGGTGGATGAGGATCCACATGAGTTTGTTGATGATATTTTGAAGATCACCTAGATCATGGGGTGACTAGGAAGGAGTGCATAGATCTACACTTGTATCAGTTGAAAGGGGTTGCGGACATCTGGTTCAGGAAATTGAAGGATAGCAGAATAGTTGGAGCAGGCCCCATTGGTTGGGATGAGTTCCATACCACATTTCTGGATCGGTTCTCCCCTCGTGACATGCGGGAGATTAAAGCAGCTGAGTTTGTGAACCTGAGGTAAGGCAAGATGACATTCCAGGAGTACGCTTTAGAATTCATTCGCTTGTCCAAGTATGAACCTGAGATGGTGGCAGATCAGAGAGCTTAAGTGAGTCGGTTCGTGCATGGGATAGAAGACTATTTGGTCAAAAATTACCGGACCATGATGCTTCATCAAGACATTGACTTCCCCTGGATAGTTCTATATGCCCACCAGATAGAGGCGGTGTAGGTAAGTGAGCGGGAGAGAGAGGCCAATAGGCCATGACTAATAGCTTTAGATTCTCCCGGCAGAGACCTAGTGGTGGGCACCGTCAGTAGTCCCACCAGATATCTTAAGCCCCAGCTCCTTCAGTTATGAATGTGCCATCCAGATCTAGGCATGACCAGAAGGGAAAAGCATCAGGCTCTCGAGGTTATGGGAGCAGATCCACAGAGTCCAGCATCCTAGAGTGTGGCAGGTGTGGCCGGAGACACATAGGTCACTGTTTAGCCGGTTCAGGTGCTTGTTTTGGATGTGGGGAGCCTGGACATATGCTCAGATATTGTCCAGCTTCCAAACAAGACCATGATAGGGACCGAGGCCCAGCCTCCAGTTCAGTAGCTCCACCAGCACGCCCATCTCAGCATGGGGCATCTACTAGTGTGGGTGGTGGTTAGCGCCAGAACAGATTCTATGCCCTCGGATCTCATTAAGAGCAGGAGGTCTCCCAAGATGTAGTCACTGGTATGTTATGAGTATTCGACCTTGATGTATATGCATTGTTAGATCCAAGGGCTACCTTATCTTTTATGAAACCCAATGTTGCTTGTAGTTTTAGAGTCAGTCTCGAAATCCTATCAGAACCCTTTCCAGTCTCTACTACAGTCGGTGATTCAGATATAGCCCGACGGGTATATAGAAATTGCCCTGTCAAAGTTCTTTAGAAAGTCACCTCAGCAGATTTAGTAGAGCTAGCCATTTCAAATTTTGATATTATCTTTGGCATGGATTGGCTGCATTCATGTTATGCCTCAGAAAATTGTAGAACCTGTGCGGTAGAGTTCCGATTTTTGGGTGAGTCAGTCCTAGAGTGGAGGGTAGTTCAGTTATGCCTGTAGGTCACTTTATTTCCTATCTTAAGGCTATAAAGATGATTTCAAAGGGTTGTGTGTACCATCTAGTTAGGGTTAAGGATGCTACATCTGAAAACCAACCGTCCAGTCAGTTCTTGTAGTGTGTGAATATCCAGAAGTGTTTCCAGATGAGTTACTTGGAATTCCTCCCGAGCGGGAGATTTATTTAGGTATTGACCTTCTTCCTGATACGCAGCCTATATCTGTTCCTCCTTATAGAATGTCTCCAGCTAAGCTAAAGGAGTTGAAGGAGTGGTTGAAGGATATTTTAAATAACAGTTCCATTAGACCCAGCAAATCCCCATGGGGTGCAGCAGTTCTCTTTCTCCAAAAGAAGGATGGTTCCCTTTGGATGTGCATTGATATCGGCAATTGAACTAGGTCACCATCAAGAATAGGTATTGCCTCCCCAGGATTGATGATTTGTTTGATCAGCTTCAGGGTTCTAAGTGCTTTTCAAAGATAAACCTCAGATCCTGATACCATCAGCTCAGGGTTCGGGAGAGTGACATTCCCAAGACAGCCTTCAGAACTCGGTATGGTCACTATGAGTTTGTAGTTATGTCTTTTGGACTAATGAATACTCTTACAACTTTTATGGATTTGATGAACAGGGTGTTCAAGTCATATTTGGATATGTTTGTTATTGTGTTCATAGATGATATTTTCATATACTCTCGGAGCAAGGAAGAGCATGCCGCTCATTTGAGGGTGGTGCTACAGACTCTTAAGGACCTCCAGTTGTATAAGTTTATCAAATGTGAGTTTTGGTTAAACTCATTGTCATTTTTGGGTCATGTGGTGTCAAGTGAGGGTGTACAAGTGGACTCTCAAAAGATAGAAGCGGTGAAGAATTGGCCTACACCAGTTAGTCCTTCGAATATCAGGAGTTTCTTGGGTTTAGCTTGTTACTACCGGAGGTTTGTTGAAGGGTTTTCATCCATTGCAGCACCATTCACTAAGTTGACTTAGAAGAAGGTGAAGTTTCAATTGTCAGAAGCCTGTGAGAAGAGCTTCCAAGAGTTGAAGACTCGACTCACCTCAGCACCAGTGTTGAACGTACCCGAGTGTACCAATGGATTTGTGGTAAATTATGACACCTCAAGGATCATCCTTGGTTGTGTATTGATGCATTACGGTAAAGTTATAGCCTATGCTTCTAAGCAGCTGAAAGTCCATGAATAGAACTATCTGATTCATGACCTCAAGTTAGCGGTGGTAGTATTTGCCTTGAAGATTTGGAGACACTATCTGTACGAGGTTCATGTGGATGTGTTTACGAACCACAAAAACCTACAGTATGTGTTTACCCAAAAGGATTTGAATCTGCATTAGAGGTGGTTGGAGCTTCTTAAAGATTATGATATGAGCATTTTTTATCATCCGGGCATGGAAAATATGGTGGTATACACTCTTAGTAGGCTTTCTATGGAGAGTGTGATCCACGTAGATGGGGAGAGGAAAGAGTTAGTGAAGGAGGTGCATCGGCTTGCACGATTAGGAGTTGGTCTTGTTGACTTGACGGATGGTGTTGTTATTGTCCAGAATGGGTCAGAATATTTCTTGATGACCAAGGTCAAAGATAGACAAGACGAGTATCCTATCTTAGTAAAGTTTTAAGGAAGCCGTTCAGAATCAGAAAGTGGAGGTGTTCTCCCAAGAGGGAGATGGTGTACTACAATATCAGGGTCGTTTGTATGTATCGGGAGTTGGTGACTTGAGGGAGCGGATGTTGCATGAGGCTCATGGTTCCAGATATTCTATACATCCAGGTGCCACCAAGATATACCATGAACGACGGGAAGTTTATTGGTGGAATGGCATGAAGAAAGACATAGAAGAGGTTGTGGCTAAGTGTCCAAATTGTCAATAGGTGAAGGTTGAGCATCAAAGACCTGAAGGTGTGCTTCAAGATATTTGTATCCCTACTTGGAAGTGGGAGGAAATCAATATGGACTTCATTACAGGGTTGCCTCGTACTCGCCGACAGTATGACTCTATTTGGGTGGTTGTAGACATGTTGAATAAAGCAGGTCATTTTCTACCAGTCAAAACTACTGACCCAGCGGAGGATTATGCTAAGTTATACAATCAAGATTTAGTTCGGTTGCATGGAGTACCTTGTCCATAATATTAGATAGAGGTACTCAGTTTACCTCCCAGTTTTGGAGATTGTTTCACAAGGGACTTGGCACTCAGGTCAAGCTTAGCACAACAATTCACCCGCAAATAGATGGGCAGGCTGAACAGACCATTTTAACTCTAGAGGATATGTTGAGAGCGTGTATGATTGATTTCAAGGGTAGCTAGGATGATCATTTGCCTCTCATTGAGTTTGCATATAATAACAGCTACCATTCCAACATCCAGATGGCTCCATTTGAGGCTCTTTATGGGTGAAGATGTAGATCGCTTATTGGATTGTTCGAAGTCAGTGAAGCTATGTTGATAGGACCAAATTCAGTTCATGAGGCTTTGGAGAAAGTTCTGCTTATAAGGGAAAGGTTGAAAATAGCTTAGTGTCATCAAAAGTCCTTTGCGGATGTGAGGAGGAGAGAACTTGAATTTGAAGTTGATTGGGTGTTTTTGAAGGTATCTCCCATGAAGGGAGTGATGAGATTTGAAAACAAAGGGAAACTCATTCCCCGTTATGTTGGTCCGTACCAGATTATGAGACGGGTTGACAAGGTGGCCTACAAGTTGGAGTTTCCCTCAGAATTGGCTTCAGTGCATCCGGTGTTTCATATGTTGCTTTTGAAGAAATGTATGGGTGATCCAGCTTTAATTGTCCCAGTGGAGAGCGTGGGTGTGAAGGATAGTCTTAGTTATGAGGAGGTTCTGGTGGAAATGCTTGATCGTCAAGTTTGAAGGCTAAAAAATAAAGAAGTAGCTTCAGTAAAGGTTTTATGGAGGGATCAGCATGTCGAGTGAGCTACGCGCGAAGCCGAAACAGATATGATGGCTATATACCAACATATTTTCCCTCCCGGCTCAGTTTCAACTTGAGGTATCAGTTTCCTTCCTAATACTCTACTTAGTTTCATGTTCAGGTCATGTGCCCCAGTTTCTTAAATGTTAATATATGCATGTGTAATTCATAAATTTAGTTCAGTCATGTAATTTAGTCCGGAGTCAGTTACTACATCAGTTTTCAACTTTAAATGTTTAGTATGTGGTATGACAGTTAAATTTCTCAGCATTTCAGTATGTTTACCCTTATTCGAGGATGAATGTTCCCAAGGGAGATATATTGTAATACCTTGAAAGCTCTAAGATTAGACCCAAGGATTGAAGTGGACAAAACAAGATTTTCGGCACCAGGTCACAGGACGAGTCATCTAGTGACCCGTGAGGTGCCCCCGAGTCGTTAGGTGACTCATGGAATGAAGGATGGACTTGGTTGGGTTTCTTGGTTTGGGGGCTGACCACGGGTGAGGCCACAAGTCGTGGTCAACACCACGAGTCATTATATTAGCCCTGGTCAGAAGTTTGACTGGAAGGTTGAGGGTTTTGGCAGTGCTACTAATGGTTAGTCACCACGAGTCGTCAGGTACACCATGAGTCGTGGTGTCCCTCGTGGTGACCAGGGATGATAATTTCCTGTACTGATGAAGGAAGGCTGACCACGAGTCATGATCCTTGATGACGAGTCGTCCAGTCCCTCATTGAGACTAGCAGTATGATTTTTCCAGTGAATTTATTAAGGGCTTTTCCATAATTCCTAAGTTCCTAAAACCTACGTCGTTTTAAGCTCAGAAAGGTGTGTTTTAAGAGGGGTTAACTCATTGTAAGCCTATTCCTCTCCATGCATGCAAGCCTAGTAGTTTCTAAGGGTGATCAAGCCTAGGATTTATCAAGTTCTTCCCCAAAATCCTTTGTTGTCATGACCCGAACGTAGGCCCGGATCGTCACACGGGACAAGGAGCCCCTTGAGACTACAAGTCGACCCATGGCATGATTCATCTATCTCCATATAATAAATCGGAATACTTAACATGATCATATAGCAGAAACATAAACATATTATAACATAGCATGATAAGCAAAACGTACTAAATACATAACAGCTGAGTACTACAATTAATCTGAAAGCCTCTATCGTATCAGATGGGTTGATGGGACAACACCCCCAACTAACCCGTAAAAATTGAAAGAAAAAAGGAACATAATTATCTGATACATATGGTCCTCAGAGAATGAGGACTCACCAAAAGGTTGAATGCCAAACTCTGAAATGGACTACTGATGGGGCTGAGCCTAAGAGCTGGGTCCTGTATAATGAAATGATACAGCATATAGTATGTGGTCAGTATGTGAAATGTACTGAGTATGCAAGGTAAGTAAAATGGATATTTAAAAATACATAAAAGCTTATAAACAATCTTAAGAGTGGGTGTAACACCCCAAATATTTCTAAGATCAGATTCTAGGCCTAAGGAAACAAATCAGACTGAAGATGGGAGTTTTAGTGTAGAACGAGTTGGGGTAACGACTCGTTAGGAGGCCCCACGAGTTATGGCAGACCTTTGGGGAAATAGATTTGAGGTCTGGTCAAGTCAGGTGGTGACGGATGACCTGACAAGTCGTCTTTCCTGGCAACGACTCGTTAGGTTAGTCATTGTCTGGAGGCTAGGGTCCCTGGATTAAGTCTCAGGCAATGTAGTTGATGGAAGGATATGACGAGTCATTAGAGGTGGAAACAACTTGTCACATCAGTCATTAGATGGGAGGAGCTAAAGTTATGTAATTTTTCTAGTGCACCTAACGGGCGTGATGACGAGTCATTTGAGGAGATAACGACCCGTCAGGAGAGCCGTGGTTTAAGATCGGGCAATTTTTTCAGTTTTTCCCAGGGGTATTTTGGTAAATTTTGATGCTCCCAGTTCTTAAGTGGCATCGTTTTAAGTATTCGTGGGGATGTTTTTAAATGGTTTTTCAATCCTAAACCCTCATTTTTCTCAACACTCTTTCCTCTCCTCTTAATATCTAGGTTTCCCAAAGGTTTTCATCAAAGCTTCGAGGTGTGATTTCAAGCGGGATTCTTCTACTAGGTATATGGGTCTTTCAATAAGGATAATCTTCCATCCTTGTGCCCCAAATGTTTTTATCAAAATGCCCAATTTCAACTAATCTAGAAAAGCATTACCTAGGGTTTTAAAGTGATGGGTGAATTCTTCTATGTCTCATTAAATTCCAAGACCCATTATGAATATGATATTAATTATGAGGTAGATAATTGGGTTACCTTGAATTATGTGTGGATGATGGAAAACATGAGAGTTTAGAATGTCTTCATAAAAATGACATGAACTTTGAATGAGGCTTTATCATTGTTCACGTAATTATCGTAATTACTTGCATCCATGTTTAATTATGTGAAGATCGTATGATTATCCCTAAGAACTTGAATGTGCCTTTGATAGACGTGCTGAGAAAAAATTAGATCGTATGGGCTTGACTAGTTAAAAGTAATGATATGCATGTCCCTTATGTTTTGATGGAATTGATTGGGCATGAGGTAATTTATGGTAAAGGCCAAATTAATACATCCTTCTCATGAATTGGAGTAATTCTCCAAATGGGTTTTATGAAATGAATATGCATGCGTCTTCTATAATCTTGTTGTAAATTTATAACTATGAGATAAGAATATGGCTTCCCGTCTAGAATGTATGAATCAATGTATGCATGTTAAGGTGCAAGTTTGATCTATGGATCATGAATGACTCTGTGGTACATGTCGAATGATATGAAGCTGGAACTTAATGTAGTGGAAGTATAATGCATGATGTGAATCTATAGATACTCACTAATGTAACATGTTTGAAGAAATATTGGTGTGGCTCTATGATGATATGAATTATGATGATAAAGCATGAGATTAATATTTTCAAAATGTGGGCTTGTTGTTACCAAAAAGTAGCCCCGATCCTTCCAAAAAGAATGATGTGTGATAAAAGCAGTGTATGCTTATGTTTCTGACTAGTTGTAGTAGCATAGACAAATAGATGATGTCATATCAGTACTCCTCATGTCCTAGTTAGCAAGGGATCCTCCATAGCTGAGAATGTTTCCCTTGATCAGCTCGAGATCCTCCATAGTAGAGAGTGACTCTGTTGGTTCAATCGGGATCCTCCATAGCAGAGAGTGACTCCCTAGCTCAGTCGAGATCCTCCATAGCAGAGAGAGATTCCCTAGTTCAGTCGGGATCCTCCATAGTAGAGAGTGACTCCCTAGTTCAGTCAGGTTCCTCCATAGTAGAGAATGACTCCTTAGTGCAGCTGTGACTCTCCATACTAGAGGATGACTCCCTTAGTTATGTTAATAGCAAGATTCAGTTCCATATGATTCAGACTTTCAGATTATAATAGATTTAATATGATGAGAATCAGACTCAGTTATCAACAGTGATTCAGTACAGTGTGTGATGCTAGTTTTAGATTCAGTTCCTATTAAAGTACTAACCGCACGCCTTTTGTGCTATATCATTTCATGATATAGCCTAAGGTTTCCAGACTCAGCCTCGTGGTTAGATACGCTTCGTTCCCTCTCAGCTGCTAGTGGTGAGTCCTCATCTCCCGAGGACATGATTTATGTTTACATTTTCGCTGTGTTTCAGTTTTCATATATTAGGAGTTAGCTGGGAGCTTGTCCCAGCAGCTCATCAATTTAGTAGAAGGCTTTTAGACTTGTCTTGATAGATTTAGTGTTGTATCAAAGTGTTGTTACAATTGTTCTTGTGACTCCTTATTAGACTCTTGTAGTTGGCTTCCGCTCATTTATGTCTATAGTTGTTTCTAGTGTTAAGTGATATGCTATGATTATGCCATCGGTCAACTTGGAGCTATACGGGGTTCCTTGTCCAGTGTTACGACTAGGGTGTGAACTCGGATCGTGGAAAAATTGGTATCAGAGCTAGGTTTAGAGTGTCATAGGGTGTATGAAAGTCGTGTTTAGTAGATTCTTCATCATGGGTGTGAAGCGCGCCATACTTATGACGAGGAGGCTAGTAGACGTTTTAGGAATGTTCCCTTGTACTTCATGATTCTTATCGTGCGTAGAGTATGAAGCTCTAAACAGTTCCTTCCCTGACTCGTGCTTTACGCGCTCGCAGATAATGCCTCCTAGATGAGCAAATGGAAGGAGAAACGGTATTGATTGCCAGCAGGTACCACCAGCCCCGACGAACCCGATGGATGACCATGTTACCCATGCCGAGTTCCGGGCAACTCTTAATATGTTGGCACAGGCCGTGACTACCCAAATTAATCAGAAAGCAGTGGCTCGTATTCCCCAGAATGGGAATGTAGCAGCGACAAGGGTGAGGGATTTTCTCTGAATGAACCCACCCGAGTTCTTGGGGACAAAGGTAGATGAGGACCTGTATGAGTTCGTGGAAGAAATTTAGAAGATTACCCACATCATGGGGGTGATGGGAATTGAGAGCACAGACTTAGCCTCCTAAAAGCTAAAAGGAGTTGATTATGTATGGTTTTGTCATTGGAGGTACAGTCGAGGGATTGGAGCAGGCCCCATAGGTTGGGATGAATTTAAGACTGCATTCCTGGACAGGTTTTTCCCTAGAAAGTTGAGAGAGGCTAAGGCAACAGAGTTTATCAACCTGAAACAGAATGACATTAAAGGTCAAGAGTATCCTTTGGAATTTACCTGGTTATCCAAGTATGCCTTGGAGATGGTAGCGGACCAGAGGCCCCGAGTGAGTAGGTTCGTGAATGGAGTGTCAGACTCCTTGATTAAAGAGTGCAGGCCTTCCATGTTGTACCAGGATATAGACTTTCCCCGTTTGGTGAGATTCGCTCAACAAATGGAGGTAGATCAAGTGAAGGAAAGGGAGAGAGAGGCCAAGAGGGCCAGGGTAGGGGATTCAAAGTTTTCTTCGCAATGGATAAGTGGTGGACACCGCTCACATTCCTAGCAGAAATCATTAGCCCCTGTATCTTCGACATCTGTGCCCCATACAGACCTAGAGTAAGAGAGATTACGTATCCAATGTTTGCCAGCTTTGTGGAGCACCACTTGGGAGAATGTATCGCCGGATAGGATGTATGTTTTTGGTGCGGCCAGTCGGGCGATAAGCACCGAGATTACGCAGCAGCAAAGCAAGGCAAGAGTAGATCCTCGGCCATCTCTTCAATAGCTCCGATAGCCTGCCCATTTCAGTAGGCGAACATCGTCAAAACCGCTCCTATGACGTGACAACACACCAGGATAAGGGCAAGTCGCCAATAGTGGCCACAGGTACATTGTTAATCTTGCATAACTCCTTGTATGTTGCTAGCCCCAAAACCCCAATACTAAATAAGGAGCTTGTGGTTGTTGTTGAGAAGAGATTGTTGATGTGTGATGTGAATAGCTATTATTGTAAGACTAGCTATGATGGTTAGAGGTGAAAGGGGGAGATAATAAACATGTGAGATTAGTCGGATCTTGATTATGATAATAGGGGAGTCCTAACCCTATCTGTCATGGTATGTCAACCCCTTCAGGTTCAGATAATTTCTCTAGTAGTTCTGTTGAAGATAAATTATGTTCATCCCTATGTGCGGAATCCCAGAAGTTCAAGATAATCACTTCAAACAGCGATGCCGATCTTACTTTACGAATCCTTTAGGCTTATTTTCGTGTTACAAATCAGTTATGTGTGTTAATTCATGTTACCTAGTATGATCATCTCGAACTCAGTCTTTAGAACTTTCCTAGCAGCTCAGCAGACTCAGGTTACCTCATGTACATGCTCAATTTTAGATGTCGTGAGTGATTCGTGCTCATGATACCTTCAGTTGAAGTCAGACCAGATATTATAAATTCTAACCCTGCAACAGAAAGTTCTTGAGAGCGAAGGCTCAGTCCATAGTAGTTCAGTGCCAGCTTGAGCGGAAGAATCTTTCTCAGTGTTCTATCTAGTTCCATGTTAGTATCACAACCTTCGATTTCTCTTGTGCCATGGTATGCATGTTCAATGTGGATATTCATTTATGGTGTACAAGGTTAGCCCGTAGTCAGATACTCCGTTGGTGTGAGCTATGATGGATTGATTTTGCATTTTAGTTCTATCCCTATCCTTTCAGTATGTTCAGCCAACATTCGAGGATGAATGTTCCCAAGGGGGAGATATTGTAACACCCCGAATGTTTCTAAGATCAAATTCCAAGCCTAAGGAAAGAAATCAGACTGAAGATGAAAGTTTTGGTACAGAACAAGTCAGGGGAATGACTCTTTAGGAGGCCCCACGAGTCGTGGTCAGACCCGTGGGGAAACAGTTTTGAGGTCTGGTCAAGTCATGTGGTGACGAACGACCTGACGAGTCGTCTTTCCTGGAAACGACTTGTTAGATTAGTTATTATGTGGAGGCTAGGGTCCCTGGATTATATCTCAGGTTGTGTAGTTGAAGGAAGGGTATAAAGAGTCATTAGAGGTGGCAACGACTCATCACATCAGTCATTAGATGGGAGGAGCTGAAGATGTGTTATTTTTCCAATGCACCTAATGGGCATGACGACGAGTTTTTTGAGGAGATAACGACTTGTCATGAGAGTCGTGGTTTCAGATCAGGCAATTTTTCCAATTTTCCCTAGGGGTATTTTGGTAAAGTCTGATGCTCCCAGTTCTAAAGTGGCATCGTTTTAAGTATTCTTAGGGATGTTTTTAAAGGACTTTTCAAGCCTAAACCCTCATTTTTCTCAACTCTCTTTCCTCTCCTCTCAATATCTAGGTTACCCAAAGGTTTCCATCAAAGCTTCAAGGTGTGATTTCGAGCGGGGTTCTTCTACCAGATATGTGGGTCTTTCAACAAGGATAATCTTCCATCCTTGTGCCCCAAATGTTTTTATCAAAATACCCAATTTCAACTAATCTAGAAAAGCATTACCTAGGGTTTTAAAGTGATGGGTGAATTCTTCTATGTCTCATTAAATTCCAAGACCCATTATTAATATGATATTAATTATGAGGTAGAATAATTGGGTTACCTTGAATTATGTGTGGATGATGGAAAACATGAGAGTTTAGAATGTCTTCATAAAACTGACATGAACTTTGAATGAGTCTTTATCATTGTTCACGTAATTATCGTAATTACTTGCATCCATGTTTAATTATGTGAAGATCATATGATTATCCCTAAGAACTTGAATGTGCCTTTGATAGACATATTGAGAAGAAATTAGATATTATGGGCTTGAATAGTTGAAAGTAAAGATATGCATGTCCCTTATGTTTTGATGGAATTGATTGGGCATGAGGTAATTTATGGTAAAGGCAAAATTAATACATCCTTCTCATGAATTGGAGTAATTCTCGAAATGGGTTTTATGAAATGAATATGTATGCTTCTTCTATAATCTTGTCGTAAATTTATAAGTATGAGATAGGAATATGGTTTCCTGTAAATCCAGAATGTATGAATCAATGTATGCATGTTAAGGTGCGAGTTGGATCGATGGATCATGAATGACTCTATGGTACATGTCAAATGATATGAAGCCAGAACTTAATATAGTGGAAGTATAATGCATGATCTGAATCTATAGATAATCACTAATATAAGATGTTTGAAGAAATATTGATGTGGCTCTATGATGATATGAGTTATGATGATAAAGCATGAGATTGATATTTTCAGAATGTGGGCTTATCATAGTTGAAGTAGCCCCGATCCTTCCAAAATGAATGATGTATAATGAAAGCAGTGTATGTTTGTGTTTCTACCTAACTGTAGTAGCATAGACAGATAGATGATGTGACATCAGTACTCCTCATGTTCTAGTTAGCCAGGGATCATCCATAGCTGAGAATGTTTCCCTTGGTCAGCTCGAGATTCTCCATACAGAGAGTGACTTCCTTGGTTCAGTCGAGATCCTCCATAGTAGAGAGTGACTCCCTAGCTCAGTAGCAATCCTCCATAGCAGAGAGAGATCCCTAGTTCAGTCTGGATCCTCCATAGTAGAGAGTGACTCCCTAGTTCAGTCAAGTTCCTCCATAGTAGAGAATGACTCCTTAGTTCAGCTGGGACTCTCCATAGTAAAGGATGAATCCCTTAGTTATGTTAATAGCATGATTCAGTTATGTGTGATTCAGACTTTTAGATTATAACATATTTAATATGATGAGAATTAGACTCAGTTATCAGCAGTGATTCAGTACAGTGTGTGATGCTAGTTTCAGATTCAGTTCTTTTTAAACATTCAGAACTTGACCATTATGCATGAGTTCGATGATATTTCATAAAATGAGGTCCAAAGAGAAGTCTCATGTATGTATATGTGTATATGAATCATAAGAGGATAGTGGCATGTCAATCAGTTATGTTGATGTACTTGGTTATTTCCTTATCGTATATTTGTATATTTAATTATCTATGTTATCCCGTATGCTCAGTACATTCCAAGTACTGACTGCACGCCTTTTGTGCTATATCATTTCATGATATAGGATCAGGTTTCAGACTCAGCCTCGTGGTTAGATACGCTTCATTCCCTCTCAGCTGCTAGTGATGAGTCCTCATCTCCCGAGGGCATGATTTATGTTTAGATTTTCACTATGTTTCAGTTTTCAGATTTTAGGAGTTAGTTGGGGGCTTGTCCCAGTAATTCAACAGTTTAGTAGAAGGCTATCAGACTTGTCTAGATAGATTCAGCGTTGTATTAAAGTGTTTTTACGATTGTTCTTATGACTCCTTATTAGACTTATGCATTTAGCTTCCGCTCTTTTATGTCGATAGTTGTTTATAGTGTTAAGTGATATGCTATGATTATGCCATGGGTCGACTTGGAGCCTTGCGGCATTCCTTGTCCCGTGTTATGGCTAAGGTGTGAACTCGGGTCGTGACAGTGGGACAATATGCTTGTAACATAAATACCATAAGATAACATAAGGCTCAAAGTTTTCAATTCATTCGTAAACCATTCATTATCATAGTCATGAGAGAAACATAATTAATTCATCACTTGAGCCAAATAACGAAAACGTATCAAAGCATAAAACATGAGGAACAATGGGAGATTCTTATAACCGGCATACCCCATATGAGCACACACCAAGCCCGACCTGTAAATCCCTAGTCGGGAGGGTGTTCGTACCTTTCCAAGGGTAGAACCATGAAGGGCGTGATATCACACATGGATGGGCCCATTTGGGCAAGGGTACAGTCACAAAGGAGGTCCCATCATGACCTACGGTGGCACGTAGTTCTGAGATTCGGGGAAAAACCTTGCCCCAAACCTACTCGGTGTTAAATACTACTCCCAAAACATATATAGTGCTCATAGGGAAACATACATGAAATTCATGGGCTAGTTAAATTATGATAATCATAAGCATGCTTGCAATTGAGGGTAAAGCCCGTAAGTCGGCCAAAACATAATTAGTAAAATCATAAGGTTCATGCATACTTATAGATCAATGCATAGGCTTTGTAAATCAAAAATTCATAATGGGAATTTGAAGAAATATATATTACGAGTCATCAATTATGATGGGTTTATGAATATCCACAAAAGTAGAAGAGATCGTAACTCAATTCATCATAGGACATGCATAATTAGGAATAATTTAGTAGAAATTGAAATCAATAAATTTATAATTGAATTAGTTGTAGAATCTGATCATAATGCATAAAATATGGTTTAAATCATGAAAAAAAATAACCCATGGATAGATCATTAGATTTTCACAAGATTTAAGATAAAACCCATAAGATTTTTGAACAACTCTTCATGAATTAGGAGAGATTGGCAATGGGTGTGAACGAAAACATCCACTCATAACCCTACATATCTGATTATGGTTGATTATAACACTTCTTTTAATGCCCAAGAAGGAATTGAAGGATGACGGATTTTCTTGATCACCTCTCTAGACTATCACTTTTGCATGTATGAATATGAAATAGCCTAAAATGAACTTAACCCCTTTAAAAGTCACTATTCATAACACAAAACGACGTAGTTTAGGCCTTAGAAGCTTAGGAATTAAGGAAAAGCCCTTACTAAAATTCACAGAAAATAACTGCTATATGGTCCCAATGAGAGATCTAACGACCCATCCCCTCTGACCACGACTCGTGGCTTGATCCGTGAAGTACACTGCTCAACAGGTCTCCTGGGCTAATAACGGAAGACATAACGACTCGTTTCCCAGTGACCATGACTCGTGGTTACCATCCATGAAGTGCAGTGCCTTAGTTCAACAAAATTATTCCCTGCTTGGTCACGACTCACCCCATGAATCGTGGGGACTGACCTTGACTCGTGGGGTCCTCCCATCGAGTGCACTGCCTCCCTTCCTCTCTTTTCTTACTCACCCACCCCAAGACTAACCTAATGACTCATGGGGCCCAACCACGGGTCGTGGGAATGCCCATGGGGATCTCATTTCTCAAGTTTCAAATTCATTCCCTGGCCTCCCACGAGTCATATCACGACTTGTGTGCTCCTCTCACGGGTCTCCTCACAACTCGTTCTGTGTATGGTGCCAGATTTTAGGTTGTTCTCCATTTCAACTCCCAGGTCAGATCCTTGGGCTTCCGGGGTATAACAATATCTCCCCCTTGGGAACATTCATCCTCAAATGTTGGAATACATACAGAAAAGTAGAGAAATGCAATTATCATATTCAAGTGCTAATCATTTAAGCCGAAAACTGACGGAATGACTATCTCCGATTCAAACTACATAGATGAACTGAGTTTACAAAGAATACATACATCCATATACATAAAAGAAACTTGGACACCTGAACTGATCATGAAAATTAAATAGAGGTTGAAAGTAAATCTGATACCTCAAGCTTGAATTAAGCCGATAGAGAATAAATGTGGGTATCTAGCCATCATATCCGCTTCGGCTTCCCATGTAGCTCCTTCAACATGTTGATTCCTCCATAACACTTTAACTGAAGCTACTTCCTTGTTCCTTAGCCTTCAAACCTGACAATCCCGTATTTCTACTGGAACCTCCTCATAACTGAGGCTGTCTTTCACACCAACACTGTCCACCGAGACAACTAGAGATGGATCACCCAAACACTTCTTCAAGAGCGACACATGGAATACAGGATGCATAGAAAATAATTCTGAGGGTAACTCCAACTTATAGGCCACCTTGCCAACACGTCTCACTATCCTATATGGGCCGACATAGCAGGGACTAAGCTTCCCCTTCCTTATGAACCTCATCACTTCCTTCATGGGAGACACCTTCAGAAATACCCAATCATCAATTTTGAATTCAAATTCTCTCCTTCTCACATCGGCATAGGACTTTTGGCGACTTTGAGCAGTTCTTAACCTGTCCCTTATCAACTGAACCTTCTCCATCACCTCATGAACCGAATCTTGTCCTATCATCGTCGCTTCGCCAACCTCAAACCATCCAATGGGCGACCTACACCTCCGCTTATAGAGAATCTCAAACATGCCATCTGGATACTAGAATGATAGCTATTATTGTATGCAAACTTGATAAGATGAAAATGCTCATCCCAGCTAACCTTGAAGTTGATTACGCATGCTCTCAACATGTCCTTGAGGGTATGAATTGTCCTCTCCACTTGACCATCCGTTTGCGGGTGAAATGTTGTACTGAGCTTAACCTGAGTACCCAGTCCTTTTTGAAACGACTTCCAAAACTGAGAGGTAAATTGAGTATCTCGGTCTAAAATGATGGATAAGGGCACTTCATGCAATCGAAATAGCTCCTGGATATATAGTTTGGCACAATCCTCTGCCGAATTTGTGGTTTTGACTTGTAGAAAATGAGCAGCCTTGGTCAACTTGTCTATCACAACCCAAATGGAGTCATATTGCTGACGAGTACGAGGTAAACCTGTGATGAAGTCCATATTAATTTCTTCCCACTTCCAAGTAGGAATGTTAATATTCTGAAGCACACCTCTCGGTCTTTGATGCTCAACCTTTACTTGCTGACAGTTCGGACACTTAGCTATGAATTATGTGATATCCTTCTTCATGTCGTTCCACCAATAGATTTCCCATAAGTCACGGTACATCTTGGTGGCACCCGGATGGATAGAATACCTAGATCCATGAGCCTCGTACAACATTCGGTTCCTCAAATCACCAACATTTGGAATACATAGGCGACCCTGGTACCGAAGCACACCATCTCCCCCTTTGGAGAAGACCTCTACCCTCTGATTTCGAACGGCTTCCTTTAACTTTACCAAAATAGGGTCTTGATCTTTTCTAGCCTTTACATCAGTCACCAATGATGATTCTAATCCGTTCTGAATAACAATACCACCATCGGTTGAGTCAACAACCTTGCGAGTCATTGCATATGCTTCACCAACTCCTTCTTCCTTTCATCCACATGAGACACACTCTCCATGGAGAGTCTACTAAGTGCGTCCGCTACTACATTGGCCTTACCCGGATGGTAAACACACTCATATCATAGTCCTTGAGTAGCTCCAACCACCTTTTTTGCCGAAGATTGAGATCCTTCTGGGTAAATACATATTGTAAACTCTTATGGTCCATAAACACATCCACGTGGACCCCGTACAAATAATGTCTCCATATCTTCAATGCGAACACCACCGTGGCCAACTCAAGATCATGGGTTGGGTAATTCTTCTTATGAACTTTTAGCTATCTGGAGGCATAGGATATAACATTCCATGATGCATCAACACACACCCAAGTCTGATTCTTGAAGCATCACAATACACCACAAACCCATCGGTACCTTCCGGTAGAGTCAACACCGGTGCCGAAGTAAGTTGAGTCTTCAACTCTTGGAAGCTCTTCTCACAAGCTTCCGACCATTGGAATTTCACCTTCTTTTGAGTAAATATGGTCAAAGATACTGCAATAGATGAGAAACCCTCAACTAATCTCTGATAGTAGCCAGCTAAACCCAAGAAACTTCGAATATCTGAAAGATTCACTGGTCTAGGCCAATTCTTCACCGCCTCTATTTTCTGAGATTCCACCTTTATGCCCTCACCTATTACTACATCGCCCAAAAATGCTACAGACTTTAACCAAAATTCGCACTTGCTGAATTTAGCATATAGTTGCGATCCTTAAGAGTCTGAAGCACTATTCTCAAATAAGCGGCATGTTCCTCCTCGCTCCTAGAGTATATCAGGACGTCATCAATAAACACAATCACGAACATATCCAAGTATGGATTGAACACCCCATTCATCAAGTCCATAAAAGATGCAGGAGCATTCGTTAGTCCAAAAGACATAACTACAAACTCGTAATGACCATAATGCGTCCTGAAGGCTATCTTTGGGATATCGCTCTCCCGAACTCTAAGCTGATGGTACCCAGATCTGAGATCTATCTTCGAGAAGCACTTGGCACCCTGAAGCTAGTCAAATAAGTCATCAATATTGGGTAGAGGATACCTATTCTTGATGGTGACTTTTTTCAATTGCCGATAGTTAATACACATCCGAAGGGAACCATCCTTCTTTCGGACAAATAAAACTGGTGCACCCCATAGAGACTTGCTCGGTCTAATGAAATCCTTATCTAACAAGTATGTCAATTGTTCTTTCAAATCCTTTAGCTCGGCTAGGTCCATTCTTTAAGGAGGAATAGATATAGGTTGCATGTCGGGAAGAAGGTCGATTCCAAAATCAATTTTCCTTTTGGGAGGAACACCCGGTAAATCATCAGGGAACACTTCTGGATACTCACGCACTACCGGAACTGACTGGATAGTCAGGGTCTCGGACTCAACATCCTTAACCCTAACTAGATTATACACAAAACGCTTAGAAATCATCTTTCTTGCCTTAAGGTAGGAAATGAAATGACCTACAGGCACAACTGAACTACCCTTCCACTTTAAGACTGGTTCACCTGGAAATTTGAACTCCACTGCCCGGGTTTTACAATTAATAGAGCATAACACGCATAGAACCAATCCATGCCAAGACCAATATCAAAGTCAGTCATGGTTAACTCTACAAGGTCCACGAAGTTGACTTTATGCAATATTGTGATCGGACAATTTCTATACACTCGCCTAGCTACAACTGAATCACCAACGGGAGTAGAGACTAAGAATGATTCTGACAAGGTCTCCGGAATGACTCCAAAGCTACTAGCAATATAAGGTGTCACAAAGGACAAGGTAGCCCCTAGATCTAACAAAGCATAAGCATCAAGATGAAACACTCGTAACATACTAGTAACCACATCTGGTGAAGTCTCCTGCTCCTGACGGATCGCAAGGGCATAAAACCTGTTCTGGTGCTGACTGCCAGCTGAACTAATTGAGGCACCCTACTGGGAGGGACGTGTTGATGGAAAGACTGAACTAGTAGCTAGCATATGCGCTCCGCAGCCCCCTGATCTGGCCGAAGGGAAGTCCTTGAGTCTGTGCCTAGGTTTTCCATAATCGAAACAAGCGTATGAGCAAACTAGGCACCTCCCTGGGTGATTCTGGATGCACCGTGCACAAGCTGGGAAGGTGCGCTCTATTTGCATGCTACCCTGGCCCCTCGAATCTGAAGCACTACTCCTCCGATTCCCTTGTGATCTAGATGATGTACTAGCTGATGATGGTATTGGAGGAAAAGACCTGTGATGAGACTGCTGGCGCTGTCCACCCGCCAATCTAGGCTGAGAAATCCCATAATTGTTTGTCCTGGCCCTCTTGTCTTCTCTTCCTTCGATACACTGACTCCATCTTCTCGGCATGCAACACGATGTGAGGAAATCTATATCTTGATGCAACATTGCAATCCTACAGCCCTTATCCAAGTAGTCCACCACTCCATGCACAAATCGGCTCACCCGAGCCCTCTGGTCTGCGACTAACTCTTGTGCTTACTTGGATAAACGGGTGAACTCCAGAGTGTACTCCTGAACCAACATATCACCCTGCTTCAGATTTACAAACTCGGCTGCCTTCAGTTCCTTTATCTCGCGAGGGGAGGACCGAGACAAAAAGGCTGTATGAAACTCTTCCCAACCTAAAGGGCCTGCCCCCACTGCCCTACTGTCTCTCCATTGCATAAACCAGATATGTGCCACCCCTTTCAGCTGAGAAGAGGCAAAATCAACGTACTCTCTATTTGTCACCCCCATAACCTGGGTGATTTTCAAAATCTCATCGATGAATTCATGCGGGTCCTCATCTACCTTTGACACAAGGAACTCCAGTGGGTTCATCCTCAAGAAATCCCTGACTCGAGCTGCCGCTACATTTCCATTTTTTGAAACATGCGCAACCGCCTGCTGATTGACCTGAGCGGTCAAGGCCTTCGCGAGCATCTGAAAAGCAGCCCGAAACTCAGCATGGGCAACTGGCTTCGGTGTCTGGTGCTCCTGAATTGGTGGGGCCTGCTGGTGCCCATTCCCATTGCCATCCTCGTGGCCATCTCTATTTCCATTCCTCCTACCGTTCATTCTTCGGGGAGCCATGACTCTGCAATCGTGAATAGCACGAATTAGAAGGATAGGAAGACATTTCATCGCACGACATAGATCATAAAAGAAGGGAACATTTCCTAAACGTCTCGTAGCCTCTCGTCATAAGTTTGGCGCGCTTCACACTCGTGAAAAAGACTCTACTTAACGCGGTTTTCAAACACCCTAGGACACTTCAAACCTATGGCTCTGATACCAAGTTTGTCACGACCGTAACGTAGGCTCAGATCGTAACACGGGAGAAGGATACCCAAGAGACTCCAAGTCAACCTATGGCATGAACATTCATCTAATTCCATATCGTAAAGCGGAGTACTTAACATGAAGATATAGCGGAAACGTAAACATATCAGAACATAGCATTATAAGCGGAACGTACAAAATACATAACAACTGAGTACTATAATTAGTTTGAAAGCCTCTATCTTATCAGATGGTTTGATGGGACAACACCCCCAACTAACCCGGCAAATCTGAAAGCAAAAAGGAACATCAATATTTGAAACATATGGTCCTCGAAGAATGAGGACTCGCTAAAAAAGCTAAATGCTAAACTCTGAAATGGACTACTGACAGGACTGAGCCTTAGAGCTGGGTCTTGTATCATGAAACGATACAACATAGAATATGCGGTCAGTACGTGGAATGTACCGAGTGTGAAAGGTAAGTAAAACGGTAATTTAAAAATACATAAAAGCTTATAAACAATCATAAGAATGGGACACCATGCTCGTAACATAAATACCATAAGATAATATAAGACTCAAGGTTTTCAATTCGTTCGTAAACCATTCATTATCATACTCATGAGAGAAAATTCATTAAGTCACCACTTGAGCCAAATAACGAAAATGTATCAATGCATAAAACATGAGAAACAATAGGAGATTCTTATAACCGACATACCCCACATGAGCACACATGGAGCCCGACCTGTAAATCCCTAGTCGGGAGGATGTTCATACCTTGCCAAGGGTAGAACCATGAAGGGCGTGATATCATACATGAAATGGCCCAGTTGGGCAAGGGGATGGTCATAAAGGAGGTCCCATCATGACCTACGGTGGCACGTAGTTTGGAGATTTGGGTCAAAACCTGGGTCCCGAACCTACTTGGTGTTAAATACTACTCCCAAAACATATATAATGCTCATAGGGAAACATACATGAAATTTATGGGCTAGTTAAATCATGATAATCATAAGCATGCTTGCAATTGAGGGTAAAGCCCGTGAGTCGGCCAAAACATAATTAGTAAAATCATAAGGTTCATGCATACTTATAGATCAATGCATAGGCTTTGTAAATCATAAATTCATAATGGGAATTTGAATAAATATATATTACGAGTCATCAATTATGATGGGTTTATGAATATCCACAAAAGTAGAAGAGATCGTAACTCAATTCATCATAGGACATGCATAATTAGGCATAATTTAGTAGAAAGTGAAATCAATAAATTTATAATTGAATTAATTGTAGAATCTGATCATAATGCATAAAATATGGTTTAAATCATGAAAAACAATAACCCATGGATAGATCACTAGATTTACACAAGATTTAAGATAAACCCCATAAGATTTTTTTGAAAACTCTTCATGAATTATGAGAGATTGGGCATGGGTGTGAACGAAAGCACCCACTCATAACCCTATACCTGGTTATGGCTGATTCTAACACTTTCTTGAATGCCCAGGAAGGAATTGAAGAAAGACTTTGATGGATTGCCTTGATCGCCTCTCTAGACTATCACTCTTGCATGCATGAATATGAAATGGTATAAAATGAACTTAACTCCTTCAAAAGTCACTATTCATAACTCAAAACAGAAGCTTAGAAATGAAGGAAAAGCCCTTACTAAATTCACAGAAAATAACTGCCACATGGTCCCAAAGAGAGACCTAACGACCCGTCCCCTCTGAACATTACTCGTGGCTTGATCCATGGAGTACACTACTCAACAGGTCTCCTGGGCTCATAACAAAAGACATAATGACTTACCCCATGAATCGTGGGGACTGATCACGCCTCATGGGGTTCTCCTATCTAGTGCACTGCCTCCCTTCCTCTCTTTTCTTACTCACCCTATGACTGACCTAACGACTCGTGGGGCCCGACCACGATCGTGGTTATGCCCGTGCGGATCTCATTTCTCAAGTTTCAAATTCATTCCCTGGCCTCCCCACGAGTCACATGATGACTTATGGGATCCTCTCACGGGTCTCCTCACGACTCGTTCTGTGTCTGATGCTAGATTTTAAGTTTTTCTCGATTTCAACTCTCGGGTCTGATCCTTGGGATTCCGGGGTATCACATTTGGGCTGTCAAGTGGGTTATGAAATCAGATTCTCCCAGGTATATAGGATTATGAGTAGGTGTATCCATCCACTATCATGCCCAATCCCTCTTCAATTTTATGTGATTTCTAAGTTGATGAATCTATGGGGTTTTTAACCCAACTTGTGAATTTTCTAAGTATCTATCATGGGTAATATCTATGCATGTTTCTAATGTTGAATTATTATTTATGTGCATGTTTTGTAATATTTTCAATTACAAATTTTGATTTTAAAGTTTTACAACTAAGCTGCCCATCTATGGAAGCTCATGAAAAGATGAGATTATGATCTATGGTTCCAGTTATGATGAGACGTTTATGCTGAAAGTATAATTTTGAATTACCCATGTATATGTTCATGTTTTGAGTAATCAAAATCTATTCCAAGCATGTTAAGTATCGGGCAAGCCCATATGAACAAGTATGTTCCATGACTTATCTAAATCTCATGTTATTAGCTTACCACATGATTTTGGAGTCTAGACTCCCACTCTTTTTAGCTTGCAGTATGGTTTGAGCCCAAGGCTCCTCATGTTATGATTTTAGAGTATGCATGTATGTTATGATTCAGCTTCGACACTAGATAATGGTCAGCTTCATTGAAGAATGATGAAGAGCATATGCATGTTTTTAGGAGTAGTGTCTAGCACCGAGTAGGCTAAGGGCCAGCCAACCCTATGCCTCAGAAGTACGTGCCAATGTAGGTATGTTCTAATTATTTGGGACCTCCCTTTCGATCTTCCTCTACCCCAAGGGGCCTTCAGCTTGATATCGATATCATGGTAGTGTCCTTAGCCCTAGCAAGGTTTTGGACGGCTCTGCTCACTTGAGTGTAATAGTCGGGATTATGTAAGCTCTATCATGGTAACGTCAGTTATATGACGAGTCTCCCATTGTTCTTCATGATTTAAGTTATGCATGTTTATCAGTCAGGTTATTATGTTTTCAGCAGGTTTGACCCAATGTTTAGTTTTGAATAATCAATTTTAGCTTTGGGTCATTAGATTCAGTTATTATATTCAGTTATGTTTAATTCATGTTTTCAGATAATAGCATGTAAGCCCTACTCTCAGACTCTTATGATGAAATGTTTATGATATGCATGATCTCTGATTTTTCTTACTTAGCAGTTTTATTTACCTTGCATACTTGGTACATTCCAAGTACTGACCGCATACTCTATGTTGTATCATTTCATGATACAGGCTCAGTCCCGCCGCTAGCCAGATCTTTAATGTTAGCATCTCCCATTCAGAGTTGGTGAGTCCTCATCTTTCGAGGGCCCTTCTTATCAGTTATATTCAGTATTTTCATTTTCAAACTTTAGTGAGTTAGTTGGGGTCTTATCCTATCAACTTCTCAGTAGTAGAGGCTTATCAGACATTGTATATATTCAGCTTTAGACTCGTGTTATGTATTCAGTTGTTCAATGTTATCAGATTTTCAGACTTCCGCTATGTAATATATTAGATTTCCGCATTTAAAATTTTGAGCTTAGGTGTTATGTTCGTGCCATGGGTCGCTTGGAGCCCCTTGGGATTCTTTATTTCATGTCTCAATCAGGGCCTATGTTCGGGTCGTGACAAAAGAACACCCTTGTCATGCCATGACATTAAATAAGGCGCTTCTTCGGAGGCAACCCAAGTGTTTTTATGTTTGATGCTTTGATGTTTTTGTTTATTTTTTTATAGGATTGATTAGATGAAGAATGAGTTGAAAGATAAATAGGGCATTGGCAGCATGAGACCTGCGAAATGCCGGTTATCAAATGCAAAACGCTGCCCAAATGAAAGAGAGAGGAATAAAGATGAGGACAAAAGGGTCAGAACTAGCGCTTAAAGAAGTGAAATGCTAGTAGCAAATCATGAAGCGCTGGTGCGGCGCCAGTTTCATCCAGTGTACCTAACAAAAATTGGGAGTTGAAATATGAACTGCGACCCACCGACAGAACGCAGGTGGCAACCCGCGAACCGCCAGTCAAATGCAACTTGCAAATATTGAACTGGGCATAGGTGGAGGATACTTACGCTTGAAGCGGTGAAACACCGGTACTCACCAAAGGCCTCAGGTTCGATGCAAGTAGAGGCACATAGTTTATTTAAAATCTCGATCGACTCATTGATCGATTTGACCCATGAATTTTGGATAACCCAGTTAGACCCTTTTTAAATCCCCACAAACCCTTCATTTTCACCTTTCCACTTTTGCAATAACCCATTTCCCCATCAATTTTACCTTTCCAATTTCCCACTATTAAATCCACCATTAAATCTACCTTCTCACTACCCAATCACTCTCCCTCTCTTCAGCTTATAAAATTGTCATTCCTACTCTCTTCATTTTATCTTACCTCACATAACTGTCACTAAGAAAAAGCATTTCTCATTGTTGGAAACACCATTTTTGGTCAAGACACCAAGCTCAAATCTAAGTGCTTTTGGTTCTCATTATTCAATTTGTATGTGTCTTTGTGCTCTTATTTGCTTGATGTTTGAAAATGAGAGTTAAAGATTAAGCATGCTAGATTCAGAATTTTCAAGTGCCCATATCTCCCATTTCCCATATTGTGTTTTTCCATTGTGGTATAATTCTCATAGTGTGGGTGTGTTGGGGGTAGTGATGTTAGTGTAGGTGCCCCTTATGTATAGGAATGCTATATGCAGTAGGTGTATGATATGTTAGTTGGGGTCGAAGTCTGAGTAACCCCATGTGTTCAAAATGACCGATTTTGCCCGATGATAGATTGGGTAACGTCGTTCTTAAGGGCAAATCGTCAGTTTTTCTATTTTTTTTGTACTCATACATCATGATCATAATACATAACTTAAAACTTGAGAGTTAATATTATAAGGAAATCATGAGATTTCATTAGAAAGGAATTTAACCCTTAGAAGTTCATAATCATACTTGTAATAGGAATCAAAATTTCATAGAAGGCTTTATAGGAATATAAAACCCTAAAATCATAGAATCATCAGTTTGATCAAGATAGCTAATCCCAAAGATGAATCATGGAGGAATTTAACAATGCCCAACCTAGCCCTAGAATTTCGAATTTAGGGCATGGGAAATGTGAGATCATGATTTTGATTGGAGAAGGTGAATGAGGGTGGAAGAACCCCTCATTGAAAGTCCCTATATACCTTGGTTCACTAATTTCTTTAGTTAGCTTGAGACCCAAATAGAACTTGAGAAGATGAGAGTGAAGAAACCTAGCTTGTTCTTGTGAGCCTTGAGAGATTTTGATCTTCAAATTAGAGTGTTAGGAGTAGAAATGAGAGTTCTAGGGTGAATATTCCCCTTAAAGCACTCTTTCCTAAGCTTAAAAAAATAACGTAGTTTAGGAGTCAAAAGCATAGAAATTATGAAAACTCCCTTAATGATTCGACAAAAAGTAGAACACTGACTATCACGACAAGTGATCTAACGAGTCATTAGGTCATCGGAAAACTCGTGGTCTTCCCGCGTTGCCACCACCAGAATTTTCCCATTCTTCCATCCTTCCAAAACAATGACTCACTCGATAAGTTGTGAAGTGGCACCACGAATCGTCCCTCAAGTTGTTAAGTCTCTTGGAACTTCAACATTTTCTCCTCCACTACATACTTAAAGGGTCAACCCATGACTCGTGAGGAGTCTTAACAACTCGTCACATCATCCGTCTGGTTTCCCTGAAGGTGAATTATTCTCCAACTTATGCACATATAATGGGTCACTTAATGACCCGTTGGATCACATAATGGGTCACTCAATGACTCATTCTATGAACTAATGCAGATATTTTTCAGTTTCAATCCTCGAGTCTAATCTTAGGGACTTTTGGGGTGTTACAGTTAATTTGAAAAAAATTGATAAAGGTCAAAGAGAAATCACTCAAGAGACCTAATTCGATAATTGAGTATAGTCATCCAATAGGGACGAATCAGTCATTTCGGTGAACTTATTTTATCAGTTCTGTAGGCTAAGTATTAGGATAGATCACTAGTGTAACAATCAGATATAGTTATAAATCCATGGGGACACTTCCCTAGTTATTTGCATAAACTTGATCACAATATCAATTTACAACACTGTTACTTGTTTACTTTTCAAAATCCCCCTTTTTGGAAATAGTTAAACTAAAAGTATGAATACCAGCATTAGTCTATAGCTTAATCATATTTTTTGTGGGATCAACCCTGACCTAGTTGGGTTCTTTATTGACAAAGTCCGTATTATACTTCTTTAGGGGTGTAATTTGAGCATTATTAATGGGTCATTCTATAAGGAGAAATAGATATGGGTTTTGTACCCAATATAATATCAATTCCAAAATCAACCTCCCTCTGAGGGATCCCCTAAAGTTCATTTTGGAACATTTATGAAAATTCATTAACAACTGGCACCGACTTAAAGACCAATGCCTCAGCATCGATGTCCCTAACCCCCATAAATCTACCCTTCGACACTACGATGTTACCTTTCATTCTAACAAGGCTCATAAGGAAATTGCAATATAACCACTTCGGTGCAATTATTCAATGTAGTTTAACATAAAGACAACCAATTCATACCTATAATGACATCAAAATCAATCATATTCAATTCAATTAGGTCGGCCCTAGTATCTCTCGAACACTCTATTACTGTACAATTCCTATACATTCATTCTGCAATCACTGACTCACCAACTGAAGTGGATACTGAGAAGGGTTCATGATCTCATTAGGTTCCAGCCCAAACATCTGGGCAACATAGGGTATGACAATATGAAAAAATAGATCCAAGATCAATAAGAGAATAGATATCAAAGGTGATTGTTGATAACATACCTGTAGCAATATCTGCAGATGCCTCTAGATCCTGACTTTCATCATACCTCGCCCAAGCGGGACTTAAGTACTATGTGGAGCTGCAGAAATAGGGGTGGTGTTGTAATCTAGCTGTGTTACCCCCAATTCTCTGTCCTGTTTTAGGGCAATCACTCTAGAAATGGCCTTGGAGGCCACATTCATAGCACATACTCATTTCATATGACACTACCCTAGGTGCCTCTTCCTACACCTGTTGTAGGGAGGATATCGTGGAATGCTTTGGGAAACACTAGCTTTCAACTGGGAGCCTGACGCGCTAATATTGTGACTTTGATTACTCATCTTAGCTTGCTGCTTATTCCTGGACCCCTGAGGTAGTGCACTGGCGGCAGATGAAGAAGGTCCTGCCTCCCTTTGGTCGATTGGAAACAGCTACCTCGGTGATTGCTATCATTGCCAGCTGATTTGGCCCTGTTGTTCTTGTTATGTTCCTTGTCTAACCTGTTCTCCTATTTTTTGTTCTCTGTCTATTGTATAAAAGATCATAAATCTGGCTATATCCATTTCTTTGTGTAGTAAGGCCGCATAACACTCGCTAGCTAGGTGCCTTCCAAGGCTATACAAAAACTTGCACATCCCAGCCCTCATCGTAGAAACCATCTCTACAGCAAAGCGAGCCGGCTAGGTGAACTTGAGGTTGTACTCCCTCACACTAATGCTCAATTTTATGTATTAAATTTTTTCTTATTTGATATATTAATTTTATGTATTAGATTGTTTTTATTTAATTTATAATATTATATATATATATATATATATATATATATATATATATATATATATATATATATTACATTGTATGACACTTAGGGTAAATTAAATTATTTATATATTTTTATCCCATAATTCATTTTATTAATTTTTTTAGTCATCTCTAATATATTTTTTATTAATTCTTTTTAGCAATTACATTCGTTTCATCTTCTTCGTTCTTTTTTTTCTTTTTCTATTGCTTTGTTAGGGTTTTTTTTCTTTCTTCAATTTCATCATTCTTCTTCTTCTTCTTCTTCTTCTTCTTCTTCTTCTTCTTTCCTTTTTTTTTTGGCTACTTCTTCGTTGTTATTTCTTTTCTTTTTTTTTTTGCTTCTTCATTCTTTTTTCTTTTTATTTTTTCTACTATTTTTTTTTCTGGTACTACATTTTTTTATTTCATAATTTTTATAATCAATTATATAGATATTATGTGTAAATTTTTTTCTAAAAAAATATGTGTATATTTTTGTAGATATGTCATTATAAAAATATTTTCGCGTATCATTGATATTATATTGTTGATATTTAATGTATTTAATGTGATTATAAATTTAATATTTTGTTACTTAAAAACTATTTAAAAGTGATATTCATATTTGCCATTACAAATTTAAACATTAATTGTTAGGTGAACTAAATTGAAAAATTTAAAACTCTATTATCGAAATTCCTAAAAGTTTGAAAACTAACAAATGGTCTTTGGATTTGTTAATAATTTTAATAAGTTGATGATTGTGATTCATTAGTGGTGTCATTTCAAAATTGTGGTTAAAATTTAAAGTAATTTGAAAAAAATTGACTAATTTCGAATGGAGTTTCATAGTTGAAGTTTGTACGAGATCAAACACAATTTTTTGTATAAGTTGTGTAATTTTGTATAGTGGTGTAAAAGTGTGTATAAGTACCACTTATAAACTAGTTATTCATAGTAATTAGTCATAATATGTCAATCTTATATAAATTTGTATAATTTTACATAATCATGTAAAAATGTGTAAACACATTTAATATATTTTTGTACATTTTTATATATATAATTAATATATTATCTACAATAAATGTATAATGTTGTATAATATTGTATAAGTTGTATAAGATCATATAAGATTGTATATGTGTGTAAAATACAATTGCGATTTTTTTTTGGCTATGCGGGTGAGAACTAAAAATATGGCTATGTGAAAATAATATTTTATATAGGATAGTATATTTTGTAAAATATCTCTATTTTTTTTAGAGCTTGTAATTTTTTTGCTAATTTGTATATTATATACAAACATATTTTTTTGAATAATATATACTTTCTTTATTTCAATTTATTTGTCTTATTTTTCTTTTTTAGTCTGTTTAAAAAAGAATATCTTTTTCTTTTTGCAACTCGTTTGTTCTAACTTTTCACATAATACATTTAAGACTACAAGGTTGAAAATATACATATATTTAATTTAAGATCACAAAATTCGAAAGTTTTTTTTTACTTTCTTAAATTTTGTGTTAAATCAAAATTAGATAAAAAAATTAAATTGAAGGAAGTATATTATTTTCAAAAGTCTGTTCTCATTAACACAATAGACACCCACAAACGCAGGTACACTATTTTAGGAAATCAAGAAAATATTCATTTTGTTTTTCTAAATCTTTCATGCCCAACAAAATAATCTGAAAAGTTGGGGAGGATAAGGGATAATTTGTTATAAAATAATAAAATAAGTAAAAGAATATTATTGAGATTTTTTTTTAGGAATGATATATAATAAATGAGAACTTCTTTATTTATAGGAAAATCTCTGTAGATAAAATTAAAAGTATGAAGGCCTTTTAAAATGTTGACTAGATAAAATTGTCATTTAACTATTTTCTAAAATATTTAAGATGTTCTGCATCAGTTAATGCCAGCAAAAAATTAAAAGTTGAATGACTATAAAATCACATCAAAGAAAAATATATGTTCAATGGTATCAGCGGGCGGGAGCCTATGTTCTTCTGGTCCCTACCTAAGTTAATGCAGCCTGTTTGGAGTATCCACAATCATACGTGTTAGTACTCAATTTCTATGATTTGAATTTGATGAAATGACGACATTTATTGAGCCTATGGCATCATTGTCGTTTAATTATTTTTTAATATTTCAAAAATTTGAAATCAACTAAAATTTAGTTTGTTAAATTTTTCCTTGTTTGAACTAGATAGGAAATTCTAATATTAAGGATTTTAAACTCATTAAAATTTTACCTTTAGTAAATTCTTTTCTTATATAAACATAATAATAAATATTTCAAGTTACTTTTCCTAGCAAATCTATATGAAAAAAATCATACAGAAGCATTTTAAAATCAACACACAATATGTGCCAAAAATTATGAGGACAACATATGTTTTTAACTCAAATTCATATTCATTCATAGGGTATCAGTCTAATATAATACATTAAAATAAATCAAATTAAAGAAAAAATCACAGCTATCATAAACGTCTAATTGCACTTTTGCATACTTTAATATTCATATTTATTTTAATCAAATAAATCCACTTAAAATATGTACTATGTAAATTTATTATTAATTATTAATATTTAAAATATTAAAATTAATTAATTTTTAAATTTAAATACTAGGCAAGAAGTCTTAATATTTAAGACACTAAAATAAATTTGTATTTTACTTAAGAGACTATTTGCATTCTGTATGATAGCTATAATATTGTTTGTGTTATTTTTCTTAATATAGGATTCTGAAATTAATTTAAACTTTTTTTAATTTTGTCTTTTATTATTTGAGATATAAACGAATTCTTAGTATTCCCTATTTTAATACTAGTCAACTTTTTGTTTTAATCGTTTTGTAAATAATTTTACATTGGTTAAAACTATAACTCAATTATTTTTTTAATAATTAGGAATTTGAAATTAACTAAAATTTAATTATTAATTTTTTTTATTTAAATTATGTATAACATCTTAATATTATATCTTTTTTATTTGAATTATGTAAAATAACTATAACTCCTTTTAAACATCAGTGTGCTTTGAATTATTATTAATACCTAAATACTAATTTAAGAAAAACATCACTAAAGAAATTTCTATTAGTCCTAAATTAGTATTGCAAGTAACTTTTGTGAATAATTTTTATTAGTTTGAATTTAAAATCATAATTGCAATAATAATATTTTATTTTAGTGTGGTCTTAAATATAACTACTGATATCAAAAAAATTAATTTCTCACCAAATTAAACATATTTAATATAAAATATTTTATCTCAACTAAGAAACACAAAAAATGCTTGAACCAAAAAAGTGACTTCGAGCTCTTGATTTTTAAGATAGCAAATCATCGAATAGCAGTACTTTAAATAAAATAAATTACAATAAATATAAATTGAGGTCATTACAATTTAATTTATTTTTAGGTTTAGAAGACAAAGGAAAATTGAACTATCACTTTCTTTCTATATTATGACTAATCCTAATTTGTTACATTTCTTCTATATTTTATTTTTGGTCTAAATTAGAAACTCTACATGTTTGTTTATCCTATTATTGTAAAAGTATTAAACTCTAACAAGATATGTTGATAGAAATTTATTTTTATCGACAAAGTTTATACATGATTGAAATAAAATTTAGAATAATTTTAACCTCTTTTTTGTCTTTGAGTTGATGTGATCAAAATGATATTTTAGGCTTTCATCAATATGAATCTAAATAAGATTTTTACATAAAAAGATGTCAAAAACTTTTATATATGTAGATAAAAATTAAAGTTTATCACCATATTGAAATAAGGTCTATAAATGTCAATAATGATAATAATAATTGAAATCGAATCTGAAAAAGAAAAACAAAGGAAAGAAAAATGATAATACGTGTTAATTTTTATCAGTCTCTTTTGTTAATACATAGACATGAAAAAGTTATGTAACTTAATTTTATTTTTATACGTAATATATATATATATATATATATAGCGCGTCTCTGTGTGTGTGCGTGGGTATGTGAAATTGGCAGTTTCATTAATCACCAAAATTAGTTTTTACAATGTAGCAAGGTTAACACAACCTGCTAAATTAAGAGGGATCACCCCATTAACTCTAATAAGGCAAACATATACTAGTAAATATATACAAAGGACTAGTCTAACTTGATCAACATCTAACTCTTCGTCTGGTTGTTTCAAAATCTGCACGGGAGGAGTGATGATTTCAAAGATGTTGGAGCTCAAATAGTGCAGATACAAGAAATCTCCTTGGCTATGTGCTCCCAGTGTGAAGTTCTCTTCTCAAATAATTTACCACTTCTTTCTCTCCAGATGGAAAAACAAACTCAGTATATACCATTTTGATTATAAGGGTCTGCTTTGTCCTTCCTTTTGCTGCTTATAGTAGGGTGTGATACTGTTGTATGCATGAATGTATAGTAGGCCATTGTATCTACAACCATTGGAATAGTCTATGCAATAGCCTGGGAATAGGGACAAGCAAAGAATAAATGATTTCTTTCATCCTCACTCAAACAGTTGGTACATTTAGTTTCAATTTGTATGCCCCAACTGGACATTCCATCATAAGTTGATAACCTATCTTGTACTTGTAGTCAAATCAAGAACACAACCTTTGGTCTAGATGAGTTATGAATTATCAGAGTTCTCCAGGTAGCTCTGGGTAGTGTTCCTATCATCTGCAAGTAGATGCGTTTCATCCTATTTTTACTCTGTTTCTTGACAACATGCATATGTGAGAGTTCATTTCTAGTACCCAAGATTCTCCGCACCATCCACCTAGCTTGCTAAGAGATTTGGATAAGGTCTATAGATCTCTCTTTTATATAGTAAGTATGGGTTTTCTTAATCCATAACTTATCTTGCTTCTCAGCTAGATCCCAATAGGTTTTAGTAATTGTTGCTTTATTTCAAAACTTCAAATTTGTCAAGTTAAAACCTCCTCTATAGATATAGGAAGACATACCTTATCCCAAGATACTAAGGCTCTTTGGTAATGGTATTGACTCCAAATCAAATATAACTTCGTTAATGAGCATCAATTGCTTTAACGACTTTGGTAGGTAGAATAAACAATTGAGCCCAGTAGGATTGGACTCCAAAAATGATTTTCTTGACTAATTGAATTCTTCCTGCATAGGATAGATTCTTGGCTTTCCAAGAGGATATTTTTGCCATAATTTTCTCAATTAGAGGTTGCCATCGACTAAGGCTAAGTTTCTTAGTTGATACAATCCAAGGTGTCTATATATGGATGATAAATTAAGAGGGTGAAGGATGGACGGGAGCGCAAGGTGGCCATGTTAATAAAGAACATGGGCTAATTGCAAATGGCCAACACCTAGTTCTAGAAAAACCTCAAGGGAGATGATCTACCCTTGCAACCCTCCTCTCTACACAAGAACAATTCAAAGCTAGAAAATTCACTACACTCAAAGTATTCTTTAATTCAAAGTCATGAAATTCTCATATCAATGAAATCTACCATAAAAATTAACAGAACTCCTATTTATACTAAGTAAGGAAAATGAAGACTACTAAAAATCTTATTTGGTTGTCTTTTTTTTTCCTTGAAATTAAGAAATAGCCATTTGCCACATTAGCCCATCTTCTTTATCAACATGGCCACCTTGTGCTCCTGTCAATCCTTCACCCTCCCAAGCTATCATCCATATATAGGCACCTTGGATTTTATCAATCAAGACCAAGACAATGATTCCAAAAACTATCTTGAAGAAGTCATCAAACAATGAGTTGAAGGATAGACCATCTTTTTGGAAGACAGTCCGTCATTTGAAAGAAGGACTCAGGATGAGGCAGAAGGCAATTCTAAACGATGGAGCAAGAGACAGATTGTCTTTTCACAAGATGGTCCGCCGATAAAAGGATGAAAACCTGATTGACAGAAGCCAATTTTAAACGACGGAACACTGGATGGTCGGTCTCTGCACACCTGACACCTCTGAGTTTAAATTACTTTGGGCTTTTTGGGATATAGTATAAATAGATGTTTCTTTTTTTTTTTATCAGAGAGCTTTCAACCATTATTTTTAGTAAAGAGTTGAGATAAATAGATAGCTTTATTTTTCATAGTAGATCTTAGATTTAGCTAGTAATTTTGAACATCTAAGTTCATCAATTGAAGATTTCTTTTACATTTTGCAACTCCATTAGTGAGAATGTCTAATGATTAATTTCTCTTCTTCTTCCTGCTATGGGTAAATAAACACAAATCTGGGTTTATGATCCTAATGGATTGCGAACTCTAATGAGCACAAATTGATAAGATTGAGTGTGGACTTAAGAAAATTTTATTGATTATTGCTTTGTAGTATATGATTAGTGATGAAAGCCATCCAATCCTGCCCAATTACCTTTATGAGGCTTGAGAGAGAAAATTTAGATTGGGCTAGCATTAATCAACAATAACTCAAGACATAGCCCTTGTTTAATAGATTTTCCTAGACATAGGTTGAATTCTAATTGGCAACAAGCAATTAGGCAGAAGGGAGTTTTCTTCAGTTTGACAAAATTAAAGTAGATTGACACATATGGTGCTATTGAATGATATCCATAGGTTGACTAAGTGTTTGCTTGCATGTTCAACCATAACCCATTCTCAATTTACACATATTGGGTTATTAAGGGGGATTGACCTATAATTGGGGTCACTTAGAATTTCCTTAAATTGATTTTAACCCTAGCATTTCACATCCAATAGTTGTAGTTAAATGTTAATCTTGATTTGAATAGTTTCTAATCTTGCAAAATTTTATTGATTAGTACTAGAAAGAGTGGGGTTAGTATAGTTTCGGTAGGATTCGACCCCAACTCCATGTTGGGTTCTATATTTGATTCGATCATTTACATAATAAAAAAATAGAGTAGATTTGAATGGGATCAAATTTTATGATTCCGTTGCCGGAGACTACGACATAAGCCCTATATAGCCCTATTAGTTTAGTATGCTTTCTTAGACCTATTCTTTTACCTTCTTTTTGTTTTTGTTGTTTGGGATAGGATCATGACTGATCTACTAACAGAATTAGAGAACGTGTTTGTGGAAATCAATGATAAAGTTGACTATGCAAGTGCCCATCATTCCACAAGGATGAATGCTTCATATTTAAAGATAGGAGGAAGAATCTACATCATGCTTAAGGCGGAGGGGCACTTTCATAATATCACGGACAATGACCCTCATCAATATTTGAAGAATTTATGGGAGGTGTGCAACCTCCATAACAAGAATAATATTTTTGATGATGCCATTTGACTTACAGTATTCAAATAATCTTTGGCCAGTGAAGCAAGATAATGGTTCCACAGGCTACCTCCGAACTTAATCAATACATGGCAAGAGCTCGTGAATGTGTTTCTTAAAAAGTGGTTCCCGCCTAGTAAGAAAGCGGAGAAGCAACACAAAATCTTCTATTTCAGGCAGCTCCCTAGGAAGCAATTCTTTGAATCTTGGAAAAGGTTCAAGCAATATATACTTAGGATGTCCAACCACGGGTTCCCCAAGAATAGTTTGCTTGAAAAGTTCTATACTAGATTGGACCCATTGATGCAGTCAGTAGCAAGCAATGCTTCGGGAAGATTTTCATGGATAAGATGTTCAATCGAATTGCCATTATATTGTATCAGATTGCATAGTACAACCAATGTCATGGAAGGGATCAAAATGGAGGGCATAATGTGGGTACTCCTTCATTGTCTCACTTGATAAAGGAGAACCAAGATCATGATCATACGATGGCTTCCATTTCCACCAATATAACCCTTCTCACCATGAAGTTGGCCAAGTCTAAGTTCAAAAATATACATGAAGTTGAAGAGACATGAGTGGTGCTCTATATGGGCATGGATGCCCCCTCCTCCATATCAATATCAGTCATTCCAGGAGTCACCTCCTATGCAAGTTGTAGACGCCAACTATGTTGGTAACTCATCTAGTGTCTATAGAATACATTATCAATAAGGCCACCCATCTTTATCATATCAAGGGCAACAAATAGCTCAACGAAAAGGTCAAGGACAATATTACCCAATAAATGATTATGATGGCCCAAATTAGGGATGGCACAATGGTGCAAATTTTCAAAATCAAGGCTCATCTTCTTATGTTCCACCAAGAGGTCCCCCTTCTAACTCTAAGAATTTGAGGGAGGGTCCTTATCAAGATCATGGAGGCTCAAAGCTTGAAAGAATATTGGAGAAGGTTCTTGCTAACCAAGAGCGATTGGATGCTTGCCTACAGAGACTTACGGAGATCGTAGGTTCTCACGGTGACACAAAAGCTAGAGCAACAAGTGCAGGATCATTTCTGTGACTAAAATTAGAAGCAAATAGGACATCTAAAAGAAAGCAACACTTCCTTCACATTTTCGTCCATTTCCACAAAGAATAGCCTAACAAGCTCTTGATGTAAAAGTAGAAAAACACATTGAGCGGCTAAAAGAAAGCAACACTTCGGGTACCATTTATAAATGTCATCAAAGAGATGCCTGATTTTCCTAAGTATTTAAACATGCTACTGACAAAAAAGCTGCCATGTGACAAAGAAGATTTGATTCTAGTGATGCACTGAGTGAGTGCTATTATTGCTGGAACGTGTGTTAAGAGGAAAGGAGATCTGGGTGAATTTACCATTTTTTGTAGGATCGGTAAACATGATAGCTTGCATGCCCTTTGTGATAATGGGACAAGTATTAATTTGATGCCTCTATCTATTTACAAGAAGTTCAGGTTATTCATGTTGAAGTCTACCTCTATCTGACTCCATAAGGACGATGAGACAATCAAGTGGGGGTGGTAGAAGATTCTACGTGCTGGTAAAAGTCGGGAGGTTTGTGGTTCTAGACTATGATGTGTGCTGGGATATTTTCATCATACTTGGGAGACATTTTATAGCTACTAGAATGGCCCTAATAGACTCAAAAAAGCACGAAATCATATTTCGGGCCAAGAATGAAAGAATCACTTTCAAATCCAAGAGAGGTCATTTGTTTCCATAGGAGTTGGGGACATTTTTGTGGTTAATATATAGAAGAGTGTAGATGAAGTAGCTGAACATAAAATTGTTGCATCACCCAAGAGAAAGAAGACCAAATCCAAATGGGTAAAGCAGTACCTTTGTGTCTCTAAAAGTACGAAATGGGTGAGGAAGTTCCGTCCCAAGGATGGTTCATCATGTGCATGATCTAGGTATCTCTCATCATGTCATGATGTTAAATCAAGCGCTTCTTGGGAGGAAACCTAAGGGATGCTATACCATGTGTAGTATCCATGTTGTGTCATGACATTAAATCAAGTGCTTCTTGGGAGGCAACCTAAGTATTTTAGACTAAGGTATGTTGTTTGATGTAGGCAAACTTAAAAGGGTGAAGGAAATCAATCAACATAGAAAGAAAAAAATCTCACCTTTAAAAGATAGTGGGAAGGACGGTCCGCTCTTTGAAGAGATGGCTCGTTGATCCCTCCAACCATTAAAAGCATTATCTGAGTGCTATAGGGAGTTATTGTCACTCTTGCTGTTGCATTTTGTTTTGTATGTGCATTGAGGGCACTGAACCATTTTAGGGTAGGGGTGGATATCATTTGACATACATGTATTTTAATTGAGTCTATAGATGTGTGTGATGACAATCCATTTTAGTCAATTTTTATTTCTTTCATAATGCAGCTTCTTTTTGCTATTATAGTGTAGAGTCCTCCTTGATTTTTTTAGCCATGATTCTTTCCTAGGAGGCTTACTTTTTATTGAATTTGGTGCAATAATATAGATAAAGTATCATAGAATGTGGGCCCGATGATAGATTTCTAGACAATATTTTTAAGGGTACCAACCTACTTGTCAATTCGTCTTTGGATGAATAATGTTTTTTACATAGGTGGTGGTGGAAATTAAGTTACTTACATTCTTATGTTGATTTTTTAAGACAATGTCCTCCCTCAAAATTTTTATCGCAACTGTTCAGTATTGAGTCGTATACCTCCATTTCTGACATAAAAATATTGGCAATGTTTCCCTTGTTGAGAGTGATGTGTATAGTTATTTTTGTATCCATGTGTCAACATTTAGAAAGGACTGTGTCTTGTACACTTGATTTGGGCGAACTCTAGAACTTATCTTGCTACTTGTGCTCAAACTTAAGATTGACTTTAGGTTGTAAAGATGAACTTAGACCTTCTTTGTGCTTCATAAGCCACATGTGCCTCAATAACACTACCAAATGATGCATATATTCCTAGTCTCCCCTTTCGAGCCTTTAAACTTTTTCTTGATCAACCACAATGAAAGCCAAGACCAATTCTCAAGTTGAGCCTCTTTTGAATCCATCCTCCTTGAAACTTTGAAAAGTGATAAAAATGAGATAAAAGTTGTAAGATAGGGGTGATAAGGTTGCAAATAAAGAAATAGTTCAAAAGATAGATGTCTGATCATATCGCACAGTTTAATTAAGCAATGAGCTAAAAAGAATAAAAAGAAAACAAAATAAAAGACAAAAGGAGAACAATGAAATTTGAGCGCACAAAAACACTTTGGGGTGTGAAAAGTTGCCAAAACAAGAGAAGGGATGAAAAGAAGGAATCAAAAAGGTAAAAGGTAGTGAAAAAGTGATAAAGTGTTCAAGGATGGTAAATGAGTCGCTAAAATCCATATTTGTATCCTACCAGCTTTTTGACCCTTATTACAAGCTTAGAAAAGCCCTTGTGTGATCTCAACCTGGATATCCAAAAGGAATGTCACTTGAGTAAATAGGAAAGAATATGGTAGTTGTGACCTATCTTGTGAACGTTTTTGTGAGAGTAGAGTGCGTTTCTTTTTTGTTTTGATCTTGTTTGTCCTTGTATGGTTTGTTAGCATTAATATAGAAGAAAAGGACACTTTCCTTTGTCTGATTGTGAGGGCATGTGGATGTAAATGGCTAGGATGTTTTACTGCTTAAGTCTAAGTGTGTACATGTTGATATAGTTTCATAAGTGGAGATTGCATTCTTAGTCCGAATAGTTACAAGAAAACTAATTTTTGATTGATGAAGGGGGTGGCTGGATTGAAATGTATGTGTTACTAGTCATTGTTAACAACTAGCCTAGTCATTGCAATTTGGGTGATTTCGAGACATTAGTTTAGGTGTAGGTTAGTTTCTCTTTTTAGTTTGATCAAGGACAAGCAAATGCTTAAGTTGGGGGTGTTGATGTGTCGGGAATTTATGACACATCTTTGCTTTATTTCATAGAATTTTTCATATCTTTAGGAGCTAAATTAAGTGGAAACTAACCTTATCATGTCATGTTCTAGGAACTCAAACAAAATGAAGAAGAGAGGTGTTAAAGCCCGAAATCTATCTAAGGGATGGACTGTCAGTATGAAAGACGATCTGTATGTTTAGCCATCCAAGCCAAGCAAATGATTCCAGAACCAAGCTTGGAGAAGTCCTCAAATGATGAGTTGAAGGAAGGAATGTCTTTCAAAAAGACGATTCTGTCAATTGAAGAACGGACTCAGGATAAGGAAAAAGGCAATTCTAAACAACGAAGCAAAAAATGGACTATCTTTCCAGAAGAAGGTCCACCGATCAAAGGATGGAAGCTGATTGACATAATCCAATTTTAAATAATGGGACAAAGGACGGTCCGTCTTTCCAATGGATTGTCCGTCCTTGCACACCTAGCTCTTTTGAGTTTAAATTATTTTGGTCTTTTCGGGACAATGTATAAATAGATTTTTCTTCTTTTTCTCAGAGAGCTTTCAGCCATTATTTTCAGAAGAGAGTAGAGATTGATATATAACTTTACTTTTCTTGGTAGATCTTAGATTTAGCTTATAATTTTGAAGATCCAAGTTCATCAATTGAAGATTTCTTCTTCATTTTGCAATTCCATTGCTGAGAATAATTACTTACTTTTTTCTTGTTTTTGATATGGGTAACTAAACCCAGATCTAGGATTGTGATCCCAAGGAGCTGTGAACCCTAATGACCCCAATTTGGTAAAATTGAGTATGGGCTTAAGAACACTTGATTGATTTTTGCTTTATATTGTATGATTAGTGATGAAAGTCACCCAATCCTTCCCAGTACCTTTATGAGGCTTAAGAGAGCAAATTTAGGTTGGATTAGCATCAATCACTAGTAACTCAAGGCATAACCCCTTATTTAGTAGATTCTCCTAGACATAGGTTAATTCCAATTGGCAACAAGTAGTTGGGTAGAAGGGAGTTCTCTTTAATTTGACAAAATTAAAGTAGATTGACACCTGTGGTGCTATTAAGACATACCCATGGGTTGCCTAAGTCTTTTTTTGCATGTTTAAACATAGCCCATTCAATTTTTCCATATTGGATGATTTAGGAGGATCAATCCATAATTAGGGTCACTTCCTAGAATTTCCATTAAATTGATTTCAACCCTAGCGATTTGTATCCAATAGTTGTAGTTATATTTTACTTAACCTTGATTCACATAGTCTCTAATCTTTCAAAACTATATTCATTAGAACTAGCTAGATTGCTCTTAGCATAGTCTCTGTGGAATTCTCCCCAAATCCATGTTGGGTTGTATATTTGCTTTGACCGTTTGTATTACCAAAATTTGGAGTGGATTTGAACAGTATCACAATCCTTCCCTATTGTTAATATCCTGAATTGGGAACTATCCCTTGGCTCAGTTGGAGTGCTCTAAGGAGATCCATCACCTTGTAATGATGGTAAAGGAGACCCAGATGGTCCTTCCCTATACTGTGACTTGGAACCACCCCACGGTCCACTCGTAAAGTCTGTGAGTCTCACTCTTCTCCACTGCTCTCTTCAACCCTCTCACTATCTTGTTTCTAGATTCTAAGCTTCTCTAAACTCTGAGCAAGAGCATGTATCCTAGATATATCCCCTCCTTCCTACATCGAGGCTATAGTACAATACTCAATATAATCAGGTGATAAATCAACCACATATCAGTGTATCATGTTTCCCATGGTGTCAAAAAAAGATGGAGCATGTCTGGCTAACGAATCAAACTTAAGCCCATACTTCTGTACACTCATGATGCCCTACTGGAGGGACAAGAGCTGATCAACATGAGTTTCCCGCACTTCAAGCAATAAGTAGTCATCTAGAAAAATATTAGAAAAATCTAACAATTCAGGTAGAGGTGCATCTCTACCTCTAGACCTTTCCTAACCTTCATACCATAGAACCACTATCTGACATAGTCAGAAAGCAGCCAACTCCACCACCTCGACTGATGTCACATGAATCACCCTAAATATTTGACAAAACTGATCGATGAAGTGTTGTGGATCCTCATTCACATCAGTCCTTGAGAAATCTAGGGGACTTAGTACCAAGAACTCATGAGCCTTGGAGCACCCTAATCCTTCAGAAGATTGGACACCATCTTATGCGGTAACTCCTTAAATGTGTGATCACCAACCTAGTCAACATATGTATCACATTGAGCCCCTTATAGGTTAGGCTCAATATATTGTACTATGTTGGTATCCTCACAACAACTATATCTAGCCACTAATTGGCTATAGTTCTTCTTCTCATAGACATTTCTCTCCAGAAATTAAAAATATGAGGCTAGACCGATTCCTACAACAAGTGGAATTGTTTTGTTAAAAAGAAAGGTAACAATCCTTGATATCATGTAGGTTCATATTATAAGTATGACGCACAATACACACAAAAATAAGACTCTAATAGACATGGCTCACAGACTCCCTAGGGCACAACCTGCATCATTATACCAAGTTTACCACGCCATAAACCCATGGAGGTGTGATTAGACCTAGTGTCTCACTTGACCGAGTGAACCTCAGCTAACCAACAATCAACAACAAGCCTGAGCCAATGATGCTCAGTATCAAAATATACAATACATTGATAATAAAGAAAAAGTAGTTAAACATCAAAGTCTAAAATTAAAGTTGGATCTGAAAACCAAAACTTATATACACATTCGACCGACAAGGCCAAACATGAACAACAACTTATGTGTGGTGAATTTATGGTACTTTCGACGCTAAAAACCAAGAAAATATGCAAAGTCCAGGTATGTTTATGTATATATGATGTGTTTTGTGTTAAGTGTTGCAGGAAAATAGGTTCGGAACGTGAAATGGGCAAAGTAAGGCAAAAATATACCAAAATGTAGGCTGCTACCCAGGTCACAAATCGTCATCCCAATGGACGACTCGTTCCTGGAGTCGTGGGAGAATATCAAGTTTTCATGTGAAGAACCAGTGTATCTGACGAGTTGAAGGCATGACTCGTTACATATGGTAACGAGTCGTTATGCCAGTGCGAAGAATAGGAAGAAAATTTCTAAAAAATGCTCAGGGAAGACGATGAAAGACATAATGAGTCTTCAGGAGACGTGACGACTCATCGTTAGATGCTGGGAGCACCCATAAGGTACACTAGAGAATTTGGTGATTCAAGGCCACGAGGGACCTAACAACTCGTGCGCTGTCCTGACGCTTCGTTAGGTGACCCATTACCATGATTGGACAAGTTGCCGAGGATAACTCAATTTCACTAGCTACGACTCGTTAGGAGACCTAACGAGTCGTTACTTGGCCCGTTACCACTGCCGGCCTGGATTCCGTTTTTAGTAAGGAAAGGTTTTGTTTGGAACTATAAATACATTATTTAGGTTTATTTCAGGAGTACAGTTTATTTTTACCACTTTCACGTGGATTTTGGTGTTGTTAACAACCATTCTTGGTTCAAGAAAGAAAGTTTGTAATTTTGTTCTTGATTTTGATGATTAAAACAACATTGAAGTTTTGTTCATCGGTTTTTGGTGATTTATTCAATTCAATTGGTTTTCTTCTACGAATATTTGTAAGTTGCACTTATGATTTCTTCTGTATTTTGTGATTGTGATCATACAAGCATGAGTATCTAAATCCATAACTAGGGTTGTGGGAACCATGATGAATTAACACATATAGGTAAAAATACTTAGTGAATCTTGAACAGGGTTTATGCATGTATTATTTTTCCCTTTAGTTTAATTGCTTCTTAACTGTTGCAAAGGTTGGAAATTGCGTTATTCTTACCCACCGGATCAAGAGGGTAGTGAATGGGAAAAGGGACTAACAACGGAGATTTGAGGCTATTAACCCTCATCTAATGGCTTGACCTTGTCCTGAATAGCTAATCTGATATCAAGGGTAAAGGTTAATTAAGCATATACCCATATACAGACCAAGTTGCGTGGTGATAATCATCTAGATAGGGGACCAACCATTTAGGTGAATTTAACTTATCAATATTGCATACTAAACACCGAAATAGATCACTAGTGTAAAAGCTTTGTGGTTATGAAGTCATGGGGAAGACAATCCTAGTTCTGTTGATTGAACACAATTGAAATTGATTTAAACATCTACTAGTCTCTACTCTTGTTTATTATTTTGTGTTTCAAACCTTCCCCTTGGAAATAAGTAAGCCGATAGTATTAGCTAAATGCATTAACTCAAGTTTTCGTCATATTCCTCGTGGGATTCGACCCCAACCTTGGTTGGGTTCTATATTTGACATCGACCACTTTATATCGCATTCACGAGGTATAATTTGGGCGACATCAAATTTTGGTACCATTGTCGGGGAATGTGATCTTGGGCAAAATTGCATGCCCAAGTGATACTCAAATGCTTCATTTCGACTTGTTTATCTATCGTTATGTATATTCTAATGTTATTTTTAGTTAAATGTGAATTTATACTAACCAACATGATTAGTGTTGTTTTGCAGGTAAAAGAAAATTTTGGGAAGCTAATATACATGTTGGTGAAGATCGGGAATGGACTTGGAAACAAGGAGTGGAAAATGACAAGGGAGAGCAGCAAAAATAAGGGCTCCGCGATGGATCCATGTAATGATGCCATCGCGGAGGCAGTTTGCCTCGGATGAATTAATTTTTCCAAATTCCTGTGGAGGCTCGTGTTACCTCCGTGACACGGAGGTAGTGCTCCTCGATGCACTCCGTGTCACGTTGAGTGTAATTACCTGGAACGTCAAGTTCCAGTGAAGGTGCGCAATAGCACCGTGGCACGGAGGCAAGGCTCCACGATGCAAGCCGTGCCACGTTGAGGTGCATTTGCGTGGTAGCCGGCTTTTAATGAGGGTCCGCGATACCCCCGTGGCACGGAGGGAGTGCTCCGTGATACACTCCGTGCCACATTGCTTGTTATTCCGAGAAAAATTCTCAAGAGTATAAATAGCACACTTAGGTTTTATTTTAGACATTCTTACATGTTGAGCAAGAACGTGGGTTACAGGAAGTTGAGAGGACGAAAATTCTAGGGTTCTTCTCTTTCTCTTTCTCTTTAATCTCAATTGTTTGTATGAATTCTACTTATTTGATGATGTTTAATTCACAAATGAGTGGCTAAATTCACTTCTTGTTGAGGTTAAGAACAATTGTAGTGGAATGTAATTGTTGATGATTTCAGTTTTCATCTTTCCTTCAATGGTTGTTCTATCAATTCTTGTTTTTACTGCATTAATGTTTGGCCAATGTTAATGTATATCTAGAAATCCAATTTTGATTTTGAAAAGGAAAGAAATTGGAAAGATGTGAATTGGTAGGATATGATCTTTTCTTAGCTGTAAAAAAATTGAGAAAAGATTTACATTCATAATAGAAATATATCTGAAAGTCTTATTAGTCAATTAAGGAATCAGTTATGTATGTATAGAGCATGAAATTCTTTTATTACATAAACGTAGATTAAGGTTCATGATTATTAAATTGGATAGGAGTCGAAAGATCTAATCCATAGGCAATAATTCTTGACTAGCAACCAAAGAAAAGATTAGCTGAATTTAATTGATAAATTGCTTCCCTGTATGTTTGTTTTAACCTCAGCTTGCTCGTTTCTATTGTTCATACTCAAATTATAATCTTAAATTAAATTTTTATCACGTAGTAAACTTTAACTCTCGAAACATTATTTATTTGGTTGTCTGCATTCATAAAGATAGAGTTCACTGACACTTAAGTTAATTAATACCGTAGTTCAGTCCCTGTGGGATAGATACTTGGCTTAAAATAAGCCACTTTACTACTTTTTCGACCACGTGCACTTGCGTGTAGTCACCACATCACCGAACAAGTTTTTGGCACCATTGCCGGGGACTGGAAATTGGTAAATTTATTTTCTTAGTGTTAGTTCACAAATTCTATATAAGTGCTGACAACTTGATCTTAGCCTATCTCTTGTAGATATTAAATTCTTCTGAACGCTGGCAAGAGATAAGAAGTTTGTGGATTCATATATAGAGCCGGAGAGACAATTTCATCGTCAAAGAAGGGAAGCTCTAGAGAAGAAGCTGCAGTTGCTAAGACAGGCAATTCTGGAGCAACAATAGAATCCACCACTTGTGAGGGCAGTTTTAGTGCCCGAGGAAATGGCAGCAAGGCCGGTTAGCAAAGTGGCAATCCCATATGCAAACAATGTTACATCTAGTATTCGCAGACCAGAGCCAGGAGGGAGGTTTGAGCTTAAACAGAGCATGGTGTAGTTGTTGCACACCAGCGGGCAATTCACAGGTCTCTCTCAAGAAGATCCACAACAACATCTCCAAAACTTTTTGGAGATAAGTGACACTTACATCCCCGCTGGAGTATTATCCGATTACGTGAGGCTTATATTATTCCCATTTTCATTATTGGGGGAAGCAAAGAGGTGGTTGAAAGCTGAACCACCTAACTCTATCACAACTTGGGATGATCTTGCAAGAAAGTATTTGATACGATTCTTTCCATCTGGGAAAACAGCAAGACTTAAAAGTCAGATTCTAAGTTTTAAAAAAAGAGAGGGTGAGAATCTGTATCAAGCTTGGGAAAGGTTCAAATCAATGTTAAGGGATTGTCCTCACCATCACCAGTCCAATGATGTGTTGGTGCATACATTCATTGAGGGTTTGGAACCATATACAAAAATTTTGCTAGACTCAGTAGCTAGGGGACAGGCATTAGAAAAGACTTATGAAGAGCTTTATACTTTGTTAAATCGTATTTCACAGGGAAATCCAGAGTGGAATGCGGACTCATCACAAGGAGGAACAAGGAAAGCGACAGGAGTCTTTGAGGTGGATGGTATTACAACTATCGCTGCCCAGATAGCTGCATTGCAAAATCAACTCAACACCCACTTCAGTAGTATGAGCTTGAATCAAGCACAAGCCCCAGTCAATGTAGTGCAACAGGTATAGTGTGAAGTATGTGGGAGTAATGAACACTCAGCTGAGTGTTGTGGTGCAAATCCAGATTCAGTAAACTTTGTTGGGAATGTCCAGAGGAATAATAATCAACAGTATGGCAACAATTACAACTCAAATTGGAGGAATCATCTGAATTTCTCTTGGGATAGTAATAGCCATCAAGGGCAGAGTTCGAATCAGAGTGTGCAGAGAAATCAAGGGGGGCATCAGAATTTTCAGTCGCAATACAGAGGAAACAATGCACCTCCTCCACCACACAACAACATTGAGGACATGCTTAAAACACTTATAGCTAACCAAGCGCAAATGGAGGCTGATTATGTGAAATTGGCGGCAGACATGAAAAATCAGCAGTTAGCTACAAAGGCGTTAGAGTATCAATTTGGACAACTAGCTGGAGCTCAAAACACCACGCCCAGAGGAGGACTACCGAGTGACACTGACCCAAATCCCAAGAAGGTCAATGCAGTGACCACAAGGAGTGGACTACAACTCAAGAAGGTGGAACCAGAAAGACCACCTCAGCAATAAGGAGCAGTGGAAAAAGATGGGGAACATGATGATGAGAGGGGGAAGGAAAAGGCAGCTGAAGTAGAAAGACCACCACCCCCGTTCCCTCAAAGATTAAAGAAGCACAAGGAAGAAGCTTGGTTTAAGAAGTTCATGGAGGTACTGAAACAGGTACACCTTAATTTACCTTTGGTTGATGTTTTGAAGGGAGTGCCGAAATATGCAAAGTATATCAAGGACATCGTAGCAAACAAAAGCAGATTGACGGAGTATGCTACGGTGGCGCTTACTGAGGAGTGCACTTCCCGTATACAGAACAGGTTGCCGACAAAGCTCAAGGACCCTGGGAGCTTTATCATTCAGATCACAATCGGGCAAAGTATCCGAGCTCGCGGACTATGTGATTTGGGAGCGAGCATAAACTTGATGCCGACATCGGTGTTCAACAAGTTGGGGCTGGGCAGTCCTAGACCAACTATAGTAATCTTGCAGCTAGTAGACCATTCTTTGGCCAGACCAGATGGTATTGTGGAGGATGTGCTAGTGCAAGTGGGCTCCCTCATTTTCCCGGTATATTTTATTATCTTGAATTTTAAGCCGGATGCGGAAGTCCCATTTATTTTGGGACGTCCTTTCTTGGAAACCAGGAGAGCGTTGATTGATGTAGCTGCGGGGCAGCTAACCATGCGAGTGCATGATAAAGTGGAGGTGTTTGATGTGTATAATTCCATGAAGCTTCCGGCCATTTATGAGGAGCTATCAGCAATCAATGTGCTAAACCAGGAAGCAATTCTTCAGATTGTTGATTCTCAAGATCCATTGGAGAGAGCTTTGATGGGCTCCAATCATTTCAAAGATAGGAATACGTATGAGATGGTGCAGATGTTGAACAAACCAAAATGGTTTTTCAGGAAGCAAGACTTTCAGCCATTGATGAGGTCCTTGGAACCATTGCCAAAACCATCAATTGAGGAAGCATCGAAACTGGAGTTGAAGACATTGCCTCCACATTTGAAGTATGTATTTTTGGGGGAAGATGACACCTTGCCAGTCATCATCTCCGCGGAACTGACGGAGGCACAAGTAAAGGATGCATTGGTGGTTCTCAAGAGGAGGAAGAAAGCAATGGGGTGGCAAATGTCATACATTAGGGGAATCAATCCAGCCTTTTGCACACACAGAATTTTTATGGAGGAAGGAGCAAAGACAACTGTACAACATCAGCGGAGGTTGAATCCGGTGATGAAGGATGTAGTTAGGAAGGTAGTGATCAAGTGGCTTGATGCAGGTGTGGTCTATCCCATTTTAGACAGTGAATGGGTCAGTCCCGTTCAGTGTGTCGCAAAGAAAGGAGGGATGATCGTGGTCACCAATGAGAAGAATGAGCTGATTCCTACACGCACAGTCACAGACTGGCGAATTTGCATGGACTACAGAAAGCTCAATGAGGCCACGAGGAAAGATAATTATCCTATCCCATTTATTGATTAGATATTGGACATGTTGGCAGGTCAAGAATATTATTGTTTCCTTAATGGATATTCTGGATATAACCAAATAGCAATAACACCGGAGGACCAGGAGAAGACCACTTTCACATGTCCTTATAGGACATATGCTTTCAGGCGGATGCCATTTGGTCTATGCAATGCACCCGCCACATTCCAGAGATGCATGATAGCGATCTTTCATGATATGGTGGAAGATTTCGTCGAGGTATTTATGGATGATTTTTCTGTTTTCGGTTATTCGTTTGCTACATGTTTGCAGAATCTTGACAGGGTGCTAACTTGATGTGAAGACTCCAACGTTGTACTCAACAGGGAGAAATGTCATTTTTTAGTCAAGGAGGGTATAGTCCTTGGCCATAAGGTGTCCTGCCAGGGGTTGGAAGTTGATCGTGCAAAGATCGAAGTGATTAAGAAGCTACCACCACCTTTGTCAGTGAAGGGTGAGTCGCAGTTTTCTTGGACATGCAGGGTTCAATAGACGGTTCATCAAGAACTTCTCTAAAATTTCTAGACCGATATGCCAGTTGCTCGAAAAAGAGGTGAAGTTTGAGTTTGATGAGGATTGTGTTAAAGAATTCGAGGAGTTGAAACATAAGTTGATAGAAGCACCTATTCTCATTTCTCCGGATTGGGAGCAACCGTTTGAATTAATGTGTGATGCAAGTGATGTGGCTATAGGAGCTGTATTGGGGAAACGGAGGAATAGAATTTTTCATTCCATTCATTATGCAAGAAAAACACTTGACGCAGCCCAAGTCAATTATACAGTCACAGAAAAGGAGATGCTAGCATTGGTGTTCGCGTTGATAAATTCAGGTCCTACTTGGTGGGTTCTAAAGTAGTGGTGTATACCGATCATGCAGCGATTCAGTATCTATTTAACAAGAAGGATGCAAAGCCCAGTCTAATCAGATGGATATTGTTGTTACAAGAGTGTGACCTAGAGATTCGGGACAGAAAGGGGAGCGAGAATCAAGTGGCAGATCACCTATCGCGATTGGAAAGCCGATTGCATGTGAAGGAAGGTGACAACATCAAGTAAGAGTTCCCGGATGAGCAGCTCTTGGCAATAAGGGAAGCTGAAATCCCTTGGTATGCAGACATTGTGAATTTGTTGGTGAGTGGAGTCTATCCACCGGAGGCTATGACTCAGCAAAGAAAGAAATTGAGACATGATTGCAGGTATTACATTTGGGATGAGTCGCACTTGTTTAAGCAGGGACCAGATTAGGTGATGAGAAGATGCATTCCAGAGAGCCAGATTGCAGAAGTATTGAGGAGTTGTCACTCATCATTGTATGGAGGGCACCACGGAGGCGAGCGGACAGCGCACAAGGTGCTACAGTCAGGTTTCTTTTGGCCTACACTGTTTAGAGACTCTATGGCATATGTAAAAATGTGTGATAGATGTCAAAGAACAGGCAAAATTGGTAGAAGGCAGGAGATGCCACTGCATCAGACATTAGAAGTGGAGATCTTTGATGTATGGGGAATAGATTTCATGGGCCCGTTCCCACCGTCATTTGGTAATCGTTACATCTTGGTAGCGGTTGATTATGTATCCAAGTGGGTCGAAGCAACAACTTGCCCCAGGAATGACAACAAGGTGGTAACAAAATTTGTGAAAAGGCATATTTTCACCAGGTTCAGACACCCCGAGCCATTATCAGTGATGGAGGGGCTCATTTTGTAAATGCAAGTTTCAAGAATTTGCTACCTAAGTATGGGGTACGCCACAAGGTAGCAATAGCGTATCATCCCCAAACTAGTGGGCAAGTGGAGGTGTCGAACAGAGAGATAAAGAAGATTCTACAGAAGACAGTGAATGCACAACGAATTGATTGGTCAAGCAAACTCGACGATGTGTTGTGGGCTTATAGAACTGCGTACAAGACACCCATTGAGACTTCTCCGTACAGATTGGTCTACGGAAAGGCGTGTCATCTGCCTGTGGAGCTAGAACATCGAGCTTTTTGGGCCGTGAGAAAGTTGAACATGGACCCAGAGCTAGCAGGGAAGAAGAGGCTGATGCAACTCAGCGAACTTGATGAGTTTCGATGGCATGCTTAAGAAAGTGCCAAATGCTGCAAGGAGAAAATGAAGAGGTGGCATGATAGGCATATGGTGCATCAGAACTTTGAGCCGGGGCAGAAGGTGTTGCTATTTAATTCGAGACTGAAGCTTTTTCCAGGCAAATTGTTGTCCAAATGGTTAGGGCCGTTTGAAGTGGTGAGAATGACCCCACACGGGGCAGTGGAGTTGTGGCAAGAAGGTAGAAGTGCCACCTTTTTAGTAAATGGGCAACGATGTAAGCATTATTGGGGTGAGGACGTCATTTCAGAGAAGACGTGCATCACTCTAGAGGATGATTGAGCATGAATGACGTCGAGCCGTGATGGTAAATCAGGCGCTGCACGGGATGCAACCCGTGAATGTGTTCTAATAGACGAGTAGAACTATTTGAAAAAATATATATATATATAAAAGAGAAAAACAAAGAACAAGAAAAATATAAATTTTTGCATTGAAACTTATGAATTCTAACCAATTTCTTGTGGTGAATGATTTTCAGGTGGAACGGAGGGAAAAAATGCAAAGAAGCGCAAAGGAAAAAATTGAGGTGAGAAAATAAAAATTTGCACATTACAGTGAGCCTGCGCGATGGCTCCATGTCACGGAGGAGGGCCTCCACGTTACCCTCCATGACACGTTGAGGCCTATTCCAGATTTTTTAAAAATACAAAACACTGGTGCGATGGCTCCGTGTCAAGAAGGCAGTGCTTTGTGTTGCACTCCGTGACACGTTGTGTATTATTTCGCGTCGGGTCACACCGGGTCACCGGGTAACCCACACGAAAAATAACTTTTAAAGCCCAATTTCTTTCTATTTCTTCACACTTTCCCATCCCCTCCGTGATCCACACCCAAAATCCCCTTATCCCCCAACGTGACACAGACCTAAGGATCGAATTCCTTCAAGTTTTCTTCGGTTTCATCAAATTAAAGGTATGTTCTTGAACTCTACCTCATTTTTGCTCAAATTTTTGATTCTTGAACATGTTTGGTGATTGAACCTGGACCTAAGTGAGAAATGAGCTTGAATTTACTTGAGTTATGATTGAATGATGTTCATAGTATCATTGTGAGTATATGAACTCAATGATTGCATGTGTGATTGAAATTCTTGCGAAATTGATTGCTAGGGTTGAAGATGGAATAGGAAGACGACTAAATTCTTTTAAATGTTTAAAAAATTGGGTTTTGCATGTTGGGTGAAGTGAAATATATTGTGATTGATGTTGAATATGCTATGTTAGAAGAGGGATTTACGGGAAAATGCAATTGGAGAATTACATAGGTTATTGAAAAATTGCTAAGTGTTATGATGATGTAATTGAATCGATGGAGAAATTTGTATTCATTGTACGAAGTCTGAGTAGTACATAGTAATTGTTCCATCGACTTATATAAATGCACTAAGCATGTTGAATGATAAGAATGAAAAAAGCATAAATGTCTTGTCGAATTGTTTTGATTGCGGCTAAAGACTAAGTGTGGGGTGCCCCAATTCCACCCAAACTTAGTTGTAGATGATTATGACTTGAATAACATTGGGACTGTATGTTTGAATGTATGGGAATAATGTCAGGCAGACAAAACAAGGGTAAGGGTGCATCCACATCGGGCGCCAGCAGAAAAAAGGCCAACGCTGACAATACGAAACCAGATGGGTGACTGATGGGGGAAGAAGTGGTATGCTAAACATAAAGAAACCAAATACTTCCCGGAGGAGCAGATAGCACGGGAGCCGCTGGCACAGGAATTCCCGCGGATTGTACACAGGATTGACACCGCTGGGCTTAACTTCATCTTCGAAGAGCCCAGGGAGTGCATCTCCATCTTATCCGGGAGTTCTATGCCAACTGGAACCCGACCTTACGCAGTCACACCGTCAAAATTAGGGGATAGGTTGTCACTTTTGAGCCCCATCATTTGAATGCAATCCTGGGGGCGCAGGACACAGACGCTCATGTCCTTCGGCAGCTGAACATTACTCCACCCTATGCGGACATCAGACGCACATTATGTGGAGCCCGATCGACAGCCAGGTGGGGTAGGCATAAGGAGAGGGGCTACCATCAAACATTGCCTTACTCTCAGATGAACCGGGAAGCCCAGATTTGGTTGAAGATTGTGTGTTCCTGCCTGATCCCTGGGGTGCACATGATAGATGTCACCCGGGATAGAGTTTGCTTGGTGTATGCCCTGATGAAGAGGCTAGAAATCAATGTGGGGGCGGTGATCATCTCCGCCATGAAGAGAGCCTGACTGCATTAGGGGCATAGATATGGGTTTAGTGGTCTGCTTACCACGTTCCTGAGGGGCCGTGATATTGAGGAGGAGGCCCTGGACTACATCCCACAGATCGACAGGCGTGCCTTAGATGTCACTAAAACCAAGGCACCTGACACTACTTATGGGCCGGTGCTCACACTAGCCGAGCGACATGCTCGTGATGATCAGTACATGGCCCACATGTACGGGATGCAGATGTTGCAGGTGCGCATAGGCGGGAGGCCGGCAACAGAGGATGAGCTTTGGCAGCTCGAGTTGGACTACCCTTTCGGCGAGAATGCCCGGGCTCTATGCAGAGTGGGGCCCGCATTTGTGGAGCTCGTAGATGATGATGTCCCTACCGATGAGGAGACACGCCGGGAGGACTCAGATGTTGAGTCATATGAGGACGACGGGGGTGATTCTAATATGGGAGACGAAGCAATGACACCTGATGAAGAAGTTGAATACTTCGATTGATCAGGGAGTTTCACCACCCAACCTTTGTGATATGTTGAAATTATGTGAACACTGGGGACAGTATTCGGTTTAAGTGTGGGGTGGGAGTAGTTAGGTGCCAGGTGCTTTGTTTATGTTTTGTTTTTTTTTGTTGTTGTGCCTGTGCTAAATGTGACCTTTTGACTCTGTGTTGTGTGTTCTGTAATTAATTTGGTGTTGTAATGAATGTTGAGTTGCTGTGTGTTGTATTGAGCTACTGTTGGTTGTGTTGTGTAAATATTTTTCAAATAAATATTTTCTATCTTTTTCTATCGAAATTTCTTTTTGTTCAATTTCTTTTATGTTGGGTTTCTCACCCTTTATTTTTGGTGCTTTTACCAAGAATAGTCCCATTGAACCGAAGTCGTAGATAGCAACCGTTCCCTACGATGGATGGATGACGATCGTCTTAAGGGAAATGTAGTCGATATGAGTAGTTTTTTTGTTTCTTTTCTTTCTTTTGTTTGTTTCCTAAACGCGTCGCTACTTTATGGTTCAGAATTCTTGTTACGTGTTGTACATGATATTAAGTTGCAAAGGTGATTCGTATGAAAGCATGCAAATGTGTGAACATGTTGAGATACCTAGTCCATAGAGTTCGATTCGGTGTGATCGAGGTTTAATAGTGAATTCGTGTAATTAGCTAATTGAAGAGTCTGTGAATATGTCTTGAGTTGAGCATGTCCAATGAGTGCGAGGTGAGGTTTTTATTATTCCATGCTATTGTGAAGTGTCTAGAACTTGCCTGGTGTGTGTACTAAACGGAATGAAGGATGTGGATTGTAGGAAAGGATGTAGGCATTTCTTTGAATAAACCGAAAGTTTCTCCTTTATCATACCTACCTTGAATGTACATCTTAGTTAGCCCCATTGAGCCTTTAGCCTTTTTTTCTTTCTTTGAAGAGGTAAAAACCGAGCTTAATCCCTTCTTTTCATTAGCCGTGAATTTGATCCATAATTCTTAAGCGCTCAAGAAAAACAATTTTCCCATAGTGTAAAGGAGTGAGAATTGTGAAAAGGAAGGAAAGCAGAAGTGGTGAAAATTAAAGAAAAGGTCAAAGGTGCACTTGTTGGAAAAATAAAGATGCATTACTAATCTTTGCTAGTAAGTCGAGTGAGCTTAAAGAAATGAGAAAAAAAACAAAGAAAAGTTTCAAGAATGAGAGGATGGAGGAAGAAAGAATGCCCGTAACGAAGGTGGGATGTATTGAAAAGCGCTTAAGGAAGCTAGTGCTATTATTGGTTAGCCCAGTATTTATTAGTTCCTTAGCTTACATTACAACCCGTTAAGTACTACGTGATCTTACATCACGCATCCTTATATTAGTGGAGTAATACACCAGAGGCAAGCCTATGGTTCATGATATGATGCATGTGAATTCTTTGGGAGAGAGAGCAAAATCGTTCATATACCCCTACATGTAGTTCTTTGGAAATCATATGATGGCAAATGGGGTAATTCTCTTGTGTTGTAAGGGCACATGCTTGACGAGAGATTAAATTTCGTGTTGGATGTCTTGATCAGTTGATTTGCACGAGTTTGCCAAGATCGAGAATCAATTCTTGAGTTTAGGAGGTCTTAATGTGGTTTACTTCATTGTGTTGATGAGACCATGCATGTTTTCTTGATGATTTGCTATATTAAATAATCGGTATAGCCGTAGCTTGAATTGTCAAGCCAAATTAGCTATGCGTGGGTGTCAATTGCATAAGATGTAAGAGTATTGTTCGAGGACGAACAAGGTTTTAAGTGTGGGGTAAGTGATCTTGGGCAGAATTGCATGCCCAAGTGATACTCAAATGCTTCATTTCGACTTGTTTATCTATCCTTATGTATATTCTCATGTGATTTTTAGTTAAATGTGAATTTATACTATCCAACATGATTAGTGTTGTTTTGCAGGTAAAAGGAAATTTTGGGAAGCTAATATACATGTTGGTGAAGATCGGGATTGGACATGGAAACAAGGAGTGGAAAATGACAAGGGAGAGCAGCAAAAGTAAGGGCTCCGCGATGGAGCCGTGTCACGCTGCCATCGCGTAGGCATTCTGCCTCGGATGAATTAATTTTGCCAAATTCTAGTGGAGGCTCTCGTTACCTCCGTGACATGAAGGCAGTTCTCCATGATGCACTCCGTGTCACGTTGAGTGTATTTACCTGGAACCTCAAGTTCCAGTGAAGGTGCGCGATAGCACCGTGGCACGGAGGCAAGGGTCCGCGATGCAAGCCGTGCCACGTGAGGTGCATTCGCCTGGTAGCCGACTTCTAGTGAGGGTCCGCGATACCCCCATGGCATGGAGGGAGTGCTCCGAGATACACTCCGTGTCACGTTGCCTGTTATTCCGGGAAAAATTCTCCAGAGTATAAATAGCACACTTAGGTTTTATTTTAGACATTCTGACTTGGTTGAGCAAGAACGTGGGTTACAGGTAGTTGAAAGGACGAAAATTCTAGGGTTCTTCTCTTTCTCTTTCCTTTAATCTCAATTGTTTGTATGAATTCTACTTATTTGATGATGTTTAATTCACAAATGAGTGGCTAAATTCACTTCTTACCGAGGTTAAGAACAATTGTAGTGGAATGTAATTGTTGATCATTTCATTTTTCATCTTTTCTTCAATGGTTGTTCTATTAATTCTTGTTTTTACTGCATTATTGTTTGTCCAATGTTAATGTATATCTAGAAATCCAATTTTGATTTTGAAAAGGAAAGAAATTGGAAAGATGTGAATTGGTAGGATATGATCTTTTCTTAGCTGTAAAAAAATTGAGAAAAGATTTACATTCAGAATAGAAATATATCTGAAAGTCTTATTAGTCAATTAAGGAATCGGTTATGTATGACTAAAGCATGCAATCCTTTTATCACATAAACGTAGATTAAGGTTCATGATTCTTAAATTGGATAGGAGTCGAAAGATCCAATCCATAGGCAATAATTCTTGACTAGCAACCGAAGAAAAGATTAGCTGAATTGAATTGATAAATTGCTTTCTTGCATGTTTGTTTTAACCTCAGCTTGCTCATTACTATTTTTCAGACTCAAATTATAATCTTAACTTAGATTTTTATCACGTTGTAAACTTTAACTCTCAAAACATTATTTATTTGGTTGTCTGCATTCATAAAGATAGAGTTCACTGACGCTTAAGTTAATTAATACTATAGTTCAGTCCCTGTGGGATCGATACTTGGCTTGAAATAAGCCACTTTACTACTTGTTCGACCACGTGCACTTGCGTGTAGTCACCACATCACCGAACGGAATGCGGCTTAGGCTTTTGTTAATTGTGTTTGCTTTACCATTGGTCCTTATTTCCTTTTTATTTTTCTTTTGTTGTTTTTGTTCTTACAGGTCTTAGGTTCGTGTATGCCCAGTACAAGGAGTCGAGGAAAATCCCTGGTTCCAATTGATCACGAATTTTGAATAAACACTGCAAAATTTGAGGATAATGGCGAACGTGCATGAGCAAGAGATAGTGGAATAAGCTACAGCCAGGATGTTGGCTGAGGAAAAAGCTCAGGCAAGAGATCGAGAGTTAGCAAGGGTTATTGAAGAGCAACGCCTAGATGTCGAAGCTGAGCGAGCTAGAAGGAATAGAGGTCCAGATCAGCAGAGGCACCGGTATTTCGATGATGACGATGATGCTGATATTGACGAAGCCGGTTCCACTGGAGCTATTGTCCCTCCCCTTTTTCCTGCTGGGGCAAAGTTTGACATTACCAGTGTTGTGATCCAATTGCTCAACATGAAGGGGATATTTGCGGGCATGCAACTGATGATGCACATACTCACTTGACTAATTTCGTGGGTATCTGAAAATCATGCAAACAACCGGGAGTGAGTCAGGATGCGATACAGCTGAGGTTATTTCCTTTTTCATTAGGGAGTGAGGCAACGCTCCAGTTGGCTGAACTACCCAACGATTCTATCACTACATGGAGGGAATTGAAAAGAGCTTTTCTTAAAAGGTTCTTCCCACCTTCTAGAGCTTTGAAGCTGAAAGATGAGATATACAACTTTAGGCAATTAAATTCTGAGGCACTTCCCGAGACATGGTTGCGGTTCAAAAAGAAGCTCAAAAAGGTGCCCAACCACAGATCCCAAATGATACATTGTTGGAGATCTTCTATAGGTATCTAAATGCTAACACCAAGGCGGTGGCTGATACCATGTCTGGCCGAACATTCATGAGTCACACTTATACTGAAGTTGCTGAGGTGCAGAATCATTAAAACCAACCGCACATGGCACACAAGAGAGTCGGAGGCTCTGGCTAGTACATATGCGATAGGTATGTCTGCGGAATAGAGAAGGAAGGATGAAGAGAGAGATCAGAATATTGCTGAGATGAAGACCACAATGGGGCTGCTCGCGAAGCATTTTATAGGAGCCGGGGAAGAAAAGGTGAATGTTGTGGGTTCTCAGGGCAAGGCCCTAAGAAATGATGGAGTGAATTAGAATCTGAAGAGGAAGCAAATTATCTGAATGATTAAGGGGAGGGTTTTCGGACGAACACACAAGGGTCTAATCAAGACTCTTGGCGTCAAGGTCAGGGTAACCAAGGTCGGAACTACTATAGAGATAATAATTACAATTGAGGCCAATACAGAGACATTGGAGATTGGAAAAAGTGTGAGGAGTACAAGAATAACAAAAGAGGTCTATATGTTCCTCCAAGGAACCGTGACCCAGAGTCTAGTGGTTCAAGGGTGGAAGACATGTTGTCTAAGGTACTTAAGTAGATTGAGGCAACAGATGGCTATTTGAAGGAACTCAGTGATGATATTTCTTGTATGCAAAAGGTGGAATCACATGCCATGACCATTAAGTAGATTGAGCAGCAGCTTAGTCAGATGTCTATTGATATGGACCAAAGGCAGAAGGGCATGCTTCCCAGCAATACAGTTCAAAACTCAAAAAATGACAGTCATTGCATAGCGGTCATTACTAGGATTGGAAGGCGATAGTTGATCCTCCGAGGCCGGTTATGACTAATGAGATAGTTGAGCCCATGGAGATTGATGATGACAAGGTGGCGGACTCCGAGGAGCAGATTTTGGTTGATGATTACACAGATATGACAGCTCCTATAATGCAAAGGAGCATGGGTCTAGCAAAGAGAAGGAGAAGGAGGTACCTCAAAAGATCACACCTATTCCTAGACCTCCTCCCCTTTTTCTACAGAGGCTGAAGATGAAGGTTGAAGATGGGAAGTATCCCAAATTCATTTCAATGCTAAAAAATTTATCTGTGAACATTCCATTAGTTGAGGCACTTAAGCAGATGCCCATCTATGCTAAAATCATGAAGGACCTTGTCACTAGAAAGAGGACCATGAGCTTTGAACCTGTAGATAATTTGCACCATTATAGTGCAAATAACATCTCATTATCTTGTTCATTAAAAGGAAGACCCTAGAGCCTTCACCATACCATGCAATATTGGAGCCTTTAATTTTGCTAAGGCACTATGTTATTTGGTTGCTAGTATTAACTTGATACCATTAGCAATCTTCAGAAAGTTGGGCTTAGGAGCCCCCAAACCGACTACAATGCGACTTTTGATGGCAGATCGCGCGGTGAAAAATCCGATGGAGATTCTCTATGATGTTCTAGTGAAGGTAGAGTCCTTTATATTTCTAGCCGATTTTGTCATTCTGGACTGTGAGGTTGACTTCAAGGTCCTCATTATCTTGGGGCGACCATTCCTCGCTACCGAACATGCTCTTGTAGATATGGAAACCGGACAGCTGAAATTTCGATTAAACAATGAGGAGGTGACATTCAATGTATGCTGGTCCATTAAGAAGCCAAATGATAAGAGAGTGGTCTCAGTGATTGATGTTATGGAACTCGAGTTTTCAATTATGCCCATTGAGGAGTTAGTGACTATTGAGGACTTAGCTGCAATTTTGATGAACGTTGGTGCTGAGGAGATCCAGGGGAGGTGAGGAGATAGTTAATGCACTTGCTGGTATGGCGTCATACACCTATGCTCCAAAGAAGATTGATCTTGATATGAAAAATTGGGTGACCCCATTGGCCAAGCCATCGATTGAGGAGCCTCTAGTATTAGAGCTTAAAGCACTCCTGTCTCACTTGTGGTATGTATATTTGGGGACCGGTAACACTTTACTGGTCATTGTTGTAGCTGACTTGGAGGAATGGCAAGTGGAGACTTTGGTCTCCATTCTGAAGAGATATAAAAAAGCCATCGGGTGGACCATTATAGACATTATTGGAATTCCAGCCGGTATTTGCACTCATAAGATCTAGCTAGAGATAGATTGTATTCCGAGCATTGAACATCAGCATAGGTTGAATCCACCTATGCAAGAGGTGGTCAAGAAAGAAATCATCAAGTGGTTGGATGCGGGTGTGGTTTACCCTATTGCCGACAGCAAATAGGTGAGCCCAGCTCAGTGTGTACCGCAGAAAGGAGGAATCACGGTGGTCCCAAATGCTAACAATGAGCTCATTCCACTCAGGCCAGTCACCAGTTGGAGAGTATGCATGGACTATAGGAAGTTGAACCATTGGACTCAGAAAAATCACTTTCCTATGCCATTCATGGATCAAATGCTAGACCGACTTGCAGGCAGAGGGTGGTATTGTTTTCTTGATGGTTATTCGGGATACAGTCAGATATCTATAGCCCCCGATGACCAAGATAAAACCACTTTCACCTGTCCATATGGTACATTTTCTTTCAAGAGGATGTCGTTCGGGTTATGTAATGCGCCCGCCACTTTTCAGCGTTGCATGATGTCCATATTTTTTGAAATGGTGGAGGACACCATTGAAGTATTTTTGGATGACTTTTTGGTGGTGTATTATTCATTCGATGATTGTTTGGCTCATTTGAGCAAGGTGCTACAGCGATGCGAAGAGACCAACCTGGTGCTTAATTGAGAAAAGTGCCATTTCATGGTCAAAGAAGGTATAGTGCTCGCCCACAAGATTTATGCTAAGGGTATTGATGGGTGTTAGAAGATTTTTGGGTCATGTCGGTTTTACAGGAGATTCATCAAGGACTTCTTAAAGATTGCACATCCTTTGTGTAAACTACTTGAGAAAGAGGTGAATCTTGTTTTTGATAAGGCATGTCTGAAGGCTTTTGAATTCCTGAAAGAGAAATTGACTACTGCCCCGATTATAGTGGCACCTGACTGGTCCTTACCATTCGAGGTTATGTGTGATGCTAGCGAAGTGGCCCTGGGAGCTATTTTGGGACAAAGGCATGAAAAGATTTTCCATCCTATTTATTATGCTAGCAAGGCTATTAATGCAGCTTAGAAAAATTACACCATGACAGAACGGGAGTTTTGGCTATAGTATTTGCATTCGAGAAGTTTCGGGATTACTTTCTTGGAACTAAGGTGATAGTCCATACATACCATGCAACTCTGAGATATCTTATGGAAAATAAGGATGCCAAGCCGCGGTTGATTCGATGGGTTCTGTTGCTACAAGAGTTTGAGTTCGAGGTAAAAGACTGGAAGGGGACTGAAAATCAGGTGGCGGATCACTTGTCAATATTAGAAGCAGATGCAGCACTTCGAGATGAGCTTGACATAGATGATGCATTCCCGGACGAGCAAGTTTTGGCTGCCTCACAGGATCTCATCCCATGGTATGCGGACTTCACTAATTATCTGGTGAGTGATGTGGTATCGGAAAATTTATATTTTCACCAACAGAAGAAATTCATGTCTGATGTGTGAAAGTTTTTCTAAGATGAGCTGTACCTATTCCACATTTGTGCTGATGGGGTAATTCAGAGATGTGCACCTGAGGCCGAGATGGTGAGCATATTGGAGGCTTGTCACTCATCTCCTATTGGGGGTCACCACAACAGGATTCGCATAGCCTATAAGATTCTGCAATGTGGGTACTATTGTCCAACCATTCACCAGGATGCACATGATTTTGCAAAGGCATATGATGCATGCCAAAGGCAACGAGGCATATCAAGGAGGCATGAGCTCCCTCTTATTCCCATCCTTGTTATTGAACTGTTTGATATGCGGGGCGTTGATTTCATGGGCCCATTTATGAGCTCAAATGGGATGGAGTACATACTTGTTGCTGTGGACTATGTTTCGAAATGGGTGGAGGGAATTGTGCTTCCAAATAATGAAGGGAAGAGTGTCACAACATTCTTGAAACGGAATATTTTTGCCAAATTTGGGACTCCCAGAGCCATCATTAGTGATGGGGGTTCGCACTTCTGAAATCGGTTGTTTCGGTCTTTACTGGAAAAATATGGGGTGAAACACAAGGTGGCAACACCCTATCATCCACAATCTAGTGGGCAAGTTGAAGTCTCCAACAAAGACCATCTTAGCTAAGACTATAAATGCTAACCTGACAGATTGGTCTAGGAAGCTAGATGATGCTTTATGGGCTAGTTGGACCTCATTCAGGACTCCTATAAGTATGTCTCCGTATAAGCTTGTATATGGAAAAGTATGTCATCTTCCGGTCAGACTTGAGCACAAAGCTATATGGGCGCTCAAGAAGATAAATTTGAACTGGAGTGAAGCTGCGAACTTGAGGCTTGATCAGTTAAATGAGCTAGATGAATTTCGTTTGAAAGCTTATGAGAGTTCTGAAATTTATAAAATAAGGATGAAAGTTCAACATGATCGAAAGATTGAGAAAAGAGAGTTAAGCCCTGGTGATATGGTGTTACTATTCAATTCTAGGCTTCGCTTGTTTCCTAGAAAGTTAAAGTCAAAATGGTTGGAGCCTTTTCGAGTGGTCCAAGTATTCTCCCATGGGGAAATTGAACTATAAAACCATGAAGGAAAAAGATTTAAAGTGAATGGTCAATGGGTGAAAGCATATTTGGGGAAGAGTGAAGAAATTAAGCTGGTGGATCTTTGGGCTCTGGGTGAAATCTGAGTAACTCAGGACTTGCGTCATGCCGCGATGTTAAATCAGGCGCTGCATGGGAGGCAACCCATAGAGTTATTTTGGTGAAGTCTGAGTAATCAAAATACCCGCGTCGTGACGTGACGTTAAATCAGACGCTTCTTGGGAGGCAACCCAAGTTGTAATTGTAAGATAAGTATAGTGTTTACGTGTGTTGATGAATGCAGGTGATTAAGATGCGTTATTTGAAGTTTGAACCAAAAATCTGAACTTTAGTTGCTAGTGCCAAAAATTATAGAATGAGTCATCATTTTACTTAACGACTTGTCAAGTCCACTCGTGTTCACAGATGTAGAAAATACGGTAGAAACGGTTGACCCAACCACTCGTCGCCTTTGACAATGAGTTGTGAGGTCTTCTGTTAAGTCTACTAGTTCGATGAGGTAGTTAAGCTATACAAGATTCCAACGACTCATGACGACTCATTGGGTAACACCACGAGTCGTTGCATGAGCCGTTAGGTCTCAAGTAAAATCTTAGACTCAATTGACAGAATGAGAAGCCAAATGAATTATTTCCTCACTAAAAAATTCATCACGTGGGTCGTGGAGCATTAAGTTAAATTTAGCACCCGACCCAACCAACGTTTACATAGGGCAATCAGTTCTAAACAAATAAAAACACTCAACTTTTGCCCACTGAAACCCCTCACAAGTTCGAACTCCAGAAATTCATTAGAAAAGTTTCCCACATCATATTCTACCAAAACATCACTCACAGGAAATCATTCATAATCGCACTCAAGTTTCACACAGGCACGATCACTCTCATGACATAATCTCTACTCGACATTCACAACTTAATCCTCATCTTCATCCTCAAACATTGTGAGTATCTAAATTCTTAGAGTAGAAATATTGCCTGACCTATGCATCTCTGCAACATTGTATTACTTGATTTATGATTTATACCAGAAGAAACCCCTAGGTTGCTTTGAACTTAACATCGTGATTAAAATTTAATGCAATGTTATAAGAAATTTGATTTTTCTCTTGTTGGGAATGAAAATACCAGTTGATGATGAAGTTGGGTTGGGTTGTCTTAACCCAGTAAGTAGACTCTTGAGCACGAGTCACATAACGAGTCGTGGTATCACCTCATGACTCATTATGTAGCTCGTCTTGAGTGGGAAATGGGGATGTAAATAGTCTACCTCACTACTGGTCTAGTGAGTCATTTCCACAAGTAACGGCTGATCATGACCAGTCGTTGAGTCTATTGGTTCAAGAAAAAGAAAAGATGACATGCAAATGACGAGTGACCTCATGAGTCGGCAATGACTCGTTGAGTCCCTCATCTTTTCTACAGAAACACAATTTAAATCTCATTTTATTTCATCTCATCTTGCATACTAACCATCATTCCACGGTACATTGGCACCGAATGGTACACCAAAAAAGAGTCTAGTTAAGAAACAGGGGCCGGACAAAAGTCAGCCCTCATATCGCAGACTTAGGGACAAGCCCTCATCCTTCGAAGAATCGAGTGGCTCAGTGGACAAATACCAGATCTCAGAGGAGAATCTCAAGAGGAGATCGACCAGGACTAGGACGCAACACCCTACCAATCTGACAACCATGGTCGCATCTCCTACCCCACTTGCAAGAAACCCACCTAGCCGAGCAGAAGAGAATATTGGAGCACCACAGCTGTTGTAAATGCAGAGGGTACTGATGAATCACGTGCCCAATAGGGGAGCACTAATGATGAGTTAATAGAGACCTCATACACATCTACTAATCAACCACGAATGGTGAGGCGATGGTGTGTCCATGGTATGCGAGCCATTTACAACAGGGACATGGATCCTAATGAAAAGGGCCATCCAAAGATAAGCATTTATGAGGAGCCTAGACTGGTCACCATAGGGCTCAAGGACCTCCCCGAGCTGCAGGCATTGTTTGAGAGATATAGGTTTGGGTGGTTGACTGAACCATCAGGGAGCTATAGCCCTTTGCCGGCCAGAGGGTTTTATGTCGCCTACACAACCACATTAAAGTGTCTGGCCTTGGGAGGCCAAGATTGGATGAAGAGGCCAGCATTGACTCAGGTGTTGGTTCGGGAGACACCTGTAGACATCTCTGAGAGGAATATTTCTAGGCTTCTCTATGGTCCATATTATCAGGCCCCGAGGAATACAACTGAGTATAATCACAGACTGTCCAAGCTCAAGAAACTCAAAATCAAGAAACTGAACAATGAAGAACGTATCGGGCAATACACGTGGCTTTCACGCATTATTGCCACACGGGGTCCATTAGTTGAGTGGTTGCATGGAACTGAGTCACAGATCAAAAAGGTCACACTGAACTTCCAAGCTAAATTCTGGTGGTCATTGGTTCGACACAGGCTAGCACCGACTAGCAATGACAATGTGCTTTCACCTAACAGAGTCGCACTGGTACCGAGCATTATGGAGGGGTACGCCATAAACTTCCCGCAATATATTACTGAGGAGATTCAGGAGCGGGCGATAGTAGAAAGAACCACTATTCCCTTTCTATGCCTCATTGATCTACTCTGTCAGGAGTTAAAGGTGCCAGCCGTCGGTTGATTAGCGAGTGGTGGTCCATAAGATCACCGATATCGGGTTGATAAGAGACGAGATAAACCCGATATCGAGAGCAAGAAGTCATTCTGTCGCATCCGCTGGAGTGCCTATATTGGTAGAGGCATTAAGCAACAGTATGCAGGCTGAGGCTACACTGTTTACCGAGTTTTCCACAGAGCCCACAGAGGCTAGAGAGACTGGTAGCTAGCCTGAGGCTATAGATGCAGCCGACATTCCCGCACCTGTTGAGGTTCCAGAGTCTTCATCTACAACAGCTACACCTCGACCACCTCTTGCACCCTCACGTGCTTCTCCAGCCGGCCTAGTTACAATTTCTCAAGAATTCCTAACTGACATGGCTAGGCGGGTGGCTAAATCTGAAAAACAGCAAGCATACACGAGTCTTCATGTTAAGGTACTAATGGAGAAGGTAAAGTTGTGGGTTACAAAAGAGTTGAAGGCTCTCTCTAGTTTAGTGCATGGCCGGTTGGACGCCTTTGAGAGGTGTATGGATGAGCTCCTTGCACAATTACAGGCGCCCGAGCTGGCAAGATGGTATGCAGAGGTAGCAGCACTCTGAGCTAAGGTGGGGGAGTTGTCCACATGACAGGTAGTTGGGATCCCTCCACCTGTGCTTCCAGTGATTGATGATGAGAGTGAGGAAGAGCTACCACCAATAGTTGGCTTTATGACTGAGGAGCCGGTGGCGCAGGATAAGGGCAAGAGGTCTTGTGAGGAGGCAAGCCTTGATGAGGATGATTTCTCCATGAGCAGAAGCGAGAGCGGAGAGAGATGGAGGCAGCACTGTAGTTATCCAAAGATGAGGCTCGATAGAGGGCCGCAATTGAGGCAGCAAGAGCTCGTGGAGAAGGTACGAGCTCAGTAGGTTTTGAGAACGCACCGGTTCATCCTGGTGGTACAGGAGACGACACTGGAGGTGTATCTGCACCCTTCATTAACTAGGCCGTAGACGCCTAGGTCACACAGGTATGTTCCCTATTTCCATGTTTTATTTTTATAAATGCGTCGAGGACGACGCATTCTTTTCTTGATGGGGGTGGGGAGGGATACCTGTATATTTTTGCTGAACATAACCCGAGGGTTTTTCTTATCGAATATCTTTTCTGCAGGTGTTACTTATCTAGTAGAACCGACACATTTAGGGTTTTATGTTTTTGTGTTTATTTTTGTCAGTCGAAAGAAAATTAGGTGAACTTAAGGCAATCAATAACATGAATTTTTGAATTTATTTGAACTGATAATGTGATACCCCTCCTAATTTTTTTAAATTTTTGTGTGTATGTTAATAATAGACAAGCATGAACTTTGTGAATTATTGCATGGCATTAATACTATCAACATGTTTACCATTGTGTGACTGTACCTGAATAACAGTTAGTAGAGGTGATGATGTTGACCTGTGCAATGTGTGAGTAAGACTTAATAGTTAAATTCTGTTGTGTGTGTCAATCTAGAACGTGCCTGGTCAGTCCTACCGAGGTAGAGGATGGGAAACTAGGAAAATATCATAGGCCATTTTTGATAAATGAGTCCACTTTAGCCTTAAAAGACCTACCAAATGGAAATAAATATCCCTTGATCCTAATTTTGAGCTTAAATTGACCCTTCTTTTTGTTAACACCAATTCACCTTCTTTCTTTGATTAAAATGAACCAGTTTTGGCCCTCATCCCTCCTTGGACACTGTGAACCTTAACTCAGGCAAATCATCTAAGTTGAGGGTGGATATCATAGGGTGATTAAGAAGAGTAGTTGGAATGAAATTTCGTAATGAGAATAAAAAGGACAAGTGTGGTGTGCAATAATGAAGAAAGAAAGAAGGAAATTTCGTGATAAAGAGAGAAAAAAAACGAGGAAAAAGGGAATGTGAGAAAAACATAAATGAAGTTGCTTGAAGAAAAAAAAAATGCACCCGTACTTGCAAAAGAGGAAAAAAAAAGAAGGATCAAGTGTAAAAAAAGGGGGAGACAGCGGAAAAATGTAAAAAAGAAGGTTAAGAGTGGAGCCAAAGTCTGTGCAGTACCAAGGAGGGTTAAGCTATATGTACCATACCCAAACCCGAGCCTACATTACAAGCTTAAAAAGTCCTATAGTAATCCTGGTGAACCCGTCTGAAAATTGAGGAATTGAAAGTAAAGGCAAGCTTATGATATAGCATGTGCACAGTTAGAATTTCTTTGTGAGAGCGAGTGTGCTTTTACCTAGTCCGAATATAAATACATTGTTATGATCATAAACACATTGTGTGAGTGTGGGACTTCTTTATGGGGAAAACACTTGGTCAACAAAATCTTCTACAAACTGTTTGGGTCAGTGTTATAGAATTAGGTGCATGATTGAAAATTTTGCATATGCATTCTGATTTCATTTTGTATGATAAAGGAGGGGTTAGAAAATTTGATTTGATTAAGAGATGTGACTGCCATAGGTTTTCGAAAGTTATATTTATTGAAGCGTCGAAGTGGTTTTTTTATTTGTTTTTGCCTAAGGACATGCAAAAGTTCTAAGTTCAGGGTGTTGATGTGTCATGATTTTACGGCACTTTCGACACTTAAAACCAAGAAAATATGCAAATTCCGGGTATGTTTATGTGGATATGATGTGTTTGTGTTAAGTGTTGCAGGAAAAGAGGTCCGGAATGTGAAATGGGAAAAGTAAGGCAAAAATGGACCAAAATGCAGGCTGCTACCCAGGTCACGAGTCGTCGTCCCAATGGAAGACTCGTTCCTAGAGTCGTGAGAGGAGATCAAATTTTTATGTGAAGAACTAGTGTATCCGACGAGTTGAAGGCACAACTCATTACATTTGGTAACGAGTCATTATGCCAGTCATGAAGAATGGGAGGAAAATTTCTGAAAAATGCTCAGGGAAGACAACGAAAGACATAACGATTCGTCAGGAGATGTGAAGACTCGTCGTGAGATGCTGGGAGCACCCTTGAGGTACACTGGAGAATTTGGTGATTCAAGGCCACGAGGGACCTAACGACTCGTGCCCTGACCTGATGAATCGTTAGGTGACCCATTACCATGACTAGACAAGTTGCCGAGGACGACTCAATTTCACTGGCCACGACTCGTTAGGAGACCCTACCAGTCGTTACTTGGCCCGTTACCACTGCCGAACTAGATCCGTTTTTAGTTAGGAAAGGTTTTGTTTGGAACTATAAATACATTATTTCGGTTTATTTCAGGAGTACAGTTTATTTTTACGACTTTCACATGGACTTTGGTATTTTTAACGACCATTATTGGTTCAAGGAACAAAGTTTGTTATTTCGTTCTTGATTTTTAGGATTAAAACAACATTGAAGTTTTGTACATCGGTTTTCGGTGATTTATTCAATTCAAGCGGTTTTCTTCTATGAATCTTTGTAAGTTGCAATTATGATTTCTTCTATATTTTGTGATTGTGATCATACAAGCATGAGTAGCTAAATCCATAACTAGGGTTGTGGGAACCATGATGAATTAACATATATAGGTAAAAATACTTAGTTAATCTTGAATAGGGTTTATGCATGTATTGTTTTTCCCTTTATTTTAATTGCTTCTTAACGGTTGCAAAGGTTGGAAATTGCGTTATTCTTATTCACCGGATCAAGAGGGTAGTGAATGGGAAAAGGGACTAACAACGGAGATTTGAGGCTATCAACCCTTATCTAATAGCTTGACCTTGTCAGGGAATAGCTAATCTGATATCAAGGGTAAACCTTAATTAAGCATATACCCGTATATAGACCAAGTTGCGTGGTGATAATCATCTAGATAGGGGACCAACCATTTAGGTGAATTTAACTTACCAATATTGCATGCTAAACAATGATATAGATCACTAGTGTAAAAACCTTGTGGTTATGAAGTCATGGGGAACACAATCCTAGTCATTTTGTTGATTGAATACAATCAAAATTGATTTAAACATCTATTAGTCTCTACTCTTGTTTATATTTTGTGTTTCAAACCTTCCCCCTGGAAATAAGTAAGGTGATAGTATTAGCTAAACACATTAACTCAAGTTCTCGTCATATTCCTCATGGGGTTCGAACCCAACCGTGGTTGGGTTCTATATTTGACATCGAGCACTTATATCTTATTCATGAGGTGTAATTTGGGTGACATCACAAACCTACAATAATACAAATACCCAAACAACAGTCCAAGAGCCTCTGAGAGAGCGATAGATTATAATGATCGAAATATGGGCCCAACCTATCCAAATAGTCATATGTACCCCAAAAACAAAACAATAGGTACAACCTAGAGTTTACCAATAGTCCTAGCCTTAAACGATGGATATTAGGCACTGTATTTATTGACCCATGCAAGTTGTAGCTAATGCGTTAAGTATCTCACCTGTGGAGTACGTTCTCAAGAATGAAACTCAACAACTTAGAACTCCACGCAGCTACGTAGATCATGGTTTTCCTACTGAACAACACCTATAGGTATATATTTAGCTCTTCTAGGCTCAGGGCGTTAGTACAGAGAATGTATTGAGTAAGTAAGGCGACAGAAAGATAAGATACAATATACTAGGGAGGGAACAAAAGGGATATCAATAGAATATCAATGGATCAACCCAACTTGTAGCAAAAAACAACTCACCTATTCTCAATCCAGACTTCCCAACAACCACAGTAACCTCAGCCACAACTGACTCATGTAACTAATACACAACTACCCAGAACAAGAAATAATATAAAGCAACACAAGGTATATAACCACACATAAAATTAATCTTACTGTAATCAATCACAGAATTGTATGAAGTCAGTATTAACAGGTATGACTCTACCAGAAACAGTGATGGACTTGCAGATCCATACGAGGCCACGGGCTTGACCATGCCCAAGACCGTCAAAAACTTATAGGGCCTCGCTGAGCTTTTCGAAGGCCACACAAGCAGAAAATATACAATATTATCAAATCAAAATGCAAATATATATAAAAAGCACACAAATTAACTAATAATATCTACAAACTAATATTTATAACATGATGCCAAGTTCACATTTCAGTCGTCCAACCGACATTCCACCAACATACATATCTATACTCAAATCCATACAATACTATTGAATTCAATTATCACCACACACCAGCAACTCAACACAAAAATAGGAGCATGCATCAAGGGCTACAAAATAGCCAAGTCACATGATATATCAATGATATGAAATTCAATGGAAACATGCCAAAAAGAGATAGTAACAAGCCTTGACATAACTTACAATCGACAACTAAGAAATTATCTAAAACTTCACTTCCCGAGGAACCAAAATACTACCACAAGTAGTATCTCAGCTACATGGCATAACCCAACACACTACCAATGAGGAAAAGACGCACAAATATCTACACAATAAGATTTCTACTGAATCGACTATAGAAACATCAAAACAAGAACTAAATGATTCTATAATATAAATATGAAAATTGAGGAGGAAGAACACTTACCCAGCTAGTCTACAATAAATAGCCACTAAATATAATGAAAACATAACAAGAACACAAGAAACACTATGGATTCAATAATATAGGCTCAAAAATTGATTTGGATCAAATATTTTAAGCTCCAACCCTTCAATCTCTATGGAGAATACAATAGGAGAAAGTTTACATCTCTTAAGGACTTAGAGAAATGAACTTGGAAAAGTTCTATGTGCACACACACATACATATATATATATAAAAGTTTCCTGGTTACACTATTGTGTTGTGGGCCGCTTAGCATGGCGCATAACAGTTAAGATATAATTTTGGATTTTTTTTGTTTTCATCCAATATTCGATACCTTACACATGACTTCAACTCCCAACCTTCCCTCGATGTATGACATGTAGTTAGAAAATTAGACTTGTAAGTCCAAAACCTAACAACAAAATTGACTTAAACATATGGGGTGTTGCAATGTATTTCTAAAAAAGTTGGTCTCTTTGAGCAAAGAAGGCAAAGATGAGAGATAAGGCCTTTTCATTTTAAATAGATCCCAGAGGAATAACTATTTGACAAATGAGAGAGCTTCAAGTAGTATCTACTGTGATCACCAAATCATGAATTTCCAAAAAACATTCTTCTAGAAAAGATTTATATGGTGTTCGATCTATTGATCTAATTTATGGAAAATAATCTAGTTGGGGGTTGTTTCTTGGATAAAACCTTCTTGAGAGCTTAAAACTTGCTACTTAAGGTTACTAAACATAATCAGGCCTGACATTCAGGTGATTCAAGTAAGAGGGGGATCTAATAATCTCTTATATAACTAGTAATATAGAATTATTGACCAAGAGGTTCATGAAAGCAGTTTTGAAGAAGGTGAATGCAGTTAACGAGATACAAGTAATGTCATATGTAAATTATGTAAAACATGTGAATTAGTATATAGAGGCTCCTCCAATGCAATATGAGGATGAGAATTACATCAATAATTCTCAGGGTGGTTATCAATATTAGAACTATTAGGGTCTTAATTACCAAATTCAATGGAGACCTCAATCATAAGAATAAAGGTATCCAAGGATCAGAGTATCCAAATTAGGGTGGTTAGAATCAGAATGCCTAGAATAATAGAAACAACTTTTGCGAATAGGAGCTTCAATCCCTATGTCCCACCAAAAGGATAGTCCTCTAACTCGTAGCAATGGAGAGAGGATTATTCTTATGAATAGAGCAATTCTAAACTAGAAGATATGCTAGAAAAGGTTTTACCAAAAAATAGTGGAAGTGGTTCTCTATATCACTGTATGACTATCACTACTCAGAGCGATAAGTTGCTCCAATCAAATGTGATGCTACCAAAGTTGAGGACCATGACAAGGTGGAGACACCAATCATTATTGCTAACAAGAGTATGGTGAGAAAGTCATAAGTATAAGAGGCAAGTAGTTCAGAGCTAAGAAAGAAGTAGTTGAGGAGCCAAAATAACTTCTACCACTTCCTAAGCCCATTCCTCCATTCCTTTAGAGGTTGAAAAAGTGGGAAAATGAATCAAATATTGAGAAATATGTGGACATCCTTAAGCAAGCATTTCTTAATGTTCTATTTATAGATGCTATTCAATAGATGTCTAGTTTTGCAAAGTTCCTAAAAACATATTGACAAAAAGGAAAGCAAGGGAAAAAAAGAGCTTAAAGTCACTTACTAGGTCAACTTTAGCTGAAGAGTTACATAAAAAGGAAGATCCAGGAGCCTTCACCATTCCTTGCACCATTTATTTTCACAGTTTTGCGAAATCTTTTTTCTACGATGAAGCTAGCTTAAAACTGATGTCATTGGAATATATAAACCATCAATACTGAGAAAGACCAAGCCTACCAGTATGGGGATAGAGATGACTAGTAAGACTGTGAAGAGACTCATTGGGGTTGTTGATTATTTACTAGTGAAGGTGGGTATATTCTCACTACCAGTACAATTTTTCATCCGAGACCATGCGATTGATAAAAAGGTCCTGATCATTTTGGGGAATACCTCAAAAGTGCCTAAGACTGGACTCAAGAATTTGAAATGAGAAACAACAGAAAATATGAGATTTGATTCAGAAGGACTCGTGGTATGAGTCATTGGAAGGTGTAATGGCCCATGGGAATCACCCATTGTCGATTCTGCAATAGTATATTCAATGGTAATGGGTCCAAGGATGACCTGTTGGTTGATCTAATAGGTTGTGGGTTAAAGTCATTGTTCGTCCCTGTGGTGCCAGAGTGGGATGGTACAAGTCATGGTACGGCTCGTTGTAAGGAACAACAGGTCATGGTAAGTGCGCATGAGGAGGTACAGTGAAAATTAGCCCAGAGGCAACAGATGGGTCTAACAGCCCGTGGTTTGGAGGTGCGATCCTTTGGTTGATTCATGGTGGGAGTTTCAGAAATTTGACATGTGGAGTTAGTGGTGAAGACGAGAGGACACAATGGGTCGTTGTGTCGAGTAATGACCCATTCTGTCGAGTCATTGTCACAAGACCATAGAACTAAAGAGATGCTGGGAAGGAAGTAATGGATGGAAACCATGAGTCATGGTATCAAAGGATGACTCATGGTATTGGTCGTGGTCACTAGAAGTGTTAAATTTCTAGACTTTTAATTGAGGGTATTTTTGTAATTTCTAAGCTCTAAGGTCCTAAACTACGTTGTTTTAAAATTAGTTAGAAGGGTTTTAAGAGTGCTAAACCTATCGTATTCCTTACCATTCCATGCATGCAAGTTTAGAGTTCTTCCATGGAGATCAAGCTTGAGAAATTCTCCAATCTTCTCCAATTTCCATTGGGCTTTAAAAGAGGAGTGTAAATTTTATTTACCCAGGTATGTAGGGCTATGAATGAAAGTTCCTTTCATTATCATGCCCACAATTCTTCTCAATTCAATGAATTTAAATTCTAGATTCAAGTCATTATCTTATAGGGTCTATTCCAAATTTTGTGAAATTCTCTATGATCTATCTATGGGTCAATTCCCTTTACGTACCAAATCACGTTTCTAGATCTATGGGCAGATTTTATATCTGTTTTAATGATTAATTCATATTTCCAAATTTTAATTAAATTATGCCAAATAATGCAAGCTTCATGAAAAGTCAAGTTATAATTCTATTATGATTTTGATCTTATTAAGCCTACATTATGATTTATGATTCATGTTATGATTTCTCTTCAAGTACTCTTCATAGATTTATGAATATCGAGTATATGTATTTTCATAAGTATGCATGTTCTTGATGATTAATGAATTTATGACTATTGACCAACTCACGGCCCCCTACTCATGTCTAATCATGTATTTCAAGTATGATCAAGTATGTTATGTTTTAATTGGCCATGAACTTCATGAATAATTTACGATTACGATATGAGCCTCATGTGCATGTTTTTGGGAGCAGTGTCTAGCACCAAATAGACTCCGCGTTCAGGTAAATCCTGTGGTCTAAAAACACATGCCACTGTAGGTATATACATATATTTTTGGCTCCCTGTGATATCACATCATACATGACCCTTGCCTGGCAAGCCTGGGATGATCCTGTCCACTTGCGCGAAATAGTGGGGAATCATATAAGCTCTACATGATAGTGTCGATTAAGATAAGTCCTCCCATTATTCCTCATGATTTATGCATGGTTATCTTTATGTTACTCTGGCTCAAGTTATGTTTTATAAGGTTTCTCTTATGACTATGATTATGATTGGATTATGAATGGTTTGAAAATCTTGAGCCCTCATGCTTATATTATGATATTTACTTCATGTTCATGCTGTCCTACTCTTATGAACTCTTATATATTTTAACTATCTATTTTTACTTACCTTGCATACTTCATACATTCCAAGTACTGACTGCATACTCTATGCTATATCGTTTCATGATACAGATCCGAGGATCAGTCTCAGCCGCATCATTAGTCCTACTTCCACTTAGGCCTATTCTAGCTAGTGTTGGTGATTCCACATCCTTCGAGGACATTCAGTTATCCATTGTTATGTTATTTCAGTTTCAGACTTTTATCGAGCTAGTTGGGGATGCTGTCCCATCAGCTCATCAGTTATGATAGAGTTTTTTCAAACAATATGTCGAAGGATAAGCTTGTCAGTGTTGATTCGATTTTAGATTTTTAGTATCCAGAATTCACCTCAACTCAACGGGTATATAGAAATTGCCCTGTTACAGTGCTTCAGAAAGTCACCTCAGCAGATTTACTAGAGCTAGCCATGATCTATTTTGATGTTATCTTTGTCATGGATTGGTACATGCATGTTATGCATAATTAAGTTGTAGAACCCGTGCGGTAGAGTTTTGATTTTCAGGTGAGCTAGTCCTAGAGTGGAAGGGTAGTTCAGTTGTACCTATACGTCACTTTATTTCCTGCCTTAAGTCCAGAAAGATGATCTCTAAAGGTTTTGTGTACCATCTAGTTAGGGTTAAGGGTGCTATGTCTGAAACCCTGGCTATCCAGTCAGTTCCCGTGGTGTGTGAATATCTAGAAGTATTTCCAAATGATTTACCGAGAATTCCTCCCAAAAGGGAGATCGATTTTTGTATTGACCTTCTCTTCAATACGCAACCTATATCTATTTCTCCTTACAGAATGGCTCCAGTTGAGCTAAAGGAGTTGAAGGAGCAGTTGAAATACATCTTAGACAAGGGTTTCATCAGACCTACAAAATCCCCATAGGGTACACCAATTCTCTTTGTCCGAGAGAAGGATTTCCCTTCGGATGTGCATTGATTACCGGAAGTTAAACAAGGTCACAGTCAAGAATAGGTATCCTCTCCATAGAATTGATGACTTGTTTGACCAACTTCAGGGTTCCAAGTATTTTTCAACGATAGACCTCAGATTCAGATATCATCAACTCAGTGTTAGAGAGAGTGACATCCCGAAGATAGCCTTCAAGACTCGGTATGGTCGCTATGAGTTTGTAGTTATGTATTTTGGACTAACGAATGCTCCTGCAGCTTTTATAGATTTGATGAAAAGGGTGTTCAAGACATATTTGGACCTATTCGTGATTGTGCTCATAGATGACATTCTCATATACTCTCGTAGCAAAGAGGAGCATGCTGCTCATTTGAGGGTGGTACTAGAGGCTCTTAAGGATCGCCAGCTATAAACTAAATTCAGCAAGTGTGAGTTTTGTTTAAATTCAGTAGCATTCTTGGGTCATGCAGTGTCAAGTGAGGGCATACAAGTGGAATCTAAAAAGATGGAAGATGTGAAGAATTGGCCTAGACTAATGAGTCTCTCAGATATCAGGAGTTTCTTGGGATTAGCTGGTTACTATAGGAGGTTTGTGGAAGGATTTTCATCCATTGCAGCACCGTTGACTAAGTTGACCCAGATGCAAGTGAAGTTTCGATGGTCGGAGGCTTGTGAGAAGAGCTTCCAAGAGTTAAAGATTCGACTGACCTCAGCACCTGTGTTGACCCTACTTGAGGGTACCAATGGGTTTGTGGTATATTCTGACGTCTCAAGGATCAGCCTTGGTTGTGTGTTAATGCAGCATGGTAAGGTCATAGCCTATGCTTCCATGTAGCTGAAAGTTCATGAGAAGAACTATCCAACTCACAACCTCGAGTTGGCGATGGTAGTATTTGCCTTGATGATTTGGAGACACTATCTGTACGGGGTGCATATGGATGTTTTTACGGACCACAAAAGTCTACAGTACGTGTTCACCTTGGAGGATCTAAATCTACATCAAAGGAGGTGGTTGGAGCTTCTAAAGGATTACGATATGAGTGTCCTTTATCATCCAGGAAAGGCTAATGTCGTGGCAGACGCTCTTAGTAGGATTTCTATGGAGAGTATGACCCATGTAGATGAGGAGAGGAAGGATTTAGTGAAGGATGTGCATAGGCTTGCACGACTAGGAGTTCGTCTTGTTGACTCGATGGATGGTGGGGTCATTGTTCAAAATGGATCAGAATCTTCCTTGGTGACCGAAGTCAAGGCTAGGTAAGACGAGCATCCTATTTTGGTAAAGCTTAAGGAGGCAGTTCAGAATTAGAAGGTGGAGGTTTTACCCTAAGGAGGAGAAGGTGTACTACGATATTACAATCGTTTGTGTAATCCAGGTGTCGATGACTTAAGGGAGTGGATGTTGCAAGAGGCTCGTGGTTCGACATATTCTATACATCAAGGTGCCACCAAGATGTACTGTGACCTACGGGAAGTCTATTGGTGGAATGACATGAAGAAGGACATAACAGAGTTTATGACAAGGTGTCTGAATTGTCAACAAGTGAAAGTTGAGCATCAAAGACCTGAAGGTGTGCTTCAAGACATTAGTATTCCTACTTGAAAGTGCGAGGAAATCAATATGGACTTTATTACAGGGTTGCCTCATACTCGCCGACAGTATGATTCTATTTGGGTTGTCATAGATAGGTTGACTAAAGCAGCTCATTTCCTACTAGTCAAAACTACTGAGGATTATGCTAAATTGTGTATGCGGGAGCTAGTTCAATTGCATGGAGTGCCCTTGTCCATCATATTAGATAGAGGTGCTCCATTTACCTCCCATTTTTGGAGATCGTTTCAGAAGGGACTTAGTACTTAGGTCAAGCTTAGCACAATATTTCACCCGCAAACAGATGGTCAGGATGAACAGACCATTTAGACTCTTGACAAGGGTAGTTGGGATGATCATTTGCCTCTCATTGAGTTTGCATATAACAACAGTTACCATTCTAGCATCCAGATGTCTCCATTCGAGGCTCTTTATGGGTAGAGATGTAGATCGCCTATTGGTTGATTTGAAGTTGATGAAGCTACGTTGATAGGACTAGATTTAGTCCATGAGGCTATGAAGAAAGTTCATCTTATAAGGGAAAGGTTGATAATAGCTTAGAGTTATCAAAAGTCCTATGTGGATGTGAGGAGGAGAGAACTTGAGTTCAAGATTGATGATTGGGTATTTCTAAAGGTACCTCCCATGAAGGAAGTGATGAGATTAGGTTAGAAAGGGAAACTCAGTACCCGTTATGTTGGCCTGTACCAAATTGTGAGACATGTTGTAAAGGTGGCTTATGAGTTGGAGTTGCCCTCAGAATTGGCTTCAGTGCATCTAGTTTTCCCTGTATCCTTTTGAAAAAGTGTATGGGTGATCCGACTTTGGTTGTTCTGGTGGAGAGTGTAGGAGTGAAGGATAGCCTCATCTATGAAGAGGTTCCAATTGAAATATTTGATCATCAGGTTCGGAAGTTGAGAAATAAGGAAATAGCTTCAGTAAAGGTTTTGTTGAGGAATCAACATGTTGAGGGAGCTATGTGGGAAGCCAAAGCAGATATGATGGCTAAATACCCACATCTATTCCCTTTCGGTTCAGTTTCAATTTGAGGTACCAGTTTCCTCCTTAGTACTCTATTCAGTCTCATGTTTAGTTCATGTGCCCCAGTTTATTTCATGTTAATGTAAGTGTAATTAATGAATTCAGTTCAGTCATGTATTCCAGTCCGGAGTTAGTCACTTCGTCAGTTTTTAGCTTTAGATGTTTAGTATTTGGAATGACGGGGTTTTCCCCAATGATTCAGTATGTTTACCCCACATTCAACGACGAATGTTCCCAAGGGGGAGATATCACAATACCCCGGTAGTGCCTAAAACTAGACTCGAGAATTTAAAATGAGAAACAACAGAAAATGTGAGATTTGACTCAGAAATACTTATGGTACGAGTCGTTGGAAGGTGTAATAGCCTGTGGAAATCACCCGTTGTTAGATTCTGCAGTAGGAGATTCAGTGGTAACGGGTCCAAGGATGACCCTTTGGTTGATGTAATGGATTGTGGGTTGAAGTCGTTGTTCGTCCTTATGGTGCTAGAGTGGGATGGTATGAGTCGTGGTACGACTCCTTGTAAGGAACAATGGGTTGTGGTAAGTGCTCGTGAGGAGGTACAGTGAAAATTATCCCAGATGAAACGGATGGGTCCAACAACCCATGGTTGGGAGGCACGATCCATTGGTTGACTCGTGGTGGGATTTTCAGAAATTTTACATGTGGATTTAGTGGTGACGACGAGAGGACACAATGGGTCATTGTGTCGAGTAACGACCCGTTCTGTCGAGTTGTTTTCACAAGTCCAGAGAACTGAAGAGATGCTGGGAAGGAAGTAACATATGGAAACCACAAGTCGTGGTATCAAAGGACGACTCGTGGTATTGGTCGTGGTCACTGGTAGTGTTAAATTTCCAGACTTTTTATTAAGGGTATTTTCGTAATTCTTAAGCTCTAAAGTCCTAAACTATTTCATTTTAAGCTCTGTTAGAAGGGTTTTAAGAGTGCTAAACCTATTCTAAACCTTACCTTTACATGAATGTCTTCCTTGGAGATCAAGCTTGAGAAATTCTCCAATCTTCTCCAATTCCCTCTGGGTTTTCAAAGAGGAGTGTAAATCAGATTTATCTAGGTATATAGGGCTATGAATGAGAATTCCTTTCAACTCTCATGCTCACAATTCTTCTCAATTTCATGAATTTAAATTCTAGATTCAAGTTCATGATCTTATAGGGTTTATTCCAAATTTTGTGAAATTCTCTATGATCTATCTATGGTTCAATTCCCTTTATGTATCAAATCATGTTTTAAGATCTATTTTGATGATTAATTCAAGTTCCAAATTTTAATTAAATTTTTCCCAATTATGCATCCTTCATGAAAAGTCAAGTTATGATTCTATTATTATTTTGATCTTATTAAGCCTACATTATAATTTATGATTCATATTATGATTTCTCTTCAAGTAGTCTTCATGGATTTATGAATATCAAGTATATGTATTTTCACAAGTATGCATGTTCTTTATGATTTATGAATTTATGACTATTGGCCGACTCACAGACCCTTACTCATGGCTAATTATGTATTTCAAGTATGATCAAGTATGTAATGTTTTAATTGGCCATGAACTTCATGAATGATTCACGATTATGATATGAGGCTCATGTGCATGTTTTTGGGAGCAGTGTCTAGCACCGAGTGGATCCGGCGTTCAAGTAAACCTTGTGGTCTTAGAACTACGTGGCACTGTAGGTATATACATATATTTTTGGATCCCCTACGATATCATATCATACACGTCCCTTGCCAGGCAAGCCTGGGACAGTCCTGTCCACTTGGGCGAAATAGTGAGACATCGTGTAAGCTCTATCATGATGGTGTCGGTTAAGACGAGCCCTCCCATTGTTTCTCATGATTTATGCATGGTTATGCTTATGTTACTCTGGCTCAAGTTATATTTTATAAGGTTTCTCTTATGATTATTATTATGATTAGATTATGAATGGTTTGAAAATCTTGAGCCTTCATGTTTATATTATGATATTTACTTCATGTTCATGTTGTCCTACTCTTATGAACTCTTATGTATTTTAACTTTCCATTTTTAGTTACCTTGCATACTCAGTACATTCCAAGTACTGACCTCATACTCTATGCTATATCATTTCATGATACAGGTCCGAGGGATCAATCTTAGCCACATCTTTAGTCCTACTTTCCCCGCAGGCCTGTTCTAGCCGGCGTTGGTGAGTCCTCGTCCTTCAAAGACATTCAGTTATTCATTGTTATGTTATTTCAGTTTCAGAATTTTGTCGAGCTAGTTGGAGATGCTATCCTATTAGCTCATCAGTTATGATAGAGGCTTTTCAGACAATATGATGAAGGATCAGTTTGTTAGTGTTGATTCGATTTTAGATTATTATGTATGTCGACTTCCGCTTAAGTATGTTTTATTATTTTAGTTTCTGCTTGATGTATGTTCTTAGCTGCTATGCTCATGCCATGGATCAACTTGGATCCTCTCGGGGTTCGTTGTCCCGTGTCTCTAGTCAGGCTTATGTTCAGGTCATGAAACCTTCCGTTGCTATAGGGAGAGGTTTATGGACTCAGAGAAAAATGAAATCAAATTTTGAGTCAAGGGTGAAGAGGTGAACTTTTGATCTTGTAAGGGGATGAAGTTACCTAGAGCTTATGAAAATATCTCTGTGGTTAATGTGCTTGATGAAGAGGGAAAGGAAAATAAGACCAAACTACTAGTATCTAAGTGAGATGTAAGTTCTTCAGCAACAATGATAAAGAGCCAGCGATCATCTTAGCCCTATTGACTGACAAGGAGGCAAAAATGAAAATAGGCTATTGAAACGATATCAAGATACTGTGGTTAGAGGAAAGCATGGAGAAAAGTCCTATTTGAGGACTGTTTGAGACTTAGACTAGAGCAATGATCTAGTAACTTACGCCGTGCCACTATGTTAAATCAACCACTACTTGGAAGGTAACCCATATTTGCCATACATGGATGTGATATACATGTCGTATCATGATGTTAAATTAAGTTTTTTCCCTGGGAGACAACTCAAGTTTTAACTTTTATAGTTTGAATGTTTTTTATTATTTTGATTCTCTTTCACTTTTTACATATGTTGTTATATAGGACTAGTAAAAAAGAGGAATGAGAAATAGGAATGTAAAATAGGGAACTGAACAAAAGTGAAAATTGACTTAGGGAGGTTCACTTATAGGTAGTGAAACACATTTTAAGAATCATAAGTTCACCAAATATCTTGTGTCTCAGAAAGCCCTCAATGTCAATCCATATACAGGCTTTAAAATCCATTTACGGATTGTATGTTTTCATGTACCTGAGGAGGGGTCAAAAATTAGTTATTAGAAAAGGGGTGAAACTAAACCCATCCATTTACAATCTTTTACAATCTTCATACAACCCGTATATGAAAGAAAAGGGACATTGATAAAATTTTTGAAGTGTAGGTACGTCCATATATGTGGGTCATAAATGAGTTTCACGGTCCAATTGATGTACGTACATCCTTTCATGCAACTATAGCTCATGTATGCAAACCATTGGTTGTAAATGGATTCTACAATACCACAAATGGATGTAAATCACCACTTACTATGCCCCCCATTTGTTCCATTTATAGACCATAGGAGGGATCGTAAATCCCAACCAATGGCCATAGACTGGACTATAAAAAGAAGAATGTTATAAGTGCTTGACTCTTCTCTGTCACTCTCTCATTTAAAATTTCTTAACTCCCTCTTTTCTCCCTAAACTTTAATTTGCACTCCTTCAATCCCTCATAATTACCTCTATAATCTAGTGTGCGCGAGCGTGCGCACACACACTTTCTTACTCACCATTCCCCTCTCTACACATCATATGCACACATACACACACATAAAGAGTAATAAATTGATGCCCCCTGCTCTCATTCTTACACCAAAAACACAACTTCAAGATATAAAAAGCTTAAACTTCTTCATGTAATGCTTTTTATATTGATTCAAAATGAGGGTGGTGACTATTCCCTACCCGCTATGAGATTGCGGGGCCTAAATTATAGGGATTATAATCCAAGAATACATATTTGACATATGGGTGAAAGCCTTACTTCTTTTTTGGGGTATTGGTGCTTGCTTACAGTATGGGTAACTTGCTAAAGGGATAGGAATATTGATATGAATGTCTATGTGCAAAAGTTTGGGCCAAAATTCTTGAAAATCAATGAGCTTGTGGGGAAGATGACTTTTGCAGACTGAATATTCCATATACGGGTCATAAAAGTGGTATCGCCACTTAAAATTAGGTCGGTGGATATTTTATCAACTTTTTAGTTTTCACGTTCGTGGGTCAATATAAATATTTTTTGTAGGATTTTTATGTAAGAATAGTGTTTAAATTTTATAAAATATCGTGTATGAACATAATAGAGCATAGAATACTCTCTATTTTTCTTGTTCTTGTGAAGTTTACAATACAATCTTGGATTCTTTTCTACATTGTTCTTGAGTAAGTAATTATTAATTCTTCATCATCTCCATATTTGGTTTACTACAAAATGATAGTTAAATCTTCTACTAAGGTTGTGGACCTAATACGGATATAGTATTCACAACATTTTTATGATTGCATGACTTTGGGGTTTTAGGGTGTCAGGTTATTTCTCAATTTCATTATTTGTTAGTAGTTCCAAATATTAACCTATGCTTTATTACCCTAGTTTTCTTGGGAAAAGTGGATTAGAGTTCGATAAAAATAATTAGCAATAACTTGGAGTGTTAACTCGTATATAATGGATTTTCTTATGGACAAATTAAATTTACTTGGAATATATTGACTGCTCTTATTCAATAAATCTTATGTATTTGGGAAAATCATAAAGAAATAAATTGTTCAACTCTTAGAAAAGATTGAGTGATGATATAGAGATCAAGTACATATTTGTACAACCCAGTTATTGTATTTTCATGACAACCTAGAATACACATTTCATAAAAAAAGAAAAAGGAAAAACCTTAGTTGTTTATGTATAATCATTTCACAATCACATTAATTCAATAATTTTATTAGTTAATTCAAAATCAATTCTATCTACATTCACAGAATATAAAATAGATCACCACTTAAGTATTTATTCGATTAGTAGCTTTTCATGCCTATTTCCTATGGAATTCGATCCTACATTTATTAGGTTACTATATTTGAATATGAATAATTTACATCATCTCATAGGAGTAATTTTGAGAATGTCATTGGTCTTTGTGGTTGTTTATTAATACCATAATACATCGGGTAATTCCTCCAACCATTTCCCCTTATATTACTTTAGTAGTTTCTTTACACTTTGAATCAAGATCTTATTGGTTCAGTCAATATGACCATTAGAATTAGGATGGTATGGAAATAAAGTAATTCATTTTTATCTTCAATTCCTTCAAAATTATTGTCTCTTCTCGAGCATGGACCTCAGGCCGCAACATGGGACCTAGACCACGGATGGCTCCAAGCTAACTCATGGAACATACATCACATATTCTTGAGTATAAACTAAGAAAAAGGGAATGATGAACATAGCATAAGCGGATGTTTGAAGATCATAAAGCATAAGCGTAGACAACAAGTGAACAACGCTGAACAATCTATATATAGCTATATGAAAAACCTCTAATCATACAATAAGCTGATGGAACAACATCCCCCAACTAGCTCAAACAAAATCAAAAAATTGAAAGACAAAAACAAAAGAAACATATGCCAAAATGGATATCCTCGGACCATGGGGACTCACCATCTGGAACCGGACTTATCCGAAGCGGGATAAAAACTAACGTCGGAGCAAAGACTGATCACCCAATCCTATATAATGAGACGATATAGCATAGAGTATGATGCCAGTACTTTGAATTAACTGAATATGTAGGTTAAGTAAAACATGCTAGTAAAATGATAGTCCAAAATAATAAGGATAAAGCAAGCTAATACATAAGAGTAAGAACAACATGCGAAAAACATGATCATGAAATAGTCATAAACATGAGTTATTCATCATAAGCTGAAACATAATGAGCCAAGGTTTCGAAAGTAAAATCATATAGTTTAACATGTTTGAAAACATGAGTAAAAGATCTTAACCTGATCAGTAGGTCAACCATACTATAATACATAGTACCAAAAATTCTATACATGAATAACTTAAAACATGAGGAAAAGTGGGAGATTCTCGTAACCGGCACCATCTGAATGAGGAAATGATGCCCAACTATCTCGCTCAAGTTACCATTCAAAGACTTGAAGTCAGTAAATAGAGATGAAATTGGAAATTAAGAGTTGGAGACTTGAATTCATTAGATAGAGATGAAATTGGGCACGAGGGTGGAGGAAATTCCCCATTCATGACCCCATATGACTGGGCTTGGTGAAATTCTTGCTAGGGTTTGATATTCAAATGTTTTGGAGAAGAGGGAGGACCATGATGCTTGAGCACTTGAGAGGATTGATCTTCAACTTAGAGGTGTTAGGAGTAGAATGAGGGTTATGAATGAATAACACCCTAGAATATACTCTCTTAGGAGCTTAAAATGACTTAGTTTAGGAGTTAAGAACATAGAAAATATGGAAATACCCTTAATGAATCGACTTCAAAAATCATCCGAAAGACTCGATGGGTCACATAACGACCCGTTAGGACACATGATGGGTCGTCAAGTTCCATCCGTGACCACTAGACAAATTTCCAACTTTCTAGTTCTTTTCTTGACGTCTCCACTTAACAATTCGTCATGAAACCTAATGGATCACTTAACTAATCATCAAGACTCCTTGAAACACAAATTTTATCAACTTTTTGCACTTAATGGATCACTTAACGGGTCGCTTGACGGTTCGTGATGTGACCTGGTGCAGGTTTTCCTATTTTCTTCATTTCGTGCCTCGTGTCTGTCTTAGAGACTTTTGGGGTGTTACATTATCTCCCTCTTGGGTACATTCATCCTCGAATGTAGATTAAGAAGATTAGAAGGATAGGGATGGAACTACAATCCCAAAACTTAGGGATGGAGCTACAATCCCAAAACTGAACCACTATAGCTAAAAACTAATGGAGTGACTGACTCCGAACTAAAATACATGAATTAATTTAATTCATGAAACACACATGCGTACTATGACATAAAAAAAAATAAGAGATATGAACTTGACATAAAAACTGAATAGAGTACCAAGGAGGAAACTGGTACTTATGCTGGAACTGAGCTGGAAGGGAAAAGATGCAGGTATCTAGCCATCATATCTGCTTCCACTTCCCATGTAGCTCCTTCAAAACCATCACTGAAGCTACCTCCTTGTTCCTCAACTTTCGAACCTGATGATCAAGGATCTCAATCGGAACCTCCTCATAGGTAACACTATCCTTCACAAAAATGCTTTTAACCGGAACAACTAAAGCTAAATCCCCAATGCACTTCTTCAACAAGGACACATGAAAAATTCGATGTACCGAAGCTAACTCTGCTTGTAGCTCCAACTTATAAGCCATCTTGCCAACTCGCATCAGAATCCTATAAGGACCAACATATCAAGGACTAAGCTTCTTTTCCGAACCTTATCACTCCCTTAATAGGAGACACCTTCATAAACACCCAATCATCGACCACCAACTCAAGCTCTCTCCGCCTAACATCCACACAAGATTTCTTACGGCTCTGAGTTATTTTTAGCCTTCCTCTAATAAACTTAACCTTTTCCATAACCTCATGGACTGAATCTGGCCCTATCAATGTAGACTCACCTACCTCAAACCATCCGATAGGTGATCTACATCTCCGACCACGAAGAACCTAAAATGGAGCCATCTAAATACTATAGGGGTAACTGTTGTTGTAGGAAAACTCAATGAGAGGAAAGTGATCATCCCAACTACCCTTAAAATCAATCTCACACACTCTCTACATGTCCTTAAGAGTCTAAATGGTCCGCTCAGCCTGACCATCTGTCTGCGGGTGAAAAGCTATGCTAAGCTTCACTTGAGTACCAAGACCCTTCAGAAGCGATCTCCAACACTGATAGGTGAACTAAGTACTCTTATCTGATATGATAGACAATTGAACCCCATGCAACTGAAATAACTCCCGAATGTAAAGTATAGCATAATCCTCGGCAGGATCCATAATATTGACTGGTAAGAAGATGTGCTGGTTTGGTCAACCTATCTACAATCACCCATATAGAGTCATACTGTCGGTGCATATAAGGAAAACTTTTAATGAAGTCCATATTGATCTCTTCCCACTTCCAAGTAGGAATACTAATGTCTTTACCTGTTGGCAATTCAGACACTTAGCCAAAAATTCTGCTATGTCCTTCTTCATATCATTCTACCAATAGACTTCCCCATATATCATAGTACATCTATGTGGCACCTGGATAGATAGAGTACCAAGAGCCATGAGCCTCTCTTAACATCCATTTTATAAAGTCATCCACACTTGGAACACATAATTGGCCCTGATATCAAAGTACACCATCTCCCCCTTGGGAGAAAACCTCCACTTTTTGATTCGGAACTGTTTCCTTCAACTTCACTAAAATAGGATCCTCATCTTGCCTTTCATTAACTTCTATCACCAATGAAGATTTCGACCCATTATGTATAATAACACCCCATCTGTCGAATCTGTAAGGCGAACCCCCAACCGTGTGAGGCGATGGAAATCCTTCACCAACTCTTTCCTCCCATCCTCAACCTGGAACACACTCTCCATGGACAGCCTACTAAGAGTATCCACCACTACATTGGCATTGCCCCAATGGTAAAGGACACGCATGTCATAATCCGTAAGAAGCTCAAGATATCTCCTTTGCCCCAAATTCAGATCCTTCTGGGTAAACACATACTGAAGACTCTTGTGGTCTGTGAACACATCCAAATGCACCCCATACAAATAGTAACTCCATCAAGGAAAATAATGCCGCTGCTAACTCAAGGTCATGCATTGGATATTTCTCCTCATGAGTCCTAAGTTGTCTCAAGGCATACGCAATGACCTTCCTATGATAAATCAAACATCCCAGCCTATACCCCTCACCTGAGCTCCTATTGAGACTGAAGTTTGAATCTAACGGCATACTTCAACTAAGTTCAAGCCAAACTTGGCTAGAGCTCTTGCAACCTAGAGTTGTCTCCCTTATCATGAGCATCACCATAAGCTCGAGCTCCAATCAAGGAGTGACTACTCACACTATACTATGGTCTACTTATATGTTATCACATCATTCAAGCCTATCACTTATGATTATCTCATGGCTCCCTAGCCTAGGTTAAAGCCTGCACTTCATGAACTCCCTCCTTCAGGGCATCTAAGGAATAAGTTGGAATTCATCCCAATCGTACATGATATAACATCATTTCTACCATGGGTGCACACACATAGGGGCATTAGGGTAAGGAAATCATACGTGCGAATTGTTCAAGACATTAAGCTGAGCATATACATGATATAACGTGATCTTATGAGCCACTAAAGCATATCCTAAATACCGAGTTCATAGAGCTGAGCATATTGTGAGACATAAGTCTTCATACATAACGAGTTTCATAAAATGAAGCTGAGATTTATGGAATCACGAAGTAAGATTGGGATCTCAATATGAAGCAGTTACTTCTCATTTTAGGAATCATAATATGGGTACACGTAAGGGGTTCTTAGAACTTATATATGGACATAACATGTTTACGTACAACATGAGTAGAGTGTCATATCGACTAAAATACGTGGAAATACCTAATAAGCATGGATCGATCTCCCATGGTTACCATCTATGAAGCTTTCACACTAGGAAACTAAAGACTCGACTTAATTCTTCAACCAATAATCTCCTCCCCTTAGCTTATAAAGTCATCACTCTAAGGCTCTGGACCTCTTCTTAAGGCTAGACCGAAAATCACTAATTCTTTACTACTCATCTGACTCTAAGGTTACCTCTGAAGGATTTATACTTCTTTTGTTATATCCCTCCATTCATTCAATCCCCTACCTATTCAACATAATACACTAAATAAAACTCATACTAGGACATCTAAAGGAGTCACTTACTTTATACTATAGATATTGGGCCAAACAACATGCAAGGATAAACACAAAAATCTCATAATGTTCCTATGACTATTCTTAGAGTTGTCCGCCATCTGTACTAGACGATGTGCCCTGCTGAGGTGGACGGGCTATTAGAGATACTGAAGAGGTGGTTAGGGCTCTACCTTCAACCCTCTTGGTTGTTGGGCAATCTCTGAGTTTATGGCCTGACTTTCCACACCAAAAGTAGGAAGCTAAACCAGCTATGTACTCTCTTAGGTGGTTTTTCCACATATCTTGCAAACTGGATATGTAAGCTTTCTGGACATGCTCCCCAGAATCTTAGATCCTGGTGCCTTATCCCTTTGCTCCCCTTCAAATTTGGGAGGTGGAACACTGGCTGATGAGGGTGTTGGAGCTAAAGACTTTTGATAGAACTTTGAGCGATTCCCACCACCTAATGTTCGCTGAGAAAACTCTAAGTTATTGGTCCTAGATCTTTTATTCTCCCTTTCCCTTTCCTTATACTTCTTGTCCACCTTCGGATGGAGGAACTTAGGCGGATTCATTCTAGATAAGTCTTGAACCCTTCTAGCTACCATCTCCAAATTAGAATTCACAGTTGCGATTTCCTATTGGTTAAGCTGAATGGTCATGGCCTGCATAAATGTTCTAAAGGCAGCCTTGAGCTCCACATCAATAACTTGCCCACTCCAAGGGCCTATCGGAGTTGGTGGGGCTGACTGATTTCTATTACCATTTCTTCTTCTATTGACTTAGCAAGCAGACATATTTCTACAAATGCTAATAGCACGAGTTAGAGGAAAAGAGAGAGTTGAAGTTCATCACATTACATAGATCATGAAAGAAGGGAAGTTTTCTAAAACATCTAGTAGCCTCTTCTTCATAAGTGTGGTGCGCTTCACACCCATGCAAAGGACTCTACTTAACGTGGATTTTAGACACCTTGGACATACCTAAACTTGATGCTCTAATACCATTTTTTCTCGACCCGATAATGGACCTCGGGCTACAACACGGGACCTAGAACACGACTGACTCCAAGCTAACACATGGCACATACATCACATATTCTTGAGTATAAACTAAGTGGAAGGGAATTATGAACATAACATAAGTGGAAGTTTGAAGATCATAAAGCATAGGCATAGACAATAAGTCAACAATGCTGAACCATCTATACATAGATGTCTGAAAAGCCTCTAATCATACGATGAGCTGATGGGACAACACCCCTTACTAACTCTGCCGAAATATGAAAATTGAAAGTCATAAATGAACGAAACATATGACAAAATGGATGTCCTCGGACCATGTGGATGCTCCAATTAGAATTTGATTGATCAAAAGTGGGAGTGAAACTAACGTTGGGGCTGTGACTGCTCACCCCAACCTATATCATAAGAAGATATAACATAGAGTATGTGGTCAGTACTTTAAATATATTTAGTATTTAGGTTAAGTAGACCATGCTAGCAAAACAATAGTATGAAATCATGAGTATAAAGCAAGCAAAGACATAAGAGTAAGGCAACATGCTAAAATTATGATCGTGAGATAGTCATAAACATGAGTTATTCATCATAAATTGAAACATAATGACCCATGGTTTTGAATGTAAACTCATATAGTTTAACATGTTTGAAAACATGAGTAAAATCTCTTAACATGATCAATGGGTCAATCATACTATAAAACATGGTATCATAAATTCTTTACATGAATAACTTAAACATAAGGAACAGAGGGAGATTCTCGTAACTAACACCATCATGAATGAGCACATGATGCCCAACTATCTTGCTCAAGTTGGTAGAGCCGTCCAAAGCCTTTCTAGGGTAAAGAACGATAAAGGTTTAATATCACTCGTGAGCCCCATCGAGCGAGGCAACACTCTCTTACGAGGCCCCAAACATGAATATATACCTACTGTGGCACGTAGCTTTGAGACCTGGGTTCCCGGAACCTCTGGCCTTCTCGATGCTAAATACTACTCCCAAAACATGTACATCACTCATAGTCATAATCATGAATACATGCTTAGGTTTGCATGGACTAGTTAGAAACCATGAAAATCATAAACTTACTTGATATTTGTGAACTATCCATGGAAACAATGTCGAATATCGGCCATGATACATAAGCTTTAGGTTCATAAAAATTATAAATAATTGAGTAAAACCACCATAACTTGTAAATTATAGGTTCATAAGAGATACTTGTACAAATCATGCATTCATAAGCATAAAACATGGATTAAATTATAAGAGAATTAAATTCATAGAAGATCATGAGATATTTTATTAAAATTTGGTTTAACCTTAGGATTTCATAAAATCATTCTTGGAGACTTGAAGTCATTAGATAGTGATGAAATTGTGCATGATAGTAGAGGAAATCCCCTATTCATGACCCCACATAACTGGGCTTGACGAAATTCTTTCTAGAATTTGATGCCCAAGAGATTGAAGAAGAGAGAGGACTTGATGCTTGAGGGCTTGAGAGGATTGATCTTCAACTTAAAGGTGTTAGGAGTAGAATGAGGGTCAGGAATGAATAAAACCCTAGATATACCCTCTTAGGAGCTTGAAACAACTTAATTTAGGAGTTAAGAACATCAGAAATATGAAAATACCCTTATTAACTCGGCTTCAAAAATCATCCCGAAAGACTTTATTGGGTCATATAACGACCTGTTAGGACAAATTTCGGGTCATCAAGTGCCATCCTTGACTAGTAGATAGATTATCAACTTTTTGATCTTTTCTTAACGCCTCCACTTAATGATTCGTCATGACACTTAATAGATCACTTAACCGGTTATCAAAACTCCCTGAAACACAAGTTTTCTCCAACTTTTTTCACCTAAGGGGTCACCTAATGACCCGTCAAGTGACTTGACGGGTCACTTGATGGTTCGTCATGTGACCTAGTGCAGGTTTTTCTGTTTCCTTCATTTCTTTCCTCAATTCTGATCTTAGAAACTTTTGGGCTATTATATTTTGTTACCTTGGAATTGATAAATGAGGCCCATTGTTATATGCAATCTCTTTTGGGACCCCAAATCGATATATGTTGTTATTATAGATAAAGTTTATCACATCTTATTCTCAAATATTTCTAAAAGAACTTACTTTAACCCACTTTAATAAATAGTAAGTCAAAACAAATAGAAATTTTACCTAACTTGGAGCATGAGGTAATGGTCCAACTATGTCTAACCTCTATTTCATAAATAGACATAGTGAAATAACTGAATAGAGGAGCTCAACCGATTGATGCACCATCTGAGTGTAACATTGGCGTTTTTCGCATTTTAAAATACAGGTATTTGTATCTACTTCCATCTAGGACCAATAGTATTCAACCCTCATAAACTTTAGGGTTAATGATTCATCACCAGAGTGATTTCCATAACTACTTTCATGTACATGTGTTATTACATAATTTCCCCCTGGTCCTAGACATATCTCTATGGGATCATTGAAGGCTTTGTTGTACAATTTCCGCCTGACCAAGAAATATCCTATTGCTTTTGGTCTTGAGGGCCCATAAAGCTCTTTGTCCTCGAGAAAGTGCCATTCCATAAATAGTTCATTATGTCATTACGCCAATTGCAAGTCAACTAGGTTGAATTTACGTCAATTTGACCCAAGATAAGGTTTGAGTGGAGAAAATGCACTAATAAACCTATGCCAAACTGAGCTACATCAGTCAAGGATTAGAGATTCACCAATGCATCAACTTCAACATTTTCTTCTCTAAGGATCTGAGTCACTATCCAATCCTTAAACTAGGATAGAAGGTTCTTGACTTTTTCTAAATATCTTTTGCATGCACTCCTCCTTAAAATCTTACACCCAATGATTTGATTAACATCCAGATGGGGGTCACTTTTTAGCTCCACATTTCAAACATAAGTTCTCTGGCTAGTTCCATAACTACAATCACAACCTCATACGTAGCTTTATTGTTAGCTGAGAAAACACATTTTATAGACTTCCTAAATATTTCTCTAAAGGGAGTATTAAGAACTATGCAACATTAAACATGGTGATTTTGGAGGATCTATTCTTGTATAAGGCCAAACCCTTAGCATAACTCTGGAAGCTATTATTGCTTCCTTTTTAGCCTATGGTAGGATACCCTAATTGAATCCAATCATGAAATCAACTAATACTTATGACTTGGTTATAGTTTGGATCTAATAAGTTATATCTTATTCACTATGTTCAACTATCCAGTTGGTGAGCCGTGTTGAGAGTTCTGACATTTGGAGGATACTCCACAACGGGAGAGTTGTGACTACAAAAATAGGATGCCATTGAAAGTATAGCCTATTTTTTCAAGAAATAGTTATAAGGTATAAGGCTAGTCTTTCTAAATGTGGATATCTAGCCTCTACATCTAAAACTGCTTTACTTATAGAACGAATTGTAGGTTTCATACCTTTTTCCTCTAGGACCAAGACTCCACTTACATAACTTTAGCGACAGCTATGTACAACAGAAATTGCTCCATATTTCTTGGCTTTTCCAATGAAGGAGGGCTTAATAAGTAACTATTGCGATCTCCTAACGCTTGTTGACGCTACGGAGTCCAATCAATGTTGGCCTTCTTCTTCATAAGTAAGAAGAATCAGATACACCTCTCCAAAGATCTTAATATGAAACTCCCTAAAGCAGCTAGCTGGCTAGTAAATCTCCGCACTTCTTTTGTGCCCTTGAGTATGTTTGGAATTTCCTCTATGGCTTTGATCTTATAGCAGTTCACCTATATTCTTCTATTTGAAATGAGAAAACTAAGAAAATTTACATGAACTTCAATAGAAACTACACTTCACTATATGTAACTTCTCATTGTACTTCTAGAGAATGTAAAAGGTATCCCACCAATGTTTTATGTGATCTTCTTGAAAGGATTTTGTGAGCATATCATCTATATAAACTTATATTAACTCTTGTATTTTCTTTTTGAACATTTAATTTAGCAATTTTTGATAAGTTGAAAAATTTTTGTGCTCGAATGATATCATATTGTAGCAATATGTCACATACTATGTGATAAATGAGGTATTCCCTTAATCCTCCATGTATATCCTAACTTGGTTATAGTCCCAATATGTATCATAAAATTGAGCAATTCATGTCACACCTCTGTATCTACTAATTGATCGATCTATGATAGAAAGATTGAACTAAGTCATTTGGGAATGCTTTTTTCAAGTCCTTAAACTCTATGCAAATCCTAAACTTGTTGTTCTTTTTGTGCATCCCTACAACATATCTATCTGATTAAAGTAACTGAATTTTCAGATTGACCCTAACAAATAAAAATACAATTCTCCCCTCAAATATGAATACTAGATTGGAGTTTTACAAAGCCCCTTATCGGATTTTAACCGATGACTTACGTCTTTTATTTAGAAATTTGGTTTACTCATTCTTGATGAAATTATTGATTTTTGGAGCATTGGATCGCTTCCTTTGCTTTATGGAAAAATAATTTAAGTCCATTTTGAGCTTATGAGTTACCCTTTCTGCTAGGATACTAATATGTCAGGAATTTATGACACATCTTTGCATCATTTCATAGAATTTTTCATGTATTTAGGAGGTAGATTAACTGAAAACTAAAACGAGAGGACTTAAAGCTAGAAATTTGTCTAAGAGATGAGTCAAAAGACGGAGTGTCTATCTGAAAGATGGTCCACATGTTCAGCCATCTATCCCAAGCCAATGCTTTCAAAAACCATCTTGAAGAGGTCCTTGATCAGTGGATTGAAGGAAGGACCGTCTTTCCAGAAGACTATCCATCAATTGAAGGACAAACCCACTAGGAGGCAGAAGGAAACTTTAAACAACGAAGCCAAAGATGGACCATCTTTCTAGAAGATGGTCTGTTGATCAAAGGATGGAAAGTTGATTGACAAAGGTTGAATTTAATCAATGGGGCAAAGGACGATCCGTGCTTCCAGAGAATGGTCCATCCCTGCACACCTGGAACCTTTGAGTTTAAATTATTTTGGGCTTTTTAAGACATAGTATAAATAAATTTTTCTTCTTTTTTTTCAGAGAGCTTTTAGCCATTATTTTAAGTAGAGATTTGAGATAGTAGAACACTTTACATTTTATCCATAGCATAGTAGATCTGAGGTTTAGTTTGTTGTTTTGAAGATTCAAGTTCATAAATTTAAGATCTCTTCTACAATTCGCAATTTCATTGGTGATAATGTGTTACTTACTTCCTCTTCTTCTTCTTGCTATGGGTAACTAAATCCAAATCTAGAGTTTTTGAACCTGATGGGTTGTGAACCCTAATGATCTCAATTTGGTTAAATTGATTATGGGCTTAAGAACATTTGATTGATTTTTGCTTTGTAGTATGTGAATTATGATGAAAGTCATCCAATCCTGCCAAATTACCTTTTTGAGGCTTGAAAGAGAAAATCTAGGTTGGGTTAGTATCGACCAATAATAACTTAAGGCATAATCCTTATTTAATAGATTCTCCTAGACATAGGCTAAATTCAAACTGGCAACAAGCAATTGGGTAGAAGGGAGTTTTCTCCAATTTGAAAAAATTAGAGTAGATTGAGGCCTATGGTGCTATTAAAATATATCTATGGGTTGTCTAAGTTTTTGCTTGCATTTTCAATCATAGACCATTCTTTAATTTATCCATATTGGGTGATTTAGGGGGATCAACTCATAATTGGGGTCACTTCCTTAGAATTTCCATAAATTGATTTCGACCTTAACAATTTGCTTTCAATAGTTAGTAGTTTAAATTTACTCAATCTTATGTTTTATTAAACAGTTAGATTTATATCACATCAAAAAAATTTACAATGTAGTTGAGCAGAGTGTGACTGTCTACTCTTCGCCATCACTCTAAGACTAGCTAGAGAAGTAAGAAAGCAAGAAATAAAACCAACTATACATTCTATACAAATCAACTAAGGATAATTGTTTAATAGGTTTAATAGGTTCCTCCATCTTAATCTCTTGCTACCTCAGATATGAATGTGTTACACAATTACTTTTGATATCTGCTCTGCACAAGGTCTTTGATGCTAAAATATGATGTTGTTCTTACCCTCCACACCACTGGAATCACCATGGAAAATACACAACAAGTATGTTCTATTGCACCTGACCTCTGCTTAGCCAGTGAATAAATCAATTGCAATTCTGTTTCCCATTGCTGGACTCCTCTATGACGTCCTATCCACATAAGTAATCTCTGCCATAAACCTCTAGTATTAGAATAATCAAAGAAAAGATGATGAATGGTCTCCATGGAACCTGCACAGAAAGAACATTCAGGTGGTACATGGATGCCAAACTTTAGGAGCCTATCAACAGTGGCAAGTCTTTGCTACATAGCTAGCCAAAGGATAAATTTGTATCTAGGATGAATTCCCTTTTGCAATACCAAGAATTTCCATTCTACTCTAGGATACTGAGGCATTAGCTTAAGATACATTTTCTAGATAGAGAACTTAGGTCCTGCCTGAATACTCTACACTATAGTCGTCCCATTGTGACCTTGCAATATTAACTCCCTAGACTCAAATATCTTTCTTATAACCCAAGAAGAATTCTTAGGGATAAGAACAGTTTATGACCTATATTTGATGTAGTAGTTGTGCACCGATAGGATCCATAGACAGTCCTCCTTCCTAGCAATATCCCACAGATGTTTTAGTATAGTTGCCTTATTCCATAAGCAAAGGTTGATGACATTTAGACCACCCGCTACCACAATTTTGCATATATTGTCCCAGGAAAACAAGTGCTTTCCTGGATATAGTAATGGACCCTGTCCACACAAATGTTCAGCAAACTTGTTTAATGGCCTTATTATATTTTTTGGAATTAGAAATATTTGTGCCCAATATCCTTGCACACCAAAGAGGACAACTTTGACAAGCTACATTCTTCCAGCATATGACAGTAGTTTTGCAGACCAACAAGTAATTTTAGTTGTAATTTTCTCAATGAGAGGTAAATAGTGGTTTATATTGAGTTTCCTTGCATCTAGGGGAATTCCCAGATACCTAAAAGGCAATGAACTCTCTACAAATCCCAACTCAGTTAGGAAAAACTGCTTTGTGTGTTCAGGAACCGTTGCAACATAGAGTGAACTTTTCTCGAGATTTGCTTATAGACTAGTGACATTCGCGAATTTTGAGAAAGCTACTTTTAAAAGTTGAATAGAGATCAAGTCTACTCTACAGTACATTAAAAGGTCATCAACAAAGAAAATATGAGTGTTCTTCAATTTCCTACATCTAGGATGGAAGTTGAAATCTCCATTGTCGGCAAGTGTATTCAGTTCTCTTCCCAAATATTCCATAGCTAGAACAAATAGGTAAGGGGACATAGGATCCCCTTACCTAGTACCTCTCTTAGCTATGAATGGCCTGGTGAGACCCCATTCGGTAACAGAGAGTATGAAATAGTAGACACATATACCATGATCCAGTTTATATATTTTGCAGGAAACCTTAAGGCAATCAATAATTGATGTAAGAATCTACAATCCAGAGTGTTATATTCTTTCCTCAAATCAACTTTCATAACACATCTAAGAGACACCCCTTTCCTGTTATAGCCCTTGGAGATCTCATGGCTAAACAGAATGTTATTCACTATATTTCTCCCCTTAATGAATGCAGATTGAGCTTTCCTAACTAATATTGGAAAAACTGGCTTCAGCATTCTAGTGGTAACTTTAGCTATTATCTTTTATATGTTGAGCAATAAGCAGTATGTCTATAGTCCTGTAATTTTGAAAGGGAGGGGATCTTTGGTATCGAAGTGATAACAGTAGTATTAATAGTAGCCAGCATGTTACCAATCTGGAAGAACTGTTTTGTAACCATAAACACATCCTCTTTAACTATATCCCATTTCTTTGTAAAGAACTAAATGCGAAATCCATCAATCCCAGGAGCTTTCTCTATAGGCATGTCTCTTATGGCCTACATGATTTCATCATCAGTGACATCCTGGATCAGGTCTCTTTGTTGTGCAATAGTGAGACACCTTCCTCTCCTCACTATAATAGTGTTAAGACAAGGTATTTCCTTGGCACAATCACTTATTAGACCTATAAAAGCAGTAATAAATTCCTACACCACCTGCCTTGGATCAATAAGATGTACCCCATCCTTATTGACTATAGACTAGATAGCATTTTGATTAGCTCGAGTATTCTACTAAGCATGAAAATATTTGGTATTAGCATCCCCACATTCAATCTAAGTAGCTCTAGCTTTTTGTCCTAGGTCTTGCTCCTCTATATTGTTCCACTTCTCAATATCCAACAATAAAAGCTTCTCCTCTTCAAACAATTCTTGTCTAAGTAGCTGCCCCTGAATTTGTTATGAGGCCATGTAAGCATTTATATTCCTCAATTTCAGCTTCAAATGTTTCAATTTCCTCCTCCCTCCTTCCATAGTTTGCTCCTTTGCTTGTATCCACACATCCTGCAGAGTAGACTGGAAGTCAGGATGCTCCATCACATTAGAATAGAATCTGTAAGGCCTAGGATGTAACCAAGTATGCTGTCTACATTCTATGAGTATTGGAGAGTGGTCTGACACCATTTAATTAAGATATTCAACTCCCACATGCCCATACTGCTGCAACTAGTTGAAGTTTCCCACTGTCCAATCAATCTTGCTATAAACTCTATGCTAGTTATCTTTCTTATTACACCAAGTATAATGCCACCCTGTGGCTCTAAGAGGTGTGACATGCATAGTATCAATAATACCCTGGAACCTTTGCACTTCAGTGGAGCTCACCAATGAGCCAATTCGATCATCAGAATTCAAAACACTGTCAAAATCACCACTCAGCAGCCAAGGCCAATTTGCAGACATATCTATCTGTACTAACTCATTCCATAACATCTCTATTGCTCCATAATGATTCCTAGCATATACTACTGGAGATATATAGGGGCTTGCTGACCAGGGTCGTCTATGTTACAATGAATATACTACTCCTTCACATCAACAAGTCTTTAAATGAGCCTTCCATATAAACCATATCCTACCATTATATATTGCACTGTAATAATGACAAAATTTCCATCCATTAGCTATCCTTTTGAGTATATTTTGAGATTTCCCCTCTTTTCCTCCAGTCTTTAAACAGCCAAACACATCAAGCTTATATTTCAGTATAAAGTTCTTCACTTCATTCTTTTTGTGCGACTGATTAAGACCTATAATATTCCATGTAGAGATTATGATAGTGGAGATAATGGTATAAAGCTGCCAACACTATTATTCACTTTATCCCTATCCTCCTCCAGACGATTCATTGAGCACACAATTTGATTAGGTTGATCCTATCTACTCTCATCATCTCTACATACTCCCTATTTTCAGTCTGCTGATCATCTATTCCAGTACCAGCCTGAATATTTACATAAGCAGGTATACTGCTCTCAGCTTCCACTACATCATTCACCAGTTGTGCTACCATCACTAGGTTGGTTGTCTTTGGAATACATATCTGCTTAGGCACCTTCCTTAATCACTTCTTTGGACCTACCTCATTACCTTTATCAATAGCATTTCCCCCATTTTGATTCTGATACGAACACTCCTTATCCTCATGACCATACAGAAGGCATTCATTGCAAAATTTTGGCCTTCAATCATACACAGTGCGTTGAATCCAAGGACCAGTAAGGGTTTCATGTTGGATTTCATCAACCAGTACTTGACAAACTGTAATAACCCTAATTTAATAAAGGGCTATTTAATAATTATGCAATAAAAGAAAAGAAAAATAATAATTTAAAATAATTTATAATAATAATAACAAAAATAATAAAGGCCACAACCCAATTGAACTAGAAAAATAAAACACTATTTCTTCTGGAAAAAAAAAAGAGAAACGAATCAGGAAAAAAATATTCTAACATAGAAAGGAAAAACAAACGCAGAAGAAAAGGGAAGAAAGGAAGAGAAAAGAGAAGAAAAGAGGCGAGAAAAATAAGGATTTTCGATCCAAAGAATAAAGTAATGATCCTAATCTTTTTCTTGAGCTTATCACGCAATGATAAGAAAGTTTATAGGATAGAAAATGCAGAAATTTTGAAGAATTGAGAAAGTTTAGCCCTAGAGTTCTTCAATCTAAATCATCAATTTGAAAGGGCAAACGTTATCAAAATTTGATTTTGATTAATGTTCTGGAATCCTCTTATCAAGGAGAATATTTTGGTGGTCATAGTTCGGGAATTCTGCCCCCTTGACCAGAGTTAAATTTTTTGGTCAAACCTTTGACCGCGAATTTGACTTTTGTTAAAAACTAAGAAAACTTCTACCAAAGGGTTTTTGACTATTCTAAACCCATTTTTGTGTATCTTGAGGTGATCTGGAGATTCGAGAGCATAAATTTGAAATATTGGAAAGTGTTCTTGAGTTGTAAATTCAAGGTAAGTGAGACGTTAAGCTTTGGTGCTTGCTTTTTAAACCTGTTTTTTTTTTTTAATTATGTTTTGCCTGCCAGGTCCATGTGTTGGGACAAGTGTATACTTGGCAGAATCGGTGGTCTTTCACCAACCGCATATATGTTACTTTCAGAAAAATATGTCTTTAAGGAAAATTATCTCATAATTGATTTATGTTGTGGTGTGGTCTCATACCATGGCGTTGGGGCATTGGATATCCTTCTTTCGCTGCCGTTATATAGTTACTAGGGGAATACATGCGCTACCTTAGCATGTTAGGGGCCTTGTACTTGCCACCGTAGTATATTATTGGGGCATTATATATGTTGTCGAGGGCTAGTCGGGGTGTTAGGTCGATCACTTTCACTATCGTTTGACAAGTCCTGAGTGTGAGTTGCCTTGAGATATATATCTATATATATAGTGATCTTGTTGAACATTTGTTTGGACTTTACTGAGTTTTATATTTTGGAAATATGTTGTTGTGCATATTATTTTTTTATGCTTGTTGTGGTTGCATGTTCTAACACTTGATCCGGGAGTATTAAAGTGGTGGGTCGAGGATCTTACTGAGTTATATTTATATATATCTCACTCCTTATTTGCATGTCTACACAGATTCTGTTACGGGAGGTGAGACTAGTGACTGACGAGTCTGTTCGCGTAGATTCTGTTGCTGAGGTGAGCCTTCACATCAATTCGTGGAGGCTGTCATTTAAGATTTATCTACTCTTTATATATGTTTTCTTTTCTTGGGGTTCGCATGCCCGACAACTAAACTCATGTAACTCTAGTAGATGCTCCATGGTCTTAGTGTGGGATTTGGACTAGAGATACACTACTTAAATGGTCGTGTGCTTTCTTATAAACGGAGACTTGATTTTGGTTGGATAATCATTTCATTTTTATGACTATTGATGTGTTTGGAGTTGCATATATTGTATTTCAATACTTATAAAAAAAGGTTAAGTGTTTGGAAAAATAGGTTCGCCTGGCGATGGTGTTGGCGGGTTCCAGTCACGTCTAGGGGGTATTTTGGTATGTGACAGAAACATCAACCTCAATAAGCACACGTGGATACGATATCTTTTCAACTGTGGCTATAAATATATTAGTGTATCAACCGGCCTCCTTACAACACTGGATACATTTCTAAGAGTCTCCTTCGACCAGTAAATCACCGGTAACCCAGGAAAACTGACCCATAGTGGGACTACACTCTGTACTTCCTGCGTGAAATCAAAGATCAAAATCCATTGCTTAAGAATTATAGGTCGATTATAATAGTAGAAAGGCCATGCATTCTGAACCATTGTCTTATCCGTAAGATTCTGGAATTTGAAGATATAGTACCTATCATCTTGTACCAGAACCTTGGGTTCAAGTACAAAGTCCCAGACCCTATTTACATAGGCCTCCATGTTCTTAAGAGATGGCAATTCGCCCACCATGTATCCTATCATTCTCACTTAAGATGACCACTTCAATACCTCAAGCTTAGTGCCTTAGTGAAATGTCAAAGAGCAGACAAGTGATTATGCCTGACTCAAACCAAAAAAAACACATGACTAATTTCCTTTGAGACAATCAACATCCATCTATCATAGGGAAGAGTCACTATTCTACGACGACAACAAAAAATGGAAATTTTTGAAAATTTTTACTTTAAAAATAAACCAAACAAACTCATCTACTAGAGATGAACATATTATGCAACATCACAAGGCATCATCCAGGTTATCGATCCCCTCAATACGATCTATTTCAAAACATAACCTAATAAATAATAGAGCTACTACCATAGGGAATGACACTATACTACGGCCTAATACAAATATAGCAAACAAAGAGCAAAAAGAAAATATTTCCTCCACCCCACACTTAAACAGTACACTGTCCTCAGTGCACACATAATTATATCAAATAGATAGAGAAAAGCACCGTGGCCTCATCATCATCTAGTGGCTCCTCAAAAGCTGGTCTCGCTCTACATATCTACGTAGCACTCTCAATGAGTAGGTATCTATCCTACAGGGTTGCCATCTCATCAGTTGTGGTAGGCCGGCCTCCGATCATCAACTACAAGTCAAGCTTTTCAAATATACGACCTCTATAACTATCATCTCTGGCCTGATGATCAGCTACGACGAAAGGTGGAGTTGTGAAAGTGATGGGATCCTTTACCTTCATGACATCCATCATCTTGCCTGCTAAGGGCCTTGCCTGGGGTAAGTAAAGGTCTGCCTCGTCCTCCTCAATGCCCGCCTCTCTAGAAAATTGAGCCAAGATACTGCCATAACAGTATTTCCACCTGCAGTTGTCCCTCGATCTCCTTATATTTCCTCTAGGCACTGCACCAAAATTGAGTGGTAGTCCTTTCATCAACATGTATACTAACACAATCACCTATGTAGTGATGTTTGTTATGTCTATCCTAGGGAGAAGCAGGACACAAACAATCTTCACCCACACTTTTGCCTCCTTATTCATGTAGGAGAACGGGATTGTGCAGTGAGTGCCATTATGGACCCTTGCCTAGTGGGCAGATGAATGTCAGCACAAAGAGTATGGCGGATGTCTCTATATGGAGGTTTCTCTAGCGGAATGAAGTACTCAGATGGGTTTACAAGGGGTGTACCGAGGAAGGTATTGAATGTTTTTATAGTGAATTGAACCACTTGACCCCATATTTTGACTTTAGTGCTCTCCCAACAAGAAGTGTCCCAATTTGCACAAAATTCCCTCACCAATTGAGCTTGCACTCCTCCGGCTCAGCAAACATGTAGGCTAATCCCAACTCACAGACCTTATCTCGAATGTTAGGGAGCTCAAGTGCAAGGTGGCCTTCACCAATCCAATTCTCAGGAGCATATTTGACCCTTTTTTGTGTGTTGAACTATGATTCTCCATGAGGCTCCACTGCTCTTTCTCCAAACCTCCTATCACTGACTCCCTTAGCAAATGAAATCGATCCTTTTGTGCCTTTTTGGAGCCACTTTAGACCCTTTCAAGCTACCTCTATCTCCTTTCCTTTGTTAGCACTTGATTTCATGACACCATCCAAAAAAAAACAAGAACATCACAAGATTAGTTCGTGAACGAAATAGTTAGCTAATTAGGTGTAACAAGTGCAAAGTGACCCCACACTTAATTCGCTAGCATACTTATGAGAAATTTTCAAATAGGGTACTCAAGACTTCCCCCATTATCATCCCAAGTCTCAACTTTCAAATTGTTCACTAACTCCACATTACACAAAGTCCATAAATTATTTTTACATCTCTCCTCTACTTTTTTTCAAGAATCTCTCACTTTGGCCATCCCTTTCACCTTCCCTCCTTTAATTCATCATTCATGTAATCCACATATGGAAGTAACTACATTCAAATTCAATCAACAATCAACATGAAATTTACTATAATCCATAATTAATTACATGAATTTTTAACAACTCAAGATTCTTCACATTCAAGACTTTAAGAACTAAGTACTTTCTCTTTCTGCAATCAATGTTCTACCCACCAAAATCATGAAATTCAAATCATCAACCCCTTCATCCGCACAACATCAAATCACTACATTTAACCAAAAATAAGAAACCCAACATGGATAGCACATTATCATGGAAGAATTTAAGAGAAAAAAGCTAATGAAACCCATATTATAAAATTAAAGGTTTTCATCAACAATGGTGACTTTGGGTCTTTAACATAGGGAAGAAGGGTAGGGGGTCATGCTTTTCATATTAAATAACCAAGAGAGAAGAGAATTACTTACTTGAGTTGAAGAGAAAATCTTCTCCAAACTTCTTGGAGAAGACAACAATGGGGGAATAGGAGAGGGAAAGTTATAGCCCTTTTGAGAGAGAGAGAGAGAGAGAGAGAGTTTTATTTGCTTTTTATTTTGACTTTTAGTGAGAGGGGATGAATGGGAAATTAAAATAAAGGTGTAGGGCATCATATTTTGATAATTTCAAGGTCCTTGGGCCAACTTTGGCCCATTGGACCAAAATAATTTTGGACAAACCCACCCTAGCACGGTGCGCCAGTCATCACACCACACAATTAGAACTTTTTTCTTTGTGGACAGGGGATGGCGCGGTGCGCCACCCATAGAACCAACCTGAATTTTTTTTTCTTTCTAGAGTTAGCACCTGGTGCCCCATGCCAGATATCTCGCCCCAGACTTAAACTTTTTTCAGCTCATGTTCCCCACTCTTTTTGCCTCAAAAGCCCCTGGACATCTCCGCAAAACCAAAAATGTTAGAAATATGGGTTGACTCCCACCAAGCGCCTTAGTTATAGTCATAGCATTCATAGGTTACCTCCCGTGCAATGCCTGATTTAATGTTGCGGCACGATAAAAGTCACTCTTACTCCTTCATCCAAGTGAGACAGTTAGGATCACCTGTTCAACTTGATAATTTCTCATGCAGCACATGTTGCTCAACTATTTGCTTACACCCTTCAGGCTCTATCATTGGCTTCACTGTGAAATTCTCATAATGAGGTGGCCACCTTGTCGCTCCAAACACCTCAAAAACTGCCTTGTCATCATCCACAGTCATCGACATCTTACCTGCCTTCACCTTTATTACCGCGTCTGTGGTGGCTAGGAATCCTCTCTCTAGGATGAAAGGAACTGCTGCATCTGCTTCGTAATCCAGAATTTTGAAGTCCATCAGTAAAATGAAAGGTCCAACCTTAATCAAGACATCCTCTATGATTTTATCAGGATAAGTAAGAGACTTGTTGGCAGGCTGCAAAGTTACTATGGTCGGACGTGGTTCACCTAAGCCCAAGGTTCCGAAAAAGGATGCAGGCATCAAATTAATGCTTGCACCAAAGTCACACAATGCAGAACCTACTTCACTGTTTCCAATCACCACTAGAACGGTGAAGCTCTAGGGGTCTTTTAACTTCTTTGGAATTTTGTTCTGCACCCAAGAACTGCACTCTTCCATGAGAGTCATAATTTCAAACTTCGTTAGCCTCCTCTTATTGGCCACAATATTTTCTAGATACTTGGCTTACTTCAGAACATCCTACAAAAGCTCCACTAATAGAAGGTTAAAATATACCTATTTCAACACATCAAGAAACATATGGCAGGCTGGGTCCTCCTTCTGCTTCTTAAATCTTTCTGGGAAAGGAGGGGGTGGTCTGGTTTCTACCAACTTTGGCTTTGAGTTGCATGACTCAGCAACCTCCTTTCGGATGTCACAACCTTCTCTTCCTTAGTATTTTTTCTCTCTGGTGATCACATCACCCATCTCTTTACCACTATTCAAAGAGATTGCGTTCATATTATCCTTGGGGTTCTTCTTGGTGTTACTCGAAAGTGCCCCTTGTGGTCTATTGGGCTGCTGAAAGGGACAATTTCCCCATCTATCGCTCCATCTCATGGATGGATTTCTACATCTCATTAACCACCTGAGTTTGTTGTACCATCCACAACTTCATTATTTCATTAAGTGAGCTGCCAGGCTGCTGTCCCTAAGGCCTTAGATAGGTGTTAGGGGGCCTTTGGATATTTTGGTTCCTTCCTCATGAGGGATTGGCTGTGTTCTTGTACCCTTGATTGCATATATTACCTACAAAACCTCTACTTTGACCTTGTTATCCCACAAAATATATAGATTCTGGGTTTAGTGGAGAACCCGAATAAGCGTGGCCTTCTCAACACACCTTACATGATTGTGGTAGAGTCTGGACCTGATTGACCTACTTAAGCTGACTTCCTTCTGATGTGGTCACAAGCTTGCTAATCATATTCACCAGCTGACTTATATCTGCTCAGATTGCCGCCACACCATCTACCTCGAGCTTTCCTAGCACCTTGGCTGCTGTGAATCCTCTACTTGAATCTTGATAGTCTTGACTCCCCACTGACATGAGGTTCAAAAGAGCTTCTATCTCATCATAACTCTAGAACAAAATTTGTCCCTATGAGGTAGAATCGAGCAAGATCTTTTACTCCGACTTCAGCCCTTCTATAAAGTTATGCCCGATAATCTCCTTCAACTACATGAGGTGCATGCGATCTCCCAAATAGCCCTTGTACTGTTCCCAAGCCCGAGCCAAGGTGTCACTATCTCTCTACGAAAAATTACAGATCTTCCCTCTCAACTCTTTCGTCCTCCTTGAAGAGCAGAACCTATTAATGAATTTGTTTGAATGAATCTCCCAAGTAGTAATGGAACATGCTAGCTCATTTTGAAGCCACTCCTTGGCCTTACCAATCAATGAGAATGGAAACAACTTGAGGTTTACATACTCATCTGACACGTTCTGATAGTAAAAGTTCTTACTCAGCTCCACAAACATCATCAGATGCCTATAAAGTTCCTCGTGCGTTTATAGTTGATATTGGCAAGTGTTTTGGACCAACTGCACATTCCCTTCCTTCAACTCAAATTTCCTAGTGATAGCTAGCTTGATGGTCCCTTTAGAAGCATTCTCCAAGTTCGGCCTAGCAAAATTCAACACTGGAACACTCTCTAAGTTGTTTCCCTATGCTTATTCATTATTCTCCATAGTTAACCTTCGAAAGGTTCTCTCAATTTCAGGATCAAAAGAAGCCAAAAGTGGTTCGTGCCTTCAAGTATTTGGCATATACTAAGCGCGCAACACTTGTAAACTTCACAAACACAAACAAAAAAATAAAATACATAATAGAGAAATAAGAATCCTAACCTACAAATGGTCAATCAATCTTTAAGTCCCTGGGAACGGTGCCAAAAACTTGATATCACCAAGTGCACGCAAGAGCATGCGGTTGTCAAATAATATAGGAAAGTGAAGACCCAAATATCGATCTTTCAGAAACTTGTCAGATCAATCGTTTAAGGTTACTTCTTTATTTTTCTATTCTAACAAACATAGATAGAATGGTGAATGGTTTGAAGAATCAAACTACTAAAAACATGAAATGTAAAATTAGCTAAAGAACTAAGATTGTTGCAAACATGTTTGTACTTAAAATGATGATGAAAATCAAGGGAATTGGCACTTTCATTTTAGGTTGATTTTTTGAGACGTGATTATGCTAGATTAATTCTTCCTAAGGTTGCTAGTTGCAAGTTACTATCCCATTTCTTTCCACTCTCCGAGCATCCAAGAACTATCTCATGCAACATAATGTCTATATCCCTATGGTCGCAGGAGAAACATGAAACGACAGTTTTTCCTATTTGTATTTCAACTAAATAAGGTTAAAGGGTATATCTCTATCCTAAAGAACAAGTTCAAACCTTCAACCAATGGGCCAAAGGATCTTCGAATTCCTATTTTACATTTACTTTTAACCCTTTCAGTTCTCTTTTCCAACTTCAACCAAAAGCCAACAGATTTACTCACAAGGTGATCAGCCTAGTGAATAAGCAATTAAAACAAGTAAATATAAACAACCTTTAATGAAGATTCAAAACTAGCATTAATCAGTCTTTCAAACATCAACCATCAACTATGGCCAAAACCCTAGATAGGGTGTTAAGCCACTCATAGACAAGCAAAAAATCAAAGATGCAATCATCCTTTGAAATCAAAATGATAAAGAAAAGAAGAAACCTAAGTAGGAATTTGCCTCTCCTCCAAAAACTGTGTTTACAACCTTCTATGATCAAATAATATGATGAATGATATGCTAAACATGCCCTATATATTGTATTTATAAGTGATCCTTCAAATGACTCTTTTGCCCTGATGTATTTAGCTTTAAAATCAACAAAAAAATCTATTTAGGATGTGTCTCGCATGCTGCCCCTCCATAGCCCCAAGTTTGGGCCAATTTTTTCTCTAAAGTATAGCTCCGGGCGCCCCACTCCAGCCATAGCACTAAGGTGATAGCGAAATTTCTTCACTTCTAAACACCTTTGGCACCCCACTCCATCCGTACCACCAGAGTGTTAGTCAAATTTCAGAGCTTTAAGACCCTTCTGGCGCCCCACTCACTCCGTAGAACCAGAATGTTGAAAAATTTTTCTAAGTCTGGAATGCTTCTGAGGCTCCACGCCATCCATCTCACCAAGGTGTTAGTCAAATTTTCATCTTCAAAGCTAGGGGCCTGGACCTCCACGCCATCCATAGCACAAACTTTGGTGCATATTTCTTTGAAGTACAAGTGTTGGTGCGCCTCGCCAGCTATTGCCCCAGGCCAACTTTCGCAAACTCTTCTTCTTTACACCTCGAGTGATTTTTAAGTCCTTTTCCTTGGTTTCCAACTTAAAACATCTAGAAACATTCATTATCTCACAAGACACATGAAAACATGAATCCATAAACTTCATAAGAATTATGAAATCAAAAAAAGGATAAATATGGTAAAAACATGGAAAATAGGCATAAGAATATGCCCAACGTCACCTATCAACGCCAATTCCCAACTCTGCACATGCTGTTGGATATCTTCTTCTTCAATTCGAACAGTCACCACTCCATCCTTAGAAACCAGTGGAATATACTCTAGGGTTTTGTCCCCATGGCAATTTTGTAAGCCCGCAGGTTAGGCATGTTGGATAGGTTGTGTAGAAGTACTCTCAACAGTGAACTGTAATTTCTTCTTAGCCTCTACCTTACCTTTAGTAGTTTGAAGTATAAACTTCTCCTCCTAGTTGCTAGTCTCCTCCTTCTCCTATTGAAGACGTGAGGGAAGGAAACTACCAAACGTTAACGGTGGTAGTACCTGAGGTATTCCAATATCAAGTGTGACGATTGTGCTCTCTGATAATGGTTGTCTCTTTCTCCATCGCGCCACATCCATACTCAGCCCAAATTAATAGCTTGCTAATTTGCACCTGTAGAGCATTTGATACGCCTTATAATGCACCTGTCCTCCTAATTTACTAAATCTTAATTTGAAAAGTCTTTAAAAACTACAAAACTATATTAACTAATACTAGATAAAGTGGGCTTAATGTAGTCCTATAGATTCAACCCCAACACCACATTGGGCTCTATATTTGCTTCGACTATTTACACTACCAAAAAATTGGAGTGGATATGAGCAGTATGAAATATTATGGTTCCGTTACTAGGGACTACAATATAAGACCTATCAGTTTTGTTTGCTTTCTTAGAACACGACAATCAAGTTTGCTATGCAAGCGTTATTGTTCCATCAGAAGTGAATGCTACGTCTTTCAAGATAGATGGTAGAATTTATATCATGCTAAAAGCGGAGGGGCAGTTTCGCAATGATCTTGGGCAGATTTATATGCACAAGTGATACTCAAACGTATCAATTTTACCTTGTTTGTTTTGCAATGTGTATATAATATCATGTAATTGGTAATAAAATGCGAATTTATACTAACCAACATGATTAGCATTTGTTTTGCAGGTAAATGTGATTTTTAGGAGCTAAAATGCATGTTGGAACTATGTCGGAGTTGGACTTGGATGCGAGCGTGGAAAAGACCTTGGAATGCACATTTTATTGGGGCTCCGCGATGGAGCCGTGCCACGCTACCATCGCGGTAGCACACTGCCTGAACAAGAATTAAAATGGCAATTTCCAGTGTGCCTTCGTATCAGCTCTGTGGCACGGAGAGAGGCCTCCGCGTTGGCCTCCGTGCCACGTTGAGGCTAATTTATCGGACCCTGAAATTCCAGTGAAGGTCCACGTCCACGCCGTGTCACGGAGGCAGTGCTCCGCGTTGGCCTCCGTGACACGTTGCTTGTTATTCCGGGAAAAATTTTCCACTAGTATAAATAACACACTTAGGTTTATTTTAAGTAGTTTTTAGTTTTGAGACTGAGTTCAGAAGTGGAGAGCAAGGACGTGGGTTAGGAGCAGTTGAGGAACGAAAAAGCTAAGGGATTTCTTCTCTTCTTTTCTTCTTTCTATCAATTGTACATATGATTTACACTCATTTTAGGATGATCAATCCACAAATGAGTGGCTAATTCTCTTCCTTGCTGAGGTTTTGAACATGTGTAATGAATTTTGATTATAATTGATATGGTTTTCTTCTTATTCTTTCATGTTGTTCTATTAATTCTTGTTCTTACTGCATTAGTGATTGGCCAACATTAATGTGCATCTAAAAAGTCCAATTTCACTTGAGAGAGCAAGAAATTGGAAAGTTGTGAATTAATAGGGTATTGTTCTTAACTTGATTTGGGAAAATTGGGTTTTGATGTGCTTTCCTGATAGAAATATACTTGAAAGCCGTATTAGTCAATTTAGGAACCGGAATTGTAGTGCTAGGTCATAAATTGTATTTGATCACAGAAATGTAGACGGATGGTTTATGATTCTAAAGTGAAATTAAATACGAAAGTTTTAATTTCTAGGCGAATGTTCTTGGCTAGCAATATGAAGAAGAGATTAACCAAATTATCATGATTATCAAGTTCATTACTTGTTCTTAACCTTGGCATGTTCATATCCATTGTCTGAATTCACAGTAAATAGTTGTTATTAATTTTAGTATATATAGTTTAGAAACAAAAACTCAAGTAACTGTTGGTTACATTGTCGTTAGCATAATTAGAAGTGAAATAGGAATATAGTAAACTAGGCAACTTTACATATCTTGAGCCTCCTTGGATCGATACTTGGCTACTTAGCCACTTTATTACTTGTTTGACCACGTGCACTTGCGTGTCGGTTTATAATATATAATACCAATCGGAATAGCACCGAACAAGTTTTTGGCGCCGTTGCCGGGGAGGCTAGGCGATTTGTTAAATTGTGTTTAGTGTAAATTTACTGTATTTTTATTTTTATTTTCTTAAGTGTTAACAACTTGGTCTTAGACTGTATTTTGCAGAGTTTGTTTCTGTGAACACTGGCAAGGGACAAAGAGCTGGTGGAATCGTACTTAGAGCCTGAACGTGAATTTCATAGTCAACGTAGAGAAGCTCTACGAAAGAAGCTGCAGTTGCTTAAACAGTCTATGATGGAGCAACAAAATCCACCAGTTGTGAGGGCAGTGTTAGTGCCCGATGAAGCAGCAGCAAGGTCAGTTCGCGAGGTGGCAATCCCACACGCCAACAATGTACATTCTAGCATCCGCAAACCAGAGCCTAGAGGGAGGTTTGAATTAAAGCAGAATATGGTGCAACTCTTGCACACAAGCGGGCAATTTACCGGTCTCCCTCATGAAGATCCACAACAACATCTCCAAAACTTTTTGGAGATAAGTGACACTTATATACCCGCTGGAGTGTCACCTGATTATGTTCGGCTCACCTTATTTCCATTTTCCTTACTTGGTAAAGCCAAGAGGTGGTTAAAAGCTGAACCACCCAATTCTATATCAACGTGGGATGATCTTGCACAGAAGTTTTTGATCAGATTTTTCCCTTCTGGTAAAATAGCCAGACTTAGAAGTCAAATTCTAAGTTTTAAACAGAGGGAAGGAGAAAATCTATATCAATCCTGGGAAAGATTTAAATCCATGTTGCGGGACTGTCCTCATCATCATCAGTCCAATGAGGTGTTGGTACACACATTTATTGAGGGTTTGGAACCCCACACTAAAATTCTGTTAGATTCAGTAGCTGGAGGGCAAGCGCTGGAAAAGACTTACGAGGAGCTGTACACTTTGCTCAACCGAATTTCACAAGGCAATCCAGAATGGAATGCAGATTCTTCAAGAGGTGGAGCAAGGAAAGCAGCGGGAGTGCTTGAAGTGGATGGGTTTACAGCTATCGCTGCACAGATAGCTACTTTGCAAAATCAGTTAAACAACCACTTCAGCAATATGAATTTGAATCAGCCTTCAGCTTCGGTCAATGCAGTTCAACAGATGTGGTGTGAAGTGTGTGGTAGTAGTGAGCATTCAGCTGAATGCTGTGGTGTAAATCCTGATTCTGTTAACTTTGTGGGCAATGCACAGAGAAATCAGCAGCAGTTTGGTAGTGGCTACAACTCAAATTGGAGGAACCATCCGAATTTTTCGTGGGGTAGCAACAACCAACAAGGCCAAAGCTCAGGGCAGGGTATGCACAGAAACCAAGGAGGGCAACAAAATTATCAAGCTCAATTCAGAAATCACAATGCCCCTCCTCCACCACCATCACCTACCATTGAGGAGATGTTCAAAACCATGATCGCTAATCAGGCACAATTGCAGGCTGACTATGTTAAATTGGCAGCCGAAGTGAAGAATAATCAGTTGGCGACCAAGGCTCTTGAATATCAGTTTGGGCAATTTGCTAGTGCCCAAAATACTAGACCCAGAGGAGGACTACCTAGCGTCACGGATCCTAATCCGAAGCAGGTAAATGCAGTGACCACGAGGAGTGGTTTACAGTTGAAGGAGGTGGAACCGGAAAGACCGCCTCAAAAGTCAGGAGCAGCAGATGTTGAGGGAGAGCAAATCTCAGATAAGGGGAAGACTAAAGAAGCTGAACCAGAAAGGCCTCCACCCCCGTTCCCTCAACGACTTAAGAAACACAAGGAGGAGGCGTGTTTCCAGAAATTCATGGAGGTACTTAAACAGGTACATGTTAACTTACCTCTTGTTGATGTCTTGCAGGGAGTGCCAAAATATGCGAAATATATTAAAGACATCGTGGCTACCAAAAGTCGTTTGACTGAGTATGCCACGGTAGCTTTAACGGAGGAATGCATTTCCCCTATTCAGAATAGGTTGCCCACAAAACTGAAAGACCCTGGAAGTTTTACTATCCAGCTTACGATTGGGCAAAGTATCCGAGCTCGTGGATTATGCGACTTGGGGGCAAGCATAAATCTGATGCCATCTTCGGTGTTTAGAAAGTTAGGTCTAGGGAGCCCTAGACCTACAACGGTAATCTTGTAGCTAGCAGACAGGTCTTTAGCTAAGCCGGATGGCATTTTTGAGGATGTGTTAGTGCAAGTAGGCTCCCTCATTTTTCCGGTCGATTTTATTGTTCTGGATTTTGAACCAGATGCTGAAGTCCCATTTATTTTGGGACGACCCTTTTTGGCAATCGGAAAAGCATTAATTGATGTAGCTGTGGGTCAACTCACGATGCGAGCACATGACAAGGTCGAAGTGTTCGATGTGTACAAGGTACCTAAGCTCCCGACTATTTATAAGGATCTCTCGGTGATCAATGTGATTGATCATGGGAATGCTAATGGAATGAGTGATTCCCGAGAGTTACTAGGAAGGCCACCGGATAAGGTTGAGAACTACTGGGGGGATGACCATGATCGGGACAAATCATCCATCACCCTAGTAGACAAGTGAGCATAAAGGACGTCGAGCCGCGACGGTAAACCAGGCGCTGCACGGGAGGCAACCCATGAGAAAAATATTTTATTTTTTTTCTTTTTGCACAGTGTAGTTAGTTTTTATTTTTATTTTTTTTTTATTTTTATGTCCAATTGTTCTTTTTCTTTTTCTTTTCTTGATTAGGTTTAGATTTTCATTTTAGTTAGTATTTTTTATTTTAGTTAGGAAAATCCATTAATCTAACCAATTTTTGTTTAGTGAGGTGATTTTCAGGTATAACGGAGGAAATATACATGGAATCGAGAAAATGAGGCAAGGTATGAAAAATCAAATTAATTGAAGAAACAGTGCACTGGCGCGTTGGCGCCGTGTCACGGAGGCAGTGCTCCGCGTTACCCTCCGTGACACGTTGAAGGCAAAATCCGAATTTTTCAAAAATCCAGTAAGCCAACGCGTTAGCTCCGTGTCATGGAGGAGGGGCTCCGCGTTACCCTCCGTGACACGTTGCCCCTTATTCAGTGCTGGGTCACACTGGGTTGCCGGGTGACCCGCGTATTTTCTTTAAATAAACCCCCGATTTTGCCCAATTTTTCCCTATTTCTCTCCTCCTCCGCGACCAAAACACCCAATTTCCCCTCCCCAACCAACGTGCCACGCTAATAGGCAAGGAAAACATCAAATTTCTTCGGTTCTTCAACTAAAAGGTATGTTTTCACCATTTCTCTCAAGTTTTTGGCGATTTTAGTCGAATGTGAGCATGGGAGGTGAAATATATCACCCCCAAGTAGCAATTAAACATGATGTTGAATTATTTTGTGATTGATTATGTCCGGATTGTTGTAATTAGCGTTTGAACTCGTCGATTATGTGAATAATTCAAATTTGATTGTAGAATTGTATTCTAGGGCTTGGGTTGTTGAATTTGATTTGGGCAACTTGATAATTTGATGAATTCGATGCCGGGGTGTGGTTGTAAATTGAGATAAGTCGAGGTAAATATTGTGTGAATGTTGTGGGAAGACGAATTCTCGAATTGTTGGGGAAAATGCGAAAATTGTGTAAATTGGTTTGATTAATTGGATTCGTTTGTATATAGAATGTTTTTATCATTGTTTTTATTTTGTTGTTGTTTTTGTTGCGAAGTGCGATGTGTGAATTGTTAGCGATAGTATGATTGGGATTAGCTGTATGAAGTCTGAGTAGTACGCTAACCGTTATGCTGTCGAAATTTTTTTTGTGAACGCACTAAGCATGAAGTGTATAGTGTTGTCTGTAGTGTAATTAGAGTTATCCTTGCCGTAATTTTGTAGAAGTAGCTAAGGCCTAAGTGTGGGGTAAACGTTGTGTAACCCGACCTTAGCCGAAGTTAACAAGTTTTTAGCTTAACTTTGTGCTTGTTTGTGTAAATTGACAGGTACAATGGCTAGCAGACAAGATAAAGGCAAGGGTACTTCTACCTCAGGCACCGGTAGGAAAAGGATGAGACTGGGCACCGCAGTCCCAGCTGCACCCGCTGTTCCGCGCGGCCAACGCCGCCAATACGGAACAAGATGGGTAACCGAGGAAGGGAAGAAATGGTATGCTAAGCATAAAGAGAACAAGTACTTCCCTGAAGAACATATTGCACGGGAACCACTTGCACATGAGTTCCCTCGCATCGTACAGAGAATCGAGGCAGCTGGGCTCAGCTTTATTTTTCAGGAGCCCAAGGAGTGCAACCTTCATTTAGTCCGAGAATTTTATGCAAATTGGAACCCGGCCATCAGAAGCCACACAGTGAAAATCAGAGGGCAGATTGTCACTCTGGAACCCCAGCAGCTGAATGCCATCGTTGGAGCGCGGGACACAGATGCCCACGTTCTCCGCCAGCTAAACATCACCCCACCGTACGCCAACATCAGACGTACATTGTGTGGGGCTCGATCCACAGCCCGATGGAGTAGACATAAGGAGAAGGGTTACCACCAGACTCTGCCTTATTCGCAGATGAACAGGGAGGCCAGAATATGGCTGAAGATTGTGTGTTCGTGCTTGATCCCGGGAGTCCATATGACGGACGTGACCCGGGACCGTGTCTGCTTGGTGTATGCCCTTATGAAAGGGCTTGAGATTAATATGGGGGCGGTAATAATATCCGCCATGAAGAGAGCCAGACTGCACCAGGGCCACAGATACGGATTTGGCGGACTCATCACCACCTTCCTCCGAGGCCTCGACATTGAGGAAGAAGCCTTGGACTATATTCCGCAGTTGGAGCGGAGGGCCCTCGATGTGACAAAGACTAAGGCCCCCGACACTACACATGGACCTGTACTGACTTTGGGCGAGCGACATGCTCGGGACGATCAGTACATGGCCCGTATGTTTGGCATGCAGATGCTTCAGCTACGGATTGGTGGGAGACCAGCCACCGAGGAAGAATTATGGCAGCTGGAGATGGACTACCCCTTTGGCGAGAACGCCAGAGCCTTATGTCGGGTGGGGCCAGCCTTCGTGGAGCCGACAGATGACGATGTCCCTACTGATGAGGAGACACGTCGTGAGGACTCCGATGTGGAGTCCGATGACGACGATGGAGCTGATTCAGACATGGGCGACGAGGCCGCAGCACCGGATGAAGAAGTCGAATATTTCGACTGAGCAGGGAGTTCCACCACCCAAAATTTTGTGCTTTGTATTCTTGTGAACACTGGGGACAGTGTTCGATTTAAGTGTGGGGTGGGGAGTAGCTAGGTGCTGGGACAAGGCTCTAATTTGCTGTATGTTTTTTTTTTCCTTGGTTTGTATGGATGTTTGTGCTTTTCCTGTGGTGAACATATTTGTGATGTATCTGTATATATTTGTTTTGTGGCTGATGATGTGTGTTTTTGAAAGTTATGGTTGCTAGTGTAAATATTTTATATAGTTTGTAAATATTTTTTTCTATCGACATGATCGATATTTTTCAAAATTTTTGCGAAGATATTTTGCACTTATCAAAATCTTTTGTAAATATGTTTCTATCGAAATGATCGATGTGTTGTAAAAATTTTTCGGTTTTTATTTTTTTGGGTTTCTCGGAGTTTGTTTTCGGTTCTTTTACCGAGAATAGTCCCATTGAACCGATGTCATAGTTAGTGACCGTTCCCTATGATGGATGGATAACGACCGTCTTAAGGGAAATGTAGTCGGTAGGAGTAGGATTTTTATTTGTTTTTAGTTTTTCTTTGGTGGATTGCATCAATGACCTGTAGTTGCTTTATGGTTGCAAAATTTTGTTGCGTGTTGTAACTGATGTTCAAAATGTGAAAGTGATTTGTTTGAAAGCATGCAATTCTGTAAATATGTTGAGTTACCTAGGCTATAGAATTTGGTTCAGTATGATTGAGGCTTAATCTTGAATTGATGTGATTGGCTAATTAGAGAGTCTATGAATGCATCTTGATTCGAGCATGTGCATGAAGTGTGAAGTGAGGTATTGTTATTCCATGTCATTGTGAATTGTCTAGAACTTGCCTGGTGTGTATACAAAACGAAATGAAGGAGGTGTAGTGTTGGAAAGGATGTAGGCATTTCTTTGTTTTAACCGATATATTCAATTTTTTTTCTTGTCAAATTCTACCTTTCTATGTGTTGTATACCCTAGTTAGCCCGTTGAGCCTTTAGCCGATTTCTTTCTTTCTTTTGTCCAAAAGTGTATAAACTAAGCTTTATTCCTTCTTTTCATTAGCCTTAAAGTCTATAAGAAGCTCTTAAGCGCTTACAAAGAAAAGAAAATGTTTCCCAAAGAGTGAAAAGAGTGAAAAGAAAAAGAAAAGCAAAGTGAGGAAAGAAAAGATGAGGTTGAAGAGGCACTTGTTGTAATTAATTGATAGTGAGGGTATATGAAAACCCTTTGTTTTGTGTCAAGTGTGTTTGATGAAATGGGCTGTATGAAAGGAAACCAGCATGAATGAGGGAAAAAGAGAAAAGAGAGGAACAATGTCCATGAGTCGATGGGAATGAGTTGAAAAGGCGCTTAAGGATGCTAGCGACTATTATTGGCTAATCCAATATATATATACTAGATCCATAACCTCGTTACAACCCATTAAAGTCCTACGTGATCTTACATTGCATTTCTTTATATTAGTGGAGTAATACACTAAGGGCAAGCTTATGGGTCATGACATGAGGCATGTGAATTCTTTTGGGAGAGTGAGTGAAATTAATTTTTATATGCCCCTACTTGAATGTTTGTGTGTTGCATGAACATAAAGGGGAAGATTCTCTCGAGTTGTGAGGGCACATGCTTGATGAAAGATTGATTTTCGTGTCGGATTTCTTGATTAGCTGATTTGCATGAGTTTGCCGATATCAAGAATCAATTCTTAAAGTCTAGGAAGCCTTGATGTATTAAAGGTCATTGTATTGTAAGACCAAGCATGTTTTCGTGATGATTTGCAAAAATTGAATAATCGGTATGACCGTAGCGTAAATGGTCGCACCATAGTGACGAAGGTTGGGATGTAATTTGCATGATTTGTGTATATGTTGTTCGAGGACGAACAAGAATTTAAGTGTGGGGTAAGTGATCTTGGGCAGATTTATATGCCCAAGTGATACTCAAACGTATCAATTTTACCTTGTTTGTTTTGCAATGTGTATATAATATCATGTAATTGGTAATAAAATGCGAATTTATACTAACCAACATGATTAGCATTTGTTTTGCAGGTAAATGTGATTTTTAGGAGCTAAAATGCATGTTGGAACTATGTCGGAGTTGGACTTGGATGTGAGCGTGGAAAAGACCTTGGAATGCACATTTTATAGAGGCTCCGCGATGGAGCCGTGCCACGCTACCATCGCGGTAGCACACTGCCTGAACAGGAATTAAAATGGCAATTTCTAGTGTGCCTTTGCGTCAGCTCCGTGGCATGGAGAGAGGCCTCCGCGTTGGCCTCCGTGCCACGTTGAGGCTAATTTACCGGACCCTGAAATTCCAGTGAAGGTCCGCGTCCACGCTGTGTCACAGAGGCAGTGCTCCGCGTTGGCCTCCGTGACACGTTGCTTGTTATTCCGGGAAAAATTTCCCACTAGTATAAATAGCACACTTAGGTTTATTTTAAGCAGTTTTTAGTTTTGAGACTGAGTTCAGAAGTGGAGAGCAAGGACGTGGGTTAGGAGCAGTTGAGGAACGAAAAAGCTTAGGGATTTCTTCTCTTCTTTTCTTCTTTCTATCAATTGTACGTATGATTTACACTCATTTTAGGATGATCAATCCACAAATGAGTGGCTAATTCTCTTCCTTGCTGAGGTTTTGAACATGTGTAATGAATTTTGATTATAATTGATATGGTTTTCTTCTTCTTCTTTCATGTTGTTCTATTAATTCTTGTTCTTACTGCATTAGTGATTGGCCAACATTAATGTACATCTAAAAAGTCCAATTTCACTCGAGAGAGCAAGAAATTGGAAAGTTGTGAATTAATAGGGTATTGTTCTTAACTTGATTTGGGAAAATTGGGTTTTGATGTGCTTTCCTGATAGAAATATACTTGAAAGCCGTATTAGTCAATTTAGGAACCGGAATTGTAGTGCTAGGTCATAAATTGCATTTGATCACAGAAATGTAGACAGATGGTTTATGATTCTAAAGTGAAATTAAATACGAAAGTTTTAATTTCTAGGCGAATGTTCTTGGCTAGCAATATGAAGAAGAGATTAACCAAATTATCATGATTATCAAGTTCATTACTTGTTCTTAACCTTGGCATGTTCATATCCATTGTCTGAATTCACAGTAAATAGTTGTTATTAATTTTAGTATATATAGTTTAGAAACAAAAACTCAAGTAACTGTTGGTTACATTGTTGTTAGCATAATTAGAAGTGAAATAGGAATATAGTAAACTAGGCAACTTTACATATCTTGAGCCTCCTTGGATCGATACTTGGCTACTTAGCCACTTTATTACTTGTTTGACCACGTGCACTTGCGTGTAGGTTTATAATATATAATACCAATCGGAATAGCACCGAACACGCAACTCCACAAATAACGACCCTCATAAGAATTTGATGAATTTCCTAGAGGTGTGCAACCTCCACAACCAAAATTATGTTTACGGTGATGCCATTAGGCTTAGAGTATTCAAATCCTCTTTGGCTAGCAAAGCAAGAGAATAGTTGCACAGGCTACCTCCAAATTCAATCCATACATGGCAAGAGCTTGTGAATGTCTTCCTCAAAAAGTGGTTCCTACCTAGTAATAATGCAGAACAACGGAACAAGATCTTCTACTTCCGACAGCTTCCTGGGGAGAAATTGTTGTGATGTTCGGGAAAGGTTCAAACAATATATACTTCAAGCGCCCAACCACGGGTTCCCCGAGCATACTTTTCTTGATAATTTCTATGCAAATTTGGACCCCTTGATGTAATCAGTTGCAAAAAAATGTCGGGGGAGGATATTTTATGGATAAGACATTTAATCAAATTGCTATCATATTGGATCAGATCTCTTGATGTCGGTACTCCTTCATTGTCTCATTTGATAAAGGAAAACTAGAATCATGATAAAATGATGGCTTCCATGGCTGATAAGTTAACCAAGGCTAAGGTGAAAAAGTTACATGCAGTTGAAGAGACCATGATTGGTGCTCAATATGGGAATGAATGTCCCCCTCCTCTATATCAATATCATCCATTCTAGGAGCTACCTCTTATGCAAGTGGAAGATTCCAACTATATTGGCAACTCACTTAGTGTCTATAGACCGCATTATCAGCAAGACCACCTATCTTCATCATATCAAGGACAGTGGAGACCTCAACTGCTAGGTGAAGGTCAATGCTACCTAAGAAATGATTATGGTGGCCTAAATTAAAGTCGGCATAATGGTGAAAATTATTAGCATCAAAACTCATCTTCTTATGCTCTGCCGAGGGGGCCCCTTTTAACTCTCAATATAGGAGAGAGGTTCCTTCTCTAGATCATGGAGGAAAATCTTGAAGGAATGTTGGAGAAGGTTCTTGAGAATCAAGAGAGATTGGATGCTTTCCTAAAGAGCCTTATGGAGATAATAAGTTCTCACACCGTGTTCATACAAAAGCAAGAGAAACAGGTGTAGGATCTTTTTACTGATGAAAATCCTAAGCAAAAAGTCCATCTTCTTAGTGATATAATGGCTAATCCGAAAGGACATGTGGGAACTTTCAATGCTCAATATATGGCATTTATCACAAGGAGTGGCAAGATTATGCAACTCGTGAATGTTGAAGTTGAGGATGGTGTGGTTTATAAAGAGTCTGAGATTGTGCAAGAGGTTGATGAACAAGATGAGGGGCCGAGAAAGCCTTCTGTTGATAAGAGTGTGAGGTGGGAGTCAAAAAGCAACCAATAGAGGAATATTCCAAAGAAGGTTCAGTTACTCCAAAAGAGAAAGGAAAGGCCAAAGGAGGTGTAGATGACTTGCTAAATTTTTTTCCTCAATGTTCCTCCTTTTCCACAAAGAATAACCTAACAAGCTCTTGACGCAAAAGAGACAAAGCATATTGGGTAGCTAAAAGAATCGATACTTTGGGTATCATTTATGGATGCTATAAAAGAGATGCCAAGCTTTGCTAAGTACCTGAAAATGCTACTAACAAACAAATTATCGTGTGAAAAAGAAGATCTGATTTTGATGGTGCACCGATTGAGTGTAATTATTATTGGCACCTGCATTGAGACTAAAAGAGATCTAGGTGAATTTACCGTTCCTTGTAGGATCAGAAGATATGATTTCTTGCATGCCCTATGTGACAATAGGGAAAGTATTAATTTGATGCCTCTATCTATTTACAAGCAGTCGGAGTTATCCATGCTTAAGTCCACTTCTATTCGACTCCAAATGGCCAACAAGACAATCAAGATACCGGTGGGGGTGGTAGAATATGTGTTCATAAAAGTAAAAAAGTTAGTGCTTTCGGCTGATTTTGTGGTTATGGACTATGATGTGTATCAGAATATTCTTATCATACTTGGGTGACCTTTTTTAGCTACTGGGAGGGCCCTAATGGACTCAGAATTGCACAAAATTATGTTTCGGGTCAAGAATAAAAGCATCACCTTCAAAGCCAGGTGAGGTCATTTGTTTCCCATAGGAGGTCGGATATTTTGGTAGTTAGTGTGGAGAAGTGTGTTGCTGAAGCAAATGAACATAAAATTACTGCATCCCCCAAAAGAGAGAAGGCCAAATCAAAATGGGTGAAGTAGTACCTCTGGGGCTCTATAATGTGCCGCTGATTTGCGACACTTTTAACGCTTAAAAACTAGGAAAAATAATTGTACTTGGGTGTGTTTATACAGATATGAGGTGTTTTTACCTTGTTTTCAGGGAAATTAGGTCCGGGAGTTGGATTGTGGAAAAGGAGTTGAAACAAAGCAGAAATTGAAAAGTTGTAGGTCTCAATATGAGTCGTACCATCTTGGTACGAGTCATACCTAGCACCCGTAGTTGAAACTTTAGAGAAGTAGCAAAATGCTGAGCCTAAGTACCACTAGTAGTACGAGTCGTAAAATCCTGGTACGAGCCGTATGAAGGAGTCGTGGTACAACATCAGAGAAAGTACGGTTGACAGTACGAGTCATACATTCCAGGTATGAGTCGTACTCAAGGTATGTTACAAGAGATTTAGACAAAGTGCATTGGCAGCTTCAAAGGTACGAGTGGAAGCCACGATCCATGATGACAAGGTATGGGTTGTACTGACAGACTCCTGGTAAGACTCAAAGATGCCAAATTTTTAGAAGTCCAAGCCACGAAAGGGTCCTATGACTTGTAGAACCATTGTATAGGTCGTACCAATTTCCCGGACTTGACAGATTTAGAAACTACATGTCATACTACAAACAAAAGCCACGACACGTAGCAGCATGCTACGACTCATAGGATGAAGCGACAACAAAATCTCTGTTAAATTAGGTAAGGATTTCATTTATTGTATAAATACTTTTAGGTTAATTTCTTTTATAGGAGGCTGATACTTTTGACTTGTATTCATAGTTTTTGGGTTTCCTAAGTTCTTGAAGAGCAAACACTCGACTACTTTGACATAATTCATCATTGTTCTTGGAATTTTGACAAGTGATTGTGCAATTGACTCTTGGGTTCTTCTTTCATTATTATTGTAAGTATTTAATTATGTTTTCTTCCATAGAATCTTATTTTATTCTTGCAATTATAAGTAGCTAAACCCTCTACAACTAGGGTTTTGGGAACTATGGTGGAATAACAAACTATGGTTAACACAGAGTAATTCTAAGCTAAAGTGAATGCCAGCATTATTATTTTCTTCATGTTTAATATTTATTAACGGTGCACAACATTAGGAGTAGATTAAATTCTGTTCTTTCTTGAACCTAGAGAAGTAGAGATTAGGAAAAGAAAAGAACAACAAAGCTTTGAAGTTGAGTTTCATTGAATAGCTTGAGTTGTGGTCATAGGAGAGTTAATTTGCCACCTTTGGCTAGTTTCACATCTTCCCATCCTCTACTTAGTTGACTATATTACATAGCTTGCTGTTGAAAAATGTTGATAGGCTAGTGCAACTATTGATAAAGGTTAAAGAGAAATCACTCATGAGACCTAATCTGGTGATTGAGTTGAGTCATCTAATTGGGATAAATTAGTCATTTAGATGAGCATAATTTATCAGTCCTGCAGGCTAAGTATTGGGATAGATCACGAGTGTAATAATCTAACCTAGTGAGGAAGCCATAAGGAATACTTTCCTAGTTGATTGCATAACTATTTATCACAACTCCATTTCAAAGTACTGTTACTTGATTTGAAATCCCACCATTAGGAAATAATTGAACTAAAAGTGTGAATACTAGCATTAATCTGTATCTTGACCATATTCCCTATGGGATCGACCCTACGTTAGTTGGATCCTTTATTGACATTGTTCGCATTATACTTCTTCAGGGTTGTAATTTGAGCATTATCAAAAATGGCACCATTGCCTGGGAATATTGCTTAGGATTAGATTAATTTCTTTTATTTAACTTTTAGTCATTATTTCCTCATTTACGTTTTCTTTTGTTTTTGTTTTTACACAAGTGACCTCTTGGTGAACGCCAAGTACCCAGAGTGGCGGAAACCCTCTAGTCCCAATTTATCAAGAGCTTGAAAAAACACTACAGAAAATGGCTAGTTTGGAGACCCTAGAACAAATGGAGGATAGGTTGGTTACTGATGCTCGTAGAGCTAATGAGGTCCATCCAGCTGAGTTAGCCCGACAGCTGCTCTTCAAGAGGCAGATGATGCCCAAGAAGAGGTTGACAATGTCGGCCCGGAATAGAAGGGGAACCGAGGCTTTGATCCACACCAGTTCCATAGATATGCTCCTCACTTTGATGATCATGAGGAGCCAGATATTAATGAAGTCAGGTCAATAGGAGCTATTGTATCCCTACCTTTGCCTGCTGGAGAAAAATTGAATATCACGAACACAATGATTCAGTTGCTTAATATGAATGGTATGTTCTATGGTAATGCAACTGATAATGCAAATCTCTACCTTATAAACTTTGTGGGTATTTGTAAGGCCTACAGGTTTCCAAGAGTGAGCCAGGATGCTATCGGACTATGGTTCTTTCCATTCTCCCTATCTGGTGAGGCAATTCTTTGGTTTTCAGAGTTGCCAAATGACTCCATCACCAACTTGAGGGAGCTAAAACATGCCTTTCTGCTTCCCATTGTCCAGAATGCTGCAGCTCAAAGATGAGATCTACAACTTCCGTTAGCTTAACATAGGGGTACTTCATGAGACACGGATGAGGTTCAAGAAGAAGCTGACCAAGTACCCAAATTACAAAATTCCCAATGACAGCTTGTTGAAATTTTTTTATAAGTCTCTAAACAACAACAAAAATGTTATAGCAGATATAGTGGCAAGTGGAGCATTGATGAGTCACTAGTGGGAGGAAGCAACCACCATACTTGATCGAGTGACCAAGACAAACAGAGCCTAGCATACCAGAGAGATAGAGACAACTGCCGGTACATATGCTATAAGGATGACTGCGGAGCAACGCAGGAAGGAAGAAGAGCGTGATCAGGAATTAGCTTACATGAGAACATCTATAGACCTGCTCACAAAACATATCATGGGGCCTGGAGTACAGAAGGTAAATGCAGTGGGGATATAGGGTCAAGAACAGGGGTTCGAGCACTCTGATTTAGAGGAGGAAAACTTCTTGGATAACTAGATGGAGGGTTTTCGGGCCAACACCCAAGGGTATGGTCAAGAAACTTGGAGCCAAGGCTCCGAAAATCAAGGTCAGAACCAGTATAGGGACAATTATAACAAAAATGGTTACAGGGATAGGAGTAGAGGCCAAGAGTGAGAAGGTGATTGGATGAAGAATGATGGTTATAGAAATGAACACACAGGCCTTTATGTTACTCCTAAGGCTCGAGAGGGTGATGTTGGGCCCTCAAAGTTGGAGAGTATGATGGCTAAGCTGCTAAAAAAGGTAAAGTCAATTGATGATCAACTGAAGGACATTTGGAGAGATATATCTGGCATGAGCCAGAAAGATGAATCCCATGCCATGATGATCAAGTAGATTGAGCAGCAACTAGGTCAGATATTTGCATCCCTGAATAGAGGTAGAAGGGTACAATTTCTAGAAATACAATACCAAATCCAAAAAATGATAGCCACTGCATGGCTATGAGGACTAGAGTGGAAAACTTACAGTTGATCTGCCCATGCCAGTTGTAGTTGAGATGAGAACACAAAAGGAATTGGATGTAGATAAGGAGGATAAGACTACAAAAGAGGTGATTGAAGGTGATGCTGATTTGACCAAAACTCCAGTTGATGCGAAGGAGTCTGTGGTAGAAAAAGGAAAAGAAAAAGAGGCCCCAAATATTTTAGGCCTATCCCTCAACCACCTTCACCGTTTCTTTAGAGGATAAAGAATAAGGTGGATTACAGGAAATTCTAGACATTTTTGTCTGTCACGCCCCGAGCCTACACCCTAGATACTTGAAGCCGCAAGTGGCCCCAAGTCAATCCATGGTCTAGCATTCACTAGTATTCTGAATAATATGCATAACGGAACATAAAACAATATCATAAAGAATTCATGAAAGAAACGTCTGAAAATATAAAGTTCAAAACATTTGAATGATACGAATAAATCTAAAAATCATGTCTGTCTGAAAGTCGTCTAACTGAGGAGTTGCTGGGACAAGCCCCGTGATAACTCTAAGTCTAAATGAAACTAATAAATGATTGAAGGAAAGAAATAATGTCCTTAGATGATGAGGACTCACACTTCAACTACTGAGATGGAGAGTCTGAACTGCGGCGTCTAATGGTGCTGAGTCTGAGAACCTGCAGCTGTATCATGAAATGATACAACATAAAAGTATGCGTTAGTACTTTGAATGTACTGAGTAGGTGGGAGAAACATAACTGAATATAAAGTCTGAACTGAAATGACACACAATGACCAACAGGAAAGCTGAACTGAACTACTAATGTAATCTGAAATGGTAAAGATGATCATGTCTGATGGTCAAGGACATGCCCTAAGTCTGAATCACTGAGTCTGAGGTATTGTACTAAACTGAGCTAAATTAATACCCGTACAAGTTTGTCATGCCCCGAGCCTACACCCTAGACGTAACATGGTACTTAAAGCCGCAAGTGGCCCCAAGTAAAGCCCTGGTCTAGCATTCACTAGTATCCTTAGTAATCATGCACAGCGGAACTTGAAACAATATCATAAAGAATTCATGAAAGACACGTCTAAAAACATAAAGTTCAAAATATTTGAATAATAGGGATAAATTAGAAAATTATGTTTGTCTGAAAGCCATGTAATTGAGGAGTTGCTGGGACAAGCCCCCAACTAAATCTAAGTCTAACTGAAACTACTAAATCACTGAAGGAAAGAAATAATGCCCTCAGATGATGAGGACTCACACTTTAACTGCTGAGATGGAGATCTGAACTGCGGTGTCTAGCGGTGCTGAGTCTGAGAACCTGTTGTTCTATCATGAAAGATACAACGTAAAAGTATGCATCAGTACTTTGAATGTACGGAGTAAGTGGGAGAAACATAACTAAATATAAAGTCTGAACTGAAATGACATGCAATGACCAACAAAAAGCAGAACTGAACTACTAATGTAATCTGAAATGGTCATGATGACCCTGTCTGATGGTCAAGGACATGCCCTAAGTATGAATCACTGAGTCTGAGGTATTGTACTGAACTGAACTAAACTAATAGGGATGAAAATGAACTGAGGTTCTTACTCTGAAACTGGACTGGACTGACTAGTGGGAGAGTCTGTAACCGATATATAACCACGTGAGCTAGACGTAGAGTTTGATGTATACACCCCACCTGTAGGAGCCAATATACCTTGCCAAGGTATAAAGGCATGAATTGGGTGATCACAAAAGTCTGGGGCCAATCAGGCCAATAACCTATAACTGTAACCTACGCTAGCAATGTAGTTCTGGGAGCCTGGGTGTGCTGATACCCCGGTCTACTCGGTGCTAACTCCTACTCACACTGGAAAACCTATACTGAACTACTAGGCTGATAGCTTGAAACTGGGGTCCAAGACTAGTCAGGGACATATAACTGAAAGTACCCTGATAGTCTTATCGGACCAGATTGTGAAACTGGGTTCTAGACTGGTCAGAGCTGCTCATCTAGAAGCGTTGTAACCGTCTAAGAACAAACTGAAATCTGAATTGGGATCCTGGGGCAGGTCAGAGCCATATATTTGAAATGTCATGACTGCCTAGTGGACCAATAGCTGAATTCTAATTCTAATTCTTATATCTGGGAGGTACTACTGACACCTCGAGAATTTCTAAAGTCAAACTGATTAGTTGAAAATTTCTGCATAGTTCTGAAGGGATTCTATAATTCTAACTGAACTGAACTATTAAGCAGCTAATAGAGAATTCGACTCATTCCAACAACTTGTGAATTCCATAATATAGCAAAAACTCAAGAATTCAAAAAAACTAATTTATCAAGTCTAGAATTATTCTTATTAATGGAATATCTGCTTTTTTCATATATAAAAGAGTTTCAAGGAAAATTCAGCCCAAACATGCTTAATTCACTAGAGTGAGATTTTCAAGCTAAGTCATCTTCATACAAGAATTCAAGGATTCAATTTACTCTTACAAGAATCTCGATAATTTAAGTAAGAACTGATGGAATTCATATCAATAATAAACGAGAATATCATTCTATGAGAGATTGATGAATAATAACATGTAATCTCTTCGTATTCAAAAAACTTAGGGCTAAAACTAATAGAGAAGTTATGGAGGAATTTTGGGGGACACAAGGGAAGAATAATTTCCCTTTTTGAATACTCGCATACCTGGTGAAAACTCGAAGAATTTCCCGGAGAAATTGAGAAGAAAAGGCTACCCTAGTTGATGCTCTGAACTGCCTTGAACTCTACGTTCTGCTTCATGAAAGTTTGAGTGGGGAATGAGGAAAAGAGCCTGTTACCCCCACTAAAACTTCTAAAATTGATGTTAAAATGATGTGGTTCAAAGCTTGGGAGAGTAGAAAATTACTAAATAGACCTTAGGAAATCGCTAGAAAAAAAGCTGCCAGGTAAACCTAAGGGGTGACCTAACTGGTTGTGGTGACTGACCATGATTCGTGGTCATGCCAGTCAGGTACACTGGCTAAAAATTAACTTGGGCGGTGACAGGGGACAAAATGAGTCGTTACTGGGGACCACGACTCATTGCCCCCATTCGTCAAGTACACTGACACTTCTCAAGTTTCTGGATTCCTGCCTGTCAACGAGTGACTCAACGAGTCGAGGGACCTGACCACGACTCGTGACGTCACCGATTGGGAACACTGACTTTTTCTTAGGCATCCTTCTCACGGTTGAACTAACGAGTTGTGGGTCCCTTAACGACTCGTTAGGTTGGTCCTTCTGCAATATTTTTGTAGTTTTCAGATTTTCTAAAGTCTCAAATATTGATTTTGAGTTTCCAGGAAATTACATTGTCCATGCTGAAGCAGTTGTCTGTGAATATCCCATTGGTCGAGGCATTGAAGTAGATGCCTGGGTATGCAAAGTTTAGAAGGACCTGTTGACTAAGAAACAATCTTTGAGCTATGAGCCTTTTGGAAATCTGCATCATTATAGTGCCATAACTTCATGTGTCCCTACACAAAAGAAGTAAGACCCAGTTGCCTTCACAATCCAATGCACAATTGGAGATTTTGAGTTCGCAAGAGCACTATGTGATCTAGGAGATAACATCAATTTGATGCCGCTAACTGTGTTCAGATAGTTGGGCTTGGGATCCCCACATCAATGACAATGCGGCTACTGATGGCAGACCGCACAGTGAAGAAGCCAGTGGTGTACTCCATGACGTCCTAGTGAAAGTTTACAATTTCATCTTCCCAGTTGACTTCATGATCTTGGATTGCAAGGTAGATTTTGAGGTCCTATCATCTTGGGGCAACCATTCCTTGACACTAGGAGAGCTTTAGTGGATGTTGAAGTGGGCCAGCTGAAGTTTAGGCTGAACAAAGAAGAGGTCACATTCAACGTTCGTAGATCAATCAAGCAGCAAAATGAGTTTTGTGTAATTTCAACGATTGATGTTGATTCTATATTTCTTGATGAATTTTGAGTAGTCAAGAGACTTGCGTCATGTCTCAATGTTAAAGCAGGCGCTGCATGGGAGGAAACCCATAAGGCGGTTTGGTGAATTCTGAGTAACCAAACTACCTGCATCATGAAACGATGTTAAATCAGGCGCTTCTTGGGAGGCAACCAAGTATCTTGACTGATGTGTGTTTAGTGTGCAGGTGAAACAAAAACTAATGGGTGAAAAATACAGTGCAGGTGAAGACTACGAGCCTCAGTACGAAATGTATCATGATGGTATGGCTCCCATCCGTACTGAGAAGCGGAGCCTTGACAAGGTGCAGAAGTTCATACTGCGGTTGGTCAATACAAACTGTACCTACATTGTATGAGTCGTAATACCCACTGTAGTGATGAACTGTCCTAAGTGACAAAGTGCAGCAACTTCGACCTATGAGTCATGGTCTAAACCGTACCACACACTTATAGGTCCCCAAGTAAGTCTTCTGAGTCTCCAAGTATGAATGCAAGGGATGAGTCATGATGGGCCTAGTAAATGAAAGATCCGATCAGACATGACTCAACCTGAATTTTTGTAAATCTGCCCATAACCTATTTAAAATAAAAAATTGGTTCAAAATTGTCTACCAAAAACAACAATCAACTCCCCTCACTCTCCACTCACCCATAACTCACACCAATTCCATTTAAGCATGAGTTTTTGCAATAAATTCACAATTTCGAGTTGACTCCTACTCCACATCTTAAGCAAGCAAGAATCGTCAAGAACTTAGCAAGTAAGTTATGAAATTTTTTTTCTTGCTAATAGTAATCGTACTTATATTGTGATTCCTCTACTCATGATAAAGAAGTAGAGGAATGTGATCAGAGGCTATATGTGATGATGTGCTAATGGGTTTAGGAATTAATATGCTCAATGTGTTTAAATTGCTATGGCTAGTATGTTACTGGGGAAAATTCATGTTGGGGAATGAGTGGGTAGTTGAAATCTTGTATTTTGAGCTAATGGGATGGAGAAGTCTGAGTACCCACACCCAAAACTTGTTCACTTTCACACTTGTTGATGCACAGGGTGAGGACAACCCTCACGAGCCAACCTATGACTCGTAGTTTCCTTCTATGACTCATTGGATGATTCATTGGGACTCTCCCGAGAACACTAATTCTGAAAACATCAAGGTATGGGACTTAGTACGATTCATGGTATCTCACTATGAGTCGTACTAAGTGGTCGTACCAAAGAAGTAGAAAGGGTCAAATTCAAAATCAACATTATGACCCATAGTATGACTCGTAGAATCCTACTACAAATCGTGATAATGAGGAGTACCATTATTATAGAAAGTCACATTCTCAGAAGTTCATCATACGACCATCACTACGAATCGTACCATCTTGGTATGAGTCACACCAATGAGTCGTAACTGTGACAAAAAATAGTACGAGACTTAGTATGGATGGTACCACCTTGGTACGACTCATACTAATGAGCCGTAGTATGATATTGGAAATACTCTTCTTGCTTTCTTTTTTCTGAGATCACATGTAGTAACCTTTATTCCACAGGTACAATGGCAACAAAAGATGAGCAACCGAGGATGCCCAGGACAAGAGGGAAAGAGATCAGATTGCAGCTCGAAGTGCCCTAGGATATGAACCTCTGCATCTGAGCAGGAGAAAAATACACTTAGTGGTTTGGTGGTGGAGTACCAAGTTGACACTGATGAGATGGATGAGTCGCGAACCACTAGGGCACAAGCTAAGGCACAGGCCGCAGCTACCTTAGCAACTCTGGCAGATGCTCCCCAGTCTAAGGAGAGAGATGATGCATAACCTTAGGAGTCCGGTAGTGGCTTATATCCAGAGGAAGGGTCATTTAAGGCCCAAGCTGAAGAGGGTTTAGGTGAGGTTGAGTCTAAGGAAGAGGCATAGGATGATTACAATGATCAGACCCACCCCTACAAAGTCATACCATAGGTCGTTTATGCTAGATGCTCGAGAGATTTATGAGTAGGGCCTCACTCTCATATCAAAGATGATCCCGAGGTGAAGCATACAAGAGGAGCCATGGATCTTCATCAGTGCCCTGAATGAGATCGAAGAGATGAAGCGCTTTTTTGATCTATATAGGTTTAGTTGGATGGAAAGAAACCCTGATAGCTTCAGTGCTGACAAGGTCAGGGAGTTCTATGCCAACTTGTCATGACCCGAACAAAGGCCCGGCATGAGACACAGGACAAGAATCCCTGAGAGACTCTAAGTCAACCCATGGCATGAACATACATCAAATTCAATCAAATAAAGCGGAAGACTTAACATAATAACATAGCAAAAGTCTAAGCATAACATATAATCCAAAAATACAACACGAGTATGAGGATGAATACCATCTATTTTCTGAAAGACCTCTAAAGTCTGATGAGTTCATGGGACAAGACCCTAACTAACTCTCTAAGTCTGAAAACTTAAAGTACAAAGATATCTGATAGCAAATTGTTCTCGGGAGATGAGGACTCACCAATAGAGATTGATGCTAACTCCAAAAGATAGCTAGTGGCGGGGCTGAGTTTGAAGATTGGAGCCTGTATCATGAGATGATACAACATAGAGTATGCATTTAGTACATGGAATGTACCGTGTATGCAAAGTATGTAAAATCGCTTAAATAAGTAAAATCATTTAAAAACATGCATAATATAAAACATAATCAAAACAAGAATCTGAGAGTAAGGCTTGCATGCTATTTTCTAAAATCATGATCTGAACATAATTGAACATCATAACTAAATTAAATGGCCAAAAGCTGAAATATGATAATCATAAGCAAAACCGAACATTGGGTCAAACCTTTTTTAGAACATGATTATATATATATATATATATATATATATATATATATATATTTCATGAATGATAAACATGCATAACCAAAATCATGAGGAACAATGGGAGACTCTTCTTATAACCGACATTACCACGATAGAGCTTACGTGGTCCCAACTATCACACTCAAGTGGGTAGAGCTGTCCAAAACCTTATCAGGGCTAAGGACAATACCATGATATCGATATCAAACTTGAGGCCCATTCAGGGCACGGGATAGCTCACAAGGGAGGTACCAAAGCATATATGTATATGATATGTATAAACCTATGTTGGCACGTAGTTCTGAGGCATAGGGTTGATCGACCCTTAGCCTACTCGGTGTTAGACACTACTCCCAAAAACATGCATATGCTCTCCATCGTTTCTCAATGAAGCTCACCATCGTCTATTGACGAAGCTTAATAATCAAATACATATCAAATCTGAAATCATATATGAGGAGCTTTAGCTCAAACCATACCACAAGCTAAATATAATTGGGCGTTTTATCTCCAAAACCATATGGTAAGCTTAGTTTGTGAAATCATAAATCATACTTTAACATATGGACATTTCCCTATACTTTAATCATGCTTGAAAATACTTAATTCATTCTAAAACATGATTATAAACATGGGTAACTTGAAGACATGCTTTTCATTAATAATATCTCATTATACGAGAACATTCATCATAAATCTCAACTTTCAAGAACTTCTCATAAATGGGCATTTTAATTTATAAATCTTGAAAACATGCTCATAATTGAAAACAATGTAAAACTTGCTCATGAATCATGATTCAATAGCAGAAACAAATTTATATCATACCCATGTACAAAATTAGGAATTTCATGCATTGGGTTAGAATTCCCATAGAATCAACATATGAATTTTAGTAATTTAGAGAGAGATTGGCCATGGGTGTTAACGAATTCATCCATTCATAACCCTACATACCTAATAGGGTCTGATTCTACCACTTTTCTAATTTCCTAATGAAGAATTGAAGAAAACCTGAAGAAAACCTAAACTTGATCACCTTCTAAACCCTTCAATTTGCACGCATGGATGTGAATGATCCTAGAATAGATTTACCCTTCATAAAACACTTCATTTCGAGCCTAAAACGACATAGTTTAGGACCCTAGGATTTAGGAATTATGAAATTGCCCTTAATGAAAAACCTGAGAATCCTACACTGCCAGTGACCATGACTGATCCCACGGGTTGTACCTTGATACCATGACTCGTGGTATTCGCCCGTTACATCCCGTATTATTTCTCAACCTCTCATATTCTAATACCAAGACTTGACAGGACGAGTCATTACATCAAACAAAGATCTGTTGCATCCTCCCGTTACTTTCCCTGATGACCTGCATCTGGACTTCCCACAACTCATACCACGAGTCGTGCCTACTTCCAATGAGTCGTGGGTTCCATCTGTCACCTCGACTGGAAATTTTCCTGCTCCTTCCTATGGGCACTTACCATGAATCATTGTTACTCATAACGAGTCATTCTATGACTTGTACCATTCATCCTTTGTACCCTGGTGACAACCAACGACCACGACCTATGACCCGTTGCATATTCCTATGAGTTGTACCATTGACACGATACCTCTGAGCCTATTTCTGCAGATCCTGACCACGAGTGTCCTAATGGGTCATTGGAACCTCTAATGACTCGTACTACAAGTCATTCTGAGACACATTTTCCAGACATCTGTCACTTTCTATTTTTAAATCCTGAGTCTAGTCTTGGGCACATCTGGGGTATTTCACAACTACTTGGTGACTATGGAGCAGGAGACTCTGGCTGGGCAAAATGTGAAGGAGAAGGCTAGATTGGATAGTGTGATAGTACGGGGGTGAGTTGTTGATGTGTCAGAGTGGGCCATTGCCCGATTGTTATATGCGCTAGATTATCAGGCCCCAGCCTCCACAACAGAGTTTGATCACCACGTCGATGCCTTGAAAAGAGTAAAGTAGTAGAGCTTGGAAGAGAGGCAGAGACAGAGGTGGCTGGCTAGAGTTATAATTAAGGAGAAGGAGAATGCAGATTGGGTGACTAGTGGACGGCAGGTTACCAAAGCATCACTTAAATTCATAATGAAGGCCTGTTGGACATTAGTTCACCATAAGTTAGCGCCGAAGGCAAATGACAATTCTTTGAGCACTGACAGAGCAGCATTAGTGGCGAGCATCATATCGAGGTATGCTATCAACATCAGAGGGTCATAGTAGAGGAGATTTAGGATTGAGCTCTAGCTTTGAGCACTAAGATTCCATTCCCGAGTCTCATATATAGGCTTTATAGAGAGTTAGGTGTTCAGGTGATAGCGGAGATAGATGCTAGTCGGAGGCACACGGACTGTTGATATAAGATCGATACATGATGATATGAACCCAGTGAATCAGGTTAGAGCACTGGCAGCGGTCCAGATATCACGGTTATTAGGGGGCAGGCAGGTTAATGCCTCTACCTCAATTGAGCTGAGAGAAGTGTCGGCTACTGAAGTCAGCCACACATCAACTACCCCCTTTACTTTCTCCACTCCTCCACTAGGCAGACCAGGCAAGGTCTCAATCGGATACATACTTGTGCCTTAGGATTTCTTACAAAAGTATAATAACAAGATGACCTTGATTGAGAAGAAAGTCAATGTAGATGATGGAGCAGGTCAAGCCTTTGGTCAAGGCTGAGATTGAGGAGGCAGCTAGAGGGTTGCATAGTAGACTGGACAGCTTTGAGCTACACCTCAATAAGATATTAGCTGGGTAGCCAAATATATAAAGTCTACAAGAGGAGATGGGTTTGTTAGAAGTTAGGCAGCTGAGCTATCATCTCTATAGCCGGCCATATTACCATCCCTCGCCATTTTATTATTTGAGGATGAGCCTGAGGATGAGCTGGTTCTAGGGGCATTTTGGACTCCCAAGCCGACTAATGGAGTTAGAGGAGAGAGGAAATCTGCAGAGGTGGTTAATGAAGAGGCGTCTAAGAAGAGGAGAATGAGAGAGAGGAAGGAGCGCAAGGGACCTATAACAGCTAGCCTGTAGACTCATGACTAGCATATGTCTAAGGTAAAAGAGAGAGCTAGAGGAGCTGGGAGTTTAGCTGCTATGCCTAGTGAGCTTCCAGGTGGCGAGGACCCTTTGAGTGAGCCATATTCAGCCGAGAGAGATACAGAGGTCGCTAAGGCGGCCAAGAGTACTAAGCGGGTAACCACAACCCTCACTATCACACCATTAAGTGCGTTGGTAACTGTTGGCACCATGATTGCAGAGGCGGAGTGTATGCCTTCACACCTGACTCCATAGGATGATAGGAGTGCTTAGAGTGCCACAAGTATGTCCCTCTCCTAGTATTTATTTCTTTGCTTTGAGGACAAAGATGCTTTTTATGGGGGGGGGGGGAGTGTATCTGTTTTTGTTCGTCTCAAAGTTTTGGTTGCCATGTTTCTTTTCCCTCAGACATGCTATCTAGTAGAACCAGCATGTTTAGAATATTTTATTTATTTAACTAGAAGTAGCTTAGGAGTACTTAACAACCAATAAAATGCACATGTGTTTCATGTTTTGATATTTTTTTAAAATTGACCCTTTTTAAAATTTTTGGTATGAGTAGCTGTGTTTGTCTACTGCAAAGCATGACTATTATGGATCTTTTTATGGCATTTGATAAATTATCATGATTAACTATAACATAGTTGTGCATGAACTAGATAGGTAGTGTGTGATACAAACCTGCACCATGTGTGAGTGAGGATTCTTTGAATAATATGAAATTATTTGACAAATCTCATAAGCTAATTAGAATCACAAGGACTTGATATTTTCTTCAACACTAGTATGGACAAATGCTTTCCACACTTACAACAATTATGATCAAAGAATAAGTTATGAATTCAGCTTCCACAATTACTTGGACTAATTTTTTACCAATGTTCAACATCTAAAATGTCCTAAGAAAGGGTATATATAGTAGTAGAATTAATCTGCATCTGTTCTTACTTGGAATAGTATTGGATTTGGTAGGTTTTAAGTTGGCAAACATGGTCTGCGCTGCACAATTGGTTGCGCCAGTATGGCATCACGTCGTCCCTCTTGGTGCACAGATCTGCCTGCACATCCCGCAGGCCTTTGCACAGATGTGTCTACGTGATGCCATCTTCTATTATGTTGTGGCACTTGCTCCTTATGAGTTTGTCTTGCCAACTCTTGCTCTTTTAAGCATCAAATAAGTCTGATTCCATCACTTTAATTCCTGCAAACATCTAATCATATGTGTTAGCTATTTTTCAAAAATATCATACAAAATCAAAGAAAACACACATAATTTGTTCTAAAAACATAGTTACGTATGGGAAAAATATGGCAAATAAGAGTGTAAAATACGCCCTACATCACTACCCCACACTTAAAGCATTGTTCGTCCTCAAAGAATCTACTACTTCTCCACTCAAGTTGAACCACAAAATTCACCTTACAAATAGGTCTACATATACTCAGGATCATTATACAAGTCTATCAATCCACTCAATATGCATATAAGATCAACATTCAAAGGTCACAAATTGAAATCACTTAACTTCTAAAACTAACTCAACAAGATATATTTGGGCTAACATAAATCATATGTAATTTAGCAATCAAAATATACCAAAATATCACCGTTAGTTCCTCTTATTATTTGGAAAGATGCCCTTTCACTCACATTATATATAATAATTTGGAGTTCATTGATATAACAAAATCACCCACTCTCCCAAATAACTCAACATGCATGCAAAAGACGACCCATTGGCTTACCCTTTTTGTAAATACTCCATCAATATAGAAATCAAATCAAAGATCAATTAGGACTTAAGGTGATTGTAATGTAGGCTAAGGGACGGGCAGGAACTATTTGGCCAAGATAGTGACTATTCTCCAAAGCACTTTAATACTTCACAACTCTTTGACTTTTTAGCACATTCTTTAATCTCCTTATTTTTCTCATACCTCCCTCTTATTTTCAATTTATACTTAGGTGACTAGTAGGGAATTTTAAACATTAAGCTAATTCACAATTTTTTCTTTCCATTTTTTTCAATCTTTCATTTTTCAAACTTTTTTATTTTTCTTTTTCCACTACATCACCCCCTTGTTTTGCATATTTCACCCTTTTATTTTCTTCTAATTTTCACACTTTAGCTTTTCCCTTATTCTCTTCACTTGTGCCCCTTTTTCGCAATGTTTTCAATTAAAGTTCTCTAGGAGTCATTTAGATCAAATAAAGGCAATAAAAAGAAAGGTATTAAGCTTGTAATATGGCTATTAAACGAATAGGCCAAGGCTCAAAATGGCTAACTAGGATAATAACATTATGGTAGGAAAAATTTGGATACAAATCGGCTACCAAAAATGCCTATATCACTTTCTAGATTCAACATTCTCTTTTCTCTTAACACACCACCAGGAAAGATATAGACATCAAATTGCAAGCATGGAGTATATAAAAAGTCTCACTCACACAATGGTCAAGAATGGTTCAATAATGGTAATCAAGATTACATAAACACATATATCCATATTGAATGTCTCCCATTATTAAGCACAATTTTTCAAGCATAGGAGTCAAGTTCCAAAAGTCCAGTATTTCTACCTTTTAAAGCATTTTTGAGTGAATTATACAAAGTCTCAATAATACCCTAAGTAAAGTGTTCGGTGGTTTGCTATATGGGTTAAAAACCGACACGCAAGTGCACGTGGTCAAACAAGTAATAAAGTGGCTAAGTAAGTCAAGTATCGAACCAAGGAGACTCTGGATAAGTAAAAATTGCTCAAGTATACTATATTCTATCTTACTTCTATATATGCTGACAACAACGTAACCAAAAGATAAATAATTTTGTTTATAAATTATATACTAAAACTATTAACAAATATCTACTTTGAATTTAAACTATGGATATGAGCATGCCAAGGTTAAGAACAAGTAATGAACTTGATTATAATCATAATTCGATTATTCTTCTCTTCTAGTTGCTAGCCAAGAACATTAGCCTAGAGATTAAAACTCCCGTATTTAATCTCACTTAAGAATCATAAACCATCCGTCTACATTTCTATGATCAAATGCAATTTATGACCTAGCAATACAATTCCGGTTCCTAAATTGACTAATACGGCTTTCAAGTATATTTCTATCAGGAAAGCAAATCAAAACCCAATTTTCCCAAATCAAGTTAAGAACAATACCCTATTAATTCACAACTTTCCAATTTCGTGCTCTCTCGAGTGAATCGGACTTTTTAGATGTACATTAATGTCGTCCACACACTAATGCAGTAGAAACAAGAATTAATAGAACAACATAGAAGAAGAAGATGAAAAACCATACAATTCAATAATCAGAATTCATCACCATTGTTCATAACCTCAGCAAGGAAGAGAATTAGCCACTCATTTGTGGATTAATCATCCTAAAACAAGTGTTAATCATACAAACAATTGATTGAAAGAAGAAAGAAAGAGAGAAAACCCTTAGCTTTTTCGTCCCTCAACTGCCTGTAACCCACGTCCTTGCTCCACCAAGTCTGAATTTATTAAAAATAAGCCTAAGTGTTCTATTTATACTATTGGGAATTTTTCCCGGAATAACAAGCAACGTGTCACGGAGGCCAACGCGGAGCACTGCCTCCGTGACACGGCGTGGACGCGGACCCTCACTGGAAATCTTGGGTCCGGGAATATAGCCTCAACGTGGCACGACATGCAACGCGGAGGCTTGCCTCCGTGCCACGGAGCTGTCGCGAGGCTCCACTGGAATTTGACAAATAAATCGCCCTCCAGGCAGTGTGCCTCCGCGATGGTAGCGTGGCACGGCTCCATCGCGGAGCCCCTTTGCATTGTGCAGTCCAATGTCTTTTTCGTGCTCGCATCCAAGTCCAACTCCGATATTGTTACAACATGCATTTTAGCTCCTCAAAATCATGTTTTACCTACAAAACAATGCTAATCATGTTGGTTAGTATAAATTCACATTTTATTGCCAAATGTATACACATTGCACAATAAACAAGGCGAAAATGATACGTTTGAGTATCACTTGGGCATGTAAATCTTCCCAAGATCACTTACCCCACACTTAAATCCTTGTTCGTCCTCGAACAACACATACACAACTCATGCAAATTACATCCCAACCTTCGCCACTATGGTGCGACAATTTGAGCTACGGTCATACCGATCATTCAATATTGTAAATCATCAAGAAAACATGCATGGTATTACAATGCAATGACCTTTAATACATCAAGACTTCCTAGACTTTAAGAATCGACCCTCGATATCGGCAAACTCATGAAAATCAGCTAATCAAGATATCCGACACGAAAATCAATCTTTCATCAAGCATGTGCCCTCACAACTCAAGAGAATCTTCCCCTTTTTGTTCATGTGACACACAAACATTCAAGTAGGGGCATGTAAAAATTAATTTCACTCTCTCTCCCAAAAGAATTCACATGCATCATGTCATGACCCATAAGCTTGCCCTTAATGTATTACTCCACTAATATAAAGAAATGCAATATAAGATCACGTAGGACTTTAAGGGGTTGTAATGGAAGCTATGGAACAAGTACACATTGGATTAGCCAATAATAGCCACTAGCATCATTAAGCGCCTTTTCAACACCTTCCCCTCAACTCATGACATTGTTTCTCTCTTTTATTTTTTCATCATCCCATTCATCCTGATTTACTTTCGTATGGCCCATTTCACCAAACACACTTGACACAACAACAAAGGTTTTTCATGCACCTTCATTATCATTTCATTATAACAAGTGCCTCTTCAACCTTTTCTTTTCTTTCCTCACTCTTCTTTTCTTTTTCTTTCCACTATTCTCACTCTTTGACACTTAGGGAAAAATTTTTCTGTTCTTCTTAAGCGCTTAAGAGTTTTGTATAGACTTTACGGCTAATGAAAAGAAAGAATTAAGCTCATTTTATACAATTTTTGGACAAAAGAAAGAAATAATCGGCTAAAAGCTCAACGGGCTGGCTAGGGTATACAATCACATAAAAAGGTAGTGTATGACAAGAAAAGAATAGAAACTCTCGGTTAAAACAAAGAAATGCCTACATCCTTTCCAACACTACAGCTCCTTCATTTCGTTTTGTACACACACCAGGCAAGTTCTAGACACTTCACAATAGCATGGAATAACAACACCTCACTTCACACTTCATGCACATGCTTGATTCAAGATGCATTCACAGACTCTTTAATTAACCAATTACATGAATTCAAAAATTAAGCCTCAATCACACCGAATCAAATTCTACAGCCAAGGTAACTCAACATATTTACAAAATTGCATGCTTTCATACGAATCACTTTTACATTTTGAATATCAGTTACAACACGCAACCATAATTTCACAACCATATAGTAACTACAGGTTCCGTGATGCAATCCACCAAAAAAAAAAAAAACTGAAAACAAAGTAAAATCACTACTCCTACTGACTACATTTCCCTTAAGACGGTCGTCATCCATCCATCATAGGGAACGGTCACTAACTATGACTTCGGTTCAATGGGACTATTCTCGGTAAAAGAACCGAAAACAAACTCCGAGAAACCCAAAAATAAAAATCGAAAAATTTTGCAAAACATCGATCATTTCGATGGAAAAATATTTACAAAATATTTTATTATGTACAAAATATTTTCGCAAAATTTTAAAAATATCAATCATTTCGATAGAGAAAAAAAACATAAGAAAATATTTACAAAATTTTTACAGACTTAGCTGGCAAACCACAACATTTCACAACACACATCATCAATTACCACAAATATATACAGATACAAACCAGTTTGCACTTCACAAACACAGGGAAACTTAAACATACAAAACAAACAGAGGAAAGAACATACAAGCAAACCAGCCCAGCCCCCAGCACCTAACTACTCCCCACCCTACACTTAAATCGAACACTGTCCCCAGTGTTCACAAAAATTCAAATCACAAAATTTTGGGTGGTGGAACTCCCTGATCAGTCGAAATATTCGACTTCTTCATCCGGTGCTGCTGCCTCATCGCCCATGTCCGAGTCACCTCCATCGTCGTCATCAGACTCCACATCGGAGTCCTCCCGACGTGTCTCCTCGTCTGTGGGGACATCATCGTCAGTGGGCTCTACAAATGTTGGCCCCACTCGGCATAAAGCCCTGGCGTTTTCGCCAAATGGGTAATCCAGCTCCAGCTACCATAACTCCTCCTCTGTGGCTGGTCTCCCACCAATCTAAAGCTGAAGCATTTGCATACCAAACATCCGTGCCATGTACTGGTCGTCGCGAGCATGTCGCTCGCCAAGTGTCAGCACTGGCCCGTGTGTGGTGTCGGAGGCCTTAGTTTTGGTCACATCAAGGGCCCTCCGCTTCAACTGCGGGATGTAGTCCAAAGCCTCTTCCTCGACATCGAGGCCCCGGAGGAATGTGGTGATAAGTCCGCCGAACCCATACCTGTGGCCCTGGTGTAGTCGGGCTCTCTTCATGGCGGATATGATGACCGCCCCAACATTAATCTCTAGCCCTTTCATCAGGGCATAGACCAGGCACACACGGTCCCGGGTCACATCCGTCATGTGCACCCCCGGGATCAGGCACGAACAAACTATTTTCAGCTAAATTCTTGCCTCCATGTTCATTTGAGAATACGGCAGAGCCTGGTGGTAACCCCTCTCCTTATGTCTGCTCCATCTGTCTGTGGATCGAGCCCCACACAATGTGCGTCTAATATCGGCATATGGTGGGGTGATATTCAGCTGGCGGAGAATGTGGGCGTCTGTGTCCCGCGCTCCAATGATGGCATTTAATTGCTGGGATTCCAGAGTGACTATCTGCCCTCTGATCTTTATTATGTGGCTTCTGATTGCCGGGTTCCAATTTTCATAGAACTCCCAGACTAAATGTAAGTTGCACTCCTTGGGCTCCTGAAATATGAAGCTGAGCCCAGCTGCCTCGATCCTCTGCACTATATGGGGGAACTCCTGTGCTAGTGGTTCCCGCACAATATACTCCTCAGGGAAGTATTTGTTTTCCTTGTGTTTAGCGTACCACTTCTTCCCTTCATCGGTTACCCACCTCGTTCCGTATTGGCGGCGTTGGCCGCGCGGAACAGCTGGTGCAGCTGGGACTGCTATGCCCAGTCTAAGTCGTTTTCTCCCGGTGCCTGAAGTAGATGCACCTTTACCCTTATCCTGCCTACTTGCCATTGTACCTGTCAATACAAATAAACAAGCACCATGTCAAGCTAAATGCATATTAGCTTCGGCTAAGGTCAGGTTAAGCTAAGTTTACCCCACACTTAGTCCTTAGCTACGGTTACGATACCACGACAAGAATCACTTTATTTACACCAAAAACAAACACCTATACAATTTATGCTTAGTGCGTTCGCAAAGAAAATTTCGACAGTAAAACCTTAGCGTACTACTCAGACTTCATACAGCTAATCCCAATCCTACCATCGCTAGCAATTCAACCATCGCACTTAGCAAAGAAAACAACAAAACAAAAACAACAACAAAAATTCTATATACACATGAACCTATATACTCAACCAATTCGAACAATTTTCACATTTTCCCAAAATACCGAGAATTCATCGTCTATTACATTCAAACAATATTTACAACGACTTATCTCAATTCACAAGCACACCCCGGCATATAATTTACAAATTTACCAAGTTACCCAATTCGAATTCAACAACCCAAGCCCTAGAATTGAATTTCACAATCAAATTCGAATCATTCATGCAATCGACAAGTTCAAACGCGTATTACAACATTCCGAACATTTATCAATCAAAGAATAACTCAATTTCATTCTAAATTTCGACTTAGGGTAATATATCTCACCTCCCATGCTCAAATTCGACTAAAATCGACAAAAACTTGAGAGAGACGAGGAAAACATACCTTTAAGTTGAATAATCGAAGAAACTCGACAACTTGGTTGCTTAATACCGTGGCACGTTGGTTGGGGTGGGAAATTTGGGTGTTTGGTCGCGGAGAAGAGAGAAAATGAGGAAAAAGGGCCTAAAATCGGGGTTTAAAATGAAGGAAAACACACGGGTCACCCGGCAACCCGGTGTGACCCGTCACAAAATATAGGGCAACGTGTCACGGAGGGTAACGCAGAGCCCCTCCTCCGTGACACAGAGCTATCGCGATGGCTTACTGGAATTTTCAAAAATTCCAGATTAACCCTCAACGTGTCACGGAGGGTAACGCAGAGCCCCTCCTCCGTGACACGGAGCCATCGCCCCAGCTCACTGTCTCTTCATTTTATTCATTTTTTCATACCTTGCCTTTTCCTTCCCGATTTCGTGCACATTTTTCTCCGTTTGACCTGAAAATCACCTCACTAAACAAAATTGGTTAGATTAATAGATTTCCCTAATTAAAATAAAAAATACTAACTAAAACGAAAATTTTTGTACTAAATCAAGAAAAAGAAAAATAAAATAAAATCTATTTACACTTTACAAAATAAAAGAAAAAAATATTTTTCACGGGTTGCCTCCCGTGCAGCGCCTGATTTACCGTCGCGGCTAGACGTCCTTTATGCTCAATTATACACTAGGGTAATGGACGATTTTTCATGATCATTGTCCTCCCCCCAGTAGTGCTCACCCTTATCTGGTGGTCTTCCCATCAACTCTCGGGAATCATTCATTTGTTTCGCATTCCCATGATCAATTACATTGATGACCGAGAGTTCTTCATTTACCATCGGGAGCTTGGGCGCTTTGTATACATCGAACACCTCTACCTTATCATGTGCTCGCATTGTAAGTTGACCCACAGCCACATCGATTAATGCTTTCCCGGTTGCCAAGAAGGATCGTCCCAAAATAACTAGGACTTCAGCGTCTGGTTCAAAATCCAGAACAATAAAATCAACCGGAAAAATGAGGGATCCCACTTGCACAAGCACATCCTCAACAATGCCATCCGGCCTAGCTAAGGATCTGTCTGCTAACTGCAAGATTACGGTCATAGGTCTAGGACTCCCTAGACCCAACTTTCTGAATACCGAAGATGGCATCAGGTTTATGCTCACCCCCAAGTCACACAATCCACGAGCTCGGATACTCTGCCCAATAGTAAGCTGGATAGTAAAACTTCCAGGGTATTTTAATTTCGTAGGCAGTCTATTTTGGATCCGGGAAGTGCATTCCTCTGTCAAAGCCACCGTGGCATACTCAGTCAAATGACTTTTGTTGGCCACGATGTCTTTAATATATTTGGCATATTTTGGCACTCCCTGAAAGACATCAACAAGAGGTAAATTAACATGTACCTGTTTAAGCACCTCCATAAATTTCTTGTAACACGCCTCCTCCTTGTGTTTCTTGAGTCGTTGAGGGAATGGGGGTGGAGGCCTTTCTGATTCAGCTTCTTTGGTCTTCCCCCTATCCGAACTTTGTTCTTCCTCAACATCTGCTGCTCCTGACTTTTGAGATGGTCTTTCCGGTTCCACCTCCTTCAGCTGCAAACCACTCCTTGTGGTCACTGCATTTACCTGCTTCGGATTAGGATCCGTGTCGCTAGGCAGTCCTCCTCTGGGCCTTGTGTTTTGGGCACTAGCAAATTGCCCAAATTGATAATCAAGAGCCTTGGTCGCTAATTGATTGTTCTTCACTTCGGCTGCCAATTTAACATAGTCAGCCTGCAATTGCGCCTGATTAGCGATCATGGTCTTGAACATTTCCTCAATGGTAGGTGATGGTGGTGGAGGAGGGGCATTGTGATTTCTGAATTGAGATTGGTAGTTCTGTTGCCCTCCTTGATTCCTGTGCATACCCTGGCCCGAACTTTGGCGTTGTTGGTTGTTGCTACCCCACGAAAAATTTGGATGGTTCCTCTAATTTGAGTTGCAGCCGCTACCAAACTGCTGCTGATTTCTCTGTGCATTGCCCACAAAGTTAACCGAATCTGGGTTTGCTCCACAGCACTCAGCTGAGTGCTCACTGCTGCAACACACTTCACACCACATTTGCTGGACTGCATTGACTGAAGCTGAAGGCTGGTTCAAGTTCATGTTGCTGAAGTGGTTGTTCAACTGATTCTGCAAGGCAGCTATCTGTGCAGCGATAGCTGTAAATCCATCCACTTCAAGCACTCCTGCTACTTTCCTTTCTCCACCTCGAGATGAGTCAGCATTCCATTTTGTATTGCCCTGTGAAATCCGGTTGAGCAAAGTGTACAGCTCCTCATAAGTCTTTTCCAGCGCTTGCCCTCCAGCTGCTAAGTCTAGCAAAATTTTAGTATGGGGTTCCAAACCCTCAATAAATGTGTGTACCAACACCTCATTGGACTGATGATGATGAGGACATTCCCGCAACATGGATTTAAATCTTTCCCAGGCTTGATATAAATTTTCTCCCTCCCTCTGTTTGAAACTTAGAATTTGACTTCTAAGTCTGGCTGTTTTACCAGAAGGAAAAAATCTTATCAAGAACTTTCGTGCAAGATCATCCCACGTTGATATAGAATTTGGTGGTTCAGCTTTTAACCACCTCTTGGCTTCACCAAGTAAGGAAAACGGAAATAGTGTGAGCCGAACATAATCAGGTGACACTCCAGCGGGTATATAAGTGTCACTTATCTCCAAAAAGTTTTGGAGATGTTGTTGTGGGTCTTCATGAGGGAGACCGGTAAATTGCCCGCTTGTGTGCAATAGTTGCACCATGTTCTGTTGTAATTCAAATCTCCCTCCAGGCTCTGGTTTGCGGATACTTGAATGTACATTGTTGGCATGCGGGATTGCCACCTCGCGAACCGGCCTTGCTGCTGCTTCGTCGGGCACTAACACTGCCCTCACAACCGGTGGATTTTGTTGCTCCATCATAGTCTGTCTGAGCAACTGCAGCTTCTTTTATAGAGCTTCTCTACGTTTACTATGAAATTCACGTTCAGGCTCTATATAAGATTCCACCAGCTCCTTGTCCTTTGCCAGTGTTCACAGAAATCAAGTCTGCAAAATACAGGCTAAGACCAAGTTGTCAACACTTAAGAAAATAAAACAAAAATACAGTAAATTTACACTTAACACAATTTCACCAATTGCCTAGTCTCCCCAGCAACGGCGCCAAAAACTTGTTCGGTGGTTTGCTATATGGGTTAAAAACCGACACGCTAGTGCACGTGGTCAAACAAGTAATAAAGTGGCTAAGTAAGCCAAGTATCGAACCAAGGAGACTCTGGATAAGTAAAAATTGCTCAAGTATACTATATTCTATCTTACTTCTATATATGCTGACAACAACGTAACCAAAAGTTAAATAATTTTGTTTATAAATTATATACTAAAACTATTAACAAATATCTACTTTGAATTTAAACTATGGATATGAGCATGCCAAGGTTAAGAACAAGTAATGAACTTGATTATAATCATAATTCGGTTATTCTTCTCTTCTAGTTGCTAGCCAAGAACATTAGCCTAGAGATTAAAACTCTCGTATTTAATCTCACTTAAGAATCATAAACCATCCGTCTACATTTCTGTGATCAAATGCAATTTATGACCTAGCAATACAATTCCGGTTCCTAAATTGACTAATACGGCTTTCAAGTATATTTCTATCAGGAAAGCACATCAAAACCCAATTTTCCCAAATCAAGTTAAGAACAATACCCTATTAATTCACAACTTTCCAATTTCGTGCTCTCTCGAGTGAAATCGGAATTTTTAGATGTACATTAATGTCGGCCACACACTAATGCAGTAGAAACAAGAATTAATAGAACAACATAGAAGAAGAAGATGAAAAACCATACAATTCAATAATCAGAATTCATCACCATTGTTCATAACCTCAGCAAGGAAGAGAATTAGCCACTCATTTGTGGATTAATCATCCTAAAACAAGTGTTAATCATACAAACAATTGATTGAAAGAAGAAAGAAAGAGAGAAAAACCCTTAGCTTTTTCGTCCCTCAACTGCCTGTAACCCACGTCCTTGCTCCACCAAGTCTGAATTTATTAAAAATAAGCCTAAGTGTTCTATTTATACTATTGGGAATTTTTCCCGGAATAACAAGCAACGTGTCACGGAGGCCAACACGGAGCACTGCCTCCGTGACATGGCGTGGACGCGGACCCTCATTGGAAATCTGGGGTCCGGGAATATAGCCTCAACGTGGCACGGAATGCAACGCGGAGGCTTGCCTCCGTGCCACGGAGCTGTCGCGAGGCTCCACTGGAATTTGACAATTAAATCGCCCTCCAGGCAGTGTGCCTCCGCGATGGTAGCGTGGCACGGCTCCATCACGGAGCCCCTTTGCATTGTGCAGTCCAATGTCTTTTTCGTTCTCGCATCCAAGTCCAACTCCGATATTGTTCCAACATGCATTTTAGCTCCTCAAAATCATGTTTTTCCTACAAAACAATGCTAATCATGTTGGTTAGTATAAATTCACATTTTATTGCCAATTACATGAAAATGTATACATATTGCACAATAAACAAGGCAAAAATGATACGTTTGAGTATCACTTGGGCATATAAATCTGCCCAAGATCATAAAGCATCTAGAATTCATAAGGTCTCAAGTTCTTGTATCCTAACAATGAATAATATTCTCTTAAGATGGTCGTCATCCATCCATCATTGGAAAAAGTCATGACTATGGCTTAAAAAAATCTAGACCCTCTAGTCGGTTCTAAGGGACTATCCACTAGAAAAATATCAAAAATAAAAATCGGGGGAACCCAAATTAAAATAAAAAAACATAAAAAACTACTACCTGCTAGCAAGACTCAAGTCGTACATCTCAAGAAAAAATCTAGGACCATCATGAATAAATTTAGCAATTATGGAACATATCAAATAAGAAAGTTTACTTCTCCCACCCCACACTTAATCAAAGCACTGTCCTTAGTGTTAAAGCAATAATGCACAAGTAAATGAGTGAAAGAAAAACTCCCTAGGCCTAATCCACATCATCCGTGGAATAAAAATTTTTCCTAGAAACCTACTCCACATTGTGAACCTTGGTGCAGAGGTTTTACTCGTCATCGTGTAGTGCTTTGTTAAATTCGAAATTTTCTTCCTTCACACTTGCGCAAAAAAAAAAATCTAAAGATTCATTAAATTAAGACAAAAACTATGTTATCTTGGGTTGCATCCCATGTAGCTCCTGGTCTAACACCATGGCATGACATGGGTGTATTAATTACTCAGACATCATCAAGATACCCTTGGGTTACCTCCCATGAAGCGCCTTATTTAATGTCGCAGCACAACTCCCACCATTATACCTAAAAGAATAAAGGACAATAACAAGAAGTAAAGTAGTAAGTAAAGACTACAAGAAGACTTTAAGCATCAATTAACTATTTTTTAAACCGTATTTCCCGGCAACAACACCAAAATTTGATTACGCTCAAATTACATCTTGCAATGAAGTATAACATAGTCACTGTGGAATATCGTAGCCCAAATAGGTTGGGGTCAATACCACAGGGAATAGGGACGAAATAATATGCTAATGATGAGTAAATCAATTGGTAGTCAATATATTAGAAGGGGGTTTGCAAATTTTAAAAAAAGTAATTCTAAACAGTGATTAAATTGTTATCATATTAATGAGACAAAACTAGGATTTTATTTCCCATGATTTCATAACGTAGTATTCTTATTTTATTAGTGATCTATCTTGGTGAATTTTCAATAAGACTGATGATTAAGTTCATCTAATGTCTCTCCACCTACATAGATGAAATTCACCTAAATCCTCTCAGACATTAGGTGTATATATTTTGCCCTCTCCATAGGTCTTGGATTAACTAACCTCAATTAGAGTTCAAGTTAATTAGATGAGGGTCAGTAGCCTCAAATTTTCATTGTTATTCTCTTTTTCTAACTTCAACTTATTTGGTCGAGCAAGTTAAAGATAAAGGTATGTTTCAACATTGGCAACTGCTAAAACTCATTAAAACAAAAAGAATAACAATCCATTCAATTCACAATTCAAGAATCACTATTTTATTATGCTTACTTCCGTCAATCCATAGTGGTTCCCACAACCCTAGCTCAAGAGATATAGCCACTCATGTTTGAAAAAAGAAACATAAGATTTATAAGAAGTCTTACAATTAGAATCACAAAAACTTGATGTTTTCCTCATATCACACCACATAAGTTTCTATCATTTAATTGATGCGTGCATACATATGTTGAGAATTTTGGAGTATGATGCATACGGAAAAGGACTCGGGGAATAAACAATGAGCCCCATATCGAGCAAGCAGGAGGCCGAAGCCTGAGGCAGGGCGCAAGGAGCAGCGCATCGCACCCCTGCCTCGTCACATTAAGCGGCGCATCGCGCCCAAATTTTGGCACTGTGGGAGGCGCGCCGTGCCTCCCTATATATATGTTTAAGTGAGGGATTTAATTCATTCTAAAAATTTCCTAAAATAGACCCTTGGCTGAGACTAAGAGTTCTCTCTACATTTCTCTCATTTTCACCGATTTACGCTGTCCAAATGCAAATTAACTCCGGGAAACAAGTTCTAGGCCTACGGGAAGCATCTCTGCGGAGTTATTTCTTGAAAATTCGCCTGGTACACCGGAACCCCGCCAAGTAAAGGTTGTCAAAATTGCTCCAATTTTGTTTCTAAATGGCCACAGGCAATAGGTAAGTATTTCTCCCTTATAAACTCCTGAGAAATTTTAAGTTTTCAGCCAAACAAATTGGAGTTGAAGTTATAGTTAACCCTTTGAAAGATATTGTTATTCACTGATCCCTACTATTGAAATAACCTTATTTTCATAGTATAAAGGCTGCACATGATTGGAATATCCGGCTATAGGTTGAAACTAATCGAATAAATGGGAATCGACATTTGAGGTATGTGAAGGCTTATTCCTTTGGCAAGTTATTCTCGTCGTATAATGATAAGACATATGTTTTTGAACGTAGATAACAATCCCATGTGTTGTATTAGCTGCAGCTTGTAGATAATGCTTATATATGTTGTGGTTATCTATTAGGAAAACATATTGAGAATAGATTACAGTATCCCTCGTCGCGAAAGAGTATATTAGGTGTGAACCTCATTAGAAGCGTCATAGTAAGCCCTCTATCCTCTGTTCACTGTGTTAGTAGGATTTTGATGTGTTTCTGCCATGCCTAGGCCTTAGAAACTTAGGGTTAGTTGTTGGGCCTGATTTGGTATGTTGGACAACATAGGGTGCAGACGGGCAATATAACTTTCAGTTTGACACTTGTATAGAAAGTAAAGCTGGCCTAGAGGCCATTGGTGTACCTTAATGCCTCCATGGCCAGAATTCGAATAGGATGGTCCTACCCAATAGTCAGCGGCACCAGGGTTTCCCAGTGGAATAAGTGAAAACCTGCTATGTGGTTAGCCACTTCCAGTGACTATTAGTTGCAGTCGACTTAGTGTTCACATACAGGTCGCACAGGAAGTCATCCCAATCATACGAGTCAGATAGACCCGTAGGTAGACTAAGGAGGGAACCTTATCAGTAGTTGAATGCAGGGCCAACGCTCCAGCCTGCCCTTATAAGACACTCGGGTACAGGTTGCCGTGAGTGGCTAAGTTCAGATAAACGTACTTACAAGGTTAGGAATTGCCAGGGAAGATATATGAAATCTGAATAAACCATGTTAATATCTAAAGGACTAGAACCATAGTAGCACAGTATTACCTTCAGGGTAGGAATTATAGTAAACCATCTAGAGAAGGTTAAGGGGATGACTGCTTAGGAGAATCTACGATTAAGTAGTAGCCCTACAGTTGTTATAGGGGAAGAAACTAAATAGTTAGTCGTCCGCGACCTTACGGTTCGCTTATGAGCTATCATTGTCCTAGCATGACATTCAGAGTATCGTTCAGGTCATTCCAGATCTCACCCTATCCGTTCTAGACCATTAGAGATTATGATCACTATTAGGATCCTCTAATTAGATATAGGCACACGGGGTGTGCCTGTTAGCAATTATACAGTCTATTCTAGGGGCGAGGAGCGGTCGCATTAGTCCTTAAGAGCAAGATATGCCTTTTGAGTGGCTAGATTGAGACTAAAATGCAGTATATTGGTTCGAATTGACCTACCTTATATGGCCTTCCATAGACCAACCTCAGGGTTACTAGCTGTGTCGTCGCCTTCGGGGCTATATGGATCGCTCTAAGGAGCTATATGTTGTCCAAGGGACTATATTCATGCCCAAGCGCCATATTATATCCATCCATGGTTGGACTTTCATTTTTATGCCGTATCGGCATCACTAACCCTCGTTGAGCCCCGAGTGCCTAGGGTGCAGTTACAGGAGCCCTTCAGGCTCAGACACAACTACAGGAGCCCAGCGAGCTCATTTGCAGACCCAGGGGTCATGTAGGTTTGCAATAGCTACCTGTTGACTCATATTGACCACGTTAGGGGTATATAGATTGGAGTGTGCTCGCCAAGGCTTATGGGGGCCCCGGGCGGGTTATTCTGTGCTGGTTGTACCTTCACGGCTTATGAGGGCCAAGTTAGGTTCTTGTTTGTATTCTTGCCTGCTAGTTATATCTTATGAGTGTACAATTGTACAGGCTTATCTCATATATGTGTAGTGTTTTACCAGATGCTGGTTAGGGATAAGAAAGCTTATAGTTTAATTTCTGCCCCTTCTTGTTATTCACTTATAGATCTTTATCAATGATTATTCAACTTTTCATTACTTCCTTACATATTCAATATGTACTGTACTGATGCCCAACTATAGGGCGCTACATACTTGCCCGCATGATTAGACAAACAGATTGTGAGATCTCCTAGCTGCTATTTAGAGTCAGCAGTTTGGCCAGCTCCTTTAGTTCGAAGTTGCCAGGTTGTAGAGGTTTATTTGTCTTTTATCTATACAATATTTGGGTAGGCTAGGGCCCTTTCTCGACCAATATTTGAACTCCTAGAGGCTTGCAGACTACAATCTTCAATTAGCATTTCGTGTTGGCCATATGGGGCCTAGATTAGCTTTGTTTTGTAAGTTGTCCAGGTGGGGCCTAGTATAGTTGCCTATTTTCATTCTGTAATAACTAGACATCATGATGGTCTTGTCAGCCTGCATAGGATCCATTTTTTTGTTATGTTGGATGGGTTAGCTATTTTCTTTTAGAGGTGTTGCATGGAGTTATCGGCCAGAGGTTGTGTTTACAACCGAGATATAGAAGTTTTTTTCTCATTTTGAGTCGCTAGTAGGCACCAGAGGTGCCTATGCCCAGCCAGGTTGGCCCAGATCCCAGTGTGGCATTAGGTTCCAGTCATGCCTCCCAAGGTGGGGCGTGACAAGCTTGGTATGAGATCCGGTCGTATCCCAGGGAGTCTGCAAGCCGTGTCTAGTAGAGTCTTGTTTATAAATGTGTTGTGCACCACATTCTATAAACAGGAGGCTACGAGGCATGATAGTATGATTACCTCTTCTTCTTCTCAGATCGTGCTATAGAGCCGATTTGTATAGGGTTGAATCCCTAAGCTTTGATTGTTATGTCTGTCTAGAGTAATATGTGATATAAGATAGACTCCAGCTAGCCGCAAGTTAGCTACAACAGTAGGAGAAGGTACCAATGAGGTGCCACAGTTGGAGGACAATCAACCTAAAGGCAGAAGCATATGTCCTTTTAATTCTCCTGGCATCCTCCCGGGGCACTAGGAATCTCATAAGATAATAGATATTCCAGCATCATCCCCATTTCCATCTTCAGCCTCAGAATAGGAGGTCAGGAGTATAGCATTTATATGAGTTGGTTTACTTAGTAGACATTTAGAATTAGGTAGGGACAACAGTTAATGTTGGATTACTTGAAATACGCAAAGGATTGTGCGAGGTTTGTACCTCCAGCCTTTAGAGTTGTTAAATTTCGTGCCTTGGCCCCGTTATAGAATGATAGGGTCATTTCTCACTTCCCAGTTTGCTCTTTCAGTACAACAAGAAGCGTAAGTATCAATGCCATGTTGCCCAGAATAAATAGTAAAGGAGAGCTACAATTGATGATCCCGAGAAGGATTAGAAAGTGGTTGAGACCCTTATGTTTACAAAGTTACCTAGACCCTCACAGTAGTAAATCAGGAGGGCAGATACGATCGCAAATAGTACTCGAGTAGTGAGAGTCCATAAGCGATAAACCCTTCAACAATAGTAATGCTCAGGCCAAAAATAGGCTAATTCCACCACAATGTGCTAATGACGGTAGGATATACTTGCCGAATAATGGATATGAACCTAGTTTGTTATGTTGGAGGGCAGATAGACTATATGAACGAAATTGTCCTGAGTGAGGGTTAGAACGATATAGGTCAGTAAACTTGGTTAGTAATATCCTTGTCAGTGCGATGCAGGGGGCACAAACCGCAGACTCAGCCTATAAAAGTAAGGGGAAGGAACGAGTATCTAACCCTGGAGGAAAACAGAATCACCTCCAGGTTGTAGTAGGTTGACAGAGCATGGGACCACCACTGAATGTTGAGAAATAAGCATTGGGCTAACATTTAAAGGATAGTGAGGTTGTAACATAGAATACTACAACATCACCACTAGTTGTGGAAGTAAAGGAGTGATGGAATGGAGACTCTAACCTAGTACAACCCAGAGACAAGGCCAGTGGGAAGTCATTGGCCTATGAGATAAGAAGGGGCGGAGTCATGAGAACTAGAGGTCGACTCTACATTCCAATGGTGGAAGGACTTTGTTAGTAGACTATAGCAAAGGTGCACCATGTACGGTTCTCCCTCCACCCAGAGTTTAACGAAATCGCATCAGGTCTTAAAGAGAGACCTACTGATGGCATGGGAAGAGGGAAGATATTGTTGAGTCGTAGCACAAAACTTCAATGACCAGCCAGGGAAGGCTGGATAGCGGGAAACGAGTAGGCCAATTCAAGAGATGGACGTGCCTACAAGGAAGTGAAGAGTAATCAACATGAATATAGTTATACGGTTAGCTCGTACTAGGTGTAAATTGACCTTATTTGAGTTAGTGTAGAAAGGCTAACGAGATCAACTCATGTTTCGCTGGAGCGAATTATGTTTCAGCTAAAGATTATGCCAAATTAAATGTTTAAGAAGTAGTTTGGCTACGTGGAGCCCCAGTATCTAATAAATTCTAACATAGAGGCACAACTCACAAGTAGGTTTTGGGAAACTGCTAGAACAGATTAGGGCACATGTTAATTTAAGCACGACTTCTCATCATCAAACAAATAGCCAAGTAGAGAACATGATGCAGATGCCTAGAGATCTGTTATGGCTAGATATGTAGGCCCCTATATGATGACCTGAAGCGGGTAAATTGGGGGAGGTTGAACCGCGCATACTAATACATCAGTCAGCCGAAGAAAGTTGAACTCACAAAAAAAAAGTATTGGAAACCTAGGATCATCGGAATTGCTACTCTAATGTATGGCGTAGGGAATTAAGGATTGAAGAAGTGACTGGGTATTCCTGAAAACTTCTCCAACGAAGGGCACTATGAGTTCTGATAGGAAGGGAAAGCCTAACCCTAGATTCACTAAGCTATACTGGATCCTCCAAGAGACCGGCCAAATGGCCTATGAGATAGAGTTGCCTTCAAGGCTAGGATCTGCTCATCAATACTACACAAGCGCATAGGAGACCTTTTCTTAGGCTGCCATAGTTAATAATGCTCAGGTTAAGACGAGTTATCCTACAAAGAGACTCCAATAGTCATATTAGATTGGCAAGTACACAAGGGCAATCTTGGGAACCAAAGTTGTAGCCTAGAAAGTCTTATAGAGGGACAGAAAGGCAGAAGGAATTGCTCGGGAAGCTGAGGACGACATGAAGTTTAGATACCCTCCTTTATTCCAGACCTTCCCTAGATTGTGCAAGTTTAGGTAAGATTGATATTCAGTTGTTATTTGATTATTTATACTATCAGTACTATTCTGTTATTCATTGGATGTTGTAGGGTAGTTGTTGATAGCGTCTTGTGAGATGCTGGTGTTAGACTTTTCTGCATTTTAGGTTTTTGGATAGTCCACGCTACAGAGGAGACTCTGCAAAAGTTTTCCTAGCAATAGTTAACAAGGGTTGAGTCTCTTAAGCTTAACATTACATTCAAGGACGAATGTTCCTAAGGGAGGGATGATGTTATACCCTGTAAGTTTCTATCATTTAATTAATGCATGCATACTTATATTGAGAATTTTGGAGTACGACACACATGAAAAAGGAATGGGGGAATGAACACACAAGCCTGGTATCAAGCGAGCAGGAGCTGAAGCCGAGGCAGGGCACAAGGAGCGGTGTGTCGCACCCCTGCCCCGGCGCCTTGAGCGGCACATCGCGCCCAACTTTTGGTGCTGTGGGTAGCGCGCTGTGCCGCGCCTTCCTTCAACTACCTCCCTATATATATGTTTATATGAGGGATTTAATTCATTCTAAAAATTCTAAAACAGTCCCTTGGCTGAGACGAAGGGTTCTCTCTACGTTTCTCTCAATTTTCACCGATTTACGCCATCAAACGCTGTCCAAATGCAAGTTAACTCCGAGTAACCAGTTCCAGGCCCAAGGGAAGCCTCTCTGCGGAGTTATTTCTTGAAAATTTTCCCGGTACACCGGAACCCCACTGAGTAAAGGTTGTTGGAATTGCTAAAAATTAGATTCTAAATGGCCATAGGCAATAGGTAAGCATTTCTCCCTTATAAACTCCCGAGAAATTGTAAGTTTTTGGCCAAATGAAATGGAGTTTAAGTTATAGTTAACCCTATTGAAAGATATTGTTATTCAATGATCCCTACTACTAAAATAGCCTTATTTTCTCAGTATAAAGACTGCAATTTAATGAAATTGCTGGCTACAGGTTGAAACTAATCGAATAAGCGAGAATCGACATTCAAGGTATGTTAAGGCTTATTCCTTCAGCAAGTTATTCTCGTCGTATAATGATACAACCTATGTTTTTGAAAGTAGATTACAATCCCATGTGTTGTAATAGCTGATGCTTGTAGATAATGCTTATATATGTTGTGGTTAGCTATTAAGAAAATGTATTGAGAATAGAATATAGTATCCCTCATCGGGAAAGAGTATGTTAAGTGTGACCCCTACTAGAAGCATCATAGTAAGCCTTCTGTCCTTCTGTTCATTGTGTTAGTAGGATTTTGACGTGTTGTTGCCATGCCAAGGCCTTAGAAGCTTAGGGTTAGCTGTTGGTCCTGATTTGGTATGTTGGACAACATAGGGTGTAGACGGGCGATATAACGTTTAGTTTGACGCCCGTATAGACAGTAAAGCTCGCCTAGAGGCCGTTGGTGTACCTTAATGCCCCTAGGTCCAGAATTTGAATAGGATGGTCCTACCCTAGAATCAGCGGCACCAGGATTGCCCAGTGGAATAAGTGACAACCTGCCATGTTGTTAGCCACTACCAGTGACTATTAGTTGCAGTTGACTTAGTGCTTCACATACAGGTCGCCCCAGGAAGTCATCTCAATCATACGAGTCAGATAGACCCGTGGGTAGACTAAAAGGGGAACCTTATCAATAGTTGAATGTGGGGCCAATGCCCTAGAAAACCCTGATAAGACACTCTGGTACAGGTTGCCATGAGTGATTAGGTATAGATAACTTACCTATAAGGTTAGGAATTGCTAGGGAAGATATATGAAATCTGAACAGACCAAGTTAAGATTTAAAGGACTAGAACCACAATAGTACAGTATTACCTTTAGGCTAGGAATTATATTAAACCATTCGGGGAAGGTTAGGGGCTAACTACTTAGGAGCATCTTCTATTAAGTAATAGCCCTACAGTTGTTATAGGCAAAGAAACTAAATAGTTGGTCATCTGCGATCTTACAATTCGCTTATGAGCTATCATTGTCCTAGCATGACATTCGGAGTATCGTTTAGGCCACTCCAGATCTCTCCCTATTCAGTCTAGACCATTAGAGATTATGATCACTATCAGGATCCTCTGATTAGATATAGGCATATGGGTTGTGCCTGTTAGCAGCTATACAGACTATTATAGGGGCGACTAACGGTCGCGTTAGGCCTTAAGAGCTAGATATGCCTTTTGAGGGGCTAGATTGAGACTAAAATGCAGTATACTGGTTGGGATTGGCCTACCCTATATAGCCTTTGTTGACCAACCTCAGGGTTACTAGCTGTGTCGTCGCCTTCGGGGCTAAATGGATCGCACCAAGAAGCTATATGTTGTCCCAAGGGACATATTACAATCCATCCATGGCTGGACTTCTACTTTTACGTCGTATCGGCATCACTGACCCTTGTCAAAACGTGTATTCCTAGGGTGCAGTTATTGGAGCCCTCCGTGCTCAAACACAGCTACAGGATCCCAGCAGGCTCAGTTGCAGACCTAGGGGCTAGGTAGGTTGGCTATAGTTACCTGTTGACCCATATTGACCACGTTAGGGGTATATAGATTGGAGTGTGCTCGCCAGGGCTTATAGGGACCCCTGGCGTGTTATTTTGTGCTAGTTGTACCTTCCTGGCTTATGAGGGCCAAGTTAGGTTCTCATTTGTATTCTTGCCTGCTAGTAATATCCTATGAGTGTATAATTGTACAGTCTTAACTCATATAAATGTAGTGTTTTATTAGATACAAGTATTGATAAGAAAGCTTGCAGGTTAATTTCTACCCCTTATTGTTATTCACTTTTAGATCTTTATTAACATTTATTCATCTTTTCATTACTACCTTACATATTTGGTACATATTTTGTTGATGCCCAACTATGACGCATGCATACTTGCTTGTAGGATTAGACAGACAGATTGTGAGATCTCCTAGCAGCTATTCAGAGCCAACAGTTCGTCTAGCTCCTTTTGTTTAGAGTTGCCAGGTTGTAGAGGTTTATTTTTCTTTTATCTATACAACATTTGGGTAGGCCGAAGCCCTATACGGACAAATATTTCCACTCCTAGAGGCTTGCAGACTATAATCTTTAGTTAGCATTTCATGTTGGCTGTGTGGCGCCTAGATGAGCAATGTTTTGTGTGTTGGCCGTGTGGGGCTAGTATAGTTGCTTGTTTTCATTCTTTTATAACTATATAACATGATGATCTTGTTGGCCCGCATAGGATCTCTTTTTCTGTTATGTTGGCTAGGTTAGCTATTTTCTTTTATAGGTGTTGCATGGCCTTATCGGCCCGAGACTGTGTTTACAGCCGAGATATAGCAGTTTGTTTTCCTGACTTTGAGTCGATGGTAGGCACCAGAGGTGCCTATGCCCAGCCAGGTTAGACCAGATCCCAGTGTGGCATTAGGTGTCAGTCATGCCTCCCAGCGTGGGCGTGACACATCAACTCTAGTATGGAATAATGCTTTCCATACTTACAACAATTATGATCAAAGAATAAGTGGTGAATTCAATTTCCACAATTATTTGGACTTATTTTCTACAAAGATTCGACACCTAAAACATCCGAAGAAGGGATATATATAGTAGTAGAATTAATTTGCAGTTGTTCCTACTTGGAATGGGATTGGACTTTTCAGGTTTTGAGTCAGCAAGTAGGTGTCCACGTCGTGCCATTGCTTGCGCCAGTATGGAACCACGTCACGACTCTTGGTGCACAGATCTACCTACGCGTCACGCAGGTGCTTTCACAGATGTGCCTGCACGATGCCATCTTCTATCATGTATAGTACTTGCTCCATTTGAGTTTTTATGGCAACTCTTGCTCTTTTAAGCATCAAATAAGTCCAATTTAATCACTTTATCCTTGCAAACATCTAATTATGTGTGTTAGTTTTTTTCACAAATATCATATCAAATAAAAGAAAATACATATAATTTGTTCTTTAAACATTGTTATGTATGGGAAAAATATGTTAAATAAGTGCATAAATAGGCCCTACATCACTTGCCTCCAAGCATCGGAGGACCACAACTCGGGCAGCACAGGTATCACCCATCCCCTTAGCTCAGGTGGAATCTACAAAGTCACTGTCTCTGGGATCTGCATCCCAGTCCGGTGCGGACCATGGTCAAGCCCAATCTAGTGGGGTATAAATTTACATTTCCTCCGGCGAGTTCCTTGCAAAGCTTTATATGATCATAGTTTTTGGGAGGATTAATTAGCACCGATATGGGTGAAGGGTTCACATACCCAAAGCCCCAGAACTACATAGGTAGACGTAGGTTAGGATCGTGTCATTGGTGCGGGTGACTGATAACATCCAAACGACACCTCTCTTAACGAGAGAGCGTACGCGGTCATTACTCAAAACAAATATTTTCGATGGATGTCGGGGTCGAATCCCACAAAGATTAGTGAATGATTTGCACAAATGTTGTTTAGGAAATTTGAATTCACTCGCACAAATCAAGGGAAATAAAATAGCAAATTTTTGGGGGAAAAATAAAGTCAATAGTATTGTGGATTGTAGATCAGCTAGCAAAGATAGCAAAATAACCAAAATTGATAGACAATGATGAGTGAAGACTAGAGGTATGGTGTAGATGGGTTGCTAATCAAATAAGGTTATTCTAGATCATCAGATCATTGCGAATAACTATAAATAACTTTGGACGAGATGGCGCCCTATGTTTTTCAACCTCATGGGCGTTTTTTTCTTGAGTCCTTTCGAACCTCAGGACACAATTCAATTAGGCTAATATATTTTGGGCTAATAGCTACACTATTTCTTGTCATCAACTACTAATTAGGATTGTGAATATGGGTTTTGACTTTTTCTAGCCCAACTCCACACAATCACATCCACTCCCACTATCAAATTCTCTCCTAGTAATTAATACTTCTCTTTCAAGGTGAAATCAAGAAAAGTAGAACCACATTTGCAACTATGGATCATCAATTATAAATTGGATAGAACTCAACAGATTTACACTAATTAAGCAATATTGAGATGAATCTAGCAATACCCAATCTAATTAGGCACCGACCATTACACACCTCTAGTTGATAATTTAGCCACTCATGATTAAGAAACTAAAGTATATTGATTAATAAACTCAATAATTTCATTACTAAGAGCAAGCAAAATAAAACTCAAAATATGTTTGCAACAATTGTTACACCTTGCTAAGGAAGAAGATGAAAATAGGAGAAACCAATATTCAAATTTCTTCTCCAATAGGGTTCTTCTCTCTCTAAAAAGCAAACAGAATGTTCAAATAAAAATATGTAAAAAGTTCTTTCTTCCAGACTATATACAAAAATAGGGAAATCAATCTCCTCTTTTTCAGTGCTAGACGTAATTTCCCCCGTTCAAGTATTTTTCACTTGCGGTGGAACCAACGGTTCGCCGATTGCATTCTGCAAACTTCCATTCATTTTCTTGTATAATACAGTGATGTTCCAGGACCATTCAGTTACATCTTCAGTGGTTCAACGACTTCCATTTTCGATCTGCAGATTAATTTCCTCCTTGGTCTAACTAGATCTACACCTGTTAGCGATCTAACCGGCGAGTCACCGGTTGATGTCTGTGGCCACCGGTTGCATTTTCTCCTCAAATCAGTGGTTATCTGCATTTGACTAGAGTTTTGCTGGTGTCCTCCGGTGGAGCGCCGATTTTCACCTAATTTCATCCTTTTTACTCCACTTCTTACACTTTTTCTTCAATTCAGATACCTACACAAAAAAGGAAAAAAGGGCATAAAATTGATATAAATGACTTGAAAACTAGGCTAAATCTCTTGCTTAAGAGCTTAATGAGTTGGTAAATTACCAGCTCATCAAACCCCCAAACTTGAACCAATACTTTTCCTCAAGTAATGCAATTCTTATCAGTTGAGAAACATGCCACTCCAAAATAGTTTATACATTAGTGACCACGTAATCCATGACAACCCAAAAATTCTCACCAACTCACAGAAAAAGAGAAGCAAATTCCCTTTAAAAATATATGGAAAAGTTTCAAGAGGCCACCATAATTCAAAGGCATGATTCAAAAATGCATTCATTTTGCAAGAAAAGGGTATAACGTATCCAACGAAATACACATAGCATCTAAATTTATAATCACTGCACATTCAAAGTTTGCTTTAGAGCTAGCACTACTCATGCCTCAATCACACCTTTACCTTAATGAAAGTGTGTCCTCAAAAGGAAATGATGCCACTCACCAAAGAGAGAATCCCTTTTCTTTATCATGAATCAATGCACACACAAGGGATTATAAAAAAATGATCACACTCACTCTCCCGAAAGAAATCTTCATGCACACAAATCGACCCACAAGCTTGCCCTTCGTGTAATTCGCCACTTATGTAGAGCAACTACACTCTAAATCAATTAGTACTTGTGGGTCGTGATGAATGCTAGGAGTAATGGTAGGACAATTATTTTGCTCTAGTGACTAGATCCTCCCTAATGCCTTTATGTGAACACTTTAACCCTTCCCATCTAACTTTTTGCGACCATTTCCCTCTTTTATTGTTCAAAGACCTTCCTTGTAGCTGCTTTGGCTATCACATTAAGCCTTCTCTACTCAAGAGGTAACACCATTTCACTTTTCTTTTCTCTTTTGGTACCTTAAGGTTCCCCAGCTCATCATTTCATTCATTTTCCTCACAATTTGATGCTACCTCATATTTACGCTTCTTATATATCCCCCTATCTTGAAAAACCCCAAACTTAGGCTCTTTGCTTCTTACTCGCTGATTTCCTTATCTCTCCCTATGCCTTTGGGTTTTCAGCCCCCATTTTTCTCATTTTCTCACCACTAGTGTCACGACCCGAACGTAGACCCAGATCGAGACATGGGACTAGAAACCTTGATAGGCTCCAAGTTGACCCGTGGCATGAATGTAACATCTAAATTCAACATCATAAAGAGAAAGTTTAACATACATATATCTATATCAAGCTAGAACTGAATCAACAACGATAAACTGAGTTACATAATGTCTAAAAAGCCTCTAACAACTGATGAGCTAATGGGACAGCACCCCCAAGTAGCTCGACAAAGCCTAAAACTAAAAGGAACATAACAAACTATAATGACTGAGCGTCCTCGAAAGATGAGGACTCACCAACACCAGCTGGACAGGTTAGAGAGGGAAGCAGGAGCTAATGACGCAACTGAGACTGATCCCTCGGACCTGTATCATTAAACGATACAGCATAGAGTATGCGGTCAGTACTTGAAATATACTGAGTATGCAAGATAAGTAAAATCAGACACTTTAAATACATAAGACTTCATAAAAGTGGACAACATGATCATAACGTAAATATCATAATGCAATATAAGAGCTCAGGTTTTCAAAACATTCATAAATCAGTCATAATAATAATAATAGGAGAAAAGATTCATTAAACATGACTTGAGCCAAAGTAACATAAATATAACCATGCATAAATCATGAGGAACAATGGGAGATTCTTATAACCAACATACCCCACATGGATCCCGACCTGTAAACCCCTAGTTGGGAGGGTGTTCATACCTTGCCAAGGGTAGAACCATGAAAAGAGGTGTGATATCACTCATGAAAGGCCCATACGGGCAAAAAGGGGACAATCTCGAAGGAGGTCCCATCATGGCTACGTTGGCACGTAGTTTTGAGACTCGGGGTATTCTTGGACCCCAAATCTACTCAGTGTTAAATACCACTCCAAAAACATATAAAGTGCTCATATTATAGTAGGTAAAACATTCATGAGATTAATGGGCTAGTTTAAATCATAATAATTATAAGCATGTTTGAAATACCTGAACTAGCCATGTAATAAGGCCCGTGAGTTGGCCATAAAGATAAGTCCATAAATCATGAAATTCATGCATATTTGTAAAACATGTATATACTTGATATTTCATAAATCCATGATAAGTACTTGAGAGATATTATATTACAAGGAATAAACATAATTGGGCTAATTTAGATCAAGATCATAATGAAATCATAACTTGACTTTTGATAAGAACATACATAATTGGGCATAGTTGGATTTAAATTCAAATCAATAAATTTATACTCAAAATATCCATAAAATCTAATCATAGATCATATGACATGATTTAATACATGAACGAGATTGACCCATCGATAGATCATAGAGAATTTCACAAGAATTGGAATCAACCCCATAGATCTTGAAACTTAAATCTAGAATTAAAATCCATGGAAATTGAGAAGAGTTTTCAGAATGAGAGTGAAAGGAACTCTCATTCATAGTCTCACATACCTGGGTTAATCAAATTCACACACCTACTTGAAAACCCAAAGGGAATTGGAGAGAATTTGGTGAAATCTCTCAAACTTGATCTTCAAGGAAGGCTCTAGGTTGTATGCATTGAGATGAATAAGCCTAGAATGAACTTACCCCTCTTAAAACACTCCATTTTGAGCTTAAAATGATGTAGTTTAGGCCTTAGGATCATAGAAATTACGGAAAAGCCCTTAATAAATTCGCAGGGAAAAACATACTGCTAGTCCCAACGAGGAACTGGATGACCCATTGTCCCTGACCATGACTAGTGGTCACCTTCCGTCACCTACACTGGATTCTGCCTTCTAAGGTTCACCATAGGGACAGCACGACATGTGGTGACCAAGTATGTATCCGCACTTCCCAAATCCTTCATCTCTCATTCAATACTTGACCACGGACCGCCTGACGACTCGTGGTGGTGATCACGACTCGTGGTCCCACCCGTAGTCAGCCTCAGACTCCAAAATCTTAGCAAAATCCAAACTCCTCCCCACAAGTCACTCAATGACACATGGTGCACCCCACTGGTCACCGGACAACTCGTCCTGTGACCTAGTGCAAAAAATCCTATTATCTCTGTTTCGTCTCCTAGGTCTGATCTTAGGGTTTTTGGGGTATTACAATATCCTTGGAATGCTCGTCTTTTAATGTGGGAAAAAATACTGAAAAGTAGAGAAATATAATTATCATACTCAAATACTGAACATACATGCATAAAACTAACGAACTGGCTGACTCCGAACTGAACTACATAACTTAACTGAATTCCTGAATAACACATACATTCATTGACATGAAAGAAATTGGGGCACATGAACAAAACATGAAACTGTATAGGGTACTAAGGAGGAAACTAATACCTCAAGCTGAAACTAAGTTGGTAGGGAATAGATGTGGGTATTTAGCCATCATATCTGCATCGTCTTTCCACGTAGCTCACTCAACATGTTGGTTCCTCCACAAAACCTTAACTGAAGTTACTTCTTTGTTTCTTAGCTTATGAACTAGACGATCAAGTATTTCTATTGGAACCTCCTCAAACTAAGGTTATCTTTCACACCGACACTGTTCATCGGAACAACCAGAGCTGGATCACCCGAACACTTCTTTAAGAGAGATACTTGGAAAACTGGATGGACTGAAGCTATTTCTGAGGACAACTCCAACTCATTTGCTACCTTGCCAATCTGTTTCACAATTCAGTACGGACTAACATAATGGGGACTAAGTTTCCATTTCTTTCCGAATATCATCACTCCCTTATAGGGGATACCTTCAAAAACACCCAATCATCAACTTCAAACTCAAGCTCCCTCCTCCTCAGATCCACATAGGACTTTTGACGACTCTGAGCTATTTTCAACCTGCCCCTTATATGCTGAACTTTCTCCATGGCCTCATGGATTGAATCTGGTCCTATCAAAGCAGCCTCACCTACCTCGAACCCACCAATAGGCGATCTACACCTCCTCCCATAATGAGCCTCAAATGGAGCCATCTGGATACTAGAATGGTAGCTGTTGTTATATCCAAACTCAATAAGAGGAAAATGATCATCCCAACTACCCTTGAAATCCATCACACATGCTCTCAACATATCCTGAAGAGTCTGAATAGCCCGCTTCGCCTGACCATCCATTTGCGGGTGAAAGGCTCTGCTATGCTTGACCTGAGTACCAAGTCACTCCTGAAATGATCTCCAAAACAGAAAGGTAAACTGAGTGCCTCTATTGGTAGTTTCGATTAGTAAGAAATGAGCTGCCTTAGATAACCTATCCACAATCACCCAAATAGAGTTATACTGTCGATGAGTGGGAGGCAACCCTGTAATAAAGACCATATTAATATCTTCCCACTTCCAAGTAGGGATACTAATATCTTGAAGCATACCTCCAGGTATTTGATGCTCCAACCCCACCTGTTGACAATTCGGACACTTGGCCACAAACTCTGCTATATCCTTGTTCATTCCACTCCACCAATAGACTTCCCGTAGGTCATGATACATCTTGGAACCTGGATCTATAGAGTATCTGAAACCATGAGCCTCATGAAAAATCCGATCTCTCAAATTATCAACACCCTAAACACACAAGTGACCCTGATATCTAAGCACCCCATCTCCCTATTGGGAGAAGACGTCTACGTTTTGATTCTGAACAGCTTCCTTCAAATTTACTAAAATGGGATGCTCGTCTTATCTAGATTTAACTTCGGTCACTAAGGATAATTCTGACCTATTTTGAACAATGACACCACCATCGGTCGAGTCAATAAGATGGACTTCTAGCCATGCAAGCAGATGTACATCATTCACTAAATCCTTCATTTCGTCATCTATATGGGACACACTTTCCATGGAAAGCCTGTTAAGAGAGTCTGCCACCAAACACATCTACATAGACCCCGTATAGATAGTGTCTCCAAATCTTCAAGGAAATTATTATCGCCGCCAATTCGAGATCATGAGTCAGATAATTCTTTTAATGGACTTTCAGCTTCCTGGAAGCATAGACTATAACTTTACCATGCTGCATGAGTACACAACCAAGGCCGATTCTTGAGGTGTCATAATACACCACAAACCCATCGGTGCCCTTAGGTAGGGTCAAAAGTAGTGCTGAGGTGAGTCGAGTCTTCAACTCTTGGAAGCTCTTCTCACAAGCCTCTGACCATTAAAACTTCACTTTCTTCTAGTTCAATTTAGTCAATGGTGCTGCAATGGACAAAAACCCTTTAACAAACCTTGGATAGTAACCAGCTAAACCCAAGAAACTCCTGATATCCGAAGGATTCACCGGTATAGGCCAATTCTTCACTGCTTCTACCTTTTGAGAGCCTACCTATACACCCTCACTTGACAACACATGGCCTAAAAAATTCCACCGAGTTCAACCAAAACTCACATTTACTAAATTTAGCATACAACTGGCGATCCTTAAGAGTATGTAGCACCACCCTCAAATGAGCGGCATGCTCCTCCTTGCTACGAGAGTATATAAGAATGTCATCTATGAACATAATCACAAACATATCCAAGTATGGATTAAACACACTGTTCATCAAATTCACAAAAGCTGCAGGAGCATTCATTAGTCCAAAAGACATAACTTCAAACTTGTAATGACCACACAGAGTCCTAAAGGTTGTCTTCAAAATATCACTCTCCCGAACCCTGAGCTGATGGTATCCGAATCTAAGATCTATCTTTGAAAAGCACTTAGCACCCTGAAGCTGGTCAAACAAATCATTAATCATGGGGAAAGGATACCTATTCTTAATGGTAACCTTGTCCAATTGCTGATAATCAATGCATATATGAAGAGAACCTTCCTTCATGCGTACAAAGAGAACTGGCGCACCCTATGAGGATTTGCTCGATCTGATGAAACCCTTGTATAATTGGTCTTTCAACTACTCCTTCAACTCATTTAACTCAGCTGGATCCATTATGTAAGGAGGAATAGATATAGGCTACATATTAGGAAGAAGGTCAATACCAAAATCGACCTCCCGCTCGGGAAGGATTCCCGGTAAATCATGTGGAAAAACCTCTGGATACTCACACACTACAAGAACTAACTGGATAGTCGAGGTTTCAAATGTAGCATCCTTAACCCTAACTAGATGGTACATGCAACCTTTAGAAATCATCTTTTTGGCCTTAAGGTAGGAAATGAATCGACCTACAGACACAGCTGAACTACCCTTCCACGCTAGGACTTGCTCACCAGGAAATTTAAATTCTACTACACGGATTCTACAATTGACTGAGGCATAACATGCATAAAATCAATCCATGCATCTAATAACATCAAAATCGGTCATGACTAACTCTACAAAATCTGCTGAGCTGATTTTTTGAAGAACTGTGACAGGGCACTTTCTATATACCCGTCAAGCTATAACGGAATCACCGACTGGAGTAGAGACTGAGAAGGGTTCTGATAAGATTTCAGGATTGACTCCAAAACTACTAGCAACATAGGGCGTCATAAAAGTAGCACCTAGATCTAAGAATGCATATACATCAAGGTGGAATAATCTTAACATAGCAGTCACCACATCGGGCGAAACTTTCTGCTCCTGTCGCGACGAGAGTGCTTAGAACCTATTCCGGTGCTGGCCGCCAGCTGAGCTTGTAAAAGCACCATGCTGGAAGGGACGTGCTGCCTGAGCCATTGAACTAGCGGCTGGGATACGGGCTCCACCATCACTTGGTCTGACTTAAGGGAAATCTCTAAGTCTATGTACGGGTTTGCCACACCCGAAACAAGCGTCTGAGCCAACTAATCAACTCACTGGGTGATTCTTGCCATACTTCATACAAGCTAGGAAAGTGAAATCTCCCGCAGTGCTTCCCTGGACCCTTGAACCTGATGGTCTACCTGTATGATCATGTCTGAGTCTTGACGGGACACTAGCTGATGATGGTGCCGGGGTTGTCGACCTTTGCTAGAACTTAGGGCGATGACCGCCATCAGATCTCTACTGAGTGAACCCAACACTATCTGTTCTAGCCCTCTTGGTCTCTCTCTCTCTCAGATGCACCGCCTCCATCTGCTGGGTGTGTAAAATCATTCGGGGAAAATCAATATCCTGATAAAGCATGGCGATCCTAAATCCTTTTCTAGGTAGTCCGCCACTCCATTACAAATCTGCTCACCCGAGCTCTACGATCAACCACTAACTTTGGTGCATACTTCGATAAGTGAGTGAACTCCAAAGCATACTTCTAGACTTTCATGTTACCCTACTTCAGGTTCACAAACTCTGCAGCTTTAATCTCCCTCATCTCACAAGCAAAGAACTGATCCAAAAATGTGGCATGAAACTCCTCCCGTCCAATAGGGCCTACTCCAGCTGCCCTACTATCCTTCGATTACTTGAACCGGATGTGTGCAACCCCTTTCAACTGATTTGAGGCTAGATTGATGCACTCCTCTCCAGTCACTACTATGATCTGGGTGTTCTTCAGAACCTCATCAATCAAGTCATGTGGACCTCGTCCACCTTTGACCTAAGAAACTCCGGAGGGTTCATCCTCAGAAAATCTCTGACTCCTGCAGCCGCCGCATTCCCATTCTGAGGGACATGCGCTATCACCTGCTGATTGACCTACGCAGTCAAGGCTTGAGCTAGCATCTGAGTGGCTGCCCTGAACTTAGCGTGGGCAACTGACTCGGATACATGCTCCTCATAGGCTGGTGAGGCCTGCTGTTGCCAATCTCCATTCCATTCTCGTGGCCATTTCCGTTCCCATTTCTTCTTCCATTTACTCGGTGTGGAGGCAAGATTCTGCAAATGCATATAGCATGAGTTAGAAGGATAGAGAGGCATTTTATCGCACGACATGGATTATGAAAGAAGGGAAATTTCCTAAAACGTATTATAGCCTCTTCTTCATAATTGTGGCGCGCTTCACACCAATGAAAAAGACTCAACTTAACGCATATTTCAGATACCCTAAGACACTTCAAAACCTAATGCTCTAATACAAAGTTTGTCACAGCCTAAACATAGACCCAAATCGAGACACGGAACCAGAAACCCTGAGAGGCTCCAAGTCGACCCATGGCATGAACATAACATCTAAACTCAACATTATAAAGCGGAAGTTTAACATACATATATCTATATCAAGATAGAATAGAATCAACAATGACCAAATGAATTATACATAATGTCTAAAGAGCCTCTAACAACTTATGAGTTGATGGAACAGCACCCCCAACTAACTCGACATAGTCTGAAACTTAAAGGAACATAAAAAACTGTAATGGATGAACGTCCTCTAAGGATGAGGACTCACCAACACCGACTGGAAAGGTTAGAGAGGGAACCAAGGGATAATGACGTGGCCGAGACTAATCCCTCGGACCTGTATCATGAAACGATACAACATAGAGTATGCGGTCAGTACTTGGAATGTACTGAGTCTGCAAGGTAAGAAAAATCAGACGGTTAAAATACATAAGAGTTCATAAGAGTAGGACAACATGAACATAATGTAAATATCATAATGTAACATAAGATCTCAAGGTTTTCAAAACATTCATAAATCAGTGATAATCATAATAATACGAGAGAAGCTTCATTAAAAATTACATGAGACAAAGTAACATAAACATAACCATGCATAAATCATGAGGAACAATGTGAGATTCTTATAACTGATATACGCCACATGAGTACACATGGAGCCCGACTTATAAACCCCTAGTCGGGAGGGTGTTCATACCTTGCTAAGGGTAGAACAATGAAAAGAGTTGTGATATCACTCATGAAAGGCCCATACAGGCAAAGAGGGGATAGTCTCGAGGGAGGTCTCATTAGGCTATGTTGGCACGTAGTTTTAAGACTCGGGGTATGCTTGGACCCCATATCTACTCAGTGTTAAATACTACTCACAAAACATATATAGTGCTCATAATATAGTAGGAAAAACATAAATTCATGGGCTAGTTTAAATCATAATAATCATAAGCATGCTTAAAATATGTGAACTAGCCATGTAATAAGGCCCGTGCGTCGGCCATAATCATAAGTCCATAAATCATGAAATTCATTCATATTTATAAAACATGTATATACTTGATATTTCATAAATCCAGGATAAGTACTTTAGAGAAATCATATTACAAGCCATAAATCATAATTGGGCTAATTTAGATCAAGATCATAATGAAATCATAACTTGACTTTTCATAAGAACATACATAATTGGGCATAGTTGGATTTAAATTCAAATCTATAAATTTATATTCAAAATAGTCATAAAATCTGCCCATAGATCATAAAACATGAACCCATCAATAGATCATAGAGAACTCCACAAGAATTGAAATAAACCCCACGGATCCTGAAACTTGAATCTAGAATTGAAATCCATGGAAATTGAGAAGAGTTTTGAGCATGAGAGTGAAGGAAACTCTCATTCATAACCTCACATACTTAGGTAAATAAAATTCACACACCTACTTGAAAACCCAAAGGGAATTGAGAGAAATTGGTGAAATCTCTCAAACTTGATCTTTAAGGAAGGCTCTAGGTTGCATGCATGGAGATGAATAAGCCTAGAATGAACTTACCCCTATTAAGACACTCTATTCTTAGCTTAAAATGACGTATTTTAGGCCTTAGGAACTTAGGAATTACGGAAAAGCCCTTAACAAATTCGCAGAAAAAAACATAATGTAGGTCCCAATGAGGGATAGGACGACCCATCGTCCTTGACCATGACTTGTGGTCACCTTCCATCACCTGCACTAGACTCTGCCTTCTGAGGGTCACCACGAGGGACAACACAACTCATGGTGTACCCAATGACTCGTGGTGGCCAAGTTGTTATCCATACTGCCTAAATCCTTCACCCTTATTCGATACTTGACCACCGACCACCTGACGACTCGTGGTAGTGACCACGACTTGTGGTTCCACCTTTGGTCAGCCACAAACTCCAAAATCTTAGCCAAATCCACACTCCTCCCCATGAGTCACTCAACGACTCATGGTGCATGTCACGCCCCACCTTGGGAGGCATGATTGGCACCTAGTGCCACTCTTGAATCTGACTGACCTGGCTGGCTTATGCACGCCTGGTGCATGCCTACAACTCAGCTCAAGAAAACAACAGGCTATATCTCAACTGTAAACACATCCTCCAGCCGACAAGGCCGCATAACCACCTGTAAAAGCAAACAGCTAACCAGCAACAACCAAATAAAGGGAATCCTATGAGGGGTCGACAAGACCACCAAGATGTCTAGTTGTAACTAAAATTTAAATCAAGCACTAAACTAAGCTATGGCCGACAAGGCCACTCACTAACAGCTAAACAAGGTGCCACATAGCCAACATACAAGCTAACAACAGGGAATCTATAATATCTGCAAACCTCTAGGAGTAAAAGTAGTGGTCAGGACAGGGACCCGACCTACCCAAATGCTATACAATGAAAGATTGAATCTCTACCACCTGGCAACTCCAAATGAAAGGAGCTGGCCAAACTGTAGACTCTAAATAACTAGTATTGAGGATCCTGAGTTTTGTGTATCTAAACCTGCAGGCAAGTTATGCAGCGTCCTGGGAAGGGTGTCAGTACAATGTGTATCGAATATGTAAGGCAATAAATAAGCTGTTAAAGACTGGAAGTAAGTAGAAGGAGGGGTAGAAAGATTAACCTGTAAGCCTGCTTGTTCGTAATCTGCATCTAGCATAACACTAGACGTACATGAGCTAAAACTATATAACTATACATGCATAAGCTTTAACTAGAAAACAAGAATACAAACAAGAACCTCACTTGGCCCCCATAAGTCTGGAAGGTATAAGCAACACAGAAATAACCTACCCGGGCCCCCATAAGCCCTAGCAAGTACACCTCAATCTATATACCCCTATCCATGTTGTTATGACTCTACTAGTGTTATAACCAACCTACCTGTCCCCTTGGGACTGCAACTGAACCTGCTTGGCTATTGATCTGTATATGTGTCTGAGTCTAGTGGACTCCTGATATTTGCACCCCGGGCACCAGGCTCGATGGGGGTGTGGTGCTGATACGACATAAAATAGTCCAGCCATGAAATGGACTGTATGAGGTCCTCGGACCTCATCTTCATCCCTCGCAGACGACATGCCGATCCTTGGAGCGAATTCATCTAGCCCCTGGCGCGCAACGAGACAACTAGTAACCCTGGGGTGGTCAAGGAAGGATACTAAGTAAGGGCAACCCCAACCGAGGTGCTTTACTGAAATCTCATTCTAGCCACTTAAAGGGATATTTGGCCTTCTAGGCCTAATGCTATCGTTGTACTCCCTTAGAATGGTCTGTAAGGTTGCTAGTAGGGACACCCCGTGCACCTGTATCTGATTAGAGGATCCTAGTAGAGATCATGATCTCTAATGGTCTAGACTGGATAGGGCGATATCTGGAGTGGCCTAACAATACTCTAAATGTCCTGCTCGGACCATTATAACTCATAAACAACTGTAGGTCACGGATGACTAATTACTTAGTTGCTCATATTAGAATGACTGTAGGGCTATTACTGACCGAACATGCTTTTGAGCAGTCGGCCCCTAATCCTCCACATGTAGCTTACTTGACATTCTTAGCCTGAGGGTAGTACTTTAATAACATGGTGCTAGTCCTTTAGACAATATCTTGGTTTTCTCAAATCTTATGTGAGTTTTCTGGGCGATTCCTAACCTTATAGACAAGTTTATATAGATCTAACCACTCACAACAATCTGCACCTGGGTATCTTACAAGAATAGGTTAGGGTGCTGGCCCTGCCTCTAGCTGCTAATAAGGTCCCTTTCCTTAGGGCAACAATGGGCCTATTTGACCTGGATGACGGGACTGGCTTTCTGGGCGACCTGTATAACAACTACTACATCAATTGGGACTGACAATCACTGGTAATAGCTAACTAGATGGAAGGCTATCATTCAGTTCACTAGAAAACCTTAGGCTACTGAATCTAAAATATGGCCATCCTATCTAAATTTTTGTCCCTTGGGTATAAGGGTACGTCAGTGGCCTCTAGGCGTGCTTCACTAACAATACAGGCGCCAAACTAGTGGTTATATAACTGAACTGCGCCAATGTTGTTCAACTTACTAACTCAGGCCTAATAACTATCTAAGAGCTTCTAAGGTCTAGGCCTGACAATATAACATCCGATTTTACTAACACAATGAACTGGAGAACAAAGGATTTTCTATGAAGCTTCTCGCGTATGTCACACTTAACACGTTCTTTCCCGACAAGGGATATTTCAATATAATCCTTATACTTTTTCTAGCGTGTAATCCCAACATAGATAACCATAGTCTACTGATAACAGCTAATCACAACATATCTGATCCTCATATGCTAGAAACAATGAATTACAACATGTGAAATCATTATCCATGTTAAAGCATAGCTCGTATCCTATACGACAAGAATAACTTGCCGAAGGAATAAGCCTTACATACCTTCAATGTTGATTCTGATTATCTGACGAGTTTCAGTTGTGCTCAATAGCTCCTTCCAACTGTAGTCATAATACTAAGAGAAAGGGACTAATTCCAATATCAAATTTGGCCAAAACAGTAACTTTAGTACTAATAGTAATAATACTTAAACTTCACCAAATACAGCCGAAAACATATAATTTCCTGGGAATTCAGAAAGGAGAAATGCTTAATTGAAGCCTTTGACTGTATAGGAATCAATTTGGAGAAATTCTAATCACTTCAACTCGGCGGAGTTCCGATTCTCTAGGCGTATTTCGAGAAACTAACTCCGTAGTAATGCTCCTTGAAAGCTTATAACTCAATACCTGAAGTTAATTTGAGTTTGGACGGTGTTTGGTAGTGTAGCCAAAGGAAATTTACTTTTAAATTGGTGGGGCTCTCCTACTCTGGAAGAAGGTCTCATGTTTGAAATGAGACCAAGTGATCCAATTAAACTTATATAAAACTTGGGCAGTGGACAGGGGGTCCGTGTCATGGACCCCATCGCGGTGATTCTGGGCTATGTCACGGAGCCCATCATGGAGGGAAAGGGTCCGTGACACGTTGCCCTTTTGGAAGCTTGTTCGGCCTTCTCCCTTGCAACCTCTATTCTGCGCTCGTTCGACCTTTTATCGGGCCCTTCCTCGTACCGCCATACCCTAAAACGCTTGACTAATGTATGAATATGCTGACTAAATGGTAGGAATTTACGAGGTGTAACATCCTCCCCCCCCCCCAGGAACATTCTTCCTCGAATGTTAACTTCAACTTGTAGGAGATTAACTCTTTTTGACTACTATTCTAGAAAATATTCGATAGAGTTTCCCCTGTAATATGGACTATCTGAAAAACCTAAAATGCAGAAAGGTCCAATACAGGCATCTTAACAACTATTTCACAACAAGATAGTAGTCAACTGATCAATATGACTAACATGAATCATAACATAACAAATGAATAACTATTTACCTTAACTGCATAACCTGGATTAATCCTGGAACAAATGAGGATATCTGGATCTCATGTTGTCCTCAGCTTCCCAGGTCATCTCTTCTTTATTCTTATTCTTCCACAGTACTTTAACTGAGGCTACATCTTTAAGTTCTCAACCTTCGAACTTGCTAATCTAGTATGGCAATTGGAACCTCTTTATAGGTTAACTCCTCAATAACTTGAACATCTTCAGCGGGACATAGTCTCTTATATGTTTCTGCAACATTTTCATGCAAAATACTAAATGGAAAAATTTCAGTTTTGTAGGCAATTCTAGCCCATATGCCACTTTGCCTACTCTCGGGAAGATACGATATGGCCAACGAACCTAAGGCTAAGCTTTCCCCTTCTCTAAATCTCGTAACTCCTTTAATTGGTGAAGATTTTAGGAATACTCGGCTGTTGTTTTAATCCTTAATTGTCTATGTTGTACGTTAGGGTAAGACTTCCGACGCCCTAGGCTATCGATACCCATTCATTGATAAGTTTAACTCTTTCCGTCAGCCTGTTATAATATGCCCTGGTTCACTACCTTTGATCTATCTGCTTTAGGTCATCATATAGAGGGTCTAAATCTCCACCCATAACAAATCTCCAACATTCGAACCGAGTGCTCTACTTAGCCATTTATTCGGAGACGAGGAGTCGTACTCAACTTAACACGCATCCTCACCTTCTTTGAAAGCCTTTCTAAATCTTACTTGTTCATTGTGCCTTTTTGTCAGAATTTACTAGATACTAGGTCTCTATGCAACCGAACTGCTCCTTTAAGCATTTAATTCGGCATAACCTTTTGCTGAAATATAATTCACCTAGCAAAACATTAATTGACCTTGTTAGCCTTTCTACACTGACTCAAGTGAGGTCAATTTACACCTAGTATAATGTGGCCTTGTAATTGTATTTGGACTGGCTCCTCCCTGCTTTTTCTCAGGCACGGATATCTCCTGAGTTAGTCTGCCCGGTTCTTACCACCAAGCCTTCCTTGGCTGGCCGTTGGAGCTCTACGTTATGACCCAACAATATCTTCCCTCTTCCCATGCAATCAGTAGGTCTCTCTTATAACTTGATGCATCTTCGTTAATATCTAGGTGGAGGAAGTAACAGACATGATACACCTTAGCTAGAGTCTGCTAAAAAGTTCTGCCACCTTTGGAACACAGAGTCAGCCTCTGGGTCTTATGACTTAGCCCCTTATTATCTTAAAGGCTAATAACTTCCTGCTGGGCATTGTCTATGGATTGTACTAAGTTAGAATCTCTTTGTTGCCACTCCTCTACTTCCATAATCGGTGGTAGTATTGCAGTATTCTTGGTTACAACCTCATTACCTCTTAACTGTTAGCCCGATGCCTAATTTTTGGCATGCAGTGATGGTCTCACGCTCTGTCAATTTACTTTTAGCCTGGAGGTGATTCTATTTCCCTTGAGAATTAAGTACTTGTGCTTTTCCCCTTGCCCCCTTAGACTGAGCTCTGGGGTTCGTGTCTTCTGCCTCGTACGGTCAAAAATACTACTAAGGCTACATTCAGGCCCATTTTGTTCATATGATCCCTTTATCCTTCGACATAACAAACTAGGGCCATAACCATTATCTTGCAGGTATGCCTTACCGTCATCAACACACAACGTCGGAATCGGCCTATTTCTGACTTGAGCTTTACTATTGCTGGGGGTTTATCACTTATGGACTCTCTCACAAAAACTTGGGTGCTACTAACAATCTAATCTGCCCTCTTGGTTTACTACTGTAAGGATCTAGAGAACTTTATAAACATTAAGGGTCTTAACCATTTTTTAATCCTTCTCGAGACCAATAATTTAGCCCCCCTTTAATATTTACTCTGGGTTATGTCACCTCAATACTTACACTCTTTGTCACTGAAAAAAAAAACTAGGAGACGAAAGATAGTCGCCTCTTACTACAATAAAACTGAGATACGAAATTGCACAACATCCAAAGGGTTGGAGGTAAGATTCCCACAATTCCTTCTTCTCTCGTACCTTTCAGGTAATCCAACAATAACTGTCACCTCTATTTGATCCTATATACCTAGTAGGTAAATCAACTCATGTATACATAATACTTCTAACCTCCTGCTCTAAGGCTATAGAAAGAACTGGGGACGGTGCTGGCATATCTACTACCTTATGAGATTCCTGGTGCCCCAGGAAGATACTGAGAAAATTAAAAGACATTCGCCTTCGTTCTGTCCCCCAACTATGGCACCGCATTGTGACTTCCTTTTGCTGTTGTAGTTATTTTGTGGCTGGCTGGAGTCTGTCTCATATCACATATTACTCTAGAGAGACATAACAATGGGAGCTTAAGGACTCAACCCTGTACAACTCATGTAATGACCCGCACGTACACCCGAGTCGTAGACACGGGACAAGGAGCCTCGAAAGACCCCAAGTTGACCCATGGCATGAGCATACATCTATTTCATTCACATAAACCAAAGAATTAACATAAGAAAACATAAACATGTCATAATAATGGAGAAAATACAATACATGATCAATACACGATGACTGAATACTACCTATAGTTTGAAGAGCCTCTAATCGTGAAAGACGAGTTGATGGGATGATATCCCAACTAACGCTACGATACTGAAACTAAAAGAGAAACAATAGAGTCTGAACTAATGGCCCTCGGAACATGAGGACTCAATAAATAAGCTGATAGCGAACTCTGAGGAGCTACCGAGGAGGGTGAGCCAGAGAGCCGGGTGCTGTATCATGAAACGATACAACATAGAAAGTATGCGGTCAGTACGTGGAATGTACTAAGTATGTAGGGTAAGTAAAACAGACATTTAAAACATGTATAAAACTCATAAGTGATCATAGGAATAGGACAACATGCTCATAACATAATTATCGTAATATGACATAAGGCTCAAGGTTTTTGAAACATTCATAATGTAAACATAATCATAATCATAAATAAAGAGCCTTACTTAACATAACTTGAACCAACATTCATAATCATAAACATGCATAAATCATGAGGAACAATGGGAGATTCTCTTAACCGACATACCCCATATGAGCACACATGAAGCCCGACTTGTAACCCTAGTCTGGAGGGTGTTTGTATCTTGCCAAGGGTAGGAACCATGAAGGGCGTGATCACACATGAAAAGGGCCAATTGGGCCAGGGAAAAACATCAAAGGGTCCCAACATACCAACGGTGGCACGTAGTTCATGAGATTCAGGGCTTAACATGGGCCCCAAACCTACTTGGTGTTCGATACTACTCCCAAAAACATATATAGTGCTCATAATAATACAAACATGAGTTCATTGGCTTGTAAAATTATGATAATCATAAACATGCTTGAACATACGTGAACTAGCCATGACTTGAGTCCCATAAGTTGGCCAAAAACATAATTCATGATTGATAAAATTCATGCATACTTGTAGATCATGCATATAGCTTGAAATTCATAAGTTCATATTAAATAACATAATAATTTCGTAAATAAACTCATAATTCATGTTGTGCTTATCAAATACACTGATGGATCAATGAATCATAAATCGATTCATCATGGGGCATGTGTAATCAATCTTAATTGTTTAGAAATTCAAAATCAACAATATTATACTCAATTTAAATATCAAAGATGATCAAAATCAGTAGATTAAGATATGATTTAAAATCACAAGATCCATAATTAAATCATTTACTTTCATACAAATCAAATACAAAACCCCATGAGTTTTTGATAATTTATAAGTAAAATCATTGAGTAGGAGCATAGGTGTGGAAGAATCCACCCATTGAAGACCTTACATACCTGGAATTATCAACTCCTATACCTCCTTAAAAGCCCAAGAATGATATTGAAGGAATTGAGTGAAAAACTTGAAATCTCCCACTGAATCCCATCTCAAAGTCTTGCATGCATGAATGGGAGTTTAGCATAGGTCATCCTCTTACAACCTAGCTTTTCCAAGGCTAAAACGACGTAGTTTAGGGTCGCAAAGAGTAGAAAAGTCAAAATTACCCTAAAAATTAAATCCTTGAAAACTGTCCTGGATGGACCAACGACCGACACAAAGGGTCATGGAAACATAGCACAACTCATGGTATCGAGTCGTTGTGTCTACTGCTTCATCACATTCCTCGGATCCTTGCCACGACTCGTCAGGATGATTCATGACTATAAAGGATGAGTCGTTGGATCAACCTTCGTCAACTCCTTGACCAAATCTGGCTTTCCTTCCCATGAGCCTCACCACGACTCGTGGTGACCTCCAATGAGTCGTGGTTTCCATTCATTTCTTGCACTGGAACCTTTAACCAATGAACAACGACGTGAAACAACAAGTCGTCCCTTTTAACCACAAATCGTGGGATGTCCCGTTGCTTCCTCCTCAGTCTAAGTCCAAACCACCCCACGACTGGTGACAATGACTCGTTATTCCTGACAATGGGTCGTGGAACCGTTCGTTGTCTCCACTATTTTTCCGACATCCCAAACTACGACAGTTTTTGATGACTCGTGGTACCCTACCACAAGTCGTAACGTCGTCCGTTCTATGATGTTTTTGCAAGTTTTTTGCACTTTTCAAATTTAAATATCGGGTCTATTCTTAGGCCTTTCCGGGGTATTACAATATCTCCCCCTTAGAAACATTCTTCCTCGAATATAGGAAATAACTAGCAAACAAAAACATACAATTATCATACTCAAATTTTGACTATTTTAATCGAAATTTCACGGAATGACTACCTCCGAATAAAACCACATAGCTAGATTGATCTTATACTTCACATACACATTCAAACACATGAAAGAAACTTGCACACATAAACTGAACATGAAAACTAAATGGGATCATAGGGAAAAGTTGATACCTCAAGTCGGAACTGAGCCACTAGTGAAAAAATGTGGATATCTAGCCATCATATCCGCTTCAGCTTCCCACGTAGCCCCCTCAACATGCTGATTCCTCCATAGTACTTTCACTGAAGCTACTTCTTTGTTCCTTAGCTTACGGACTTGATGATCCAAGATTTCAATGGGGATTTCTTCATAACTGAGGCTGTCTTTTACCCTAATGCTATCTACCAGAACTAGAAAAGATGGATCACCCAAAAACTTTCTCAAAAGCGACATATGAAACACCGGATGAACTGAAGATAACTTCGAGGGCAAGTCCAACTCATACGCCACCTTACCAACTCTTCTCACCACCCGGTAGGGACCAACATAGCGGGGATTGAGTTTCCCTTTCTTTCCGAACCGCATGACTCCCTTCATGGGAGATACCTTTAGAAATACCCAGTCTTCCACATCAAACTCCAAATCCCTTCTCCTCACATCAGCATACTATTTCTGATGACTCTGAGCAGTTCTTAACCGGTCTCTTATCAACTGGACCTTTACCATGGCCTCATGAACCGAATCAGGTCCTATCATGGCTGCCTCACCAAACCATCCAATGGGCGATCTGCACCTTCGCTCGTAAAGATCCTCAAACGGTGCCATCTAGATACTAGAGTGACAATTGTTATTATAGGCAAACTCGATCAAGGGAAAATTATCATCCCAACTACCCTTTGAAATCCATAACATATGCCCTCAACATATCCTCGAGGGTCTGAATGGTTCGTTCCGCCTGGCCATCCGTTTGCGGATGGAATGCTGTGCTGAGCTTAATCTGAGTTCCAAGTCCCTTCTGAAAAGACTGCCAGAACTGGGAGGAAAAATGAGACCTCGGTCTAAAATAATAGACAAGGGAACTCCATGAAGTTGGACCAACTCCCAAACATACAACTTGGCATAATCATCCGTTGCATCAGTAGTCTTGACTGGTAGAAAGTGTGCAGCCTTTGTTAACTTGTCTACCACCACCCAAATGGAGTCATAGTGCCGGTGAGCACGAGGTAAACCTGAAGTATGCCTCCTGGCCTTTGATGCTCGACCTTCACTTGATGGCAGTTTGGGCATTTAGCTATGAACTCCGCAATATCCTTCTTCATACCATCCCACCAATAGATTTCTCGCAAGTCTTGATACATCTTCGTGGATCCTGGATGAATAGAATATCTGGTACCATGTGCCTCATGCAATATCCGAACTCTCAAATCACCTACAACTAGGACACATAAATTACCCTGGTATCGTAGCACACCATCTTCCCCTTGGGAGAAAACCTTCACATTTTGACTCTGCACCACCTCCTTCAGCTTCCTCAAAATGGGATCCTCATCTTGCCTGGATTTAACATCAACGACCAAGGACAATTTGGACCCATTATGTGCAACCACACCGCCATTGGTCGAGTCGGACAATCTAACTCCCAGTCTTGCAAGTTGGTGGACTTCTTTCACCAACTCCTTCTTCCCCTTATCCACATGGGACACACTCTCCATTGAAAGCCTACTAAGCGCACTTGCAACCATATTTGCCTTTCCCCGGTGGTAGAGGAAACTCATGTTGTAGTCCTTTAGCAACTCCAACCACCTCCTGTGCTGAAGATTTAGATCCTTCTGTGTGAACACATATTGCGAGCTTTTGTGATCTGTAAATATATCCACGTGAACCCTATACAAGTAATTCTGCCATATCTTTAATGCAAGAACCATTGCGGCCAACTCAAGATCATGGGTTGGGTAATTCTTTTCGCGAACCTTTAACTGTCGTGAGGTGTATGCTATCACCTTCCCACGCTGCATCAACACTCATCCCAATCCGACTCTCGAAGCATCACAATATACAACAAAGCCATCAGTACCCTCGAGTAAAGTCAACATTGGTGCTGAAGTGAGTCAGGTCTTGAATTCCTGAAAGCTTTTCTCACAATCCTCTGACATTGGAACTTCACGTTTTTTTGAGTCAACCTGGTCAAAGGTGCCGCAATAGATGAGAAACCCTCAACAAACCTTCGATAGTAGCCTGCTAGGCTTAAGAAACTCTAGATTTCTAAAGAATTCACTGGTCTAGGCCAATCCTTCACCGCTTCGATTTTTTGGGAATCCACCCTTATTCCCTCACTTGACACCACATGGCCCAGAAATGCTATCGAGTCCACCCAAAATTCACACTTGTTAAACTTTGCATATAGTTGGGGATCCTTGAGGGTCTAAAGTACTACCCTCAAGTGAGCGACATGCTCCTCCTCGCTCCGTGAGTATATAAGGATGTCATCAATGAACACAATCATGAACATGTTCAAATATTCCTTGAATACCCTGTTCATAAGGTCCATAAAAGCTGCAGGAGCATTGGTTAGTCCAAAAGACATAACTACAAACTCATAGTGGCCATTTTGAGTTCTGAAGGCTGTCTTTGGAATGTCACACTCCCAAACTCTGAGATGGTGATATCCAGACCTGAGATCTATCTTCGAGAAAAACCTGGCACCTTGAAGCTAGTCAAATAAATTATCAATCCTAGGTAGGGGGTACCTGTTTTTTACGGTGACCTTATTAGTTGTGGATAATCAATACACATCCGAAGTGAACCGTCCTTGTTTCAAACAAATAGAACCGAAGCACCGCATGGAGACTTGCCCGGTCTAATGAAATCCTTATTCAATAAATCCTTTAATTGATCCTTTAACTCCTTTAGCTCGGTCGGAGCCATCCTATAAGGAGGAATAGATATAGGCTGCATTTTGGGCAGTAGATCAATATCGAAATCAATCTCCCTCTCCAGAGGAACACCAGGCAAATCATCAGGAAACACCTCCAGATATTCACACACCAACGACTGACTGAATAGTCGGGGTATCAAACTCCACATCCTTAACCCTAACTAGGTGGTACACACAACCCTTAGAGATCATATTCCAGGCATTAAGATAGGAAATAAATCGACCGGCTGGTACGGCTAAATTACCTTTCCATTCCTAAATTGCCTCCTCCGGAAATTGGAATTCTACTGTACGGGTCCTATAATTAATCAAAGCATAATATGCAAACAACCAATCCATACTCAAAATGATGTCGAAATTAGTCATGGCCAGTTCTACTAAGTCCGTAGAGGTAAACTTATGCAACACCATAATGGGGAAACCTCTATATACCCGCCTAGCTACAACTGACTCACCAACTGGAGTAGATACGAAGAAGGGTTCAGATAGAATTTCAGGACTAACTCCAAAACTACTAGTAATGTAAGGGGTCACAAAAGACAAGGTAGCTCCTGGATCTAATAAAGCATAAGCATAGGTATGGAAGACTTGCAACATACCCCTGACCACATCTAGCGAAGCCTTCTTCTCCTGGCGAGGCAATAGAGCATAAAACCTGTTTCGGTGTTAACCACCTGCCGAACTGGTGAAGCTCCCTACTGAGGGGGTTGTGCTGCTGGAGCGGTAGAACTGGCTGCAGGGCAATCTGTAATCCTGTGGTCGGGCTTGCCACACCCAAAACAAGTATCCGCACCGACCAGGTACCTCCCGGGATGATTTTTACCACATCTCGCACACGTTGGGAAAGTGCGCTCCACCTGCATGCTACCATGATCCTTCGAGCCTGCTGCCCTGCTCCTCTAGTCTCCCTTGAACTTGGACGGCGTGCTAGCCAATGATGGAGCTAGAGAAGTGATCCTATGCTAATACTGTTGTCGTGATCCACCTCCTAACCTAGTTTGAGAAACCCCGTAACTGTCGGTCCTGGCCGTCTTGGCCTCTCTCTGCCTCCTATAGACCAACTCCATCTAATGGGCGTGAAATACAATATGGGGTAAGTCGATGTCCAAGTGTGGCATGGCGATCCAGCAATCTTTATCCAAAAAATATGCTACTCCATTCACAAAGCGACTCACCCGAGTCCGCTTATCCGCCACCAACTCTGGATCATATTTAGATAGCCGAGTGAGCTCCAAGAAATACTACTGGACTGATATGCTACCCTGTTTCAAGTTCACAAACTCCTCCGCCTTGAGCTCCCTCATCTCCCAAGGGAAGAACCGATCCATGAATGCGGTGTGGAACTCATCACAACCTATCGTGCCTACACCCACTGCTCTAGCACCTCTCCATTGCTTGAACTATATATGTGCTACCCCCTTGAGCTGATAGGAGGTCAAATCAACACATTCCCCATTATTCACCCCATAACCTGGGTGATCTTCAGAAGTTCCTCAATAAAGTCATATGGGTCCTCGTCCACCTTCGACCCTATGAACTCCAGAGGGCTCATCCTCAGAAAGCCCCTCACCCTAGCAGCTGCCGCATTCCCATTTTGTGGATAATGGGACACCGTCTGATTCTAGATATAGGTTGTCATAGCTTGTGCCAACATCTGGATCGCCACCCTAAACTCAGCATGGGAGGCTGGCTCTGGTAGTGCTCCTCATGAACGGGTGGAGCTGGCTGATGCCCTCCATCATGGGCACCCTCATGATCATCACCATTACCGTTCTTCCTGGCATTTACTCGACGTGGAGGCATGATTCTGCAAATGCGAATAGCATGAATTAGAGGAGTAAAAGACGTTCATCACATGACACAGATCATGAAAGAAGCGAACATACCTAAATTTCTAGTAGCCTCTTCGTCATAAGTGTGGCGCGCTTCACACCCATGAAAAACACTCTACTTAAATAGGCTTTTAGACACCCTAGGACACTTCAAACCTATGGCTCTGATACCAAGTTTGTCACGACCCGCACGTACACCCAAGTCATAGACACCGGACAAGAAGCCCTGAAAGACCCCAATTCGACCTACGGCATGAGCATACATCTATTTCATTCACATAAGCGGAAGACTGAACATACGAAAAATTAAACATATCATAATAATGGAGAAAATACAATACATGATCCATACATGAAGGTTGAATACAACTTATAGTCTGAAGAGCCTCGAATCGTGAAAGACGGGTTAATGGGACAACACCCCAACTCACCCTACGATATTGAAACTGAAAGAGAAACAATAGAGTCTAAACATATGGCCCTCGGAACATAAGGACTCACCAAATAAGTTGATAGCAAACTCTGAGGAGCTACTTAGGAGGGTGAGCCTGAGAGCCAGGTCCTGTATCATGAAAAGATACAGCATAGAAAGTATGCGGTCAGTACGTTGAATGTACTGAGTATGCAAGGTAAGTAAAACAGACATTTAAAACATGTATAAAACTCATAAGTTATCATAGGAATAGGACAACATGCTCATAACATAATTATCGTAATATGACATAGGGGATCAAGGTTTTCGAAACATTCATAACGTAAACATAATCATAATCATAAATAAAGAGCCTTACTTAACATAACTTGATCCAACATTAATAATCATAAACATGCATAAATCATGAGGAACAGTGGGAGATTCTCTTAACCGAAATATGCCATATGAGCACATATGAAGCCCGACTTGTAACCCTAGTCGGGTGGGTGTTCGTACCTTGCCAAGGGTAGGAACCATGAAGGGCGTGATCACACATGAAAAGGGCCAATTGGGCCAGGGACAAACATCAAAGGATCCCAACATACCTACGATGGCACGTAGTTCATGAGATCTGGGCTTAACATAGGCCTCAAACCTACTCGGTGTTCGATACTACTCTCAAAACATATATAGTTCTCATAATAATACATACACGAGTTCATGGGCTAGTCAAATCGTGATAATCATAAACATGCTTGAATATACGTGAAACTAGCCATGACTTGAGGCCCGTGGGTCGGCCAAAAACATAATTCATGATTAATAAAATTCATGCATACTTATAGATCATGCATATAGCTTGAAATTCATAAGTTCATAATAGATAACATAATAATTTAATAAATAAATTCATAATTCATGCTGGGCTTATCAGATACACCGATGGATCAATGGATCATAAATCGATTCATCATGGGGCATGCATAATCAAGCTTAATTGTTTAGAAATTCAAAATCAATAATATTATACTCAATTTAAATCACAAAGATGATCAAAATCAGTAGATTAAGATAAGATTTCAAAATCACAAGACCCATAATTAAATCATTTACTTTTATACAAATCAAATACAAAACCCTATGAGTTTTTGATAATTTATAAGTAAAATCATTGAGTAGGCGCTTGGCTGTGGAAGAATCCACCCATTGAAGATCTTACACACCTGGAATTATCAACTCCTATCCCTCCTTAAAAGCCTAAGAATGAAATTGAAGGAATTGATGTGAAAAGCTTGAAATCTCCCCTTGAATCCGCTCTCAAAGTCTTGCATGCATGAATGGGAGTTTAGCATAGGTCATCCTCTTAAAACCCAGCTTTTCCAAGACAAAACGACGTAGTTTAGGGTCTCGAAGAATAGAAAAGTCAAAATTGCCCTTCAAATTAAATCCCTGAAAACTGTCCCGGATAGACCAACGACTGACCCAACGGGTCGTGACAACATACCAGACTCGTGGTATCGAGTCGATTAGTCCACTGCTTCATCACATGCCTCGGATCCTTTCCACGACTCTCCAGGAAGAGTCTTGACTACAAAGGACGAGTCATTGGATCGACCGTCATAAACTACTTGACCAAATCTGGATTTCCTTCCCATGAGCCTCACCACGACTTATGGTGACCTCCAACGAGTCGTGGTTTCCATCCGTTGCCTGCACTGGAACCTTCAACCCATGAATGACGACGTGATATAATGGGTCTTCCCTCTTAACTACGAATTGTGGGATGCCCCTTTGCTTCCTTCTCAACCTAAGTCCAAACCTCCCGACGACTGGTGACAACAACTCATTATTCCTGAAAACGGGTCGTGGAACCTTCTGTTGTATCCACTGTTTCCCCGACTACCCAAACCACGAAAGCTTATGATGTCTCGTGGTACCCTTCCATGGGTCGTAGGATCGTCCATTCTGTGATATTTTTGCTAGTTTTCTATACTTTTCAAATTTAACTCCCGGGTCTATTCTTAGGCCTTTACGAGGTATTACAACTTGGCTCTATAGAACTATTTGAAAAGAATGAAAGATGACCATACTATCATGCCTCGCAGCCCTCTGCTTATAAATTGTGGTGCACAACACATTTATAAGCAAGACTCTTCTAATCACGGCTTGCAGATTCCCTAGGATACGAACTGCTCCGATACCAAGTTTGTCACGCCCCACCATTGGAGGCATGCCTGGCACCTAGTGCAACACTTGAATCTGACAGACCTGCCTAGCTTATGCATGCCTGGTGCACACCTACAACTCAGCTCAAGAAAACAACGACCTATATCTCGGCTGTAAACACAGCCTCTGTCCGACAAGGCTACATAGCCACCTGTAAAAGAAAACAGCTAACCAGAAACAAGCAAATAAAGGTAATCCTATGTGAGCCGACAAGACCACCATGATGTCTAATTATAACTGAAATGTAAATCAAGCACTAGACAATGTTATGGCCGACAAGGCTGCTCGGTGCTTTGGTAGGGGTTAAAAACCGACACGCAAGTGCACGGGGTCAAACAAGTAATAAAGTGGCTAAGTAAGCCAAGTATCGATCCAACGAGACTCTGGATAAGTAAAATTGCTTCAGTATACTATATTCTAGTTTACTTCTAATTATGTTGACAACAATGTAACCAAAAGTTAAATAATTTTGTTTATAAACTATATACTAAAACTATTAACAAATATCTACGTTGAATTGAAACTATGGATATGAGCATGCCAAGGTTAAGAACAAGTAATGAATTCGATAGTAATCATAATTCGGTTATTCTTCTCTTCATGTTGCTAGCCAAGAACATTAGCCTAGAGATTAAAACTCTCGTATTTAATCTCACTTTAGAATCATAAACCATTCGTCTACATTTCTGTGATCAAATGCAATTTATGACCTAGAAATACAATTCCGGTTCCTAAATTGACTAATATGGCTTTCAAGTATATTTCTATCAGGAAAGCATATCAAAACCCAATTTTCCCAAATCAAGTTAAGAACAATACCCTATTAATTCACAACTTTCCAATTTCTTGCTCTTTCGAGTGAAATTGGACTTTTTAGATGTACATTAATGTTGGCCACACACTAATGCAGTAAGAACAAGAATTAATAGAACAACATGAAAGAAGAAGATGAAAAACCATATAATTCACAATCAAAATTCACTACACATGTTCAAAACCTTAGCAAGAAAGAGAATTAGCCACTCATTTGTGGATTGATCATCCTCAAATGAGTGTAAATCATACGTACAATTGATTGAAAGAAGAAAGAAAGAGAGAAAAACCCTTAGCGTTTTCGTCCCTCAACTGCTGCTAACCCACGTCCTAGCTCCACCAAGTCTTCATTATGAAAAATAAACCTAAGTGTGCTATTTATATTAGTAGGAATCTTTCCCAGAATAACAAGCAACGTGTCACGGAGTGCATCGCGGAGCACGGCCTCCTTGACACGCTACGGACGCGGAGGCTCTCTGGAAAATCACCCGAAATTGGCCCTGGCAGCACCGTGCCGCGTTGGCAGCGTGTCACGCTGCCTGGGCAGCGCGTTGCAGCCCCTTGGTCGCGGAGGCCACCTGTCGTGGCACGTTGCCAACGCGCAGGTGGGCTATTTTGAGCGGCCTGCCTGCCGTGGCACCTTGTCGACGCACCGGTGGGCTGTTTTGTGCCTCTTCCTTGCCGACGTTCGCGTGTTAATTCCGTTTCCAAGCTTCTATTTCACCAACTCATGGATTAGTTACTCAAACATCATCAAAACCTACAAAACAAAGGCTAATCATGTTGGTTAGCACATATCTCCACATTATATAAAATTACATGAAAATGTATACAATAACTTAGATAAACAAGACTAATTTAAGTAATAAAGAGTATCTCAGGCATATATTTTTACCCGTGATCACAACCCCACACTTAAAGCCTTGTTCGTCCTCGAACAACCTTTTACATATCATGCATATGGAGACTCCCACATAACTAATTTAGCAAGATAATTCAGGTTACGGATATAATGATTACGTAAGATACAAGCTAAAAATAGAGCATGCCTGATTTGATCATTGAAATAAAGTACAACTATGTTAAGACTTCTTATCCTCAAGAATCGACTCTCAATTTTAGCAAACTCATGCAAATCAACTGATTAAGAATCCCACATGAATTATATCCTTCATTCAACATGTGCCCCTCACGGAAAGAGAGTTACCCAATTTCACACACAAAAACAATTTTTATATCACAACATGTGTGGGTATATGAATAGAATTACGCTCACTCTCACAAAGAATTCACATGCATTATGTAATGACCCATAAGCTTGCCCTTAGTGTTTTATTCCACTAATTTAAGGATGTATGAATGTAAGATCAAGTAGGACTTTTTAGGTTGTAATGTAACTCAGGTGCGGGTAAGTACTATTATGATCAGTAATAGTGACTATCTTTCCTAAGCGCTTTTAATACATCACGCCTTCATTACAAACTTCCCTTCCTGCACTTCACCTTTTTCTTTTTTTCATCTTTCTTTTTCCTCTTTTGTTCCCCCATTTCTTTAGGGCTTTTAGCTTATTAGTAAGGAGTTCTAAAAGTAACTTTTCATTTATTTATTTTCTTACTCCCTACTAATACTCACCCATATTCAAACAAGTGCACCCTCGACCTTTCTCAACTCTTACAATTGCTACTTTCCCTTCTTTTTCATTCTTCTCACTCCTTTACTCTTTCGGATTTTTCCTTTAAGCGCTTAGGAGTTTCGGATCAAATTCAAGGCTAATGAAAGAAAAAGGATTAAGCTTATGTTGCAGCTGTCAAAGAATAGGCTCAAGGCTCAATGGGGTTAACTAGGATTAATTTTTCAAGGTAGGTATAATGAGGGATAAAAAGTTGGTTCATTCAAAGAAATGCCTATATCATTTCCTCCAATTCACATCCTTCATTTCGTTTTATAAACACACCAGGCAAGTTCTAGACAATCCACAATAGCACGGAATACTCAAAAACCTTACACTCATGGCACATGCTCAAATCAAGACACAATCAGTAGACTCTTACTCAGCTAATCACAAGAATTCAGAATTAAGCTTCCATCATATTGAGTCAAATTCAAGAGCCTAAGTGTCTCAAACAAAGTTATACACTTGCATGCTTCACACTGAACATACTTGCATCTTACAAACATTTATAGCACATAACAAGAACATCCAGCGCCAATTAGTTATGGTTTCAAAACCCAAAACCTATCGACTAATTTTCCTCAAGACGGTCGTCATCCATCCATCGTCGGAAACAGTCCCTAGCTATGACTAAAAAAACTTTATATACAGACCAAGGAAAGAAAGAAAAAAGAAAAGAAAAAAAAAATTTTATTCTTCGGTTCAAATACCCCCCGTCGGAAAAGAACCGAAAAGAAAAACCAACGGGTGATGAAGTCATGCTTAATTCACAAAAATTTTTCAAAATTTTCAAATTTTCAAATTTCTCACCAACTTTTGTACAAGCATTACATTCACCAAAAATCATTAAGCACAGAAATTTTGAAATTTCCTAGAAATTTCCCTCACCCCATACTTAAATCATGCTATGTCCGCATAGCATCAAACTAAAGGTTACAAAGGGTGAGAAATACTCCCTGAGGCCTTTAGGCCTAGCTGACAGCATGGTTTTCTTCAACTATGGACAAGTGGGTGTTCGACCCCACACTTTTTCTTTTCCATGCTTGTTAGCTTCCTCCTCCACGGGTACTCATACTTCCCCTCCATCTGTGCTTAACTATCCACCAAAACAACACAAGATGAAAAATAAATAAAATAAACATAAATGCAAGAAATTAAAATGGTACCCATGGTACCCTTGGGTTGCCTCCCAAGCAGCACCTAATTTTACGTCGCGGCACGACGTACCAAGTTTCACCACTTTTTCCTCCACCTTGAGGATATGAATCTCACCCCTAATTTCTTCTCTAATTTCCTCTTATGCTCCAGGGGTGGTGGTGAAAAATTGTAAGGACCAAACAGTAGATGTTGCCTTTTGCATTTATTGGTCCTTAAGTAAGCGAAGTCATTTTGTCTTTCTGAGTTAGCAAATTTCAAAATATATGGTGCTTGGTCCTCCTCTAGACATTTCTCTACAAACTTGGAAGACTCTATTTCTATGTTGTCAACCAAATTTAATGTTGAAAAATGCGTAGAGTGTGGTCCAATACACCTCAACTCTGAAACTGCATTTTTGCTTGACCTCCTTACTTGTATATACCTTCTCGACATCGACATCTATCTCACCATTAAAGTCGACTGGGGGATACGCTAACTCTTCTTCCATGAATGAATTTTCCATAAGTGTGAGCCCATCACGGGGACACTCAAGAGATTCGAATTGTTGGGCTTCATCCAAAAATTCACCCTTGTCGTCCTCTTGTAGTTCCTCTTGAATATCGGCTAAAACTGTTGTCTGTGATTTATCACACGCTTCAGCTTCAGCGATCATCTCCGTGAATTTGATGGTCATCCTTTCTAGAGCCTCTGCATTCTCTTCTTGCTGATTTCTCAATACTGCCATCGCCTCCTTCATTGCTTCTGATTGCTCCAAGAGTTGTTTCAACATGTCTTCTATTCGAGCTTGGCGTCCCAAGTCCTCATTTTCAGCATGCCTATATTCAGAAAAAACAACAGAAGGATCATAGTAGGGGCTTGGGGAGGGGAATATGCCTTTGGACAATCACCCCAATGGCCATATTGACACCCACATATATTGCACGTATTACAGTTTTGCCACAAGTGGGGTCCTCCACAGTTCAGACAAGATTCACTAAAATATGAGTATCCACCATTGAAACCATTTATATTCCACGATGTCATGTCAATAAGGGTATACGAACAAGCAGAAAAATAAAATAAAATAAAGAAGAATTAAAACAAACACTAGACCAAGTTGTCAACACTTAAGAAAATAAAACAAAAATACAGTAAATTTATACTTAAAACAATTTCACCAATTGCCAAGTCTCCCCGGCAACGGCGCCAAAAACTTGCTCGGTGCTTTGGTAGGGGTTAAAAACCGACACGCAAGTGCACGGGGTCAAACAAGTAATAAAGTGGCTAAGTAAGCCAAGTATCGATCCAACGAGACTCTGGATAAGTAAAATTGCTTCAGTATACTATATTCTAGTTTACTTCTAATTATGTTGACAACAATGTAACCAAAAGTTAAATAATTTTGTTTATAAACTATATACTAAAACTATTAACAAATATCTACGTTGAATTGAAACTATGGATATGAGCATGCCAAGGTTAAGAACAAGTAATGAATTCGATAGTAATCATAATTCGGTTATTCTTCTCTTCATGTTGCTAGCCAAGAACATTAGCCTAGAGATTAAAACTCTCGTATTTAATCTCACTTTAGAATCATAAACCATTCGTCTACATTTCTGTGATCAAATGCAATTTATGACCTAGCAATACAATTCCGGTTCCTAAATTGACTAATACGGCTTTCAAGTATATTTCTATCAGGAAAGCATATCAAAACCCAATTTTCCCAAATCAAGTTAAGAACAATACCCTATTAATTCACAACTTTCCAATTTCTTGCTCTTTCGAGTGAAATTGGACTTTTTAGATGTACATTAATGTTGGCCACACACTAATGCAGTAAGAAAAAGAATTAATAGAACAACATGAAAGAAGAAGATGAAAAACCATATAATTCACAATCAAAATTCACTACACATGTTCAAAACCTTAGCAAGGAAGAGAATTAGCCACTCATTTGTGGATTGATCATCCTCAAATGAGTGTAAATCATACGTACAATTGATTGAAAGAAGAAAGAAAGAGAGAAAAACCCTTAGCTTTTTCGTCCCTCAACTGCTGCTAACCCACGTCCTAGCTCCACCAAGTCTTCATTATGAAAAATAAACCTAAGTGTGCTATTTATATTAGTAGGAATCTTTCCCGGAATAACAAGCAACGTGTCACGGAGTGCATCGCGGAGCACGACCTCCGTGACACGCTACGGACGTGGAGGCTCTCTGGAAAATCACCCGAAATTGGCCCAGGCAGCACCCTGCCGCGTTGGCAGCGTGTCACGCTGCCTGGGCAGCGCGTTGCAGCCCCTTGGTCGCGGAGGCCACCTGCCATGGCCAACGCACAGGTGGGCTATTTTGAGCAGCCTGCCTGCCGTGGCACCTTGTCGACGCACCGGTGGGCTGTTTTGTGCCTCTTCCTTGCCGACGTTCGCGTGTTAATTCCGTTTCCAAGCTTCTACTTCACCAAATCATGGATTAGTTACTCAAACATCATCAAAACCTACAAAACAAAGGCTAATCATGTTGGTTAGCACATATCTCCACATTATATAAAATTACATGAAAATGTATACAATAACTTAGATAAACAAGACTAATTTAAGTAATAAAGAGTATCTCGGGCATATATTTTTGCCCGTGATCAAAGGCCACTAACTGACAGCTAAACAAGGCCCCACACGTCCAACATACAAGCTAACCACAGGGAATCCATAACATCTGCAAGCCTCTGGGAGTAAAAATAGTGGTCGGGATAGGGCCTCGGCCTACCTCTATGCTATACAAAGAAAGAATGAATCTTTACCACCTGGCAACTCTGAATTAAAGGAGCTGGCTAAACTGCCAACTTTGAATAGCTACTACTGAGGATCCTGAGTATTGTCTATCTAAACCTGCAGGTAAGTAATGTAGCGCCTCAGGAAGGGCGTCAGTACAATGTGTACAAAATATTTAATGTAGTACATAAGCTGTTAAAGGCTGGAAGTAAGTAGAATGAAGGACAGAAAGATTAACCTATAAGCCTGCTTATTCGTAATCTGCATCTAGCAAAACACTACATGTAAATGAGCTAAAACTATATAACTATACGTCCAAAAGCTATAACTAGCAGGCAAGAATACAAACAAGAACCTCACCTAGCCCCCATAAGCCTGGAAGTTATAAGCAACAGAAAAATAACCTACCCGGGCCCCATAAGCCCTGGCAAGTACACCTTAATCTATATACCCCTATCCAAGTTACTATGACTCTATTGGTGCTATAGTCAACCTACCTATCCCCCTGGGTCTGCAACTGAACCCGCTTGGCTACTGATCTGTAGTTGTGTCTGAGTCTAGTGGACTCCTTATATCTACACCCTAGGCAACAGGCTCAACGGGGGTGTGGTGCGGATACGACATAAAATAGTCCATCCATGGAATGCACTGTATGAGGCCCTTGGACCTCATCTTCGTCCCTCGCGGATGGCATGCCGCTCCTTGGAGCGACGTTATCTAGCCCCTAACGGGCGATGACATAGCTAGTAACCCTGGGGTGGTCATAAAAGGCGCCTAAGTAAGGGAAACCCCAACCGAGGTGCTATACTAAAATCTAAATCTAGCCTCTCAAAGGCGTATCTGTCCTTCTAGGTCTAACGCTATTATTGGTCGCCCCTAGAATGGTCTGTAAGGCTGCTAGCAAACACACCCCATGCACCTATATCTGTGTAGAGGATCCTGGTAGTGATGATGATCTCTAATGGTCTAGAATGGATAGGGCGAGATTTAGAGTGGCCCAACAATACTCTAAACATCCTGCTCAGACCACTATAACTCATAAACAATTGTAGGATCGTGGATGACAAATTCCTTAGTTCCTCTGCTTAGAACGACAGTAAGGCTGTTACTGATCGAACATGCTTTTGAGCAGACGGTCCCTATTCCTCCACAGGCAGCTTACTTGACATTCTTAGCCTGAGGGTAGTACTTTACTAACATGGTTCTAGTCCTTTAGACCTTATCTTGGTCTGCTCAGATCTTATTTGACTTTTTTGGGCAATTCTTAACTTTATGTACAAGTTTATATAGATCTATGCACTCACAGCAATCTGCACATGCGTATCTTATAAGAACAGGCTTGGGCACTGGCCCTGCCTCTAGCTGCTAATAAGGTCCCCTTCCTTAGGGTACCTACAGTCCTATTTGACCTGGACGCCTCGGCTGGCTTCCTAGGCGACCTGAATGACAACTACCACGTCAACTGGGACTGGCAATCATTGGTAATAGCTAACTAGATGGCAGGCTGTCACTCAGTTCACTAGACAACCCTAGGCTGCTGACTCTAAAATATGGCCTTCCCAACTAAATTTCTAGCCCTGGGGAATAAGGGTGTGCCAATGGACTTTTGGTGTGCTTCACTAACAATATAGGCACCAAACTAGTGGTTATATCACCGACCTGCGCCTATGTTGGTCAACTTTCTAACATAGGCCTAATAACTATTATAAGCTTGTAAGGTCTAGGCCTAACAATATAACATACGATTCTACTAACATAATGAATTGGAGAACTAAGGAGTTTCTATGACGCGTCTGGCGTATGTCACACTTAACATTTTCTTTCTCGACAAGGGATATGCAATATAATCCTTATACGTTTTCTAGTAGCTAATCCCAACATAAGTAGCTGTAGTCTACTGATAGTAGCTAATCATAACATATCTAATCCTTATATGCTAGCAACAACCAATTACAACATGTGAAATCATTATCCACGTTAAAGCATAGATCGTATCACTATACGATGAGAATAACATGCTGAAGGAATAAGCCTTACATACCTCGAATGCTAATTCTGATTATCTGACGAGTTTCAGTTGTGTTCAACAACTCCTTCCAGCTTTAGCCGTAATACTAAGAGAAAGGGACTAATTTCAATATCAAATTCGGCCAAAATGGCAATATTCAATACTAATAGTAATAATACTTCAACTTCATCGAATATGGCCGAAAATGTATAATTTCCCGGAAATTCAGAAGGGAGAAATTCCTACTTGAAGCCAATGATTGTATAGGAATCAATTTGGAGAAATTCTGATCATTTAAACTCAGCAGAGTTCCGATTTGTCGGGCGTATTTAGAGAAACTAACTCCATAGTAATGATCACTGCAAGCTTATAACTGGATACCTGAAGTTAATTTGAGTTTGGATGACGTTTGACAGCGTAACCGAAGGAAATTTACTTTAAAATGGCTGGGCTCTCCTATTCTGGACGAAGGTCTCATGTTTGAAATGAGACCAAGTGATCAAACTAAGCTTATATAAAACTTGAGTGGTGGATAAGGGGTCCATGTCATGGACCCCATCGTGGCGATTCTGGGCTGTGTTATGGAGCCCATTGCGGAGGGAGAGGGTTCGTGTCACATTGCCCTTTTGGCAGCTTGTCCGGCCTTCGCCCTTGCAACCTTGATTCTGCACTCATTCGACCTTTTCCCGGGCCCTTCCTCGTACGAGTCACACCCTAAAACTCTTGATTAATGTATGAATACACCGACTAAATGTTAGGAACTTACGAGGTGTAACAGTGCACCCCACGGGTCACTAGACGACTCATCTTGTGACTTGGTGCAGAAAATCCTATTTTATCCAATTCAAATCCCGGGTCTTATTTAGGGTTTTCTGGGTATTACAATTAGCAATTAGGGGGGATGGGTGCCATGAAGAGGGGATCAAAAAGGGACATTTGCTTGTAATGTGGTTTTCAAGAATAAACAGTTCAAAAGGCTCAACATTGGCTAGTAACAAAAGACATTTTTGGGTAGAGTGACTAGTCAAATGAAAGCCAAAAATCATGTTCTAAGTGCAGCTACATCTAGGAATTCGCCTTGAATCACACTTAGGTGAAGTTCTAGACAATAAGCTATGCATGAGATTCACAAAGATCCTTACCACACAAGGCATCACACCCAAAGAGTCCATAAAAGTCATTATCACTACAAGATTTTGATTCAAGACGTCAGAGCATGCGAATTCATAAGCCAAACAAGGAATCTACGATGAATGACAAAAGAATGCTTCATTTCTCATTTCAAATGCCCATTTCTCATTTCTCATTTTCATGCCACATCTGAAAAGTATTGTTGGAACCTCTCAAAACAGCTCCACAGAAGACTCAAAAAATACATGGCATTTTTCCTTAAGAGAGTCGCCTCACAATCAATCATCAGAAAGTGCCAACCCAGTTCAACATCAAAAAGAAAATAAAAAGAAAAATGTTCCTTGGGAAAGAACCATGGTATGAAGAAAACATTTGGAGTTTGATTACTATTATACTATTTAAACAGGTCAACACAAGATTTGGGTCCTAATATAGCATTTGGAAATTCAACGCAAAGACCTATTTTTCAGCATTAACATCCAAAAATCATTCATTTCATCATATTCAAAATTTTATCAAAACAACTAGCCCAACAAGGGAAATCATCAACAATAATAAAATGAGCCTGACAAAGTCTCAAAACTTCTCATTGGATAAAAAAAAGCCTGACAAGGCTACATCATGCTATAAACAAAATAAGTCACAAATAACCAACCAGAAAAATACTCATCCCACCCCCAACTCAAATATTACATTGTCCCCAATGTAAGAACGGAAAATAAATGGGCGAGAAACTCCCAGACTGGGTCACTCCTCCTTATTCACATTAAAAGATGCACCTGCTCCTGCCTATCCATCAAAGCCTTCATCACCCAGATCTTTAATGTCATCTCCCAAGCCCTCAAACAAATCATCAATGGGGCCTCAAACTGTAGATGGGGCAACCATTGTGGCATCAAGAGCACTCAGGTAAGGCACCTCCACAAATGTCTGACTTTTCCACTCCCTTACTTCAGTGTGGAGATAGGTGATAGCTCCCTCCACAACTGTTATACCCTGGGAACCCACGGATTAGACTCGGGAGTGAAACAGGGAAAATCTGGAAAATGTTGAAGCAGTGCAGGACTAGTCGTATACGATTCATTAGACAACTAGTGAGGAGACCCTACGAGTCATTAGGTGGATCGTGGGAAGGTTGGACTGAGCTGAGGAGTTGAGGTCTCCACGGGCGAGGAAACGACTCGTGGTCAGCCACGACGAGTCGTCAGGTCCACCGTTGGGTAAGGTTGAGGATTTAATTAAGGATGAGGCAGTGTACTTGACGGAAGCTTGTAATGAGTCGTTGCCTCGAGGGACGAGTTGTGATGTCCTCCGTTAAGAGCCCAGGTGACAAATTCCAATAGACTTGACGAAACAACCCAATGGCTCGTTGTCCCTGGTAATCAGTTGTCAGGTCGCCCGTTGGGGTCTCCCGACAGTTATTTCCTACGAATTAGTAAGGGCCTTCTCGTAATTTCCTACACTCCTAAGACCTAAAATGCGTCATTTTGAGGTCAGGACAGGGTCTTTTAAGGGGAAATCATTCATGATAAACCTCATTTGATGCATGTAATAGAGAGAGGAAAGAGGTAAGGGATTCAAGTAATCTTCTTCTAGTTCTTCAAGCTTCCATCTAGGGATTTTCAAAGGAGTTAAGAATTGATAGGTTCCAAGTATTTGGGGTTTTGAATGGGTGGTTTGGTTCCTACCCATGCCCAATTTCTCCCTCATTCTATATTTAAAGTTACCAAGACCTGATGGGTCATAACCCAAATGCATGTTTATTCAAAAATTGGTATGAGCTTGTTGTAGCATGTCTAAATTTACGGATTTCGAATTGTTGGGCTGTTTTTGACTTGTTTCATTCAATATTTGATGATTTAATCTCTCAAAGTATATGTTCCCAAATCATGAGGATTTTTAGTGAAATTCATGGTTATGGTGATTCCTAAAGCATGATATGAATCTTTAAATTTTAAGCATGTAATCAATTACCCATGTTATTGTGATCATGTTTCCTATAAATCTAAGCATTTTAAGTATGATTGGAATTATAGGCAATGCCCACATGTGCTTATGATTCATGAACTATGATTTTGGCTGATCCATGGGCCCAATCCCATGGCTAGTATCACGAATTCTCCGGTACAGATAGTGTCTCCATATCTTCAAGGCAAATACTACCGTTGTTAACTCGAGGTCTTGAGTCAGATAGTTCTTTTTATGGAATTTCAGTTGCTTGGAAGCATAGGCTATAACCTTACCGTGCTTCATTAATACACAACCAAGGCCAATCCTCGAGGAGTCGCAATATACCACAAAGCCATCGGTACCCTCAGTTAGGGTCAACACTGATGCTGATGTGAGACAAGTCTTCAACTCCTGAAAGCTCTTCTCACAAGCCTCCGACCATTGAAACTTCACTTTCCTCTGGGTCAACTTTGTCAATGGTGCTGCAGTAGATGAAAATCCTTCCACCAACCTCCTGTAGTAACTAGCTAAGCCTAAAAAACTCCTGATATTTGAAGGAATAACTGGTCTAGGTCAATTCTTTACAACTACTATCTTTTGAGAGTCCACCTGTATACCCTCACTTGACACCACATGACCCAAAAATTCTACTAAGTTTAACCAAAACACACACTTGCTGAATTTAGTATACAGCTAACGATCCTTAAGAGTTTGTAGAACCACCCTCAAATGAGCGACATGCTTCTCTTCACTTCGAGAGGATATGAGAATGTCATCTATGAACACGATCACGAAAATATCCAAATACGGCTTGAACGCCCTATTCATCAAATCCATAAAAGCTACAGGAGCATTCGTTTGTCCAAAAGACATAACTATAAACTCATAGTGACCATAGCGAGTCCTGAAGGCTATCTTTGGAATGTCACTCTCCCGAACCCTGAGCAGATGACACCCGGATCTAAGGTCTATCTTTGACAAACACCGGGAACCCTGAATCTGGTCAAACAAATAATCAATCCTAGGGAGGGGATACCTATTCTTGATTATCACCTTGTTCAATTGCCAGTAGTCAATGCTCATCCGAAGGGAACCAGCCTCCTTACGGACAAAGAGAACTGGTGCACCCCATGGGGATTTACTTGGTCTGATGGAACCCTTGCCTAAGAGATCCTTCAAATGCTCATTAAACTCCTTTAGCTCAATTGGATCCATTATCTAAGGAGGAATAGATATAGGTTACATATCGGGAAGAAGGTCAATACAAAAATCGATCTCCCGCTCGGGAGGAACTCCCGGTAAATCATCCGTAAACACTGCTAGATATTCACACACTATAGGACTGACTGGATAGTCGGGGTTTCAGATGTAGCATCCTTAACCCTAACTAGATGGTACACGCAACCTTTAGAGATTATCTTTTTGGACTTAAGGTAGGAAATGAAGTGGCGTACAGGTACAACTGAACTACGCTTCCACTTTAGGACTGGCTCACCTGGAAATTGAAACTCTACCATACGAGTTCTACAGTTTAGTGAGGTATAACGTGCATGTAGCCAATCCATGCCAAAGAAAACATCAAAATCTATCATGGCTAGCTCTACTAAATCTGCTGAGGTATCTTTCTGAAGTACTGTGATAGGGTAATTTCTATATACACGTCGAGCTATAACTAAATCACCAACTGGAGTAGAGACTGAGAAGGGTTGTGATAGGATTTCGGGGCAGAGTCCGAAACTACTAGAAATATATGGGATCACAAAAGATAAAGTAAACCGTGGATCTAATAATCCATATACATCAAAGTGGACTACTCGTAACATACATGTGACCACATCTGGTGAAGCATCCTGCTCCTGGAGAGATGCCAGGGCATAAAACCTATTTAGCTCTAGCCACCACCTGCACTGGTGGACGCACCTTGCTGATCTAGGCGTGCTGGTGCTGCTACTGAGCTGGTAGCTTGAGCACGACCTCTACCATCACCCTATCAAGCCAAAGGACACTCCTGACACCTATGCTCAGGTCTACCAAACCCAAAGCAGATATCTGACCTAATCAAGCACTCCCCTATGTGATTCTTTCCATACTTCCAATAGACCAAAAATGTACACTCTGCCTGCATGATCCTCTATTCCCTCGAACCTGATGCTCTGCTCCTCTGATCACCTCATGGTCTAGATGGAGCACTGGCCGATGATGGAGTTGGAGCTAATGACATCTGATGAGACTACTGGCGATGTTCACCTCCCTATCTCAGTTGGGAGAACCCATAGCTATTTGTCCTAGCCCTCTTAGCCTCTCTCTCTCTCTCACATGAACTTCCTCCATCTTCTCGGCATACAAAACCAATTGAGGAAAATTGATGTCCTAGTAGCATAGCGGTCCAACAATCCTCGACCAGGTAGTTTTTTATCCCGTGCACAAACCTACTCACCCGAGCTCTCTGATCAACCACCATCTCTGGTGCATACTTAGACAAGCGGGTGAACTCCAAAGTATACTCCTGGACTTCATATCATTCTGCTTCAGGTTCACAAACTCATCTTCTTTTATTTCCCTTATCTTTTGGGGAGAGAATCGATCCAAGAAAGCGGTAAGAAACTTATCCCAACCAATGGGGCCCATCCCAACAACCCTACCATCCTTCCACTGTCTGAATCAGATATGTGCAACCCCTTTCAATTGAAACGAGGCTAGATTTACACATTCCTCCCCAGTCAGCCCCATGATTTTTCTGATCTTCAGAATTTCATCAATATACTCATATGGATCCTCGTCCACATTTGATCCGAGAAACTCCGGAGGGTTCATCCTAAGAAAGTCCCCGACTCTCGCTGCCGCTGCATTCCCATTTTAGGGCGCATGGGCTACCGCCTGCAGGTTGACCTGGGCGGTTAATGCCTATGCCAACATCTGAACGGATGCCCTAAAGTCCGCATGGGCAACCTTCTCGAGCACATGATCCTTGAGGGCTAGTGGGGCCTGTTGGTGCCCATCTCTGTTGCCATTCTCATGGCCATTTCCATTTTCGTTTCTTCTTCTGTTAACTTGGTGAGGAGGCATGATTCTAAAAATGCTATAGCACAAGTTAGAAGGATAGAGAGACATTTCATCGCACGACATATATCATGAAAGAAGGGAAGTTTCCTAAACGGTTTGTAGCCTCTTCTTCATAAATGTGGCACACTTCACACCATAGAAAAGGACTCTACTTAATGCGGCTTTTAGACACCTCAAATCCTAACGCTCTGATACCAAGTTTGTCACGACCAGAACATAGGCCCGAATAGAGACACGGGACAAGGAACCCCGAGAGACTCCAAGTCGACCCATGAAATGAACATTGAAGCTAGGAGCATATAACAGGCGAAAAATGATAAAATAACACATGCTTAAGCAGAAGTCTGCATACATATCAATCTAAAACGAATCCAGTAATTACAAGTTGATCTTTACATAATGTCTGAAAAAGCCTCTAACATAACTGATGAGCTGATGGGACAACATCCCCAACTAGCTCGACAAAGTCTGTAACTAAAAGAACGTAACAATAGTTAACTGAATGTTCTCAAAGGATGAGGTCTCACCAATGCTGGCTAGACAGGCCTGAGGGTAAAGCAAGACTAGCGATACAACTGAGACTAATCCCTCGAACCTGTATTATAAAATGATACAACATAGAGTATGTGGTCAGTACTTGGAATATAATGAGTATGCAAGGTAAGTAAAAATGGACAGTTAAAAATATATAAGAGTTCATAAGAATAGGACATCATGATCATAAAGTTAATATCATAATGTAAACATAAGGGCTCAAGGTTTTCAAACCCTTCGTAATCCAATCATAATCATAGTTATAAGAGAAAACTTTATAAGACATAACTTGAGCCAAACTAACATAAACATAATCATGCATAACTCATGAGGAACAATGAGAGGATTCATCTTAACCGACACATCATGATGCCCTACTATTTTTCCTAAGTGGTTAGGACCGCCCCCAGGTTGCCAGGCAAGGGGACGTGCAGTATGGTGATATCACAGAGATCCAATAATATATGTTTATACCTATGGTGGCACGTAGTTCTGAGACTACAGAGTTTACTTGAACGCTGGGTCTATTCGGTGCTAGACACTTCTCCCAAAAAATATGCACATGAGGGATCATATAGTAACCGTGAAATCATTCATGATGTTCATGGCCAAATAAATAATAACTTAATTGATCTCACTTGAAATACATTATTAGCCATGAATAAGGGTCCATGAGTTGGCCAAAAGTCACAAATCCATAAATCATGAAAACCATGCATACTTGTAAAAATTTCTATACTTGATATTCATAAGTCCATGAATAGTAATTGAAGAGAAATCATAACATGAATCATAAATCATAATTTAGACTTAGTAAGATCAAAATCATAATAGAATCGTAACTTGAGTTTTTATGAAACTTACATAATTGGGCATGATTTAATTAAAATTTGAAACTATGAATTAATAATCGAAATAAGTATAAAATTTTCCCATAGATCATAAAACATAATTTGATACATAGAGGGAATTGACCCATAGGTAGATCATAGAGAATTTCACAAAATTAGAGATAAACCCTAATAGATCATGAACTTAAATCTAGAATTGAAATACATGAAATTGAGAAGAATTTAGAGCATAAGAGTGAAAGGAACTCTCATTCATAGCCTCACATACTGGGGTAAGTCTGATTTACACTCCCTCTCCAAAGCCCAAAGGAAATTAGGAGTAAAATTGGGGAAATTCCTCAAGCTTGATCTCCAAGGAAGATCTATAACTTGCATGCATGGAATGGTAAGACTTAGGATAGTTTTAACTCTCTTAAAACCTTTCTAAATGATCTTAAAACGACGTTGTTTAGGACCTTAGTGATTAGGAATTATGAAATATCCTTAATAAAAAGTTTGGAAATTTTGCACTGTCACAGACCACGACCGATAGCACGGGTCCTCCTTCAATACCACGACTCATGGTATCAATACGTTACTTCCTCCATCATTTCTTGAATTCCCAGTTGGTACGAAGAATCGACAGAATGGGTCGTTACTAGACACAATGACCGGTTTGCTTACCGCTATTACTGCCTCTGATGAGACCTGCATCTGGACTTCCCACGAGTCACACCACGACTCATATCTTCATCCAACGAGTCATGGGTTACATTTGTTACCTTGACTAGGAGAATTTCTCGCTATTTCCCACGAGAACTTGCCATGACTCATTGTTCCTCATAACGAGTTGTAGTACGACTTGTACCATCCAACTTTTGCACCCTAGTGACAACCCACGACCCCAACCTACGACTCGTTACATTGACCAACGAGTCATTCAATGGATCATTGGTCCTGGACCTACCTACCACACTCTTACCACTACAGGACCAACGGTCAGTGGGAGCTTACAACGACTCAATCAATGGGTCATCTTGTGACATTTTTTTCCAAGTTTTCTACTGAACACCTTTTATCTCCCCAGACTAATCTTAGGCACTTACGAGGTATTAAAAATGAAGTCTAGCCACAACTTGGCTTTAAATTTAAGATCATGGTGAGAAATTTCGCCGCCCATAGTAGCCTAGAAAGGTGTGTCTGTAGCAATGATGGGATTATCCATGTGAATTGGTTCTCCTTATCCGCAATTTTAGCCATATATTTTGAGCTGGTGTCAAGCTCGTCTTTCCAGAACAAATAATTAATGGCATATAGAGTAATGTCAACCTCCACTCCTCATACCATAACTAAATGTAGGTAGGGAAATTCATCCACCTTGCCTTTGTGGTTCATGCTGGGAGCCTAGCCTGGTAGGAAGCGTAGAACTCCGGGACTAAGCTTGGATAGTAATATGGGAAAAGTTAGCAAAAGAATGCCATTGTCTGTTAGTGAAATGTGTTGTGATATTGGGAAGGTCATCACGTAGCCCCACCAATCAAATTTCTTTTCGACGATGATTGATCATCCCTTGCAAATGGTGTAATGTCCCTTCATGCCAGGCACACAAAACATGATGGCTTCCCGAGGGTTGGTGGGTGCTGCAGATGCCTTTGCCTTTGCTTTTCCCTTTGTGGATGAGGAGGTTGGGGCTTTGCCCTTGTTGGGATTCCTGGATGAAGTCCTTTTCTGGAAACTCGATGCTAGTGGAACCTGTAATGTATCTTTTTGTATTCTTGCAATGATAAAATGAAAACAACTAACAACTATTATAAATTTTAATGAGAAACAAGAGGAAGAATTAGCAAGAATGAACTGGCAGCACTGGTGAAATGCCGGCGAACTACATGAGGTTATTCGCGGATGCCGAAGAACCACCGGTGATAAGCAAAGAGTTGCGATGGCAACTTTTCTATCAGCGACTTATCGGCAAACCACCGATCATGATCCGTGAAGCGCTAATGTGACATGGGGTCGAGGCAGCGGTTGGAAGCCAATATTCACCCGAACAGGCATTTCATCGGTGTTTCGCTGGGCCTAACCAGCGAATAGCCGATAATCGTCATCCCCAATGCTTCATAGTGCAATCCAATATCAAAACTCTAAAACACTCACTCACATCATATAAAAGCATTACCTACATACATGAAAAGGGATAAAATGATGGTTTACCCTTAAGAATGGTGTCACCCAATCTATCATCGGGCAAATTGGGTCCTTTTTATCCCTTGTGGTTACTCAGACTTCACCCCACTCAACTACACAAGAACAACCATTCTCTCACACCCATTTAAGCACCAAGCCTCTATCACCCCCCAAATCTATCATTGTATCAATCATCATCATTCAACTAGTATGGTCTCAATAATGAAATTATTGGGAGAAAGGGCAGTAAAAAGAAGAGAGATACATGCCATAACAACATCCATATGCAACCAAAATACCATTGATATAAATCAGGAAGTTAAGAGTAGATTACCACAACACGAGAATGCGTGTAGAGAATAGATGTGGAGGCTTGAGAGTGCTTATCAGTGGTGGAATTTTGGAGCTTTGCTAGTAGAGTGTGAACGTATAGTGAGAGGTAGGTGAAAGGAATGGGGGATTTTATAGGTGAGAAGGAGTAATTGGTATTGGTTGAGGAGAAGTTGGATGTTTAAGGGAGCTTTAAATGTAGAGAAAGTGGAAGAGAGGGACTTCTTGGAATATGGAAAGGTGGGATGTTGGGAAAATGAAAAGGTACGTGGGGAAGTGTTAAAAGGTGGGAAAAAGGGAATTCTAGGAGAATAAAAAGGGAATTTATCCGGTTAGGGCGGCTACAAAAAGAATCTGGGTCTGATAGGTTCATGGTATGGTCAAAATTTTAAAATAAAGCATGTACCTTCACATGTGTTACATCGGCAGTCGTCGACTGGAAACGGCGGTTCGCAGCCTTACCATCATGGACCTGAATTTATGCCCAGTTCACTACTTTGTAACTAGAGATTGACTTTCAGTTTGCGGATTGGATTCTGCATTCCGCCAGTGGATCGCCATTTGCACACCCATTGCTATGGTATTCTGACTCACATCAATTGTCAAGCGGCGATTCGTGAACTTGTATCGACATTCCGCCAGTGATTCACCAGTTTGACTATTTTATTCCCAGGTTTCTACATTCATGAGTCAAGGGTGCGGCGGTTCGCACATCGGGATTGGTGGTTCGTCGGTCTAGCATGGTGCCTGCCTTGTTTTGTGCTTCTCCTCCTTGCTTCTCACCTACTTAATCCTACAAAACCAAAAACAACAATGACATTAAAAACATTCAAAAGAAGACACTTGGGTTTCCTCCCAAGAAGTGCCTTAGTTAACATCATGGCACGATGTATCTCTTGTTTAACATTCATTCTCTGAAGGATCATCCTCTGACTCAGTCTCCTCCATATCAACTCCTCCATACTCATTCTCCACATGTATCACTCCAATCACTTTGCATTCATCGGGAGGTTCAGCGGATTGGCACACCTTAAAGGTAACCTCTTCACCTCCAACCCGAAACTTGAGCTCACCTAGCTCAACAAAGCTCTAACCATGGTGAGAAATGGTCTCCCCGAAATGATTGGAACTTCTACATCCATCTCACAATCATGAACCACAAAATCAGTAAACTTATCTACCCTCATTAATACATCCTCTAAAACACCCACCGGTTTCTTGATAGAGCGATCAACCATTAATAATCTCATTGATGTTGGTTTGGTGTTACCAAGCCCTAATTTCGTAAAGATAATGAGGGGCATCAGATTTATACTTCCCCCAAGATCACAAAGAGCTTTCTTGAATACACACAACCCAATAGTGCAAGAGATTGTGAATGCTCCTGGATCCTCCCGTTTTGGGGAAAGATTGCTTATCATCATAGCACTACAATGATGTGTTGTCTCTCCGGTGCCTACATCTACAACCTTATTCTTCTTCAGCAGCTTTTTCATGAACTTTGCGTATCTGGGCATTTGACGTAAAGCATCCACCAACAGTATACTTATAGATTCAGTTGAACATGTGGATAAACTTGTTGAAGTGATCACCCTTCTTTTTATTGGCTAACCGCTGTGGATAAAGAGGTGGAACTCTTGGTTCTTGTTCTTCCTCACTGGAAGCCTTAATGCTTAGCTCTTCTTCATCAGTATTTGAGGGAACTTCATCATCATCTCTCTTACCCTCCTCAATATTATCACAACCATTTGGTGCTTTTTGCACCACATCAGATTCTTTTGCATCATTTTCCTTAGGAGCAACAACTTCCTTGGGCTTAACAGCTGCATCTCCAAGCATTTTATCACTCCTCGTGACAATGGCCACGCATTGACTATCCTTCTTAGGGTTTGGCACTGTATCACTCAGAAGTGTTCCCTTCAGTCGGGGGTTCATCTGAGCTTCCAAATGCTTGATGGAAGTTGAGTGTGAATCATAGTTTGGGAAAGGTTAGACACCTCCCCTTTCGATTGCTTGACCTCGCTGTCGGTTGATTCCACTTTCTTAAGAGCCCTTGATAACAACTCTTTAATTTTTGAGCTCCTTACATCGCTCACACTTGGTTGAGCTTGGCTGTTCTCAACTTTAGGAGGGGAAATATATGGATTCAAACTTCAATAATAGAGGTCCCCTTCACGATTTTGTTCTCTATTGCCCCATCTCTCATTTCTATTGGGCCAACCCCATGCGCCACAGTTTCTCCAACCTTGGTTCTCTTCCTATGGGTGCCAAGGGCCTTGATTAGTCCCTTGATTCCTGGGTCAAGAAACCCCCATTTGATTATCTATGTATTGGCACTCCTCCTCGTATCTTGGCGGTGATGATTTTCCTTTAAAATGCATTGGATTTTGCATTCCTATAGCATTCACAACTTTTGGTCCAGCCCCCGTCACATGTTTAATCATTAACTCTAGTTGAGTAATCATTTTAGCAAGATTCTAATCTCTCTCTTCATCACTTTTTCGCATTTCAGCTGCTAAAACACTAGACACAACATCATGTGACAATACATTAGTCTCCCTCGTACGCCATGCATGATTCGTCTTTTTCATTATATCCAAGAGGGCCTTAGCTAACCTGTACGTCCGATCCATAATTGATCCTCTAGCTAAATAATGGGCAACAGATTTATTGATGGAATCTAGGGCTCGATAAAAACTTTGAAGGAGCACTCCATTAGGGAAAACATGGTTAGGGCAAAGGGATACCTTCTTCTTGAACCTTAGCCATGCTTCCTACAAAGGCTCCCCTAGATCTTGCATAAAGTTTGAAATATCATCCCTCAGCTGCAACATTTTTGAGGGAGGGAAAAGACAATCCAAAAAAGCTTTAGTTAGTTCTTTCCACGAGGTGATACAACATGGAGGGAGCTCCTCCAACCACATAGTTGCCTCTCCCATTAGGGAGAATGTAAAGAGCCTTAACCTGATAGAATCTTGACTTATATTCGTTATGTTAAAGGTGTTATATCCCAGGAGCTCAAAGATCGGACCCAGGAGTTGAAATGGGAAACAAGTGGGAACTTTTGTTGCAGGACTCATGAGGACAGCCCATGAGTCATTAGGAGACTCACGGGGAAGGAAAAATAGTTGGAAAAAGGGAAGATGGGAAGTGTACCTAACGGGAGTCCCCACGAGTCGTTGTATGTCTTAACGATTCGTGGGGTGAGTCATTGGCAGGCTTAGAGTCCAATATTTGTAAAGTAAGGTATGTACTCAATGAGTGGTGACCACGAGTAGTGGTCACCCTTAACGAGTCATGAAGTGACCCGTTATGAGCCCAATAGTAAAGATGATACAGTGCACTTTACGATCGACATAATGAATTGTTCCCTCTAGCGACGAGTCATCAGGTCATCCGTTAGGACCACTTGGCAGTAATTTGCTGCAAATTAGTAAGGGCCTTTTCGTAATTCCTAAGTTTCTAAAGCCTAAACTACAACGTCTTGGGGTATGAATAATGACCTTTTATGGGTTTAAGTTCAGATTACCCAGTTTCCCATCAATGCATGCAAAGTAGGAGAGATTGAGAGGGTGACCAAGCTAGAAATCATCAATTTCTTTCAAACTTCTTTTGGGCATTCAAGGAAAAGTAAGATTCAGCCTACATCAACTATGTAGGGTTATTAATGGGTGCTTTCGCTCACACTCATGCCCATTCTCTATTAATTTATGAAAATTTAAAAAAATCTTAAGGGGTTTTGAATTGGATTTGGTGAAAATCTAATGATTTAAAAATGGGCTTTTATGATTTATGATTTACATCATATTTTATGGATTTTGATCATATTTTACAATTTATTTTACTTATAAAATTATTAATTTCGCTTTCTACCAAATCAAGCCTAATTATGCATGATCTATGATAAATAGATTTATGATCTACTCTTCAATTGTTGATATTTATGAACCCCGCATGATTTATGATTTGAAATATGAATTTATTCAATTACCCATCATGATTTAATGATTTACAAGTTATATGTATGATCTACATTTATGCATGAACCCTAGGATTTATAACTTATGTTTTGGCTGACTCACGGGGCATGATTCATGGCTAACTCACGTATTTACAATCATGTTTATGATTATCATAATTTAACTAGCCCATGAAGTCATGCATGTTATACTATGAGCACTATATATTTTTTGGGAGTAGTACCTAACACCGAGTGGGTTCGGGACCTAGGTTCTGCCTCGGATCTCATAAACTACATGCCACTATAGGTATGTTTGGACCTCCCGTGTGACTATCCCTAGCCCATTTGTCCCTTCTCATATGTGATCATTCCTTTCATGGTTCTACCCTTGGCAAGGCATGAACATCCTCCCGACTAGGGTCACAAGTTGGGCTTCAAGTGTGCTCATATGGGGTATGTTGGTTAAGCGAATCTCTCATTGTTCCTCATGATTTATGCATGTTTATGCTTACATATGTTGGCTGAACAAATGTTCATTTTGGCTCTCCTCTCATGTTTATGACTACGATTGCATTACGGATGCTTTGAAAACCTTAAGTCTTTTTTTATATGTTATGTTACGATATTTATGACATGAGCATGATGTCCTACTCTTATGATGTCTTATGATATTTTACATATTTTAAATGTCTGTTTTACTTACCCTTCATACTTGGTACATTCCACATACTGACCACACACTTTCTATGCTGTAAAATTTTATGATACAAGACTCGACTCTCAAGTACATCCTCATCCTTAGTCTGTCCCAGAGTTCGCTTTCAGCATTTTTGGTGAGTCCTCGTGTTTTTAGGGCCATTTAATTAAGCTTGTATGATGTTCTATGTTATATTATTTGGCCGGGTTAGTTGTGGGTGTTGTCCCATCAACCCATCTTCCATGTTAGAGGGTTTCAGACAATGTGTAGTACTCAGCCTGTGTACGTCTAGGTGATTCCATTTGTTATGACATGTCATGATTATGCTTATGTTTCCACAATTTCTTATGATTAGTCTTCTGCTTATAATGAATGAAGTAGACGTATGCTTATGCTATGGGTTGACTTGGGCCCTCTCGGGGCCCCTTGTCTCGTGTTACGATCCGGGTCTACGTTTGGGTCGTGACAAACTTTGTATCAGAGCTATAGGTTTTGAAGCGTCCTAGGGTGTCTGAAAGTCGCATTAAGTAGAGTATTTTTCATGAGTGTGAAGCGTGCCACACTTATGACAAGGAGGCTACGAGACATTTAGGAAATGTTCCCTTCTTTCATGATCTATGTCGTGTGATGAAAAGTCCTTCTATCCTTCTAATTCATACTATTCGCGATTGCAGAATCATGGCTCCTAGAAGAATGAGCGGAAGAAGAAATGGGAACGGTGAAAGCCAAGGAGATGGCAATGAGCATAGGCATCAGCAGGCCCCACTTATTCAGGAGCCCAAAGCACTGGAGCCAATTGCCCACGCTAAGTTATGGCGGCTATCCAGATATTGGCGTATGCCTTGACCGCTCAAGTCAACTAGCAGGTTGTTGTGTATATCCCTAGAATTGCAATGCGGCAGCGGCCCGGATTAGAGACTTCTTAAGGATGAACCCTCTGCAGTTCCTTGGGTCCAAGGTGGATGAGGACCCGCACGATTTCATCAAGGAAATTCTAAAGATCACCAAGGTTATGGGGGTGACCAATGGAGATTGTGTTGATTTGGAAACCTATAAGCTAATGAGGGTGGCTCACATATGGTTTATGTAGTGGAAAGATGCTAGGGAAGTTGGTGTAGGCCCTACAAGTTGGAAAGAGTTCCACGCGGTGTTCTTGGATCGGTTTTTCCCTCGAGAGATGAGGGAGCTTATGGCGTTTGTGTTTGTTAACTTGAAGCAGGGTGACATGTCTGTTCAGGAGTATGCATTGGAGTTCACCCGTTTATCCTAGTATGTGGCAGAGTTGGTGGTGGACCAGAGGGATTGGATTAGCCTTTTTGTACATGGAGAGGTGGACTATCGGGATAAGGAATTCAAGATTGCCATATTGTATCGAGATATACACTTTCCCCGTGTTGTGCTGCATGCTCAGCAGATGGAGTCGGTATATTAGAGGAAGAGAGAAGCCAAGAGGGGCAGGATCGACAGTTATGGGACTTCTCAAGTCAGATCAGAGGGTGGACAGCGTCAGCAATCTCAGCAGAGGTCTATTTCTCCAGCACCATCATCGGCTAGTATGCCATCTAGATCGTGAGGGGATCGGAGGAGCAGGGCTCCAGATTCGAGAGGTCAGGGTAGCATGCAGATAGTGTGAACTTTCCTAGCTTGTGTGAAGTAAGGAAAGAATCATCTCAAGAGGTGCCTAATTGGCTCGGATTCTTGTTTCGTGTGCGGCAAACTTGAACACAGACTCAGGGATTGCCCTTCAGCCAGAGCAGGGGTTGGTGGAGCCCGTATGCCAGAAGCCAGCCCTGCCGCTCCTGCAGCACGTCCCTCTTAGCAAGGTGCCTCGACCAGTTCAGCCGACAGTCAGCATCAAAATAGGTTTTATGCTTTAGCACACCATCAGGAGCAGGAGGTCTCCCCGTATACAGTCACTGGTATGTTGCGTGTTTTTCATAGTGATGTTTATGCTTTTCTAGATCTAGGAGATGCCTTGGCTTTTGTGACCCCTTACATTGCTATTAGCTTTTGAGTTAGTCCCGAGACTTTGTCAGAACCATTTTTGGTTTCTACCCCTGTCAGTGATTTGGTTGTAGCTAGGCGAGTGTATAGAGGATGCCCGGTCACTATATTACATAAAGTCACCTCCACAGACCTTATAGAGTTAGCCATGACTGACTTTGACATTATTCTATGCATGGATTAGTTTTATGCGTGTTATGCTTCTGTCAATTGTAGGATCCATGCGGTGGAATTTCGCTTTCCAGGTGAATTAATATTGGACTGGAAGGGTAGTTCGGTTGTATCAGTAGGTTGATTCATTTCATATCTTAAGGAACAAAAGATTTTTTCTAATGGTTGTATGTACCATCTAGTCCGGGTTAAGGATGTCGAGTCCGAGACCCCGACTATCCAGTCAGTTCCGGTGGTGCGTGAGTATCTATAGGTCTTTCACGATGATTTTCCAGGTGTTCCTCCCGAGCGAGAGATCGATTTTGGTATTGACCTTCTACCCGATGTGAAGCCTATTGTTCGGTGCTTTTGGGTATATAGATACACGCAAGTGCACGTGGTCGAACAAGTAGTAAAGTGGCTTAAGTAAGCCAAGTATCGATCCCATAGGGACTGGGCGAGGGTAACAATCTACTCAAGTGTCACTATACCTTAACTCTAAAAATGCAGACAACAGTGTAAAGAAGAGTTTGATATTTTGGTTTCTAATTTTATGATAAGTCTAAAATGAATATATAATTTGAGTCTGAACTATGAATATGAGCATGCTGAGGTTAAATGAACATGTATAGAAACAAATTATCGATACACTTTGGTTAATCTTTCCTCCGGTTGCTAGTCAAGAATTATTGCCAATGGATTAAAACTCTCGTATTTAACCCAACTTAAGAATCATGAACCGTCCACCTACATTTTTGTGATAAAACGAAATTCATGTTCTAGCCATACAAAACCGATTCCTTAATTGACTAATACGACTTTCAGGTATATTTCTATCCTGAAGGTAAATCAATTCTCAATTTTCCCAAACTAAGAAAAGATCATATCCTATCAATTCACAACTTTCCAATTTCTTGCTCTCTCGAGTGAAACCAGACTTTTTAGATATACATTAACATTGGCCACACATTAATGCAGTAAGAACAAGAATCAATAGAACAACCATGGAAGAAAAGATGAAAAACCAATTGATCAATAACTACATTTCAATACAATTGTTCTTAACCTCAGCAAGAAGAGGATTTAGCCGCTCATTTGTGGATTAAACATCGTTAAATGAGTGTTAATCATACAAGCAATTGAATTAAACAAGAAGGAGATAGAGAAAAACCCTGAGATTTTCGTCCCCTCAATTGCCTATAACCCACGTTCTTGCTCCACCAAGTCAGAATAATTAAAAATGAACCTAAGTGTTCTATTTATACTAGTGGAAATTTTTCCCGGAATAACAAGCAACGTGTCACGGAGTGCATCGCGAAGCACTGCCTTCGTGGCACGCCACTGACGCGGACCCTTACTGGAATTTGGTTGTCCAGGTATTAAGGCCCAATGTGGCACGACGTGCAACGCGGGGCTAGGCCAACATGCCACTGCCCCAACGTGCACCTTCACTGGAATTTGGAAAAAATTCCATATCCAGGTAGAAGGCATCCGTGATGGCAGCGTGACATGGCTCCATCACGGAGCCCCTTTAATTTGTGCCTTCAAGTGCATTTTCCCTTGCTAGCGTCTGAGTCCGACCCCATCTCTCCCAACATGCATTTTAGCTTCCCAAAATTATCTTTCACCTGCAAAACAACGCTAATCATGTTGGTTAGTATAAATTCACATTTTATTACAAATCAAATGAGAATGTATAAACATCGATAGATAAACAAGGCAAAAATTACACATTTGAGTATCACTTGGGAATATAAATTTGCCCAAGATCACTTACCCCACACTTAAATCCTTGTTCGTCCCCGAACAACAATCTTACACCTCATGCAATTGACACTCCAACCTGGCTACTTTGGTTCAACAATTCAAGCTACGGTTATACCGATTATTTAATACAGCAAATCATCAAGAAAACATGCATGGTCTTATCAATACAATGACCTTCAACACATTAAGACCTCCTAGACTCAAGAATCGACGCTCGATATTGGCAAACTCATGCAAATCAGCTGATCAAGATATCCGACACGAAATTTAATCTCTTGTCAAGCATGTGCCCTCACAACACAAGAGAATTTTCCCCTTTTTAATCACATGACTCAAAAGATTACATGCAGGGGCATATAAACACAATTTCGCTCTCTCTCCCAAAAGAATTCATATGCATCATGTTATGAACCATAGGCTTGCCTTTAGTGTATTACTCCACTAATATAAGGAAATGTGATGTAGGATCACGTAGGACTTAACGGGCTGTAATGTAAGCTACGGAACTAGTAAATATTGGGCTAACCAATAATAGCCACTAACATCCTTAAGCGGTTTTTCAATACATCCCATCAACTTCATGGGCGTTGTTTCTTCCTTCATCCTCCCATTCTTGAAGTCTGTCTTTATTTTGACCCATATCTTTAAGCACACTTGACTCAATAACAAAGATTATTCATACATCTTCATTATATTTAATTTATAACGAGTGCACCTTCAACCTTTTCTTTCCTTTCATCACTCTGCTTTTCTTTTCTTTTCACCATTCTCACTCTTTGACACTTTGGGAAAATTATTTTCTTTTCTTAAGCGCTTAAGAGTTTTGGATCAAATTCACGGATAATGAAAAGAAGGGGTTAAGCTCGGTTTACACCTTTTTGACAAAAGAAAAATAAAAGGCTAAAGGCTCAATGGGCTAACTAGGGTGTACATTCAAGGGGGGTACGATAATGAAAAAGAGAAACTTTCGGTTAAAACAAAGAAATGCCTACATCTTTCCTACAATACACGTCCTTCATTTCATTTCGTACACACACCAGGAAAGTTCTAGACATTTCACAATAGCATGGAATAAACAAAACCTGACCATACACTTATTGCACACGCTCAATTCAAGACGTATTCACAGACTCTTCAACCAGCTAATTACAAGAATTCAAACATTAAGCCTCAATCACACTGAATCGACTCTATGGACTAGGGATCTCAACATATTTACACAGTTGCATGCTTTCATACGAATCACCTTTGCATTTCAAATATCATGTACAACACGCAACCAGAATTCCGCAACCATAAAGTAACTACAGGTTTTGGGATGCAACCCACAAAAGAAAAAAACTGAAAAATAAATGAAAAAAATCTACTCCTAACGACTACATTTCCCTTAAGACGGTCCTCATCCATCCATCATAGGGAATGGTCACTAACTAAGACTTCGGTTCAATGGGACCATTCTCGGTAAAAGAACCAAAAACAAACGCCGAGAAACCCAAAAATTTAAAAATATCGATCATTTTGATAAAACAAAAATATGTACAAAGCCAGCTAACAACATCCAACAACACACAATAGCTTCACATTAATTACAATACAAAACATGCCCATCACAATCACAGGGTCACAATTTTATCACATGCACGACAACAGAACAGAAACATACATTAAAAAAAGCAGCAACCAACACCTAACTACTCCCACCCCACACTTAAATCGAACACTGTCCCCAGTGTTCACAAAAATTAGCATAGCACAAGAGTGGGTGGTGAAACTCCTTGATCAATCAAAGTATTCCACTTCTTCATCAGGTGTTGCTGCCTCGTCTCCCATGTCTGAATCACCCCCATCATCATCAGCTGACTCCACATTGGAGTCTTCACGACGTGTCTCCTCATCTGTGGGGACATCATCATCCGTGGGCTCCACAAAAGCTGGCTCCGCTCGGCATAGAGCCCTGACATTTTCGCCAAAAGGGTAGTCTAGCTCGAGCTGCCATAGCTCCTTTTCTGTTGCCGGCCTCCCGCCTATTCGCAGTTGGAGCATCTGCATCCCGTACATGCGAGCCATGTACTGATCATCCCGAGCATGTCGCTCGGCTAGTGTCAGAACTGGCCCGTGAGTGGTGTGGGGTGCCTTAGTTTTGGTGACATCTAAGGCCCGCCGCTCCATCTGCGGGATGTAGTCAAGGTCCTCCTTCTCAATATCCAGGCCCCTCAGGAATGTGGTGAGTAATCCACCAAACTCGTATCGGTGCCCTTGATGCAAACGGGCTCTCTTCATGGCGGAGATAATCACCGCCCCCATGTTGATCTTCAGCCCTTTCATCAAGGCGTATACCAAGCATACACGATCCCGGGTTACATCTGTCATATGCACCCCCGGGATCATGCAGGAACAAATAATATTCAACCATATCCTATCTTCCCTGTTCATCTGTGAGTAGGGCAAGGTCTGATGGTAGCCCCTCTCCTTATGCCTGCTCCACCGAGCTGTTGACCGGGTTCCACACAAAGTGTGTCTAATGTCCGCATATGGTGGAGTGATATTCAGCTGTCAAAGCACATGGGCGTCTGTGTCCCGCGCCCCTAAGATAGCATTAAGGTGGTGGGGCTCAAAAGTGACTATTTGCCCCCTTATCTTGATGGTGTGACTTTTGAGAGTCGGGTTCCAGTTGGCGTAGAATTCCCGAATCAAGTGCAAGTTTCTTTCCTTGGGCTCTTTAAAGATGAAATTCAGCCCGGCTGCCTCGATCCTGTGGACAATCCTGGGGAACTCCTGTGCCAACGGTTCCCTGTCAATGTGTTCTTCGGAGAAGTATTTGCTTTCCTTGTGCTTGGCGTACCATTTCTTGCCCTCCTCTGTCACCCATCTGGTTCTGTATTGATGATGTTGGCCGCGTGGAACCGCTGGTGCTGCTGGGACTGCAGTTCCCAGCCTAATTCTTTTTCTTCCGGCGCCTGATGTTGATGCGCCTTTTCCCTTGTCTTGCCTGCTTGCCATTGATCCTGTCAAACCACACAGACAAGTTCAATGTTAAGCAAATTAAAATTAGCTTCTACTAAGGTTGGGTCAAGCTAGGCTACCCCACACTTAGTCTTTAGCCAAAATCACAGCATTACGGAAAGATCATACTTATTTCCACAAACAAACAACAAAACATAACAAATATTCTTAGTGCATTCAGAGAATTCGACGGTATACATTTTATGTACTACTCAGACTTCATACAGCTAGTCACAATAATAACCATCGATAACATTTCATCACATAGAACTTAGCAAGGAGAACAAAGAAGCAAGAAAAGAATTTATCTACATGAATCCATATAATTCATCCATTTCTTGCAATTTCCACAATTTCCTTAACCCGGAAATCCGTCGGTCTTTTAGCATATTACAGTTAGCACAACCGACTCATCTCACCCACATAAACAACCCAGCTAGAATTCCAAAGTTCAACACAATTTTTTCGTTTCACACTCAAATTCAAGCCCTAGATATGCTTTTATTAAAAATCCTATCAAGCTATGTAATTTTCGAGTTCATGCAATCACAATGATTCTACGAACGTCAATCAATAATAACTCAATCGAATTTAAGCTTAATTTCTACTTAGGGCAAGTTTTCTTCACTTCCTATGCTAAAAGTCGGAAAAATAAGGTAAGAAATGAGATGAAGTTAACAAACATACCTTAAAATCGATTATATCGAAGAAAAGTTGATAAAATTGAACTCCTAGGCCGTGTCACATTGGGGAAGGGGGGAATGTAGGGTTGTTTGTCGTGGAGGAGGTGAGGAATGGGAAAAAATGAGGGAAAATCGGGGTTAAAAGGGGGGGTTTTCGCGTGGGTCACCCGGCGACCCGGTGTGACCCGTCGCGATATACACCTCAACGTGTCACGGAGGGTAACGCGGAGCATGCCCTCCGTGACACGGAGCCATCGCGCAGGTGTTCTGGAATTTGTAAAAATTCCAGAATTACCTTCAACGTGTCACAGAGGGTAACGCGGAGGCCCTCCTCCGTGACACGGAGTCATCGCGTGGGCTCACTGTTTTGCCACTTTTGATTATTTTTCATACCTCAATTTTTCCTTTGCGATTCTTTGCATATTTATCCTCCGTTCAACCTGAAATTCATCTCACAACAAGAAATTTGTTAGAATTATAGGTTTGACTAAAAAATAAAAAAATATAACAAATATAAAAAATTTGTTTTTAATTATCTTTTCCTCTTTTTTTTCATTTTTCTTTTTCTACGAAATCTATTCACATTTTACAAAGAAAATTTCACGGGTTGCCTCCCGGGCAGCGCCTGGTTTACCGTCGCGGCTCGACATCCTTAAGCTCAGTCATCTCCTAGGGTGACGGACGTTTTCTCTCGACCACCGTCCTCACCCCAGTAATGCTTACATCTTTTCCCATTGACCTAGAACGTGGCACTCCGATCTTCTTGCCACAACTCTACTGCCCCGTGCAGGGTCATTCTCACCACCTCAAATGGCCCCGACCATTTGGACCTCAGCTTTCTTGGAAACAGCTTCAATCTTGAATTGAAGAGCAATACTTTCTGCCTCGGCTCAAAAATATGATGCACCACATGCTTGTCATGCCACCTTTTCGTTTTTTCCTTGTAGTACTTAGCACTCTCATAAGCATGCCAGCGGAACTCTTCAAGTTCACTGAGTTGCATTAGTCTCTTCTTGCCCGCTAGCTCTAAGTCCATATTCAATTTCCTCACGGCCTAGAAGGCTCGATGCTCTAGCTCTACTGGCAGATGACACACTTTACCATAGACCAATCGGTATGGTGAAGTTCCAATCGGTGTCTTGTAAGCAGTTTTGTATGCCCACAACGCAACATCAAGTTTGCTTGACCAATCATTCCGTTGTGTATTCACTGTTTTCTGGAGAATCTACTTCACTTCTCTATTTGACACCTCTACTTGCCCACTAGTTTAGGGGTGGTATGCTGTTGCCACCTTGTGGCGCACCCCATACTTGGCTAGTAGCTTCTTGAAACTTGCATTGACAAAATGAGCCCCTCCATCACTGATAATGGCTCGGGGTGTCCCGAACCTTGTGAGAATGTGTTTTTTCACAAATTTTGTTACCACCTTCTTGTCATTCCTGGGGCAAGCTATTGCTTCCACCCACTTTGATACATAATCTACGGCCACCAAGATGTAACGATTACCAAATGACGGTGGGAACGGGCCTATGAAATCAATGCCCCATACATCAAAGGTCTCTACTTCCAGTATATTCTGCAGCGACATCTCCTATCTTCTACCAATCATTCCTGTATGCTGACATCTATCACACATTTTGACGTATGCAATAGAGTTTCTGAACAGTGTAGGCCAAAAGAACCCTGCCTGTAGAACATTGTGTGCTGTCCGCTCGCCTCTATGGTACCCCCCATACAACGAAGAGTGACAACTCCTCCACACCTCTGCAATCTGACTCTCCGGGATGCATCTTCTCATCACCTGATCCGGTCCCTGTTTAAATAAGTATGGCTCATCCCAAATAAAGTACCGACAATCATGCCTCAACTTTCTTCTCTACTGGACTGTCGCCTCAGGTTGGTAGACTCCACTCACCAACAAGTTGACTATGTCTGCGTACCAAGGAACTTCAGCTTCCCCTAATGCCAAGAGCTGCTCATCTGGGAACTCCTCATTGATGTTATCACCTTCCTTCACATGCACTCGGCTCTCCAGGCACGATAAGTGATCTACCACCTAATTTTCGCTCCCCTTTCTATCCTTAATTTCGAGGTCGAACTCTTGCAACAACAGGATCCATCTGATTAGCCTGGGCTTAGCATCCTTCTTCTTAAACAGGTACCGAATCACTGCATGATCGGTGTACCCCACTACTTTTGAACCCACCCAATAGGACCTGAATTTGTCAAATGCAAACACCAATGCTAGCATCTCCTTCTCTGTCACTGTATAATTACTTTGGGTCGTATTCAGCGTTTTGCTTGCATAATGAATAGAATGAAAGATTCTATTTTTCCTCTGCCCTAATACAGCTCCCACAACCACATCGCTTGCATCACACATCAACTCAAATGGTTGTCTCCAATTCGGAGAAGTAAGGATAGGTGCTTCTATCAATTTCTGCTTCAACTCCTAGAATGCTTTAACACACTCATCATCCAACTCAAACTTCACCTCTTTTTCTAACAATCTAAATAATGTTCTAGAAATTTTGGAAAAGTTTCTGATGAACCATCTGTAGAACCCTGCATGCCCAAGAAAACTGCGCACACCTTTCACCGACACGGGTGGTGGTAACTTCTCAATAACCTCGATCTTAGCACGATCGACTTCCAACCCCTTGTGAGACACTTTGTGGCCAAGGACAATACCCTCCTTAACTAAGAAATGGCATTTCTCCCAGTTTAGTACAAGGTTGGATTCCTCGCAGCGAGCCAGCACCCTGTCAAGATTCTGCAAACAAGTAGCAAACGAATTACCAAAAATAGAAAAATCATCCATAAATACCTCAACAAAATCCTCCACCATGTCGTGGAAAATAGCCATCATGCATCTCTGGAATGTGGCAGGTGCATTGCATAACCCAAATGGCATCCGTCTAAAAGCATATGTCCCATAAGGACCGGTAAAAGTAGTCTTCTCTTGGTCCTCCGAAGCTATGGCTATTTGGTTATAACCAGAGTACCCATCAAGGAAACAATAATATTCCTGTCCAGCCAACCTATCTAATATCTGATCAATGAATGGGATAGGATAATGATCTTCCCTTGTGGCTTCATTAAGCTTTCTATAGTTCATGCAAATCCGCCAGCCTGTGATGGTTCGTGTAGGAATCAGCTCATTTTTCTCATTGGTGACCACAGTCATCCCTCCTTTCTTTGGAAAGCACTGAACGGGGCTGACCCATTCACTGTCTAAAATCGGGTAGACCACACCTGCATCAAGCCACTTAATTATTTCTTTCCTAACCACATCCTTCATTGCTGGATTTAGCCTTCGTTACGGCTGAACGGTTGGTTTTTCTCCTATCTCCATGAAAATCCTGTGTGTGCAAAAAGCTGGATTGATACCCTGAATATCTGACCTTTGCCAACCCATTGCTTTCTTCCTTTTTCTGAGGACACCCAATGCTTCCTTCTCCTGTGCCTCCGTTAATTCTGCGGAGATGATAACCGGCAACGTCTTATCTTCCCCTAGAAAGACATATTTTAAATGGGAAGGTAATTCTTTCAATTCCAGCTTTGGTGCTTCCTCAATGGATGGTTTCGGCAATGGTTCCAGAGATCTCATCAAATACTGAAATTCCTGTTTCCTCAGATGCCTTTGTGACTCATTCAGCATTTGTACCACCTCATAAGCGTCTCTATCTCCAAACTGATTAGAGTTCATCAACACTCTTTCTAGTGGGTCTTGAGATTCAACAATATGACGAATTTCTTCTTGTTCAACCACATTGATTGCTGAAAGCTCCTCATGTATAGTCGGCAGCTTCATGGCCTTAAACACATCAAATACCTCAAATTTGTCATGTGCTCGCATGGTTAGCTGCCCTGCAACTACATCAATCAGCACTTTCTCGGTTGCCAAGAAAGGACGTCTCAAAATAAATAGGACTTCCGCGTCTGGCTCAAAATCCATCATGACGAAATCTATCGGGAAGATAAGGGAGCCCACTTGCACCAGCACATCCTCCACAATGCCATCAGGTCTGGCTAAGGACCGATCCGCTAGTTGCAAGATCAATGTTGTTGGTCTAGGACTCCCTAAACCCAACTTCTTGAATACCGATGACGGTATCAAATTAATTCTTGCTCCCAAATCACATAATCCATGAGCTCGGATACTTTGCCCAATTGTAATTTGTATAGTAAATCTCCCACGGTCTTTGAGCTTTGTGGGCAACCGGTTTTGTATCCGGGAAGTGCAATCCTCTGTGAGAGCCGCCGTAGCATACTCAGTCAACGGACTTTTGTTCGCCACGATGTCCTTAATATACTTTGCATACTTCGGCACTCCCTGCAAAATATCAACAAGAGGTAAGTTAATATGTACCTGTTTCAGCACCTCCATGAATTTCTTGAAACACGCCTCCTCCTTGTGTTTCTTTAGTCTTTGAGGGAACGGGGGTGGTGGTCTTTCTGATTCAGCCTCCTTTTTCTTCCCCCTCTCATCACTTTGCTCCCTCTCAACTTCTGCTGCTCCCGATTGTTGAGGTGGTCTTTCTGGTTCCACCTCTTTAAGCTGCAAACCACTCCTTGTGGTCACTGCATTCACTTGCTTGGGGTTGGGATCCGTGTCGCTTGGGAGTCCTCGTCTAGGCCTGGTGTTTTGGGCTCCAACAAATTGCCCAAATTGATACTCCAGTGCCTTAGTAGCTAACTGGTTGTTCTTTACCTCGGCTGCCAATTTCACATAGTCAGCTTGCAACTGAGCTTGGTTAGCTATCATTGTCTTGAACATCTCCTCAATGCTGGGTGATGGTGGTGGAGGAGGTGCATTGTTGTTTCTATATTGTGCCTGATAGTTCTGCTGCCCTCCTTGATTCCTTTGCGCCCCCTGACTCGAACTCTGCCCTTGATGGTTGTTGCTACCCCAAGAGAAATTCGGGTGATTCCTCCAGTTGGAATTGTAGTTGTTGCCATACTGTAGGTGGTTGTTCCTCTGTACATTTCCCACAAAGTTCACCGAATCAAGATTTTCTCCACAACACTCAGGTGAGTGCTCACTACTCCCGCACACTTCACACCAAATCTGCTGCACTACATTCACTGGGGCTTGAGTCTGGTTCATTATCATGTTACTGAACTGGGTGTTGAGTTGATTCTGTAAAGCAGCTATCTGTGCAGCAATAGTTGTAAAACCATCCACTTCTAGGACTCCTGCTGCTTTCCTTGTTCCTCCTCTTGACGAATCAACATTCCACTTCGGATTTCCCTGTGAAATACGATTTAACAAGGTATACAGCTCGTCATAAGTTCTCTCCAATGCTTGTCCCCCAGCTGCTGAGTCTAGCAAGATTTTTGTGTAGGGTTCCAAACCCTCTATAAAAGTGTGCACCAGCACATCATTGGATTGATGATGATGAGGACAATCCCACAACATAGACTTGAATCTCTCCCAAGCCTGATACAGATTCTCTCCCTCTCTCTGTTTAAAACTTAGAATTTGACTTCTATGTCTTGCTGTTTTACCGGATGGAAAAAATCGTTAAAAAAATTTCCTTGCAAGATCATCCCACGTAGTAATAGAATTAGGTGGCTCAGCTTTCAACCACCTCTTCTCCCAAAAGTGAAAATGGGAACAATGTAAGCCTGACATAATCTGATGGCACTCCAGCGGGGATGTAAGTGTAACTTATCTCCAAAAAATTTTGGAGATGTTGCTGTGGATCCTCATGAGGGTGACCTGTGAACTGCCCGCTGGTGTGCAGCAATTGCACCATGTTTTGTTTGAGCTCGAACCTTCCTCCTGGCTCAGGTTTACGGATGCTAGATGTGACATTGTTAGCATGTGGGATTGCCACCTCGCGAATCGGCCTAGCTGCCATTTCCTCGGGCACTAACATTGCCCTTACAACTGGTGGATTCTATTGTTGCTCCATGATTGTTCGTCTGAGCAACTGCAGCTTTTTCTCTAGAGCTTCTCTACTTTGACAATGAAATTGTCTTTCAGGCTTTAAATATGAGTCCACCAGCTCCTTGTCTCTTGCCAGTGTTCAACAGAGATTAGTATCTGCAAAATACAGGCTAAGACCAAGTAGTCAACACTAAGAAAAAAAATAGTAAACTAACACTTAAGAAAAATTTCCCAATTGCCAGTCCCCGGCAACGGCGCCAAAAACTTGTTCGTTGCTTTTGGGTATATAGCTACACGCAAGTACACATGGTCGAACAAGTAGTAAAGTGGCTTAGGTAAGCCAAGTATCGATCCCACAGGGACTGGGCGAGGGTAACAATCTACTCAAGTGTCACTATACCTTAACTCTAAAAATGCAGACAATAGTGTAAAGAAGAGTTTGATATTTTGGTTTCTAATTTTATGCTAAGTCTAAAATGAATATATAATTTGAGTCTGAACTATGAATATGAGCATGTTGAGGTTAAATGAACATGTATAGAAATAAATTATCGATACACTTTGGTTAATCTTTCCTCCGGTTGCTAGTCAAGAATTATTGCCAATGGATTAAAACTCTCGTATTTTACCCAACTTAAGAATCATGAACCGTCTACCTACATTTTTGTGATAAAACGAAATTCATGTTCTAGCCATACAAAATCGATTCCTTAATTGACTAATACGACTTTCAGGTATATTTCTATCATGAAGGTAAATCAATTCTCAATTTTCCCAAACTAAGAAAAGATCATATCCTATCAATTCACAACTTTCCAATTTCTTGCTCTCTCGAGTGAAACCGGACTTTTTAGATATACATTAACATTGGCCACACATTAATGCAGTAAGAACAAGAATCAATAGAACAACCATGGAAGAAAAGATGAAAAACCAATTGATCAATAACTACATTTCAATACAATTGTTCTTAACCTCATCAAGAAGAGGATTTAGCCACTCATTTGTGGATTAAACATCGTTAAATGAGTGTTAATCATACAAGCTATTGAATTAAAGAAGAAGGAGATAGAGCAAAACCCTGAGATTTTCGTCCCCTTAACTGCCTGTAACCCACATTCTTGCTCCACTAAGTCAGAGTAATTAAAAATGAACCTAAGTGTTCTATTTATACTAGTGGGAATTTTTCCCGGAATAACAAGCAACGTGTCACGGAGTGAATCGCGGAGCACTGCCTCCGTGACACGCCGCTGACGCGGACCCTTACTGGAATTTGGTTGTCCAGGTATTAAGGCCCAATGTGGCACGACATGCAACGCGGGGCTAGGACAACGTGCCACGGCCCCAACGTGCACCTTCACTGGAATTTGGCAAAAATTCCATATCCAGGCAGAAGGCATCCACGATGGCAGCGTGACACGGCTCCATCGCGGAGCTCCTTTAATTTGTGCCTTCCAGTGCATTTTCCCTTGCTAGCATCCGAGTCCGACCCCGATCTCTCCCAACATGCATTTTAGCTTCCCAAAATTATCTTTCACCTGCAAAACAACGCTAATCATGTTGGTTAGTATAAATTCACATTTTATTACAAATCACACGAGAATGTATAAACATCGATAGATAAACAAGGCAAAAATGACACATTTGAGTATCACTTGGGCATATAAATTTGCCCAAGATCACCTATATCTATCCCGCCTTACAGGATCGCTCCAGTCGAGCTAAAAGAGTTGAAGGATCAGTTGAAGGACTTGATAGATAAGGGCTCCATCAGACAAAGCAAGTCTCCATGGGGTGCACCAATCTTATTTGTTCGGAAGAAGGATGGTTCGCTTCGGATGTGCATTGACTATAGACAATTGAACAAGGTCACCGTTAACAATAGGTACCCTCTTCCTAGGATCAACGATATTTTTTACCAGTGCCAAGTGTTTCTCAAAGATAGATCTTGGTCCGAGTATCATCAACTTAGGGTTCCAGAGATTGACATCCCGAAAACTACTTTCAGGACTCGGTATGGTCACAACGAATTTATGGTTATGTCTTTTGGACTAACCAATGCCCCTGAAGCTTTTATGGATCTAATGAATAGGGTGTTCAAGGCATATTTTAACATATTCATGATCGTGTTCATTAATGACATCTTGGTATACTCTCGGAGCGAGGAGGAGCATGTCGCTCATCTGAGAGTAGTACTTCAGACTCTCAAAGATCGCCAACTATATGCCAAATTCAGCAAGTGTGATTTTTGGTTTAATTCAGTAGCATTCTCTAGTCACGTGGTGTCAAGTGAAGGTATTAAGGTGGATTCACAAAAAATAGAGGCGGTGAGGAATTAGCCCAGACCGGTGAACCCTTCAGATATCAGAAGCTTTTTGGGCTTAGCGTGTTACAATCGGAGATTTGTGGAAGGTTTCTCATCTATTGCGGCACCTTTAACAAAATTGACCCAAAATAAGGTGAAGTTCCAATGGTCAGAGGCTTGTGAGAAGAGCTTCCAAGAGTTGAAGACTCAACTTACTACCGCACCGGTGTTGACCCTACCCGAGGGTACGAATGGTTTTGTGGTGTATTCTGATGCTTTGATAATCCGACTCGGGTGTGTATTGATGCAACGAGGGAAGGTGATACCATACACCTCGAGACAATTGAAACTCCATGAGAAGAATTACCCGACTCATGACCTTAAATTGGCCGCAGCGGTATTCGCCTTGAAGCTATGGTGACATTATTTGTATGGAGTCCATATGGATGTATTTTCGGATCACAAGAGTTTACAATATGTATTCACATAGAAGGATCTCAATCTTCGGCAAAGGAGGTGCTTGGAGATACTCAAGGACTACGATATGAGCGTTCTTTACCATCCGGGTAAGGCTAATGTGGTGGTGTACGCACTTGGTAGACTCTCTATGGAGAGTGCGTCCCATGTGGATGAAGGAAAGAAGGAGTTGGTGAAAGATGTACATCGACTCGCAAGGTTGGGAGTTAGGTTGGTCGACTTGATTGATGGCGGTGTTGTTGTCCAGAATGGCTCAGAATCGTCCTTGGTAACTGATGTGAAAGCTAGACAAGATGAGGATCAAATTTTGGTAAAGCTGAAAGAAGCCATTCGAAGTCAGAAGGTGGAGGTTTTCTCCCAAGGGGGAGATGGCGTGCTGCGGTACCAGGGTCTACTATGTGTTCCGGATGTCGATGATTTGAGGAGTCGAATGTTGCATGAGGCTCATGGATCTAGATATTCTATCCATCCGGGTGGCACCAATATGTATCATGACTTGCGGGAAATATATTGGTGGAACGACATGAAGAGGGATATTGCAGAATTCATAGCCAAGTGCCCGAACTGTCAGCAAGTAAAGGTGGAGCATCAAATGCCGGGAGGCGTACTTCAGGATATTAGAATTCCCACTTGGAAGTGGGAATATATTAATATGGACTTCATTACGGGCCTACCTCGTACTCGTCGACACTATGATTCTATTTGGGTGGTGGTATATAGGTTGACCAAGGCTGCACATTTTCTACCGGTCAAGACCACGGACTCAGCGAAGGATTACGCCAAGCTATATATCCTGGAGTTGGTTTGATGGCATGGAATGCCCTTGTCTATCATTTCAGACCGAGGTACTCAATTTACCACTCAGTTTTGGTGGTCTTTTCAAAAAGGGATTGCGACTCAGGTTAAGCTCAGCACAGCATTTCATCTGCGAACAGATGACCAAGCGGAACGAACAATCCAGACTCTCAAATACATGTTGAGAGATTGCATGATGGACTTTAAAGGTGGTTGGGATGATCACTTGCCTCTAATCGAGTTTTCTTACAATAACATCTATCACTCCAGTATCCAAATGGCATCGTTTGAGGCTCTCTATGGGCAGAGATGTAGATCGCCCATCGGATGGTTTGAAGGTTAGTGAGGCAGCTTGATAGGGCCAGATTCGGTTCATGAGGCTATGGTGAAGGTTCATTTGACAAGGGATAGGCTGAAAACCGCTCAGAGTCATCAAAAGTCATATGCTTATGTGAGGAGGAGAGATTTGGTGCTCGAGCTGCACGATTGGGTATTTTTGAAGGTATCTCCCATGAAGGGAGTCATGCGGTTTGGGAAGAAAGTAAAAATCAGTCCCCATTATGTCGGTCTCTACCGAATTATGAGAAGAGTTGGTAAGGTAGCGTATGAGTTGGACTTGCCTCAAAGTTATCTTCCGTGCACCCTGTGTTTGATGTATCACTTTTGAAGAAATGTTTAGGAGATCCAGCTCTAGTAGTCCCAGTGGACAGCGTTGGTGTAGAGGATAGCCTTACCTATGAGGAAGTTCCTGTTGAAATATTGGATCGTTAGGTTCGGAGGATGAGGAACAAGGAAGTAGCTTCAGTGAAAGTATTATGGAGGAATCAGCATGTTGAAGGAGCTATGTGGGAAGTCGAAGCAGATATGGGTGCTAAATACCCACACTTATTCTCTACCAGCTTAGTTCTAACTTGAGGTATCAGCTTTCCTCTATGACCCTATTTGGTTTTCATGTTCAGTTCATGCACGCAAGTTTCTTTTAGGTATATAGGTATGTATATGATTTGCAAATTCAGTTCAACTGTATATTTTGAGTTGGAGGTAGTCATTGTATCAGTTTTCAGTTTAAATGATCAGCATTTGATCATGATAATTACATATCTCTTCTTTTCTATGTGTTTTCGGGGAGATATTGTTATACCCCGGGAGCTCAAAGATCGGTTCCGGGAGTTGAAACAGGAAAAAAATGGAAATTTTTGTTGCAGCCTCAGGACGAGTCATCTCACGACTCGTGAGGACAGCCCACGAGTTGTCAGGTGACTCGTGGGGAAGGAAAAATAATTGGGAAAAGGAAAGATGGGCAGTATACCTAACAGGATTCCCCACGAATCGTTGTCAGTCTTAACGATTCGTGGGGTGAGTCATTCGCAAGCTCAGAGACCAAAGTTTGGAAAGTAAGGCAGTGTACTCAATGAGTGGTGATCACGAGTCGTGTTCACCCCTAACGAGTTGTGAAGTGACCCATTACGAGCCTAGGAGAAAAGATGATGCAGTGCACTTGACGATCGACATAACGAATCGTTCCCTCCAGCGATGAGTCATCAGGTTGTCCGTTAGGACCACCTGACAGTTATTTTCTACGAATTAGTGAGGGACTTTTCATAATTCCTATGTTCCTAAAGCCTAAACTATGACGTTTTGGGGGTATGAATAATGACCTTTTATGGGTTAAGTTCAGATTACCCATTTTCCCATCCATGCATGCAAAGTAGGAAAGGTTGAGAGGGTGACCAAGCTAGAAATCTTCAATTTCTTTCAAACTTATTTTGGGAATTCAAGGGAAAGTAAGATTCAGCCTCCATTAGGTATGTAGGGTTACGAATGGGAGCTTTTCTTCACACCCATGACCATTCTCTATGAACTTATGAAAAATTATCAAAAATCTTAATGGGTTTTGAATTTGATTTGGTTAAAATCTAATGATTTACTAATTGGCTTTTATGATTTATGTTTTACATCATATTTTATGAATGTTGATCAGATTTTACAATTTATTTTACTCATAAAATTATTGATTTCAATTTCTATGAAATTAAGCCTAATTATGCATGATCTATGATAAATCGATTTATGATCTACTCTTCAATTGTTGATATTTAAAAACCTAGCGTGATTTATAATTTGAAATATCAATTTATTCAATTACCCATCAAGATTTAATTATTTACAAGTTATATGTATGATCTACAAGTATGCATGAACCTTATGATTTATAAGTTATGTTTTGGCCGACTCATGGGCCTTGATTCATGGCTAGTTCATGTATTTACTAGCAGGTTTATGATTATCATGATTTAACTAGCCCACGAACTCATGCATGTTATACTATGAGCATTATATATGTTTTGGGAGTAGTATCGAACATCGAGTAGGTTCCTGGCCTAGGTTCTGCCCTGGATCATATAAATTACATGCCACGTAGGTATGTTGGGACCTCCCTTGTGATTGTTCCTGGCCTATTTGGCCCTTATCATGTGTGATCATGCCTTTCATGGTTCTACCCTTGGAAAGGTATGAACACCCTCCTGACCAGGGTCACAAGTCGGGCTTCATGTGTGCTCATATGGGGTATGTCGGTTAAGAGAATGTCCCACTAATCCTCATGATTTTACATGTTTATGATTACATATGTTGGCTCAACAAATGTTCATTTTGGCTCTCCTATCATGTTTATGATTATGATTACATTACGGATGCTTTGAAAACCTTGAGCCTTTTTTTATATGTTATGCTACAATATTTATGGCATTAGCATGATATCCTACTCTTATGATGTCTTATGAGCTTTTACATATTTTAAATGTCTGTTTTACTTACCCTACATACTTGGTACTTTCCACATACTCTTCGCATACTTTCTTTGTTGTATCGTTTTATGATACAGGACTCGCCTCTCAGGCTCATCATCATCCTTAGTCAATCCCAGAGTTCGCTTTTAGCTTTGTTGGTGAGTCCTCATGTTTCGAGGGCCAATTGATTAAGCGTGTATGACGTTCTATATTTCAGTATTTGGTTGGGTTATTTGGGGGTGTTTCCCCATCAACCCATCTTACATGTTAGAGGCATTCAAACAGTATGTAGTACTCAGCCTGTGTAAGTCTAAGTGATTCCGTTTGTTATGACATGTCATGATTATGCTTACGTTTCTGTTATGCCTTGTGATTAGTCTTCCGCTTATAATGAATAAAGTAGATGTATGCTTATGCCATGGGCCGACTTGGGCCCTCTTGAGGCCCCTTGTCCTGTGTTACGATCCGGGTCTACATTTGGGTCGTAACGAAAGGGTTGGCAAATCTCTAAGAAATTCCTCAAGTGGCAGTTTGCATCCTCACTCGGTATACCCGTAAAGAGCCCTTTCATCTGTAACAAGTTTAACATTGTACTCATGACATGAAACACTGCATTCCCTACTGTGACTAGTAGGTGAATGGCCCCTGTAACTTCAGGCATAACTGGTTTATCCTCTTCATGCTCCATGTTACCTTCCACCGAACTATCCCCAGCTTCTGAATGTTGGATCATATGAATTCACCCTAATAACCAATATCAATATCAACATCCACAACTAAGATGCAAGACTAACTCAAATTAACAAACAACATAAGGATATCAAGCGCTAGTCCCCGGCTATGGTGCCATTTTTTGATAACTTCAATACTACACCTCTCTTAACGAGAGAGCGTACACAGTCATTGCTCAAACTAAATATTCCTGATGGATGTCGGGGTCGAATCCCATAGAGACTAGTGAATGATTTTTCAAGCATTGTTTAGGAAATTTGAATTAACTCGCACCAATCAAGGGAAATAAAACAACAAATTTTTTGGGGGAAAATGAAGTCAATAATATTGTGAATTCTAGATCAGCTAGCCAATATAGCAAAATAAAAAATTGATAGACAATGATGAGTGAAGACTAGAGGTGTGGTGTAGATTGGTTTCTAATCAAATAAGGTTATTCTAGATTATCAAATCATTACGAATAAGTATAAGAACTTTGGACGAGAAGACACCCTATGTTTTTAAACCTCATAGGCGCCTTTTTCTCGAGTCCTTTCGAACCTCAAGACACAATCCAATTAGCCCAACATAGTTGGTTAATAGCTGCACTATTTCTAGACATCAGCTACTAATTAGGATTGTGAATTTGGGTTTTGGCTATTTCTAGCCCAACTTCACACAATCACATCCATTCCCACCATCAAATTCTCTCTCAATACTTAATTCTTCTCTTTCAAGTTGAAATAAAGTAAGAAAAGTAGACCCACATTTGCAAATAAGGATCATCAATTATAAATTGGAGAGAAATCAACAGATTTACACTAATTAAGCAATATTGAGATGAATCTAGCAATACACAATCTAATTAGGCACCCATCATTACACACCTCTAGTTGATGATTTAACTACTCATGATTATGAAACTAAAGAGTATATTCATTAATAAACTCAACGATTTCATTACTAAGAGCAAGCAGAATCAAACTCAAAATATTTCTGAAACAATGGTTATACCTTGCTAAGGAAGAAGATGAAAATAGGAGAAAGCAATATTCAAATTTCTTATCCAATGGGGTTCTTCTCTCTCTAAAAAGAAAAAAAAAGTTCAAAAGTAAAAAGTATGTACAAAGTACATTCTTCTAGACTATATACAAAAATAGGGCAACCAATCTCCTCTATTTCAGTGCTAGACATAAATGCCCCTATTCAGGCCTATTTTCACTTGCGGTGGAACCGATGGTTCGCTGGCTGCATTCCATGAACCACAGCTTGTTTTTTATGCAATCCATTGATGTTCCATGACCATTCGATGACATCTTTGGTGGTTCGCCGACTTCCATCTGTGATCCACCAATTATTTCCTCCTCATCCAGTAATAACCAGCACTTGTCGGTTATTGAACCGGCGAGTTGGCGGTTGATGTCCGCGGCCGCCGGTTGAATTTTCTCCTCAAATTAGTGGTTATCTGTGTTTGACCGGCATTTCTCCAGTGTCCTCTGGTGGAGCGCCAATTATCACTTGATTTCATCCTTTTTACTCTACTTCTTGCTCTCTCTCTTCAACTAGCATACCTGCACATAAAAAGGCAAAAAGGGAATAAAATTCATCTAAATGACTTTAAAACTAAGCTAAAGTTAATGCTTAAGAGCCTAATGAGTTGGTCAATTACCAAATCATCAGTGACTCCTTAAATATCCCCTGGTAAGGTTTAGTATAGATCCACAGTTTAATTCATCCTTTGTCCTAGCAAAGCTTTGGATAGCTCTCCCAATAGGGCTAGAGGTTGGACCTCATACGCTTATTCATGATGTATGTCGGTTAAGAGAAACTCCCAACTAAATTAAAATATTTTGATAAACTTATCTTGATATATAGTTTTCAAATGAATAACTATTGTACACAATATTTATACTTGTGTTTTATTACATCCTTCAGAGCAGTCAGTTTGCATTCAGTATACTCACTTAGCTCAGTATTTTAGTTTAAGCCTGTTATTTCATTCAACTTTATTACATATCGTACATTCCTATGTACTAATGCCATTTAGTGCTACATCTATTTATGATGCAGTTTAGGTATATTGGGCCAACGCAGATGTGTACGTAGGATCTTCTCCATTCAGCAGTGGTGAGACATACTATTTTTCGGAGGATTCCAGCTTATCTCTTTTAGTAATATTAGCAGCTCCTCAAGGTAGATGGGAAATCTTTTCCTAGCACCCATTCTACTATATTTAGAGGCATCATATACTAGAAACAGAGATGATATTGTTGATGTTATTTACTAACATTTTTATTTAGTCTTAGTTATTGAATTTATTTCCTTTTTAATTGAGCCTTTTGACCCACTTCTATTATACCTTTCGCATAGCTACGTCATTTAGTAGTAAGCCAAGCCAATCTCAGACCATTAGTGGTATGAGCATGGGCCGCGCCCAAGGTGTAGGCTTAGGGCGTGAAGAACTTCGTCTTAGGGCTTTAGGTTTAAGGGTTCAGGGATGTCTATGAAGCCTGATCTAGTAGAGTCCTTCTTATAAGTGTGAATTGCTCCACACTTATAATAAGGAGGTTATAGGGCAGTAGGAAATATTACCCTTCTATAATTGTCAAGCCCCACCTTGAGAGGCATGACTAGCAACTAATGCCACATTGGGATCTGGACTAACCTAACTGGCCTGGTGCACTATTGGTGCACGCCTGTAACTTAATTCAAGAAAATGACGAGCTATATCTCGGCTGTAAATACAGCCTCTGGCCAATAAGGCCACTTGTATAAGAAGACAGCTAACAACAACAACACAATAACAGGGATCCTATGCTGGCCGACAAGACCGCCATGTTGTCTAGTCATAACTGAAATGAAATTAGGCAACTAAACTATGCTATAGCCGACAAGGCCGCTAACTAACAACTAAACAAGACCCCACACGGCCCTCACATGAAATAAGACATACATAGGCCCCACACGACCAATAACAAAAGCTAATTACTGGAAATGTGTTGCCTGCAAGCCTCTAAGAGTGGAATAATGGTCGAAACAGGGCCCCGACCTACCGATAAGTTGTACAACAAAAGAACAAACCTCTTCTAACTATCAACTCCAAAGAAAAGGAGCTGAATGAACTGCTAACTCCAGCTGATTGCTAAGAATGCCCCAAACCGCGTCTATTCGCACCTGCAGGAAAGTAATGCAGCACTCCAGGGATGGGAATCATTACGATCTGTACAGAATATGTAAGGCAGCACAGTAATAACTGAATGAAACTAAATAATCTTAAGTAAACAGGAAGACGGGTAAGAATTTATCCTAAGAAATATCACTGTCTGATTTATCTAACTAACAAATATATAAGTACAAACAAGAACCTAATCGGGCCCCTATAATCCTGGAAGGTACAAAAAGGACAGAATAACCTACTTGGGCCCCCATAAGCCCCGACATGTACAAACAATATATATTTCTACTATCTGGCTACTAAAGGTTCATAAACATACTGTAACTCAGGAATGCTTTCTCTCTGAAGCTATATCTGAGCCTAATAAGGTCCTGTAGCTGTGCCAGTGTCTGAGCTATCTGGGCTGTGCAACTAGACCTCGAGCCTTGGCTTGACTATGGATCATACTGTAACTGTTGTAGGGTCGTAATATAACTATTGTGGCTGGACCCCAAACCTTGGCTCGACTATGAGTCATAAAGGATCTGTTGTAGCTGGACCCCGAGTCTTGGTTCGACTGTGGGTTATAATGTAAGCTCTGAAACTGGATACGGCCTTCACGGCCTCACTCTGGTCCCTCCAGATATAATACTGCTCTTGCGAGCATAACCCTATAGGAAACAATATCCAAGCCCCGAATATCATATACAACAATCAAGTTGGCTAGGTTTATCTCTGACGAGGGTTACTCTATCATCACTATTGTCACAATTCAATTCATAACAGCCGGCCACAATAGCTTTACACTGAAGTACTATAGATACACAAGTCGTACTAACTTATGAAAAACATAACTTGCCGAAATGGATAGCCTTACATACCTCAAGCGCCGAATTTTGTTTAACTGGTGAGTTTCAACTTGTAACTGATGGTTCTATCCAACTGCATCCCTTATACTAATGCTTGTGACTGATTAGGATTCAATTTGGAACAATTGTAACAACTTTTACCTAAAGGAGATCCAGTTTGCCGAGCAAATGTTTGAGAAATAACTCTATAGAAATGCTTCTCGTAGGCTTAGGACTTGTTACCTGAAGTTAATTTGCATTTGGATGGCGTTTGGTAGTGTAATCGGATAAAAACTCGATGAACTCTGTGTACCCTCTCTAATCTGGCTATGGGTTCTCTTTTCCAATGAAAGGAAATATAACTAAGGGACTAAATACAGATACATTGTAAGTGGCACAAGGGGGCATCCCGCATCAGCCAAGGTGCCAACATGCCCCCGCACCGCGCTGGCCAGTGCACTGCCGGCTGGCATGTTGTGTTGTCCCCTCGTGGCCTAGCCTCGCCCGACCCTGTTTTCGAGGCTCTTTATGCATGCGTCAAGCTCTCATTACTCATCACAAATCCACGTGTACGCCTACTAACTGATAACATTTTACGGGGTGTAACATCCTCCCACCCTTAGGAACATTCCTCCTCAAATGTCATCTTTAGGCTTATAGGAGTTAACTCTTTTAGTTAATACTTGGAAAAATTTCGGTTGAGTCTCCCCTACAATATGGACTATCTGAAAACCTGAAATGCAGAAAAGTCCAACATAGGCGCCTCACAGGATGCTACAACCAACTAGCCCGCACTATAAAAGTAGATATCTAAACAATACCAATAAAATGAGTAATAAAGCAATACCTTTATAACGATCTCAACTCAACTACGTATTCTGGGTCAATCCTAGAATAAGTGAGGGTATTCTGATCTCATATCGTCCTTAGCTTCCCAGGTAATCTCTTCTTTATTTCTGTTCCTTCATAGCACCTTAACGGAGTCTACATCTTTAGTTCTCAATCTACAAACTAGCCGATCTAGTATGGAAACTAGGACCTATTCGTAGGCTAATTCCTTCGTGATTTAAACATCCTCAACTGGCACAACTCGGGATGGGTCTCCTATGTACTTTAACATAGACACGTGAAAGACTGGGTGAACAAACTCTAATTGTGGAGGTAGCTCTAATTCATATGCCACTCGGCCTATCTTTCAGAGGATCTAATACGGTCCAATAAATCTAGGGATAAGCTTGCCTTTCTTACCAAATCTCATCACTCCTTTCATTGGCGACATTTTAAGGAATACCCAATCGTTAACATTAAATTTCAAGTCTCTACGCCGCACATTAGAGTAGGAATTTTGACGACTCTGGGATGTTAGTAACCGCTCTCTGATAAGTTTTACTTTCTCTTCTGACTGGTGAATCATATCTGATATGACTAATTCTACTTCTCCAACCTTCAACCATCCGATGGGGGACCTATATTTCCGCCTATGTAATGCCTCATAAGGTGCCATCTGAATTGTTGAACGGTAGCTATTATTATATGAAAATTCAATGAGGGGTAAATGCTCATCCCAGTTTCCCCCAAAAGCTAGCACACAAGCCCGTAACATATCCTTGAGCGTCTGAATGATGCACTTTACCTGACCGTCTTTCTGAGGATGGAATACTGTAATCAGATTAACCTGTGTCCCCAATCCTTTTTGAAATGATTGTCAATATCTAGCTGTAAATTGTGCCCCTCTGTCTGAGATGATAGATGCTGGGACACCGTGCAACCGGACTATCTCTTTAATATATAACTTGGTGAAATCTTCAGCTGAGAATGTAGTCCAGATTGGTAGAAAGTGAGCTGATTTTGTCAACCTATCAACAATGACCCCAATAGAGTCGAATTTGCGTCTGGTATGGGGTAGTCCTGTCACAAAGTCCATATTAACTACCTTTTATTTCTACATAGGTATAGCTATCTCCTGAGTTAGGCCGCCAAGTTTCTAATGTTCAGCTTTCACCTGTTGGCAATTAGGACGCTGCGGTACGAATTCGGCTACACCTCTCTTCATTCTAGGACACCAATACATCTATCTTATGGTGTGGTACATCTTCGTTCAACCTGGATGAAGAAAGTAACGAGAGTAGTGTACCTCTGTCATAATCTGCTGGTGGAGCTCAGCTACATATGGAACGACCTCTGTACCTAAAAACCCCATCTTCGGTTACCTTGAAAGCTGATAATTCACCTTGCTGAACCTTATCTCTTAGTTGTGCTAAATGACAATCCTCATACTGCCGCTCTTTTACCTCTACCACCAGGGACGATACTGCTGTATTCTAAATTATAGCCCTATTATCCTCTCAATCCACTACCTGAATGGCTAAACTGGCTGGCCGGTGCAATTCTCAGGCCATTTCCCGCTGTTTTGGTCTCAGATGTGCTAAACTTCCTATGGATCTGCAGCTGAGGGCATCAACTATGATATTGGCCTTCCCTGTATGATATAAAATGTTCACATCATAGTCTTTCAACATCTTCAACCAACGACGTTGTTGTAAATTCAGCTCTTTATGCGTGAAAATGTACTGGAGGATTTTATGATCAGTAAAAATGTCCATATGCACACCATAAGAGTAATGCCTCCATATTTGTAAGGCGTGAACCACCACAGCTAACTCCAGATCTTGGGTGGGATAGTTCCTTTCATCTTTTCTCAATTGCCTTGAAGCATACGCAATTACCTTCCCATGTTGCATCAAAACACACCCTAATCCAATGCCTAAAGCATCTCAATATACAACATAAACTTCTGAACCTTCTGACAAAGCAAACACTAGTGACGATGTCAATCTATTTTTTAATTCCTCGAAAATCTACTCACAAGCCTCAGCCCACTGAATCTTAGCTTCTTTCTGAGTTAATCAAGTCAAAGGTGCTGATAGGGTAGAAAATCCTTCCACAAACCTTCTATAATACACGGCTAATCCCAGGAAACTGCGAACCTCTGTTGGAGTTATAGTCCTAGGCCATGTCTTCACAGCCTTAATTTTTTGTGAATCAACCTAAATACCAGCCTCTGTTACAATGTGGCCCAAGAAAGCTATAGAATTTAACCATAACTCACATTTAGAAAACTTTGCATATAGCTGGCAAACTCTGAGGATCTAAAGTACTATTCGCAAGTGATCTTTGTGTTCCACTTATGAGCGGGAGTATACCAAAATATGATCAATGAATACTATCACAAAGAAATCTAAATGTGGCCTGAAGATACTATTCATTAGGTCCATGAACACTGCTAATGCATTTGCAACCCGAAGGACATAACTAAAAACTCAAAATGACCATACCTGGTCCTGAAAGCCATCTTCGGGATATCTTTCTCCCGAACTCGAGCCTGATGGTACCCGGATCTCAGGTCAATTTTAGAAAAATATTTTTCCCCCTGCAGCTAATCGAACAAATCATCTATCCTTGGAAGAAGGTATTTATTCTTAATAGAGACTTTATTCAACTACCGATAATCTATACACATGTGTACGAAACCATTTTTCTTCCTTAAAAACAGAACTGGTGCACCCCACAGTGAGGTACTCGGCCTGATAAAAAACCTTATCTAACAAATCTTTCAACTGTTCTTTTAATTCTTTTAACTCATCAGGGGCCATTCTATATAGGGGAATGGATATAGGCTGAGTATATGTAGCAAGTCTATAGAGAAATCTATTTCCCGCTCTGGGGAATACTTGGATGTTCGTTTGAGAACACATCTGGGAACTCATTAACCATTGGAATAAACTGGAGAGTTGGGGATTCTACTTGCATATCCCGAACCCTAACAATATGGTAGATGCAACCATTTGCTATCAACTTTTTTGCCCGAAAATAGGATATGAACTTAGTTCTAGGTGTAGCTATATTACCTCTCCACTCTCGTACTCTCCACTCTCGTACTACATCCCCTTGAAAGTGAAATCGGACAATTCTGGTCCAACACTTTACAGTGTCGTAACATGGTGCTAGCCAATCTATACCCATAATCACATCAAAATCAATCATCTCTAGTTCTACTAGATCTTATAAGGTCTGACGACCAGCAATATCTACTATACAACCCAGGTAAATTCTTTTTGGCATAATAGAGTCATCGATAAGTGTAGACACTGAGAAGGGTTGCTGAAGCAATTCTGGCACTATATCAAACTTCCGGGCTACTAACGGAGTAACATAGGACAAAGTGGAGACCGAATCTATCAAAGCATAAACTGAGTGAGAGCAAACATATAGTATATTTGTCACAACATCTGGTGATGATTCTGATTCCTGTCACCCTGGTACTGCATACGCGCGATCCTGACCGCTTCCTGAACTGGATGCCCCTTACCTACCTCGGCCTCTGCCGGTTGGAGCTGAGGGCCTGCATCGTGCAGAAGGTGCTGGGGCATATGAACCTGCTAATGATCTATTCTGCAAGTCTTGATAGCCCTGGCGTCTAATCGAGCAATCTCTCATTATGTGTCCCTCTTGTCCACAGAAATAACAGGCGGTGAAATCATACCTGCACCTCCCTGGATGCAGCCTATGATAGGTGCTGCAACATGGTACCGTTGGTCCCATCTGATATGGCCCTCTATACTGTTGTGAGCCTGGCACTCAAGAACTCTCACCAGGGCCTGACTGCTCAGGAAGATCTGATATGCTACCCTGTTGTTGCTTGAATGGGGGACTTGGTGGCCTACCTAATAAATGAGGCCTAGGCCACCTTGAAAATTTGCGGGTCTAGCCCTACGACGCTGCTCCTAACCTGCCCTTTCCATGGTGTACTGACGCTATCTGAGCTCCTCTATATTCTTAGCAAAGGCCTGAATCCGTGAGATATCCATATTCTCTGCAGTGTGGCTGTAATGCAAGACTCCATATATTCTAGTGTAAGTATCATAACAAACCGGTGCACCCTGGCTGGCATAGTCTAGACCAATGAGGGCGCATATCTTACCACGGAGTCAAATATCAAGCATATTCTCTGACGCTCATCCTTCCCTGTTCCAGATGCAAAAACTGCTCTACTCTATCCTGTCAGACCTTTTCGGGAAAATAGTGGTCAATAATACCCTTAAGAGGTTAGGCCACATAGGTGGAGGTGCATCTCTGCCTCGGGATCTTTCCCAACTCTCATACCACAAAATTACTACCTCTCATAATTTGAATACTGCTAACTCAACTGATTTTGTGGATGAGGCATGCATGACCCTAAATATTCTCTGTAGTTGATCTATGAAATTCCAAGGGTCCTCTCTATGATATGTCCCTATAAACTGCGGGGGACTCAAAGCAAGGAACTTACGGACTTTCGAACTACCGGGCCCCTCAGTTAGCTCAACAACAGCTGGTACTGCTGGCTGAGGCTGATGCGAAGAATCCATCATCTGAACCAACATAGAGAATGCACCCCTAAGCTCCTGATCTGATGGCATAGGAATTGTTGGGGGTGGTACTGGTATATCTACTGCCCTAGAGGGCTCTGAGTGCGGCGATAAGTGCTGGCGAGATCGAGGTAACGTTTCCTGTCGCCCTCAGATCTGGCTGACTCTGACTAGGGCCCCCTACTAGTGCCCTCTCCTACTGCCACATCCAATTCTCGACCAGTCGCGGTCTATCGTGCGTCAGACATTTCTCTGTAAATAAGTACAATAAAATAATCTTAGGGAGTTAACCTATACAACATAGCTCTATAGCACGACTGGAGGAGAAAGAAGAGTAACCACACTATTATGTCTCATAGCCTCCTATTTATAAAATGTGGTGCACAACACATCCACAGACAAGACTCTACCTGACACGCCTTGCAGACTCCCTGGGATATGACTTGCTCTGATACTATGTTTGTCACACTCCACCTTGGGAGGCATGACTGGCCCCTAGTGCCACACTAGGATTTGGACTAACCTGACTGACCTGGGGCACTACTGGTGCACACCTGTAACTCAATTCAAGAAAATGACGAGCTATATCTCGGCTGTAAATACATCCTCTGGCCGAGAAGGCAACCTGTAAAAGAAGATAGCTAACCAACAACAACAAAATAATAGGGATCTTATGCAGGCTGACAACACCACCATGTTGTCTAGTCATAACTGAAATGAAATCAGGCAACTAAACTACACTATAGCCGACAAGGCTGCTAATTGACAGCTAAACAAGGCCCCACACAACCATCACATGAAATATAACATATATTGGCCCCACACAGCCAACAACAAAAGCTAACTATTGGAAACCTGTAGCCTACAAGCCTCTAAGAGTGGAATAATGGTCGAGATAGGGCCCCGATCTACCCATAAACTTTACAACAAAAGAACAAACCTCTTCTAACAATCAACTCTAAAGGAAAGGAGCTGAATGAACTTCTAACTCCAGTTGATGGCTACGAATACCCCGAACTGCATTTATCCACACCAGTAGGCAAGTAATGCAGCGCCTTGTTTAGTCTATTTTGCAACTACACGCAAGTGCACGTGGTCGAACAAGTAGTAAAGTGGCTAAGGTAAGCCAAGTATCGATCCCACATGGACTGAACCAAGGTAGTAATCGAATTAAGTGTTAATGAACTCTAACTCTAAAAATGCAGCCAACAATTTAAAGAAGATTTTGAGAGTCGGTTTCCTAATTTATCCTAATCTAAAACAAAATTATAAAGTCAGTCTGAACTATAGTAATGAGCAAGCTGAGGCCAAATAAACATGCAGGGAAGTAATTTATCGATACAATTCGGTTAATCTTTCCTCCAGTTGCTAGTAAAGAATTATTGCCTATGGAGAGAAACTTTCGTATTCTACCCAACTTAAGAATCATGAACCTTCAACCTACATTTCCGTGATAAAAGAATTTCATGTTCTAGCCATACGAAATCGATTCCTTAATTGACTAATACGACTTTCAGATATATTTCTATTCTGAAAGTAAATCAATTCTCAATTTTCCCAAACTAAGAAGAGATCATATCCTAACAATTCACAACTTTCCAATTTCTTTCCTTTTTAGGATAAAATTGGATTTTTTAGATATACATTAACATTGGCCGGACATTAATGCAGTAAGAACAAGAATTGATAGAACAACCATGGAAGAAAAGATGAAAAACCAAAATGATCAACAACTACAAATGTTCTTAACCTCAGCAAGAAGTGAATTTAGCCACTCATTTGTGGATTAAACATCATCAAATGAGTATAAATCATACAAACAATTGAAATAAAGGAGAAAGAGTTAGAGAAGAACCCTAAGATTTTTGTCTCATCAACTGCCTGTAACCACGTTCTTGCTCAACTAAGTCAGAATAATTAAAAATAAACCTAAGTGTGCTATTTATACTAGTGGGAATTTTTCCCGGAATAACCAGCAACATGTCACGGAGTGCATCGCGGAGCACTGCCTCCGTGACACGGTGCAAACGTGGACCCTCACTGGAATGTTATGTTCCAGGTAAATCTAGGCAACGTTCCACGGAATGTAACGCGGGGCTTGGCCAACGTGCCACCGCGCCATCACGAACCTTCACTGGAATTTGACAAAATAACTCATCCGAAGCAGACTGCCTCCACGATGGCAGCGTGACACAGCTCCATCGCGGAGCCCCTTTATTTGCTGCTTTTCCTTGACCTTTTCCACTGCTCACTTTCGAGTCCATTCCCAATTTTCACCAACATGCAACTTAGCTTCCTAAAATTACATTTTTCCTGCAAAACAACACTAATCATGTTGGTTAGTATAAATTCACATTTTAACTATAAATCATATGAGAATGTACAAACAACAACAAGATGAAATAGAGCATTTGAGCATCACTTGGGCATATAATTCTGCCCAAGATCACGCCCCAAGGATGGGCGTCAGTACAATATGTATAGAATATATAAGGCAGAAAAGTAATAATTGAATGAAACTTAATAAGCTGAAGTAAACAGGATGACGGGTAAGAAGTTATCCTAAGAAATATCACCGTCTGAGATATCTAAATAACAAATATATATAAGTACAAACAAGAACCTAATCGGGCCCCCATAAGCCTGGAAGGTACAAACAACACAGAATAACCTACTTGGGCCCCCATAAGCCCCGAAAGCTGGCTACTAAAGGTTCGTAAACATACTGTAACTCAGGAATGCTTGCTCTTTAAAGCTGTATCTGAGCCTGATAGGCTCCTGTAGCTGTGTCAGTGTCTTATCTGTCTAGACTGTGCAACTAGACGCCGAGCCTTGGCTCGACTATGGGTCATGATGTAAGCTATGATAACTGGACCCCGAGCTTTGGCTCAACTATAGATCATACTGTAACTATTGTAACTGGGCCCTGAGCCTTGGCTCGACTATGGGCCGTAATATAATTGCTGTGGCTGGACCCCGAGCCTTGGCTCGACTATAGGTCATGTGGATCTGCTATAGCTGGACCCCGAGATTTGGCTCGACTGTGGGTCATAATCTAAGCTCTAAAACTAGATACGTCCTTCACGGCCTCACTCTAGTCCCTCGGACATCATACTGCTCCTGCGAGCATAACCCTATAAGCAACAACATCCAAGCCCCGAATATCGTATACAACAATCAAGCTGGCTAGGGTTATCTCTGACGAGGGTTACTATATCATCGCTATCATCTCAAATCAAATCGTAAAAACTGACCACAATAGGTTTACTCTGAAGTACTACAAATACATAAGTCGTACTAACCTAGGACAAACATAACTTGCCAAAAAGAATAGCCTTACAAACCTCGAGTGCCAACATCCATTTAACTGGTTAGTTTCAACTCGTAACTGAATTCTATCCAACTGTAGCCCTTATACTAATACCTGTGACAAATTAGGATTTAATTTGGAATAATTCTGACAACTTTTACCCGACGGAGCTTTGATTTGCTGAATAAATGTTTGAGAAATAACTCCGTAGAAATGTTTCCCATAGGCTTAGTACTTGTTACCTAAAGTTAATTTGCATTTGGACGGCATTTGGTAGCGTAATCGGACGAAAACCCGATGAACTCTCCATACTCTCTCTAGGTCGTGGGTTCTCTTTTCCAATGAAAGTGTTATACCATAGTAACCCAAGGATCATATCCGGGAGTCGAATGGAGGAAGACCTGGAAAATGTTACAGCAGTGCAGGAAAAGTCATTAGATGACTTGTGTGGGGACCCCACGAGTCGTCAGGTGGCTCCTGGGAAGGTTGGATTTGGCTAAGGAGTTGAGGTCCCAACGGGCATGGGAACGACTCGTGGTCAGCTACCACGAGTCGTCAGGTCTACCATGGGGTGAGGTTGAGGATTTAATAGGAGGTCTGACAGTGTACGTAACGGATGGGACCCCACGAATTGTGGCTAGTCCCGATGACTCGTAAGGTGGGTCATGAACAAGCCATGGAATTTTAATTGAGGTTGAGGCAGTGTACTTGACGGGCGACAGGACGAGGCGTTGCCCGTCCTGAAGAGTCGTCAGGTCACCTGTTAGGGTCACCTGGCAGTTATTTTCTGCAAATTAGTAAGGGCGTTCTCGTCATTTTCTAAATTCTTAAGGCCTAAACTATGTCGTTTTAAAGTCGGAATAGGGTATTTAAGGTGGGTTAAGTCCCTAATACACACCCATTCCCATGCAAGAGCTTTTAGAGAGGTTTTAGGAGCTTCAAGGTGTTCTCCTCTAAGTTTCCATCAATTTCTTCGTAGGTTTTCAAGGAACATCGAAATCATTCCATCCCCAGGTATTTAGGGTTTTAGAGTGGGTGAATCCTTTCACACCCATGCCCAAATTTCGAATTTAATTATGAAATCTTCTATCCTAATCTTTGGGGCTTTACCCAAATGCATGGAAATGGGATTTCTCTTTATGGGTTTGATTTAATTCATTTTTAATTATTGAATTATGAATGATGGGTATGGTTTTCATTATTTTCTTTAAAAAAAATTGTTTCAATCATTTAAATCGAAAATGCCCATTTGATGAAAGTTCATGAAAGTTATGATTCATGATCAACATTCTATTTTTTGAGACTTATTGATGATGAAAAAGCATGATTTCCAAACTCCCATGTTTATGAGCATATTTTGAAAGAATTGAATATGATGAAGTATTGGGCAATGCCCACATTTTGAAGAATGATTTATGATTTATGAAGCGTATTACATGATTTATCGATTTATGATGTTAGCCGATAAAGGGCCTTGATTCTTGGCTTAGCATGTTTAAAGGGGATCAATGATGATAAATGTTATATTCTATCCAATGAATCTTAATGCATGATGTTATTGATTTATGTATGAGCCTATATGCATGTTTTTGGGAGCCGTGTCTAGCACCGCGTCCCGGCGTTCAAAGGACTACGCCGGTGTCTCATAACCACGTGCCACCGTGGGTTTGTAAATGGAATGATGTATTGATAATGATACCCTCAAATGTGATATCACGCTTAATGCACGACCATCGCCTGGCAAGCCCGGGTCGGCTCTTCCCACTTGAGCGAGATAGTAGCGCATCATGAAAGGCTCTACCATGATGGTGTCAGTTATGACGAGTCCTATCATTGTTCCGGATGTTTTATACAGTGTTATATTTATGTTATTGGATAAAGTTATATTTTGATAATGTTTACTTACGATTATGATTATGAAGGCTTTATGAATGATTTGAAAGCCTTGAGCCACATGTTTACTTAAGAAGTTTATGATACAGGCATGATGTCCTCCTATGTTTATTTATGAATTTATTTTACTTTTAAATGTCCATTTTACTTACCCTGCATACTATGTACATTCCACATACTGACCGTATGTTTTCTATGTTGTATCGTTTCATGATACAGGGTCCGAACCTCAGGCTCATCCTCATCCTTAGTCCATCTCAGTTTACGTCCTCAGCTTATTGGTGAGTCCTCATGTTCTGACGGCTGTTTGACAGACTCTTATGTTATCTTATGTTTCAGTACTATTCGTGTTAGTTGGGGATGTTGTCCCATCAACCCCTCTTATGTAGTAGAGGCTTTCAGATAGGATGTAGAACTCAGTTTATGTATATGTCTAGAATTTCCGGTTGTTTACTATGATTACGTTTCCGCTATGTTTTATGTTAAGTCTTTTCTGCATTATTAAATGAGATTAGTTATATGCATGTGCCATGGGTCGACTTGGGGTCTTTTGGGGTCCCCTGTCCCATGTCTATGATTCAGGTGTACGTCTGGGTCGTGAAATACTTGGTATCAGAGCCATAGGTTTGAAGTGTCCTAGGGTGTCTGAAAGCCGCATTAAGTAGAGTCTTTTTCATGGGTGTGAAGCGCACCACACCTATGACGAAGAGACTGCAAGACGTTCAGGAAATGTTCCCTTCTTTCACGATTCTATGTAGTGTGATGAAAGTCCTACCATCCTTCTAATTCGCTATTAAAAATTGCAAAATTATGGCTCTTAGAAGAATGAACGAAAGAAGGAATAGAAATGATGAAGGCCACGGGGGTGGAAATGACCATGGGCATCAACAGGCCCCACCTGTTCAAGAGCCCTAAGCACTAGAGCCAGCTGCCCACGCAGAGTTTCGAGCGGCTATTCAAATGTTGGCGTAGGCCTTGACCGCTCAGGTCAACTAGTAGGCTGTTGCGCAGGTCCCACAGAATGGAAATGCAGTGGTGACTCGGATTAGAGACTTCTTGAGGATGAACCCTACTGAGTTTACAGGATCAAAGGTGGACGAGGATCCACACGAGTTCATTGAAGGGATCTTGAAGGTCACCCAAGTCATGGGGGTGACAAGTGGGGAGTGTGTGGACTTGGCCTCTTATCAGCTAAAAGAGGTCGCTCATATTTGGTACAAGTGATCTTGGGCATAATTACGTGCCCAGGTGCTATTTTATAACTTAATTTAGTCATGTTGGTCTGATTATACACTTACATTCTTATGTGATTTTATGTAAATTTGGGTATGCACTAACCAACATGATTAGTCCTTGTTTTGTAGGTGTAAAATGCATATGAGGGACTAAGTAATGATGGGTGAAGTGAAGGAATGTAGTTGGAAGTGAATTGCAAAAGATGGCAAGGAAACATGCCATGGCAAGGCTGGCCGCGCCAGGCAGCGTGCCACGCTGTGCGTGTGCCGTGCCCAGCGCCGTGCCATGCCAAGGCCATGCGCGCGAAATGCTGCCTTCAAATGTGCCTGCGCGCCAGCATCTGTGCCACGCTAGGCACTGCTGTGCGCCACAGGCCGTGTCACGCTGGCCATCGCTCAGGATAAGCGTCGTGCCAAGCCCGTTGTCGCGCCATACCTCAGCCAAGCAACATTTAAGTGCAAATTCCAGTGGGCCTCCGTGTTACCTCCATGGCACAGAGGCAAATTGGTGCATTCACTTCCGTGCCATGGAGCCATTCCATGACAGGCAAAAAATTGCAAATTTCCTATCTACTATAAATTAAACCCTTAGCTTCTAAAATTATTTGTCATGAAATATTTTCTAAAAACCATAGAGGAGCGAAGGGAGAAGTGAAGAACTCACCTGGGGTCACTAATTTTACATTCTCTTTTACCTGTTCTTTTAAGTACTCTACTTTAACGATGTTTTTAAGTTATTGTATGAACATGAGTGGCTAAACCCTTCCTCTAGGGTTGAGGCCGCGTGATATGATTGTAATGCATGAATTCATTTTGGTTTGAGTTATTAATTGTAGTTTTGTCTTACATTCTTTATTATGGTTGTTTTTATTCTTGATCACCATGAAAAAATACATGTTAAGCTAGGTAAAAGCTTGAGCGAGTAACCCTAGGCTAGAACAAGAGAATGTAGGGAGCAAGTTCATATCTTACGATAGGATTCGCGGCTTTGATAGAAAATATACCTAATTTTTCTTGCTTGGTTGATAAAACGGGATGATAGCAACACACCGGCTTAGAATTGTCACTCCACCACTCGTAGAAGTAGTTGCGAAGTTAAGTTAGATTAAATTATTAGAGATACGAAAGTCCCTAATCAAGAGCACAAACCCCGTAAACCACATCCATGTAGTTGAATTGCCCACGAACTAGGATGTCACATCCCCGCTCAATGATGTAGTTGTGAAGCTAGTTTGTCGTGTTTAGAGGATCGAGAGACCATGAAGATCGCATTTTCAAACTATGTGAGACAACAATTGATAATTTCATACGTGAACTATTACAAAGTGTAGCATTGCATGATTATTCGGCCTTAGCTCTAGTTGCTTCTTATATTGTTTCCAGATTGTTTTATGACCACCCCAAAACTTAATTATAATTTACCGAAAACTTCTCTAATCAACACTTGTGAAGGTTATCTACACTTGAACTTCATAATTTGCTAAATTGGTCCATTCCCTGTAGGTTCGACATCCGTCTCTTAAAAAGGGCCACTGTATTTCTTGTACGACCGTGTAAGCTTGCGTGTGCATTGGAGCGCAACATGTTTTTGGTGTCGTTGCCGGGGACTGGTGAAATAGTTGAATTTTTTGTTTTGTGTTATTGTCTAATTTCTAAGTGTTGAAAAAAAAATTCTTTTTAATTATTTTTAGATTTATTTTATTTTTGTTTTTAGTCTGATACCCTTCTTGACATGACATCATGGAACACAAATGGGTTGAATGGTGGATACTCATATTTTGTTGAGTCATGTCTGAATTGTGGAGGACTCCACTTGTGGAAAGACTTTTGCACTTGCAGTATATGTGGTGGTCAAGATGGCCATTGGGATGGTTGTCCAAATGTATATTCCCCTTCGCCAAGCCCCTACTATGATCCTTCTGTTGTTTTTGATGAGTATAGGAATGATGAAAAGGAGGACTTGGAACACCAAGCTCAGATAGAAATCATGTTAAAACAGGTCCTTGAGCAGACAGAAGCAATGAGGGAGCAAATGGAAGTATTTGGAGTTCAAACTAAGAAAAATGGAGAGGCCTTAGAAATGATAAGCGTCAAGTTCACGGAGATGATGGCTGAGGCTAAAGCATGCTTTGATTTGCAAGTGACGGTCTTAGCCAATACTCAAGAGGGACTACAAGCAGAAGAAAAGGGTGAGTTCTTGGAACAAGCTCAACAGTTAGAAGGTCCTGAGAGTCCTCATGATGGTCTCACACATATGGCCAATCCAGTCATGAAAGGAGAGATAGAGTTCCAACCATTTGACATTCATGTGGAGGTAGATATTGATGTGGAGAAGGTGTACACAAGTAAGGAGGTCAAGCACAATGCAATTTCAGAATTGAGGTATATTTTACCCCACTCGAAGCATTTCTTGACATTAAGTTTGGTTGACAACCTAGAAATAGAGTCTTCCAAACTTGTAGAGAAAGGTCTAGAAGGGGAACAAGCCTCATATATTCTGAGATTTGCTGATTCCAAGAGACAAAATGACTTCACTTACGTCAGGGTTAATAAGTGCCAAAAGCCGACATCTATTGCTTGGTCCTTTAATTTTTTCACCACCACACCTGGACCATAATAGGAAACTGGAGAAGAAATTAGGGGTGAGATTCATATCCTCAAAGTGGAGGGAAAAGAGGTGAAACTTGATGCGTAGTGCCGCGACGTAAAATAAGGCGCTGCTTGGGAGGCAACCCAAGTGTACCACAAGTACACTTTTTTTTTAGTTTGTTTGTAATTTTTGTTATTTTTCACTTGTTGTTGTTCTTTTTTTGTTTTGAGGCACATATTCAATGGAAGCCTGAGTACCCATGAAAGTAAAAGCTGAGGAGCATGACAAAAATATGAGAGTGGGGTTGAATATCCACTTGTTCAAAAATGAAGAAAAATATGCTATTAGCTAGGCCTAGAGGCCCCAGGGAGTATTTCTCACCCTTTTTGAATTTTAATTGGATCCTTTGGGGACAGAGCATGATTCAAGTGTGGGGTGAGGGAAATTTCAAAATTTTGTGCTTAATGATTTCGGGTGAATTTAGTGCTTGATAGGTATTGGTTGAGGGAAAATTTTTGAGTTGAGCATGATCCCCCACCCATTGGTTTTTCTTTTCTGTTCTTTTCCGATGGGGGGCACTTTGAACCGAAGAATAAAAATTTTCTTTGTTAGTACATAGTTTTTTTAGTCATATTTAGGGACTATTCCCAACGATGGATGGATGACGACCGTCTTAAGGGAAACTTAGTCAATAGGTTTTGGTTTTTGAACCCGTAGCTAATTTATGGCTTGATGTTCTTGTTATGTTCTATAAATTATTGTGAGATGCAAGTGTGGTTAGTGTTGAAGCATGTAAGAAGTTGTATAACTCTGTTTGAGACACTTAGGCTCTTGAATGTGACTCTATGTGCTTAAAGCTTAATTTTGAATTCCTGTGATTAGCTGAGTTAAGAGTCACCTGAATTCGTCTTAAATTGAGCATGTGCACTGAGTGTAAGGTTTTTGAATATTCCATGCTATTGTGTAGTGTCTAGAACTTGCCAGATATGTATACAAAATTAAGTGAAGGATGTAGATTGCAGGAGATGATTTAGGCATTTCTTTGAATGAGCTTAATTTTTATCCCTCGCTTTACCTACCTTGAATATATGATCCTAGTTAGCCCCATTAAGCCTTAAGCCTATTCTTTGATAGCTGCAACATAAGCTTAATCCTTTTCTTTCAATAGCCTTGAAGTTGCTCCAAAACTCCTAAGTGCTTAAGGGAAAAATCCAAAAGAGTAAAGGAGTGAGAATCATGAAAAAGAAGGAAATATAACAGTTGTGGTAGTTGAGGAAAAGATTAGAGGTGCACTTGTTTGAAAATGCTTGAGTATTTGTAGGGAGTAAAAGAACAAATGAATGAAAAAGTTGCTTAAGTACTCCTTACTAATAAGCTAAGTGTGCTTAAAGAAATGGGAAACAGAAGAGGAAATTTAAGATTGAAAAGAATGAAGGTGAAGTAAGAGAAGAGATGTCGGTAATGAATGTGTGATGTATTAAAAGAGCTTGGGGAAGATAGCCACTATTACTGGCCAGAATAGTACCTACCCGTCCCTTAGCTTACATTACAACCCGATAAGTCCTACTTGATCTTATGGTCAAACAGTCTTAAATTAGTGGAGTAAAACACTAAGGGCAAGCTTATGGGTCAATACACATGGCATGTGAATTCTTTGTGAGACTGAGCTTAATTCTTATCCATATACCCGTACGCTGTATAATTTGAAAATTTGTGATTAAAAATGGGTAACTTGCTTGTTGTGAGGGCACATGTTTAATAAAGGATAAAGTTCATGTCGGATCTCTTGATCAGTTTATTTGCATGAGTTTGTTGAGATTGAGAGTCGATTCTTGAGGTGAGGAAGTCTTAACATAGTCATATTTGCTTTTGATGATTACACCGTGCATGCATGATTTTTAACTTGCTATCTAAAAATAACCGTTGTAGCCGCAGCTTGAATTGTCTTGCTAAATTAGCTATATGTGAGTCTTCATGTGCATGAGATGTGAAAGAGTTGTTCGAGGATGAACAAGACTTTAAGTGTGGGGTAGTGATCTTGGGCATAATTACGTGCCCAAGTGCTGTTTTATAACTTAATTTAGTCATGTTGGTTTGATTATACACTTACATTCTTATGTGATTTTATGTAAATTTGGGTTTGCACTAACCAACATGATTAGTCCTTGTTTTGTAGGTGTAAAATGCATATGAAAGACTAAATAATGATGGGTGAAGTGAAGGAATGGAGTTGGAAGTGAATTGCAAATGATGGCAAGGAAACATGCCATGGTAAGGCTGGCAGCGCCAGGCAGCGTGCCACGTTGTGTGTGTGCCGCACCCAGCGCTGTGCCACGCCAAGGCAATGCGCGCGAAATGATGCCTTCCAAGGTGCCTGCGCGCCAGCGTCCGTGCCACGCTAGGAACTACTGCGCGCTGCAGGCCATGTCACGCTGGCCATCGCGCAGGACAAGTGTCGTGCCACGCCGGCTGTCGTGCCATGCCTCGGCCAAGAAACATTTAAGTGCAAATTCCAGTGGGCCTCCGCGTTACCTCCGTGGCGCGGAGGCAAACCACGGAGCCATTCCATGATAGGAAAAAAATTGCAAATTTCCTATCTACTTTAAATTAAACCCTTAATTTCTAAAATCATTTGTCACGAAATATTTTCTTAAAACCATAGAGGAGCGAAGGGAGAAGTGAAGAAATCACCTAGGATTCACTAATTTTACATTCTTTTTTACCTATTCTTGTAAGTACTCTACTTTAATGATGTTTTTAAGTTATTGTACGAACATGAGTGGCTAAACCCTTCCTCTAGCATTGAGGCCACGTGATATGATTGTAATGCATGAATTCGTTTTGGTTTGAGTTGTTAATTGTTGTTTTGTCTTAGATTCTTTATTATAGTTGTTTTTATGGTTGATCACCATGAAAACATACATGTTAAGCTAGGTAAAAGCTTGAGAGAGCAACCCTAGGCTAGAACAAGAGAATGTAGGGAGCAAGTTCTTATCTTATGATAGGATTCGTGGTTAGGATAGAAATTATACCTAATTTTCCTTGCTTGGTTGATAAAACGGGATGATAGCAAGACACCAGCTAAGAATTGTCACTCCACCACTCGTAGAAATAATTGTGAAGCTAAGTTAGGTTAAATGATTAGAGGTACGAAAGTCCCTAATCAAGAGCACAAACCCCGTAAACCACGTCCACGTAGTTGAATTTCCCATGAACTAGGATGTCACATTCCCGCTCAATGATGTAGTTGTGAAGCTAGTTTGTCGTGTTTAGAGGCTCGAGAGACAATGAACATCGCATTTTCCAACTATGTGAGACAACAATTGATAATTTCATACGTGAACCATTACAAAGAGTAGCATTGCATGATTATCCGGCCTTAGCTCTAGTTGCTTCTTATATTGTTTCCAGATTGTTTCATGACCACCCCAAAACTTAATTATAATTTATTGAAAACTTCTATAATCAACACTTGTGAAGGTTATCTTACACTTGAACTTCATAATTTTGTAAATTGGTCCATTCCCTGTGGGTTCGACATTTGGCTCTTAAAAAGGGCCACTGTATTACTTGTACGGCCGCGTACACTTGCGTGTGTGTTGGGCGCAACAACAAGCAATTGAAAGACAGCAGGGCAGAGGGAGCGGGCCTTATCAGTTGGGATGAGTTCCACATAGATTTCTCGACAGGTTCTTCCCTCGGGAGATGAGGGAGTTGAAAGCAGCGAAGTTTGTGAACATCAAGTAGGGAAAGATGACAGTGTTAGAGTATTCACTTGAGTTCACGCATTTGTCAAAGTACGCCCAAGAGTTAGTGATGGATCAGAGGGCGCGGGTGAGCCGATTCATTCATGGGGTGGCTGGATACTTTGACAAGGATTACAAGACCGTCATGCTTCACCAGGATATGAACTTTCCTCGCATAGTGTTTTATGCTCAGCAGATGGAGGCAACTCATACGAGGGAGAGGGAGCCAAAGAGGGCTCGGACGGATAGCCGGGGGTTTTCACATCATAGGTCCGGCGATGGCTTCCGTCCACAGTTTTAGCAGAGATCACTCGCCCCAGCACCATCGTCATATACTGTTCCATCTAGATGCAGGGGTGATATGAGGAGCAGGGCTCACGGTCGAGGGATCAGAGGGGCACCTAGTTAGAGTATACCTCCCCAGCCTGCGGGAAGTGTGGCTAGAGTCATACCGGGGAGTGCCTGCTTGGTTCAGATGTTTCGTATAGGTGTGGTAGATTTGGGCACATGCGCCAAGCGTGCCCATATGCTAGACAGGGTGATGATAGGGGTCTTGCACAGACCATCAGGACAGCAGTAGCTCCAGCCCATTCTGCTCCACAGGGAGAATCCACTAGTGGAAGTGGTGGACAGCGCCAAAACTGATTCTATGCCCTTGCCTTGCGCCAGGAGCAGGAGACTTTGCCAGACGTCGTCACCGGTATGTTGCGTGTCTTTTATATTGATGTTTATTCCTTGGTAGATCCAGGGTCTACCTTGTCTTTTGTGACTACTTACATAGCTAGTAGCCTTGGAGTTATTCCCGAGACCTTGTCAGAACCATTTTCAGTTTCAACCCCTATTGGTGATTCGGTCATAGCTAGACGAATATATAGAGAATGCTCGGTCATTATGTTGCATAAGGTACCTCCGCAGATCTTGTAGAGATAGCCATCACTGACTTTGACATTATTCTCAATATGGATTGGTTGTTTGCATGTTATGCCTCAATTAATTGTAGGACCCGTACGGTGGAATTTTGTTTTTCGAGTGGGTCAATTTTGGAGTGGAAGGGTAATATGGCGGTACCAGCAAGTCAGTCTATTTCCTATCTTAAGGCCAGAAAGATGATCTCTAAAGGTTGAGTGTATGATATAGTTAGGGTAAAGGATGTTGAGTCCGAGACCCCGACTATTCATTCAGTTCTGGTGGTGTGTGAGTATCCGAATGTTTTTCCCAACGATTTGCCAGGTGTTTCCCCTGAGAGGGAAATCGACTTCGGCATTGATCTCTTACCTGATACACAACCTATCTCTATTCCTCCCTATAGGATGGCTCTAGCCGAGCTAAAGGAATTGAAGGATCAGTTAAAGGATCTGTTTGATAAGGACTTCATTACACCGAACCAGTCTCCATGGGGTGCACCAGTTCTATTTGTTTGAAAGAAGGATGGTTCCCTTTGCATGTGTATTGACTACCGATAGTTGAACAAGGTTACCGTCAAGAACAAGTACCATTTACCGAGGATCAATGATTTGTTTGACCAGCTTTAGGGTGCCAAGTTCTTCTCCAAGATTGATCTCAGGTCCGGGTATCACCAGCTCAGAGTCCGGGAGAGTGACATTCCGAAGACCGCTCTCAAAACTTGGTATGGTCACTAAAAATTTGTTGTTATGTCTTTCGGGATAACCAATGCCCCTGGAGCTTTTATGGATCTAATGAACAAGGTGTTTAAGGCATATTTGGACATGTTCGTGATTGTGTTAATTGATGACATCTTGATATACTCATGGAGTGAGGAGGAGCATGCCACGCATTTGAGAATAGTGTTGCAAACCCTCAAGGATCGTCAGTTTTATGCAATGTTCAGTAAGTGTGAATTTTAGCTAAACTCGGTGGCATTTTTGGGTCATGTGGTATCAAACGAAGGCGTAACGGTAGATTCCTAAAAGATTGAGGCGGTGAAGAATTGGCCAAGACCGGTGAATCCTTCAAAAATTCGGAGTTTCGTGGGCTTAGCAGGCTACTACCGAAGATTTGTTAAGGGATTTTCATCAATTGCAGCCCCATTGACCAGGTTGACTCAGAAAAAGGTGAAGTTCCAATGGTCGGATGTGATCTTGGGACAAATTGCATGCCCAAGGGATACTTTACAACTTAGTTTTGTCGTGTTTAGCTACTTATTTATATACATTCTCATGTAATTTTATGTAAATGTGAAAATATATACTAACCAACATGATTAGTTCTTGTTTTTGTAGGTTTAAAATGAATTTGAGGAACTAATCTATGATTTGGTGAAGTGGAGGAATGGAATCGGAAGCAAAATGCGAAAGTAGGCAAGGACAGGCGAAACAGCCCACCTGCAAGTTGGCAACGTGCCAAGGCAGGCAGGCTGTGCGACCAGTGGCGTGCCACGGCCCCTAGAGCGCTGCACAAGCAGCGTGACACGCTACCAACGCAGCATGGGCTGCTTGCGGACTGTTTTTGATTTCCAGTGTGCCTACGCGATGCCTCCGTGTCACGGAGGTAAATTGGCACGACCACCTCTGTGCCATATAGCTATTCCATGCCGGGCATAATTTTTTATATTTCTCATTTACTATAAATTGGTCCCTTAGCTCCTAAAAAAGTTTTGTCGCGTAATATTTCTTAAAAACTACCAAGGAGTGAAGGGAGAAGTGGGAGAACTCACCTGGGGTTCTTAAATTTCATCTTCTCTTCTACCAATTCTTGTAAGTATGTTACTTTAATTATGTTATCTTGTAATTATAAGAACTTGAGTGGCTAAAACCCTTCCTCTAGGGTTGAAGCAACAAGGTATAATTGTGACTATGTGAATTTGTTTTTGTTTTAAGTTATTAGTTGTTGTTTTGGCTTACGTTCTTAATTATGGTTGTTTTTATGATTGATCACCATGAAAACACACACATTATACCTAGGTAAAAGCTTGAGAAAGTAAACCTAGGAAAGAATAAATAATGTAGGGAGCAAGTTTGTATCTTATGATATAATTCGCGGTTAGGATAAGCAATTATACCTAATTTGCCTTGCTTGGTTATTAAAACGGGATGAGCTAGACACCAACTTAGAATTTTCACATCACCACTTGTAGAAGTAGTTGTGAAGATAAGTTCGGTTAAATGATTAGAGGTACGAAAGTCCCTAATCAAGAGCATAAACCCCGTAAACCACATTCCCATAATTGAATTGCCCACGAACTAGAATGTCATATCCCCGCTCAACGATGTAGTTGTGAGGCTAGTTTGTCGTGTTTAGAGGCTCGAAAGACCATGAACATGCAATTATAATTATGTGAGACGTCAATTGCTAATTCCATACTTAAACCATTACAAAGCGTAGTATCGCGTGATTATCTGGCCTTAGCTCTAGTTGCTCCTTGAATTACTTCAGAGTATTTCTGTGACCACCCCTAGACTTAATTACACTTTATCGAAAAAGTCTATATCAACACTTGTAGAATTTAATCACACTAGAACTTTATAATTAGCTAAATTGGTCTAGTCCTTGTGGGTTCGACATCCGGCTCTTAAAAATGGCCACTATATTACTTGTAAGACCATGTACACTTGCGTGTGCACTTGGGCGCAGTCGTCAACAAGTTTTTGGCGCCGTTGCCGGGGACTCGGTGAAGTATAGTAAATTTGTCTATTTTTGTGTGATCTTTACTTTCCTTAAGTGTTTAGAAACTTGGTCTTAGTCTGACTTATTGCAGGTGACAGGTTGTCTTACCGAGCTTGCTAGGAATAGAAAGCTTGTGGAACCGTTGCTTGAACCAGAACGTCAAATTCATTTGCGAAGGAGAGTAGCTCTTGAGCAAAAGCTGAAAAGACTTCAAGAAAAGGTACAAAAACAACCACCCGCAGGACAAACACAATTTTCACCGAAAGCAATGGCAACCAGACCAGTTCGCGAAGTGGCAATCCCGCTTGCGACGAATGTGAACTCTAGTATCCGTAAACCGGAACCTTGAGGGAACTTTTAATTGAAACAGAACATGGTGTAGATGCTACATTCTAGGTATCAATTTACTGTGATGGCACATGAGGACCCACAACAACACTTATAGAACTTTTTAGAGATTAGTGACACTTTCCTCCCCACCGGAGTGTCCACAGACTATGTCCGACATACCCTCTTCCCATTTTCATTGTTGGGAGAGGCCAAAAGGTGGTTGAAAGTTGAGCCACCAAACTCCATAACCTCTTGGGATGATTTGGCGAAGAAGTTATTGATCTGATTCTTTCCTTCAGGAAAGACTGCAAAATTGAGAAGTGAAATATTAAGGCAGAGGCCTGATGAGAACTTATATTTGGCTTGGGAGAGATTCAAGTCATTATTAAGAGACTGTCTCCATCCCCAGCAATCCAATGACGTGCTGGCTTATACCTTTGTAGAAAGTCTAGACCGACATACAAAAATTTTGCTAGACTCTACATCGGGTGGGCAAGCTTTAGAGAAGACGTATGATGAGTTGTACACGCTGTTGAATAGAATTGCATAGGGAAATCCAGAATGGCACAGTGAATCATCGAGAGGGGTAGGAAAGAGAGTAGGGTTGATAGATCTAGATGGTATGAATGCCTTGGCGGCACAGCTAGCTTCATTCCAACATCAGATTATGACTCTGTTCAATAACCTGAGTATGAACCAACAATAGGGCCAGGTTAATGCAGTTCAGTAAGTTCCAAGTTGGTGTGAAATTTGTGGGAATAATGGGCACAATGCAGAATCTTGTGTAGCCAATCTAGAATCAGTCAATTTTTTTGGGAATGTACAGAGGAACACTCAGAATTTTGGAAACAACTACAACAAAAATTGGCAGAGCCACCAAAATTTTGCTTGAGGTGGAAATCAAAAGCAAAGTTATCAGCAACCTCAACAGCAGCAGTATCAGCCAAATTGGCAGAATGATGGCCAGTTGAGAAGCAACATTGAGGAAACATTGCAGAAAATCATGGAGACCCAGACTCAATTAGCAGAAAGTCAGGCAAGGATGGCATCTTACTTGAAGAATCACTAGTTGGCCACCCGCAATCTAGAAAAGCAGATGGGTCAGATAGCAGCTGCTCCAAATATGAGACCGCAAGGAGGACTACCAAGTGACACAGATTCTAACCCCCGTCAGGTCATGCCATCAGTCTGAGGAGCGGAAAACAAGTAGCTGATACAGTGCCAAAAGAGAAAAGAAGTGAGGTGCAGCCGGAGTTGGTTAGGAAAGGACCATCCACTGTCAAGGGAAAGAAAACGAGTGTTGTGCAATAAAATCCACAATCTTCATTGCAGCCAGTACAAAGACAACCACCACCATTTCCTCAGAGATTCAGAAAGAGTAAGGAGGAGGAATGCTTGAAAAAGTTCTTTGAGATTTTCAAAAAACTTCACATAAATTTGCCTCTTCTTGATGTTTTGCAGGGAATGCCCAAGTATGCTAAATACTTGAAGGATGTGATGGCCAATAAAGTCAGATTGGTGGATGTCCAGACAGTAGCACTGACGGAGGAGTGCAGTCACAGGGTATTGAGCAAGATTCCTAAGAAGCTCAAAGACCCACGGAGTTTTACCCTCCCCATACAAATTGGTAAAGCTGAAGTGCTATGAGCCCTATGTGATTTAGGGGCAGTAGTTAATCTAATGCCCTATTCTTTATTTAACACCCTGGGGTTGGGCGACCAACAAGATTGATGTTGCAGCTGGTGGATAAGTCGCGAGTGGCACCGGATGGAATCATAGAGAACCTTCTCATCAAAGTGGGTAAGTTTATTATACCTGCTGATTTTACTATCTTAGATTTTCATGTTGATGACTAGGTACCATTAATCTTGGGACGACCATTCTTGGCCACCGGAGGAGCGGTAATTGACTTAAGAGCAGGGACCCTGAAAATGAGGGTCGAGGATGAAGAAGAACTCTTTCGAGTATACCAAGAGATTAACCCACCCACACACTATAGAAACCTTTGTAAGGTTAGTGTGTTGTTAGAGGACAAGTATGGGGTGGTAGATTCCACAGGTCCACAGCCAAAGGTAATGATAAGTGTTAAGCCCAAGTCTGATAAAGGGCTTCAGTTTGATAAGAAGTTGGAGGAAAAGCGGAACAGAGTGGATGCTGTTTCCTTTAAAAATCAAAAGAAAAGAATATGGTTCTCGAAAGGGAACCCAGGTATGAGGATGTCCTGAAAAGGATAGTCCACATCGTGCCGCGACGTAAAATAAGGCGCTGCTTGGGAGGCAACCCAAGGTTACGATAGGTACAATTTGTAATTGTTGTTTGTGTTGATTTTGTTTATTGTCAACGTGTGTTGTTTTTGGTGGATATTTAAGCACTGATGGAGGGGAAATATGAGTACCCTTGGAGGAGAAAGCTAAGAAGCATGGAAGATAAAAAGTGTGGGGTCGAATACCCACTTGTGCAAAAATGAAGAAAAACATGTTGTTAGCTAGGCATAGAGGCCAGGGAGTATTTCTCACCCTTTTTGAATTTTAATTAGATGCTATGGGGACATAGCATGATTCAAATGTGGGGTGAGGGAAATTTCAAAAATTTTTTGCTTAATGATTTTGGTGAATGTAGTGCATGATACATATTGCAAAAATTTTTTGAGTTAAGCATGACTTCACCACCCGTTGGTTTTTCTTTTCGATTCTTTTCCGACGGGGGTTCTTCGAACCAAAGAATAATAAAGTTTTTTTTCTTTTTCTGTATATAATGTTTTTAGTCATAGTTAGAGACTATTTCCGACGATGGATGGATGACGACTGCCTTGAGGAAAATTAGTCATTAGGTTTTGGTTTTTCAACCCGTATCTAATTTATGGCTTAATGTTCTTGTTATGTGCTATACATGATTGTAAGATACAAGTGTGGTTAGTGTTGAAGCATGTAAGAAGTGTATAACTTTGTTTGAGACACTTAGGCTCTTGAATTTGACTCGATGTGATTGAAGCTTAATTTTGAATTCTTGTGATTAGCTGAGTAAGAGTCTGCTGAAAGTATCTTGAATTGAGCATGTGTTGTGAGTGTAAGTTTTCGAATATTCCGTGATATTTTGGAATGTCTAGAACTTGCCTGGTGTGTATATAAAACAAAATGAAGGATGTGGACTGTAGGAGATGAATTAGGCATTTCTTTGAATGAATCTAAATTTTATCCCACACTTTACCTACCTTGAATGTTGAATCCTAGTGAGCCCCATTGAGCCTTAAGCCTATTCTTAGCTACAACATAAGCTTAATCCTTTTTCTTTCATTAGCCTTGAATTTGATCCAAAACTCCTAAGCGCTTAAGGGAAAAATCCAAAAGAGTGAAGGAGTGAGATGCATGAAAAAGAAGGAAAAGTAGCAGTTGAAAAAGTTGGGAAAGGTCAAGGGTGCACTTATACGAAAATGCCTGAGTATTAGTAAGGAGTAGGAAAATAAATGAATGAAAAAGTTGTTTAAGTACTCCTTACTAATAAGCTGAGTATGCTTAAAGAAATGGGAACAAGAAGAGAAAATTTAAGATTGAAAATAATGAGGGGGAAGTAAGAAAAGAGATGTCCTTAATGAATGTTGGATGTATTAAAAGCGCTTGGGGAAGATAGCCACTGTTATTATCCATAATAGTACCTACCCGTCCCTTAGCTTACATTACAACCTATTAAGTCCTACTTGATCTTACGTACATACATCCTTAAATTAGTGGAGTAAAACACTAAGGGCAAACTTATGGTTCACTACATGATTCATGTGAATTCTTTGAGAGAGCGAGCGTAATTCTATTCATATACCCATACATGTTGTGATTTGAAAAATTGTGAGTAAAAATGGGTAATTTTCTGGTTGTAAGGTCACATGTTTAATGATAGATAACATTCTTATAGGATGTCCTGATTGGTTGAATTGCATGAGTTTGATAAGATTGAGAGTCGATTCTTGAGGTTAGGAAGTCATAACATAGTTGTATTTCATTTCAATGATTAAATCGTGCATGCTTTATTTTTAACTTGCTATCTTAAATAATCATTATAGTCGTAGCTTGAATTGTCTTGATAAATTAGTTATGTGTGAGTCTTCATTTACATGAGACGTGAAAGGGTTGTTCGAGGACGAACAAGGCTTTAAGTGTGGGGTGGTTGATCTTGGGAAAAATGGCATGCCCAAGGGATACTTTACAACTTAGTTTTGTCTTGTTTATCTACTTATTTATATACATTCTCATGTAATTTTATGTAGATATGAATATATATACTAACCAACATGATTAGTTCTTGTTTTTGTAGGTTTAAAATGAATTTGAGGAACTAATCTATGATTTGGTGAAGTGGAGGAATGGAATCGGAAAAAAATGCAAAAGTCGGCAAGGAGGACACGCGAAACATCCCACCTGTGCATTAGCAACGTACCACGGCAGGTAGGCTACGCGACCAGTGGCGTGCCACAGCCCCTAGCGCACTGCACAAGCAGCGTGACACGCTGCCAACATGGCAGGGGGCTGCTTGCGGACTGTTTTGGATTTCCAGTGTGCCTACGCAATGCATCCGTGTCACGGAGGTAAATTGGCGCGGCCACCTCCGTTCCACAGAGCTATTCCATGCCGGGCATAATTTTGTATATTTCTCATTTACTATAAATAGGTCCCATAGCTCCTAAAAACATTGTGTCACGTAATATTTCTTAAAAACTACCAAGGAGTGAAGGGAGAAGTGGGAGAACTCACCTAGGGTTCTGAAATTTCATCTTCTCTTCTACCAATTCTTGTAAGTACGTTACTTTAATTATGTATTCTTGTAATTATACGAACTTGAGTGGATAGAACCCTTCCTCTAGGGTTGAATCCACAAGGTGTGATTGTGACTATGTGAATTTGTTTTGGTTTAAAGTTATTAATTGTTGTTTTGTCTTACGTTCTTAATTATGGTTGTTTTTATGATTGATCACCATGAAAACACACACGTTACACCTAGGTATAAGCTTGAGAAAGTAAACTTATGCAAGAACAAAGAATGTAGGGAGCAAGTTTGTATCTTACGATATAATTCGCGGTTAGGATAAGAAATTATACCTAATTTTCCTTGCTTGGTTACTAAAACAGGATGAGCTAGACACCAACATAGAATTTTCATATCATCACTCATAGAAGTAGTTGTGAAGCTAATTTCGGTTAAATGATTAGAGGTATGAAAGTCCCTAATCAAGAGCATAAACCCCGTAAACCACATTCCCATAATTGAATTGCCTACGAACTAGAATGTCACATCCCCGCTCAACGATGTAGTTGTGAGGCTAGTTTGTCGTGTTTAGAGGCTCAAAAGACCATGAACATGCAATTGGAATTATGTGAGACGACAATTGATAATTCCATTCTTAAATAATTACAAAGTGTAGTATCGCATGATTATCTGGCCTAAGCTCTAGTTTCTCCTTGAATTACTTCAGAGTATTTCTTTGACCACCCCTAGACTTAATTAAACTTTATTGAAAAAGTCTATATCAACATTTGTGAAAGTTAATCACATTGGAACTTTATAATTAGCTAAATTGGTCCAGTCCCTGTGGGTTTAACATCCAACTCTTAAAAAGGGCCACTATATTACTTGTAAGACCACGTACACTTGCGTGTGCGCTAGGGCACAGTCGTCAGTAGAATGCATGTGAGAAAAGCTTTCACGAATTGAAGAATCGACTCACTTCAGCACCAATGTTAACTTTACCTGAGGGTACTGATGGATTTGTAGTATATTGTGATGCTTCGAGAGTTAGACTGCGATGTGTGTTGATGCAGCGCGGTAAGGTAATAGTGTATGCCTCGAGACAGTTGAAAGTTCATGAAAAGAATTACCCGACCCATAATCTTCAGTTGGCCGAAGTGGTGTTTGCATTGAAGTTATGGAGGCATTACTTGTATGGGATCCACGTGCATGTATTTACGGATAACAAGAGCTTTCAATATGTGTTCACATGAAGGACCTAAATCTTCGGCAAAGGAGGTGGTTGGAGTTACTAAAGGACTACGACATGAGTGTCCTCTACCATCCGGGCAAGGCTAATATGGTTGCAGATACGCTCAGTAGGATCTCTATGGAGAATGTGTCCCACGTGGGCGAGGAAAATATGGAGTTGGTGAGAGATGTCCATCGACTTGCAAGGATGGGAGTTAGACTGATCGACTCGACTGATGGCGTCGTTATTATGCAGACTGGGTCAGAATCGTCCTTAGTGGATGATGTCAAATCTAAACAAGATAAGGATCCAACTTTTAGGAAGCTGAAGGAAGCAGTGTAGAGTCAAAAGTTGGTTTTCGCTCAAGGGGGAGATGGTGTGCTACGATCCCAGGGTCAGCAATGTGTTTCGGATGTCGATAATTTTAGGGTTCAGATATTGGATGAGGCACGTGGTACCATATATTCTATCCATTCAGGATCCAGAAATATGTATCGAGACTTGCGAGAAATCTATTGGTGGGATAGTATGAAGAAGGATATTGCGGAGTTCGTAGCCAAATGTCCAAACTGTTAGCAAGTGAAGGTCGAGCATCAAAGGTCGGGAAGTGTACTTCAGGATATTAGCATTCCCGCTTAGAAGTGGGAGGAAATAAATATGGATTTCATTATTGGCCTACCTCGTACTCGTTGACACTATGACTCCATTTGGGTGGTGGTAGACAGGTTAACTAAGGCTGCTCATTTTCTACTAGTCAAGACCATGGATTCAGTGGATGATTACGCAAAGATGTATATTCAGGAGTTGGTTTCACTTCATGGAGTGCCCTTGTCTATTATTTCAGACTGAGGTACTCAGTTTACCTCTTAGTTTTGGCGTTCTTTTCAGAAGGGACATGGGACTCAAGTCCAGCAGCACGACCTTTCATCCGCAAACGGATGGCCAAGCCGAGCGAACAATCCAGACTCTTGAGGACATATTGAGGGCATGTGTTATGGATTTTAAAGTTGGTTGGGATGATCATTTTCCCTTAATCGAGTTTGCTTAAAATAACAGCTATCACTCTAGTATCCAGATGGCACCGTTTGAGGCTCTTTAAAGGCGGAGGTGTAGATCTCCCATCGAATGGTTTGAGTTGGTGAGGCAGCTATGATAGGGCCAAATTCAGTTCACGAGGTGATGGTAAAGATTCAGTTGATAAGGGACCGATTTAAAAACCGCCCAGAGTCATCAGAAATCATATGCCAATGTGAGGAGAAGGGATTTGGTATTTCTAAATGTATCTCCCATGAAGGGAGTCATGCGGTTTGGGAAGAAGGGGAAACTCGGTCCCCGATATGTTGGTCCTTACCGGGTTATGAGGAGAGCTGGTAAGGTGGCGTATGAACTGGACTTGCCTTCAGAGTTAGCTTCAGTTCATCCCGTGTTTCATGTATTGCTCTTGAAAAAGTTCTTGGGTGATCCGGCTTTAGTATTCCCGATAGACAGCGTTGGTGTAAGGTGATCGTGGGCAAAATAGCATGCTCGAGTGATGCTTTATAACTTAATTTAGTCTTGTTTAGCTAATTAAATTTACATTTTCATGTGATTTTATATAAATGTTAATATATGTACTAACCAACATGATTAGTCCTTGTTTTGTACGTTTAAATTAATTTGAGGAACTAATTTATAAGTTGGTGAAGTAGAGGAATGGAGTCGGGAGCAATTTGCAAAAGTCAGCAAGAAGCATGCCTTGTCAAGGCTGGCTGCGCCAGGCAGCGTGCCATGCTGTGCGTGTGCCTCGCCCAGCGCCGTGCCACGCCCATGCCAGGCGCGAGAGGAAGGAAGCAAGCAGGCAGGCATGTTGCGTGCTAGCGCCGTGCCACGCCAGGTGACCTGCGCGCCAGCGCCCTGCAATCGTGCTGCATGAGCAGCGTGTCACGCCGGCCATCGCGGCAAGCCTCAACCTCTTGGCATCATGAGGCGATTTCCAGTGTGCATCTGCGTTACCTCCGTGTCACGGAGGCAATGCTCAGCGATACACTCTGTGACACCGAGCCATTCCACGAGAGGCATAATTTTGCAAAATTCTCATTTACTATGAATAGGTCCCTTAGCTCCTTAAATCATTTAGTCACGATTTTATTCTGAAAAACCACCTAGGAGTGAAGGGAGAAGTGGGAGAACTCACCTAGGGTTCATCAATTTCATCTTCTACTCTATCAATTCTTTTAAGTATGTTACTTTAACAAAGTTTTCTTTTAATTTTACGAACATAAATGGCTAGAATCCTTCCTCTAGTGTTGAATCCATGAGTTATGATTGTGTTTTTCCGAATTTGTGTTGGAATTAAGTTATCGATTGTTGTTTTGTCTTGTATTCTTGATTATGGTTGTTTTTATGATTGATCACCATGAAAACACACACGTTAAACTTAGGCAAATGCTTGAGAAAGCAAACCTAGGGAAGAACATAAGAATGTGAGAGGCAAGTTCTTGTCTTTTGATAAGATTTTGTGGTTAGGATAGAAATATACCTAATACCTTGTTTGGTTGATAAAATGGGAGGAGAGAAAGACACCGGCTTAGAATTGTCACTCCACCACTTGAAGAAGTAGTTGTGAAGCTAAGTTTGGTTAAATGGTTAGAGGTACGTAAGGACCCTAATCAATGGCATACCCCATAAACCACATCCACGTAGTTAATTGCCCACGAACTAGAAATAGCATCCTTGCTCTCAATGAAGTAGTGAGGCTAGTTTGTCGTGTTTAGAGGCTCGGAAGGCCATGAACATGCAATTCTAACTATGTGAGACGACAATTGATAGTTTCATACTTAAACCATTTCAAATCATAGTATCGCATGATTATCCGGCTTTAACTCTATGTTGCTCCTTGAATGAATTCAGAATATTTCGTTGACCACAATTAGACTTAGTTAAACTATATCGAAAACTTCTATAATCAACACTTGTGGTATTTAATGTCACACTTGAACTTGATAATTAGCTGAATTGGTTCAGGCCTTGTGGGTTCGACATCCGGCTCTTAAAAAGGGCCACTATATTACTTGTACGACCTGTACACTTGCGGGCACACCAAGTTTTTGGCGCCGTTGCCGGGGACTCGGGGAAGTTTTGATAATTTATCTTTTATTGTGTGATTTTTAAATTTCCTTAAGTGTTGAGAAACTTGGTCTTAGTCTGACTTATTGCAGGTAACAGGTTGTCTTGCCGAGCTGGCTAAGAATAGAGAGCTTGTGGAACCGTTGCTTGAACCTGAATGTCAAATCCATTTGTGAAGCAGAGTAGCTATAGAGCGAAAGCTGAAGAGACTTCAAGAGAAGGTACAACAACAACCACCCGCAGGAAAATTTTCACCAGAAGAAATGGCAGCTAGACAAGTTCGCGAAGTGGCAATCCCACAAGCGACTAATGTGAACTCTACTATCCGTAAATCGGAGCATGGAGGGAACTTTGAATTGAAACAGAACATGGTGCAGGTGTTACATTCTAGTGGTCAATTCACTGGGATGGCACATGAAGACCCGTAACAGCACTTACAGAACTTTCTTGAGATTAGTGACACATTTGTCCCCACTGGCGTGTCCACAGATTATGTCCGACTTACCCTCTTCCCATTTTCATTGTTGGGAGAGGCAAAAAAGTTGTTGAAAGCTAAGCCACCAAACTCCATAACTTCTTGAAATGATTTGGCAAAGAAGTTCCTTATCAGATTTTTTCCTTCAGGCAAGACTGCAAAGTTGAGAAGTGAAATACTAAGTTTCAAGCGGAGGCCTGATGAGAATTTATATTTGGCTTGGGAAAGATTCAAGTCATTATTGAGAGACTGTCCCTATCACCAGCAATCAAATGAAGTGCTGGCTCATACCTTTGTAGAAAGTCTAGACCCACACATGAAAATTTTACTAGACTCTGCATCGGGTGGGCAAGCCTTAGAGAAGACTTATGATTAGTTGTACACTTTGTTGAATAGAATTACTCAAGGAAATCCAGAGTGACATAGAGAGTCATCGAGAGGGGCAGGAAAGAGATCATAGTTGATAGAGGTAGATGGTATGAATGCCTTGGCAGCACAACTAGCTTCATTCCAGCATCAGATCATGACTCAGTTTAATAAACTGAGTATGAACCAACAACAGGGCCAGGTTAATGCAGTTCAGCAAGCTCCAAGTTGGTGTGAAATTTGTGGTAATAATGGCCATAATGCAGAATCTTGTGGAGCCAATCCGGAATCAGTCAATTTTTTTGGGAATGTGCAGCAGAACAATCAGAACTTTGGAAACAACTACAATAGAAATTGGCAGAGCCACCCGAATTTTTCTTGGGGTGGAAACCAAAAGAAGAGTTATCATCAACGTCAACAACAGCAGTATCAGCAGAATAGGCAGAATGATGATTAATTGAGCAGCAACATTGAGGAAACATTGAAGAAAATCATGGAGACCCAGACTCAGTTAGCAGAAAATCAGGCGAGGATGGCAGTAGACTTAAAGAATCAGCAAGTGGCCACCCGCAATCTTGAAAAAAAAATGGGTCAGATAGCAGCTTCTTAAAACATTAGATCACAGGGGGGATTACCAAGTGACACAGATCCTAACCCCCGGCCCTAAGTAGTCTTGGACCCCAATTTCAAGCAATCAACTTAGTAATCAGTCTTGGACTATCCAGTGGGAGTAGGACTTAGCACCAAGAGGACCGGGGTTACAGCGCACCCAGGTTCCAAGAAATACGTTGCCACCGTATTGGCCTGATGGCCGTTGACTCTTGTGATCACCCTGTTTATTCTTTTATACCCTGGCAAGGTATATTGGGTCCTACCGATGGGGTGTATACATTGGACTCCACGTCTAGCTCACGTGGTTGTATGTTCGTTATAGACTCTCCCACTAGTCAGTTCAGTTCAATTTTAGATCAGTTCAGTCAATATCTCAGAAATAGGGCATGTCCTTGACCATCAGACAGGGTCTTTTAAACCAACTCAGTTATTTCAGTTATTCAAGTTTAGTAGCTTTAGTTGGTCATTGCATGTCTTTTCAGTTCAACACTTTTATTCCATTGTGTTATGTTTTGTCCCACTTACTCAGTACATAAAAATTACTTATGCATACTTTTATGTTGTATCCTTTTATGAAACAGCTATTGGATCTCAGTCTCAGCCTCGCTAGTCGATCGCTCTTTAAAGACTTCAGCTGTTCTAGTTGGTGAGTCCTCATTCTTCGAGGACGGAGATTATTTAATTCAGTTACATTTTCTTTCACTTTATTTAGATTTGGAGTTAGATGGGGGCTTGTCCTAGAAACTCATCAGTTATAGTGGCTTTCAGACACAAATTTGTTTTTTTAGACTTGTAGTTTTGTTCAAATATTTTCAATTATTATGAACCAGCTTCATTATCTCAAATGTTTATATTTTGGCTTTAAACATCCACTGTATATGTTTATATGTTACTCAGAATGCCAGTGTATGATAGATCAGGGGTTGAATTGGGGTTACCTATGACTCCAAGTACCATGTCCCCTCCAGGGTGTAAACTTAGGGTGTCACAGTTCCCGAAGGACAAAGAAGGGTTGACCAAGACTTACACAACAAGTCAGTGGAGCTAACCACGACTCGTTGTATCAGTCATTCTGAGTCATTTTTTTCTAGTTTCTTCTGGATTTTTCTTGCAAGGTCTGAGTTTGTGTCACGCCCCATAACTGGGGGGAGGGCGCGATTGGCTCCCCATAACTGACTGAATGGGAAGGCGACTATATTACATCTGTAACTGTAACACTTAGGCTCTCCAGGCCACCCGTCATAATCATTTGGAGCACAAACTGGACCCATAATGTCTCAACAATACAGGGTAAACAACTAAAATGCAAACAAGGCTATGAGTATGCTGAACTAAACAACAAAAAGCCAACAAGGCCACAAACTGAATACCATTGTACACACTAAGTCCACAAAGCCACTAAAGAGTAAACTGACAGATGGTCGGAACAGGGCTCCGAGCTACCCATAACTGCATCTCAAAACTCTAGCTGAAAAAAAACCAGTCTTAGCTCCAGAAAGAAAGGAGCATAAAAACACATCCACTAATCTTACGAACTACTACTGCAACTGGCAATCCCGACCTCTACATGCACCTGCGGCACGAAAGCAGGTCCCTAGGCGAAGGGACGTCAGTACGAATGTAATGTACTGGTATGTAAGGAAGAAAACAACAAACATGTAAGATAGCAATGATAACTAAGCTAGAAATAAGGAATAACAACAACTTGGAATCCTGGAAACTGAAACCTGCCAATAAGTCAATACTGAAGTGCAAATGCAACCAAGTAATGCACAAGAAAAACTATAACTGTAATGCCAACAACCAACCAACCATAAATCCAAATATAAAATTCGTCCAACCAGTGTACCATACCAAGGAAAAATAAAAGTATCTTCAGTTGATGTATCACACCGGGGTAAAATAAAAATATCTCCAGCCGATGTACCACACCGGGGTAAAATAAAAATATCTCCAGCCGATGTACCACACCTGGGTAAAATAAAAATATCTCCAGCCGATGTACCACACCGAGGTAACATAAAAAGATCTCCAGATGATGTACAACATCGGTGTAAAATAAAAATATCTCCAGCTGATGTACCACATCGGGGTAAGATATAAATATCTCCAGTCGATGTACCACACCGAGATAAAAAAAAATAATTCTCAATCATAATCATAAATAGGGTCGATATGGCTTATATTGAGTCTTTTTAACACGTATGGCATATAAATGGCAAATGTTAAATCTGTGGTCGAAATAGGCCTCTTTCGTAACCCATAAATGCAAGTGAGCACCCATATCATGTAAAGCTAGAAAATATGTCTATTTTTCACGTAAAGTTGTCATATTATACATAAACATATCGACTTAGTTACTTGAAGGACCTTCAAGATGTTTAGACAACATAAGAACTTTTGTAGGCTTACAAACAATGTCCTACAAATAATCCTACCAATTGAACATATTACTTGGATAGAAACACATAGAGCTCATTTCTACACAATTCTTTAACGTTTGGGAACTACAAATATATACTGCCTACCAGGTGGTTCCTTTACCTGTATCGACAACTATATATTGGAATTTCGTTACAAAATTTATCTTGTAGATAAGCACATATAGTTCTTAATTCATTTGACTTATTTGCAGGAAAACATGGCTATTATAACTAGGAACTTGGAGTTATTTGTCATATATATAGAGTTGAGAACTGAACTACAGACATACAACGTATGAGACTTCTATATAATGTATAAATCGTATTTAGTTAACTAGGTGACCTCCAGGAGACTTCCTGGTATTCAAAGTTCTGAGCTTAACTAATCATTATCATAACCTGCACTTATACTTACTTAGACATTAGGAACATTGGTACATAGGAGAATCCCTCCTCTGAATTTAGGAAATTCAACTGATAACTCAACAAGAGCTAAACATTAAGATACATGACTTGAATATAACTGAAAGAATTCAACTGTATGTTATAACATGAAAATCATATACATTAAGACTTCTTACTGGAAAGACATATAAAGAATTGAGTTTTTAGACTCGTATACAACATCAGATACTTGACCGAGACATTAGCATAATTCTCGAAATATGATCTCTCAAAAACTTCTTAGATCAGGCAGCACATTTCAACATAAATTAGGGACGTAAAGACATAACTTAAGGATCTGAGACTTGGATCTCTATAATTTCGGAACTCGTGAGTAACTCTCTAAGTGATTCCTCATAGGCAAATAAAGATATATAGCCTTAATTTGAGTGATGCTGGATTGACTTACATAACTTTGCAATTATCTGCGGATCTTAAGAAAGCTTACATAATCATAAGTGACTTAGAAGATCCTAGGATTACCCTTTTCAGACATGGTAGAAAACTTCAACACTTAAAATAGATAACTTAACATAATCCTTTAGGGGTATAGCAGAGAGCTTCTCAACTTAAGTTACTATTTTGCAGACGTTCAACTCTAATTATTTCGTAGAAGGTTAACACTTAAGTGGTTATTCATCAACGTAATACATATTGAACATAAAAAAACTTAATTTATAACTGTTTTGCTAAACGTCTTTAGAACAAGGTTAATCTTCCAAGCTGTTGCCTACCTCGTTCACCATCGTAACCCGTATCATCTAATTTAGCAATATTTAGCTCCACTTTCCTTATTCATATTAATTTCTTTGCCAAAATTTATTAACTCTACACTCAAGTTTTTACCCTCGTGTTCACTATTTCATCAATTCTTATATGCACGCTTTCCCCGTTAATATGTATCGATTTAGTCTATTCGCTACGTGCCGCTTGCTTAGCTTTAAAGAGGAAAAATATAAAAATCTACTTTTTACCTTTAGCACTTTAAAACATAAACATATAGGAGGGATTAACAGTATTATTAAAATGACATTTCAATAAGCTCGTTTACCCTCAATCGGCTTAGCGTCATCTTCTTAGCTTAAATTCAATTATGTGTCGTCGTCTTAGCATTTTTTACCTATTTCACTAAGTGACCAGATCTTAACATATATTCAACATCACATATACAGTATACTGAAAAGGACAAGCTCACGGTGCCCGCGTTAAGGGGACTTCAGACTCGATTTAGAACTACGACAACAATCGTATAAAAATTACGCCTTTCGCTTCACGTTTGTTCGCTTCAACCATTCATAACGATTCAAGCTTTATGCCAAGTAGTTCCAACCCTTTGGAAAGGATCATACATGCCTCAATATGATTTTAAAAATATAGGAATATTGATCCTTTCAATAACTTTGTTTCGTGCTTGAAAAACAAGGAAAGGGACGCCTTTACATACCTTGGCACGTCGACTCTAATTTCGCCGAAAATATTCCTTTCAAGCTTACTCCTTAAGGCTCCTTCCAAGTCCAATTTACAAACCCAAAAATCAGCAACTTCACTTCACCAAAGTTCTGGAAAGATTGGGCAGCAACATGCCACAAAAACGCACAAAGAAACAACAACACAATACTATAAAATTCTCCAAGTTATAACCTCATAAACTTAAAGAAATCAAAAAGGGAATTACTTACCCTTTTTTGGAGATGTTATCAGCTAAAGTAAGAGTAAACTCCTACTGTTTCCTTTGCCTAGAATCATCTCAAAACGCAGCAATACCCCAATCAACCACAAGACAACAACAAGTCATGACTTCAGGTCCCCTTTTCAAAGCCCAAAAGAGACAAGAGTGAAGTTTATTACCTGGGATATCTTTTAACCATGAGATAGGTCTTTGAATTCTTTGAATTCTGAAAAAAAATCAACTAAAACGGACTAAAAATGAGCTTTCTAGCTCAATTTTACTTCATATAGGAGGGCTGGCAAGGGTTTGGGTGGTGCCCGCGTGCGGCGCCCGTGCGACATGCCCTCGCGCGCGTGCGCGCCCCTGCTGCCTGCCTATCTCGGCGCCCGCGCGCCTGGGCGCTTTCCCAGCCGACAATGTTGTCTTCAAACAAGCATAACGTTTTACTCCGAACTTCGATTGATGAGAGGTTTTTTTCACTGTAAACTAGACTCAAATACCTTTCATTTGAAATGTTATGGGACTTCTGGATAGTTATATGTTTGGAGATATGACCATTTAAAGTTGACCCTTATTTACAAACTTCACATAATCTTCGCTTTTCCCTTTGCACATGTTTCCCTCCTCACCTATGGAAAACATATGACACAGAATTCCCTTAATATGACATATAACCATCAAATGTTCATCAAAAAAAAAAATTTTGGGTGTAACATCCTCCCCCCCCCCTTAAAATCATTCGTCCTCGAAATAGGGGTTATACCTCGGTGGCCGTAACTTTATCCATAAAATCTTTAACTTTCCCTTGCCTTGTGTCATAAACATACATTCTATTTTTCGTAAGAACATCCTCTTTCTATTGCTACTTCTTATCAAACCGTACTTAGTCAACTCCATCTATTTGTCTGACGTATGATAGACATGCTTTAGTACCATAAAATCGGTAACTTATCTAACCCTAAGTAAATTAATAAACTACCATGGGAGTTATGATTTACTCCAATACCGCCTTTCCATTCATACCATTAGGAAATATCATAAAAAAAATGAAAATCACAACTTAACCACTTAACATATATAATCAGTGTCAAACCTGAAGTTTCTACTTTACCTTTGCTTTTACCACAACCTGTTACTGCCTATCTTGGAAACGGGGGCTAAAAGAAATTGTATTCTAATCTAGGGATAAAGTAGAGACTGAATCTTAAGGAGAAACTGAATGTCTGGCTTGTCGGGGTCTCCAAGCACTACGAGGGTCCTTAAATAGTCTTATCGACCTTGTTTCCTTACTCTGTTCCACTACCTTGTCATTACTTGGGAGACAGTCAATAAGATCGTCCGTCTTTTTAGCAAATACTATCATCCAAGCACTAGATAATTTTGTCAGGGTAGACATTCCCAAATACTTTCGGACCAAATGGGGTCCCAAACCAAATACAATCGATATACTCTATCCCTCATATTCCGCACCCTATCTAAAACCTATTGGGCCAAAGGATTAAACTCGAGACTATATTCATGAATACTCATGCTGCCCTGCTCTCGGTATAAAACCTTATTAGCTCGAACCCGTCGAAGTTCCCGGGGTAAGTACTGATTCGTGAAGGCTAAAGGATTTAGACTCAAAACCTATAGGCACTAGAGCTCTCAAAAGTTCCCTTGGACCCTACCATTAATTTTACCTATTTATTTTGAAACGTCACTGTTCGGGCTAATATTTGAAATGCTTTCTGAAAATCTCATCCCTTTGATATATCTAAAGGTACAACAGGTGCTGAAGGATCAACAACTCTATATTCTCTTAGCTCTATCGAATCTGAAACAATAGGAGGGGCTGAATCCCTTCCCATAATAATTCCGACAGGAACTTGGAGGAACTATGGTACAAGGAATGGGAAACTCGCTTCGAGCCTCTAATCTATTTCTCGGATCGACAGGAGTGCAACTAGGACCTTTTCAAGCATCAATGTCAATAAATCTCATAGCCATCTTTCTAACTCCAGTTGAATTCTAAAACATAAGCACGATTTAGATTTCAAATAGACCTTACATCATTGCTCTATAGCACGATCTATTAATGAATAAAGTGAAACAACCCCTAAATGCCCTGTAGCCTCCTGATTATAAGTATGGTGCACAACATACCTATAAGTAAGACTCTAGTAGACACGGCTTGTGGACTCCCTAGCACACGACTCTGCTCTGATACCAAGTCTGTCACACCCCATAACTGGGGGCAGGGCGCGACTGGCTCCCCATACCTGACTGACTGGGAAGCCGACTATATGACATCTGTAACTGTAACACTTAGGCCGTCCAGGCAACCTATCACAATCAACTGGAGCACAAACTGGACCCATAATGTCTCAACAATATAGGGTAAACAACTGAAATGCAAACAAGGATATGAGTATGCTAAACTAAACAACAAAAAGCCGACAAGGCCACAAACTGAATACCATTATACACACTAAGTCCACAAAGCCACTAAAGAGTAAACTGACTGATGGTCAGAACAGGGCTACGACCTACCCATAACTGCATCTCAAAACTCTAGCTAAAACAAAACCAGTCTTAGCTCCAGAAAGAAAGGAGCATAACAACACATCCACTAATCTTACGAACTGCTACTACAACTGGCAATCCCGACCTCTACCAGCACCTGCGGCATGAAAGCAGGTCCCAGGAGAAGGGACGTCAGTACGAATGAAATGTACTGGTGTGTAAGGTAGAAAACTGCGAACACGTAAGATAGCAATGATAACTGAGCAAGAAATAAGGAATAACAACAACTTCGAATCCTGAAAATTGAAACCTAGCAATAAGTCAATACTGAAGTGCAAATGCAACCAAGTAATGCACAAGAAAAACTATAACTGTAATGCCAACAACCAACCAACCATAAATCCATATATAAAATACGTCCAGCCGGTGTACCATACCAAGGAAAAATAAAAGTATCTTCGGCTGATGTATCACACCGGGGTAAAATAAAAATATCTCCAGCCGATGTACCACACTGAGCTAAAATAAAAATATCTCCAGCCGACGTACCACACCGGAGTAACATAAAAATATCTCCAGCTGATTTACCACATCGGAGTAAAATAAAAATATCTCCAGCCGATATACCACAATGGGGTAAAATATAAATATCTGCAGCCGATGTACTACACCGGGGTTAAATAAAAACAATTCTCAATCATAATCATAAATAGGGTCGATATGGCTTATATTGAGTCGATTTAACATGTATGGCATATAAATGAAAAATGTTAAATCTGTGGCTGGAATAGGCCTCTTTCGTAACCTATAAATGCAAGTGAGCACCCATATCATGTAAATCTAGAAAATATGTATATATATCACGTAAAGTTTTCAAATTATACATGAACATATTGACTTAGTTACTTGAATGACCTTCAAGATGTTGAGACAACATAAGAACTTTTGTAGGCTTACAAACAATGTCCTACAAATAATCCTACCAATTGAACACATTACTTGGATAGAAACACATAGATCTCATTTCTACACAATTCTTTAACATTTGGGAACTGCAAATATATACTGCCTACCAGTGGTTCCTTTACCTATATCGACAACTATACATTGGAATTTCATTGCCAAATTTATCTTGTAGATAATCGCATATAGTTCTTAATTCATTTGACTTATTTGCAGGAAAACATGGCAATTATAACTAGGAACTTGGAGTTATTTGTCATATATATAGAACTGAGAACTAAACTACATACATACAACGTATGAGACTTCTATATAATGTATAACTCATATTTAGTTAACCGGGTGACCTCCAGGAGGCTTCCTGATATTCAAAGTTCTGAGCTTAACTGATCATTATCATAGCCTGCAGTTGTACTTACTTAGACATTAGGAACATTGGTACATGGGAACATTGGTACATGGGAGAATAGCCTTCACTAAGTGACCAGATCTTAACATATATTCAACATCACATATACAGTATACTGAAAAGGACCAGCTCATGGTGCCCGCGTTAAGGGGACTTTAGACTCGATTTAGAACTACGGCAACAATCGTATAAAAATTACGCCTTTCTCTTCACGTTTGTTCGCTTCAACCCTTCTTAACGATTCAAGCTTTATGCCAAGTAGTTCCAACCCTTTGGAAAGGATCATACATGCCTCAATATGATTTTAAAAACATAGGAATATTGATCCTTTCAATAACTTAGTTTTGTGCTTGAAAAACAAGGAAAGGGACGCCTCTACATACCTTGGCACGTTGACTCTAATTTTACCGAAAATCTTCCTTTCAAGCTTACCCCTTAAGGCTCCTTCCAAGTCCAATTTACAAACCTAAAAAGAAGAAACTTCACTATAGCATTGTTCTGGAAAAATTGGGCAGCAACATGCCACAAAAACGCACAAAGAAACAACAACACAATACTACAACATTCTCCAAGTGATAACCTCATAAACTTAAAGAAATCAAAAAGGGAATTACTTACCCTTTCTAGGAGATGTTATCAGCTAAAGTAGGAATAAACTCCTACTGTTTCCTCTTCCTAGAATCATCTAAAAATACAGCAATACCACAATCAACCACAAGACAACAACAAGTCATGACTTCCTTCCAAGGTTCTCTTTTCAAATCCCAAAAGAGACAAAAGTGAAGTTTCTTACTTGGGATATATTTTCACCATGTGATAGGGCTTTGAATTCTCTGAATTTTGAAAAAAACATCAACTAAAACGGAGTAAAAATGAGCTTTCTAGCTCAATTTTACTTCATATAGGCGGGATGGTAAGGGTTTGGGCGGCGCCCGTGCGACATGCCCTCGCGCGCGCGCGCCTGGGCGCTTTCCCAGCCGACAGTGTTGTCTTCAAACGAGAATAACCTTTTACTCCGAACTCCGATTGACGAACGATTTTTTTCACTATAAGCTAACTCAAATACCTTTTATTTGACATGTTATGGGACTTCTGGATAATTATATGGTTGGAGATATGACCATTTAAAGTTGATCCTTATTTACAAACTTCACATACTCTTCGCTTTTCCTTTTGCACATGTTTCCCTCTGCACATGTTTCCCTCCTCACCTATGGAGAATATATGACTCATAATTCCCTTAATATGACAAATAACCATCAAATATTCATCAAAAAAAATTTTGGGGTGTAATAGTTTGGTCCAGAAAATTTTCGGGGTATTACACGTTCCAACAGATAGGGTGGCTTTCTTAGCCATAGTTCTTTCTCGCGAGGCTTACTTTATGTTGAATCTGGAAAAATAAAAGTAGTAGAGTGTCATAGTGCATAGGCTCAATTATGGATTGCTTTGACGACTTTCTTAAGGGTGCCAGCCTACTTTGTTGAGTCATCTTAGGATGAATAGATTGTTTTTTACTTAGGGCCCCAACCTACTCATGAATTGTATTAACAAAATGAACTACACCTTATGGATATTAGCTCCGGAGTAATGGTGCCTACTGCACTGCTAATCTGGTTGAAAACTAGGAAGGTCCTGATCCGCGTTTATCCGCAACAACAGGCAAGTAATGCAGCGCCCCAAGAACGACATCAGTACAATATGTACTGAATATGTAAGGCAGTAACTATAAATAACGGAACGAACTAAAATGAAACTGAAAGTAACTGAAAAGAAGGGATAGAGATACCACCTGAATAGCTGAAATCCTACTATCTAATCTATTAGTAACTAATGCAAACAAGAACCTTACCTAGCCCCAATAAGTCGGAAGGTACAACTAGCACAGAATAACCCATCTTGGGCCCCCCATAAGCCCTGGTGAGTACACTTCAATCTATATACCCCTAAAAAGGTCATACTAAGTCAAATAGCAACTATAGTCGTCCTACCAGTCCCTTGGATCTGCAACTGAGCCCGCTCGACCCCTGAACTATGGCCGTGTCTAAGTCTGGTGGACTCCTGATATCTAATATCTGCACCCCTAGCACCAGGCTCGACAGGGGGTGTAATGTAGTGCCAATCGGCATAAAAGTAGTCCAGCCATGGAATGGACTGTATGAGGACCTTGGACCCGATCTTCATCCCTTGCGGACGACATACCGCTCCTTGGAGCGATGTCATCTCTCCCCTGTCGGCGAAGACACAACTATTAACCTTGGGGTTGGTTAAGGAGGGCTACACAGGCAAAGTCAATTCCCAACTAGACATGGAATACTAGTCTCAGTTAATAACAACTGCTAATCAGAATAGATATACTACTGGCGTTCTTACTGGAATTGAAACTGAATTATATACTGAAGGAACTAACTTTCCGAATACATTTGCTTTGACATGGCTGGATTGCCAATTTCTCATTAACTGGCGAGTTTCAAACCGTATTCATTAGCTGTTTCCAATTGTAATCGTAATGCTGGGAGAATAAATCTAGTTTCACTACTAAATTCGGCAAAAATGATAACTTTTATATAAATATTAACTATACTTCAACTTAATGAGACCCGGTCGAAAACGTATAATTTCTTGAGAGTTCACAAGAGAGAAATACTTATTTGGAGTCTGTGATCGTATAGAAATTAGTTTGGGGAAATTGTAACAACTTTGGCTTGTTGGGGTTACAATTTGTCAAGCGAATTTCACGAAAATAACTCCGTAGTAATTCTCTTTATGGGCTTAAACTTTGATACCCGAAGTTAATTTGAATTTGAAAGGCGTTTCGTAGCGTAAACGGATGCAAATTTGCTAATTTCTTCGTGTTTCCTCTTCTCTGGTCGTGAGTATCCTCGGAAATGTTACAGTTTGATTTTAGACGGTTACGACGCTTCCAGATAAGCAACTCTAACTAGTCTAGAACCCATTTTCAGAATTTGGTCCGATAAGACTCTCAGGGTACTTCTAATTATATGTTCTTGACTAGTCTTGGACCCTAGTTTCAAGCTATCAGCCTAGTAGTTCAGTTTAGGTTTTACGGTGTTAGCACCGAGCAAGCTATGGTTCCAGTGCACCCAAGTTCCTAGAACTACGTTACTAGTGTAGGTTACAGTACTACTTGGCCTGATTGGCCCCAGACTTTAGTGATCACCCAATTCATGTCTTTATACCCTGGCAAGGTATATTGGGTCTAACCGGTGGGGTGTATACATCGGACTTCACGTCTAGCTCATGTGGTTATATGTCGGTTATAGACTCTTGTCACGCTCCAGTGCACGCGGTCGTACAAGTAATACAGTGGCCCTTTCTAAGAGCTGGATGTCGAACCCACAGGAACTGGACTAATTTAGCGAATATCAAGTTCATGTGTTAAAATTTACTTCACAAGTGTTGATTATAGAAGTTTTTGGGAAATTATAATTATGTCTAGGGGTGATCAAAAAATACTTGAGAAACAATATAAGAAGCAACTAGAGTTAAGGCCTAATAATCATGCAATGCTACAATTCTCAATGGTTCGAGTATGAAAACTTCAGTTGTTGTCTCACATAATTAAAATGCCATGTTCATCGTCTTTAGAGCCTCTAAACACGACAAACTAGTCTCACACCTACATCATTGATGGGGGATGTGATGTCCTAATTGATGAGCAATTTAATTACATGGGCGTGGTTTACGGAGTTTGCACCCTTGATTATGGACTTTCGTACCTCTAATAATTTAACCGAACTTAGCTTCACAACTACTTCTACGAGTGGTGATGTGATAATTCTAAGGAGGTGACTAGCTCATCCAGTTTTAGTAACTAAGAAAGGCGAATTAGGTATAATTTCTATACTAATCGCGAATCCTTTCATAAAGGTAAGAACTTGCTCCCTACATTCTCATATTCTGGCCTAGGGTTACTCTTTCAAGCTTTTACCTAAGCTTAACTCATGTGTTTTCATGGTGATCAAGCATAAAAACATCAATGATAAAGAATGTATGACAAACAACAACTAAAACTCAAACCAATAAAGAATTCATGCATTTACAATCATCTTACATAGCCTCAACCCTAGAGGAAGGATTTTAGTTACTCATGTTCGTAAAAATACTCAAAAACATGTTTAAAGTAGAATACTTACAAGAATAATTAAAAGAGAAGGAAAAACAATGAACCCTAAGTAGAGTTCTTCACTTCTCCCTTTTCTCCTTTATGGTTTCCCAAATATATTTCTTGATAATTGATTTTAGGAGCTAAGTTTTAAATTTATACTAAGTGGAATTTTGCAAAATTTATCCGTGCATGAAACTACTCCTCGGCACGTAGCCCATCGCCCCAATTTACCTCCGTGCCATGGAGAAAATGAAGATGCTTAATGGAATTATCAGTAGTGGCATGTCCTTGGTGCAGGCTATGCGTGACACACGGTGTGGCACGCTGCTTCTCGTGTGCGATGGCCTGTGTGTCATGAGAGCTAGCGCGCAACAGGGCCTGGCGTGGCACAGCGCCAACACGCAGGCATATTGGACTTCCCCTCCTCGCGAAGCATGGCATGGCGTGGCATGGTCCTCAGCGTGCAACATGTGCTGTGTGGCACGCTGGGTTGTGCGGTAGCGTAGTTTTTCAAGCCATCTTGTGCAATTATCATGCCAACTCAATCCAAAGCTCTTCCTTGCTCGTGCATCTTCATATTTAGCCCATCTTTAATATTTTTTTCCTACAAAACAAAGAGTTAATCACATTGGTTAGTTTATGCACGTAACTAATATAAATCACATAAGAATATAATTAATTTAATTGACAAACATGACTTAATTAAGTTATAAAATAGTGCTTGGGCACGTAATTATTCCCAAGATCAACTCTCCCACTAGTCAGATCAGTTCAGTCTCAGTTATTGACAGTTTAGTTTAGTGTGGTATCTCATACTCAGTATTTCAAACTTAGGGCATGTTTTTGACAATCGGAAAGGGTCATTTGACCATTTCAATTTACTTCAGTAGTTTAGTTCAGCTTACCTGTAGGTCATTGCATGTCATTTCAATTCAGACTTTATATTCAGATATGTTTTCTCCTGTTCAGTCTGTTTGTTATGTGGGTATATAACTCACACGCAAGTGCACGTGGTCGAACAAGTAGTAAAGTGGCTTTAGTAAGCCAAGTATCGATCCCACAGGGACTGGGATGAAGTGCAATTTGCTCAAGTGTACTATATTTTAATTCTACAAATACAGACAACAGTGCAACCAAGAGTTCAATATTTTGTTTTATAATTATTATGCTAAATATAAAACAACTATCTACTGTGAGTCTGAACTATGAATGAAAGCATGCTGAGGTTAAACGAACATGTAATGAAATTAATTATCGACATAATTTGGTTAGTCTTTTCCTCCGGTTGCTAGTCAAGAACTATTGCCAAGAGATTAAAACTCTCGTATTTAACCCCACTTAAGAATCATGAACCATCCACCTACATTTCTGTGATTAAATGCAATTCATGTTCTAGCCATACAAACCCGGTTCCTAAATTGACTAATACGACTTTCAGGTATATTTCTATCCTGAAAGTAAATCAATTCCCAATTTTCCCAAACCAAGTAAAGATCATATCCTATTAATTCACAACTTTCTAATCATTTCCTTGTATCTGAGAAGAACTTCCAGATTAATAGGAAGGAAGCTTAATCGGAATGAATAATAATTTTTCGTCTATGATCGATCGATATAAACATCAACAGCTCCGAATTGGATCAGTTTTCTTGCTCTCCCGAGTGAAACCGGACTTTTTAGATACACATTAACGTAGGCGACACATTAATGCAGTAAGAACAAGAATTAATAGAACAACATGGAAGAAAAGCTGAAAAACCACTATGATCAACAATCCATTTCACTACGATTATTCATAACCTCAGCAAGAAGAGGATTTAGCCACTCATTTGTGGATTAAACATCGTTAAATGAGTGTTAAACATACAAGAAATTGAATTAAAGAAGAAGGAAAGAGAGAAAAACCCTGATATTTTCATCCCCTCAACTGCCTGTAACCCACGTTCTTGCTCCACCAAGTCAGAATATCTCAAATAAAACCTAAGTATGCTATTTATAGTAGTGGGACTTTTTCCCGAAATAACAAGCAACGTGTCACGGAGTGCATCGCGGAGCACTGCCTCCGTGACACGCCACTGACGCGAAAGCTCTCTGGAAATCACCCGAAATTGGCCTCGGCAGCACCCTGCCGCGTTGGCAGCGTGTCACGCTGCTTGGGCAGCGCGTTGACACCTCATTGTCGCATAGCCAACCTGCCATGGCACGTTGCCAACGTGCAGATGGGCTGTTGTGATCAGTCTGCCTGCCGTGGCACGTTGCCGACACGCAGGTGGGCTGTTTTGTGCCTCCTCTTTCCCGACGTTCGCGGGTTAATTCCGTTTCCAAGCCTCTACTTCACCAACTCATGGATTAGTTACTCAAAAGTCATCAAAACCTACAAAACAAAGGCTAATCATGTTGGTTAGCACTTATCCTCACATTCATATAAAATTACATGAAAATGTATACAATTACTTAGATAAACAAGACTAATTTAAGTCACAAAGCGTATCTCGGGCATGCTATTTTTGCCCGTGATCACAACCCCACACTTAAAGCCTTGTTCGTCCTCGAACAACCTTTTACATATCATGCATATGGAGACTCCTGCATAACTAATTTAGCAAGATATTTCAAGTTACGGCTATAGTGATTACATAAGATAACAAGCTACAAATAGAGCATGCACGGTGTGATCATTGAAATGAAGCACAACTATGTTAAGACTTCTTAACCTCAAGAATCGACTCTCACTCTTAGCAAACTCATGCAACTCAACTGATCAAGAAATCCAACATGAATTATATCCTTCATTAAACATGTGCCCTCATGGAAAGAGAGTTACCCAACTTCACATGCAAAAACAATTTTTAAAACACAACATGTGTGGGTACATGAATAGAATTACGCTCACTCTCACAAAGAATTCACATGCATCATGTACTGTCCCATAAGCTTGCCCTTAGTGTTTTATTCCACTAATTTAAGGATGTTTGAACGTAAGATCAAGTAGGACTTAACGGGTTGTAATGTCAGCTAAGGGACGGGTAGGTACTATTCTGGCCAGTAATAGTGACTATCTTCTCCCAAGTGCTTTTTTTTTTTACTTAAGCGCTTAGAAGTTTTGGATCAAATTCAAGGCTAATGAAAGAAAAAGGATTAAGCTTATGTTGTAGCTTTCAAAGAATAGGCTCAAGGCTCAATGGGGCTAACTAGGATTAAATATTCAAGGTAGGTAAAATGAGGGATAAAAATTGGTTCATTCAAAGGATTGCCTAAATCATCTCCTACAATTCACATCCTTCATTTCATTTTATAAACACACCAGGCAAGTTCTAGACAATCCACAATAGCACATAATACTCAAAAACCTTACACTCATGGCACATGCTCAAATCAAGACACATTCAGCAGACTCTTACTCAGATAATCACAAGAATGCAGAATTAAGCTTCAATCATATTGAGTCAAATTCAAGAACCTAAGTGTCTCACACAAAGTTATACACTTGCATGCTTCAAAACTGAACATACTTGCATCTTACAATCATGTATAACACATAACAAGAACATCAAGCACCAATTAGTTATGGTTTCAAAAACCCAAAACCTATCGACTAATTTTCCTCAAGACGGTCATCATCCACCCATCGTTGGAAACAGTCCCTAACTATGACTAAAACATTATGTACAAACAAAGGAAAGAAAAAGAAAAATTTTATTCTTCGGTTCAAATACCCCCCGTCGGAAAAGAACCGAAAAGAAAAACCAACGGGTGATGAATTCATGCTTGACTCCCAACAATTTTCAATTTTCTCACAAATTGCACACAAACATTACATCCACCAAACACTCGTTAAGCACAAAAATTTTGAAATTTTCTATAAATTTCCCTCACCCCACACTTAAATCATGCTATGTCCTCATAGCATCAAAGTAACAATTAAAGGATGAGAAATACTCCCTGAGCCTCTATGCCAAGCTAAAAGCATGCTTTCCTTTCAAATTTTTCAGAGGTGGGTGTTCGACCCCACACTTCTTCTCTTCCATGCTTGTTAGCTTCCTTCTCCATGGGTACTCAGACTTCCCCTCTATCTGTGCTTAACTTTCCACCAAAACAAAACAAGATGAAAAATAAATAAAATCAACTTAAATGCAAGAAATTAAAATGGTACCCGTGGTACCCTTGGGTTTCCTCCCAAGCAGCGCCTAATTTTTACATCGCGGCACGACGTATCAAGTTTTCCCGCTTTTTCCTCCACCTTGAGGATATGAATCTCACCCCTAATTTCTTCTCTAATTTCCTCTTATGCTCCAGGGGTGGTGGTGAAAAATTGTAAGGGCCAAGCAGTAGATGTTGCCTTTTGAACTTATTGGCCCTTAAGTAAGCGAAGTCATTTTGTCTCTCCAAGTTAGCAAATTTCAAAATATACGGTGCTTGGTCCTCCTCTAGACATTTCTCTATAAACTTGGAAGACTCTATTTCTATGTTTTCAACCAAACTTAATGTCGAAAAATGCTTCGAGTGTGGTCCCATAAACCTCAACTCTGAAAATGCATTGTGCTTGACCTCCTTACTTGTATACACCTTCTCAGCATCGACATCTATCTCTCCATTAATGTCAACTGGGGGATACTCTATCTCTTCTTCCATGAATGAATTTTCCATAAGTGTGAGCCCATCACAGGGACACTCAAGAGATTCTAATTGTTGGGTTTCATCCAAAAATTCACCCTTGTCTTCCTTTTGTAGTTCCTCTTGAATATCGGCTAAAACCGTTACCTGCAATTTATCACAAGCTTCAGCCTCAGCAATCATCTCCATGAATTTGATGCTCATCCTTTCTAGAGTCTCTGCATTCTCTTCTTGCTGAATTCTCAATACTGTCATTGCCTCCTTCATTGCTTCTGATTGCTCCAGGAGTTGTTTCAGCATGTCTTCTATTTGAGCTTGGCGTCCCAAGTCCTCATTTTCAGCATGCCTATATTCAGCAAAAACAACAGAAGGATCATAGTAGGGGCTTGGGGGAGGGGAATATGCATTCAGACAGCCATCCAAATGGCCATCTTGACCACCACATATATTGCACGTGTTATAGTGTTGCCACAAGTGGGGTCCTCCGCAATTCAGACAAGATTCGCCAAAATATGAGTATCCACCATTTAAACCATTTGTATTCCACGATGTCATGTCAATAAGGGTATCCGAAAAAGAAGAAAATTAAAATAAAATAAAAATATTAAAAAAAAGAATTAAAACAAACACTAAGACCAAGTTGTCAGCACTTAGAAAAAAATATAGTAAATTTACACTTACGAAAATTTCACCAATTGCCAGTCCCTGGCAACGGCGCCAAAAACTTGTTCGGTCTGTTTGTTATATGGGTATATAACTCACACGCAAGTGCACGTGGTCGAACAAGTAGTAAAGTGGCTTTAGTAAGCCAAGTATCGATCCCACAGGGACTGGGATGAAGTGCAATTTGCTCAAGTGTACTATATTTTAATTCTACAAATACAGACAACAGTGCAACCAAGAGTTCAATATTTTGTTTTATAATTATTATGCTAAATCTAAAACAACTATCTACTGTGAGTCTGATCTATGAATGAAAGCATGCTGAGGTTAAACGAACATGTAATGAAATTAATTATCGACATCATTTGATTAGTCTTTTCCTCCGGTTGCTAGTCAAGAACTATTGCAAAGAGATTAAAACTCTCGTATTTAACCCCACTTAAGAATCATGAACCATCCACCTACATTTCTGTGATTAAATGCAATTTATGTTCTTCTAGCCATACAAACCCGTTTCCTAAATTGACTAATATGACTTTCAGGTATATTTCTATCCTGAAAGTAAATCAATTCCCAATTTTCCCAAACCAAGTAAAGATCATATCCTATTAATTCACAACTTCCCAATTTCTTGCTCTCTCGAGTGAAACCGGACTTTTTAGATATACATTAACGTAGGCCACACATTAATGCAGTAAGAACAAGAATTAATAGAACAACATGAAAGAAAAGATGAAAAACCACTATGATCAACAAATCATTTCACTACAATTATTCATAACCTCAGCAAGAAGAGGATTTAACCACTCATTTGTGGATTAAACATCGTTAAATGAGTGTTAAACATACAAGCAATTGAATTAAAGAAGAAGGAAAGAGAGAAAAACCCTGATATTTTTGTCCCCTCAACTGCCTGTAACCCACGTTCTTGCTCCACCAAGTCAGAATATCTCAAATAAAACCTAAGTGTGCTATTTATAGTAGTGGGACTTTTTCCCGGAATAACAAGCAACGTGTCACGGAGTGCATCGTGGAGCACTGCCTCCGTGACATGCCACTGACGCAAAAGCTCTCTGAAAATCACCCGAAATTGGCCTCGGCAGCACCCTGCCGCATTGGCAGCCTGTCACGCTGCTTGGGCAGCGCGTTGACACCTCATTGTCACGCAGCCAACCTGCCGTGGCACGTTGCCAACGTGCAGGTGGGCTGTTGTGATTAGCCTGCCTGCTGTGGCACGTTGCCGATACGCAGGTGTGCTATTTTGTGCCTCCTCTTCGCCGACGTTCGCAGGTTAATTCCGTTTCCAAGCCTCTACTTCACCAACTCATGGATTAGTTACTTAAAAGTCATCAAAACCTACAAAACAAAGGCTAATCATGTTGGTTAGCACTTATCCTCACATTAATTGCATGAAAATGTATACAATTACTTAGATAAACAAGACTAATTTAAGTCACAAAGCGTATCTCGAGCATGCTATTTTTGCCCGTGATCATCTCCCACTTACTCAGTAGATTCAAAGTACTAACATATATTTTTATGTTGTATCATTTCATGATACAGCTGCAGGTTCCCGACTCAGCATTGTTAGCCATTGCGATTCAGATCCTCCTCCGCTGCAGCCAAAGTGTGAGTCCTCATCATTTGAGGGCCTTACTTTACTTTATTTCGGTTGAGTTATTATTTTTAGTTAGACTTAGAGTTAGCTGGGGGCTTGTCCCTGCAACTCCTCAGTTAGATGGCTTTTAAACCGGACTTGATTTCAGATTTTCAGATATTATAAATCTAGATATTTAGTTTTTAAATTCTTATAAGTGCTGTTATGTGTTATTTCAAATTTCTGTTGTGCACAATTATTCAGAATACCAATTTACGATAGATCAGGGTTGACTTGGGGTCACTTGTGACTTCAAGTACCGTGTTACGTCCAGGGTGTAGTCTTGGGGCATGAAAAACTTAGTATTAGGGCACTAGGTTTAGAGTATCCTAAGAAAGTCTGAAAGCCGCATCGAGTAGAGTCCTTTTCATAGGTGTGAAGTGCGCCACACTTATGACGAGGAGGTTGCGAGATGTTATTAGGAAAACACTCTTTTCTTCATATTCCTAATATCGTGAAAGTTCAATTCCAGAAATGCCTTTCTAATTCATGCTCTTTTTTGTTTCAGTGAACCATGCCTCCCAGACGCAGTAATGGAAGAAGGGCTGGTAATGCCAACAAACATGCCCCACCAGCCCCCGCAGCTCCCCGAGATGATTAAATATCTACCTCCGAATTTTAGGTGGACATTCAACTGCTGGTGCAATTAGTCACCAACCAAGTGAACCAGCAGGTGGTACCGATGAACACCAACGGGTCTGCAGCTGCTGCGAGTGTGCGGGACTTCACCCGTATGAACCCTCAATCTTTTTAGGGATCAAAAGTAGGGGAGGATCCCCAGAAGTTCGTGGATGAGATCAGGAAAATTACCCGCATTATGGGTGTCAGCTCCTCAAAGAGTGCTGATTTGGCTGCCTATCAGCTCAAAGGGGTAGCTCAGGTCTGGCATGACCAGTGGAAAGAGGAAAGGCCAGTCGAAGCAAGACCAGTGGAGCGGGAGAATTCCACACAGCTTTCTTGGATAGATTTTTACCTCAGGAGTTGAGAGAGGCAAAGATGGCAGAGTTTATACATTTGCGACATGGAAATAGGACCGTGGAGGAGTATGCTCTGGAGTTTACTAGGATGTATAAGTATGCTCCAGAGATGGTAGCCGAGCCAAGGGGTCGCATGCTGAAGTTTGTAAATGGAGTGTCAAAATTGGTCCTCAAGGAGTGCAGAACCGCGATGTCAATTAAAGACATGGACCTCTTCAGCTTGATTGCCTATGCCCAGCAAATTGAGACTAAAAAGTTGAAGGATATGGAGCGAAAGAACTAATGTGCAAGGACTGGCCAGTCGAATTTCAGCCATCAGAGGTCCAGCGGTAGTAGCCGCCCACTGCATCAGTAGCAGCAGAGAGCCCTAGCACCTAGTTCAGCCAGCGCCCCAACTTTTCGGTCCCGCCAGGATCGAAGGGGTGGGTCATCTGGAACTCAGTCTCAGGCCCACAACACGGGGAACAAGTATCCAGCTTGTCCCAAGTGTAGTAGGAATCACCCAGGAGAATGCCTTCAGGGACGAGAGGGCTGTTTTGGGTGTGCACAGCTTGGACACCGGCTTAAGGAGTGCCCGTCAGTAGGGCGAGGGAGATCACAATCAATCATATCATTAGCTATAGAAGGCCGACCATCTCAGCAGGCCAATACATCAGGTACAGATGGCAATCAGCGCCAAAATCGCTTCTATGCTCTATCTTCCCATCAAGATCACGAAAGTTCACTTGACATAGTTACTAGTATGGTACGTCTCTTCCATATAGACGTGTATGCCCTCCTAGATCAAGGAGCCACTCTTTCATTCATGACTCACTATATAGCAGTATAGTTCAACATCAGTCCAGAGGTCCTCTCAGAACCATATTAAGTCTCCACCCCAGTTGGCAAGCCAGATAGAGCCAGCCGGGTGTGTAGAAATTTCCCATTCTCAATCCTGACTAAAGTTATTCCAGCTGATCTTATAGAGTTAGATATTGTCGACTTTGACCTTATTCTCAGCATGGATTGGTTACACTCCGGTTATACCTCAATCAATTGTAGAACTAGAGTGTTCAAGTTTTAGTTTCCCAACGAGCTAGTGTTAGAATGGACGAGTAGCAGTTCAGCGCCTAAGGGTAGGTTTATTTCCTACTTTAAATCCTAGAAACTCATCTCCAGGGGATGTATTTATCATCTAGTTTGGGTCAAGGATTCCAACTCTGAGACCCCAGCTATCCAGTCAGTTCCAGTGGTCAGCGAGTTCCCACATGTTTTTCCTGAGGATCTTTTCGGAGTTCCCCCTGAATGGGAAATAGATTTTGGGATAGATCTCCTTCCAGATACTCATCCCATCTCCATCACTCCTTACAGATTGGCTCCAGCCAAGCTTAAGGAGTTAAAGGAGCAACTGAAAGATCTTCTTGCAGACCTAGCATCTCTCCCTGAGGTGCTCCAGTGCTATTCGTGCGTAAGAAAGATGGTACCCTCAGAATGTGCATAGATTACCATCAGCTGAACAAGGTCACAATTAAGAACAAGTACCCTCTACCTAGAATTGATGATCTGTTCGACCAACTTCAGGGAGCCAATTTTTTCTCCTAGATCGATCTCAAGTCAGGGTACCATCAGCTAAGGGTCAGGGAGTGTGACATACCGAAAACAACATTCAGAACTTGGTATGGTCACTACGATTTTGCGGTGATGTCCTTTGGATTAACAAACAACCCAGCAACCTTTATGGATTTAATGAACAGAGTCTTCAAATGGTATCTGGATATGTATATCATTGTATTTATCGACGATATTCTAGTATACTCCAAAAATGAGGAAGAGCATGCAAATCACCTGAGATTAGCATTGCAGACACTCAGGGACTGCCAGTTGTTCGCCAAGTTCAGCAAGTGCGAATTCTAGTTAAATTCCATGACCTTCTTAGGTCATGTGGTATTGGGTGAAGGGAAACAAGTAGACCCTCATAAGATAGCAAAAGTGGAGGACTGGCCGAGACCTACCTCTCCTACTGAAATTAGGAGTTTCCTGGGCTTAGTGGGTTATTACTGATGATTTGTGGAAGGATTATCCTCCATAGCATCACGTATGACTAAGTTAACATAGAAGAAGGTAAACTTTCAGTGGTCGGATGAGTGTGACAAGAGTTTCCAGGAGTTGAAGACTCAAATCACTACTGCTCCAGTTCTGACTTGCCAGAAGGAACAGATGGATTGGTTGTTTATTGTGATGCTTCCTAGGTGGGGCTCGGTTGCGTTCTGATGCAGCGGGGAAAAGTGATAACCTATGCCTCCAGATAGCTCAAAGTTCATGAAAAGAATTATCCAACTCATGACTTGGAGTTGGCAGCGGTGGTATTCATGCTAAAAATATGGAGACATTACCTTTATGGGGCTCACGTGGATGTGTTCACAGATCACAAGAGCCTTCAGTATGTGTTCATCTAGAAGTACCTAAACCTGCGTCAGAGAAGGTGGTTGGAGTTGCTAAAAGACTACGACATGAGTGTACTGTATCACCCAGGCAAAGCCAATATGGTGGATGACGCCCTAAGCAGATGGTCTATGGGGAGTGTGACTCATATTGAGGAAGACAAAAACGAGTTAGCAAGGGATGTTCACAGACTAGCTCGATTACGGGTGCAGTTGGAGGATTCGGCTGAAGGTGGTGTGGTAGCGCATAGCAGGTCGGATTCATCCTTTGTAGTTGAAGTTAAGTCCAAACAAGATGAAGATCCAGTTCTACTTAAACTTAAAGAAGCAGTTCTCAGAAAACAGGTTGAGGCTTTCTCCCAAGGGGGAGATGGGGTGCTCCGTTACTAGGGTAGGTTGTGTGTACCAGATGTTGGTGAGTTGAGACAGCAGATACTGGCCGAGGCACATAGCTCAAGATACTCTATTCATCCTGGTGAGACTAAGATGTACCGTGATTTATGGGATATTTACTAGTGGAACTGCATGAAAAGAGATATCGCTGAATTTGTAGCATAGTGCCCGAACTGCCAGCAAGTCAAGGTAGAACACCAGAGACCCGGAGCCCTGACTAGAGAAATCAGTATACCCACGTGGAAGTGGGAAGAAGTAAATATGGACTTCATTACAGGTGTACCCCGGACTCGTCAGTAGCATGACTCGATCTGGGTAGTAGTAAACCGGATGACTAAGTTAGCTCACTTCCTCCCAATCAAAACCACAGACTCGGCTGAGGACTATGCCAATCTTTACATCCGAGAGTTAGTCAGACTCCATGGGTGCACTTGGCTATCATTTCAGACAGGGGAATCCAGTTCACCTCATATTTTTGAAAGTCCTTGCAAAAGGGACTAGGCACTCAGGTCAAGCTCAGCACAACTTTTCACCTGCAGACTGATGGGCAAGCTGAGCGAACTATTCAGACTCTAGAAGATATGCTAAGAGTGTGCGCGATCGATTTTAAGGGTTATTGGGATGACCATTTTCCTCTTATTGAGTTTTTGTACAACAATTACTAAAATTCTAGCATTCAGATGGCCCCATCCGAAGCATTATATGGGAGAAGGTGCAGATAACCTATAAGGTGGTTCGAGGTTGGAGAAGCTACCTTGATAGGGAAAAACTCGGTTCACGAGGCAATGTAGAAAGTTTAGCTCATCCGAGAAAGGTTGAAAACAGCTCAAAGCTGTCAGAAATCTTATGCCGATGTGCAAAGAAGAGAGTTGGAGTTTGAAGTTGATGAATGGGTTTACCTGAAAATTTCGCCCTAGAAAGGGGTGATGAGGTTTGGCAAGAAAGGAAAGCTCAGTCCAAGATATGTGGCACCTTATAGACTTTTGAGGCGTATCCGCAATGTAGCCTATGAGCTAGAGTTACCTTCAAAACTAGCAGTTGTGCACCCAATTTTCCATGTGTCACTTCTGAAGATGTATATCGGAGATCCAACCTCAGTTGTGCCATTGGGCTATGTAGGAATAAAAGATAGTCTCTCATATGAAGAAATACCAGTCCAGGTCCTTGACCGTCAGGTTCCTAAGCTGAGGAACAAGGAAATAGCTTCAGTCAAATTATTATGGAGGAATCATCAGGTTGATGGAGCTATCTGGGAGGCCGAAGAAGATATGATGGCTAAATACCTGCATTTGTTATCTACCTGTTCTAGCACAGCTTAAGATACTTGTTTTGACCCTAGAAGTCAATTTACTTTCCATGACTCAGTCTAGGTGTCCAAGTCTCATTTATGTTGTTGAATTTATGTACGAAAAGAGAATTCGGTTCAGTCATGTATTTTGAAATGGAGGTAGTCGTTCTGTAAGTTTTGGAGTTAAATGAATAGTATCTGGAACTTTGATTGTTATTCTCTGCTTTCCTGTGTATTTTCTAACATTCAAGGATGAATGTTTCCAAGGGAAAGATATTGTAATGCCCCCAAAACCTCAAAGACTAGATCTGATACTTAAATCAAAAAATCCAGAAAAAATCAGCAGAAAATGTCTCAGAATGACCCACTTGACGAGTCGTTGTGAGACCTAACGACTCGTTAGGTTGGTCGTGGGAATGAGGAATTGGAAGTGTGAAGTGGGAAGCAGTACACTTTATGGATGGTGACCACGAGTCGTGGTTATCTACAACGACTCGGTATGTCCCCTGTTGTTAGCCCTAGTTAGTTGTTAGGAAGTGCACCTAACGAGTGTCATCACGAGTCGTCATCAGTGGTAACAACTCGTTAGCTGACTCGTAATAGAACTTTAGAAGTAAGGCAGTGAGATCCACGTCTGGTGACCACGAGTTGTGGTCAGTGACCATGACTCATTAGGTCCCTCGTGGTGACCTACAGGAGAATCCGGGCAATGTACTCAACGGGAGTGACCACGAGTTGTGGTCAGTCACCACGACTTGTTAGGTCACCCGTTAGGGTAACCTAGCAGCTTTTTCCAGAGATTTTCTAAGGACTATTTAGTAATTTGCTATTCTCCTAAGCTCTAAACTACGTCATTTTGAACATAAATTAAGACTTATTAGAGGGTTTGGATGGTTCCTCCCCTCATTCTCACATTTACACTTAGAAAAATTATCGAAACTCCTCTCAAGAATCTCTAAAGCAAGCTTAGGGTTCTCATCTATTGCAGCATTTCAAGTTTTCTTCTCTGGGAGAATTTTAGTCAGGTATGTGGGAGTTCAACAAGGGAATTGTCCTTCCCTTGTGTCCCCCAAAAATCTTCCCATAATTTCCTTATCAGTTTAGCCCTGAGATTTTTGAATATGCAAAGATTTTCATGTTGATTCTCATTAATTTCAATTGGGTTATTATCCATGTTTATTACTCATTTGATTTTCATCAATTCATAAGTAAATAGTTGTTGTTATTTCCAAGATGATTTATAGCCCTAAATTTTTGAGTAAAGATTATTCGTATTAAATTCCTTCTATTTTGCAAAGTATGTTTTGGGATGAATATCCTAGAAATTCTTATGATATAAATATGTGAGAAATTATTCCATTGAGGAGAATGATTTTACCCTTGTTGGATGAAATCTCCTTTCAGTTCTTGAAATTTTTTCATATTATGAAATTCTCATGTTGTTGGAATGAGTTGAGTTCTCTATTAGCTGCTTAGTAGTTCATTCCAGTTAGAACGTAGAATCTCTTCAGAATCATTAAGAAAATTATCAATTGATCAGTTTGACTTCAGTCTTGTTCCGAGGTGTTGGTGGTGCCTCTCAATTATCAGAATCAAACTCAGATTATAGTTATTTGTTCCATTAGGCGGTCATGACATTCCAGTTATATAGCTCTGACCAGCCTCAGGACCCCGTTCAGTTACAGTTTGTTCTTAGATGATTACGACGCTTCCAGATAAGCAGCTCTGACCAGTCTAGAACCCATTATCAGAATCTTGTCCGATAAGACTCTCAGGGTACTTTTAGTATATCCCTGACTAGTCTTGGGCGCCAGTTTCGAACTATCTACCTAGTAGTTCAGTTTAGGTTTTCCAGTGGGAGTAGAACTTAGCATTGAGCGGTCGGGGTTCCAGCGCACCCAAGTTCCCAAAAGTACGTTGCCAGCATAGGTTACATTATTACTTGGCCTGATTGGCCCTAGACTTTTGTGATCACCTAGTTCATGCATTTATACCCTGGCAAGATATATTGGGTCCTACTGGTGGGGTGTATACATCGGATTCCATGTCTAGCTCATGTGGTTTTATGTCGGTTATAGACTCTCCCACTAGTCAGTTCAGTTCAGTTCAGATCAGTTTAGTGTGGTCTCTCAGACTCAGTATTTCAGACATAGGGCATGTCTTTGACCATCAGACGAGGTCATCTTGACCATTTCAGTGTACTTCAGTAGTTCAGTCCAGCTTACCTGTTTGTCATTGCGTGTCATTTCAGTTCAGACTTTATATTTAGATATGTTTTCTCCCACTTACTCGGTACATTCAAAGTACTGACGCATACTTTTATGTTGTATCATTTCGTGATGCAACTGCAGGTTCCCAGACTCAGCATCGTTAGCCGTTGCGATTCAGATCCTCCACCACTGCAGCCGAAGTGTGAGTCCTCATTGTTCGAGGGCCTTGCTTTACTTTCTTTCAGCTGAGTTATTATTTTTAGTTAGACTTAGAGTTAGCTGGGGGTTTGTCCTAGCAACTGCTCAGTTAGATGACTTTCACACAAGACTTGATTTCAGATTCTCAGATATTTTAAATCTATATATTCATTTTTAACTTCTTATAAGTGTTGTTATGTATTATTTCAAATTTCCGCTATGCACGATTACTCAGAATACCAGTGTATGATAGATCAAGGGTTGACTTGGGGTCACTTGTGACTTCAAGTACTGTGTTACGTTCAGGGTTTAGTCTTGGGGAGTGACATTAACTCATACTAATCATAAAAATAATCATACATACATGAACTAGCCATGACACAAGGCCCGTGAGCCGGCCAAAAACAAAATTCATGAATCATAGGTTTCATGCATACTCATAGATTTTACATATAACTCGAAAATCATCAAATCATAATGGGTGATTTAATAAATTCATATTTTAAATAATAAATCATGCTGGGCTTGTAAATATTATCAATTGAAACAAAGATCATAAATCGACCTATCATGGATCATGCATAGATAAGCTTAATTTACTAGAAATTGAAATTGATAATTTTATAAGTAGAGATACATTGTAAAACCTAATCAAAATCCATAGAATATAATGAGATTCATAAAATATAAAAGCCCACTAGTAAATCATTAGGTTTTTCATAAAATTCAATTCCAAAATCCCAATAGATTTCCGATAGATTTTCATAAATTTGTAGAGATTGGGTATGTAGAACCCATTCGTAACCTTACATTCCGGAAGATAGCTGAATCTTACTCTCGCTTGAGTGCCCAAAAAGGAATCGAGGCAGGGAACCTTCAATCACCCTTTGATCACCTCTCTATTCTCTTGCATGCATGAATGAAGACTTAGGATAGTTTTTTTCGCCTCTAAAACCCACCTTTCATAGGCTAAAATGACGTAGTTTAGGCTTTAGGAACTTAGGAATTATGAAAAGGCCATTACTATATCGCAGAAATTTAACTGCCAGGGGGTCCCAACGAGTGACCCAACGATTCGTCCCCAACGGCCATGATTTTTGCCCTTAAGTCGTGATGTATACTGATAGCCCCGCAAGTGTACGAATCGTACAAGTAATATAGTGTCCCTTTTTAAGAGCCGGATGTCGAACCCACAGGGACTGGACCAATTCTGCTACTTATCAAGTTCAAGTGTGATATTAACTTTCACAAGTGTTGATTAGAGACTTTTTCTGATAAAGTTTAATTAAGTCTAGGGGTGGTCACCGAAATACTCTAAAATCATCGAAGGAGCAACTAGAGTTAAAGCCGGATAATCATGCGATACAACGCTTTGTATTGGTTTAAGTATGAAACTATCAATTGTCGTCTCACATCATTAACATTGCATGTACATGGTTTTTCGAGCCTCTAAACATGACAAACTAGCCTCACAACTACATCATTGAGCGGGGATGTGACATTTTAGTTCGTGGGCAATTTAATTACGTGGATGTGGTTTACGGGGTTTATGCTCTTGATTAAGGACTTTCGTACCTCTAATCATTTAACCGACTTAGCTTCACAACTACTTCTTCAAGTGGTGATGTGACAATTCTAAGTTGGTGTCTAACTCATCCCGTTTTAATAACCAAGCAAGGCAAATTAGGTATAATCTCTTATCCTAACCGCGAATTATATCGTAAGATACAAAGTTGTTCCCTACATTCTTTGTTCTTGCCTAGGTTTACTTTCTCAAGCTTTTACCTAGGTGTAACGTGTGTGTTTTCATGGTGATCAATCATAAAAACAACCATAATTAAGAATGCAAGACAAAAGAACTATCAATAACTTAAAACCAAAACAAAATCAGGTATTCACAATCATACCATGTGGTTTCAACCCTAGAGGGAGGGTTCTAGAAGAAATTGATGAACCCTAGGTGAGCTCTCCCACTTCTCCCTCACTCCTTGGCAGTTTTTCAGAAATAAATCGTGACCAAAGTGATTTTAGGAGCTAAGGGACCTATTTATAGTAAATGAGAATTGTAAAAAATTATTCCCGGCATGAAATAGCTCTGTGGCATGGAGGTTATCGCGCCAATATGCCTCCATGCCACGGAGGCATCGCGTAGGCACACTGGAAATCAAAACAGTCGCCAAGCAGCCCCTTGTCACGTTGGCAGTGTGGCACGCTGCTCATGCAACACGTTAGGGGCCGTGGCATGCCATGGTTGTGCAGCCTGCCTGTCGTGGCATGTTGCCAACGTGCAGGTGGGCTGTTTCGCGCATTCTCCTTGCCGACGTTCGCGTTTTACTTCCGATTCCATGCCTCCACTTCACCAACTCATGGATTAGTTCCTCAAATTCAATTTAAACCTACAAAAACAAGAACTAATTATGTTGGTTAGTGTATATATTCACATTTACATAAAATTACATGAGAATGTATATAATTAAGCCAATAAACAAGACAAAACTAAGTTATAAAGCATCACTTGGGTATGCTATTTTGCCCAAGATCATATACTGCCCAAAAATCATCAGGGAACCCTACTAGGGACCCCACGAATCATGGTGGCTGACCACGACTCGTGGTCACTACTTGTGAAGTACATTGTTTTCTTCCCTCTCTTTTCTTTCTCCTTCACCCCACGGTTGACCCAACGACTCGTGGTGTCTAACCACGAGTCATCTCCATGCCCGTGGGGACCCCTTTTCTCCAAATTTCCCAACTCCTCATTGGCCTTCACCACGAGTCAACTAACGAATCGTGGGTTGTCCTCATGAGTCATCCCACGACTCTTCCTGAGTCTGCAACATCACTTTTATATTTTCCCCGTTTCAACTCCAGGGTCTGATCTTTAGGCTTCCAGGGTATAACAATATCTCCCCCTTGGGAACATTCGTCCTCAAATGTTGGAAACCATACAGAAAAGTAGAGATACGCAATTGTCATTATCAAATACTGATCATTTAAACCGAAAATTTAACAGAGCAACTACCTCTGATTCTTATCACATAACTGAGCTGATCTCATCCTTCACATACACATCCATACACATAAAAGAAACTTGAACACGTGAACTGAACATGAAAACTAAATGGTGTCGTAGCGTAAGACTGGTGCCTCAAGTTGGAACTGAGTCGGTAGAGAATAAGTGTGGGTATTTAGCCATCATATCAACTTCGGCTTCCCATATAGCTCCCTCAACATGTTGATTCTTCCATAACACCTTTACTGAAGCTAATTCCTTGTTCCTCAGCTTCCGAACCTGACAATCCAATATCTTCGCTGGAACTTCCTTGTAGCTGAGGCTATCCTATACACCAACACTATCCACCGAGACTACTAGGGCTGGGTCTCCCAAACATTTCTTCAAAAGCGACACATGAAACATAGGATGCACGGAAGATAACTCTGAGGGTAAGTGTAACTCATACGCTACCTTACCAGATCTTTTCATAACCCGGTAGGGACCAACATAACAGGGACTGAGTTTTCCTTTCTTTCCAAACCGTATGACTCCCTTCAGGGGAGATACCTTCAAAAATACACAAATCGTCCACCTCGAACTCCAAAATCCCTCCTCCTTATATCAGCATATGACTTTTGATGACTCTGAGCTATTTTTAGCCTGTCCTTTATTAATTGAACCTTCAGCATAGCCTGATGAACCCAATCTGGCCCTATCATAGTTGCCTCACCAACCTCAAACCATCCGATGGGCGATCTACATCTCCGCCCCATAAAGAGCCTCGAACGATGCCGTCCTTGAGAGTCTAGATTGTTCATTCTGCTTGGCCATCCATTTGCGGATAGAAGGGTGTACTGAGCTTAACCTAAGTCCCAAGCCCCTTCTAAAAAGACCGCCAAAAATGGGAGGTAAATTGAGTACCTCAATCCGAAATAATGGACAAGGGCACTCCATGTAGTGGAATCCACTCTCGGATATACAAGTTGGCATAATCATCCGTTGAGTCTGTGGTTTTCACTGGTAGGAAATGTACAGCCTTGGTCAATCTATCCACCACCACCCAGATAGAATCATAGTTTCTTCGAGTATAAGGTAGGCCTGTAATGAAATCCATATTAATCTCTTCCCACTTCCAAGTGGGAAAGCTAATGTCGTGAAGTACGCCTCCCGACCATTGATGCTCGACCTTTACGTGTTGAAAGTTCGGGCATTTGTCTACGAATTCTGCAATATTCTTCTTCATGCCATCCCACCAATGGATTTCTCGTAAGTCACGATACATCTTGTGGTACCTGGATGGATAGAATACCTAGAGCCACGAGCCTATTACAATATTCGGCTCCTAAAATCATCAACATCGAGAACACATATGCGACCCTAGTACTGAAGCACACCATCTCCCCCTTGGGAAAAGACCTCTAGCTTCTGACTTCGAACGACTTCTTTCAGCTTTACCAACATTCTCATCTTCTCTATTTGTCACACCAGTAACCAAGGACGATTCTGACCCATTTGGCACAACAACACCGCCAACGATTGAGTCAACCAACCTAACTCCCTCCCTTGCAAGTCGATTGACATCTTTCAGCAGCTCCTTTTTTCCCTCATCCACATGGGACACACTCTCTGTAGAGCCTTACCCGAATTGGTAAAGAACACTCATATCAAAGTCTTTGAGTAGCTCTAACCACCTCTTTTGCCGTAGATTGAGGTCTTTCTATGAGAACACATATTGTAAGATCTTATGGTCCGTAAACACATCCTAATGGACCCCATATAAGTAATGGCGCCATATATTCAATGCGAACACTAACCACGGCCAACTCAAGATCATGGGTTGGGTAATTCTCCTCATGAACCTTCAAATGTCTAGAGCAATCTATTATCACTTTTCCTTGCTGCATCAATACACTTCCGAGTCCGATTCTCAAAGCATCGCAATACACCACAAAACCATATGTACCCTCGGGTAGTGTCAACACTGGTGTAGTAGTAAGTCGAGCCTTCAACTCTTGAAAGATCTTCTCACAAGCCTCCGACCATTGAACTTCACCTTTTTCTGAGGCAACTTGGTCAAAGGTTCTACAATAGATGAGAAATCCTCGACAAATCTCGATAGTAGCCAGCTAAACCCAAGAAACTTCTAATGTTTGAGGGAATCACCGGTGTAGGCCAATTCTTCACCGCCTCGATTTTCTGAGAATCTACTTTTATGCCCTCTCCTGATACTACAAGGCCCAAAAATGCTACCGAGTTCAACCAGAACTCGCACTTGCTGAACTTGTCTTACAACTTACGATCCATTAGGGCCTGAAGCACTACTCTCAAGTGAGCGACATGCTCCTCCTCGCTCCGGGAGTATATAAAGATGTCATCAATGAACACAATCACGAACATGTCTAGATACGACTTGAACACCCTATTCATCAGGTCCATAAAAGCTGTAGGAGCATTTATTAGTCCAAAAGACATAACAACAAACTCATAGTGACCATACCGTATCTTGAAGGCTGTCTTCGGGATATCACACTCCCGAACTCGGAGCTAATGATACCCGGACCTCAGATCTATCATTGAGAAATGCTTGGCATCGTGAAGCTGATCAAATAGGTCATCGATCCTAGGAAAAGGATACCTATTCTTAACGATAACCTTGTTGAATTGCCGATATTCAATGCACATCCGAAGCAAACCATCCTTCTTCCGGAACAATAAAACTGGTGCACCCCACAAAGACTTTCTCGGTCAGCCTTTATCTAATAGGTCCTTTAAGTAATCGTTCAACTCTTTTATCTTGGATGGAGCCATCCTATAAGTAGGAATAGATATAGGTTGCATATTGGGAAGAAGGTCAATACCAAAACCAATCTCCTGCTCGGGAGGAACACCTAGCAAGTCATCAGGAAAGGCCTCTGGATACTCACGCACCACAGAAATGATAGGATAGTCGGGGACTCAGACTCAACATCCTTAACCCTGACCAGATGGTACATGCAACCTTTAAAAATCATCTTCCAAGCCTTAAGATAGGAAATGAAATGACCTACAGGCAGAGCTGAACTACCCTTCCATTCTAAGACTGGCTCACTTGGAAACATGAACTCTACTGCCTCGGTTCTACAATTTACAAAAGCATAACATGCATACAACCAATACATGCCATGAATAATATCAAAGTGGTCATGGCTAACTCTCTACGGAGGTGACTTTCGGAAATATAGTGACCGAGCATCCTTTATACACCCGCCTAGCTACAACTGAATCACCAACAGGGGTAGAAACAAAAAATGGATGTGACAAAATCTCGGGACCGACTCCAATGCTACTAGAAATGTATGGAGTCACAAAAGACAAGGTAGCACCCAGATCTAGAAAAGCGTAAACATCAATATAAAAAACATGCAATATACCAGTACCACATCCGGGGAGACCTCCTGCTCCTTCTTGGTGCTAAAGCATAAAACCTATTTTGGTGCTGACCGCTGGCTGAACTAGTCGAGGCACCCTATTGAGGGGGACGTGCTGCTGGAGCGGCAGAACTGGCTGCTGGCATACGAGTTCCACCGACCCCTGACCTGGCTAAGGGGCAATCCCTGAGTCTATGTCCGGGTTTACCACACCCGAAATAAGCATCTGAGCCGACTAGGCATCTCCTAGGATGATTCTTGCCAAACTTAGCACAAGCTCGGAAAGTGCACTCCACCTGCATGCTGCCCTAGTCTCTAGAATCTGGAGCCCTACTCATACGATCCCCGCGAAATCTAGATAGCATACTAGTTGATGATGTTGCTGGAGCAATAGACCTATGTTGAGACTGCTGACGCTGTCCACCCTATGATCTTACTTGAGAAGTCTCGTAACTGTTGGCCCTGACCCTCTTGGCCTCTCTCTGTCTCCGATACACCAAATCCATCTGCTTAGCATGTAGCAAAATATGAGGAAAATCTATATCCTGATGCAACATAGCGATCCTGCAGTCCTTATCCAGATAGTCCGCCACTCCATGTATAAAATGACTCACCCGAGCCCTTTGTTCCATCACCAACTCTAGTGCATACTTGGATAAACGGGTGAACTCCAATGCGTACTCCTGAATACACATGTCACCCTGCTTCAAGTTAACGAACTCGGCCCCCTTTTGCTCCCTCATCTCCCGAGGGAAGAATCGATCTAAGAGAGCTGTGTGGAATTCATCCCAACCGATTGGTCCTGCACCCACTTCCCTAGCATTTCTCCACTATTTGAACCATATGTGGGCCACCCCCTTAAGCTGATAGGAGGCCAAATCAACAAAATCTCCATTGGTCACCCCCATAACCTGGGTGATCTTTAAAATATCCTCTACGAAATCATTCGGATCCTCATCCACCTTGGACCCAAGGAACTCTGGAGGGTTCATCCTCAAGAAGTATCTAATCTGAGTGGCTGCCACATTGCCATTCTATGGGATATGCGAAATAGCCTGCTGGTTGACCCGAGCGATCAAGGTCTGTGCCAACATCTGGACAGCCGCCCCAAACTCAGCGTGGGCAACTAGCTTTGGCGCTTGGGGCTCTTGAATAGGTGGGTCCTGTTGATGGCCATGATTATTTCCATATCCGTGGCCTTCACAGTTCCTGTTTCTCCTGCCGTTCATTCTTTTGGGATCCATGATTCTGCAATTGCGAATAGCATGAGTTAGAAGGATATAAGGACTTTTCAGCACACGACATAGATCATGAAAGAAGGGAACATTTCCTAAACTTCTCATAGCCTCTTCATCATAAGTGTGGCGCACTTCACACCTATGAAAAAGACTCTAGTCAACACAGCTTTCAGACACCCTAGGACACTTCAAACCTATGGCTTTGATAGCAAGTTTGTCACGACTCAGACATAGACGCGGATGGCAACACGGGACAAAGAGCCCCGAGAGGCCCCAAGTCGACCCATGGCATAGGCATACATCTAACTTCATTCATTCCAAGCAGAAGACAAATCACAAGGCATAGCGGAAACGTAATTATAATCATAACATATATTAACGTAAGGAAATATCTAGACATACATGCAAGCTAAGTACTAGATATTTTCTGAAAGCCTCTACTACATACAATGGTGTCACGCCTCCCCTTGGGAGGCATGACTGGCACCTGGTGCCCTACTAGGACCTGGACTGCTGGACTAGCTGAGCCTGAGCACTTCTGGTGCCAGGGTGGCTCTAACTTTGGATTAAAGAAAACGACGGGCTATATAACGGCTGTAAATATAGCCTCCGGCCAACTAGGCCTATAGCGACCTGTAATATAACAACAGCTAACCAAAATAATGGTCGTATAAACGAACCTATGCGGGCCGACAAGGCCATCATGCTGTCTAGTTACTTCTGACTCAAGAAAACAGGAGCTAAACTACTACGTGACCGACAAGGTCACCACTACCAACTGAATAAGGCCCCACACGACCATCATAAACAATTAAACATACACATGGCCTCACACGACTGGTACAGCTAACCACAGGGAATGCACAATCTGCAAGCCTCTAAGAATACTGATAAGATGGTCAGGACAGGGCCCCGACCTACCCATACTATACAACAAAAGAAAAGAAATAAACCTCTAGTTGTCTAGCTCCAGATGATAGGAGCTGATGACTCTATGTGCTGGCTGGAATCACGAGGGATCGGCTCCTCGTCTAGGAGTACCTGCAGGCAAGTAACACAGCGCCCCAAGCGGGCGTCAGTACCACTGGTACTGAGTATGCAAAACAAAAACTGAACATAACTGAAGATAAGCAATAGTACTGATAGTTCTGAATAACATAAAATAGCTAAGACAGTCGGGGATGGCGAAATCTGGAATGAGCTTATCTATACTGAAAAGCAGGTGAAAGTCATACCTGTTACTGTGACATCCTCCTATTTATTAATGTAATAAATAACATACATATATATATATAGCATACAAGGACCTATACCAGCCCCCATAAGCCGGAAGGTGCCAACCAACATGCAATCTATATACCCCTACCCGGGTCAAACCATCGAAAAATAAAGTCACTACACTCGCCTAATAACTACGAGCACCTTTAATGGCCCCCTGGGTATGCAGCTTGGGCTCTCTGGGCCCCTGACTATAACTATATCTGAGTCCAGAGGACTCTTGCGACTGTATCTGATATCTGTATCTATAATCTATGCCCTGGGCGCAAGCGCTCGGCAGGTATACTGTAATGCTAATTAGCCTGCTATGGGGAATGCTGCATCCCATCTTCGTCCTATTGCGGATGGCATGCCACTCCTTGGAGTGACGTATCCTCACCCTCTGGGGGGAGAGTCGACACAACTATTAACCCTGGGGCGGCAAGGAAGCTCTAAGGGTGCCCACATATCACAAACAAGTCTCAACAAGCAACAGTAATCACATATAACATCTATATTTAATCTGAAAATACTATCCATGTTCTGACATTCTATTTTCTGAATCTCTTGCTGTATTAAACTGCATATAGCACTAAGTTAAACTGAGTCTGAGATTGATATCTTGCTATTTGGTACAACTTTACTGACTTTTATTCTGAATATGGCGTAATGATGCAAACATACTTAATACTCCATTTCTGGAACTTCCTTATGGAGTTTTATTCTATTTTACTATACTAGAATTGCTAACTTGCCGAAGAAACTAGCTTTACATACCTCAGTTTCTGATTCCCCGACTAAATAGCGTAATTTGGCCAATACTCTGCTATTTCTTTCAACTGCATTCATATTTACAACAGTTTGGACTAAATTCAATAATATCCTGGTAGAAAACATAACTTTTAATATATATATATAGCCCAAACTTTGACTTATCAAAAAATGGCCAAAAATTCGCTATTTCTCGAAAGTCCAGGAGGGAAAAATACTCACTTCAGGGATAGGAATGTATTGACACTAATTTGGAGAAATTGCACTTACCTTAGCTCGGTAGCACGACGGTTCACCGGCCGAATTTCATGAAACTAAATCCGTAGGAATGCTCCTATCTGCTTATTACCTCACTACCCAAGGTTATACCGAGTTTGGACCGCGTATAATGGCATAATCGGACGGAAAATCCGTTAAAATCCTCGTGCCCTCTGTTTTCCTTCGTTCTCTCTTTTATTCTCTGGAAGTTTATTAGAATTTTCTAAAAAGAACGAAGTGTAGGGGTTTATATACTTGGGCCTGGACAGGGCCTCCGTGACACGCCGCCATCGCGGAGGTCCTCCCTCCGTGGCACGCTTCCATCGCGTAGGGGTTCTTCCCCGGCTTCTCCCGTGATGGTTCGATGCAATGTTCGTCCTATCTTCCCCCGGGCCTTTTCCTAGCATGTATGGCACTCTAAAACTCTTAACCAACATGCGAATAGGTCATCTACATGTCGTGAATTTACGAGGTGTAACATCCTCCCCCCTTAAGAACATTCATCCTCGAATGTGAGCTTCTACTTATTGGGGTCTCAACTTACTCGACTTATTTTTAGAAAAATTTCGACAGAGTTTCCCCTGTAATATGGACTATCTCAAAAACCTCTTGCCTGAATAGGCTTGAAACAAGTGAGGATATCTGGTTTTCATATCTTCCTCTGCTTTCCAAGTCATCTCTTCTCAGTTCCTATTACACCAGAGTACCTTGACAGAAGCAATATCTTTAGTTCTCAATCTACGGATCTGCCTGTCTAGTATTTCCACTGGAACCTCTTCATAGGCCAGCTCTTCCATAACCTGGACATCCTGAACTGGGACAACTCTGGAGGGGTCTCCTATGTACTTTCTTAGCATAGATACGTGGAAAACTGGATGAACGGACTCTAATTCTGGAGGCAAGTTCAACTCGTATTCCACTTGGCCTATTCTCCGCTGAATCTGATAAGGCCCAACGAATCTCGGATTGAGCATACCCTTCTTTCCGAATCTCATCACCCCTTTTATTGGAGATACTTTCAAAAATACCAAGTCATTCACATTAAATTCCAGGTTTCTACGCCGCACATCAGCATACAATTTTTGGCAGCTCTGTGCAGTCAGTAGGCGTTCTCTAATAAGCTTCACCTTCTCCTCTGATTGATGAATAATATCTGGCCCAATCAACGCCGACTCTCCTACTTCAAACCAGCCAACTACGATCTACATTTTCACCCATACAATGCCTCAAAGGGCGCCATCTAGATAGCTGAGTGGTAACTATTGTTATAAGCAAACTCAATCAGTAGTAAATGCTCATCCCAACTACCTTAAAAGTCCAAGACACATGCCCGTAGCATATCCTCGAGCGTCTGAATAGTGCGTTCCGCCTGTCCATCTGTCTGAGGGTGGAATGTTGTGCTCAAGTTAATCTGCATCCCCATACCTCTCTAAAACGACTGCCAAAATCTAGCTGTAAATTGTGGTCCTCTATCACAGATAATAGATACTGGAACACCATGTAATCTGACTATTCCTCTGATACATACAATTTGGCGTAATCTTCGGCAGAGAAGATAGCTTTTACTGGTAGGAAATGGGCTGATTTCGTAAGTCTATCAACAATTACCCAAATTGAGTCATGTCTATGCCTGGTATAGGGTAATCCTGCTACAAAGTCCATGTTTACTGCTTCCCACTTCCAAAGAGGCACAGCTATGTCCTGAGTCAATCCGTCTGGATTCGGGTGTTCCGCTTTTACTTGGTGGCAGTTAGGACATTGGGCTACAAATTCTTCTCTTTCCCTCTTCATACCTGGCCACCAATAGATTTCTTTGATATCGTGGTACATTTTCGTCGCGCCTGGGTAGAGAGAATAGCGGGCGTAATGTACCTCACTCATAATCTACTGGCAAAGCCCTGAAACATCTGGAACACAAAGGCGGCCTTTACATCGCAACACTTCATCCTCAGTTACCTGAAAATCTGGTGCTTTCCCTTGCTGAACTCTGTCTTTAAGCTGAACTAGGTCAGGATCTTCATACTGCCGTTCCTTTACCTCCACAACTAATGACGACACCACGGTTTTCTGAATTACCGCTCTGTTGTCCTCTGTTTCTGCTACACGAACGGCTAAACTGGCTAATTGGTGTATTTCTCTGGCCAACTCCCCTGCTCGGGCTGCAAGTACGCCAAACTCCCCATAGATTTGCGGCTGAGGGCATCTGCTACTACGTTGGCCCTTCCTGGATGATACAGAATATTCACATCATCATCTTTCAGTAACTCCAACCAGCGACGCTGCCGCAAATTCAACTCCCTCTGAGTGAAGATATATTGTAGGCTCTTATGGTCAGTGAAAATATCCACATGGACGCCATACAAGTAATATCTCCATATCTTTAGGGCATGGATTACCGCGGCTAGTTCCATGTCATGGGTAGGATAATTCATTTCATGTTTCCTCAGCAGTCTGGAAGCATAAGCAATTACTTTACCATGCTGCATCAACACGCATCCTGACCCAACACCCAAAGTGTCGCAATACACTACATAACCCTCTGTACCTTTTGGCAATGCTAACACTAGGGCAGAGGTTAATCTGTCTTTCAATTCTTGGAAACTCTGCTCACATGCCTCTTTCCACTGAAACTTTACTACTTTCTGCATCAGCTTAGTCATAGGTGCCACTATAGTGGAGAATCCTTCAACAAATCTTCTATAGTACCCTACTAATCCCAGAAAACTGCGGACTTCGGTCGAAGTGGTTGGTCTGGGCCATGTTTTTACTGCTTCTATTTTCTGCATGTCTACCTATATACCAGCATCCGACACAATATGCCCCAAGAAAGCTACTGAGTTCAGCCAGAATTCATATTTGGAGAACTTGGCATACAACTGACGGTCCTTGAGAATCTGAAGCACGGTCCGCAAATTACCCTGCTGATCTGCCTCAGAGCGAGAATACACCAGAATATCATCAATGAATACTATCAGAAAAGGTCCAGGTACGGTCTAAAGATGTTGTTCATCAGGTCCATGAATACTGCGGGAGCATTCGTCAGCCCAAAGGACGTAACTAGGAATTCCAAATGGTCGTATCTGGTCTTGAAGGCAGTCTTTGGAATGTCCCTTTCACGAACTCAAACCTGATGATATCCAGACCGTAAGTCAATCTTGGAGAAATATCTGGCCCCCTGTAACAGATCAAACAAATTATCTATTCTGGGAAGCGGATGCTTATTCTTGACTGTAACCTTATTCAACTGCCGGTAATCTATACACATGTGGAGCGAGCCATCCTTCTTTCTCACAAATAGAACTAGCGCACCCCAAGGTGAAGTACTCGGCCTGATAAATCCCTTATCTAACAGATCTTTCAACTGCTCCTTTAGTTCGCTGAGTTTAGCAGGAGCCATACGATACGGAGGAATTGATATGGGCTGTGTGCCTGGTAGCAAATCAATTGCAAAATGTATTTCTCTTTCTGGTGGAATACCAGGTAGCTCATCTGGAAATACGTCAGGGAATTCATTAACCACTGGAACAAACTGGAGAGTCGGAGGCTCTACCCAAACATCCTGGACTCTGACTAGGTGGTAAATGCATCCCTTAGCTATCAACTTCCTCGCCTTAAGGTAGGAAATAAACCAACCTTTTGGTGTAGTTGTACTACCCTTCCACTCTCGTACTGCCTCCCCTGGAAAGTGGAATCGGACCGTCTTGGTTCAGCATTCTACATTGGCATAGCATGGCACCAACTAATCCATACCCATAATGGCATCGAAATTAATTATCTCTAATTCTACTAGATCTACTGTGGTCTGAAGATCAGCAACATCTATTGTACATCCTCGGTAAACCCTTCTGGCTATAATGGAGTCACCGATGGGTGTAGATACTGAAAAGGGCTGCTGAAGTAATTCTGGTGCAACTAAACTTTCGAGCCACAAATGGGGTAACGTAGGATAGAGTAGATCCTGGATCAATCAATACATAAACAGGGTGTGAACAAATAGTCATCATACCTATTACCACATCTGAAGATGCCTCTGAGTCCTGCCTCCCTAGTAATGCATAGGTACGACTTGGGTCCGTACTTGAACTAGAGGCCCCTGATCTACCTCGGCCCCTACCTGCTGGACCTGAGGGCCTACGCCCTGCTAGAACTCGCGGCCCTGCAGACACCCTGTCCTGATTTTCTCGGCTACCCTACCTCTGGCTGGACAGTCTCTCATCACATGGCCCTCCTGCACGCATATGTAACACCCTATGGAGCCATATCTACAAGCTCCAATGTGAGGCAGGCTGCAAATAGGGCAGGGTGGGGGGGTGTATCTGCTCTGCTCTGCCCCCCTCAGCTGAGGTGAATCTACCATTCGGGAACTGCTGCCAGACTCTTACTGTCCCCAGCGGATTAATCTACCTCTCTGCTACTAAGATGGAGGTGGGGGTCTAGGTGGCCTATCTGATAGTCGTGGCCTAGGCCCTCTCTGGATCTCCCCCTGAATCTCATTTGATATATCTCTACGACGTTGTTCCTAGTTTATTCGTCTGCTATCTTGCTGCCGCTTTCTAAGGCCCTCAATAGTCTGGGCGTAAGCTTGTACCCGAGCAATGTCCATATCTTCCCGTAACGTGGCTGTCATGCATGCCTCAATATATTCCGGGTTCAGACCCATAATAAATCGGTGGACTCTAGATGACATGGTGTCCATAAAAGCTAGAGCTTAGCAGGCTAAGGAATCAAACAGTAGGGCATATTCTCGTACGCTACTCGCCCCCTGCTCCAAGTGCAAGAACTGGTCCATCCTGGCCCGCCGGATCTCCCATGGCAAATAATGGTCCAGGAAAGCCTCTGAAAAGCTGGACCAGTTCGAAGGGGCAACATCCCTCCCATGAGACCTTTCCCAGCTCTCGTACCACAACATAGCAATATCTCGCAACCAGAATACTGCTTACCCCAACTGATTCTATAGGTGTTACATGCATGTCCTGGAAGATTCTCTGCATCTGGTCCAGGAAGTCCCGAGGGTCCTCTGCCTGATCCAACCCTGTGAACTGTGGGGGACCTAGTGCCAAAAATTTCCTGACCCTCGAACTACCAGGTCCACCTGATAGATCTGCTGTTGCGGGTGGCACTGGCTGGCGCTGAGTGGCCATCATTTGCGCCAGCATAATTACTACGCTTCGAATTTCCTGGTCGGACGGTGTAGGTACAAGAACTATCGGAGGCGATGTCGCCTCGAGTGGCTCCTGGTGGGGCTAGGACTGCTGAGAAGGTTGAGATGACACCTCTATATCGCCCTCAGATCGGCTGATTCCAAGTAAGGCTGAGGCACCCTACTGGTGCCTTCTCCTGCTGTGGTATCCAGTCTTCTACCTGTGACAGGATGTCGCTGGTTTGCCATTCTATCTGTAAACAAAGAATGTGATAAGTTTTAGGGACTCAACCCCATATTGTACTGCTCTATGGCACGACTAAATATGAAGAAAGAGTAACCATCCTATTATGCCTTGCAGCCTCCTGCCTATAGTATGTGGAGCACAACACATCCATAGACAAAACTCTACTTAGCACGGCTTGCAGACTCCCTGGGACACGACCTGCTCTGATACAAAGTTTGTCACGCCCCGCCTTGGGAGGCATGACTGGCACCTGGTGCCCTACTAGGACCTGGACTGCTGGACTAGTTTAGCCTGAGCACTTCTGGTGCCAGGCTAGCTCTAACTCTGGATTCAAGAAAACGACGGGCTATATAACGGCTGTAAATACAACCTCCGACCGACTAGGCCTATAGCCATTTGTAAGATAACAATAGCTAACCAGAACAATGGTAGTATAAAGGAACCTATGCGGGCCGACAAGGCCATCATGCTGTCTAGTTACTTCTGAATCAAGAAAACAGGAGCTAAACTGCTATGTGACTGACAAGGTCACCACTACAAACTTAATAAGGCCCCACACGGTCATCATAAACAACTAAAATATACACACGGCCTCACACGACCGGTACAGCTAACCACAGGGAATGCACAATCTGCAAGCCTCTAAGAATACTGATAAGATGGTCGGGACAGGGCCCTGGCCTACCCATACTGTACAACAAAAGAAAAGAAATAAACCTCTAGTTTTCTAGCTCTGGATGACAGGAGCTGATGACTCTATGTGCTGGCTGGAATCACGAGGCATCTGCTCCTCGTCTATGAGTACCTGCCGGCAAGTAATGCAGAGGCGCAAGCGGGCATCAGTACCACTGCTACCGAGTATGCAAAATAAAAACTGAACATAATTGAAGATAAGAAATAGTACTGATAGTTCTGAATAGCAGAAAATAGCTAAGACTGTCGGGGATGGAGAAATCTAGAATGAGCTTATCTGTATTGAAAAGTAGGTGAATGTCATATGTTACTGCAGCGTCCTGCTATTTATTAATCTAATAAATAACATACATATATATATATATATATACCATATAAGGACCTATACCAGCCCCCATAAGCCGGAAGATGCCAACCAACACGCAATCTGTATACCCCTACCCGGGTTAAACCATCCAAAAATAAAGTCACTCCACTCGCCTAATAACTACGAGCACCTTTACCGGCCCCTTGGTTATGCAGCTTGAGCTCTATGGGCCCCTCACTATAACTGTATTTGAGTCCGGAGGACTCCTGTAACTGTATATGATATCTGTATCTGCATTTGTAATATGTGCCCTGGGCGTAAGCGCTTGGCAGGGTATACTGTAATGCTGATCAGCCTGCTATGGGGAATGCTGTATCCCATCTTCGTCCTACTGCGGATGGCATGACACTCCTTGGACTGACGTATCCTCATCCTCTGGCGGGCGAGTCGACACATCTGTTAATCCTGGGGCGGCAAGGAAGCTCTAAGGGTGCCCACATATCACAAAAAAGTCTCAACAAGCAACAGTAATGACATATAACATGTATATTAAATCTGAAAATACTATCCATGTACTGACATTCTATTCTGAATCTCTTGCTGTATTAAACTGCATCTAACACTGAGTTAAACTGAGTCTGAGATTAATATCTTGCTATTTGGTACAACTTTACCGACTTTTATTCTGAATATGGCGTAATGATGAAAACATACTTAATACTCGGCTTCTGGAACTTCCTTCTAGAGTTTATTCTATTTTACTATACTAGAATTACTAACTTGCCAAAGAAACTATCTTTACATACCTCAGTTTCTGATTCCCCGACTAACTAGCGTAATTCGGCCAAAACTCCGCTATTTCTTCCAACTGCATTCATATTTATAACAGTTAGGACTAAATTCAACAATATCCTAGATGAAAACATCACTTTTAATATATATATAACCCAAACTTTGGCTTATCAAAAAACGGCCGAAAACTCGATATTTCTCGAAAGTCCATGAGGGAAAAATACTGACTTCAGGGCTAGGAATGTATTGACACTAATTTGGAGCAATTCCACTTACGTTAGCTCGGTAGCACGACGGTTCGCCGGCCGAATTTCACAAACTAAACCCGTAGGAATGCTTCTCGATGCTTATTACCTCACTACCCAAGGTTATACTGAGTTTGGACCGTGTATAATGGCGTAATCGGATGGAAATTCCTTCAAAATCCTCGTGCCCTCTGTTTTCCTTCGTTCTCTCTGTTATTCTATGGAAATTTATGAGAATTTTCTTAAAAAAATGAAGTGGAGGGGTTTATATACTTGGGCCTGGACAAGGCCTCCGTGAGACGCCGCCATCGCGGAGGCCCTCCCTCCGTGGCATGCTGCCATCGCGGAGGGGTTCTGCCCCGGCTTCTCCCGCGATGGTTCGATGCAATGTTCGTCCGGTCTTCCCCTGGGCCTTTTCCTAGCATGTATGGCACTCTAAAACTCTTAACCAATAAGCGAATAGGCCATCTACATGTCGTGAATTTACGAGGTGTAACAGATGGGTTGATGGAACAATACCCCAACTAACCCGGACCAGTACCAAACCATAAAAGTAGCATGAATGTCTGCCAAACGGCCCTTGGAACACGAGGACTCACCAATAAGCTGAAAGTGTGCTCTGATATAATCTAAATCTGCGGATGAGCCTGAGAGCTGGAACCTGTATCATAAAATGATATAGCATAAAAAATATGCGGTCAGTGCGTGGAATGTACCGAGTATAAAAGGTAAGTAAAATGGACATTTAAAATGTGGCAAAAGCTCATTAAACAACATAAGAGTAGGATATCATGCTCATATCATAAAATAACATAACATAACATATCATAGGGCTCAAGGTTTTCAAGACCTTCGTAATACAATCGAAATCATAATCATGAGAGGAAAGCCGTATTGAACATAACTTGAGCTAATATACATAACCCTAGACATGCATAAATCATGAGGAATAGTGGGAGATTCTCTTAAACGACATACTCCATAAGAGCACACATCAAGCTCGACTTGTAACCCTAGTTGGGAGGGTGTCCGTACCTTGTCAAGGATAGGACCATGAAAGTGTGATATCACCATGAAAATGGCCATTTGGGCCGGGGATAACCACAAATGAGGTCCCATCATACCTACGGTGGCACGTAGTTTATGAGATCCGGGGCAGAACGTAGATCTCGAACCTACTCGGTTTTTGTTACTACTCCCAAAACATACATAGTGCACATAGTATAACATGCATGAATTCATGGGCTAGTTAAATCATAATAATCATAAACATAATCATACATACATGAACTAGCCACGACACAAGGCCCGTGAGTCGGCCAAAAACATAATTCACGAATCATAGGTTTCATGCATACTCATAGATCCTACATATAACTCGAAAATCATCAAATCATAATGGATAATTGAATAAATTCATATTTCAAATTATAAATAATGATGGGCTTGTAAATATTATCAATTGAAGCAAAGATCATAAATAGACCTATCATGGGTCATGCTTAGATAAGCTCAATTTAATAGAAATTGAAATTGAGAATTTTATAAGTAGATATACGTTGTAAAACCTAATCACAATCCATAGAATATAATGAGATTCATAAAACATAAAAGCCCACTAGTAAATCATTATGTTTTTCATAAAATTTGATTCCAAAACCCAATAGATTTCTGATAGATTTTCATAAATTTGTAGAGATTGGGCATGGGTGTGAACGAAAAAACCCATTCATAACCTTTCATAGATGAAGATAGCTGAATCTTATTCTCCCTTGAATGCCCAAAACGGAATTGAAGAAGGGAACATTGAATCAACCTTTGATCACCTCTCTATTCTCTTGCATGCATGAACGAAGACTTAGGATAGGTTTTTCCCCCTTTAAAACCCACCTTTCATAGACTAAAATGATGTAATTTAGGCTTTAGGAACGTAGGAATTATGAAAAGGCCCTTACTAAATCGCAGAAATTTAACTGCCAAGGGGTCCTAACGAGGGACCCAATGATTCGTCCCCAATGGCCACAACTCGTGGCCTTGAGTCGTGATATATACTGCCCAAAAATCATCAGGGGACCCCATGAGGACCCCACAAATTGTGGTGGCTGACCACGACTCATGGTCAACACCGTGAAGTACACTGTTTTCTTCCCTCTCTTTTCCTACTCCTTCACCCCATGACTGACTTAACGACCTGTGGTGTCTGACCACGAGTCGTCTCTACGCCCGTGGGTACCCCTTTTCTCCAAACTTCCCATCTCCTTGATGGACTCCCTCATGAGTAGCCTGATGACTCATGGGCTATCCTCATGAGTCGTCCCAACTCATCCTTAGTCTGCAACATCACTTTTACAGTTTTCCCGTTTCAACTCCCAGGTCTGATCTTTGGGCTTATGGGGTATAACAATATCTCCCCTTTGGGAACATTCGTCCTTGAATGTTGGAAAACATATAGAAAAGCAAAGATATGCAATTATCATTATCGAATACTGATCATTAAAACAGAAAATTTAATGGAACAACTACCTCTGATTCATATTACTTAATTGAACAGATCTCATGCGTCACATACACATCCATACATATAAAAGAAATTTGAACACGTCAACTGAAAATGAAAACTAAATGGAGTCGTAGCGTAAGACTGGTACCTCAAGTCAGAACTGAGTCGGTAGAGAATAAGTGTGGGTATTTATCCATCATATCCGCTTTAGCTCCCCACGTAGCTCCCTCAACATGCTGATTCCTCCATAACACATTTACTGAAGCTACTGCCTTGCTCCTCAGCCTCTGAACCTAACAATCCAATATTTACACTAGAACTTCTTCATAGCTGAGGATATCCTTTACACCAACATTGTCCATCGAGACTACTAGGGCTGGGTCTCCCAAACATTTCTTCAAAAGCGACACATGAAACACAGGATGCACAGAAGATAACTCCGAGGGTAAGTCTAACTCATACGCTTCCTTACCAAATCTTTTCATAACCGGGTAGAGACCAACATAACGGGGACTGAGTTTTCCTTTTTTTCCAAACCTCATGACTCCCTTCATAGGAGTTACCTTCATAAATACCCAATCATCAACCTCTAACTACAAATCACTCCTCCTCACATCAACATATGACTTTTGATGACTCTAAGTAGTTTTTAGCCTGTCTATTATCAACTGAACCTTTACCATAGCCTCATGAACTGAATTTGGCCCTATCATAGATGCCCCACCAACCTAAAACCATCCAATGGGCATTCTACATCGCAGCCCATAAAGAGCCTCCAACGGTGCCATGTGGATGCTAGAGTGATAGCTTTTATTTCAATCAAATTCGAGCAGGGGTAAGTGATCATCCCAACTACCTTTGAAGTCCATCACACATGCTCTCAACATGTCCTCGAGATTCTAGATTGTTCGTTTCGCTTGGCCATCCGTCTGCGGATGGAAGGCTGTACTGAGCTTAACTTGAGTCCCAAGCCCCTTCTAGAAAGACCGCCAAAAATGGGAGGTAAACTGAGTACCTCGGTCCGAAATAATGGAAAAGGGTACTCCATGTAGTCGAACTAACTCTCGAATATACAACTAGGCATAATCATCTGCTGAGTCTGTGGTTTTCACCGGTAGGAAATGTACAGCCTTGGTCAATCCGTCCACCACCACCCAGATAGAATCATAGTGTCGTCGAGTATGAGGTAGGCCTATAATGAAATCCATATAAATATCTTCCCATTTCCTAGTGGGAATGTAAATGTCCTGAAGTACGCCTCCCAACCTTTGATGCTCGAACTTTACTTGTTGACAGTTCGGGTATTTGTCTATGAATTTTGCAATATTCTTCTTCATGCCATCCCACCAATAGATTTCTCGTAAGTCATGATACATATTGATGACACCTGGGTGGATAGAATACCTAGATCCATGGGCCTCATACAATATCCGGCTCCTCAAATCATCAACATCGGGAAAACATTGGCGAGCTTGGTACCCAGCACACCATCTCCCCCTTGGGAGAAGACCTCCACCTTCTGACTTCGAATGACTTCTTTCAGCTTTACCAACATCGGATCCTCATCGAGTCTAGCTTTCACATCAGTCACCAAGGACAATTCTGACCCATTTTGCACAACAACACCGTCATCGATTGAGTCGACCAACCTAACTCCCAAACTTTCAAGTCGATGGACATCTTTCACCAGCTCCTTTATTCCCTCATCCACATGGGACACACTCTCCATAAAGAGCCTACTAAGTGTGTCTGCTACCATATTAGCCTTACCCGGATGGTACAGAAGACTCATATCGTAGTCTTTGAGTAGCTCTAACCACCTCCTTTGTCGTAGATTTAGGTCTTTCTGCGTGAACACATATTGTATGCTCTTGTGGTCTGTAAACACATCCACATGGACCCCATATTCATAATACTTCCATATCATCAATGCGAACACCACCATGGCCAACTCAAGTTCATGGGTTGGGTAATTTTCCTCATGAACCTTCAAATGTCTAGAGGAATATATTATCACTTTTCCTCGCTGCATCAATACACACCCGAGTTCGATTCTCGAAGCATCACAATACACCATAAAAACTTTTGTACCCTTGGGTAGGATCAACACCGGTGCAGTAGTAAGTCAAGCCTTCAACTCTTGGAAGCTCTTCTTACAAGCCTCCGACCATTAGAACTTCATCTTTTCCTGAGTCAACTTGGTCAAAGGTGCTGCATTAGATGAGAAACCCTCAACAAATCTCCGATAGTAGCCAGCTAAACCCAAGAAACTCTGAACATCCGAGGGATTCACCGATCTAGGCCTATTCTTCACCGCCTCAATTTTCTGAGAATCTACTTTTATTCCCTCGCCTGATACTACATAGCCCAAATATGCTACCGAGTTCAACCAGAACTCGCACTTGCTAAATTTGTCTTACAACTAACGATCCTTGAGGGTCTGAAGCACTACTCTCAAATGAGTGGCATGCTCCTCCTAGCTCCAGGAGTATATAAGGATGTCATCAATCAACACATCACGAACATGTGTAGATACGGCTTGAACACCTATTCATCAGGTCCATAAAAGCTGCAGGAGCATTTGTTAGACCAAAAGACATAACTACAAACTCAGAATGACCATACCGCGTCCTGAAGGTTGTCTTCAGGATATCACATTCCAAAACCCTGCGCTGATGATACCCAGACCTGAGATCTATCTTTGAGAAATGCTTGGCACCCTGAAGCTGATCAAAGATCATCAATCCTAGGTAAAGGATACGTGTTCTTAGAGGTGACCTTCTTCATTCTGATAGTCAATGCACATTCGAAGCGAACCATCCTTCTTCCGGACAAATAAAACTGGTGCACCCCACGGAGACTTGCTCGGTCTAATGAAGCCTTTATCAAATAAGTCCTTTAAGTGATCCTTTAACTTATTTAGCTCGGCTGGAGCCATCCTGTATGGAGGAATAGATATAGGTTGCTCATTTGGTAGAAGGTCAATACAAAAATCAATCTCCTACTCGAGAGGAACACCTGGCTAGTCATCGAGAAAGACCTCTTGATACTCACGCACCATCGGAACTGATAGGATAGTCAGGGACTCGGACTCAACGTCCTTAACCCAGACCAGATCGTACATGCAACCTTTAGATATCATATTCGGGGCCTTAAGATAGGAAATGAAATGACCTACAGGCACAACTGAACTACACTTCCATTCTAAGACTAGCTCACTTGGAAACCTGAACTCTACTGCACGGGTTGTAGGATTTACATAACACGCATACAACCAATCCATGCCAAGAATAATATCAAAGTCGGTCATGGCTAACTAGACGAGGTCTGTGGAGGTGACTTTATGCAATATAGTGACCGGGAATCCTCTATACACCCACCTAGCTACAATCAAATCACCGACAGGGGTAGAAATCAAAAATGGATCTGACAAAGTCTCGAGACCAATTCCTAAGCTACTAGCAATGTAAGGGGTCACAGAAGCCAAGTTAGCTCTCGGATCTAACAAAGCATAAACATAAATATGAAAAACATGCAACATACTAGTGACGATATCCGGGGAGACCTCCTGCTCCTAAAGGTGTGCTAAAGCATAAAACCTGTTTTGGTGCTTACCGCTGGCTGAACTAGCCGAGGCACCCTGCTAAGGGGGACGTGCTGCTAGAGCGGCAGAACTGGCTGCTGGCATACGAGCTCCACCGACCCCTGACCTGGCTGAAGGGCAATCCCTGACTCTGTCTCTGGATTTTCCACACACGAAACAGGCATCCGAGCCGACTAGGCACCTCTCGGGATGATTCTTGCCGGACTTCGCACGAGCTGGGAAAGTGCGCTCCACCTGCATGCTGCCCTAGTCTCTCAAATTCGGAGCCCTACACCTCCGATCCCCTTGGAATCTAGATGGCGTACTGGACGATGATGATGCTGGAGCAATAGACCAATGCTAAGACTGCTGACGCAGTCCACCCCCTGATCTGAGTTGAGAAGTCCCATAACTGTCGGTCCTGGACCTCTTAGCCTCTCCCTGCCTCCGATACACCAACTTCATTTGCTGAGTATGCAACACAATAAGGGGAAATCTATATCCCAATGTTCCATGGAGATCCTTAGTCCTTATCCAGATAGTCCGCCACTCCATGTACAAAATGACTCACATGAGCCATCTAGTCTGCCACCAACTATGGCGCATACTCGGATAACGGGTGAACTCTAATGCGTGCACTTGAACGGACATGTCACCCTACTTCAAGTTAATGAACTTAGCCTCCTTTTGCTCCCTCATCTCCCTAGGGAAGAATCAATCTAAGAATGCTGTGTGGAATTCTTCCCAACCGATTGGGCCTGCACCTAATGCCCAAGCATCTCTCCACTGTTTGAACCATATATGGGCCACCCCCTTAAGCTGATAGGAGGCCAAATCAACACAATCTCCATTTGTCACCCCCATAACCTGGGTGATCTTTAGAAACTCCTAGACGAAATCGTGTGGATACTCATCCAACTTGGACCCAAGGAACTCCGGAGGGTTCATCCTCAAGAAGTCTCTAATCTAGGCCGCTGCTGCATTGCCAATTTTTTGGGATATGCGCAACAGCTTTCTAGTTGACCTGAGCATTCAAAGCTTGTGCCAACATCTGGATTGCCGCCCGAATAGGTGGGGCCGACTGATGCCTATGATCATTGCCATCTCCGGAGACTTCACCGTTCCCGTTTCTCCTACAGTTCATTCTTCTGGGAGCCATGATTCTGCAATCGCGAATAGCATGAGTTAGAAGGATAGAAGGACTTTTCATCACACAACATAGATCATGGAAGAAGGGAACATTTCCTAAACGTCTCGTAGCCTTTTCATCATAAGTTTGGTGCTCTCCATACCCATGAAAAAGACTCCACTCAACGCAGCTTTCAGACACCCTAGGACACTTCAAACCTATGGGTTTGATAACATTTTTTTCACGAACCAAACATAGACACAGATCGCAACACAGGACAAGGAGCCCCGAGAGGCCCCAAGTCGACCCATGGCATAGGAATACATCTAACTTCATTCATTCCAAACGGAATGCAAATCGCAAGGCATAGAGGAAACGTAATCATAATCATAACATATCATAATGTAAGCAAATCTCTAGACATACATGCAAGCTGAGTACTACATATTGTCTGAAAGCCTCTACTACATATGATGGGTTGATGGGACAATACTCCAACTAACCCAGACGAGTACTTAAATGTAAAAGTATCATGAAGGTCTGTTAAATGGCTCTCGAAACATGAGGAATCACCAATAAGCTAAAAGTGCGCTCTAATATAATCTAGATCTGAGGATGAGCCTGAGAGCCGGAACCTGTATCATAAGACGAAATAACATAGAAAGTATGCGGTCAGTACGTGGAATGTACCGAGTATGCAAGGTAAGTAAAAAAGACATATAAAATGTGGGAGAGCTCATAAAACAGCGTAAGAGTAGGACATCATGCTTATATCATAAAATATCATAACATAACATATCATAGGGCTCAAGGTTTTCAAGACATTCGTAATACAATTGAAATCATTATCATGAGAGGAAAGACAAATTGAACATAACTTGAGCTAATATACATAACCGTAGACATTCATAAATCATGAGGAACAGTGGGAGGTTCTTTTAACCGACATACCCAATATGAGCACACATGAAGCCCGACTTGTAACCCTAGTCGGAGGGTGTCCGTACCATGTCAAGAGCAGGACCATGAAAGTATGATATCACTATGAAAAGGGCCATTTGGGCTAGGGATAGCCATAAAGGAGGTCCCATCATACCTACGGTGGCACTTAGTTTCTGAGATCCGGGGCAGAACCTGGGCCCCGAACTTACTCGGTGTTCGTTACTACTCCCAAAACATATATAGTGCACATAGTATAACATGCATGAATTCATGGGCTAGTTAAATCATAATAATAATAAACATAATCGTGCATACATGAACTTGCCATGACACAAGGCCCGTGAGTCGGCCAAGAACATAATTCATGAATCATAGGTTTCATGCATACTCATAGATGTTCGGCTTGTTTGGTATATAACTACACGTAAGTGAACGTGGTCGAAAAGGTAGTAAAGTGTCTCAAGTAAGCCAAGTATCGATCCCACAGAGACTGGACTAAAGTAACAATCTACTCAAGTGTCAATAAACTTTAACTCTAACTTGCAGACAACAATGTGAAGAAAAGGTTGATATTTTGTTTCCTAATTCTATACTAAATCTAAGACGAATATATAATTTGAGTCTGAACTATAAGTATGAGCATGCTGAGGTTAAATGAACATGTAGAGAAATAAATTATAGATACAATTTGGTTAATCTTTCTTCCGGTTGCTAGTCAAAACTTATTGCCTATGGATTAAAACTCTCGTATTTAACCCAACTTAAGAATCATGAACCTTCTACCTACATTTCTGTGATAAAACAAAATTCATGTTCTAGCCATACAAAACCGATTCCTTAATTGACTAATACGACTTTCAGGTATATCTCTATCTTGAAAGTAAATCAATTCTCAATTTTCCCAAACTAAGAAAAGATCATATCCTATCAATTCACAACTTTCCAATTTCTTGCTCTCTCGAGTGAAACCGAACTTTTTAAATATACATTAATATTGGCCATACATTAATGCAGTAAGAACAAGAATCAATAGAACAACCATGGAAGAACAGATGAAAAACCAATTGATCAATAATTACATTTCAATACAATTGTTCTTAACCTCAGCAAGAAGAGGATTTAGCCACTCATTTGTGGATTAAACCTCGTTAAATCAGTGTTAATCATACAAGCAATTGAAGTAAAGAAGAAGGAGATAGAAAACCCTGAGATTTTCGTTCGCTCAACTGCCTGTAACCCACGTTCTTGCTCCACATAGTCAGAATAATTAAAAATGAACCTAAGTGTTCTATTTACACTAGTGGGAATTTTTCCTAGAATAACAAGCAACGTGTCACGGAGTGCATCGCGGAGCACTGCCTCCGTGACACGCCACAAACTTAGACCCTTACTGGAATCCGGATGTCCAGGTATTAAGGCCCAACGTGGCACGGTGTGCAACGCGGGGCTGGGCCAACGTGCCACGGGCCCAACGCGCACCTTCACTGGAATTTGGCAAAAATTCCGTATCCAGGCAGAGCGCATCCGCATGGCAGTGTGACACGGCTCCATCGTGGAGCCCCTTTAATTCATGCTCTCCTTGTGCTTTTTCCCTTGCTCACTTCCGAGTCCAATTCCGATTTCTCCCAACATGCATCTTAGCTTCATAAAATTATATTTTTCTTGAAAAATCATGCTAATCATGTTGATTAGTATAAATTCACATTTTATTACAATTCACATGATAATGTATAAACATCGATAGATAAACAAGGAAAAATGACACATTTGAGTATCACTTGGGCATATAAATTTGCCCAAGATCACTTACCCAACACTTAAATCCTTGTTCGTCCCCGAATAATAATCTTACATCTCATGCAATTGACACCCCATCCTGGCTACTTTGGCTCGACAATTCAAACTACGGTTATACCGATTATTTAATACAGCAAATCATCAAGAAAACATGCATAGTCTTATCAATGCAATGACCTTCAACACATTAAGACCTCCTAGACTCAAGAATCGACTCTCGATATCGGCAAACTCATGCAAATCAGTTGATCAAGATATCCGACATGAAATTTAATCTCTCGCCAAGCATGTGCCCTCACAACACAAGAGAATTTTTCCCCCTTTTTAATTACATGAACTCAAAGACATTACATGCAGTGGCATATAAACACCAATTTCACTCTCTCTCCCAAAGGAATTCACATGCTTCATGTCATGAACCATAGGCTTGCCTTTAGTGTATTACTCCACTAATATAAGGACGTGTGTTGTAAGATCACGTAGGACTTAACGGGTTGTAATGTAAGCTATGGAACTAGTAAATACTGGGCTAACCAATAATAACAGCTAGCATCCTTAAGCGCTTTTTCAATACATCCCATCAACCTTATGGGCATTGTTTCTTCCTTTATCCTCCCATTCTTGAAGTCTGTCTTTATTTTTGACCACATATCTTTAAGCACACTTGACTCAATAACAAAGATTATTTATACATCTTCATTATATTTAATTTATAACGAGTGCACCTTCGACCTTTTCTTTCCTTTCATCACTCTGCTTTTTCTTTTCTTTTCACCATTCTCACTCCTTGACACTATGGGAAAATTATTTTATTTTCTTGAGCGCTTAAGAGTTTTGGATCAAATTCACGGATAATGAAAATAAGGGGTTAAGCTCAGTTTACACCTTTTTGACAAAAGAAAAATAATAGGCTAAAGGCTCAATAGGCTAACTAGAATGTACATTCAAGGTGGGTACGATAATGAAGAAAAGAAACTTTCGGTCAAATCAAAGAAATGCCTGCATCCTTTCCTACAATACATATCCTTCATTTCATTTCGTACACACACCAGGCAAGTTCTAGACACTTCACAATAGCATGGAAGAAACGAAACCTCACTATACACTCATTTCACATGCTCAACTCAAGACATATTCACAGACTCTTTAATCAGCTAATTACAAGAATTCAAACATTAAGCCTCAATCACATTGAGTCGAACTCTATGGCCTAGGCATCTTAACATATTTACAAGGTTACATGCTTTCATACGAATCACCTTTGCATTTCAAATATCATGTACAACACGCAACCAGAATTTCGCAACCATAAAATAACAAAAGGTTTTGGGATGCAAACCAACGAAAGAAAAAACTAAAAAAAGAAAAAATGAACAAAGAAATATACTCCTAACGACTACATTTCCCTTAAGACGGTCGTCATCCATCCATCATAGGGAACAGTCACTAACTACGACTTCGGTTCAATGGGACTATTCTCGGTAAAAGAACTGAAAACAAACTCCGAGAAACCCAAAGATTAAAAATTTCACAATTTTTTTTTAAAATATCGATAATTTCGATAAAACAAAGATATGTACAAATCCAGCTAACAACATTCAATAGCACACAACAGCTTCACATTAATTACAATACAGACATACACACAAAAATCACTGGGTCACAAGTTTATCCAAGCGCAACAACAGAACAGAGACAATAAGAATAACAACAGCAACCAACACCTAACTACTCCCACCCCACACTTAAATCGAACACTGTCCCCAGTGTTCAAAAAATTCAGCATAGTATGAAAGTAGGTGGTGAAACTCCCTGATCAATCAAAGTATTCCACTTCTTCGTCAGGTGCCGCTGCCTCGTCTCCCATGTCTGAATCGCCCCCGTCGTCATCATCTGACTCTACATCGGAGTCATCATGACGTGTCTCCTCATCTGTGGGGATATCATCATCAGTGGGCTCCACAAATGCTGGCCCTACTCGGCATAGAGCTCTGGCATTTTCGCCAAAAGGGTAGTCTAGCTCGAGCTGCCATAGCTCATCTTCTATTGCCATCCTCCCGCCTATGCAAAGTTGGAGCATCTACATCCCAAACATGCGAGCCATGTACTGATCATCCCGAGCATGTCGCTCGGCTAATGTGAGGACTGGCCCATGAGTGGTGTCGGGTGCCTTAGTTTTGGTGACATCTAAGGCCCACCTCTCCATCTGCGGAATGTAGTCAAGGGCCTCCTCCTCAATATCCAGGCCCCTCAGGAACGTGGTCAGTAAGCCACCAAACCCGTACCTGTGCCCTTGATGCAAATGGACTCTCTTCATGGCGGAGATAATCACCGCCCCTACATTGATCTCCAGCCCTTTCATCAAGGCGTAGACCAAGCGTACACGATCTCGGGTGACATCTGTCATATGCACCCCCGGGATCAGGCAGGAACAAACAATCTTCAGCCATATCTTGGCTTCCCTGTTCATCTGTGAGTAGGGCAAAGTCTGATGGTAGCCCCTCTCCTTATGCCTGCTCCAACGTGCTGTAGATTGGGATCCACACAAAGTGCGTCTGATATCAATGTATGGTGGAGTGATATTCAGCTGCTGAAGCATATGGGCGTCTATGTCCTGCGCCCCCAAGATGGCATTAAGGTGATGGGGCTCAAAAGTGACTATCTGCCCCCTTATCTTGATGGTGTGACTTCTGAGTGTCAGGTTCTAGTTGGCGTAGAATTCCCGAATCAGGTGCAGGTTGTCCTTGGGCTCTTTAAAGATGAAGTTCAGCCCGGCTGCCTCTATCCTGTGGACAATTCTGGGGATCTCCTGTGCCAACGGTTCCCTAGCAATGTGTTCTTCGGGGAAGTATTTGCTTTCCTTATGCTTTGCGTACCATTTCTTCCCCTCCTCTGTCACCCATCTGGTTCCTTATTGACGGCGTTGGCCGCGTGGAACCGCTGGTGCTGCTGGGACTGCAGTTCCCAGTCTAATTCTTTTCCTTCCGGCGCCCGATGTAGATGCGCCCTTCCCTTTATCTTGCCTGCTTGCCATTGTTTCTGTCAAACAAAAAAGATAGTCCCAATGTTATTCCAATTAAAATTAGCTTCGACTAAAGTTGGGTTAAGCTAGGCCACCCTACAGTTAGTCTTTAGCCACAATCACAACATTATGGCAAGATCAAACTTATTTACAATTAAAATATAAACAAAACACAACAAATATGCCTCGTGCATTCAAAGAATTCGATGCTATATCTTCTTTTGTACTACTCAGACTTCGTACAGCTAACCACAACATTTCCATCGTTCACATTTCATCACGTAGCACTTAGCAAGGAGAAACAAAGAAAAAAATTTATCTACATGAACCTATACAATTCACCCATTTCTTGCATCTCACAATTTCATTACCCCGAAAATCTGTCGATCTTTTAGTATATTAACAGTTAGCACAACCAAATCGTCTCACCCAACATACATAACCCAGCAAGAATTTCAAAGTTCAACTAAATTTTCCCTTTTCAAACTCAACTACAAGCCCTAGCTATGATTTTACAAAAATTCGATCAAGCTATGTAATTATCGAGCTCATGCAATCACAATGATACTACGAATGTCAATCAACAATAACTCAATTGAATTTAAGCTTAATTTCTACTTAGGGCAAGTTTTGCTCACATCACATGCTAAAAATCGGGAAAATAAGGTAAGAAATGAGATGAAGTTAACAAACATACCTTAAATTCGATGATATCGAAGAAAAGTTGATAAAATTGAGCTCCTAGTCCGTGTCACATTGGGGAAGGGGATGGTTTTTGGGTTGTTTGTCGTGGAGGAGGTGAGGAATGGGAAAACATGAGGGAAAACGGGGTTAAAAAGAGGGGGGGTTTCGCGCAGGTCACCCGGCGACCCGGTGTGACCCGTCGCGAAATACACCTCAACGTGTTACGGAGGGTAACGCGGAGCATGCCCTCCGTGACACGGAGCCATCGCGCAGGTGTTCTGGAATTTGTAAAAATTCCAGAATTACCTTCAATGTGTCACGGAGGGTAACGCGGAGGCCCTCCTCCGTGACACGGAGCCATCGTGTGGGCTCTCTGTTTTGCCATTTTTTATTATTTTTCATACCTCGAGTTTTCCTTTGCGATCCTTTGCATATTTATCCTTCGTTCAATCTGAAATTCATCTCACCACAAGAAATTGGTTAGAAGTTATAGGTTTCACATAAAATACACATTTTGTTTTTATTTTTATTTTTCTCATTTTTTTCTTTTTTTTTCTACGAAATCTAATAAAATATTAAAAAAGATTTCACGGGTTGCCTCCCGCGCAGTGCCTGGTTTACCATCGTGGCTCGACGTCATTAAGCTCAGTCATCCTCTAGGGTGACGGACGTTTTCTCTTGACCACCGTCCTCACCCTAGTAATGCTTACATCTTTGCCCATTGACCAAGAACGTGGCACTCCGATCTTCTTGCCACAACTCTACTGCCCTGTGTGGGGTCATTCTCACTACCTCAAATGGCCCTGACCATTTGGACCGCAGCTTTCCTTGAAACAGCTTCAATCTTGAATTGAAGAGCAATACTTTCTGCCCCGGCTCAAAAATATGATGCACCACATGCTTGTCATGCCACCTCTTCGTTTTTTCTTTGTAGTACTTGGCACTCTCATAAGCATGGCAACGGAACTCTTCAAGTTCACTGAGTTGCATTAGTCTCTTCTTGCCCGCTAATTCTAAGTCCATATTCAATTTCCTCACGGCCTAGAAGGCTCGGTGCTCTAGCTCCACTGGCAGATGACACGCTTTACCATAGACTAAGCGGTATGGAGAAGTTCCAATTGTGTCTTGTAAGCAGTTCTGTGTGCCCACAACGCATCATCCAGTTTGCTTGACCAATCATTACATTGTGCATTCACTGTTTTCTGGAGAATCTGCTTCACTTCTCTATTCGACACCTCCACTTGCCCACTGGTTTGGGGGTGATATGCTGTTGCCACCTTGTGGCGCACCCCATACTTGGATAGTAGCTTCTTGAAACTTGCATTGACAAAATGAGCCCCTCCATCACTGATAATTGCTCGGGGTGTCCCGAACCTGGTAAGAATGTGTTTTTTCACAAATTTTGTTACCACCTTGTTGTTATTCCTGGGGCAAGCTATAGCTTAAACCCACTTTGATACATAATCAACAGCCACCAAGATGTAACGATTACCAAATGACGGTGGGAATGGGCCCATGAAATCTATGCCCCATACATCAAAGGTCTCCACTTCCAGTACATTCTGCACCGGCATCTCTTGCCTCCTACTAATTCTGCTTGTACGCTGACATCTATCGCACATTTTAACGTAAGCCATCGAGTCTCTGAACAGTGTAGGCCAAAAGAAACCTAACTGTAGAACCTTGTGTGTTGTCCGCTCGCCTCCATGGTTCCCCCCATACAACGAAGAGTGACAACTCCTCAACACCTCTGCAATCTGACTCTCCGGGATGCATCTTCTCATCGCCTGATCCGGTCCCTGTTTAAATAAGTATGGCTCATCACCTGATCCGGTACCTGTTTAAATAAGTATGGCTCATCCCAAATAAAGTGCCGACAATCATGCCTCAACTTTCTTCTCTGCTGGACTGTCGCCTCAGGTGGATAGACTCCACTCACTAGCAAGTTGACTATATCTGCGTACCAGGGAACTTCAACTTCCCCTACTGCCAAGAGCTGCTCATTCGGGAACTCCTCATTGATGTTATCACCTTCCTTCACATGCGACCGGCTCTCCAATCGCGATAAGTGATCTGCCACCTGATTTTCGCTCCCCTTTCTGTCCTTAATTTCGAGATCGAACTCTTGCAACAATAGGATCCATCTGATAAGCCTGGGCTTAGCATCCTTCTTGTTAAACAGATACCGAATCGCTGCATGATCGGTGTACACCACTACTCTTGAACCCACCAAATAGGACGTGAATTTATGAAATGCAAACACCAATGCTAGCATCTCCTTCTCTGTGACTGTATAATTACTTTGGGCAGTATTCAGCGTTTTGCTTGCATAGTGAATAGAATGAAAGATTCTATTTTTCCTCTGCCCCAATATAGCTCCCACAGCCACATCGCTTACATCACACATCAACTCAAATGGTTGTCCCCAATCTGGAGAAGTAAGGATAGGTGCTTCTATCAATTTCTGCTTCAACTACTCTAATGCTTTAACACACTTATCATCCAACTCAAACTTCACCTCTTTTTCTAACAATCTGCATAATGGTCTAGAAATTTTGGAGAAGTTTGTGATGAACCGTCTGTAGAACCCTGCATGCCCAAGAAAACTACGAACACCTTTCACCGACACAGGTGGTGGTAACTTCTCAATAACCTCGATCTTAGCACGATCGACCTCCAACCCCTTGAAAGACACTTTGTGTCCAAGGACGATACCTTCCTTGACTAGGAAATGGCATTTCTCCTAGTTGAGTACAAGGTTGGATTCTTCACAGCGAGCCAACACCCTATCAAGATTCTGCAAACAAGTAGCAAATGAATTACCGAAAACAGAAAAATCATCCATAAATACCTCAACAAAATCCTCCACCATGTCGTGGAAAATAGCTATCATGCATCTCTGGAATGTAGCGGGTGCATTGCATAACCCAAATGGCATCCTCCTAAAAGCATATGTCCCATAAGGACACGTAAAAGTAGTCTTCTCTTGGTCCTCCGGAACTATGGCTATTTGGTTATAGCCAGAGTACCCATCAAGGAAACAATAATATTCCTGTCCAGCCAACCTATCTAATATCTGATCAATGAATGGGATAGGATAATGATCTTTCCTTGTGGCTTCATTAAGCTTTATATAGTCCATGCAAATCCGCCAGCCTGTGACGGTTCGTGTAGGAATCGGCTCATTTTTCTCATTGGTTACCACGGTCATCCCTCCTTTCTTTGGAACGCACTGAACGGGGCTGACCCATTCACTGTCTGAAATTAGGTAGACCACACTTGCATCAAGCCACTTAATTATTTCATTCCTAACCACATCCTTCATTGCTGGATTTAGCCTTCGCTGAGGCTGAACAGTTGGTTTTGCTCCTGTCTCCATGAAAATCCTGTGTGTGCAAAAAGATGGATTGATACCCTGAATATCTAACATTTGCCAACCCATTTCTTTCTTCCTTTTTCTGAGGACACCAAATGCTTCCTTCTCCTATGCCTCCGTCAATTCTGCGGAGATGATAATCGGCAACGTCTCATCTTCCCCCAGAAAGACATATTTTAAATGGGGAGGCAATTCTTTCAATTCCAACTTTGGTGCTTCCTCAATGGATGGTTTCGGCAGCGGTGCCAAAAAATTGTTCGGCTTGTTTGGTATATAACTACACGCAAGTGCACGTGGTCAAACAAGTAGTAAAGTGGCTCAAGTAAGCCAAGTATCGATCCCACAGAGACTGGACTAAAGTAACAATCTACTCAAGTGTCAATAAACTTTAACTCTAACTTGCAGACAACAATGTAAAGAAAAGGTTGATATTTTGTTTCCTAATTCTATACTAAATCTAAGACGAATATATAATTTGAGTCTGAACTATAAGTATGAGCATGCTGAGGTTAAATGAACATGTAGAGAAATAAATTATCGATACAATTTGGTTAATCTTTCTTCCGGTTGCTAGTCAAGAATTATTGCCTATGGATTAAAACTCTCGTATTTAACCCAACTTAAGAATCATGAACCTTCCACCTACATTTCTGTGATAAAACGAAATTCATGTTCTAGCCATACAAAACCGATTCCTTAATTGACTAATACGACTTTCAGGTATATCTCTATCCTAAAAGTAAATCAATTCTCAATTTTCCCAAACTAAGAAAAGATCATATCCTATCAATTCACAACTTTCCAATTTCTTGCTCTCTCGAGTGAAACCGGACTTTTTAGATATACATTAACGTTTGCCATACATTAATGCAATAAGAACAAGAATCAATAGAACAACCATGGAAGAAAAGATGAAAAACCAATTGATCAATAATTACATTTCAATACAATTGTTCTTAACCTCAGCAAGAAGAGGATTTAGCCACTCATTTGTGGATTAAACTTCGTTAAATGAGTGTTAATCATACAAGCAATTGAAGTAAAGAAGAAGGAGATAGAGAAAAACCCTGAGATTTTCGTTCCCTCAACTGCCTGTAACCCACGTTCTTGCTCCACAAAGTCAGAATAATTAAAAATGAACCTAAGTGTTCTATTTATACTAGTGGGAATTTTTCCCGGAATAACAAGCAACGTGTCACGGAGTGCATCGCGGAGCACTGCCTCCATGACACGCCACCAACGCGGACCCTTACTGGAATCCGGATGTCCAGGTATTAAGGCCCAACGTGGCACGGCGTGCAACACGGGGCTAGGCCAACGTGCCACGGCCCCAACGCGGGGCTATGCCAACATGCCACCGCCCCAACGCGCACCTTCACTAGAATTTGGCAAAATTTCGTATCCAGGCAGAACAAATCCGCGATGGCAGCGTGACACGGCTCCATCGCGGAGCCCCTTTAATTCGTGCTCTACTTGTGTTTTTTCCCTTGCTCGCTTCCGAGTCCAATTTTGATTTCTCCCAACATGCATCTTAGCTTCGTACAATTATATTTTTCCTGAAATATCATGCTAATCATGTTGATTAGTATAAATTCACATTTTATTACAATTCACATGATAATGTATAAACATCGATAGATAAAGAAGGCAAAATGACACATTTGAGTATCAGTGGGGCATATAAATTTGCCCAAGATCACTAGATCCTACATATAACTCGAAAATCATCAAATTATAATGGGTAATTGAATAAATACATGTTTCAAATCATAAATCATGTTGGGCTTGTAAATATTATCATTTGAAGCAAAGATCATAAATCGACCTATCATGTATCATGCTTAGGTAACCTTAATTTAATGGAAATTGAAATCGATAATTTTATAAGTAGAGATATATTGTAAAAACTAATAAAAATCCATAGAATATAATGAGATTCATAAGATATAAAAGCCCAATAGTAAATCATTAGGTTTTTTATAAAATTTGATTCCAAAACCCCAATAGATTTCTGATAGATTTTCATAAATTCGTAGAGATTGGGCATGGGTGTGAACGAAAGCACCCATTCGTAATCTTACATACGTGAAGATAGCTGAATCTTACTCTCCCTTGAATGCCGAAAAAGGAATTGAAAGGAATTGAAGAAGGGAACCTTAATTCACCCTTTGATCACCACTCTATTCTTTTGCATGCATGAATGAAGACATTGTTTTCTTCACCTCTAAAACCCACCTTTCATAGGCCAAAACGACGTAGTTTTAGCTTTGGGAGCTTAGGAATTATGAAAAGGCCCTTACTAAATCGCAAAAATTTAACTGTCAGTAGGTCCCAATGGGGGACCCAACGATTCGTCCCCAATGGCCACGACTCGTGGCCTTGTGTCGTGATGTATACTGCCCAAAAATCATCTTAATGAAATCCATATTAATCTCTTCCCACTTCCAAGTGGGAAAGCTAATGTCCTGAAGTACGCCTCCCAACCATTGATGCTTGACCTTTACTTGCTGAAAGTTCGGGCATTTGACTACGAATTCTGCAATATTCTTCTTCATGCCATCCCACCAATAGATTTCTCGTAAGTCACGATACATATTGGTGGCACCTGGATGGATAGAATACCTAAATCCATAGGCCTCATACAATATCCGACTCCTAAAATCATCAACATCGGGAACACATAGGGGACCCTGGTACCGTAGCACACTATCTCCCCCTTAGGAGAAGACCTCAACCTTCTGACTTTTAACGACTTCTTTCAGATTACCAACATCGGATACTCATCTTGTCTAGCTTTCACATCACTCACTAAGGACAATTCTGACCCATTTTGCACAACAACACGACAATTTGTTAAGCCGACCAACCTAACTCCCAACCTTGCAAGTCGATGGACATCTTTCTCCAGCTCCTTTCCCTCATCCACATTGGACACACTCTCCATAGAACATTTATATCATAGTCTTTGAGTAGCTCTAACCACATCCTTTTCCGTAGTTTGAGGTCTTTCTGCGTGAAAACATATTGTAAGCTCTTGTGGTCCGTAAACACATCCACATGGACCCCATATAAGTAATGTCGCCATATCTTCAATGCGAATACCACCGCGGCCAACTCAAGATCAAGGGTTGGGTAATTCTCCTTATGAACTTTCAAATGTCTAGAGGCATATGCTATCACTTTTCCTCGCTGCATCAATACACACTCGAGTCTGATTCTCGAAGCATCACAATACACCACAAAACCATATGTACCCTTGGGTAGGGTCATCACTCGTGCGGTAGTAAGTCGATCCTTTAGCTCTTGGAAGCTCTTCTCATAAGCCTCTAACCATTGGAACTTCATCTTTTTCTGAGTCAACTTGGTCAAGGGTTCTCCAATATATGAGAAACCTTCAACAAATCTCCGATAGTAGCCAGCTAAACCCAAGAAACTCCGAATATCCGAGGGATTCACCGGTCTAGGCCAATTCTTCACCACCTCGACTTTCTGGGAATCTACTTTTATGCCCTCACCTTATACTACATGGCTCAAAAATGCTACTGAGTTCAAACAGAACTCACACTTGCTGAACTTGGCATAAAACTGACGATCCTTGAGGTTTTGAAGCACTACTCTCAAATGAGCAGCATGCTCCTTCTCGCTCTGGGAGTATATAAGGATGTAATCAATGAACACAATAACAAACATGTCTAGATACAGCTTGAACACCCTGTTCATCAGGTCCATAAGAGCTGCAGAGAATTCGTTAATCCAAAAGACATAACTACAAACTCATAATGACCATACCGCATCCTGAAGGCTGTCTTCGAGATATCACACTCCCAAACCCTGAGCTGATGATACCCGGACCGGAGATTTATCTTTGAGAAATGCTTGGCACCCTGAAGCTGATCAAACAAATCATCTATCCTGGGTAAAGGATACATGTTCTTAACGGTGACCTTATTCAATTGCCGATAGTCAATGCACATCCGAAGAAAACCATCCTTCTTCCGGACAAATTAAACCGGTGCACCCCACGGAGACTTGCTCGCTCTGATGAAGCCTTTATCTAATAGGTCCTTTAAGTGATCCTTCAACTCTTTTATCTCAGCTGGAGCCATCCTATAAGGAGGAATAGATATAGGCTGCGTATCGGGTAGAAGGTCAATAAAAAAATCAATCTCTCTTTCGGGAGAACACCTGGAAAGTCATCGGGAAAGACCTCTGGATACTCACACACCAACAGAGCTGACGGGATAGTTTGGGTCTCTGACTCAACATCCTTAACCCTGACTGGATTGTACATGCAACCCTTAGAAATCATCTTCCGAGCTTTAAGATAGAAAATGAAACGACCTATAGGCACAGCTAACTACCCTTCCATTCTAAGACTGGCTCACCCGAAAACCTAAACTCTACTGCTTGGGTTCTACAATTTACAGAATCATAACATGCATACGACCAATCCACGCAAAGAATAATATCAAAGTTGGTCATGGCTTACTCTACGAAGTCTACGGAGGTGATTTTATCCAATATAGTGATCGAGCATCCTCTATACACCCGCCTAGCTACAACTGAATCATCAAAAGGGGTAGAAACGGAAAATGGATCTCACAAAATATCGGGACCAACTCCAAAGCTACTAGCAACGTAAGGGGTCAAAAAAGACAAGGTAGCTCTCGGATCTAGCAAAGCATAAACATCAATATGAAAATTACACAACATAGCAGTGACCACATCCAGGGAGACCTCTTGCTCCTGATGGGGTGCTAAAGGATAAAACCTATTTTGGCGCTGATCGTTGGCTGAACTAATAGAGGCACCCTGTCGAGAGGGACGTGCTACTGGAGCGGTAGAACTGGCTGCTAGCATACGAGCTTCACCGACCCCTTACCTGGCTGAAGGGCAATCCCTAAGTCTGTGTCCAGGTTCGCCATACTAGAAACAAGCATCCGAGCTGACTAGGCACCTTGTGGGATGATTCTTACCGCACTTTGCACAAGCTGGGAAAGTACACTCCACCTACATGCTTTGCTGGTCTCTCAAATCTGGAGCCCTACTCCTCCGATCCCCTCGAAATCTAGATGGCGTACTAGCCGATGATGGTGCTGGAGCAATAGAACTATGCTGAGACTGCTGACGCTGTCCACCCCCTGATCTGACCTGAGAAGTCCCGTAACTATCAGTCCTGGCCCTCTTGGCCTCTCTCTGCCTTTGATTCGATGACTCCATCTGCTGAGCATGCAAGACAATATAGGGAAAATCTATATCCCGATGCAACATGGAGATCCTGCAGTCCTTATCCAAATAGTTCGCCACTCCATGTACAAAACGACTAATCCGAGCACTCTGGTACGCCACCAACTCTGGCACATACTTGGATAAATGGGTGAACCCAGCTACGTACTCCTGAATGGACAAGTCACCCTGCTTCAAGTTAACGAACTCGAACGCCTTTTGCTCCCTTATCTCCCGATGGAAGAATCAATCCAAGAATGTTGTGTGGAATTCTTCCCAATCGATTGGGCCTGCACCCACTGCCCTAGCATCTCTCCATTGTTTGAACCATATGTAGGTCACCCCCTTAAGCTGATAGGAGGCTAGATCAACATAATCTCCATTGGTCACCCCCATAACCTGGGTGATCTTTAGAATCTCCTCGGTGAAATCGTGTGGATCCTCATCTACCTTGGACCCAAGGAACTCCGGAGGGTTCATCCTCAAGAAGTATCTTATCTGGGCCACTACTGCATTTCCATTCTGTGGGATATGCGCAACATCTTGCTGGTTGACCAGAGCGGTCAAGGCCTATGCCAACATCTGGATAGCCGCCCAAAACTCAGCGTGGGAAACTAGCTCTAACGCCTGGGGCTCCTAAATTGGTGGGGCCTACTGATGACCATGATCATTGCCATCTCCGTGGCCATCACTATTTTTGTTTCTCCTGCCGTTCCTTTTTCTGGGAGCCATGATTCTTCAATCGCGAATAACACGAGTTAGAAAGATAGAAGGTGTTATACCCCGTAGAATTCCCGGCACCTAGACGACCTATTCGCACGTTGGTTAAGCATATTAGAAGGCCATACGTGCTAGAGAAAGGCTGGGAAAAAGATCGGATGAGAAACCCGTCGAACCATCGCGGGAGGAGCTGAGGCAGAGCCCCTCCGCGATGGCAGCGTGTCACGGAGGTGAGGCCTCCGCGATGGCTCCGTGAAACGTTGCCCAGGTTAAGGCTCAAGTATATAAGACCCACTTCGGTTTAATTTCATTTAAACCTTTAAAAATTTCCAGAAAACAGAGGGTACGGCAGAGAGGAGTAAGAAGAAGGAAATTAAATAGTTTTTGTCCGATTACGCTGCTAAACGCTGCCCAAAAACAAATTAACCCCAGATACTGAGGTATTTAGCAGTAGAGAGCATTCCTACGGATTTAGTTTCGTGAAATACGGCCGACGAATCGGCGAGCCACCGAACTAAGGTAAGTAGAATTGCTCTAAATTAATGTCTATGTGTTCCTAGCTGGGAAGTGAATATTTCTCCCTTCTGGACCGCTGAAAAATAACGAGTTTTCGACCGTTTCCCGAAAGGTTAAAGTTGGGATAAATATATATATCAAAAGTGATAATTTCTCCTGAATATTAATGTATTTAGTTCTAATTGACGTGTATATGAATGTAGTTGGGAGAAACAACAGAAGTACCGGCGGAAATCACATCGGTCAGTCGGGTACTCAGAAACCAGGTATGTAAAGTTATTCTTTCGGCAGGCCAGGAAGTACAGTTTAGAAAGTAAATAGAATAAAGGATATTAACCAATACCCAGCGTACAGGAACGATTTTAGTACAATTTCCAGCAAGCATGCTAGTATATTAATTACGTATCATGCGATAATCAGAATAATAGATATTCAGGCAATACGTATTACATCTGTTGAGATTGTATCCAGTAGTAGATGGTACATTTTATGTTATTGAGCTATATCCAGATATAATCAGATAGACAGATAAAGGCCAGGTAGCAGTTAGTCCAGCAATCAGAAATAGTGTAAAACAGAATATAGTATCAGTTATTTAATACAAACTGGCCTTGAGATACAAGAAGAGAATATGGTTAGTATTTTTCATTGAGCATGCTTGCTGTGTATGTGTTTTGTATGTTGAGACTTGTTGTGGCATGTGGGCACCCTTTAGCATCCCCACCGCCCCTGGGTTATAGCTGTGTCGATACCAGATTCAGATACCGCCACCAGCTGGGTGATGCCGTCCGACTAAGGGACGATGATGGTCGACCACCATGATAATACGGTCCAGACCACCCTGCTTGCAGGGGTAGTTCAGTTTACTCTGCGCAGAACTAGCACACCCTGTTTACAGGGGCAGACCACTCTGTGTGTGCACCTGTGCCCAGACGCAGGAGTCTTCGGACTCAGACACAGTTTATTGTCAGAGGCCAAGGCCTGAGCTACGTACCCAAGGGGACTGGTAGGAGGAGCTCACAGTGTCAGATGAGTGCAGTGACTTATTTTTGGTTGGTTTAGACCCGGGTAGGGGTATATAGATTGCTTTCTTGTTTGGCACCTTCCGGCTTATGGGGGTCGGTCAGGTATTGTGTACTATTATGTATATTGATATGTGCTATTAGATACTGACAGACAGTTGGATGACACGTCATCAGGTACGCTCAGTTAGTTACAGAATGAACAAACTCTCCCCAGTTATCCTCAGCTAGATAGACTCAGCTACTTCTTGCTTATACGTCATGTTAATGTTGCTATTTATTTCAGTTGCATATTTCAGTTTTCTTTACATGCTCAGTACCTATGGTACTGACGCCCAGCGGGGCGCTGCATTGCTTGCCTGCAGGTACTCACGGACGAGGAGCCGATCCCTCGTGATTCCAGCCAGCCAGTGAGTCATCAGCTCCTGTCATCCGGAGTCTGATTCCCAGAGGTGTAGCTCCTTTTCTTTTGTTGTGCAGTATGGGTAGGTCGGGGCCCTGTCCCGATCATTTCTATTAGTTTCTTACAGTATTCGTAGAGGCTTGCAGTTTGTATATATTCCCTGTGGTTACTTGAGCCGGTCGTGTGCGGCCGTGCAGTCTGCTGTAGCTGTTTAGTATTTCAGTTTATGTTGGCCGTGTGGGGCCTTAGTTTGACAGTAGTGGTGACCTTGCCGGTCACGTAGTTTTACAGCAGTCTTGTGTTGACTTACAGATAACTAGACAGCATGGTGGCCTTGTCGGCCCGCATAGGTTCCTTGTTACAAGTCTGTTTCTAGTTAGTTGTTGTTACAGGTACAGATGGCTACAGGCCAGTTGGCCGGAGGCTGTATTTACAGCCGTTATATAGCCGATTTGTTTCTTGAAATAGAGCCAAAGCCAGCCAAAGCACCAGATGTGCTCAGGCTGGACCATTTAGCAGTCCAGAGTCTAGCAGGCACCAGGTGCCGTCATACCCCCCAAGGTGGGGTGTGACAGACGGACTTTTTATCACACGACTTAGATCATGAAAGAAGGGAACATTTCCTAAATATCTCGTAGCCTCTTCGACATAAGTGTGGCGCTCTTGACACCCATGAAGAAGACTCTACAGAACGCGGCTTTCAAACACCCAAGGACACTTCAAAACTATGGCTTTGATACCAAGTTTGTCACGACCCGGACGTAGATGCGGATCACAACACGGGACAAGGAGCCCTGAGAGGCCCCAAGTCGACCCATGGCATAGGCATGCATCTAACTTCATTCATTCCACGTGGAAGACAAATCATAAGGCATAGCGGAAACGTAATCATAATCATAACATATCATAATGTAAGGAAATCTCTGGACATACACACAAGCTGAGTACTACATATTGTCTCAAAGCCTCTACTACATACGATGGGTTGATAGGTCACTACCCTAACTAACCCGAACCAGTACTGAAACGTAAAAGTAGCATGAATGTCTGTCAAACGGCCCTTGGAACTTGAGAACTCACCAATAAGCTGAAAGTGCGCTTTGATTTAATCTAGATCTAAAGATGAGCCTTAGAGAAGGAACCTGTATCATAAGACGATATAACATAGAAAGTATGTTGTAAGTACGTGCAATGTTCCGAGTATGCAAGGTATGTAAAACGGACATTTAAATTGTGGGAAAACTCACAAAACACCATAAGAGTAGGACATCATGCTCATATCATAAAATATCATAACATAACATATCATAGGGATCAAGGTTTTCAAGAAACTAGTAATATAATCAAAATTATAATCACGACAGTAAAGCCGTATTGAACATAACTTCAGCCAATATAAAAAACCGTAGACATGCATAAATCATGAGGAACAGTGGGAGATTCTCTTAACCGACATAACCCATATGAGCATACATGAAGCCCGACTTGTAACCCTAGCAGGGAGGGTGTCCGTACCTTATCAAGGGTAGGACCACGAAAGTGTGATATCACCATAAAAAGGGCTATTTGGGTCGGGGACAGCCACAAAGGAGGTCCCATCGTACCTACAGTGCCACGTAGTTTATGAGATCTGGGGCAGAACCTAGGCCCCGAACCTACTCGGTGTTTGTTACTACTCCCAAAGATATATAACACTCATAGTATAACATGCATGAACTCATGGGCTAGTTAAATCGTAATGATCATAAACATAATTGTACATACATGAACTAGCCATGACATAAGGCCCGTGAGTCGGCCAAAAACATAATTCATGAATCATAGGTTTCATGCATACTCACATATCCTACATATAACTCGAAAATCATCAAATCATAATGGGTAATTCAACAAATTCATATTTAGAATCACAAATCATGTTGGGCTTGTAAATATTATCAATTGAAGCAAAGATCATAAATCGACCTATCATGGATCATGCTTAGGTAAGCTTAATTTAATAGAAATTGAAATCGATAATTTTATAAGTAGAGATATGTTGTAAAAACTAATAAAAATCCATAGAATATAATGAGATTCATAAAACATAAAAGCCCACTAGTAAATCATTAGGTTTTTCATTAAATTCGATTCCAAAATGCCAATAGATTTCAGATAGATTTTCATAAATTCGTACATATTGGGCATGGGTGTGAACGAAAGCACCCATTCATAACCTTATATTCCGGAAGATATCTAAATCTTGCTCGCCCTTGAATACCCTTAAAGTAATTGTACGGGATTGAAGAAGAGAACCTTCAATCACCCTTTGATCACCTCCCTATTCTCTTGCATGCATGAATAAAGACTTTGGATAGTTTTTTTCCCTCTAAAACCCACCTTTCATAGGCTATAATAACGTAGTTTAGGCTTTAGGATCTTAGGAATTACGAAAAGGCCTTTACTAAATCGCATAAATTTAACTGCCAGGGGGTCCCAATGAGGGATCCAACGATTCGTCCCCAACAGCAACTACTCGTGGCCTTGAGTCGTGATGTATACTGCCCAAAAATCATCAGGGGACCCTACTGGGGACCCCAGGAATCATGGTGGCTGACCACGACTTGTGGTCACCACCCGTGAAGTACACTGTTTTCTTCCCTCTGTTTTCCTTCTCTTTCACCCCACGGCTAACCTAACGACTTGTGGTGTCTGACCACGAGTCATCTCCACACCCGTGGGACCCCTTTTGTCCAAACTTCCCAACTCCTCGTTTGCCTTCACCATGAATGAACTGATGACTCGTGGGCTGTCCTCATGTGTCATCCAATAACTCATCCTGAGTCTGCAACATCACTTTTATATTTTCCCCGTTTCAACTCCAGGGTCTGATCTTTAGGCTTCCGAGGTATAACAATTTCTCCCCCTAGGGAACATTCATACTCGAATGTTGAAAAACATAAATAAAAGCGGATATACACAATTATTATTATTAAATACTAATCATTTAAACTGAAAATTTAACAGAACAACTACCTCCGATTCATATCACATAACTGAACTGATCTCATGCTTCACATACACATCCATACACATAAAAGAAACTTGAACACGTGAAGTGAACATGAAAACTAAATGGAGTCGTAGCGTAAGACTGGAACCTCAAGTCGAAACTAAGTCGGTAGAGAATAAGTGTGGGTATTTAGCCATCATATCCGCTTCGACTTCCATCGTAGCTCCCTCAACATGTTGATTCCTCCATAACACCTTTACTGAAGCTACTGCCTTATTCCTCAGCCTCTGAACCTAACGATCTAATATTTCCACTGGAACATCCTCATAGATGAGGCTATCCTTTACACGAACATTGTCCACCGATACTACTAGGGCTGGGTCTCCCAAACATTTCTTTAAAAGTGACACATTAAACATAAGATTCATGGAAGATAACTCTGAGGTTAAGTATAACTCATACACTACCTTACCAAATCTTTACATAACCCCGTAGAGACCAACATAATGGTGATTGAGTTTTCCTTTCTTTCCAAACCGCATGACTCCCTTCATGGGAAATACCTTCAAAAATACCAAATTGTCCACCTCGAACTCCAAATCCCTCCTCCTCACATCATTATATGACTTTTGACGACTTTGAGCAGTTTTTAGCCTGTCCCATATCAACTGATTCTTCACCATCGCCTGATGAACCAAATCTGGCCCTATCATAGCTGCCTCACCAACCTCAAACCATCTGATGGGCGATCTACATCTCCACCCATTAAGAGCCCCGAACGGTGCCATCTGATGCTAGAGTGATAGCTGTTATTATAAGCAAACTCGATCATGGGTAAGTGATCATCCCAACTACCTTTGAAGTACATCACACATGATGTCAACTGGACCTCAAGAGTCTGGATTGTTTGTTTTTCTTGGCCATCTGTCTGCGGATGGAAGGCTGTACTGAGCTTAACCTGAGTCCTAAGACCCTTCTAAAAAGACTGCCAAAACTGGGAGGTAAACTGAGTACCTCGGTCTGAAATAATGGACAAGGGCACTCCATGTAGTCCAACCAACTCTCAGATATAAAACTTGGCATAATCATCCACTAAGTTTGTGGTTTTCACCAGTAGGAAATGTGCAGCCTTGGTCAATCTATCCACCACCACCTAGATAGAATCATAGTGTCATCGAGTACGAGGTAGGCTAGTAATGAAATCCATATTAATCTCTTCCCACTTCCAAGTGGGAATGCTAATGTCCTAATGTACGCCTCCCGGCCTTTGATGCTCGACCTTTACTTGGTGAAATTTCGTGCATTTGGCAACAAATTCTGCAATATTCTTCTTCATGCCATCCCACCAATAGATTTCTCGTAAGTCAAGATATATCTTGGTGGAACCTGGATGGATACAATACCTAAATCCATGGGCTTCATACAATATCTCGCTCCTAAAATCATCTACATCGGGAACATATAGGCGGCCCTGGTACCGCAGCACACCATCTCCCCCTTGGGATAAGATCTCCACCTTCTGACATCGAACGACTTCTTTCAACTTTACCAACATCGGATCCTCATCTTGTCTAGCTTTCACATCAGTCACCAAGGATGATTCTAACCCATTTTGCACAACAACACCGCCATCGGTTGAGTCGACCAACGTAACTCCCAACCTTCCAAGTCGATGGACATCTTTCATTAGCTCCCTTTTTCCCTCATCCACAAGGGACACACTCTCCATAGAGAGCCTACTATGTGTGCCCGCTACCACATTAGCTTTACCTAGATAGTAAAGAACACTCATATCGTAGTCTTTGAGTAGCTCTAACCACCTCCTTAGCTGTAGATTGAGGTCTTTCTGTGTGAACACATATTGTAAGCTCTTGTGGTCCGTAAACACATCCACATGGACCCCATATAAGTAATGCCGCCATATTTTCAATGCAACCACCACCACGGCCAACTCAAGATCTTGGGTTGGGTAATTCTCCGCATGAACATTCAACTGTATAGAGGCATATGCTATCACTTTTCCTCGTTGCATCAATACAAACTCGAGTTTGATTCTCGAAGAATAACAATACACCATAAAACCATCTGCACCCTCGGGTAGGGTCAACACCGGTACGGTAGTAAGTAGAGCCTTCAACTCTTGAAAGCTCTTTTCACATTCCTCCGACCATTGGAACTTCATCTTTTTCTGAGTCAACATGGTCAAAGGAGCCGCAATGGATGAGAAACCCTCAATAAATCTTTGATAGTAGCCAGTTAAACCCAAGAAACTCCGAATATCCGAGGGATTCATCAGTCTAGGCCAATTCTTCACTGCCTTAATTTTCTGAGAATCTACTTTTTTGCCCTCGCCTTATACAACATGGCCCAACAATGCTACCAAGTTCGACCATAATTCGCACTTGCTGAACTTGGCATACAACTGACGATCCATGAGGGTCTGAAGCATTGATCTCAAATGAGCGGCATGCTCCTCCTTGCTCCGAGAGTATATAACGATGTCATCACTGAACAAATCATGAACATGTCTAGATACGGCTTGAACACCCTATTCATCAGGTCCATAAAAGCTGCAGGAGCATTTGTTTGTCCAAAAGACATAACTAAAAACTCATAATGACCATACCGCGTCCTGAAGGTTGTCTTTGGGATATCACACTCCCGAACCCTGAGCTAATGATACCTGAACCTGAGATCTATCTTTGAGAAACGCTTGGCACCCTGAAACTAATCAAACAGATCGTCGATCCTGGGTAAAGGATACCAATTCTTAATGATAACCTTGTTCAATTGCCGATAGTCAATGCACATACAAACACAATCATCCTTCTTCCGGAAAAATAAAAATGGTTCACTCCATGGAGACTTGCTCGGTCTGATGAAGCCTTTATCTAATAGGTCCTTTAATTGATCCTTCAACTCTTTTAGCTCGGCTGCAACCATCCTGTAAGGAGGAATAGATATAGGCTGCATATAGGGCAGAAGGTCAATACCAAAATCAATCTCCCGCTCGGGAGGAACACTGTCCAGCTGGTTCGGTAGGTGTTAAAAACCGACACACAAGTGCACGTGGTCAAACAAGTAATAAAGTGGCTAAGTAAGCCAAGTATCGAACCAAGGAGACTCTGAATAAGTAAAATTGCTTCAGTATACTATATTCTAGCTTACCTCTAATTATGCTGACAACAACGTAACCAAAAGTTAAAGAATTTTTGTTTATAAATTATATACTAAAACTATTAACAAATATTTACTTTGAATTGAAACTATGGATACGAGCATTCCAAGGTTAAGAACAAGTAATGAACTTGATTATCATCATAATTCGGTTATTCTTCTATTCTAGTTGCTAGCCAAGAACATTAGCCAAGATATTAAAACTCTCATATTTAATGTCACTTAAGAATCATAAACCATCCGTCTATATTTCTGTGATCAAATGTAATTTATGACCTAGCAATACAATTCCGGTTCCTAAATTGACTAATACGGCTTTCAAGTATATTTCTATCAGGAAAGCACATCAAAACCCAATTTTCCCAAATCAAGTTAAGAACAATACCCTATTAATTCACAACTTTCCAATTTCGTGCTCTCTCGAGTGAAATTGGACTTTTTAGATGTACATTAATGTCGGCCACACACTAATGTAGTAGAAACAAGAATTAATAGAACAACATAGAAGAAGAAGATGAAAAACCATATAATTCAATAATCAGAATTCATCACCATTGTTCATAACCTCAGCAAGGAAGAGAATTAGCCACTCATTTGTGGATTAATCATCCTAAAACAAGTGTTAATCATACATACAATTGATTGAAAGAAGAAAGGAAGAGAGAAAATCCCTTAGCTTTTTCGTCCCTCAACTGCCTCTAACCCACGTCCTTGCTCCACCAAGTCTGAATTATATTAAAAATAAGCCTAAGTGTTCTATTTATACTATTGGGAATTTTTCCCGGAATAACAAGCAACGTGTCACGGAGGCCAACGCGGAGCACTGCCTCCGTGACACGGCGTGGACGCAGACCCTTACTGGAAATATAGGGTCCAGGAATATAGCCTCAATGTGGCACGGAGGCCAACGCGGAGGCTTATCTCCGTGCCACGGAGCTGTCGCGGGGCTTCACTGGAAATTTCCAATTAAATCACCCTCCAGGCAGTGTGCCTCCGCGATGGTAGCGTGGCACGGCTCCATCACGGAGCCCCTTTACATTGCGCATTCCAATGTCTTTTCCGTGCCCCCATCCAAGTCCAACTCCGATATTGTTCCAACATGCATTTTAGCTCCTCAAAATCATGTTTTACCTACAAAACAATGCTAATCATGTTGGTTGGTATAAATTCACATTTTATTACCAATTACATGAAAATGTATACACATTGCATAACAAACAAGGCGAAAATGATACGTTTGAGTATCACTTGGGCATATAAATCTGCCCAAGATCACTTACCCCACACTTAAATCCTTGTTCGTCCTCGAACAACACATACACAACTCATGCAAATTACATCCCAACCTTTGCCACTATGGTGCGACAATTTGAGCTACGGTCATACCGATTATTCAATTTTGTAAATCATCAAGAAAACATGCATGGTCTTAACAATGCAATGACCTTTAATACATCAAGACATCCTAGACTTTAAGAATCGACCCTCGATATCGGCAAACTCATGCAAATCAGCTAATCAAGATATCCGACACAAAAATCAATCTTTCATCAAGCATGTGCCCTCACAACTCAAGAGAATCTTCCCCTTTATGTTCATGCAACACACAAACATTCAAGTAGGGGCATGTAGAAATTAATTTCACTCTCTCTCCCAAAAGAATTCACATGCATCATGTCATGACCCATAGGCTTGCCCTTAGTGTATTACTCCACTAATATAAAGAAATGCAATGTAAGATCAAGTAGGACTTTAATGGGTTGTAATGGAAGCTATGGAACTAGTATATATTGGATTAGCCAATAATAGTCACTAGCATCCTTAAGCGCCTTTTCAACACATTCCCATCAACTCATGAACATTGTTTCTCTCTTTTCTTTTTTTTCATCATCCCATTCATGCTGGTTTACTTTCGTATGGCCCATTTCATCAAACACACTTGACATGACAACAAAGGGTTTTCATGCACCTTCATTATCATTTCATTATAACAAGTGCCTCTTCAACCTCTTCTTTTCTTTCCTCACTCTGCTTTTCTTTTTCTTTCCACTATTCTCACTCTTTGACACTTTGGGAAAAATTTTCTATTCTTCTTAAGCGCTTAAGAGTTTTGTATAGACTTTACGGCTCTTGAAAAGAAGGAATAAAGCTTAGTTTATACAATTTTGGACAAAAGAAAGAAATAATCGGCTAGAGGCTCAACGGGCTGACTAGGGTATACAGTCACATAAAAATGAGAGTATGACAAGAAAAAAAAATAGAAACTCTTGGTTAAAACAAAGAAATGCCTACATCCTTTCTAACACTACACCTCCTTCATTTCGTTTTGTACACACACCAGGCAAGTTCTAGACACTTCACAATAGCATGGAATAACAATACCTCACTTCACACTTTATGCACATGCTCGATTCAAGATGCATTCACAGACTCTTTAATTAGCCAATTGCATGAATTCAAAAATTAAGCCTCAATCACACCGAATCAAATTCTACAGCCTAGGTATCTCAACATATTTACAAAATTGCATGCTTTCATACGAATCACTTTTACATTTTGAATATCAGTTACATCACGCAACCAAAATTTCACAACCATAGAGTAACTACAGGTTCACTGATGCAATCCACCAAAGAAAGAAAAAAAGAAAAAAAAACTGAAAACTAATTAAAATCACTACTCCTACCGACTACATTTCCCTTAAGACGGTCGTCATCCATCCATCATAGGGAACGGTCACTAACTATGACATCGGTTCAATGGGACTATTCTCGGTAAAAGAACCGAAAACAAACTCCGAGAAACCCAAAAATAAAAATCGAAAAATTTTGCAACACATCAATCATTTCGATGGAAAAATATTTCCAAAATATTTTACTATGTACAAAATATTTTCGCAAAAATTTTAAAATATCGATCATTTCGATAAAGAAAAAAAATATTTACAAAATTTACAAAATATTTACACTGGCAACCACAACATTTCACAACACACATCAATTACCACAAAAATATGTACAGATACAAATACAAATTAGTTTGCACTCACAACCACAGGGAAACATAAGCATACATACAAAACAAAGGAAGAACATACAGAAAATCAGCCCAGCCCCAGCACCTAACTACTTCCCACCCCACACTTAAATCGAACACTGTCCCCAGTGTTCACAAAAATTAAAAAGCACAAAAATTTTGGGTGGTGGAACTCCCTGATCCGTCGAAATATTCGACTTCTTCATCCGGTGCTGCTGCCTCATCGCCCATGTCCGAGTCTCCTCCCTCGTCGTCATCGGACTCCACATCAGAGTCCTCCCGACGTGTCTCCTCGTCCGTGGGGACATCATCATCAGTGGGCTCAACGAAGGTTGGCCCCACTCGGCACAAAGCTCTGGCGTTCTCGCCAAATGGGTAATCCAGCTCCAGCTGCCATAACTCTTCCTCTGTGGCTGGTCTCCCACCAATCCGGAGCAGAAGCATTTGCATACCAATCATCCGTGCCATGTACTGATCGTCACGAGCATGTCGCTCGCACAGTGTCAGCACTGGCCCGTGTGTGGTGTCGGGGGCCTTGGTTTTGGTCACATCAAGGGCCCTCCGCTCCAACTGCGGGATGTAGTCCAAAGCCTCTTCCTCGACGTCGAGGCCCCGGAGAAAGGTGGTGATGAGTCCGCCGAACCCAAACTTGTGGCCCTGGTGTAGTCGGGCTCTCTTCATGGCGGATATGATAACCGCCCCAACATTAATCTCCAGCCCTTTCATAAGGGCATACACCAGGCAGACACGGTCCCGGGTCACATCCGTCATGTGAACCCCCGGGATCAAGCACGAACACACTATCTTCAGCCATATTCTGGCCTCCCTGTTCATCTGCGAATAAGGCAGAGTCTGGTGGTAACCCCTCTCCTTATGTCTGCTCCATCAGGCTGTGGATCGAGCCCCACACAAGGTGCATCTGATATCGGCGTATGGTGGGGTGATGTTCAGCTGGCGGAGAACGTGGGCGTCTGTGTCCCGCACTCCAACGATGGCATTTAATTTCTGGGGTTCCAGAGTGACAATCTGCCCTCTGATTTTTATTGTGTGGCTCTGATGGCCGGGTTCCAATTTGCATAGAACTCCCGGACTAAGTGTAGGTTGCACTCCTTGGGCTCCTGAAATATGAAGCTGAGCCCAGCTGCCTCGATTCTCTACACAATACGGGGGAACTCCTGTGCTAGTGGTTCCCGTTCAATATGCTCCTCAGGGAAGTACTTATTCTCCTTATGTTTAGCGTACCACTTCTTCCCTTCATCGGTCACCCACCTCGTTCCGTATTGGCGGCGCTGGCCGCGCGGAACAGCTGGTGCAGCTGGGACTGCAGTGCCCAATCTCATTTGTTTTCTCCCGGTGCCTGAAGTAGAAGCACCTTTACCCTTATCCTGCCTACTCGCCATTGTACCTGTCAACATAAATAAACAAGCACAATGTCAAGCTATATACATGTTAACTTCGGCTAAGGTCGGGTTAAACTAAGTTTACCCCACACTTAGTCCTTAGCTACTTTTACGATACTACGGCAAGGATCACTTTATTTACACTAAAACAAACAACTATACAATTTATTGCTTAGTGAGTTTACAAAAAAAAAAAATCGACAGTATAACTTTTAGCGTACTACTCAGACTTCATACAGCTAATCCCAATCCTACTATCGCTAGCAATTCAACCATCGCACTTAGCAACGAAAACAACAAACAAAAACAACGACAAAAATTCTATATACATACGAATCCAAATAATCAAACCAATTTGAACAATTTTCATCTTTTCCCAAAAACAGAGAATTCGTCGTCTATTACCTTCAAACAATATTTAAAACGACTTATCTCAATTCACAAACATACCCCGGCATATAATTCACCAATTTAGCAAGTTACCCAATTCGATTTCAACAACCCCAGCCCTAGAAATCAATTTGACAATCAAATTCGAATCATTCACGCAATCGACAAGTTCAAACGCTAATTACAACATTCCGAACATCTATCAATCAAAGAATAATTCAATATCATGCTAAATTGCTAATTAGGGTGATATATCTCACCTCACATGCTCAAATTCAATTTGAATCGACAAAAACTTGAGAGAAACGAGGAAAAAATACCTTTACGTTGAACAACCGAAGAAACTTGACAAATTGTTTGCTTAGTAGCGTGGCACGTTGGTTGGGAGAGGGAACTTAGGTATTTGGTCGCGAAGAAGAGAGAAAATGAGGGAAAAGAGGGGTTTTTCGGGGTTTAAAATGAAGAAAAACACACGGGTCACCCGGCAACCCGGTGTGACACGGCACTAAATATAGGGCAACGTGCCACGGAGGGTAACGCGGAGCCCCTCCTCCGTGACACAGAGCTAACGCGATGGTCCTCTGGAATTTTAAAAAAAATCCAGATTTAACCTCAACGTGTCACGGAGGGTAACGCGGAGCCCTTCCTCCGTGACACGGAGCCAACGCCCCAGTGCACTGTCTCTTCATTTTATTCATTTTTTCATACCTTGCCTTTTCCTTCCCGATTCCATGCATATTTTTCTCCGTTTGACCTGAAAATCACCTTACTAAACAAAATTGGTTAGATTAATAGATTTCCCTAACTAAAATGAAAAATACTAACTAAAATGAAAAATTTGGACTAAATCAAGAAAAAGAAAAATTAAAATAAAAACTATTTACACTTTACTAAACAAAAGAAAAAAAATATTTTTCACGGGTTGCCTCCCGTGCAGCGCCTGGTTTACCGTCGCGGCTCGACATCCTTTATGCTCAATTATCTACTAGGGTGATGGACGAGTTTTCACAATCATTGTCCTCCCCCCAGTATAGCTCAACCTTATCAGGTGGTCTTCCTATCAACTCTTGGGATTCACTCATTTGATTAGCCTTCCCATGATCAATCACATTGATCACCGAGAGTTCCTCATTTACCATCGGGAGCTTGGGTGCTTTGTACACATCGAACACTTCTACCTTGTCATGTGCTCGCATTGTAAGTTGACCCGCAGCCACGTCGATTAATGCTTTTCCGGTTGCCAAGAAGGGTCGTCCCAAAATAAATGGGACTTCAGCATCTTGTTCAAAACCCAGAACAATAAAATAGACCGGAAAAATGAGGGAGCCCACTTGCACAAACACATCCTCAACAATGCCATCCGGCCTAGCTAAGGATTTGTCTGCTAGCTGCAAGATTACGGTTGTAGGTCTAGGACTCCCTAGACCTAACTTTCTGAATACCGAAGATGGCATCAGATTTATGCTCGCCCCCAAGTCACATAATCCACGAGCTCGGATACTCTTCCCAATTGTAAGCTGTATAGTAAAACTTCCAGGGTCTTTCAGCTTCATGGGCAGTCTATTTTGGATTCGGGAAGTGCATTCCTCCATCAAAGCCACCGTGGCATACTCAGTCAGACGACTTTTGTTGGCCACGATGTCTTTAATATATTTGGCATATTTTGGCACTCCCTGCAAGACATCAACAAGAGGTAAATTAACATGTACCTGTTTAAGCACCTCCATAAATTTCTTGAAACACGCCTCCTCCTTGTGTTTCTTGAGTCGTTGAGGGAACGGGGGTGGAGGCCTTTCTGATTCAGCTTCTTTAGTCTTCCCCTTATCTGCAAGTTGCTCTCCCTCAACATCTGCTGCTCCTGACTTTTAAGGCGGTCTTTCTGGTTCCACCTCCTTCAACTGCAAACCACTCCTCGTGGTCACCGCATTTACCTACTTCGGATTAGGATCCCTGTCTCTAGGCAGTCCTCCTCTGGGTCTTGTGTTTTGGGCACTAGCAAATTGCCCAAATTGATACTCAAGAGCCTTGGTCGCTAATTGATTATTCTTCACTTCGGCTGCCAATTTAACATAGTTAGCCTGCAATTGCGCCTGATTAGAGATCATGATCTTGAACATTTCTTCAATGGTAGGTGATGGTGGTGGAGGAGGGGCATTGTGATTTCTGAATTGAGATTGGTAGTTCTGTTGCCCTCCTTGATTCCTGTGCATACCCTGACCCGAACTTTGGCCTTGTTGGTTGTTGCTACCCCATAAAAAATTTGGATGGTTCCTCCAATTTGAGTTGTAGCCACTACCAAACTGCTGTCTTTGTGCATTGCCCACAAAGTTAACCGAATCTGGGTTTGCTCCACAGCATTCAGCTGAGTGCTCACTGATACCACACACTTCACACCACATTTGCTGGACCGCATTGACTGAAGCTGAAGGCTGGTTCAAGTTCATATTGCTGAAGTGGTTGTTCAACTAATTCTGCAAGGTAGCTATCTGTGCAGCGATAGCTGTAAATCCATCCACTTCAAGCACTCCTGTTGCTTTCCTTGCTCCACCTCGAGATGAATCTGCATTCCATTCTGGATTGCCCTGTGAAATTCGGTTGAGCAAAGTGTACAGCTCCTCATAAGTCTTTTCCAGTGCTTGCCCTCCAGCTGCTGAGTCTAACAAAATTTTAGTATGGGGTTCCAAACCCTCAATAAATGTGTGTACCAACACCTCATTGGACTGATGATGATGAGGACAGTCCCGCAACATGGATTTAAATCTTTCCCAGGCTTGATATAAATTTTCTCCCTCCCTCTGTTTGAAACTTAGAATTTGACTTCTAAGTCTGGCTGTTTTACCAGAGGGAAAAAATCTTATCAAGAACTTTCGTGCTAGATCATCCCACGTTGATATAGAATTTGGTGGTTCAGCTTTTAAACACCTCTTGGCTTCACCAAGTAAGGAAAACGGAAATAGGGTGAGCCGAACATAATCAGGTGACACTCCAGCGGGTATATAAGTGTCACTTATCTCCAAAAAATTTTGGAGATGTTGTTGTGGGTCTTCATGAGGGAGACCGGTAAATTGCCTGCTTGTGTGCAAAAGTTGCACCATATTCTGCTTTAATTCAAATCTCCCTCCAGGCTCTAGTTTGTGGATACTTGAATGTACATTGTTGGCATGTGGGATTGCCACCTCGCGAACCGGCCTTGCTGCTGCTTCGTCGGGCACTAACACTGCCCTCACAACCGATGGATTTTGTTGCTCCATTATAGACTGTCTGAGCAACTGCAGCTTCCTTTGTAGAGCTTCTCCGCGTTTACTATGAAATTCACGTTCAGGCTCTGTATAAGATTCCACCAGCTCCTTGTCCTTTGCCAGTGTTCACAGAAATAAAGTCTGCAAAATACAGGCTAAGATCAAGTTGTCAACACTTAAGAAAATAAAACAAAAATACAGTAAATTTACACTTAACACAATTTCACCAATTGCCTAGTCTCCCCGGCAACAGCGCCAAAAACTTGTCCGGCTGGTTCGGTAGGTGTTAAAAACCGACACGCAAGTACACGTGGTCAAACAAGTAATAAAGTGGCTAAGTAAGCCAAGTATCGAACCAAGGAGACTCTGGATAAGTAAAATTGCTTCAGTATACTATATTCTAGCTTACCTCTAATTATGCTGACAACAACGTAACCAAAAGTTAAAGAATTTTTGTTTATAAATTATATACTAAAACTATTAACAAATATTTACTTTGAATTGAAACTATGGATACGAGCATGCCAAGGTTAAGAACAAGTAATGAACTTGATTATCATCATAATTCGGTTATTCTTCTCTTCTAGTTGCTAGCCAAGAACATTAGCCAAGAGATCAAACACCAGGCAAGTCATCAAGAGAGACCTCTAGGTACCCACGCACCACCGGAACTGACTAAGTAGTCGGGGTCTCAGACTCAAAATCCTTAACCCTGACCAGATGGTACGTGTAACCCTTAGAAATCATCATCTAGGCCTTAAGATAGGAAATGAAATGACCTACAGGCACAACTGAACTACTCTTCCATTCTAAGACTAGCTCACCTGGAAACCTGAACTCTACTGCCCGGGTTCTACAATTTACAGAAGCATAACACGCATACAACCAATCCATGCCAAGAATAATATCAAAGTTAGTCATGGCTAACTCTACGAGGTCTGCGGAGGTGACTTTATACAATATAGTGATCGGGAATCCTCTATACACCCTCCTAGCTATAACTGAATCACCGACTGGAGTAGAAATCGAAAAAGGATCTTAAAAAATCTCGGGACCAGCTCCAAAGCTACTAGCAATGTAAGGAGTCACAAAAGACAAGGTAGCTCCCGGATCTAGAAAAGCATAAACATAAATATGAAAAACACACAACATACCAGTGACCACATTCGGTAAGACCTCTTGCTCCTGACAAGGTGCTAAAGCATAAAACCTGTTTTGGCGCTGACCGTCGGCTGAACTAGTCGAGGCCCTCTGTTGAGGGGGAAGTTATACTGCAGTGGAAGAACTATCTACTAGAATATGAGCTCAACTGACCCCTAACCTGGCTTAAGGGCAATACCTGAGTCTGTTTCTGGTTTTTCCACACCCGAAATAAGCATCCGAGCAGACTAGGCACCTCCCGGGATGATTTTTGTTGCACTTTGCATAAGCTGGGAAAGTGCTTTCCACCTGCATGCTGCCCTGGTTTCTCAAATCTGGAGCACTACTCCTCTGATCCCCTAAGAATCTAGATGACATATTGGTCGATGATGGTGCTGGAGCAATAGACCTATGTTGAGACTGCTGATGCTGTCCACCCTCTGATCTGACTTGAGAAGTCTCGTAACTATCGATCCTAGCCCTCTTGGCCTCTCTCTGCCTCCAATACACCGACTCCATCTGATGAGCATGTAACACAATACGGAGAAAATCTATATCCTGATGCAACATGGCGATCCTGCAGTCCTTATCTAGATAGTCCGCCACTCCATGTACAAAATGACTCACTCGAGCCCTCTGGTCCGCCACCAACCCTGGCACATACTTGGATAAATGAGTGAACTCCAATACGTACTCCTGAATAGACATGTCACCCTACTCCAAGTTAACGAACTCAGTCCCCTTTTGCTCCCTCATCTCCCGAGGGAAGAATCGATCCAAGAATGCTGGGTTGAATTCTTCCCAATCGATTGGGCCTGCACCCACTGCCCTAGCATCTCTCCACTATTTGAACCGTATGTGGGCCACCCCCTTAAGCTGAAAGGAGGCGAAATCAACACAATCTCCATTGGTCACCCCCTAACCTAGGTGATATTTAGAATCTCCTTGATGAAATCATGTGGATCCTCATCCACCTTAGACCGAAGGAATTCCGGAGGGTTCATCCTCAAGAAGTCTCTAATCCGGGCCGCTGTCGCATTTCCATTCTGTGGGATATGCACAACAGCCTGTTGGTTTACCTGAGCGGTCAAGGCTTGTGCCAACATCTGGATAGGCGCCCGAAACTCAGCGTGGGTAACTGGCTCTAGCACTTGGGGCTCCTGAACATGTGGGGCCTGCTAGTGCCCTTAATCATTGCCATCTCCATGGCCTTCACCGTTCCCTTTTCTCCTGTCGTTCATTCTTTCAGGAGTGGAGTCATGATAGAAGGACTTCTCATCACACGACATAGATAAAGAAAGATGGGAACATTTCCTAAACATCTCATAGCCTCTTCGTCATAAGTGTGGCGCGCTTCACACCCATGAAAAAGAGTCTACTCAACGCGGCTTTTAGACACCCTAGGACACTTCAAACCTAAGATTCTGATACTAAGTTTGTCACTACCCAGATGTCGACGCGGATCACAACATGGGACAAGGAGCCCCGAGAGGCCCGTAGTCGACCCATGGCATAGACATACATCTAACTTTATTCATTCCAACCGGAAGACAAATCACAAGGCATAGCGGAAATGAAATCATAATCATAACATATCATAACGTATGGAAATCTCTAGACATACATGCAAGCTGAGTACTATATATTGTCTAAAAGCCTATACCACACTGTTTTCTTCCCTCTCTCTTCCTTCTCCTTCACCCCACGGCTGACCTAATGACTTGTGGTGTCTGACCACGGGTCGTCTCCATGCCCGTGGGGACCCCTTTTCTCCAAACTTCCTAACTCCTCACTGGCCTCCCCCACGAGTCACCTGACAACTCATGGGTTTTCCTCACGAGTCATCCAACGACTCGTGCTGGGTCTACAACATCACTTTTACATTTTTCCTATTTCAACTCCTGGGTCCAATCTTTGGGCTTCCGGGGGTATAACAGTAGTCCCTTGGGATAATATTTAGCTCCTTGGAGCGATCTATATAGCTCCGTAGGAGATAACATCATCATATAGATCCTCTGAGCGACCAATATCCCTATAGGCAAAAACACAGCTAGTAACCCTGAGGTTGTTCAACAGAAGGCTATCTTACATGGGGTTAATCCCAACCAATACGTTGGACTCTAATCTCAAAATAGCCACTCAAAAGACATATCTTGCTCTTAAGGGTTAACGCGACTGCTACTCGCCCAAAGAATAGTCTGTAAAGCCGCTAACAGGCACACCTCATGTGTGTATATCTGATCAGAGAATCCCGATGGTGATCATAATCTCTAACGGTCTGGATTGAGTAGGGAGAGAGCTAGAGTGGCCTAACGATACTCTGAATGTCATGCTAGGACAGTGGTAGCTCATAAGAGAATTGTACTGTCGCGAATGATCAACTGCCTAATTTCTTTACTTAGGACAACTATAGGGCTGCCACTTAGTCGGACATGCTTCTTAGCAGTCAGCCCCTAACCTTTCATGGACAGCATATTATAATTCTTAGCCTGAAGGTAGTACTACACTAACATGGTTCTACTTCCTGAGAGTTTAACTTGTTCATATTCCCTATATCTTTGCTGGAGGATTCCTAACTACGTAGGTAAGTCTATCTGGACATAGCCACTCACGACAACCTGTACCTGAGTGTCTTATAGGAACAAGCTGGGCATTGGCCCCGCATTCAAATGCTGATAAGGTTTCCTCCGTAGTGTACTCCCAGGTCTATCTAACTCGTACAACTAAGATAACTTCTTGGGCCACCTGCATGATAAGTACTAAGTCAACTAAAACTGATCGTTACTGACAATAGCTAACTATATGGCAGGTTGACCCTCAACTCACTAGGAAATTCAGGTGCCACTGACTCTAGGGTGACTATTCTAACCAATATTCTAGCTCTAGAAGTGTTGAAGTATGCCAATGGCCTCCTGGCGAGTTTTACTAACAATACTGGTGCCAAACTGGTAGTTATATCGCTTTGCTGCGCCTATACTGTTCAACTTACTGACTCAGGCCCAATAATTATCCACGAGCTTCTAAGGCCTAGGCTTGACATTAAAACATCCAATTTTACTAACAAAATAAACTAAAGAATAGAGGAGTTCCTATGACGCTTCTAGCGTGTGTCATACTTAACATGTTCTTTCCCAACAAAGGATACTGCGATATATTCTTTATACGTTTTCTAGAAGCTAACAACAACATTTTTAATCATAATCTACTGATTGCAGCTAATCACGACATAGTTGATCCTTATATACTAGTATGGTTAACTGCAACATATAGGATCGTTATCTACATTAAAGATATACGTCGTATCACTATCCGATGAGAATAACTTGCCGAAGGAATAAGCCTTAACATACATCGAATGCCGCCTTTCGTTTAGCTAGCGAGTTTCCACTTGTAAACGCCCGTTCCACCAACTGCAATCCTAATGCTGAGAGAATAGGGCTAATTTCAATAATAAATCTGAAAAAAAAGAGATAACTTTCTATAATAATAGCAACTATAATTAAACTCCGAATAACATGGGCAAAAACCTACAATTTCTCGAGAGTTTAGAATAGAGAAACACTTACCTAATACCTGTGGCCATTTATAATCCAATTTGAAGTAATTCTGAAAACTTTTACTCTATGAGGTTTCGATACACCGGCTGTAATTTCAAGAAATAACTCCACAGAGATGCTTTTCATAGGTCTAGAACTTGTTACTCGAAGTTAATTTATGTTTGGACGGCGTTTGGTAGAGTAAATCGATGAAAAACAAATGAAATCATCGTTCACTCCTTTATTCCAACTGAAGAGAAATATTAGAAATGACCCAACTTAAATGTGAAGGAGCCTTATATAGTATTGAGGAGGTGGGCTTGGGGGCGCAGTGCACCGCCCATAGCACTAGCCTGGAGGCGCGACGCATGGGCCATAGCACCAGGCTAGCTGGAGCAGCCCGACGCTCGGTGCGCTGGGCCTCCGGTCTCGGCCTCTTGCTCGCTCGATGTCGTTCTCGTGCACTCATTCCCCTGGGCATTTTTCCATATGCATTGTTCTCCAAAACTCTCAACATATGCAAGCACGCATTGGTTAAACACTAGAAACTTATAGGATGTAACATCCTCTCCCCCCCCCCTAGGAACATTCATCCTCAAATGTAATCTTTAGATTTACAATACACAACTCTTTTAGTTGATATCAAAAAAAAATTCAGTAGAGTCCCCTTTGTATTATGGACTATCTGAAAACCTGAAACACAGAAAAGTCCAACACAGGCACCCCACAAGACGTTATCTGCAACTAAATCATATAGTGCCTAAGGGCTCTACTCACTACCTAGAAACTATTTTGTCATTTCTACATTTTTCTTAATCTGTATCTTTTCACTAGGGATCCCAAAACAACTGAAAGCATTTAGATCTTACTTTATCCTTAGCTTCTCAATTCGCCTCTGCCATATTCCTGTTCCTCTCTAAGTCTCTTATAGATCACATCTTTGATCCTGACGGTAGCCCCTTACGGACCTACTGACTTAATATAACCATTATAGCCTCTGTGTGGGATGGTTGTTCTATAGCATAAACAGATCCTAGCCTCAAAGGCAACTCATCTCATAGGCCGCTTAGCCAATCTCCCGAAGAACCCGATATAGCTTAATGACCGCGTGGGCTGGACTTGCCCTGCTTGTCACGTCTCATAACGTCCTTAAGGTGAAGTTCTTAGGAATACTAAGTTGCTGCTTCAATCCTTTACTCCCTACACCATACGTTAGGGTATTACCTCCGATAACCCTAGGCTGGCGGTACATCTTTCTCGATAAGCTGACCTTCCTTCGTTTAGCTGATGTATTTATATTCCTAGTTCAAATATCCTTAATTTATTTTCTTCCGACCATCATTTAAGGGGGCCTACATTTCCACCCATAACCGACCTCCAAATTGTGTGCTCTGCCTGACCGTCCGTCTAAGAATATAATGTTGTACTTAGATTGACCTGTGTCCCAATCTACTCTAGCAGCTCCCCAAAATCTGGTTGTGAGTTGTGCCTCTCCATTAGAATTTATTAGATACTGGGGCTCCACATAATCAAACTACTTCTTATACATCTAACTTGGCATAACCTTTAGCTGAGTCATAATTCCATCCGGTGAGACATGAGTTGATCTCGTTATCCTTTCTACATTGACTCAAATAATTTCAATCCACACCTAGAACGACGTAACTCTATAACTATAATCATATTGACTATTCTCCACTCCCATTGCAGGAACGACCATCTCCTGAAATGGCCTGCTCAGTTCCTGCTGTCCAGGCTCCCCTGGCTGGTCATTAGAGCTCTGTACTATGACTCCATAATACCTTCCCTCTTCCCATGTCATCAGTATGTCTCTCTTTATGAACATATGTGTTTTCATTAAACTCTTGGTGGAGGGGGTAATGGACATGGTGCACCTTGGCCATAGCCTGCCAATGGAGTTTGACCATCTTTGCAATGCAGAGTCTAGCTCTAGGTCTCATGACCACGCCCCTTGTTATCTTAAGGGCCGATAGCTTCCTACTAGGCCTTGTCTCTAGGTGGTACTAGGTTAGAGTCTCTGCGTCACCACTCCTTTATCTCCACAACGGGTGGTGATATTGCAGCATTCTAGGTTACAATTTCACTGTCTCTTAAAAGTCATTCCGATGCTTATTTCTCGACATTCAGTGGTGGTCCCATGCTCTATCAATTTCATTTAACCTGGAGGTAATTCTGTTTCCCTCTAGAGTTAGATACTCATGCCTTTTCCCTTGCTTCCTTAGCCTGAGATCGGGAGTTCGTGCCTTCTACCTCATATTGTCAAAAATATTACTGACCAAGCCTACTAACCTGTATCATTCTGACCCACTCTCGGGCCAATTTCTTCTCTATGGACTCTCTGTCCTTTGACAGACCAAACAAGGGCCATAGCCATTATTTTGCAGGGATATCCTACCGTCATTAGCGCATTGCGGTAGAATCGACCTAGGTTTTACTTGAGCTTTGCTATTACTTGGGGTTTATTGCTGATGGACTCTCTCACACGCACTTGAGTTCTACTGGCAAGCTTATCCACCCTTCTGATTTGCTACTGTAAAGGTCTAGATAACTTATTTAAACACTAGCGGTCTCAACCACCTTCTAACCCTTCTCGAAGTCAATAATTCTAGCCCTCCTTTACTCTTTATTCTGGGCAATATGGCATTGCTACCTACTCTTTCTATTGTACTGAAAGAATAAACTGGGAGGTGGGAAGTAACCCTATCATTCTATACCATGGCTAGGGCACGAATTTCAACAACTCTAAAGGCTGGAGGTACAAACATCGCGCAATCCTTCATGTATTTCAGGTAATCCAACGCTAATTGTCGTCCTTGTCCAATTCTAGAAATCTACTAAGGCCAACTCATTTATATATATATAGATATAGATATATATATCATACTCCTGACCTCCTATTCCATGTCTAAAGAAGGAACTAGGGGCAATGTTGGCACATCTATTACCTTATGAAGTTCCTGGTGCCTCGGGAGGGTGATGGGGAAATTTAAAGGATGTCTACTTCCGCCCTTAGGCTAACCCTCCTCCCAACTGTGGCACCTCACTGGTACCTCCTCCTATTGCTGTAGTTATCTTGTGACTAGCTAGAGTTTCTCTTATATCGAACATTATTCTAGACAAACATAACAACGGAAGCTTAGGGACTCAACCCTATACAACTACGCTCTATAGCACAATCTGAGAAGAAGGAGGGGTAACCATACTATCATGTCTCGTAGCCTCCTGCTTATAGAATGTGGTGCATAAAACATTTATAAGAAAGACTCTACTAGACACAGGTTGCAAACTCTCTAGGATACGACCTGCTCTGATACCAAGTTTTTCATGCCCCACATTGGGAGGCACGACTGGCACCTAATGTCATACTCGGATTTAGGCTAACCTGGCTGCACATTGGCACCTTTGGTTCCTACCAGCTACTCAAAATTAGGAAAACAAACTGCTATATCTCAGCTATAAACACAGCCTCAGGCTGACAAGGCCACGCAACACCTGTAAAAGAAAATAGTTAACCCAACCAACATAACCTTAACAGGGATCCTTTGCGGCCAGACAAGACCACCATGTTGTCTAGTTATACTAGGAATGGAAACAGACAACTATACTAGGCCCCACATGACCAACACGTAAACTAAGACATACATAGGCCCCCACGACCAACAACAACCAACTAACTGAAAAATGTAGTATGCAAGCCTCTACGAGTACAAATAGTGGTGGGGATAGGGCCCCAGTCTACCCAAATACTATACAAATAAAAGATGGTCCTAGAAACTCTACATGAAAGGAGCTGGCCAAACATCTAACTCCGAATAGCCGCTAGGATATCTCACAACCTATCTTTCTAAACCTGCAGGCATGTAACGCAGTGCCCCATAGTTGGGCATTAGTACAATATGTACCGAATATGTAAGGCAGTAAATAAGCTAAACATAAGTTGTTAAAGACTGAAATTACGTAGAAGGAAGGGGAAAAAATTAATTTGGATGTTTGCTTATTCATAACCTGCATCTAGTAAAACACTACACGTATATGAGCTAAGACTATAAAATTACGTACTCATAAGTTACAGCTAACAAGCAAGTATACAAAAAAGAACCTAACCTGGCCCCCATAAGCCAGAAAGGTACAAGCAACACAAAAATAACCTAGGTGGCACCCATAAACCCTACCAAGTACAATTCAATTTATATACCCCTATCCAAGTTCCGATGACTCTACTGGTGCTATAGCCAACCTACTTGTCCCCTAGTCTACAACTGAACCCGCTTGGCTCCTGATCTATAGCTGTGTCTGAGTTTGGTGGACTCCTGATAACTGCACCCTGGGCACCAGGCTCGATGAGCGTCAGTGATGCCGATACAACATAAAGATAATAGTCCAACCATGGAATGGACTGTAATATAGCCCTTGGGCTTCTGTGTAGTCCCTTGGGAAAACATCTAGCTTCTTGGAGCGATCTGTATAGCCCTGTAGGTAATAAGATCATCATATAGCTCCTCTGAGGAATTAATAGCCCCATGGCAACGACATAGCTAGTAATCCTGAGGTTTGTCAATGGAAGGATATCCTAGATGGGGTTAATCCAAACCAATATGCTGCACTCTGATCTCAGACTAGCCATTCAAAAGACATATTTGGCTCTTAAGGCTTAATGCGACCGCTGCTAGCCCCTAGAATAGTCTGTAAAGTTGCTAACAGGCATACCTCATGCGCCTATATCTAATTAGAGGATCCTAATGGTGATTATAATCTCTAATGGTCTGGACAGTAAGGCGAGAGCTAGAGTGGCCTAACGATACTCTAAATGTAATGCTAGGACAGAGGTAGCTCATAAATGAATCGTACTATCGCGGACGATCAACTGCCTAATTTCTTTACTTAGGACAACTATAGGGCTACCACTTAGTCGGACATGCTCCTGAGCAGTCAGCCCCTAACCTTTCACGGATAGCCTATTATAATTCTTAGCATGAAGGTAGCACTGCGCTAAATGGTTCTACTTCCTAAGACTTTAATTTGTTCTATTCAGATTCCCTATATCTTTGCTGGAGGATTCATAACTAGGTAGGTAAGTCTATCTGGATGTAGCCACTCACGGCAACCTGTACCTGAGTGTCTTATAAGAACATGCTAGGCGCTGGCCCTGCATTCAAATACTGATAAGGTTCCCTCCGTAGGGCACCCCCAGGTCTATCTGACTCGTACAACTGAGATAACTTCCTAGGCCACTTGCATGATAAGCACTAAACCAACTGAAACTGATTGTTACTGACAATAGCTAACTATATGGCAGGCTGACCCTCAACTCACTAAGCAATTCTGGTGCCACTGACTCTAGGGTGCCTATTCTATCCAATATTCTGGCTCTGGAAGCGTCAAAGTATGCCAATGGCCTCTTAGCAAGTTTTACTAACAATACAGGTGCCAAACTGGCAGTTATATCGCCTTGCTGCACCTATGCAGTTCAACTAACTAACTTAGGCCCAATAATTATCCACGAGCTTCTAAGGTTAGGCCTGACAGTAAAACATCCAATTTTACTAACAAAATAAACTGAAGAACAGAGGATTTCCTATGACGCTTCTAGCGTGTGTAACACTTAACATGTTCTTTCCCAACGAGGGATACAGCGATATATTCTTTCTACGTTTTCTAGCAGCTAACCACAACATTTATAATCATAATCTACTGATAGCAGCTAATCACAACATACCTAATCTTTGTATACTAGTAACAGCTAATTACAACATATATGATCATTATCTACATTCAAGACATAGGTCGTATCACTATACGATGAGAATAACTTGCCGAATGAATAAGCCTTAACATACCTCGATTGTTGCCTTTTGTTCAGCTGGTGAGATTCCACTTGTAAACGATGATTCCACCCAACTATAATCCTAATGCTGAGAGAATAGGGCTAATATCAATACTAAATCTGACAAAAAACATTAACTTTCGATAATAATAGCAACTATGATTCAACTCCGAATAACACGGGTGAAAACCTATAATTTCTCGAGAGTTAAAAAGAGAGAAACACTTACCTAATGCTTATGGCCATTTAGAATCCAATTTGATGTAATTTCGACAACTTTTACTCGGAGGGGTTCCAGTTCACCGGCCGAGATTCCAAGAAATAACTCCGTAGAGATGCTTCCCATAGGTGTAAAACTCGTTACTCGAAGTTAATTTGTGTTTGGACGGCATTTGGTAGCATAAATCGGTGAAAAACGAACGAAATCATCGTTCACTCCCTTATTCCAATCGAAGAGATATATTAGAAATGACCCTACCTAAACGTTAAGGAGCCTTATATGGTATTGAGGCGGTGGGATAGGGGGCACGGCGCACCGCCCGTAGCACTGACCTAGAAGCGCGACGCACGGGTTGTAGCACCAGCCTGGCTGGCGTGGCGCGGCGCCCGGTGCGCTGGGCCTCCGGTCCCGGCCTCCTGCTCGCTCGATGTCGTGCTCGTGTACTCATTGCCTCAGGCCTTTTTCCACATGCATCGTACTCCAAAACTCTCAACATACTCATGCACGCGTCGTTTAAACACTAGAAACTTACAGGATTTAACGCAATAATATATAACTTAGATATATGAAAGAAGACCAAATTCGCAGAATTGGCAAAACCCTAACTCTTAATTTCTTTAAAAAAACTGAACTTGAGATGTAGGGCGTTGATATGTTGTGGGTTTACAACACTTTTGACTCTTAAAACATAGGGAAAATGCTTGTTCTTGGGTATGTTTATACAAATATGAGGTGATTTTACATTGTTTTCAGGAGAATCATATTTCGGAGTTGAATTCTAGAAAAGGAGAGGATAAAGTGTGGGCCAAGTGCAGTCCTCTTAATGAGCAGTACCTTGGTGGTACAAGTCATACGATGAAGCCGTGATGAGAACATGAGGCTATGCACATGTGTTGGGGCCAAGTTCAACTCTTGGTATGAGCTATTCCAAGGAGTTGTGAAATGAAGAAGAAGTATGCACTTGCTTGAGCTCTTGGGACGAATGGAAGGCATGAGTCATGAAAACATTATACAACTTGTACCAAGGAGCCTTGGTGAAGGCTAGTGAATATGTCATGTTGGCAGGTCTCAGAGTTTGAACAGGGAGTATGAGTCATAACAACAACGTACGAATCATATCATGAACTCGTGAAAAATTCTAGAGGATACCAGACTTTGCAAGATCAGATCACGATAGGCAACCTACTACTCATAGTGTCATTGTACAAGTCATAACTTCTCCCAGGACTTAAAAGATTTCAAAATTGCATGACATAGTACGAAGGAAGGCCACGACTCGTAGCTTTATGCTACGACTCGTAGGATCTGGCGGCGGCAGTTTTAGTAGTTTCCCTGTTAATTTAGGAATGTTTTCAATTATCTGTATAACTACATTTTTAGGTTATTTTCTTTAGCAGACCGATTCATTATTGTTGTAGTCGTTTCTCTTGGTTTTTACTAACATTATTTGGATATCAAATTCACAAATTGCTTTGAGATGCGATTGATTGTTCTTGAATTGATCATACTTTTGATTGTGCAATAATCACTTGGGTTTTTCTTGAGTCATTGTTGTAAGTTATTAATTATGCTTTCCTTCTCTAAATCTAATTCTTCTATTGCAACCATGAATTGCTAAAACCTTCACAACTAGGGTTGTGGTAACCATGATAAGTTAACTAACAAGGGTTAACATAAAAGTGATTCTACACCCATACAAATGCTTGTATTGTTCATCTTTTCATCTTAAATGTTTCTTAACGATGTGCAACGTTAGGACTTGCCTGAATTCTCTAATTGATTGAACCTAACAGGTACAGATTAGAAAAAGAGAAGAACAACAAAGCCTTCAAATTTAAGTTTCATTGAATAACTTAGTTGTGGTCGCAGGATAGTTACTTTGAAATAGTTGATAACAGTTAAATTGAAAACACTCAAGAGACCTAATCCGTTGATTAAGCATAGTCATCCAGTAGGGATGAATCAATCATTTGGATAAATCTATGTTATCAATTTTGCAGGCTAAGTATTGGGATAGATCACTGTTTAATAATCAGAAGTTGTTAAGAATCCATGGGGATCACTTCCCTAGTTAATTGCATAAATTTGATCACAACCGCAATCTACTACTCTCTTACTTAATTCTTTTGTTAGAAACCCCCATGAGGAAATGATTGTACTAAAAGCATAAATACTGGTGTTGTTCTACATCCTGACCATATCCCCTGCGGAATTGACCCCAACCTAGTTGGGTTCTTTATTCACAATGTCCGTGTTATACTTTTATAGGGGTGTGATTTAAGCGTTATCAAAAGTGGCACCGTTGCCAGGGAATACGGCTTAGGATTAGATTAATTACTACTGTTTAACATTTAGTATTTATTTCCTCATTTACATTTTTTCTTTTTCTTGATCTGTTCAGGCCACAGTAGGGATACCATAACTCAAGTGCTACGTCCGTGAACAATAGGATGGAGGATAAGAGGTTGCTCGTGCCTCTGGAGGAAAGATTGAATGTTGAGACACTAGCGGCTATCCTTATGAACTATGAGGGGGATGATGTCCACGAATACACTAAGATGGTGAATGCAACTGGAGGGAATGGGGTCCCACAACTTCTGACCAAAGAAGTTGGATCTTGATCTAAAGAATCGTGCAACCCCTCTAGCAACACCATCAGTTGAAGTGCCACCAGTCTTAGAGCTCAAATCTCTACCTCCACATTTAAAATATGCATTCTTGGGCGAGAACTGCACTTTGCTAGTGATTATAGCTGTAGACCTTATAAAATGGCAAGTTGAGGCCCTGGTGTTAATATTTAGATGATACAAAAAGGCAATTAGTTGGGCCATTGCTGACATCATCAATATCCCTCAAGGTATATGCACCCATAAAATTCAGCTTGGGCCGAACTGCATACCGAGCATGTAGCATCAACGATGACTGAATCCACCAATGCAAGAGGTGGTGAAGAAACAGATCATCAAATAGTTAGATTCTAGTGTAGTCTACCCCATTGTTGGCAGCAAGTGAGTGAGCCCGGTGCAGTGTGTACTAAAGAAAGAAGGAATCACGGTGGTGCCAAATGATAGGAATGAGCTAGTACCGACTAGGCCAGTTAAAGGTTGGTGTGTTTGCATGGACTATCAGAAACTCAACCATTGGACCCAAAGGGACCGCTTCCCAATGTTGTTCATGGATCAAATGCTCAACAGGTTGGCAAGCAGAGGATGGTACTATTATTTTGATGATTATTTGAGGTATAATCAGATCTCATAGCCCCAAGAGGACAAGAGAAAACCACCTTCACCTGCCCTTATAGGACTTTTGCTTTTAGGAGGATGCCCTTTGTGTTGTGAAACCACCTTTACCTGCCTTATAGGACTTTTGCTTTTAGGAGGATGCCCTTTGTGTTGTGCAATGCATCAGCCACATTTTGCTGCATGATGTCCATCTTTTTAGACATGATAGAGGATACCATTGAAGTGTTTATAAATGAATTCTCGATTGTGGGTGATTCATTTGAAGATTGCCTTGAGCACTTGAGTAAAGTGTTGAGCAGGTGTAAAGAAACCAATCGTCCTTAATTTGGAAAAATGCCATTTTATGATCAAAGAGGGGATTGTTTTAGGCCATAAAATCTCAGGAACTGGAATAGAGATGGACAGAGCTAAAATCAAGGAATCGCTGGGTTGCCACCAACTTTTTCTGTTAAAGGTGTTTAAAGCTTTTTAAGGCACACTAGATTCTATAGGAAGTTCATCAAGGACTTCTAAAAAATTGCACAACCATTATGCAAGCTACTTGAGAAGGAGGTTAAGTTTCTGTTTGATGAATCATGTTTGAAATCCTTCGAATTCCTGAAGGAGAGACTCACCGCTGCCCCCATTAGGGTAGCCCCCGACTGGTCTCTACCATTTAAGCTAATATGTGATGCCAGCAGAGTTGCCCTAGGTGTTGTGTTGGGCTAGAGGAGAGTGAAGATATTCCACCTGATATATTATGCCAGTAAGACACTCAATGAAGCTTAGAGAAATTAGATAATGATTGAATAAGAGCTGCTAGCAGTTGTCTTTGTATTCAAAATTTTTTGGGCATACTTTCTCGGGATTAAGTTGATTGTCCATATGGATCATGCAATATTGTGGTATCTGATGTGAAAGAAGGATGCTAAACTAAGGATAGTTAGATTTGTATTTCTCATACAGGAATTTGAGTTTGAGGTAAAGGACCGAAAGGGGACTGAGAATCAGATGGCTGGTCACTTATCTAGACTGGAGGCAGAGGCAAGATTAAAAGATGAAATTGACATTGATGATACCTTCCTAGATGAGCAGGTCTTGGTTTTAAGTCAAGATTTAATCCCTAGGTCTGCCGACTATGCAAATTATTTTGTAACTGACATGATCTCGGTAGGTCTGACTTCGGATCAAAGGAAGAAGTTCCTAGGAGGTACTACTAGAATAAGCCATATTTGTTTTGTATTTGTGCGGATGGACTGATTCATAGGTGTGTTCTTGTTACACCCCGTAAACTCACGACATTTAGATGGTCTACTCGCATGTTGGTTAAGAGTTTTTGAATGCCATACATGCTAGGAAAAGGCCCGGGGAAAGACTGGATAAGTGACACGTTGAACCATCGAAAGAGGAGGCTGGCAAACCTCCTCCGCAATGGCCAGAGTGTCACTGAGGCTCACCTTCGCGATACACAGAGTGTCACGGAGGCTAATCTCCGCGATACACAGCGTGTCATGGTGGTAAGGTGCAGCCCCAAGTATAAAAGCCTCCAAACTTCGGTTTTTGTTTCATTTAACTTAAAATTTCTAGAAAATAACAGAGAGCATAGTTAAGAACAGAGGGCACGAAGGATTCTTTGAAATTTCCTTCCGATTACGCCATTATACGCGGTCCAAACTCAAAATAAACGTGGGTAGTGAGGTATTAAGCAGCAGGGAGCATTCCTATGGGTTTAGTTTCGCAAAATTCAACCGGCGAATCGTCGTGCTACCGAGCTAAGGTAAGTGGAATTGCTCCAAATTAGTGTAAATACACTTCTAGCCATAAAGTGAGTATTTCTCCCTTCTGGACATCCGAGAAATAGCGAGTTTGCGACCGTTTTTCGATAAGCCAAAGTTTTGGCTATATATATATATATATATTAAAAAGTGTTATCTTCTTCCAGAATATTAGTGTATTTAGTCCTAATTGATATATATACGGATGCAGTTGGGAGAAATAGCGAAAATACTGACCGAGCTATGCCAGTTAGTCGGGAAATCAGAAGCGAAGGTATGTAAAGCCAGTTTCTTCGGCAAGTTAGTAGTTGCGGGATAGTAAAATAGTTCAAGTGCCAGTAGAATGTTTCAGAAACTGCATATTATGTTGAGTATGCACTTTAGTATGATATTAGTAACATCATGTCATGTGTAGCGTGAAACTTACTAGCATGATGCAAATTCTTGTAGAAAGTGACCAAAACAATACAACATGCCTTGTTTGTGATTTAGTAAAGTATGTTAGGATATTATCGTGTTCAGTTGAAACTTAGTAAAGCAATATAAGTTCCTGTAAGGTATTTCAAAAATAGAATGGTAGCCTAAAATGAAGTTTAGGAAGCACGTTAGAAATAGTAAATCATGTTACTATGAAACTCAGTTATACAGTATGATTCCCAGCAAAAAAACTATATCTTGTTTAGCATTAGACTCAGCACAGTATGACAGAAAATTGTATATATACCATTATCAGTTTCAACATGTATTAAGTACATACATATCACTATCATTAGTTTTAGCATGTAGTATATACATACACATTATTGTCACTAGTTTCAGTATGTGGTATATGCAGTTAGTATTACTAGTTGAGACCACTGTATTGTTTTGGGGTTGGACTACCTAGTATTCATAACCACCCCATTGTTAATAGCTGTATGGACTCGTCCGCCAGAAGGCGAGGATACGTCGCTCTACGGAGTGGCATGCCGTCCCCCAGGGGATGAAGATGGGATGCCGGTTTCCCCATATTTTGCCTTGGTCGGCATTTATAAACCCCCACAGAGCGGGTACGCCCGGGGTGTTGATTCAGGTGTCGTCTGGACTCACGTACAGTTATATTCAGGGGCTCAGCGAGCCCAAGTGCATACCCAGGGGATCGACAGGATGCTTATAGTTATTATAGGAGATGGGACGACTAGGGTAGGGGTATAGATTGCGTGTTGATTATACCTCCCAGCTTATGGGGGTCGGGTAAGTTTGAGTGTGCTATGCTATGTTGTGTTATGTTATGTTATGGCATGTTACGCTAGATACGAGTAGATCGACAGTAGAGCGATACATTTCCAGGTATGACTCCTACTCCTTCCAGTATAGCTGAACATTCTTAGATTCATATTCTCAGTCGGTCTCAGTCTATTTCTATCTATTTTAGTTTCATCAATTGTATTGTTGGTTTCAGATATTTTTCAATTGTTGCTTACATACTCAGTACCAGCAGTACCGACGCTCGTTGGGGGCGCTGCATTACTTGGTTGCAGGTACTCATAGATGAGGAGCCGATACCTCGTGGTTCCAGCCGGCTCACAGAGTCATCAGCTCCAGTCATCCTGAGCTAAATAGCTAGAGTTTTATCCCTTTTCTTTTGTTGTACAGTATGGGTAGGTCGGGGCCCTGTACCCACCATATATCAGTATTCTTAGAGGCTTGCAGATTGTGTATACCCTGTGGTTTGTTATACCGGTCGTGTGAGTCCGTGTGTATGTTTTAGATTGTTATGATGGTCGTGTGGGGCCTTACTCAGTTGGTAGTGGTGACCTTGTCGGTCACATAGCAGTTTAGCACCTATTTACTTGATTTAGAGATAACTAGACAGCATGGTGGCCTTGTCGGCCCGCATAGGTTCCCCTATATGAATGTGATTCTGGTTAGCTGATATTTTAGTACAGGTGGCTATAGGCCTAGTCGGCCGGAGGTTGTATTTACAGCCATTATATAGCCCGTCGTTTTCTTGAATCCAGAGTTAGGGCCAGCCAAGCACCAGAAGTGCTTAGGCTCAGCAGTTTAGCAGTTCAGGTCCCAGTAAGGGCACTAGGTGCCAGTCACACCCCCCAAGGCGGGGCGTGACAAGCTTGGTATCGGAGCAGGTCGTATCCCAGGGAGTCTGCAAGCCATGCTAAGTAGAGTCTTGCCTATGGATGTGTTGTGCACCACATACTATAGGTAGGAGGCTCCAAGCCATGATAGGATGGTTGCTTTTTATTCTTATTCAGTCGTGTTGTAGAGCGGTACAGTATAGGGTTGAGTCCCTAGAGCTTACTATATTCTTTGGTTACAGATAATGTCAGACCAGCGACATCCTCTCACAGGTCGGAGCTTGGATATTTCAGTAGGGGAAGGCACCAGCAGGATGCCTCATTGTCGTATAGAAACAACCCGATCAGAGGGCAATACTGAGGTATCATCCCAACCTTCTCATCAGTCTCCACCATATCGGGAGCCACTTGGGGTGACACCACCTCCAGCAATCCCTATCCGATACCTTCCGACTAGGAGGTTAGGAGTGCGGAAGTCATGTTAGCACAGATGATGGCTGCTCAGCATGAGTCGATACCGCCTACAGTTGCAGAATCGGCAGGAGGGCTCGGTAGTTCGAGGGTCCAGGAATTTTTGGCTTTGAGTCCCCCACAGTTTACAGGAACGGACCGGACAGAGTACCCTCAAGATTTTCTAGATCAGATGTAGAAAATTTTCAGGGTTATGCATGCCATGCCTACAGAATCGGTTGAGTTGGCAGCATTCCTATTATGGGACATCGCCGTGTTGTGGTATGAATACTGGGAAAGGTCCCGAGGGAGATATGTTTCCCCTCCGACCTGGTCCAGCTTCTCAGGAGCTTTTCTGGATCATTATTTGCCACGAGAGATTCGACAGGCCCGGGTGGACCAGTTTTTACATTTAGAGCAGGGGGCCATGAGTGTTCTGGAATATGCCTTGCGGTTTGATTCTTTGGCCCAGTACGCACCGGCCTTTGTTGATACCATGACATCCAGAGTACACCGCTTCATCATGGGATTGAATCCAGAATATGTTGAGACTTGTAATACGGCAACACTGTGAGAGGACATGGATATTGCCCGAGTTCAGGCATTTGCCCAGAATATTGAGGACATCAGGCAGCGGCATCGGGAGATCAGGAGGACCAATCAGGAACAGCGCCGCAGGGATAGGCCAGTTGAATTACATAGGGAGACTTAGGGAGGACTTAGCCCACGATTGTTAGATAGGCCGCCCATACCCCCGCCTCCACCACAGCCGCAGAGGGGCAGATTTAGCCGCAGGGGGCAGTCAGAGACCGGCAGAGGCTCGCAGATTGCAGATTCACCATTACAGAGGAGGGCGGAGCAGAGTAGGTATACCCTACCACTTTGCCCTATGTACAACCGATGCCATTCTGGAGCATGCAGGTATGGCTCCACCGGATGTTATATTTGTGGCCAAGAGGGCCATCTGATGAGAGATTGTCCAGCTAGAGGACAGGAGGACCGAGATAGACAGGACAGGGCATCTATAAGGTCACGAGCTTCAGTATCCTCGGCAGGGCGCAGGCCCTTAGTTTCAGCAGGAAGGGGTCGGGGCAGATCAGGGGCCTCCAATGTAGGTGCAGGTCCATGCAACATATATGCCTTACCAGGGAGGCAGGATTCAAAAGCGTCACCTGATGTTGTGACAGGTATGATGACTATCTGCTCATACCCTGTTTGTGTATTGATTGATCCAGGATCTACTTTGTCCTACATTACTCCATTTGTGGCTTGGAAATTTAGTGTTGCACCAGAATTGCTTCAACAACCCTTTTCAGTATCCACCCCCGTCGGTGACTCCATTATAGCCAGAAGGGTCTATCATGGGTGTACAGTAGAGGTTGCTGATCGTCAGACCACAATAGACCTGGTAGAATTAGAAATGGTCGATTTCGACGCCATTATGGGTATGGATTGGTTGGCTCCGTGCTATGCAAATGTAGAATGCTGGACCAAGATAGTCCGATTCCACTTTCCAGGGGAGGCAGTACGAGAGTGGAAGGGCAGTACAATTACGCTGAAAGGTAGGTTTGTTTCCTATCTTCAGGCGAGGAAGTTGATAGCTAAGGGGTGTATTTACCACCTTGTCAGAGTTTAGGATGTTCGGGTTGAGCCTCCGACTCTCCAGTCGGTTCCAGTGGTGAATGAATTCCCTGACGTATTTCCAGATGAGTTACCTGGTATTCCCCCAGAAAGAAAAATAGACCTTGCAATTGATTTGCTACCAGGCACTCAGCCCATATCAATTCCTCTGTACCGTATGGCTCTTGCCGAACTCAGAGAATTAAAGAAGCAGCTGAAAGATCTGTTAGATAAGGGATTTATCAGGCCGAGTACTTCACCTTGGGGTGCGCCAGTTCTATTTGTAAGAAAGAAGGATGGCTCGCTCTGCATGTGTATAGATTACCGGCAGTTGAATAAGGTTACAGTTAAGAATAAGTATTCGCTTCCCAGAATAGATGATTTGTTTGATCAGTTATATGGGGCCAGATATTTCTCCAAGATTGACTTACCGTCCGGATACCATCAGGTTTGAGTCCGTGAAAGAGACATTCCCAAGACAGCCTTCAGGATCAGATACGGCCATTTTGTGTTCCTAGTCATGTCCTTTGGGCTGATGAATGCCCCAGCGGTATTTATGGACTTGATGAACAGTATCTTCAGACCATACCTGGACCTATTCATGATAGTGTTTATCGATGATATTTTGGTGTATTCTCGTTCAGAGGCAGATCACCAGGCTTATTTATGGGCAGTGCTCCAGATTCTTAGGGACCGTCAGTTGTCTGCCAAGTTCTCCAAATGTGAATTCTGGCTGAACTCAGTAGCTTTCTTGGGGCACATTGTGTCGGATGCTAGTATACAGGTAGACACGCAGAAAATAGAAGCAATAAAAACGTGGCCCAGACCTCCACTCCACTGAAGTTCGCAGTTTCCTGGGATTAGCAGGATACTATAGAAGGTTTGTTGAGGGATTCTCTGATCTTGGGCAGATTTATATGCCCAAGTGATACTCAAACGTATCATTTATACCTTGTTTGTTGTGCAATGTGTATATAATATCATGTAATTGGTAATAAAATGCGAATTTATACTAACCAACATGATTAGCATTTGTTTTGCAGGTAAATGTGATTTTTAGGAGCTAAAATGCATGTTGGAACTATGTCGGAGTTGGACTGGGATGCGAGCGTGGAAAAGACCCTGGAATGCATGATTTATAGGGGCTCCGCGATGGAGCCGTGCCACACGACCATCGCGGTAGCACACTGCCTGGACATGAATTAAAATGGCAATTTCCAGTGTGCCTGCGCGTCAGCTCCGTGGCACGGAGAGAGGCCTCCGCGATGGCCTCCGTGCCACGTTGAGGCTAATTTACCGGACCATGGAAATTCCAGTGAAGGTCCGCGTCCACGCCGTGTCACGGAGGCAGAGCTCCGCGTTGGCCTCCGTGACACGTTGCTTGTTATTCCGGGAAAAATTTCCCACTAGTATAAATAGCACACTTAGGTTTATTTTAATTAGTTTGAAGGAGTTTTGAGTTTTTAGACTGAGTTCAGAAGTGGGAGAGCAGGAACGTGGGTTAGCAGCAGTTGAAGATTGGAAAAGCTAAGGGATTTCTTCTCTTCCTTTCTTCTTTCTATCAATTGTACGTATGATTTACACTCATTTTAGGATGATCAATCCAAGAATGAGTGGCTAATTCTCTTCCTTGCTGAGGTTTTGAACATGTGTAATGAATTCTGATTTTAATTGATATGGTTTTATTCTTCTTCTTTAATGTTGTTCTATTAATTCTTGTTTTTACTGCATTAGTGATTGGCCAACATTAATGTATATCTAAAAAGTCCAATTTCACTCGAGAGAGCAAGAAATTGAAAAGTTGTGAATTAATAGGGTATTGTTCTTAACTTGATATGGGAAAATTGGGTTTTGATGTTCTTTCCTGATAGAAATATACTTGAAAGTCGTATTAGTCAATTTAGGAACCGGAATTGTAATGCTAGGTCATAAATTGCATTTGATCACAGAAATGTAGACGGATGATTTATGATTCTAAAGTGAAATTAAATACGAGAGTTTTAATTTCTAGGCAAATGTTCTTGGCTAGCAACTTGAAGAAGAGAATTAACCAAAATTATCATGATTATCAAGTTCATTACTTGTTCTTAACCTTGGCATGTTCATATCCATTGTCTGAATTCACAAGTAAATAGTGTTATTAATTGTAGTACATAGTTTAGAAACAAAAACTCAATTAACCCTTGGTTACGTTGTTGTTAGCATAATTAGAAGTTAAATAGAAATATAGTAAATTAGGCAATTTTACATATCTTGAGCCTCCTTGGATCGATACTTGGCTACTTAGCCACTTTATTACTTGTTTGACCACGTGCACTTGCGTGTCGGTTTTTAATATAAATTACCAACGAGCAGAACAACCGCGAACAAGTTTTTGGTGCCGTTGCCGGGGAGGCTAGGCGATTTGTAAAATTGTGTTTAGTGTAAATTTACTGTATTTGTATTTTTATTTTCTTAAGTGTTAACAACTTGGTCTTAGCCTGTATTTTGCAGATTTTGTTTCTGTGAACACTGGCAAGGGACAAGAGCTGGTGGAATCTTACTTAGAGCCTGAGCGTGAGTTTCATTGTCAACGTAGAGAAGCTCTTCGGAAGAAGCTGCAGTTGCTTAAACAGTCTATGATGGAGCAACCAAATCCACCAGTTGTGCGGGCAGTTTTAGTGCCCGATGAAGCAGCAGCAAGGCCGGTTCGCGAGGTGGCAATCCCACACGCTAATAATGTACATTCTAGCATCCGCAAACCAGAGCCTGGAGGGAGGTTTGAATTAAAGCAGAATATGGTGCAACTTTTGCACACAAGCGGGCAATTTACCGGTCTCCCTCACGAAGATCCACAACAACATCTCCAGAACGTTTTGGAGATAAGTGACACTTATATACCCGCTGGAGTGTCACCTGATTATGTTCGGCTCACCTTATTTCCATTTTCCTTACTTGGTGAAGCCAAGAGGTGGTTAAAAGCTGAACCACCCAACTCTATATCAACGTGGGATGATCTTGCACGGAAGTTTCTTATTAGATTTTTCCCTTCTGGTAAAACAGCCAGACTTAGGAGTCAAATCCTAAGTTTTAAATAGAGGGAGGGAGAAAATCTTTATCAAGCTTGGGAAAGATTCAAATCCATGTTGCGGGACTGTCCTCACCATCATCAGTCCAATGAGGTGTTGGTACACAGTTTTATTGAGGGTTTGGAACCCCACACTAAAATTTTGTTAGATTCAGCAGCTGTGGAGAAGAACTATGAGGAGCTGTACACTTTGCTCAACCGAATTTCACAAGGCAATCCAGAATGGAATGCAGATTCTTCAAGGGGTGGAGCAAGGAAAGCAGCGGGAGTGCTTGAAGTGGATGGATTCACAGCTATCGCTGCACAGATAGCTGCTTTGCAAAATCAGTTAAACACTCACTTCAGCACTATAAATTTGAACCAGCCTTCAGCTTCAGTCAATGCAGTTCAACAGATGTGGTGTGAAGTGTGTGGTAGTAGTGAGCATTCAGCCGAATGCTGTGGTGCAAATCCTGATTCTGTTAACTTTGTGGGCAATGCACAGAGAAATCAACAGTAGTTTGGTAGTGGCTACAACTCAAATTAGAGGAACCATCCGAATTTTTCGTGGGGTAGCAACAATCAACAAGGCCAAGGTTCAGGGCAGGGTATGCACAGAAACCAAGGAGGGCAACAAAATTATCAAGCTCAATTTAGAAATCACAATGCCCCTCCTCCACCACCATCACCGACTATTGAGGAGATGTTCAAAACCATGATCGCTAATCAGGCACAATTGCAGGCTGACTATGTCAAATTGGCAGCCGAAGTGAAGAATAATCAATTGGCGACCAAGGCTCTTGAATATCAGTTTGGGCAGTTTGCTAGTGCCCAAAATACTAGACCCAGAGGAGGACTACCTAGCGACACGGATCCAAATACAAAGCAGGTAAATGCAGTGACCACGAGGAGTGGTTTACAGTTGAAGGAGGTGGAACCGGAAAGACCGCCTCAAAAGTCAGGAGCAGCAGATGTTGAGGGAGAGCAAACCTCAGATAAGGGGAAGACTAAAGAAGCTGAACCAGAAAGGCCTCCACCCCCGTTCCCTCAACGACTTAAGAAACACAAGGAGGAGGCGTGTTTCCAGAAATTCATGGAGGTACTTAAACAGGTACATGTTAACTTACCTCTTGTTGATGTCTTGCAGGGAGTGCCAAAATATGCGAAGTATATTAAAGACATCGTGGCTAACAAAAGTCGTTTGACTGAGTATGCCAAGGTAGCTTTAACGGAGGAATGCACTTCCCGTATTCAGAATAGGTTGCCCACAAAATTGAAAGACCCTGGAAGTTTTACTATCCAGCTGACTATTGGGCAAAGTATCCGAGCGCGTGGATTATGCGACTTGGGGGCAAGCATAAATCTGATGCCATCTTCGGTATTCAGAAAGTTAGGTCTAGGGAGTCCTAGACCTACAACGGTAATCTTGCAGCTAGCAGACAGGTCTTTAGCTAAGCCGGATGGCATTGTTGAGGATGTGTTAGTGCAAGTAGGCTCCCTCATTTTTCCGGTCGATTTTATTGTTCTGGACTTTGAACCAGATGCTGAAGTCCTATTTATTTTGGGACGACCCTTTTTGGCAACCGGAAAGGCATTAATTGATGTAGCTGCGGGTCAACTCACGATGCGAGCACATGACAAGGTCGAAGTGTTCGACGTGTACAAGGTACCTAAGCTCCCGACTGTTTATAAGGAACTCTCGGTGATCAACATAATTGATCATGGGAATGCTAATGGAATGAGTGATTCCCGAGAGTTACTAGGGAGGCCACCGGATAAGGTTGAGAACTACTGGGGGGATGACCATGATCGGGACAAATCGTCCATCTCCCTAGTGGACAAGTGAGCTTAAAAGACATCGAGTCGCGACGGTAAACCAGGCGATGCACGGGAGGCAACCCGTGAAAAATATTTTCTTTCTTTCTTTTTAGTGTAAATAATTTTATTTTTCTTTTTCTTTTCTTGATTAGGTTTAGATTTGCATTTTAGTTAGTATTTTTTTATTTTAGTTAGGGAAATCTATTAATTTAACCAATTTGTGTTTAGTGAGGTGATTTTCAGGTATAACGGAGGAAATATACATGGAATCGAGAAAATGAGGCGAGGTATGAAAAATTAAATTTATTGGTGAAATAGAGCACTAGCGCGTTGGCGCCGTGTCACGGAGGTAAGGCACCGCGTTGGCCTCCATGAAACGTTGAAGGCAAAATCTGGATTTTTCAAAAATCCAGTAAGCCAACGCGTTGGCTCCGTGTCACGGAGGAGGGGCTCCGCGTTACCCTCCGTGACACGTTGCCCCTTATCCAGTGCCGGGTCACACCGGGTTTCCGGGTGACCCGCGTGTTTTCTTTAAATATAACACCGATTTCGCCCCAATTTTTCCCATTCCCTCTTCCCTCCGCGACCAAACACCCATTTCCCCCTCCCCAAGCAACGTGCCACGTTAATGGGCAAGGAAAAACGTCAAGTTTCTTCGGTTCTTCAATTCTAAGGTATGTTTTCATCGTCTAACTCAATTTTTTGGCGATTTTTGTCAAATTTGGGCATGTAAGGTGAGATATATCACCCTAGGTATAAATTAACCATGATATTGAATTATTTTGTGATTGATTATGTTCGGATTGTTGTAGTTAGCGTTTGAACTTGTCGATTATGTCAATAATTCAAAATTGATTGTCGAATTGCATTCTAGGGCTTGGGTTGTTAAATTTGACTTGGGAAACTTGATAATTGGATGAAATCGATGCCGGGGTGTGTTTATTATTTGAGACAAGTCGTGGTAAATATTGTATAAAAGTTAAAAGACGACGAATTCTCGAATTTTTGTGGGAAAATGTATAAAGTGTGAATTGGTTAGATTGTTTAGATTAGCTTGTATATAAAATGTTTTTCTAGTTGTTTTTATTTTTGTTGTTGTTTTTGTTGCTTGTGCGATGGTTGAATTGTTAGCGATAGTAGGATTGGAATTAGCTGTATGAAGTCGGAGTAGTACACTAACCGTTATGCTGTCGAATTTTTGTTGTGAACGCACTAAGCAATATGTGTATAGTTGTTTGTGTTTGGGGTTGTAAATAGAGCTATCCTTGCTGAAATTTTGTAAATATTGTTAAGGACTAAGTGTGGGGTAAATTTTGTGTAACCCGACCTTAGCCGAAGCTAACAAGTTTTTAGCTTAACGTTGTGCTTGTTTGTGTAAATTGACAGGTACAATGGCTAGCAGACAAGATAAAGGCAAGGGTGCTTCTACCTCAGGCACCGGACGGAAAAGGATGAGACTGGGCACTGCAGTCGCAGCTGCACCTGCTGTTCCGCGCGGCCAACACCGCCGATACGGAACAAGATTTGTCACCGATGAAGGGAAGAAATGGTATAATAAGCATAAAGAAAACAAGTACTTCCCCGAGGAACATATTTCAAGGGAACCGCTCGCACAGGAGTTCCCTCGCATTGTACAGAGGATCGAAGCAGCTGGGCTCAGCTTTATTTTTCAGGAGCCCAAGGAGTGCAACCTTCACTTGGTCCGGGAATTCTATGCAAATTGGAACCCAGCCATCAGAAGCCACACTATTAAAATCAAAGGGCAGATTGTCACTCTGGAACCCCAGCAGCTGAATGCCATCGTTGGAGCGCGGGACACAGACGCCCACGTTCTCCGCCAGCTAAACATCACCCCACCGTACGCCGACATCAGACGTACGTTGTGTGGGGCTCGATCCACAGCCCGATGGAGTAGACACAAAGAGAGGGGTTACCACCAGACTCTGCCTTATTCGTAGATGAATAGGGAGGCCAGAATCTGGCTGAAGATTGTATGTTCGTGCTTGATCCCGGGAGTCCATATGACAGATATGACCCGGGACCGTGTCTGCTTGGTGTATGCCCTTATGAAAGGGCTTGAGATTAATGTTGGGGCGGTCATAATATCCGCCATGAAGAGAGCCAGACTGCACCAGGGCCACAAATACGGGTTCGGCGGACTCATCACCACCTTCCTCCGAGGCCTCGACATTGAGGAAGAAGCCTTGGATTACATTCCGCAGTTGGAGTGGAGGGCCCTCGACGTGACAAAGACTAAGGCCCCCGACACTACACACGGACCGGTATTGACTTTGGGCGAGCGACATGCTCGTGACGATCAGTACATGGCCCGTATGTTTGGCATGCAGATGCTGCAGCTACGGATTGGTGGGAGACCAGCCACCGAGGAGGAATTATGGCAGTTGGAGCTGGACTACCCCTTTGGCGAGAACGCCAGAGCCTTATGTAAGGTGGGGCCAACCTTTGTGGAGCCGACAGATGATGATGTCCCTACTGATGAGGAGACACGTCATGAGGACTCTGATGTGGAGTCCGATGATGGCGATGGAGCAGATTCAGATATGGGCGATGAGGCCGCAACACCGGATGAGGAAGTCGAATATTTCGACTGAGTAGGGAGTTCCACCACCCAAAATTTTGTGCTTTGTATTATTGTGAACACTGGGGACAGTGTTCGATTTAAGTGTGGGGTGGGGAGTAGTTAGGTGCTGGGACATAGGCTCTAAACTTCTGTATATTTTTCCTTGATGTTTATGTATGTTTGTGCTTTCCCTGTTGTGAACTGTTTTGCGATGTATGTGCATATATTTGTTTTGTGGTTAATGATGTGTGTTTTTGAAGTTATGGTTGCCATTGTAAAAATTTTGTAAATTTTGTAAATAATTTTTTTTCTCTATCGACATGATCGATATTTTTCAAAAATTTTATTTTTTTGGGTTTCTCGGAGTTTGTTTTCGGTTCTTTTATCGAGAATAGTCCCATTGAACCGATGTCATAGTTAGTGACCGTTCCCTATGATGGATGGATGACGACCGTCTTAAGGGAAATGTAGTCGGTAGGAGTAGGATTTTTAGTTGTTTTTAATTTTTCTTTGGTGGATTGCATCAATGAACTGTAGTTGCTTATGGTTGCTAAAATTTCATTGCGTGTTGTAATTGATGTTCAAAATGTGAAAGTGATTCGTTTGAAAGCATGCAATTCTGTAAATACGATGAGTTACCTAGGCTATAGAATTTGGTTCATTATGATTGAGGCTTAATCTTGAATTCATGTAATTGACTAATTAAAGAGTCTGTGAATGCATCTTGATTCGAGCATGTGCATGAAGTGTGAAGTGAGGTTTTTCTATTCCATGTCATTGTGAATTGTCTAGAACTTGCCTGGTATGTATACAAAACGAAAGGTGTAGTATTGGAAAGGATGTAGGCATTTCTTTGTTTTAACCTATAGTTTCCATTTTTTTTTTCTTGTCAAATTCTACCTTTTTTATATGTTGTATACCCTAGTCAGCCCGTTGAGCCTTTAGCCGATTTCTTTCTTTTGTCCAAAATTGTATGAACTAAGCTTTATTCCTTCTTTACATTAGCCTTAAAGCCTATAAGAAGCTCTTAAGCACTTACAAAGAACAGAAAATGTTTCCCAAAGTGTTAAAGAGTGAAAAGAGTGAAAAGAAAAAGAAAAGCAAAGTGAGGAAAGAAAAGATGACGTTGAAGAGGCACTTGTTGTAATTCATTGAGAGTGAGGGTACATGAAAACCCTCTGTTTTGTGTCAAGTGTGTTTGATGAAATCGGCTGTATGAAAGTAAACCAGCATGAATGGGAGAAAAAGAGAAAAGAGAGGAACAATGTCCATGAGTTGATGGGAATGAGTTGAAAAGGCGCTTAAGGATGCTAGCGACTATTATTGGCTAATCCAATATATACATACTAGATCCATAGCCCCGTTACAACCCATTAAAGTCCTACGTGATCCTATATTGCATTTCTTTATATTAGTGGAGTAATATACTAAGGGAAAGCCTATGGGTCATGACATAATGCATGTGAATTCTTTTGGGAGAGAGAGTGAAATTAATTTTTATATGCCCTTACTTGCATGTTTGTGTGTTGCATGAACAAAAAGGGGAAGTTTCTCTCGAGTTGTGAGGGCACATGCTTGATGAAAGACTGATTTTCATGTCGGATTTCTTGATTAGCTGATTTGCATGAGTTTGCCGATATCAAGAATCAATTCTTAAAGTCTAGGAAGCCTTGATGTATTAAAGGTCATTGTATTGTACGACCAAGCATGTTTTCTTGATGATTTGCAAAAATTGAATAATCGGTATGACCGTAGCGTAAATTGTTTCACCATAGTGACGAAGGTTGGGATGTAATTTGCATGATTTGTGTATGTGTTGTTCGAGGACGAACAAGGATTTAAGTGTGGGGTAAGTGATCTTGGGCAGATTTATATGCCCAAGTGATACTCAAACGTATCATTTTTACCTTGTTTGTTGTGCAATGTGTATATAATATCATGTAATTGGTAATAAAATGCGAATTTATACTAACCAACATGATTAGCATTTGTTTTGCAGGTAAATGTGATTTTTAGGAGCTAAAATGCATGTTGGAACTATGTCGGAGTTGGACTGGGATGCGAGCGTGGAAAAGACCCTGGAATGCATGATTTATAGGGGCTCCGCGATGGAGCCGTGCCACGCTACCATCGCAGTAGCACACTGCCTGGACATGAATTAAAATGGCCATTTCCAGTGTGCCTGCGCGTTAGCTCCGTGGCACGGAGAGAGGCCTCCGCGATGGCCTTCGTGCCACGTTGAGGCTAATTTACCGGACCCTGGAAATTCCAGTGAATGTCCGCGTCCACGCCGTGTCACGGAGGCCGTGCTCCGCGTTGGCCTCCGTGACACGTTGCTTGTTATTCCGGGAAAAATTTCCCACTAGTATAAATAGCACACTTAGGTTTATTTTTATTAGTTTGAAGGAGTTTTGAGTTTTTAGACTGAGTTCAGAAGTGGGAGAGCAGGAACGTGGGTTAGCAGCAGTTGAGGATTGGAAAAGCTAAGGGATTTCTTCTCTTCCTTTCTTCTTTCTATCAATTGTACGTATGATTTAAACTCATTTTAGGATGATCAATCCAAGAATGAGTGGCTAATTCTCTTCCTTGCTGAGGTTTTGAACATGTGTAATGAATTCTGATTTTAATTGATATGGTTTTATTCTTCTTCTTTAATATTGTTCTATTAATTCTTGTTTTTACTGCATTAGTGATTGGCCAACATTAATGTATATCTAAAAAGTCCAATTTCACTCGAGAGAGCAAGAAATTGGAAAGTTGTGAATTAATAGGGTATTGTTCTTAACTTGATTTGGGAAAATTGGGTTTTGATGTGCTTTCCTGATAGAAATATACTTGAAAGCCATATTAGTCAATTTAGGAACCGGAATTGTAATGCTAGGTCATAAATTGCATTTGATCATAGAAATGTAGATGGATGGTTTATGATTCTAAAGTGAAATTAAATACGAGAGTTTTAATTTCTAGGCGAATGTTCTTGGCTAGCAACATGAAGAAGAGATTAACCAAATTATCATGATTATCAAGTTCATTACTTGTTCTTAACCTTGGCATGTTCACATCCATTGTCTGAATTCAAAAGTAAATAGTTGTTATTAATTGTATTATATAGCTTAGAAACAAAAACTCAATTAACTATTGGTTACATTGTTGTTAGCATAATTAGAAGTTAAATAGAAATATAGTAAATTAGGCAATTTTACATATCTTGAGCCTCCTTGGATCGATACTTGGCTACTTAGCCACTTTATTACTTGTTTGACCACGTGCACTTGCGTGTCGGTTTTTAATATAAATTACCAACGAGCAGAACAACCGCGAACATTCTCCACCATAGCGACACCTCTGACTAAGCTAACGCAGAAAGCAGTGAAGTTCCAGTGGATAGAGGCATGTGAGCAGAGTTTCCAAGAATTGAAAGACAGGTTGACCTCCGCCCCAGTATTAGCGTTGCCAGAAGGTACAGAGGGTTATTCAGTGTATTGTGATGCATCAGGTATTGGGTTGGGATATGTGTTGATGCAGCACAGTAAAGTGATTGCTGATGCTTCCAGACAGCTGAGGAAACACGAAAAGAATTATCCTACCAATGACCTGGAACTAGCCGCAGTGATCCACACCTTAAAGATATGGAGACATTACCTGTATGGCGTCCATGTGGATATTTTCATTGACCATAAGAGCCTACAGTATATCTTCACTCATAGGGAGTTGATTTGCGGCAGCGTCGCTGGTTGGAGTTATTGAAAGATTATGATGTGAACATTCTGTATCATCCGGGAAAGGCCAACGTAGTAGCAGGTGCTCTCAGACGTAAATCTATGGGGAGTTTGGTGAACTTACAGCCCGAGCAGCGGGAGTTGGTTAGAGAAATACACCAATTAGCCAGTTTAGCCGTTCGTGTAGCAGAAACAGAGGACAATAGAGCGGTAATTCAAAACACAGCAGTGTCGTCATTGGTTGTGGAGGTAAAGGAACGGCAGTATGAAGATCCTGACCTGGTTCAGCTTAAGGACAGATTTCAGCAAGGGAAAGCGCTAGATTTTCAGGTAACTGAGGGTGAAGTGTTGCAATGTAAGGCCGCCTTTGTGTTCCAGATATTTCAGGGCTTCGCTAGTAGATTATGAGTGAGGTATATTAAGCCCGCTATTCTCTCCACCCAGGCACGACGAAGATGTACCATGATATTAAAGAAATCTACTGGTGGCCAGGTATGAAAAGGGATATAACAGAATTTGTAGCCCAGTGTCCTAACTGCCAACAGGTAAAAGCGGAACACCAGAAACCAGGCGGGTTAACTCAATACATAGTTGTGCCTCTTTGGAAGTGGGAAGCAATAACTCAATGGTTCATGATTCTTAAGTGGGGTTAAATACGAGAGTTTTAATCTCTTGGCAATAGTTCTTGGCTAGCAACCGGAAGAAAAGACTAACCAAATTTTGTCGATAATTAATTTCATTACATGTTCGTTTAACCTCAGCATGCCCTCATTCATAGTTCAGACTCACATTAGATAGTTGTTTTAGATTTAGTATAAAAATTATAACTCAAAATATCAAACTTTTGGTTACGCTGTTGTCTGCATTTTTAGAATTAAAATATAGTACACTTGAGCAGATTGCACTTCATCCCAGTCCCTGTGGGATCGATACTTGGCTTACTTGAGCCAGTTTACTACTTGTTCGACCACGTGCACTTGCGTGTAGCTTTATACCCATATAACAAACGACCGAACAAGTTTTTGGCACCGTTGCCGGGGACTGGCAATTGGCGAATTTGTTTTAAGTGTTAATTTACTATATTTTTATTTTCTTAGTGTTGACAACTTGGTCTTAGCCTGTATTTTGCAGATTTAATCTCTGTTAAACACTGGCAAGAGACAAGGAGCTGGTGGACTCGAATTTGGAGCCAGAAAGATTATTTCATCGACAGCGGAGAGAAGCTCTAGAAAGAAAGCTGCAGTTGCTCAGACAGACGATCATGGAGCAACAACAGAATCCACTGGTAGTACGGGCAATGTTAGTGCCCGAAGAAGTAGCAGCTCAGCCGGTTCGCGAGGTGGCAATCCCACATGCTAATAATGTCACATCTAGCATCCGCAAACCTGAGCCAGGAGGGAGGTTCGAACATAAGCAGAATATGGTGCAATTGTTGCACACTAGCGGGCAGTTTACAGGTCTCCCTCATGAAGATCCACAACAACATCTCCAAAATTTTTTAGAGATAAGTGACACTTACATCCCCGCTGGATTGTCATCAGATTATGTCCGGCTTACATTGTTCCCATTTTCACTATTGGGAGAAGCCAAGAGGTGGTTGAAAGCTGAGCCACCGAATTCTATTTGTACGTGGGATGATCTTGCGAGGAAATTATTGATATGGTTTTTTCCCTCTGGTAAAATAGCAAGACTTAGAAGTCAAATTCTAAGTTTCAAACAGAAGGAGGGAGAGAATTTATATCAGGCTTGGGAGAGATTCAAGTCCATGTTGCGGGATTGTCCTCATCATCATCAGTCCAATGATGTGCTGGTGCATACTTTTATAGAGGGTTTGGAACCCCATACAAAAATATTGCTAGACTCAGCAGCTGGAGGACAAGCGCTGGAGAAAACTTATGAGGAGTTGTATACCTTGTTGAACCGTATTTCGCAGGGCAATCCGGAATGGAATGCTGACTCGTCAAGAGGCGGGACAAGGAAAGCAGCATGAGTGCTTGAAGTGGATGGGTTTACAGCTATTGCTGCACAGATAGTTGCATTACAAAATCAACTTAACACCCACTTCAGCAACATGTCAATGAACCAGCCCCAAGCCCCAGTTAATGCAGTGCAGCAGATGTGGTGTGAAGTGTGTGGAAGTACTGAGCACTCAGCTGAGTGTTGTGGAGAAAATCCTGACTCGATAAACTTTGTGGAAAATGTGCAAAGGAACAACCACCAACAGTATGGTAATAGCTACAACTCCAATTGGAGGAATCACCCGAATTTCTCCTAGGGTAGCAACAACCATCAGGGGAAAAGTTGGGGCAGGGTGTGCAAAGGAACCAAGGAGGGCAGCAAAATTATCAAGCACAATTCAGAAACAACAATGCACCTCCTCCACCACCATCACCCAACATTGAGGAGATGTTCAAGACCATGATAGCTAACCAAGCTCAATTACAGGCTGACTATGTGAAATTGGCAGCCGAAGTGAAAAACAACCAGTTAGCTACCAAGGCACTTGAATATCAATTTAGGCAATTTGTTGGAGCCCAAAACACCAGCCCTAGAGGAGGACTTCTGAGCGATACAGATCCCAATCCCAAGCAGGTGAACGCAGTGACCACAAGGAGTGGTTTGCAGCTGAAAGAGGTGGAATCAGAAAGACCAATCAACAATCGAGAGCAGCAGAAGTTGAGAGGGAGCAAAGTACTGAGAGGGGGAAGACTAAGGAAGCTGAATCAGAAAGACCACCACCTCCGTTCCCTCAACGATTAAAGAAACACAAGGAGGAGGCGTGTTTCAAAAAATTCATGGAGGTGCTGAAACAGGTACATATTAACTTACCTCTTGTTGATGTTTTGCAGGGAGTGCCGAAATATGCCAAGTATATAAAGGACATCGTGGCAAACAAAAGTTGGTTGACTGAGTATGCTACGGTGGCTCTAACGGAGGAGTGCACTTCCCGGATTCAAAACCGACTGCCCACAAAGCTCAAAGATCCTGGGAGCTTTACTATACAGATTACTATTGGGCAGAGTATCCGAGCTTGTGGATTTTGTGATTTGGGAGCGAGCATAAATTTGATGCCGTCATCGGTATTCAAAAAGCTGGGTCTAGGGAGTCCTAGACCCGCAACAATGATCTTGCAATTGGCGGATCGGTCCTTAGCCAGACTTGATGGCATTGTGGAGGACGTTCTGGTGCAAGTTGGCTCCCTGATTTTCCCGGTAGATTTTGTCGTGCTGGATTTTGAACCAGACGCGGAAGTCCCATTTATTTTGGGACGTCCCTTCTTGGCAACCGGGAAAGCACTGATTGACATAGCTGCGGGGTAGCTAACAATGAGAGCACACGACAAGGTGGATGTGTTCGATGTGTACAAGGCACCCAAGCTCCCGATGGTGCACGAAGAACTGTCGGTGATCAATGTTATTGATCAAGGTGATGATGAGCAGAGGAAGGATTCATGAGAGTTATTGGGAAAACCACCGGAACGGTGTAAGCACTACTGGGGGGAGGACGGTGATCGAGAGAAATTGTCCATCACCCTAGAGGACAACTGAGCTTAACGACGTCGAGCCGCAACGGTAAACCAGACGCTGCACGGGAGGCAACCCGTGAAAAAAATTTTCTCTTTGTAAAGTGTGAATAGATTTTTCTTTTTCTTTTTCTTGATTAAGAACAAAAATTTTAGTTTTTGTTTTTTGTTTTTATTTTTATTTAGAGTGAAACCTATAATTCTAACCAATTTAGTGTAGTGAGATGAATTTCAGGTTAAACGGAGGAAAATATGCACAGAATTGCAAAGGAAAATTTGAGGTATGAAAATTAATAAAAAGTGGCAAAATAGTGAGATAGGGAGATAGCTCCGTGTCACGGAGGAGGACCTCCGCGTTACCCTCCGTGACACGTTGAGGTATAAATCTGGAATTTGAAAAAATTCCAGAGTTCCCTCGCGACAGCTCCGTGTCACGGAGGCAGTGCACCGCGATGCACTCCGTGACACGTTGCCGTGTATATCGCGATGGGTCACACCGGGTCGCCGGGTGACCCGCGCGATTTTCCCACTTTTAAACCCCAAAACCCCCTCACTTTTCCTTATTTTTCACTCACTCTGCGACCAAACTCCCTAAAACCCATACCCCTTCAACGTGACACGGAATAGGCCAAGAAAATCATTGAGTTTTCTTCAATGCTTCAACTTCAAGGTATGTTCTTCGATTTCATCTCATTTCTTGTTGATTTTCTCCGATATTGAGCATGTGAGGTGAGCTAAGTTTGCCCTAAGTAGAAATTAATCATGAATTTAATTGAATTGTTGTTGATGAATGTTAGGAATATCATTATGATTGCTTGAACTCATTAATTGCATAATTTAATCGAATTTTGTTGATACAATCATATTTAGGGCTTGTTTTTGAATTTGAAGTGGAAAAAGGTAGTGAACTTGTGAAATTCATGCCGGGGTGTACATGTTGAGTGAGATGAGTCGATGTGCTAATTGTTATGGTGTTAAAAGAACGACGGATTCTCGGGTTAGGGGAATATTGAAATTTGCAAGAATTGGGTTGGTTGTATAGGTTCGTGTAGATAAATTCTTGTTGTTTTCGTTTCTTTGTTGTTTTTTCCTTGCTAAGTGCGATGGATTTAATGGTTGTCGATGGTAATGATTGTGGTTAGCTGTACGAAGTCTGAGTAGTACATAGTATATATACCATCGAATTCTTCATATGCACTAAGCATGTTTGTATAGTTGGTTGTTTATTGTGTGTAAATAAAGATGATCTTGCCGGTATGTTGTAACTGTAGCTAAGGACTAAGTGTGGGGTAGCCTAGCTTAACCCGACCTTAGTCGAAGTTAATATTCATTGGCTTAACATTGATCTTGTCTACTTGGGTTGACAGGTAAAATGGCAAGCAGGCAAGAAAAAGGGAAAGGCGCATCAACATCTGGCGCCGGAAGAAAGCGAATCAGACGGGGCACAGCAGTCCCAGCAGCACCAGCGGTTCCACGCGGCCAACGCAGCCAATACAGAACCAGATGGGTGACAGATGAGGGGAAGAAGTGGTACGCAAAGCACAAAGAAAACAAGTACTTCCCCGAGGAACATATCGCACGGGAACCATTGGCACAGGAGTTCCCTAGGATTGTCCACTGGATCGAGGCAGCTGGGCTCAACTTCATCTTTGAAGAGCCCAAGGAATGCAACTTGCACCTGATTCGGGAATTCTATGCCAATTGGAACCTGACCCTAAGAAGTCACACCATAAAAATCAGAGGGCAAATAGTCACATTTGAGCCCCACCACCTCAATGCTATCATAGGGGCGCGGGACACAGACGCCCACGTGCTTCGACAGTTGAACATCACTCCACCGTATGCGGACATCAGACGCACATTGTGTGGGACCCGATCGACAGCTAGATGGAGCAGACACAAGGAGAGGGGCTACCATCAGACTTTGCCCTATTCACAGATGAACAGGGAAGCCAGAATATGGCTAAAGATCATCTGTTCCAGCATAATCCCAGGGGTACATATGACAGATGTAACAAGGGATCGTGTATGCCTGGTGTACGCCCTGATGAAAGGGCTGGAGATCAACGTGGGGGCGGTGATTATCTCCGCCATGAAGAGAGACCGATTGCATCAGGGGCACAGAAACGGATTTGGTGGGCTACTCACCACCTTCCTGAGGGGCCTAGATGTTGAGGAAGAGGCAGGCCCTTGACTATATCCCCACAGATGGAGCGGCGGGCCTTAGATGTCACTAAAACTAAGGCACCCGACACCATCCATGGGCCAGTGCTTACACTTGGCGAGCGACATGCTCGTGATGATCAGTATATGGCTCGCATGTACGAGATGCAGATGCTCCAGCTGAGGATAGGTGGGAGGCCAGCCACAGAGGAGGAGCTATGGCAGCTCGAGCTAGAATACCCTTTCGGCGAGAATGCCAGGGCTCTATGCCGAGTGGGGCCAGTATTTGTAGAGCCCACGGATGATGATGTCCCTACAGACGAGGAGACATGTTGGGAGGACTCCGGCGATGACGACGGGGGTGATTCAGACATGGGAGATAAAGCAGCAGCACCTGATGAAGAAGTGGAATACTTTGATTGATCAGGGAGTTCCACCACCTAATTTTTGTGCTATTTTAATTTTTGTGAACACTGGGGACAGTGTTCGAGCTAAGTGTGGGGTGGGAGTAGTTAGGTGCTGGGCTGTGTTTGAATTCGTGTAATTAGCTGATTGAAGAGTCTGTGAATACGTCTTGAATTGAGCATGTGCAATAAGTGTGAAGTGAGGTTTTGTTATTCCATGCTATTGTGAAGTGTCTAGAACTTGCCTGGTATGTGTACAAAACGAAATGAAGGAGGTGTATTGTAGGAAAGGATGTAGGCATTTCTTTGTCTTTAACCGAAAGTTTCTATTTTTCATTGTCGTACCCACCTTGATTGTATACCCTAGTTAGCCCGTTGAGCCTTTAGCCTATTATTTTTTTCATTTGTCAAAAAGTGTAAACCGAGCTTAATCCTTTTTTTTCATTAGCCGTAAAGTCTATACAAAACTCTTAAGCGCTTAAGAAGAGAAAATCATTTTCCCAAAGTGTCAAAAGAGTGAGAATGGTGAAAAGAAAAGAAAAGCCGAGTGAGGGAAGAAAAGGAAAGGTTGAAGGTGCACTTGTTATAAATAAACTATAATGAAGGTGCATGAATAATCTTTGTTGTTGTGTCAAGTGTGCTTAATAAGATGGGCCAAACTAAAGAAATACTTCAAGAATGGGAGGAAGAAAAAAAAAGAAACAATGTCCATGAGTTGATGGGATGTGTTGAAAAGGCGCTTAAGGATGCTAGTGGCTATTATTGGTTAGCCCAATATTTACTAGTTCCGTAGCTTCCATTACAACCCATTAAAGTCCTACGTGATCTTACATCGCACTTCTTTATATTAGTGGAGTAATACACTAAGGGAAAGCTTATGGGTCATGACATGATGCATGTGAATTCTTTTGGGAGAGAGAGCGAAATTGTGTTTACATGCCCCTGCTTGAAATCTTGTGAGTTCATATGAGTAAAAAGGGGAAGACTCTCTTGTATTGTGAGGGCACATGCTTGATGAGAGATTAATTTTCGTGTCGGATATCTTGATCAGCTGATTTGCATGAGTTTGCCAATATCGAGAGTCGATTCTTAAGTCTAGGAGGTCTTGATGTATTGAAGGTCATTGCATTGATAGGACCATGCATGTTTTCTTGATGATTTGTTGTATTGAATAATCGGTATGACCGTAGCCTAAATTGTCAAACCAAAGTAGCGAGGTTGGGATGTAAATTGCATGAGGTGTAGGATTGTTGTTCGAGGACGAACAAGGATTTAAGTGTGGGGTAAGTGATCTTGGGCAAATTTATATGCCCAAGTGATACTCAAATGTGGAATTTTAGCCTTGTTTATCTATCAATGTGTATACATTCTCATGTAATTGGTAATAAAATGTGAATTTATACTAACCAACATGATTAGCATTGTTTTGCAGGTAAAATGTAATTTTGGAAAGCTTAAATGCATGTTGGAAGATATCGGGGTTGGACTCAGATGCGAGCAAGGGACAAGGCATTGGAAAGCATAAAATAAAAGGGCTCCGCGATGGAGCCGTGTCACGCTGCCATCGCGGAGGCCTTCTGCCTGGATAGGGAATTCTTGCCCAATTTCCAAAGAGGGTACACGATAGGTCTGTGGCACGGTGGCCTGGCTCCACGTTGCACGCCGTGCCACGTTGGGCCTTATTTCCTGGACCCCCAGTTCCAGTGAAGGTCCGCGTCGGTAGCGTGTCACGAAGGAAGTGCTCCGCGATGCACTCCATGACACGTTGCTTGTTATTCTGGGAAAAATTCCCACTAGTATAAATAGAACACCTAGGTTCATTTTTCATTATTTTGACTTGGTGGAGCAAGAACGTGGGTTACAGGCAGTTGAGGGGAGGAAATTATCAGGGTTTTTCTCTCTTTCCTTCTCCTGGTACTCAATTGCTTGTATGTTTAACACTCATTTAACGATGTTTAATCCACAAATGAGTGGCTAATTCATCTTCTTGCTGAGGTTATGAACAATTGTAGTGAAATGTGATTGTTGATCATATTGGTTTTTCATCTTTTCTTCCATGGTTGTTCTATTAATTCTTGTTCTTACTACATTAATGTGTGGCCTACGTTAATGTACATTTAAAAAGTCCGGTTTCAGTCGAGAGAGAAAGAAATTGGAAAGTTGTGAATTAATAGGATATGATCTTTTCTTAGTTTGGGAAAATTGAGAATTGATTTACTTTCACGATAGAAATATACCTGAAAGTCGTATTAGTCAATTTAGGAACTGGGTTTGTATGGCTAGAACATGAATTGCATTTAATCACAGAAATGTAGCTGGATGGTTCATGATTCTTAAGTGGGGTTAAATGCGAGAGTTTTAATCTCTAGGCAATAGTTCTTGGCTAGCAACCGGAGGAAAAGACTAACCAAATTATGTCGATAATTAATTTCATTACATGTTAGTTTAACCTCAGCATGCCCTCATTCATAGTTCAGACTCACATTAGATAGTTGTTTTAGATTTAGTATAAAAATTATAACTCAAAATATCAAACTTTTGGTTACGCTGTTGTCTGCATTTTTAGAATTAAAATATAGTACACTTGAGCAGATTGCACTTCATCCCAGTCCCTGTGGGATCGATACTTGGCTTACTTAAGCCACTTTACTACTTTTTCGACCACGTGCACTTGTGTGTAGCTTTATACCCATATAACAAACGACCGAACACCAGTATCTATTATCTCGGACAGAGGAGCATAATTTACAGCTAGATTTTGGCAGTCATTCAGAGAGGTTTGGGAACGCAGGTTAATTTGAGAACAGAATTCCACCCGCAGACGGATGGACAGGCGGAACGCACTATTCAGACACTCGAGGATATGCTACGGGCGTGTGTGCTGGACTTCGGAGGTAGCTGGGATGAGCATTTACCACTGATTGAGTTTTCTTATAACAATAGTTACCACTTAGCTATCCAGATGGCGCCCTTCGAGGCATTGTATGGGTGAAAATGTAGATCGCCAGTTGTCTGGTTTGTAGTAGGAGAGTCAGTGCTGATTGGGCTAGATATTATTCATCAGTCAGAGGGGAAGGTAAAGCTTATCAGAGAACGCCTATTGACTGCTCAGAGCCGCCAGAAATCGTATGCTGATGTGCGGCGCAGAAACTTGGAATTTAATGTTAATGACTAGGTATTTTTGAAAGTATCTCCAATGAAAGGGGTGATGAGATTCGGCAAGAATGGTAAGCTCAGTCTGAGGTTCGTTGGGCCTTACCAGATTCGGCGGAGAATAGGCCAAGTGGCATACGAGTTGAACTTGCCTCCAGAATTAGAGTCCGTTCATCGAGTTTTTTATGTGTCTATGATGAGGAAGTATATAGGGGACCCCTCCAGAGTTGTCCCAGTCCAGGATGTCTAGGTTACGGAAGAGTTGGCCTATGAAGAGGTCCCGGTAGCCATACTAGACCGGCAGATTCGCAGGTTGAGGACTAAAAACGTTGCTTCTGTCAAGGTACTATGGCGTAACAAGAACCGAGAGGAGATGACTTGGGAAGCAGAGGAAGACGTGAAAGTCGGATATCCTCACTTATTCCAAGCCTAATCAGTCAAGAGGTATGTTAGTATTGATATCATATGAGATGCCTTATATTACATGTATAATGAGATAGCCGACTCTAGACTTTTACATGATGATTGCTACAGTATTGTATGGAGTACCTGTATTGGACTTTTCTGCATTTCAGATTTTTGAGATAGTCCATATTACATGGGAGACTTTGCCGAAATTTATCTAGAATAAGTCAAGTAAGTTGAACTTCTTGCAAGTAGAAGTTTTCATTCAAGGACGAATGTTCTTAAGGGGGGAGAATGTTACACCCCATAAACTCACAACATGTAGATGGCCCATTCGCATGTTGGTTAAGAGTTTTTGAATGCCATACATGCTAGGAAAAGGCCCGGGCAAAGACCGGATAAGAGACACGTCGAACCATCACAAGAGGAGGCTGGCAGACCTCATCCGCGATGGCCAGAGTGTCATGGAGGCTCACCTCCGCGATACATAGAGTGTCACGGAGGCTTACCTCCACGATACACAGCGTGTCACAGAGGTGAGGTGCAGCACCAAGTATAAAAGCCTCCAAACTTCGGTTTTTGTTTCATTTAACTTAAACTTTCCAGAAAATAACAGAGAGCATAGTTAAGAACAGAGGGAACGAAGTATTCTTTGAAATTTCCTTATGATTACGCCATTATACATGGTCCAAACTCGAAATAAACGTGGGTAGTGAGGTATTAAGCAGCAAGGAGCATTCCTACGGGTTTAGTTTCACAAAATTCGGCCGGCGAATCGTCATGCTACCGAGCTAAGGTAAGTGGAATTGCTCCAAATTAGTGTCAATATACTTCTAGCCATAAAGTGAGTATTTCTCCCTTCTGGACTTCCGAGAAATAGAGAGTTTTCGACCATTTTTCGATAAGCCAAAGTTTTGGCTATATATATATATTAGAAAGTGTTATCTTCTTCCAGAATATTAGTGTATTTAGTCCTAATTGATATATATATGGATGCAGTTAGGAGAAATAGAGAAAATACTGACCGAGCTACGCCAGTTAGTTGGGAAATCAGAAGCGAAGGTATGTAAAGCCAGTTTCTTCGGTAAGTTAGCAGTTCCGGGATAGTAAAATAGTTCAAGTGCCAGTAGAATGTTTCAGAAACCGCATATTATGTTGAGTATGCACTTTAGTATGATATTAGTAACATCATGTCATGTGTAGCGTGAAACTTACTAGCACGATGCAAATTCTAGTAGAAAGTGACCAAAACAGTACAACATGCCCAGTATGTGATTTAGTAAAGTATGTTAGGATATTATCGTGTTCAGTTGAAACTTAGCAAAGCAATATAAGTTCCTGTAATTTCAGAAATAGAATGATAGCCTAAAATGAAGTTTAGGAAGCATGTTAGAAATAGTAAATCATGTTACTATGAAACTCAGTTATACAGCATGATTCCCAGGAGAAAAACTATATCTTGTTCAACATTAGACTCAGCACAGTATGACAGAAGATTGTATATATACCATTATCAGTTTTAGCATTTCTTAAGTACATACATATCACTATCATTAGTTTTAGCATGTAGTATATACATACACATTATTGTCACTAGTTTCAGCATGTGGTATACGCAGTTGGTATTACCAGTTGAGACCACTGTATTGTTTTGGGGTTGGACTACCTAGCATTCATGACCGCCCCAGGGTTAATAGCTGTATCGACTCGTCCGCCAGAGGGCGAGGATACGTCGCTCTATGAAGTGGCATGCCATCCCCTAGGGGATGAAGATGGGATGCCGGTTTCCCCATAATTTTCCTTGGTCGGCTTTTATACACCCCCGTCGAGCGGGTACGCCCGGGGTGTTGATTTAGGAGTCCTCTAGACTCAGGTACAGTTATAGTCAGGGGCTCAGCGAGCCCAAGTGCATACCCAAGGGATCGGCAGGATGCTTATAGTTATTATAGGAGATGGGATGACCAGGGTAGGGGTATAGATTGCGTGTTGATTGTACCTCCGGCTTATGGGGGCCGGGTAAGGTTGAGTGTGCTATGCTATGTTGTGTTATGTTATGTTATGCCATGTTATGCTAGATATGAGTAAATCGACAGTAGAGCGATACATTTCCAGGTATGACTCCTACTCCTTTCAGTATAGTTGAGAACAGTCTTAGATTCATATTCTCAATCGGTCTCAGTCTAATTCTATCTATTTCGGTTTCATCAGTTGTATTGTTGTTTTCATATATTTTTCAGTTGTTGCTTACATACTCAGTACCAGCGGTACTGACGCTCGTTGGGGGCGCTGCATTACTTGGCTGCAGGTACTCATAGATGAGGAGTCGATACCTCATGATTCAAGCCAGCTCACAGAGTCATCAGCTCCAGTCATCCGGAGCTAAATAGCTAGAGGTTTATCCCTTTTCTTTTGTTGTACAATATGGGTAGGCCGGGGCCCTGTCCCGACCATATTATCAGTATTCTTAGAGGCTTGCAGATTGTGTATACCCTGTGGTTTGTTATAACGATCGTGTGAGGCCGTGTGTAAGTTTTAGCTTGTTTTGATGGCCATGTGGGGCCTTACTCAGTTGGTAGTGGTGACCTTGTCGGTCACGTAGCAGTTTAGCACCTGTTTACTTGATTTAGAGATAACTAGACAACATGGTGGTCTTGTCGGCCCGCATAGGTTCCTCTATATGAATGTGATTCTGGTTAGATGATATTATAGTACAGGTGGCTATAGGCCTAGTCAGCCGGAGGCTGTATTTATAGCCGTTATATAGCCCGTCGTTTTCTTGAATCCAGAGTTAGAGTCAGCCAGGCACCAAAAGTGCTTAAGCTCAGCAGTTTAGCAGTTCAGGTCCCAATAAGGGCATCAGGTGCCAGTCACACCCCCCAAGGTGGGGCGTGACAGTTCTAGAGGTTGAGATGTGGAGCATACTAAAGGCCTGCCACTCATCTTTGGTTGTGGGTCATCATAATGGTATCCGAATTGAACATAAAATTCTATAGTATGGGTACTATTGGCCCACAATCCACCAGGATGCGTATGATTTTGCCAAGTGTTGTTACCAATGCCAAAGACAAGTTAGCATCACTCATAAGCATGAGCTAGCATTAACCCCAATTCTAGAAGTAGAGCTATTCGATGTATGGAGCATTGACTTCATGGGCGCATTTGTGAACTCATATAGGATGAAGTAGATTTTTGTGGTTGTGGATTATGTCTCAAAATGGGTGGAAGCCATTGTATTCCCTAGCAATAAAGGGAAAAGTGTTATAGTATTTCTACAAAAGAACATATTTGCCAGATTCAGTATTCCCAGAGCCATCATCAACGACATTGAATCACACTTTTATAACCACCTCTTCAAAACTCTAAATGAGAAATACGGTGTAAAGCATAAGGTGGCAACACCATACAATCCTCAGCCAAGCAGACAAGTGGAAGTATCCAAGAGGGAGATCAAGATAATCCTAGTAAAGATAGTGAACACAAACCGGATGGACTGGTCTAAGAAGCTGGATGATACACTACGACCATATCAAATAGCTTATAAGAGCCCTATTGTCACCTCACCATATCTTCTGGTTTATAGCAAATCATGTCATTTGCCGGTAGAGCTGGAGCATAAAGCATTATGGACAATAAAGAATTTGAACTTGGACTGGAGTGAAGCAGCAGAGTTAAGGCTAGTTTAGTTGAATGAGTTGGATGAATTCCAACATCGAGCCTATGAGAGTGTAGCCATCTATAAGGAGAGAATGAAGATCTATCACGACCAAAAGATTGCGAAGAGGGAGTTCAATGCTGGTGATTTGGTACTGCTATTTAACTCGCACTCCGCATGCATTCGGGAAAATTAAAGTCTAAATGGATGGGGCCATATAGAGTGGTGGAAGTATTCTTATATAGTGCCATTGAATTAGAAAAAAAATATGGCAAGAGGTTCAAAGTAAATGGACAAAGAATGAAGTTGTACATGGGAAACATTGATGAGGTAAAGGGAATCGAGTTGGCGTATCTTGATGAAGCCTGAATAGTGAAGAGACTTGCATCGTGTCACAATGTTAAATCAAGCACTTCATTGGAGGAAACCCATGAATGGTTAGTGAAGTCTGAGTAGCTGATAAGAGTGTTTAGGGCACCATAGGCATGTCCTCTCTCAGTTTTGTATTTCCTTTCTTTGGGGACAAAGCATGCTTTTCAAAAGGGGGTATATTTGTCTTTTGGGTTTTTGATCGTCCGAGGGTTTTTATTGTCATGTTTCATTTTCCTCTGACATTCTATCTAGTAGAAATGACATGTTAAGGTTGTTTTGTGTTTATGTTTAACTAGCAGTAGTTTAGAAGTTTTTACAGCCAATAAATGCACATGTGCTTGATGTTTTAGAAATTCTTGAAAAAATGGCCCTTTTTAAAAATTTTTGCATTTAGTTTCGTATGTTGACTGCGAAGCATGACTACTATGGATCTTTTTATGGAATTTGATAGATTAGCACATGTAATTGCAGTTTAGTTTTGCATGAACCAGGTAGATAGAATAAATGCAAACTTGTACCATGAGTGAGTGAGAATTCTTAGTTAGTTCTATATTATGTAAAGGATCTAGAACTTGCCCGGTTGGTCTTTACATAGGTTGTAGGACAGTTGGTTAGGAAAGGATCATAGACCACTTTTGATTTAGCCCACTTTTAGCATATATTAGTGTTACACCCCATAAAAATGTTACTACTTAGTAGGCATACGTGTGGGTTGTGCCGAGTAAAGAAAGCTTGACGCGTATAGGAAGATCCTCAAAAATAGGGTCGGGAAAGGCCAGCCGCGAGGGGCTAGCACCACGAGCTAGTCTACCTATACACTGGCAGTGCGGCACGCCAGGCACAGTGGCGCCCTTGGCAGTGCGGAGCGCCAGGCATGTTGGTTCCTTGGGAGGCACAATGCGACACGACATTGGTGCGATGGCCCGCGCGAGGCACCCCTCCCCCCTAGTCCACCGTCCACACTTATATAAATACCCCCTTAGTTCAATTGTAACTCATTTCACAAATGAGCCCTCAGCCATAGAGAGTATAGCACACAACTTTCACGTAAAATTCCTTCGATTATGCTGTCAAACGCCGTCCAAATTCAAATTAACTTTAGGTATCTAGTTCTAAGCCTGCAGAAATCATTTCTATGGAATTATTTTCTTAAAATACGCTTGAAAATTGAAACTCCACTGAGTGGAAGCTATTAGAATTGCTCCAAATTGATTCCTAAATGGCCACAGGTGTTAGGTGCGTATTTCTCCCTTCTGAACTCTCGAGAAATTAAAGGTTTTCGGGGTATTTTTCAACGTTGAATTTTAGTCACTATTAGCATTGAAAGTTGTCATTTTTGCTAAATTTAGTGCTGAAATTAGTCCCATTCTCCCTGTATTAAGGTTACATTTGGGAAGAGCTGTCGAATACAATTGAAACTCGTCAGTTAATCAAGAACTGACAATCGAGGTATATTAAGGCAAATCCCTTCGGCAAGTTATTTTCTATCGTAGTGTAATATGACTTGAGCCCTCGTAAGAAGGTAAGAAGTATGTCTATTGTAGTTAGCTACTATTGTTAGTTGATACTAGTACTTTATGTTTAGTTTGGGATTGACCCTGCCCTATATAGCCTTTTGTGACCAACCCAAGGGTTACTAGCTGTGTCGTCGCCCGCCAGGGGCTATATGATGTTTCTCTAAGGAGTGATATGTCATCCCAAGGGATGATGCAGATGCCCAAGGGCCATACTATAGTCCATTCCATGGCTTGACTATTATATTTATGTCATATCAACATCACACCCTCGTCGAGCTTTGTGCCCAGGGTGCAGTTATCAGGAGTCCACTAGACTCAAAAACAACTACAGACCAGGGACCGAGAGGGATCAGTTGTAGACCCAGGGGACCAATAGGTTGGCTACAATTACCAGTTGACTCACTTTAACCTTGTTAGGGTATGTAGATTGAAGTGTGCTCGCCATGGCTTATGGGGGCCCCGAGCGGCTTATTCTGTACTGATTTTACCTTCCAGGCTTATGGGAGCCACGTAAGATTCTTGTTTGCACTATTTTACTGGTAGATTAGAAAGCAGGTCATTAAGCTATTCAGGTGGTATCTCTACCCCTTTTATTCAGTTGCTTTTAGTCGTTTTCACTTACTGCCTTACATATTCGGTACATATTGTACCGACTCCCATCCTTGGGTGCTGCATTACTTGCCTGCAGGTGCGGAGACGCGGATTAGGACATTCTTATCTTTCAGCCAGAGTCAGCAGTACAGTCAACTCCCTTCCCAGGAGCTAATAGTTAGAAGGTTTGCTCTTTTTGATTGTATAGTTTATAGGTAGGCCAAGGCCCTGTCTTTCGACTATTGTACCACTCCTAGAGGCTTGCAGGGTATAGATTTCCAGTTGTTTGTTTTGCCGTTGGTCGTGTGGGTCCTATATATGTTTTATTCCATATGATGGCCATGTGGGGCCTTGTTTAGCTATTAGTTAGTGGCCTTGTCGGCTATATTATTGTTGTACTTGCTTGATTTTCACTCTGATAAAACTAGATAGCATGGTGGTCTTGTTGGCCCGCATAGGATTCCCTTTTATTGCTTGTTGTTGGTTAGCTGTTTTCTTTTACAGGTGACTATACGGCTTGTTGATCGGAGGCTGTATTTACAGTCGAGATATAGCTCGTTGGTTTCTTAAATTGAGTTGTAGGCATGCACCAGACGTGCATAAGCTCAGCCACGTCAGTCAGATCCCAGTGTTGCACAAGGTTCCATTCATGCCTCCCAAGGTGGGGCATGGCAAATAATTACATCCCCATTATCTCTTGAATCTACTATTCGGATGACTAAGCTGGCTAACTGGTGCAATTCTTGAGCCAACTCTCGTTGTTTGGGCCTCAAATGTGCTAAAATTCCCATAGATACGACTAAGAACATCTGCAACAATGTTAGCCTTCCATGGATGATACATAATGTTCACGTCGTTGTCTTTTAGTAGTTCTAACCAATGAAGCTGCTGCAAATTCAATTCCTTCTGCTGAAGATGTATTAGAGGCTCTTATGATCAGTAAAAATTTCCACGTGCACCACATACAGGTAATGTCTCCAAATTTTCTAGGTGTGAACTACTGCAGCTAACTCTAGGTCGTGAGTGGGATAGTTCTTTTCATGCTTTCTTAGTTGCCTCGAAGCATAAGCAATTACCTTACCATGCTGTATCAGGACGCATCCTAACCCAATGCCTGATGTGTCAAAATATACGACATAACCCTCTGAACCTACTGGCAAGGCTAACAACGGTTCCGAAGTTAATCTATTCTTCATCTCCTGAAAGCTCTGTTCGCAGGCCTAAGTCCACTTGTGGTGGAAGTAAAGGAATAGCAGTATGAAGATCCCCATTTAGCACAACTCAGAGATAAGGTACAATAGGGTAAAGTATAAGCTTTCGAGGTAACCAAAGATGGGGTCTTGAGATTTAGCGGTCGCCTTTGCGTTCAAGATGTAGCAGGGCTCCGCCAACAAATTATGCTGAGGTACACTACTCTCGTTACTCTCTTCATCCAGGTTCAATGAAAATGTACCATGACATAAAGGAGATTTACTGGTGGCCTGGAATGAAAAAGGGTGTAGAAGAATTTGTAGCACAATTCCCTAACTGCCAGCAGGTAAAGGCTGAACATCAAAAACCCGGCAGATTGACAGAGGAGATAGCGGTACCTACGTGGAAATGAGAAGTAGTCAACATGGATTTTGTGACAAGATTACCCCATATCAGGCGTAGATTTGATTCTATCTGGGTGATCATCGACAGGTTAAAAAAATCTGCTTATTTTCTGCCAGTCAGGACCACCTTCTCAACTGAGGACTATGCTGAATTGTATATCAGAGAGACAGTTCGATTACATGGATTTCCGAAATCTATCATTTCCAATAGGGGACACAATTCACAGCTAGATTCTAGCAGTCATTTTAAAAAGACTAGGGAACACAAGTTAATCTGAGTACAAAATTCCATCCTCAAACAGATGGGCAGGCAGAACGTACTGTTCAGACGCTCGAGGATATGTGTGAGCGTGCGCGCTAGAATTCAGGGGGAGTTTGGATGAGCATTTACCCCTTATTAATTTTCTTACAACAACAGTTATCATTCTGCGATTCAGATGGTGCCTAATGAGGCCTTATATGGGAGGAAATCTAGGTCCCCCATTGGATGGTTCGAGGTAGGATAATCAGAGTTGATTGGACCAGACATGATCTACCAATCAGAGGAAAAAGTAAAACTCATCAGAGAGCGCTTGCTGAAAGCTCAGAGTCGCCAGAAATCCAACTCCGATATGCGGCATAGAGACCTGGAATTCAATGTTGGTGATTGGGTATTTCTGAAAGTTTCTCCAATGAAGGGCATAATAAGGTTTGGTAAAAAGGGAAAGCTTAGCCCTAGATTCATCAGACCATATCAGATCCTCCGGAGAATAGGCCAAGTGGCATATAAGCTAGACTTACCTCCAGAGTTAGAATTTGTTCACTTGGTCTTTCACGTGTCAATGCTGCGAAAGTGTATAGGGACCTATCCCGAGTTGTGCCAATTGAAGATGTTCAGGTCACCGAGGAGCTAGCCTATGAAGAGATTCTACTTTCTATATTAGATCGACAAGTTCGTAGGTTAAGGACTAAAGATATTTCTCTGTTAAAGTACATGGAGGAATAAGAATAAATAAGAGATGACCTGGGAGATGGGGATGATATGAGATCTAGATATCCTTACCTATTCTAGGATTGATCCAAATTATGCAGTGAAGGTGATATTTTTGTTCAATTGTTATGTTATTGCTTATATTATCAGTATTGTTTAGCTGGCTACCTTTCTGTTTTAAATAGCATTTTATAGCATCCTAAAAGGCGCCTGTGTTGGACTCTTCTGCGTTTTAGGTTCGTGGATAGTCCATATTATAGAGGACACTCTGCTTAAATTTTTCTAAATCTTTGTTAAAAAAGGGTTAACTCCTTTAATCCTGAGAATGACATTCGAGGACGGATGTTCCTAAGGGGGAGAGGATGTTACACCCCTTAAAAATGTTATCAATTAATAGGTGTACGCGTGGGTTGTGCTGAGTAAAGAAAGCTTGACACGTGTAGGGAGAGCCTCGAAAATAGGGTCGGGAAAGGCCAGGCTGCAAGGGGCCAGCACGACGTGCTAGCCCGCCTGTGCACTAGGCAGCGCGGCGCGCCAGGCACACTGGCATCCTAAGAAGCACCGCGCGCCAGGCATGTTGGCGCCCTGGGAGGCGCAGTGCGGCATGCCTTTGGTGTGACGGCTGGCGTGAGGCGCTCCCAAGTCCACCACCCACACTTATATAAATACCCCCTTAGTTCAATTGTAACTCATTTCACAAATGAGCCCTTAGCTAGAGAGAGTATAGCACGCAACTTTCACTTAAAATTTCTCTGATTATGCTATCAAACGCCATCCAAACTCAAATTAACTTCAGGTATCAAGTTCTAAGCCTGTGGTAAGTATTTCTATGGAATTATTTTCTCAAAATATGCTTGGAAAATCAGAACTCTGCCAAGTGGAAGCTATAAGAATTGCTCCAAATTGATTCCAAAATGGCCACAGGCTTTAGGTAAGTATTTCTCCCTTCTGAACTCTCAGAAAATTATAGGTTTTCAGGCGTATTTCGTGACGTTGAACTAGAGTCACCATTAGTATTGAAAGTTGTCATTTTTGCCGAACTTAGTACTGAAATTAGTCCCATTCTCCCAGTAATAAGGTTAAAATTTGGAAGAGTTGCCGAATAAAATTGAAACTCGTCAGTTAATCGGGAATCGACAATTGAGGTATGTTAAGGAAAATCCCTCTAGCAAGTTATTTTCTATCGTATTGTAATACGACATAAGCCCTCATAAGAAGGTTAGAAGTATGTCTACTGTGCTTAGCTTCTATTGTTAGTTGAGACCAGTACTTTATGTTTAGTTTGGGATTGACTCTACCCTGTATAGCCTTCCGTGACCAACCTCAGGGTTACTAGCTGTGTCGTCACACGCTAGGGGCTATATGATATTGCTCCAAGGTGGGATATGCCATCCCAAGGGACGCTGCAGAGGCCCAAGGACCATATTACTGTCTATTCCATGGTTGGACAATTATCTGTATGTCGTATCGGCGTTACACCCTCGTCGAGCCTAGTGCTCAGGATGTAGTTATTAGGAGTCCACTAGATTCAGACACAACTACAAACCAGGGCCGAGTGGGCTCAGTTGCAGACCCAGGGGACCGGTAGGTTGGCTATAGTTACCAGTTGACTCACTTTGACCTTGTTAGGGGTATGTAGATTGAAGTCTGCTCATCAGGGCTTATGGTGGCCTCGAGCGGGTTATTCTGCGCTAATTGTACCTTCCGGGCTTATGGGGGCCAGGTAAGGTTCTTGTTTGCACTATTTTACTGGTAGATTAGACAGCAGGTCATTAAGCTATTTAGGTGGTATCTCTACCTCTACAGTTGCTTTCAGTCATTTTCACTTATTGCCTTACATATTCAGTATATATTGACTGACGCCCATCCTTGGGCGCTGCATTACTTGCCTACAGGTGCGGATAGACGCAGATCAGGACCTTCTTAGCTTTCAGCCAGAGTCAGCAGTACAGTAAGCTTCCTTCCTTCGAAACTAATATTAAAAGGTCTGGTCTTTTTGATTGTATTGTTTATGGGTAGGTCCAGGCCCTGTCTCGATCATTGTTCCACTCTTAGAGGCTTGCAGGCTATAAATTTCCAGTTGTTTGTTTTGTCGTTAGTCGTGTGGGGTCTATATATGTTTTATTTTATGTTATGGCTGTGTGGGGACTTTTTTATCTGTTAGTTAGTGGCCTTATCGGCTATAGTATAGTTGTAGTTGCCTGATTTTCATTCTGCTAAAACTAGATAGCATGGTGGTCTTGTCGGCCAGCATAGGATTCCCTTTTATTGCTTGTTGTTGGTTAGCTGTTTTCTTTTACAGGTGGACTATATGGCCTTATCGGCCAGAGGCTGTATCTACAACCGAGATATAGCTCGTTGTTTTCTTAAATTGAGTTGGAGGCATGCACCAGACGTGCATAAGTCCAGCCAGGTCAGTCAGATCCCAGTGTGGCACTCTGTTCCAATCAAGCCTCCCAAGGTAGGGCGTGACAATTTCCCTACCAAATAAAATCAATCCCTTGATCCCATGTTTGAGCCAAAAAGTGACCTTTTTATTGATTAGCCCATTCACCTTCCCTATTTTGTTTATAATGAATCTATTTTGGCCTAGCCCTCCTTGGACATTGTGAGCCTTAACTTAGACAAACTACCTAAGTTGAGGATGGTTATTGTAGAGGTGCATAGATGAGGTGGGAGTGAAAAATAGAAAAAGTTGGTTAGTTAAAGGTTGGGTAAGGTGAAGAAAAAAAGGGAGAAAAAGAGAAAAAGAAAAATGCAATAAATAAAGTTGAAAAAGAAAAGAGTAAATTCACCACATCCACAAATGATAGTTGAAGGGAGAAAAAGAGAGGGAAAAGCCTGAAAAAGAAGGGGGTAAATATTAAAAAGTGAAGCAGAAATATGTAGTTCCAAGGAGGATTGGACACTATTTTCATATTTACAATACCCGACCCAAAGCCTACATTACAAGCCGATCAAAATACTATAGTGATCCTAGTTAACTGTCGAAAAAACTAAAGTAGAGAAAATAAGGGCAAGCCTATGGTATTAGTTATGCAGTATTTGGAACTTCTTTGTGAGAGTGAGAGTCTTACTTGTTAGTCCCAAGTTTCATATATATATATATGTATGTGTGTGTGTGCACGCGTCTGTGAGTATTGAGGACTTCATTTGCTGTGAGGGTACATGGTTTGCTTTGCATTCTGCTGGTTGTCTGTGTAAATAGTATTAGTGATAGCTTAGTTCACTACTAAAGTTCGATTCCATACCTAGGCCCCTGTGTGGCATGAGTTGTAGTTGCATGTATGCATAGCTGACTTGGTTTAGAATGAAAGGGGGGGGGGTTAATATCTGGTAATGGTTGTGTGTACAAATTTTGATATGTTGGTTGTAGGTCTTCTACTTAGCTTTCTAGTTAAGCGTTGTTTTATAGTTTTGTTTTGTTTTCCTGAGGACATGCAAAAGTTTTAAGTTGTGGGTGTTGATGTGTTATGGGTTTACAACACTTTCGGCACTTAAAACTTAGGAAAAAATCTTTTTCTCGGATATGTTTTTATGGATATAAGGTTCTTTTACTTTGTTTTTGGGAAAATCATGTTTTGGAGTTGAATTCTAAAAGAGGAGAGAAAAAATGCAGAAAATGGGTCAAGTGCAGTCCTCAGTACGAGCCGTACTATGCAACCTTGATGAGAACCAAAGGCTATGCACAAGTGTTGAGTCCAAGTACAACTCTTGGTACGAGCAGTAAATTAATGGTCGAGCCATGCCAAAGAGTTGTGAAACTAAGCAGAAGTTTGCACTTGTTTGAGCTCCTGAGATGAATGGAAGGCACAAGTCGTGAGAAAATCATACGACTCATACCAAGGAGTCATGGTGAAGCCCAGCGAATACGTCAAGTTGGTAGGTCTCAAAGTACAAACAGGGGCCATGAGTCATAACAACAATGTACAGATCATACCATAGACTCGTGACAAATTCCAAAGGATGCCAAACTTTATAAGATCAGACCATGAAAGGCAACCTAAGACTTGTAGGGTCATTGTACGAGTTGCAACTTCTCCCAGGACTTTGAATATTTCTAGACTGGCTGACATAGTACTAAGGAAAGCCATGACTCCTGTTCAGTGTTGTAGTGACTACATGCAAGTGCACATGGTCGAACAAGTAGTAAAGTGGCTTATCTAAAGCCAAGTATCGATCCCACAGGGACTGAACTATGGTACTAATTAACTCAAACGTCAGTGAACTGTGTCTTTATGAATGCAGACAACCAATTAAACAATATTTTGAGAGTTAAGTTTTCTAAGTAATAAAAATCTAAGTTAAGATTATAATTTGAGTCTGAACAATAGTAATGAGCAAGGTGAGGTTAAAACAAGCATGCAGGGAAGTAATTTATCAATTCAATTCAGCTAATCTTTTCTTCGGTTGCTAGTCAAGAATTATTGCCTATGGATTTGATCTTTCGACTCCTATCCAATTAAGAATCATGAAACCTTAATCTACATTTCTGTGATGAAAGAATTTCATGCTCTAGCCATACAATACCGATTCCTTAATTGACTAATAAGACTTTCAGATATATTTCTATTCTGAATGTAAATCAAATCTCAATTTTCTAAACTAACAAGAAATCATATCCTACCAATTCACATCTTTCCAATTTCTTTCCTTTTCAAAATAAAAATTGGATTTCTAGATATACAATAACATTGGCCAAACATTAATGCAGTAAAAACAAGAATTGATAGAACAACCATTGAAGAAAAGATAAAAACTGAAATGAACAACAATTACATTCCACTACAATTGTTCTTAACCTCAGCAAGAAGTGAATTTAGCCACTCATTTGTGGATTAAACATCATCGAATAAGTAGAATTCATACAAATAATTAAGATAAAAGAGAAAGAGATAGAGAAGAACCCTAGAATTTTTCGTCCTCTCAACTGTTTGTAACCCACGTTCTTGCTTAACCCAGTCAAAATGTTTAAAATAAAACCTATGTGTGCTATTTATACTATTGAGAAGTTTTCCCGGAATAACAGTCAATGTGGCACGGAGTGTATCGCGAAGCACTCCCTCTGTGCCACGGTGCTATCACGCACCTTCACTGGAACTTGATGTTCCAGGTAATTGTACTCAACGTGACACAGAGTGCATCACTTTGCACTGCCTCCATGTCACGGAGGTAACGCGAAACTCCACCGGAAATTACTAAAATTATTTCATCCGAGGCAGAATGCCTCCGTGATGGCAGCGTGACACGGCTCCATCGCGGAGTCCTTATTTTTGCTGCTCTCTCTTGTCATTTTCCACTCCTTGTTTCCAAGTCCATTCTTGATTTTCACCAGCATGTATATTAGCTTCCAAAATTTTCTTTTACCTGCAAAACAACACTAATCATGTTGGTTAGTATAAATTCACATTTAACTAAAAATCACATGAGAATGTACACATAACGATAGATAAACAAGTCGAAATGAAGCATTTGAGTATCACTTGGGCATGCAATTCTGCCCAAGATCACTTACCCCACACTTAAAACCTTGTTCGTCCTCGAACAGTACTCTCACATCTCATGTAATTGACACCCACGCGTAACTATTTTGGCTCGACAGTTCAAGCTATGGCTATACCGATTATTTAATATGGCAAATCATCAAGAAAACATGCATGCTCCCATCAATACAATGAAGTACACCACATTAAGATCTCCTAAGCTCAAGAATCAATTCTCGATCTTGGGAAACTCTTGCAAATCAACTGATCAAGACATCCGACACAAAATGTAATCTCTCGTCACGCATGTGCCCTCACAACACAAGAGAATTACCCCATTTTCCATCATATGATTTCCAAAGCACTACATATAGGGGTATATGAATACGATTTCTCTCTCTCTCCCAAAGAATTCACATGCATCATGTCATGAACCATAGGCTTGCCTCTAGTGTATTACTCCACTAATATAAGGACGTGTGATGTAAGATCACGTAGGACTTAACGGGTTGTAATGTAAGCTAAGGAACTAGTAAATATTGGGCTAATCAATAGTAGCAACCAGCTTCCTTAAGCGCTTTTCAATACATCCCACCATCATTATGGGCATTGTTTCTTCCTTCATCCTCTCATTCTTGAATTTTTTTTTGTTTTTGTTCCCATTTCTTTAAGCACACTCGACTTACTAGCAAAGATTAGTTATACATCTTTATTTTATTTAATTTCAACAAGTTCACCTTTGACCTTTCTTTAACTTTCACAACATCCTCTTTTCCTTCCGTTTCACAATTCTCACTCCTTTACACTGTGGGAAAATTGTTTTTCTTGAGCGCTTAAGAGTTTTGGATCAAATTCATGGCTAATGAAATGAAGGGATTAAGCTCGGGTTGTACCTCTTCAAAGAAACAAGAAAATAGGCTAAAGGCTCAATGGGGCTAACTAGGATGCACATTCAAGGTAGGTATGAGAATGGAGAAACTTTCAGTTTATTCAAAGAAATGCCTACATCCTTTCCTACAATACAAATCCTTCATTTCGTTAAGTACATACACCAGGCAAGTTCTAGACACTTCACAATAGCATGGAATAATCGAAACCTCACCTCACACTCATTGCACATGCTCAACTCAAGACATATATACAGACTCTTTAATCAACTAATTACAATAATTCACTATTAAGCCTCGATCACAACGAATCGAACTCTATGGCCTAGGTATCTCAACATGTTTACACATTTGCATGCTTTCACACGAATCACCTTTGCATCTTAATATCATGTACAACACGTAGGAAGAACTCCGAACCATGAAGTAACGACACGTTTGGGAAACAAACAAAGAAAGAAAAGAAAGAAAAAAACTACTCCTATCGACTACGTTTCCATTAAGACGGTCGTCATCCATCTATCATAGGGAACGGTACTATGTAAGACTTCGGTTCAATGGGACTATTCTCGGTAAAAGCACCGAAAACAAAGGCCGAGAAACCTAACATAAAAAAATTCGAAAGAATTTGATAGAAAAAGATAAAAAAATTTAATTTGACCAATATTTACACCACACAACAAAACAATAGCTCGACACAACACACAACAGCTCAACATTCATTTCAGCACCCACTTAATTACAGAACACACAACACAGAGTCACAAGGTCACATTTTGCATAGGCTCAACAACAACAAAAAAACAAAACATAAACATAAACAAAGCAGCTGGCACCTAACTACTCCCACCCCACACTTAAATCGAACATTGTCCCCAGTGTTTACATAATTTCACATATCACAAAGGTTGGGTGGTGAAACTCCCTGATCAATCGAAGTATTCAACTTCTTCATCAGGTGTCGTTGCTTCGTCTCCCATACCCGAATCGCCCCCGCCGTCCTCTTCTGACTCAATATCTGAGTCCTCCCGGCGTGTCTCCTCATCAGTGGGGACATCATCATCCACGGGCTCCACAAATGCAGGCCTCATTCTACATAGAGCCCTGGCATTCTCACCGAATAGGTAATCTAGCTCGAGTTGCCACAGCTCATCCTCCGTTGCTGGCCTCCTACCTATGTGCAGCTGCAACATCTTCATCCCATACATGCGGGCCATATACTGGTCATCTTGAGCATGTCGCTCGGCTAGTGTGAGTACCGGCCCATGATTAGTGTCAGGTGCCTTGGTTTTGGTGAAATCCAAGGTACGCTTGTCAATTTGTGGGATATAATCCAGGGCCTCCTCCTCGATATCGTGCCCCCTCAGGAATGTGCTAAGTAAACCACCGAACCCGTATATATGCCCCTGGTGCAGTCGGGCTCTCTTCATGGCGGAGATGATCACCTCCCCAACATTAATTTCAAGCCCTTTCATCAGGGCATACGCCAAGCACACTTTATCCCGGGTGACATCTGTAATGTGCACCCCCAGGATCAGGCAGGAACACACAATCTTCAGCCAAATCTGGGCCTTCGGTTCATCTGAGAGTAGGGAAAAGTCTGATGGTAGCCCCTCTCCTTGTGCCTACTCCACCTTGTTGTCGATCGGGCTCCACATAGGGTGCATCTGATGTCTGCATAAGGTGGAGTGATGTTCAGCTGTCTAAGGACATGAGCGTCTGTGTCTCGCGCCCCCAGGATTGCATTCAAATGATGGGGCTCAAAAGTGACAATCTGCCCTATGATTTTGACAGTGTGACTACGTATGGTCGGGTTCCAGTTGGCATAGAGCTCTCGGATAAGATGGAGATTGCGCTCCTTGGGCTCTTCAAAGATGAAGTTAAGCCCAGCGGTGTCAATCCTGTGTATAATCCGCGGGAATTCCTATGCCAACGGTTCCCGTGCTATCTGTTCTTCTGGGAAGTATTTGGTTTCTTTGTGTTTTGCATACCACTTCTTCCCCTCATCAGTCACCCATCGGGTTTCGTATTGTCGGCATTGGCCTCACGAAACCGCTGGTGCTGCTGGAACTGCCGTTCCCAATCGTATCCTTTTCCTGTCGGTGCCCGATGTGGATGCGCCCTTTCCCTTGTCTTGTCTGCCTGACATTGTTCCTGTACAATCAAACATACAGTCCCAATGTTATGCAAGTCATAATTAACTACAACTAAGGTTGGGTTTAATTTGATCACCCCACACTTAGTCTTAAGCCGCAATCCAAACAATTCGGCAAGACATTCATGATTTTCCAATTCTTAACATTCAACATGCTTAGTGCATTCATATGAGTCGATGAAACAATTACTATGTACTACTCAGACTTCGTACAACAACTACAAATTTCTCCATCGATTCAATTTCAACATTATAGCACTTAGCAATTCTTTCAACAACCTATGTAATTCTCCAATTGCATTTTCCCAAAATTCCTTCTTCTAACATAGCATATTCAACATCAATCACAATATATTTCACTTCACCCAACATGCACAAACCAATTTTTTTCAACATTTCACAAAATTTAATCTTCTTCCTATTCAATTTTCAACCCTAGCTATCAATTTCACAAGAATACAATAAAACGTGCAATCATCGAGTTCATATACTCACAACAATACTATGAACATCAATCAATCATAGCTCAAGTGAATTAAAGCTTAATTCTCACTTAGGGCAAGGTTAATCACCACACATGTTCAAGAATCGAAAATTTGAGCAAAAACAAGGAAAAATTCAAGAACATACCTTTGATTTGATGAAATCGAAGAAAACTTGAAGAAAATTGATGCCTAGGTCCGTGGCACGTTGGGGGGGGAGGGAATTTGGGGTTTGTGTCGCGGAGGGAATGGAAAATAAGGAAGAAAATGAGGGAATTTGGGATTTTAAGGTTATGTTTCACGGGTTACCCGGTGACCCGGTGTGACCCGACGCGAATTAACCCTCAACATGTCACGGAGGGTAACGCGGAGCACCCCGTCCGTCACAGAGAGCCACTGCGCCAGTGTTCTAGATTTTTAAAAATCCGAAACAAGCCTCAACATGTCACGGAGGGTAACGTGGAGCACCTCCTTCATGACACGGAGCCATCGCGTAGACTCACTATAATGTGCCAATTTTTATTTTCTCACCTTGGTTTTTTTCCTTTGCATTTCTTTGCATTTTTTCCCTCCGTTCCACCTTAAAATCATTTCACCACAACAAAATTGGTTAGACCTCATAGGTTTCAACACAAAAGAATTTTTATTTTTCTTTTTCTTTGTTTTTCTCTTTTTTTATATATATTTTTTTCAAATAGTTCTACTCATCTATTACAACACATTCACAGGTTGCCTCCCGTGCAGTGCCTGATTTACTGTCGCGGCTCGACGTCATTCATTGCTCAATCATCCTCTAGAGTGATGCACGTCTTCTCTTGAATAACATCCTCACCCCAATAATGCTTACATCTTTGCCCATTCACCAAAAATGTGGCACTTCTATCTTTTTGCCACAACACCACTGCCCCCTGTGGGTCATTCTTACCACTTCAAATGGCCCTAACCATTTGGACTGCAAATTGCCTGGAAAAAGCTTCAGTATCGAATTAAATAGCAACACCTTCTGCCCCGGCTCAAAGATCCGATGCACCATATACCTATTGTGCCACTTCTTCATTTTCTCCTTGTAGCATTTGGCACTTTCATAAGCATGCCAACGAAACTCATCAAGTTTGCTGAGTTGCATCAGCCTCTTCTTCCCTGCTAGCTCCGGATCCATGTTTAATTTCCTCATGGCCAAAAAGCTTGATGTTCTATCTCCACAGGCAGATGACACACCTTTCCATAGACCAATCTGTACGGAAAAGTCCCAATAGGTGTCTTGTACGCAGTTCTATAAGCCTCCAATGCATCGTCGAGTTTGCTTGACCAATCAATTCGTTGTGCATTCACCGTCTTATGTAGGATCTGCTTGCTTTCTCTGTTCGACACCTCCACTTGCCCACTAGTTTGGGGATGATATGTTGTTGCTACCTTGTGGCGCACCCCATACTTAGCTAGCAAATTCTTGAAACTTGCATTTACAAATGAGCCCCCCCATCACTGATAATGGCTCGGGGTATCCCGAACCTGGTGAAAATATGTTTTTTCACAAATTTTGTTAACACCTTTTTGTTATTCCTGGGGCAAGATGTTGCTTCGACGCACTTAGATACTTAATCAACGGCTATCAAGATGTAACGATTACCAAATGACAGTGGGAACGGGCGCATGAAATCTATTCCCCATACATCAAAGATCTCCACTTCTAATATTTGCTGCAGTGGTATCTCCTGCCTTCTACCAATTGTTCCTATTCTTTGACATCTATCACACATTTTTACATATGCCATAGAGTCTCTAAACAGTGTAGGCCAAAAGAAATCTGATTGTAGCACCTGGTCCATTGTCCGCTCGCCTACGTGGTGCCCTCCATACAATGATGAGTGACAACTCCTCAATACTTCGGCAATCTGGCTCTCTGGAATGCATCTTCTTATCACCTGATCCGGTCCCTGCTTAAACAAGTATGGCTCATCCCAAATGTAATACCTGCAATCATGTCTCAACTTATTTCTCTGCTGAGCCGTAGCCTCCGGTGGATAGACTCCACTCACCAACAAATTCACAATGTCCGCATACCAAGGGATATCAACTTCCCTTATTACCAAGAGCTGCTAATCCGGGAACTCCTCTTTGATGCTGTCACATTTCTTCACATGCAACCAGTTTTCCAATCGCGATAGGTGATCTTCCACTTGATTCTTGCTCCCCTTTCTGTCCCGAATCTCTAGGTCAAACTCTTGTAACAACAAGATCCATCTAATCACCTGGTCTTTGCATCCTTCTTATTAAACAGATACCGAATCGCTGCATGATCAGTATACACCACTACTTTAGAACCCACCAAGTAGGACCTAAATTTATCAAACGCGAACACCAATGCTAGCATCTCTTTTTCAGTGACTGTATAATTGGTTTGGGCTGCGTCAAGTGTTTTTCTTGCATAATGAATGGAATGAAAAATCTATTCCTCCGCTGCCCCAATACAGCTCCTATAGCCACATCGCTTGCATCACACATTAGTTCAAACGGTTGCTCCCAATCCGGAGAAATGAGAATAGGTGCTTCTATCAACTTCTGTTTCAACTCCTCGAATGCTTTAACACAATCCTCATCAAACTCGAACTTCACCTCTTTTTCTAGCAACCTACATATTGGTCTAGAAATTTTAGAGAAGCTTTTGATGAACCGTCTATAGAACCCTGCGTGTCCGAGAAAACAGCGAACACCCTTCACTAACGCAGGTGGTGGTAGCTTTTCAATCACTTCGATCTTTGCACGATCGACTTCCACCCCCTTGCAAGACACCTTATGGCCAAGGACGATACCCTCCTTGACTAAAAAATGACATTTCTCCCAGTTGAGTACAAGGTTGGAGTCTTCACAACGAGCTAGCACCCTGTCAAGATTCTGCAAACATGTAGCAAACGAATTACCAAAAACAGAAAAACCATCCATAAATACCTTGACGAAATCTTCCACCATACCGTGAAAGATCGCTATCATGCATCTCTAGAATGTGGCGGGTGCATTGCATAAACCAAATGGCATCCGCCTAAAAGCATATGTCCTATAAGGACATGTGAAAGTGGTCTTCTCCTGGTCCTCCGGTGCTATGGCTATTTGGTTATGGCCAGAATATCCATCAAGGAAACAATAGAATTCTTGACCTGCCAACCTGTCCAATATCTGATCAATAAATGGGATAGGATAATGATCTTTCCTTATGGCCTGATTGAGCTTTCTGTAGTCCATGCAAATTCGCCAGCCTGTGACTGTGCGTGTAGGAATCAGCTCATTCTTCTCGTTGGTAACCACGGTCATCCCTCCTTTCTTTGGGACACTCTGAACGGGACTGACCCATTCACTGTCTGAAATGGGATAGACCGCACCTGCATCAAGCCACTTGATCACTTCCTTCCTAACCACATCCTTCATCACCGGATTCAACCTCCGCTGATGTTGTACAGTTGGCTTTGCTCTTTCCTCCATAAAAATTCTATGTGTACAAAAGGCTGGGTTGATCCCCCTAATGTCTGACATTTGCCAGCCCATTGCTTTCTTCCGCCTCTTGAGAACCACCAATGCATCCTTTACCTGTGCCTCTGTCAGTTCTGCGGAGATGATTAATGGCAAGGTGTCATCTTCCCCCAAGAATACATATTTCAAATGTGGAGGTAATGTCTTCAACTCCAGTTTTGGTGCTTCCTCAATAGATGGTTTTGGCAATGGTTCCAAGGACCTCATCAATGGCTGAAAGTCTTGCTTCCTTAGAAATCATTTTGGTTCGTTCAACATTTGCACCATCTCATAAGTATCCCTGGCTCCAAAATGATCGGAGCTCATCAAAGCTCTCTCCAATGGATCTTGAGAATCAACAATCTGAAGAATTGCTTCCTGGTTTAGCACATTAATTGCTGATAGCTCCTCATAGATGGCCGGAAGCTTCATGGCCTTATACACATCAAACACCTCCACTTTATCATGCGCTCGCATCGTTAGTTGCCCCACAGCTACATCAATGAACGCTCTCCCAGTTGCCAGGAAAGGACGTCCCAAAATAAATGGGACTTCTGCATCCGGCTCAAAATCCAATATAATAAAATCTACCGGGAAAATGAGGGAGCCCACTTGCACTACCATGTCCTCCACAATGCCATCTGGTCTGGCCAAAGAACGGTCTGCTAACTGCAAGATCACTGTAGCTGGTCTAGGACTTCCTAGCCCCAACTTTTTGAACACCGATGTCGGCATCAAGTTTATGCTCGTTCCCAAATCACATAGTCCGCGAGCTCGGATACTTTGCCCGATTGTGATCTGAATGGTAAAGCTCCCAGGGTCCTTAAGCTTTGTTGGCAACCTGTTCTGTATCCGGGAAGTGCACTCCTCAGTAAGCGCCACCGTAGCATACTCCGTCAATCTGCTTTTGTTTGCTATGATGTCCTTGATATACTTTGCATATTTCGGCACTCCCTACAAAACATCAACCAAAAGGTAAATTAATGTGTACCTGTTTCAGCACCTCCATGAACTTTTTGAAGCAAGCTTCCTCCTTGTGCTTCTTTAATCTTTGAGGGAATGAGGGGGGGGGGTCCTTTCTTCCTCGACTGCCTTCTCCTTCCTCCTCTCATCGTCATGTTCCCTATCATTTTCCACTGCTCCTGATGGCTGAGGTGGTCTTTCTGGTTCCAGCTCCTTGAGTTGTAATCCACTCCTTCTGGTCACTGCATTGACCTACTTGGGATTTGGGTCAGTGTCACTCGGTAGTCCTCCTCTAGGCCTGGTGTTTTGAGCTCCAGCTAGTTGTCCCAACTAGTACTCCAATACCTTTGTAGCTAACTACTGATTTTTCATGTCTGCCGCCAATTTCACATAGTCAGCCTGCATTTGCACTTGGTTAGCTATCATTGTTTTGAACATTTCCTCAATGCTATTGGGTGGTGGAGGAGGTGCATTGTTTCCTCTTTATTGAGATTGATAATTCTGATACCCCCTTGATTTCTTTGCACACCCTGATTCGAACTTTGCCCTTGATGGCTATTACTACCCCAAGAGAAATTTGGATGATTCCTCCAATTTGAGTTGTAATTGTTGCCATACTATTGGTTATTATTCCTCTGGACGTTCCCAACAAAGTTTACTAAATCTGGATTTGCACCACAACACTCAGCTGAGTGTTCATTACTCCCACATACTTCACACCATACCTGCTGCACTACATTAACTAGGGCTTGTGCTTGATTCAAGCTCATACTGCTGAAGTGGGTGTTGAGTTGATTTTGCAACGTAACTATCTATGCAGCGATAGCTGTAAAACCATCCACCTCAAAGACTCCTGCCGCTTTCCTCGTTCCTCCTCTTGAAGAGTCCGCATTCCATTCTAGATTTCCCTTTGAAATACGATTTAACCAAGTATAAAGCTCCTCATAAGTCTTTCCTAATGCCTGTCCCCCAGCTGCTGAGTCTAGAAAAATTTTTGTATGTGGTTCCAAACCCTCTATGAAAGTATGCACCAACACATCATTGGACTTGTGATGGTGAGGACAATCCCTTAACATTGATTTGAACCTTTCCCAAGCTTGATACAGATTCTCACCCTCTCTTTGTTTAAAACATAGAATCTGACTTCTAAGTCTTGCTGTTTTCCCAGATGGAAAGAATCGTATCAAAAACTTTCTTGAAAGATCATCCCAAGTGGTGATAGAGTTGGGTGGTTCAGTTTCAACCACCTTTTTGCTTCCCCCAATAATGAAAATGGGAAAAATGTAAGCCTCACATAGTCGGATGATACTCCAGCAGGAATGTAAGTGTCACTTATCTCCAAAAAGTTTTGGAGATGTTGTTGTGGATCTTCATGAGGGAGACCTTGAATTGCCCACTGGTGTGCAACAATTGCACCATGTTCTGTTTAAGCTCAAATCTCCCTCCTGGCTCTGGTCTGTGAATACTAGATGTAACATTGTTAGCATGTGGGATTGCCACTTCGCGAACCGGCCTTGCTGCCATTTCCTCGGGCACTAAAACTGCCCTCGCAAGTGGTGGATTATGTTGTTTCTCCAGAATTGCCTATCTTAGCTACTGCAGCTTCTTCTCTAGAGCTTCTCTTCTTTGACGATGAAATTGTCTTTCCGGCTCTATATATGAATCCACCAACTCCTTATCTCTTGCCAGCGTTCAGAAGAATTCAATATCTGTAAGAGATAGGCTAAGATCAAGTTGTCAGCACTTATATAGAATTTGTAAACTAACACTAAGAAAATAATTTTACCAATTGTCAGTCCCCGGCAACGGCGCCAAAAACTTGTTCGGTCCTGTAGTGATGACACGTAAGTGCACGCGGTCGAACAAGTAGTAAAGTGACTTATGTAAACCCAAGTATCGATCCCACAGGGACTGAACTACGATACTAATTAACTCAAACGTCAGTGAACTATGTCTTTATGAATGCAGACAACCAATTAAACAATATTTTGAGAGTTAAGTTTGCTAAGTAATAAAAATCTAAGTTAAGATTATAATTTGAGTCTGAACAATAGTAATGAGCAAGCTGAGGTTAAAATAAGCATGCAGGGAAGTAATTTATCAATTCAATTCAGCTAATCTTTTCTTCGGTTGCTACTCAAGAATTATTGCCTATGGATTGGATCTTTCGACTCCTATCCAATTAAGAATCATGAATCCTTAATCTACATTTCTGTGATGAAAGAATTTCATGCTCTAGCCATACAATACCGATTCCTTAATTGACTAATAAGTCTTTCAGATATATTTCTATTCTGAATATAAATCAATTCTCAATTTTCTAAACTAAGAAGAGATCATATCATACAAATTTACATCTTTCCAATTTCTTTCCTTTTCAAAATAAAAATTGGATTTCTAGATATACAATAACATTGGGCAAACATTAATGCAGTAAAAAAAAGAATTGATAGAACAACCATTGAAGAAAAGATGAAAACTAAAATGAACAACAATTACATTCCACTACAATTATTCTTAACCTCAGCAAGAAGTGAATTTAGCCACTCATTTGTGGATTAAACATCGACAAATAAGTAGAATTCATACAAACAGTTGAGATAAAAGAGAAAGAGATAGAGAAGAACCCTAGAATTTTTCGTCCTCTCAACTGCCTGTAACCCACGTTCTTGCTCAACCCACTCAGAATGTTTGAAATAAAATCTAAGTGTGCTATTTATACTATTGAGAATTTTTTCCGGAATAACAAGTAACGTGGCACGGAGTGTATCTTGAGCACTCGCTCCATGCCACGGTGCTATCGCGCACCTTCACTGGAACTTGATGTTCCAGGTAATTGTACTCAACGTGACATGGAGTGCATCGCGGAGCACTGCCTCCGTGTCACGGAGGTAACGCTAACCTCCACTGGAAATTGCCAAAATTATTTCATCCGAGGCAGAATGCCTCCGCGATGGCAGCGTGGCACGGCTCCATCGCGAAGCCCTTATATTTGCTGCTCTCCCTTGTCATTTTCCACTCCTTATTTCCAAGTCCATTCTCGATTTTCACCAACTGTATATCAGCTTCCAAAGTTTTCTTTTACCTGCAAAACAACACTAATCATGTTGGTTAGTATAAATTCACATTTAACTAAAAATCACATGAGAATGTACACATAACGATAGATAAACAAGTCGAAATGAAGCATTTGAGTATCACTTGGGTACGCAATTCTGCCCATGATCAATTCCTAGCTTCATGCTACGACTCATAGGATTTGGCGGCGACAGTTTTAGTAGTTTTCCTTTTAACTTAGGAAAAATTTTCAATTATTTTTATAAATACTTTCTTAGGTTATTTTTTTTAGAAGACCGATTCATTATTTGTAATTGTGTTTCTTGGTTTTTCCTAACATTAGTTGGAGATCAAATTCATGAATTGCTTTGAGATTCCATTTATTGTTCTTGAATTGATCATACTGTTGATTGTGTAATAATCACTTGGGTTTTTCTTGAATCGTCGTTTTAAGTTTTTAATTATGCTTTCTTTCATGAAATCTAATTCTTCTATTGCAACCATGAATAGCTAAAACCTCCACAACTAGGATTGTGAGAACCATGGTAAATTAACTAACTAAGGTTAACATAAAAGTGATTCTACACCCATACGCATGCTTCTATTGTTCATCTTTTCATCTTAAATGTTTCTTAACAATGAGTAAGTTAGGACTTGCCCGAATTCTCGACTTTATTGAACGTAGAGAGGTAGAGATTAGGATAAGAGAAGAACAACAAAGCCTTGAAATTTAAGTTCCATTGAATAACTTGAGCTGCGGTCGTTGGATAGTTAATTTGGAATAGTTGATAGCGGTGAAACTGAAAACACTCAAGAGACATAATCTTGTGATTGAGTATAGTCATCCAATAGGAATGAATCATTCGTTTGGATGAATATATGTTATCAATTCTACAGTCTAAGTATTGGGATCGATCACTGTTGACACAAAATTTTGACCTCCCCATCACTTATTTAGGTTGCTATTTTACTTGTAAATATTTTAAACAATTTCACATAGTCACAAATATTTTTATATTATTATTATTATTATTATTATTATTATTATTATATACATAGCCATGTTACTATTTTAATATTGTGCTTAGTTAGTTGCAAATGTCATTAGTATTTTATTACATTCACATGTACAACTATTTCTTTATGTATTATTATTATTGTTTTTGTTGTTGTTGTTGTTGTTGCTGTTGTTGATGTTGTTATTGTTGTTGTTGTTGTCACCTCATTCTTCGCTTGTAGAATTATATATTTATTTATTTTATATAATTATTTTGGAAGAATATTTCATGTATATATATATATATACGTACATACATTTTGTCCGTGAAATTGTTTTGAATACAAAGGGAAATCTCTTTTTTCCATAAAACCCTACTCCATCAACAACTTTCTTCCTTTTTGTTCATACTTCCATATGGTAAACTCTCATTGTCGTGAAATATCATAGGGGGAGGGCATCACTTAAAAAGAAAGACAATTCCTTCTCCGGTGAGGAAGATCGCCCCCAAAAAAAGGGCACAACACACCCAAAAGAAAGGAGGAAAATAACCAGCCACATATCCAAGCACACATCGTGCACTAAGTGTCTTGAACGGAGGGTTCCATTCACGTCATCCTTGAACTATATCTCCATCCTTTACCAGTTAGATCCCATTGTTGTCTCTGTTTCACCATATCCTTCAATCATGTAAATCTGACGTTGCATCACTGTGAGCAACCATTAAAACCAATAACCCCATTTTCATAGTATATATATATATATATACACACACATTTTGTCTGTGAAATTGTTTTAAATACAAAGGGAAATCTCTTTTTTCCATAAAACCCTACTCCATCAACAACTTTCTTCCTTTTTGTTCATACTTCATATGGTAAACTCTCATTGTCGTGAAAGATCATAGGGGGAGGGCATCACTTAAAAAGAAAGACAATTCCTTCTCCTGTGAGGAAGATCGCCCCAAAAAAAAGGGCACAACACACCCAAAAGAAAGGAGGAAAATAACTAGCCACATATCCAAGCACACATTGTGCACTAAGTGTCTTGAACGGAGGGTTCCATTCACGTCATCCTTGAACTATATCTCCGTCCTTTACCGGTTAGATCCCATTATTGTCTCTGTTACACCATATCCTTCAATCAAGTAAATCTGACGTTGCATCACTGTGAGCAACCATTAAAACCAATAACCCCATTTTCATATATATATATATATATATATATACATTTTGTCCGTGAAATTGTTTTGAATACAAAGGGAAATCTCTTTTTTCCATAAAACCCTACTCCATCAACAACTTTCTTCCTTTTTGTTCATACTTCCATATGGTAAACTCTCATTGTCGTGAAAGATCACAGGGGGAGGGCATCACATAAAAAGAAAGACAATTCCTTCTCCGGTGAGGAAGATCGCCCCAAAAAAAAGGGCACAACACACCCAAAAGAAAGGAGGAAAATAACCAGCCACATATCCAAGCACACATTGTGCACTAAGTGTCCTGAACGGAGGGTTCCACTCAAGTCATCCTTGAACTATATCTCCGTCCTTTACCGGTTAGATCCCATTGTTGTCTCTGTTTCACCATCTCCTTCAATCATGTAAATCTGACGTTGCATCACTGTGAGCAACCATTAAAACCAATAACCCTATTTTCATAGCCATGTGACCACCGGAAATATCCATGAATCATTACTATCACTACTGGTCATTCATCAAGCTTAAGGTCCTGATAGCTCCGGTCTGAATAAAAATAGTTAGTTTAGTGAAGTTCTCCGTCAAGGTCAGGGATTTCTATCTGAAACTCTAAAAGGGTTGAGTTTGCTGTTGCCTTCTACACAATCCAGAATTATGAATGTTCCTTCAATAAAAGGTCTATTTCCTTTATCAAAATCTTGATCTTTACTTTGTGACTCATCGAAATGCAATGTCTTAATTCTAGTTTCAGTTTCTAAATCATAACGTTTTTTTTTGTGTGTGTATTGAATATTTTGCATTTTTTTTTTTCTTGTCAAAAAGATGAATCATTGGAAAATACTTTTTGCTATCAAAAGATCCATCCTTTCTTTCAATTTTTGTTTAATACATTACTTTGGAGTGTTAATTTATATGAATGGGTCAAATTTATTTACTGTCAGACTACTTGATATTAAATATTTTTAGTTTATTTTAGTATTTATTATCATGATTAGTATGATGATTGTTTTGTGTGAATTGTTTAAATAAATAAGTTCAAAACTGGCATTTAATTTATAGCATGTAATGAATAGTTTCTTCAATGATGGTGCATGGAGGGTCCGTTTTTAACTAATATGCATTAAGTCTGGGTACTAGCTTTCGATGGACTTTTAGATTGAGTCACAGTGATATTAGGGTCGCAGGGTTCGGGACTAGGACGTTTGGGGGCTAGACCATTGTTTAAGGCTTTATTAATTATTAATTACATAAGTGAGGAAAATGAGATGCGATATGAATTTATTTCAAATTTCGTTATTCGGTAAAAGAATTTAAAGCTTCTCTTGTTAAACTTTTTTTCTTCACATGTGTCTACATTGATTAAGAATCTTTATTACTTTAGTATTAAAATTTTCTTTCGATTAGTTAGACCCTTAAGAACAGATATATTCTCACCCCTCTTTACAAAATTTTTACATGTACATCACAATGAAATGACATCTCTTGGTTAATTTATGATGAGTGTCGGAGTCAACGAGTGAAATGAATCTCAAACAAAGAAGTTGCCACCCCAAGGGGACTCAGGTACGTTTTGAGAAATGATGAAACAGGCAGGCTATAGTTGACTTCTTGTATGAAGCTCATATATAACTTTAAGAAAATAAAACAATTGGTTACTCCCATCGTTTTTAATTTTATATGTCATCCTTTTAATAGTCTTAAAGACTTGATAAATTTTACTATTATGCTAAATTGTATACATACTTTTATACTATCCAAACATCAAAAAATATACACGTATTTTAGCTACACATGATTTTCAAATGCTTAAATATTTTATTTAGTACTCTTGTATATTTTTTTTAAAAAATTATTTTCATATTGTTTTAAGGCATTTAAGAGGGTTGATCATATCAAAAATAGAATGGACAGGAGTAATATTACATTGGCCCATTTTTAGCCTTGTCACATCCTGATCCCACTCTCTTAACCTTAGTTTTGTAAATTCTTAATTTATTATATATTTTAGTATTCTATTTGGAAGCAATTCTTTTGTCCATTACTCTTTAATTCTTCTTTTAGTTTCACGTACTTGTTTGTATTATCAATTACTTTAGGCATTTTAGTGGACGCGAATAGGTACATCTGCTCTTCTTCAATGCTTGAACGAATATTTTTGTATTGAGTGTATTTATTTAGTAAAATAAATTTGCATGCTTAATCACATATTTATTTTAGACTAATTAAATCAATTTTTTGTTTTATCATCTAATCCCCACATAGTAATGAATCCGGTCGGGAACCACGTTTGTGGACCTCGAAAGGTATCTAATACCTTTCTTTCGAGGTTATTGAACCCTTTCTCGACTATGGTAACCTAGGCTAGTTAAATAGAGGTTTAGCATAGAATGGTGCCCCAGCGCACCATAATTCGTTAGGTGGAGACTCTTCATCTTTTTCATCCTAAAAGAGTTGTCACATGTCGAGATTTCATTTTTTGCGAGAAAAATGGGGCGCGACAATCACTAGTTTAATAATCCGAAATTGTTATGAATCCATGAGGATCACTTTCCTAGTTAATTTCATAAATTTGATCACAACCACAATCTACTACTCTCTTACATAATTCTTTCTTTAAAACCTCCCATCAATAAATAACTGTACTAAAAGCATAAATACTAGCGTTATTATACATCTTGACCATACTTCCGGTGGAATCGACCCCAACCTAGTTGGGTTCTTTATTGACAACGTACGCCTCATGCTTTTATAAGGGTGTGATTTGAGTGTTATTAAGCATAACAAAGAATGGAGTTCCTTAATATGAATAGTCTTATATACCTCAAATATTCCAATCATCAATAGAGAATACGAAAAACTTAATTCTAAAATAGTACGAACTGGTTCCTTCAACGATTCCTAGAGTTTCACATCAACAAGTGCTTATAACCCATTACTTAGGATTACAATTCCCTAATTCACCCTTAGGAATGAAGCAGAGGACTTACCTAGTCTTTAGGGAATGTTTCACGCAACCTAGGGTTGAGAGAAACAGTCTGGACTTGGAAAATATTTAGAAAAATGATGGGCTGTCGACGGGCTGTCGATTGGCTCATCCTTTTTCCCCTAATGCCTGGCCAACTTTCTTAAGATATTCCACGGCTGGCAGGACGGCCATCCTTCTAAATTATGGTTCATCAACTGAGCTGTGGAGTATTCTATATAATGGGCTATCACTTTGTACTTATTCCATGATTGACAGGATGGTTCATCCTTCTAGATGATGAAACGTCAATTCGTCCATGGATGTTTGGGAAAGGTATAAGGTTCTAAGGCAGAACCACGAGTCAAATGATGGGTCATCCTTTGGTTCGACAGTCCGTGGATGTGACTGTGAAATTCCCAATAGACCTGAAACATTACTAACAACCATCAAAAATGATGGTTTGAAATTCCAGGTGTTATAATATCCCTCTATTAGGATCACTCGTACTCGAAAGAAGGTCAAATTAGAGTGAAAAGATATTGAAAGTATCATTCAACTTAAAACTCCAGGATAAACTTACTAATATGGTCAAAATCGCATATAGGGAGAATACTACGCACAAACACAAGAGTAGATGCTAAGAACAATAAAACACAAGGTAAATATGTTGAAACTAACTTAGAGAAGGGTGATTACCTTCAACATCTTCTTGTTGGAGATTGAACAAGTTAGGTTATCTAATCATTATATCTTTCTCGGCTTCCCACGTAACCTCTTTAACAAACTGATTTCTCCATAAGACCTTTATTAACACTATCTCTTTGGTTCTTAATTTGCAAACCTGACAATCAAGGCTCTTGACTGGAACCTCTTCATATGACAAGCTTTCCTTCACCCTAATTCTTTCTGTAGGCACAACAAGTGAAGGGTCATCCACACACTTCTTAAGCATAAAAATGTGAAAAACTGGATGGACTGCTACTAGCTCAGCTAGTAGTTCCAACTCATAGGCTACCTTATCAACTCTCTTTGAAATCTGATAAGGACCAATATAGAAGGGACTGAGCTTCTCTCTCATTCCAAATTTCATGGAACCCTTCATAGGTGAAACTTTTAAATAAACCCATTCACCTACTGAAAACTCTAAATATCTTCACCTAACATCGGTATAAGACTTTTAGCGAATCTGTCCAGTCTTTAATCTTTCCTAAATAGTTTTAACCTTCTCCATGGCCTATTGTACAAAATCTAGCCCTATCATCTCTACTTCACCCACTTCGAACCAACTGATCAGATATCTACACCTCCGCCAATAGACAACCTCATAATGAGCCATCTAAGTACTGGAGTGATAGTTATTATTATATGCAAATTTTATAAGATGAAAATGGTCATCCTAATTTCCCTTGAAATTAATAACTATCACGATCCAAATGTAAACCCGGATCGTAGAAACGGGACAAGGATCCATGAGAGACTCTATGCTGACCCATGGCATAAGCATACATCTAATCCAATTACATGAGTGGAAGACTTAACATATAAGAAAATAATCATAACATAGCCAAAGGGGAAGATCAGTACAAGACTTATACAATACGACTGAATACAACTTGCAGTCTAATAAGCCTCTAAAAATGAAAGAAAGATTGATGGGAAAAATCCCCAACTAATCCAACATCCAGAAACTGAAAGAAAAAACATAGAGTATGATCAAACAACCCTCGAACCATGAGGAATCACCAAGAGGGCTGAGAGCAAATCTAAAACTATCTACGAGTGAGGATGAGCCTGAGAACTGGGACCTGTATATAAATGATACAACATAAAAAATGTGTGTTCAGTACATGAAATATACTAAGTATGCAAGGTAAGTAAAAAGGTCATTTAAAACATATATGAAATTCATAAATAATCATAAGATTAGGACATCATGCTCGTATTGTAAATCATAATAACATAACAAACGACTCAAAATTTTCAAAACATTCGTAACATAAACAAATCATAATAGAAGAGATTTACTTAACATGACTTGAGTCAACATACAAATCATAACATGCATAAATCATAAGGAACAATGAGAGATTTTCTTAACTGACATATCCCATATGAGCATACATGAAGCCCGACTTCTAACGCTAGTCGAGACGGTGTCCGTACCTTGCCAAGTGTAGGACCATGAAAGTGTGATATCACAAGAAAAGGGATATTTGGGCGAAGGACTAACATGAAGGGTTCTTTTCAGCGTACCTACAGTGGCACGTAGTTCATGAGATCCGGGGCTTAACCTAAGCCCCGAACCTACTCGGTGTTCGATACTACTCCTAAAACATATATAGTGGTCAAGATAATACATACATGAGTGCATGGGCGAGGTAAATCATGATAATCGTAAACATGCTTGAACATGTGTGAACTAGCCATGACATGAGGCTCGTGAGTCAGCCGAAAACTTAACTCATGATTAATAAGATTCATACATATAACTTAAATTTCATAAATCCATAATGGATAACACAATAAATCCATAATTTAAAACATAATCTATGTTGGGCTTGTAAAGAACATCATTGGGAAAATAGATCATAAATCAACTCATCACGGGGCATGCATAATTAAGCTTAATTTCTTAGAAATCAAAATCAATAATATTATAATAAATTTAAATCTCAAAAGATGATCAAAAACCGTAGATTATGATAAGCCCAAGAATGAAATTGGAAGAATTGAAGAGAAAAGCTTAAAATCCCCTTAGATCACCTTTCAATATCCTTGCATGCATGAATGAGAGTTTAGAATAGGTCATTTTTTTAAAAACCCAGCCTTTCCAAGACAAAACCACGTAGTTTAGGGCCTCATATCGTGAAAAATTTGAAATTACCCTTAATGAACCTGCCCTTAAATCTGGCCAAATGGAACCAATGGACGACTCTAACGGGTCGTTGGAACAAACGACGACCCGTCATGACCCTCATCATATGCACTGCTGAAGGCCTACTTTCGGAATCAACCAACGGATGTACATGATAACTCGTCCTTCCAACCAATGGTCCGTTACTTTGTTCGTGGCTTGCTCATGGACCTTGGCATCTTATCTTCTAACGGGCCACACCATGACTCGTCACAAATAACGAATCGTTGTTTCCCTTCCGTCAATCCCACTGGAAATGTTATCCTCCAACAACAAACACAACCAATGACTCGTTGTTTCTTTTGATGGGTCATTGGGAGATCCATTGTAACCCACCTGAAGAACCCAGCTTCTTCTAACGACTGATAGCAATGACTCGTTGTTTCCCAAAAGGAGTCATCATGTCGCCCGTCGTTTGCACTGTCACCCAGCCTAATATCAACAAACGACTCATTAAAATGACTTGTGGTTTGATACCACGAGTCATACCTTGGCTTGTCCTGCAACCTTTTTCCTAGTTTTTGCAGTTTTCAGCTTTTCACCTTCGGGTCTACTCCTAAGAACTTTTGGGGTATTGCAATATATCCCCCTTAGGAACAATTGTCTACACTGTCGCCCAGCCTAATCTCAACCAACAACTCATTACAACGACTCATGGTTTGATACCATGAGTCGTACCTTGGCTCGTCCTGCAACCTTTTTCCCAATTTCTACATTTTTCAACTTTTCAATTCCGGGTCTACTCCTATGCGCTTTCGGGGTAATACAATATCTCCCCCTTCGGAACATTCATCCTGGAATGTTAGAAACAAGTAGGAAACAGAGACATGCAATTATCATATGCAAACATTGATCATTTTAACCAAAATTCTTACGAAATGACTACCTCTGATTCATAACACATAGCTGAACTGATCTCATGCTTCACATACACATTCATACACATTAAAGAAACTTGAACACAAGAAATGGACGTGGAAACTAAATGGAATCATAGAGTAAAACAAATACCTTAGGTCTGAACTAAGCCAATAGAGAATAAATATGGGTATTTAGCCATCATATCGACTTCGTCTTCCCACGTAGCTCCCTCAACAAGTTGATTTCTCCATAAAACCTTAACTGAAGCTACTTCCTTGTTCCCTAACTTCCGAACCTGACGATCCAAGATTTCAAGAGTGGTAGTTGTTATTATAAGAAAACTCGATTAAGGGAATGATCATCCCAAATACCTTTAAAATCCGTAACACATGCCCTCAACATATCCTCAAGAGTCTGGATTGTTCACTCGTCTTGGCCATCCGTCTACGGATGAAAGGCCGTGCTAAGCTTGACTTGAGTCCAAAGTCCCTTCTGAAAAGACCACCAGAACTGGGAGGTAACCTGAGTACCTCGGTCTAAAATAATAGACAAGGGCACTCCATGAAGTAGAACCAACTCCCGAATGTACAATTTGTCATAACTATCTGCTGAATTCGTGGTCTTGATCGGTAGAAAGTGTGCATCCTTGGTTAACCTGTCTACCACCACCCAAATGGAATCATAGTGTCATGGAGTACGAGGTAGGCCTGTAATGAAGTCCATGTTAATCTCTTCCCACTTCCATATGGGAATGTTGATATCCTGAAGTACGCCTCTCAGCCTTTGATGCTCGACTTTCACTTACTAACAGTTTGGACATTTGGCTACGAACTCTGCAATATCCTTCTTCATACCATCCCACCAATAGATTTCTCGCAAGTCCTAATACATCTTTGTGGATACTAGATAGATACAATATCTTGCACCATATGCCTCATGCAATATCCAAACTCTTAAATCATCAACGTCTGAGACACATAGGCGACCTTGGTATCGAGCACACCATCTCCCCCTTGGGAGAAAACCTCAACCTTTTGACTCCGCACCGCTTCCTTTAGCTTCCTTAAAATCGGATCCTCATCTTTCTTAAATTTGACATCAACCACCAAGGACAATTCTGACCCATTCTGCACAATAACGCCGCCATCGGGATTAATCTAACTCCCAACCTTGCAAGCCGATGGACATCTTTCACCAACTCCTTCTATTTCTCATCCACGTGGGACACACTCTCCACAGAGAGCCTACTAAGTGCATCCGCCACCACATTAGCCTTGCCTGGGTGGTAAAGAACACTCATATCGTAGTCATTTAATAACTCCAACCACCACTTTTGCCGGAGATTGAGATCTTTCTGCGTGAACACATATTGTAGGCTCTTGTGACCATAAACACGTCCACATGGACCCCATACATGTAATGCCGCCAAATATTCAAGTCAAACACCACCACGGCCAACTCGAGATCATAGGTTGGGTAATTCCTTTCGTGATCTTTCAACTGTCGAGAGGCATATGATAATAATTTCCCATGCTGCATCAACACACATCCTAGTCCGACTCTCAAAGAATCACAATATACAACAAAGCCATCCATACCCTCGAGTAAGGTCAACACTAGTGCTGAAGTGTGTCAGGTCTTCAATTCCTGGAAGCTTTTCTCATAAGCCTCTACCATTGGAACTTTATCATTTTCTAAGTCAACCTGGTCAATAGGGCTGCAATTGATGAAAAGCCCTCAACAAATATCCGCTAGTAGCCTGCTAGGCCCAAGAAACTCCGAATTTCTAAAGGATTCACCGATCTGGGCCAATTCTTCACTACTTCGATTTTCTGAGAATCTACCTTTATGCCTTCACTTGATAGCACGTGGCCCAGAAATGCTATCGAGTCTAGACAAAATTCACACTTGCTAACTTTGTATACAACTGACGATCCTTGAGAGTCTGCAACACTACCCTCAAAAGAGCGGCATGCTCCTCCTCGTTCTTGGAATATATATGGATGTCATTGATGAACAAAATCATGAAAATGTCCAGATATTGCTTGAAAATCTTGTTCATCAGGTCCATAAAAGTTGCAGGAGAATTGGTTAATCCAAATGACATAACTACAAACTCATAATGGCCATACCGGGTTCTGAAGGCTGTCTTTGGGATGTCACTCTCCCGAACTCTGAGTTGGTGATACCTAGAACTGAGATCTATCTTCGAGAAACACCTGACACCCTAGAGCTGGTCAAATAAATCATCAATCCTGGGCAAGGGTTACCTGTTCTTGACAGTGACGTTATTCAACTGCCGATAATCAATACACATCCGAAGTGATCCATCCTTCTTTCAAACAAAGAGAACCGGTTCACCCCATGAAGACTTGCTTGGTCTAATGAAACCCTTATCCAACAAGTTCTTCAACTGTTCTTTTAACTCTTTTAGCTCAGCTGGAGCCATCTTGTAAAGAGGAATGGAGATAGGTTGCGTATCGGGCAATAGATCAATATCCAAATCAATTTCCCTCTTCGAAGGAATACCTGGCAAATCATCAGGGAAAACCTCCAGATACTCACACACCACCGAAATTGGATGAATAGTCGGGGTCTCAGACTCCACATTCTTAACCCTAACTAGGTGGTACTACAACCCTTAGAGATCATTCTCCTGGCCTTAAGGTAGGAAATAAACCAACCAGCTGGTACAGCTGAATTACCCTTCTATTCAAAAACTGACTCACCTAAAAATCAAAATTTCACTGCACGGGTCCTACAATTAATCGAAGCATAACATGAAAAATACCAATCCATACCCAAGATGATATTAAAGTCCGTCATGGCCAACTCTACTAAGTCTGCACAGGTAACCTTATGCAACACTGTGATGGGACACCCTCTATATACACGCCTAGCTACCACTGATTCACCGACTAGAGTAGATACGTAGAGCGATTCTGACAGAATTTTAGGACTAACCCCAAAACTACTCGTAGTATAAGGGGTCACAAAATACAAAGTAGCTCCTGTATCTAACAAAGAAAAAGCATCAATATGGAAGAGCTGCAACATACCCGTGACCATATTTGGCGAAGTCTCCTACTCCTGGTGAGGCACTAGGGCATAAAACCTGTTTTGGTGCTGACCACCTACTAAACTAGTGGAGGTGCCCTACTGAGGGGGTCGTGCTGCTGGAGCAGCAGAATTGGATGCAGGACAACCTCTGATCCTGTGCCCAGGTTTGCCATACCCGAAATAAGCATCCGCGCCGACCAAGCACTTCCTAGGATGATTCTTGGCACACTTCACACAAATTGGAAAAGTGCACTCCACCTGCATGATACCATGATCCCTCAAGCCTATAGCCCTGCTCCTCTGGTCTCTCCTGAACCTGGATGGCATGCTGACCGATGATGGAGCTGGAGCAATGGAACTGTGTTGGGTCTGCTGATGTGGTCCACCCCCTGACCTGGCCTAAGAAACCCCGTAGCTGTCGGTCCTTGACCTCTTGGCCTCTCTATGCCTTCTGTAGACTAACTCCATCTGCTGTGCATGAAATACAATATAGGGAAAATCAATGTCCCGGTGAAGCATGGCGATCCGGTAATCCTTGTCCAAGTAATCTGCTACCCTATGCACAAAATGGCTCACTCGAGCTTGCTGATCCACCACCAACTCTGAAATGTATTTAGATAGACGGCTGAATTCCAATGCATACTCCTGTACATACATGTTACCCTGCTTCAGATTAACAAACTCAGCCACCTTGAGCTCCCTTATATACTGAGGGAAGAACCGATCCATGAATGTAGTGTGAAACTCATCCCAACCTATCGGGCCTGCACCCACCGCCCGGCATCTCTCCATTGCTTAAACCATATATGTGCTACCCCCTTTAGCTGATAGGAGGTCAAGTCAACGCATTTCCCATTATTCACCCCCATAACCTAGGTGATCTTAAGAATCTCCTCAATGAAATCGTGTGGATCCTCGTCCACCTTTGACCCCGTGAACTCCGGAGGGCTCATCCTCAAGAAATCCCTCACCTAAGCTATCATTGCATTCCCATTCTGAGGGAAATGTGCCATTGTCTGATTCTGGACCTAAGCAGTCATGGCCTGTGCCAGCATCTGAATCGCTTCCCTAAACATGGCATGGGCACCTAGCTCTGGTATGTGCTCCTCATGAACGGGTGGAGCTGGCTGATGCTCACCATCATGGACACCCTCATGATCATTTCCATTTCCGTTTCTCCTGGCGTTTACTCGACGTGGAGGCATAATTTTGCGAATGCGAGTAGCACGAATTAGAAGAGTAAGGGTTGTTTATCGCACAACATAGATCATGAAAGAAGGGAATATTTCCTAAATGTCTAGTAGCCTCTCCGTCATAAGTGTGGTGCGCTTCACACCCATGAAAAAGACTCCACTTAACACAGCTTTCAGACTCCCTAGGACACTTCAAAACCTATGGCTCTGATACCAAGTTTGTCACGACCCAAACATACACCCGGATTGTAGACACGGGACAAGGAGCCCCAAGAGACTCCATGCCAACCCATGGCATGAGCGTACATCTAATCCAATTACATGAGTGAAAGACTTAACATATAAGAACATAATCATAACATAGAAAAAGGGGAAGTTCAGTACAAGACTTATACAATACGGCTGAATACAACTTGCAGTCTGATAAGCCTCAAAACATGAAGGACGGATTGATGGGACAACTCTCCAACTAATCCAACATCCAAAAAATGAAACAAACAACATAGAGTATGATCATACAGCCCTCGAAACATGAGGACTCACCAAGAGCGCTAAGAGCAAATCTCAAACTATGTACGAGTGAGGACGAGCCTGAAAACTGGGACCTGTATCATGAAATGATACTACATAGAAAGTATGCGGTCGGTATGTGGAATGTACTGAGTATGCAAGGTAAATAAAATGGACATTTAAAACATATATGAGATTCATAATTAATCATAAGAGTAGGGTATCATGCTTGTATCGAAAATCATAATAACATATCAAATGGCTCAAGGTTTTCAAAACATTCGTAACATAAACATAATCAAAATCATAATAGAAATTTACATAACATAACTTGAGCCAACATACCAAATCATAAGATGCATAAATAATGAGGAACAATGGGAGATTCTCTTAACCAACATACCCCATATGAGCACACATGAAGTCCTACTTGTAACCCTAATCGGGAGGGTGCTCGTACTTGCCGAGGGTAGGACCATGAAAGTGTGATATCACCATGAAAAGAGCCATTTGGGCCAGGGACTAACATGAAGGGGTCCCAACATACCTACGGTGGCATGTAGTTCATGAGATCCCGGACTTAACCTGAGCCCTGAACCTACTCCCAAAACATATATAATGCTCATAATAATACATACATAAGTGCATGAGCTAGTAATCATGATAATCGCAAACATGCTTGAACATATGTGAACTAGCCATGATATGAGGCCTGTGAGTCGGCCAAAAACATAATTCATGATTAATAAGATTCATACATACTTGTAGATCATGCATATAACTTAAGTTTCATAAACCCATAATGGATAACATAATAAATTCATAATTTAAAACATAATCCATGCTAGGCTAGTAAAGAACATCATTGGTAAAATAGATCATAAATCAACTCATCATGGGGCATGCATAATTAAGCTTAATTTATTAGAAATCAAAATCAACAATATTATAATTAATTTAAATCTCAAAAGATGATCAACAACTGTAGATTATGATAAGATTTCAAAATCATAAAATCCATAATTAAATCATTAGATTTTATATAAATCAAACACAAAACCCCATGAGTTTTTGATAAATTTTATGTAAAATCGTAGAGTAGAAGCATGGGTGTGGAAGAATTTACCCATTGATGACCTTACATACCTGGGATTATCAAATCCTAACTCTCCTTAGAAGCCCAAGAATGAAATTGGAAGAATTGAAGAGAAAAGCTTAAAATCCCCTTAGTTCACCTTTCAATATCCTTGCATGCATGAATGAGAGTTTAGAATAGGTTATTTTCTTAAAAACCCATCCTTCCCAAGACAAAATGATGTAGTTTAGGGCCTTATATCGTGAAAAAGTCAAAATTACCCTTAATGAACCTGCCCTGAAATTTGGCTGGATGGAACCAATGGACAACTCTAACAGGTCATTGGAACAAACGACGACCCGTCATGACCCTCGTCGTATGCACTTCTAAAGGCCTACTTCCAGAATCAACCAACGGATGGTTAGGATGACTCATCCTTCCAACCAACGGTCCGTTACTTCGTCTGTGGTTTGCTCATAGACCTTGTCATCTTATCTTCTAACGGGCCACGCCACAACTCGTCACAACTAACAACGAGTCGTTGTTTTCCTTCTGTGAAGCCCACTGGAAATATTATCCTCCAACAATGACTACAACCAACGACTCATTGTTTCTTCTGACGGTTGTTGGGAGACCCGTTGTTGCCCACCTAAAGAACCCAGCTTGTTCTAACAACTGACAACAACAACTCATTGTTTCCCATAACGAGTCGTCATGTCACTCGTTGTCTGCACTGTCATCCAGCCTAATCTCAACGAACGGCTCATTACAACAACTCATGGTTTGATACCACGAGTCGTACCTTGGCTCGTCCTGCAACCTTTTTCCCAATTTCTGCAGTTTTCAACTTTCACTTTTCGGGTCTACTCCTACGCACTTTCGGGGTATTACAATATATCCCCCTTAGGAATATTGGTCTGCACTGTCACCCAGCCTAATCTCAACCAATGACTTCTTACAATGACTCTTGGTTTGATACCACGATTCGTACCTTGGCTCGTCCTGCAAGCTTTTTCCTAATTTCTGTAGTTTTCAACTTTTCACTTTCGGGGTATTACAATAACACAATCTCTCAGTATATCCTCAAAGATCTAAACAATACATTCTACCTGACCTTTTTCTATGAATGAAAAGCAATACTAAAGTTCACCTTTGAACCCAAACCTTTGTAAAATGACTTCCAAAACTGGGTTATGGACTGAGCACCCCTATCTAAAATGATTAAAAATGGGGCTCTATGAAGTCTGACTACTTCACAAATGTACAGTCTAGCATAATCCTTTATTGAGTGTGTAGTCTTTACAGGCATGAAATGGGCGACTTGGTCATTCAATTTGTGATTACCCAAATAGAGTCATGCTATCATCGGGAGAGCGGTAGACCGGTGATGAAGTCCATATTGATCATCTCCCATTTTTACTCAAGGAGTTCTATATTCTGAGCCATGTCACCTGTCCTTTAATGCTCAACCTTATCCTATTGACAATTAAGACATTTAGCAACAAAGTTCGCAAATATCTCTCTGCATGCCATTCCACCAATAGACCTCCCTCAAGTCATGGTATATTTTTGTGGAACCTAGGTGAATCAAATACCTAAATTTGTGTGTGTTTACCATGACTCTACCTTTCAGACCATCTATGTCTAGAAGACATAACCTTGATACCTCAAGACACCATCTCCCCGTGCGAAAACTAACACCTTCTTCTTGTGGACATATTTCTTTATCAGGAGCTAGGTGGGATCTCTATTATTTTTTTCCTTAACGTCCACTACTAAAGATGATTCGACCCCATTCTGTACAAGCACACTTCTCTCTTCAAAGTCTAGAAGGCGAACTCCCAAACATAGGAGTCTGTGCATGTTCGTAGCTAACTCTTTCATTCCTTCTTCTACATGGGTTGTACTGCCCATAGACAACCTACTAAGAGCATCCGGAACCAAATTTTCTTTACCTTGAAGGTAGAGAAAGCTCCTATATTAATCCTTAAGAAATTTGAGCCATCTTCTCTATCTGAGATTCAGCTCCATCTGGCTGAAAAAATACTGAAGACTCTTATGGTTTGTGAATACGTCAACATGCATACCATAAAGATAGTGACATTAAATTTTTAATGCAAATACTACCACTGCCAATTCAAGGTCATGAGTCAGATAATTCTTCTGATGGACCTTATGTTGTCTGAAAGCATAAACTATAACCTTATAATTCAATACAGAACCAATGCCCACTCTATACACATCACAATACACAACAAAACCCTCTATGCCCTCTGATCTTAGGTGTATTTATACATCTGTTTGCCACATTTTACCCATGTTTTACTGTGTTTTGAGAAGAATATCCTGATAGAATTTAATTTTTTCATTAAATGTTGTGAAAAGAGCTGATGGATGTGTTTAGATGATGTTTGGAGGATCTGAATAGAAAAATACCCAAAAAGGAGCAATCAAGGAAAGTGTAAAGTTGCAAGGTGTGACAAAACAACAAGTTGAAAAGAAATTGGCCTGGTGAGATGGCTGGAGTGTCATTCCACACCATGAACTATAGAGATTTTTCACCCACATTGGTTCTATGCCATACATGGTGTTCCAGAGAAGAACGAGGGCAGAAAATTTTCTTAAACTATGGTGCTTTGGATGGCGTGGCGTGCCACCTTGTAAACTTCAACAAAGGTGTTCAGCAACTTGGAGAAATATCAGGAGTGGCATGCTAGTTCTTAAACTCCATAGAATTTCGATCAACACCAAGGCAAAATGAGAGGCGTGGCATGCCAGGGCTAATCTGGGAAAAATATTTCTAAGTGAAAATGCAGAATTACTTAAGGGCAAAATGGAAAATATTCCTATGAATATAGATACATCACTTGGGCATCTGTAAAAAGGGGTCATACATTTTCCTTTTTGGAAGAAAATGATGTGTTTGGAGGAAGATATAAGAGTTCCATCTTTTAGGCTTTTCCCTATTTACTTCATTACGTTTTCTTGTATAAGAATGATGATTGTTGTGGTTTTACGCTTGAACATGAGTGGCTAACAACCTTAATCTAGGGTTTTGGCCACAAGCATGATGGTTGTAGTTTAAAGTTCATTTATGTTAGTCATTTAAACCTTCTTTTGAAGATTGTTTATGCTTTCTTGGTTCAATGATTGTTCATTAGGCTAATCATCTTTCCAATAATATCGATTGGCTCATGTGTTGAACTAAAAAGAGGGAACAAGTACAGGTTAAAAGAAGAGAGTAAGTTTTGATTCTTTGACTAAAATTCAAGGAATTAATTTTGTTGTTGTGGATAGGGATACACCCAACAACCCTACTTAGTTGAATCAGGTATCTTTAATTGTTATTTCACCTTTCTCCTGCAATTATAGGAATATAAGTTCTAGGGTTAGTGAAATAGTTCTTGACTATTTGGAAGAATAAGTTGAGAAATGAGTTCGTAACCTGAAACTAACAATCTTGAAGGCTAAGTTTAGTGTAGTTGGATTTGATAACTCAACCTGAAGCAAAAGTGCAAAGACCATGGACTTTAATCATCATTTGAATTACAATCTTTATTTAAACGAATTCGTAAAAGATTTAATTTACATTGCAAAATTTAGTAGAATTTACTTTAACTCTTGCAAATGAATTTTCCTTCTCTCTCAGATAGTGAAATAAGGATTCATACTAAGAGAATGAATCTGACAAGTCTCTGTGGGACGATATCTATACTTCTGTCCTATATTACTTAACGTGCACGTATACTTGCATCTGTAGTTGGTTGCATCAAGTTTTTGGCGTCGTTGCTGGGGACTTGAATATTGGTTAATTGTTTTTGGGTGGATTTTTATTCCACTGTTCAATATTTTACTTTGTTGTTTGTTGTTGCACATATCAGGTATTGTTTGTTTAGTGTATGCAAGTTATACGAAGTCAAGGAAAACCCTTGGCCTCATTTGATCCTAAAATAGAGATAACATTCCACTGGTTGGTAGTAATAGCAGACAATAATGGGCTGAACTAGGCCAACTAATGTCGCCAAGCACATGTGGTCATCAAGTAATAGAAGACGATGAATTCTCGATATCAATCCCTCATATACTTGTCAGATTAATTGCTTAAGGTTAACATTTTATTTCATTATTCAAATAAACACAGGTAAAATGGGAAATGGTATTGGAGATTATTCTACTATCTTGAAATGTAAATTAAAATAATGAACAAAAATCATTTTCGAAAGTGTTTTTAATTCAAATGATGATGAGAATGTAGGGTCTTGGAGCTTTTGCTTTGGGGTTGAGTTTTAGGACTTGATTACACTAGACTATACTCTTCTAAGATTGCTAGTTGCAAGTTATGATTCCATTTCTTACTATTCTCCTGAATATGCAGCAACTAGCTCATGAACCCTAACACCTATATCCCTATAGTTGCAAGAGAAATATGAGACGATGGTTTAAGATACTTGTGTTCAACTGAATAGGGCTGAAGGTTATATCCCTATCGTCGATAACAAAATCAACTCTTGAACTATTTGAACAAGATAATTGAAACCTATTCTATGCTTGCTTTTAACCCCCTTATTTCCCTCTCCAGAGTTCAACCAAGAACCAACAAATAATATTTTCATGGTGATCAGTCTAACGAATAATCAATGAAAATAAGTAAGAATAAACAATCTTGAATGAAGAATTAGAGTCTAGCACAAATGAGTATTCAAACTACAACCATCAACTATGGACAAAACCCTAGAATAGGAGTTTATCTACTCATGTTCAAGCAAAAAACTAAAGAAATCATCATTCAAATAAACAAAAGCATAAAGTAAAGAAGAAAACCTTGAAGAAAATGAACTTCTTGTCTCTTCCCCTAAGAACTGCATACAAACTTGATCTTTCTAATCGAAGACCTTAACAAAATACCCTAGATCATATATTTATAATCAAGGTATAAAATAACTCTTTTTCCCTTGAGAGGTTTATCTTTTAGACTTGGAAATTCGCCCTGTATAGGCCCTGGCATTCCGCACTTCCCATCTCACCAGACATTTGATTAAATTTCCTCTGAATTTTGGCCTATGGCATACTGCACCAATTATTTCACTAAGGGGTAAGTTCAAATTCTACACTTGTGGGTCCTAGCGCGCTGCAACCTCTCACTACACCAAAGTGTTAGAAAATTTCCTAAGTCTGGAATACCTCTGGCGCATTGCACCAGTCAGTTTGCCAAGGTGTTGATCAAAATTCTTCTGAAGTTTGGGTTTTGGCATGCCACACCACCTAATGCACCAACCTGAGTATGATTCTCTCTGAAGTTTGGTGGCTGGCGTGCCATGTCAGCTATCTCACCAGGCCAACTTTTTATCGAACTCTTCTCTATTCACACCTTGGGCCATTGTTTAGTCCTTTTTCGTTAATTACCTGCTAAAATCATCTAAAAATACTTGTTAGATCGTTTAACACACATAAGCATGAATTTATGCATTTCATAAGGATAACGATCTTAAAACAAGGTAAAAGATGGGTAAAAGTATTGCAAATAGGCTTAAGCATAAGCCCAATATCACCACCCCACACTTAACCCATTGTTCATCCTTGAACAATCCTTACTTATGTGCACAAGCATCTTTTCTCACCACTTGTCACCTCTATAAATTCTCACTCAAGCAGCTAGCATAGAGCATACGCCTAAGTGGTTCATCAATTCATCCAATTCACATCAAGTACACATAGAAGTTTTCACATTCAAAACGATAACTTCTATAGCTAACTCATCTTTTCAAAATAGGGCCAATATGATTAAGTATGAAAAATGCAACACATAGTACACCGACTCTAACCATCTTATGCCCTCACTTATTTGGTGATGTTTCTTCCCTCATATTGTCAATTTAAAATTTGGAACATAATAAGCGGGACACACTCACTCTCATAAATGATGTATCATACACATGCAACATACCATAGGCTTGACACTCATGTACCCATAAAAAGGACTCTACTTTATGCGACTTTCAAACATCCTATGACACTCTAAACCTGATGCTCTGATAGCAAGTTTGTCATAACCGAGTCTGCATCTTGGACGCGACACGGTACGTAGGATCACAAGTGACCCCAAGCAAACCTATGGCATAGCATAATTCTATAATGAATAAACTACTATAAAATAATATTAAGCGAAAGCTATTACTAAACAAATAACCAAATGCTTTTATAAATAGAGAACATTTGATAGGATACTAGAAATTAATCAAAACATTCAACTCAAGCTAAAATTAACATACTAAAAGCCTTTTAAAAGAAACTGATGACTTGCTGGGACAAAGCCCTAACTATCTCTAATGTCTGAAAAACTAAAATGAGAATAACTGAAGTCAAGACTCCGATCCTCGGAAGATGAGGACTCACCACTGTGAACTGCCGGAAATTTCCAAGAGAAACTAGTTGCGTTGTTGCGATTGGGTACCTGAGCCTATATCATAAAATGATATAACACATAGAGAGCATGCGATCAGTACTTGAAATGTAATGAGTATGTAAGATGTAAAAAACACACATATATTGGTAACTCATAAACTTAACTGAAATAACATGCCAGGACTCTAGAAGAAATAACGAGTATAACAATAGCTTGATACATATGAGAACACTATAAATACTAAGAAACTGGCTTAGAATCATAGGCATATCCTAAAGTCTAATAGACTGGATTGGACAAAGAACTATGACTATACTGAACTGCAGGAGTGCTTATTAACTGGCATATAACCACGTGAGCTAGATGTGGAATTCGATGTTTACTCCCCATCGATAGGGCCTACCGTACCTTGCTAGGGTACGGTGACTGGCTATGTGATCACTGACTGGCTATGTATCATACACATTCAAATCCTATGGTGGCACGTAGTTTTAAAATCCTAGGTGCGCTGAACCCCGGTCAACTCGGTGCTAAGTACTACTCATAACTGAAGACACATAAATAAATATAGGTATCTGTAAGACACTGATAACTCGAAACTAATGTCCTAAGACTAATTCAGGACTACATATCTGAAAGTGCCCTGAGAGTTTGAAGGACCCAGATTTACTGATAGTACAGATGATTCTGAGTATACTGAGGATACTGTTAATTCTGCATAACATAATTACATAAATCTGAGAAATCACATAAAGATTATGCCATTTATGAAATTTTTCTAGTTCATAAAGAAGTTTTCTCTAAAAACTATGCTAACTTCATAATCATGGAAAACACTATACAAGATGAAAGTAACACCTTGAATACGATATAATACTAGTAAGGAACCTTAAATCATCAAGGAAAGGTAAGTAAATTCAACATAGAACAAAAACCCTAAATCATGAATTCTAGAGAACATTATAGGGCTAGCATTTATGAAAATAATCGGGACACAAGGATGGAAGGTAACCCTTGTTGAAGTACCACATACCTATAGAAGAACCCTTGAGAAAAGCACCTAAAACTTTGAGGGAAAGAAGAATCCCTAGCTCTTTCTTGGAAAAGATCGTTTGAGTTCTTCTAGTGATACTCTGCGTGTTCAGGAAAGAATGGGGAGTGGGAGTCAACTAGTCCTCTAAATCCCCCTCTAAATACATCCCAAAAAATTATATCTTAGGATATATAGTAGGAAGTTACAAAAATTCCTTTAAGAAAAGGTCTGAAAAACTGCCCGTACCAACTTAGCGTGTTACACAACGAGTTGTTGGTGGTGACCACGACTCATTGGGACCAATCATTGGTCCTAGGTCTTGAAAATTTAGTTCTTGGACTTGACAAATAGATGGGAAAAATGACTCCTTAGATGGAACAACGGGTCATTGGTTCGACTTGTTGTCACTGTAGGAAGTTTCGAACAGATTCTGGATCTCCCCCAATAGACGAATAAAATGACCTGTTATCTGAAATAATGGGTTGTTGTTTCCAACGGTTGTCACTAGGGAAGTTTAGCATTTTCTGGATTTCTTCCAATGGCTTCATGGGATGAGTCGTTACGTCAAACAACGACTTGTCGTCTAGCTCGTGGTTCGGTAGAAGGATTTTGACAAGTTTTTGGGTATTGCAAGAATCGGGCTGAACAATGATCCGCTACTTCTAACAATGGGTTGTTGTACCACTCGTGGGTCTAGGGAATGAAAATTGTAGAGGCTGACAATGACTCAGATAACGAGTTATTATCACTGACAATGACTCGTTGGTTGAGTCATTCTAAGGAAAAATTATCTAATTTCTTTCTTTCTTTTCATTCCAAGTCTGGGGTTTGGTGTAAGAAACTTTTGGGGTGTTACATAAATTTTCTGTAAGACTATGAGTGGCTAAGAACCCTCATTCTAGGGTTGAGGCTAATAATATATGATTATATAGCATAATTTTTAATTGGTTTGAGTTATTTATCATATTTGGTTATTCATGCATTCTTGATTATACTATTTTAATGATTCACGACCATTAAAATACATCTTTAACTCTTGTGTGAACTCGAGAATACATCTTTAATTCTTGAGCAACATTAGAATAGAACGAAGAATGTGAGGAGTGAGATCTTATCTTTAATAATTAAGTATTAGATTTGCGTTTAGGGTAGGAATTGATCTTGGGCAAATTTATATGCCCAAGTGATACTCAAAAGTACCATTTTCGCCTTGTTTATCTACCAATGTGTATACATTCTCATGTAATTGGTAATAAAATGTGAATTTATACTAACCAACATGATTAACATTGTTTTGCAGGTAAAATGTAATTTCGGGAAGCTAAAATGTATGTTGGAGGATATCGGGGTTGGACTTGGATGCGAACAAGGGATAAAGCATTGGTCAGCATGAATTAAAAGGGCTCCGCGATGGAGCCGTGTCACGCTGCCATCGCGGAGGCCTTCTGCCTGGATAGGGAAATTATGTCCAAATTCCAGAGAGGGTCCGCGTTCGTAGCGTGGCACGGTGGCTTGGCTCCGCGTTGCACGCCGTGCCATGTTGAGCTTTAATTCTTGGACCCCCAGTTCCAGTGAGGGTCCGCGTCCGTAGCGTGTCACGGAGGCAGTGCTCCGCGATGCACTCCATGACACGTTGCTCGTTATTTCGGGAAAAATTCCCAGCAGTATAAATAGAACACTTAGGTTCATTTTTCAATATTCTTACTTGGTGGAGCAAGAACGTGGGTTACAGGCAGTTGAGGGACGAAAATATCAGGTTTTCTTCTCTCTTTCTTTCTTCTTGAATTCAATTGCTTGTATGATTAACACTCATATTAAGATGTTTAATCCACAAATGAGTGGCTAATTCCTCTTCTTGCTGAGGTTATGAACAATTGTGATGAAATGTGATCATTGATTCTTTGGTTTTTCATCTTTTCTTCCATGTTGTTCTATTAATTCTTGTTCTTGCTGCATTAGTGTGTGGCCTACGTTAATGTATATCTAAAAAGTCCGATTTCACTCGAGAGAGCAAGAAATTGGAAAGTTGTGAATTATAGGATATGTTCTTTACTTGGTTTGGGAAAATTGAGTCTTGATTTGCTTTCAGGATAGAAATATACTTGAAAGTCGTATTAGTCAATTTAGGAACCGGAATTGTATGGCTAGAACATGAATTGCATTTAATCACATAAATGTAGGTGGATGGTTCATGATTATTAAGTGAGGTTAAATACGAGAGTTTTAATCTCTTGGCAAATGTTCTTTGCTAGCAACTGGAGGAAAAGATTAACCAAGTTATGATGATAATTAATTTCATTACATGTTCGTTTAACCTCAGCATGCTCTCATTCATAGTTCAGACTCAAAGTAGATAATTGGTTTAGCTTTAGTATAAAAATTATAAAACAAAATATCAAACTTTTGGTTACACTGTTGTCTGCATTTTTAGAAGTGAAATATAGTACACTTGAGCAGATTGCACTTCATCCAAGTCTCTGTGGGATCGATACTTGGCTTACTAAAGCCACTTTACTACTTGTTCGACCATGTGCACTTGCGTGTCGTTTTATATACCCACAAATCACGTGAACAAGTTTTTGGCGCCGTTGCCGGGGACTTGGCAATTGGTGAATTTGTTTTAAGTGTTAATTTACTGTATTTTTATTTTCTTAGTGTTGACAACTTGGTCTTAGCCTGTATTTTGCAGAGTTAACTTCTGTTGAACACTGGCAATAGACAAGGAGCTGGTGGAATCGTATATAGAGCCAGAAAGAATATTTCACAGTAAACGGAGAGAGGCGCTACAAAGAAAGCTGCAGTTGCTTAGACAGACGATCATGGAGCAACAACAGAATCCACTGGTAGTACGGGCAGTGTTAGTGCCCGAAGAAGTAGCAGCTCGGCCGGTTCGCGAGGTGGCAATCCCACATGCCAATAATGTTACATCTAGTATCCGCAAACCTTAGCCAGGAGGGAGATTTGAACTTAAACAGAATATGGTGCAGTTGCTGCACACTAGCGGGCAGTTTACCAGTCTCCCTCATGAAGATCCACAGCAGCATCTCCAAAATTTTTTGGAGATAAGTGACACTTACATCTCCGTTGGAGTGTCATCAGACTATGTCCGGCTTACATTGTTCCCATTCTCATTATTGGGAGAAGCCAAGAGGTGGTTGAAAGCTGAGCCACCAAATTCTATATCTACGTGGGATGATCTTGCACGGAAGTTTTTGATACGGTTTTTTCCCTCTTGTAAAAATGCAAGACTTAGAAGTCAGATTCTAAGTTTCAAATAGAGAGAGGGAGAATATTTATATCAGGCCTCTGAGAGATTCAAATCCATATTGCGGAATTGTCCTCATCATTATCAGTCCAATGATGTGCTGGTGCACACTTTTATAGAGGGTTTGGAACCCCACACCAAAATATTGCTAGACTCAGCAGCTGGAGGGCAAGCGCTGGAGAAAACTTATGAGGAGTTGTATACCTTGTTGAACCGTATTTCGCAGGGCAATCCAGAATGGAATGCTGATTCATCAAGAGGTGGGACAAGGAAAGCAGCAGGAGTGCTTGAAGTGGATGGGTTTACAGCTATCACTGCACAGATAGCAGCATTGCAGAATCAACTTAACACCCACTTCAGCAACATGACAATGAACCAGCCTCAAGCCCTAGTTAATGCAGTACAGCAAATGTGGTGTGAAGTGTGTGGAAGCAGTGAGCACTCAGTTGAGTGTTGTGGAGCCAATCTTGACTCGGTAAACTTTGTGGGTAATGCGCAAAGGAACCACCAACAGTATGGTAGTAGCTACAATTCCAATTGGAGGAATCACCCTAATTTCTCATGGGGTAGCAACAACCATCAGGGCCAAAGTTTGGGTCAGGGTGTGCAAAGGAACCAAGGAGGGCAGCAGAATTATCAAGCACAATTCAGAAACAACAATGCACCTCCTCCACCACCATCACCCAGCATTGAGGAGATGTTCAAGACCATGATAGCTAACCAAGCTCAATTGCAGGCTGACTATGTGAAATTGACAGCCGAAGTGAAAAACAACCAGTTAGCTACCATGGCGCTTGAATATCAATTTGGGCAATTTGCTAGTGCCCAAAACACAAGGCCTAGAGGAGGACTGCCGAGCGACACGGATCCCAATCCCAAGCAGGTAAATGTAGTGACCACAACGAGTGGTTTGCAACTGAAAGAGGTGGAACCAGAAAGACCACCTCAACAGTCGGGAGCAGCAGAAGTTGAGAGGGAGCACAGTACCGAAAGGGGGAAGACTAAGGAAGCTGAATCAGAAAGACCTCCACCCCCATTCCCTCAACGACGAAAGAAACACAAGGAGGAGGCGTGTTTCAAGAAATTCATGGAGGTGCTGAAACAGGTACATATTAACTTACCTCTTGTTGATGTCTTGCAGGGAGTGCCAAAATATGCTAAGTATATAAAGGACATCGTGGCAAACAAAAGTTGGTTGACTGAGTATGCTACGGTGGCTCTAATGGAGGAGTGCACTTCCCAGATTCAAAATAGACTGCACACAAAGCTCAAAGACCCTGGGAGCTTTACTATCCAGATTACTATTGGGCAGAGCATTCAAGCTCGTGGATTGTGTGATTTGGGAGCGAGCATAAATTTGATGCCTTCATCGGTATTCCGAAAGTTGGGTCTAGGGAGTCCTAGACCCACAACTGCAATCTTGCAGTTGGTGGATCGGTCATTAGCCAGACCTGATGGTATTGTAGAGGACGTTCTGGTGCAAGTTGGCTCCCTAATTTTCTCGGTAGATTTTGTCATGCTGGATTTTGAACCAGACGCGGAAGTCCCATTTATTTTGGGACGTCCTTTCATGGAAATCGGGAAAGCACTAATTGACATAGCTGCGGGGCAGCGAACAATGCGAGCACACGACAAGGTGGAGGTGTTCGATGTGTACAAGGCACCCAAGCTCTCGATTGTGCAAGAAGAACTCTCAGTGATCAATGTGATTGATCAAGGTGATGATAAGCAGATTAAGGATTCACGGGAGTTAAGGGGAAAACCATCGAAAAGGTGTAAGCACTACTGGGGGGAGGAAGGTGATCGGGAGAAATCGTCCATCACCCTAGAGGATAACTGAGGTTAACGACGTCGTCGTGACGGTAAACCAGGCGCTGCACGGGAGGCAACCCGTGAAAAATTTTTCTTTCATTTTGTAAAGTGTAAATAGATTTTTCTTTTCTTTTTCTTTTTCTTGATTTACTACAAAAAAATTTCGTTTTAGTTTTTGTTTTATTTGTATTTAGAGTGAAACCTATAATTCTAACCAATTTTGTATAGTGAGATGAATTTCAGGTCAAACGGAGGAAAATATGCACGGAATCGCGAAGGAAAAGTCGAGGTATGAAAAATTAATAAAAAGTGGCACACAGTGAGCTAGGGCGATAGCTCCGTGTCACGGAGGTGGACCTCCGTGTTACCTTCGTGACACGTTGAGGTATAATCCAAAAATTTTAAAAATTTCCAGAACAGTCTCGCGATGGCTCCGTGTCACGGAGGCAGTGCACCGCGATGCACTCTGTGACACGTTGCCTTGTATATCGCGACGGGTCACACCGGGTCACCGGGTGACCCGCGCGATTTCCTTACTTTTTAACCCTGAAAACCCTCCCTTTTCCCTCATTTTTTAATCTCTCCACGACCAAACCCTCCCAAACCCATCCCCCATCAACGTGACACGGAGTAAGGCAAGAAATTCAACAAGTTTTCGTCAATTCTTCAAAGTCAAGGTATGTTTTTCGATTTCCATTCAAATTCTTGTCGATTTTCTTCGATATTGAGCATGGGAGGTGAGCTAAATTTCCCTAAGTAGAAATTAATCATGAATTCAAGTTTAATTGTTGTTGATGAATGTTCGAAATGTCGTTATGATTGATTGAACTCGTCAATTGCATAAATCAATCGAATTTGCTTGATAATATCAATTCTAGGGCTTGTATTTTGAATTTGAGGTTGAAAATGTAGTGAACTTGTGAATTTCATGCCGGGATGGATGTGTTGAATGAGATGAGTCGATGTACAAATTGTTAGGATGTTAATAGAACGACTGATTCTCGGGTTAAGGGAATGTTGAAATTTGGAAGAATTTGGTTGGTTGTATAGGTTCGTGTAGATAAATTTTTGTTGTTGTTTTTGTTTCTTTGTTTTACTTTGCTAAGTGCGATGGGTAAAATGTTAGCGATGGTAGTGATTGTGATTGGCTGTACGAAGTCTGAGTAGTACGCAGATGATATACCGTCGAATTTTTCGAACGCACTGAGCATGATTGTATAGTTGGTTATTGTGTGTAAATAAAGATAATCTTGCCGTAGTGTTATAAATGTAGCTAAGGACTAAGTGTGGGGTAACCTAGCTTAACCCGACCTTAGCCGAAGTTAATATCCGTTAGCTTAACATTGATCTTGTTTACTTGGGTTGACAGGTGAAATGGCAAGCAGGCAAGACAAAGGGAAAGGCGCATCAACTTCAGGCACTGGAAGGAAGCGAATCAGACTGGGCACAACAGTCCCAGCTGCACCAGCAGTTCCACACGGCCAACGCCGCCAATACGGAACGAGATGGGTGACTGATGAGGGGAAAAAGTGGTACGCAAAGCACAAAGAAAACAAATATTTCCCCGAGGAGAATATAGCACGGGAACCATTGGCACAGGAGTTCCCTAGGATGGTCCACCGAATCGAGGCAGCTGGGCTCAATTTCATATTTGAGGAGCCCAAGGAATGCAATTTGCACCTGGTTCGGGAGTTCTATGCCAATTGGAACCCGACAATCAGAAGCCACACCATCAAGATCAGAGGGCAAATAGTCACCTTGGAGCCCCACCACCTCAATGCCATCATAGGAGCGCGGGACACAAACCCCCACATACTCCGACAGCTGAACATTACCCCACCGTATGCGGACATCAGACGCACATTGTGTGGGACCCAATCGATAGCTAGATGGAGCAGACACAAAGAGAGGGGCTACCACCAGACTTTTCCATATTCACAGATGAACAGGGAAGCCCGTATCTAGCTAAAGATAGTCTGCTCATGCCTAATCTCGGGGGTACATATGACAGATGTAACCCGGGATCGTGTATGCCTGGTGTACGCCCTGATGAAAGGGCTGGAGATCAACGTGGGGGCGGTAATTATCTCCGCCATGAAGAGAGCCCGGTTGCACCAGAGGCACAGGTATGGCTTTGGTGGACTACTCACCACCTTCCTCAGGGGCCTAGATGTTGAGGAGGAGGCCCTTGACTATATCCCGCAGATGGAGCGGCGGGCCTTAGATGTTACTAAAACTAAGGCTCCCGACACCACCCACAGGCCAGTGCTTACACTTGGCGAGCGACATGCTCGTGACGACCAGTATATGGCTCGGATGTATGGGATGCAGATGCTCCAGCTGAGGATAGGTGGGAGGCCAGCGACAGAGGAGGAGCTATGGCAGCTCGAGCTAGACTACCCCTTCGGCAAAAATGCCAGGGCTCTATGCCGAGTGGGGCCAGCATTTGTAGAGCCCACAGATGATGATGTCCCCACAGACGAGGAGACACGTCGGGAAGACTCCGATGTGGAGTCCGATGATGACGACGGAGGCGACTCGGACATGGGAGATGAAGCAGCAGCACCCGACGAAGAAGTGGAATACTTTGACTGATCAGGGAGTTCCACCACCCGATTTTGTGCTATTTTAATTTTTGTGAATACTAGGGACAGTGTTCGAGCTAAGTGTGGGGTTGGAGTAGTTAGGTGCAGGGCTGGGCTGTTTTGTATGCATGCTCTATTCTGTTGTCGTGTATGTGAAAATTTGTTTGTCCCTGTGAGTTGTGAATTTTTAAGTTGTTGTTCTATTTGTAAATTTATGTGAAATTGATGTGTGATGCTGAATGTTGCTAGCAGATTCTGATTCTGTACATATTTTTGTTATCGAAATGATTGACATTTAAAAAAAAAATTAAAATATTTTATACATATTTTTGTTATCGAAATGATCGATATTTTCAACATTTTTTAATTCTTGGGTTTCTCGGCGTTTGTTTTCGGTTCTTTTACCTAGAATGGTCCCATTGAACCGAAGTCATAGTTAGTGACCGTTCCCTATGATGGATGGATGACGACCGTCTTAAGGGAAATGTAGTCGTTAGGAGTAGTTTTTTTTATTCAATTATGTTTTAGTTTTTTTCTTTGGTGGGTTGCATCCCAAAACCTGTAGTTACCGTATGGCGAAATTCTGGTTGCGTGTTGTACATGATATTTAAAATGCAAAGGTGATTCGTATGAAAGCATGCAATTTTGTAAATATGTTGAGATACCTAGGCCATAGAGTTCGATTCAGTGTGATTGAGGCTTAATGTTTGAATTCTTGTAATTAGCTGATTGAAGAGTCTGTGAATACATCTTGAATTGAGCATGTGCAAAAAGTGTGAAGTGAGGTGTTGTTATTCCATGCTATTGTGAAGTGTCTAGAACTTGCCTGGTGTATGTACAAAATGAAATGAAGGAGGTGTATTGTAGGAAAGGATGTAGGCATTTCTTTGTTTTAACCGAGAGTTTCTATTTTTCCTTGTCGTACACACCTTGATTGTATACCCTAGTCAGCCCGTTGAGCCTTTAGCCTGTTATTTTTTTCTTTTGTCATGAAGTGTAAACCGAGCTTAATTCCTTCTTTTCATTAGCCGTAAAGTATATACAAAACTCTTAAGCGCTTAAGATGAGAAAATCATTTTCCCGAAGTGTCAAAGAGTGAAAATGGTGAAAAGAAAAAGAAAAGTAGAGTGAGGAAAAGAAGAAAAGGTTGAAGGTGCACTTGTTATAAATAAACGATAATGAAGGTGCATGAATAATCTTTATTGTTGTGTCAAGTGTGCTTAATACGATGGGTCATACTAAAGAAAAGAATCAAGAATGGGATAAAGAAAAAAAAAACAATGTCCAGGAGTTGATGGGATGTGTTGAAAAGGCGCTTAAGGATGCTAGTGGCTATTATTGGCTTACCCAATATTTACTAGTTCCGTAGCTTCCATTACAACCCATTAAAGTCCTACGTGATCTTACATCGCACTTCTTTATATTAGTGGAGTAATACACTAAGGGCAAGCTTATGGGTCATGACATGATGCATGTGAATTCTTTTGGGGGAGAGAGCGAAATTGTGTTTACATGCCCCTGCTTGAATGTTTGTGAGTCATATGAGCAAAAAGGGGGAGATTCTCTTGTGTTGTGAGGGCACATGCTTGATGAGAGATTAATTTTCGTGTCGGATATCTTGATCGGCTGATTTGCATGAGTTTGCCAATATCGAGAGTCAATTCTTAAAGTCTAGGAGGTCTTGATGTATTGAAGGTCATTGCATTGATAAGACCATGCATGTTTTCTTGATAATTTGCTGTATTGAATAATCGGTATGACTGTAGCCTAAATTGTCGAACCAAAGTAGCGAGGTTGGGATGTAAATTGCATGAAGTGTAGGATTATTGTTCGAGGACGAACAAGGATTTAAGTGTGGGGTAAGTGATCTTGGGCAAATTTATATGCCCAAGTGATACTCAAAAGTACCATTTTCGCCTTGTTTATCTACCAATGTGTATACATTCTCATCTAATTTGTAATAAAATGTGAATTTATACTAACCAACATGATTAGCATTGTTTTGCAGGTAAAACGTAATTTCGGGAAGCTAAAATGTATGTTGGAGGATATCGGGGTTGGACTTGGATGCGAGCAAGGGATAAAGCATTGGACAACATGAATTAAAGGGGCTCCGCGATGGAGCTGTGTCATGCTGCCATCGCGGAGGCCTTCTGCCTGGATAGGGAAATTACGCCCAAATTCTAGAGAGGGTCCGCGTTCATAGCGTGGCACGGTGGCTTGGCTCCGCGTTGCACGCCGTGCCACGTTGAGCTTTAATTCCTGGACCCCCAGTTCCAGTGAGGGTCCGCGTCCGTAGCGTGTCACGGAGGTAGTGCTCCGCGATGCACTCCGTGACACGTTGCTCGTTATTTCGGGAAAAATTCCCAGCAGTATAAATAGAACACTTAGGTTCATTTTTCAATATTCTTACTTGGTGGAGCAAGAACGTGGGTTACAGGCAGTTGAGGGACGAAAAAATCAGGTTTTTTTCTCTCTTTCTTTCTTCTTGAATTTAATTGCTTGTATGATTAACACTCATTTTAAGATGTTTAATCCACAATTGAGTGGCTAATTCCTCTTCTTGCTGAGGTTATGAACAATTGTGATGAAATGTGATCATTGATTCTTTGGTTTTTCATCTTTTCTTCCATGTTGTTCTATTAATTCTTGTTCTTACTGCATTAGTGTGTGGCCTACGTTAATGTATATCTAAAAAGTCCGGTTTCACTCGAGAGAGCAAGAAATTGGAAAGTTGTGAATTAATAGGATATGTTCTTTACTTGGTTTGGGAAAATTGAGTCTTGATTTGCTTTCAGGATAGAAATATACCTGAAAGTCGTATTAGTCAATTTAGGAACCGGAATTGTATGGCAAGAACATGAATTGCATTTAATCACAGAAATGTAGGTGGATGGTTCATGATTCTTAAGTGAGGTTAAATACGAGAGTTTTAATCTCTTGGCAAATGTTCTTCGCTAGCAACTGGAGGAAAAGATTAACCAAGTTATGATGATAATTAATTTCATTACATATTCGTTTAACCTCAGCATGCTCTCATTCATAGTTCAGACTCAAAGTTTATAATTGTTTTAGCTTTAGTATAAAAATTATAAAACAAAATATCAAACTTTTGGTTACAGTGTTGTCTGCATTTTTAGAAGTGAAATATAGTACACTTGAGCAGATTGCACTTCATCCAAGTCTCTATGGGATCGATACTTGGCTTACTAAAGCCACTTTACTACTTGTTCGACCACGTGCACTTGCGTGTCATTTTATATACCCACAAATCACGCGAATATACTTGATACACCTCACTCGGTTAAAAAATGGGATGATACATATATGCGTTAAAATTGGGTTATCACATCCCTGCTCAACAATGTAGTTATGAGGATAATTCGGGTAGATGATTAGAGGATGCCCATTGCCGAATCATAAAATCAACCCCGTGAATTAATAAGCAAGATAAATAACTTGAACAACATGAAGGTATTATTATACATTATTGCTAATATTCCTTAACCCTGGAATCCTCCTTAATATTGATTACAAACCATTTCAGTACATCCTTGCTTTTATTGTTCACTTTAGAACTATATAAAAATCAACATAGTCTTGGTTATAATTGCACTTCTTGAAATTCATAGTACTACTTGAATTTGATATTTACTGAGTCACAAGTCTCTGTGGGTTCAACATCCGGCTCGCAAGAGCCACAACATAGTCTTGGTTATAATTGCACTTCCTGAAATTCATAGTATTACTTGAAATATTTGCTGAGTCGCAAGTCCCTGTGGGTTCAACATCTGGCTCACAAGATCCACTATATTACTTGATCAATCATGTACACTTGCGTGTGCATTTGGACGCAGCAAGTTTTCGATATATTTTTGTTATTATTACACTCGTTGAAATTCATAGTATTACTTGAATTGGATATTTTCTAAGTCACAAATCCTTGTGGGTTCGACATTCGGCTCACAAGAGCCACTATATTACTTGGTCGATCATGTGCATTTACGTGTGCATTTGGATGCAACAAGTTTTTGGCATCATTGTTGGGGATTTAGAAGTTAGAAAATTTGTAGTTTTAGTTTCATTGTTTTATTTTGTAAATGCTGACAAAATGGTCTTAGCCACTGATGTTTGCAGGTATAGACTTGTCCTTAAAGCAAACAGGCAAGAAATAGGAATTTGTTGACCCATACCCTAAACCTGAATGATGGTTGCATCAACTGAGAAGGGTATCTGCTCTTTTCTACCTAATCCAACAGGTTCAATAGGATGAGGTTGTTCTGGAAGAAATAGCAGCAAGACTAGTTCACAAAGTGGCAATCCCACTTGCTACCGATGTCACCTGTAGAACCCATAGACCGAAACTAGGGGGATGATTTGAGTTGAAATACAACATGGTGCAATTTTCATACACTAGCGGACAGTTTATAAGTCTCATAGTGAGGATCCAAAGCAACATCTGCATAACATTTTTGGAGATTAGTGATACCTGATGAATTGGCAATTCACCAACTTATTAGGCTTTAAGCATGATATTTTGCTTTGTTTTTAAATCAATTAGGAAGGTGTTATGCCTTTTCTATTTGAATTTTTAGGTATTGAACTTAGACAAGGAAAATAGAGAAATTGAACAAAAAGCACTCAGTTGGAAGTAAGGAGCATGTGTTTTGCACAATGGCACCTGCACCCTTAACACACTGAAAAGAAGCTAAAGTGAACCTTCAAAGTGTAGGTTGGCTCCTGCAAAGTGCAGGTGCAAACACCGCCAGCTCTGGAACAAAGCTGCCACGATTTGAGAAGCAGTTGCGGCTCGCAGATGGGCACCTGCATCCTCAAATGTGACCAAAACCCTGACAATGGTAAAATCATTCAACTGAGGCAGAAGTGCACCTGAGAAGCTTCCAAGGGCAAATAAGGAAAGTTGTGCCAAAGGAAATGTGTAGAATTTACCCCAATAGTGCATACCCATGTCATAACAGAAGATAGCTTATCATTGAATTGTAGAGAGAAAGAGTAGAGTACATTCTTCTTCTTCTACTTCTTCACTATTTTTAGCAAAGTACACCATTGTTACAGGTTTAAAAGTTTGAGTTTAATATTTATGATGATGACTTTTGATGATTTATCTTTGAGTAACATTTACCTATATTTATTTATCAGTAGCTAATTTTCTAGCTAGGGGTGTGTGCTTGATAAGTGTTTAATTGATTGCGTATTGATCAATTGTGATCTTGGGCATATCTACATGCCCAAGTTCTATCTTATATCTTAGTTTTAGTCGTCTTTTTCTATTTAATCAATCATAATTTCATGTGTTTTATATATATTTGTGTGCATGAACTAACCAATGTGATTAACTCACGTTTGTAGGTAAATTATTCTAAGGAATGCCATGCCCCTGCTTTTCCTCTGCTTTGCACGCGAGACTAGTGCCAGGCAGTGTGCCTGCATGCTAGCACCATGCCACACTAGGCAGGCAGATGCTAGGCACCATTGCACTCCGACCATGCTGCATGACCAAACACAATATTCCATGCCACAAGGCCAAATTCCTGTGCACTTCCACGTTGCCTCTGTGTCACAGAGGCTAGCTGCGGGATGAGCAGCAAGACACGGAGGTGGATCCTCCATGTCCCAAATATCACATTATAAATTGAACACGTAGTTCATTTTATTAGATCATCACGGTATTATTTTGGAAAATGGAGAGGAGCAGGAGGAGGAACATTACAAACTTTATTCTAGGGTTCTTTTACTTTTCCTTCTTTTTACCATTCTTGCACTACATGAATTCAAACACCGTTGAATTCTTATACTAGATGAGTAGGTAAAACCCTTCTTCTAGTGTTGAGGCCACATAACATTATTGTATTTGTTTAATTTATCACTGGTTCCAGTTCTTCATTATTGTTTGTATTGCATTATTATTTTTAATTATTTTAATTTTTGATCACCATTGATGTATATGTTATTCTTAGTAAATCTCAAAAGAGCAGTGTGACATAGAGGTGGTTCCTCCATGGCCAAAATCTCACATTATAAATTGAACACTTAGTTCATTTTATTATATCATCACGGTATTATTTGGGAAAATGGAGAGGAGCAGGAGAAGAACATTACAGACATCATTATAAGTTTCTTTTTATTTTCCTTATTTTTACCATTCTTTTACTACATGAATTCAAACATTATCTGGAATTGTTGTACTAGAATGAGTGTCTAAAACCCTTCTTATAGGGTTGAGGGTCTATAACATGATTGTATTTGTTTAATTTATAGTTGGTTCAAGTTCTTCATTATTTTTTTTCTTGGATTATTGTTTTTAATCATTTTAATGTTTGATCACCATTGAAATGCATGTGTTATTCTTAGTCAAACTCGAAAGATCCAACCTAGGATAGAACTAGGAAAGGAAGAAGTGAGTTCAAGTCTTTAAGGATAATTCGCGGTTAGGATAGAAATATACCTAATTCACCTTGCTTGGTTATTAAATAGGAAGATAGCTAGATACTTGAATTTAAGTTGTCACATTACCACTCTTAGATGTAGTAGTGAAGTCAAGTTTAGGTTAAATGGTTAGAGGTTTGAAAGTTCATAAGGAAGGACATTAACCCCATAAACCTACTCCACCAGATAATTGCATATGAATTAGGTTGTCACATCCCCACTCAATATGTAGTTGTGAGGCTAATTCAATTGTGTTTAGAGGCTCGCAAGACCGTGAACGTTGTATGTATCTTATGAGACATCAAATGAAGGAAAATACTTGAACCAATATGAATGTATCTATACACGATTGTTTGACCTTAACCCTAGATTCTTCTCATTATTGTTTTTCATCTCAATTTGTGATCACCCTTAGATTTGAATAAATAAACTTTTAAATCTTAGAAATTGGAACTTTTGAATTTTGAATTGATACTTGAACTTGAATATTCACTGAAAATCTACTCCCTTGGGTTCGACATCTGGCTCTTAAGAAGTAATATATTACTTGTATGACCGTGTATGCTTGTGCATGCTGCATTGCAAGGTTTTTGCCCTGTTGCCAGGGACTGGAAGCAATTAGTACATTTCTTTTTCTTGTTTTATTTGTACATTTTCTTCAGTGTTAAAAACTTGGTCTCTATCAACTAATTTGGAGGTACCAGGTTTGTCCTTGCAGCAAGCTGGTAAGCAATAGAGAGTTGGTTGAACCATATCCTGAACTTGAGAGAAGGTTGTGATAGTTGAGAAGGGAAGGTTCCACTCTAGCATGTTCAATAGGTAGAGGTTGCACCAACAGAGATGGTAGAAAGAACCATTCTGAAGTGGCAATACCACTTGTGATGAATGTTACCTCCAACGTCGGCAGACTGGAGCCTGGAGGTAGATTTGAGATGAAGTAGAACAAGGTATAGTTGCTACACTTAAGTGGACAATTTACAGGGATAACTCATGAGGACCCACAATAGCATATGCAGAACTTCTTATAGATCAGTAACACATTTGTCCCCACCTGAGTGTCTACTGATCATGTCAGGCTCACCTTTCTTCCATTTTCACTTTTGGGAGAAGCTAAAAGGTGGTTGAAGGCAAAGCCACCAAACTCCATCACTACATGGGATGACTTGGCCCAAAAATTCCTCATTAGATTCTTTCCGTCTGCCAAGATTGTGATTTTGAGGAGTGAAATTTTAAGCTTCAAGCAGAGGACCGAGGAGAACATGTATTTGGCTTGGGAGCGATTCAAGTCATTGTTAAGAGATTGTCCCTACCACCAGTAGAGCAATAAATTTCTGGTCCATGCTTTTGCGGACAGTCTTGATCAGCACATGAAAATCTTGTTAAACTCCACATTAGTGGGCAAGCACTAAAAAATACTTATGATGTGTTGTACACTCTTTTAAATAGAAAAGCACAGGAAAATCTAAAGTTGCTCAATGATACATCACGAGAAGAAGGCAAGAGAGCAGCCGAGTTGATAGAGGTTGACAATATGAATGCATTGGCAGCCCAGCTAGAATCCTTTCAGTATCAGATGATAACTCAGTTTAACAAGTTTTGTATGGCACAGTCGCAGGCACAGGTAAATGTAGTTGAACTAGCCCCAAGTTGGTGTGAAATTTATGGCAGCAGAGGGCATTGCAGACTCTTTCAGTGCAAATCTAGAGTTACTGAATTTTGTAGGGAATGTGCAAAGGAACAACTAGACCTCTAGGAACACCTACAACAGGAACTAGCAGAATCACCCTAACTATACTTAGGGTGTAAATTAGGGGCAGAGCCATAGTTATCAGCAGCCTCAGTAGAATTAATATTAGCAGTAGGATAGACAAGCAAGTCACCAATATAGTAACATTGAGGAGACGCTGCATAAAATCATGGCCAACCAGACACAGATGGCAGCTGATTAGACAAAATTGGCTTCAGAGCTTAAAAATCAGCTGCTGGCTACCCACAACTTGGAGAAAAAGATAGGTTATATTGCAGCAACTCAAAAATTTAGACCACGGGGGTTTACCATGCGACATAGATACAAACCCAAGGCAGGTCATGGCCATCAGTCTGAGAAGTGGCAAACAGTCTGCTGATGCACCACAAAAGAAAAGAAAAATGAGGTGCAGCTAAAGCTGGTCAGACCAGGTCCAACGGCTAAGAAGGGAAATAGTCAGAAAGCTATAGCAAACAATTCACAATCAGCAGTGCAGCTAATATAGAGACCACCCTCACCATTACCATAAAGGCTCCAAAAAAGCAAGGAGGATGCATATTTTCAGAAGTTCTTTGATATTGTCAAAGAACTTCACATAAATTTTGCCTTTGATTGATGTGTTGCAGGGAATGCCCAAGTATGCTAAGTAATTAAAAAATGTGGTGGCCAATAAGATGAAACTGATGGATGTGCAGATGGTGGCACTAATTGAGGAGTGTAGTTTTAGGGTGATGAGCAAGATGCAAAAGAAGCTTAAAGCCCCAAGGAGTTTCACCCTCCCTATACAAATAGGTGGAAAAGATATGATGCGTTCCTTGTGAGATCTAAGGGCAGCTGTGAACTTGATGCCCCTGTCATTATTTGATACACTTGGTTTGGGAAAACCAAGGCCCACCGGAGTGATGTTGAAGCTGGCTGATAAGTCAAGGGTGGCCCCAAAGGGGATTATTGAGAATCTGCTCATCAAAGTAGCTAAGTTTATAATACATGCTAATTTTATAATACTTGACTTTGAAGTTGATGAAAAGGTACCTATTATCTTGGGACATCCACTCCGGACAATGGGAGGAGCTGTGATTGATGTGAGAGATGGCACCCTAAAAATGAGGGTGAATAATGAGAAGGAGATCTTCAGAGTGTATCAAGAAATCAATACCCCAACACATTACAAAGTTTTTGTAAGATCAATGTGTTAACATAGGATGAGTGTGGGCTGGAGGATTGAAAAAGTACATTTATGAAGGAACTCATAAAAAGAGAAACCGAATATGTTGTTTAGAAGAAACCAAGTAATTTGGTAAAGAAGGTGATGGAGGTGAAGAGGGAAAGTGTAGAGGCTTTTCCTCTAGAGTCAAGAAAAAGACAAGGTGGTTCTCGAAAGGGAAGAGGAATTTGATAACATCCTGAGAAGGGTGATTCATGTCATGTCGTGACGTAAAATCAGACGCTACTTGGGAGGCAAATCCAAGTGTACCACAGTCATGATTTTTTCCTTTTATTTTTTATTTTTTATCTTCACTTTTGTGTTTTTTTTTGGTGTTAAGCACAGATTTAGGGAAAGTCTTACCCATGAAGGTGAAAGCTATGGAGTATAGGAAAAGATGAGCGTGGGTTCATTTACCTGTATATTCAAAAATGGATGAAAGCATGCTGCTAGCTAGGCCTAGAGGACTCAGGAAGTATCCCTAACCCTTGTTTTAATTTTTATTGATGCTTTGGGAACATAGAATATTTTAAGTGTGGGGTGAGGGATATTTCAGAAAATTTTGATGTTGATAGAGGGTGAATGATGTGCTTGGTTTAAAATTATTTGATTTGACATTCTGAGTTGAGCATAGTTCACCCATCCTTTGGTTTTTCTTTTCGGTTCTTTTCTGAAGAGGGGCACTTTGAACCGAGAATAAAGTTTTTGAATTGTATGTGCATAGCTGTTTCAGTCATAGTAATGACATTTCTGGATGATGGATGGATGTTGACCATCTTAAGGGAAAATTAGTCAATAGGATTTTTTTGTTGCATCCTTTGCTGATTGAATGTTTGATACTCTTGTTGAGTGTTGTACATGATGATGAAAGTGAATGTTTATTGTGAAGCATGTTGAGCAATTTTATGACTTTATTTATGACACTCATGCTCAAGAATATGACTTTGTATAATGTATGCTTAATTTTTTCAATTTTATGTGATTAGCTGTATTTAGAGTATGTATGGTTCTGTCTGGAATTAAACATGTGCAGTGAGTGTGAGATGTTGTGTATTCCATGCTATCGTGTGGTGTCTATAACATTCCTAGTATGTTTGCAAATCAAAATGAGGGATGTTAATTGTTGGAGATTATTTAGGCAATTCTTTGAATAAATTTATTTTCATCCTTTGTTACCTACCCTTGATGCATAATCCTAGTTAACCTCATTGATCCTTGACCCTATTATTTGTTAGCCATAGGATACGCTTAATCCTTTTATTTTAACAGACCTGAATTTGATCCAAAACTCCTAAGCGCTTAACTGAAAAATGCAAAAGAGTTAAATGAGTAAGAATATTGAAAAAAAGGAAAATAGTTGGGTGTGGAAGTTGAAGAAAAGAGTGAAGGATGCAGCTGTTCAGAATTTCTAAGTGTACACAGGGAGTAGTAAAGAACAAAAGAATGCGAAAAAATATTTAATGCTTGATACTTCCTACTAATAGCATAAGTGTGCTTAAAGATTGGGGAAACAAAGAGGAAAGTGATAGATTAAAAAGCATGGGGTGAAGTAAAAGAAGAGGATGTGCTTAATAAGAAACAAAAAGTGATGTATTAAAAGTGCTTAGGGAACAGAGTCACTATTACTGGCCAGAATAGTACCTACCCATCCCTTAGCCTACATTACAACCTGTAATGTCCTATTTGATCTTACTTTTATATGTTCTTGTACTAGTGGAGTAATACATTAAGGGAAAGCATATGGGTCGTTGCATGTTGCATGTGAATTCTTTGTGAGAGTGAGCGTAATTTTATTCATATACCCATACGTGTTACAATTTGTAAATTTGTGATTGAAAATGGCGCTCTCTCTTGATGTGAGGCACATGTTTGAGGAAAGATAGAATTCGTGTTTGACTTCTTTATTGGCTAATTTGCATGAGTTTGCGGTGGTTTTAGAGTCGATTCTTGAAGCTAGGAGGTCTTAATTTGGTTGTATGTGATTTTAATTGTGTCATATGTAGCATGCTCTATTTCGAATTTTCCATCTGAGTCGGTCATCGTAGCCTTAATTTGAGTGGTCTTGCTTCGATTGGTAATGTGTGAGTCTTCCTTGTGCATGAGATGTAAAGGATTTGTTAGAGGACGAACAAGGCTTTAAGGATGGGGTAGTGATCTTGGGCATATTTACAAGCCCAAGTGCTATTTCAGATCTTAATTTTGGATCATGTTTGTCAATTTAATCCAACATAATCTCATGTATTTTGTATATATTTGTGTGCATTAATTAACCAATTTGATTAGCCCATATCTTTAGGTGAATTATGCTAAGGATGGGGTTTAATCTGATGCACGAGCAAGAATAAAGCATGGAGTGAATGCTAAAGTGAAAAAATGATAATGCAAGAAATGAGGGTTGGCAATGCCACCAACGCGCCACAGCGACAGATGTGCGTGCCAAGCAATATGTCATGCTGGCTGGGTGCCTCATCAAATTTGTGCCATGACCCTACTGTGCGCGCGAGGCTAGTGCCAGGCAGTATGCCTATGCGCTGACACCATGCCACGCTGGGTAGGCAGCGCACTAGGCGTCGTGCCACACCGACCATGTTGCGCGACCACACCCGACATTTCATGCCACAAGGCCAAATTCCAGTGCACCTCCACGTTGACTTCGTGTTATGGAGGCTGAGCTACGTGATGAGCAGCGTGACATAGAGGTGGTTCCTCCATGGCCAAAATCTCACATTATAAATTGAACACTTAGTTCATTTTATTATATCATCACGGTATTATTTGGGAAAATGGAGAGGAGCGGGAGGAAGAACATTACAGACATCATTATAGGTTTCTTTTCTTTTCCTTCTTTTTACCATTCTTGTACTACATGAATTCAAACATTATCTTGAATTGTTGTACTAACATGAGTGGCTAAAACCCTTCTTCTAGGGTTGAGGGCATATAACATGATTGTATTTGTTTATTTTATAGTTGGTTCAAGTTCTTCATTATTGTTTGTCTTGGATTCTTGTTTTTAATCATTTTAATGTTTGATCACCATTGAAATGCATGTGTTATTCTTAGTCAAACTCGAAATAGAAAACCTAAGATAGAACTAGGAATGCAAGAAGTGAGTTCAAGTCTTTAAGGCTGATTTGCGGTTAGGATAAACATATATCTAATTTGCCTTGCTTGGTTATTAAATGGGAAGATAGTGACACACTTGAATTTGAGTTTTCATATCACCACTCTTAGATGTAGTTGTGAAGTCAAGTTTAGGTTAAATGGTTAGAGGTTGGAAAGTCCATAACCGAAGACGTTAACCTCGTAAACCACTCCACTAGATAATTGCATATGAATTATGTTGTCACATCCCCACTCAAAGATGTAGTTGTGAGGCTAATGCAATTATGTTTATAGGATTGAAAGACTATGAACATGGCATGTATCTTGTGAGACAACAAATGAAGAAAAATACTTGAACAAATATAAATGTATCTATACGTTATTGTTTGGCCTTAACCCTAGATTCCTCTCATTATCGTTTTTCAACTCAATTTGTGATCACCCTTAGATTAGTATAAATAAACTTCTAAATGTTGTAACTTAGGACTTTTGAATTTTGAATATATACATGAACTTTAATATTCACTGAAAATCTAGTAGGGATTGCAATGGGGTGAGGCGGGTGCGGGGCAGGGCGGGTTATAGTGTTTGCGGCTACGGGGCGGGTATGCGGCTTGGGATTTACATATATTTATGGGAACTCGCATGCCCCTTTCAAATTTCAAGTAAGTGGTGCACTCTAATTATTGGTATTTGGTAACCTAAAGATGAACGTGATAATTAGACACATTGACTGAAAGAAGAATCCAAAGAATTAGGTAAGGCTGGTCCCTTTTCTTTTGTGTTACTTTTAGGGGTGAATTATGCGCTTACTACTTTGGGAGGATCTCCATGCATATGGTGAAAATACTGTGGGAAGTAATATTCTAGTAGATGAAGGATCGGGAATCAACAGAAAAAAATAACAATTACGCGGGATGGGGCGCGGTAGGGAAAAACTAATAAATTATGCTATGGAAGTTGGGGCGGGTTGAAATCTTTGCGAGTTTGCCCAGAACTGCACCGCACCCACCCTATTTCCAATCATAAAATTAGTCCATGTGGATTCGACATCCGGCTCTTAAAGAGTTACTATATTACTTGTACGACCGCATACACTTGCGCGTGTGCCGGAGACGTAGTCAATTGTCCTTAACTTTAATCTAATTCATGGTTCTGTTGTTTCCTATGAATGTTAATTGAAAATTAGTGATTGCAAACACTAATTTAGTTTACTTATCATGCTTGAGCAAGAGAAAGAAGAGTGAGATATGGGTGAGGAAGCAATAGTGGAGATTTGGAGTGTGGATGTATGTTGGGTTGAGCTAGAGATAGTCAAAGACCACATCCTCACTCCATTAATGGGTTAAGGCTAGAGATAGCTTGACCCTTCCTCGGTGTGGCTGATTTTTAATTGGGACCTTGGGGTTTGAGAAAACCCAAGGCAAAAATATCGTTGTGGTTGAAAAACTAGTGGATGTTCTTTGATCCATGATATCCATGCTAGAAATTGAAGTTAGGGAAATTTAATCAATCCTGGTTTAATTAACACTTCATCTATTTAGCGTCCCTAGTCCTTCTAGTGCTTGCAACAAATCCGTTGTTCAATCTAGTTTATAAATTTAAACTCAATATTGTCTTTCCCCTTCCCCCAAATCTTTACTTTATACATGTTGACAATAATGCATTTGAATTTGAGTTAGTTTACAACTTTTGGTCTATCAATCTCGATTCTTTGTGGGATTCGACCCCGATACCCGTCGAGTATTTTATTTTTGATAATGACTGTTGCCTGATGTTGGGCATATTCCTATGCCAATTTGCCTTGTTTTTTCCCATCTTTTACCTTGTTTTGAGTTCATAATCCTTAGAAAATGCATAAATTCATGTGTTTGTGTGTTTTGTATGCTAACAAATGATTTGAAATATTTTGAGCAGGAAACCAAGGAAAAAGGACCCAAATTAGCTTAAAGTGTGTAGATTTGAGAAGCTGAAAAGAAGGATCTAGGGCTATGGCTGGCGCCCAGCACTAGGTTTTCAGCTTTAAAGAAATGTGCATCAATTCTAGGGCTATGGCTAGCGCCCAGTGCCAGGTCTCGAACTTTAGAGATGTTTCATTCAACACCTTGGTGAGATAAGAGGTGCGGAGCCCCAAAGCATTCCAGACTTAGAGAAATTTCCCAAAATTATGATGAGATAGATGGGACTGGGCGCCAGAGAGGTCATAGAGCCAAAAAACCACTCTGGCGAGATTGGTGGCGAGGGGCGCCCGGATGATCTAGAGGTGTTGAAATTTAGCTAACACCTTGGCGAGATAGATGGTGTGGGGCACTTGAAGCCAAACATTAGAGGAAACTTGAGCCCAACTTGGGGCTATAGGTGTGGAGGTGCACTAGAGCCATTACAGAGCAGAAATTGCTTATTTTAAAGCTAAGTTTTGGAGGGCAGAAGCGTTATTTGAAGGCTCAACTATATATATAGCCTCTAGGTCATTTGTTAATTATCTTTACATCAGTTTTACATTCTGTATACCATTTTGTAAGGGTTATAAGCCGTTTGGAGGAAGAGATAACTTCTACATGATGTGCTTTGGATTTACAACACTTTCGACACTTAAAACTGATAAAAAAAGCATGGACTTAGGTATGTTTATATGGATACAATGCACTTTTGCTTTGTTTTCAGAGAAATTAGGTGTTGGAGTTGGAATGTGCAAAATAATTGAAAAGAATGCAGAAAAGGTCCAAGTACAGATCTCAGTATGCGCCATACAATCATGATATGAGCCGTACTGAGAGTCATGAAAAATTCCAGAAGATAAGCGTAAAGCAAAGGCCAAGATACGACTCATGGTACGAGTCATACTATATTGGTACAAGCGGTACCAAGGTGGTTGTAGAAAATATCAGAAGAATTTACACTGGGTCAGTCTCCTGGTATGGGTAGCAACCACTGATCTAGATATCCTTCTACGATCTGTACCAAGTAGCCATTGTGATGTTCAGAAGAATTGATGAAAGGTAGAACTCAAGGTACGAAATGCAACCACGAGTCGTAGAATGAAGGTACGAGACATACCAAGCCACTCGTGGAAATAGTCAGAGGATGCCAAAAGTCTCAGGTTCAGACCACAACCAGATTGTACGACTCGTAGGTTCTATACATGAGTTGTACTAGACATTGTATAAGCAGAGGTACGACTAGTACATTCATGGTACGAGTCATAGGTGAAGGTGGCGACAGTTTAGCAATTTCCTTGTTAATTTAGGAGAAGTTTTTAATTATTTGTATAAATACTTTTCTAGGTTATTTTTGTTAGGAGAGGAATAGAATTTGATTCTTTGAGAGAAGTATTTGACTTTCGAGAATATTGAGAACAACTTTTGGAGAGTTTCTTGCTTTGATTCTTTCATTATTCTTGAATTGTTCTTCATTGATATTTGGCAATAATCAAGTGGGTTTACTTTTCAATCGTTATTGTAAGTTCAAAATTATGTTTTTGTTTATGAAAGCTAATTGTTTGCTTACAACTATGAGAGGCTAAAACCTCAACAACTAGGGTTGTGGGAACTATGGTGAATTAACAAACTAGGGTATACACAAAGTGATTCTACACCAATGCTAATGCTTGTATTGTGTTCTCTTCATCTTTGTAACAATCCAACTGTCAATACTGTTACGTGTTTAGTTCTTTACAAAACCCCCTTTTTAGGTAATAAAAAACTTAAAAGTTTAAATACTAGCATTATTATATATCTTGACCTTATTCCCTGTGGGATCGACCCAACCTAGTTGGGATCTTTATTGACAATGTCCGCATCATACTTTTACATGAGTGTGATTTGAGTGTTATCACTACACTAGGTTTCTTCTTTTCTTCATTATTTTATTTCATATGATAATGATTAAGTCTTTGTTTTTCCACTTGTCTGTGAGTGACTAAATTCATACTCTAAGGTTTTGGCCATGGTGGATGGTTGATGTTTGATAGACTGATTTTGTACTAGTTTTAATTCTTCATTAATGGTTGTTTATATTTTCTTACTTTAATTTCTTATTTATAGGACTGATCACCTTATAAGTAAATTTGTTAGCTTTTGATTGAACTTGGGAAAGGGAGTCAAAAGGATTAAAGGTAAATATAGAACAGGAATTCAAAGACCCTTGAACCCATTGGTGAGAGGATAGAAGTTGTTAAGAATAGGGATATACCCTTTAGCTCTGTTTAGTTGAAATACAAGTAGGCATAACAGTCGTTACATGTTTCTCCTACGACCATAGGGTATATAGGCATTACGGTTCATGAGATAGTTCTTGGATGCTCGGGAGAATGGAAAGGAATAAAATAGTAACTTGCAACTAGCAACCATAGGAAGAATCGTTCTAGTGTAAACACGTCTCGAAAACTCAACCTGAAACTAAAAAGTGTCATTCCCTAGATTTTCATCATCATTTGAAGTAAAACCAAATTTTCAACAGTCTTTAGTTATTTTTGTGTTTAAAGTTTGTAGTATTTAGTTTCCCAAACTATTCCTCATTTCAACTGTTTGATAGAATAGAAAATAAGAAACAACCTTAAATGATTAAACTGACAAGTCTATGAGGAATCGATAATCAGGATTCCAGTCCTATATTACTTAACGACCACGTGCTCTAGCATGCACTTGGGAGACATCAAGTTTTTGGCACCGTTGCCAGGGACTTGAATATTGTTTGATCTTTTGTAGGTTAGGATTTTATTCCGCTATTCTATATTTTATGTTTGTTTCTTTATTTTTATAAAGTTTATAGGGTTGTATTCTCAGTGTATGCCAAGTACGAGAAGTCCAGAATCACTTTTTGCTTCTCTTAATTCTGAAATTGAGAGAACCTTCCGAAAGTTAATCATGGAGAATAATGAGTAGGCATCGGGAAAAAATCTAGAGAGAGTTCTAGTGTTGAACTTTGGTAGGCCAAACTTGGAGAATGCTTCTAAAGCGATCATCAAGCCAGCTACCACTGGGAACTTCGACTTAAAAGAAGAGACTGTGTGGTTGGTCCAAAACACTTTTCAATATCAGGGCAAGTTGCACAAGGATCCCCACAGGCATTTGATGATGTTCGTATAGCTGAATGAGAATTTCCACTACCAGAACATTTCTGATGAATATGTTAAATTGACATTGTTTTCGTTCTCACCGATTGGTTAGGCCAAGGAGTGGCTTCAAAATGAGCTAGCAGGTTCCATCACCATATGGGAGGCTCTTTCCAACAAATTCATCAACAGGTTTTTCTCTTCAAGGGGAACGAAGGAGTTTAGAGGGAAGATCTCTAAGTTTGTGCAGAAAAATGGTGAAACCTTAGCACAGGCATGGGAATGCTACAAAAGCTATTTGAGAGATTGTCCGCACCACATGTAGCCTAAGGAGATAATTGGACACAATTTTATAAAGGGTATGAAGCCCGAGTGAAAGATATTTCTTGACACTACCACACAAGGATAGATCTTGTCCAAGAGCTATGATAAAATTGACGCTCTTTTGAACCTTATATCAGTGGGAGTCAAGATTACTAGAACTCGGGTAGAGGATTCACAACAACTAAGGTACTAGGGAAGCTTGAGGTAGATGGTGTTGCGACAATTAGAGAAGACATTAGCTAGCTGGTGAATGTGATTAGCAAGCTTATAACCACACTAGTAGGAAGCCAAGTACAACAGGTGCAGACTCCAACACCATCATGTGAAGCATGTGAAGAAGGGCATACATATTTAGGTTGTCCACTTAACCCCAAATATGTATTCTTTGTGGGATAACAAGGTTGTAGTGGAGGTTTTGTAGGTATTGCCTATAATCAGGGGCACCAAAATACAGCCAATCACTTATTGGGAGGGAAATAGAACTTCTGAAGTCCCTAGAATAATTACCCAAGGCCTCTAAGCCAGCAGCTGAGCAGTTCTCTTGAGGAGACAATGAAATAGTGGATGAGGCAGCATACCCAGGTGGTGAATGAGATGAGAAAGTCCATCAATGATATTGAGAGGAAGATGGGGCAATTGGCCCTGTAGCAGACGCATAGACCGAAAGGGTCACTTCCGGGTAACACCGAGAAGAATCCCAAGGAAAATGTGAGAGCAATCTCTTTGTCAGTGGTAAAGAGCTGGGTGAGCTGATCCCCAGAGAAAACAAGGTTGATGAAGAGCAGGCTGAGAAGTCCAAGAACAAGGTTGGTGAGTCAAGAACCTTATAACCAAAAGTTGTACTAGCCAGGCCACCGCCTCCATTCCCTCAAAAGTTGAAGAAGCAGAAGGACTCAACCTGCCAGAAGTTTCTTAAGTTGTTAAAGCAAGTACATGTGAACATTTCATTCTTGGAGCTTTTGCAGGAAGTTACAAAATATGCTAAGTACCTGAAGAAAATTGTGCCCAACAAGAGGAGGTTAATAGAGTTTGAAAATGTGGCTCTCATGGAAGAGTGCAGTCTAGGGTTCAAAACAAAATTCCCAAAAAGCTTAAGGACCCTGAGAGCGTTACCCTTCCAATGGTGACTGGAGATTAGAAAGTTGGTCCAGCCTTATGTGATTTGGGTGCAACCATTAATCTGATGCTTGCATCCCTGTTCAAAACTTTAGGGCTAGATGAACCACGTCCTACCTCAGTGACCCTGCAGCTTGCGGACCGATCTCTTCCCTACCCAGATGGTATAATAGAGGATGTCTTGATAAAGATGGGACCTTTCTTCCTTTCAGTATACTTCATAATCCTACATTATGAAGTAGATGCAACATTCCCCTCATTTTAGGGAGAGGATTTTTATCACGACCCGAACGGAGGCCCAAATTGCAACACGGGACAAGGAGCCCCAATAGTTACCAAGTCAACCTATGGCATAAGCATTCATCTAACTCAATCAATGAAATAGAAGAATCAACGAGATAACCATAGAGGAAGTCTAAATCAAACATAACATCAGAATACACAATCCGAAGCTAAATACAACCATATGTCTGAAAAGTCTCTAAACATGACGAGTTGATGGGACAAGACCTCAACCAACTCAACAATCTGAAACTGAAAGTACATAAGGAAATTTTAATAGTCTAGTCCTCAGGAGATGAGGACTCACCAGCAAAGTACGACGCTATCTCAGAAGATTGACTATGATTGAGGCTGAGCTTGAGAACCGGATCCTGTATCATGAAATGATACAGCATAGAGTATGTTGTCAGTACGTGGAATGTACCGAGTATATAGGGTAAGTAAAACTGCTTAAGTAAGTAAAATCATTTATAGACATGTATAATGTAAAACATAGACATTAAGGATTTGAGAGTAGCGCTTGCATGCAATCTTTTTGAAATCATGATCTCATCATAACATAACATATATCATAACTGAATCAATTGACTCAAAGCTTAAAACTGATATTTATAATTAAAACTGAACATTTAGTCTAACCTTCTTTAAAATATGCATACATATGTAAATCTCAGGAGTAATGGATATGCATAACTGAAATCATGAGGAATAATGGGAGACTTGTCTTTTAACTGACATACCACAATAAAGCTTACGTTGTCCCAACTATCACTCTCAAGTGGATAGAGCTGTCCAAAGCCTTGCCAGGGCTCGGAACAATACCATGATATCGATATCAAGCTCGGGGGACAATAGGGCCAGGGATAGATCACAAGGAAGGTCCCGAAGTAATACATATAAGTATAAACGTACGTTGGCGTATAGTTCTAAGGCATAGGGTAATCGATGCTTAGCCTGCTCAGTGCTAGACACTACTCCCAAAAATATGCATATGCTCTACATCGTTATTCAATGAAGCTCAACATAGCCTATTAACGAAGCTCAATCATCAAATACATCTTAAATATGAAATCATGCGTATGAGAAGATTTAGCTCAAACCATACCACAAGCTGAAAGATAATTGGGAGTCTTCGCTCCAAAACCATGTGGTAAGATTAACTCGAGAAATCATAAATCATATTAGTACATGTGGGCATTGCCCAAAGCTTTATCATACTTGGAAATACTCAATTCACATCAAAAACATGATTATAAACATGGGTAGCTTGAAAACATGCTTTTCATCATAATATCTCATCATCATCTTACATTCATCACTAATCTCATCTTTCATGAATTTTTATCAATAGGTTTTTTAATTCATAAAGCTAGAAACATGATTTTTTTAATTGAAAACATTATAAAACTTGCCCATGCTTCATAATTAATTGGTAGAACCATATTTAAATCATACCCCTGTAAAGAATATGGAACTTCATACATTGGATTAAAACCCCATAGATTAGACATAGAACATTCATGATTTAGTAAGGGATTGGGCATGGGTGTCAAAAGGATTCACCTATTCATAACGCAATATACCTGTTGGTAGCTGATTCTTACACTTCTTTGAATGCACAAGAAGAAATTGAAGAGGAATTAAAGAACACTAACTTGATCACCCTCTCTAACCTTTAAACCTTGCATGCATGAATGAACAAGGCCTAAAATGAACTTAACCCCTTTAAAAGTCATCATTCATAACTCAAAACGACGTAGTTTAGGCCTTAGTTTCTTAGGAATTACGGAAAAGCCCTTACTAAATTCGTAAAAAATAACTGCCAGATGGTCCCAATGGTGGACCTAACGTCTTGTTCCCCTTGGTCACGACTCGTGGAGTCGTCCGTCAAGTACACTGCTTATCTGATCATCTGAGCTGGTCACGGGAAGCATCACGATCCGTTACTGATGACCATGACTCGTGGTCACAACCCGTTATGTACACTTCCCCCATACAAATTAATTCTTCAACTATCTAACCACAACCCTCCCCACGAATCGTAGGGACTGACCACGACTTGTGGGGTCCTTCCATCGAGTACACTGCCTCTCTTCTTCTCATTTCCTTACTCACCCCACACTATGACTGACTAACAACTCATGGGGCCTGACCATGAGTCGTGGTCATGCCCGCGGGATCCTATTTCCAAAACTGCAACTCATCATCTGGGCCTCCCCACGAGTCACATCATGACTCGTGGGCTGCTCTCATGGGTCTCCTCATGACTCATTCTGTGCCTGATGCCAGATTTTAGGTTTTTTCTCCATTTTAACTCTCGGGTTTGATCTTTGGGATTCCGGGGTATAACAATATCTCCCCCTTGGGAACATTCATCCTCGAATGTTTGAAAACTTATCAAAAAGCAGAGAAATGCAATCATCATATTCAAATACTGATCATTTAAGACAAAAATTGATGGAATGACTATCTCCGATTCAAACTATATGGATGAACTGAATTCACAAATCATACATACATCCACATACACAAGAAACTTGGACACATCAACTGAACATGAAAACTAAACAGAGTTTTAGGTCAAAACTGATACCTTAAGCTGGGATTGAGCTAGTAGAGAATAAATGTGGGTATCTAGCCATCATATCCGCTTCGGCCTCCCATGCAGCTCCCTCAACATGCTGATTCCTCCATATTAATTTAAATGAAGCTACTTCCTTGTTCCTTACCCTTCAAACTTGAAGATCCAGTATTTCTACCAGAACCTCCTCATAACTGAGGCAATCTTTCACGCTAACACTGTCCGCCTGAACAACTAGAGTTGGATCACCCCAAAATTTCTTCAAGAGCGATATATGAAAAATAGGATGAACGGAAGCTAATTCTGAGGGAAACTCCAACTCATATGCCACCTTGCCAACACGTCTCACTATCCTGTATGGGTCGACATAGCGGGCATTAAGCTTCACCTTCCTTCCGAACCTCATCACCCCCTTCATGGGAGACACCTTCAGAAATACCCAATCATCGACTTCCAATTCTAATTCTCTCCTCGTCACGTCGGTATAGGACTTTTGGTGACTCTGGGTAGTTATCAACCTGTCCCTTATCAATTGAACCTTCTCCATAGCCTTTGAACCGAATTTGGTCCTATCATCGCCTCTTCGCCAAGCTTAAACCATCCAATGGGCGACTTACACCTCCGCCCATAGAGAGCCTCGAACGGTGCCATCTGGATACTGGAATGATAGCTGTTATTGTATGCAAACTCGATAAGTGGAAAATGCTCATCCTAGCTACCTCTAAAGTAAATCACGCATGCTCTCAACATGTCCTCGAGGGTCTGGATTGTACATTTTGCTTGACCATCCGTTTGCAGATGAAATGTTGTGTTGAGCTTAACCTATGTACCAAGACGTTTTTGAAACGACCTCCAAAACTGAGAGGTAAATTGGGTACCTCTATCTGAAATAATGGATAAGGCACTCCATGCAATCGAACTAGCTCCCGAATATACATTTTAGCATGATCCTCCGCCGAATTCGTGGTTTTTAACCGATAGAAAATGAGCGGCGTTGGTCAACCTATCTACCCCAACCCAAATGGAGTCATATTGCCAGCGAGTGTGAGGTAAACCTATGATGAAGTCCATGTTATTTTCTTCCCACTTCCAAGTAGGAACTCTGATATCCTGAAGCACGCCTCCCAATCTTTGATGCTTAACCTTTACTTGCTGACATTTTGAACACTTTGCTACGAACTCTGCGATATCCTTCTTCATGCCATTCCACCAATAGACTTCTCGTAAGTCAAGGTACATCTTGGTGGCACTTGGATGGATAGAATATCTGGATGTGTGAGCCTTATGCAACATTCGATTCTTTAAATCATGAACCTCTGGAACACATAGGCGACCCTGGTACTAAAGCACTCCATCTCCCCCTTCGGAGAAGACATCTACCTTCTGATTTTGAACGACTTCCTTTAAATTTACCAAAATCGGGTCCTCCTCTTGCCTAGATTTTACATCAGTCACCAAGAACTATTCTGATTAGTTCTGAAAAACAACACCGCCCTCGATCAAGTGAACCAACCTAACTCCCAACCTTGAGAGTCGATGCACATCCTTCACCAGCTCCTTTTTTCCTTCTCCCACATGAGACACACTCTCAATAGAGAGTCTACTAAGTGCGTTCGCTACCACATTGGCCTTACCCAGATGGTAAAGCAGACTCATATCATAGTCCTTGAGTAGCTCCAACCACCTCCCTTTCCGAAGATTGAGATATTTCTATGTGAACACATATTGTAAGCTCTTATGGTCCTTAAATACATCCACATGGACCCCATAGAAGTAATTTCACCATATCTTCAATACGAATACCACCGTGGCCAATTCAAGATCATGGGTTGGGTAGTTCTTTTTATGAACCTAAAACTGTCCAGAGGCATATGCTATAACTTTCCCACGCTGCATCAATACACACCCAAGTCCGATCTTTGAAGCATCGCAATACACCACGAATACATCGGTACCCTCGAGTAGGGTCAACACCAGTGTTGAGGTAAGTCGAGTCTTCAACTCTTGGAAGCTCTTCTCATAAGTGTTGACGGTTCCCGCAAGTGTACGGGTCGTATCTTTAAAGAATCAGAATGTTGAACCCACAGGGACTAGACCAATTCAGCTAACTATCTAGTTCAAGTGTGATATAAACTTTCGCAAGTGTTGATTATAGATGTTTTTGAGAAGGTTTAATTAAGTCTAATTTTGGTCAATGAAATATTCTGAATTCACTCTAGCAGCAACATAGAGTTAAAACCAGATAATCATGCACTGTTGCGATTTGCAATTATTTAAGTATGAAACTATTAATTATCGTCTCACATAATTAGAATTGCATGTCCATGGCCTTTCGACCTTCTAAACACGACAAACTAGCCTCACTGCAACATTGTGAGTGAGGATGCTAATTCTAGTTCGTGGGCAATTAATTACATTGATGAGGTTTACGTGGAGATGATTAGGGACTCTCGTACACCTAATCATTCGACTCAACTTAGCTTCACAACTACTTCTTCGAGTAGTGATGTGATAATTCTAAGTTGGTGCCTAGCTCATCCCGTTTTATCAACCAAGCAAGGTGTTAGGTATATTTCTATCCTAACACAAATTATATCATGAGATACAATCATGCTCCTTACATTCTCATGTTTTAACCTAGGTAAATGCTTTCTCAAGTAAATGCCTAAGTTAACGTGTAGGTTTTCATGGTGATCAATCATAAAAACAACCAATAATTCAGAATGCAAGACAAAACAACAATCAATAACTTAATTCCGACACAAATTCATAAAAACACAATCATAACTCATGGCTTCAACCTTAGAGGAAGGGTTCTAGCCATTCATGTTCGTAAAATTACAAGAAAAAATTAATAAACTAACATACTTACAAGAATTGGTAGAAGAGAAGGGAATTTGAAAAACCCTAGATGAGTTCTCCCACTTCTCCCTTCACTCCTAGGTGGTTTTACAGAATAAAATCGTGACAAAATGATTTTAGGAGCTAAGGGACCTATTTATAGTAAATGAGAATTTCGCAAAATTAAGCCTGTCGTGGAATGTCTCCGAGTCACTGAGTGTATCGCGGAGCACTGCCTCCATGACACGGAGATAACGCGGAAGCACACTAGAAATATCCTCAGGATGCGAATCTGCCGAGGGTCGCCGCGGTGGCCAGCGTGACACGCTGCTCATGCAGTGTGATGGCATGTTGTTGGCGCGCAGCTGGCAGGGCGCTGGCGTGCAGCTTGCCTGCCTGCATGCTGCCTTCTCTCGTGCGCCTGGCATGGGCATGGCACGGCACAGGGCGTGGCACACGCACAGCGTGGTACGCTGCCTGGCGCGGCCAGCCTTGCCAAGGCATGATTCTTGCCGACTTTCGCAAATTGCTCCCGACTCCATTCCTCTACTTCACCAACTTATGAATTAGTTCCTCAAATTCCTTCAAACCTACAAAACAAGAACTAATCACGTTGGTTAGTACATATATTCACATTTATATAAAATCAAATGAAAATGTATATAATTAATTAGCTAAACAAGACTAAATTAAGTTATAAAGCCTCACTCGGGCATGCTATATTTGCCCAAGATCACAACCCCACACTTAAAGCCTTGTTCGTCATCGAACAAACCTTTTACATCTCATGCATATGGAGACTGACACATAGCTAATTTAGCAACATACTTCAAGCTACGGCTATAATGATTATTTAAGATAACAAGCTACAATTAGAGCATGCACGATTTAATCATTGAAATGAAATACAACCCTGCCAAGACTTCCTAACCTCAAGAATCGACTCTCACTCTTAGCAAACTCATGCGACTCCACTGATCAAGAAATCCAACATGAATTATATCCTTCATTCAGCATGTGCCCTCACAGTAAGAGACTTACGCATATTCACACGCAAAAAATTTTTTAAATCACAACATGTGTGGGTAAATGAATAGAATTACGCTCACTCTCCAACGAATTCACATGCATCATGTAATGACCCATAAACTTGCGCTTAGTGTTTTATTCCACTAATTTAAGGATGTATGAATGTAAGATCAAGTAGGACTTTTTAGGTTGTAATGTAACTAAGGGATGGGTAGGTACTATTATGGCCAGTAATAGTGACTATCTTCCCTAAGCGCTTTTAATACATCACACCCTCATTACGGACTTCCCTTCTCTTACTTCACCTTCATCTCTTTTCAGCTTTCTTTTTCCTCTTTTGTTTCCCCATTTCTTTATGCACTCTCAACCTATTAGTAAGGAGTTCTATAAGTATCTTTTTCATTAATTTGTTCTCTTACTCCCTACCAATATTCCAACCTTTTCAACAAGTGCACCCTTGACCTTTCTCAACTTTTACATCAACCACTTTTCCTTCTTTTTCATTCTTCTCACTCCTTTACTCTTTTAGATTTTTCCTTTAAGAGCTTAAGAGTTTTGGTTCAAATTCAAGGCTAATGAAAGAAAAAGGATTAATCTTATGTTGTAGCTATCAAAGAACAGGCTCAAGGCTCAATGGGGCTAACTAGGATTAAATATTCAAGGTAGGTAAAATGAGGGATAACATTTAGGTTCCTTCAAAGAAATGCCTAAATCATCTCCTACAATTCACATCCTTCATTTCGTTTTATATATACATACCAGGCAAGTTCTAGACACTCCACAATAGCACAGAATACTCAAAAAACTTACACTCATGGCACATGCTAAAATCAAGACACATTCAGCAGACTCTTAATTAACTAATCACAAGAATTCAGAATTAAGCTTCAATCATATTGAGTCAAATTCAAGAACCTAAGTGTCTCACACAAAGTTATACACTTGCATGCTTCAACACTGAACATACTTGCATCTTACAATCATTTATAGCACATAACAAGAACATCAAGCATTGATTAGCTACGGATTCAAAAATCAAAACTTATTTGACTAACTTCCTCAAGACGGTCGTCATCCATCCATCGTCGGAAACAGTCCTTAATTATGACTAAAAACATTATATACAAACAAAGAAAAATTTTTATTCTTTGGTTCAAAGACCCCCGTCGGAAAAGAACCAAAAAGAAAAACCAACGGGTGATGAAGTCATGCTTGACTCACAAAAATCACCAAAAAAATTTCAATATTTCGCACAAGCATTACATTCACCAAAAATCGTTAAGCACAAAATTTTTGAAATTTTCCTCACCCAACACTTAAATCCTGCTATGTCCTCATAGCATCAAATTAAAATTAAATGGATGAGGAATACTCCTTGAGCCTCTCTGCCTAGCTAACATCATGCTTTTCTTCATGTTTTCATAGGTGGGTGTTTGACCCCACACTTCTTCTATTCCATGCTCTTTATCTTCCTCCTCAACGGGTACTCAGACTTCCCTCCATCTGTGCTTAACTTTCCACCAAAGACACAAACACAATAAAAACAACAAAATCAACACCAACAAAAATTCATAAATTGTACCTGTGGTACCCTTGGGTTGCCTCCCAAACAGCGCCTTATTTTACGTCGCGGCACGATGTGGACTGTCCTTTTCAGGACATCCTCATACCTGGGTTCCCGTTCGAGAACCATCTCCTTTTCTTTTGATTTTTAGAGGGAACAACCTCCACTTTATTCCTCTCTTCCTCCGACTTCTTCACAATTTGAAGCCCTTTATCAGACTCGGGTTGAACACTTATCATTAACTTTGGCCATGCACCTGTGGAATCCTCCACCCCATACTCATCCTCTGACAACACAGTCACCTGACAAAGGTTTCTGTAGTGTGTGGATGGGTTCATTTCTTGGTATATGCGGAAGAGTTCTTCTTCATCCTCAACCTTCATTTTAAGGGTCCCTGCTCTTAAATCAATCACCGCTCCTCCGGTGGCCAAGAATGATCATCCCAAGATTAAGGGTACCTGGTCATCAACCTGAAAATCTAAGATAATAAAATCAGCAGGTATAATAAACTTACCTACTTTGATGAGAAGGTCCTCTATTATTCCCTCAGGTGTCACTCGCGACTTATCTGCCAACTGCAGCATCAACCTTGTTTGCCTCGGTTTTCCCAACCCCAGGGTGTTAAATAAAGATAGGGGCATTAGGTTAACTGTTGCCCCTAAATCACACAAAGCTCATAGCACCTCAGCTTTACCAATTTGTATGGGGAGGGTAAAACTCCCTGGGTCTTTGAGATTCTTTTGAATCTTGCTCAATACCCTGTGACTGCACTCCTCAATCAGTGCTACCGTCTGAACATCCACCAATTTGACTTTGTTCGCCATCACGTCTTTCAAGTATTTAGCATACTTGGGCATTATCTGAAAAACATCAATAAGAGGCAAACTTATGTGAAGTTCTTTGAAACTCTCAAAGAACTTTTTGAAGCATTCCTCCTCCTTGCTCTTTCTGAATTTCTGAGGGAATGGTGGTGGTGGTCTTTGTGCTGGATGCAATGAAGATTGTGCATTTTGTTGCCCAACACTCTAATTATCTCCCGTGTTGGTGGATGGTCCTGGTCTAACCAATTCCGGCTGCAGCTCCTTTCTCAGCTCTTTTGGCACTACATCAGCTAATTTCTTGCCGCTTCTCAAACTGATGGCATTGACCTATCGAGGAATAGGATCCGTGTCGCTTGGTAATCCCCCCTGCGATCTCATGTTTTGAGCAGCTGCTATATGACCCACTTGTTTTTCAAGATTGCGGGTGACCATTTGCTGATTCTTTAAGTCTGTTGCCATCCTCTCCTGATTTTCTACTAACTGAGTCTGGGTCTCCATGATTTTCTGCAATGTTTCCTCAATGTTGCTGCTCAATTGACCATCATTCTGCCTATTCTGCTGATACTGATGTTGTTGAGGTTGCATATAACTCTGCTTTTGGTTTCCACCCCAAGCAAAATTCGGGTGGCTCTGCCAATTCTTGTTGTAGTTGTGTCCGAAATTCTGATTGTTCCTCTGCATATTCCCAACAAAATTTACTGATTTCGGGTTGGCTGCACAAGATTCTGTATTATGCCCATTGTTACCACAAATTTCGCACCAACTAGGAGCTTGCTGAACTGCATTAACCTACCCTTGTTGTTGGTTCATACTCAGTTTATTGAACTGAGTCATCATCTGATGCTGGAATGAAGCTAACTACGCTGCCAAGGCATTCATTCCATCTACCTCAATCAACCCTGATCTCTTTCCTTCCCCTCTCGATGACTCGCTGTGCCACTCTGGATTTCCTTGAGCAATTCTGTTCAACAAAGTATACAACTCATCATACGTCTTCTCTAAGGCTTGCCCACCCGATGCAGAGTCTAGTAATATTTTTGTGTGTGGGTCTAGACTTTCTACGAATGTATGGGCCAGCACTTCATTTGATTGCTGGTGATGGGGACAGTCTCTCAAAAATGACTTGAATCTTTCCCAAGCCAAATATAAGTTCTCATCAGGCATCTGCTTGAAACTCAATATTTCACTTCGCAACTTTGCAGTTTTGCCTGAAGGAAAGAATCTGATAAGGAACTTCTTAGCCAAGTCATTCCATGAAGTTATGGAGTTTGGTGGCTCAGCCTTCAACCACTTTTTTTCCTCTCCCAACAATGAAAAGGGGAAGAGGGTCAGTCGAACATAATCTGGGGACACGCCGGTGGGGACAAACGTGTCACTAATCTCTAGAAAGTTCTGTAAGTGCTGTTGCGGGTCCTCATGTGCCATTCCAGTGAATTGACCACTAGAATGTAATAGCTGCACCATGTTCTGTTTAAGCTCAAAGTTCCCTCTAGGCTCCGGTTTCCAGATACTAGAGTTCACATTAGCCGCTTGTGGAATTGCCACTTCGCGAACAGGTCTAGCTGCCATTGCTTCCGATGACAATTGTGCTTGTCCCGCGGGTGGTTGTTGTTGTACCTTTTGTTGAAGTCTCTTCAGCTTTTTCTCTAGAGCTACTCTCCTTCACAAATGTATTTGACGTTCAGGTTCAAGCAACGGTTCCACAAGCTCTCTATTTTTAGCCAGCTCGGCAGGACAACCTGTCACCTGCAAATGATCAGACTAAGACCAAGTTTCTCAACACTTGAGAAAATTTAAAAATCACACAAAAACAGATAAATTATCAAATATTTGCCTAGTCCCCTGCAACGGCGCCAAAAACTTGTTGACGGTTCCCACAAGTGTACGGGTCGTACAAGTAATATAGTGGCCCATTTTAAAGAACCGGAATGTCGAACCCACAGGGACTGGACCAATTCAGCTAACTATCTAGTTCAAGTGTGATATAAACTTTCACAAGTGTTGATTATAGAAGTTTTCGAGAAGGTTTAATTACATCTATTTTTGGTCAACGAAATATTCCGAATTCACTCTAGGAGCAACATAGAGTTAAAACCAGATAATCATGCGCTATTGCGATTTGCAATGATTTAAGTATGAAACTATTAATTGTCGTCTCACATAATTAGAATTGCATGTTCATGGCCTTTCGAGCCTCTAAACACGACAAACTAGCCTCACTGCAACATTGTGAGCGAGGATTCTAATTCTAGTTCGTGGGTAATTAATTATGTGGATGTGGTTTACATGGAAATGATTAGGGACTCTCGTACACCTAATCATTCGACTCAACTTAGCTTCACAACTACTTCTTCGAATGGTAGTGTGATAATTCTAAGTTGGTGCCTAGCTCATCCCGTTTTATCAACCAAGCAAGGTGTTAGGTATATTTCCATCCTAACACAAATTATATCGTGAGATACAATCATGCTCCTTACATTCTCATTTTATGACCTAGGTAAATTCTTTCTCAAGCAAATGCCTAAGTTAAAGTGTAGGTTTTCATGGTGATCAATCATAAAAACAACCAATAATTCAGAATGCAAGACAAAACAACAATCAGTAACTTAATTCCAACACAAATTCGTAAAAACACAATCATAACTCATGGCTTCAAGCCTAGAGGAAGGGTTCTAGCCATTCATGTTCATAAAATTACAAGAAAACATTAATAAACTAACATACTTACAAGAATTGGTAGAAGAGAAGGGAATTTGACAAACCCTAGATGAGTTCTCCCACTTCTCCCTTCACTCCTAGGTGGTTTTACAAAATAAAATCGTGACAAAATGATTTTAGGAGCTAAGGGACCTATTTATAGTAAATGAGAATTTTGCAAAATTAAGCCTGTCATGGAATGGCTCCATGTAACGGAGTGTATCGCGGAGCACTGCCTCCATGACACAGATGTAACATGGAAGCACACTGGAAATAGCCTCAGGATGCCAATCTGCCGAGGGTCGCCACGCTGGCCGGCGTGACACACTGCTCATGCAGTGCGCTGGCATGCTGCTGGCGTGCAGCTGGGCTGGTGTGGCACGGCGCTGGCGCGTAGCTCACCTGCCTGCATGCTGCCTTCTCTCGTGCGCCTGGCATGGGCGTGGCACGGCGCTGGGCGCAGCACACGCACAACGTGGCACGCTGCCTGGCGTGGCCAGCCTTGCCAAGGCTTGCTTCTTGCCGACTTTCGCAAATTGCTCCTGACTCCATTCCTGTATGTCACCAACTTATGAATTAGTTCCTCAAATTCCTTCAAACCTACAAAACAAGAACTAATCATGTTGGTTAGTACATATATTCACATTTATATAAAATCACATGAAAATGTATATAATTAATTAGCTAAACAAGACTAAATTAAGTTATATAGCCTCACTCGGGCATGCTATTTTTGCCCAAGATCAACAAGACTTTGACCATTTGAATTTCACCTTCTTCTAGGTTAATTTTGTAAAAGGTTCTTCAATCAATGAGAAACCTTCAATAAATCTCCAATAGTAGCCGGCTAAACCCAAAAAGCTCTGGATATCCGAAGGATTCACTGATCTAGGCCAATTCTTCATTGCTTCTATTTTCTGAGAGTCCACCCTTATGCCTTCGCTTGATACCACATGGCCTGAAAATTCCACGGAGTTCAACCAAAACTCACACTTGCTTAATTTGGCATATAATTGGCGATCCTTAAGAGTCTGAAGCACTATTCTTAATTGAGTGGCATGTTCCTCCTCGCTCTGAGAGTATATCAGGATGTCATTTATAAACACAATCATGAACATATCCAAGTATGGCTTGAACACCCTTTACAGCAAGCCCATAAAAGCTGCAGGAGCATTCGTTAGTCCAAAAGACATAACCACAAACTCATAATGGCCATACCGCATCCTGAAGGCTGTCTTCGGGATGTCACACTCCCGAACTCTGAGCTAATGATACCCGGACCGGAGATCTATCTTTGAGAAACCCTTGGCACCTTGAAGCTGGTCAAATAAATCATCAATCCTAGGTAGAGGATACCTGTTCTTGATGGTGACTTTGTTCAGTTGACGATAATCAATACACATTTGAAGGGAACCATCTTTCGTTTGGACAAAGAGAACTGGTGCACTCCATGGGACTTGCTCGGTCTAATGAAACCCTTATCTAACAGGTCCTTCAGTTGTTCCTTCAACTCCTTATGCACGGTTGGAGCCATTTTGTAGGGAGGAATAGATATAGGCTGCGTGTCGGGAAGAAGGTCAATACCAAAATCTATCTCCCGCTCGGGAGGGATTCTTGGTAGATTATATGGGAAGACTTTTGGATACTCACATACTACTAAAACTTACTGGATAGTCGGGGTCTCGGACTCAACATCCTTAACCCTAACTAGATGGTACAAAAAACCTTTAGAAATCATCTTTCTGGCCTTAAGGTAGGAAATGAAATGACCTACAGGAACAACTGAACTACCGTTCCATTCTAAGACTTGCTCACCCGAAAATTTGAACTCTACTGCCCGAGTTCTACACTTAACTGAAGAATAACATGAAAATAGCCAATCCATTCCGAGAATAACTTTAAAATCGATCATGTCTAACTCTATCAAATCTGCTGAGGTGACTTTCTAAAGGACTGAGACAAGGGCAACCTCTATAGACCCATCTAGCTATAACTGAATCACCTACTTGAGTAGAGACTGAGAAGGGTTCTGACAAGACTTTTGGACTGACTTCAAAGCTACTGGCCACATAAGGTGTCACAAAAGACAAGGTATCCTTTGGATCTAACAAAGCATAAACATCAATATAGAAAACTCGCAACATACCAGTGACTACATCCGGGGAGACCTCCTACTCCTGGAGGGATGCTAAAGCATAGAATCTATTCTAGCATTGACTGCCACCTGTGCTAGTAGATGCTCCCTGATGTGTTGAGCGTACGGGTGATGCTGCTGATCTTGGGCAAATTTATATGCCCAAGTGATACTCAAACGTATCATTTTCGTCTTGTTTATTGTGCAATGTGTATATATTTTCATGTAATTGGTAATAAAATGTGAATTTATACTAACCAACATGATTAGCATTGTTTTGTAGGTAAAACATGATTTTGAGGAGCTAAAATGCATGTTGGAACAATATCGGAGTTGGACTTGGATGCGAGCACGGAAAAAACATTGGAATGCACAATGTAAAGGGGCTCTGCAATGGAGCCGTGCCACGCTACCATCGGGGAGGCACACTGCATGGAGGATGAATTAATTTGGCAATTTCCAGTGAAGCCTTGCGACAGCTTCGTGGCACGGAGGCAAGCCTCCGCGTTGCATGCCGTGCCACGTTGAGGCTATATTCCTGGACCCTGGATTTCCAGTGAGGGTCCGCGTCCACGCCGTGTCACGGAGGCAGTGCTCCGCGTTGGCCTCCGTGACACGTTGCTTGTTATTCCGGGAAAAATTCCCAATAGTATAAATAGAACACTTAGGCTTATTTTTAATTAATTCAGACTTGGTGGAGCAAGGACGGGTTAGAGGCAGTTAAGGGATGAAAAAGCTAAGGGATTTTCTCTCTTTCTTTCTTCTTTCAATCAATTGTATGTATGATTAACACTTGTTTTAGGATGATTAATCCACAAATGAGTGGCTAATTCTCTTCCTTGCTGAGGTTATGAACAATGGTGATGAATTCTGATTATTGAATTGTATGGTTTTTCATCTTCTTCTTCTATGTTGTCTATTAATTCTTGTTTCTACTGCATTAGTGTGTGGCCGACATTAATGTACATCTAAAAAGTCCAATTTCACTCGAGAGAGCACGAAATTGGAAAGTTGTGAATTAATAGGGTATTGTTCTTAACTTGATTTGGGAAAATTGGGTTTTGATGTGCTTTCCTGATAGAAATATACTTGAAAGCCGTATTAGTCAATTTAGGAACCGGAATTGTATTGCCAGGTCATAAATTGCATTTGATCACAGAAATGTAGACGGATGGTTTATGATTCTAAAGTGAGATTAAATACGAGAGTTTTAATCTCTAGGCTAATGTTCTTGGCTAGCAACTACAAGAGAAGAATAACCGAATTATGATGATAATCAAGTTCATTACTTGTTCTTAACCTTGGCATGCTCATATCCATAGTTTCAATTCAAAGTAAATATTTGTTAATAGTTTTAGTATATAATTTATAAACAAAAGTTATTTAACTTTTGGTTACGTTGTTGTCAGCATAATTAGAAGTAAGCTAGAATATAGTATACTTAAGCAATTTTACTTATCCAGAGTCTCCTTGGTTCGATACATGTCTTACTTAGCCACTTTATTACTTGTTTGACCTCGTGCACTTGCGAGTCGGTTTTAACCTATACCAAAACATCCGAACAAGTTTTTGGCACCGTTGCCGGGGAGACTAGGCAATTGGTGAAATTGTGTTAAGTGTAAATTTACTGTATTTTTGTTTTATTTTCTTAAGTGTTGACAACTTGGTCTTAGCCTGTATTTTGCAGACTTGATTTCTGTGAACACTGGCAAAGGACAAGGAGCTGGTGGAATCTTATACAGAGCCTGAACGTGAATTTCATAGTAAACGCAGAGAAGCTCTACAAAAGAAGCTGCAGTTGCTCAGACAGACTATAATGGAGCAACAAAATCCACCGGTTGTGAGGGCAGTGTTAGTGCCCGACGAAGCAGCAGCAAGGCCGGTTCGCGAGGTGGCAATCCCACATGCCAACAATGTACATTCAAGTATCCGCAAACCAGAGCCTGGAGGGAGATTTGAATTAAAGCAGAATATGGTGCAACTTTTGCACACAAGCGGGCAATTTACCGGTCTCCCTCATGAAGACCCACAACAACATCTCCAGAATTATTTGGAGATAAGTGACACTTATATACCCGCTGGAGTGTCACCTGATTATGTTCGGCTCACCCTATTTCCGTTTTCCTTACTTGGTGAAGCCAAGAGGTGGTTAAAAGCTGAACCACCAAATTCTATATCAACGTGGGATGATCTTGCACGGAAGTTTTTGATAAGATTTTTTCCCTCTGGTAAAACAGCCAGACTTAGAAGTCAAATTCTATGTTTCAAACAGAGGGAGGGAGAAAATTTGTATCAAGCCTGGGAAAGATTTAAATCCATGTTGCGGGACTGTCCTCATCATCATCAGTCCAATGAGGTGTTGGTACACACATTTATTGAGGGTTTGGAACCCCACACTAAACTTTTGTTAGACTCAGCAGCTGGAGGGCAAGCACTGGAAAAGACTTATGAGGAGCTGTACACTTTGCTCAATCGAATTTCACAAGGCAATCAAGAATGGAATGCAGATTCATCTCGAGGTGGAGCAAGGAAAGCAGCAGGAGTGCTTGAAGTCGATGGATTTACAGCTATCGCTGCACAGATAGCTGCCTTGCAGAATCAGTAGAACAACCACTTTAGCAATATGAACTTGAACCAGCCTTCAGCTTCAGTCAATGCGGTCCAGCAAATGTGGTGTGAAGTGTGTGGTAGCAGTGAGCACTCAGCTGAGTGCTGCGGAGCAAACCCAGATTCGGTTAACTTTGTGGGCAATGCACAAAGAAATCAGTAGCAGTTTGGTAGCGGCTACAACTCAAATTGGAGGAACCATCCAAATTTTTCGTGGGGTAGCAACAACCAACAAGGCCAAAGTTCGGGTCAGGGTATGCACAGGAATCAAGGAGGGCAATAGAACTACCAATCTCAATTCAGAAATCACAATGCCCCTCCTCCACCACCATCACCTACCATTGAAGAAATGTTCAAGACCATGATCGCTAATCAGGCACAATTGCAGGCTGACTATGTTAAATTGGCAGCCGAAGTGAAGAATAATCAATTAGCGACCAAGGCTCTTGAGTATCAATTTGGGCAAATTGCTAGTGCCCAAAACACAAGGCCCAGAGGAGGACTGCCTAGCGACACGGATCCTAATCCAAAGCAGGTAAATGCGGTGACCACGAGGAGTGGTTTGCAGTTGAAGGAGGTGGAACCGAAAAGACCGCCTAAAAAGTCAGGAGCAGCAGATGTTGAGGGAGAGCAACTTGCGGATAAGGGGAAGACCAAAGAAGCTGAATCAGAAAGGCCTCCACCCCCATTCCCTCAACGACTCAAGAAACACAAGGAGGAGGCGTGTTTCAAGAAATTTATGGAGGTGCTTAAACAGGTACATGTTAATTTACCTCTTGTTGATGTCTTGCAGGGAGTGCCAAAATATGCTAAATATATTAAAGACATCGTGGCCAACAAAGGTCGTTTGACTGAGTATGCCACGGTAGCTTTGACGGAGGAATGCACTTCCCGAATCCAAAATAGACTGCCTACGAAGCTGAAAGACCCTGGAAGTTTTACTATCCAGCTTACAATTGGGCCGAGTATCCGAGCCCGTGGATTATGTGACTTGGGGGCGAGCATAAATTTGATGCCATCTTCGGTATTCAGAAAGTTGGGTCTAGGGAGTCCTAGACCTACAACCGTAATCTTGCAGTTAGCAGACAGATCCTTAGCTAGGTCGGATGGCATTGTTGAGGATGTGCTTGTGCAAGTGGGCTCCCTTATTTTTCCGGTTGATTTTATTGTTCTGGATTTTGAACCAGACGCTGAAGTCCCATTTATTTTGGGACGACCCTTTTTGGCAACCGGAAAAGCATTAATTGACGTGGCTGCGGGTCAACTTACAATCCGAGCACATGACAAGGTAGAAGTGTTCGATGTGTACAAAGCACCCAAGCTCCCGATGGTAAATGAGGAACTCTCGGTGATCAATGTGATTGATCATGGGAATACTAAACAATTGAATGATTCCCGAGAGTTGATGGGACGACCACCAGATAAAGGTAAGCACTACTGGGGGGAGGACAATGATCGTGAAAAATCATCCATCACCCTAGTGGATAACTGAGCATAAAGGACGTCGAGCCGCGACGGTAAACCAGGCGCTGCACGGGAGGCAACCCGTGACAAATATTTTTTCTTTTGTTTAGTAAAGTGTAAATAGTTTTTATATTAATTTTTCTTTTTCTTGATGTAGTACAAATTTTTCGTTTTAGTAGTATTTTTCATTTTAATTAGGGAAATCTATTAATCTAACCAATTTTGTTTAGTAAGGTGATTTTCAGGTCAACCGGAGAAAAATGTGCATGGAATCGGGAAGGAAAAGGCAAGGTATGAAAAAATTAATAAAATGAAGAGACAAAGCACTGGGGCGATGGCTCCGTGTCACGGAGGAAGGGCTCCGCGTTACCCTCCGTGACACGTTGAGGTTAAATCTGGATTTTTTAAAAATTCCAGAGGACCATCGCGTTAGCTCCGTTTCACAGAGGAGGGGCTCCGCGTTACCCTCCGTGACACGTTGCCGTATATTTTGTGACGGGTCACACCGGGTTGCCGGGTGACCCCCGTATTTCTTTCATTTTAAACCCCGAATTTTTGCCCTTTTTCCCCATTTCCTCTCTTCTCCGCGACCAAACACCTAAGTTCCCTCTCCCAACCAACGTGCCATGCTACTAAGCAAACAATTTGTCCAGTTTCTTCAGTTATTCGACGTAAAGGTATGTTTTCCTCTACTCTCTCAAGTTTTTGGCGATTTTAATCAAATTTGAGCATGGGAGGTGAGATAAATCACCCTAATTAGCAATTTAGCATGAAATTGAATTATTCTTTAATTGATAAATGTTCGGAATGTTGTAATTAGTGTTTGAACTTGTCGATTGCGTGAATGATTCGAATTTGATTGTAAAATTGATTTCTAGGGCTGGGGTTGTTAAAATCGAATCGGGTAACTTGGTAGATTGGTGAATTATATGCCGGGGTGTGTTTGTACATTGAGAATAAGTCGTTGTAAATATTGTTTGAAGGTAATAGACGACGAATTCTTGGGTTTTGGGAAAATGTAAAAATTGTTCAAATTGGTTTGGTTATTTGGATTCGTATGTATATAGAATTGTTGTCGTTGTTTTTGTTTGTTGTCTTCGTTGCTAAGTGCGATGGTTGAACTGCTAGCGATGGTAGGATTGGGATTAGTTGTATGAAGTCTGAGTAGTACGCTAAAAGTTATACTGTCGAAATTTTTTTTCGTGAACGCACTAAGCATAAGTTGTATAGTTGTTTGTGTTTTTGTTGTAAGTAAAGTAATCCTTGCCGTAGTATCGTAAGATTAGCTAAGGACTAAGTGTGGGGTAAACTTAGTTTAACCCAACCTTAGCCGCAGCTAATATGCATTTAGCTTGACATTGTGCTTGTTTATTTGTATTGACAGGTACAATGGCGAGTAGGCAGGATAAGGGTAAAGGTGCTTCTACTTCAGGCACCGGGAGAAAATGCATGAGATTGGGCACAGCAGTCCCAGCTGTTCCGCGCGGCCAACGCCGCCAGTACGGAACGAGGTGGGTGACCGATGAAGGGAAGAAGTGGTACACTAAACATAAGGAGAATAAGTACTTCCCTGAGGAGCATATTGCACGGGAACCACTAGCACAGGAGTTCCCCCGTATTGTGCAGAGAATCGAGGCAGCTGGGCTCAGCTTCATATTTCAGGAGCCCAAGTAGTGCAACCTACATTTAGTCCGGGAATTCTATGCAAATTGGAACCCGGCCATCAGAAGCCACACAATAAAAATCAGAGGGCAGATTGTCACTCTGGAACCCCAGAAATTAAATGCCATCATTGGAGTGCGGGACACAGACGCCCACGTTCTTCGCCAGCTGAACATCACCCCACCATACAATGATATCAGACGCACTTTGTGTGGGTCTCGATCCACAGCCCGATGGAGCAGACATAAGGAGAGGGGTTACCACCAGACTCTGTCGTATTCTCAAATGAACAGGGAGGCAAGAATATGGCTGAAAATAGTTTGTTCGTGCCTGATCCCGGGGGTGCACATGATGGATGTGACCCGGGACCGTGTGTGCCTGGTGTATGCCCTGATGAAAGGGTTAGAGATTAATGTTGGGGCGGTTATCATATCCGCCATGAAGAGAGCCCGACTACACCAGGGCCACAGGTATGGGTTCGGCGGACTCATCACCACCTTTCTCTGGGGCCTTGATGTCGAGGAAGAGGCTTTGGACTACATCCCGCAGTTGGAGCGGAGGGCCCTTGATGTGAAAACCAAGGCCCCCGACACCACACATGGGCTAGTGCTGACACTGGGCGAGCGACATGCTCGTGACGATCAGTACATGGCACGGATGTTTGGTATGCAAATGCTTCAGCTTCGGATTGGTGGGAGACCAGCCACGGAGGATGAATTATGGCAGCTGGAGCTGGATTACCCATTTGGCGAAAACGCCAGAGCTTTGTGCCGAGTGGGGCTAGCCTTCGTTGAGCCCACTGATGATGATGTCCCCACGGACAAGGAGACACGTCGGGAGGACTCTGATGTGGAGTCCGATGACGACAATGGAGGTGACTAGGACATGGGCGATGAGGCAGCAACACCGGATGAAGAAGTCGAATATTTCGACTGATCAGGGAGTTCCACCACCCGAAATTTTTGTGACTTTTAATTTGTGTGAACACTGGGGACAGTGTTCGATTTAAGTGTGGGGTGGGGAGTAGCTAGGTGCTGGGGTTGGGCTGATTTGCTGTAGGTTCTTCCTTTGTTTTGTTTGTATGTTTATGTTTCCCTGTGGTTGTGAGTGCAAACTGATTTGTATTTGTATATGTACATATTTTTGTGGTAATTGATGTGTGTTGTGAAAAGTTGTGGTTGCCAGTGTAAATATTTTGTAAATTTTGTAAATATTTTTTTTCTATCGAAATGATCGATATTTTTAAAATTTTTGCGAAAATATTTTGTACATAGTAAAATATTTTGTAAATATTTTTCCATCGAAATGATCGATGTTTTGCAAAAATTTTTCAATTTTTATTTTTGGGTTTCTCGGAGTTTGTTTTCGGTTCTTTTACCGAGAATAGTCCCATTGAACCGATGTCATAGTTAGTGATCATTCCCTATGATGGATGGATGACGACCGTCGTAAGGGAAATGTAGTCGGTAGGAGTAGTGATTTTAATTAGATTTCAGTTTTTTTTCTTTCTTTGGTGGATTGCATCACTGAACCTGTAGTTACTATATGGTTGTGAAATTTTGGTTGCGTGATGTAACTGATATTCAAAATGTAAAAGTGATTCGTATGAAAGCATGCAATTTTGTAAATATGTTGAGTTACCTAAGCTGTAGAATTCGATTCGGTGTGATTGAGGCTTAATTTTTGAATTCATGTAATTGGATAATTAAAGAGTCTGTGAATGCATCTTGAATCGAGCATGTGCATAAAGTGTGAAGTGAGGTATTGTTATTCCATGCTATTGTGAAGTGTCTAGAACTTGCCTGGTGTGTGTACAAAACGAAATGAAGGAGGTGTAGTGTTAGAAAGGATGTAGGCATTTCTTTGTCTTAACCGAGAGTTTCTATTTTTTTCTTGTCATACTCTACCTTTTTATGTGATTGTATACCCTAGTCAGCCCGTTGAGCCTTTAGCCGATTATTTCTTTCTTTTGTCCAAAATTGTATAAACTAAGCTTTATTCCTTCTTTTCATTAGCCGTAAAGTCTATACAAAACTCTTAAGCGCTTAAGAAGAAAATTTTTTTCCGAAAGTGTCAAAGAGTGAGAAGAGTGGAAAGAAAAAGAAAAGCAGAGTGAGGAAAGAAAAGAAAAGGTTGAAGAAGCACTTGTTATAATGAAATGATAATGAAGGTGCATGAAAAACCTTTGTGTCATGTCAAGTGTGTTTGGTGAAATGGGCCATACGAAAGTAAACCAGCATGAATGGGATGATGAAAAAAGAAAAGAGAGAAAAAATGTTCATGAGTTGATGGGAATGTGTTGAAAAGGCGCTTAAGGATGCTAGTGACTATTATTGGCTAATCCAATATATACTAGTTCCATAGCTTCCATTACAACCCATTAAAGTCCTACTTGATCTTACATTGCATTTCTTTATATTAGTGGAGTAATACACTAAGGGCAAGCCTATGGGTCATGACATGATGCATGTGAATTCTTTTGGGAGAGAGAGCAAAATTAATTTTGACATGCCCCTACTTGAATGTTTGTGTGTTGCATGAACAAAAAGGGGGAAGATTCTCTTGAGTTGTGAGGGCACATGCTTGATGAAAGATTGATTTTCGTGTCGGATATCTTGATTAGCTGATTTGCATGAGTTTGCCGATATCGAGGGTCAATTCTTAAAGTCTAGGAAGTCTTAATGTATTAAAGGTCATTGCATTGTTAAGACCATGCATGTTTTCTTGATGATTTACAAAATTGAATAATCGGTATGACCGTAGCTCAAATTGTCGCACCATAGTGGCGAAGGTTGGGATGTAATTTGCATGAGTTGTGTATGTGTTGTTCGAGGACGAACAAGGATTTAAGTGTGGGGTAAGTGATCTTGGGCAGATTTATATGCCCAAGTGATACTCAAACGTATCATTTTCGTCTTGTTTATTGTGCAATGTGTATACATTTTCATGTAATTGGTAATAAAATGTGAATTTATACTAACCAACATGTTTAGCATTTTTTGTAGGTAAAACATGATTTTGAGGAGCTAAAATGCATGTTGGAACAATATCGGAGTTGGACTTGGATGCGAGCACGGAAAAGACATTGGAATGCACAATGTAAAGGGGCTCCGCGATGGAGCCGTGCCACGCTACCATCGCGGAGGCACACTGCATGGAGGATGAATTAATTTGGCAATTTCCAGTGAAGCCTCGCGACAGCTCCGTGGCACGGAGGCAAGCCTCCGTGTTGCATGTCATGCCACGTTGAAGCTATATTCCCGGACCCTGGATTTCCAGTGAGGGTCCGCGTCCACGCCGTGTCACGGAGGCAGTGCTCCGCGTTGGCCTCCGTGACACGTTGCTTGTTATTCCGGGAAAAATTCCCAATAGTATAAATAGAACACTTAGGCTTATTTTTAATTAATTCAGACTTGGTGGAGCAAGGACGTGGGTTAGAGGCAGTTGAGGGACGAAAAAGCTAAGGGATTTTCTCTCTTTCTTTCTTCTTTCAATCAATTGTATATATGATTAACACTTGTTTTAGGATGATTAATCCACAAATGAGTGACTAATTCTCTTCCTTGCTGAGGTTATGAACAATGGTGATGAATTCTGATTATTGAATTGTATGGTTTTTCATCTTCTTCTTCTATGTTGTTCTATTAATTCTTGTTTCTACTGCATTCGTGTGTGACCGACATTAATGTACATCTAAAAAGTCCAATTTCACTCAAGAGAGCACGAAATTGGAAAGTTGTGAATTAATAGGGTATTGTTGTTAACTTGATTTGGGAAAATTGGGTTTTGATGTGCTTTCCTGATAGAAATATACTTGAAAGCCGTATTAGTCAATTTAGGAACCGGAATTGTATTGCTAGGTCATAAATTGCATTTGATCACAGAAATGTAGACGGATGGTTTATGATTCTAAAGTGAGATTAAATACGAGAGTTTTAATCTCTAGGCTAATGTTCTTGGCTAGCAACTAGAAGAGAAGAATAACCGAATTATGATGACAATCAAGTTCATTACTTGTTCTTAACCTTGGCATGCTCATATCCATAGTTTCAATTCAAAGTAAATATTTGTTAATAGTTTTAGTATATAATTTATAAACAAAAATTATTTAACTTTTGGTTACGTTGTTGTCAGCATAATTAGAAGTAAGCTAGAATATAGTATACTTAAGCAATTTTACTTATCCAGAGTCTCCTTGGTTCGATACTTGGCTTACTTAGCCACTTTATTACTTGTTTGACCACGTGCACTTGCGTGTCGGTTTTAACCTATACCAAAACATCCGAACAGCTGCTGAACTAGAAGCTGGGCCTCGGCCCACATCATGATCCTGCCTCACTATTGGGCAATCTTTGAGCATGTGCCCGAGCTTCCCAGACCCGAAACAAGCACCTATACCTGCTAGGCACTAACCTGTGTGCCCCCGACCATATTTGCAACAAGCTGGAATTCTAGAATCTGCTGGTCTATTGCTCTGAACCCTGGAGCTTGATGCTAGCCCCCTATGATCGTGCCTCAGTCTGGATGGCACACTCAATGTTGAAGATGCTGGGGCTGATGACCTTTGGTGGTCTGCTGTCGGTGCCCACAACCTGACCTCGGCTGTGAGAACCTGTGATCATTGATCCTGGCCCTCTTGGCCTCACTCTCTCTCAGATGTGCCTCCTCCATCTACTGGGCGTACAAGACTATACGAGGGAAATCCATGTCCTAGTGGAGCATAGAGGTCCTACAGTCCTTGTCCAAATAGCCTTCTACTCCATGAACGAAATTGCTCACCCGCGCCCTCTGATCAACCACTAACTCCATGGCATACTTTGATAGGCTAGTGAACTCGAGGGCATATTCTTGCACTGTCTTTCTCCCTTGCTTCAGATCAACAAATTCGGCTTCCTTCAGTTCCCTCATCTCACGAGGGAAGAACCGATCTAAGAATGCAACATGGAACTCTTCCCAAGTGACAAGGCCTACTCCAGTGGCCCTGCTATCCTTCCATTGGAGAAACCAGATATGCGTGACCCCTTTCAACTGATATGAGGCCAACTCTACGCCCTCAACCCCATTCACCCCAATGACTTGGGTCATCTTCACCATCTCATCTATGAACTCATGAGGATCCTCATCCACTTTTGACCCGAGGAACTCTTGCGGGTTCATTCTCATGAAGTCTTAGACTCGAGCTGCTACTGCATTGCCATTTTTCAGAACATGCACAATGGCCTGCTGATTGACCTGAGTGCCCAAGGCTTGCGCAAACATCTAAATAGCGACCCAGAACTAAGCATGGGCACCTGGCTCCAGTGCTTGGTGCTCCTAAATTGGTGGGACCTGCTGGTGCCCATTTTTCATTGCCATCCTCGTGGCCTTCTCTATTCCCATTCCTTCAACCATTCATTCTTCGAGGAGCCATGATTCTGCAATCACGAATAGCACGAATTAGAAGGATAGAGAGACATTTCATCGCATGACATAGATCGTGAAAGAAGGGAACATTTCCTCAACATCTCGCATCCTCTCCGTCATAAGTGTGGTGCAATTCACATCCATGGAAAAGAATCTACTTAACGCGGCTTTCAGACACTCTTTAAACCTATGGCTCTGATACCAAGTTTGTCACGAACCGAATGAATGCGCGGATTACAACACGAGACAAGAAGCCCTGAGAGACCCCAAGTCAACCCATGGCATAAGCATTCATCTAACTCAATCAACAAAATAGAAGAATCAACGAGACAATAATAGCGGAAGTCTAAATCAAACGCAACATCACAATACACAATCCGAAGTTGAATACAACCATATGTCTGAAAAGCCTCTAAACGTGATGAGTTGATGGGAGAAGACCCCAACTAAATCAACAATCTGAAATTGAAAGTACATAAGAAAATATGAATAGTCTAGTCCTCGAGGGATGAGGACTCACCAACAACGTACACCTCTATCTCAAAAGACTGACTACGATCGGTGTTGAGCTTGAGAACCGGATCCTATATCATGAAACGATACAACATAGAGTATACGGTCAGTACGTGTAATGTACCGAGTATGTAGGGTAAGTGAAACCTCTTAAGTAAGTAAAATCATTTAAAGACGTGCATAATGTAATACATAGACATTAAGAATCTTAGAGTAGGGCTTGCATGCATTCTTTCTGAAATCATGATCTCTTCATAGCATAACATATGTCATAACTCAATCGATTGACTCAAAGCTGAAATTTGATATTTATAATTAAATCTAAAATTGAGTCAAACCTGCTTTAGAACATGAATACATATGTAAATCTCATGAGTAATGGATACGCATAACTGAAATCATGAGGAACAATGGGAGACTCATCTTTTAACAAATATACCACGATAGAGCTTACATGGTCCCAACTATCACACTCAAGTGGGTAGAGCTGTCCAAAGCCTTGCCAGGGCTAGGGACGGTACCATGATATTGATATCAAGCTTGGGGGCCAACAGGGCCAGGGATAGGTTACAAGGGAGGTCCCAAAGTAATACATATAAGTATAAACCTATGTTGGTGTGTAGTTTTGAGGCATAGGGTTATCGACCCTTAGCCTGCTCGGTGCTAGACACTACTCCCAAAAACATGCATATGCTCTACATCGTTATTCAGTGAAGCTCAACATCGTCTATTAAAGAAGCTCAATGATTAAATACATATCGAATATGAAATCATGAGTATGAGAAGATTTAACTTCAAACCATACCACAAGTTGAAAGTTAATTGGGAGTCTTTGCTCCAAAACCATGTGGTAAGATTAACTCGGGAAATCATAAATCATATTAGTACATGTGTGCATTGCCCAAAGCTTTATCATACTTGAAAATACTCAATTCACATTGAAAACATGATTATAAACATGGGTAGCTTGAAAACATTCTTTTCATCATAATATCTCATCATCATCTTACATTTATCGCAAATCTCATCTTTCATGAACTTTTCATCAACGGGCTTTTTAATTCATAAAGCTAAAAACATGATTTTTTTAATTGAAAACATTGTAAAACTTGCTCATGCTTCATAATTCATTGGTAGAACCATATTTAAATCATACCCATGTAAAGAATTAGGAACGTCATGCATTGGGTTAAATCCCCATAGATTAGACATAGAACATTCATGATTTAGTGAGGGATTCGGAATAGGTGTGAAAAAAATCACCCATTCATAACCCTACATACATGTTGGTACCTGATTCTTATGCTTATTGGAATGCCCAACAAGAAATTGAAGAGGAATGGAAGAACACTAGCTTGATCACCCTCTCTAACCTTTCTACCTTATATGCATGAATGAATAAGGCCTAAAATGAATATAAACCCTTTAGAAGTCATCACTCATAACTCAAAATGACGTAGTTTAAGCCTTAGGATCTTAGGAATTTCGAAAAAGCCCTTACTAAATTCATAGAAAATAACTGCCAGATGGTCCCAACAGGGAACCTAATGACTCGTTACCCTGGGCCACGACTCGTGGAGTCGTCTGTCAAGTTCACTGCTCATATGATCATCTGGGCTCATCACGAGAAGCATCATGATCCGTTACTGGTAACCACAACTTGTGGTCACCAACCTTTATGTATACTGCCCCCATACCAATTAATTCTTCAACTAGCTGACCACGACCTTCCCCATGAATCGTGGGGACATACCATGACTAGTGGGATCTTTCCATCGAGTACATTTCCTATCTTCTTCTCTTTTCCTTCCTCACCCACCCCATGACTTACCTAACGACTCGTGGGGCCTGACCACGAGTCGTGGTCACGCCCGTGGGGATCCTATCTCCCAACCTGCAACTCATCATCTAGGCCTCCGCAGGAGTCACATCATGACCGTGGGCTACATAAGAGTTTAGCAAATCATCATTTTGGTCATTGTTTCACTTAGATGAAGGAGTGACAATGACCATAATCGTAACGCGATGTTAAATAAAGAACTGCATGGGAGGAAACCCATGAATGTTGTTTTATGACTATAACTAACGTATTTGGTGGGAGGAAACCTATCTTTCTAACAATTTTTACATTTTTCTTTGTTTTATAGAGATGAGCAGAGCTTTGGAGGCAAAAAACACTAGGATAATGAGCTGAAAAAGCTTAAGTTTGGGGTGAGATACTTGTATGGAGCGTCAGGTGCTAAACTCTAGAACAAAAACATTGTTAAGTTGGTGTTGTGGGTGGCGCGCCATGCCTGCCCCAGTCCTAGAAGAAAAAAACTTTCTAAGTCTGTGGGGCTATGGAGGGGGAGACGCGCCAGGGGCATCCCGGTCGAAAAACGTTTTGGTCAAATGGGTCAATGTTGACCCAAGGACCTTAAAAATTATTAAATAAAATCATGCCCTGTGCCTTTATTTGAAATCCCATTAATCCTTTTTCATATAAAAGTTGAAAAACAAAAAGTCAAAAATTCTCTCTCCTCTCCCTCACAAAACCCGTAGGTCCCTCTCCCCTTTTTCCCTCAATTGTTGTCTTCTCCATGGTTTGGTGAAGCTCCCATCTCCAACTCAAGTAAGTATCTTTCTTTTCTCTTGGTTAGGTAATGTTAAAAGAGTGCTCCCACACCCTTCTTCCCCAAGATTAAAGACCCAAATCACCATAGTTGGTGAAAAGCTTAAGTTTCATATTGTGAGTTTCATGAGCTTTAATTTCTTAAATTCTTCCATGATAACGTGTTATCTTTGTTGGGTAACTTATATTGAATATAATGATTTGAAGTTGTGGGTATGAATAGGGATGGTGAATTAAATTCTTGTATTTGGTGGGTAGATGCATTGATTGTAAAGAGAAAGTACATAGTTATTGAATTCTTGAATGTGAATAATGCTTGAGTTGTTGAAATTAATGATTAATTCATTATGGATATAGTAAATTGCTTGTGGATTATTTAATGAATTGAATGTAGCTACTTTCATGTATAAATAACATGAATCGTGAATTGAAGGAGGAAAATTGAGAGGGATGTCATCACAACCCAAATATAGGCTCGAATCGAGACATGGGACATAAACCCATAAATGGACCGAAGTCGACCCATGACATGAACATGATAACTAACTCAACATAATTAAAGTGGAAAAAAATTGAATTCTTCAATAGCAGAAGTCTAAATATTAAAACATCGGTACAATGGAAATACACAACACTGAATCCGAAATTGAATACAACACTATCTCTGAAAGCCTCTAACATACTGACGAGCTAATGGGATAATACCCCAAATAGTTCACTACTATCTAAAACTGAAAGATGATAATAACAAAGCTAACTGAAGGTCCTTGAAGGATGTGGAATCACCAATTGGAGAAATCGGATAAGTTCAGGGGACTGGCTAGCGGCGGGACTAAGTCTGAACGTCTGAGCCTATATCATGAAACGATACAGCATAGAGTATGCGGTCAGTACTTGAAATGTACCGAGTATGCAAGGTAAGTAAAACAACTGAGTAAGTAAAAATAAAATCATGCAAAGTGTAAATCATTTCATCGTAAGATTCTTAGAGTAACAGTTATTTGCTGGTATCTGTAAACATGAATAGTAATAATTGAAATAGGTACATATGGATTGCCATATTTAAAATCATAGTAGAAGCTCATGAGATCCTTGGATCAAACCTACTGAAAAACTGATATAATATCTCATAGTACATGCGTTACTGAAATCATGAGGAACAATGGGAGACTCATCTTAACCGACAACCTCCATGTATGAGCTCATGATGATCCCAAGTATGGCCCATGTGGAGGAGGGCCATCCTGAGCCTTGCGGGGGCAAAGAATTAAGTATGGTGTGATATCACAGTGGGCCCTTGGGCTAGGGGAAATGCTCTCTTGGGAGGCCCTAAAGTACCTACATTATCGCGCAGTTCATGAGACAGGGGGAACCTTGGAACCCCGAGCCTACTCAGTGCTCGACACTACTCCCAAAACATCTATAATTCTCATCAAATCATATATTAAGGCATAACTAGAATCTTATCATATAGGGAGCCTTGACTCCAACACGTGAGATAATTGAACTCATTAGCTTTGGCTAAATCATGAAACCTTGTTTAGTGGGCTTGCCCAAATCATAACATCACACTTGCATGATATAGACCCCATAAGTTAAACATAAGTATACTCATGGATAATTTAAATACATTCATAAATACTAGAAATCTCATCATACTTGGAAGATTAAATCATAAATTCAACCTTCCATGAAACTAGCACAATTGGCATCGTGCTCTTAAAACTTGAAATCATGAATTACAATCAAAATAGCTTTAAAACTTGCCCATAAATCTTAAAACATCATTTAAAATATGAAGGGAATAGACCCATAAACAAATCATAGAGAATTTTATGAAATTGGGTTAAACCCAATAAGATCACAAACTTGGAATAAGGCTTGAATTCATAAACTTGAGGAGAAATTATGGTATGAGAGTGAACAGAAACTCCCATTCATAACCCTACATACCTGGGTAATTTGGTTTTGTACTCTTCCTTGAAAGCCCAAGAGAATTGGAGAAGAATTTGAAGAGTTATATGCTTGATTTCCTTAGGAAATCTCTAGTCTTGCATGCATGGGGAGGGAATAGATTAGAATAGATTAAATCCTCTTAAAAACCCCCTAACTGATCTTAAAATGACATAGTTTAGGGCTTAGGAGCTTAGGAATTATGAAATTTCCCTAGTTAAAAATGCAGGAAAAATTCATTCTACCAGGTGTCATGACTCACACCACGAGTCATACCCTGATCCCACAGCTCGTGGTTTTCTTCTGCCGTAGCCAGTGCTTCAACCCTGAGTTCTGAAGTTTTCCATGGGTCATACAACGACTCAAACCATCACCCCACGAGTCGTTGGACCCCTCTGTTACCCCAACTTAGAAATTTCCTTGCTCCTTCCTACGGGTGTAAGTAACAACTCATTGTTCCTTACAATGGGTCATACCTTGAGTTGTACCATCCAGGTTTGCCACCCTAGACCCAACCAACGAGTCCTTACCATGATCCTTGGTTCCTCATCACGAGTAGTACCACAAATCGTACCTTTTATCCTAATAGTCTAGAGCCGAAACAACGACTTCCATCCACTACTCGTACCATCACTCCATGAGTCGTTACTAGACTCATTGTTACCAACTATTCCACAGCAACTGCTACCCACGAGAGATCCTATGATCCGTTGGTCCTTCCTACGACTCGTACCATGAGTTGTCTTGAGGCAAATTTTCTAACTTTTCTACTAAAAACCTTTTCAACTCCTGAGTCTAGTCTTAGGCACTTCCAGGGTATTACAATATCTCCCCCTTGGGAACATTCGGCCTCATGTGGGGCAAACATACTGAATAATTGGAGAAAAGATCTGCCATCCCAAAGACTGAACTTCTAAAGCTCAAAACTGACAAAGTAACTAACTTCGGACTGATATACATGACTGAACTGAATTCATGAATCACACACACATGTATTAACATGAAAGAAATTGAATGACATGAACTAGACATGAAATTGAACAGAGTAATAAGGGGGACACTAATACCTCAAACTAGAACTGGGGCAGAAAGGAAAATGTGAGGGTATTTAGACATCATTTCTGCTTTGGCTTCCCACATAGCTCCTTCAATAAGCTGATTTCTCCATATTACCTTTACTGAAGCTACTTCTTTGTTCCTTAACTTCCGAACCTAACGATCAAGTATTTTAACCGGAACCTTTTCATAACTAAGGCTATCCTTCACAACTACGTTCTCCACTAAAACAACCAAAGTCAGGTCACCCATGCACTTCTTCAAGAGTGATACATGGAAAACTGGATATACTTAAGCCAATTCTGAGGGCAACTCCAACTCATAGGCCACCTTGCCAACACGTCTCACTATCCTATATGAGCGAACATATTGTTCGGGGTGTTATATGGGTTATATAACTCACACGCAAGTGCACGTGGTCGAACAAGTAGTAAAGTGGCTTTAGTAAGCCAAGTATCGATCCCACAGGGACTGGGATAAAGTGCAATCTGCTCAAGTGTACTATATTTCGATTCTAAAAAAGCAGACAACAGTGTAACCAAAAGTTTGATATTTTGTTTTATAATTTTTATGCTAAATCTAAAATAACTATCTAATGTGAGTCTAAACTATGAATGAGAGCATGCTGAGGTTAAACGAACATGTAATGAAATTAATTATCGACATAATTTGGTTAGTCTTTTTCTCCAGTTGCTAGCCAAGAACTATTGCCAAGAGATTAAAACTCTCGTATTTAACCTCACTTAAGAATCATGAACCATCCACCTACATTTCTGTGATTAAATGCAATTCATGTTCTAGCCATACAAACCCGGTTCCTAAATTGACTAATACGACTTTCAGGTAAATTTCTATCCTAAAAGTAAATCAATTCCCAATTTTCCCAAACCAAGAAAAGATCATATCCTATTAATTCACAACTTTCCAATTTCTTGCTCTCTCAAGTGAAACCGGACTTTTTAGATATACATTAACGTAGGTCACACATTAATGCAGTAAGAACAAGAATTAATAGAACAACCATGGAAGAAAAGATGAAAAACCACTATGATCAACAATCACATTTCACTATAATTGTTCATAACCTCAGCAAGAAGAGGATTTAGCCACTCATTTGTGGATTAAACATCGTTAAATGAGTGTTAAACATACAAGCAATTGAATTAAAGAAGAAGGAAAGAGAGAAAAACCCTGATATTTTCGTCCCCTCAACTACCTGTAACCCACGTTCTTGCTCCACCAAGTTAGAATATTGAAAAATGAACCTAAGTGTTCTATTTATACTAGTGGGAATTTTTCCCGGAATAACAAGCAACGTGTCACGGAGTGCATCGCGGAGCACTGCCTCCGTGACACGCTACGGACGCGGACCTTCACTGGAACTGGGGGTCCAGGAAATACAACCCAACGTGGCACGGCGTGCAACGCGGAGCCAAGCCACCGTGCCATGGACCTATCGCGAACCCACACTGGATTTGGGCTAAAAATTCCCATCCAGGCAGAAGGCCTCCGCGATGGTAGCGTGACACGGCTCCATCGCGGAGCCCCTTTATTTTATGCTGTCCAATGTCTTTTCCCTTGCTCGCATCCAAGTCCAACCCCGATATCCTCCAACATGCATTTTAGCTTCCCGAAATTACATTTTACCTGCAAAACAATGCTAATCATGTTGGTTAGTATAAATTCACATTTTATTGCCAATTACATGAGAATGTATACACATTGATAGATAAACAAGGCTAAAATGGTACTTTTGAGTATCACTTGGGCATACAAATTTGCCCAAGATCACATATTAGGGACTAAGATTCCCTTTCTTTTCGAACCTCATCACTTCTTTCGTGGGATACTCTTTCAGAAACACCCAATCATCAACTTCAAATTCAAGTTCTTTTCTCCTCACATCCGCATAAGACTTTTGAAAACTTTGAGTGATTCTCAACCTTTCCCTTGAAAGCTGTACTTTCTCCATGGCCTCATGAACTGAATATGACCCTATCAATGTAGCTTCACCTATTTCAAACCAACAATTGGGAAATCTATATCTCCGCCCATAAAGATCCTCAACGGAGCCATCTGAAAGTTGGAATGGTAGTTGTTGTTATATGCAAACTCGGTGAGAGGTAAATGTTCATCCCAACTACCTTTGATGTCAATATCACATAACATATCCTCAAGAGTCTGAATGGTCTGCTCAGCCTGACCATCTGTCTGCGGGTGAAAAGTTGTGCTAAGCTTAACCTGAGTACCGAGTCCCTTCTGAAATGACCTCCAAAACTAGGAGGTAAGCTGAGTACTTCTATCTGATATGATGGACAAGGGAACTCCATGAAACTGAACTAACTCCCCAATATATAATTTGGCATAATCCTCTGCTGAATTGATAGTTTTGACCAGTATAAAATAGGCCGCTTTAGTCAACCTGTCTATAACCACCCAAATAGAGTCATAGTGTCGATGAGTACGAGGCAACCCTGTATTAGGTCCATATTGATTTCCTCCCACTACCAAGTAGGGATACTAATGTATTGAAGCACACCTCTAGGTCTTTGATGCTCGACTTTTAATTACTGACAATTCGGCCATTGGTCGCGCAGCCTGCCTGCCGAGGCACATTGGCAACGCGTAGGTGGGCTGTTTCGCGTGTCCCCCTTGACGACGTTCGCATTTTACTTCCGATTACATGCCTCCACTTCACCAACTCATGGATTAGTTCCTCAAATTCATTTTAAACCTACAAAAACAAGAACTAATCATGTTGGTTAGTATATATATTCACATTTACATAGAAGTACATGAGAATGCATATAATTATGTTGATAAACAAGACAAAACTAAGTTATAAAGCATCACTTGGGCATGCTATTTTTCCCAAGATCACCTACCCCACACTTAAAGCCTTGTTCGTCCTCGAACAACCCTTTTACATCTCATGTAAATGAAGACTCACACATAGCTAATTTAGCAAGAAAATTCAAGCTACGACTATAATGATTATTTAAGATAGAAAGTTAAAAATAGAGCATGCACGATTTAATCATTGAAATGAAATACAACTATGTTAAGACTTCCTAACCTCAAGAATCGACTCTCAATCTTAGCAAACTCATGCAAATCAACCAATCAAGAAATCCGACATGAATGTTATCTCTCATTAAACATGTGTCCTCACAACAAGAGAGTTACCCATTTTTACTCGCAAGTTTTGAAAACACAATATGTATGGGTATATGAATAGAATTACTCTCACTCTCTCAAAGAATTCACATGCATCATGTAGTGAACCATAAGCTTGCCCTTAGTGTTTTACTCCACTAATTTAAGGATGTTTGAACGTAAGATCAAGTAGGAATTATCGGGTTGTAATGTAAGCTAAGGGACGGATAGGTACTATTTTGGCCAGTAATAGTGGCTATCTTCCCCAAGCGCTTTTAATAACTTCAACCTTCATTAAGGACATCTCTTCTCTTACTTCACCCTCATTCTTTTCAATCTTGAATTTTTTATTCTTGTTCCCATTTCTTTAAGAACACTTAGCTTATTAGTAAGGAGTATTTAAACAACTTTTTCATTCATTTATTTTCCTACTTCCTACCAATACCCGAGCAGTTTCAAATAAGTGCACCTTTGACCTTTTCTCAACTCTTACAACCGCTACTTTTCCTTCTTTTCCGTGCTTCTCACTCTTTCACTCTTTGGAATTTTACACTTAAGCACTTAGGAGTTTTGGATCAAATTCAAGGCTAATGAAAGAAAAAGGATTAAGCTTATGTTGTAGCTATCAAAGATTAAGCTTAAGGCTCAATGGGGCTCAGTAGGATTCAACATTCAAGGTAGGTAAAGTGAGGGATAATAATTAGGTTCATTCAAAAAAAAATGCCTAAATCATCTCCTACAATCCACATCCTTCATTTTGTTTCATATACACACCAGGAAAGTTCTAGACACTCCACAGTAGCATGGAATATTCGAAAAACTTCAACTCACAGCACATGCTCAATTCAAAACACATTGAATAGAGTCTTAACTCAGCCAATCACAAAAATTCAGAATAAAGCTTCAATCACATTGAGTCAAATTCAAGAGACTAAGTGTCTCAAACAAATTTATACACTTCTTACATGCTTCAACACTAACCACACTTGTATCTTACAATCATGTATAGCACATAACAAGAACATCAAGCCATCAATTAGCTACGGGTTCAAAAACCTAAACCTATTGACTAATTTTCCTTAAGACGGTCGTCATCCATCCATCATCGGAAACAGTCTCTAACTATGACTAAAAATATTATATACAGACAAAGAAAAAAAATTATTATTCGGTCCAAAGCCCCCCCGTCGGAAAAGAACCAAAAAGAGAAACCAACGGGTGATGAAGTCATGCTTAATTCAAAAACTTTGTTCCAATATTTCTCCCAAGCACTAATTCACCAAAAATCATTAAGCACAAAAATATTTTTAAATCTTCCTCACCCCACACTTGAATCATGCTATGTCCCCATAGAATCAAATTAAAATTAAACAGGATAAGAAATACTCCCTGAGGCCTCTAGGCCTAGCTAATAGCATGCTTTTCTTCAAATTTGCACAAGTGGGTGTTTGACCCCACACTATTTCTCTTCCATGCTTGTTAGCTTCCTCCTCCATGGGTACTCAGACTTCCCCTCCATCTGTGCCTAACTTTCCACCAAAAACAACACAAGTTGAAAATAACCAAAATCAACATAAACAACAATCACAAATTGTACCTGTGGTACCCTATGGTTGCCTCCAAAGCAAGGCCTTATTTTACGTCGCAACACGATGTGGACTATCCTTTTCAGGACATCCTCATACCTGGGTTCCCTTTCGAGAACCATCTTCTTTTCTTTTGATTATTAGAGGAAACAACCTCTACTCTGTTCCTATCTTCCTCCAACTTCTTATTAAACTGAAGCCCTTTATCAAACTCGGGCTGAACACTTATCATTACCTTTAGCCGTGGACCTGTGGAATCTACCACCCCACACTTACCCTCTAACAACACACTAACCTTACAAAGGTTTCTGTAGTGTGTGGGTGGGTTAATCTCTTGGTATACTCGGAAGAGTTCTTCTTCATCCTCGACCCTCATTTTCAGGGTCCCTGCTGTTAAGTCAATTACCGCTCCTCCGGTGGCCAAGAATGGACATCCTAAGATTAAGGGTACCTGATCATCAACATGAAAATCTAAGATAATAAAATCAGCAGGTATAATAAACTTACCCACTTTAATGAGAAGGTCCTCTATGATTCCATCCGATGCCACTCGCGACTTATCCACTAGCTGCAGCATCAATCTTGTTGGTCGCGGTTTCCCCAACCCCAGGGTGTTAAATAAAGATAGGGGCATTAGATTAACTGCTGCCCCTAAATCACATAGGGCTCGTAGCACTTCAGCTTTACCAATTTGTATGGGGAGGGTAAAACTCCTGGGTCTTTGAGCTTCTTAGGAATCTTGCTCAACGCGTTGTAACTGCACTCCTCCGTTAGTGCTACTGTTTGGACATCCACTAATCTCACTTTGTTGGCCATCACATCCTTCAAGTATTTCGCATACTTGGGCATTCCCTGCAAAACATCAATAAGAGGCAAATTTATGTGAAGTTCTTTGAAAATCTCAAAGAACTTTTTGAAGCATTCCTCCTCCTTGCTCTTTTTGAATTTCTGAGGAAATGGTGGTGGTGGTCTTTGTGCTGGATGCCATGAAGATTGTGCATTTTGTTGCAAAACACTATGATTCTCTCCCTTGTCAGTGGATGGTCCTTATCTAACCAACTCTGGTTGCACCTCATTTCTTTTCTCTTTTGGCACTTCATTAGCTAATTGTTTTCCGCTCCTCAAACTGATGGCGTTGACCTGATGGGGGTTAGGATCTGCGTCACTTGGTAGTCTACCCTACGGTCTCATGTTTTGAGCACCTGCTATTTGACCCATCTGCTTTTCTAGATTGCGGGTGGCCAATTACTGATTCTTTAAGTCTGATGCCATCCTTGCCTGATTTTCAGCTAATTGAGTCTGGATCTCCATGATTTTCTGCAATGTTTCCTCAATGTTGCTGCTCAACTAGCGATTATTCTGCCTATTCTGCTGATACTACTCTTGTTGAGGTTGCTGATAACTTTGCTTTTGATTTCCACCCCAAGAAATATTTGGGTGGCCCTGCCAATTTTTGTTGTAGTTGTTTCCAAAATTCTTAGTGTTCCTTTGCACATTTCCAACAAAATTGGATGATTTCGGATTGGCTCCATAAGATTCTGCACTGTGCCCATTGTTTAAGCAAATTTCACACCAACTCGGAGCTTGCTGAACTGAATTAACCTGGCCCTGTTGTTGGTTCATACTCAGTTTATTGAATTGAGTCATCATTTGATGCTGGAATAAAGCTAACTGTGCCGCCAAGGGATTCATACCATCTATTTCTATCAGCCCTACTCGTTTTCTTGCCCCTCTTGATGATTCGCTGTGCCATTCCGGATTTCCCTATGCAATTCTATTCAACAGCGTGTAGAACTCATCATACGTCTTCTCTAAGGCTTGCCCACCCAATGCAGAGTCTAGCGAAATTTTTGTATGTGGGTCTAGACTTTCTACAAAAGTATGAGCCAGCACTTCATTTGATTGCTGGTGATGGGGACAGTCTCTTAATAATGACTTGAATCTTTCCTAAGCCAAATATAAATTCTCATCAGGCCTCTGCTTGAAACTCAGTATTTCACTTCTCAATTTTGCAGTCTTGCTTGAAGAAAATAATATGATCAAGAACTTCCTTGCCAAATCATCCCAAGAAGTTATGGAGTTCGGTGGCTCAACTTTCAACCACCTTTTGGCCTCTCCCAAAAATGAAAATGGGAAGAGGGTAAGTCGGACATAGTCGGTGGACACTCCGATGGGGACGAAAGTGTCACTAATCTCTAAAAAGTTCTGTAGGTGTTTTTGCGGGTCCTCATGTGCCATCCCAGTGAACTGACCACTAGAATGTAACAGCTGCACCATGTTCTGTTTCAATTCAAAGTTCCCTCCAGGTTTGGGTTTACGGATACTAGAGTTCATATTCGTCGCTTGTGGGATTGCCACTTCGCGAACTGGTCTGGCTGCCATTGCTTTCGGTGACAATTTTGCTTGTCCTGCGGGTGGTGTTGTTGTACCTTTTCTTGAAGTCTTTTCAGCTTTTGCTCAAGAGCTACTCTCCTTCACAAATGAATTTGACGTTCTGGTTCAAGCAATGGTTCCACAAGCTCTCTATTCCTAGCCAGCTCGGCAAGACAACCTGTCACCTGTAATAAGTCAGACTAAGACAAAGTTTCTCAACACTTAAGGAAATTAAAAATCACACAAAAATAGACAAATTTACTAAACTTCGCCAAGTCCCCGCCAATGGCCCCAAAAACTTGTTGTGCCCGCAAGTGTACGCGGTTGTACAAGTAATATAGTGGCCCTTTTTTAAGAGCCGGATGTCGAACCCACATGGACTGGACCAATTTAGCTAATTATCAAGTTCAAGTGTGATATTAACTTTTGCAAGTGTTGATATAGACTTTCTCGATAAAGTTTAATTAAGTTTAGGGGTGGTCACAAAAATACTCTGAAGTAATTCAAGGAGAAACTAGAGCTAAGGCCAGATAATGATGCGATACTACGCTTTGTAATGGTTTAAGTATGGAATTATCAATTGTCGTCTCACATAATTACAATTGCATGTTCATGGTCTTTCGAGCCTCTAAACACGACAAACTAGCCTCACAACTACATCGTTGAGCTGGGATGTGACATTCTAGTTCGTGCGCAATTCAATTATGGGAATGTGGTTTACGGGGTTTATGCTCTTGATTAGGGACTTTCGTACCTCTAATCATTTAATTCAACTTAGTTTCACAACTACTTCTTCGAGTGGTGGAGTGACAATTCTAAGTTGATTTCTTATTATCATCCCGTTTTATCAACCAAGAAAGGCAAATTAGGTATAATTTCTTATCCTAACCGCGAATAATATCATAAGATACAAACTTGCTCCCTACATTCTTTGTTCTTGCCTAGGTTTACTTTCTCAAGCTTTTATCTAGGTGTAACGTGTGTGTTTTCATGGTGATCAATCATAAAAACAACCATAATTAAGAACGTAAGACAAAACAACAATTAATAACTTAAAACCAAAACAAATTCACATAGTCACAATCATATCTTGTGGCCTCAACCCTAGAGGAAGGGTTCTAGCCACTCAAGTTCGTATAATTACAAGGAAACATAATTAACGTAATATACTTACAAGAATTGGTAGAAGAGATGATGAAATTTATGAACCCTAGGTGAGTTCTCCAACATCTCCCTTCACTCCTTGGTAGTTTTTCAAAAATATTACGTGAGAAAATGTTTTTAGGAGCTAAGGGACCTATTTATAGTAAATGAGAGGTGTATAAAATTATTCCCGGCATGAAATAGCTCTGTCTCACGGAGGTGAACGCACCAATTTACCTCTGTGACACGGAGGCATCGCGTAGGCACACTGGAAATCCAAAATAGTCCGCAAGCAGCCCCCTGCCGCGTTGGCAGCGTGTCACGCTGCTTGTGCAGCGCGCTAGGGGCCGTGGCACGCCACTGGTCGCCCAGCCTACCTGCCATGGCATGTTGCCAATGCGCAGGTGGCTGTTTCGCGTGTCCCCCTTGCCGACGTTTGCGTTTTACTTCCAATTCCATGCCTCCACTTCACCAACTCATGGATTCGTTCCTCAAATTCATTTTAAAACTACAAAAACAAGAACTAATCATGTTGGTTAGTATATATATTAACATTTACATAGAAGTACATGAGAATGCATATAAGTAAGTCGATAAACAAGACAAAACTAAGTTATAAAGCATCACTTGGGCATGCTATTTTGCCCAAGATCACTCTGCTATTTTCTGCTTCATGCCACTCGACCAATAGATTTCCCGTAGGTCACGATACATCCTGGTGGAACCCAAATGTATGGAATATGGGGAACCATGATCCTCATCCAACATTCGACCTCTCAATTCATCAACACTCTGAACACATAAATGATCCTAATATCGAACTACACTATCTCCCCCATGGGAGAAGACCTCTACCTTCTAATTTTGAACCACCTTCTTCAACTTTACTAAAATAGGATCTTTGTCTTGACTAGCCTTGACCCTAGTCGTGGATTTTGAACTTTTCTAAATAATGACACCATCATCTGTCAAATCAACAAGGCGAACTCCTAGTCGTGCAAGCCGATGCACATCCTTTACCAATTCTTTACTTTCCTCTTCCACATGAAACACACTCTCCATAGAAATTCTGTTGAGAGCGTCTGCCACCACATTGGTCTTACTTGGATGATAAAGGACACTCATGTCATAATTTTTAAAAAGCTCTAACTACTTTGTTTGTCATAGATTCAGGTCCTTCTAAGTAACCATGCACTATAGGCTCTTGTGGTCCATAAACACATCCATATGGACCTCGTACAGATAGCGTCTCCAAATCTTAAAGGAAAATACTGATGCTGCTAACTCTAGGTCATGAGTAAGATAGTTTTTCTCATGGATCTTAAGCTACCTAGAAGCATAGATTATGACCTTACCATGTTGAATCAATACACAACCAAGGCCGATCCTAGAGGCATCACAATATACCATAAATTCATCGGTACCCTCAGGTAGGGTCAACACTGGTGCTATGGTGAGTTGAGTGTTTAACTTTTGAAAGCTTTTCTCACAGGCATCTGACCACTGAAACTTCACTTTCTTCTAGGTCAACTTAGTCAACAATGCTGCAAGGGTTGAAACCCTTCGAAAAACCTCCTATAGCAGCTAGCTAACCCCAAGAATCTCCTGATATCTAAAGGACTAACTGGTCTAGGCCAATTCTTCACAGCTTTTGTCTTTTGAGAGTCCATCTGTGCACCCTCACTTGACACTATATGAACTAAAAATGCTATTGAGTCCAACCAAAACTCACACTTGTTAAATTTAGCAAACAACTGGCGATCCTTGAGAGTTTGTATCACAATCTTGAAATGAGCGGCATGCTCCTCCTCACTCCGAGAGTATATGAGAATGTCATCTATGAACACGATCATGAACAGGTCCAAATATGGCTGGAACACCCTATTCATCAAATTCATAAAAGTTACAGGAGCATTCGTTAGTCCAAAAAACATAACTACAAACTCATAGTGACCATACCAAGTCCTGAAGGCTGTCTTTAGGATGTCATTCTCTCTAACTCTAAGCTGATGGTATCCGGATCTGAGGTCTATCTTTGAGAAACACTTGGCACCCTCAAGTTGGTCAAACAAGTCATCAATTCTGGGGAGGGGATATTGCTCTTGATTGTAACCTTGTTGAACTGTCGATAGTAAATCACATAAAAAGAGAACCATCCTTCTTTTGAACAAAGAGAACTGGTAGACCCCACAGGAATTTGCTAGATCTGATGAAACCCTTTTCTAGGATATATTTCAATTACTCTTATAACTCCTTTAGCTTAGTTGGAGTCATTTTGTAAGGAGAAATAGATATACACAACATATCAGAAAGAAGGTCAATCCCAAAGTCTATCTCCCGCTCGGGAGGGACTTTGGGTAGATCATCTGGGAATACATCCAGGTACTCACACATAATAGGAACTAATTGGAGAGTCAGGGTCTCAGATGTAGCATCCTTAACCCAAACTAGATAGTAGACACAACCTATAGAAATCATTTTTTGGCCTTAAGGTAGGAGAAAAAGTGACCTACAGACATAGCTGAACTACTTTTCAACTCTAGGACTGGCTTACCCGAGAACCAAAACTCTACCACGCGGGTTCTACAATTCACTGAGGCATAACATGCATGAATCCAATCCATGCCAAACATAACATCAAAATCTATCATTGGCTAACTCTATTAAATCTGCTGAAGTGACTTTCTGAAGGATTATGACAGGGCATTTTCTATATACCTGTCGAGCTATAATTGAGTCACCAACTAGAGTAGATATAGAGAAGGGTTCTAATAGGATTTCAAGACTTACTCCAAAACTACTAGCGATATAAGGCATCACAAAGGATAAGGTAACCCCTGGATCTAATAGTGCATATACATCAAGATGAAATACTCGCAACATACCAGTGATCACATCTAGAGAGACCTCCTGCTCCTGTCGAGATTCGAGGGCATAAAACCTGTTCTGACACTGACCACCACCTGTACTAGTGGATGCACCCTGCTGAGCTGAGCGTGCTGATGGAGCTGTTGAACTGGTGGCTGGGTCTCGACCTCTACCATGGCCCTGTCCGACCGCTGGACAATCTCTGAGTTCATGACCGGGATTCCCACACTCGAAACATGCACCTAAACCTGCTAAGCACTCTCCTGTGTGCCTCCTGCTAAACTTGATGTACACTATAAGATTAGGCTCTCCTGTCCTACTCCCCTAACCTTGAGAGCCTGATGTCCGGCCCCTCTGATCGCACCTATATCTAGATGGTTCACTAGTTGATGAAGGTGTTGGAGCTGATGATCTCTGGTGGGATTGCTGACGATGTCCGCCACCAGATCAATGCTGGGAGAACCCAAAACTATCGGTCCTGGCCCTCTTGGCCTCTCTCTCCCTCTCCCTAATCTACACTACCTCTACTTGCTGAGCATACAGGACTAGTAGAGAGAAGTCAACATCCTGGTGAAGCATAGAAGCCTGCAATCCTTGACCAAGTAGTCTGCTACCCCATGCACAAACCTACTCATCTGAGTTCTCTGATCATCCACCATCTTTGGTGCATGTTTGGACAAGAGGATGAACTCTAAAGCATGCTCTTAGATTGTCATGTTTCTCTGCCTCAGATTCACAAACTTTGCTGCCTTGATCTCCCTCATCTCTCGGGGAAAGAATCGATCCAAGAACGGGGTGAGAAACTCATCCCAACCAATGGGACCCACTTCGACTCCCTGACTATTCTTTTACTACCTGAACCAGATATGAGCAACCCCTTTCAACTGATAAGAGGCTAGGTCTGCACACTCCTCCCCCGTCACCCCTATAATCTAAGTGATCATCTAAATCTCCTCAATAAACTCATGTGGATCCTCATCCATTCTTGATCCAAGGAACTTAGGGGGATTCATCCTATGGAAGTACCTGATTCTAGTCGCTATTGCATTCCATTCTAGGGAACATTAGTCATTGCCTACTGATTGACCTAAGCGGCCAATGCCTGTGCAAACATGTTGATAGCTGCTCTAAACTCAGCAAAGGAAACCCGCTCAGGCACATGATCATTTGGGGATACTGGGGCTTGCTGGGTGCCTATCACCATTGCCATTCTGCATGGCCATTTCCATTTCCATTTCCATTTCCATTGTCGTTTCTTCTTCCATTAACTCAGCTAGAAGGCATGATTCTGCAAACGCATATAGCACGAGTTAGAAGGATAGAGAGACATTTCATCGCATGACATAGATCATGAAAGAAGGGAAATTTCCTAAAATGCTTCGTAACCACTTCATCATAAGTGTGGCGTGCTTCACACCCATGAAGAAGACTCTGTATAACGCGGCATTAAGACACCCTAGGACACTTCAAAAACTAATGCTCTGATACTAAGTTTGTCATGATCCAAACATAGGCCCCGATCGATACACGAGACCTAAAACAATTAATGGCTCCAAGTTGACCCATGGCATGAACATGATAACTAACTCAACACAATTAAAGCAGAAAAATATTGAATTCTGCAATAGCATAAGTCTAAAAATTAAAACATCAGAACAATAAAAATACACAACACTTAATCCAAAACTGAATACAACACTATGTCTAAAACTCCTCTAACATACTGAAGAGCTGATGGAACAACACCCCAACTAGCTCACTACCAGTTTGAAACTGAAAGATGATAATAACAAAGCTAACTGAAGGTCCTCGAAGGATGAAGATTCACCAATTGGAGAAAGTGGATAAGCTCGGGGGATAGGCTAGCTGTGGGACTGAGTTTGAATATCTGAGCTTGTATCATGTAACGATACAACATAGAGTATACTGTTAGTACATGGAATGTACCGAGTATTCAAGGTAAGTAAAACAACTGAATAAGTAAAACTAAAATCATGCACATCGTAAATAATTTCATCATAAGATTCTGAGAATGAAGGCTATATGTTGGTATCTGTAAACATGAATAGTCATAATTGAAATAGGTACATATGGCTTTCCATATCTAAAATAATAGTAAAAGCTCATGAAATGATCCTTGAATTAAACCTGCTGAAAACATGATATAATATCTCATACATGCATAATTGAAATCATGAGGAACAATGGGAGACTCGTCTTAACTGATAACCACCATGTATGAGCTCATGATGATCCCACGTCTGGCCCACATTGAGGAAGGCCATCTTGAGCCTTTCTAGGGCAAGGACTAAGTAAGGTGTGATATCACGATGGGCTCTTGGGCTGGAGGAAATGCTCTTTTGGGAGACCCCAAAGTACCTACATTGGCTTATAATTCATGAGACAGGGGGACCTTGGAACCCCAAGCCTACTTGGTGCTCGACACAACTCTCAAAAAATGTATAATGCTCATATAATCATAGATTAATACATAACTTGAATCTTATCATATAGGGAGTCTTGACTCCAACACGTGAGATAACTGAACTCATTAACCTTTGCTAAATCATGACATCTTATTTAACTTGAGTGGGCTTGCCCAAATCATAATATCATGGTTGCATGATATAGACACCATAGGTAAAATATAAGTATATTCATGTATAATTTAAAAACATTCATAAATGCTAGAAATCTCATCATACTTGGAAGCTTAAATCATAAATTCAACCTTTCATGAAACTAGCACAATTGGCATCATGCTCTTAGAACTTGAAATCATGAATTATAATCAAAATAGGTTTAAAAGTTTCCCATAAATCATAAAATATCATTTAATATACGAACGGAATAAACCCGTAAACAAATCATAGAGAATTTTATGAAATTGGGTTAAAACCCCCATAAGATCACAAACCTTAAATAAGGCTTGAATTCATGAACTTGAGGAGAAATTGGTGCATAAGAGTGAAGAGAAACTTCCATTCATAACCCTACATACCTGGATAATCTAGTTTTGCACTCCTCCTTAAAACCCTAAGAGAATTGGAGAAGAATTTGAAGAGTTCTAAGCTTGATCTCCTTAGGAATTCTCTAGTCTTGCATGCATGGGGAGGGAATAGATTAGAATAGATTAAACCCTCTTAACCCCCCCCCCCCAACTGATCTTACTGAAACATAGTTTAGGGATTAAGAGCTTAGGAAATATGGAATTTCCATAATTAAAGATGTAGGAATAATTCATGTTGTCGGGTGTCACGACTCACACCACGAGTCGTACCCTGACCCCACGGCTCGTGGTTTCCTTCCACTGTAGCCACTTCTTCAAACCTGAGTTCTGAAGTTTCGACGGGTCACACAATGACTCAAACCATCATCTCACGAGTCGTTGGACCCTTCCGTACCACGACTGGGAAATTTCCCTGCTCCTTCCTATGAGTGTAAGTAATAACTTGTTGTTCCTTAAAACGGGTCGTACCTTGACCCGTACCATCCAGCTCTACCACCCTAGACCCAACCAACGAGTCCTTACCATGATCCATGGTTCCTTACCATGAGTTGTACCACGAAGCGTACCTTCTATCCTGATAGTTCAAAACCAAAACAGTGAGTCCCATCCATGACTTGTTCCATCATTCCATGAGTCCTTAATGGACTCATTGTTACCAACTATTCCACAGCAACTGCTACCCATGAGAGATCCTACGACCCATTGTTCCTTCCTACGACGGTATGAGTTGTCCTAAGACAAATTTTCCAACTTTTCTACTAAACACCTTTTCAACTCCCGAGTCTAGTTATAGGCACTTTTGGGGTGCTACAGATGGCCAAAGTGAGGCATTCTTCAAAATCTAAACATGAGGAGAGTGTTGAAAAACAATTCATGAACTTGGTTGTAGTTAGAGTTGGTGAATATATTAGTTTTGTTGAGATTGGACGATGATGGTGGAAGTCTTGTGTACCCCATTGGACAAGTCTCACTAGTGTGCTAGCAAATTATGTGTGGGGTCAATTTTTCACCTTTAAAACTTAATTCATTAGCTTTGTTGTTCATGAACTAATTTTTTAAAGTTCTTGGTTTTTGATTGGCAGGAGTTATGGCATCGAAAGGAAAAGAAGTGGTGATTGCTCAACCAAGACTCAAGAGGCTTCACATAGGACCAAAGGGAGCTAGTTCATCAGCAGTCTAGGCTGGACCTTCTAGACAATTTGGAGCAAAAGCGGTAGAGCCTCATATACTTACCTGGTTCAACTTACAGAAGGAGGCAATGTATGCTCCTAAAAACTGGATTGATAACGACCGCTTTGTGCTTGAGTTACCGACCATCCGGGATAAGCTCCATTAGTTGGGAGTTGGATACATCATTGTTGAGCCAGGGGAGTGAAATGTCACATTGGTGGGGAGTTCTATGCGAACTGCGATACATAATTTGGAGAGAGCACCAAAGTGAAGATAAAGGGTCAGGTGGTACGATTCACTGATAAGAGGTTCAATGCTTTCCTTGGCACACCTGAGGTAGACCCTTTAGAGTACTTTATCTTACTTGAAAAGCCACCTTACCGTGAAATTTGTCACACTCTATGTCGTGAGCACTCATCCGCCGGTTGGGCAAGGGACCACAAGGGCACTTACTCTACACTTGTGTTCTCCTACTTGAATAAGGAGGAGAAGGTTTGCATGAAGATAGTTTGTGTCTGTTTCTCCGTAGGACACACATGACAGACATCACCATAGAGCAGGTAGTGCTGGTGTACATGCTTATTAACGGGATAATCATCAATTTTAGTGTGATGTTTTGAGACAACATGAGGAGATCAAGGGACAACTGTAGGTGGAAATATTTTTGTGGTAGTCTCTTGACCCAGTTTTTATGAGAGGCAGGCATTATGGAGGAGGAGGTAGACCTTCTTCTACCTCTAGCAGGCACCTGGCAGGCAAGATGATTGATATTACAAAGTAAAGGAGTCCATCACTCCCACAACTCCGCTCCTTAGTATAGCTGATCATCAGGCTCTTGATGAAAGCTTGTAGAGTCATATATTTGGGATGCTAGATTTACAGCTGAGGCTAGAAGGTTGACCTGAAACAAATGAGGACATGACAGCCCTTCGAGGTGAGGTATCCACTCACGATGAGTTCCATGCAGATGTGCTAAGTGCGCCCAACATTTGAGGATCCGCTTGATAATGATGAGGTTGTGGTGCTCAGTGACGCAGTTGATGATTTGGATATAGATGAGGATGATGATTCTACTACGGGCACCATGCAGGTTGATGGCGATGATGATGAGGATGAGGATTAGGATCACAATCCTGAAAATGATGCTTAGCGGCCCAGAAAGTTCCTTTTCTCTACCTGTTTGATATGACTATGTGTACACTGAGAAAGTGCACTGTTTAGGTGTGTTATGGAGGAAAGATTCCTGTTTGATCTTCGATTGCTATATTCTTAGTAGGCCCTGGCATAGTATCACACCCGGTAGTAGTAACTCTATGATTTGTTAGGTCTTGTTTTGTAATAGCTAATATTGGTGATGATGAATGGATGATGCCTTGTAATGTAGTGACTATTGTTCGTCTTGAGTAGTATTTTGTTAGTTAAATTTTAGAGTCTAAATGTTGTTGGTCAAAGGTGAGTATGTAATTGAGTTTATTCGGAAATGTTTGAAAGTTGGCATACCTCACCCACCCTTCGGTTTTCTTATGGCCTCAGTTCTTTTTTGGAAGGAAGTCCTTTGAATGAGGTAATTTTTTCATTTTTAGGAGTCGTTGTCATCTTAGAATAGTGACCCTTCCCTATGATAGATGGATGATGACCATTTCAAGGGAATTTCATCATTTTTTTATTCTTTTAGGATTGAGTCAGATCATTCACTTGTGTGCTCTTTGATATTGTACTTAGCTACTATGCCAGAGTCAATAAAGTGGTCATAGTGAATGCATAAGTGAGAAATCCATACGAGGCACACATATCTCTTAAATTTTAATCAAAATGATTCTAAAGGCTTAATAATGAAAAATGTCATTCAATATTGTTGTGTGAATGTGTAGCTATAGGAAGCCGACTAGATTCTTGATTGCTATGTGAGGTGAGCTAAATTTTCTTGTTTGCACATATTGTAGCATCTAGAGCTTGCCTTAGTGTACATAGGATAACTAGTTTTTAGGGAGTTGTGATATGATCAAGGTGATTATTTGAAAACACCATGTTTTTTTCCCATAATTGTTTTACCTTCCTGAAATTTATCCCTAGTTAACCCCTTTGATCCTTAAGCTTACTGTTTGTCTTAGCCACAAAAGTAGCTTAATCCCTCTTTTTATGAGACCTCAGACTTATTATCCAAAGTAGCCTTAGGCACTTTGACGTTTGAAAGTAAAGGTCCACCGAAGTATAATGTTAAGGCAAAAAGAAAAAATTGTGGTGCGAGGAGAAAAATAGGAAAAAAGGCTGCCCACAAGAATTGTGTTGTTTACTTGCTGCTAGGAAAATGAAAGATAGGGCTTTAATTGCAAAATTCTTATTGATGTTATAAGCAAGGACTAGCAGTCAAGTAGTAAAAAAGGGTGAGTTAAGTGAAGGGTGTACAACAAGGAAAAGGTGGTGGCCAAGAAAAATAAAAAATGTCTTAAAAGGGCTTAGGGTGGTAGTCACTATAAAAGAAATATCATTTCTACCCATCCCTTACCCAACGTTACAACCAAGAAAAGTCCTTTTGATCTTAATCTCTTGAAGCAACCAAGTAGTCTAAATGTACATGAACGACAATCTTATGGTATATGATGTATGTGCAATACATCGTTTGTGAGCATGAGGGGGCCTTTACTTCTATGTTCCATGTGTTTGCATTGATAATCTGAGAGAGGAACATCACTAAAAGTGAGGGGCACAAGAAATCTAAGTCGGTGTACTATTTGTTGGATATTTCATGCTTAATCATGGCGGCCCTATGTTTTGAAAGGATAAGTCAATTATAGAGGTTGTGTGGTTTTGATTGTGAAACCTTTATATGTTCTTGATGAGAATTGTTTTATGTTGATGAACTGCTTGGTCTATGCTATATGCTAGTTGGTTGAGTATGAATGGATAAAGGTACCATGTGTGATGGTAAAAGATGAGTTTATGTGTGTATTAAGGATTGTTCGAGGATGAAGTGTGGGGTGGTGATGCTGGGCACATTCCTATGCCCATTTGCCTTGTTTTTGCCATCTTTTACCTTGTTTTTGCCATCTTTTACCTTATTTTTGCCCATCTTTTACCTTGTTTTGAGTTCATAATCCTTAGGAAATACATAATTCATGTGTTTGTGTGTTTTGTATGCTAACAAACGATTTGAGATGTTTTGAGCAAGAAACAGAGGAAAAATGACCAAAATTAGGTCAAGGTGTGAAGATTTGAGAAGTTGAAAAGAAGGTTCTGGGGCTATGGCTGGCGCCCAGCACCAAGCCTTGAACTTCAGAGAAATGTGCATCAATTCTGGGGCTATGGCTGGAACCCAATACCAGGTCCCGACCTTCAGAGATGTTTCATTCAACACCTTGGTGAGATGAGAGGTGCGGACCCCGGAGCATTCCATACTTACAGAAATTTCCCAAAATTCTTGTGAGATGGATGGGGATGGGTGCCAGAGAGGTCTTAAAACCAAGAAATTTGACTAACACTCTGGAGAGATAGGTGGCATGGGGAGCTCACATGATCCAGAAGTGTTGAAATGTGGCTACCTCCTTGGCGAGATGGATGGTGCGGGGAACCTAGATCCAAACTTCATAGGAAACTTGAGCCCAACTGGGGCTATAATTGAGACAGCGCGCCAGGGTTATTCTAGAGCAGAAATTGTTGTGCTAAAGCTAAGTGTTGGAGGGTAGAATTATTATTTGAAGGTTGTACTATATATATAGACTCTAGGTCGTTTGTTAATCATCTTTTGATCACTTTTACATTCCGTATATAATTTTGTAAAGGTTGTAAGCTGTTTGGAGGAAGAGACAAGTTCTATACTAGGTTTCTTCTTTTCTTCTGTATTTTACTTTGAATGATTATGGTTATGTCTTTGTTTATCTACTTGTCTATGAGTGGCTAAACTCATACTCTAGGATTTTGGTCATGGTGGATGGTTGATGTTTGATAGACTAATTTTATACTAGTTTCAATTCTTTATTAACGGTTGCTTATATTCAATTGTTTTAATTACTTATTTATAAGACTAATCACCTTATAAGTAAATTTGTTGGCTTTCGATTGAAGTTGGGAAAGGGAATAAAAAGGGTTAGAGGTAATTATAGAATAGGAATTCAAAGACCCTTGAACCCATTGGTGAGTTGATAGAAGTTGTTGTTGAGGATAGGGATATACCCTTCAACCCTGTTTAGTTGAAAAAAAGTAGGCATAACCATCATTTCATGTTTCTCCTATGACCATAGGGATATAGGCATTAGAGTTCATGAGATAGTTCTTGGATGCTCGAGAGAGTGTCAAGGAATAGGATCATAACTTGAAACTAGCAACTATAGGATGAATCGTTCTAGTGTAATCACATCTTGAAACTTCAACTTGAGACTGAGAAGTGCCATTTTCCTAGATTTTTATCATCATCTGAAGTAAAACCTAATTTGCAACAGTATTTAGTTATTTTTGTATTTAAAGTTTGTAGTATTTAATTTCCCAAACCATCCCTCATTTAAACTATTTGATAGAATAGCAAAATAAGAAACAATCTTAAATGATTAAATTGATAAGTCTCTGAGGGATTGATAATCGGGACTTCCAGTCCTATATTTCTTGACAACAACCTGTGCTTGTGTGCGCTTAGGCAAAGTCACTGCCACCTCCCTTAATCGAGAGAGATGTATTTAGCATTATAAAATAAATAGCGTCATTGCCGGGGAATGGAGTTATGATTGCCATTTGTTGTTTAGTAATTCAAATTTGTTTTCGCATCTTGTGTTGCTTTTACATTATTTTTGTTGTTTTGTTGTTTGCTTAGGTGTGTGAAAATGAGTCTTGCTAGAAATGCAAGTAGTATGGATGGTTTAAGGGAAGGAGAGGATGATCCGGTGATTAATGATGTGGCTAGTGTCATTAGCCTACCACCCACAGTAGGAAATACGGTTTTCCATGTAACAAGCACCATATTACATCTCTTGCAAATGAAAGGGTTGTTCGGAGGACAAGCTAGTGATGAGGCTAATTGTCACCTCCTAAACTTCATTGAAATCCGTCAACTGTTCAATATGACCAACATCAGCCAAGAATCCATCTGTTTGAGATCATTCCCATTCTTTTTGATGGGAAAGGCCATAGTTTGATTGGAGGAGCTGCCTCCCGGGTCCATAACATCATGGAATGAGCTAACTGATGCATTCCTTTATATATTCTTTCAACCTTCCTAGATGATAGAATTAAGGGAAGAGATTACAAATTTTAGGAAACTTTTGGGAGAGCCTATTCATTAAGTGTGGCTCCGATTCAAAAAGAAGGTCACTATTTTCCCCAACCATAGTCTGCCTTATAGGGTGTTGCTCCAAATTTTCTATAGGTCTCTTGACTCTATCAACAAATCAGTGGCCAACAATCTAGTAGGGGGTTCAATCATGGACCAAACATTTGGCACGGCTAAGGCACTTCTTGATAGGATGACCAAGACTAATAGAGCATCGCACATTAGAGACACTAAGATATCCTCAAGTGGTGCATTGTCCATCCAACTAGCAGAAGAGCTAAAAAAGCGAGATGAGGAGTGGGATGAACCACTAGCTAAGATAATCACTCAAGAGGAGTTGATGGCTAGACACATTTCGGAATCCAGAGCTAAAAGCACTTCTGCTGCACCACCTACTAGCCTCTCGAGCCAGACTCCAATTGGTTACATGCTAGTGCCCCAGGAATTTCTCTAGAAGCTGACCAAGAGATTGACCATGACCGAAAGGAAGATTCAATCAATGATGGAGAATGTTAAGCCCTGGGTGAAGGCTGAGATTGAGACAGCTACGCAGGCATTGCATGCCAGATTAGACAGGTTTGAAAGCAGATTCAATATACGTATGGCCAAGAAGATTGATACAAGAAGCCTACATGAGGAGTTGGGGCCTCTTCGGAGCCAAGTAGCTGATCTGTCATCATGGCAGCTGGCAGTCATATCATACCCCACTCTTCCTGGCCTCAATGCTAACATAGATAAGGAGCTTGATCTGGCGGCCTACTGGGAGCCTATAGGAGAAGGGAAAGAAAAAGGGAAAAAGAGGGTCTTTGAAGATGTTGGAGACGAGACCCTGAAAAAGAAGAAGAAGAGAGAGATAAGAGAATGCAAGTGGGAATGATTAGCGCGCCTGCAGACTCATGACAGACGCTTTTCAGAGTTGTAGGAATGAGCTAGAGGAGCAGGTAGCTCCACCATGGCCTAGGCAGAGCTTGCTAGTGGCAGGGACCCTTCGGGTGAGCCACATTTATCCCCAACCATTTTAGAGGTTGTAGACACGAGACTACTAAGGGGGTAGCCACTCACCCTATTGATCCACCAGTGAGTGCGTCGACCACCGCCAGCGCCACGATTGTAGCGGAGGTACCTCCTTCGTAGGATGACAGGAGCGCTTAGTGCGCTGCATGTATGTTCCTTTCCCTTAGTTCTTACATTCTATGCTTCAGGAATGAATCAGGACTTTTTAAAAGTGGGAGCGGTGTATTTGTATTTTTGGGTTTTTGATTCATTAGAGGGTTTTTCTTGTCGTGTTTCTTTTATCTCGGGCATGCTATCAAATAGAACTGGCATGTTTAGGACTTTAATTTTTTTGAGTGATTTTTTTTAATTAGAAAGTAGCTTAGGAGTACTCGGCCAATAAATTGCACTAGTTTTTGAGTGATAAAAATTTTACCCTATTTAATAACTTTTTTTATCATTGGCGATGTGCTTGTGATTGCAAGCACGATTTTTGTGGATCTTCTTATGTCATTTAGTATATTAACATGTGTATTTTTTGTTAAGACATGAATAAACCAGACAGATAAAGAATGCAAGTCATGTACCATGAGTGAGTGAGGTCTGATACTTAGTTCAATACTGTGTAGAGGTTCTAGAACTTGTTTGGTTGGTCTTTGCATATGTTTTAGGATGGTTGGTTAGGAAAGAATCATAGGCCATTCTTGTTTAGTCCATTTTTAGCTTAAATAACCCTGCCAAAATGATTTGATTCCCTTGATCCAAATTTTTAGCCTCAAATAGACCATTTTTCTTTGATTAACCAATTAACCGTACCCATTTTTTGTAATGAACATGTTTTGGCCTTGGTCCCTCCATGTACATTGTGAACCTCAATAAAAGAAAAAGGCCTAAGCTGAGGGTGGCTAGAGCAGAGGTGCATAAATAGTGGGAAGGTGATAAGGGGAGAGAAAAGAAAGAAAAAAAAGGTGAAAAATGAGGTGTGGTGTGACAAAAGAAAAAGAAAAGAAAAATTGAAAAGGAAAATACAAAAAGAGAATGATTCATGAAAAGCTTGAAGAAATACAACACACTCATAGAATTGCATAAAAAGGTAAAAAGGGAGGGGGGAAAAGTGTAAAAAGCGCAAAGGGTGAAAAAGTGAAAAAATGGAGCCACATGTATGTAGTGCCAAGGAGGGGTTTAGTCACTTAAAAAAGATCCCATATCTACCGTACCCAGCCCGAAATCCTACTTTACAAGCCAAAGCAAGTCCTATATTGATCCTAACCTGACCATCTGACAAACCGAAGTAAAGAAAATAAGGGCAAGCCTATGGTATCCGATATGCAGTATTTGAACCTTCTTTGTGAGAGTGAGAGTCTCGCTTGTTCAGTCTCATGTTATATATTTTACTATATCTATGAGTGGGCACTTCATTTGGTGTGAGGGTACATGGTTTGTGTTTAACTCTATAGTGGTCTATGTAAAAAGCATTGGGGATGACTTGACTAACTGTTAATAGCTAGATGACATGTCTTGATCCCTGTTTATCATGTTTTCTAGTTGCTTGTAGTGCATATGCTGATTTGTTTCACGGGAAAAGGGTCAAAAGATTGTTGAGTTAATAGTGCAATATTTGTTTGATGTTGGTTGTAGTATCCTAGGGTTATTTTCTAGTTAAGCATTGTGTTTAGTTTTTATTTTTCTATGCCTGAGGAAATGCAAAGTCTTAAGTTGAGGGTGTTGATGTGCTGTGAGTTTATAGAACTTTCAATGCTTAAAACTGAGAAAATAGCATGGACTTAGGTATATTTATATGGATATGAGCGAAGTGTGCAAAAGAAGCCTTAAAATGCAGAAAATCAGCCAAAGTACCAGCCTCAGTACGAGCCGAACTTTGATTGTACGAGTCGTACTAATGATTGTGATGAAAGTCAAAAGGCTAAAGTGAGAAGAAGGCAATATACGACTCTCAGTACGAGCCGTACAAAGATGGTATGAGCCATAACTGGAGTCATGGAATTATTCAGAGGAAATTGCACAAAGCCAGACTCCTGGTACAGATGGACACACGAATTGTGGAACAATTGTACGAACCGTACCATAAGTCATGGTGAACTTTAGAAGATTCTTCAGTACTTGGAAAAACTTTATATATTACAGACAGTACGAGTCGTAGGAAGAATGTACGAGTCGTACCACAACATCATGAAGAATTTCAGAAGATGTCAGAATTCTCAAGGCCAAACCACGGAAGCATTGTACGACTCGTAGAATGAAGGTATGAGTCATATCAGCCTACCAACACTTAGCCAAATTTCTAGAAGCCAAGGACTTCCCATACAATCCTGTTACGGGTCATAGGTCCAGTCGTGACACAATCGGCACCAGATATGGAAAATTCCCTATTAGCTTAGGAAAAAGTTTCTAATGTCTGTATAAATAGCCTTTATATTTTATTTTAGTTAGAGAAGGATGTAATTAAGTTAGTAGACGTGTGAAAAACCATTTTTGTGAATTTTTATCAAGTTTTAAGGAGCAATTCTTGGGATAAAATTCTTGATTTCCTACATTGTTCTTGAGATTATTCTTTGTTATTCAAATCTGGTTTTCTTCCAATTGTTGTTGTAACTATTTAATTATGTGTTTGTCTAAGAATACAAATGATAATCTTACAACCATGAGAGACTAAAACCTCCACAACTAGGGGTTGTGGGAACCATGGTGGATTAACAAACTAGGGTTGCACAAAAGTGATCCAAAACCAATGCAAAAAGCTTGTATTGTATTCTCTTCATATTTAAATGTTTCTTATTGGTGTGCAACGTTAGGACTTTCCTAAATTATACACTTGCTTGAGCCTAGAGGGGTAGAACTTAGGAAAAGAGAATTACAACAAAGCCATGGTCTTTATGGTCATTGTATTAACTTGAGATGTGGTAGGAGGATAGTTAAATTTTGAACATATTGATAACGGTTAGTTTGAAATCGCTCATGAGACATGACCCGGTAATTGAGTATAGCCATCCAATAGGGACAAACCAGTTGTTTGGATGAACCTTAGTTATCAGTTCTACAAGTAAGTATTGGGATTGACCACGTGAGTATACTCAAATTAGTTATGAACCCATGGGAAACACTTACCCTGGGTGTTTGCAAATCATGATAGTAATCACAATTATAATCTTTTTTCCATGTTATTTTCTTTTAACCCCCCCAATTTGGAGATAACTTACCAATCAGTTCAATTACTGGCGTTAGTCTAAATCTTAACCTATTCTCTGTGGGCTCGACCCCAACCTCTTAGTTGGGTTCTCTATTGACAACGACTGTTTCATACTCTGTCAGGAAGTGTGAGTTTGAGCGTTATCAAAAAGTGGCATCATTGCCAGGGTAAGGAGCATCTGATTGGAGGATAGCAGATTGCTGACATTGGCCGGATCCGGGATGAGATGAACCCGGTAAGTCGGGCCCAACTTTCCAGCAGTTCCATGGACTCGGCCAGTTGGGGATGCACAGGTGAATGCACCCACCTCACAGGAGTAGGTCGAGTCACTAGCAATAGATTTCGGTTATTCAGATGCAGCTCCCAGCACTTTTGATGCACCACCTACTAACCTCCAGAGCCAGACTCTAGCCGGGTACAACCTAGTGCTCCAGGAATTTCTCCAAAGGTTGGCCAACAGATTCACCATGGCTGAAAGGAAGATTCAATCAATGATGGAGAATGTTAAGACCTGGGTGAAGGTAGAGATTGAGATAGCTGCACAGGCCCTGCATGCCAAATTAGACGGGTTTGAAAGCAGATTCAATATACATATGGTTGAGCAGACTGATACAGGCAGCCTTCTTGAGGAGTTGGGGACTCTTCGGAGCCAAGTAGCTAATCTATCATCACAGCAGCCAACAGTCATATCAGTCCCCACTCTTTCTGACCTCGATGCTAACATAGATGATGAGCTTGATCTGGCGGCCTACTGGGAGCCTACAGGAGCAGGGAAAGAAAAAGGGAAAAGGAGGGTCTCCGAATATGTTGGAGAAAAGACCCCAAAAAAGAATAAGAAGAGAGATATAAGAGAATGCAAGCGAGACTATTAGAGAGCCTTCAGACGCATAACACACACTTGTTAGAGCTGCAGGAACGAGCTAGAGGAGCAGGTAGCTCCACCATGACCCAGGCAGAGCTTGCTAGTGGCAGGGACCCTTCAAGTGATCCACATTCAGCCTTGACCATTCCAAAGGCCGTAGTGATGGTCAAGACTACTGAAAGGGTATCCACTTCCCTATTGATCCACCAGTGAGTGCGCCGGCCACCACCAGCACCACGATTGTAGTAGAGGTACCTCCTCCACCGGATAACAGGAGCACTTAGTGGCTGCAGGTACGTTCCCTTCCCTCAGTTCTTATATTCTATTCTTCGGGGACGAAGCACGCCTTTTAAAAAGGGGAGGGGGTGTACTTGTGTTTTTGGATTTTTTATTCGTCTGAGGGTTTTTCTTGCTGTATTTCTTTCACCTCGGGCATGCTATCTAGTAGAACTGGCATGTTTAGAACTTTATGTTTTTTGTAATTTTTGTTTATTTGAAAGTAGCTTAGGAGTACTTAGCCAATAAATTGCACTAGTGTTAGAGTTGTAAAAATTTGACCCTGTTTAAATTTTTTTTATGATTAGCTATGTACTTATGATTGCAAGCATGATTTCTGTGGATATTTTTTTGTAATTTAGTATATTAGCATGTGTCGTTTTTGATATGCTATTAATAAACTGAACATGTAGATTGAATGCAAGTCATGTACCATGAGTGAGGTCTGATACTTAGTTCAATACTGTGTAGAAGATTTAGAACTTTCCTGATTGGTCATTGCATAGGTTTTAGGATGGTTGGTTAGGAAAGGTTCATAAGTCGTTCATGTTTAGCCCATTGTTAGCTTAAATAACCCTATCAAAATGATATGATTCCTTTGATCCAAATTTTAAGCCTTAAATAGACCATTTTTCTTTGATTAACCAATTAATCATACCCATTTTTTTTATATTGAACCTATTTTGTCCCTGGTCCCTTCTTGGACATTTTGAACCTCAACATAGGCAAAATGTCTAAGTTGAGGGTGGCTAGAGTAGGGGTACATAAATAGTGGGAAGGTGAAAAAGGGAGAGAAAATAAAGAAAAAAATGATGAAAATGAGGTGTAGTGTGACAAAAGAAAAAGAAAAAGAAAACCAAAAGAAAAATTGAAAAGGAAATGAGAATGATGCATGAAAAGCTTGAAATAATACACCACACTCATAGAATTGTATAAAAAAGTGAAACGGGAGGGAAAAAAGTGTAAAAAAGTGTAGAGGGTGAAATAAGTGAAAAAAATGGAGCCACATGTATGTAGTGCCAAAGAGGGGTTTAGTCACTTAAAAAAAGATCCCATATAAACCATACCCATCCCGAAAGCCTACATTACAAGCAGAAGCACGTCCTATAGTAATCCTAACTTGACCATCTGACAAACCGAAGTAGAAATAATAAGGGCACACCTAAGGTATCCCAATGCAGTATTTGGAACTTCTTTGTGGGAGTGAGTGTCACGACCCGAGAGGGGACCCGGATCATATACATTGGACAACGGATCCCGAAGGACCCCAAGTCGACCCACGGCATAAGCATTCACTGACTCAGTTGATAAACAAGAGAAAAATAAATTTATAAGTTCGGCAGAAGTCAACCAAATATAACAACAGAATAGACATCCAAAATTGAATACATATCTAAGTCTGATAAGCCTCTAATCTAGATGAGCTGATGGGACAACACCTCCAACTAGCTCAATGTGGAAATAAAAGAAATATGTCTAATACAACTAAACGTCCGGTCCTCGGAAGATGAGGAATCACCAATCAATAGATGAAAATCCTGATAAGCGACTACGGACGGGGCTGAACCTGAGGTTCGGATCCTGCATCATAAAACATTGTAGCATAGAAGGTATGCAGTCAGTACGTGGAATGTACCGAGTATATAAGGTAAGTGAAACCGCTAAAGCAATTTAAAATCCTTTAAGATAAATCATACATATCAAAAGCTTGTAAGGATAAAGAAAAGACCACATGCATTCATTATGAAATCGTACTCTCATGCTTAATGATAATGCAAGGCTTTAGAACATCATGAATGACACGAATGACTAAAGCTGAACATGACATATATATCAAAAGCTAAAACAGGAGTCAACCTTACTTCTGGATCATGCATGCATCAAATAATCATGAAAATGGTAAATATGCAATTCTGATGTATAAAAGACAGTGGGAGACTCGTCACATAACCGACATACCACAATAGAGCTTACGTGGTCCCAACTATCACACTCAAGTGGGAAGAGCCATCCATAACCTTGCTAGGGCGATGGATGCTACCATGATATTGATATCAAGCTGAAGGGTCAATCGGGCCAGGGATAGCTCATAAAGGAGGTCCAAATAACATAAGTACCATCCTACGTTGGTGCGTAGTTCTAGGGCATAGGGTAGTCAACCCTTAACCCGCTCGGTGCTATACTCTTCTTCCACAATATGCAATGCTCTACATCGTATATGACGAAGCTCAACATCGTCTATTGACGAAGCTCAACATTGTCTATCGACAAAGCATAGAATAAAATCATGCATAACTTAACATCGTATGAACGAAGCTCGACATTGTCTATTGACAAGGCTCATAATGAATTCGTGCATGGACTCAACATCATGTGAAATGGAGCTCAACATTGTCCTTGACAATACTTGATGATAATGTACATATCAATTAATAATCATGCATATAAAAGGCTTTACTTCGAAACATACCACAAGCTAGGATTCATAATAAGAGTTTGAGGGAAATTCATTCAACCATGTGGTAAGCTCATATCAGGAAAAATCATTATTTGAAAACATCATATGGGCATCACCCAAAACTTCACTATACTTGGGTTTATTCAATCTACTTTGAAAACAACATCAAAATCATGGATAAGGTTGGAAACATGATTTTCATCATTTATTCCATCATCATCACATTTATCAAAATCACCACTTCTATGAGTTATCCATACATGGGCGTTTTAGAATTCAATTTTTTTTGAAAAATAATTTTGTAAAAGAAATAAGGTTAGAATCCGCCCAAGCTTAGTAAATCATCTATATCAACTCAAATCAATCATGCCCATGAATGAGGATATGAGAATCATGCAATTGAATAAAACCCCATACTTTATCATCTCAACGAAACACAATTTGATAGGGAATGGGCATGGGTGTGGAAGGAAGCACCGACTTATAGCCTTACATACCTGGGAATGAAGAACCCTAACTCTTCCCAATTGCCCAGCTGAGATTTCCCTTGAAAACCTTGAAATTCTCCTCAATTTCCTCCCCTCAAGCCTTCAACCTTGCATGCATGAAGTAATGGCCTAAGATAGATGATCCCCTGCTAAAAACCCTCTAAAATGAGCTCAAAATGACATGGTTTAGGCCCTTAGAACATAGGAATTACGGAAAATCCCTTAATGAAATTTCTCTAAAAAACAGATCTGGCCCTAACCACGAGTCATACCATCAAGTCATGACTCGTGGTTACCACTCGTTGTCACCTCACCAGTTTTTCCCAACTTTCTAAATTTGGCCACGACTCGTACAACCATCCTACGGGTCATATTGTCAGTCGTGGTATGATCCACCCAAAACAACACGACGTAACCACAACACCTCACTGCGACTCGTGGCTACATATTATGAGTCATACCACGACCCTTGACGACTCAGCCTAGCACCCCTAGGAATTCCACCATGACTCTTAACCACGAGTCGTACCTTCCCGTCATGACTAGTAGGACCATTCATGAAATGACCTCAGACTTACGAATTCATCACAACTCAAGTCACGAGTTGTAGGTCCTCATGACGATTTGTACCTCAAGTAGTATTGGTGCAAAAATTCCAGGTTTTTTGCATTTTTCAAATTCAACTCCGAGGTCTATTCTTAGTCACCTTCTGGGGTATTACAGTGAGAGTCTCGCTTGTTCAGTCCCATGTTATATATTTTACTATATCTGTGAGTTGGGGACTTCATTTGTTGTGATGGTATATGGCTTGTGTTTAACACTACTAGTGGTCTGTGTAAAAAGCATTAGTGATGACTTGACTAACTGTTAATAGCTAGATGATATGTCTTGATCCTTGTTTATCATGTTTGATGTTGGTTCTAGTATCGTAGGGTTATTTTCTAGTTAAGCATCATGTTTAGTTTTTATGTTTCTTTTCCTGAGGACATGCAAAGTCTTATGTTGAGGGTGTTGATATGTTTTCAATTTACAACACTTTCAGTACTTAAAATTGAGAATTTCATGGACTTAGGTATATTTATATGGATATGAGGCACTTTTACTTTAATTTCAGGAAAAATAAGTGTTGGAGTGAAGATGTGCAAAAGAAGCCTTAAAATACAGAAAATAAACCAAAGTACTAGCCTCAGCACAAGTCGTACCTTGATTGTACGAGTCGTACTGACGACCATGATGAAAGTCAAAAGGATGAAGTGAGAAGAAGGCAATATACGACTCTGTATACGAGCCGTACAAAGATGGTATGAGTCATAACTGGAGTCATGGAATTATTCAGACAAAATTGCACAAAGGCAGATTCCTGGTACAGATAGACTCAAGAATCATGGCATCATTGTACGAACAATACAATAAGCCGTGGTGAACTTGAAAAGATTCTTCAGTACTTTTCCGAACTTCAGAGACTATAGATAGTACGAATCGTAGGAAGAAGGTACGAGTAGTACCACAAAACTTGTGAAGAATTTCAGAAGATGTCAAAGTTCTCAAGACCAAACCACAGAAGCAATGTATGACTCGTAGAATAAACGTACGAGTCATAACAGTCTGCCAACACTTAGCCAAATCGGTAGCATCCAAGTACTTATGAGAAGCAGGTACAACCTGTACATTCCTGCTATGAGTCGTAGGTCCAGTCATGACACAATCAGCACCGGATATAAAAAATCCTCTATTATCTTAGAAAAAGGTTTCTAATGTCTGTATAAATAACCTTTATGTTTTATTTTAGTTAGAGAAGGACGGAATTAAGTTAGTAGACGTTTGAAGAACCATTTTTGTGAATTTTTATCAAGTTTTGAGGAGCAATTCTTGGGATAAAATTCTTGATTTCCTACATTGTTCTTGAGATTGTACTTTGTTATTCAAATCTGGTGTTCTTCCAATTGATGTTGTAAATATTTAATTATGTGTGTTTCTACGAATACAAATTGTAATCTTACAACCATGAGAGGCTAAAACCTCCACAACTAGAGGTTGTGGGAACCATAGTGGATTAACAAACTAGGGTTGCACAAAAGTGATTCAGGACCAATGTGAAAAGCTTGTATTTTATTCTCTTCAAGTTTAACCACTTGTTAACGGTGTACAATGTTAGGACTTGCCCGAATTCTTTACTTACGTGAGCCTAGATAGGTAGTGATTAGGAAACAAGAATTATAACAAAGCCTTGGTCTTTATGATCATTGTATTAACTTGAGTTGTGCTCACAAGATAGTTAAATTTGGAACATATTGATAATGGTTAGTTTGAAATCGCTCATGATACATGACCCAGTAATTGAGTGTAGTCATCCAATAGGGACGAACCAGTACTTTGGATGAACCTTAGTTATCAGTTCTACAAGTAAGCATTGGGATTGATCACGAGAGTATACCCGAAGTAGATATGAACCTATGGGAAATGCTTACCCTAGTTGTTTTCAAATTTTGATAGTAATCACAATTATAATCTTATTTCAATATTGTTTTCTTTGAAACCCCCAAATTTTGAGATAACTCACCAATAAGTTCAATTACCGACATTAGTCTACATCTTACCCTATTCCCTGTGGGTTCGACCCCAACCTCTTAGTTGGGTTCTTATTGACAACGACCGCTTCATACTTTGTCAGGAAGTGTGAGTTTGAGCGTTATCAAAAATGGCATCATTGCCAGGGTGAGGAGCTTCTACTTGGAGGACAGCGGATCACTGACATAGGCTTGATCTGAGATGAGATATACTGGGTATGTCGGGCCTGACTTTCCACTTTTCAACTAATTCGGCCAGTTTGGGGCGCACAGGTGAATGCCACCACCTCACAGGAGTAGGGTGACACACTGACTATAGATTTCACCTATTCAGATGCATCTCTCAGCACATCTGTTACATCACCTAATAGTCTCCCGAGCCAGACTCCAGTCGGGTACATCATACTGCCCCAGGAATTTCTCCCAAACCTAGACAAGAGATTGACCATGGTTGAAAGGAAGATTCAATCAATGATGGACAATGTTAAGCCCTAGGTGAAGGCCGAGATGGAGACAGCTGCGCAGATCCTGCATGCTAGATTAGATGGGTTTGAAAGAAGATTCAATATAAGCATGGCCAAGTAGGTTGATACAGGTAGCCTTCAAAAAAAGAAGAAGAAGAGAGAGATAAGAGAATGCAATTTGGCATGATTAGAGAGCCTGCAGACTCATGACACACACTTGTCAGAGTTGCAGGAACGAGCTAGAGGATAAGGTAGCTTCATCATGTCCCAGGCAGTGCTTTCTAGTGGCAGGGACCCTTCGATCGAGCCACATTCATCCCCGACAATTCCAGAGGTCATAGAGATGGTCAATACTATTAAGAGGGTAGCCATTCCCCCTATTGATCCAACAGTGAGTGCGCCGGCCACCGCCAGCACCATGATTTTAGCGGAGGTACCTCCTCCTCAGGATGACAGGAGTGCTTAGTGGCTGCAGGTATGTTCCCTTCCCTTAGTTCTTACATTCTATGCTTCAGGGATGAATCACGCCTTTTTAAAAAGGGGAGGGGGTGTACTTGTATTTTTGGGTTTTTGATTTGTCCGAGGGTTTTTCTTGTCGTATTTTGTTTCCCTCGAGCATGCTATCTAGTAGAACCGGCATGTTTAGGACTGTATTTTTTTGTGTGATTTTTGTTTAATTAGAAAGTAGCTTCGGTGTACTCAGCCAATAAGTTTCAATAGTGTTGGAGTTGTAAAACTTTGACCCTATTTAAATTTTTTTTATGATTAACTATGTACTTGTGATTGCAAGCATGATTTCTGTGGATATTTTTATGTCATTTAGTATATTAGCATGTGTAGTTTTTGTTATGCTATGAATAAACCAGACAGGTAGAGTGAATGCAAGTTATGTACCATGAGTGAGGTATGATACTTAGTTCAATACTGTGTAGAGGATCTAGATCTTTTTCAGTTGGTCTTTGCATAGATTTTAGGATGCTTGGTTAGGAAAATATCATAGGCCGTTATTGTTTAGCCAAGTTTTAGCTTAAATAACCCTACCAAAATGATATGATTCCCCTGATCCAAATTTTGAGCCTTAAATAGACCATTTTTTGATTAACCAATTAACCATACCCATTTCCTATAGTGAACATGTTTTGACCCTAGTTCCTCCTTGGACATTGTGAACCTCAACATAGGCAAAATGCCTAAGTTGAGGGTGGCTAGAGTAGGGGTGCATAAATAGTAGGAAGGTGAAAAAGGGAGAGAAAAAAAAGGGTAAAAAATGAGGTGTGGTGTGACAATAGGAAAAGAAAAAGAAAAGAAAAATTGAAAAGAAAAATACAAAAAGAGAATGATGCATAAAAAGCTTGAAGAAATACACCACACTCATAGAATTGCATAAAAAGATGAAAAGGGAGGGAAAAAAGTGTAAAAAGCGCAAAGGGTGAAATAAGTGAAAAATTGGAGCCGCATGTATGTAGTGCTAAGGAGTGGTCTAGTCACTTAAAAAATAGTCCATATCTACCATACCCAACCCAAAAGCCTACATTACAAGCCAAAGGAAGTCCTATAGTGATCCTAATCTAACCATCTAACAAACCGGAGCAGAGAAAATAAGGCAAGCCTATGGTATCCGATATGCAGTATTTGGAACTTCTTTGTAAGAGTGAGAGTCTCGTTTGTTCAGTCCCATGTTATATATTTTACTATATCTATGAGCTGAGGACTTCATTTGCTGTGAGGGTACATCATTTGTGTTTAACTCTACCAGTGGTCTGTGTAAAAAGCATTGGTGATGACTTAACTAACTATTAATAGCTAGATGACATGTATTGATCCGTGTTTATCATGTTTTGTATTTGCCTATAGTGCATGTGCTGATTTGGTTCACCGGAAATAGATCAAAAGCTTTTTGAGTTAGTAGTGCAAATTTTGTTTGATGTTGGTTGTAGTATCCTAGGGTTATTTTCTAGTTAAGCATCATGTTTAGTTTTTATATTTCTTTGTCTTAGGACATGCAAAGTCTTAAGTTGAGGATGTTGAGGTGTTGTGAGTTTACAACACTTTCAATGCTTAAAACTGAGAGAATAGCATGGACTTAGGTATATTTATATGAATATGAGGAACTTTTACTTTAATTTCAGGGAAAATAAGTGTTGGAGCGAAGATGTGCAAAAGAAGCCTTAAAATACAGAAAATCAGCCAAGGTACCAACCTCAGTACGACCCCTACCTTGATTGTACTAGTTGTACTGACGACCGTGATGCAAGTAAGCAAGATGAATTTAGAAGAAGGCAATATACAACTCTCAGTATGAGCTGTATCAAGATGGTACGAGCCGTAACTGGAGTCATGGAATTTTGAAGAGGAAATTGCTCAAAGGCAGACTTCTAGTACGGATGGACTCACAAATCGTGGTATCAATGTACGAACTGTACTATAAGCTGTGGTGAAATTCATAAGATTCTTTAGTTCTTGGCAGAACTTCAGAAACTATAGACAATACGAGTCATACGAAGAAGGTACTAGTCGTACCACAACACTCGTGAAGAATTTCAGAAAATGTCAGAGCTCTTAGGGCCAAACCACGGAAGCATTGTACGACCCGTAGGATGAAGGTATGAGTTGTACCAGCCTGCCAACACTTAGCCAAATCTGCAGTAGCGAAGGACTAACGAGAAGCAGGTACGACCTATACAATCCTGCTACGGGTCATAGGTCCAGTTGTGACACAGTGAGCACCAGATATGGAAATTCCCTGTTAGCTTATTAAAAGGTTTCTAATATATGTATAAATAGCCTTTATGTCTTATTTTAGTTAGAGAAGGATGGAATTAAGTTAGTAGACGTGTGAAGAACCATTGTTGTGAATTTTTATCTAGTTTTGAGGAGAAATTCTTAGGATAAAATTCTTTATTTCCTACATTGTTCTTGAGATTGTTCTTTGTTATTCAAATCTGGTTTACTTCCAACTGTTGCTGTAAGTATTTAATTATGTGTTTGTCTACTAATTCAAATTGTAATTTTACAACCATGAGAGGCTAAAACCTCCACAAATAGGGGTTGTGGTAACGATGGTGGATTAACAACTAGGGTTGCACAAAAGTGATTCGAAAGCAATGCGAAAAGCTTGCATTGTATTCTCTTCATCTTTAAGCGTTTCTTAAAGGTGTATAATGTTAGTACTTGCCCAAATTCTTTACTTGCTTGATCCTAGAGAGGTAGAGATTAGGAAAAGAGAGTTACAACAAAGCCTTGGTCTTTAGGATCATTGTATTAACTTTAGATGTGGTCGCATGATAGTTAAATTTGGAACATATTGATAAAGGTTAGTTTGAAATCGCTCATGAGACATGACCCAGTGATTGAGTATAGTCATCCAATAGAGATGAACCAGTACTTTGGATGAACTTTAGTTATCAGTTCTACAAGTAAGCATTGGGATTGATCACATGAGTATACCCAAAGTAGTTATGAACCCATGGGAAACACTTACCCTAGTTTTTTGCAAATCTTGATAGTAATCACAATTATAATCTTGTTTCAATATTGTTTTCTTTGAAATCCCCCAATTTGGAGATAATTCACCAATAAGTTTAATTACTGGCATTATTCTAGATCTTACCCTATTCCCTATGGGTTCGACCCCAACCTCTTAGTTGTGTTCTTTATTAACAACGACCACTTCATACTTTGTCAGGAAGTGTATGTTTGAGTGTTATCAGGACCCAAAGGTAAAAACCCATATAAGGAAGATGTTCCTCAACCAAGATATGATGAGGAGTGTCAATTCATGGCTGGCTAGATCATGGGTTCTCATTAATGACATCAAGGTGCCAATCAAGGCCCTTGGTGTCCTCGCGATGGGAATCAAAGTTGGAGAGATCGAGACAACCAAGTATGGGGTGATAGAGATAATAGATGGAGGAACCGAGAAACCAAATGAGATGAGGATAGATACCATAGAAGTGTAAACCCGTATATTCCCCCTCCTAAAGCTGGTGTGGCTTGATGCAGCTGGGTGTAAGTGATGTGGGCAGTTCCAAGATTGAGAAGATGCTTTTGAGAGTATTGCAGAGAGTGGAGTCCACCGACAGTGGTGTTAAAGAATTGAAAGGGGAGATGTCTAAACTTTCCTAAATAGTAAGCTCTCTTTTAGTATCAATCAAGCATTTGGAAGCCCAAATGAATCCCCTTTCTACCCAAATGAACCTGAGAATGAAAGGAACCCTTCCTAGTAACACGATGCAAAACCCAAAGAAAGATAATTATTGCATGGATATTATCATAAGGAGTCAAAAAATTGTTATTAATGCAGGCGATAAGCCTAAAATGGTTATTGATTCTAAAACAAATGAAGATGAAGTGAATGAGGAGATGTAAGAGCACCTATTTGTGTTGAAAATAAAGTGATGTTAAAGGAGGAAGGATTTGATGCTCCTCCTCAAATCTATATTGTTGATAAAGAGGGTGAGGAGGCCCTCAATGCTAAAGGCAAAGTGCCTAGAAGCTCACCTCCATACCCTTAGCGGTTAGCAAAGAAGAATGAGGACAATAAATTTAGAAAGTTCATTGACATGTTCAATAAGTTGTCCTTCAATATCTCGTTGGTTGATGCCTTGCTCCAAATTCCCTAATATGTAAAGTTCACGAAGGAGCTCCTAAAAAATAAAAGAGTAGTTGATATGGGCCTAGTGGAGGTGTCACATCGTTGCAGTGTTGTGATAGCAAGTAGCCTTGCTACAAAAAGGGAGGACCCCGGAGCATCCACTATTCCATGCACAATTAGGGTTTACATGTTCAACAAAGCTCTCTTCCATCTAGGAATGATCATAAAATTGATGCCTCTCATGATTTTCAAGAAGATAGGTTTGGGAAGTCCCAAGCCTACAACAATTAGGTTTCTAATGGCAGAACATTCTATAAAATACCCAGTGGGAATTCTTGTAAATGTGTTGGTCAAGGTCAACAAATTTATCCTTCCAGCTAACTTTGTCATGTTGGATTGTGATAGTGATATTCAGGAGCCCATTATCTTGGGGCACCCACTCTTGACCACAGGGCGAGCTTTAGTTGATATTGAGCTTGAAGAGCTAAAGTTTCGGGTTTGTGGTGATGAAGTAACATTCAATGTGTGTCAACCAACGAAACCACCTGATAAATGCAAGGTGATAGTGGTGATGAATTGATAACCACTATGAGCAAGGAATTGATCTTTATGAGTGATAGTGGTGATGAATTGATAACCACTATGAGCAAGGAATTGATCTTTATGAGGAGGACAAACCTTCGGATGAATGATAAAATTGTGAGCTGAAACCGTCATGCCGCGACGTTAAGTAAAGGGCTTCTTGGGAATAAACCTAAGTGTCTTTTAAAGTTAATTTTACTTTACATTTTTGTTATCTTTGTGTGTAGGTTGATTGGATTGAAAAGAAGTGGAAGAAAATAGGTGATGAGCACCTGCGTGGGAACTATGAAATACAGGTACCAACACGCAGGGCGCAGGATAAATGCACAAGTGATCCAAAACACCTGAAGAAAACTTGGGTATATGCGCCTCACCAGCGAAACACAGGTGTAGATCCATGGAACACAAGTCCGTCGTAGGTTTGAGGCAATGCACCTGGGAAACAATGTGAAATGTTGAAGTAACCTGCGTCTCACCTGCAAAACGCAGGTGTAAATCTGTGAGATGCAAGTGTGCCACAAAATCCAAGCAGTGCATTAGGCAAATTAAGAGATACTTGCGCCTGAACTGCGATTTGCATCTTTAAACCTGCGACCACAGGTCTGACGCAGGCGCAAGTATAACTGGAATTTTAAAATGTTGACCAACCCGACCTAAAATCCAACCCAGGTCTTTTAATCTTCTTCCCTACTTCCCAAAACCCCCATTTTTTGCACCATTTTTCCATTTTCATAACCCCTCAACCACCACTTCAACTTCCCACATTCCACCATTAAATCCTCCATCAATCAGATCAATCCCTTCACCTTCTCCCTTTTTACAAAAACCAAACACTTCTTCCATTTTCTACCATCATTAACTATCTCACTCACCGAACAAAAGCAACAAGAGCTTGGGTCGGCCATTTTTAAGCAAAAGCTTTCAAGTTTTGATTTCATTCCTCCTCTCACATTATTTGGTATGTCTCTTGATTTTCATCTTGGTTTCTTGGAAGCTTAGTGAAATGTGTTGATAGCAAAGCATGATAGTTTCCCTTGACCCATGTTTTCCCCTTTCCCCAAGGTATGCTTCTCCATGTCTATGTGAACTTGACTTTTATAAGGGTTGTGGATGAGTCCAAAATTATGCAATTATATGGGTAGGAATTTTTGTTTCTAATGCTATATTTGTTGGGTATACTGTTATGTTTTAAAATTTTAGATGGGGGTGAAATGTGAGTAACCATTTGCTTGAAATGCATGATTTTTCCCGATGATAGATAGGATGACTTCATTCTTAAGAGAAAATCATCATTTCTTCTTATGTGCTTGATAATATAGATGAAAATGTGATAGTGTGGGGGAGAATTGTGAATGTCGAACGTGCTTGTTGATTGTAGTAGAATTGGTCACTTGACGTTTCCTGATGATAGACGGGGTGACGTCCTTCTTAAGGGAAATTATTAAGTGGTCGTAATTCTTGATTATGATAAGTATTATTGGTAGATCTTTTGAGGTAAGACTGAGTACCCGTTAGATGTTGATATTGTTCATACTTGTGAAAAAATGAAAAACCCGAGGATTAGGCACTAAGGAGCACCTGCGGATCACAGATTTTAGTCTTTGGAATGCAGGTTGTAACAAAGGTAGCGAGTTGGGCTTCAGGTTCACTTCCGCCTCCTACATTACACCTGTAGACCATGGATCACCATCTGTGAAATGCAGGTGCTGGGACATTTTTGCAAGGATTATGCCTCACATCGATGACTCACCTACGGGACGCAGGTCCCAACTTGCGAAACGCAGGTCTGGCGCAGGTGCTGCCAGTTGTTTGAAATTTCTGTTTCATTTTGTTTAATATTCAATATCCTTTTGTTCCTTTCATTACCCAATTACAGTTATCATCTTTTATTTTCCATAATGAAAAATACAAAAAGATTTTAGTTTGACTGTGGTACTTGGAGTTTTTCGCACTTTTGACGCTCAAAACAAAGAAAGAAGCATGGAGTTAGGTGTGTTTATATGGATATAAGGCACTTTTTATTTGGTCGCAGGACAAATAGGTGTTCGAGCAAGAATGTGCAAAAGATAGCCTGAAAGTGCAAAATATGGGCTAAAGTCACAGTCTCAGTACGAGGCGTAGGTTAATTCTACGAGCCATACTGAAGACCATGAAAAGTTTAAGATGGATAAGTTGAGAAGAGTACATCCTATGACTGTCAGTACGAGTCATACAATGCTTGTACGAGCTGTAGCACTGAGTTGTGGAAATATTTAGAAGAATTGCACAATAGGCTGACTCCTAACACGAATAGAAAGTATGAGTCTTGGCGGCAAGGTATGAGTCGTACCATCACTCATGACAAACTTCAGAAAAATTGAAAATTCTCAGAGTCAAGTCACGGAAGAACAATATGACTCGTAGGAAGCCTGTGCGATTCGTACCAAGGCCCAACACTTAGCCAAATTTCAGCAAGTCAAGGACATACGGATAGCAGGTACGACCCGTACAATCCTGGTACAGGTCGTAGGATCTGTCGTGGCTCAAGCGGCACCAGTTATGGAAATTTACCCTATTAGCTTAGGAAAAGGATTCTTATATCTATATAAATACTTTTTATGTTTTATTTTCAAGAGAGGACGTTAGAGAACTTTAGAGAACACAGAGACAATATAGAATTGAGTTGATTGGCTTGTGATCAACCTTTTCTTGATTTCTTCTTGATCTTTGTGAATTGCTCTTGAGTTATTTCAGATATAATCAAAGAAGTTTATCTCTCATCTGCAATTGTAAGTATTGATTTATGTGTTTAATTATGAATGCATATCACAACCTTGAAACTATTTAGAGGCTAAAACCTCCACAGCTAGGGTTGTGGGAACCATAGTGGATTAATGAGCTAGGGTTGCACAAAACTGATTCGAAATCAATGCAAAGCGCCTGTATTGTATTCTATTCATGCTTAAATGTTTCTTAACAGTGTACAACGTTAGGACTTGCCCGAATTCTTTACTTGCTTGAGCCTAGAGAGGCAGAGGTTAGGAAAAGAGAATTATAACAAATCCTTGATCTTGATGATCATTGTATTAACTTAAGTTGTGGTCATAGGATAGTTAAATTTGGAACAAATTTATAACGGTTAATTTGAAACCGCTCATGAGACCTGACCTGGTTATTGGTTATAGTCATCCAATAGGGACGAACCAATCATTCAGAAGAACCCTAGTTATCAGTTCTTCAAGTAAGCATTGCTATTGATCACGTCTGTATACACGAGCAATTATGAACCCATGGGGAACACAAACCCTAGTTAGATTTAACTCTTGATTTTACATCACAATTTCAATCATTGTTTTTAATTATTATTTTTCTTAAATCTCCCAAATTGGAGTAATTAAAAAACAAGTTCACTTAGCGGCATTAGTCTAGATCTTCCATATTCCCTGTGGTTTCGACCCAACCTCTTTGTTGGGTTCTTTATTGACAATGTCCGCTTCATACTTCAGTAGGAGGTGTGGTTTGAGCATTATCAAAAAGTGGCACTGTTGTCAGGGAATATGGCTAAGACTAGATTAATTGCTTGTATTTGACTTTTGGTAGTTATTTCCTTAATTACGTTTTCTTTTTGTTTGTGATACCCACAGGTTGTTTTCTGGTGAATGCCAAGCACTCAGAGTAGTGGAAATCCCCTGATTCTGTTGAACCTCGAAATTGAACAAACACTGCGCAGAATGGAAAACCAGGAATGAAGAGATGCCCGCATAGCTGAAGAAGCTCGGCAAGCTGCACTTCAGGATGCGGGAGATGCCAAAGCATAGGTTGTTAATGCCGGAAAACATGGTCGGGGCAACAGAGGTCATAGAATTGCCCCTCAGTTCGTCGATGATGAGGACCCAGACATTGATGAAGTTGGGTCAACTGGAGAAATTGTACCACCACCACTGCCCGCTAGGGACATTGATATCACAAGCACCATGATTCAACAGTTAAACATAAAATGGGTGTTCAGTGGTCACGTAGCAGATGACGCCAACCTGCACATGATAAACTTCGATAGAATATGTAAGCCGTATAGGTTGCTTGGAGTTAGCGCAGATGCTATCAGGCTCAGACTATTCCCTTTTTCTCTGTCAGGGGAAGCCACTTTATAGTTACTAGAGTTGCCCAACGACTCCATAACCAACTAGAGGGAACTCAAGAAAACCTTCTTGGAGAGATTCTTTTCCCTCTCCAAAATGTTGCAGCTTAAGGATGAGATTTACAATTTCTAAAAGATCAAAACCGAGGCACTTTATGAAACCTGGTTGAGGTTTAAGAAGAAGTTGACAAGGTTCCCTAACCATAAGATTCCAGATGATAGTTTATTGGAAATTTTTTACAATTCTTTAAACAAAATAACACAAAAGTTGTGGCAGACACGGTGGCAAGAGGAGCATTGATGAGTCACACCTAGGACAAAGCTATTACTATCCTTGATAGGGTGACTAAAACAAACAGGGCATGGCACACCAGGGATGTAGATGCAGCAGCTGGTACATATGTTGTTGGTTTGACTGCAGACCAACGTAGGAAGGAAGAAGAATGCGACCAAAGAGTTGGCTCATATGTGCACATCATTGGATTTGCTTACTAAGCACATTATGGGAGAGGGGGCCATAAAGGTAAATGCAGTGGGGACACAAGGACTGGAGCCAGGGGCAGATCACTCTAATTTTGAGGAAAAGGCAATTTCCTGGATAGCCAGGTGGCGGATTTCCGAGCCAATGCCCAAGCATCTGGATAAGACAATTGGCGCCAAGGTTCTGAACCAAGGTCGGAACCAATACAGAGATAACTACAACCAAATGGGTACAGAGACAGGAGCCGAGGTCATGAGCGCGATGGAGAATAGAAAAGGAATGATGGCTATCGCAATGACAGAGCTGGAATATATGTGCCTCCAAATGCACGAGAGGGAGAGTCTGGGAAGTCAAAGTTATAGAGCATGATGGCTAAGAAGCTGAAAAAGGTGAGGTCTACTGATGATCAATTGAAGGAAATCCATGGTGACATATCAAGCATGGGTCAAAGAGTGGATTCTCATGCGATAGCCATCAAGCAGATTTTACAGCAGCTTGGGCAACTGTCAACATCACTAAACCCTATAAACAATGGTACACTACCTAGCAAAATCGTCCAGAACCCAAAGAATGATTGCCACTGCATGGCGGTGATGACTAGGAGTGGTATGACCACAGTTGACCCCTTTTCTAGTTGTAGTTGAACGGAAGAAATAGAGCATAAATGAGGAGAATGAGAAGAGTGTTGAGATGGAGGGTGCTGAGAATGCTGAGTTGCCAAAAGCCCCAATAGGTGAGAAAGAACCTAACATTGATCAAATGAACAAAGCTATCCCATTACCACCACCACCGTTCCCCCAAAGAATGAAGAAAAAGGCAGAAAATGGTATGTTCTAGAAATTCCTATCAATGCTTAAGCAATTATCGGTGAGCATACCATTTGTTGAGACATTGAAATAAATGTCAGGATATGCTAAGTTTATGAACGACTTGGTGACCAAAAAGAGGTTCGTAAGCTATAAGTGGGTAGATAATGTACATCACTATAGTGCCATAGCTACACGCGTCCTGGCTCAAAAGAAGGATGATCTGAGTGCTTTCACTATACGTTTCACCATTGGCAATGTTGAGTTCGCAAGGGCACTTTGTGATCTGGGAGCAAGCATCAACCTGATGCCCTTGGCAGTGTTCAAGCAATTAGGCTTAGGAGCCCCCACATCGACTACTATGCGGCTACTGATGGCCGACAGAACTATGAAGAAGCTAGTGGGGATCCTGTTCAATGTGCTTGTTAAGGTAGACATATTTGTATTCCCAGCAGACTTAGTGATTTTGTATTGCGAGGTTGATTATGAGATCTCCATCATTTTGGGGAGACCATGCCTTGCTATTGGGAGGTACTTAGTGGATGTGGAAGCTGACCAACTTAAGTTCAGACTGAATAAAGAAGAGCTTACTGTTCGCGTCTGCTTTGGGGTATTTAACTACACGCAAGTGCACGTGGTTGAACAAGTAGTAAAGTGGCTTAAGTAAGCCAAGTATCGATCCCACAAGGACTGGGATAAGGTAACAAACTACTTAAGTGTTACTATACTTACTCTAAAAATGAAGACAACAGTGCAAAGAAGAGTTTGATATTTTGATTTCTAATTGTATGCTAAGTCTAAAACGAATATCTAATGTGAGTCTGAACTATGAATGTGAGCATGCTGAGGCTAAATGAACATGTATAGAAACTAATTATCGATACAATTGTTCTTAACCTTAGCAAGAAGAGGAATTAGCCACTCATTTGTGGATTAAACATCGTTAAATGAGTGTTAAACATAAAAGCAATTGAATTAAAGAAGAAGGAGATAGAGAAAAACCCTGATAATTTCGTCCCCTCAATTGCCTGTAACCCACGTTCTTGCTCCACTGAGTCAGAATAATTAAAAATGAACCTAAGTGTTCTATTTATACTAGTGGGAATTTTTCCCGGAATAACAAGCAACGTGTCACGGATTGCATTGCGGAGCACTGCCTCCGTGACACGCCACTGAAGCGGACCCTTACTGGAAATTGATTGTCTAGGTAATAAGGCCCAACATGGCACGACGTGCAACGCGGGGCTAGGCCAACGTGCCACAGCCCCAACGCGCACCCTCACTGGATTTTGGCAAAAAATCCCTATCCAGGCAGAAGGCATCCGCGATGGCAGCGTGACACGGCTCCATCGCGGAGCCCCTTTAATTTGTGCCTTTAAATGCTTTTTCCCTTGCTAACATCCGAGTCCAACCCCAATCTCTCCCAATATGCATTTTAGCTTCCCAAAATTATATTTCACCTACAAAACAACGCTAATCATGTTGGTTAGTATAAATTCACATTTTATTAGCAATCACATGAGAATGTATAAACATTGATAGATAAACAAGGCTAAAATGACACCTTTGAGTATCACTTGGGCATATAAATTTTCCCAAGATCACTTACCCCACACTTAAATCCTTGTTCGTCCCCAAACAACAATGTTACACCTCATGCACTTTACACCCCATCCTGGCTACTTTGGTTCGACAATTCAGGCTACGGTCATACCGATTATTTAATACAGCAAATCATCAAGTAAACACGCATGGTCCTATCAATGCAATGACCTTTAACACATCAAGACCTCCTAGACTAAAGAATCGACTCTTGATATTGGCAAACTCATGCAAATCAGCTGATCAAGATATCCGACATGAAATTTAATCTCTCATCAAGCATGTGCCCTCACAACACAAGAGAATTTTCCCCTTTTTAATCACATGAACTCAAAGGATTACATGCAGGGGCATATAGAAACAATTTCACTCTCTCTCCCAAAAGAATTCACATGCATCATGCCACGAACCATAAGCTTGCCTTTAGTGTATTACTCCACTAATATAAAGAAGTGTGATGTAAGATCATGTAGGACTTTAACGGGTTGTAATGTAAGCTACGGAACTAGTAAATATTAGGCTAGCTAATAATAGCCACTAGCATCCTTACGCGCTTTTTCAATACATCCCATCAAGCTCATGGGCATTGTTTCTTCCTTCATCCCCCCATTCTTGAAGTCTGTCTTTATTTTTACCCATCTCATTAAGCACACTTGACTCAATAACGAAGATTATTCATACACCTTCATTATATTTTATTTATAACAAGTGCACCTTCAACCTTTTCTTTCCTTTCATCACTCTGCTTTTCTTTTCTTTTCTCCATTCTCACTCTTTGACACTTTGGGAACATTATTTTCTCTTCTTAAGCGCTTAAGAGTTTTGGATTAAATTTACGGATAATGAAAAGAAAGGGGTTAAGCTCGGTTTACACATTTTTGACAAAAGAAAAAAATTAATAGGCTAAAGGCTCAACGGGCTAACTAGGGTGTACAATCAAGGTGGGTACAATAATGAAAAAGAGAAACTTTTGGTTGAAAACAAAGAAATGCCTACATCCTTTCCTACAATACACGTCCTTCATTTCGTTTAGTACACACACCAGGAATGTTCTAGACATTTCATAATAGCATGGAATAAACAAAACGTCACCCAACACTTATTGCACATGCTCAATTCAAGACGTATTCACAGACTCTTCAATCAGCTAATTACAAGAATTCAAACATTAAGCCTCAATCACACTGAATCGACTCTATGGCCTAGGTATCTCAACATATTTACAAAGTTGCATCCTTTCATACGAATCACCTTTGCATTTCAAATATCATGTACAACACGCAACCAGAATTCCGCAACCATAAATTAACTACAGGTTTTGGGATGAACCCACAAAAGAAAACAACTGAAAAATAAATGAAAAAATCTACTCCTAACGACTACACTTCCCTTAAGACTGTCGTCATCCATCCATCATAGGGAACGGTCACTAACTAAGACTTCGGTTCAATGGGACCATTCTCGGTAAAAGAACCGAAAACAAACACCGAGAAACCCAAGAATTGAAAAAAAAATTTCGATCATTTCGATAAAACAAAAATAGGTACAAAATCAGCTAGTAACATTCAGTAGCACTACAAAATCAGCTAGCAACATTTAGCAGCACACAACAGCTTCACATTAATTACAATACAGAACAGAAACATCACAATCACAGGGTCACAAAATTTTTTCACAGGCACGACAACAGAACTGAAACATAAACAACAACACAACCAGCACCTAACTGCTCCCACCCCACACTTATATCGAACACTGTCCCCAGTGTTCACAAAAATTAACGTAGCACAAAAAGTGGGTGGCGGAACTCCCTGATCACTCAAAATACTCCACTTCTTCATCAGGTGCTGCTGTCGCGTCTCCCATGTCTGAATCACCCCCATCGTCATCATCGGACTCCACATCGGAGTCCTCACGACGTGTCTCCTCATCTGTGGGGACATCATCATCCGTGGGCTCTACAAAAGCTGGCCCCACTCGGCATAGAGCCCTGGCATTTTCGCCAAAAGGGTAGTCTAGCTCGAGCTGCCATAGCTCCTCCTCTGTTGCCGGCCTCCTGCCTATCCTCAGCTAGAGCATCTGCATCCCTTACATGCGAGCCCTGTACTGATCGTCCCGAGCATGTCACTCGATAAGTGTAAGAGCAGGCCCGTGGGTGGTGTCGGGTGCCTTAGTTTTAGTGACATCTAAGGCCCGCCGTTCCATCTGCGAGATGTAGTCAAGGGCCTCTTCCTCAATATCCAGGCCCCTCAGGAACGTGGTGAGTTTTCCACCAAATCAGTATTTGTGCCCTTGATGCAAACGGGCTCTCTTCATAGCGGAGATAATCACCGTCCCCACATTGATCTCCAGCCCTTTCATCAGGGCGTACACCAAGCATACACGATCCTGGGTTACATCCGTCATATGCACCCCCGGGATTAGGCAGGAAAAAACAATCTTTAGCCATATCCTGGCTTCCCTGTTCATCTGTGAGTAAGGCAAGGTCTGATGGTTGCCCCTCTCCTTATGTCTGCTCCATCGAGATGTTGATCAGGTTCCACACAAAGTGCGTCTGATGTCCGCATATGGTGGAGTGATATTCAGCTGTCGAAGCACATGGGCGTCTGTGTCCTGCGCCCCTAGGATAGCATTGAGGTGGTGGGGCTCAAAAGTGACTATTTTCCCCCTTATTTTGATGGTGTGACTTCTGAGAGTCGGGTTCCAGTTGTCGTAGAATTCCCGAATCAAGTGCAAGTTGAATTCCTTGGGCTCTTCAAAGATGAAGTTCAGCCCAACTGCCTCGATCCTATGGACAATCCTGGGGAACTCCTGTGCCAACGGTTCCCTTGCTATGTGTTCCTCGGGGAAGTACTTGCTCTCCTTGTGCTTTACGTACCATTTCTTCCCCTCCTCTGTCACCCACCTGGTTCCTTATTGACGGTGTTGGCCGCGTGGAACCGCTGGTGCTGCTGGGACTGCTGTGCCCAGTCTGATTCTTTTTCTTCCGGCTCCAGATGTTGATGCGCCTTTTCCTTTGTCTTGCCTGCTTGCCATTGTTCCTGTCAAACCAAACATACAAGTTCAATGTTAGGCCAATTAAAATTAGCTTCGACTAAGGTTGGGTTAAGCTAGGCTACCCCACACTTAGTCCTTAGCCAAAATTACAATATTAAGGCAAGATCGTACTTGTTTACACAAACAAACAACAAAACATAACAAATATGCTTAGTGCCTTTGGAGAATTTGACAGTATATATTCCACGTACTACTCAGACTTCTTACAGCTAACCACAATCCTTACCTATCGATAACATTTTATCCCATAGCACTTAGCAAGGAGAACAAAAGAAAATTTTAACTACATGATCCTATACAATTCACCCATTTCTTGCAATTTCCAATATTTCCTTAACCCGAGAATCCGTCGGTCTTTTAGCATAGTCACAGTTAGCACAACCGACTCATCTCACCCAACATGTACAACCCAACATGAATTTCACTAGTTCAACTCAATTTTTCCATTTCAAACTCAAAGTCAAGCCCTAGCTATGATTTTATCAAAAATTCGATTAAGCTATGTAATTATCGAGTTCAAGCAATCACACCGTCACTCCAAACATCAATCAAAAATAATTCAATTGAATTTAAGCTTAATTTCTACTTAGGGCAAGTTTTGCTCATATCACATGTTCAACATCGAAAAAATTCAACAAGAATTGAGATAGAGTTGAAGAACATACCTTCAATTCGAAGAAATGATGAAAACTTGATGAAATTATGGGCCTAAGTCCGTGTCACATTGAGGGGGGAGGGGTTTTTGGGATGTTGGTCGCGGAGGGTATGAAAAATGAGGAAAAATGAGGGGGAATCAGGGTTAACAAGTGGAAATTTCGCGCGGGTCACCCGGCGACCCGGTGTGACCCGTCACGATATACACCTCAACGTGTCACGGAGGGTAACGCGGAGCATGCCCTCCATGACACGGAGCCATCGCGTAGGTGTTCTGGAATTTGTAAAAATTCCAGAATTGCCTTCAACGTGTCACGGAGGGTAACGCGGAGGACCTCCTCCGTGACACGGAGCCATCGCCCTGGCTCACTGTTTTGCTACTTTTTATTATTTTTCATACCTCGGATTTTCCTTTGCGATTCCTTGCTTGTTTACCCTCCGTTCAACCTGAAATTCATCTTACGACAAGAAATTGGATAGAATTATAGGATTCACTCAAAATAAAAATAAGAATAAAAATAAAAACTAAACATTTTGTTGTTAATTAAAAAAAAAGAAATCTATTCACATTTTACAAAGAAAAATTTCACGGGTTGCTTCCCGTGCAGCGCCTGGTTTACCGTCGCGGCTCGACGTCATTTAGCTTAGTCATCTTCTAGGGTGACGGACGTTTTCTCTCGACCACCATCCTCACCCCAGTAGTGCTTACATCGTTGCCCATTGACTAAGAACGTGGCACTCTGATCTTCTTGCCACAACTCTACTGCCCCATGTGGGGTCATTCTCACCACTTCAAATGGCCCCGACCATTTGGACCTCAGCTTTCCTGGAAACAATTTCAATCTTGAATTGAAGAGCAATACTTTCTGCCCTGGCTCGAAAATACGATGCACCACATGCTTGTCATGCCACCTTTTCATTTTTTCCTTGTAGTACTTGGCACCCTCATAAGCATGCCAGTGAAACTCTTCAAGTTCACTGAGTTGCATTAGTCTATTCTTGCCCGCTAGCTCTAAGTCCATATTCAATTTCCTCACGGCCCAGAAGGCTCGGTGCTCTAGCTCCACCAGCAGATGACACGCTTTACCATAGACCAATCGGTATGGTGAGGTTCCAATCAGTGTCTTGTAAGTAGTTCTGTACGCCCACAACGCATCATCAAGTTTGCTTGACCAATCATTCCGTTGTGTGTTTACCGTTTTCTGGAGAATCTGCTTCACTTCTCTATTCGACACCTCTACTTGCCCACTAGTTTGGGGGTGGTATGTCGTTGCCACTTTGTGGCGCACCCCATACTTGGCTAGTAGTTTCTTGAAACTTGCATTGACAAAATGAGCCCCTCCATCATTGATAATGGCTCGGGGTGTCCCGAACCTTGTGAGAATGTGTTTTTTCACATATTTTGTTACCACCTTGTTGTCATTCCTGGGGAAAGCTATTGCTTCCACCCATTTTGCTACATAGTCTACGGCCACCAAGATGTAACGATTACCAAATGACAGTGGGAATGGGCCCATGAATTCAATGCCCCATACATCAAAGGTCTCTACTTCCAGTATATTCTGCAGTGGCATCTCTTGTCTTCTACCAATTGTTCCTATACGCTGACATCTATCACACATTTTGGCGTATGCCATAGAGTCTCTGAACAGTGTAGGCCAAAAGAACCCTGACTGAAGCACCTTGTGTGCTGTTCGTTCGCCTCCATGGTGACCCCCATACAACGAAGAGTGACAGCTCCTCAAAACCTCTGCAATCTGACTCTCCGGGATGCATCTTCTCATCACCTGATCCGGTCCCTGTTTAAATAAGTATGGTTCATCCCAAACAAAGTGTCGGCAATCATGCCTCCATTTCCTTCTCTGTTGGACTGTTGCCTCAGGTGGGTAGACTCCACTCACTAGCAAGTTGACTATGTCTGCGTACTAGGGAACTTCAGCTTCCCCTACTGCCAAGAGCTGTTAATCCGGGAACTCCTCATTGATGTTATCACCTTCCATCACATGCGACCGGCTCTCCAATCGCAATAAGTGATCTGCCACCTGATTTTTGCTCCCCTTTCTGTCCTTGATCTCAAGGTCGAACTATTGCAACAACAGGATCCATCTGATCAGCCTGGGCTTGGCATCCTTCTTGTTAAATAGGTACCGAATCACTGCATGATCGGTGTACACCACTACTTTTGAACCCACCAAATAGGACCTGAATTTGTCAAATGCAAACACCAATGCTAGCATTTCCTTATCTGTGACTGTGTAATTGCTTTGGGCCGTATTCCGTGTTTCTGTTATACCCCGTAGAATTACCGGCACCTAGATGACCTATTTGCACGTTGGTTAAGCATATTTGAAGGCCATACGTGCTAGAGAAAGGCCCGGGGAAAAAGACCGGACGAGAAACCCGTCGAACCATCGCGGGAGGAGCCGAGGCAGAGCCCCTCCGCGATGGCAGCGTGTCACGGAGGTGAGGCCTCCGCGATGGCTCCGTGACACGTTGCCCAGGTTCAGGCCCAAGTATATAAGCCCCACTTCGGTTGAAATTCATTAATCATTCATATAATTTCCAGAAAGCGCAGCAAAACAGAGGAAGCCGAAGAGGGAATATAAATTATCGTTCGATTACGCTGCCAAACGCTGCCCAAACTCAAATTAACTCCAGATACGGAGGTATTTAGCAGCAGAGAGCATTCCTACGGATTCAGTTTCGTAAAATACGGCCGACGAATCGTCGAGCCACCGAGCTAAGGTAAGTGGAATTGCTCTAAACTAGTGTCTATGTGTTCCTAGTTGTGAAGTGAATATTTCTCCCTTCCGGACTTCTGAAAAATAGCGAGTTTCTGGCCGTTTTTCGATAAGCCTAAGTTTAGGCTATAAACTATATCGAAAGTGACGTTGCCTTTTGAAATAAAGTTGTATTTAGTATTGATTGACATATTTATGAATGCAGTTGGGAGAGGACAGTTAAAGTACCGGCCGAGCCTCGTCCGACGGACGAATAATTCAAGGATAAGGTATGTAAAGTCAGTTTCTTCGGCAAGTTAGTAGCTTTAGCCTTGTATAGTTCAATAAACTCCGTAGTAGAATTCCCGGAGTTGAATGTTAAGTATTGTGCAAAGTTCAGTAAACCTAGTTTGCGTTGTTATATCGTATTCAGTCTGAAAGTTAGAAAAGCATGTGCCCAAGGGCAAGTTAGTATTTCAGATTCAGTATAGCCTATTATGTGAATGGCAAGCATGTTGTAGAATAAAAAGGAACAGATTTTCATAATAAAAGTCAGTAAAGAAAGATCAGATAGACAGACAGTATCTTGGCTACAGATTAGCCATACAGTTAAACAGAGATTTCAGAATCAGTATAATCAGTAAAGAATCAGTTCAGTATAGAAACAAATCAGAATAAGAAGTTAGATTCCAGATAGTCTTTTCAGTTATACATGCTTGCTATTTCTATGTGCTATTTGTTTGTTGAGACTTGTTGTGGCATGTGGGCACCCTTTTAGCATCCCCACCGCCCCTGGGTTATAGCTGTGTCGATACCAGATTCAGATACCGCCACCAGCTGGGCGATGCCGTCCGCCCAGAGGACGATGATGGCCGACCACCATGATAATACGGTCCAGACCACCCTGCTTGCAGGGGTAGTTCAGTTTACTCTGCGCAGAGCCAGTCCACCCTGTTTACAGGGGCAGAACACTCTGTGTGCGCTTGTGGCCGGGGGCAGACTCAGGTACAGATTTTTTTATAAAATTACCCTGTTGCGTGCTTGCACCCAGGGGCAGTTTTTATTACACACCCCGTGTGCACTTGCGTCCAGAGGCAGGAGTCTTCGGACTCAGACACAGTTTATTGTCAGAGGCCAAGGCCTGAGCTACGTACCCAAGGGGGCCGGTAGGAGGAGCTCACAGTTATCAGATGAGTGGTGTGACTTATTTTTGGTTGGTTTTGACCCGGGTAGGGGTATATAGATTATTTGCTTGCTTGGCGCCATCCGGCTTATGGGGGTTGGTATTGGCTCTTGTTTGCTACTTGTATATCTATTTATGTGCTCTATACATTATATACTAGCTACTAGACAGCAGGCCGTCGCGTCTACAGGTACGCCTCTGCCTTATCAGTACAGAAAGCTTGAGTCAGTTTATATCAGCTTCTTCAGATTCAACTATCTCCTGCTATACAGAAATGCTAGTTATGCTATCTATATTCAGTTGTTTTCAGTTGTATTACTTCAGTTGCTTTGCATACTCAGTACCAGTGGTACTGACGCCCAGAGGGGCGCTGCATTACTTGCCTGCAGGTACTCATAGACGAGGAGGCGATCCCTCGTGATTCCAGCCAGCTATTGAGTATTCAGCTCCTGTCATCCGGAGTCTGAATTCCAGAGGTGTATTTTGTTTTCTTTTGTTGTACAGTACGGGTAGGTCGGGGCCCTGTCCCAATCATTTCTATTGCTATTCCTAGAGGCTTGCAGTCTGTATATTTTCCTGTGGTCAGTTGAGCCGGTCGTGTGGGGCCGTGCAGTTGTTAGCTGTTAGTACTTTTGCTTCTTTATGTTGGCCGTGTGGGGCCATAAGTTTGACGGTAGTGGTGACCTTGCCGGTCACGTAGCTTTCTAGTATTTCATTGCTGAGTTGCAGATAACTAGACAGTATGGTGGCCTTGTCGGCCTACATAGGTTTCCCTATAGTTGCATGTTCTGGTCAGCTGTTATTACAGGTATAGGAGGCTATAGGTCAATGGGCCGGGGGCTGTGTTTACAGCCGTTATATAGCCCTTTGTGTCCATAAATATGAGTTAGAGACAGCCAGGCACCAGATGTGCCCAGGCTTAGCAGTTCAGCAGTTCAGGTCCCAGTAGGGCACTAGGTGTCAGTCGTACCCCCCAAGGTGGGGTGTGACAGTTTCGCTTGCATAATGAATAGAATGAAAGATTCTATTTTTCCTTTGACCCAATACAGCTCCCACAGCCACATCACTCGCATCACACATCAACTCAAATGGTTGTCCCCAATCCGGAGAAGTAAGGATAGGTGCTTCTATCAATTTCTGCTTCAACTCCTCGAATGCTTTAACACACTCATCATCCAACTCATACTTTACCTCTTTTTCTAACAATATGCATAATGGTCTAGAAATTTTGGAAAAGTTTCTGATGAACCGTCTGTAGAATCCAGCATGCCCAAGAAAATTGCGAACACCTTTCACCGACACAGGTGGTGGAAACTTCTCAATAACTTCGATCTTAGCACGATCGACTTCCAACCCCTTGCGAGACACTTTGTGGCCAAGGACGATACCCTCCTTAACTAAGAAGTGGCATTTCTCCCAGTTTAGTACAAGGTTGGATTCCTCGCAGCGAGCGAGCACCCTGTCAAGATTCTACAAACAAGTAGCAAACGAATTACCGAAAACAGAAAAATCATCCATAAATACCTCAACAAAATCCTCCACCATGTCGTGGAAAATAGCCATCATGCATCTCTGGAATGTGGCGGGTGCATTGCATAACCCAAATGGCATCCGCCTAAAAGCATATGTCCTATAAGGACAGGTAAAAGTAGTCTTCTCTTGGTCCTCCGGAGGTATGGCTATTTGATTATAACCAGAGTACCCATCAAGGAAACAATAATATTCCTGTCCAGCCAACCTATCTAATATTTGATCAATGAACGGGATAGGATAATGATCTTTCCTTGTGGCTTCATTAAGCTTTCTATAGTCCATGCAAATCCGCCAACCTTTGACGATTCGTGTAGAAATCAACTCACTTTTCTCATTGGTGACCACGGTCATCCCTCCTTTCTTTGGAACACACTGAACGGGGCTGACCCATTCACTGTCTGAAATCGGGTAGACCACACCTGCATCAAGCCACTTAATTATTTCTTTCCTAACCACATCCTTCATTGCTGGATTTAGCCTTCGTTGTGGCTGAACGGTTGGTTTTGCTCCTGTCTCCATGATAATCCTGTGTGTGCAAAAAGCTGGATTGATACCCTGAATATCTGACATTTGCCAACCCATTGCTTTCTTCCTTTTTCTGAGGACACCCAATGCTTCCTTCTCCTGTGCCTCCGTCAATTCTGCGGAGATGATGACTGGTAACGTCTCATCTTCCCCCAAAAAGACATATTTTAAATGGGGAGGCAATTCTTTCAATTCCAGCTTTGGTGCCTCCTCAATGGATGGTTTCGGCAACGGTTCTAGGGACCTCATCAAGGATTGAAATTCCTGTCTCCTCAGATGCCTTTGTGACTCATTCAACATTTGGACCACCTCATAAGAGTCTCTATCTCCAAAATGATCGGAGTGCATCAACACTCTTTCTAGTGGGTCTTGAGATTCAACAATCTGACGAATTTCTTCTTGTTCAACCACATTGATTGCTGAAAGCTCCTCATGTATGGCTGGCAGCTTCATGGCTTTAAACACATCAAATACCTCAATCTTGTCGTGTGCTCGCATGGTTGGCTGCCCTGCAGCTACCTCAATCAGTGCTTTCCCGGTCGCCCAGAAAGGACGTCCCAAAATAAATGGGACTTCTGTGTCTGGCTCAAAATCCAGCACGACAAAATCTACCGGGAAGATAAGGGAGCCCACTTGCACCAGCACATCCTCCACAATGCCATCAGGTCTGGCTAAGGACCGATCTGCTAGTTGCAAGATCACTATTGTTGGCCTAGGACTCCCTAGACCCAGCTTCTTGAATACCGATGACAGCATCAAATTAATGCTTTCTCCCAAATCACATAATCCGCGAGCTCGGATACTCTGCCCAATTGTAATTTGTATAATAAAGCTCCCAGAATCTTTAAGCTTTGTGGGCAATCGGTTTTGTATCCGGGAAGTGCACTCCTCCGTGAGAGCCACCGTAGCATACTCAGTCAACCGACTTTTGTTCGCCATGATGTCCTTAATGTACTTTGCATACTTCGGCACTCCCTACAAAACATCAACAAGAGGTAAGTTAATATGTACCTATTTCAGCACCTCTATGAATTTCTCGAAACACGCCTCCTCTTTGTGTTTCCTTAATCTTTGAGGGAACGGGGGTGGTGGTCTTTCTGATTCAGCTTCCTTTTTCTTCCCCCTCTCATCACTTTGCTCCCTCTCAACTTCTGTTGCTCCCAATTGTTGAGGTGGTCTTTCTGGTTCCACCTCTTTAAGCTGCAAACCACTCCTTATGGTCACCACATTCACCTGCTTGGGGTTGGGATCTGTGTCGCTCGGAAGTCCTCCTCTAGGCCTGGTGTTTTGGGCTCCAGCAAATTGCCCAAATTGATATTCAAGTGCCTTAGTAGCTAACTGGTTGTTCTTCACCTCGGCTGCCAATTTCACATAGTCAGCCTGCAATTGAGCTTGGTTAGCTATCATTGTCTTGAACATCTTCTCAATGCTGGGTGATGGTGGGGGAGGAGGTGCATTGTTGTTTCTATATTGTGCCTGATAGTTCTACTGCCCTCCTTGATTCCTTTGCACACCCTGACTCGAACTTTGCCCTTGATGGTTGTTGCTACCCCAAGAGAAATTTAGGTGATTCCTCCAGTTGGAATTGTAGCTGTTGCCATACTGTTGATGGTTGTTCCTCTGTACATTTCCCACAAAGTTCACTGAGTCAGGATTTGCTCCACAACACTCAGCTGAGTGCTCACTACTCCCGCACACTTCACACCAAATATGCTGCACTACATTCACTGGGGCTTGAGTCTGGTTCATTGTCATGTTATTAAAGTGGGTGTTGAGTTGATTCTGTAAAGCAGCTATCTGTGCAGCAATAGTTGTAAAACCATCCACTTCTAGAACTCCTGCTGCTTTCCTTGTTCCTCCTCTTGACGAATCAGCATTCCACTCCGGATTTCCCTATGAAATACGATTTAACAAGGTATACAGCTCCTCATAAGTTTTCTCCAATGCTTGTCCCCCAGCTGCTGAGTCTAGCAAGATCTTTGTGTGGGGTTCCAAACCCTCTATAAAAGTGTGCACCAGCACATCATTGGATTGATGATGATGTGGACAATCCCGCAACATGGACTTGAATCTCTCCCAAGCCTGATATAGATTCTCTCCCTCTCTCTTTTTAAAACTTAGAATTTGACTTCTAAGCCTTGCTGTTTTACCAGATGGAAAAAATCGTATCAAGAATTTCCTTGCAAGATCATCCCACGTAGTAATAGAATTAGGTGGCTCAGCTTTCAACCACCTCTTGGCTTCTCCCAATAGTGAAAATGGGAACAATGTAAGTCTGACATAATCTGATGACACTCCAGCGGGGATGTAAGTGTCACTTATCTCCAAAAAATTTTGGAGATGCTGCTGTGGATCCTCATGAGGGAGACCTGTGAACTGCCCGCTGGTGTGCAGCAATTGCACCATGTTTTGTTTGAGCTCGAACCTCCCTCCTGGCTCAGGTTTGCGGATGCTAGATGTGACATTGTTAGCATGTGGGATTGCCACATCACGAACCGGCCTAGCTGCCATTTCCTCGGGCACTAACATTGCCCTTACTACTGGTGGATTCTGTTGTTGCTCCATGATTGTTTGTCTGAGCAACTGCAGCTTTTTCTCTAGAGCTTCTCTTCACTGATGATGAAATTGTCTTTCAGGCTCTAAATATGAGTCCACCAGCTCCTTGTCTCTTGCCAGTGTTCAACGGAGATTATATCTGCGAAATACAGGCTAAGACCAAGTTGTCAACACTAAGAAAAATTATAGTAAATTTACACTTAAGAAAAATTCACCAATTGCCAGTCCCCGGCAACGGTGCCAAAAACTTGTTCGCATCTGCTTTGGGGTATTTAACTACACGCAAGTGCACGTGGTCGAACAAGTAGTAAAGTGGCTTAAGTAAGCCAAGTATCGATCCCACAGGGACTGGGATAAGGTAACAAACTACTTAAGTGCTACTATACTTACTCTAAAAATGAAGACAACAGTGCAAAGAAGAGTTTGATATTTTGATTTCTAATTGTATGCTAAGTCTAAAACGAATATCTAATGTGAGTCTGAACTATGAATGTGAGCATGCTGAGGCTAAATGAACATGTATAGAAACTAATTATCGATACAATTGTTCTTAACCTCAGCAAGAAGAGGAATTAGCCACTCATTTGTGGATTAAACATCGTTAAATGAGTGTTAAACATACAAGCAATTGAATTAAAGAAGAAGGAGATAGAGAAAAACCCTGATAATTTCGTCCCCTCAACTGCCTATAACCCACGTTCTTGCTCCACCAAGTCAGAATAATTAAAAATGAACCTAAGTGTTCTATTTATACTAGTGGAAATTTTTCCCGGAATAACAAGCAACGTGTCACGGAGTGCATCGCGGAGCACTGCCTCCGTGACACGCCACTGACGCGGACCCTTACTGGAAATTGATTGTCCAGGTAATAAGGCCAAATGTGGCACGGCGTGCAACGCGGGGCTAGGCCAACGTGCCACGGCCCCAACGCGCACCCTCACTGGATTTTTGCAAAAAATCCCTATCCAGGCAGAAGGCATCCGTGATGGCAGCGTGACACGGCTCCATCGCGGAGCCCCTTTAATTTGTGAATTCAAATGCTTTTTCCCTTGTTAACATCCGAGTCCAACCCCAATCTCTCCCAACACGCATTTTAGCTTCCCAAAATTATATTTCACCTACAAAACAACGCTAATCATGTTGGTTAGTATAAATTCACATTTTATTATCAATCACATGAGAATGTATAAACATTGATAGATAAACAAGGCTAAAATGACACCTTGTAGTATCACTTGGGCATATAAATTTGCCCAAGATCAGTTACTTTCAACATCTGTCGAGCAATGCAACACCCGATGGACTTTAGTGTAGTCTCAGCACTAGAGGATGAATTTGCGTCACTTGATGAATTCTGAGTAGTCAAGAGACTTGCGTCGTGCCGCGATGTTAAATCGAGCACTTCTTTGGAGGCAACCCAAGTGGTGGCTTGGTGAATTCTGAGTAACCAGGCCACCTGCGTCATTCCGCTATATTAAATTAAGCTCTTCTTGGAAGGCAACCCAAGTGATTTAACTAATGTGTGTTCAGTGTGTAGGGAAAAACAAAAACTGGTGGCAGAGAAATTGCTAAAAAATAGGTGCTACAACTCTCAGTACGACTCGTAAGAGGGTTGTACAAGTCATAGCATGAATTGTGGTGAGAATCAGAGAGGTGTTTCAGTGAAGGAGTTTAGGGTATGGTTGGTCTTACCACTTGTAACTCTACTATACGGGTCGTAGTACTTGCTGTGCATGTGAACCATGCAAGCTATGCAAGGTATTTACCTACGAGTCATCATATGGACCATACCTACATGGCACGATTTGTAAGAGGCTCTCGTAGGTCCCCAAGTAATTTTTCAACTCTCTGAACTACGGGTCCGACGGATGAGCTGTGAGGCCTTCCTACGAGTCGTGGTACGAGTCGTGACAGGTCAAAATCCTTGAAATAACCCGACTCGGCCCAGGTTTTCAAATCGGCCCCCTCAATGATTTAATCTTCCAACCTAATCATACCCCTCTCCCACGCGATCAAAACCGAACCCACGAAGCATACTCACGACTCCCTCATATTCGTAACTCAAAAACAAAGAACAATTGAGCAATTTCGTGCTCAAGCAAGTTCATCTCAACCCTAATTTCGTACTACCAGCCGAAGTAAGCAACAACAAGTGTATTGCTTTGAATATTGAGAAAACTTATGTGCTTGATGTAATGATGCTAAAACCCCTGTGAGTCTTCATTTTTGCTCGAAAAATTTGTAGGAGATAATGACCAGGGGTGTTATAGGACTATGTGCGACTGGAAAAAAATTTCAAAGTTGATGAACTTGTGCATTGAAGCATTTAAAATTGAGTACGGGTAGTGACTAAAAAGGGGAGGGATGAGTATTATAAAATGGAATTAAGAGGGATGAGTATTATAAAATGGATTGAACTACATGCCTAGACCTGGGGAATTCTGAGTACCCAAAACATGAAAGCCTCCCTATAAACTGGACCGAAATCAAGATAGGGACAGGCTTCACAAGCCTTCCTACTCATGGTTTGATACTACGACTCGTAGGATGGCTCGTTGGGACTTTTCCAAGCTAAAATCAATCAAGGATAGAGGTATGAAAACTAGTACGGTTCGTGGTTCGCCACTACGAGTCGTACTGTGCATTCGTACCAAAGAGATGAATAGGGCCAAGTCCAGATAAGGTAGTATGGTCCTTCCTACGACTCGTGGAATTGACCTAGGGGTCGTACCACGAGTCGTGGAAAAATACAGAGAAATTTGCAGTGGAGGGGCATCCTCAGACGACTCAAGGTACGGATCATACCCTCGTGGTATGAGTCATATCTGTGAGTCATAATGTGCACATAGGATTTTTGGGACTTCATATGAGTCATACCTCCAAGGTATGACTCGTATTGTTGACCTGTGGTTAGATACTGAGAATTTCACTTCTTGTTTTTCTTTCTTAGATATGGAATTCTAACTCTCTTCTCTACAGGTACAATGATGATGAAGCGCAAACCAGCCAAAGAAACTACCCGGAGGACATTACATGATGAGACCTTTGAATCTGAGCAAGGAGGCAGTTCCCCTAGTGGTGCAGTTGAGGAATACAGGGTCGATACATTAGACACCGAAGGGATCCGAACCACTAGGGCAAAGGCCAAAGCCCAAGCCGTTGCAGCTACTTCCATATCTGTCGAAGCTCCCCAGTATGAGGAGGGAGCTAAAGAAGGTAATCAGGAGTTGGGAAGTGGCTCAAATGCAAAACAAGGGTCTAGGGAGACCAAATCCGGAGAGGCAAGTGGAAGTCCTGAGTCAGAGGAGGAGGCTCCCAATGTTGAGCAGCAGCAGATCCTGCCTTTAGGAGAGTCGTACTATCTAGTGGAGAGTGAGAGGAGCATAGGAAATCTATGAACAAGGCATTACTCTCACAGCCAAAAACAAACCTAGGCGGAGCATCCAAGAAGAACTGTGGATCCTTACCAACACATTGAAGAAGTAGAGGAGATGAAGCGGATATTCAGCTTTTATGGGCTCGAATGGATGGCTAGGACTCTAGACCAGTACACTTCAGAGATAGTTCAAGAGTTCTACACCAACTACTTGGCGACCATAGCGGAAGGACAAAGAAGGGGCAGAAAGTGAAAGACCAGCCCAGATTGGAGAGTGTCATGGTTAGAGGGAAAGAGGTAGACATCTCTAAGCGCACTATGTCTCGGATCCTATACGGGCCCCAGTTCATACCTCCATATGCCATGCCGGAATATGAGTACCGAGTAGAGGCACTAAAGCAAATTAGGCAGCTGGAATTTGAGGAGAGACAGAGGCAGCTCAGTGGTTGGAAGGTGTTATAGCTGAGGACAAAGATGAAGCAAAATGGGTCTCAGTTGGAAAGAAAGTTACCAAAAACTCACTCAACTTCATAGCTAAAGCCTGTTGGACATTACTGCACCACCGGTTAGTACCAATGATAAGTGACAACACTTTTGAGTGTAGAAAGAGCAGCTCTGGTGGCATGCCTCATATCCAGATACCCCATCAACATCCTGAGGATCATCGTAGAGGAAATATGAGATCAGGATGTGGGATTGAGCACTGCCATCCCATTCTCGAGCCTCGTTTTCAGATTATGCAAAGAGGAAGGAGTGCCAATGCAATGGGGTGAGGAACGCTTGATTGGAGGGCCGAAGATAGCAGATAATAGCTTAATCCGAGATGAAATAAACCTGGTGAGTAGGGCCCGACTTCCCACAACAGTTCCACAGACCCAGCCAGCAGGGGGAGCACAGGTGAATGCCCTTACCTCACAGGAGCAGAGTGAGACACCGGCTACAGATGTTGGTCATTCAAAGGCATCTCCCAGCACTTCTGCTACACCAATGCCTAGCCTGCTGACTCAGACTCTAGTAGGGTACGTCCTAGTGCCCTAGGATTCTCTCTAGAAATTGGCCAAAAGGTCGACCATGGATGAAAGAAAAATTCAGGAAATGATGTAGAATGTGAAGTCCCGGGTAAAAGAAGAGTCGACACAACAAAACAGGCCTTACATGCTCGCCTGGACGGATTTGGAAGCTGGTTCAACATGCGTATGGCGGGGCAGACAGATAACAACAGTCTCCATGAGGAGTTTGGGGCTCTTTGGAGTTAAGTAGTCGAGTTGTCATCACGACAACCGGCAGTCATATCAGCCCCCACTCTTTTGGACCTTGATGAAGAGCTTGATGAGGAGATTGATTTGGCGGCTTAATGGGATCCGATGAAAGCTGCTAGAGAAAAAGGTAAGAAAAGAGTCTCCGAGGGTGTTGGAGAAGAAAGTTTGAGGAAGAAAAGGAAGAAAGAAAGAAGAGAACTCAAGAGGGTACGAGCAGAGAGCCTGTAGACTCATGAATCACATATGTCAGAGTTGCCGGAGCGAGTTAGAGGAGCAGGCAGCTTTACCATGGCTAAGCCCGAGCTTGCTAGTGGAAAGGACCCTTTGGGCGAGCCACATTCATCCCCGATCACCACATAGGCTGTAGAGGCGGCCAAAACTACTAAGGGGATAACCACTCCCCCTGTTGATAAACCATTGAGTGCGTCATCCACCGCTAGCACCACGATTGCAGTAGGATGACAGGAGCGCCTAGAGCACCATAGGTATGTTCCCTTCCCTCTGTTTTGTAGTTCATGCTTTAGGGATGAAGCACAATTCTCGAAAAGGGGAAGGGGTGTACTTGTAATTTTGGGATTTTGGAATTCGTTCGAGGGTTTTTTCTTGTCGTGTTTTTTTCCCTCGGGCATGCTATCTAGTAGAACCGACATGTTTAGGATTTATTTTCTTATTTGGTGTTCTTTGTTTAATTAGGAAATAACTTAGGCATACTCAGCCAATAGAAGTGCACTAGTTATGAATTTTTGAAAATAATTGACCCTGTTTAAAATTTTTGATGCATTAGCTATGTATTTGTGATTGCATGCATGATTTCTGTGGATGTTTTGATGTCATTTAGTTTATTAGCATGAGTAGTCTTGTTAAGCCATGTGTAAACTAGACAGGTAAAGTGAATATAATCATGTGCCATGAGTGAGTGAGTTTGGATACTTAGTTCAATACTGTGTTGAAGATCTAGAACTTGCCTGGTTGGTCTTTACATAGGCTAAGGATGGTTGGTTAGGAAATGATCATAGGCCATTTTTTTTAAGCTCACTTTTAGCCTAAATGACCCTACAAAAATCATATGATTCCCTTGATCCCAATTTTGAGCCTTTAATAGACCATTTTTCCTTTGACTAACCGATAGACCGTACCTATTTTTTTTTATAATGAACCTATTTTGGCCCTGGTTCTTCCTTAGACATTATGAACCTCAACATAGGCAAAATGCATAAGTTGAGGGTTGCTAGAGTAGGGGTGCATAAATGGTGGGAACGAGGAAAAGGGAAAGAAAAGAGAAAAGGTTTAAAATGAGGTGTGGTGTGACAAATGAAAAATGGAAAAAGGGATGAAAAAGTTGAAAATCTTGAAAATGAAAATTCAAAAGGAAAAAAATAGTTCTTGAAAAGGTTGAAAATACACCACACCCATACAAATTCATACAAAAGAGGTGAAAAGGGAGGAAAAGGAATGAAAAGAAAAGAGGGTGAAATAGGTGAATGGTGAAGCCAATGTATGTAGTGCCAAGGAAGGGTTAGTCACTCAAAAATCTCTTTTATTTATCATGTCCAGCCCTAAAGACTATATTACAAGCCACAACAAGTCTCATAGTGATCCTAATCTGACCATTTGACAGACCAAAGTAGAGAAAACAAGGGAAAGCATATGGTATCTGATACACAATACTTGAAACTTCTTTATGAGAGAGAGAGTCTCACTTGTTTAATCCCATGCAATATCTGACACTATATCTGTGAGTGGGGACTTCATTTGTTGTGAGGGTACATAGATTATGTTTACTTTTACCATTGGTTTGTGTGAAAAGCATCGGCAATGACTTGATTGCCTGTTGATAGCTAGATGACATGTTTTGATCACTTCTTAGCATGATTTGCGGTTGCTTGTGGTACATTAGCTGATCATGGTTCATGGAAGAAGGGTGAAAAGTTGTTGAATGTATAGTGCAAATTTTATTTGGTATTGATTGTAGTATCCTAGGTTTATTTTCTAGTTGAGCATCGTGTTTAGTTTTTTCTTTTCTTTGCCTGAGGACATGCAAAAGTCATAAGTTGAGGGTATTGATGTGTTGTGAGTTTACAGCACTTTCGATACTCAAAACTAAGAAAAAAGCACGGTCTTAGGTGTGTATATATGGACATAAGGCACTTTTTCTTTGGTTATAGGACAAATAGGTGTTGGAGAAAGAATGTGCAAAAGATAGCCTGAAAGAGCAGAAAATGAGCTAAAGTCACAGTTTCAGTACGAGCCATAGATTGATTCTACGAGCCGTACTGAAGACCATGAAAAGTTTCAAATGGCTAAGTTGTGAAGAGTGCATCCTACGACTCTCAGTACGAGTCTTACAATGCTTGTACGAGCCGTACCATTGAATCATGGAAATATTTAGAAGAATTACACAAGAGGCTGACTCCTGACACGAATAGACAGTATGAATCGTGGCGGCAAGGTATGAGTCGTACCATCACACTCGTGAAAAACTCCAGAAAAATTGAAAATTCTCAGAGTCAAGTCACGGAAGAATAGTACAACTCATAGGAAGCATGTACGAGTCATACCAAGGCCCAACACTTAGCCAAATTTTAGCAAGCCAAGGACATACAGATAGCAGGTACGACCCATACAATCTTGCTACAGGTTGTAGGATCTGTCATGGCTTAGGTGGCACCAATTATGAAAATTTACCCTGTTAGCTTAGGAAAAGGATTCTAATATCTATATAAATACCTTTTATGTTTTATTTTCAAGAGAGGACATTAGATAACTTTAGAGAACATAGAGACAATATAGAGTTGAGTTGATTGGCTTGTGATCAACCTCTTCTTGATCTTTGTGAATTGTTCTTAATTTATTTTGGACATAATCAAAGAAGTTTATCTCTCATCCACAATTATAAGTATTGATTTATGTGTTTAATTATGAATGCATATCACAACCTTGAAACTATGAGAGGCTAAAACCTCCATAGCTAGGGTTGTGGGAACAATGGTGGATTAATGAGCTAGGGTTGCACAAACCAATGCAAAAATGCTTGCGTTGTATTGTCTTCATTCTTAAACATTTCTTAATGGTGTACAACATTAGGACTTGCCCGAATTATTTACTTGCTTGAGCCTAGAGAGGTAGAGATTCATAAAAGAGAATTACAACAAAGCCTTGATCTGGATAATCATTGTATTAACTTGAGCTGTGGTCGTAGGATAGTTAAATTTTGAACAAATTGATAACAGTTAATTTGAAATCTCTCATCAGACCTGATCTGGTGATTGAGTATAGTCATCCAATAAGGCCAAACTAGTCGTTTGGATGAACCCTAGTTATCAGTTCTACAAGTAAGCACTGGTATTGATCACGTGTGTATACCCGAAGCAGTTATGAACTCATGGGAAACACAAACCCTAGTTAGTCTGTAAGCACTGGTATTGATCACGTGTGTATACCCGAAGCAGTTATGAACTCATGGGAAACACAAACCCTAGTTAGTCTTAACTCTTGATTTTACATCACAATTTCAATCATTGTTTTTAATTATTATTTTTCTTAAACCCCCCAAATTGGAGTAACTAACCAACAAGTTCACTTATCGGCATGTCACGATCCGAACAGAGGCCCGAATCATAGACACAGGACAAGGGACCCCGAGAAACCCCAGGTCGACCCATGGCATAAGCATACAACTAACTCACTCATTAAATTGAAGAAAACATGAATATAACCTCAGAGGAAGCCTAATTTAACATCACATTAGAATAACATTAGAAGCTACACATACATAAATTTGAAAGCCTCTAATCTGGAAGAGTTGATGGGACAATACCCCACCTAATTCAACAATGCTTAAATTAGAAATACATAAATGAAAATGATAGTCTAGTCCTCAAAGGATGAGGACTCACCAATCCAAGCAGATACTAACTTTGGAAAGTTGTCTAAGAACGGGGCTGAAGCAGCGAGCCGGGTCCTGTATCATGAAATGATACAGCATAAAAAGTATACGGTTAGTATATAGAATGTATTGAGTATGCAAGGTAAGTAGAACCGCTCAAGTAAAGTAAATCATTTAAAACATTTCATAACATATCATAAGCTTTCAAGTATAAGTAGATGGGCTACATGCATTTATACTGAAATCGCAATCTTATCATAACATGACCATGCATAGCTTTATAACAACATGACTGAATCGAATGACTCAAAGTTATGACATAACATTTATATTGAAAAGCTAAGCAATGAGTCAAACCTTGCTTCTAGAACATGCATGCATAAAGTAATCATTATGAGAAAATGAATATGAAAATCTGAATGTTATGAACAATGGGAGACTCGTCACTTAACCGACATACCACGATAGAGCTCACATGGTCCCGACTATCACACTCAAGTGGGTAGAGCCATCCAAAACCTTGCCAGGGCTAAGTATGCTACCATGATATCGATAAATAGAATCTAATCATGTCCATGTATATAGATTGAAGAATTATTCAATTGGGTAAAACCCACATACTTGATCATAGGAGATTTATCATGATTTGATAGAAATTGGGCATGGTTGTAGAAAGAGACACCCACTCAAAACCTTACATACCTGGGAGGGATGATTTTAATATTTCTCTAATTGCCCAAGATGAGATTCCAATGGAAACCTTCAAAACTTATTCTAAATCCTGTCCTCAAGCTCTCAAGTTTGCATGCATGGAATGAATTAGCTTAGAATAGTATAGGCCCCTAGGATATAGGAATTACGAGAAGACCCTTTCTGAATTTGCAGAAAAACACTGCCAGGTGGTCCTAACGGACCACCTAACGAATCGTCACTGGCCAAAACAACTCGTTATGTCGCTCGTCGGGTACACTGTTAGTCAAACTCCTGGGCTCGTAATGGATCACTTAACGGTTCATCGGGGGTAACCATGACTCATGGTCACCAATCGTCAAGTACCTTGACTCTACCATATCATTTTCCTTGTATATTCTCCAACGACGCACATCATGACTCATTGCCTGACATGACGAATCATAGCCTCCTCCCGCTAAATACACTGGTTGACCTCTTTTATTTTTCGTTCTCTCTCACCCCACGGCTGGCCTAACGACTCGTGGTGTCTGAGCACGAGTCATTCCCTCGCTCGTGGGGACCCCTTATCCTTCAACCTTCCTGTTCTTCACTCGTTTTCTCCACGAGCCACCTGACGACTCATGGACTAGTTTTATGAGTCGTCGTTTTGTGCCTGCAACTCAGATTTTCATCTTTTCCCCATTTTATCTCCCGGGTTTGATCTTTGAGTTCTCATGGTATAACAATATCTCCCCCTAGGGAACATTCGTCCTTAAATCTTAGAAACATACAGAAACTCAGAAACAAGCAATCCTCATATGCAAATACTGATTATTAAAATCGAAAACTAACGGAATGACTACCTCTTAAAAGAAGTACATAGCTGAACTAAATTCAGACATCACATACATCTATCATAATGTAAATCAAACTTGCGTACATGAACTGAACATGGAAACTGATTAGAGAATTAGAGCAAAAACTAGTACCTCAAATTAAAACTGAGCCGTTAGGGAATAGGTGCGGGTATTTAGCTATCATAGCCGCTTCGGCTTCCCACGTAGCTCCCTCAACATGTTTATTTCTCCACAACACCTTCACTGAAGCTACTTCTTTGTTCCTCATCCTCCGAACCTAACGATCCAACATTGCAACTGGAATTTCCTCATAATTGAGGCTATCTCCCACACCAAAACTTTCCACCAGGACAACTAAAGATGGATCACCCAAGCACTTTTTCAACAGTGATACATGAAATACGGGATGAACTGAAGATAACTCTGACGGCAAGTCCAACTCTACCTTACCAACTCTTCTCATAACCTGGTAGGGACCAATATAGCGGGGACTGAGCTTTTCTTTCCATTCAAACCGCATGAATCCCTTCATGGGAGATACCTTCTGAAACACCCAATCATCTATCTCAAACTCCAAATATATTCTTCTCACATCCGCAGATGATTTTAGACAACTCTAAGCATATTTCAGCCTATCCCTTATCATCTGAACTTTCACCATGGCCTCATGAACCGAATCAGATCCTATCATAGCTACCTCACCAACATCAAACCATTCGATGGAAGATCTACATCTTCGCGCGTAAAGAGCCTCGAACGGTGCCATCTAGATGCTGGAGTGATAGCTGTTATTCTAAGAAAACTCGATCAAAGGCAAGTAATCATCCCAACTACCTTTAAAGTCCATCACACAAGCTCTCAACATGTCCTCGAGAGTTTGAATTGTCCTCTCCGCCTGACCATCCGTTTGCGGATGGAATGTTATGCTGAGCTTAACTTGAGTCTCAAGCCCTTTTTGGAAAGACCGCCAAAACTGAGAGGTAAACTGAGTACCTCAGTCTGAGATAATAGATAAGGGCACTCCATGAATACAGTTTAGCATAATCATCCACTGAATCTAGGGTTTTCACCGGTAGGAAGTGTGCAACCTTGGTCAACCTTTCTACTACCACCCAAATGGAATCATAGTGTCAGCGACTACGAGGTAGACCTGTAATGAAGTCCATATTAATCTTTTCCCACTTCCAAGTAGTAATATTAATATCCTAGAATATGCCTCCTGGCCTTTGATGCTCAACCTTCACTTGCTGACAGTTCGGGCACTTGGCTACGAATTCAGCAATATCCTTCTTCATGTCGTTCCACCAATATATGTCCTACAAATCATGATACATCTTAGTGGCACCCAGATGGATAGAATACCTGGATCCATGTGCCTCATGCAATATCTGGTCCCTCAAATTATCAACATCTGGAACATATAGACGACCCTGGTACCGCAGTACACCACCTCCACCTTTTGACTTCAAACAGCTTCTTTCAGCTTTACTAAAATCGGATCCTCATCTTGTCTGGCTTTCAAATACGTCACCAAGGACGATTCTGATCCGTTTGTACAATAACGCTGCCATCGGTGGAGTCGATCAATATAACTCCCAACCTTGCAAGTCGATGGACATCTTTCACCAACTCTTTCTTTCCCTCATCCACATGGGACACACTCTCCATAGAGAGCCTGCAAAGTGCATCTGCTACTACATTAGCCTTACCCCGGTGGTAAAGGACACTCATGTCATCCTTTAGTAGCTCCAACCACCTCCTTTGCTGAAGATTGAGACCTTTCTATGTGAACACGTATTGCAAGCTCTTGTGATCCGTGAATACATCCATGTGGACCCCATACAAGAAATTTCGCCATAACTTCAATGCGAACACTGCTCGCTCTCTGCTGCTCGGTATATATTATACACCGACACGCAAGTGTACGTGGTCAAACAAGTAATAAAGTGGCTAAGTAGCCAAGTATCGATCCAAGGAGGCTGCTCTAGATATGCAAAACTGCCTAGTTTACTATATCTCTATTCTATTTCTAACTATGTTAACAACAATCCAACCAAGATTTGAGTGAGTTTTGTTTCTAAACTAATTATCTACTAAAATTAATAACTACTATTTACGTTGAGTTTAGACAATGGATATGCACATGCCAAGGTTAAGAACGAGTAATGAACTTGATAATCATGATAATTTGGTCATCTTCTTCTTCATATTGCTAGCCAAGAACGTTTGCCTAGAAATTAAAACTTCCGTATTTAATTTCACTTTAGATTCATAAACCATTCGTCTATATTTCTGTGATCAAATGCAATTTATGACCTAACACTACAATTCCGGTTCCTACATTGACTAATACGGCTTTCAAGTATATTTCTATCAAGAAAGCACATCAAAACCCAATTTTCCCAAATCAAGTTAAGAACAATACCCTATTAATTCACAACTTTCCAATTTCATGCTCTCTCGAGTGAAATTGGACTTTTTAGATATACATTAATGGTGGCCAATCAAGAATGTAATAAGCACAAGAATTAATAGAACAACATGCAAGAAGAAGAAGAAACCATATCAATTATTACCAACATTCACTACACAAGTTCAAAACCTCAGCAAGAAAGGAATTAGCCACTCATTCTTGGATTAATCATCCTAGAATGAGTGTGAATCATGCATACAATTGAAGGAAAGAAGAAGGGAAGAGAAGAAAACTCTTATCTTTTCTATTCTTCAACTGCCACAAAACCACGTTCCTGCTCCCACTTCTGAACTCAGGCTAAAAAAACTAAAACTAAAAAACTCTCCTTTAAAAATAACCTAAGTGTGCTATTTATACTAGTGGGAAATTTTTCCCGGAATAACAAGCAACGTGTCACGGAGGCCAACGCGGAGCACTGCCTCCGTGACGCGGCGTGGACGCGGACCCTCTCTGGAAATTGCATGGTCCGGATAATTAGCCTCAACGTGGCACGGAGGCCATCGCGGAGGCCTGTCTCCGTGCCACGGAGCTGTCGCGAGGCCTCACTGGAATCTGCCAATTAATTTCCTCTCCAGGCAGTGTGCTACCGCGATGGCAGCGTGGCACGACACCATCGCGGAGCCAGTGTAAAATATGCCATCCGAGGTCTTTTCCACGCTCGCATCCAAGTCCAACTCCGACATAGTTCCAACACGCATTTTAGCTCTTAAAAATCACATTATCCTACAAAACAAATGCTAATCATGTTGGTTAGTATAAATTTGCATTTTATTACCAAATACATGATATTATATACACATTGCACAACAAACAAGGTAAAAATGATACGTTTGAGTATCACTTGGGCATATAAATCTGCCCAAGATCACTTACCCCACACTTAAATCCTTTTTCGTCCTCGAACAACACATACACAAATCATGCACATCACATCTCAACCTTTGTCACTATGGTGCAACCATTTACGTTACGGTCATACTGATTATTCGATTTTTGCAAATCATCAAGAAAACATGCTTGGTCGTACAAGACAATGACCTTAATAGATCGAGGCTTCCTAGACTTTTAAGAATTGATTCTTGATATCGGCAAACTCATGCAAATCAACTAATCAAGAAATCCGACACGAAAATCAATCTTTCATCAAGCATGTACCCTCACAACTCGAGAGAAACTTCCCCTTTTATGCTCGTGCAGCACACAAACATGCAAGTAGGGGCATATAAAAATTAATTTCACTCTCTCTCCCAAAAGAATTCACATGCATCATGTCATGACCCATAGGCTTGCCCTTAGTGTATTACTCCACTAATATAAAGAAATGCAGTGTAGGATCAAATAGGACTTTTAATGGGTTGTAACTTGGCTATGGATCTAGTATATATATATTGGATTAGCCAATAATAGTCGCTAGCATCCTTAAGCGCCTTTTCAACTCATTCCCATCGACTCATGGACATTGTTCCTCTCTTTTCTCTTTTTCTCCCATTCATGCTGGTTTACTTTCATACAGCCCATTTCATCAGGCACACTTGACCCCAAACGGAAGGTTTTCATGTACCCTCAATTTCATTTAATTACAACTAGTTCCTCTTCAACATCATCTTTTCTTTTCTCACTTTGCTTTTCTTTTCTTTTCACTCTTTTCACTCTTTAACACTTTGGGAAACAATTTTCTGTTCTTTGTAAGCGCTTAAGAGCTTCTTATAGACTTTAAGGCTAATGAAAAGAAGGAATAAAGCTTAGTTCATACAATTCTGGACAAAAGAAAGAAATCGACTAAAGGCTCAACGGGCTGACTAGGGTATACAACATATAAAAAGGTAGAAATTGACAAGAAAACAATGGAAACTAACGGTTAAAACAAAGAAATGCCTACATCCTTTCCGACACTACACCTCCTTCATTTTGCTTTGTATACACGCCAGGCAAGTTCTAGACAATTCACAATGACATGGAATAGCAAAACCTCACTCACACTTCATGCACATGCTCGAATCAAGATGCATTCACAGACTCTTTAATTAGTCAATTACATGAATTCAAGATTAAGCCTCAATCATAATGAACCAAATTCTATAGCCTAGGTAACTCAACATATTTACACAATTACATGCTTTCAAATGAATCACTTTCACATTTCGAACATCAATTACACACGCAACAAAATTTTAGCAACCATAAGCAACTACAGTTTATTGATGCAATCCACCAAAGAAACTAAAAACAAAACATCTACTCCTATCGACTACATTTCCCTTAAGACGGTCGTCATCCATCCATCATAGGGAATTTTCACTAACTATGACATCGGTTCAATGGGACTATTCTCGGTAAAAGAACCGAAAACAAACTCCGAGAAACCCAAAATTAAAACTTCAAAATTTTTGCAACACATCGATCATTTCGATGAAAAAAATATTTACAAAATATGTTGATAAGTGCAACATCGTTTCGCAAAAATTTTGAAAAATATCGATCATATCGATAGAGAAAAAAATATTTACAAAATTTACAAAATATTTACAAAGGCAACCATAACTTTTTAAAAACACACATCATTAGCCACAAACAAATATATACACATCATTCACAAATAAGTTCACAACAACAGGGAAAGCACAGACATACATAAACGTCAAGGAAGAATATACAGCAGATTTAGAGCCTATGACCCAGCACCTAACTACTCCCCACCCCACACTTAAATCGAACACTGTCCCCAGTGTTCACAAAAATACAAAGCACAAAATTTTGGGTGGTGAAACTCCCTGCTCAGTCAAAATATTCGACTTCCTCATCCGGTGTTGCGGCCTCGTCGCCCATATCTGAATCAACTCCCTCGCCGTTATCGGACTCCACATCAGAGTCCTCACAACGTGTCTCCTCATCAGTAGGGACGTCATCGTCAGTCGGCTCCACAAAGGCTGGCCCCACCTTGCATAAAGCTCTGGCGTTCTCGCCAAAAGGGTAGTCCAGCTCCAGCTGCCATAATTCATCCTCGGTGGCTGGTCTCCCACCTATCCGTAGCTGCAGCATCAGCATATCGAACATACGGGCCATATACTGGTCGTCACGAGCATGTCGCTCGCCCAGAGTCAGCACAGGTCCGTGTGTAGTGTCGGGGGCCTTGGTATTTGTCACATCAAGGGCCCTCCGCTCCAACTGCGGAATGTAATCCAAGGCTTCTTCCTCAACGTCGAGGCCTCGGAGGAAGGTGGTGATGAGTCCGCCAAACCCGTATCTGTGGCCCTGGTGTAGTCTGGCTCTCTTCATGGCGGATATTATAACCGCCCCCACATTAATCTCGAGCCCTTTCATAAGGGCATACACCAGGCAGACACGGTCCCGGGTCACGTCTGTCATATGTGCTCCCGGGATCAAACACGAACATACAATTTTTAGCCAGATTCTGGCCTCCCTGTTCATCTGCGAATAAGGCAGAGTCTGGTGGTAACCCCTCTCTTTGTGTCTACTCCATCGGGCTGTGGATCGAGCCCCACACAACGTACGTCTGATGTCGGCGTACGGTGGGGTGATGTTGAGCTGGCGGAGAACGTGGGCGTCTGTGTCCCGCGCTCCAATGATGGCATTCAGCTGCTGCGGTTCCAGAGTGACAATCTGCCCTCTGATTTTAATAGTGTGGCTTCTGATGTCCGGGTTCCAGTTGGCATAAAATTCCCGGACCAAGTGAAGGTTGCACTCCTTGGGCTCCTGAAAAATAAAGCTGAGCCCAGTTGCCTCAATCCTCTGTACGATGCGAGGGAACTCCTGTGCGAGTGGTTCCCTTGCAATATATTCCTCCGGGAAGTACTTGTTCTCCTTATGCTTTGCGTACCACTTCTTCCCTTCATCGGTAACCCATCTTGTTCCGTATCGGCGGTGTTGACCGCGTGGAACAGCAGGTGCAGCTGGGACAGCAGTGCCCAGTCTCATTCTCTTTCTGCCGGTGCCTGAGGTTGAAGCACCCTTGCCTTTATCTTGTCGGCTGGCCATTGTACCTGTCAATTTACACAGACAAGCACAACGTTAAGCTAAAAACTTGTTAGCTTTGGCTAAGGTCGGGTTAAACAAAATTTACCCCACACCTAGTCTTTAACAATATTTACAACATGTTAGCAAGGATAGCTCTATTTACACCCCAAGCACAATCACTATAAACATATTGCTTAGTGCGTTCACAAAAATTCGACAGCATAACGGCTAGCGAACTACTCAGACTTCATACAGCTGACCCAATCCTACTATCGACAGCTATTCACCCATAGCACTTAGCAACGATAACAACAACAAAATAGATTCAACAATACAAACATTTTATATACACTAATCTAAGCAATTCAACCAATTCACATATTACGCAATGTCCCACAAAAATTCGAGAATTAGTCGTCTTTCACCCATTATAAAATATTTACCACGACTTATCTCAAATAATAAACACACTCCGGCATCAATTTCGTCAAACTATCAAGTTACCCAAGTTAAAATTCAACAACCCCAAGCCCTAGAACTCAATTCGACAATCAACAATGAATTATTCAATCAATCTATACGTTCACCCGTCAACTACAACAATCCGAACACAATCAATCGCAAAATAATTCACGTCATGTTTAATTTCTACCTAGGGTGATATATCTCACCTCACATGCTCAAAATCGACAAAACTCGCCAAAAATTTGAGATAGACGATGAAAACATACCTTGGAATTGAAGAATCGATAAAGACTTGACGTTTTCCTTGCCTCTTAACGTGGCACGGAGCTTGGGGGTAGGGGAATGGGTGTTTGGTCGCGGAGGGTAGAGGGAATGGGGAAAAATGGGCGAAAATCGGGGGTTTATTTAAAAGAAACACGCGGGTCACCCGGAAACCCGGTGTGACCCGGCACTGGGATAAGGGCAACGTGTCACGGAGGGTAACGCGGAGGCCCTCCTCCGTGACACGGAGCCAACGCGTTGGCTTACTGGAATTTTAAAAAATTCCAGATTTGCCTTCAACGTGTCACGGAGGCCAATGCGGAGCATTGCCTCCGTGACACGGCACCAATGCGTCAGTGCTCTGTTTCACTATCAAATTTTATTTTTCATACCTCACCTCGTTTTCTCGATTCCAAGTATTTTTCCTCCGGTATACCTGAAAATCACCTCACTAAACAAAAATTGGTTAAATGACTAGATTCCCTACTAAAAAAAATAAAAATTACTAATTAAAATGCACATCTAAACCTAGTCAAGAAAAAGAAAAGAAAATAAAAGAAAAACTTTACACTAAGGAAAAAGAAAGAAAAATATTTTTCACGGGTTGCCTCCCGTGCAGCGCCTGGTTTAACGTCGCGGCTCGACAGCCTTTACGCTAACTTTTCTACTAGGGAGATGGACGATTTGACCCGATCATGGTCATCTCCCCAGTAGTTCTCAACCTTGTCTGGTGGCCTACCGAGTAACTCTCGGGAATCACTCAATCCATTTGCATTCCCATGATCAATCACGTTGATCACCGAGAGTTCCTTATAGACAGTCGGGAGCTTAGGTGCCTTGTACACGTCGAACACCTCAACCTTGTCGTGTGCTCGCATCATGAGTTGACCCGCAGCTACATCGATCAATGCCTTTCCGGTTGCCAAAAATGGTCATCCCAAAATAAATGGGACTTCCGCATCTGGCTCAAAATCACAGCAAGAAGAGTCAATAAAACACATCAGGAAAGTGGACGAGTCCCCTAATCTTCCATCAGTTAGGGTTTGTGGAGTAGAGGTGGACATCACCCCTAATGCAATCAACTCTATTTATTGGGGTGCGGAAATTGAACCAGAAATTGAGTTAGCACAAAAGTAGCAAAAAAAGTTGATCGGTATCCATGGCTGTCTCAGACTATCACATATGGGAGACCTTTATGGGCCACCATGGGAGGAGATATTCTGAGCCAAGACCTCCAATTAAATCCAAACTGTGGCTTGAGCTGGTGTTTAGTCATCTCATGCCCTCCAAGAATGACCCGCGGGTGAATATTGAGGCTGCTATTCTGATAGCATGAATCATGAAAGGGGTGCATGTCAACTTTGGTGAAATATTCTCCATATAATTCAAAAGAAAATCCAGGCAGCAAGGTCTCTCTATGCCTTTTCCCATCCTCATCAGCCATTTATGTGCTAAAGCAGGGGTTCCCTATTTTCTTGATGAGTAGCCTAGCTATGCTACGGGGGTGATTAACATTGAGAAAAAGAGGGACGTAGATGCTCCCAAAAGCAAGAGGAAGTGACTCCAAACTTGGGATGCCCCAGAAGATTCAGCAGCCCATGATTTTGATGAGGCTCCAGTGGCCCCCAACCTTAATGATCCCACTCCAAAAATACTAGGCCATGCTTTGGCAGAAGTGCCACGTTAGGGGTGTGCACCACCTCCTTTATCATCCAGGCCAAGTGGGCTTTAAAAGTTGGTGATATGACCCATTCTTATGAAACCATCTATATAAATTAGCCATGAGTCTGTCAGCCTTCATCCAAAAGTCGGTGACGAGCGTAATGAAGGATGTGTTTGACAGCTTAAATAGGTTGTGCTCCCGAGTTGATATGGTTGAGGGAGTGGTGTCCTCTCTCCGATCTGATGTGAGAAAATTAAAGAACAGGGCACCCATAGACACTTCTTAAATGAAGTAATAGTTGCCTCACACACAACCTGAGGCCCTATTAATGATTTTCTTGTGGTCCTAAGGGAGGTCGATGAAGCTGAGCATAATGATGATTGTGGTGAGGATGAGGCGGCTGATGATGATGGAGAGGAGTAGCTGGTTCAGGGAGTTCTTACCCCTTAGTGTTTTTCATTTGTACATTGGGGACAATGTATAAATTTTAGTTAGGAGTAGGGAGTGCTCTCTTTTATTGTTGGTTATTTTTTGATTGGTATTTGAGTATTGATTTTCGTTGCCCTTGTCAGGCTTAGTTATTGATGTTTTTAAGTTTTTCACATGGTTTCTAAGTTGAATGAATGCCCTTGTTGGGCTTGTTTTGAATTTATGAAATTGTTGGGCTGTTTTTCTTGCTTTGATAATGTGAAGTGCCATTGATGGGTTGGTCTTATATTCTAATTAATTCTTGACCCATGCTTTGCAATCACCTTTGTAGATAATATATAGTAATAAACTCCAAGTGTTTTATTTATACCATGGTTCTTTCCCAAGGAGCAAATTTTTGTTTTTCTTTTGTGTGTCAAACACAGTGGCATTTTCCTATGAAAGATTGAGAGGCAACTTTCTTGAAGAAAAATGCCATGTCTTTGAGTCAGTTTTGCAATTACTTTGATTGGTACCACCAAAATTTTTTCAAGCATGGCAATGAGTTTTGATATTAAAAAGAGCACTCAATTGTCATGAGTTGTACATTCTTTGTTTGGCTTTTCTATTTGCAAAACGACTATGTAGAACTCGAAATACCTGTGTAAAATCATGATTTTCAATTGATCTTAAGGATAGATGAACTCCTTGGAGTGTGATTCCTTATGTGGTGAGAATTTTTGTTCTTAATTTTAGTGTGTGCACATCATCTAGAACTTTCCCCGAATGTGATTCAAAGTGAAATCCTAGATGTAGTTGCACTTGAAAAATGACCTTAGGCTCTTTTTGGATAGTCACTTCACCATAAAATGACCTACTTGAATATCACCCTTGTTAGCCAATGTTTGAGCCTTAAGCCATTTTTCATGAAAACTATATTCAAGCCTTAAAACCTTTTTAATCCTTTTTTTTGGCACTCATCCTCCCTAATTGCTAGTGATGAAAGAAACTGGGGCTTGCAGCCTAAGACTTAGTGATGAGTTGGAAATTTACCAACTCATTAGGCTCTTAAGCATGAGCTTTAGCTTAGTTTTCAAGTCATTTAGATGAATTTTACGCCATTTTTGCCTTTTTATGTGTAGGTATCTGAGTTGAAGAGAAAGAGAAAGAAGTGGAGTAAAAAGGATGAAATCAAGTGAAAATTGACGCTCCACCAGAGGACACTAGAGAAACACCGGTCAAATGCAGATAACCACTAATTTGAGGAGGAAATGCAACCGGCAGCCTCAGACGTCAACCGGCGACTCGCCGGTTAAATCGCCGATAGGTACTGGATCTTGCTGGAATGAGGAGGATATTAATCGGTGATTCGTGGATGGAAGTCGGCGAACCACCGAAGATGCCGTTGAATGATCCTAGAACATAACTGAAGTGCAGAAGAAAATGAACAACAGTTCGTGTAATGCAACCGGCGAACCGTCGGTTCCATCGCAAGTGAACAAATGCCTGAAGAAGGGCATTTACGTCTAGCACTAAAAAAGAGGAGATTGTTTGCCCTATTTATTCATATAGTCTAGAAGAATGTACTCTGTACATACTTTTTAGTTTCTTGAACATTCCTTTTGCTTTGGAGAGAGAAGAACCCCATTGAAGGAGATTGTTGAATATTGTTTTTCCTATTTTTTTTCATATTCTTCCTTAGCAAGGTATAACCATTGTTCCAGACATACTTTGATTTTGATTTTTCTTGCTCTTAATAATGAAATCATTGAGTTTATTAATAAATATACTCTTTAGTTTCTTAATCATGAGTAGCTAAGTCATCAACTAGAGGTGTGTAATAATGGGTGCTTAATTAGATTGAGTATTGCTAGATTCATCTCAATATTACTTAATTAGTGTAAATCTATTGAGTTCTCTCCAATTTATAATTGATGATCCATAGTTGCAAATGTGGGTCTACTTTTCTTACTTGATTTTATCTTGAAAAAGAAGAATTCAAGTATTGGGAGGGAATTTGATGGTGGGAATTGATGTGATTGTGTGGAGTTGGGATAGAAATAGCCAAAACCCGTATTCATAATCCTTGGTAGTAGTTGATGACAGAGATAGCTCAGCTATTAACCCAAATTTTATTGGGTTAATTGAATTGTGTCTTGAGGTTCCAAAGGACTCGAGAAAAAGGTGTCTATTAGGTTGAAAAATATAAGGCACCATCTCATCCAAAGTTATTTACACTTATTTGCAATGATTTGGATGATCTAGCATATCCTTATTTGATTAGCACCCTATCTACACCACCACCTCTAGTCTTCACTCATTATTGTCTATCAATTTTGGTTATTTTTCTATTTTGGCAAGCTGGTTTAGAATCCACAATAGTGTTGACTTCATTTTTCCCCAAAAAATTCACTTTTTTATTTCTCTTTATTGGTGCGAGTTAATTCAAATTTCCTAAAACAACACTTGCACAAATCATTCACTAGTCTCTATGGGATTCGACCTTGACATCCATCAAAAATATTTGTTTTGAGCAGTGATCGTGTACGCTCTCTCATTAAGAGGGGTATAGTTTATACGTTATCACCTAGGGAAGGATAAGAAAATGAAATTAAATATAGAGAAAAGCGTCAGTTTGTGGGTTTGCCAAAAAAAAGGAAATGAGGTGAGCTTCAATGTGAGCTAACACCAAATTTCTTGATGACAATAATGAAATGATTGGTTGAAAACACTCTAATAAAAAAAAAAGAAAAGTTAAATTATTCTATCTATTATTTATATGAGGCTTAATGTAGAATCCAAGGTGTTAAAAGAGTGGTTCTTGATGAAAAATGTGAATGGTGAACAAGGAGAGATAAGGTGAAGTGGATTCACTAGTGTAGCGGGATGTTTCAATGTTTTCACAAAAGGCATTAGGAAGGTTCAAGTCACTAGAAATAAAAGTTGTCCTACCCTTACCCCTATCCTTCATTATGATTCACAAGTCCTTAGTAATTCCAAGTGTAGCAACTCTACATTAGTGGCGAGTTACATGAAGGGCAAGCCTATGGGTCAATGTGTATGCACTTGAATATCTTTGAGAGAATGAGCATCTTTGTATTATTCTATAATTCCTATATGTGAATTGCGTGGATATGAGTGGGACTCTCCCTTTATGTGGGTAGCATCACTTCCTTGGATACATGCTACAATTGTGTTTTCAATTGGAGAGGCATGAATCAAATTGTGCAATGAACTTTAAGGCAAACATTGAATATTAATTGTTAATGACTTGATATGCTTATTGAGCTTACTTTGAATAAATATGCCCCTTGTTTTAAATTTAAGGAATATGCCAGATGTTTGTGATTACCAATTGAAATTTGTGCAACATGTTTTGAGCCCTTATGCAGCTCTTGTGATATGGATGCTTAATTTAATTCTTAATTGTGACAGAATGTCTTGCTTGAGGAGAAATAGTGGTTTACGTTTGGGGGTTTGATGTGTTGGAAATTCACCAACTCATTAGATTTTTAAACATGAGCTTTTGCTTTGTTTTCACATCAATTAGGAAGGTTTTATGACTTTTCTCTTTGATTTTGTAGGTATTGAACTTATACAAGGAAAACAGAGGAATTAAAAAAAAAGCACTCTGTTGGAAGTAAGGAGCATGTGTTCTGCACAATGGCACCTGAGAAACGTGGGTGCAAATGCAAGACACACTGGGAAGAAGCTGAAGTGAACCTATGAAGTGCAGGTTGGCACCTGCGAAATGCAGGTGAAAACACAACCAGCTCTGGAACAAAGATGCCTAACCTGCGAAGCAGATACGATTCGCAGCAGGGCACTAGCGAAACACAGGTGCCTCGCAAGTGACCAAAATGCTGATAAGGGTAAAATCATCCAACTGAGGCACAATTGCACCTAAGAAGCTTCCAACGGCAAATGTGGAAAGCTGTGCCAAAAGGGAGTATGTAGAATTTACCATGATAGTATACACCCATGTCATAACAGAAGATAACTTAACATTGAATTGTAGAGAAAAGTAGTGAGAGAAAGTAGAGTGCGTTCTTCTTCTTCTTCTCCTTCACTACTTTGAGCTAAGTACACCATTGTTGAAGGTTTAAAAGCTTGAATTTACTATTCATGATGATGAATATTGATGATTTATCTGAGTATCATTGATCTATCTTCATTTATGAGTAGCTAATTTGCTAAATAGGGGTGTGTGCTTAATGAGTGTTTAATTGGGTATTGATCAATTTTCCTTAAATTCAATCTAAATGCATGGATCTCTTGTTTCCTCTGAATTTTAATTGAAAACTAGTAGTTGCAAACACTAGTTTGAGTTTACTTATGTTGCTTGTGCTTGAGAAATTAGAGTGAGATATGGGTGAGGAAGCAATAATGGGGATTTGGAGTATGGATGCGTGGGGTTGAGCTAGAGATAGTCAAAACCCACATCCTCACTCCATTAAAAGGTTAAGGCTAGAGATAGCTTGATCCTTCCTCAAGCTTGGTGTGGCTGATTTTTTATTAGGACCTTAGGGTTTGAGAAAAATCAAGGAAAAAATCATCATTGTTGAAAAACAAGAGGATGTTCTTTGGTCCATTCTATTAATAGAAGTTAAGGAAATTGAATTAACCCTAGTTTGATTAACACTTCATATGCACATCTCGATCCCTTTCCTATTCTTGCAATAAATTTGTTCTTCAATCTAGTTTTATAAATTTGAATTCAATATTGTCTTCCCTTATTTCACCAAAATCTTTACATTATACATATTGACAATGAAGCATTCGAATTTGAGTTAGATTAAAAATTTTGGTTTATCAATCTGGATTTCTTGTGGGATTCGAAACCGACAGCCGTCAGGTATTTTTTTTTAACAACGACTGCGGCAACCCTGCTTAGTTGGGAGAGATGCATTGAGCGTTATCAAGACCTTCATACTGCAAGAGTCTTGTCTGACTATGTGAGGCTCACAGTTTTTCCATTTTCACTATTAGAAGAAGCAAAAAGATGGTTCAAAGAAGAACCACCAATCTCAATCACAACATGGGACGACCTTGCAAGGAAATTCCTGATCCGATTTTTTCCGTCTGGCAAAATTGCAAGGTTGAGAAGTGAAATTTTGAGTTTCAAGTGGAAGTCGAATAAAAATTTATATCATTCTTGGGAGAGATTCAAATTTCTTCTCAAATATTTCCCTCATCACCAATAAACAAATGAGGTATTGGCTCATAGCTTTGTGGAGACTCTCGACCTGAACACAAAGATTTTGCTAGATTCACAGTAGGTGGTCAAGTTATAGAAAAGACTTATGATGAGTTATACACTCTTTTAAATCGTATTGCATAGGATAATTCAGAGTGACATGGCGATGCATCAACGGGTATGGTAAAAAAGGTTTTAAGCATGTTAGAAGTTGACAGCATCACGGCATTGGCATACCAGTTAACTTCTTTTTAGAACCAAATGATGACACAGTTCAATAAGTTGAACTTGGCTCAACCTCAAGCACAAGATAAATGCAATGCAACTAGCTCCAACTTAGTCTAAAATTTGTGGAGGCAGTGGTCATTCTGTAGAACTGTATGGAGCAAACCAAGAGTCGATTAATTTTGTGGGTAATGCACAGAGAGAAAATCAGAATTTTGAAAATACCGACAATTCTAACTAGTAGAATCATCACAACTTCTCATGGGGTGGCAATCAAGGGTCGGGGCAAAATTTTCAGCGATAGCAGTAGGGAAATCAAGACAATTCTCAGTCGAGTAATATTGAGGAGTTGTTGAAAAATATTTTTGTTGATTAGGCACAACTGGCTAATAAATCAACAACTAGCCACAAGGAATCTGGAGAAGCAAATGGGCCATTTAGCTGATGCTTAGAATACAAGGCCATAAGGGGGTTTGCCAAGTGACACTGATCTAAATCCAAGGCAAGTTATAGAAATCACCTTGAGGAGTGGGCGATAATTATATGAAGTACCTCAAAAAAAAATCATGAAGTGCAAGAAGAGTTGACTAGACCAAGCCCAGGTGCATAAAAGGTTAATAAAAAGCCAGTTGTAAATAATGTTGCAAAATCGGAAGAGAAGATATGAAGAGAACACTGCCACCATTCCCTTAAAGGCTCCAAAAAAGCAAAGAAGATGCATGCCTCAAGAAGTTCTTTGATATCATTAGAGAACTACACATAAATCTTCCTCTACTTGATGTTTTGCAGGGAATGCCTAAATGTGCAAAGTACCTGAAAGAGGTGGTGACAAATAAGAGAAGGCTTGTAGATTTGGAGATTGTGCCACTTACTGAAGAATATAGTTCAAGGGTAATGAGCAAAACTTCTGAAATATCTCAAAGACCTTGGGAGTTTCTCCCTCCTGTACAAATTGGTGAAAGTTATATTATGCAAGCTTTTTGTGATATAGGGGCAAGTATAAATTTGACACCCCTATCTGTGTTTAATACTCTTGGCTTGGGAAAACCAAAGCCCTCTAAAATAGTTCTATAGCTTGGTGATCGATCGAGAGTGGCTCTAGAGGAAATAATTAAGGATGTGCTCATCAAGGTTGGTAAGTTTGTAATCCTTGTTGATTTCATTGTTCTTGACAATGAAGAAAATTACAGGGTGCTAATCATACTGAGACATCCATTTTTAGCAACTGGTGGAGCACTTATTGATATAAGAGAGGGAAACTTGAAGACGAGAGTGAATTATGAGAAGGTTACTTTTAGAGTGTAAAAAGCACTCAACACACCTTCACACTACAGAGATCTATGCATGATCGTCGAGGTGAAAGAGGATAAGTATAGGTGGAGTAATATAAGTTGACGAATGTTCATTCGAACTCTCTCATCAAATGATTCGAGGTACATAAAGAGGAAGTTCATAAGTTGTAGAGAGAACCTAAGCTTGTGTTGAAAGAACATGAATGTGATCCTAGTAGGGATTTGAAGGTAATAAAGAGGCAATGTGTTGATACTGATCCCTCTAGTGTTGAGAAGAAAAAATTTGAGTCAGAGAGGGAAGAAGGGATTAAGGGAGTCCTGAATAGGTTGTGATATGCATCATGCCACAACGTTAAATCAGGCGCGGCTTGGAAGGTAACCCAAGTTGTACTAGAGGTAGTTTTTGTTTTTGCTTTTATAGTGGCACCTTTTCCTTTTTGTTTCTTTTTTGTTTTTGTATATTGAGGGAAATTATAAGTACCCAGAAAATAAAAGTTAAGGAGCACGATGAAGCTTAAGTGTGGGGTTGTTTGCCCCTTTTGATGGAAATTGGAGAGAGTAACATGCTACTAGCTAGCGCTAGAAGTCTCGACAAGTCTTCCTGACACTTGTTTAACTTTTGATTAATGCTTTTGGGACATACCATGATTTCTAAGTTTCGGGTGGAAATAATTCAATTTTTTATGAGGGTGAAGTATGTGATGGTTGATTTGTTCTAGTTGCAATCTTAAGTAGAACATACTTCGCCCAACCCTTGGTTTTTCATTTTGGTTCTTTTCCAAGAGGGGCCTTTTGAACCGACTACTGACTATATATATTTGTTTTGAGGAGTGAATTTATTTCAGTCATAGTTAGGGACTTTTCTAGATGATGGATGGATGAAGACCATCTTAAGGAAAAATTAGTTGTTAGGTATTATAGAACCCTTCACTAATTGAATGTTAGGTGCCTGTGTTAGGTGCTATATATGACTGAATGATGCAAGTTGTTTTAAATTTAAGAACATGTGGTGAAAATGAATGACTTTATTTGAGACACCTAGGCTCATTAACTTGACTCTTGTATAACTTTAGCTTAAATTTAAACTCATGTTGTTGGATTGATTAAGAGGTTGTATGGATGCTTCTTGACTTGAACATGTTCCATGACTATAAGGTATTTGTGATATTCCATACTTTCATATTGATGTATAAAACTTGCCTGGTGTATTTGAAAAGTGAAATGAAGAATGTTGAATTTAGGAATGATATAGGCATTTCTTTGATTATACATATTTTATCCTTCAATTTACCTACCCACGATGGATAATCCTAGTTAGCCCCATTAAACCTTTAGCCTATTCTTTGGTAGCCACATATGAATGTGCTCATACTCTTTCTAACTATGAGTCTGGTGCGCCCCAAGGGAAGAGTCGCTGCTTTTCAGGGAAAAGAGGAAAAACACTGAAAATCCAAGCCTCCCAAATGGAAGGTTAAAAGGTTCACTCCAGCCGCGAATTATTTAGAAGGAAACTCGAAAGTGTCATACAGCAAGTATCTAAGGAAAAAACCAAAATGGTCAAGAACTCTCGATCATGGGACTACTCAGACTTCTCTCCTGATGGAAGACATCAATCCATTCACTGTACAGGATCGAGTTTTCCTGCTTTCCCCTAGAACCAACATATGTGGAGTCATTAGAGGCTAGGAGCCTTGTCTCTCTTGAGAGTCCCAGTTAGAGAGAGGTCCTCAATCTCTAAAGACCTTATGGCGCATAAATTGAGATCCCTTGTGGAGTATGCCAACCCTTATAGCTTGAGCAACACCTTCCCAGCTCTGATCTGAGAACCAACGCAATGTAGGGAGGTAATCTTATCGATTTCTGAAGAGGTTAACTTCATGTCCCTACCAATAAGGGCCATTAATTATGTAAAACCTAGGTCTCAATGGAGGATCATAAAAGGATTGCTGAGGTTCCCCTCGAGTACTTGCCAACGATGGTGCTTTTGCTGCTACTCGAGCCAGTGACTTTCTTTATGTTTACCCACCTCTTTTTCCATTAATAATAATGCAAACATTACCATGTCTCTAACCCCTCCCTCCCTTCTTTTTAGCTAGCATGCTAGTTGCCGAAAACCTCTAAAGATAGTTGGGGGGGAAAAAGGAATTAGAGCTGAGGTGTAAGAAAGTCGAGAGTAGTTTCACTTCTACTGAGGGCAGTTTGCTTCTGCTAAGAATTTGGCTTATCATAGCTATGAGATCAAGGTGTTAAAAACCAGTTTGGATGATATTTCATCCAAGAGGGGAACATATCATGAGGATGCCCTCCATCATTCCACCGAAACAAAGAACTTATATAGGCTGAACTGATCGAGGTTCTCTTAAGGAGACAATTTAATCTTGAAGAAAAGCTTCACTTGCTAAATTCCAAGATGTCCCATGACAACTCTGCCCTTCCAACTCTCGCCAGCATACGGACGAGAAAAGGTGCACCACTTATGGGAGGAAGTAAATTCTCTGATTAAAATGCATCTACTTCAGAAAAATAAACATTCTAGGGAAAAAGATTGAGATACCTAACTCATGCAAATCCAGATTTTTAAAAAGTGAATTCTGGCTCTCTAGATTTCACTATCGAGATTGTGAAGTCCCAAACATTGATCGACCTGTCGAGCTCCCTGGATCGAGAGTCTGAGGAGTATTATTTTTTCTTGGAGGAGGATATCTCTAGTGATAGACTAAGTAGCAGTAGCTCTGACGATAATGCCTATGACTAAGCTTCCTTTGAGGTCCTTTTGTTAGTCTTCGCTGTATACATTTTCTCTTATTCTCGTGCCTCTCCTATTAAGCATATTTTAGTGTATTTGGCTTCGTTGTTCAACACTTTTGTGAACAATCCTTCAGTAAAAATGATTGAGCTTTTGGGCATAAAAGTAATTGGAAACGTTGCCTGCCTTATTTATAAGTAGATGAACTGTCTCACATGTTTCATCTTCTAAATTGTTTTATGTCATATCAATGTTTTTAATAAATGATCAAGTCACATGTCTTGCTACCATTGCCCAGTCAGGGGCATGCCTCTCCATGCGTTAAAGGGAGTTTTGGCCTACAAGAAGTGGCTACTTCCCTTCAACACTTCTCATCCTGCAGTATTTCCAACGTTATGCATTTAAAAGAAAAAAAAAAGAAGCATTGTTTGTTTGCTTTCGAAAACCTTTTCTTCCATTGCTCTATCTCAGACTCATGCTTTGCCTCTTCTCTAGTTCCTACTCCTCCGTGTCTTTAGCTTGGAGAACACCGACTGTTGGGGCTGTTGGATGATGGAAAAGTAGGAACTAGAGGTGAATCCAAGGAAGAGTAAACGAAGTTATACTTGAGAAATAAGTATCCTCCTTGTCTTTCTTAAGTCCTGGATTCCCTGTCTCACCGCCTCCCATTTGCAACCATGGGTGTAGGCACAGGGTCAATCTTTGGAATTTCTGGTCCTTTGGGTTCTAGCCGTCATCCTCCCAATGATAGGTTTCCTATTTCTGGCGAGAAGCATATCTTGATCCTCTATCCTCCTTTCTCCTATAGTGAGATGGGAAAATATGGGGAGCAGTTTTTTAGCGAGGCACCCATTTTAGGTGACTCACGTCATAAAGTTTTTTGTAGGCTCTCATGCTTAACCATGGCTTCTTTGAACTATCGCCCTTCTACAAGGTGTGAGGTAGGTGAGGTCATGGCGCAACTTCTCTTTCTATATTCTATAATCTCTTAGGCCTTCATGCATAAGGACCTCATGACATGTTTTATTCCTCGTAATATATAACCCATTTTGGGTTTTTCAACTTTTATGCCCTGTTTTAGGCTTGTAATTTGTAATACTCTTTGAGATTGTAATGAAAGAAAATATTTTCTACATTATGTCTCTCTCGTTCCATTTTACTTTTTTGCACTTTTTTTCAGCACATGTTTCGCCATAAAAAATTCTAGTCTTTACAATTTCAAACTCGGTTTTTTCTTTAGACTAAGATGCCGAACTCGATTAATCTTCTTAGCTTCATCGAGTGTGCACTTTTGAGAGATGGGAGCAGTCATATTTTGAAGGTCTAGTTCATGGTGTCCAGCCCTCTATAACCTATTTTCAAAAACTTTAATAGTTTCCTTTTAGCCGAACATAGAAAGTATAGGGTATTAACTCAATGACCATAGATAGTTGCAAACTATTTTAATATTATCATGCTTCTTACCTAATAATCTCTCAAGGTCTGTTCATTTGTTTCTCTTGTTCGACCATAGACTCTTTCTAGTTTCATTGATTATTACACCTCATGGTACGAGGAGGGATTCCTTTACATTTTAATCATTGTTAAATTTGGACGTCTACGAGGTACTTTAAAGCATTATGTTTCATAGTATTCTCTCCATTTAGCCAATTTTTGACTTGAGACTTGATAGGAAACTTAGATTTCACAGCATTTCGAGAATGCCTCTTAATTAGGCCTTATTATGGGTACACAGTGTTGTTGCCTTAGTTTTTCACTTTCGTATGATCAATTTATGGGCCTCATGTGAATTAACTCTCTATATGGGGATGGGGCCCTAATGTTTTATTTGGAAGAGCTGTTTCATATACTTTAATTAAAAAATCGCTCTTGACTTCATTGTTAATCCCTGATGCCTGAGCACTAGGCATGGGGACCTTAGAGTTCGGGACCATGCCTCATTTTGGGGATTGGGAGGTCATTGGCTTGGGGACTTAGGGATCCCAAATCGAGCTCTTTCTCTCCCTTTTTTTAAAATTGAATGTGGATTATTCTCAAGGCCTTAGATCTCGACCCCTGAGTGATCGCGACATATCGTGTTTAGATTCTGAGTTTAAGTGTTTGCAAAAGAAAGTGTGTCGTGCTTTCTAGAAATATTTTCTTTTATTCATGTCAATATTTTTCCTAAATCATTTCAGTTTTTACATGGTACAAGAAAATAGAAAATCTAATTTATTCTCAAATGTCCCTACTGTTACCTTGTTAAAACCTTGCCAGAAAAATTCTCTGGTGGAAAAAATTGGATGAAGGAAAAAAGAGTGTAACAAGTCTTATGAGCCTTCTAAGTTGATTATCCAATTGCAGCACTCTCGTTGCTTCTGACTGCTCTTGAGAGTTCTTCCTTCAACTATCCTCAGGTGTCAGCATTGGCCTTGTCCAGAGAGCAGATCTCTCTTGCGCGAGCGAGAAAGCTACTCCAGATAACCTATAGAAGCTTGGGAGGAAAAAAAACAAAAGTTAACAAATCAACTATACCAAGGAAACGTACTTCTTATCTTGCCACGCGGGGCATTTGACTTATGGTTCAGCTTATCATCTTTTTAGGCATTTTAGGGTTCGCAAGCTGCCTATTTCCCTTGGCACCATTTTAAAGCTATTTTTAGCTCGATAACTCACTCCCACATGTGACCATTCTTTACCAAATCTACAACTGCCTCCCAGAGTAAGAGATAGTCCCCCGATGTTTCCAACATGCGTCCCGTGGTATTCACACCACAGGTTACTATCCTTAGAATCTGAATTTGAGCGGATAGGCTTCGAAAATTTTTCTACTTTAATATCTCATATGGTCGACACTAGCTGTGTTGGATTGACAGTAAAATAGTACTCCAAAAGAGAAGGTACCTCTCCAACATCGTACACCACTAGCTTCGCATTGTTCTTAATCTATAATCCTTTTTGGGAGGAGTCCCCATCTCACCTTTTATCTTGTAGGGGATGAGTTGGGGCATAAGAACTACCACCCCTGCTTGCTCTCGCTCTTATATCTGCTATGTACATGATGTACCTTCCTCGTGACTCAATCCTCAGGTACAACCATCATGAAGGATTTCTGCTGGTCCTCTCGCCTGCCTACCATGGGTCCTTTATAGATTTCGGCTCATTCCATATTTAAGGAGCTTCTTTAATGACCCTTCAGCAATCATCCTCGATCCTGATCTTTAAATCGTAGTGGTTGTGGACGCCTGTGCAAGTTATGGCCTCAAACCCGATTAGACTTTCTTTAAGCTTAAGGGAGGCGATTGAGCTCTTGGGGTTCAACCCCTTATTAAAGGCTTCTACTGCCTAATCATATGGCACTATCAGTAGCTGCATTCTTTCCTTTGGAAGTCTAAGAACAAAGTCCTTAAGAAACTTCGTGTCCCCTTGCTCTACCTTGAAAATGTTTCCTCACTGGGGCTGTACCTTCTTAGCTCCAACTTGAGCCTTAATAAATCTATCCGCCAACATATTATATAAATCAATCAAATTCTCGGGTAAAAGAGAATACTGGACCAATGCGCCCCCGGATAGGGTTTCTCTAAATGTTTTCACCATCATGGACTCAACCTCTTTCCTGGTCAGGTCAATACTATTGGCGACTGTCATGAAGAAGAGAAAATGATCTTGGGGGTTCAAATTTCCATCGTGCTTAGGGATGTCGACCTTCTTAACCTTTCAGGGGTGGGCTTAGTAACTATGATATCCGTATAGAGCACTGTGTCATAATTCTTAAAGTCTATCTCCTTCATGATGGGCAACACCCTTGGGATGTGATTCATGCGAGACTACAGCTTCGCATATTGAGACCCATTCTCAGCCTTGGAGGTTGTGTGCTCCATCAACCTACTGTCAAGTTCTATTTCAACGAGGAAATCTTGCTCGTTTCCCCTAGATGTATTTGAAGTTACTTGAGCCATGTTGCTTTACAGCTTGTTCATCCTCCTGTCTTAAGCCTCTAAAGTAGCCATCAGCTCCCTCTGAGATTCTGCGAAGCGCTTGAGGATCCTTGGGTGGTCCTCCATGCCAGCCACTTCTTCCTCTACCTCTTCTATCTAGTGGAGGCCTATGAACCCTCCTTTGTGTGTTCAAGTTAGTTGTGTCCACATTTTGGATCAAATCCTCCTCATTTCGGTGAATCTACCCACTAGAGTCTGTCCTGCTAGGAAGTAGAGGCCTTATCACATCCTTAACTGAGATATTCTCGGCAGCTAGATCTACGATTCGGTCTCCGTCGTTTTCCATAAACCGTCGCCTAAAAAGTAAGACGCAACCAAGCCAGAAAAAAAAAGAAGTTAAACCCACACAAATGCTCTAGGCCCATGGTAGGCGCCAAACTGTTTACCTTGAAATGGATACAATTGAATTTATAAAGGATCAAAAACACGTGTTGAAATGTAATCCTATTTTAGATTCGATTTACTAGAAGTTTGGTTAGTGGTACGTGATGAAATCAATTAAAATACTAAGTAAACTAGTGAGATAAGGTTGACAGAAACAAACTCAGGTGTATCTGATGCAACCTTGAGTTTTGTCGAGACCTTAACCTCCACCTCGAGATTAGCTACTTCTAATAACTTAATCAAATTCTAGAGAAAATAAAGAAAAGCGCTTGGAGACAAGAAAATAGTGTATTATCAATATCTTTGCTTTAGAGAGAGTACGGTCTGAATTCTCCTTTATAAGAAAAAGGGTCTACTATTTATAGGCTACAAAATTAAGGCCCAAGCTAATAGGGGAAAGCCACGAGAGCCCTTAAGTACTACACTGTATGACCTTGCACCATGAATCTTATGCTTTCGATAGGTGCCAACCCACATCCCACGTTGACTCAGACCCGTACGAGCTCGTTATCGCACTTGAGCATTCTGACACCCTTGTTCCCTACTTGTCTTTTACGCCATGTCACCGGCGGTGACAATTCCCCGATCTTTACCTTGGATCTTTCATATCTATGTAGAGATAAACTTCTCAATCTAGAATTATAGTTCTTTGATGATTGTTGTGATTATAATGAAGATTTCAATCAATTAGTTTATTATATTGATTTATTTATTTAATCATGTTAGATAATCCATAGCCCTATTTTAATTTATTTTATTGATAACATAAAAATCTGCTCTTTCTTGATTAGAGTTCATTATTTGTTTTTTAAATTTTTAGTTAGTTGATAATTATAAATTTGAATTTTCTTTCTTATTCATATAATTATCATTAGTTTAATTTACTTAGTAATTATTCACAAGTCTCTGTGAAATGATACTCAATATTATCACTTTATTACTTGTACAAGCATATATACTTGTGTGTAGGGCTACATAAAAAAATTAACAAACCACGCAAACCATAATCTAAGTCAAATCGAGAAAAAACTTGACTAGTGGTTTTGTTTGATTTGATTTGGTATTGGAAAAAAATTAGATTATAATTGATTTCGTTTGGTTTTAACTAAAAATAGTCAAATTGAACCAAACCAACAGGACCTTATATGTATATAACTTTTATAATATTATATGCAATATATAAATACTTCTTAAATTTTTTCATAGTTTTGTCTTTTAACATTTATTATTCAAGTTTTGACTAAGAATTTTTAATTATTCAATAAGTTTTATAGCTCATAAATGCAGGTCATTAACTCAAATAATGTAAAACCAAAATTAAATCAATATTAATGCGAACAAAAGAAATGATTGCAATACTAAGAATGATAATAATATTAGATATCTATTATTTAATTTTACAGGTTACTTTATACAGTGAAAACACATAACTTAATTTTTTATGTTTAGCTATGTAATTACTACTTATTAGTCGTACTTTGTTTGACATGACTTATAGCCTATTTGACCATGTTTTTTAGAGGCCAAAAGTGGGATTTTTTTAAAAGGGGTGTTTGCCCATTCTTTTCAGAGAAAATACGTGTTTATGGAGAATAGCAAAAACTATTTTTTAGAAATTAAAAAAAAAGTAGTTTTCCTCCAAAAGCACTTTTTTGAAAAGCATTTTTGAGAAAAACATACTTAGAAGAACTTTTAGAAAGTTTGACCAAAACTAATATGTCACTCCCCTCCTTGGGAGGCATGATAGGTATCTAATGCCACACTGGGACCTGAACTGACCTGGCTGGGCCTATGCACTTCTGGTGCATGTCTGCTACTCACATCAAAAAAACGACGAGCTATATCTTGGCTGTAAACACAGCCTCAGGCCGACAAGGACACATAGCCACCTGTAAAAGAAAACTGCTAACCAACAGCAAGGCAATAAAGGGATCCTATGCGGGCCGACAAGACCACCATGCTTTCTAGTTATAACAGAATGAAAACAGGCAGTCATAATCATGCTATAGATAACAAGGCTTCTAACTAACTAGCTAAACTAGGCCCCATGCAGCCAATACGTAAAAGATAACATACATAGGCCCCACATGGCCAACAACAACCAACAACTAAAAAACTATAGACTGCAAGCCTCTATGAGTGGAATAATGGTCAGGACAGGGCCCCGACCTGCCTAAAAGCTATATAAAAAAAAGAACAAACCTTTCTCACCGTCAACTTTGGAGAAAAGGAGCTGACTGAACTTCTAACTCAGGCTGACCACTAGGAAGGTCCTGAACCACGTCTATCCGCACCTGTAGGCAAGTAATGCAGTGCCCCAAGGATGGGTGTCAGTACAATATGTAACGAATATGTAAGGCAGTAATCAAAATGAATAAATAAAACTGATGAAATAACTAAAAGTAAACAACAGGAAGGATAAGAGTTATAACCTGAATAGCCACGCAATCTAAATCATAACTAACAAGTAAATATAAAAACAAGAACCTAATAGGGCCACTATAAGCCTAGAAGGTGCAAGAAACACAGAATAACCTATCTGGGACCCCATAAGCCCTGGAAAGTACCAATCAATCTATATACCCCTATAGGTACCCCTGAGGCTCCATAAGTGACTGCAGTTGTGTCTCAGGCAGACTAGGCCCTCGTGAGGGTCAGAAATATCATCTTTGACATAGAAGGATTTCATAGGAAACTCCATCATGGCCTCGAAGGCTTTTCTTTAGTCCCTTCAGACTCTCAATAGCTCCGTAAGTAACTCAATAGCTTGTAAGCCATTCAATATCTCGTAAGCAACTCAATAGCCCCGAAAGCAATCTTGTAGTGATGTAAGGGATGGCAGCATAGTGGCTCCATAAGTAACTCAATAGCTCCGTAAGCTTAAGAAGCATCATAGCCCCGTAGGCAGTCTATAGCTCCCTGAGCAACTCGTATGACCTCAACTATTACAACGAGAGGTCGTACGAAATGAGATTAACCCCTATAGGGGATGCTATACTACAATCTCAAGTCTAATCGTATCAGCTAACTATAACATTCAAGTTCATAAGTCACTACAGGATGCTAGTCGTATCAATGTTACGACAGGAATAACTTGCCGAAGAAATAGCCTTAACATACCTGAATCGATGATTTCTATGCAGTCAAACAATTCCAATCTGAAGTCAGTAGTTTCACCAGTTTGCATCCCTTACGCTGATAAAATAAGGCTATTTCAATACTAACAATTGGTAATAGCAATATCTTTCAATAGGATTGACTATAACATTAACTTTGATTAATTCAGCTGAAAACTTGCCAATTTTCGAGAATTTAGAAGGTAGAACTGCTTACCTATTGCCTATAGCCACTTAGGACTCAATTTAAAGTAATTCCGACAACCTTTACTCGGCGGAGTTTCAGTACTCCGAGAAAATTTTAAGGAAATAACAATGCAGAGATGCTTCCCGTAGGCCTAGAATTTGTTATCCAAGGTGAATTGCATTTGGACGGGGTTTAGCGGAGTAATTTGACGTAAACTAAACAAAACCCACGTTGCTCTCTCTTTTAGGTCAAGGACAATGTTGTGAATGATTTCAAATCAACAAGGAGGGCTTTATATAGTAATAGGCTGGTGGCAGGGGGGCACCTTGCGAAGGCCATCACGCTAGGAGGGCTGTCGTGCTGTGCTGCCTACTGAACTGGGTGGTTGCCGTGTCGTGCATGTCACGCCCCATAATTGGGGGGAGGGCGCGACTGGCTCCCCATACCTGACTGACTAGAAAGCCGGCTATATGACAATTGTAACTGTAACACTTAGGCCATCTAGGCCACCTGTCAGAATCAACTGGAGCACAAACTGGACCCATAATGTCTCAACAATACAGGGTAAACAACTGAAATGCAAACATGGCTATGAGTATGCTAAATTAAACAACAAAAAGCCAACAAGGCCACAAACTGAATACCATTGTACACACTAAGTCCACAAAGACTCTAAAGAGTAAACTGACTGATGGTCGGAAGAGGGCTCCGACCTACCCATAATTGCATCTTAAAACTGTAACTGAAACAAAACCAGTCTTAGCTCCAGAAAGAAAGGAGCATACCAACACATCCACTAATCTCACGAACTGCTACTGCAACTGGAAATCTCGACCTCTACCTGCACCTGCGGCACGAATGCAGGTCCTTAGGTGAAGGGACGTCAGTACGAATGAAATGTACTGGTATGTAAGGCAGAAAACTGTAAACATGTAAGATAGAAATGATAATTGAGCCAGAAATAAGGAATAACAACAACCTGGAATCCTAGAAACTGAAACCTGGCAAAAATTCAATACTGAAGTGAAAATGCAACCAAGTAATGCACAAGAAAACATATAACTGTAATGCCAACAACCAACCAACCATAAATCCATATATAAAATTCGTCCAGCCGATGTACTATACCAAGGAAAAATAAAAGTATCTTCAGCTGATGTATCACACCGGGGTAAAATAAAAATATTAGTTGTACCACACCGGGTTAAATTAAAATATCTCCAGCTGATGTACCATACCAGGGTAAAATAAAAATATCTCCAGCCGATGTACCACAGCGGGGTAAAATAAAAATATCTCCAGCCGATGTACCACACCGGGGTAACATAAAAATATCTCCAGCCGATGTACCTCATCAGGGTAAACTAAAAATATCTCCAGCAAATGTACCATACCGAGGTAAAATATAAATATCTCAAGCCGATGTACCACACCGGGATAAAATAAAAATAATTCTCAATCATAATCATAAATAGGGTCGATATGGCATATATTGAGTCAATTTAACACGTATGGCATGTAAATGACAAATGTTAAATCTATGGCCGGAATAGGCCTCTTTCGTAACCGATAAATGCAAGTGAGCACCCGTATCATGTAAAGCTAGAAAACATGTATATATATCATGTAAAGTTGTCAAATTATACATGAACATGTCGGTTCAGTTACTTGAAGGACCGTCAAGAGGTTTAGACAACATAAGAACTTTTGTACGCTAACAAACAATGTCCTACAAATAATCCTACCAATTTAACATATTACTTGGATAGAAACACATAGAGCTCATTTCTACACAATTCTTTAACATCTGTGAACTACAAATATATACTGCCTACCAAGTGGTTCCTTTAACATGTATCGACAACTATACATAGGAATTTCATTTCCAAATTTATCATGTAGATAAGCACATATAGTTCTTAATTCATTTGACTTATTTGCAGGAAACCATGGAAATTATAACTAGGAACTTGGAGTTATTTGTCATATACATAGATTTGAGAACTGAACTACAAACATACAACGTATAAGACTTCTATATAATGTATAACTCATATTTAGTTAACTAGGTGACCTCCAGGAGACTTCCTGGTATTCAAAGTTCTGAGCTTAACTGATCATTATCATAGCCTGCAATTATACTTAGACATTAGGAACATTGGTACCTGGGAGAATCTCTCCTCTGAATTTAGGAAATTCAACTGACAACTCAACAAGAACTAAACATAAAGATGCATGACTTGAATATAACTGAAAGAATTCAACTATATGTTATAACATGAAAATCGTACACATTAAGACTTCTTACTGGGAAGACATATAAAGACTTGAGTTCTTAGACTTGTATACAACATCAGATACTTGACCGAGACATTAGCATAATTCTCGAAATATGATCTCTCAAAAACTTCTTAGATCAGCTAGCACATTTCAACATAAATTAGGGACATAAAGACATAACTTAAGGATCTGAGACTTGGAGCGCTATAACTTGGGAACTCGTGAGTAACTCTCTAAGTGATGCCTTATAGGTAAATAAAGATATATAGCCATAATTCGGGTGATACTGGATTGACTTACATAACTTTGCAATTATCTGCGGAGCTTAAGAAAGCTTACACAATCATAAGTGACTTAGAAGATCCTAGGATTACCCTTTTCAGACATGGTAGAAAATTTCAACACTTAGAATAGATAACTTAACATAATCGTTTAGGGGTATAGCAGAGAGCTTCTCAACTTAAGTTACTATTTTGCAGACGTTCAACTCTAATTATTTTGTAGAAGGTTAAAAAGTTAGTGGTTATTCATCAACGTAACACATACTGAACATAAACAACTTAATTTATAACTTTTTTGCTAAACGTTTTTAGAACAGGGTTAATCTTCCTTGATGTTGCCTACCTCGTTCACAATCGTAACCCGTATCGTCTAATTTAACAATATTTAGCTCTACTTTCCTTATTCATCTTAACTTCTTTGCCAAAATTATTCACTCTACACTCAAGTCTTTACACTCGTGTTCACTATTCCATCAATTCTTATACACACTTACCCCTTGGCCTAATTGACAACTTAGCCATGCTTTCCCCGTTAACATGTATCGATTTAGCTTATTCGCTACGTATCGCTTGCTTAGCTTTAAAGAGGAAAAACATAAAATCTACTTTTTATCTTAAGCACTTTAAAACATAAACATATAGGAGGGATTAACAATATTATTAAAACGTCATTTCAACAATCTCGTTTACCCTCAATCGTCTTAGCGTCATCTTCTTAGCTTAAGTTCAATTACATGTCGTCGTCTTAGCATTTCCTACCAATTTCACTAAGTGACAAGATCTTAACATATATTTAACATCACATATACAGTATACTATAAAGGAGCAGCTCACGCTGCCCACATTAAGGGGACTTCAGACTCGATTTGGAACTACGACAACAATCGTATAAAAATTACACCTTTCGCTTCACATTTGTTCGCTTTAACCATTCTTATCGATCTTACATTCCTCAATATGATTTTAAAAACATAGGAATATTTATGCTTTCAATAACTTAGTTTCGTGCTTGAAAAACAAGGAAAGGGATGCCTTTACATACCTTTGAACGTCGACTCTAATTTTGCCGAAAATCTTCCTTTCAAGCTTACTCCTTAAGGATCCTTCAAAGTACAATTTAGAAACCCAAAAAGCAGCAACTTCACTTCACCAAAGTTCTGGAAAAATTGGGCAGCAACATGCCACAAAAACACACAAAGAAACAACCACACAATACTACAACATTCTCCAAGTTATAACCTCATAAACTTAAAGAAATCAAATAGGGAATTACATAACCTTTCTTGGATATGTTATCAGCTATCTTTCCTCTGCCTAGAATCATCTAAAAACGTAGCAATACCACAATCAACCACAAGACAACAGCAAGCCATAACTTTCTCACAAGGTTCTCTTTTCAAATCCCAAAAGAGACAAGAGTGAAGTTTCTTACCTGGGATATCTTTTCACCATGTGATAGGGCTTTGAATTCTCTGAATTCTAAAAAAAATGAACTAAAACAGAGTATAAATGAGCTTTCTAGCTCAATTTTACTTCATATATGTGGTCTGGCCAAGGTCTGGGCGGCACCCGTGCGACATGCCCTCGCGCGCGCCTACCTGGGCGCTTTCCCAGCCAATAGTGTTGTCTTCAAACGAGCATAACTTTTTACTTCGAACTCTGATTGATGAGCGGTTTTTTTCTCTGTAAACTGGAATCAAATACCTTTCATTTGAAATGTTATGGTACTTCTGTATCATCATATGTTTGGAGATATGACCACTAAAATTTGACCCTTATTTACAAACTTCACACCCTCTTCGCTTTTCCCTTTGCACATGTATTCCCTCCTCACCTACGGACAACATACAACCCATAATTCCCTTAATATGACATATAACCATCAAATAATCATAATAAAAAAATTCAGGGTGTAACAGTGCAGGAAGGGCTGGCGCGTTGCGCAGGCCCTCGCGGCCCGTCCTCGCCTGATCCTACTAATCCACTCGATGATGTCCTTGCTCATCCTGCCTTAGAGGCTCCTCTCTCACGCGTCATGTTCTCGTTGCTCACCATAAGCCCAAGTGCACGCACACTAGCCGATAAGATCTTACAGGGTGTAATATCACCCCCCTTAGGAACTTTCGTCCTCGAAAGTAATCTTTAGGCTTAAAAGACTTAGCTCTTTTAACTAATGCTAGAAAAATTTTGGAAGAGTCTCCCCTGTAATATGGACTTTTCGGAAACCTGAAACGCATAAAAGTCCAACATAGGCATCTCACCAGATGCTATAAACAACTAGTCCACAACATAAAGGTGAACAACTGAATAGTACTAATACTATAAGCAATAGAGTAACATCTGAACAACAATCTCACCTCAACTATCAAGTATGGAATAAGTGAGGATATCTATCCCTCATATCGTCCTCAGCTTCCCAAGTCATCTCTTCTACATTTTTTTTCCTCTATAGGACTTTAATGGAGACTACATCTTCAGTTCTTAACCTACGAACCTGTCGATCCAGTATAGAAACTGGAATCTCTTCGTAGGCTAACTCTTTTGTAACTTGAACATTCTCGACTGGAACAACCCGAGATGGGTCCCCTATGCACTATCGCAACATTAACACGTGGAAGATTGGATGTACAAATTCTAGCTCTGGAGGTAGTTCTAGCTCATATGCCACTCGGCCAATCCTTCGGATGATCCGATACGGGCCAATGAATCTAGGGCTAAGCTTTCCCTTCTTACCTGTCACGCCCCGCCTTGGGAGGAATGTATGGCACCTGGTGCCCTACTAGAACCTAGACTACTGAACTAACTGAGCCAAAGCACTTCTGGTGCAAGGTTAGCTCTGACTATGAAATTAAGAAAACAGCGGGCTATATAGCGGCTGTAAATACAGCCCCCGGCCGACAAGGCCTATGGCCAACTATAAAAGTAAACAGCTAACCAGAATCAACCAAATTTTGGGAGTCCTATGCGGGCCGATGATCTTGGGCAAATTTATATGCCCAAGTGATACTCAAATGTGTCATTTTAGCCTTGTTTATCTATCAATGTTTATACATTCTCATGTGATTGGTAATAAAATGTGAATTTATACTAACCAACATGATTAGCATTGTTTTGCAGGTAAAATGTAATTTTGGGAAGCTAAAATGCATGTTGGAATAGATCGGGGTTGGACTCGGATGTGAGCAAAGGACAAGGCATTGGAAGGCACAAACTAAAGAGGCTCCGCGATGGAGCCATGTCACGCTGCCATCGCGGAGGCCTTCTGCCTGGATAGGGAATTTTCAGCCTAAATCCAGTAAGGGTTCGCGTTGGGTCCATGGCACGGTGGCCCAGCTCCGCGTTGCACGTCGTGCCACGTTGGGCCTTATAACCTGGACCCCCAATTTCCAGTGAGAGTCCGCGTCGGTGGCGTGTCACGGAGGCAGTGCTCCGTGATGCACTCCGTGACACGTTGCTTGTTATTCCGGAAAAAATTCCCACTAGTATAAATAGAACACTTAGGTTCATTTTCAATATTCTGACTGGGTGGAGCAAGAACGTGGGTTACAGGCAGTTGAGTGGACGAAATTATCAGGGTTTTTCTCTCTTTCCTTCTCCTTGAATTCAATTGCTTGTATGTTTAACACTCATTTAATGATGTTTAATCCACAAATGAGTGGCTAATACCTCTTCTTGCTGAGGTTAGGAATAATTGTATTGAAATGTGATTGTTGATTAAATTGGTTTTTCATCTTTTCTTCCATGGTTGTTCTATTGATTCTTGTTCTTACTGCATTAATGTGTGGCCTACGTTAATGTACATCTAAAAAGTTCGGTTTCACTCGAGAGAGCAACAAATTGGAAAGTTGTGAATTAATAGGATATGATCTTTTCTTAGTTTGGGAAAATTGAGAACTAATTTACCTTCAGGATAGAAATATATCTGAAAGTCGTATTAGTCAATTTAGGAACCGGGTTTGTATGGCTAGAACATGAATTTTGTTTAATCACAGAAATGTAGGTGGACGGTTCATGATTCTTAAGTTGGGTTAAATAAAAGAGTTTTAATCCATTGGCAGTAGTTCTTGACTAGCAACCGGAGGAAAGGTTAACCAATTTATATCGATAATTAATTTCATTACATGTTCATTTAACCTCAGCATGCTCACATTCATAGTTCAGACTCACATTAGATAGTCATTTCTGACTTAGCATAAAAATTAGAACCCAAAAATATATCAAACTCTTGGTTACACTGTTGTCTTCATTGTTAAAATTAAAATATAGTAACACTTGAGTAGTTCGTTACCTTATCCCAGTCCCTGTGGGATCGATACTTGGCTTACTTAAACCACTTTACTACTTGTTCGACCACGTGCACTTGCGTGTAGTTTTATACCCAACAAACAAAACGAACAAGTTTTTGGCGCCGTTGTCGCGGACTGGCAATTGGTGAATTTGTCTTAAGTGTTAATTTACTATATTTTTTTATTTTCTTAGTGTTGACAACTTGGTCTTAGCCTGTATTTTGCAGATTTAATCTCTGTTGAACACTGGCAAGAGACAAGGAGCTGGTGGACTCGTATTTAGAGCCAGAAAGATTATTTCATCATCAGCGGAGAGAAGCTCTAGAAAGAAAGCTGCAGTTGCTCAGACAAACACTCATGGAGCAACAACAGAATCCACCAGTAGTACGGGCAATGTTAGTGCCCGAGGAAGTAGCAGCTCGGCCGGTTTGCGAGGTGGCAATCCCACATGCTAATAATGTCACATCTAGCATCCGCAAACCTGAGCCAGGAGGGAGGTTCGAGCTCAAACAAAACATGGTGCAATTGCTGCACACTAGCGGGTAGTTTACAGGTCTCCCTCATGAAGATCCACAACAGCATCTCCAAAATTTCTTGGAGATAAGTGACACTTACATCCCCACTGGAGTATCATCAGATTATGTCCGGCTTACATTGTTCCCATTTTCACTATTGGGAGAAGCCAAGAGGTGGTTGAAAGCTGAGCCACCTAATTTTATTTCTATGTGGGATGATCTTGCAAGGAAATTCTTGATACGATTTTTTCCCTCCGGTAAAACAGCAAGACTTAGAAGTCAAATTCTAAGTTTCAAACAGAGAGAGGGAGAGAATCTATATCAGGCTTGTGAGAGATTCAACTCCATGTATCGGGATTGTCCTCATCATCATCAATCCAATGATGTGCTGGTGCACACTTTCATAGAGGGTTTGGAACCCCATACAAAAATATTGCTAGACTCAGCAGCTGGGGGACAAGCGCTGGAGAAAACTTATGAGGAGCTGTATACTTGTTGAACCGTATTTCGCAGGGCAATCCGGAGTGGAATGCTGATTCATCAAGAGGAGGGACAAGGAAAGCAGCAGGAGTTCTAGAAGTGGATGGTTTTACAGCTATTGCTGCACAAATAGCTGCCTTACAGAGTCAACTCAACACCCACTTCAGTAACATGACAATGAACCAGCCTCAAGCCCCAGTGAATGCAGTGCAGCAGATTTAGTGTGAAGTGTGCGGGAGCAGTGAGCACTCAGCTGAGTGTTGTGGAGCAAATCCTGACTCGGTGAACTTTGTGGGAAATGTACAAAGGAACGACCACCAACAGTATGGCAACAGCTACAATTCCAATTGGAGGAATCACCCGAATTTCTCCTGGGGTAGCAACAACCATCAGGGGCAAAGTTCGAGTCAGGGTGTGCAAAGGAACCAAGGAGGGCAGCAGAATTATCAAGCACAATTTAGAAACTACAATGCACCTCCTCCACCACCATCACCCAGCATTGAGGAGATGTTCAAGACGATGATAGCTAACCAAGCTCAATTGCAGCCTGACTATGTGAAATTGGCAGCCGAGGTGAAAAACAACCAGTTAGCTACTAAGGCACTTGAATATCAATTTGGGCAATTTTCTGGAGCCTAAAACACCAGGCCTAGAGGAGGACTTCTGAGTGACATAGATCCCAACCCCAAGCAGGTGAATGCGGTGACCACAAGGAGTGGTTTGCAGCTGGAAGTGGTGGAACCATAAAGACCACCTCAACAATCGGGAGCAGCAGAAGTTGAAAGGGAGAAAAGTGATGAGAGGGGGAAGAAAAAGGAAGCGGAATTAGAAAAACAACCACCCCCGTTCCTCAACGATTAAAGAAACACAAGGAGGAGGCGTGTTTCAAGAAATTCATGGAGGTGCTGAAACAGGTACATATTAACTTACCTCTTGTTGATGTTTTGTAGGGAGTGCCGAAGTATGCCAAGTATATAAAGGACATCGTGGAAAACAAAAGTCGGTTGACTGAGTATGCTACGGTGGCTCTCACGGAGGAGTGCACTTCCCGGATACAAAACCGACTGCCCACAAAGTTCAAAGATCCTGGGAGCTTTACTATACAGATTACTATTGGGCAGAGTATCCGAGCTCGTGGATTATGTGATTTGGGAGCGAGCATTAATTTGATGTCATCATCGGTATTCAAAAAGCTGGGTCTAGGGAGTCCTAGACCCACAACAGTGATCTTGAAATTGGCGGATCGGTCCTTAGCCAGACCTGATGGCATTGTGGAGGACGTTTTGGTGCAAGTTGGCTCCCTGATCTTCCCAGTAGATTTCGTCGTGCTGGATTTTGAGCCAGACGCGGAATTCCCATTTATTTTGGGACGTCCTTTCTTGGCGACCGAGAAAGCGAGCAGCTAACCATGCGAGCACAAGACAAGGTGGAAATGTTCGATGTGTACAAGGCCACCAAGATCCCAACTGTGTACGAGGAACTCTCGGTGATCAATGTGATTGATCGAGTTGATGATGCGCGGATAAAGGATTCACGAGAGTTATTGGGAAAACCACCTAAACGATGTAAGCACTACTGGGGGGAGGACGGTGGTCAAGAGAAAACATCCATCACCCTACAGGACAACTGAGCTGAATGACGTCGAGCCGCGACGGTAAACCAGGCGCTGCACGGGAGGCAACCCGTGAAATTTTTCTTTGTAAATTGTGAATAGATTTTTCTTTTTTTTTTTTATTTTCTTGATTAACAACAAAATTTTTAGTTTTTACTTTTGTTTTTATTTTTATTTTGAGTGAAACCTATAATTCTAATAAATTTCTTGTAGTAAGATGAATTTCAGGTTGAACGGAGGGAAAATATGCAAGGAATCGCAAAGGAAAATTCGAGGTATGAAAATCAAGAAAAAGTGGCAAAACAGTGAGCTAGGGCGATAGCTCCGTGTCACGGAGGAGGGCCTCCGCGTTACCCTCCGTGACACGTTGAGGTGTAAATCCGAAATTTTAAAAGAATTCCAGAACACCCTCGCGTCAGCTCCGTGTCACAGAGGCAGTGCTCCGCGATGCACTCCGTGACAGGTTGCTGTGTATATCGCGACGGGTCACACTGGGTCGCCGGGTGACCCGCACAAATTTCCCACTTTTAAACCCCGAATCCCCCTCAATTTTCCTTATTTCTCACACACTCCGCGACCAATCCTCCTAAAACCCCTCCCCCTTCAACGTGACACGGAATAGGCCAAGGAATTCATTGAGTTTTCTTCAATTCTTCGACTTTAAGGTATGTACTTCAATTCCATCTCACCTCTTGTCGATTTTCTTCGATATTGAACATGTGATATGAGCTAAACTTGCCCTAAGTAGAAATTAAGTGTAAATTCAATTGAATTATTGTTGATGGATGTTCGGAGTATCATTGTGATTGCTTGAACTCGTTAATTGCATAATTTAATCGAATTTTTGATACAATCATAGCTAGGGCTTGCTTTTGAATTTGAAGTGGAAAAATGTAGTGAACTCGTGAAATTCATGCTGGGTTGTACATGTTGAGTGAGATGAGTCGATGTGCTAATTGTTATTATGCTAAAAGACCGACGGATTCTCGAGTTAGGGGAATAGTGAAATTTGCGAGAAGTGGGTGAGTTGAATAGGTTCGTGTAGATAAATTCTTGTTGTTTTCGTTTCTTTGTTTCTCCTTGCTAAGTGTGATGGGATAAAATGTTATCGATGGTAATGATTGTGGTTCGTTGTACGAAGTCTGAGTAGTACATAGAAGATATACCGTCGAATTCTTCGAATGCACTAAGCATGTTTGTATATTTGGTTGTTTGTTTGTGTAAATAGGTATGATCTTGCCATAATGTTGTAATTTTAGATAAGAACTAAGTGTGGGGTAGCCTAGCTTAACCCAACCTTAGTCGAAGAAAATTTTCATGGGTTTAACATTGAACTTGTCTGTTTGGTTTGACAGGAACAATGGCAAGCAGGCAAGAAAAAGGGAAAGGCGCATCAACATTTGGCGCCGGAAGAAAGAGAATCAGACAGGGCACAGCAGTCCCAGCAGCACCAGCAGTTCCACGCGGCCAACGCCGCCAATACGGAACCAGGTGGGTGACGGAAAGGGGGAAGAAGTGGTATGCAAAGCACAAGGAGAGCAAGTACTTCCCCGAGGAACACATAGCACGGGAACCGTTGGCACAGGAGTTCCCTAGGATTGTCCACAGGATCGAGGCAGCTGGGCTCAAATTCATCTTTGAAGAGCCCAACGAATGCAACTTGCACCTGATTCGGGAATTCTATGCCAATTGGAGCCCACTCTCAGAAGTCACACCATCAAAATCAGAGGGCAAATAGTCACCTTTGAGCCCCACCACCTCAATGCTATCCTAGGGGTGCGGGACACAGACGCCCACGTGCTTCGACAGCTGGATATCACTCGACCATATGCGGACATTAGACGCACTTTGTGTGGAACCAGATCGACCGCTAGATGGAGCAGACACAAGGAGAGGGGCTACCATCAGACTTTGCCCTATTCACAGATGAACAGGGAAGCCAGGATATGGCTTAAGATCATCTGTTCCTACCTAATCCCGGGGGTACATATGAAAGATGTAACCCGGGATCGTGTATGCCTGGTGTACGCCCTGATGAAAGGGCCGGAGATCAATGTGGGGGCGGTAATTATCTCCGCCATGAAGAGAGCCCGGTTGCATCAGGGGCACAGATACGGATTTGGTGGACTACTCACCACATTCCTGAGGGGTCTAGATGTTGAGGAAGAGGCCCTTGACTACATCCCACTGATGGAGCGGCGGGCCTTAGATGTCACTAAAACTAAGGCACCCGACACCACCCACGGGCCTGTTCTTACACTTGTCGAGCGACATGCTCGGGATGATCAGTACATCTCTCGCATGTACGGGATGTAGATGCTCCAGCTAAGGATAGGCGGGAGGCCGGCAACAGAGGAGGAGCTATGGCAGCTCGAGCTAGACTACCCTTTTGGCGAAAATGCCAGGGCTCTATGCCGAATGGGGCCAGCTTTTGTGGAACCCACGGATGATGATGTCCCCATAGATGAGGAGAAACGTCGGGAGGACTCCGATGTCGAGTCCGATGATGACGATGGGGGTGATTCAGACATGGGAGATGAAGCAGCAACACCTGATTAAGAAGTGGAGTATTTTGATTGATCAGGGAGTTCCACCACCCAATTTTTGTGCTATTTTAATTTTTGTGAACACTGGGGACAGTGTTCGAGATAAGTGTGAGGTGGGAGTAGTTAGGTGCTGGTTGTGCTGTTATGTATGTTCTAATTTGTTGTTGTGCCTGTGAACAAAATTTCCTGACCCTGTGATTTGTGATTGTTAAGTTGTTGTCCTGTATTATAATTATATGTGAAACTGTTGTGTGTTGCTGAATGTTGCTAAGCTGATATTGTACATATCGGTGTTTATCAAAATGATCGATATATTTTTTTTTTTCAATTCTTGGGTTTCTCGGCGTTTGTTTTCGGTTCTTTTACCGAGAATGGTCCCATTGAACCGAAGTCCTAGTTAGTGACCGTTCCCTATGATGGATGGATGACGACCGTCTTAAGGGAAATGTAGTCGTTAGGAATAGATTCTTTTTCATTTATTTTACAGTTGTTTTTCTTTTGTGGGTTGCATCCCAAAACTTGTAGTTACTTTATGGTTGCGGAATTCTGGTTGCATGTCGTACATGATATTTGAAATGCAAAGGTGATTCGTATGAAAGCATGCAACTTTGTAAATATGTTGAGATACCTAGGCCATAGAGTCGATTCAGTGTGATTAAGGCTTAATGTTTGAATTCGTGTAATTAGCTGATTGAAGAGTCTGTGAATACGTCTTGAATTGAGCATGTGCAATAAGTGTGAAGTGAGGTTTTGTTATTCCATGCTATTGTGAAGTGTCTAGAACTTGCCTGGTGTGTGTACAAAACGAAATGAAGGAGGTGTATTGTAGGAAAGGATGTAGGCATTTCTTTGTCTTTAACCGAAAGTTTCTATTTTTCATTATCGTACCCACCTTGATTGTATATCCTAGTCAGCCCGTTGAGCCTTTAGCCTATTATTTTTTTCTTTTGTCAAAAAGTGTAAGCCGAGCTTAATCCCTTCTTTTCATTAGCCCTAAAGTCGATCCAAAACTCTTAAGCGCTTAAGAAGAGAAAATAATTTTCCCAAAGTGTCAAAGAGTGAGTATGGTGAAAAGAAAAGAAAAGTAGAGTGATAAAGGGAAAGAAAAGGTTGAAGGTGCACTTGTTAAAAATAAACTATAATGAAGGTGTACGAATAATCCTTGTTGTTGTGTCAAGTGTGCTTAATAAGATGGGCCAAACTAAAGAAAAACTTCAAGAATGGGAGGATGAAGAAAGAAACACTGCCCATGAGTTTGATAGGATGTATTGAAAAGGCGCTTAAGGATGCTAGTGGCTATTGTTGGCTAGCCCAATATTTACTAGTTCCGTAGCTTACATTACAACCCGTTAAAGTCCTACATGATCTTACATCACACTTCTTTATATTAGTGGAGTAATACACTAAAGGCAAGCTTATGGGTCGTGACATGATGCATGTGAATTCTTTTGGGAGAGAGAGCGAAATTGTGTTTATATGCCCCTGCTTGAAATTTTGTGAGTTCATATGATCAAAAAGGGAAAATTCTCTTGTGTTGTGAGGGCACATGCTTGATGAAAGATTAATTTTCATGTCGAATGTCTTGATCAGCTGATTTGCATGAGTTTTCCAATATCGAGAGTCGATTCTTAAGTCTAGGAGGTCTTGATGTATTGGAGGTCATTGCATTGATTGGACCATGCGTGTCTTCTTGATGATTTGCTGTATTGAATAATCGGTATGACCGTAGCCTAAATTGTCGAACCAAAGTAGAGAGGTTTGGGTGTAAATTGCATGAGGTGTAAGATTGTTGTTCGAGGACGAACAAGGACTTAAGTGTGGGGTAAGTGATCTTGGGCAAATTTATATACCCAAGTGATACTCAAATGTGTCATTTTAGCCTTGTTTATCTATCAATGTTTATACATTCTCATGTGATTGATAATAAAATGTGAATTTATACTAACCAACATGATTAGCATTGTTTTGCAGGTAAAATATAATTTTGGGAAGCTAAAATGCATGTTGGAATAGATCGGGGTTGGACTCGGATGTGAGCAAAGGACAAGGCATTGGAAGGAACAAAATAAAGAGGCTCCACGATGGAGCCGTGTCACGCAGCCATCACGGAGGCCTTCTGCCTGGATAGGGAATTTTCAGCCTAATTCCAGTAAGGGTTCGCGTTGGGTCCGTGGCACGGTGGTCCAGCTCCGCGTTCCATGTCATGCCACGTTGGGCCTTATTACATGGACCCCCAATTTCCAGTGAGGGTCCGCATCGGTGTCGTGTCACGGAGGCAGTGCTCCGCGATGCACTCCGTGACACGTTGCTTGTTATTCCGGGAAAAATTCCCACTAGTATAAATAGAACACTTAGGTTCATTTTTCAATATTCTGATTGGGTGGAGCAAGAACGTGGGTTACAGGCAGTTGAGGGGACGAAATTATCAGGGTTTTTCTCTCTTTCCTTCTCCTTGAATTCAATTACTTGTATGTTTAACACTCATTTAACGATGTTTAATCCACAAATGAGTGGCTAATTCCTCTTCTTGCTGAGGTTAGGAATAATTGTATTGAAATGTGATTGTTGATTAAATTGGTTTTTCATCTTTTCTTCCATGGTTGTTCTATTGATTCTTGTTCTTACTGCATTAATGTGTGGCCTACGTTAATGTACATCTAAAGAGTCTGGTTTCACTCGAGAGAGCAAGAAATTGGAAAGTTATGAATTAATAAGATATGATCTTTTCTTAGTTTGGGAAAATTGAGAATTGATTTACCTTCAGGATAGAAATATACCTGAAAGTCGTATTAGTCAATTTAGGAACCGGGTTTGTATTGCTAGAACATGAATTTCGTTTAATCACAGAAATGTAGGTGGACGGTTCATGATTCTTAAGTTGGGTTAAATACGAGAGTTTTAATCCATTGGCAGTAGTTCTTGACTAGCAACCGGAGGAAAGGTTAACCAATTTATATCGATAATTAATTTCATTACATGTTCATTTAACCTCAGCATGCTCACATCCAAAGTTTAGACTCACATTAGATAATCGTTTTAGACTTAGAATAAAAATTAGAACCCAAAAATATATCAAACTCTTGGTTACACTGTTGTCTTCATTGTTAAAATTAAAATATAGTAACACTTGAGTAGTTCGTTACCTTATCCCAGTCCCTGTGGGATCGATACTTGGCTTACTTAAGCGACTTTACTACTTTTCGACCACGTGCACTTGCATGTAGTTTTATACCCAACAAACAGAACGAACAGCCGACAAGGCCACCATGTTTTCTAGTTATATCTGAAAAACGAAATCTGCCGCTAAACTGATCTGTGACTGATAAGGTCATCAACTAACAGCTGAACAAGGCCCTACACGGTTATCACATATAATCTAATCAGATATATGGCCCCACACGGCCGATACATCTAAACACAGGGAATATAATACAATCTGCAAGCCTCTAGGAGTAATAAGATGGTCGGGATAGGGCCCCGGCCTACCCATACTGTACAACAAAAGAAAGTAAACCTCTGTCACTCAAGCTCCGAAAGAAAGGAGCTGAAGGCCCTGTACCGCTGACTGAAACTACGAGGGATCTGCTCCTCGTCGATGTGCATCTGTAGGCAAATAATGCAGTTCCCCAAAATGGGCGTCAGTACCATCGGTACTGAGTATGTAAAGCAATAACTGTAAGTATCTGAAAGTACATAATAAAGCTGGCAGTAACTGAAATAATAGGAAATGGACTGGAATTGACTGAAATAGTGGGATCAGGGTTAAACATAACTAAACCGAGAAGAGCAGGAGTCATACATGATAACATGGCATTCTACTGTCTATCTATTAATAACTAAAGCATCATAACATAAACCTTACCTGGACCCCATAAGTCGGAAGGTGCAATCAACACGGAACAACTCACCGAGGCCCCCATAAGCCTTAGTGAGTACATCTTAATCTATTTACCCCTACCCCGGGTCCTACCACATCACCTAGTAGCTATAAGCATCCTGTCGGTCCCCTGGGTATGCAACTTGGGCCCGCTGGTCCCCTGAATATAGCTGTACCTGAGTCCAGAGGACTTCTGAACTCAACACCCCGGGAGCAAGCGCTCGACGGGGGTGTGTATAGGCCAACCACGACAAAATATGGGGAAGCTGGCATCCCATCTTTGTCCCTAGCGGATGGCATGCCACTCCGTAGAGCAACGTATCCTCGCTCTCTAGCGGACGAGTCGATACAGCCATTAACCTTGGAGAGGTCACGGAAGCTATACGGGTAATCTAGCCCAAAACAATACAATCAAGTCTCAACTGATAGCAATAACTACATTTAATACACACTGAATATGATAATAATATAATCTCTGACATGCTGTACTGAGAGTCATCCTAGATTACTATGGTAGAGAAGCTGACAAATAAATCTATCTGTATAGCGAGAGAGTATCTGGCCTTCTAGGCCTCATGCTAATGCTACTCGCCTTTGGGATAATCTGTATGACTGTCTGTAGGCACACCATGTGCACGTATTTGATCAGAGGATCCTAATAGTGATCATGATCTCTAATAATCTGGGCTTAATAAAGTGAGGTCTGAAGTATTCTAATAATACTTTTAATGTCCTACTCGAACATCTATATCTCATGCATAACTGTGGAGTTGCGGACAACTAACTACTTTGTTCGTCTAATTAAACAACTATAGAGCTGATCTTGGTCGAACGTGCTTCTAGGCGATCTGTCCCTGGTTCTTCATATGGAGCTTACCGATCTCCTTAACCTGTGGTTAACACTGTATTAGCAGAGTACTACTGACTCCTTAAGCCTTGTCTAAATCCACTCGGATCTATGTTACTATTTTGAGCGCTATATTACTGTTCTGGGCAATTCTCAATCTTATGGGCAATTCTATATAGACTGGCCCTCTTCTGGCACTCTGTACCTGAATACTTTAAATGAACTGGCTAGGATGCTGGCTCATCACTGACTACTAATGTGGACCTCTCCTTGGGGTACCCACGGGTTTATCTGACTGGGACGACTGGGCTGGCTTGCTGGGTATCCTACATGATAACTGTTAGGTCGACTAAGACTGATGATCACTGATAAGGTTAAAGGACGACGTATGATCACTAAACACACTGGAGAACTCTGGTGTTGCTAACTCTAGGATATACTTATTCTGTCTCTATTTCTGGTTCTGGAATGTGCGATAACATTACGGGCCTCTAGGGATGCTTTCCTGCCAATATAGGCGCCAACTGGTCGTTAGACCGTCTAACTGCGCCCATACCGTTTAACCATCTGATTAGGCTACTAACTCTTATGAGCTTCTGAAGTCTAGGTCTGGCAACAAGCATATAAGTCCACCATCACAATAAACTGAGAACTAATAGATTTTCTATTGCGTCATACGAGAATCACATTTAACCTGCTCCCTTTTAGCGAGGGGTCCTACAGTATGATCTGTATCTAGCAGCTATCCAGAATCTGTGTGACTGTAATCCCTATTAGCAGGCACTCGCAATATATATAATATTTCTATACGTATATCAATAACTACATGTGATACATATTGAACATGATAATAATTTCTGACATGCCTTACTGAGTTTCATACTGAGCGTGATATAATATTTCTGAAACCCTTTACTGAGATTTACGCTATTTTACTATACTGGAGAAGCTAACTTGTCGAAAGAGACTGCCTTTACATACCTCAATCGCTGTTTACCGATTAGGTGGCGAGGTTCGGCTAGTATTTAGCTGTTCTCCCCAACTGTAATCATATTCACGAAAGAATAGAACTAACTTCATTACTATACTGGAAGAAAGCAATACTATATATATACCTACTGACTATTCTTCGACTTATCAAAGAACGATCTAAAACTCGTAATTTCTCGGGAATCTAGAAGGGAGAAATACTTACTTTATGTCTGTGATCGTATTGACTATAGTTTGGAGCAATTCCAACGACTTTGGCTCGGCGGGAAGATGATTCGCTGGGTGAATTTCACGAAACTAACTCCGTAGGAATGCTCCCTGCAACCTTATACTTCGATACCCGAAGTTAATTTGAGTTTGGACAGCGTTTGACGGCGTGATTGAATGGAAATTTCAAGGAACCCTTCGTCCTTTCTTTTTTGATCGCTTTTAAAAGTGGAAATGAAGTGAAATTAAAGGGTGAGGCCTTTATATACTTGGAGCCAGAAGCATAGCAACGTGGCACGCTGGCCAACGCGCCAATCTGGCTTCGTGCCACGTTGGCCATCGCGGAGGAGGTCCCTCCGTGCCATGTTGCCCCTTTGGGCAGCGCGGTCGGCCTCCTCTTGCGAAATTCCAACTTGGCCCTCGTTCAGCCTTTCCCCGGCCCTTTCCTTGCACGTATGGCATTCTAAAACTCTGCGAATAGGCCAACTAAGTGCTAGAAACTTATGGGGTGTAACATTACCAAATCTCATCATGCCCTTCATCGGTGAAACATTGAGAAATACCCAGTCATCAACCTTGAATTCCAAGTCTCTATGCCACACACCGGAATAGGACTTCTGATGACTATGGGCTGTCAGCAAGCGTTCTCTAATGAGTTTCACTTTTTCTTCTGATTGGTGGATCATGCCAGGTCTGATTAACCCTGATTCCCCTACTTCAAACCATCCTATAGGGGACTTACACTTCCGCCCATATAAGGTCTCGTGTTGTGCTATCTGAATAGAAGAATGATAATTGTTGTTGTATGCAAATTCGATAAGGGGTAGATGCTCGTCCCAACATCCTCCGAAGTCTAGCACACATGCTCGTAACATATCCTCGAGCGTCTGAATGGTGCGCTCTACCTAACTGTCTGTATGAGGATGGAAAATTGTACTCAGATTAACCTGTTTCCCCAAGCCTTTCTGAAATGACTGCCAGAATCTAGCTATAAATTTTGCCCCTCTGTCAGAAATAATAGATGTTGGGACACCATTTAGTCGAACTATTTCTTTGATATACAACTCAGCATAGTCTTCGACTGAAAAGGTAAGAAATGGGCTGACTTCGTTAGTCTGTCAACAATGACCCAAATAAAATCGAATTTACACCTAGTGTGAGGTAATACCGTCACAAAATCCATATTAATTGCTTCCCATTTCCACATAGTCACCCCTATTTCCTGTGTCAATCCGCCCCTGTTGGCAATTAGGACACTATGCTACAAATTCGGCTACACTTTTTTTCATTCTAGGCCACCAGTATATCTCCTTTAGGTCATGGTACATCTTCATCAAGCCTGGATGAAGAGAGTAACGAGAATAATGTACCTCCACCATAATTTGCTGGCAGAGCCCTGCTATGTCTGGGATGCAGAGTCGACCTCTAGATCTCAAGACCCCATCTTCTGTTAATTAAAAGGTTGATATTTTGCCCTGCTGAACCTTATCTCTAAGTTGTATTAGAATAGGGTCCTCGTACTTTCGCTACTTTACCTCTACCACCAGAGATGATACTGCGGTATTCTCAATTACAACACCATTATCCTCTGAATCTATTACCCCGACTGCTAGACCGGCTAACTGGTGCAGCTCTCGAGCCATTTCTCGCTCTTCTGGCCTCAAATATGCTAAATTGCCCATAGATCTGGGGGTAAGGGCATCGGCTACAATATTAGCTTTCCTCGGATGATACAGGATGTTCACGTCGTAGTCTTTCAGCATTTCTAGCTACAACACTGTCGTAAATTCAACTCTTTCAGTATAAAGATATACTGGAGGCTTTATAATCAGTAAAAATATCCACATGTACGCCATACAAATAATGCCTCCACATTTTTAAAACATGAAACACTGTAGCTAATTCTAAATCATGGGTGGGATAATTTTTTTCATGCTTCCTTAGCTGCCTCGAAGCATAAGCAATTACCTTACCGTGTTTCTTCAGAACACACCCTAACCCAACGCCTGAAGTGTCGCAGTATATAGTATAACCCTTTGAACCTTCCGTCAAGGCTAGCACTGGTGCTGATGTTAATCTATTTTTCAACTCTTGGAAACTCTGCTCACAGGCCTCGATCTAGTGAAACTTGGCTGCTTTCTAAGTCAATCTGATCAATGGCACTGATAGAGTAGAAAATCCTTCCACAAACCTTTTGTAATATCTGGCTAACCCTAGAGAGCTATGAACTTCATTTGGAGTTGTGGGTCTAGGCCATGTCTTTACTGCCTCAATTTTCTGTGAATCAACCTGAATACAAGCATCTGATACAATATGGCCAAAGAAACCTATGGAATTCATCCAGAACTCACATTTAGAAAATTTCGGATATAACTACCGATCTTTGAGGATCTGGACTACTATTCGCAAATGATCTCTGTGTTTAGCTTCTGAACGGGAATACACCAGAATGTCATCAATGAAAACTATCACAAACAAATCTAAATATGGGCTGAAGATTATGTTCATCAGATCCACGAGCACTGCTGGGGAATTCGTCAATCCAAAGGACATAACCAAAAATTTGAAATGACCATACCAGGTCCTGAAAGCTGTCTTTAGGATATCTTTCTCTTGTACCCGCACCTGGTGATATCCTGACCTTAAGTCGATATTGGAGAAATATTTCGCCCTTTGCATCTAATGAAACAAATCTTCTATCCTGGAAGAGGGTATTTATTCTTAATGGTAACCTTATTCAACTGTCGATAATCTATACATATGTGTAAGGAATTATCTTTCTTCCTTACAAACAGAACTAGTGCACCCTACAGTGATGTAGTACGCCTGATAAAACCATTGCCTAACAAGTCTTTCAACTGTTCTTTCAATTCTTTTAATTCAGTAAGAGCCATTCGATATAGAGGGATGGATATAGGTTGAGTACCTTATAGTAAGTCGATAGAGAAATCGGTTTCACGTTCTAGGAGGATACCAGGAAGTTAATCTGGAAACTCATTAACCATTGGGATAAACTGAAGAGTCGGGGATTCTGTTTGCATATCCTGAACCCTAACAATATGGTAAATACAACCCTTCGCTATCAACTTTCTCTCCTAAAGATAGGATATGAACCTACCTTTTGGCATAGCTGCAATACCTTTCCACTCTCGCACTACCTCCCCTGGAAAGTGAAAAAGGACAGTCTTGGTCCAACACTCCACATTGGCATAACATCGCGCTAGCCAACCATACGCATAATTACATCAAAATCAATCATTTCTAGATCCGCTAAATCTACTAAAGTCTGACAACCGACAACCTCTACTGTGAAACCCCAGTAAATCCTTTTAGCAATAATAGAATCACTGATAGGTGTAGACACCGAGAAGGGTTGATGAAGCAATTCCAGCATTATACCAAACTTTCGGGCCACTAATAGAGTAACATAGAACAAAATGGAACCTGGGTCTATCAAAGAATATACTGAGTGAGAGAAAATGTTCAGCATACCAATCACAATATCTGGTGACAGCTCTGACTCCTGTCTTCCTGGTAAAGTATAAGTGCGATCCGAACCACTACTCGAACTAGATGGCCCTAATCTACCTCGGCCTCTACCAGCTGGAGCTGAGGGCCTGCTCCCTGCTTATAGTGCTAGAGTATGTGACCCTGTTGAGGACCTATTCTACTGGTCCCAGTCACCCTGATCTCTGTGCGGACAATCCCTCATCATATGCCCCTCTTGGCCACAAGCATAACACACAGTGGAACCATATCTACACCTCCAAAAATGCTTTCAACTGAAAATCCTAGAACGCAGTACAGCGGGCCTTCTCTGATTAGAACCTCTCTGCTGTTGCGAGCCTGGTGCTCGTGAGCTCTCGCCCGGACATGACTATCTGCGATGATCTGACCTACCGCCCTATTGTTGTAGAGGTAAAGGTCTAGGTGGCCTGACTGGCAACCAAGGTCTAGGCCCCCTGAAACTCTGCCTGCAAATTAGCGGGCCTAGCCCTTCAGTGCTGCTCCCGACTCACCCTCTCAGCCTCATACTGGCATTTCCTGATTCCTTCTATGTTCTAAGAAAAATCTTGAATACACGTAATATCTGTTGAGACTGCGCAGCAGCGACGCCAAAAACTTGTTGATGACTGCCCGAGCACACACACAAGTGTACATGGTCTTACAAGTAATACAGTGGCCCTTCTTAAGAGCCGAATGTCGAACGCACAGGGACTGGACCAATTCAGCTAATTAAAAAGTTCAAGTGTGATATTAACTTTCACAAGTGTTGATATAGACTTTTTCGAAAAAATTAAATTAAGTCTAGGGGTGGCCACAGAAATACTATGTAAACATTCAAGAAGCAACTAGGGCTAACGCCGGATAATCATGCGATACTACGTTTTGTAATGATTTAAGTATGGAGTTATCAATTGTTATCTCACATAATTACAATTGCATGTTCATGGTCTTTCAAGCCTCTAAACATGACAAACTAGCCTCATAACTACATCGTTGAGCGGGGATGTGACATTCTAATTCGTGGGCAATCCAATTACGTGGATGTGGTTTACGGGGTTTATGCTCTTAATTAGGGACTTTTGTACCTCTAACCATTTAACCGAACTTGGTTTCACAACTACTTCTACGAGTGGTGATATGATAATTCTAAGTTGGTTTCTAGCTCATCCCGTTTTAATAACCAAGCAAGGCAAATTAGGTATAATTTCTTATCCTAACCGCGAATTATATCGTAAGATACAAACTTGCTCGCTACATTCTTTGTTCTTGCCTAGGTTTACTTTCTCAAGCTTTAATCTAGGTGTAACGTTTTTTTTTTCATGGTGATCAATCATAAAAACAACCATAATTAAGAATGTAAGACAAAACAACAATCAATAACTTAAAACCAAAACACATTCACCTAATCACAATCATACCTTGTGGCTTCAACCCTAGAGGAAGGGTTCTAGCCACTCAAGTTCGTATAATTAAAAGAAAACATACTTAAAGTAAGATACTTACGAGAATTGGTAGAAGAGAAGATGAAATTAATGAACCCTAGGTGAGTTCTCCCACTTCTCCCTTCACTCCTTGGCAGTTTTTCAGAAATAAATCGTGACAAAATGTTTTTAGGAGCTAAGGGACCTATTTATAGTAAACGAGAATTGTACAAAATTATGCCCGGCATGGAATAGCTTCGTGGCATGGAGGTGAACGCGCTAATTTACCTCTATGACATAAAAGTATCATGAAAGCACACTAGAAAGCACCTAAAAATGATATTCGGCTGAAGCTTGCCATGATGGCCGGCGTGGCATGCTGCCTGTGCAACGCGATGGCCCGCGTGACACGGCGCTGGCACGCAGGTTGCCTGGCGTGGCATGGCGCTGGCGCGCAGGTGGCCTGCTTGCTGCCTTCTTCTCGCGCCTGGCATTGGCATGGCACGGCGCTGGGTGCAGCACACGTACAGCGTGGCACGCTGCCTGGCGCAGCCTTGCCAAGGCATGGTTCCTTGCCGACTTTTGTAATTTGCTTCTGATTCCATTCCTCTACTTCACCAAATCATAGATTGGTTCATCAAATTCATTTAAATCCTACAAAGAAAGGACTAATCATGTTGGTTAGTATATATATTCACATTTACATAAAATCACATGAGAATGTATATAAATAAGTAGATAAACACGATGAAAACTAAGTTATAAAGTATCACTTGGACATGCCATTTTGCCCAAGATCACCTACCCCACACTTAAAGCCTTGTTCGTCCTCGAACAACCCTTTTACATCTCATGTAAATGAAGACTCACAGATGACTAAGCAAGGCAATTCAAGCTACGGCTATAATGATTATTTAAGATAGCAGGTTAAAAATAGAGCATGCACGATTTAGTCATTGAAATGATATACAACTATGATAAGACTTTCTAACCTCAAGAATCGACTCTCAATCTTAGCAAACTCATGCAAATCAACCGATCAAGAAATCCGACATGAATGTTATCTCTCATTAAACATGTGCCCTCACAACAAGAGAGTTACCCATTTTTACTCACAAATTTTCAAATCACAACAAGTATAGGTATATGAATAAAATTATGCTAGCTCTCTCAAAGAATTCACATGCATCATGTAGTCAACCATAAGCTTGCCCTTAGTGTTTTACTCCACGAATTTAAGGATGTCTGAATGTAAGATCAAGTAGGACTTATCGGGTTGTAATGTAAGCTAAGTGACGGGTAGGTACTATTTTGGCCAGTAATAGTAGTTATCTTCCCCAAGCGCTTTTTAATACATCACACTTCCCTTAGGACATCTCTTTTCTTACTTCCTCCTCATTTTTTTTCACCCTTGAGTTTTCTCTTCTTATTCCCATTTCTTTTAGAACACTTATCTTATTAGAAAGGAGTACTTAAACAACTTTTTCATTCATTTATTTCTTACTCCCTACCAATACTCAGGCATTTTCAAACAAGTGCACCCTTGACCTTTCTCAACTTTTACAACTGCTACTTTTCCTTCTTTTCATGCTTCTTACTCCTTCACTCTTTTGGATTTTTATCTTAAGCGCTTAGGAGTTTTGGATCAAATTCAAGGCTAATGAAAGAAAAAGGATTAAGCTTATGTTGTAGCTATCAAAGAATAGGCTTAAGGCTCAATGGGGCTCACTAGGATTCAACATTCAAGGTAGGTAAAGTGAGGGATAAAAATTAGGTTCATTCAAAGAAATGCCTAAATCATCTCCTACAGTCCACATCATTTCATTTTATATACACACCAGGCAAGTTCTAGACATTCCACAATAGCACGGAATATTCGAAAAACTTACACTCACAGCACATGCTCAATTCAAGACACATTCAGCAGACTCTTATTGAGCTAATCACAAGAATTCAGAATTAAGCTTAAATCACATCGAGTAAAATTCAAGAGCCTAAGTGTCTCAAAAAAAGTTATACACTTCTTACATGCTTCAACACTAACCACCTTGTATCCTAAAATCATGCATAGCACATAACAAGAACATCAATCCATCAATTAGCTACGGGTTCAAAAACAAAAACCTATTGACTAATTTTCCTCAAGATGGTCGTCATCCATCCATCGTCGGAAATAGTCTCTAACTATGACTAAAAATATTATATACAAACAAAGAAATTTTTATTCTTCGGTTCAAAGACCCCCCGTCGGAAAAGAACCGAAAAGAAAAACCAACGGGTGGTGAAGTCATGCTTAATTCAAAAATTTTTCCAATATGTATCAAGCACTACATTCACCAAAATCATTAAGCACCAAATTTTTTAAATTTCCCTCACCCAACACTTGAATCATGCTATGTCCCCGAAGCATCTACTTAAAATTCAAAAGGGTGAGAAATACTCCCTGGCCTCTATGCCTAGCTAACAACATGTTTTTCTTCGTTTTTGCACAAGTGGGTATTCGACCCTACACTTTTTCTCTTCCATGCTTGTTAGCTTCCTCCTCCACGGGTACTCAGACTTCCCCTCCATCTGTGCTTAAATATCCACCAAAAACAACACAAGTTGACAATAAACAAAACACATAAACAATAATCACGAATTGTACCTGCGGTACCCTTGGGTTGCCTCCCAAGCAGCGCCTTATTTTACGTCGCGGCACGACGTGGACTATCCTTTTCAGGACATCCTCATACCTGGGTTCCCTTTCAAGAACCATCTTCTTTTCTTTTGATTTTTAAAGGAGACAACCTCCACTCTGTTCCTCTCTTCCTCCAACTTCTTATCAAACTGAAGCCCTTTATCAGGCTCGGGCTGAACACTTATCATTACCTTTGGCCGTGGACCTGTGGAATCTACCACCCCACACTTATCCTTTCACAACACACTAACCTTACAAAGGTTTCTATAGTGTGTGGGTGGGTTAATCTCTTGGTATACTCGGAAGAGTTCTTCTTCATTATTGACCCTCATTTTCAGGGTCCCTGCTCTTAAGTCAATTACCGCTCCTTCGATCGCCAAGAAAGGCCGTCCAAAGATTAAGGGTACCTGGTCATCAAAATGAAAATCTAAGATCATAAAATCAGTAGGTATAATAAACTTATCCACTTTGATGAGAAGGTCCTCTATGATTCCATCCGGTGCCACTCGCGATTTGTATGCCACCTACAGCATTAACCTTGTTGGCCTCGATTTTCCCAACCCCAGGGTATTAAATAAAGAGAGGGGCATTAGATTAACTGCTGCCCCTAGATCACATAAAGCTCGTATCACCTCACCTTTACCAATTTGTATGGGGAGGGTAAAACTCCCTGGGTCTTTGAGCTTCTTAGGAATCTTGCTCAATACCCTGTGACTGCACTCCTCCGTCAGTGCTACTATTTCGACACCCACCAATCTGACTTTGTTCTCTATCACATCTTTCAATTATTTAGCATACTTGGGCATTCCCTGCAAAATATCAATAAGAGGCAAATTTATGTGAAGTTCTTTGAAAATCTCAAAGAACTTTTTGAAGCATTCCTCCTCCTTGCTCCTTCTGAATCTCTGAGGGAATGGTGGTGGTGGAATTTGTGCTGGCTGCAATGAAGATTGTGCATTTTATTGCACAGCACTATGATTCTCTCCCTGGTCAGTGGATGATCCTTGTCTAACCAACTCCGGTTGCACCTCATTTCTTTTCTCTTTTGGCACTGCATCAGCTACTTGTTTTCCGCTCCTCAGACTGATGGCATTGACCTAGTGAGGGTTAGGATCTATGTCACTTGGTAGTCCTCCCTGTGGTCTCATGTTTTGAGCAGCTTCTATCTAACCCATCTACTTTTTTAGATTGCGGGTGGCCAATTGTTGATTCTTCACGTCTGATGCCATTCTCGCCTGATTTTCTGCTAATTGAGTCTGGGTCTCCATGATTTTCTGCAACGTTTCCTCAATATTGCTGCTCAAATGGCCATCATTCTGCCTATTTTGCTGATATTGTTGCTGTTGAGGTTGCTGATAACTTTGCTTTTCATTTCCACCCCAAGAAAAATTCGGGTGGCTCTGCCAACTTCTGTTGTAGTTATTTCCAAAATTCTGAGTGTTCCTTTGTACATTCCAAACAAAATTGACTGATTCCAGATTGGCTCCACAAGATTCTGCATTGTGCCCATTATTTCCACAAATTTCACGCCAACTCGGAGCTCGCTAAACTGCATTAACCTGACCCTGCTGTTGGTTCATACTCAGTTTATTAAACTGAGTCATAATCTGATGCTGAAATGAAGCTAACTGTGTCGCCAAGGCATTCATACCATCTACCTCTATCAACCCTGCTCTCTTTCCTGCCCCTCTTGATGATTCACTGTGCCATTCTGGATTTCCTTGAGCAATTCTATTCAACAGCGTGTACAGCTCATCATACGTCTTCTCTAAGGCTCGCCCACCCGATGCAGAGTCTAGAAAAATTTTCCTGTGTGGGTCTAGACTTTCTAAAAAGGTCTGAGCCAGCACTTCATTTAATTGCTGGTGATGGGGACAGTCTCTTAATAATGACTTGAATCTTTCCTAAGCCAAATATAAATTCTCATCAGGCCTCTGCTTTAAACTCAGTATTTCACTTCTCAATTTTGCAGCCTTGCCTGAAGGAAAGAATCTGATCAAAAACTTCTTCGCCAAATCATCCCAAGAAGTTATGGAGTTTGGTGGCTCAACTTTAAACCACCTTTTGGCCTCTCCCAACAATGAAAATGGGAAGAGGGTAAGTCGGACATAGTCTGTGGACACTCCGGTGGGGACGAAAGTGTCACTAATCTCTAAAAAGTTTTGTACGTGCTGCTGCGGGTCCTTATGTGCCATCCGATTGAATTGACCACTAGAATGTAACAGTTGCACCATGTTCTATTTCAATTCAAAGTTCCCTCCAGGTTCTGGTTTACGGATACTAGAGTTCACATTAGTCGCTTGTGGGATTGCCACTTTGCGAACTTGTCTGGCTGCCATTGCTTTCGGTGACAAATGTGCTTGTCTTGCGGGTGGTTGTTGTTGTACCTTTTTTTGATGTCTTTTCAACTTTTGCACAAGAGCTACTCTCCTTCGCAAATGAATATGACATTCTGGTTCAAGCAATGGTTCCACAAGCTCTCTATTCCTAGCCAGCTCGGCAAGACAACCTGTCACCTGCAATAAGCCAGACTAAGACCAAGTTTCTCAACACTAAAGGAAATTTAAAAATCACATAAAAATAGATAAATTCTCTAAACTTCACTGAGTCCCCAGCAACGGTGCCAAAAACTTGTTGAGACTGCACAGTAGTGGCGCCAAAAACTTATTGATGACTACACGAGTGCACACGCAAGTGTACGTGGTCTTACAAGTAATAAAGTGGCCCTTTTTAAGAGTCGTATGACGAACCCACAGGGATTGGACCAATTCAGCTAATTATCAAGTTCAAGTGTTATATTAACCTTCGCAAGTGTTGATATAGACTTTTTCGACAAAATTAAATTAAGTCTAGGAGTGGTCATAGAAATACTATGAAAACAGTCAAGAAGACACTAGGGCTAACGCCGGATAATCATGCGATACTACGCTTTGTAATGGTTTAAGTATGGATTACCAATGGTCGTCTCACATAATTACAATTGCATGTTCATGGTCTTTCGAGCATCTAAACATGATAAACTAGCCTCACAACTACAACATTGAGCGGGGATGTGACATTCTAGTTCGTGCACGATTCAATTACGTGGATGTGGTTTACGGGGTTTATTCTCTTGATTAGGGACTTTCGTACCTCTAACCATTTAACCGAACTTAGCTTCACAACTACTTATACGAGTGGTGATGTGATAATTCTAAGTTGGTTTCTAGCTCATTCCGTTTTAATAACCAAGCAAGGCAAATTAGGTATAATTTCTTATCCTAACCACAAATTATATCGTAAGGTACAAACTTGCTCCCTACATTCTTTGTTCTTGCCTAGGTTTACTTTCTCAAGCTTTAATCTAGGTGTAACGTGTGTGTTTTCATGGTGATCAATCATAAAAACACCCATAATTAAGAATGTAATACAAAACAACAATAAATAACTTAAAACCAAAACACATTCACCTAATCACAATCATACCTTGTGGCTTCAACCCTAGAGGAAGGGTTCTAGCAACTCAAGTTCGTATAATTACAAGAAAACATAGTTAAAGTAAACTTCTTACGAGAATTGGCAGAAGAGAAAATGAAATTGATGAACCCTAGGTGAGTTCTCCCACTTCTCCCTTCACTCCTTGGTAGTTTTTCAGAAATAAATCTTGAAAAAATGTTTTTAGGAGCTAAGGGACCTATTTATAGTAAATGAGAATTGTACAAAATAATGCCCGACATGGAATAGCTCCGTGGCACGGAGGTGAGCACGCTAATTTACCTCCGTGACACGGAGGTTTCGTGAAATCACACTGGAAAGCACCTAAAAATGACATTCCGCTGAAGCTTGCCGCGATGGCCGGCGTGGCATGCTGCCTGTGCAGCGCGATGGCCCACGTGACACGGCGCTAACACGCTGGTTGCCTGGTGTGGCACGGCGCTGGCACGTAGGTGTCCTGCTTGCTGCTTTCTTCTCGTGCCTGGCATTGGCGTGGCACGGCGCTGGGCGCGGCACACGCACAGCGTGGCACGCTGCCTGGCGCGGCCAGCCTTGCCAAGTCATTTTTCCTTGCCGACTTTTATAATTTGCTTCCGATTCCATTCCTCTACTTCACCTAATCATAGATTAGTTCCTCAAATTCATTTTAAACCTACAAAAATAGGGACTAATCATGTTGGTTAGTATATATATTCACATTTACATATAATCACATGAGAATGTATATAAATAAGTAGATAAACACGACAAAAACTAAGTTATAATGTATCACTTGGGCATGCCATTTTGCCCAAGATCAATATCCATATCCTCTCACAATGTGGCGGTAATACAAGCCTCCATATTCTTTGTAGAAAGCCCCATGATGAACCGGTGTACCCTAGCTGGCATTGTATGAACAAAAGCCGGCACATACCTTGCCAAGGAGTCAAACCTCAATGAGTACACCCGAATCTCATGCTACCCTGCTCCAGATGTAAAAACTGATCCACCCGGGCCTGTCAGGTCTCCCGGGAAAGTAATGATCTAGGAAGGCTTCAAAAAAATTGGGCCAAGTAGTTGGGGGTACATCTCCACCGCTGTACCTCTCCTAACTCTCGTACCATAGAACTGCTATAACTCGAAGACGAAACACTGCCAACTCAATCGACTCTGCTGACGAGGCATGCATCACCCTTAATATTCACTACAACTGATCCAAGAAGTCCTAAGGATCCTCTCTGTGGTTTGTCCCCATGAACTGTGTAGGACTCAAGGCAAGAAACTCTCGGACCCTCGAACTTCTGGACCCCTCAGTGGCTTTAATAAAAACTGGTGCCACAGGCTGACGCTGGGCTGCCAACATTTGAGCCAATATGTAAACAGCTCCTAACCTCTTGATCCGATGGTATAGGGATGACTGGGATGGTACTGGTATATCTGCTGCCCTAGAGGGTTCCTGGTGAGGCAGAGAATGCTGGAGAAACAAGAATGAAGTCTCCCTAACGCCCTCAGATCGAGTCGGCTCTGACTGGGGCCCCTTGCTAATGCCCTCTCCTGCCGCAACATCCAGCTCCCGACCAGTCATGGTCCTTCGTGTGTACGACATTTTCTCTGTAAATAAGAAGAATGATGTAAGACTAGGGATTTACCCTATACAACATAAATCTATAGCACGACTGGAGAAGAAAGGAGGGTAACCACGCTATTATGCTTCGCAACCTTCTTCCTATGGAATGTGGTGCGCAACACACCCATAGACAAGACTCTACTTGACACAGCTTGCAAATTCCCTAGGATACGACTGACTCTAATACCAAGTTTGTCATGCACCACTTTGGGAGGCATGACTGGCACCTAATGCCGCACTGGGACCTGATCTGACCTAGCTGGGCTTAGGCACTTCTGGTGCATGCCCGCTACTCAAATTAAGAAAATTACGAGATATATCTTTGCTTTAAACACAGTCTTGGACTGACAAGGCCACATAGCCACCTATAAAAGATAACAGCTAACCAACAACAAGGCAATAAAGGTATCTTATGCAGGTCAACAAGACCACCATGTTGTCTAGTTATAACAAAATGAAAACAAGCAGTCATAATCATGCTATAGCCGACAAGGCTACTAACTAACTAGCTAAACTAGGCCCCACGCGGTCAACACATAAAAGATAACATACATAGGCCCCACACGGCCAACAACAACCAACAATTGAGAAACTATAGTCTACAAGCCTCTATGAGTGGAATAGTGGTTGGGACAGGGCCCCAACCTACCCAAAAGTTGTACAACAAAAGAACAAAATTGTCTAACTATAAACTACGAAGAAACGTAGCTTACTGAACCGCTAGGAAGGTCCTGAACCACATCTATCCGCACCTGCTGGTAAGTAATGTAGTGCCCTAAGGATGGGCGTCAGTACAATATGTACCGAATATGTAAGGCAATAATGAAAATGACTGAATAAAACTAATGAAAGAATTGAAAGTAAACAACAGGAAGGATAACAGCTATAACCTGAATAGTCTCACAATCTAAATCATAACTAACAAGTAAATATACAAGCAAGAACCTAACTGAGCCCCCATAAGCCTGGAAGGTGCAAGCAACACAAAATAACCTACCTGGGCCCCCATAAGCCCTGGAAAGAGCCAATCAATCTATATACCCATATCGGTACCCCTGAGGCTCCATAAGTGACGAAAACAACGTCTCGGGTAGACTAGGCCCTCGTGAGGGTCAGAAATATTATCTTTGAAATAGAAGGAGTTTGTAGGAAACTCCATTGTGGCACCAAAGGCTTTACTTTAGTCCCTTCAGACTCTCAATAGCTCCGTAAGTAACTCGGTAGCTTGTAAGACATTCAATAGCTCGTAAGAAACTCAACAGCTACGAAAGCAGTCTTCTAGTGCCGTAAGGGATGGCAGCATCGTGGCTTCGTAAGCAACTCAATAGCTCCATAAGCTTAAGCAGCATCATAGCCCCGTAGGCAGTCCAGCTCCCTGAGCAACTCGTACGATTATTAGTCCCTCAATATTACAGCGAGAGGTCATACGAAATGAGATTAATCCCTATTGGGGATGTTATACTGCAATCTCAAGTCTAATTGTATCCACTAACTATAACATTCAAGTTTAGAAGTTGCTACAGCGATGCTAGTGGTATCAATGTTACGACAGGAATAACTTGCTAGAGAAATAACCTTAACATACCTTCATCGATGATTTATATACACTCGAACAATTCCAACTTGAAGTTAGTAGTTTCACTAATTTGTAGCCGTCACGCTGAGAAAATAAGGCTATTTCAATACTAACAATCGGCAAATAGCAATATCTTTCAATAGGATTGACTATAACTTTACTTCAATTAATTCAGCTGAAAATTTGCCAATTCCCGAGAATTTTAGAAGGTAGAACTGCTTACCTATTTCCTGTATCCACTTAGGACTCAACTTAAACTAGTTTCGACAACTTTTAATCGATGGGGTTCCTGTACATCAAGAAAATTTTCAAGAAATAACTCCGCAGAGATGCTTCCCATAGGCCTAGGATTTGTTATCCAAGGTGAATTTGCGTTTGTACAGGGTTTAATGATGTAAGTTGATGAAAACTAAACAAAACCCTCATTTTTCTCACTTTTAGGTCGAGGATAATGTTTTGAATGATTTAAAATCAACAAGGAGGACTTTATATAGTAAAAGGGGGTGGCAGGGGGTGCCTCGTGCAGGCCATCGCGCCAAGAGGGCTACCGCGCTGCACTGGGTGGCTACCGCATTGCGCAGGTCATCATGTATGCAGGGCTAGCGCATCGCGTAGGCCCACGTGGCCTGGCCTCACCCCACCCTGCTAATCCACTCGACGATGTCCTTGCTTGTCCTGCCTCTGAGGCTCCTCCTACATACGTCATGCTCTCGTTGCTCACCACAAGCCCACGCGCATGCACACTAGCAGCTAACATCTTATGGGGTGTTACATTATCCCCCCTAGGAACATTCGTCCTCGAATGTGATCTTTAGGTTGAAAAGACTTAGCTCTTTTAACTAATGCTAAACAAAATTGGCAGAGTCTCCCCTGTAATATGGACTATCCGGAAACCTAAAACACAGAAAAGTCTAACATAGGCATCTCACCAGATGCGATAAACAACTACTCCACAACATAGAGGTGAACAACTGAACAGTACTGATACTATAAGCAATAGAGTAACATTTGAAAAACAATCTCACCTCAACTGTCAGGTCTTGAATAAGTGAGGATATCTATCCCTCATGTTGTCCTCAGCTTCCTAAGTCATCTCTTTTACATTTCTATTTCTCCACAGGACTTTAACAAAGGCTACATCTTTAGTTATTAACCTACGAACCTACCGATCTAGTATAGAAATTGGAATCTCTTCGTAGGCTAACTCTTCATTAATTCTAACATCCTCGGCCGGAACAACCTGAGATGGGTCCCCTATGCACTTTCGCAACATTGACACGTAGAACACTAGATGTATAGGTTCTAGCTCTAGCAGTAGTTCTAGCTCATATGTCACACGGCCTATCCTTCGGAGGATCCGATATGGGCCAATCAACCTAGGGCTAAGCTTGCCCTTCTTACCATATCTCATCACTCCCTTGATCGAAAAAACTTTGAGAAATACCCAGTCATCAACCTTGAATTCCAAGTCTCTATGTCGCACATCAAAATAGGACTTCTGACGACTCTGGGCTGTCAGCAAGTGTTCTCTGATGAGTTTCACTTTTTCTTCTGATTGGTGGGTCATGTCAGGTCCGATTAACCCTGATTCCCCTACTTCAAACCATCTTATGGGGGACCTACACATCCGCCCATATAAGGCCTCGAAAGGCACCATTTGAATAGCAAAATGATAATTGTTTTTGTATGCAAATTTGATAAGGGTTAGATTCTTGTCCCAACTTCCTCCGAAGTCTAGCACACATGCTCGTAACATATCTGTTATACCCCGAAAGCCCAAAGATCAGACCCAGGAGTTGAAATAGAAACAAAAATTAATTTTTGGCATCAGGTCATAGAACGGGTCATGAGGTGACCCGTTGGTGCATCCCACTAGGCGTTACGTGACTAGTGGTGTGGCTCAAAGAGATGAATTTGATGTTTTGGAAAATGAGATCCCCACGGGCGAGACCACGAGTCGTGGTCAGGCCCCACGACTCATTAGGTTAGTCGTGGGGAGTGATGATTGAGAAAAGAGGAAAAGGATGGCAGTAGACCTAATGGAAAGCACCCACGAGTCGTAGGGAGGGTCGTGGTTAGCTAGTTGAAGAATTATTTGGTATATAGGCAGTGTACATACGGGTGGTGACCATGAGTTGTGGTCACCTATAATGGATCGTGATGTTACCCATGATGAGCCCAGATGATCAGAGGAGCAATGTACCTGATGGACGACTCCACGAGTCGTGGCCCTTGATGATGAGTCGTTAGGTCCCTCGTTGTGACTAGCTGGCAGTTATTTTCTGCAAATTCAGTAAGGGATTTTCCGTAATTCCTAAGATCTTAAGGCCTAAACTATGTCGTTTTGGGTTATGAATGATGACTTTTAAAGGGGTTAAGTTCATTTTACGCCATATTCATTCATGCATGCAACGTAGAAGGTGAGAGAGGGTGATCAAGCTTAGTGTTCTTCAAATTCTCTTCAATTCCTTCTGGGCATTTAAAGAAGTATAAGAATAAGCTACCACCAGGTATGTAAGGTTATGAATGGGTGTTTTCGTTCACACCCATGCCAATCTCTCCTAATTTATGATGTTTTATTCAAAATCTTATGGGGTTTTATCTTAAATCTTGTGGAATTCTAATGATCTATCCATGGGTTATTACTTCTCGTGAATTATGTCACATTTTATGATTTATTATTAGATTTTATAGCTAATCCAATTATAAATTTGTTGATTTCAATTTCTAACAAATTATTCCTAACTAAGCATATTCTATGATGAATTGAGTCATGATCTTTACCTCTATTGTTGATATTCATAAACCCATCATGATTTATGAGTCATAATATGGATTTATTCAAATTCTCATTATGAATTCATGATTTACAAGTATTCATGAATCTCATGATTTACTAATTAGGTTTTTGGCCGGCTCACGGGCCTTACTCTCATGGCTAATTCACGTATTTACAAGCATGCTTATGATTATCACGATTTAACTAGTCCATGAATCTCATGCATATTATACTACGAGCACTATAAATGTTTTGGGAGTAGTATTGAACACCAAGTAGGTTCAAGCCCCAGTTTTGCCCCGAATCTCAAAACTACGTACCACCATAGGACATGATGGGACCTCCCTTGTGACTGTCCCCTTTGTCTGAATGGGCCCTTCATGTGTGATATTACGCCCTTCATGGTTCTATTTTTTTCAAGGTAGGAACACCCTCCCGACTAGGGATTTACAGGTCGGGCTCCATCTTTGCTCATATAGGGTAGTCGGTTATAAGAATCTCCCATTGTTCCGCATATTTTATGCATTATAATGTTATGTTAATTTGGATCAAGTGATTATTTATAAGGTTTCTCTTGCGACTGTGGAATTGAATAGATTATGAATGATTTTAAAACCTTGAGCCTTACGTTATCGTGATATTTATGGTATGAGCATGTTGTCCCTGTTACACCCCGTTAAATGTTGACGTTTAGTAGGCATACATATGTATTGTGGTGAGTAAGAAGAGCTTATTGTGCGAGGAAAAAGCCTTGTAGGAGGGGTTGGACAGGACCAGCGCCGCACAGGGCCAGCACGACGCGTCAGCTAGCAGCGCACTGGCCAGCACGGCGCGCCAGGCTCGGTGCCTCAATGGGAGGCGCAGCGTGGGGGCCTTGTGGCGCGTTGGGTAGAGCGAAGCACACCCGGCCACCGCCCTAATATATATATATATATAACCCTTGGTTCAAGTTCAAATCATTTCCCAATTGTTCATTTCTGCCAGAGAGAGTAAAAGTCGAGGGAATTGATAGTTTTTCTTCCGATTATGCTACCAAACTTCGTCCAAATTCAAACAAACTTCAGATATTGAGTGCTAAACCCATAGGGAGAATTACTATAGAGTTATTTTCTCGAAATTCACCCTGCAAATCATAACCCCGTCGAGCAAAAGTTGTCAAAATTGCTCCAAACTAATTTCTATACGATCACAGGCTTCAAGTAAACATTTCTTCCTTCTGAACCCTCATGAAATTATAAGTTTCTGGCTGTATTTTATGTAGTTGAATTATAATTGTTATTTGTATTAAAAGTTATAGTTTCAAGCCAAATTTGGTATTGAAATTCGTCTCTTTCTTCCAATATAACGGTTACAATAGGAAAGAGCTAATGAATCCAAGTTGAAACCCATCAGATATTCGGGAAACAACAATTGAGGTATGTTAAGGCTTATTCCTTCGGAAAGTTATTCTCATCGCACAATGATGCGACTTATGTTTCCAAGCATACGCAGTGATCCTACTTGTGATGATTAGCTATTGAGAATATATAAGATCCATGTATGTCGTGGTTAGCTGCTATTAGTAGATTATGATTACAGATGTTGTGGTTATATGTTAGAGAGCATATTAGGAGTATATTGCAGTATCCCTTGTCGGGAAAGAAGAGGTTAAGGGTGACTCACGCTAGAAGCGTCATAGAAATTCCTCTGCCCTTCTGTTCACGAGTTAGTAGAAACGATTTTTTGTTTCCATGCCTAGGCTTCAAATGTTTGACAGTAATAGTTGGGCCTGAGTTAGTAAGTTGAACAGCACAGGCGTAGCCGGACGATTTAACTATCAGTTCGGCGCCTGTACTGTCAATAGAGCTCGTCTAGAGACTGTTGGCGTACCTTAACGCCTCCAGGGCCAAAATTATGTTAGTATGGCCTTGCCCCAAAGTCAGTGGCACCAGAGTTGCCCAGAGAATTGAGGGTCAGTCCGCCATCTAGTGGCTATCGCTAGTGACAGTTAGTTTCAGCCAATGTGGTGCTTATCGCATAGGCCACTCAGGGAACCACCTCAGTTGTACTAGCCTAATAGAATAGTAGATACCCTAAGGGGGAGGTTTTGTTAGTAGCTAGATATGGGGTCAATGCCCCAGCCTACTCTTAACACATATTCAAGTACAGGTTGCTGGGAATGGCTAAGTGTAGACAAACACACTTACGAGGTTAGGAATCGCCCAAAGAAGGCATACAAAATTTGAACAGACTCAGTTAGTGTCTTAGGGGCCACAACCACAGTATTACAGTATTACCCCTAGGCCAGGAGTTATAATAGGCTGCCTATTCAGTTAGGGCGGACTGCTCAGGAGCATATTCGATTAGCAGCAGCCCTACAATTGTTCTACGTAGAGGAAAAGTGTTCCAGAGTAAGCCTATTATAGTCAGCTGCTACAATAAAATTTAGTCGACAATGAGGACATAGTAATCCTCGTCAAAGTTAACCCTAGTTAGCTTGGTTGCTGCATACAGTGTTTGGGTTATGAGAGGTTTTGTGCCTATAGGGCTACGCTCACAAGAATAATATGATGACCATAGGGACCGGATCTGAAGCCGTGAGGGCTGTATGGAGGCCGTGAGGGCCGTATAGAGGCTATGAGGGCCGTATGGAGGCCATAAGGGCCATAAGGAGGCTGTGAGGGCCGTATGGAGGCCGTGAGGGTTGTACGTAGGCCGTGAGGGACGTATTGAGGCCGTGAGGGTTGTACTGAGGCCGCGAGGGCCATATTGAGTTACACTAGGTTGAGGCCGCGAAGGCCATATTGAGTTACACTAGTTTAAGGCCGTGAGGGCCATATTGAGTTACACTAGATTGAGACCACGAGGGCCATATTGAGTTACACTAGATTGAGACTGCGAGGTCCATATTGAGTTAACTAGATTAAGGCCACAAGGGCTATATTGAGTTGCACGAGATTGAGGCCGCGAGGGCCGTATTGAGTTACAATTACAGTTACTTGCAGGGCAATAGGGGTATATAGACTGATTGACACCTGCCGAGGCTTATGGGGGCCTAGGTGGGTTATTCTGTGTTGCTTGTACCTTTTTGGTTTATGGGGGCCAGGTTAGGTTCTTGTTTGCATTTTTGTCTGCTAGCTATAGCTTATGAATATATGATTATGTGTCGTAGCTCAGGTACATGTAGTGTTATGTTAGATGCAGATTATGAATAAGCCAGCTTATAGGTTTAGTCGTTTGCCTCTCTTTTCTACTTACTTTCAGTTTTTAACAGTTCCATTAAGCTTTTATGACTGCCTTTCATATTCGGTACATATTTTACTGACGCTCAATCATGGGGCACTGCATTATGTGCCTGCAAGTTTAGGCAGAAAGAGTTCAGGATCTTCAGTAGCAGCTGTTCAGAATCCGTAGTTGGGCCCGCTCCTTTTATTCGGAGTTGCCAGGTTGTAGGGATTCTGGTATTTCAGTTGTATAGCATTTTGGGTAAGCGGGGGCCCTGTCCCGACCACTATTTGTAATTCTTGATGACATGCAGACTATAGTTGTCAGTCAGTTAGTTGTATGTTGGCCGTGTGGGGACTTAATAAGTTATGCTTCATATATTGGCCATGTGGGGCCTATTATAGTAACTTGTATTCTTTTTTGTTATAACTACACAACATGGTGATTTTGTCGGCCCGCATAGGATCCCTTTTATTGCCTGTTGTTGGTTAGCTATTTTATTTATAGGTGACTATACGGCCTTGTCGACTGGGGGCTGTGTTTACAGCTGAGATATAGCTCGTTGTTTTCTTGAATTGAGTCGCGGCCAGGCACCAGACATGCATAAGCCAGCCAGGCCAGTCAAATTCCAGTGTGGCACTAGGAGCTAGTCATGCCTCCCAAGGCGGGCGTGACAGTCCCACTCTTATGATCTCTTACGAATTTTTATGTATTTTAAATGTTCGTTTTACTTACCTTGAATACCCGGTACATTCCTCGTACTGACTGCATAGGCTATGTTGTATCGTTTCATGATACAAGACCCGGTTCTCAGGCTTAGCCCCGTTCGTAGTCAGTTTTTTAAGATAGCATCGTACATTGTTGGTGAGTCCTCATCTCCTGAGGACTAGACTTATTCAGACTTTCTCTATGTATTTTTAGTTTCTGGGTTATTGAATTAGTTGGGGTCTTATCCCATCAACTCGTCATGTTTAGAGGCTTTTCAGACATATGAATGTATTCAGCTTCAGATTGTGTATTCTGATGTTAAGTTAAATCTAGACTTCCACTATAATTATCTTGTTGATCCTTTTATTTGTTTGCTTGAATTAGATATATGTTTATGCCATGGGTCGACTTAGGGTCTCTCGGGGCTCCTTGTCCCGTGTTGCAATCCGAGCCTCCATTCGGGTCATGACAAACTTGGTATTGGAGCAATAGGTTTGAAGTGTCTTAGGGTGTCTAAAAGCCGCGTTAAGTAGAGTCTTTTTCATGGGTGTGAAGCGCGCCACATTTATGACGAAGAGGCTACGAGACATTTAGGAAATGTTCCTTTCTTTCATGATCTACATCGTGCGATGAAAAGTCTCACTACCCTTCTAACTCGTGCTATTCACAATTGTAGAATCATGGCTCCCTGAAGAATGAATTGTAGGAGGATGGAAACGGAGATGGCCATGGGGATGGCAATGGTAATGGGCATCAACAATCCCCACCAGTTCAGGAGAACCAGGCACCAGAGCCAGTTGCCCATGCCGAGTTTCGGCAGCTATTCAGATGCTTGCACAGGCATTGACCACTTAGGTCAATCAGCAGGCGATTGCACATGTTCCGCAAAATGGCAATGCAGCGGTGGCCTGATGCAGGGATTTCTTGAGAATGAACCTGCGGAGTTCCTTGGGTCAAAAGTAGATGAGGACCCGCATGAATTCAACGATGAGATTTTGAAGATCACCCAGGTCATGGGGGTGACAAATGGGGAGTGTGTTAATTTGGCCTCTTATCAGCTAAAGGGGCGGCACATATTTAGTTTAAACAATGGAGAGATAGTAGGGCAATGGGAGAAGGCCCTATAGGTTTGAAAGAGTTTCATGCAGAGTTTTTGGATCGGTTCTTCCCTCAAGATATGAGGGAACTGAAGGCGTCCGAGTTTGTAAATCTGAAGCAGGGTGATATATCGGTTTAGGAATACACTCTGGAGTTCACCCACTTATCCAAGTATGCATCAGAGTTAGTGGCAGACTAGAGGGATTGAGTGAGCCGATTTGTGCATGGAATGATGGATTAACTGGATAAGGATTGTATGATCGCCATGCTGCATCGAGACATAGATTTTCCCCGCATAGTGTTGCATGCCCAACAGATGGAGTCAGTGTATCGGAGGCAGAGAGAGGCCAAGAGGGCCAGGACAGACAATTATGGGATTTCTCAACCTAGATCCGGGGGTGGACAGTGCCAGCAATCTCATCACAGGTCTTTTGCTACAGCACCATCATCAGCTAATACGCCATCTGGATCACAAGGGGATCGGGGAAGCAGGGCTTCAGATTCGAGGGGCCAGGGTAGCATGTAGATAGAGCACACTTTCCCAGATTGTGCAAGGTGCAGCAAGAATCACCTAGGGAGGTGCCTCGTTGGCTCAGACACTTGTTTTCAGTGTGGCCAACTCAAAGACAGACTCAGGGATTGTCCTTCGGCTAGATCAGGGGGCAGCGGAGCCCGTATGCCAGCCGCTAGTTCAGCTGCTCCAGCAGCACGTCCCTTCCAGTAGGACGCCTCATCTAGTTCAGACGGTGGTTAGCACCATAACAGGTTCTATGCCCTCGCGACCCATCAGGAGCAGGAGACTTCACCGGATGTGGTTACTAGTATGTTACGAGTGTTTCACCTTGATGCTTATGCTTTCTCAGATCCAGGGGATACCTTGTCTTTTGTGACACCTTATATTGCTAGTAGCTTTGGAGTCAGTCCTGAAACTCTGTCAGAACCATTTTCAGTTTCTACTTCTGTTGGTGATTTGGTTGTAGCTAGTCGGGTGTATTGAAGTTTTTCGATCACAATATTGCACAAAGTCACCTCTGCAGACCTTGTAGAGTTAGTCATGACTGACTTTGATATTTTTCTTGGCATGGATTGGTTGTATGCGTGTTATGATTTTGTTAACTGTAGAACCCATGCTGTGGAGTTCCGCTTTCCGAGTGAGTCAGTCTTGGAGTGGAAGAGTAGCTCGGTCGTGCCTGTAGGTCATTTTATTTTCTACCTTAAGGCCGGAAAGATGATTTCTAAAGGTTTTGTGTACCATCTAGTTAGGGTTAAGGATGTTGAGTCTGAGAACCCGACTATCCAGTCAGTTCCGGTTGTGTGTAAGTACCCAGAAGTATTCCCTGATGGTTTATCGGAAATCTCTCCCGAGCGGGAGATTGATTTTGGTATTGACCTTCTTCCCCACACGAAGCCTATATCACCCCCTTAAAGAATGTCTTCAGTTGAGATAAAGGAGTTAAAAGAGCAGTTGAAGGACTTGTTAGATAAGGGTTTCATTAGATCGAGAAAGTCCCCATGGGGTGCACCAGTCTTATTTGTTCGAAAGAAGGATGGTTCCCATCGGATGTACATTGATTATCGGCAATTGAACAAAGTCACCATCAAGAACAGGTATTCTCTACCCAGTATTGATGATTTATTTGACCAGCTTCAGGGTTCCAAGTGTTTCTCGAAGATAGATCTCAGATCCGGGTACCATCAAGTCAGTGTTCGGGAGATCGACATCCCGAAGACAGCTTTCAGGATGCGGTATGGTCATTATGAGTTTGTAGTTATGTCTTTGGACTAACGAATGATCCTGCAGCTTTTATAGACTTGATGAACAGATTTACCTGTGTCCCCAAGCCTTTCTAAAATGACTGCCAGAATCTAGTTGTGGATTGTGCCCCTCTGTCAGAAATAATAGATATTGGGACACCATGTAGTCGAACTATTTCTTTGATATACAACTCAGCATAATCTTCGGCTTGAAAGGTAGTCCTGACTGGCAAGAAATGGATTGATTTCATTAGGCAGTCAAAAATTAACCAAAATAGAATCGAATTTACACCTGGTGCAAGGTAATCCCATCACAAAATCCATATTAATTGCTTACCATTTTCATATAGGCACCGCTATTTCCCGAGTCAATCCACCAGGTTTATGATGTTCAGCCTTTACCTGCTGGCAATTAGGACACTGTGCTACAAATTCGGCTACACTTTATTTTCATTCTAGGCCACTAGCATATCTCCTTTAGGTCATGGTATATCTTCCTTGAGCTTGGATGAAGAGAATAATGAGAATAATGAGCCTTTGCCATAATCTGCTGGTAGGGCCCTGCTACGTTTAGGACGCAGAGTCTACCTCTGGATCTCAAATCCCCATCTTCTGTTAATTGAAAGTCTGATATTTCACCCTGCTGAACCTTGTTTCTAAGTTGTACTAGACTAGGGTCCTCGTACTACCGCTCCTTTACCACTACCACCAGAGATAATACTGCGGTATTCTTAATTACAACCCCATTATCCTCTGAATCTATTACTCGGACTACTAGAGTGGCTAACCGATGAAACTCTCAAGCCATTTCTCGTTGTTCTGGCCTCAAATATGCTAAACTGACCAAAGATCTACTGCTAAGGGCATCAACCACAATATTAGCTTTTCTCGAATGATACAAGATGTTCACGTCGTAGTCCTTTAGCAATTCTAGCTAATAACGCTACCGCAAATTCAACTAGTTTTGCGTGAAAATATACTAGAGGCTTTTATGATCAGTAAAAATATCCACATGCATGCCATACCAATAATGCCTCCATATTTTTAAAGAATGAACCACTGCAGCTAAGTCTAAATCATGGGTGGGATAGTTCTTTTCATGCTTCCTTAGCTGCCTCGAAGCATAAGAAATTACCTTGTCGTGTTGCATTAGAAAACACTCTAACCCAAGGCCTGAAGCATCGCAGTATACAACATAACCTTATGAATCTTCCGGCAAGGCTAACACTGGTGCTGATGTTAATCTATTTTTCAACTCTTGGAAACTCTGCTCGTAGGCCTTGGTCCAACGGAACTTGGCTACTTTCAGAGTCAATCTGGTCAATGGAACTGATAGGGAAGAAAACCTTTCCACGAACCTTCTGTAAAACCTGGCTAACCCTAGAAAGCTACGAACTTCAGCTGGAGTTGTGGGTCTAGGCCATGTCTTTATTGCCTCAATTTTATGTGAATAAACCTGAATACCAACATCTGATACAATATGGCCCAAGAAAGCTACGGAATTCAGCCAACACTCACATTTAGAAAATTTCGCATATAACTGGCGATCTCTGAGTATCTGGAGTACTGTTCGCAAATGATCTCTGTGTTCAGCTTCTGAACAAGAATACACCAGAATGTCATTAATGAACACTATCACAAACAGATCTAAATACGGCCTGAAGATGTTGTTCATCAGATCCATTAACACTGCTGGGGAATTCGTCAATCCGAAGGACATAACCCAAAAATTCAAAATGACCATACCTAGTCCTGAAGCTGACTTCGGGATATCTTTCTCTCGAACCCGCACCTGGTGATATCCTGACCTTAAGTTGATCATGGAGAAATATTTTGTCCCTTGTAGTTAATCAAAAAAATCTTCTATCCTGGGAAGAGGGTATTTATTGTTAATAGTAACCTTATTCAACTGCCGATAATCTATACACATGCATAAGGAACCATCTTTTTTCCTTACAAACAGAACTGGTGCACCCCATAGCGAAGTACTGGGCCTGATAAAACCTTTATCTAACAAGTCTTTCAACTATTCTTTCTATTCTTTCAATTCAGCAGGAGCTATTCGATACGGTGGGATGGATATAGGATGAGTACCTAGTAGTAAGGAGATACAGAAATTGATTTCATGTTCTGGGGGGATACTAGGAAGTTCGTCTGGAAAACTCACTAACAACTGGGATAGACTAAAGAGTCGGGGATTCGGCTTGCATATCCCAAACCCTAACAATATTGTAAATACAACCCTTCGTTATCAACTTTCTCGCCTGAAGATGGGATATGAACCTACCTTCTGGCGTAGCCGTATTGGCTTTCCACTCTCGCACTACATCCCCTAGAAAGTTAAATCGGACAACCTTGGTCCAACACTCCACATTGGCATAACATGGCTCTAGCCAATCTATACCCATAATTACATCAAAATCAATCATTTCTAGCTCCGCTAAATCTGCTAAAGTCTGATGATCGACAACCTCTACTGTGCAACCCCAGTAAATCTTTTAAGCAATAATAGAATCACTTATGGATGTAGACACCGAGAAGGTTCACTAAAGTAATTCCAGTGGTATACCAAACTTTTGGGCCACAAATGGAGTAACATAGGACAAAGGGGAACCTGGGTCCATCAAAGCATAAACTGAGTGAGAGAAAATGTCCAGCATACCTGTCACAACATGTGGTGATGGCTCTGTCTCCTGTTGTCCTGGTAAAGCATAAGTGCAATCCGAACCACCGCCCGAACTAGATGCCCCTGATCTACCTCGGCCTCTACCGACTGGAGTTGAGGGCGTGTGCCTTGCTGACGGGTCTTGAGCATGTGATCCTGCTGAGGACCTATTCTGCTAGTCCTGGTCACCCTAATATTTGTGCATACAATCCTTCATCATATGCCCCTCATGGACACAAGAATAACTCGTAGTGGAACCATATCAATACCTCCCAAAATGCTGTTGACTACAAATCCTACAATGCAGTATAGTGGGCCTGCTCTGATCAGAACCTCTCTGCTGCTGTGAGCCTGGTGCTCGTGTACTCTCGCCCAGACCTGACTGTCTGCAATGATCTGACCTACCGCCCTGCTGCTGTAGAGGTAAAGGTCTGGCTGTCCTGCCTGGCAACCGAGGTCTGGGCCCCCCCTGAAACTCTACTTTTAAATAAGTGAGGCTAGCCCTTAGGTGCTGCTCTCGACTCACCCTTTCAGCCTCGTACTGGCATTTCTTGATTCCTTCTATGTTCTGAGCAAAAGATTAAATACGCGCAATATCCATATCCTCACGCAATGTGGTGGTAATACAAGCCTCCACATACTATGTAGCAAGCCCCATGATGAACCGGTGTACCCTAGCTAAATGTTCACTGCAACTAGTCCAAGAAGTTCTAAGGATCCTCTTTATGGTTTGTTCGCATGAACTGCAGAGAACTCAAGGAAAGAAACCTTAGACCCTCGAACTTCCAGGCCCCTCAGTGGCTTCAATAATAACTGGTACCGCAGGCTAATGCTGGAAAGCCATCATCTGAGCCAACATGTAACCAGCTCTCTTAACTTCTTGATCCGATGGTACAGATATATCTGTTGCCCTGGAGGGATCTTGGTGTGGAGGAGAATGCTGGGGAGACCGAGATGAAGTCTCCCTATCGCCCTTAGATCGGGTCGGCTCTAAATAGGGCCCTCTGTTGCCCTCTCCTGCCGCAACATCCAGCTCCCGACCAGTCGTGGTCCATCGTGTGTTAGACATTTTCTCTATAAATAAGCGGAATGATGTAAGCCTAAGGATTTTATACAACATAGCTCTATAGCATGAATGGAGAATAAAGAAGGGTAACAACGGTATTATCCCTCGCAGCCTCCTGCCTATGGAATGTGGTGCACAACACAACCATAGACAAGACTCTACTTGACACAGATTGTAGACTCCCTAGGATATGACTGGCTCTGATACCAAGTTTTTCACACACTACCTTGGGTGGCATGATTGGCACCTAATGCCACACTGGGACCTGAACTGACCTGGCTGGGCTTATGCACATCTGGTTCATTCCGCTACTCAAATCAAGAAAACAACAAGCTATATCTCAGCTGTAAACACAGCCTTAGGCCAACAAGGTCATAAGCCACTTGTAAAAGAAAACTGCTAACTAACAATAAGGCAATAAAGGGATCCTACGCGGGCCGACAAGACCATCATGCTGTCAAGTTATAACAGAATGAAAACAGGCAGTCATAATCATGATATAGCCAACAAGGCTGCTAAGTAACTAGCTAAACTAGGCCCCATGTGGCCAACACGTAAAAGATAACATATATGGCCCCACATGGCTAACAACTAAGAAACTGTACTTTACAAGCCTCTATGAGTGGAATGGTGGTCAGGACAGGGCCTCGACCTACCCAAAAGCTGTACAACAAAAGAAAAAACCTTTCTAACTATCAACTTCGGAGAAAAGGAGCTGACTGAACCGCTAACTCAGGCTGGCCACTAGAAAGGTCTTGAACCACGTCTATCCGCACCTGCAGGCAAGTAATACAGCGCCCCAAGGATGGGAATAAGTACAATATGTACCAAATATGTTATGCAGTAATGAAAATGACTGAATAAAACTGATGAAATAACTTAAAGTAAACAACAGGAAGGATAAGAACTATAACCTCAATAGCCTCGCAATCTAAATCATAACTAACGAGTAAATATACAAATAAGAACCTAACTGGGGACCCATAAGCCTGGAAGGTGCAAGTAACACAGAATAACCTACCTGGGCCCCTATAAGCCCTGACAAGCGCCAATCAATCTATATACCCCTATCGGTACCCCTAAGGCTCCATAAGTGACTGCAGCTACGTCTCAAGCAGACTAGGCCCTCGTAAGGGTTAGAAATATCATCTTTGACATAGAAGGAGTTTGTAGGAAACTCCATCGTGGCCCCGAAAGCTTTATTTTATTCCCTTCAGACTCTTAATAGCTCTGTAAGCAACTCGGTAGCTCATAAGCCATTCAATAGCTCCAAAATCAGTCTCGTAGTTCTGTAAGGGATGGCAGCATCGTGGATCTGTAAGAAACTCAATAGCTCTATAAACTTAAGTAGCATCATAGCCTCGTAGGAAGTCTATAGCTCCTTGAGTAGCTCGTATGATCAGTAGTCCCTCAGCTATTACAGCGAGAGGTCGTACGAAACGATATTAACCCCTATCGGGGATGCTATACTACAATCTCAAGTCTAATCGTATCAACTAACTATAACATTTGAGTTCAAAAGTCACTACAGCGATGCTAGTTGTATCAATGTTATGAAAGGAATAACTTGCCAAAGAAATAGCCTTAGTCGATGATTTCTATGCACTCGAACAATTCCATCCTGAAGTCAGTAGTTTCACCAATTTGCATCCCTCACGCTGAGAAAATAAGGCTATTTCAATACTAACAATCGACAAACAACAATATCTTCAAATAGGATTGACTATAACTTTAACTTCAATTAATTCAGCCGAAAACTTGCCAATTCCCGAGAATTTAGAAGGTAGAACTACTTACCTATTGCCTGTAGCCGCTTAGGACTCAATTTAAAGTAATTTCGACAATCTTTACTCAAGGGATTCCGATACACCAAGCGAATTTTAAAGAAATAACACAACAGAGATGCTTTCTGTAGGCCTAGAACTTGTTATCCGAGGTGAATTGGACAGGGTTTAGCAGCGTAATTTGACAAAAACTAAACAAAACCCACGTCGCTCTCTCTTTTAGTTCAAGGATAATGTTGTGAATGATTTAAAATCAACAAGGAGGGCTTTATATAGTAACAGGCCGGTGGCAGGGGGCGCCTCGCGCATGCCATTACGCCAAGAGGGCTGCTGCGCCGTGCTGCCCCCTGCGCTGGGTGGCTGCCGCGTCTCACAGGCCATCTTACAGGTAGGGCTGACGCGTTGCGCAGGCCCTCGCGGCCTGGCCTCGCCCGACCCTACTAATTCACTCGACGATGTCCTTGCTCGTCTGCCTCCGAGGCTCCTCCCCCACACGTCTTGCTCTCGTTGCTCACCACAAGCCCACGTGCATGCACACTAGCCGCTAACATCTTACGGGGTATAACATAATTGTTACTCAAAAGTGTTTTTTTAATTTATTAGCCAAACACAAACTAATTCTTGCCAAATGTACGTTTTTTAAAAGTAGTTCTCAAAATAAGCTGATTTTAGAGTATTTTGTGGTCAAACAGGTTATTAGTACTTTTAGAGTATGATTATTAATTAGCAATATTTATTTAATTTTTTTAATATTTTAGTATAATATCACCATTTATTTTATATTTTATGTTTTTTTTTAAATTATAAAATATCTTAAATAATTGTATCTTACCAAAATTTAGTAAATATTTTAAGTAAAAATTTCACTTCATTAATCTGTAACCCATAACCCATAACCCATTTACCCCGATATATGAATTAAATAAACTATCTATCATGTTTGAATCAAATTGCGAAGCTACACGTGAAGGGCGGGCCCAAAACTCAGAAGTATATATAAATGAGCAGATGTAACATCAGCGTCATTACGGCTTTACTCTGAGCCACCATAGCTTGTAAAAACGATCTTTGATAGAAAAAGACCTTTGACTAATATATACAAAATATCATTTATTTATTTATTTATAAATAGACAATTTAATTGATGTCATCACAAAATTATAGGTTGTAGCTCAAGTTTCTTATTAGTCTATTATCTCTTGCTTCAGTCACGCAAAAACTTTCAGACCGTAATGTGAGTTTGTCGTAGAACTCAAATGAATAAACAAAATTACAGTGTCTTATATTTTACACTCTATAATCTAGACTTTAAATTTGAGCCCATTGACACAATAAATTCGTGTTGAAAATCATTTTCCAACAGGGGCGGATTTAGGGGGTCGGAAGGGTGAACACCCAAATCTCCTCAACAAAAAATTACACTGTATATATTGTTGGATGTTTGCCTTGACTTTCTTACCATAATTGAGTTTTCCTTTTCCTTAAAAAAAAACTCAAATTTTTCATATTTGGCTAATCCTTTCTCCCGTAGAAAAAGGTATTAAACTCCACAAATAGAGGCTCCTTCCTCCTAACTTAGTAGCATCCACAATGTAGTCTTAAGGGCTTCGAGAGTTTTGTTTAGGGGGAGAATTTGTGAGGTACAAGTGATAGTATAATTCTTATGTGAATCTCTTTTTATTCTGAATGAATTTTTTGAGATTATTTCTCTCGATATCTTGTACAATCTTTTATATAGTGGATTGCTCATCTCCTCTTGTGGATGTAGGTCGATTGACCAAACCATATTAAATTATTGTGTCTTTTTTGGTATATTTCTCATTTGTATTCTTATTTGGCGTCTTCCGAGGTTTGCTGTGTTAGCAACACCTTATAATTTTGATCCTAACAAGTGGTATTAGAGCGAGGTTCAAACGGTATTCATCTTGGCGGATTTAGTTCTAGCCGCAATCTATGTGTCGGTAATAAAGATTTTTGTTTGAGAAATTTTATCGAAATGTTACTCTGTGTAGAGATAAAGATATAATGGAGGAGATTTGAAGAAGAAGATTCATCCTATTGAAGATTACGTAAAGAAGATGGAAAAAAATTATTCTCAGAAGCTGCCTTGATTTTCTTACCATATTTGAGTTTTTCTTTTCCTAAAAGGAAAACTCAAATTTGTCATTTTTGGCTAATCCTTTCTCCTATAAAAAAAAAGGTGTTTAACCCTATAAATAGAGGTTACTTTCTCCTAACTTAGAAGCATCCACAATATAGTCTTAAGGGCTTTGAGAGTTTTGTCTAGGAAGAGAATTTGTGAGACAGGAATGGTAGTATAATTTTTGTATGAACCTCTTTTTATTCTGAGTGAATTTTGTGAGGTTACTTCTGTCAATATCTTGTATTATGTTTTATATAATGAATTGCTCATCTGCTCTTGTGGACGTAGGTCGAATGACCGAACCACGTTAAATTATGGTGTCTTTTTTGGTATATTTCATGTTTGTCTTTTTATTTGGCATCTTTCGAGGTTTGTTGTGTTAGCTTACACATGACACCTGATTATTTCCGTCCTAACATATATAAGGTATATTTCTAAATTTTTATATATAAAAATAGATTTTGAAACCCCTGAATACAAGATTAGAGGTTGACTTAGTGGTTTAGAGGGTTTCAAAATTTACCTTAAAATTTCAAATTTAAATCCCGAATATAATATTTTTATTTTTCGAAGCCCGTTAATAAAATTTAAATCCGCCACTACTTCCCAGCAGCTTTTCTATATTTTATCTTTTTTCAAAGAAAATCCAAAGGCAAAAGTTAATTAATAATATTAACTATAAGACAGCTGGAACAAGATAGATAGGAAATGAATGGTTTTTTGACCGAAGTATGTTATTATTTACATTAATTTATAGAAATAATATGATGTTTTTAAAATTTTCAAAACTAAAATAAATATATTTCATAATAACGTATTTGATTTATTTTATTTTTAAAAATAAATTTTAAAAAAGTTAATGATTGACGGTGTTAAAGAGAAACTCATTATTGTGGGTAACGTTTATCCTTAATACATAACTTTCAGTAACAATTCTCTTTTAAATTCCATTCATGTACAGAATCTGATTGAATGTGTTATAAAATTGTAACTCTAAATTACAACTTTACTGACAATAACGACTTTAATGAATCTAGTCGCGAACGATGATCGAATCGTGCAAATTTGATATCCTTCTTGGAAATATTTAATGATTAGATGTTTTCTTTTTCAAAATAATAGAAGTGTATTTTGTGGCTAAACATCTTATTGGTCATCTTCTTTTTATATTTTGGGTCGTAAGGCTGTATGTTAAAAATGCATGTGAAAATATTGTAAGCTATGTAAAATTGTGTAAGAACCACGGTTAAGGAAAAGAAATGAATAGTATTGATACAAACTTTATTAGTTTTACTACCAATTTCCGCAAACATATAATTGTCATTATAACTAAAAATTCTCCCCACCATTTTGACTCTTTTCTTTTAACTTCGTATTCTTTCTGCTTCCAACTATCTATGGGAAGAAGCAATGCCAGAAAATTCTATTTTTTCTCTTCTGTTAGCAGAACTCTGATTCCAAACATCACTGATTATATTTTGAGTTCAATTCTCATTAAAACCAAAAAAAGGGAATAAATATACCTCTAACTACTAAACATATATATAAGGCATTTCATATGACATGAGTTGTAAATCAATTAGAAGGATCCCAAATTTGCAGGGCTCCATTGTCATCCGTGACTGGATTTATTAAAGACGTTATTGTTGTTATTCTTAAGTTGTAATTCAGAGTTACCACTTTATGACGTGCTCAGTCAGATATTATATAGAGACTGATTGTTAATAATTGGTATTCAATGTTAATTAATGGACGTACACATGGATTTTTTCTTTCTACTAGGGGTGTCAAGTGATGTAGGGTGTATTTTCGCACTTATTTTGCCATATTTTGCCCATACTTAACTATGTTTTAAGAAATAATTATGTGTGTTTTCTTTGATTTTATATGATGTTTGTGAAAAAGAACTAAAGCACATGATTAGGTATTTGCAGGGATTAAAGTGATGGATTTAGACTTATTTGAGGCTTAAAAGAGCAAGAGTTGCCAAGACACACTCAAAAGGAGCAAGTGCCACAGCATAATAGAAGATGGCATCGTGCAGGAACATCTGTGCAAGGACTTGCGCGCAGTTCTATGCACCAAGAGGTGTGACGCAGCGCTAGTATGGCGTGCTGGGGGCCGCGAGCTATGCTTGCCGATCCAAAATATGCAAAGTCCAATCCCAGTCAACGTAGGAACAGATGTAGATTAATTCTACTACTATATATATATATATCCCTTCTTAGGACGTTTTAGGTGTCGAATATTGTGGAATCTTGTTATAAAGTTGAATTCACCACTTATTCTTTGATCATAATTTTTGTAAGTGTGGAAAGCACTATTTCATACTAGTGTTGGAGAAAACATTAAGTTCTTACAATTCTATTCAACTTTTGAGATTTGGCAAATAATTTCATATTATTGTAAGTATTCCATTATGACTTCTTATAAATCATATGTGATTGTTTCTTTAAACATGAACGGCTACATCTCTTCAGCTAAGGTTGTAGGAACCATGATGGATTAAAGAAAGTAGACAAAATAAAATAGGGATTCTTGAATGGTAGATTGAGTGGATTATTATTCTCTTTGTTTCAATGAGTTTTAGTGGTTGCAAACGTTGAAATGTTCCTGTATCGTCAATTTACTCGACCAAAGAAGTTGAAGTTAGGAAAAGAGAATAACAATAAAAATTTGAAGCCACCAACCCTCATCTAATTAACTTGAGCTCTAATCGAGGATAGTTAATCCAAGACTTATGGCGAGGGAAAAAAATATGCATACCTAAAGTCCGAGAGAATTTAGGTGAAATCATCTAGGTAGGTCGAGAGACGTTAGATGAACTTAATCGTCACTCTTACACAAAATTCACCATGATAGATCACTAATAAAATAAGCCTACTGCATTATGAAATTACGGAAATTCAATTCTCATTTTGTCTCATTAATTTGATAATAACTTAATCACTATTTAGAATTACTTTCTCTTTTATTTGCAACCCCCTTTCAAAATATTGACTACCGGTTGATTTACTTATCATTAACATATTATTTCTACTCTATTTCCTGTGGAATCGACCCCAACCTACTTGGGTTACTATATTATACAATGACTGCGTTATACTTCATTGCGAGGTATAATTTAGGCGTGATCATCAATTAGGTGGACCCTCTATCTCCAGCTCCATTTATATTAGCTGCAGAGGTGCTATCCAGATCTTTAAATGCTCTGTTTGAAGATTATTTATATAGTAGCTATGGTACGCCAAAATGGAGTGCAAAAATTAATCATCTTGCACATGCAAATGACACAATTATTTTTGCATCAGCCTATAAATACTCACTAGAAAGAATCATGCAGACCCTACAAGAGTATGAGTCACAATCAGTCTAGAAGATTAATAGAGGAAAAAATGCTTATTACATGCATCAAAATGTGGGAATGGACCTGAAATAGATGGTGGAATAGTGCAGAGGAATCTCCACGGGACAATTCCCAATAATCTACCTAGGTTGCCCAATCACTCATGCCAGGAAAAGGAAAACTTTCTATTTTGAGCTAATAAGAAGGTGCAGAGATAGCTTCAATCATGGAAGGGAAGAATGTTATCATATGGAGGTAAAACAATTATGATCACCGGTGTCCTACAGAGTATCCCTATCTATGTGTTATCAGCCATAGCTCCTCCTCAATGTGTTATCAAAGAATTACATAGAATCTTTGAAAAATTCTTTTGGAGCAATAAGGATATAGGGAGAAGCAAACACTGGGCTATCTGGCTTGACATTTGTCTGCCAAAGAAAGAGGGATGGCTTGGATTTAGATCAATGTTTGATATTTTCCAAACCATGTATGCAAAATTATGGTGGAAATTTAGGACAAGGAGGTCCCTGTGGATTGACTATATGTGGAACAAATATTGTAAGAGACAAATGCATACTCTTATGCAGTGGAAAGGAGGATCCCAAGTATGGAAAATAATGCTTGCTAATAGAGAGAAAATTGAGAAGAACATATGATGATGTCCCAGAGGAGGATCTTCTAGTATATGGTATGATAACAGGACCAATCTAGGTCCTTTATATTTATCACTAGAAGAATCACAAGTGAATAATGCAATTACAAATGTGGAAGTGATCATGATTGTGAGAGGTTGGAATTATGAGCTAATGCAGCAACATCTTCCATTAAATATATTGAATCATATTAAGCAGAATATGAATAGTATTGGGAAGATAGAACAATATGATAAGCCATGGTGGAAGTTAACAAGTATAGAAAAGTTCATTATAATAAGTGCCTGGGAACTACTGTGGCAGAAAGAATATACTTCTGAAATTTACGAATAGATTTAGATCAAGGGACTTCCTTTCAAGATCTCATTCCTTACTTAGAGACTATGGAAACCTAAAATATCAGTGGCCAAGTGGTAGCCAGTTGGGATAATTCTATATATCCTAAATGTGTATGTTGTACACTGTGGAGCATTTGTTCTTAATAGAGAAATTTGCAGCAAAGGTTTGGAGATACTACACAAATGTAGCAGGGCTACAGGGGCCATGGATACAGATTAGGCAAACTATACTGAAATGGTGGAATGCTCCAAGAAATGCCAAGATTAAAAATGTATTTCAAGAAGTACCTATCATTATAATATGGATTATCTGGAAGAGAAGAAATTCTATCCTATATGGTGGCAGTTATCATTATGGAAAGGTGATTTATGATATTGATGATTTAATTCATAAGTTCACTAAAGCTAGATTCTCATAGATACAGAATATTCCAGTAGAATGGCCTCTCCTAGTAGGTCATTTGGAGGATTATAGGCTCAAGAAGGGTTATAAATTGGTTAGGTGGATGAAACCACTAGTAGGTTGATTCAAATATAAAATGGAGCATCTAGGGTTACTCAAGGACAAAGCTCTACAACTTTCTGTTAGAAATGAGAATAGAGATATGGTAGGGGTTAAGGGACTGTGTAATGCCCCAGAAACTCAATGACTAGACCCAGGACTTAAATCAGAGAAAACTAGAAAATCTGCACCAAGTCACAGAATGAGTCGTTCTGTGACCCGTGGGAGGTGACCACGAGTCGTTAAGTGACTCGTGCTGAAGACTAGGAACTTAGTTGAAAATTTTTGAAAAAGGGTGACCACGCGTGTGACCACGAGTCATAGTCAACACCATGGGTCGTGGGGTGCCCCGTGGGTAGTGTTTCATTAAGAGTTAGAGAAGGTCGACAGTGTACCCAACGGGTCCTCACAATGACTCGTTCGGGACACCACGAGTCATGGTGTCGATGGGGACTCTAAGGAAATGTGGGGAAGTGAAGTCCACGAGAGATGACCATGAGTCATGGTCACTAATTACAACTCGTTAGGTCCTTCGTGGTGACCAACAGGGGAGTTCCAGGCATGTAGCTCACGAGTGTGACTACGACCCATTGGTCACCCGTGAGGACTGACGATCAGTTTTCCCCTGTGAGTTTTTCAAGGGTCTTTTAGTAATTTCCTACCCTCTAGACTCTAAACTATGTCGTTTTAAACATATTTTTAGATTTATTAGAGGGGTTAAACGGTTTCTTTCCTTATTCTCCCCATTCAGACTCTCAAAAAACAACATAAGATTTTCTTTAAGAGCATTTCATAGGAAGAACTAGGGCAGATCTTTTCTCCTCGGTTTCTCAAGGAAATTCTTCAACTTCTTCACCAAGTATGTGGGAATTCAGCAAGGAAATAATCCTTCCCTTGTGTCCCCAAATTTCCTCCCTAGTTTTCTCTATTAGTTCTAGCCCTGAAATTAATGAATGTTAAGAAATTTTAGTCATACTTTGTCTAATCCATGTGGAATGTTACTTCATGTTAATTGCAGATATTTTATACCAGTTTGTGACTAAAATGATATTTATTCTTGTGAAGTGAAATTTAGCCCTATTTCTTGAATTAGAAAATCTTGAATTTTGCAATAGTGTTTGAATATCAAAATTTTGCTTGATTTTATCAATGTTCGGGACTCTCATGTTGTTAGTAGCATTGAAACTAAATTAGATTATTATCAGTTCAGTTTTAGACAAAATGTTAGAATTCTCAGTGTTAGTCAAAAATGTCAACTGATTAGTTTGACTACAGAAATTCCCGAGGTGTCCGTAATACCTCCCAGTTATCAGAATCAGATTTAGAACTCAATTTTTAGTGGTCCACTAGGCAGTCATGGCACTTTATACCAACATCTATGACTAGCCTTAGGACCACAACTTCAGATTACAGTTAGTTCTTTAGACGGTTACGACGTTTCCAGATAAGCAGCTCTGACCAGTCTTAGAATCCAGTTCCAGAATCTAGTCCGATAAGACTCTTAGGGTGCTTTCAGATATATATCCCTGACTATTCTTGGGGCCCTAGTTTCAAGCTATCAACTTAGTAATCAGTCTAAGACTATCCAGTAGGAGTAAGACTTAGCACCAAGTGGACTGGTGTTCCAGCGCACCCAGGTTTCTTGAACTACGTTTCCACCGTAGGTTTCAATTTTATTGGCCTGATGGCCCAGACTCTTGTGATCATCCAGTTCATGCCTTTATACCTTGGCAAGGTATATTGGATCCTACCGATGAGGTGTATATATAGGACTCCACGTCTAGCTCATGTGGTTATATGTCGATAATAGACTCTCCTACTAGTCAGCTCAGTTCAGTTTCAGATCAGTTCAGTTCAGTATCCCTGAAATAGAGCATGTCCTTGACAATTAGATAGGGTCTTTAGACTATCTCAGCTATTTTAGATATTCGATTTAGTAGCTTTAGTTGGTTATCGCATATCTTTTCAGTTTAACAGTATTATTTCATTGTGTTATGTTTTCTCCTGCTGGCTCAGTACATTCAAATTACTGATGTATACTTTTATGTTGTATCATTTTATGATATAGCTTTAGGATCTCAGTCTCAGCATCGCTAGCCGATCGCTCTCCGAAGACTTCAGCTGTTCTAGTTGGTGATTCCTCATTCTTCGAGGATGGAGATTATTTAATTTAGTTATATTTTCTTTCCTTTTATTTAGATTCAAAGTTAGCTGGGGGCTTGTCCCAACATCTCATCAGTTGTAGTGGCTTTTAGACACATATTTTGTTTTTCAGACTTATAGCTTTGCTCAAATATTATGAACCAGCTTTATTCTCTCAAATGTTTATATTTTTGCTTTAAACTTCCATTGTATATATTTATATGTTACTCAGAATGACAGTGTATGATAGACCAGGGGTTGATTTGGGGTTACTTGTGACTCCAAGTACTGTGTCTCGTCCAGGGTGTAAACTCGATGTGTGACAAACTTGGTATCAGAGCACTAGATTTAGAGTATCCTCAGATGTTTGAAAGCTGCATCGAGTAGAGTCTTTTTCATGGGTGTGAAGCATGCCACACTTATAACGGGGAGGCTACGAGATGTTATTAGGAAAATTCCCTTTATTGTATACTCCTTATTGTGCATTGAAGTTCAGTTCCAGAATCATTCTCCTAACTCGTGTTCTATTTCGTTTCAGTGAATCATGCCTCCGTGATGTGGTAACAGAAGAAGGGCCAGTAATGCTCATCGACCTGCCCCACCAGCCACGGCATCCCCTCAGGACGACTCAATGTCTACTGCATAATTCAGGTCGGTCATTCAGCTGCTCGCTCAAACTGTTACCAACCAGATAAACGAGCAGGTTGTTCCAATCAATAACAACAGTTTCGCAGAAGCTGCTCAAGTGCGGGAATTCACCCAAATGAATCCTCCGAATTTTCATGGATCTAAGGTGGGAGAGGAATCGCAAGGTTTTGTGGACGAGATTAAAAAGATCACCCAAATTCTGGGTGTTAGTCCCTCAGAGAGTGCCAACTTGGCTGCCTACCAACTGAAAGGGGTAGCCCAGGTCTGGTACGAGCAGTGGAAGGAGGGGAGGTCAGCGAAGGCAGGACCAGTGGAATGGGAGGAGTTCACTATAGCCTTTCTGGATAGATTCTTCCCTCGGGAGCTCAGGGAGGCGAAAGTAGCAGAGTTCATGAATCTAAGACAGGGAAACCAGACAGTAGAAGAGTATGCTCTAGAGTTCACCAGGTTTTCCGAATATGCTCCAGAGATGGTGGTCGAGCCAAGGGCTTGCATGCTGAAGTTTGTTAACAGGATGTCAAACCTGGTCCTCAAAGAGTGCAGCACAGTGATGGTGATTAAGGATATCGACATATCCAGCCTGATTGTCTATGCCCAGCAGATTGAGGTAGAAAAACTGAGGGACATGGAGCGAAAGAACAAATGGGCAAGGATTGGCCAATTAGACTATGGCCACCAGAGGTCTGGCGGTAGCAACCACCCACAACAACAGTAGCAGCAGTAGAGGGCTCCAACACCCAGCTCAGCCAGCGCCCCTACTTTTCGATCCCACCGGGATCAGAGGGGTGGAGCATCTGGCTCTCAGTCCCAGAGCTACTGTGCCGGCAACAAATATCCAACTTTCCCTAAGTGTGGCAAGAATCACCCAGGAGAGTGTCTTCAGGGTCGAGAGGGCTATTTCGGTTGTGGACAGCTTGGTCATCGGCTTAAACAATGCCCGTCAGCAGGACGGGGAAGGTCACAATCCACTGGGCCAGCAGCTCCAGTAGGCCGACCAGCTCAGTAGGCTAATACATCAGGTACGGAGGGCGGTCAATGCCAAAACCATTTTTATGCATTATCATCTCGTCAGGATCAGGAGAACTCACTAGACGTGGTCACTGGTATGTTACGTATTTTCCACCTAGATGTATATGCCCTACTAGATCTAGGGGCCACACTATCGTTCGTGACTCCATACATAGCTGTTCAATTTAATATCAGTCCAAAGGTCCTCAGAACCGTTTTCAATCTCCACCCCAGTTGGCAAGTCAGTTCAGCTGGGTTTATAGATACAGCCCAATCTCAGTCCTCAATAAAGTCATTCCAGATGACCTTGTAGAGTTATATATGGTCGACTTAGGCCTTATTATTGGCATGGATTGGTTATACTCCTGTTATGGCTCAGTCGACTGCAGAACTAGGGTCATCAGGTTTCAGTTCCCTAATGAGCCAGCTCTAGAATGGATGGGCGGTAGTTTAGTGCCGAAGGGTAGGTTTATTTCCTACCTTAACGTCGGGAAGCTTATATCTAAGGGATGTATTTACCATCTAGTTCGAGTCAAGGATTCTGACTCTGAGACCCCAACTATCCAATCAGTCCCTATTGTCAGTGAATTTCCAGAAGTGTTCCCTGAAGATCTTCCCGGAGTTCCTCCTGAACGGGAAATTGACTTTGGTATAGACCTTCTCCCAGATACTTAGCCCATCTCCATCCCTCCTTATAGAATGGCTCCAGCTAAACTTAAGGAATTGAAGGAGTAGCTAAAAGATTTTCTTGATAAGGGTTTTATCAGACCCAACATCTCTCCCTGGGGTACTTCAGTGGTATTCATGCGTAAGAAAGATTATACCCTCAGAATGTGCATCAATTACCATCAGTTGAACAAGGTCACGGTCAAGAACAGGTATCCCCTACCTAGAATTTATGGCTTGTTCGACCAACTTCAGGGAGCTAGCTGTTTCTCCAAAATAGATCTCAGGTCGGGGTATCATCAGCTAAGAGTCAGAGAGTGTGACATACTAAAAATAGCTTTCCGGACTCGGTATGGTCACTACGAGTTTGTGGTTATGTCCTTTGGAGTAACAAATGCCCCTGCAGCCTTTATGGACCTGATGAATAGAGTCTTCAAGTAATATCTGGATATGTTCATCATTGTGTTTATCGACGACATTCTGGTATACTCCAGAAATGAGGAAGAGCATGCTAATCACCTGAGGATAGTGCTTCAAACCCTCAGAGACCGCTAGTTGTTCGCCAAGTTCAGCAAGTTCAAACTCTGGTTGAGGTCCGTGACTTTCCTAAGTCATGTGGTCTCAGGTGAAGGTATTCAGGTTGATCCTCAAAAGATAGCAGCATTGAAAGACTGGCCTAGAGCTACCTCCCCAATCGAAATCAAAAGTTTCTTCGGTTTGGCCGGTTATTACCGATGCTTTGTGGAAGGCTTATCTTCTATAGCATCTCCTCTGACTAGGTTGACTCAGAAGAAGGTGAAGTTCCAGTTGTCATATATGTGTGAGAAGAGTTTCCAGGAGTTAAAAACTCGACTCAGTACCACTCCAGTGTTGACCCTACCGGAAGGATCAGATAGGTTGTAGTATATTGCAACGCTTCCAGAATTGGACTCGATTGCGTTATTATGCAGCGGGGCAAGGTGATAACCTACGCCTCTAGACAACTCAAATTTCATGAGAAGAATTATCCAACTCATGACTTGGAATTGGCAGCGGTGGTGTTTGCATTGAAAATATGGAGACACTATCTTTATGGGGCTCACGTGGATGTTTTCACCGATCACAAGAGCCTTTAGTATGTATTTAGTCAGAAGGACCTAAATCTTCAATAGAGAAGGTGGTTAGAGCTCTTGAAGGATTATGACATGAGCGTGCTATATCACCCGGGCAAAGCCAATGTGGTGGCTGATGCCCTAAGCAGAGTATATATGGGTAACGTGGCTCATGTTGAGGAAGGCAAAAAGGAATTGGCAAAAGATATTCACCGACTAGCTCGGTTAGGGGTGCAGTTGATTGACTCAGCTGAAGGTGGAGTGGTAATGCAAAGCGGGTCAGATTCCTCTTTGGTGGTCAAAGTTAAGTCCAAATAGGATGAAGATCCCATTTTACTTAAACTTAAGGAAGCGGTTCTCAGGAAGGAGGTTAAGGCTTTCTCTAAAGGGGGAGATGGTGTGCTTTGTTACCAGGGCAGATTGTGTGTACTAGATGCCGGTGACTTGAGACAGCATATATTGGATGAAGCACACAGCTCGAGATACTCCATCCACCATGGTGCAACTAAAATGTACCGCGATTTGCGAGATATTTACTGATGGAACGACATGAAGAGAGACGTCGCTGAATTCATAGCTAAGTGTCGAACTGTCAGCAAGTCAAGGTAGAACACCAAAGACCAGGAGGTATAACCCAGGATATCAGCATACCCACGTGGAAGTGGGAAGAAGTGAATATGGACTTTACTATGGGTCTACCTTGAACTCTTCGGCAACATGATTCTCTCTGGATAGTAGTAGATCACATGACTAAGTCAGCACATTTCCTCCCAGTTAAAACTACAAATTCAGCTGAGGACTATGCTAGGCTTTATATCCAGGAGTTGGTCAGACTTCATGGGATGCCATTATCCATTATTTCAGACAGAGGTACCCAGTTCTCCTCGCATTTCTAGAAGTCTTTTCAGAAGGGACTTGGTACCTAAGTCAATCACAACACAACTTTTCACTCGCAGACAGATGGGCAAGCTGAGCGGACTATTCAGACACTAGAAGATATGTTGAGAGTGTGCATGATCAATTTCAAGGGTAGTTGGGATGACCACTTGCCTCTCATCGAGTTTGCGTACAACAACAACTACCACTCCAGTATCCAGATGGCCCCGTTTGAGACATTATATGGTAGGAGGTGCAGATCTCCTATTGGGTGGTTTGAAGTTGGTGAAGCTACTATGATCGGGCCAGACTCGGTTCATGAAGCTATGTAGAAGATACAGCTCATCAAAGAGAGATTGAAAACAGCTCGGAGCCGTCAGAAATCTTATGCTGATGTGAGGAGAAGAGAATTGGAGTTTTCTGTGGATGATTGGGTCTATCTGAAAATTTCACCCATGAAAGGGGTGATGAGATTTGAGAAGAAGGAAAAGCTTAGTCCGAGATATGTGGGACCCTACAAAATTATGAGGTGAATTGGCAAGGTAGCTTATGAGCTGGAATTACCTTCAGAATTGGCATATGTGCACCTAGTATTCCATGTGTCGCTATTGAAGAAGTGTATCAGTGATCCAACTTCAATTGTGCCATTGGAAAGAGTGGGAGTGAAAGATAGTCTCTCGTATGAGGAGGTCCCAGTCTAGATCCTTGACCATCAGGTTCGTAAGCAAGAACAAGTAAGTAGCTTCGGTCAAAGGTTTGTGGAGGAATCAACAGGTTAAGGAAGCTACATGGGAGGCTGAAGCGGATATGATGGCGAGATACCCCCATTTGTTCCCTTTCGACTTAGTTTCAATTTAATGTATCAATTTCCTCCCCAAAACTACTTTTAGTTCATGTGTTTCAGTTTCTTTCATGTAAATGAATATGTGCATAATCAGTGAATTCAGGTCAGACTTGTGACCCAATTCAGAGGTAGTCATTCCGCTAGTCTTAGCTTTCATGATTAGTGTTTATGTATAAAGATTGACATTCTCTACTTTCCTGTGTGTCCCAATATTTGAGGATGAATGTTCCTAAGGGGGAGATATTGTAATTCCCCGGAAACTCAAAGACTAGACCCGGGACTTAAATTAGAGAAAACTAGAAAATCTGCACTAGGTCATAGAACGAGTCGTTCTATGACCCATGGGAGGTGACCACGAGTTGTTAAGTGACTCGTGGTAAGCTGGGAACTTAGTTGAAAATTTTAGAAAAGGGGTGATCACGGGAGTGACCACGAGTTGTAGGGTTACCCATGGGTAGGGTTTGATCAATAGTTAGAGAAGGATGGCAGTGTACTCAATGGGTCCTCACCATGACTCATTTGGGACACCACGAGTCGTGGTGTCGACCGTGGGGACTCTAGGGAAGCATGGGGCAGTGTAGTCCATGAGAGGGCTAACCACGACTCGTTAGGTCCCTCGTGGTGACCAACAGGGGAGTTTCAGGCAGTGTACCTCACGAGTGTGACCACGACCCGTTAGGTCACCCATGGGGACTGACGATCAGTTTTTCCCTGTGAGTTTTGCAAGGGTCTTTTAGTAATTTTCTACCCTCCTAGACTCTAAACTACGTTATTTTAAGAATATTTTTATATTTATTAGAGGGGTTAAATGGTTTCTTTCCTCATTCTCCCCATTCAGACTCTCAGAAAATAATGTAAGATTTTCACTCAAAGCATTTTAGAGCAAGAACTAGGGAAGATCTTTCTCCTCAGTTTCTCAAGGAAATTCATCAGGCTTCTTCACAGGTATGTGGGAATTCATCAAGGGAATATTCCTTCCCTTGTGTCCCCAAATTTCCTCCCTACTTTTCTCTATCAGTTCTAGCCCTGGAATTATTGAATGTTAAGAAATTTTAATACTTCATTTAATCCATGTGGAATGTTACTTCATGTTAATTATAGATATTTTCCACTAGTTTGTGACTGAAATGATGTTTATTCTTTTGGAGTGAAATTTAGCCCTATTTCTTGAACTAGAAAATCTTGAATTTTGCAATAGTGTTTGAATATCAAAATTTTGCTTGATTTTATCAATGTTGGGGATTTCCATGTTGTTCGTAGCATTGAAACTAAATTAGATTATTGTCAGTTCAGTTTTAGCCAAAATGTTAGAATTCTCAGTGTCAGTTAGAAATGCCAACTGATCAGTTTGACTGCAGAAATTCCCGAGGTGTCTGTAGTACCTCCCAGTTATCAGAATCAGATTCAGAACTCAGTTTTTAGTGGTCCACTAGGCACTCATGACAATTTAGACCAGCAGTTGTGACTATCCTTAGCACCCCAGCTTCAGATTATAGTTAGTTCTTTAGACGGTTACAATGTTTTCAGATAAGCAGCTCTGACCAGTCTTAGAACCCAGTTCTATAATCTTGTCTGATAAGACTTTCAAGGTGCTTTTAGATATGTATCCTTGACTAGTATTGGGCCCCAATTTCAAGCTATCAGCTTAGTAATCAGTCTAGGACTATACAATGGGAGTAGGACTTAACACCAAGCGGATCGGAGTTCCAGCACACCTAGGTTCCCAGAACTACGTTGCCACCATAGGTTTCAGTTTTATTGGCCTGATGGCCCCAGACTCTTGTGATCACCCAGTTCATGACTTTATACCCTAGCAAGGTATGTTGGGTTCTACTGATGAGGAGTATAGATTAGACTCTACGTCTAGCTCACGTGGTTCTATGTCATTTATAGGCTCTCCCACTAGTCAGCTCAGTTCAGTTTTAGATCAGTTCAGTTCAGTATCCCAGAAATCGACCATGTCCTTGACCATCAGATAAGGTCTTTATACCATCTCAGTTATTTTAGATATTCGGTTTAGTAGCTTTAGTTGGTCATCACATGTCTTTTCAATTTAGCACTTTTATTCCATCGTGTTATGTTTTCTCCCGCTTACTCAGTACATTCAAAGTACTGACGCATACTTTTATGTTGTATCATTTTATGATGCAGTTGCAAGAATCTCAGTCTCAGCCTCACTAGACAATCGCTCTTCTAAGACTTTAGTTGTTCTAGTTGGTGAATCCTCATTCTTCGAGGACATAAATTATTTAATTCAGTTACATTTACTTTCCTTTTATTTAGATTTGGAGTTAGCTGGGGGCTTATCCCAGCAACTCATCAGTTGTAGTGGCTTTCAGACACAGATTTGGTTTTTCAGACTTGTTGCTTTGCTCATATTATGAACCAGCTTTATTCTTTCAAATGTTTATATTTTTTCTTTAAACTTTCGTTGTATATATTTATATGTTACTCAGAATGCCAGTGTATGTTAGACCGGGGTTGACTTGAGGTTACTTGTGACTCCAAGTACCGTGTCCCGTCCAGGGTGTAAACTTGGGGTGTGACAGACTGAGGCTGCCAGACTCCACCAATATCATAGTTGAGGAAACAGTTGTCAAAGAGGGACTAGAGTACTGTATCCACATGCATTTCTTTCCAGTAATCCTAGAAATAGATTCTTTATCTATGGTGAATTTTATGGATGGAAGCTGGGAAGTACCCTGGAGTGTGGAGTTGGAGATTAAATCTATTAATAGATGAAGGTAAGGAGTCCCAGTATTTATCCAACATACACTAAGAGAGAGTAACACACTGGCCGATTTTTTTTGCGAACCAAGTTGTTGATTTTATAGGTAATTTTTAGATGAACACATTTCAAGACATCCCACCATCAGGTAAAAGGATTATCAATCTGGACAAATAGAATACTCCTAATATGAGCATTATTAAGTTCAACAGAGAAGAATAAAAGAAGGATAGACGTCCGCTGTGACTCTAGACTCTCATTAGTATATTAGCCTGATTAAAGATGACAAAGTATTACAACAATAATAGAGCTATATATAGATTAGTCAACTGCCAATTGCTTGAAGAGAATTTAAAGGATTGATAACTACAGCACCTGGTGAGAGCTTGAGGCGTACGACAGAATTAAACCAAGGCAAAAGGGCATACTAATCTAGATCTGAAATTTTGTTCATCGTCATTGCATCACTTGCTAACTTTCTCTAACATTTTAAGTGTTATCCAAGAGCTATAATATATAACCGACACTTCTTCTAATGTTTATCTATCAGATATGTGGTATCAAACTCTCATGATGTTCAAACTATCAATAAATTAACAATAGAGGAGGTGAAAATCAAATAGATATAAAAAATAAAGTACACGCTAACCTAATCCAAAGAAGTGCAGGAGAAATGAAAGTATCTTACAGGTATGGAGCTCAATGTGCAATCCTACCCAAAATGAGGATCTTCACTCAAGGCAGAACCTCCATAAAATAATATGTAATACATTTTTTTTGCCATTATTTTTTTAATAAAATAATATGTAATACATTTATTCTAGTTTTAAAATTTTTCAAAAAATCATATTATTTTTATAAATTGACTTGAATAATGACTTATTTGGGTCAAACTTTCGGCAGCAAAATTTTGTGATCTCTCTAGAATGTCCCCTCCTCTTAACTGATATGAGTAGCGAATTATATATTTCAAAAGGTCCTTTGCAATTTTCATAAACAAGTTTTTTTCACTGTTATTTTGGGGTGACTTTTAATTTTTACTTTTAAAATTTATGTTTTTTTAATTTTAATTTTAATTTTTCATTTAATAAAAATTTATAGACTAAAATATCCTTAATTATGACCTAATTTCATTGAAAAAATTTAATTTTGTAGAATAGTTTATAGAAGGTTTGCCTTGGAGTATAAGTTCTATAATATTTGATTCGCAAGGCAAGACTTTTTAAAGAACCTGCTCCTTAAGGCATAACTTCCCTAGTATATTTATGCCTTGTGGCATAACTTGTATCATTGAACTGATGTCTTGGGCATAACTTGTACCATTGGACTTATAATTTGAGCTTAATTTCTTTTTGCCTCCAAGCATAGCTTGTGCCACTATACTTATGTCATGGGGCATAACTTATGCCTTGAGTATTATTTCTTTTATTTTGGAGCATAAATTGTTCCTTTGAAGGCATAATTTGTGCCTTAATCTTAATTTCTTTTGCCTTCAGGCATAATTGTGTGGCTGCACTTATGTCTTGGGGCATAACTTGTGCCACTGAACTTATTTTGGGGCATAACTTTAATTGAACTTATATCTTGCGAATTTTCTTTTTCCTTGCGATTTTTTTACTAAGGACACTTTTTGTTATTTATTTATTACTAAAGATTTAAAGAGTAAAAAATTAATACCAACAATTTTAAAAGGAAAAATTAAAAATCACTCCCTAATAAAGACATTTATATGAATGACCCTTTTGAAAACCTTTACATATCCATTTAATTGAACCCTAACTCATGTCGATCCAACACCAAAGTCCATCTAAAAGGTTATGAATTTCATAAAGGGATTCTTATGCAAATATGCCACCCAAATAAATTGTCACTCCCTATAAAATTTTATTCCTCCTATTTTAAAATAAGTGTTATTTTTAATAGAAATATCCCATAGAAAAATTACTATGTCTTAGAAAGTAAGTGTAATTTTTACTAACTTACTTTTATTAAATATTTTAAAAAATTTATAACTTTTTAGTAGTTTCTTGGCTATTGTAACACCTCGTACGGTTGTACTAAGATTTGAACATTTCTGTGTAAAACTAACTCAAATTTGTTTTGATGAATCTTAAGTATTTGGAGGAATAAACATGAGTTCTAATGTGTTGAGTAAGTTTGAAGTTAGTTTGAAATTGAAAAGATTGATTTTTGTGATTTCGCAATGAATGGGTAAAGGTATGAACCATAGAACGGATATACAGACTGTAACTGGCACTATAAATGAGATGGGAGAAATAAAAGCAATAGTTCCTAATTATAAGGCCACACATGGGGCGTACGTGGGAAGTACGTACAATATATTGGTCATATGTGGAAAGGTAAATACGTAAAAGAGAAGGGTGAAGAGTATGTGAAATTTATGAATAAGGATCAATTTTAAACAATCATATCTCCCAATATATAAAGTATTTTCGAGTGGTCTACCCATCAAATTAAAGCCCTATGAATCTAGTTTTTAATGCATCCAACTATTTGTGAATTAGAGTTTGAACTAAAAAGTTATAGGAATATTACTAAGGAACGATCAAGCAGTGGCAAAAGGACAAACAAAGATACAGACTGTCAATTGAATTTACGGTCCGTCAATTCAAAAGACTATCATGCCCCAAAACTGGCGTAGAAAACTACTAGCTCTCGACTCAAAGTGATCGAGAAATCGCTATATATCAATTGAACTGTAACCCTTAGGCCAACAGGGCCATTCTCACAGTGAATCATAGCATAGAAATGGACTGACCAGGTCTCAACAAATATAAAAAAAATGTGTCAACAAGGCCATGATAGAAACTGAAATAAACTGCAGAAGGCCAACCAGGCCATAAACTAAGTTGAAACTGAACAACTATAAAAGAGTAAACAATACTGAATGCACGGGACAGGGCCCTAGCCTGCCCATATGTACTTCAAAACTCAGAATGATCAAACCAAACACAAGGCTCTTGAAGGAAAGGAGCATACCAACTCTCTATTAAATTTAGGCTCCTAATACAATGGTCACTTCGAGCCCCTAACTGTACCTGCTGCACAATTGCAGGAGTCCCCAGACGAAGGGACATCAGTACAAAGAATGCATTGGTATGTAAGATTCAAAGTTGTAAACAAAGCAATGCCAAAGATAAACTAAACCAGATAAGGGAATAGCAATAACTTGACACTCTGAAACCTTGTTAACATAAATAATGGTAAATAGCAGCTGAATATAACTCAGAAGATAGGCTAGAGAGATAATCTATAATTTTGCAACTTGCTACCCTATATGCAGACTCTGTGCATGAGTATAACATAACTGAGTCAAACGCCAACACTTCCGATACTTGAATAGGAGTTTATGAGAGTCAACTTGATGGCTACCTGATACTTGGACCAGGATTTAGGTATGACTACCTGATACTTGGACCAGCACTTTAAGAGTTTTCTGATACTTGGACCAGGACTTTATACGGCCGACGTGATACTTAAACCAGGATTTTCATACATAATCCTTTGTACAATCATCCATCTGATACTTGGACCATAGAGGGTGTGCGATATTGCACATTCAGCCATCTGATACTCATACCAGAGAGGGAGTGCGGTAAATAAAATGCAAATCATGCAAATAAGCAAATTGATACTTAGGCCAGCAACTGAACAAGGCAATATAACTGATTCAGATAATGGGTCCAAATAGAGGACCAAATGAAGATAACACTCCTAACAACTGATAGAAGGGGAAAGAAAACATAAATTGATTTGCAAGTGTTCGGTGCGTTTGTTGGGGTTATAAAACCGACACGCAAGTGCACGTGGTCGAACAAGTAGTAAGTGGCTTTAGTAAGCCAAGTATCGATCCCACAGAGACTTGGGATAAGTGCAATTTGCTCAAGTATACTATATTTTTACTTCTAAATATGCTGACAACTAAATAACCAAAAATTGAATAATTTGTTTTATAAATTTTATACTAAACTACAAACAATTATCTACTTTGAAATTGGACTATGGATAAAAGCATGGTGAGGTTAAAGAACATGTAATGAAACTGATTATCATTATAAATTGGCTAATCTTTTCTTCCAGTTGCTAGCCAAGCACAATTGCCAAGAGATTAAAACTCTCGTATTTAATCTCACTTAAGAATCATGAACCATCCTTCTACATTTCTGTGATCAAATGCAATTCATGTTCTAGCCATACAATTCCGGTTCCTAAATTGACTAATACGGCTTTCAAGTATATTTCTATCAGGAAAGCACATCAAAACTCAATTTTCCCAAATCAAGTAAAGACCAATATCCTATTAATTCACAATTTTCCAATTTCGTGCTCTCTCGAGTGAAATCGGACTTTTTAGATGTACATTAATGTAGGCCACACACCAATGCAGTAAGAACAAGAATTAATAGAACAACATGGAAGAAAAAGATGAAAAACCATATAATTAATAATCAAAATTCATCACAAGTGTTCATAACCTTAGCAAGGAAGGGAATTAGCCACTCATTTGTGGATTAATCATCCTAAAACAAGTGTTAATCATACAAATAATTGAATTAAAGAAGAAAGAAAGAGAGAAAAAACCCTGAACTTTTCGTCTCTCAACTGCCTGTAACCCACGTCCTTGCTCCCCCAAGTCTGAATTATGAAAAATACACTTAAGTGTTCTATTTATACTAGTGGGAATTTTTCCCGGAATAATGAGCAACATGTCACGGAGTGCATCGCGGAGCACTGCCTCCGTGACACGCCGTGAATGCGGACCCTCACTGGAACTGGGGGTCCGGGAATTTAACACCAACGTGGCACGGCGTGCAACGCGGAGGCTAGCCACCGTGCCACGGAGCAGACGCGAACCTCCACTGAAAATTGATGAATTTTCACCCTCCAGGCAGAATGCCTCCGCGATGGCAGCGTGACACGGCTCCATCGCGGAGCCCCTTTAATTTGTGCAGTCCAATGCCTTGTCCCTTGCTCGCATCCAAGTCCAACTCCGATACCATCCAACATGCATTTTAGCTCCTCGAAATCACATTTTACCTACAAAACGATGCTAATCATGTTGGTTAGTATAAATTCACATTTTATTACCAATTACATGAAAACATATACGCATTGCTAGATAAACAAGGCGAAAATGGTACTTTTGAGTATCACTTGGGCATATAAATCTGCCCAAGATCAGCAAGCTGAACATGAACATTAGACTCGAGAAACATGACAATGGACCTCACTTACGGGTTTTTAGAACTAACCCTTGATACATAGACCCTACTTTTGAATACTTGAACTCCACTTGAATACTTGAATTCAACATAGAATTCTTAGACTAAATTTGAACTCAACTTGGAGTACTTAGGCTTAATTATATATACTTAGCGTCGACATTCACTTAACTTAAAACTCGATAATCCGGTAACTTTCCAATAGCTTAAGAATTAGGAGTTATGGAATCTATTTTAAGTCTTAAGAACGTTAAAACATATATACATGAAGGTAGGTGACCATATTAAGGAATTTCTGCGTTGGTACCCTCATTTACCCTTACTAACTAAGTGTTTGTTCCTAGTGTATGTTATTCTTAGGTCGTCATCTTAGCCTCAATTACAAATTTCATAAATTAACCAAAATATCATATATGATCAACATAATATAAATAACATAATGTAAAGGACCAGCTAACAATACCCATGTTGATGGGCCTTCAACTCGATGCAAAACTACGACAACAATTGACACAATATTATACTTTAAATGCCTCTTTAAGATTAGACACAATCTCAACATTTAGCCTCAATCAAACATGGAAATTAAATTTTAAATGTAGTTTAACATACTCCTCAACACCTATAATAAGCTTTCTGGATCATTCAACTTACAACGCACAAATCGTGCTAGAAAGAATGATGAACAGGGTGCCTTACATACCTTGTTCCGACGAGCTTTCTTTAGCCGACTTTCTTCTTTAATGACCAGCCTTTAACCTCCTTAGTTTTTGAAAATTATAGGCAATGAAAAATCTTGATCTTGGTCACAATGTTCAGCCAAACTAAATTCCCAAATGACAGCCACAACAACAACACAAACTCACGAAAACATCAACAACATTAGCCAGTTTTGCTACTTGTTTTCACTAACTTTTGAGGGGGAAAAGAAGAGGGAAAATTAATCCTATCCCAACATAAGAACTATATTTCCATCCAAATAAACTGCCTAAAATTCTAGGATAAATGAAGAAGAACTCAGCTCAAAACAGTTCCAACGGCAGCTCACCTAGCTGCCAATCTTTTCAGCTTTTTGCTTGCAAGTTGAGAGGTTTAAAAGGGGTAAAATTCTTATCTTTACTTTTGGATTCAATCTTTATTCAAAGGGGGACATATAGGCAGTATAAATCAGCTTCATAACGCAACAAATCTCCTCCAATTTACTGCCAAAATGAGCCCCAAAAATAGTCACCAAATGGCAGCCACAAGGCTTCCACCGCCTAGCTTTGCTAGGATTTCATACAAGTTTAGTAGCTAGAACCACTTATCCTTTGGTTGAAGTAGTTGTTGAATAATAGAGGATTATTCTCCTTCAATTTTCCACCAGAAAATGTTGCAGCTTGGCTTTCGAAAAGGCAGCAAAACAGCCTACAAACAGACCACCTTCACCTTACAAATGAACACTTCTTGTAGTTTGGTTGCACTTAGATTGATGTTTCCACTTCACTTTGCCTTAGTTATATATTTAGGGTGGTGGTGACGTTTTAGGGTAGTGGCCACATCACTGCTCTAGAGTGCCACCATAAAATTCCTATAAAATTTTCTTCTAAACTCTGATTGATAAGCGGTTTGATATTCTAAAAACTAGATTTGAATACCTTTAATTTGATATGTTGTAAGACTCCTAACTCATTATATATTCGGAGATATGGTCGTTTAAAATTGACCCTTACTTATGAACTTCACATACTTGTCGCTTTTCCCTTCCTATATGTTTCCCTCCTCACCTACGATCAATATAAAACCCTACTTCCTTTAACATAGCATATAAACATTAAATAATCAGCAAAAATTTTCAGGGGTGTAACATCCTCCCTCCCCCCTCCTTAGGAACATTCATCCTTAAATGAGAATTAACTTCACTTAACATGCTTCAAATACATACTCAGTAACTTAGGCATCAAATACATACCTCAATATCACATCAAAATCATAAATAGGCGAGGATACTTCTTCTTCATTTCTTCCTCAGCCTCCCAAGTTACTTCCTCAACGTTATTACTTCTCCACAACACTTTAACCGAGGTGACTTCTTTGGTCTGAAGTTTCCTAACTTGCAAGTCAAGAATAGCAATTGAGACTTCTGTGTAGGTCATCTCCTCAGAAATCTAGACATCAACAATAGGCATAACATGGGTTGAGTCTCCTATACATTTTTGCAACATCGACATAAGAAATATTAGGTGGAATATAGCTAGCTCTGGTGGAAACTCCAACTCATAGGCTACTTTTCCTATCCTGAGAATAACTCTCTAAAGCCCAACATACCTAGGGCTCAGCTTGCCCTTTTGGCCAAATCTCATGACACCTTTTATAGGGGATACCTTTAGGAAGACCCAATAATCAATAGCGAACTCCAGTGCTCAGCAGCGTACATCAACATAAGATTTCTTTCTGCACTAAGCTATCTAAAGTTGATCTTTAATAATCTTCACTTTTTCAATAGCACACTGCACTACATATGGCCCAAATAACTCTACTTCGCTAAGTTCGAACTGACCCACGAGCGACCTGCACGTTCACCCATATAAAGCTTCATACAAGGCCATCGAAATGCTCGCCTGGTAGTTTTATTACAGGCGAACTCTATTAAGTAAATATGATCATCCCTGCTCCTACCAAAATTCAAAACACAGGCACATAACATATCTTCAAGTGTCTAAATGGTATGTTCCGCCTGTCCGTCTAAGAATGAAATGTCGTACAGAGGCTCACCTGAGTGCCTAGGCCTTTATGGTAGGACTTCCAAAAGTTTTCCATAAACTGAGCGCCTCTATCTGAAATAATGAATAAAGGAATGCCATGTAGGTGAATTATCTCACATATATATAGCCTAGCATAACCTTCCACAGAATTAGTGGTCCTAATTGGTAAACATTTGAGCTGATTTAGTCAATTTATCAACTATTATCCGGATGGAGTCACACTTCCTGCTAGTCCATGACAATCCATTAATAAAATCCATATTAATCACCTCCCATTTTTAGGCTGAAATCTCTATGTTTTGCATCAGACCTCCAAGCCTAGGGTGCTCAACCTTCACCTGCTGGCAATTAGGACACTGAGTAACAAAACTTATGATGTCCTTTTTCATGTCGTTCCACTAGTAGAACTATTTCAAGTCATGATACATGTTCGTGGCACTTGGGTGTATGGAATATCGAGAGTAATGAGCTTCACTCATAATTTGCTCCTGTAGCTTGGCCACATTCGGCACACATATACGAGTCTGGTATCTGAAGACTTTATTTAGCCCACACTCGAACAAGGCCTACTTCTATTGTGGAATGCTTCTCTTAGAACTATGAATTCTGGGTCCTCATATTGTTGCTGCTTTACTTTTGACACCAGAGAGGATTCTACAGTATTCTAAACTACCACACCTCTATCTCTAGTATCTAGTAGTCAAATATGTAGATTAGCTAATTGTCATATAGTCTTTACCATTTTGACTTTGTCAGCTTCTATATCACTTAAACTACCCATAGACTTGCGGCTTAATACATCATCCACAACATTAGCTTTCCCCAGGTGGTACAAAATGCTAACATCATAATCTTTCAATAATTTTAACCATCTTCTCTGTCATAAATTCAACTCCTTCTGCTGGAACAGGTACTGAAGGCTCTTATTATTAGTAAAAATATCAACATGTATCCCGTACAGGTAGTGATGCCAAATCTTCAATGCGAACACCACCGCTGCCAACACTAGATCGTGACTAGGGTAATTCTGTTCATGCTTCTTCAGTTTCCTCTAAGCATAGGCAATGACCTTTTCATATTGCATCAAAACACAGCCTAAGCCAACCTTGGAAGCATCACAATAAACCATAAAACCCTCTATACCTTTTGGAAGAGTCAAGATAAGTGCTAAGTCAACCTATCTTTCAACTCCTGAAAAATATGTTCGCATGCCTCTGACCACTGGAACTTAGCTTCTTTGTGGGTCAACTTTGTCAGTGGCGTGGAGATAGTAAAAGATCCTTCTACAAATCTGCAATAGTAGCCTGCCAAACCCAGAAAGCTACGAACCTCTATAGGATTCAATGGTCTGGCACCAACATTTTACTACCTCGATTTTCTGACTGTCCACTCTTATACCTTCATTTGTAATTACATGACTAAGAAAAGCCATAGATGTTAGCCAAAATTCACATTTAGAAAATTTAGCATACAACCTATGCTCCTGGAGAGTCTATAACACATCTCTCAGGTGATCTGCATGCCTGGCCTTTTATCGTGAGTAAATCAAGATGTCATCGATGAAAACAATCACAAATATATCAAGAAAGGGCTTAAACACTATTTTAATCAAATCCATAAAAGTTGATGGGACACTTGTAAACACAGATGACATCACCAAAAACTCATAGTGGTTGTATCTGGTTCTGAAGGCAGTTTAGGGATATCAACTTCCCTAACTCATAATTGATGGTACCCAAACCTCAATTCAATCTTTGAAAAGAATCTGGCACCGTGCAACTGACCAAACAAGTCATCAATCCTGGGGAGCGAGTACTTGTTCTTAATCATCACTTTATTCACTTGCTTGTAGCCAATACATATCATTAATGACCCATCTTTCTTTCACACAAAGAGCACTGGTGCATCCCAAGATGATACACTAGGCTGAATAAATCCCTTCTCTAGCAGATCTCTCAATTTCTCTTTGAACTCCCTTAACTCTGCTAGAGGCATTTGGTAAGAAGGGATTGATATGGGATGAGTACCTAGAATTAGATCAATGGCAAAGTCTATCTCACTTTCAGGAGGAACTCCAAGTAAGTCCTCTAGAAAAACTGTTGAAAACTCACTCACCACTGGAACTGACTGGAAAGTCACCGGCTCACTAGCCAAGTCCCTGACTCAAACTAAGTGAGAAATGCTGCCTTTGGGAACCATATTTTGTGCCTTAAGGTATGAAATGAACTTACCTTTAGGTGTAGTGGCATTAGGGATGGCAATGTGGTGGGCGGGTTATAGTGTCTGCGGGGTAATGTGGATTAAAAATTTTGCGGGGGCGAGGCGGGTATGCGGGTTGTATTTAATTCTTTATTTCTTTTGTACCTAAACTAAAAGCATGAGGTTAAACCTAAAATAGCGACAAATCATTCTTCACTTCACCATCGTCACTCCCATTCTGTCTCTACAACAAAACACAATAGAAGGTAGTATAATTTTTCTCCAAAATCATTCTCTACTCTATCATCTCTCTGTCTACCAGTAATACTCTAACTGCAGATGTTTTTCTTTCTCTATTTAGTTCTCTTCTTCTACAAAATCAAGTTATATTTAAAATAGATGATTAATCAAATTATTCTGAAGAATGTCTGTCAAGTTTACTTTGTAGAACTCTCAATAGCTAATTTTTGATATGGGTTTTGTCAATTATATTGGAATTCACCAATTTTATGTTTGAAATTTATATTGGGCAAAATGGCTTCAATCGATGTGCAAGAATACATGTGTACAAGTGTGTGTATATATATGTAGTTCAAAAGGGACCCTATGAGTGTACATTTTTTCCCTTTTGGAAATACTCAATATTAGTAGAAATTACCTCTAAATTGTATGAATTCAGTTGTAGGGGTATAGGTAACTTCTTTGTTGATTTGTGAGTGGAGTTAGTGGTGAAAAACAATATTTAGAATGTGAAAGCAAATGTAATATAATCAGCTCAAGTATCCTTTCTCGTTTAATCTAAGTTCAAGGTGAAATTGACTTTCTGTCTACTCTGCGTCCCCTTCGTATTATTTGTATGTTAGCTCTGATTTTTTAGCCATAGTGATCCTCTTCATATTAAAAAGATATAGGTTTTATCTGTGGTAGAGAGATACACTGCCCAGTAAAGTTAATTCGTTTATCTCTACTTAATGTTCCTTTTGTTGATTTTCTTACAGAAAATTATGGAGTCTCAAGAAGAACAAATTCCAACGTGTTCATCTTTTAGTACTGCCCCCATTGAGAATGAGAGTGAAATGTTTTTACAAGCAAATGAAGCTATTGGTGAAGTTATTGAAACTTAAGAAGGAAGATTTACTTCTAAAGCATGGAAATATTTTAAAACAGCGAAGGTTGGTGGTGTCCGCTTTAGTGTTTGTAAGTATTGTGGTGTTGTGTCAAATCAATTATAAATTGTGGGACATCGTCTATGTTAGACCATATTCACAGATGTCGTACAAGGCCAAGTAACTTGGAAATTAAGGGTGGTTCGGGGAGAGATGATGGTAGCACACCACATTACTTTGATCAAGATGTTTCACGAAGAGAACTTGCTCATGCCATCATTTTGCATGAGTACCCACTATCCATTGTTGATCATGTGGGAGTTAGGTAGTTTGTTGCTAGTCTCCAACTGTTTTCAAAATGGTGTCAAGGAACACAATCAAGAATGATACTTTGAAGATTTTTGATAGCTTGAGAACGTCCAAGTTACTAGAAAAATGCACAAGTAGAATTGCAATAACAAATGATATGTGGACTTTAGACAACAACAGAAAAGGTTTCATGGCTATTACGACACACTTTATTGATGACTCATCGAAGCTTCAAAGCCATATCTTGAGGTTTGTCTATGTCCTTGCTCCACATGATAAGGATACTTAGTGTAGTGTGTTGCTCAATTGTTTGTTAGAGTGGAATCTAAGAAAGAAGAATATCAACGATTACGGTTGATAATTTTAGCACTAATAATGCTATGATTAAAACTTGTTAGATGAGAAACTTTGTAAAAAGGATTTATTGTTGATGGGCCGTGTGTTACATGTGCATTGTGCTGCCCACATATTGAATTTAATTGTGCAGGAAGGGCTAAAGGTGATAGGAGATAGTATTAGAAGCGTTCATGACAATGTATTATACTGGATAGGGTCATCTGGTAGAATTGAAAGGTTTGAAGAATATGCACAGTTGGGACATATTTCTTGTACTAAAAAGTTAGAGTATGATTGTCCTACTCATTAGAACTCAACGTTTCTAATGTTGAGAATAACGATAGAATACAAAGAGGTATTCCAGATGTTTAGTCTGACTAGTACCAATTATCGGTGTTTTCCAACTGATGAGCAATGGAGTGAAGCAGAAGATGTTTGTGATAAGTTGAAGCTCTTTTATCATATCACTTAACAATTCTCAGGAATTCAGTATCCTACTTCAAGTCAATACTTTTCTAAAGTTTGCCAAGTTAAGCTTGAGTTAGAAGCATAGGTAAAGAGTTTTAATCCTTTGATTAGCAATATGGCATCGGCAATGTTATCGAAATTTAATAAATATTGGGATGATATGCATATATTGATGGGTTTAACTGTTATCTTTGATCCGAGATATAAACTGAAGTTAGTGGAGTTCTATCTTCCACTAATTTATGGTGAAGAAGTTTTAACTAAAATTCAAGAAGTTCGAACTCATTGTCATGATCTCTTTCAAGAGTATAAGAGTAGAATATTTTCTCTACATGAGTTAGTTGAAGCATCTAGTTCAAATGAAATCATTGTTCTTTCAGAGGGTGATCGAGTATCAAATTTTGATAGATTTGTTGCTTTGAGTAGTGCTAATGCAGAGACAAGATCAGAGTTGGATATCTATTTAGATGAAAGTTTGTTTCCTCGAATTGCATCATTTGAAAATTGAAGTTGGTAGAAGACAAATGGATTGAAATTTCCTACTTTCCAAAAGATGGCTCGCGACCTCTTGGCCATTCCCATATCTACTGTTGCTTCTGAATCGACATTTAGCACTAGTGGGAGATTGATTAGTCCACATCGCAGTAGACTTCATCATACTACTTTGGAAGCTTTAATGTGTGCTCGCACTTGCTTATGGAACCAAATAAATGGTAAGTAATTTTTCAAAGACTTGTTATCTTAATAACTTTACAACTTTTAATACTTTAATCACATACTTTTCTTTTTAGGTTTGACTTCAAGCATTGATGGAGTTTCATGTACGACGTTGCTTGATGAAGAAGAAGAGCTGGATTCAAGTTGTAGACCATTTGAAATGCAATGATAGAAGAAGGGACTGCTGCTTTTAGTGTTCTATTTTTTCTAAGCCTTGCTTCTACTTCTTCTTTATTACTTGTGGCAAAAAACTATTCCAACCTGCCTTAGCAGTTGTTGAACTAACAAAAATGTTTATTTTTAGTGTTCTGTTTTTTCCTTTATTACTTGATATAATGTGTGAAAAATTTATGCTTTTAATCTGTAGTTACTAACAAAAGTGTGCATTTTTAATGTACCCAGAATTTGCTAATTTGTTTGAAAAGTGACAACTCTTTTTATCATTTCTTTTTCTTTCTCTTTCGATTGGATTCTGCCAAATGAGACTGATGATATCTTGTTTTATGTGATGAAGAATAAGAAAAAACAAGTTGTTAGGTGTGCAGGGCATACAAGGCATATTCTCGTTAAAAAAAAAAGCAACTTATGCGGGGCGGCGCGGGGCGGGTTGAAAACATCAAATTAAGCTATGCGGGGCGGGGCGGGGCAGGTTGAAGTGTTTGCGGGTTGATGCAGGCTTTCCCTGTAACCGCACTGCACCATCCCCATTGCATCCCTAAGCGACATTGCCCTTCCATTCCAGAACTGGCTCATCCGGAAATTGGAATCTGACAATCTTTGCTCAACAATCAACATTAGCAAAACATACAGCTAATCAATCCATGCCCATGATAACATCAAAGTCAACCATTTCAAGCTCAACTAGATCATCTAATGTAGATCTATCACATACTCGAACCGTACAACCACATTACACTCTTTCAGCTTGTACAGATTTGTCAATTGGCGTAGATATAACAAACGACTTACCTAACAATTCAGGATCTATCTCAAACTAACTTGCTATCAGAGGAGTAACATAGGAAAGAGCATATCCTAGATCAACCAAAGCATAAACAACACAGGAGAATATAATCAAAGTATCTGTAACAATATCAAGCAATGACTCCTGGTCCTGGCGACCACCTAGAGCATAGAAGTTCTGCACTATCCCTAAACCAGAGGCTCCCCCCTTCTTACCCTTACCACGACCTGCTGTAGGCTAAGAGCTAGCCTGGGAGGTCGATCTGAGGGTGATGCTGCTACTGTTGAACCCATCGGCTGTGTGGTATCACCTCTGGTCCTTATCGGACACTGTTGCATATAGTTGCTAGGTTGTCCATACTAATAGAATACAACCTGACCCAAACGGCACTACCCTGGATGACTCTTACCGCACTAAGCACATGGGGGGTATCAGAGGTCTCTCCTAACATCAGGAATCAGATGGAGCTAAACTCTGGTCTCTCCTCAGTCCTCGTAATTGAGGTGGAGCACTCTCTGCAAGTCAAGTCATCCGTTTGAGCGACTGAACCCTGGAGTCTCCTCTAGACTCTCTATAAGATATCGCAGTTCTGGCCCTCTTTCTCAGTTCCTTCCCCTATGAGTATCACAAACTTAATGAACCAAATCCTCGACCCTTTGAGAAAAGGCCTGTATCCGTGCAATGTCCATATGCTCCTGAGCATATACTCCCAAACAATAATGAGCTATATGAGACCCTAGCCCTCTCATGAACCTGGTAAATCTTATACTATATTGTCTGAACCATGTGTGGAGCATACTGGCCAAAAAGTTAAATCAAAGGCAATAGTCACACACCCTCATACTGCCCTGCTCTAAGTGCAAACACTGCTCAGCTTGAGACTGTTAAAGCTTCTAGGGCATATACTAGTGCATAAAGGCCTCTAAAAATTCCTTCCACTTAGCCAGCTGTGCATCGGCTCCTCTAGATCGGGTCCAAACCTTATACCATAAAATAGCCATATCACGCAACCTGAATGCCGCCAACTCTACCCCCTTATGTCCTTGCGGTCCGCATTACCTTTAATACTCTGTATGTCTGATCAATGATGTCCTGGAGGTCCTCACTCGGTTCTGATCCTATAAACATTGGAGGCCTCAAACCTAAGAATTCACGAGCTCTGGAACTCTTAGTCACATGACCTCTATGTTCCTCCATTTCCTCCAATCGCCACTTCTATCCAGCAGATGTAACACCCCGAAACTTTCCTAGACCAAATTCAGACATTTGATGAAAAACCATGAGAAAACCAGAAATCATTTTATCTCAGACGACTCCCACAATGGACCATTGGTTGAACCTCATAAAATAGCAGCAGTGAAGGATTTGCCCAGACCCATCTCTCCTACTGAAATCGGGAGTTTCCTGGGCTTAGCTGGCTATTATCGAAGGTTTGTGGAAGGTTTCTCTTCTATAGCATCTCCTCTGACTAAGTTAACTCAAAATAAAGTGAAATTTCAATGGTCGGATGAGTGTGAGAAGAGTTTCCACGAGTTGAAGACTCTACTCACTACTGCTCTAGTTCTGACCTTGCCAGAAGGAATAGATGGATTGGTTGTTTATTGTGATTCTTCCAGGGTTGGACTTGGTTGCATTTTGATGTAGCAGGGCAAAGTGATAACCTACGCCTCCAGACAGCTCAAAGTTCATTAGAAGAATTATCTAACTCATGACTTGGAGTTGGCAGCGGTGGTGTTTGCGCTAAAAATATAGAGGCATTACTTATATGGAGCTCATGTAGATGTATTTACGGATCACAAGAGTCTTCAGTATGTGTTCAATCAGAAGGACCTAAATCTTCGTCAGAGAAGGTGGTTGGAACTACTGAAAGACTATGACATGAGTGTGCAAACCACCCGGGCAAAGACAATGTGGTGGCTGATGCCTTGAGCAGAGTCTCTATGGGCAGCATGGCTCATGTAGAAGAAGGAAAAAAGGAGCTGGCTAAATATATTAATAGGCTAGCCCGGTTAGGAGTACAGTTGGTGGATTCGAGGTGGTGTAGTAATGTTGAGCGGGTCAGATTCCTCTTCAGTTGTGGAGGTTAAGTCCAGAAAGGACGAAGATCCCATCTTACTTAAGATGAAGGAAGCAGTCCTCAGAAAAGAAATAGAAGCTTTCTCTAAAGGGGGAGATTGTGTGCTCCGTTAACAAGGTAGATTATGTGTACCGGATATCGGTGAGTTGAGACAACAGATATTGGCTAAAGCGCATAGTTCTTGATATTCCATTCACCCTGGTGCTACTAAGATGTACTGTAATTTATGGGATATTTACTGGTGGAATAAAGAGATATTGCTGAATTTGTAGCTAAGTGCCCGAACTGCCAGCAAGTAAAGGTGGAACACCAGTGACCGGGAGGTATGAATCAGGATATCAGTATACCCACATGGAAGTGGGAAGAAATAAATAGGGACTTCATTACGGGTCTACCTAGGACTCATCGGCAACATAACTCTATCTAGGTAGTAGTGGACCGGATGACTAAGTTAGCACATTTCCTCCTAGTTAAAACCATAGATTCAGCTTAGGACTATGCTAGACTTTATATTTGGGAGCTATTTAGACTTCATGGGGTACCCTTGTCCATTATTTCAGATAGGGGTACCTAATTCACCTCTCACTTCTGGAAGTCTTTTCAGAAAGGACTTGGTACCCAGGTCAAGCTCAGTACAGCTTTTCACCTGCAGATGATGGACAAGCTGAGTGGATTATTCAGACCTTAAAAGATATGCTAAGAGCATGTGCAGTCGATTTTCAGGGTAATTGGGATGACCATTTGCCTCTTATCGAGTTTGGGTACAAGAAAAGCTATCACTCTAGCATTCAAATTTCCCCATTTGAGGCATTATATGGTAGGTGGTGTAGATCCCTTATAGGGTGGTTTGATGTTGGTGAAGCAACCTTGATAGGGCCAGACTTGGTTCATGAAGCTATGCAGAAGGTACAACTCATTAGAGAGAGGTTGAAAACAGTTCAGAGCCATCAGAAATCTTATGCAGATGTGAGAATAGAGAATTGGAGTTCTCTGTGGATGATTGGGTTTACCTGAAAATTTCACCCATGAAAGGGGTGATGATGTTTGGGAAGAAGGGATAACTCAGTCCAAAATATGTGGGACCCTACAGGATTTTGAGACGGATTGGCAAGGTAGCTTATGAGTTGGAGTAACCTTTAGAGTTAGCAGCCGTGCACCCGGTCTTCCATGTGTCCCTACTGAAGAAGTGCATTAGCGATCCAACTTCAGTAGTGCCATTGGACAATGTGGAGATAAAGGATAATCTCTCTTACAAAGAGGTTCCAGTTCAGATCCTTGACCGTCAGGTTCGTAAGCTGAGAAACCAAGAAATTGCTTCGGTGAATGTTTTGTGGAGGAATCAGCTAGTTGAGGAGCCACATGGGAAGCAAAAGCAAACATGATGGCCAGATACCCTCGCTTGTTCTCTTCCAGTTCAATTCCAGTATCAGGTACTAAATCCCTTCTCAGTACTCTACTCAGTTCCGTACTTCTCAGCCTTATTTATATTTTCTACATGTATTCTAGTTGCATCATCTCTATTAATACAGTTAGGTCAGTTCACAGTCAGTACTCCTTCAGAAATAAGTAATAGCCTCACTTTTTGAAATCTCAGCTCTTTTCCTAGTTTTGGTCTTCATTCGAGGACAAATGATCCCAAAGAGGAGATATTGTAACACCCCGAAACTTTCCTAGACCAAATTCAGACATTTGATGAAAAACCATGAGAAAATCAGAATTTTTTCTTTCTCAGACGACTCCCACAATGGATGTTGGTAGAACCAACGGACCTTTGTATCTGGTCGTGGGTTACAACAAAATTCTTCCAGGGGGGAACAACGATTCATAGGACGACCCGTTCATACTAACAACGGGCCATCCTTTCGTCCGTTGAATCCCGAGTTCAAAGGTCTGCCGGACCTTTCCCCTATGCCAATGAGAGGGACGCCCGTTGTTTCTATGAACGAGCCATTGCTACCAACCGTCATTCAGTTCCAGACCCCAGCAGTGTGAACCACGAGTGGATACAACAGCCTGTTGGTTCTACCAATGAGTCGTTGTTATCACTCATTGTCCCTGTGCCCTGTTTCCTTACCTCTTCCAACGGGAGGTTTCAACGGGCCTTCCCTTGTTCAAACGGACCATTGTACCCCACCATAGGTTGTTCCAGTGAACCTAGTTTCTGAACACAGAAACCACGGCCAGATTCAACAGGTCGTCATTTCTACCAACAACCCGTTCTGAGGCCCGTTGGTCCCTGTCGGCCAGATTTCAGATTTAAATCACAGGGTTACTTTTGTAATTTCCCACCTACCTAGTCCCTAAACCATTTTGTTTTTGGTTCATTCAGGGGTTTTTAGAAGGGGTAACCAATGCTTTCTCCCATATTCTTTCTCTCATCCTCTGAAAAATCAAAAAGCACAAAGCAAGATCAAGGGTTTGATATTCTTCTCAGTTTTCTCAGGGATTCTCACCAAGGTTTCTTCTACATGTATGTGGAAATTCAGCAAGGGGATTGTTCTCCCCTTGTGTCCCCAAAAACTCTCTTTCTCTATTCCCTATCAGTTCTAGCCCTGAGTTTACAAATTTAAAGATATTGTCATTGTTCTTTGATTAATTCATGTGGAATCATATCCTATGTTAATTGTAGCTATTTCCCACCTGTTTGTAGCTAAAATGATGCTTGTTCTAGTGGATTAGAAATTTATCCGTAACTCTTGAAAAAGTCAGAAACTAGAATCCTTAATAAGTATTGAATTCTCAGAAATTTTTTGTATCTTTTGAGGTCAGGGGTCCCTATAATAATTGTATATGTTAGAAACTCAGTTACATGTATAATATTCAGATTCAGTCAAAATGTCTATATACTCTGTATTACTCAGAATTGTCGGTCTAGCCTCAATCAGATTTCAGCAAACCTTCGGGTTAACTAGAATAATGTCAGCTGATCAGTTTGACTATAGAATTTCTCGAGGTGCCAGTAGTACCTCCTAGATATCAGAATCAGAATTCAGCTATTGGTCCACTAGGCATTCATGACATTTTAGATAAATAGTCCTGACTTGCCCTAGGACCCCAGTTCAGATTTTAATTTGTTCTTAGGCGGTTACGAAGCTTCTAGATAAGCAGCTCTGACCATTCTAGAACCCAGTCTCAGAACATGGTCCGATAAGACTCTCAGGGTACTTGCAGTTATATGTCCTTGACTAGTCTTAGACCTCAGTTTCGAGCTATCAGCCTAGTAGTTCAGTATAAGTTTTCCAGTGGGAGTAGGACTTAGCACCGAGCGGATCGGGGTTCCAGCGCACCCAGGTTCCCAGAACTACATTTCCAGCGTAGGTAACAATTATAGATTATTGGCCTGAATGGCTCCAGACTTTTGTGATCACCTAGTTCATCCCTTTATACCCTGGCAAGGTATATTGGGTCCTACCAGTGGGGGGTATACATCGGACTCCATGTTTGTCTCACGTGGTTATATGTCAGTTACAGACTCTCCCACTAGTAGTTTAGCTCATTCTCAGATTTCTCAGTCCAGTTCAGTTCAAATCAGATCAGTGCAGTATATCAGACAGAGTATTTCAGACTTAGGGCATGTTTATGACCATTAGCTATGGTCATTTTTGACCATATCAGTTATATTTTAGTTGTATCAGTTTCCAGTATTTTCAGTTGGTCATTTCATGTCATTTCAGTTCCGTTACTAGTACTTTCATGTTATTTATGTTTCTCTCACTTACTTAGTACATTCAAAGTACTGACGCATGCTCGGTGCTTTGGGCTACGGGTAAAAACCGACACGCAAGTGCACGTGGTCAAACAAGTAATAAAGTGGCTAAGTAGCCAAGTATCGATCCAAGGAGGCTCAAGATATGTAAAATTGCCTAATTTACTATATTTCTATTTAACTTCTAATGATGCTAACAACAATGTAACCAATAGTTAATTGAGTTTTTGTTTCTAAGCTATATACTACAATTAATAACAACTATTTACTTTTGAATTCAGACAATGGATGTGAACATGCCAAGGTTAAGAACAAGTAATGAACTTGATAATCATGATAATTTGCTTAATCTCTTCTTCATGTTGCTAGCCAAGAACATTCGCCTATAAATTAAAACTCTCGTATTTAATTTCACTTTAGAATCATAAACCATCCGTCTACATTTCTGTGATCAAATGCAATTTATGACCTAGCACTACAATTCCGGTTCCTAAATTGACTAATATGGCTTTCAAGTATATTTCTATCAGGAAAGCACATCAAAACCCAATTTTCCCAAATCAAGTTAAGAACAATACCCTATTAATTCACAACTTTCCAATTTCTTGCTCTTTCGAGTGAAATTGGACTTTTCAGATATACATTAATGTTGGCCATTCACTAATGCAGTAAAGAACAAGAATTAATAGAACAACATTAAAGAAGAAGAATAAACCATATCAATGAAAATCAGAATTCATTACACATGTTCAAAACCTCAGCAAGAAAGAGAATTAGCCACTCATTCTTGGATTGATCATCCTAAAATGAGTGTAAATCATACGTACAATTGATAGAAAGAAGAAAAGAAGAGAAGAAATCCCTTTTCTTTTTCAATATTCAACTGCTACTAACCCACGTTCCTGCTCTCCACCTCTGAACTCAGTCTAAAAACTAAAAACTAAAAAACTAATTAAAATAAACCTAAGTGTGCTATTTATACTAGTGGAAAATTTTTCCCGGAATAACAAGCAACGTGTCACGGAGGCCAACGCGGAGCACTGCCTCCGTGACACGGCGTGGACGCGGACCTTCACTGGAATTTCCAGGGTCCGGTAAATCAACCTCAACGTGGCACGGAGGCCATCGCGGAGGCCTATCTCCGTGCCACGGAGCTGACGCGCAGGCACACTGGAAATTGCCATTTTAATTTGTGTCCAGGCAATGCGCTACCGAGATGGTAGCGTGGCACGGCTCCATCGCGGAGCCCCTATAAAATATGCATTCCAAGGTCTTTTCCACGCTCGCATCCAAGTCCAACTCCGACATAGTTCCAACACGCATTTTAGCTCCTAAAAATCACATGTACCTGCAAAACAAGTGCTAATCATGTTGGTTAGTATAAATTCGCATTTTATTACCAATTACATGATATTATATACACATTGCACAACAAACAAGGTAAAAATGATACGTTTGAGTATCACTTGGGCATATAAATCTGCCCAAGATCACTTACCCCACACTTAAATCCTTGTTCGTCCTCGAACAACACATACACAAATCATGCAAATTACATCCCAACCTTCGTCACTATGGTGCCCCAATTTACGCTACGGTCATACCGATTATTCAAATCTTGCAAATCATCAAGAAAACATGCTTGGTCGTACAGTACCATGACCCTTAATACATCAAGGCTTCCTAGACTTTTTAAGAATTGATTCTTGATATCGGCAAACTCATGCAACTCAACTAATCAAGAATCCGACACGAAAATCAATCTTTCATCAAGCATGTGCCCTCACAACTCGAGAGAAATTTCCCCTTTATGTTCATGCAACACACAAACATGCAAGTAGGGGCATATAAAAATTAATTTCACTCTCTCTCCCAAAAGAATTCACATGCATCATGTCATGACCCATAGGCTTGCCCTTAGTGTATTACTCCACTAATATAAAGAAATGCAATATAGGATCACGTAGGACTTTAATGGGTTGTAACGGGGCTATGGATCTAGTATGCATATATTGGATTAGCCAATAATAGTCGCTAGCATCCTTAAGCGCCTTTTCAACTCATTCCCATCGACTCATGGACATTGTTCCTCTCTTTTCTCTTTTTCTCCCATTCATGCTGGTTTACTTTTATACAACCCATTTCATCAACCACACTTGACACAAACCTAAGGGTTTTCAAGTACCCTCAATAACATTTAATTACAACAAGTACCTCTTCAACATCGTCCTTTCTTTCTTCACTTTGCTTTTCTTTTTCTTTTCACTCTTTTCACTCTTTAACACTTTGGGAAACCTTTTCTTTTCTTTGTAAGCGCTTAAGAGCTTCTTATAGACTTTACGGCTAATGAAAAGAAGGAATAAAGCTTAGTTCATACAATTTTGGACAAAAGAAAGAAATCGGCTAAAGGCTCAACGGGCTCACTAGGGTATACAACATATAAAGAAGGTAGAATTTGACAAGGAAAAAAATGGAAACTATCGGTTAAAACAAAGAAATGCCTACATCCTTTCCAACACTACACCTCCTTCATTTCGTTTTGTATACACACCAGGCAAGTTCTAGACAATTCACAATGACATGGAATAGCAAAACCTCACTTCACACTTCATGCACATGCTCGAATCAAGATGCATTCACAGACTCTTTAATTAGTCAATTACATGAATTCAAGATTAAGCCTCAATCATACTGAACCAAATTCTATAGCCTAGGTAACTCAACGTATTTACAGAATTGCATGCTTTCAAACGAATCATTTTCACATTTTGAACATCAATTACAACACGCAACGAAATTTTAGCAACCATAAGCAACTACAGTTTATTGATGCAATCCACCAAAGAAAAACTAAAAACAATTAAAAATCCTACTCCTACCGACTACATTTCCCTTAAGACAGCCGTCATCCATCCATCATAGGGAACGGTCACTAACTATGACATCAGTTCAATGGGACTATTCTCGGTAAAAGAACCGAAAACAAACTCCGAGAAACCCAAAAAAAAATAAAAATCGGAAAAAATTTTGCAACACATCGATCATTTCGATAGAAAGAAAATATTTACAAGTGAAAAATATTTTCGCAAAAATTTTGAAAAATATCGATCATGTCGATAGAGAAAAAAAATATTTTTAAAATTTACAAAATATTTACAATGGCAACCATACTTTAAAAAAAAAACACATCATTAACCACACCACAAATATATACACATACATCGCAAACAGTTCACAACAGGGAAAGCACCAACATACATAATATCAAGGAAAAATATACAGCAGTTTAGAGCCTATGTCCCAGCACCTAACTACTCCCCACCCCACACTTAAATCGAACACTGTCCCCAGTGTTCACAAAAATACAAAGCACAAAATTTGGGTGGTGAAACTCCCTGCTTAGTCGAAATATTCCACTTCCTCATCCGGTGCTGCGGCCTCGTCGCCCATGTCTGAATCAGCTCCATCATCGTCATCGGACTCCACATCGGAGTCCTCACGACGTGTCTCCTCATCAGTGGGGACATCGTCATCAGTCGGCTCCACGAAGGCTGGCCCCACCTTACATAAGGCTCTGGCGTTCTCGCCAAAGGGGTAGTCCAGCTCCAACTGCCATAACTCCTCCTCGGTGGCTGGTCTCCCACCAATCCGTAGCTGCAGCATCTGCATGCTGAACATACGGGCCATGTACTGATCTGTGGCCCTGGTGCAGTCTGGCTCTCTTCATGGCGGATATTATGACCGCCCCAACATTAATCTCGAGCCCTTTCATAAGGGCATACACCAAGCAGACACGGTCCCGGGTCACATCTGTCATATGGACTCCCGGGATTAAGCACGAACATACAATCTTCAGCCAAATTCTGGCCTCCCTGTTCATCTGCGAATAAGGTAGAGTCTGGTGGTAACCCCTCTCTTTGTGTCTACTCCATCGGGCTGTGGATCGAGCCCCACACAACGTACGTCTGATGTCGGCGTACGGTGGGGTGGTGTTTAGCTGGCGGAGAACGTGGGCGTCTGTGTCCCGCGTTCCAACGATGGCATTGAGCTGTTGGGGTTCCAGAGTGACAATCTGCCCTCTGATTTTAATAGTGTGGCTTCTGATGACCGGGTTCCAGTTGGCATAAAATTCCCGGACCAAGTGAAGGTTGCACTCCTTGGGCTCCTGAAAAATAAAGCTGAGCCCAGCTGCCTCGATCCTCTGTACAATGTGAGGGAACTCCTGTGCGAGTGGTTCCCTTGCAATATGTTCCTCCGGGAAGTACTTGTTTTCTTTATGCTTCGCGTACCATTTCTTCCCTTCATCGGTGACCCATCGTGTTCCGTATCGGCGGTGTTGGCCGCGCGGAACAGCAGGTGCAGCTGGGACTGCAGTGCCCAGTCTCATCCTTTTCCTGCCGGTGCCTGAGGTAGAAGCACCCTTGCCTTTATCTTGTCTGCTAGCCATTGTACCTGTCAATTTACACAAACAAGCACAACGTTAAGCTAAATACTTGTTAGCTTCGGCTAAGGTCGGGTTACACAAAATTTACCCCACACTTAGTCCTTAACAATATTTACAAAATTTCAGCAAGGATAGCTCTATTTACAACCCCAAACACAAACAACTATACACATATTGCTTAGTGCGTTCACAACAAAAATTCGACAGCATAACGGTTAGTGTACTACTCCGACTTCATACAGCTAATTCCCAATCCTACTATCGCTCACAATTCCACCTTGCGATTTCGAGAGAGATTAAGAATCAGTGTTTCTAGGAATGTAAGGACATCAATGGGTGGTTCCTTCCACACCCATGCTCCTACTCTATGCTTTTACTTATAAATTATCAAAAACTCATAAGGTTTTGTATTTGATTTGTATAAAATTAAATGATTTAATTATGGGTCTTGTAATTTTGAAATCTTATCATAATCTACTTATTTTGATCATCTTTTGAGATTTAAATTGATTATGATATTTTTGATTTTGAATTTCTAAAAAAGTAATCTTGCTTATGCATGCCCCATAATGAATCAATTTATGATCCATTGATCCATTGGTGTTTTGGATAAGCTCAGCGTGAATTATGAATTTATTTATGAAATTATTTTGTTATCTATTATGAACTTATGAATTTCAAGCTATATGCATGATCTACAAGTATGTATGAATTTTATCAATCATGAATTATGTTTTTGGTCGACCCAAGGGCCTCAAGTCATGGCTAGTTCACGTATATTCAAGCATGTTTACGATTATCATGATTTAACTAGACCATAAACTCATGTCTGTATTATTATGAGCACTATATATTTTTAGGGAGTAGTATCGAACACCGAGTAGGTTCGGGGCTCAGGTTAAGCCTCGGACCTCATGAACTATGTACCACCGTAGGTATGTTGGGACCCTTTCATGTTTGTCCCTGGCCCAAATAGCCCTTTTCATGTGTGATCACGCCCTTCATGGTTCCTACCCTTGTCAAGGTACGGACACCCTCCCAACTAGGATTACAAGTCGGGCTTCATGTGTGCTCATATGAGGTATGTCGGTTAATAGAATCTCCCACTGTCCCTCATGATTTATGCATGTTACGATTATGTATGTTGGGTCAAGTCATTTTAAGTAAACCTCTTCTATTATGATTATGATTATGTTATGTTACGAATGTTTTGAAAACCTTGAGCCATATGATGTGTTATTATGATTTATGATACGAGCATGACGTCCTACTCTTATGATAACTTATGAAATTCATATATGTTTCAAATGTTCGTTTTGCTTACCTTGCATACTCAGTACATTCCACCTACTGACTGCGTACTTTCTATGTTGTATCTTCTTATGATACAGGTCCTGATTCTCAGGATCATTCTCTTTTGTAGTGGTTCCGAGATCGTTATCAGCTTATTGGTGAGTTCTCATGTTCTGAGGGCCATATGTTCAGACTCTATGCTTTTCTTTCAGTTTCTGTATTGTGGGTTAGTTGGGGAAGTTGTCCTATCAACCCTTCCTTTATGATCAGAGACTTTTTAGACTATAAGTCATATTCAGTTGTCATGTATGGAATCATGTATTGTATTTTCTCTATTGTTATGACATGCATACTTTTTCTTTACGATAAGTCTTTTGCTTATGTGATTGAATTAGATGTATGCTCATGCCATGGGTCGACATGGGGTCTCTCGGGGCTCCTTATCTCGTGTCTACGATCTGGGTGTAAGTTTGGGTCATGAAAAACTTGGTATCGGAGCCATAGGTTTTGAAGTGTCCTAGGGAGTGTGAAAGTCGCGTTAGGTACTGTCTTTTTCATGGGTGTGAAGCACGCCACACTTAAGACGGAGAGGCTACTAAACATTTAGGAAATCTTCCCTTCTTTCATGATCTATGTTGTACGGTGAACATCCTTTACTCCTATAATTCGTGTTATTCACATTTACAGAATCATGCCTCCACATGGAGTAAACGCCAGGAGAAACAGAAATGGTAATGATAATGAGGGTGCCCATGATGGTGAGCATCAGCCAGCTCTACCCGTTCATAAGGAGCACGTACTAGAGCCAACTGCCCATGCTGAGTTTAGGGCGGCAACTCAAATGCTGGCACAGGCCATGACTGCCCAGGTCCAAAATCAGACGGTGGTGTATTTCCCTCAGAATGGGAATGTAGTGGTAGCTAGGTGAGAGATTTCTTGAGGATGAGCCCTCCGGAGTTCACGGGGCCAAAGGTGGACAAGGATCCACACGACTTTATAGAGGAGATTCTGAACATCACCTAGGTCATGGGGATGAAAAATGGGGAATGTGTTGACTTGACCTCCTTTCAGCTAAAGGGGGTAGCACGTATATGGTTTAAGTAATGGAGAGATGCCAGGGCAGCAGGTGCAGGCCCAATAGGTTGGGTTGAGTTTCATACCGCATTCATGGATCGGTTCTTCCCTCGGGAGATGAAGGAGCTCAAGGTTGCCGAGTTTGTGAATCTGAAGCAGGGTAGCATTTCTGGCCAAGAGTATACATTGGAGTTCACCCAGTTATCTAAATATGCTCCGGAGTTGGTGGCGGATCAGCAGGCTCGAGTAAGCCGCTTTGTGCATTGAGTAGCAGATTACTTAGACAAAGATTGTCGGATCGCCATGGTTTATTGGGACATTTAAATTTCCCCATATTGTATTATATGTCAGCGGATGGAGTCGGTCTATAGGAGGCAAAAAGAGGCCAAGAGGGCCAGAACCGAAACCTACGGGCTTTCTCAAGCCAGGTCAGGGGGTGGACCACGTCAGCAATCCCAGCATACGTCCACTGCTCCAGCTCCATCATCGGCCAGCATGCCATCCAGGTTCAGGGGGGACCAGAGGAGGCGGGCTTCGGGCTCGAGGGATCATGGTAGCATGTAGGTGGAGTGTACTTTCCCAGATTGTGCGAGATGCGGCAAAAAATCATCCCGGGAGGTGCTTAGTCGGTGCGGATACTTGTTTCGGGTGTGGCAAACCCTGGCAAAGGATAAGAGATTGCCCTGCAGCCAGTTCTACTACTCTAGCAACACAACCCCCACAGCAGGGCGCTTCTTGTAGTTCAGCAGGCGGTCAGCGCCAAAATAAGCTTTATGCCCTAGTGCCTCGCCAGGAGAGGGAGGCTTTGCCAGATATGGTCGCGGGTATGTTGCAATTCTTCCATATTGATGCTTATGCCTTGTTAGATCCCGGAGCCACTTTGTCTGTTGTGACCCCTTATATTGCTAGTAATTTTGGAGTTAGTCCTAAAAAATTTTCAGAACCGTTCTTCATATCTACTCCAGTCGGTGAAGTTGTGGTAGTTAGGCGGGTATATAGAGGTTGCCCCATTACGGTGTTGCATAAGGTCACCTCCGCGGACTTAGTAGAATTGGCCATGATTGACTTTGACATTATTTTGGGTATGAATTGGTTGTTTTCATGTTATGCTTTGATTAATTGTAGGACCCGTGCAGTGGAATTCCGGTTTTCGGGTGAGTCAATTTTAGAATGGAAGGGTAATTCAGCTGTACCAACCGATCAGTTTATTTCATACCTTAAGGCCAGGAAAATGATCTCTAAGGGATGCATGTACTACTTAGTTAGGGTTAAGGATGTAGAGTCTGAGTCCCTGACTATTCAGTTAGTTCCAGTGGTGTGTGAGTTTTCGGAGGTATTCCCCGATGATTTGCCAGGTGTCCCTCTAGAGGGAGATTGATTTCGGTATAGACCTTCTTCCTGACACGCATCCTATCTCTATTCCCCATTACAAGATGGCTCCAGCTAAGTTAAAAGAGTTAATGGAACAGTTGAAGGACTTGTTGGATAAGAGTCTCATTAGACCGAGCAAGTCTCTATGGGGTGCCCCGGTTCTATTTGTTTGGAAGAAGGATGGATCCCTTCGAATGTGTATTGATTATCGGTAGCTTAACAAGGTTACCTTCAAGAACAGGTACCCCTTGCCTAGAATTGATGATTTATTTGACTAGCTCCAGGGTGCCAGGTGCTTCTCGAAGATAGATCTCAGGTCCAGATATCACCAGCTCAGAGTTTGGGAGGGTGATATTCCAAAGACAACCTTCAAAACTCGGTATGGCCATTATGAGTTTGTAGTTATGTCATTTGGATTAGACAATGCTCCTGCAGTCTTTATGGATCTGATGAACAGGGTGTCCAAGCCGTATCTGGACATGTTCGTGATCGTGTTCGTCGATGATACCCTTATATACTCTCGAAGCAAGGAGGAACATGTTACTCACTTGCGTATAGTGCTTCAGGTCCTCAAGGATCATCAGTTATATGCAAAGTTCAGCAAATGTGAGTTTTGGTTAGACTCGGTGGCATTTCTAGGCCATGTGGTCTCAGGTGAGGGCATTAAGGCTGATTCCCAGAAAATTAAAGCGGTGAAGAATTGGCCCAGACGATGTATCCTTTAGAAATTTGGAGTTTCTTGGGCCTAGCAGGTTACTACCGGAGGTTTGTTGAGGGTTTCTCATCTATCACGACACCTTCGACCAAGTTGACTCAGAAGAAGGTAAAGTTCCAATGGTCGGAGGCTTGTAAGGAAAGCTTCCAGGAATTGAAGACCCAACTCACTTCAGCACCAGTGTTGACTTTATTCGAGGGTACGGATGAATTTGTTGTGTATTGTGATGCTTCGAGAGTCGAACTGGGATGTGTGTTGATGCAGCGTGGGAAAGTGATAGCATATGCCTCTCGACAGTTAAAGGTTCACAAAAAGAATTACCCGACCCATGATCTCGAGTTGGCCACGGTGGTGTTTGCATTGAAGATATGGTGGCATTATTTGTATAGGGTCCACGTGGATATGTTCACAAATCACAAGAGCTTGCAATATATGTTCACGCAGAAGGATCTCAATCTTCGGCAAAGGAGGTGGTTGGAGTTATTGAAGGACTATTATATGAGTGTTCTTTACCACCCGGGCAATGCTAATATGGTGGCGGATGCACTTAGTAGGATCTTTATGGAGAGCGTGTCCCACATGGATGAGGGAAAGAAAGAGTTGGCGAAGGATGTCCACCGACTCGCAAGATTGGGAGTTAGATTGATTGACCCAACTGATGGTTGCATCGTTGTGCAGAATGGATCAGAATCTTCCTTGGTAGTTGATGTCATATCTAAGCAAGATGAGGATCCAACCTTGAGGAACATGGATTTCATTAGCATCCCCACTTGGAAGTGGGAAGAGATTAATATGGATTTCATTATAGGCCTACCTCGTAGTCGATCACACTATGATTCCATTTGGGTGGTGATAGACAGGTTAACCAAGGCTGCACACTTTCTACCGGTCAAGACCACGGAATCAGCGGATGATTATGCCCAGTTGTATATTCGGGAGTTGGTTCGACTGTATGGAGTTCCCTTTTCTATTATTTCATATCGAGGTACTTATTTTACCTCTCAGTTTTGGTGGTCTTTCCAAAAAGGGCTTGGGACTCAAATTAAGCTCAGCACAGCCTTTCATCCGCAAACGGATGGCCAAGCCGAACGAACAGTCCAGATTCTTGAGGACATGTTGAGGGCATTTGTTATGAATTTTAAAGGTAGTTGGGATGATCATCTACCCTTGATCGAGTTTTCCTATAATAACAGCTATCACTCTAGCATCTAGATGGAACCATTCGAGGCCCTCTATGGGCGGAGGTGTAGATCTCCCATCGGATGGTTCGAGGTTGGTGAAGCAGCTATGCTAGGGATAGATTCAGTTCATGAGGCAATGATGAAGGTTCAGCTGATAAGGGACCGGCTGAAAACCGCTCAGAGTCGTCAGATATCATATGCTGATGTAAGGAGAAGAGACTTGGAGTTTGATGTGGACGACTGGGTATTTCTAAAGGTATCTCCCATAAAGGGAGTCATGCAGTTTTGGAAGAAGGGGAAACTTAGTCCCCACTATGTTGGCCCCTACCGGGTTGTGAGGAGAGTTGGTAAGATGCGTATGAGTTGGACTTGCCCTCAGAGTTATCTTCAGTTCATCCTATGTTTCATGTGTCACTTTTGAAAAAGTGTTTAGGTGATCCATCTTTAGTAGTCCCGGTGGACAGCGTTGGTGTATAGGATAGCCTCAGCTATGAAGAAATTCTGGTGGAAATCTTGGATCGTCAGGTTCGAAGGCTGAGGAACAAAGAAGTAGCCTTAGTTAAAGTATTATGGAGAAATCATCATGATGAGCTATGTGGGAAGCCCAAGCGGATATGATGGCTAGATACCCACACTTATTCTCTATCGGCTCAGTTTCAGTTTGAGGTATCAGTCTTTTTCCTAAACCTCTAATCAGTTTTTATGCTCCGTTCATGCGTACAAGTTTATTTTATGATACGGCATATCTATGTGGTGTCTGAATTCAGTTCAGTTATGTAGTTCTTTTCGGAGGTAGTCAATCCGTCAACTTTCAGCTTAAATGATTAGTATTTATATATGGTGATTGCTTATTTCTGAGTTTTCTGCATGTTTCTAACATTCGAGGACGAATGTTCTCAAGGGGGAGATATTGTTATACCCCGGGAACCCGAGGATCAGACCCGGGAGTCAAAACGGAGAAAAGCTTGAAATTTGCACCAGGTCGCAGAACGACCCGTGAGGTGGGTCGTGAGGGGTGACCGCGAATTTTGAAGTGACTTGTGGTCAAGCAGGGCACGGCCAAGTTTTTGGTTGAGACCACGGGTATGACCACGAGCCATGGTCAGGCCACACGACTCGTTAGGTCTCCCGTGGCCTAAGTGGACCAGTTGGACAAATGAGAAAGGGCAGTGAAGACCACAGATGGTGACCACGAGGCATGTTCAGCCACCACGATTCATAGGGTCCCTCGCGGGGTCGCCTGGGGAGGTTAGGCAGCGAGCATGACGGATTCAGCCAACGAGTCGTGCCCCCTGGCAATGACTCGTGAGGTCCCTCGTGGGGACTGGCAACTAGAAAATTCCTGCATTTTAGCAAGAGTGTTTTTGTAACTCCTAAGCCCTAGATTACGTCGTTTTAAGGTCTGAATAGGGTCTTTTAAGGGGGATTAGTCCATGTTAAGCTTCATTCATGCATGCAAGAGTTTAGGGATGAGAATAGAGGGTGATTCAAGGTGTTCTTCCCCAATTCCTCACAATTCCGCCTTGGGCTTTTGAGGGAGATTAAGAATCAGTGTTTCTAGGTATGTAATGTCATCAATTGGTGGTTCCTTCCGCACCCATGCTCCTACTCTATGCTTTTACTTATAAATTATCAAAAACACATGGGGTTTTATATTTGATTTGTATAAAATTAAATGATTTAATTATGGGTCTTGTGATTTTGAAATCTTATCATAATCTACTGATGTTGATCATCTTTTGAGATTTAAATTGATTATGATACTGTTGATTTTGAATTTCTAAACAATTAATCTTGTTTATGCATGCCCCATGATGAACCGATTTATGATCCATTGATCCATTAGTGTTTTTTATAAGCCCAGCTTGAATTATGAATTTATTTTGTTATCTATTATGAACTTATGAATTTCAAGCTATATGCATGATCTACAAGTATGTATGAATTTTATCAATCACGAATTATGTTTGTGGCCGACCCACGGGCCTCAAGTCATGTCTAGTTCACGCATGTTCAAGCATGTTTACAATTATCATGATTTAACTAGCCCATGAACTCATGTACGTATTATTATGAGCATTATATATGTTTTGGGAGTAGTATCAAACACCGAGTAAGGTCGGGCTCAAGTTACGCCCCTTACCTCATGAACTACGTGCCACCATAGGTATGTTGGGACCCTTTCATGTTTGTCCCTGGCCCAAATGGCCCTTTTCATGTGTGATCACACCCTTCATGGTTCCTACCTTTGGCAAGGTACGAACACCCTCCCGACTGGGATTACAAGTCGGGCTTCATTTGTGCTCATATGAGGTATGTCGGTTAAGAGAATCTCTCACTGTCCCTAATGATTTATGCATGTTATGATTATGTATGTTGGCTCAAGTCATGTTAAGTAAACCTCTTCTATTATGATTATGATTATGTTATGTTACAAATGTTTTGAAACCTTGAGCCATATGATATGTTATTATGATTTACGATACGAGCATGACGTCCTACTCTTATGATAACTTATGAATTTCATATATGTTTTAAATGTCCGTTTTACTTACCTTGCATACTCAGTACATTCCACCTACTGACTGCATACTTTCTATGTTGTATCTTCTTATGATACAGGTCCCGATTCTCAGGCTCATCCTCCTCTGTAGTGCTCCGAGATCGTTATCAGCTTATTGGTGAGTCCTCATGTTCTGAGGGCCACATGTTCAGACTCTATGCTTTTCTTTCAGTTTCTGTATTGTGGGTTAGTAGGGGAATTTGTCCCATCAACCCGTCCTTTACGATTAGAGGCTTTTCAGACTATAAGTCGTATTCAGCTATCATGTATGGAATCATGTATTGTCTTTTCTTTGTTATTATGACACGCATACATTTTCTTTACGATAAGTGTTCCGCTTATGTGATTGAATTAGATGTATGATCATGCCATGGGTCAACTTGGGGTCTCTCGGGGCTCCTTGTCTCGTGTCTACGATCCGGGTGTATGTTTGGGTCGTGAAAAACTTGGTATCTGAGCCATAGGTTTTTAAATGTCCTAGGGAGTCTGAAAGTCGCATTAGGTAGAGTCTTTTTCATGGGTATGAAGCGCGCCACACTTAAGACGGAGAGGCTACTAAACATTTCGGAATTGTTCCCTTATTTCATGATCTATGTCGTGCGGTGAACATCCTTCACTCCTCTAACTCATGTTATTAACGTTTATAGAATCATGCCTCCATGTCGAGTAAACGCCAGGAGAAACGAAAATGGTAATGATTATGAGGGTGCCCATGATGGTGAGCATCAGCCAGCTTCACCCGTTCATGAGGAGCACGTACCAGAGCCAGCTGCCCATGCTAAGTTTAGGGCGGCGATTCAGATGCTGGCACAAGCCATCACTGCCCAGGTCCAGAATTAGACAGTGGCGCATTTCCCTCAGACTGGGAATGCAGCGGCACCTAGGGTGAGAGATTTCTTGAGGATGAGCCCTCCGGAGTTCACGGGGCCAAAGATGCATGAGGATCCACACGATTTGATAGAGGAGATTCTGAAAATCACCCAGGTCATGGGGGTGAACAATGAGGAATGTGTTTACTTGACCTCGTATGTCACGCCCCGAGCCTACACCCTGGGCGTAACATGGTACTTGAATCCACTAGTGACCCCAAGTCAACCTCTAGTCTATCAGTTACTAGCTTTCTGAGTAAACATGCACAACGGAACATTGAAATAGTATCATAAAATATTCATGAGAGACAAGTCTAAAAACATAAAGTTTAAACAATAGGATAATACTGATAAATCTGAAAATCATGTCTGTCTGAAGCCATCTAATAGAGGAGTTGCTGGGATAAGTCCCCAGCTAACTCTTCTAACTGAAACTAATACATGACTGAAAGAAGGAAAAATAGTGCCCTTGGATGATGAGGACTCACACTTCAACTACTGTTTCATCCTCTGATGATGAGGACTCACACTTCAACTACTGTAACGGAGAATCTGAACTGCGGCAACTAACAATGCTGGGTCTGAGAACCTGTAGTTGTATCATGAAACGATAGAGCATAAAAGTATGCGACGGTACTTTGAATGTACTGAGTAAATGCGAGAAACATAACTGAATATAAAGTCCAAGCTAAAATGACACACAATGACCAACAGGTAAGCTGAACTGAACTACTGATATAATCTGAAATAGTCAACATGACCCTGTCTAATGGTCAAGGACATGCCCTATGTCTGAAACGCTGAGTCTGAGATACTGTACTGACTGAGTTGAACTGAGGACTAGAACTGAACTGAGCTGCTTATTCTGAAACTGGATTGGACTAACTAGTGGGAGAGTTTATAACCGACATATAACCACGTGGGCTAGACATGGAGTTCGATGTATACACCCCACCGATAGGACCTAATATAACTTGTCAGGGTATAAAGGCATGAACTAAGTGATCACAAAAGTCTGGGGCCAATCAAGCCAAGTAATATTGTAACCTACGTTGGCAACGTAGTTCTGGGAACTTGGGTGTGCTGGAAACCCAGCCCGCTCGGTGCTAAGTTCTACTCCCACTGGAAAACCTAAACTGAACTACTAAGCTGATAGCTCGAAACTGGGGTCCAATACTAGTCAGGGACGTATAACTACATGTACCCTGAGAGTCTTATCGGACCAGTTTCTGAAACTGGGTTCTAGACTGGTCAGAGTTGCTTGTTTGGAAGCGTCATGACCGTCTAAGAACAAGTTGTAACTGAACTGGGGTCTTGAGGCTGGTCAGGTGGGTCGTAAGGCTACTTGACGACTCGTCAGGTGGGTCGTCCTACAATATTTCTGTAGTTTTCTAAAATTTCCTACTTTGTGCCCCGAAATTGGATTTTGAGTTTCCAGGGTGTTACAATATCTCCCCCTTGTAAACATTCGTCCTCGAATGTTAGAAAACACACAGGAAGCAGAAAATGACAATCAAAACCTTCAAATACTGCTCATTTAACTCCAAAACTACCGAAATGACTATCTTCGTTTCAAAATACATATCTAAACTAAGTTTACTTATCATGCATACATTCAAAAACATAAAAAAGACTTGAACACCTGAACTGAGTCATGAAAACTAAACTGAGTTCTAGGGTGATAGCTAATATGTCAAGCTGCACTGGAGCTGGTAGGGATCAAGTGCGGGTATTTGGCCATCATATCTGCTTCGGCCTCCCACATAGCTACCTCAACCTGCTGATTTCTCCATAAGACTTTGACTTAAGCTATTTCCTTGTTCCTCAGCTTACGCACCTGACGGTCAAGGATCTGGACTGGTACTTCCTCATATGAGAGACTATCTTTTATCCCTACGCTGTCCAATGGCATAACTGAGGTTGGGTCTCCGATGCACTTCTTCAAAAGTGACACATGGAAAACTAGATGCACAGTTGCTAGTTCTGAAGGTAACTCTAGCTCATAGGCTACCTTGTCGATACGCCTCAAAATTCTATAAGGTCCACATACCTCGGACTGAGCTTCCCTTTCTTTCCAAACCTCATCACCCCTTTCATGGGTGAGTTTTTCAGGTACACCCAATCGTCAACTGCAAACTCAAACTCTCTTCTACGCACATAGGCATAAGATTTCTGGCAGCTCTGAGCTGTTTTCAACCTTTCTCGGATGAGCTGAACTTTATGCATTGCCTCATGAACCGAGACTGGCCCTATCAAGGTGGCTTCACAAACATCAAACCACCTGTAGGAGATCTACATCTTCTACCATACAATGCTTCAAATGGGGCCATCTGGATGCTAGAATGGTAGTTGTTGTTGTTGTACACCAACTGGATAAGAGGCAGATGGTCATCCAAATTACCCTTAAAATCGATCGTGCACGCTCTTAGCATATCTTCTAGAGTCTGAATAGTTTGCTCAGCTTGCTCATCTGTTTGCGGGTGAAAAGTTGTACTGAGCTTGACCTCAGTGCCAAGTCCCTTCTAAAAAAGACTTCTAGAAATGGGAGGTGAACTGGGTACCCCTGTCTGAAATAATAGCCAATGGCACCCCATGAAGTCTAACTAGCTCCCAAATATAAATTTTAGCATTATCCTCAGCTGAATCTGTGGTTTTGACTAGGAGGAAATGTGCTGACTTAGTCATTCGTTCCACTATTACCCAAATTGAGTCATGTTGTCGACGAGTCCGAGGTAGACCCGTAATGAAGTCCATATTTAATTCTTCCCACTTCCAGGTGGGTATGTTGATATCTTGGGTCATACCTCCTGGACTCTGGTGTTCTACCTTGACCTGCTGGTAGTTCGGGCACTTAGCTACAAATTCAGCAATGTCTCTGTTCATGCCATTCCACCAGTAAATATCCCACAAATCACGGTACATTTTGGTAGCACCAGGGTGAATGGTGTATCTCGAGCTGTGTGCCTTAGCCAGTATCTGCTGTCTCAACTCACCGACATTTGGCACGCACAATCTGCCCTGGTAACGAAGCACCCCATCTCCCCCTTGGGAGAAAGCCTCAACCTCCTTTTTGAGGACTGCTTCTTTAAGTTTAAGTAGAACTGGATCTTCATCTTATCTGGACTTAACTTCTACTACCAAGGATGAATCTGACCCGCTTTGCATTACCATTCCACCTTCAATTGATCCACCAACTGCACCCCTTACCAGGCTAGCCTGTGAACTTCTTTCGCTAGCTCCCTTTTGCCTTCCTCAATGTGAGCTACACTTCCCATAGACCGCCTGCTTAGGGCATCAGCCACCACATTGACCTTACTTGGGTGATACAGCACACTCATGTCATAATCCTTTAGCAGTTCCAACCACCGTCTCTGACTCAGGTTTAAGTCCTTCTGGATGAACACATACTAAAGGCTCTTGTGATCTGTGAACACATCCACGTGAGCCCCGTACAAGTAGTGTCTCCGTTTATTTAACGCGAATACCACCACTGCCAACTCGAAGTCGTGAGTTTAATAATTCAAAATAGACTGCCCACAAAGCTCAAAGACCCTGGGAGCTTTACTATCCAGATTACTATTGGGCAGAGCATCCGAGCTCGTGGATTGTGTGATTTGGGAGCGAGCATAAATTTGATGCCTTCATCGGTATTCAAAAAGTTGGGTTTAGGGAGTCCTACACCCACAACAGTAATCTTGCAGTTGGCAGATCGGTCCTTAGCCAGACCTGATGGGACTGTGGAGGACGTTCTAGTGCAAGTTGGCTCCTTGATTTTCCCGGTAGATTTTGTCGTCCTGGACTTTGAACCAGACGCGGAAGTCCCATTTATTTTGGGACGTCCTTTCTTGGCGACCGGGAAAGCACTAATTGACGTAGCTGCAGGGCAGCTAACAATGCGAGCACACGACAAGGTGGAGGTGTTCGATGTGTACAAGGCACCCAAGCTCCCGATGGTGTACGAAGAACTCTCGGTGATCAATGTGATTGATCAAGGTGATGATAAGCAGATTAAGGATTCACGGGAGTTATTGGGAAAACCACCAGATCGGTGTAAGCACTACTGGGGGGAGGACGGTGATCGAGAGAAATCGTCCATCACCCTAGAGGACAACTGAGCTTAACGACGTCGAGCCGCGACGGTAAACCAGGCGCTGCACGGGAGGCAACCCGTGAAAAATTTTTCTTTCTTTTTGTAAAGTGTAAATAGGCTTTTCTTTTTCTTTTTCTTGATTTACTACAAAATTTTTCGTTTTAGTTTTTGTTTTATTTGTATTTAGAGTGAAACCTATAATTCTAACCAATTTTGTATAGTGAGATGAATTTCAGGTCAAACAGAGGAAAACGTGCACGGAATCGCAAAGGAAAAGTTGAGGTATGAAAATTAACAAAAAGTGGCAAATAGTGAGCTGGGGCGACAGCTCCGTGTCACGGAGGCGGACCTCCGTGTTACCTCCGTGACACGTTGAGGTATAATCCGGAAATTTTAAAAAATTTCCAGAACAGGCTCGCGATGGCTCCGTGTCACGGAGGCAGTGCACCGCGATGCACTCCGTGACACGTTGCCGTGTATATCGCGATGGGTCACACCGGGTCGCTGGGTGACCCGCGCGATTTCCCTACTTTTTAACCCCAAAAACCCTCCCTTTTCCCTTATTTTTCAATCTCTCCGCGACCAAACCCCCCAAAACCCATCCCCCATCAACGTGACACGGAGTAGGCCAAGAAATTCAACAAGTTTTCTTCGATTCTTCAAAGTCAAGGTATGTTTTTCGATTTCCTCTCAAATTCTTGTCGATTTTCTTTGATATTGAGCATGTGAGGTGAGCTAAATTGCCCTAAGTAGAAATTAATCATGAATTCAATTTAAATTGTTATTGATGAATGTTCGGAATGTCGTTATGATTGCTTGAACTTGTCAATTGCATAAATTAATCGAATTTGCTTGATAATATCAATTCTAGGGCTTGTTTTTGAATTTGAAGTTGAAAATGTAGTGAACTTGTGAATTTAATGCCGGGATGTACATGTTGAATGAAATGAGTCCATGTACTAATTGTTAGGATGTTAATAGAACGACGGATTCTCGGGTTAAGGGAATGTTGAAATTTGTAAGAATTTGGTTGGTTGTATAGGTTCGTGTAGATAAATTTTTGTTGTTGTTTTCGTTTCTTTGTTTTTCCTTGCTAAGTGCGATGGATAAAATGTTAGCGATGGTAGTGATTGTGATTGGCTGTATGAAGTCTGAGTAGTACGCAGAAGATATACCGTCGAATTTTTCGAACGCACTAAGCATGATTGTATAGTTGGTTATTGTGTGTAAATAAAGATAATCTTGCCGTATTGTTGTAACTGTAGCTAAGGACTAAGTGTGGGGTAACCTAGCTTAACCCGACCTTAGCCGAAGTTTATATCCGTTAGCTTAACATTGATCTTGTCTACTTGGGTTGACAGGTAAAATGGCAAGCAGGCAAGAGAAAGGGAAAGGCGCATCAACTTCGGGCACCGGAAGGAAGCGAATCAGACTAGGCACAGCAGTCCCAGCAGCACCAGCAGTTCCACACGGCCAACGGCGCCAATACGGAACAAGATGGGTGACTGATGAGGGGAAAAAGTGGTACGCGAAGCACAAAGAAAACAAATATTTCCCCGAGGAGCATATAGCACGGGAACCATTGGCACAGGAGTTCCCTAGGATGGTCCACCGAATCGAGGCAGCTGGGCTCAATTTCATCTTTGAAGAGCCCAAGGAATGTAATTTGCACCTGGTTCGGGATTTCTATGCCAATTGGAACCTGACTATCAGAAGCCACACCATCAAAATCAGAGGGCAAATAGTCACTTTGGAGCCCCACCACCTCAAAGCTATCATAGGAGCGCGGGACACAGACGCCCACGTACTCCGACAGCTTAACATTACCCCACCGTATGCGGACATCAGACGCACATTGTGTGGGACTCGATCGACAGCTAGATGGAGTAGACACAAAGAGAGGGGCTACCACCAGACTCTGCCCTATTCACAGATGAACAGGGAAGCCAGAATATGGCTGAAGATTGTATGCTCCTGCCTAATCCCGGGGGTACATATGACAGATGTAACCCGGGATCGTGTATGCCTGGTGTACGCCTTGATGAAAGGGCTGGAGATCAACGTGGGGGCAGTAATTATCTCCGCCATGAAGAGAGCCCGGTTGCATCAGGGGCACGGGTATGGCTTTGGTGGACTACTCACCACCTTCCTCAGGGGCCTAGATGTCGAGGAGGAGGCCTTTGACTATATCCCGCGGATGGAGCGGCGGGTCTTAGATGTTACTAAAACTAAGGCTCCCGACACCACCCACGGGCCAGTGCTTACACTTGGCGAGCGACATGCTCGTGATGATCAGTATATGGCTCGAATGTATGGGATGCAGATGCTCCAGCTGAGGATAGGCGGGAGGCCGGCGACAGAGGAGGAGCTATGGCAGCTCGAGCTAGACTACCCCTTCGGCGAAAACGCCAGGGCTCTATGCCGAGTGGGGCCAGCATTTGTAGAGTCCACAGATGATGATGTGCCCACAGACAAGGAGACACATCGGGAGGACTCCGATGTGGAGTCTGATGAAGACGACGGGGGCGATTCAGACATGGGAGATGAAGCAGCAGCACCCGACGAAGAAGTGGAATACTTTGACTGATCAGGGAGTTCCACCACCCGATGCTATTTTAATTTTTGTGAACACTGGGGACAGTGTTCAAGCTAAGTGTGGGGTGGGAGTAGTTAGGTGCTGGGTTGTGCTGTTTTGTATGTATGCTCTCATTTGTTGTCTTGCATGTGAAATTTTGTGTTCCCTGTGAGTTGTTAAGTTGTTGTTCTGTATTTGTAAATTTATGTTAAATTGATGTGTGTGCTGAATGTTGCTAGCTGATTCTGTACATATTTTTCTTTCGAAATGATCGATATTTTTAAAATTTTTAAAATATTTTATACATATTTTTTCTATCGAAATGATCGATATTTTCAACATTTTTTTACTCTTGGGTTTCTCGGCGTTTGTTTTCGGTTCTTTTATCGAGAATGGTCCCATTGAACCGAAGTCATAGTAGTGACCGTTCCCTATGATGGATGGATGATGACCGTCTTAAGGGAAATGTAGTCGTTAGGAGTAGATTTGTTTTCAATTATTTTTCAGTTTTTTCTTTGGTGGGATGCATCCCAAAACCTGTAGTTACTATATGGTTGCGAAATTCTGGTTGCGGGTTGTACATGATATTTAAAATGCAAAGGTGATTCGTATGAAAGCATGCAACTTTGTAAATATGTTGAGATACCTAGGCCATAGAGTTCGATTCAGTGTGATTGAGGCTTAATGTTTGAATTCCTGTAATTAGCTGATTGAAGAGTCTGTGAATACATCTTGAATTGAGCATGTGCAAAAAGTGTGAAGTGAGGTGTTGTTATTCCATGCTATCATGAAGTATCTAGAACTTGCCTGGTGTGTGTACAAAATGAAATGAAGGAGGTGTATTGTAGGAAAGGATGTAGGCATTTCTTTGTTTTAACCGAGAGTTTCTATTTTTCTTTGTCGTACACACCTTGATTGTATACCCTAGTCAGCCCGTTGAGCCTTTAGCCTATTTTTTTTCTTTTGTCATAAAGTGTAAACCGAGCTTAATCCCTTCTTTTCATTAGCCGTAAAGTCTATACAAAACTCTTAAGCGCTTAAGAAGAGAAAATCATTTTCCAGAAGTGTCGAAGAGTGAGAATGGTGAAAAGAAAAAGAAAAGCAGAGTGAGAGAAGAAAAGAAAAGGTTGAAGGTGCACTTGCTATAAATAAACTATAATGAAGGTGCACGAATAATCTTTGTTGTTGTGTCAAGTGTGCTTAATACGATGGGCCATACTAAAGAAAAACATCAAGAATGGGATGATGAAAAAAAGAAACAATGTCCATTAGTTGATGGGATGTGTTGAAAAGGCGCTTAAGGATGCTAGTGGCTATTATTGGCTAACCCAATATTGACTAGTTCCGTAGCTTCCATTACAACCCGTTAAAGTCCTACGTGATCTTACATCGCACTTCTTTATATTAGTGGAGTAATACACTAAGGGCAAGCTTATGGGTCATGACATGATGCATGTGAATTCTTTTGGGAGAGAGAGCGAAATTGTGTTTACATGCCCCTGCTTAAAATTTTGTGAGTCATATGAGCAAAAAGGGGAAGATTCTCTTGTGTTGTGAGGACACATGCTTGATGAAAGATTAATTTTCGTGTCGGATATCTTGATCAGCTGATTTGCATGAGTTTGCCAATATCGAGAGTCAATTCTTAAAGTCTAGGGGGTCTTGATGTATTGAAGGTCATTGCATTAATAAGACCATGCATGTTTTCTTGATGATTTGCTATATTGAATAATCGGTATGACCGTAGCCTAAAGTGTCGAACCAAAGTAGCGAGGTTGGGATGTAAATTGCATGAAGTATAGGATTGTTGTTCGAGGACGAACAAGGATTTAAGTGTGGGGTAAGTGATCTTGGGCAAATTTATATGCCCAAGTGATACTCAAAAGTACCATTTTCTCCTTGTTTATCTATCAATGTGTATACATTCTCATGTAATTGGTAATAAAATGTGAATTTATACTAACCAACATGATTAGCATTGTTTTGCAGGTAAAATGTAATTTTGGGAAGCTTAAATGCATGTTGGAGGATATCGGGGTTGGACTTGGATGCGAGCAAGGAACAAGGCATTGGACAGCATGAAATAAAGGGGCTCCGCGATGGAGTCGTGTCACGCTGCCATCGCGGAGGCCTTCTGCCTGGATAGGGAAATTTTGCCCAAATTCCAGAGAGGGTCCGTGTCTGGTCCGTGGCACGGTGGCTTGGCTCCGCATTGCACGTCGTGCCACATTGAGCTTTAATTCCTGGACCCCCAGTTCTAGTGAGGGTCCGCGTCCGTAGCGTGTCACGGAGGCAGTGCTCCGCGATGCACTCCGTGACACGTTGCTCGTTATTCCGGGAAAAATTTCTAGCAGTATAAATAGAACACTTAGGTTCATTTTTCAATATTCTGACTTGGTGGAGCAAGAACGTGGGTTACAGGCAGTTGAGGGACGAAAATATCAGGGTTTTTTCTCTTTTTCTTTCTTCTTTAATTCAATTTCTTGTATGATTAACACTCATTTAAAGATGTTTAATCCATAAATGAGTGGCTAATTCCTCTTCTTGCTGAGGTTATGAACAATTGTGATGAAATGTGATCATTGATTCTTTGGTTTTTCATCTTTTCTTCCATGTTGTTCTACTAATTCTTGTTCTTACTGCATTAATGTGTGGCCTACGTTAATGTACATCTAAAAAGTCCGGTTTCACTCGAGAGAGCAAGAAATTGGAAAGTTGTGAATTAATAGGATATGATCTTTACTTGATTTGGGAAAATTGGGAATTGATTTACTTTCAGGATAGAAATATACCTGAAAGTCGTATTAGTTAATTTAGGAACCGGGTTTGTATGGCTAGAACATGAATTGCATTTAATCACAGACATGTAGGTGGATGGTTCATGATTCTTAAGTGAGGTTAAATACGAGAGTTTTAATCTCTTGGAAAATGTTCTTGGCTAGCAACTGGAGGAAAAGATTAACCAAATTATGATGATAAGAAATTTCATTACATGTTCGTTTAACCTCAGCATGCTCTCATTCATAGTTCAGACTCAAAGTAGATAATTGTTTTAGGTTTAGTATAAAAATTATAAAACAAACTATCAAACTCTTGGTTACACTGTTGTCTGCATTTTTAGAAGTAAAATATAGTACACTTGAGCAGATTGCACTTCATCCAAGTCTCTGTGGGATCGATACTTGGATTACTAAAGCCACTTACTACTTGTTCAACCACGTGCACTTGCGTGTAGTTATATACCCATATAACACGAACCAAACACAAACCATCGGTAATAACCCGCTAAGCCCAAAAAACTCCTGATTTCAGTAGGAGAGGTAGGTCTCTGCCAATCCTTCACTGCTGCTATCTTGTGAGGATCTACTTGTATTCCTTCTCCTGAGACCACATGACCCAAGAACGTCACAACCTTCAAACAGAATTCTCACTTGCTGAACTTGGCAAACAATTGACGGTCCCTGAGTGTTTGTAGCACTACCCTTGTTCGGTGGTTTGCTATATGGGTTAAAAACCGACACGCAAGTGCACGTGGTCAAACAAGTAATAAAGTGGCTAAGTAAGCCAAGTATCGAACCAAGGAGACTCTGGATAAGTAAAAATTGCTCAAGTATACTATATTCTATCTTACTTCTATATATGCTGACAACAACGTAACCAAAAGTTAAATAATTTTTGTTTATAAATTATATACTAAAACTATTAACAAATATCTACTTTGAATTGAAACTATGGATATGAGCATGCCAAGGGTAAGAACAAGTAATGAACTTGATTATAATCATAATTTGGTTAATCTTCTCTTCCTGTTGCTAGCCAAGAACATTAGCCTAGAGATTAAAACTCTCGTATTTAATCTCACCTAAGAATCATAAACCATCCGTCTACATTTCTGTGATCAAATGCAATTTATGACCGAGCAATACAATTCCGGTTCCTAAATTGACTAATACGGCTTTCAAGTATATTTCTATCAGGAAAGCACATCAAAACCCAATTTTCCCAAATCAAGTTAAGAACAATACCCTATTAATTCACAACTTTCCAATTTCGTGCTCTCTCGAGTGAAATCGGACTTTTTAGATGTACATTAATGTCGGCCACACACTAATGCAGTAGAAACAAGAATTAATAGAACAACATAGAAGAAGAAGATGAAAAACCATACAATTCAATAATCAAAATTCATCACCAATGTTCATAACCTCAGCAAGGAAGAGAATTAGCCACTTATTTGTGGATTAATCATCCTAAAACAAGTGTTAATCATACAAACAATTGATTGAAAGAAGAAAGAAAGAGAGAAAAACCCTTAGCTTTTTCGTCCCTCAACTGCCTGTAACCCACGTCCTTGCTCCACCAAGTCTGAATTTTTTAAAAATAAGCCTAAGTGTTCTATTTATACTATTGGGAATTTTTCCCGGAATAACAAGCAACGTGTCACGGAGGCTTCACTGGAAATTGACAAATTAATCACCCTCCAGGCAGTGTGCCTCCGCGATGGTAGCGTGGCACGGCTCCATCGCGGAGCCCCTTTATATTGTGCAGTCCAATGTCTTTTTCGTGCTCGCATCCAAGTCCAACTCCGATATTATTCCAACATGCATTTTAGCTCCTCAAAAAATCATTTTTTACCTACAAAACAATGCTAATCATGTTGGTTAGTATAAATTCACATTTTATTACCAATTACATGAAAATGTATACACATTGCACACTAAACAAGGCGAAAATGATACGTTTGAGTATCACTTGGGCGTATAAATCTGCCCAAGATCACTTACCCCACACTTAAATCCTTGTTCGTCCTCGAACAACACATACACAACTCATGCAAATTACATCCCAACCTTCGCCACTATGGTGCGACAATTTACGCTACGGTCATACCGATCATTCAATATTGTAAATCCTCAAGAAAACATGCATGGTCTTACAATGCAACGACCTTTAATACATCAAGACTTCCTAGACTTTAAGAATCGACCCTCGATATCGGCAAAGTCATGCAAATCAGCTAATCAAGATATCCGACACGAACATCAATCTTTCATCAAGCATGTGCCCTCACAACTCAAGAGAATCTTCCCCCTTTTTGTTCATGTGACCCACAAACATTCAAGTAGGGGCATGTAAAAATTAATTTCACTCTCTCTCCCAAAAGAATTCACATGCCTCATGTCATGACCCATAGGCTTGCCCTTAGTGTATTACTCCAGTAATATAAAGAAATGCAATGTAAGATCACGTAGGACTTTAATGGGTTGTAATGGAAGCTATGGAACTAGTACATATTGGATTAGCCAATAATAGCCACTAGCATCATTAAGCGCCTTTTCAACACATTCCCCTCAACTCATGACATTGTTTCTCTCTTTTCTTTTTTCATCATCCCATTCATGCTGGTTTACTTTCGTATGGCCCATTTCATCAAACACACTTGACATGACACAAAGGTTTTTCATGCACCTTCATTATCATTTCATTATAACAAGTGCCTCTTCCACCTTTTTCTTTTCTTTCCTCACTCTGCTTTTCTTTTTCTTTCCACTATTCTCACTCTTTGACACTTTGGGAAAAAATTTTCTGTTCTTCTTAAGCGCTTAAGAGTTTTGTATAGACTTTACGGCTAATGAAAAGAAAGAATTAAGCTTAGTTTATACATTTTTGGAAAAAAGAAAGAAATAATCGGCTAAAGGCTCAACGGGCTGACTAGGGTATACAATCACATAAAAAGGTAGTGTATGACAAGAAAAAAAAATATAGAAACTCTCGGTTAAAACAAAGAAATGCCTACATCCTTTCCAACACTACACCTCCTTCATTTCGTTTTGTACACACACCAGGCAAGTTCTAGACACTTCACAATAGCATGGAATAACAACACCTCACTTCACACTTCATGCACATGCTCGATTCAAGATGCATTCACAGACTCTTTAATTAGCCAATTACATGAATTCAGAATTAAGCCTCAATCACACCGAATCAAATTCTACAGCCAAGGTAACTCAACATATTTACAAAATTGCAAGCTTTCATACGAATCACTTTTACATTTTGAATATCAGTTACAACACGCAACCATAATTTCACAACCATATAGTAACTACAGGTTCCGTGATGTAATCCACCAAAGAAAAACTGAAAACAAATTAGAATCACTACTCCTACCGACTACATTTCCCTTAAGACGGTCTTCATCCATCCATCAGGGAACGGTCACTAACTATGACTTCGGTTCAATGGGACTATTCTCGGTAAAAGAACCGAAAACAAACTCCGAGAAACCCAAAAATAAAAATCAAAAAATTTTGCAAAACATCGATCATTTCGATGGAAAAATATTTACAAAATATTTTAATATGTACAAAATATTTTCGCAAAATTTTAAAAATATCAATCATTTCGATAGAGAAAAAAAACATAAGAAAATATTTACAAACTTTTTTTTCTACAGACTTAGCTGGCAAACCACAACATTTCACAACACACATCATCAATTACCACAAATATATACAGATAAAAACCAGTTTGCACTTCACAAACACAGGGAAACATAAACATAAATACAAAACAGAGGAAAAACATACAGCAAGCCCGCCTAGCCCCAGCACCTAACTACTCCCCACCCCACACTTAAATCGAACACTGTCCCCAGTGTTCACAAAAATTAAAAATCACAAAATTGGGTGGTGGCACTCCCTGATCAGTCGAAATATTCGACTTCTTCATCCGGTGCTGCTGCCTCATCGCCCATGTCCGAGTCACCTCCGTCGTCGTCATCGGACTACACATCGGAGTCCTCCCGACGTGTCTCCTCGTCCGTGGGGACATCATCGTCAGTGGGCTCTACAAAGGCTGGCCCCACTCGGCATAAAGCCCTAGCATTTTCGCCAAATGGGTAATCCAGCTCCAGCTGCCATAGCTCCTCCTCCGTGGCTGGTCTCCCACCAATCCGAAGCTGAAGCATTTGCATACCAAACATCCGTGCCATGTACTGGTCATCGCGAGCATGTCGCTCGCCAAGTGTCAGCACTGGCCCGTGTGTGGTGTCGGGGGCCTTAGTTTTGGTCACATCGAGGGCCCTCCGCTCCAACTGCGGGATGTAGTCCAAAGCCTCTTCCTCGACGTCGAGGCCCCGGAGGAAGGTGGTGATAAGTCCTCCGAACCCATACCTGTGGCCCTTGTGTAGTCGGGCTCTCTTCATGGCGGATATGATGACCGCCCCAACATTAATCTCCAGCCCTTTCATTAGGGCATACACCAGGCAGACACGGTCCCGGGTCACATCAGTCATGTGCACCCCTGGGATCAAGCACGAACAGACTATCTTCAGCCATATTCTGGCCTCCCTATTCATTTGAGAATACGGCAGAGTCTGGTGGTAACCCCTCTTCTTATGTCTGCTCCATCTGGCTGTGGATCGAGCCCCACACAATGTGCGTCTGATATCGGCATATGGTGGGGTGATGTTCAGCTGGCGGAGAACGTGGGCGTCTGTGTCCCGCGCTCCAATGATGGCATTTAATTGCTGGGGTTCCAAAGTGACAATCTGCCCTCTGATTTTTATTGTGTGGCTTCTGATTGCCGGGTTCCAATTTGCATAGAACTCCCGGACTAGATGTAAGTTGCACTCCTTGGGCTCCTGAAATATGAAGCTGAGCCCAGTTGCCTCGATCCTCTGCACTATGCGGGGGAACTCCTGTGCTAGTGGTTCCCGTGCAATATGCTCCTCAGGGAAGTATTTGTTTTCCTTGTGTTTAGCATACCACTTCTTCCCTTCATCGGTTACCCACCTCGTTCCGTACTGGCGGCGTTGGTCGCGCGGAACTGCTGGTGCAGCTGGGACTGCTGTGCCCAATCTAAGTCGTTTTCTCCCGGTGCCTGAAGTAGATGCACCTTTACCCTTATCCTGCCTACTTGCCATTGTACCTGTCAATACAAATAAACAAGCACCATGTCAAGCTAAATGCATATTAGCTTCGGCTAAGGTCGGGTTAAGCTAAGTTTACCCCACACTTAGTCCTTAGCTATTGTTACGATACTATGGCAAGGATCACTTTATTTACACCAAAAACAAACAACTATACAATTTATGCTTAGTGCGTTCGCAAAGAAAATTTCGACAGTATAACTTTAGCGTACTACTCAGACTTCATACCGCTAATCCCAATCCTACCATCGCTATCAATTCAACCATCGCACTTAGCAAAGAAAACAACAAAACAAAAACAACAACCCAAATTCTATATACACATGAATCTATATAATCAACCAATTCGAACAATTTTCACATTTTTCCCAAAATCCCGAGAATTCGTCGTCTATTACATTCAAACAAATTTTTACATACAACCCGGCATATAATTCACAAATTTACCCAGTTATCAATTTCGAATTCAACAACCAAGCCCTAGAATTTTAATTTCGCAATCAAATTTGAATCATTCATGCAATCGACAAGTTCAAACGCGTATTACAACATTCCGAACATTTATCAATCAAAGAATAACTCAATTTCATGCTAAATTTCGACTTAGGGTGATTTATCTCACCTCCCATGCTCAAATTCGACTAAAATCGACAAAAACTTGAGAGAGAGTAGGAAAACATACCTTTAAGTTGAATAATCGAAGAAACTCGGTAATTTCTTTGCTTAATACCGTGGCACGTTGATGGGGGAGGGAAATTCGGGTGTTTGGTCGCGGAGAAGTAAGAAAATGAGGGAAAAGGGGGGTTTTTCGGGGTTTAAAATGAAGAAAAATACGCGGGTCACCCGGCAACCCGGTGTGACCCGTCACAAAATAAAGGGCAACGTGTCACGGAGGGTAACGCGGAGCCCCTCCTCCGTGACACGGAGCCATCGCCCCAGCTCACTGTCTCTTCATTTTATTCATTTTTTCATACCTTGCCTTTTTCTTCTCGATTCCATGCATATTTTTCTCCGTTTGACCTGAAAATCACCTCACTAAACAAAATTGGTTAGATTAATAGATTTCCCTAATTAGAATGAAAAATACTAACTAAAACGAAAAATTTGTACTAAATCAAGAAAAAGAAATATAAAATAAAATCTATTTACACTTTACAAAACAAAAGAAAAAATATTTTTCACGGGTTGCCTCCCGTGCAGCGCCTGGTTTACCGTCGCGGCTCGACGTCCTTTATACTCACTTATCCACTAGGGTGATGGACGATTTTTCACGATCATTGTCCTCCCCCCAGTAGTGCTCACCCTTATCTGGTGGTCTTCCCATCAACTCTCGGGAATCATTCATTTGTTTAGCATTCCCATGATCAATTACATTGATCACCGAGAGTTCTTCATTTACCATTGGGAGCTTGGGTGCTTTGTATACATCGAACACCTCTACCTTGTCATGTGCTCGCATTGTAAGTTGACCCGCAGCCACGTCGATTAATGCTTTCCCGGTTGCCAAGAAGGGTCGTCCCAAAATAAATGGGACTTCAGCGTCTGGTTCAAAATCCAGAACAATAAAATCAACCGGAAAAATGAGGGATCCCACTTGCACAAGCACATCCTCAACAATGCCATCCGGCCTAGCTAAGGATTTGTCTGCTAACTGCAAGATTACGGTTGTAGGTCTAGGACTCCCTAGACCCAACTTTCTAAATACCGAAGATGGCATCAGGTTTATGCTCGCCCCCAAGTCACACAATCCACGAGCTCGAATACTCTGCCCAATAGTAAGCTGGATAGTAAAACTTCCAGGGTCTTTTAACTTCGTAGGCAGTCTATTTTGGATCCGGGAAGTGCATTCCTCCGTCAAAGCTACCGTGGCATACTCAGTCAAATGACTTTTGTTGGCCACGATGTCTTTAATATATTTGGCATATTTTGGCACTCCCTGCAAGACATCAACAAGAGGTAAATTAACATGTACCTATTTAAGAACCTCCATAAATTTCTTGAAACACGCCTCCTCCTTGTGTTTCTTGAGTCGTTGAGGGAACGGGGGTGGAGGCCTTTCTAATTCAGCTTCTTTGGTCTTCCCCCTATCCGAAGTTTGTTCTTCCTCAACATCTACTGCTCCAGACTTTTGAGGTGGTCTCTCCGGTTCCACCTCCTTCAGCTGCAAACCACTCTGTGTGGTCACTGCATTTACCTGCTTCGGATTAGGATCCGTGTCGCTAGGCAGTCCTCCTCTGGGCCTTGTGTTTTGGGCACTAGCAAATTGCCCAAATTGATACTCAAGAGCCTTGGTCGCTAATTGATTATTCTTCACTTCGGCTACCAATTTAACATAGTCAGCCTGCAATTGCGCCTGATTAGCGATCATGGTCTTGAACATTTCCTCAATGGTAGGTGATGGTGGTAGAGGAGGGGCATTGTGATTTCTGAATTGAGATTGGTAGTTCTGTTGCCCTCCTTGATTCCTGTGCATACCTTGACCCGAACTTTGGCCTTGTTGGTTGTTGCTACCCTACGAAAAATTTGGATGGTTCCTCCAATTTGAGTTGTAGCCGCTACCAAACTGCTGCTGATTTCTTTGTGCATTGCCCACAAAGTTAACCGAATCTGGGTTTGCTCCACAGCACTCAGCTGAGTGCTCACTGCTTCCACACACTTCACACCACATTTGCTGGACCGCATTGACTGAAGCTGAAGGCTGGTTCAAGTTCATGTTGCTGAAGTGGTTGTTCAACTTATTCTGCAAGGCAGCTATCTGTGCAGCGATAGCTGTAAATCCATCCACTTCAAGCACTCCAGCTGCTTTCCTTGCTCCACCTCGAGATGATTCAGCATTCCATTCTGGATTGCCCTGTGAAATCCGGTTGAGCAAAGTGTACAGCTCCTCATAAGTCTTTTCCAGTGCTTGCCCTCCAGCTGCTGAGTCTAGCAAAATTTTAGTATGGGGTTCCAAACCCTCAATAAATGTGTGTACCAATACCTCATTGGACTGATGATGATGAGGACAGTCCCACAACATGGATTTAAATCTTTCCCAGGCTTGATATAAATTTTCTCCCTCCCTCTGTTTAAAACTTAGAATTTGACTTCTAAGTCTGGCTGATTTACCAGAGGGAAAAAATCTTATCAAGAACTTTCGTGCAAGATCATCCCACGTTGATATAGAATTTGGTGGCTCAACTTTTAACCACCTCTTGGCTTCACCAAGTAAGGAAAACGGAAATAGTGTGAGCCGAACATAATCAGGTGACACTCCAGCGGGTATATAAGTGTCACTTATCTCCAAAACGTTTTGGAGATGTTGTTGTGGGTCTTCATGAGGGAGACAGGTAAATTGCCCGCTTGTGTGCAATAGTTGCACCATGTTCTGTTTTAATTCAAATCTCCCTCCAGGCTCGGGTTTGCGGATACTTGAATGTACATTATTGGAATGTGGGATTGCCACCTCGCGAACCGGCCTTGCTGCTGCTTCGTCGGGCACTAACACTGCCCTCACAACCGGTGGATTTTGTTGCTCCATCATAGTCTGTCTGAGCAACTGCAGCTTCTTTTGTAGAGCTTCTCTGCGTTTACTATGAAATTCACGTTCAGGCTCTATATAAGATTCCACCAGCTCTTTGTCCTTTGCCAGTGTTCACAGAAATCAAGTCTGCAAAATACAGGCTAAGACCAAGTTGTCAACACTTAAGAAAATAAAACAAAAATACAGTAAATTTACACTTAACAAAATTTCACCAATTGCCTAGTCTCCCCGGCAACGGCGCCAAAAACTTGTTCGGTGGTTTGCTATATGGGTTAAAAACCGACACGCAAGTGCACGTGGTCAAACAAGTAATAAAGTGGCTAAGTAAGCCAAGTATCGAACCAAGGAGACTCTTGATAAGTAAAAATTGCTCAAGTATACTATATTCTATCTTACTTCTATATATGCTGACAACAACGTAACCAAAAGTTAAATAATTTTTGTTTATAAATTATATACTAAAACTTTAAACAAATATCTACTTTGAATTGAAACTATGGATATGAGCATGCCAAGGGTAAGAACAAGTAATGAACTTGATTATAATCATAATTTGGTTAATCTTCTCTTCCTGTTGCTAGCCAAGAACATTAGCCTAGAGATTAAAACTCTCGTATTTAATCTCACCTAAGAATCATAAACCATCCGTCTACATTTCTGTGATCAAATGCAATTTATGACCTAGCAATACAATTCCGGTTCCTAAATTGACTAATACGGCTTTCAAGTATATTTCTATCAGGAAAGCACATCAAAACCCAATTTTCCCAAATCAAGTTAAGAACAATACCCTATTAATTCACAACTTTCCAATTTCGTGCTCTCTCGAGTGAAATCGGACTTTTTAGATGTACATTAATGTCGGCCACACACTAATGCAGTAGAAACAAGAATTAATAGAACAACATAGAAGAAGAAGATGAAAAACCATACAATTCAATAGTCAAAATTCATCACCAATGTTCATAACCTCAGCAAGGAAGAGAATTAGCCACTCATTTGTGGATTAATCATCCTAAAACAAGTGTTAATCGTACAAACAATTGATTGAAAGAAGAAAGAAAGAGAGAAAAACCCTTAGCTTTTTCGTCCCTCAACTGCCTGCAACCCACGTCCTTGCTCCACCAAGTCTGAATTTTTTAAAAATAAGCCTAAGTGTTTTATTTATACTATTGGGAATTTTTCCCGGAATAACAAGCAACGTGTCACGGAGGCTTCACTGGAAATTGACAAATTAATCACCCTCCAGGCAGTGTGCCTCCGCGATGGTAGCGTGGCACGGCTCCATCGCGGAGCCCCTTTATATTGTGCAGTCCAAAGTCTTTTTCGTGCTCGCATCCAAGTCCAACTCCGATATTATTCCAACATGCATTTTAGTTCCTCAAAATCATGTTTTACCTACAAAACAATGCTAATCATGTTGGTTAATATAAATTCACATTTTATTACCAATTACATGAAAATGTATACACATTGCACACTAAACAAGGCGAAAATGATACGTTTGAGTATCACTTGGGCATATTAATCTGCCCAAGATCAACCCTCAGGTGATCTGCATGCTCTTCCTTATTTTTGGAGTATACTAGAATGTCGTCGATAAATATGATGTCTAGGTACTACTTAAAGACCCTATTCATTAAATCCATGAAGGCTGCAGGGGCGTTTGTGAGTACAAAGGACATCACCACAAACTCTTAGTGACCATACCGAGTTCTGAATGCTGTTTTTGGTAGTCACTTCTCTGACCCTTAACTGATGGTATCCTGACCTACGATCGATCTTGGAGAAACAGCTTGCTCCCTGAAGCTGGTCGAACAGGTTATCAATTTTAGGTAAGGGATATCAGTTCTTGACTTGACTTTGTTCAGCTGACGGTAATCTATGCACATTCTGAGGGTACCATCTTTCTTACGCACAAATAGCACTGGAGCACCCTAGGGAGAGATTTTGGGTATGATATAACCCTTGTCAAGAAGATCTTTTAGCTTCTCCTTCAACTCCTTAAGATTAGCTGGAGCCATGCTGTAAGGAGGGATGAAGATAGGCTGAGTACCTGGGAGGAGATCTATTCCAAAGTCTATTTACCGTTCAAGGGGAACTCCGGGAAGATCCTCAGGAAATACATCTGAGAACTCGCTGACAACTGGAACTTACTGAATGGTTAGGGTCTCAGAGTTGGAATCCTTGACCCAAACCAAATGATATAGACATCCTTTGGAAATGAGTTTCTGGGCCTTAAGGTAGGAAATAAACCTACCCTTAGGCGCTAAACTGCTGCCCGACCATTCTAAAACTAGCTAATTAGGAAATTGGAATTTGACAACTCTAGTTTTGCAATCAACTGAGTCATAGCAAGAGTGTAACCAATCCATGTCGAGAATAAGGTCGAAGTCGACCATGTCTAGATCTACGAGATCAGCTGGCATTACTTTGTTTAAGACAGAAACTGGGCAATTTCTATACACCCGGCTGGCTCTAACTGACTCGCCAACTGGGGTAGAGACTGAGAATGGTTTTGAGAGAACCTCTAGACTTATACTGAGTTGAACTGTTATATATGGAGTTATGAATGAAAAAGTAGCTCCTGGATCTAAGAGGGCATATACGTCTAGATGGAAGAGACGTAACATACCAGTAACTATGTCAGGTGAGCTTTCCTGATCCTAACAAGAAGATAGAGCATAGAAATGATTTTGACACTGACCGCCATTTGTACCTGCTATGTTAGCCTGCTGGGCTGGTCGACCTGCTAGAGCTGATGATGTGTTAGATTGTGATCTCCCTCGCCCCGCTGACGGGCACTCCTTAAGCTTGTGTCCAATATGTCCACACCCAAAGCAGCTCTCTCATCCCTGAAGGAATTTTCCTGGGTGATTCCTACCACACTTGGGACAAGTTGGATACTTGTTTCTGGCACTGAAACTCTGCGACTGAGAGCCAGATGCTCCGCCCCTCTGATCCTGGCGGGACCTAAAGGTTGGAGCGCTGGCTGAGTTGTGTGCTGGGGCTCTCTGTTGCTGTTGCTGCTGTTGCTGTTGTAGGCGGCTGCTACTGCCAGATATCTGATGTCCATAGTCTGAATGACCAATTCTTGCCCGCTTGTTCTTACGCTCCATATATTTTAGCTTCTCTGCCTAAATCTGCTGGCATAAATAATTAGGCTAGAGAGGTCCATGTCCTTGATCAGCATCGCGGTCCTGCACTCCTTAAGGACCAGATTAGATACTCAATTAACGAATTTCAGCATACGAGCCCTTGGCTCGGCCACTATCTCTGGAGCATACTTAGATAGTCTAGTAAACTCCAGAGCATACTCCACCACTGTCCGGTTGCCCTGCCGCAGGTTCATAAACTCTGCCATCTTAGCCTCCCTCAGCTCCTAAGGGAAAAGCCTATCCAAGAAAGCTATGTGGAACTCCTCCCACTTCACCGGTCCTTCTCCCGCTGGCCGCCCCTCCTTCCACTGCTCATATCAAACCTAGGCTACCCCTTTAAGCTGATAGACAGCCAGGTCAGCTCTCTCAGAGGAGCTGACACCCATAATACGAGTTATCTTTCTAATCTCATCTATAAACCCTTGTGGGTCCTCTCCCACCTTCACTCCATGAAAATCTGGAGGGTTCATCCGGGTAAAATCCCGCACCCGAGCAGCAGCTGCAGACCCATTTGTGGCTAATGGAACCACTTGTGGTTCACCTGAATTATGTCTGTTTGAGCTAGCAATTGAATGGCTGCCCTAAATTCAGCGGTGGATATGGATTCATCCTAGGTACTGCCGGAGCTGATGAGGCAGGTTGGTTGACATTAGCAGCCCTTCTTCCATTACCACATCTGGGAGGCATGGTTTACTGAAACAAAATAGAGCACGAATTAGAAGGGCATTTCTGGAATTTGGAATTTAACGCACTATCAAGAATATGAAAAAAGGGAATTTTCCTAATAACATCTCGTAGCCTCCTCGTGATAAGTGTGGCGCGTTTCACACCCATGAAAAGGACTCTACTCGATGCGGCTTTTAGACATTCCGAGGATACTCTAAACCTTGGGCTCTGATACGAAGTTTGTCACGCCCCGAGCCTACACCCTGGGCGTGACATGGTACTTGAAGCCACTAGTGACCCCAAGTCAACCCCTGGTCTATCAGTTACTAGCATTCTGAGTAAATATGCATAGCGGAACTTTGAAATAATATCATAAAATATTCATGAGAGACAAGTCTGAAAACATAAAGTTGAAACAATAGAATAATACTGATAAATCTGAAAATCATGTTTGTCTGAAGCGATCTAATAAAGGAGTTGTTGGGACAAGCCCCCAGCTAACTCTAAGTCTAACTAAAACTAATGATGCTAGGTCTGAGAACCTGTAGCTGTATCATGAAATGATACGGCATAAAAGTATGCGTCAGTACTCTTAATGTACTGAGTAAGTGGGAGAAACATAACTGTATAAATTCTAAGCTGAAATGACATGCAATGACCAACAGGTAAGATGAACTGAACTACTGATATAATCTAAAATGGTCAAGATGACCTTGTCTGATGGTCAGGGACATGCCCTATGTCTGAAACACTAAGTCTGAGATACTGTACTAACTGAGTTGAACTGAAGCTAGAACTGAACTGAGCTGCTTATTCTGAAACTAAACTGGACTGACTAGTGGGAGAGTCCATAACTGACATATAACCACGTGAGCTAGACGTGAAGTCCGACGTATACACCGCACCGGTAGGACCAATATACCTTGCTAGGGTATAAAGGCATGAACTGAGTGATCACAAAAGTCTAGGACCAATCAGGCTAAGGAATACTGTAACCTACACTGGCAACGTAGTTCTGGGAATCTGGATGCACTGGAACCCCGGCCGGCTCGATGCTAAGTTCTACTCCCACTGGAAAACCTAAACTGAACTACTAAGCTGATAGCTCGAAACTGGGGTCCAAGACTAGTCAAGGACGTATATCTGCATGTACCCTAAGAGTCTTGTCGGACCAAATTCTTAAACTAGGTTCTAGACTGCTCAGAGCTGCTTATCTTGAAGCTTCGTAACCGTCTAAGAACAAGTTTTAACTGACTTGGGGCCTTGGGGCTGGTCAGAGCTATATACTAAAATGTCATGACTGCCTAATGGACCAAAAACTAAAAATTTGAGTCTGGTTCTGATAACTGAGAGGCACCATTAACACCTCGAAATAAGTTTGAAATCAAACTGATCAGTTGAAAATTTTCTGAATATCACTGAGGATTCTAGAATTCTAACTAAGACTAAACTGATATGATTCTGGAGAGATTCTAGTTCTAACTGGTCTGGACTACTAGCAGCTAATAGAGAATTCCACTTATCCCAAGTGATCTTGGGCAGATTTATATGCCCAAGTGATACTCAAACGTATCATTTTTACCTTGTTTGTTGTGCAATGTGTATATAATATCATGTAATTGGTAATAAAATGCGAATTTATACTAACCAACATGATTAGCATTTGTTTTGCAGGAAAATGTGATTTTTAGGAGCTAAAATGCATGTTGGAACTATGTCGGAGTTGGACTTGGATGCGAGCGTGGAAAAGACCCGGGAATGCAGGATTTATAGGGGCTCCGCGATGGCTCCGTGCCACGCTACCATCGCGGTAGCACACTGCCTGAGCAGGAATTAAATTTGCAATTTCCAGTGTGCCTGCGCGTCAGCTCAGTGGCACGGAGATAGGCCTCCGCGATGGCCTCCGTGCCACGTTGAGGTTAAATTACTGGACCCTGGAAATTCCAGTGAGGGTCCACGTCCACGCCGTGTCACGGAGGCATTGCTCCACGTTGGCCTCCGTGACACGTTGCTTGTTATTCCGGGAAAAATTTCCCACTAGTATAAATAGCACACTTAGGTTTATTTTAAGTAGTTTTGAGTTTTTAGACTGAGTTCAGGAGTGGAGAGCAGGAACGTGGGTTAGTAGCAGTTGAAGATTGAAAAAGCTAAGGGATTTCTTCTCTTCCTTTCTTCTTTCTATCAATTGTAAGTATAATTTACACTCATTTTAGGATGATCAATCCAAGAATGAGTGGCTAATTCTCTTTCTTGCTGAGGTTTTGAACATGTGTAATGAATTCTGATTTTCATTGATATGGTTTATTCTTCTTCTTTAATGTTGTTCTATTAATTCTTGTTCTTTACTGCATTAGTGATTGGCCAACATTAATGTATATCTAAAAAGTCCAATTTCACTCGAAAGAGCATGAAATTGGAAAGTTGTGAATTAATAGGGTATTTTTCTTAACTTGATTTGGGAAAATTGGGTTTTGATGTGCTTTCCTGATAGAAATATACTTGAAAGCCGTATTAGTCAATTTAGGAACCGGAATCGTAGTGCTAGGTCATAAATTGCATTTGATCACAGAAATGTAGACGGATGGTTTATGATTCTAAAGTGAAATTAAATACGAGAGTTTTAATTTCTAGGCAAATGTTCTTGGCTAGCAACATGAAGAAGAGAATTAACCAAAATTATCATGATTATCAAGTTCATTACTTGTTCTTAACCTTGGCATGTTCATATCCATTGTCTGAATTCAAAAGTAAATAGTTTGTATTAATTGTAGTATATAGTTTAGAAACAAAAATTCAATTACTCTTGGGTACGTTGTTGTTAGCATAATTAGAAGTTAAATAGAAATATAGTAAATTAGGCAATTTTACATATCTTGAGCCTCCTTGGATCGATACTTGGCTACTTAGCCACTTTATTACTTGTTTGACCACGTGCACTTGCGTGTCGGTTTTTACCCGTACCCCAAAGCACCGAGCAAGTTTTTGGCGCCGTTGCCGGGGAGGCTAGGCGATTTGTAAAATTGTGTTTAGTGTAAATTTACTGTATTTGTATTTTTATTTTCTTAAGTGTTAACAACTTGGTCTTAGCCTGTATTTTGCAGATTTTGTTTCTGTGAACACTGGCAAGGGACAAAGATTTGGTGGAATCTTACTTAGAGCCCGAGCGTGAATTTCATAGCCAACGTAGAGAAGCTCTTCGAAAGAAGCTGCAGTTGCTTCAACAGACTATGATGGAGCAACCAAATCCACCAGTTGTTAAGGAAGTTTTAGTGCCCGATGAAGCAGCAGCAAGGCCGATTCGCGAGGTGGCAATCCCACACGCTAATAATGTCCATTCTAGCATCCGCAAACCAGAGCCTGGAGGGAGGTTTGAATTAAAGCAGAATATGGTGCAACTTTTGCACACAAGCGGGCAATTTACTGGTCTCCCTCACGAAGATCCACAACAACATCTCCAGAACTTTTTGGAGATAAGTGACACTTATATACCCGCTGGAGTGTCACCTGATTATGTTCGGCTCACCTTATTTCCATTTTCCTTACTTGGTGAAGCCAAGAGGTGGTTAAAAGCTGAACCACCCAACTCTATATCAATGTGGGATGATCTTGCACGGAAGTTTCTTATTAGATTTTTCCCTTCTGGTAAAACAGTCAAGCTTAGGAGTCAAATCCTAAGTTTTAAACAGAGGGAAGGGGAAAATCTATATCAAGCCTGGGAAAGATTCAAATCCATGTTGCGGGACTGTCCTCACCATCATCAGTCCAACGAGGTGTTGGTACACACGTTTATTGAGGGTTTGGAACCCCACACTAAAATTCTGTTAGATTCAGCAGCTGGAGGGCAAGCGCTGGAGAAGACTTATGAGGAGCTGTACACTTTGCTCAACCGAATTTCACAAGGCAATCCAGAATGGAATGAAGATTCTTCAAGAGGTGGAGCAACGAAAGCAGCGGGAGTGCTTGAAGTGGATGGATTCACAGCTATCGCTGCACAGATAGCTGCTTTGCAAAATCAGTTAAACACTCACTTCAGCAATATCAATTTGAACCAGCCTTCAGCTTCAGTCAATGCAGTTCAACAGATGTGGTGTGAAGTGTGTGGTAGTAGTGAGCATTCAGCTGAATGCTGTGGTGCAAATCCTGATTCTGTTAACTTTGTGGGCAATGCACAGAGAAATCAACAGCAGTTTGGTGGTGGCTACAACTCAAATTGGAGGAACCATCCGAATTTTTCGTGGGGTAGCAACAATCAACAAGGTCAGAGTTCAGGGCAGGGTATGCATAGAAACTAAGGAGGGCAACAAAATTATCAAGCTCAATTCAGAAATCACAATGCCCCTCCTCCACCACCATCACCGACTATAGAGGAGATGTTCAAAACCATGATCGCTAATCAGGCACAATTGCAGGCTGACTATGTCAAATTGGCAGCCGAAGTGAAGAACAATCAATTGGCGACCAAGGCTCTTGAATATCAGTTTGGGCAGTTTGCTAGTGCCCGAAATACTAGACCCAGAGGAGGACTACCTAGCGACACGGATCCAAATCCGAAGCAGGTTAATGCAGTGACCACGAGGAGTGGTTTACAAATGAAGGAGGTGGAACCGGAAAGACCGCCTCAAAAGTCAGGAGCAGCAGATGTTGAGGGAGAGCAAAGTTCGGATAAGGGGAAGACTAAAGAAGCTGAACCAGAAAGGCCTCCACCCCCGTTCCCTCAACGACTTAAGAAACACAAGGAGGAGGCGTGTTTCCAGAAATTCATGGAGGTACTTAAACAGGTACATGTTAACTTACCTCTTGTTGATGTCTTGCAGGGAGTGCCAAAATATGCGAAGTATATTAAAGACATCGTGGCTAACAAAAGTCGTTTGACTGAGTATGCCACGGTAGCTTTAACGGAGGAATGCACTTCCCGTATTCAGAATAGGTTGCCCACAAAACTGAAAGACCCTGGAAGTTTCACTATCCAGCTGACTATTGGGCAAAGTATCCGAGCGCGTGGATTATGCGACTTGGGGGCAAGTATAAATCTGATGCCTTCTTCGGTATTCAGAAAGTTAGGTCTAGGGAGTCCTAGACCTACAACGGTAATCTTGCAGCTAGCAGACAGGTCTTTGGCTAAGCCGGATGGCATTGTTGAGGATGTGTTGGTGCAAGTAGGCTCCCTCATTTTTCCGGTCGATTTTATTGTTCTGGACTTTGAACCAGATGCTGAAGTCCTATTTATTTTGGGACGACCCTTTTTTGCAACCGGAAAAGCATTAATCGATGTAGCTGCGGGTCAACTCACGATGCGAGCACATGACAAGGTCGAAGTGTTCGACGTGTACAAGGTACCTAAGCTCCCGACTTTTTATAAGGATCTCTCGGTGATTAACGTAATTGATCATGGGAAGGCTAACAGATTGAGTGATTCCCGAGAGTTACTAGGTAGGCCACCGGATAAGGTAGAGCACTACTGGGGCGATGATCATGATCGGGACAAATCGTCCATCTCCCTAGTAGATAAATGAGCTTAAAGGACGTCGAGTCGCGATGGTAAACCAGGCGCTGCACAGGAGGCAACCCGTGAAAAATATTTTCTTTCTTTCTTTTTAGTGTAAATAATTTTTACTTTTCTTTTCTTTTTCTTGACTAGGTTTAGATTTGCATCTTAGTTAGTATCTTTTATTTTTAGTTAGGGAAATCTATTAATTTAACCAATTTTTGTTTAGTGAGGTGATTTTCAGGTATAACGGAGGAAATATACATGGAATCGAGAAAATGAGGCGAGGTATGAAAATTAAATTTATTGGTGAAATAGAGCACTGGCGCGTTGGCGCCGTGTCACGGAGGCAATGCTCCGCGTTGGCCTCCGTGACACGTTGAAGGCAAATCTGGATTTTTCAAAATTCCAGTAAGCCAACGCGTTGGCTCCGTGTCACGGAGGAGGGGCTCCGCGTTACCCTCCGTGACACGTTGCCCTTTATCCAGTGCCGGGTCACACCGGGTTTTCGGGTGACCCGCATGTTTCCTTTAAATAATAACCCCTATTTCTCCCCAAATTCCCCCATTCCCTCTTCCCTCCGCGACCAAACACCCATTTCCCCCTCCCCAAGCAACGTGCCACGTTGATAGGCAAAGAAAAACGTCAAGTTTCTTCGATTCTTCAATTCTAAGGTATGTTTTCATCGTCTAACTCAATTTTTTGGCGATTTTTGTCATTTGGGCATATAAGGTGAGAAATATCACCCTAGGTAGAAATTGAACATGATATTGAATTATTTTGTGATTGATTTTTGTTCGGATTGTTGTATTTGGCGTTTGAAATTGTCGATTATGTAAATAATTCGAAATTGATTGTCGAATTGTATTTTAGGGCTTGGGTTGTTGAATTAGACTTGGGCAACTTGATAGTTTGGTGAAATTGATGCCGGGGTGTGTTTATTATTTGAGATAAGTCGTGGTAAATAGTGTGTAAATGTTAAAAGACGAATTCTCGAATTTTTGTGGGAAAATGCATAATGTGTGACTTGGTTAGATTGTTAGATTAGCTTGTATATAAAATATTTTTCTAGTTGTTTTTAGTTTGTGGTTGTTTTGTTGCTTGTGCGATGGTTGAATTGCTAGCGATAGTAGGATTGGGAATTCGTTGTATGAAGTCTGAGTAGTACGCTAACCGTTATGCTGTCGAAATTTTGTTACGAACGCACTAAGCAATATGTGTATAGTTGTTTGTGTTTGGGGTTGTAAATAGAGCTATCCTTGCTGAAATTTTGTAAATATTGTTAAGGACTAAGTGTGGGGTAAATTTTGTGTAACCCAACCTTAGCCGAAGCTAACAACTATTTAGCTTAACGTTGTGCTTGTTTGTGTAAATTGACAGGTACAATGGCTAGTAGGCAAGACAAAGGCAAGGGTGCTTCTACCTCAGGCACCGAAAGGAAACGGATGAGACTGGGCACAGCAGTCCCAGCTGCACCCGCTGTTCTGCGCGGCCAACACCGCCGATACGGAACACGATGGGTCACCGATGAAGGGAAGAAATGGTACGCAAAGCATAAGGAGAACAAGTACTTCCCCGAGGAACATATTGCTAGGGAACCACTTGCACAGGAGTTCCCTCGCATTGTACAGAGGATTGAGGCAGCTGGGCTCAGCTTTATTTTTCAGGAGCCCAAGGAGTGCAACCTTCATTTGGTCCGGGAATTTTATGCCAACTGGAACCCGGCCATCAGAAGCCACACTATTAAAATCAGAGGGCAGATTGTCACTCTGGAACCCCAGCAGCTGAATGCCATCGTTGGAGCGCGGGACACAGACGCCCACGTTCTCCGCCAGCTAAACATCACCCCACCGTACGCCGACATCAGACGTACGTTGTGTGGGGCTCGATCCACAGCCCGATAGAGTAGACACAAGGAGAGGGCTTACCACCAGACTCTGCCCTATTCGCAGATGAACAGGGAGGCTAGAATCTGGCTAAAAATTATGTGTTCGTGCTTGATCCCGGGAGTTCATATGACAGACGTGACCCGGGACCGTGTCTGCTTGGTGTATGCCCTTATGAAAGGGCTTGAGATTAATGTTGGGGCGGTCATAATATCCGCCATGAAGAGAGCCAGACTGCACCAGGGTCACAGATACGGGTTTGGCGGACTCATCACCACCTTCCTCCGAGGCCTCGACATTGAGGAAGAAGCCTTGGATTACATTCCGCAGCTGGAGCGGAGGGCCCTTGATGTGACAAAGACTAAGGCCCCCGACACTACACACGGACCCGTGCTGACTTTGGGCGAGCGACATGCTCGTGACGATCAGTACATGGCCCGTATGTTCGGCATGCAGATGCTGCAGCTACGGATAGGTGGGAGACCAGCCACTGAGGAGGAGTTATGGCAGCTGGAGCTGGACTACCCCTTTGGCGAGAACGCTAGAGCCTTATGTAAGGTGGGGCCAGCCTTTGTGGAGCCGACAGACGATGATGTCCCTACTGATGAGGAGACACGTCGTGAGGACTCTAATGTGGAGTCCGATGACGACGATGGAGCTGATTCAGACATGGGCGACGAGGCCGCAGCACCGGATGAAGAAGTCGAATATTTCGACTAAGCAGGGAGTTCCACCACCCAAATTTTGTGCTTTGTATTTTTGTGAACACTGGGGACAGTGTTCGATTTAAGTGTGGGGTGGGGAGTAGTTAGGTGCTAGGTCAAGGCTCTAAATTGCTGTATAATTTTTCCTTGCTGTTTATGTATGTTGTGCCTTCCCTGTTGTGAACTGATTTGTGATGTACGTATATATTTGTTTTGTGGCTAATGATGTGTGTTTTTGAAAGTTATGGTTGAAATGGTAAATATTTTGTAAATTTTGTAAATAATTTTTTTCTCTATCGACATGATCGATATTTTTCAAAATTTTTGCAAAAATATATTGCACTTGTAAATATTTTCTTTCTATCGAAATGATCGATGTGTTGCAAAAAAATTTTCGATTTTTATTTTTTTTGGGTTTCTCGGAGTTTGTTTTCGGTTCTTTTACCGAGAATAGTCCCATTGAACCGATGTCATAGTTAGTGACCGTTCCCTATGATGGATGGATGACGACCGTCTTAAGGGAAATGTAGTCGGTAGGAGTAGGATTTTTAATTGTTGTTTTAGTTTTCTTTGGTGGATTGCATCAATAAACTGTAGTTGCTTATGGTTGCTAAATTTTCGTTGCGTGTTGTAATTGATGTTCAAATTGTGAAAATGATTCGTTTGAAAGCATGAAATTCTGTAAATATGTTGAGTTACCTAGGCTATAGAATTTGGTTCATTATGGTTGAGGCTTAATCTTGAATTCATGTAATTGACTAATTAAAGAGTCTGTGAATGCATCTTGATTCGAGCATGTGCATGAAGTGTGAAGTGAGGATTTGCTATTCCATGTCATTGTGAATGGTCTAGAACTTGCCTGGTGTGTATACGAAGCGAAATGAAGGAGGTGTAGTGTTGGAAAGGATGTAGGCATTTCTTTGTTTTAACCGATAGTTTCCATATTTTTTTCTTGTCAAATTCTACCTTTTTATATGTTGTATACCCTAGTCAGCCCGTTGAGCCTTTAGCCGATTTCTTTCTTTTGACCAAAATTGTATGAACTAAGCTTTATTCCTTCTTTTCATTGGCCTTAAAGTCTAAAAGAAGCTCTTAAGCGCTTACAAAGAACAGAAAATGTTTCCCAAAGTGTTAAAGAGTGAAAAGAGTGAAAAGAAAAAGAAAAGCAAAGTGAGGAAAGAAAAGATGACGTTGAAGAGGCACTTGTTGTAATTAATTGATATTGAGGGTACATGAAAACCCTCTGTTTTGTGTCAAGTGTGGTTGATGAAATGGGCTGTATGAAAGTAAACCAGCATGAATGGGAGAAAAAGAGAAAAGAGAGGAACAATGTCCATGAGTCGACGGGAATGAGTTGAAAAGGCGCTTAAGGATGCTAGCAATTATTATTGGCTAATCCAATATATGCATACTAGATCCATAGCCCCGTTACAACCCATTAAAAGTCCTATTTGATCCTACATTGCATTTCTTTATATTAGTAGAGTAATACACTAAGGGCAAGCCTATGGGTCATGACATGATGCATGTGAATTCTTTTGGGAGAGAGAGTGAAATTAATGTTTATATGCCCCTACTTGCATGTTTGTGTGTTGCATGAACATAAAGGGGAAGTTTCTCTCGAGTTGTGAGGGCACATGCTTGATGAAAGATTGATTTTCATGTCGGATTTCTTGATTAGTTGATTTGCATGAGTTTGCCGATATCAAGAATCAATTCTTAAAAGTCTAGGAAGCCTTGATGTATTAAGGTCATTGTCTTGTACGACCAAGCATGTTTTCTTGATGATTTGCAAAAATTGAATAATCGGTATGACCGTAGCGTAAATTGTTGCACCATAGTGATGAAGGTTGGGATGTAATTTGCATGAGTTGTGTATGTGTTGTTCGAGGACGAACAAGGATTTAAGTGTGGGGTAAGTAATCTTGGGCAGATTTATATGCCCAAGTGATACTCAAACGTATCATTTTTACCTTGTTTGTTGTGCAATGTGTATATAATATCATGTAATTGTTAATAAAATGCGAATTTATACTAACCAACATGATTAGCATTTGTTTTGCAGGAAAATGTGATTTTTAGGAGCTAAAATGCATGTTGGAACTATGTCGGAGTTGGACTTGGATGCGAGCGTGGAAAAGACCCGGGAATGTAGGATTTATAGGAGCCCCGCGATGGCTCCGTGCCACTCTACCATCGCGGTAGCACACTGCCTGAGCAGGAATTAAATTTGCAATTTCCAGTGTGCCTGCGCGTCAGCTCCGTGGCACGGAGATAGGCCTCCGCGATGGCCTCCGTGCCACGTTGAGGTTAAATTACTGGACCCTGGAAATTCCAGTGAGGGTCCGCGTCCACGCCGTGTCACGGAGGCATTGCTCCGCGTTGGCCTCCGTGACACGTTGCTTGTTATTCCGGGAAAAATTTCCCACTAGTATAAATAGCACACTTAGGTTTATTTTAAGTAGTTTTGAGTTTTTAGACTGAGTTCAGGAGTGGAGAGCAGGAACGTGGGTTAGTAGCAGTTGAAGATTGAAAAAGCTAAGGGATTTCTTCTCTTCCTTTCTTCTTTCTATCAATTGTAAGTATAATTTACACTCATTTTAGGATGATCAATCCAAGAATGAGTGGCTAATTCTCTTTCTTGCTGAGGTTTTGAACATGTGTAATGAATTCTGATTTTCATTGATATGGTTTATTCTTCTTCTTTAATGTTGTTCTATTAATTCTTGTTCTTTACTGCATTAGTGATTGGCCAACATTAATGTATATCTAAAAAGTCCAATTTCACTCGAAAGAGCAAGAAATTGGAAAGTTGTGAATTAATAGGGTATTGTTCTTAACTTGATTTGGGAAAATTGGGTTTTGATGTGCTTTCCTGATAGAAATATACTTGAAAGCCGTATTAGTCAATTTAGGAACCGGAATCGTAGTGCTAGGTCATAAATTTCATTTGATCACAGAAATGTAGACGGATGGTTTATGATTCTAAAGTGAAATTAAATACGAGAGTTTTAATTTCTAGGCAAATGTTCTTGGCTAGCAACATGAAGAAGAGAATTAACCAAAATTATCATGATTATCAAGTTCATTACTTGTTCTTAACCTTGGCATGTTCATATCCATTGTCTGAATTCAAAAGTAAATAGTTTGTATTAATTGTAGTATATAGTTTAGAAACAAAAATTCAATTACTCTTGGGTACGTTGTTGTTAGCATAATTAGAAGTTAAATAGAAATATAGTAAATTAGGCAATTTTACATATCTTGAGCCTCCTTGGATCGATACTTGGCTACTTAGCCACTTTATTACTTGTTTGACCACGTGCACTTGCGTGTCGGTTTTTACCTGTACCCCAAAGCACCGAGCACCAACAGTATGGGAATTTCATAATATAGAGAAATTCAAGAATTATGGGAACTCCATTCAACGAACTAAAGTCATTCTGATTCATGGGGTATTTACCCAACATATACGTATAGAAAGAAATTCTAGGAATTCAGCCCAAAGCATTCTTCATTCACTAGAGGAAATTTAACAAGCAAAATCATTACTCAAAAAAAGTTAGGGCTTAAACTCACCTTTTTGTATGAACACTAACCATTTGATAAGGAATTTATGGGGATCATATCAACAATATACATGAAAATCTTTCTAAGTGAAATCAACGAAAATAAACATGAATACTCTTCATATTTGAAAGCTCAGGGCTTAAAACTGATAGAAGAAATTGAGGAGGATTTTAGGGACACAAGGGAAGAACAATCCCCTTGCTAAAACCCCACATACTTGGTGAAGAAACCTAGAAAATTTGCTTGAGAATCGAAGAGAAAAGTTCAGCCCTAGCCCTTGCTCTGAAATTCTCTGAGAGAGAATTCCACAATGTTTCTCTGAGGGTTAACGTGAGAATGAGGGGAGGAACAGTCCAAACCCTCTAATAAGTCTGAAATTAGGTCCAAAACAACGTAGTTTAAAGCTTAGGTGAATAGGAATCTACTAAATAGTCCTTAGAAGTTTGTTGGGAAAAACTGTTAGGTGCCCCTAACGGGTGACCTAATGAATCGTGGTGACTGACCTCGACTCGTGGTCACTCCCATCAGGTACACTGCCTGGGATCCTTAGTAGGTCACCACGAGGGACCCAACGAGTCGTTATCTATGACCACGACTCATGGTCACCAGTCGTGGACCACACTGCCTCATTCTAGAGATTTTATGCCAAGTCCCATAATGAGTCACTTGACGAGTCGTTGCCAAAGCTGACGACTCGTTTCACCTACTCGTCGAGTACACTGGTCAACTACACATTCCCAACTGAAGCCTGACCACGAGTGACTTAATGGGTCGTGGTCAGTGACCACGACTCGTGATGTCCCTCATTAGGTACACTGCCTCCCTCCTTTACCTTAATCAGCCTTCTCACGTCTCACCCAATGAATCGTAAGGCTACTTGACGACTTGTCAGGTGGGCCGTCCTGCAACATTTCTGCAGTTTTTCAGATTTCCTGCTTTGTGCCCCAGAATTGGATTTTGAGTTTCGGAGGTGTTACATCCTATCAGCTAAAGGGGGTAGAACATATATGGTTTAAGCAATGGAGAGATGCCAAGGCGGGGGGTGCAGGCCCGATAGGTTGGGATGAGTTTCACACCGCATTCATGTCGGTTCTTCCCTCAAGAGATGAGGGAGCTCAAGGCGGTCAAGTTTTTGAATCTGAAGCAAGGTATCATGTCTGTCCAAAAGTATGCATTGGAATTCACCCGGTTATCTAAATATGCTCTGGAGTTGGTGGCGGATTAGCGGGCTCGGGTGAGCCGCTCTGTGCATGGAGTAGCAGATTACTTGGACAAAGATTGTCGAATCATATATTGTCTTTTCTCTGTTATTATGACACACATACGTTTTCTTTACAATAAGTCTTCTGCTCATGTGATTGAATTAGATGTATGCTCATGCCATGGGTCGACTTGGGGTCTCTTGGGGCTCATTTTCCCGTGTCTATTATTCGGGTGTACGTTTGGGTCGTGACATGCACGGATTCCCATTTCGTCCCTTAGAAGCATCCATAGTATCTTTGTGCCAGAGTTGGATAATTTTACCCTTTTCAGCAGGGAACTCACTTGCACAAGCAGGTGCCCATCCATGAGAGGCAAGTCTCTCGCAACTTTGTCACGACCTGAATTCATACCCTAGTCGTAACACGGGACAAGGAACCCCGAGAGGCTGCAAGTTGACCCATGGCATTACCATAGCATACACTTAACATAAGAATGGCTAACAACATAAATAAACGGAAGCTAATAACATGAATCTAATATAAATCATAAAGACAATTTAATAACACTTAGATACAACGTTGAATTTTTCTAGACAAGTCTGAAAGCCTTCTACTAAACTGATGAGTTGCCGGAACAAGCCCCCAGCTAACTCCTAAAGTCTGAAAACTGAAACGTAGTAAAATAGTAACATAGTCACGTCCTCAGAGGATGAGGACTCACCAATAGCTGCTGAATAGGGACGAAGCATATCTAACCACGAGGTCGAGTCTGGAAACCTAATCTATATCATGAAACGATATAGCACAAAAGGCGTGCGGTCAGTACTTAGAATTTACTGAGCATGCGGGATAACATAACAATTAAATAAAACAAATATACGATAAAGACTAAATCAAATACATCAACATAACCACCTCATCATGCTATACACATGCTTTATGGTTCACATACACAGATACATGGATCTTCTTTCTAAATCTCATTTGTATAACATCTAGGAACTCATGCATAAGGGTCAAATTTGAACATATAATAAGTGTCAAATCTGAAATTAGTAGCACATATTGTACTGAATCATTACTGATAACTGAGACTGATCAGCATCTTATTAAGCCATTATAATCTTAAACCTGGGTCATGCAAGACTAAATCATACTGATATCGTCATTAAGGGAGTCTCTCTCTACTATGAAGGATCCCAACTGATGCTAGGGAGTCACTCTCTACTATTGAGGATCCCGATTGATTCTAGGGAGTCACTCTCTACTATTGAAGATCCCGACTGATGCTAGGGAGTCACTCTCTACTATGGAGGATCCCGACTGTTACTAGAATCTGAGAGGTACTAGTCTGACATTATACAAACATATATATATGGTCTATACTACTGCAGCTAATTAGAAACATGAACATACTCTTCTTTCTTCATACAACCTTCATTACGGAAGGATCGGGGCTACTTTCTACTAACAACAAGCCCAAGATTCGGAAATTATCATTCTCATTCTTTATCATCATAACTCATATCATCATGGAACCACACTAGAATCTCTTCATAGGTTTAACATTAATGGGCATCTTTAGATTCACATCATGCATACTACTTTCTCATCATCAAATTCCAATTTCATATTAATCGGCATGTATCATAGAGACATTCATGACCCATATATTCAATTCATACTTCAACATGCATACATTGATTCATATAATCTAGATTTACAGGAAGCTATGTGCTTACTTATATCTCAACATATACAACGAAATCATGTGAGAAGTGTACATCTTCGTTTCATAAGACCCATTTCAAAATTTATTCCAAATCATGAGAAGAATGCATTAGATAAGCCATTACCATAAATTTACTTCTTACCCAATTAATTCCATCAAGTCATAGGGACATGCATATTCTACTTTCAATTATTCAAGTCCATGAACTCTAATTTAATCTCATCACATCTATCATTGACATATTCAAATTCTCATGGGTAACCATATAATCGTCACATATTAAACATGGATGCAAGGGATTCGTGATAATTGAATGACAATGACAAAAACCTTATTTAAAACTCTAAACATTCATGAAGAATATTTCATAACTCCATACTTTTCATCACCCAACAAATAATCAAGATAACCCAATCATTTTACGTCGTACTTATCTCATAGTCACAACGGATCTTGAAATTTAAAGAGTTGTAGGAGGATTCACCATCAATTTAAAACCCTAGGTCATGCATCTTCTTGAATAGTAGAAATTAGGCATTTTAAATGAAAACATTTTGGGGCACAAGGATGGAAGAGTATTCTTGTTGAAAAACCCGCATACCTGGTAGAAGAACCCTACTCAAAACTTCCTTGAAGCTTGATGAACACCTTGGTGAAGTTTTTGAATCTTGAGAGGAGAGGGAGAAGAAGAGCTTTAGAGATATCTTGAGAGAATGAGGGTTTAGGCTTGTAGGAACCCTTAAAAATGTCCCAAACAATACACAAAACTACGTAGTTTAAAAGTTAAAAGCGTAGGAGTTATAAGAATGCCCCTGAAGAAAATTGGAAATTTCCCCGAATCTAGAGTCACGACTCACGTAATGATTCGTCGTCCCATCAAACGACCCCTCATTTCGCCAGTTAAGAACACTGGAAAATTCACACAGTTTTATCATTCTTCAGACCACGACCAACATAACAAATCATCACCAGCTCCAATGACTCGTTGAACCCCCTCATCAAGTGCACTGGAAGACTACTTCAGAACTTCAGATTCCTCAACCCACGATCAACATGACGAGTCGTTGCTTCCTCTAATGACTCGTCAAGTACACTGTATAATACTTCACGACTTCAACTCTTCACCACCCAACGACCAACCTAATAAGTTGTTGCCAGGAAAGACGACTCTTCAGGTCGTCCGTAGCTATGGGCTTGCCATCCCCTCCTTACAGTTCCTCACGGGTCAACCACGACCCATTAGGTCTCTTAACGAGTCATTACCTGACTCATTTTGAGGAAAATTTCTGCTGACTTTTCTGCTGAGCTTCATCTAACTCCGGAGTCTGATCTCTAGGACTCCCAGGTGTTACAAACTCTAAGTCAAAGAAAACTGGGATGTCATGCGATTGCACTACGTTTTGCAGGTGCTCTTCACCTCCCGACCAGTGTGACTCTGCGTGGAACCTACATTTCAAGGTGCCAATCGAAATTTGCAGGTCTTCTTCTTCTAGCACTTGCTTTTTAGTCCAATTCCTCTATTTTCCCCATTTATGTTCAATACCTGCAAAATCAAAGAGAAAGGGCATAAAGCCTTCCTAAATGAGTTGAAAACAAAGCAAAAGCTCATTCTTAAATGCCTAATGAGTTGGTAAATTACCAACTCTTCACAGGCACGTTTCAATATTTGCGACCTCTAAAACTCATTAAAATGAAGAGAACAACAATCCACTCAATTCACCATTCAAGAATTTCTATTTCATTTTGCCTACTTCCGTTAATCCATCATGGTCCCCACAATCCTAGCTCAAAAGATTTAGCCGCTCATATTTGAGAAAATAATGACATAAAATTTATAAAAAGTCATAATGAAATATTTACAATGATATGAAATTGTTTGAGAAATCTCCAAAGCTAATTAGAATCACACGAACTTGATGAATTCTCCAACAAATATTCGATTAAGTAATTGCACTAATTTATATGTAATTCGTGAATTATGAGTTGTTGGACTCTAAATTCCCCCCTAAAATCATCTAACAAGGGGTATAATAGTAGTAGAATAAATCTGCATTATTCCTGCTTAGATTGGGATTAGGTTTTGCAACTTCTTTTCCTACTTGAATAGGACTGGAATCTGGCCACGCCTGGGACAGCACTATGCGTCGCGTAGGCCGTTACTCCATACATGCGCCACATCGTGCCTCTCCTTGCTTGGATATGCCCGTTTGTCGCGTAGGCCATAGCACAGGTGTGCCTACGTGATGCCAACCTCTATCATGCTATGGTACTTGCTTCTTTTAAGATTGTCTTGGAAACTCTTGCTCTTTTAAACCTCAATTAAGTCCAAGTCCATCATTTTAATATCTGCAAACATCTAATCATGTGCATTAGATCTTTTTCACAAATATCATATAAAACCAAAGAGAACACACATAATTTATTCTCAAAATATGGAAAATAAGTGCGTAAATACACCCAATATCACCACTCCACACTTAAACTACCGTTCGTCCTCGAACAATCTACTACTTCCCTTCTCAAATTCAACCACAAAATTCACCCTACAAACAGATCTACTTACACTTAGGGTCATTAGAAAAGTCAATCAAGATCCACAATTTATTCAATATGCATATAAGATCAACATTCAAAGGTTAAAATTTGAAATTACTTAGCTTCTAGAACTAACTCAAAAAGATATATTTGGGCCAACAATCATATATAATTTAGCAATTAAGATATACCAAAATCTTACCATTATGTGCACTCACTATTTGAAAAGATGCCCTTTGACTCACATGATGTATAACAATTTTGACTGGGGCATAGGTAGGACAATATCACTCACTCTCCCAAAGAACTCTATATGCATGCAAACGACGACCTGTAGGCTTTTCCTTAGTGTAATACTCCACTAATATAGAACATCGAATTTAGGATCAATTAGGACTTAAGATGATTGTAATGTAGGCTAAAGGACGGTTAGGAACTATTTGGCTAAGATAGTGACTAATTCCTTAAGTACTTTAATACTTCATAACTCTTTGACTTTTTAGCATATTCTTCGATCCTCCTGATTTTCTCCTTATACCTCCTCCTTTGATTTTTCAATTTGCAACTTAGGTGACTAGTAGGGAATTTTCAACACTAAGCTCATTCACAATTTTTTCCTTTTAATTTTTCAAACTTTTTGTCTTTTTCTTTTACACTATTATCACCCACCTTGTTTTGTATTTTTCACCATTTTCTCATCTTCTAATTACCACAATTTAGCTTTTCCCCTCTTATTTATCACTTGTGCTCCTTTTATGCAAAATTTTTTATTAAAGTACTCTAGGAGTCATTCAGATCAAACAACGGTCAATAGAAAAAAAAAGGGATTAAGCTTGTAATATGGCTATCAAAAGAATAGGCTAAGGCTCAAAATGGCTAACTAGGATAATTAAAATCAAGGTAGGAAAAATTGGGATACAAATAGGCTACCAAAGAAATTCCTCTCTCACTTCCTAGATTCAACATTCTCATTTCGCATTGCCCACACACCAGGCAAGTTCTAGACATCAAATTGCAAGCATGAAGTACACTAAAATACCTCACTCACACAATGGCACAAATGGTTCAATAATGGTAATCAAGATTACATAAACATATATATCCATATTGAATGTATCACATTATTAAGCCCAAATTTTTCACGCATAGGAGTCAAGTTCTAAAATTCTAAGTGTTTCTACCTTTTCATGCAATTTTCTGTGAATCATACAAAGTCCCAATGATACCCTAAGTGAAGCACCTAGTATTCATAAGGTCTCAAGTTCTTTTTCTCCTAAAAATTGACTAATTTTCCCTTAAGACGGCTGTCATCCATCCATCATCGGGAATATTTATGAATATGACTCAAAAAAATCTAGACCCTCTAATCATTTCTAAGGGACTACCCACCAAAAAGTACCAAAAATAAAAATTGGGGAAACCCAAATAAAAAAAGTGAAAAATATCACAAAAATACTACAAGCTAGTAGGAATAATTCATGCATCATAAAAGAAATCTAGGCTCACCATGAACAAATTTAGCAATGAAGGCATACATGATATAAGAAAGTTTACTTCTCCCACCCCACACTTAATCAATTGCACTTTCCTCAGTGCTAAAACAATAAAGGATAAGTAAAAGAGTGAAAGAAAAACTCCCAAGGCCTAATCCTCATCCTATGTGGGATAAAAAAATTTCATGAAAACCAACTCCACATCACGAACCTCAGTGCAGAGGTTTTACTCCGCACCGCAGAGTACCTTACTAAATTTAAGATTTTCTTCCTTCACGCCTGAGTACACAAATCAAATATAAAACTTTACAAAATTAAGACAAAAACTAAGTTACCTTAGGTTGCCTCCTAAGTAGCGCCTGATTTAACATTGCGGCACGATGTGGGTATCTTAATTACTCAGACTTCATCAAGGTACCCCTTGGTTGCCTCCTAAGAAACATCTTATTTAACCTTGCGGCACGACTCTCGCTATTACACTTGAAAGAATCAAGGACAACAACAAGAAGCAATGTAGGAAATAAAGACTACAAGAAGTTAAACACTGATTAACTATTTCTAAACCGTATTTAACGGCAACGGCGTCAAAATTTAGTCACATTCAAATTACACCTCACAATGAAGTATAAAGCTATCACTGTCAAATATAGTAACCCAACTAGGTTGGGTCGATCCCACAGGGAATAGGGAAGAAATGTTATGTTAATAATGAATAAATCAACCAGTAGTCAATATTTTGGAAGGGGGTTGCAAATAAAAAGAAAAAGTAACTCTAGACAATGATTGAGTTGTTATAAAATTAATGATACAAAGCTAGGATTTTGTTCCCCATGATTTCAAAATGTAGTAGACATATTTTATTAGTGATCTATCCTAGTGAATTTTGTGTACGACTGATGATTAATTTCATCTAATGTCTCTCGACATACGTAGATGAATTTCACCTAAATCCTCTCAAATTTTAGGTGTGTATATTTTTCCCTCGCCATAAGTTTTGGATTAACTATCCCCGGCTAGAGCTCAAGTTAATTAGATGAGGGTTGGTAGCCTCAAATTTCGTTTGTTATTCTCTTTTCCTAACTTCAGCCTCTTTAGTAGAGAAAGTTGAAGATACAGGGATGTTTCAACACTTGTAATCGCTAAAACTCATTAAAACAAAGAGAATAACAATCCATTCAATTCACAATTCAAGAATCACTAAATTATTTTGACTACTTCCGTTAATCCATCATGATTCCTACAACCCTAGTCAAGAGATTTAACCACTCATGTTTGAGAAAACAATAACATAATTTATAAGAAGTCATAATGAAATACTTACAATGATATGAAATTGTTTGACAAATCTCCAAACCTAATTAGAATCACAAGAACTTGATGAATTCTTCAAAAAATATTCGACTAAGTAATTGCACTAATTCCTATGTAATTCGTGAATTATGAGTTGTTGGACTCTAAGTTCCCCTACTAAAATCATCCTAAGAAGGGGTGTATATAGTAGTAGAATAAGTCTGCATTTTTCCTGCTTGGATTGGGATTGGGATTTACAACTTCTTTTCCTACTTGAAATAGGACTAGAATCTGGCCATGCCTGGGAAAGCTGCGTCGTGAAGGCCATAGTTCCATACATATGCCGCATCGCGCCTCTCCTTGTCTGGATCTACCAGGTGTGCCTATGCGATGCCAACCCCATTCATGTTGTTGCACTTGCTTCTTTTAAGCTTATCTTGGCAACTCTTGCTCTTTAAAACCTCAATTAAGTCCAAATCTATCATTTTAATACCTGCAAACATCTAATTATATGTGTTATCTCTTTTTCACAAATATCATATAAAACTAAAAAAAACACATAATTTATTCTCAAAATATAGTTAAGCATGGGGGCAAAATATGACAAATAAGTGTGTAAATATGCCCAACATCAAGAAACCAGATTATTATGGTGATATTGGAAGTGGATTAGAAAGAAAATAAGAGTATAAGTTAGACAGTCATAGACTTAGGGAAAAGAGGAAGTTAAGAGATATCTTGTAATACCCCGGAAGTGCCTAGGAATAGACCCGAGAGTTAAAAATTTAAAACTGCTGAAACTGGGGAAATTGTTGTAGAACGGGAGGTCCTAAGGATTGTTGGTTCAACCAATGACCCATTGGAGTGAGCCGTGGAAGGTGTCTAGTTTTGGGGCAGTGGAGACAACGACCGGCATAATGACTCATTGCGGGAAACAATGAGTTGTTGTTGGTAGCCGTGGTAAGATGTGGACTTGAGATTCAGGGAAGTAATGGGCCACCCAATGACCCGTCATGAGGTACCACGGATCGTGGTGAGCAGTCATTGTTAGGATGCTGAGATGGCCAATGTATGTGACAGAATAAGACCACAACTCGTGGGTTCTAGTAATGAGTCGTGGTAAGGTTCTTGGTTTGAGGAAGTATAAAGTTGACATAAGGAAACCACGATCGAATGAACGACCCATTGAAGGTAAGAACGAATCATTTTTTAAGTTGTTTTTTGAGCAAAAGCCTAAGCCTGGACAGTGCATAACACAGATACCACGGGTCGCGTTATCAGTAAGGGTATTTTCATCATTCTTACATTCTAAGGCCATATACTGCATCGTTTAAGGCTCGTTCCAGTGGGTTTTAGGAGGGGAAAACCTATTCTAAGTAAATTTCTTCCATGCGTGCAAGCTTGAGAGGTTGAAGAGATGATCTAGAGTAATTCTTCAAGGTTTTCAATCAAATTCTTCTTGGGCAATCACAGAAGTGATAGAATAAATTCCTTCCAAGTATGTAGGGTTATGAGTGGATGTCTTTTTCCACACCCATGCCTAATTTCCATCTAAATATGAGAATCTCCTATGATCAAGTATAGGGTTTCTACCCAAATGCATGAATGTTCAATTTCTTTACTTGGGTATGAATTAACTATGATTTTATTATCGAATTGTGAAGCATGGGCTGATTTTATACACATTGATCACCGAGAGTTCTTCGTGAACCATCGGGAGCTTGGGTGCCTTGTACACATCGAACACCTCTACCTTGTCGTGTGTTCGCATTGTTAGCTTCCCCGCATCTACGTCAATTAGTGCTTTCCCGGTCACCAAGAAAGGACGTCCCAAAATAAATGGGACTTCCGCGTCTGGTTCAAAATCCAGCACGACAAAATCTACCGGGAAAATCAGGGAGCCAACTTGCACCAGAACGTCCTCCACGATGCCATCAGGCCTGGCTAAGGACCGATCCGCCAACTGCAAGATTACTGTTGTGGGTCTAGGACTCCCTAGACCTAACTTTTTGAATACCGATGACGGAATCAAATTTATGCTCGCTCCCAAATCACACAATCCACGAGCTCGGATGCTCTGCCCAATAGTAATCTGTATAGTAAAGCTCCCACGGTCTTTGAGCTTTGTGGGCAGTCTGTTTTGAATCCGGGAAGTGCACTCCTCCATTAGAGCCACCATAGCATACTCAGTCAACCGACTTTTGTTTGCCACAATGTCCTTTATATACTTAGCATATTTCGGTACTCCCTGCAAAACATCAACAAGAGGTAAGTTAATATGTACCTGTTTCAGCACCTCCATGAATTTCTTGAAACACGCCTCCTCCTTGTGTTTCTTTAATCGTTGAGTTCTGGGCCGCTATTCAGATGCTTGCGCAGGCCTTGACTACTCAGGTCAATCAGCAGGCCGTTGCGCATGTTCCGCAAAATGGAAATGTAGCGGCGGCTTGAGTCAGAGACTTCTTGAGAATGAACCCGCCAGAGCTCATTGGGTCCAAGGTAGATGAGGACCCACATGAGTTTGTTGATGAGATTGTCAAAATCACCCAGGTCATGGGGGTGAATGGCGTTGAGTGCGTCGAGTTGGCCTCTTATGAGCTAAAAGGGGTCGCGCATATCTGATTTTGCCAATGGAAGGATAGCAAGGTCGCAAGAGCAAGTTCGGTCACTTGGGAAGAGCTTCATGTTGCATTTCTAGATCGGTTCTTCCCTCGGGAGATGAGGGGTTGAAAACAGTTGAGTTCGTGAATTTGAATCAAGGGAGAATGATCGTACAAGAGTATACCCTTGAGTTCACTCGCCTATCAAAATACGCCCCAGAGTTGGTAGCCGATCAGAGGATGTGAGTGAGTAGATTTGTCCATGGGATAGCAGGATATTTGGACAAGGATATTGCAGGACTACCACACTTCACCAGGATATGGACTTTCCTCACATAGTGTTGTACACCCAGCAGATTGGGGCGGCACATTCAAGAGAGAGGGAGGCCAAGAGGTCCAGGACCGAGAACCACAAATTCTCTCAACAGAGGTCCAGTGGTGGGCACCGACAGCAGACTCACCAGAGATCTCCGCCGCGGCTTCATCAGCCTTGAGTGTGCCTGTCACGCCCCACCTTGGGAGGTATGACTGGCACTTGTTTCCCTACTGGTCTAACGTAACCTGACTGGACTAGGGCATGTTAGACACTTAATTCAAGAAATGAACGGGCTATATCTCGGTTGTAAGTACAGCCCTTGGCCGACAAGGCCACCTGCTATCTAGTTATAACTGAAAGGTAAATCAGGCACTAAACTATGCTACGGTCGATAAGGCCGCCAACTAATAGCTAAACAAGGCCCCACAGGGCCAACACAGGAAATAAAGCATATACGGGCCCCACACGGCCAACAGCAACTAACCACAGGGAATGTACAATAGTCTGCAAGCCTCTAGGAGTGATATAAAGGTTAAGACAGGGTCCCGACCTACCCAAAACTGTACATCAAAAGTAAAAACCTCTACTAACTTTCAACTTCAGAGGGAAGGAGCTGAACGAACTATTGGCTTTAGTTGGAGGCTAGGAACATCCCAAACCGCATCTATCCGCACCTACAGGCAAGCGAAGCAGCGCCCCGAGTGGGCGTTAGTATGACATGTACCGAATATGTAAGGCATCAAGATAATAACTGACTGAAAGCTGGTAAAACTGTAGCAATCAAAGGAAGAAGGTAAGTATTTAACCTGAATACCTTCACTTTCTGAATCATCTAAACAACAAGTTTATATAAGCAAACAAGAACCTAATCGAGCCCCCATAACCTTGGAAGTTACAAACAACACAGAAGAACCTACTTGGGCCCCCATAAGCCCCGACAAGTACAAACAAGGTCTACTCTTACTACCTGAGTACTAAGGATGGTGTGTACTATAACTCGGGATGGCCCTCGCCGCCTCAATCTAGTGAAACTCATTATGGCCCTCGCGGCCTCAATCTGATGGAACTCAATATGGCCCTCGTGGCCTCAGTAAATGTAACTCTGTATGGCCCTCACGGACTCAATAAATGGAACTCAAAATGTCCCTCGCGACCTCAGTAAATGAAACTCTATATGGCCCTCACTGCCTCAATAAATGGAACTCTGTATTGCCCCCGCAGCCTCAATAAATAGAACTCAATGTGGCCCTCGCAGCCTCAATAAATGGAACTCAAAATGGCCCTCGCAACCTCAATAAATGGAACTCTGTATGGCCCTCGCGGCCTCAATAAATGGAACTCAATGTGGCCCTCGCGGCCTCAATAAACGGAACTTTGTACAGGATAACATCTAACTACTCAACATCGAAGTAAGACCATTCGAGCTAGATTAATTCGGACAAGAATTACCATTTTGTCACCATGGGCTCAATTCAGTTTATAACAGCTGACACCAATAGGTTTACTTTGAAGTACTATAGACACATGGGTCGTACTAACTTTACGACGAACGTAACTTGCCGAAGGGATAGCCTTACATACCTCAAGTGCCGACTTTTGGTCTAACCGACGACTTTCAATCTGTATTCAACAGCCCTTTCCAACTGTAATCATACTACTGCGAGAATGAGACTAGCTTCAGTACTAAATTCAGCAAAAACAATAATTTTTAATACTAATATTAACTATATTTCAACTTATCAAAACACGGTCAAAAATGTATAATTTCTCAAGGGTTCAGAAGGGATAAATACTTGAATCCTGTGATCGTAAGAAATTAGTTTGGAACAATTCCAACAACTTTTGCTCGGTAGGGCTACAATTTGTCAGGTGAATTTTGAGAAACTAACTCTTAGTAATGCTCCCTGTAGGCTTATAACATGATACCTGAAGTTAATTTGAGTTTGGGCGGCATTTGGCAGTGTAATCGGAAGAAAATTACCTTAATTTTTGCATTTTCTTTCTCTGGATGAAGGTATGTATGTATATATGAAATAACATAAATGAAAACTTAAACTTATATAATCTTTGGGCGGTGGACAGAGGGTCCGTGGCATGGACCCTGTCGCGCCAATTTACAGGCATACCACGGCGCCCAACGCGGAGGGAGGGGTCTGTGGCATGTTGCCCCTGTTACAGCCTGCTCCGGCCTTCTCTCTCGCTTCCCCGATTCCGCGCTCGTTTGACCTTTTCCCGGGCCCCTTCTCGCACGCGTTGTAACTCTTGATTAATGTACGAATAGGCCGACTTATGGGGTTTAACATCCTCACCCCTTAGGAACATTCATCCTCGAATTTCACTTTAGCTTACGGGAATCTAGCCCTTTTAACTACTATTCTAAAAATTTTCGGCAGAGTCTCACCTATAATATGGACTATCTGAAAACCCTGAAACACAGAAAAGTCCAATACAAGCATTTCACATAACACTACAACAACTCTTTCACAGTAAGATGATAGACAATTGAGCATCACGTATAACATAAATTGTAAAACAACAAATGAACCAACAATTTTACCCTAACTGCGTAATCTGATTTAAGCCTGGAACAAATGAGGATATTTGGATCTCATGTCGTCCTAGGCTTCCCAAGTCATCTCTTCTCTATTCCTATTTCTCCACAATACCTTAACAGAGGCTAAACCTTTAGTTCTCAACCTACGAACTTGCCGATCCAATATGGCCATTGGAATCTCTTCGTAGGCTAATTCCTCAGTAACCTGGACGTCCTCAATTGGAACAACTCGGGATGGATCCCCTATGCACTTTGTTAACATCGACACATGAAAGACCGGGTGAACAAATTCCAATTATGAAGGTTGATCTAGCTCATATTCCACCTGACCTATATTCTCCGAAGGATTCGATACGGCACAATAAACTTTGGGCTAAGCTTTCCTTTTTTACCAAACCTCATCATGCCCTTCATTGGTTAAACTTTTAGAAATACCCAGTCGCCTATATCGATTTCCAGAATTCTACGCCATACGTCAATGTAAGATTTCTGGTGGCTCTGAGCTGTCAGCAGGCGTTCTCTGATAAGCTTTACTTTCTCTTCTGATTGGTGGATTATGTCTGGCCCAATTAACTCTGATTCTCCTACATCAAACCAACCAACTGGGGACCTGCATTTTTTCCCATATAAGGCCTCATAAGGTGCCATTTGGATTGTCGAATGGTAACTGTTATTGTAAGCAAATTCAATAAGCGTTCATCCCAACTTCCTTCAAAGTCTAACACGCACATCGGTAACATATCCTTTAGTGTTTGATGGTACGTTCTTCCTGTCCGTCTATTTGAGGATGGAAAGTTGTACTTAGATTAACTTGTGTCCCCGGGCCCTTCTGAAAGGAGCTGCCAGAATTTAGCTGTGAACTGCGCTCTTCTGTTAGAAATGATCGATACTGGAACACCATGCAATCGAACTACTTCCTTGATATATAATTCAGCATAGCCCTCGGTTGAGAAGGTGGTCTTGATTGGCAGAAAATTAGCTGACTTCGTCAATCTGTCAACAATAACCCAGATGAAATCAAATTTGCGCCTCGTACGGGGTAATCCTATCAAGAAATCCATATTGATTGCCTCCCATTTCCACATAGGCACTGCTATTTCTTGTGCCAATCCACTGGGTTTTTGATGTTCCGCCTTTACCTATTGGCAGTTAGGACATTGTGCTACAAATTCTGCTACCTCCTTCTTCATTCCCGGCCACCAGTAAATCTCTTTTATGTCATGATACATCTTTATTGAACCTGGATGAAGAGAATAACGGGAATAATGTACCTATTCCATGATCTGCTGGCGAAGTCCTGCATATCTGGAACGCAGAGGCGACCCCTACATCTCAAAACCCCATCCTCAGTTACCTCAAAGGCTAGTACTTCTCTCTGCTATACCTTATCTCTAAGTTGTGCTAAATGAGGATCTTTATACTGCCGCTCTTTTACTTCTACAACTAGGGGTGATACTGTAGTATTCTAAATTATGGCTCCATTATCCTCTGTATCAACTACCTGAACCGCCAAGCTGCTAGCCGGTGCAATTCTCGGGCCATTTCCCACTGTTCCGACCTCAAATATGCCAAACTGCCCATAGATCGGTGACTAAGAGCATCCGCCACAATATTAGCTTTCCCTAGGTAATATAAGATGTTCACATCATAATCTTTCAATAATTCTAACCAACGGCGTTGTCACAAGTTCAGCTCTTTCTGTGTGAAAATGTACTAAAGACTTTTATGGTCAGTGAAAATATCCACATGCACCCCATATAAGTAATGCCTCCATATCTTTAAGGCATGAACCACTGCAGCTAACTCCAAATCATTGGTGGGATAGTTCTTTTCATGTTTTCTCAATTGCCTTGAAGCATACGCTATTACCTTTCCATGTTGCATTAAAACACACCCTAGCCCGACGCCTGAAGTGTCACAATACATTGCATAACCCTCTGAAACTTCCAGCAAAGCTAATGTCAATTTGTTTTTTCAATTCCTGGAAACTCAGCTCACAGGCTTCAGTCCACTGAAACTTGGCTTCTTTCTTAGTCAATTTAGCCAAAGGTGCTGACAGGGTAGAAAACCCTTCCACGAACCTTCTGTAATACCCGGCTAACCCCAGGAAACTGCGAACCTCTGTTGGGGTCGTAGGTCTAGGCCATGTTTTCACTGCCTCAATTTTCTATGAATCGACTTGAATACCAGCCTATGATACAATGTGGCCCAAGAAAGCTACAAAATTCAACCAGAACTCACATTTAGAAAACTTTGCATATAACTGGCGGTCTCTAAGGATCTGAAGTACTGCCCGCAATTGATCTTTATGTTCTGCTTCTGACCAGGAGTAGACTAGAACATCATCAATGAACACTATTACAAACAGATCCAAATACGGTCTGAAGATATTGTTCATTAGGTCCGTGAACACTGCTAGCGCGTTTGTCAACCCGAAGGACATAACTAAGAACTCAAAATGGCCATACCTAGTCTTGAAAGTTGTCTTCGAGATATCTTTCTCCCGAACTCGAACCTGGTGGTACCCGAATCTCCAATCAATTTTAGAGAAATATTTTGCCCCTTGCAGCTGATCAAACGAATCATCTATTCTTGGAAGACGATATTTATTCTTAACAGTAACTTTATTCAATTTCCAGTAATCTATGCACATGCGTAGAGACCCATCCTTCTTTCTCACAAACAGGATTGGTGCACCCCACAGTGATGTACTGGGTCTGATGAAACCCTTATCTAACAAATCTTTTAACTATTCTTTTAATTCTTTTAATTCAGCAGGGGCATTCGATACGGGGGTATGGATATAGGTTGAGTATCAAGTAGCAAATCTATAGAGAAATCTATTTCCCGCTCAGGGGGAATACCAGGAAGTTCATCTGGAAACACATCCGGGAACTCATTAACAACTGGGATAGACTAGAGAGTCGGGAATTCTGCTTGCACATCTCGAATCCTGACAATATGGTAGATACAACCCTTTGTTATTAACTTTTTCGCGCGAAGATAGGATATAAACTTACCTTTCAGCATAGTTGTATTACCTCTCCACTCTCGCACTACCTCTCCCCTAAAGTGAAATCGAACAATTCTGGTCCAACACTCTACAGTAGCATAACATGGTGCCAACCAGTCCATACCCATAATCACATCAAAGTAAATCATTTCTAATTATACCAAATCTGTTGAGGTCAGATGACCCACAACCTCTACTGTACAACCCTGGTAAATTCTTTTAGCAATAATAAAGTCATCAATAGGAGTAGATACCGAAAAGGGTCGCTGAAGTAATTCTGGTGCTATATCAAACTTTTGGGCAACTAATGAAGTAACATACGACAAAGTGGAGCCCAGATTTATAAAAGCATAAACTGAGTGAGAACAAACATCTAATATACCTATCACAACATCTAGCGACGACTCTGACTCCTATCGCCCTGGTAATGCATAGGTTCCATCCTGACCGCTACCTGAACCAGATGCCTCTGATCTACCTCGATCTCTGTCGGTTGGAGTTGAGGGTCTGTGCCTGCAGAAGGTACTAGGGCATACGAACCTGTTGAGGATATATTCTGCCGGTCCTAACCGCCCTGGCGTCTAGTCAGGCAATCTCTCATCATGTACCCCTCCTGCCCACAGGTATAACAGGCGGTGGAACCATATCTGCACCTCCCCAAATGTTGTTTATGGCAAGTACTGCTCGGGGTATTGTCAACTCTGACTGGTTTGGCCCCCTTTGCTGCTGCGAGCTGGGCGCTCGGGAACTTTCGCCGAGGCCTGACTACCTCCGAAGATCTAATATATTGTCCTACTGCTGCTAAAATAGGGGCCTGGGTGGCCTTCCTGAGAAACGGGGTCTGGGCCTGCCTTGAAAATCGGCATGGAAATCTGTGGGTCTAGCCCTCCGAAGCTGCTCCTGACCTGACCATTCCATAGCATACTGGCGTTGTCTGAGCTCTTCTATATTCTGAGCAAAAGCCTGGATCCGTGAAATGTCCATATCCTCTTGCAGAGTGCTGTAATGCAAGATTCTATATATTCTGGCCCAAGCCCCATAATAAATCGGTGCGCCCTGGCTGGCATGGTATCAACAAACGAGGGTGCATACCTGGCTAAGGAGTCAAACCTTAACGCATATTCTCTGACACTCATTCGGCCCTGCTCTAGATGTAAAAATTGCTCTATTCTGGCCTACCGAACCTCTTGAGGCAAATAATGATCTATGAAAGCCTCAGAAAAGATAGGCCACATAGGTGGAGGTACATCTCTGCCTCGGGATCTCTCCCAATTCTCGTACCACAAAACCACTACATCTTACAATCTAAATACTGCTAGCCGACTAATTCTTTGGACGAGGCATGCATGACCTTGAATATCTTCTGCAGCTAGTCTATAAAGTTCTGGGGTTCCTCTCTGCGATCTGTCCCTGTAAACTGCGGGGGACTTAATGCCAGAAACTCATGAACTCTCAAACTACCAGGCCCCTCAGTTGGCTCAACGGCAACTGCTACTACCGGCTGAGGCTGACGTTGGGCAGCCATCATCTGTATCAACATGTAAAAAGCACCCCTGAGCTCCTGATCTGATGCCTCAGGTATATCTTGGGGTGCTGCTGATATATCTACCGCCCTAGCGGGCTCCGAATATGGTGGAGGGTGTTGGGGAGATCGAGGTGGTGTCCCCCTGTCGCCCTCAGATCGGGCTGACTCTGCCTGTGGCCCCCTACTAGTTCCCTCTCCTATTGTCACATCCAACTCTCGACCTGTCGCGGTCTGTCGTGTGTCCGACATTTCTCTGTAAATAAATAGGATAACATAAGCTTAGGAAGTTACCCTACACAGCACAGCTCTATATCACGACTGGAGGAGAAAGAAGAGTAACCACACTATTATGCCTTACAGCCTCCTGCCTATAGAATGTGGTGCACAACACACCCATAAACATACTCTACTAGGCACGACTTGCAGACTCCATGGGATACGACCTGCTCTGATACCAAGTTTGTCACGCCCCACCTTGGGAGGTATGACTAGCACCTGGTGCCCTACTGGTCTGACCTAACCTGACTGGACTGGGCACATTTGACACTTAATTCAAGAAATGAATGGGCTATATATTGACTGTAAGTACAACCCCTGGCCGACAAGGCCACCTGCTATCTAGTTATAATTGAAAGGTAAATTAAGCACTAAACTACGCTATGGCCGACAAGGCTACCAACTAACAGCTGAACAAGGCCCCACAGGGCCAACACAGGAAATAAAGCATACACGGGCCCTACACGGCCAACAGCAACTAACCACAGGAAATGTACAATAGTCTGCAAGCCTCTAGGAGTGATATAAAGGTTGAGACAAGGCCCCGACCTACCCAAAAATGTACATCAAAAGTACAAACCTCTACTAACTTTCAACTTCAGAGGGAAGGAGCTGAACGAACTACTAACTTTAGTTGGAGGCTAGGAACGTCCCGAACCGCGTCTATCCGCACCTGCAAGCAAGCAATGCAGTGGCCCGGGTGGGCGTCAGTACTACATGTACCGAATATGTAAGGTATAAAGATAATAAGTGACTGAAAGCTGGTAAAACTATAGTAATCAAAGGAAGAAGGTAATGATTTAACCTAAATACCTTCACTGTCTGAATCATCTAAACAACAAGTTTATATAAGCAAACAAGAACCTAACTGAGCCCCCATAAGCCTGGAAGGTACAAATAACACAGAATAACCCACCTGGGCCCCCATAAGCCCCGGCAAGTACAAAAAAGGTCCACTCTTACTACCTGAGTACTAAGGATGGTGTGTACTGTGACTCGGGATGGCCTTCGCGGCCTCAATCTAGTGAAACTCATTATGGCCCTCGCGACCTCAATCTGATAGAACTCAATACATCCCTCGTGGCCTCAGTAAATGGAACTCTTTATGGCCCTTGTGGCGTCAATAAATAGAACTCAAAATGGCCCTCGCGGCCTCAATAAATGGAACTCTGTATGGCCCTCGCGGCTTCAATAAATAGAACTCTATATGGCCCTCGTGTTCTCAATAAATAGAACACAATGTGGCCCTCGTGGCCTCAATAAATGGAACTCAAAATGGCCCTCGCGGCCTCAGTAAATAGAACTCTGTGTGGCCCTCACAGCCTCAATATATGGAACTCAATGTGGCCCTCGCGGCCTCAATAAATGGACTCTGTACGGGATAACATCTAACTACTACATCGAAGTAAGATCATTCTAGCTAGATTAATTCGGACAAGAATTACCATTTCGTCACCATGGGCTCAATTCAGCTTATAACAGCTGACATCAATAGGTTTACTCTGAAGTACTATATACACACGGGTTGTACTAACTTTATGACGAACGTAACTTGCCGAAGGGATATCCTTACATACCTCAAGTGCCGACTTTCTATCTAACCGGCGAGTTTTAATTCGTAATCAATAGCCCTTTCCAACTATAATCGTACTACTGGGAGAATGAGACTAGTTTCAGTACTAAATTCAGCACAAACAATAACTTTTAATACTAATATTAACTATACTTCAACTTATCAAAACACGGTAGAAAACGTATAATTTATTGAGGGTTCAGAAGGGAGAAATACATACTTGAATCCTGTGATCATATAGAAATTAGTTTGGAACAATTTCAACAACCTTTGCCCGGCGAGGCTACGATTTGTCGAGCGAATTTTTAGAAATTAAGTCCATAGTAATGCTCCCTGCAGGTTTATAACCTGATACTTTAAATTAATTTGAGTTTGGGCAGCGTTTTGCAGCGTAATCAGAAGAAAATTACCTTAAGTTTCGCGTTTTCCTTTCTCTGGACAAAGGTATGTATGTATATATGAAATAACACAAATGAAAACTTAAACTTGTATAATCTTTGGGCGGTGGACAGGGGGTCCGTGGCATGGACCCTGTCGCGCCAATTTACGGGCGTGCCACGGTGCCCAACGCGAAGGGAGGGGGCCATGGCACTCTGCCCCTGTTGCAGCCTGCTCCGGCCTTCTCCCTCGCTTCCCCGATTTTGCGCTTATTTGACCTTTTTCCGGGCCCCTTCTCATACGCGTCGTACTCTAAAACCCTTGACTAATGTATGAATAGGCCAACTAAACGTTAGGAACTTACAGGGTGTAATAGTATCATCCCTACCTAGGCTTTATTAGAGAGGACGAGCATCAGGCTTGAGGGGTCAGAGCAGTAGACCCGTAGATTCCAGCATCCCATCTTGTCGCAGGTGTGGTTGAGGGAACACAGGCCAGTGTTTAGCATATTCAGGTGCTTGTTTCGGGTGTGGGCAGCCCGGACACATGCTTAGAGATTGTCCAGCTATGAGGCAGGATCAAGTTGGGGGGCGAGGTCCAGTTTCTAGTTCAGCAGTCCCTCCCGCATGCTAGCACATCAGGGAGCATCTACTAGCACAGCTGGCGGTCAGCGCCAGAATAGATTCTATGCTTTAGCTTCCCGTCAGGATCAGGTCTCCCTGAATTTGGTCACTAGTATGTTGCGAGTTTTTCATATTGATGTATATGCTTTGCTAGACCAGGAGGCCACCTTATCTTTTGTGACACCTTATGTGGCCAGTAGCTTCGAGTCAGTCCCACTATCTTGTCAGAACCCTTCTCAGTTTCTACTTTAGTAAGTGACTCAGTTTTAGCTAGACGGGTGTATAGAGGTTGCCCAGTCTCAGTCCTTCAAAAGGTCACCTCAGTAGATTTGATAGAGTTAGCCATGACCGATTTCGATGTTATTCTTGGTATGGATTGTCTATTTGCTTGCTATGCTTCAGTTAATTGTAGACCCAGGCAGTAGAGTTCAGATTTCTAGGTGAGCCAGTCTTAGAATGGAAGGGTAGTTAAGTTGTGCTTGTATGTCAATTCATTTCCTACCATAACGCCAAGAAGATGATTTCTTAGAGTTGCATGTACCATCTAGTTAGGGTTAAGGATGTCAAGTCCGAAACCCCGACTATCCAGTCAGTTCCAGTAGTACGTGAGTATCTAGAGGTCTTTCCTATGATTTTCCAGGTGTTCCTCCCGAGCGGGAGATCGATTTTGGTATTGACCTTCTTCCCGACACGCAGCCTATATCTATCTCCCTACAGAAAGGCTCCAGCCGAGCTGAAAGAGTTGAAAGAACAATTGAAGGACCTGTTCAACAAGGGCTTTATTAGGCCCAGTAAGTCTCCATGGGGTGCACCAGTGTTATTCGTCCGGAAGAAGGATGGTTCGCTTCGAATTTGTATTGACTATTGGCAGTTAAATAAGGTCACCTTTAAGAACAGGTATCCTTTACCTAGGATCAATGACTTTTTTGTTCAGCTTCGGAGTGCCAAGTGTTTCTCCAAGATTGATCTCCGGTCTGGTTATCATCAGCTTAGAGTTCAGGAGAGTGACATCCCGAAAACCGCTTTCAGGACTCGGTATGGTCACTATGAATTTGTTGTTATGTCTTTTGGACTAACCAATGCCGCTGCATCTTTTATGGATCTAATGAATAGGGTGTTCAAGGCATATCTAGACATGTCCGTGATTGTGTTCATCGATGACATCCTTATATACTCTCGGAGCAAGGAAGAGCATGACGCTCACTTGAGAGTAGTGCTTCAGACCCTCAAGGATCATCAGTTGTATGCCAAGTTCAGCAAGTGTGAGTTTTGGTTGGACTCCGTGGCATTTTTGGGCCATGTTATTGACTGAGGGCATAAAGGTAGATTCTCAAAAATCGAGGCGGTGAGGAATTGGCTTAGACCGGTGAATCCTTCGGATATTCAGAGTTTCTTGGGTTTCGCTGGCTACTATCGGAGGTTTGTTGAAGGTTTCTCATCCATCGCAGCACATTTGACCAAGTTGATTCAGAAGATGGTAAAGTTCCAATGGTCGGAGGCTTGTGAGAAAAGCTTCCAAGAGTTGAAGACTCGACTCACTTCAGCACTAGTGTTGACCCTACCTGAAGGTACCGATGGTTTTGTGGTGTATTGTGATGCTTTGAGAATCGGACTCGGTGCGTATTGATGCAGTGTGGAAAGGTGATAGCATATGCCTCAAGACAGTTGAAAGTCCATGAGAAGAATTACTCGACGTATGATCTTGAATTGGTCGCGGTGGTGTTTGCATTGAACATATGGCTGCATTACTTGTATCTGGTCCACGTGGATGTGTTTACAGACCACAAAGCTTTCAATATGTGGTCAAGCAGAAAGATCTCAATTTTGACAAAGGAGGTGGTTGGAGCTACTCAAGGACTACGATATGAGTGTGCTTTACCACCCGGGTAAGGCTAATATGGTAATGGACGCACTTAGTAGGATCTCTATGGAGAGTGTGTCCCATATGGATGAGGGAAAGAATGAGCTGGTGAAAGATGTTCATCGACTTGAAAGGTTGGGAGTTAGATTGGTCGACTCCGCCAATGGTGGTGTTGTTGCGCAAAACGGATCAGAGTCGTCCTTGGTGGCAGATGTGAAAGCTAGACAAGACGAGGATCTGATGTTGGCAAAGCTGAAGGAAGTCGTTCGAAATCAGAAGGTGGATGGAGGTTTTCTCCCAAGGGGGAGATCGTGTGTTGCTGTACCAGGGTCATCTATGTGTTCTAGATGTTGATAATTTGAGGGGCTAGATATTGCATGAGGCTCATGGATCCCGGTACTCTATTCATCAAGGTCCAACCAAGATGTATCATGACTTGTGGGAAATCTATTGGTGGAATGGAATGAAGAAGGATATTACTGAATTTGTAGCCAAGTGTCAAACTGTCAGCAAGTGAAAGTTGAGCATCAGAGACCGAGAGGTGTACTACAGGATATCAGCATTCCCACTTGGAAGTGGGAAGATATTAACATGGATTTCAGTACAGGCCTACCTCGTACTCATAGAAACTATGATTTTATTTGGGTGGTGGTAGACAAATTGACCAAGGTTGCACATTTCCTACCAGTGAAAACCATAGATTTAGCGTATGATTATGCCAAGCTATATATCCGAGAGTTGGTTCAGTTACATGGAGTGCCCTTGTCCATTATTTTGGATCGAGGTACTCAGTTTACCTCCCAGGTTTGGCGGTCTTTTCATAAGGGTCTTGGGACTCATCTTAAGCTCAGTAAAACCTTTCATCCGCAGATGGATGGCTAAGCGGAACGAACAATCCAGACTCTCGAGGACATGTTGAGAACATGAGTGATGGAATTCAAATATAGTTGGGATGATCATTTACCTTTGATCGAGTTTGCTTATAATAACAGCTATCACTCTAGTATCAGATGGCACTGTTCGAGGCTCTTTATGGGAAGAGGTGTAGATCACCCATCGGTTGGTTTGACATTGGTGAGGCAGCAATGATAGGGCCAGATTCGATTCATGAGGCTATAGTGAAGGTTCAGTTGATAAGAGATTGGCTGAAAACCACTTAGAGTCATCAAAAGTCATATTTTGATGTGAGGAGGAGAGAGAGCAGTTCGAGGTGGACGATTGGATATTTCTGAAGGTATCTCCCATGAAGGGAGTCATGCGGTTTGGGAAAGGAAGACTCAGTCCCCGCTATGTTGGTCCCTACCGGATTATGAGGAGAGTTGGTAAGGTAGCGTATGAGTTGGACTGCCCTCAGAGTTATCTTCTATGCATCCTGTGTTTCATGTATCGCTTTTGAAGAAATGTTTAGGAGATCCAGCTTTAGTAGTTCCGGTGGACAGCATTGGTGCAAAGGATAGCCTTAGCTATGAGGAAGTTCCAGTTGAAATATTGGATCATCAGGTTCAGGGGATGAGGAACAAAGAAATAGCTTCAGTTAAAGTATTATGGAGAAATCAGCATGTTGAAGGAGCTACATGGGAAGCCGAAGCGGATATGATGGCTAAGTACCCACACTTATTCTCTATCGGCTCATTTTCGACTTTAGGTATCAGATTTTCTCTAAGACTCCATTTAGTTTCATGTTCAGTTCATGCATGCAAGTCTCTTCTATGTATACGAGTGTGTATGTGATTTGCGAATTCAATTCAGTTGTATATTTTGAATCGAAGGTAGTCATTTCATCAGTTTCGGTTTAAATGATCGGTATTTGAATATGATAATTGCATGTTTCTATTTTCTGCTTGTCTTCAACATACAAGGACGAATGTTCCCAAGGAGGAGATATTATAATACCCCGGAAGTGCCTAGGAGTAGACCTAGGAGTTAAAAATTTAAAACTGCTAAAACTGGGGAAATTGTTGCAGAACGAGAGGTCCTACGGATCGTTGGTTCAACCAATGACCCGTTGGAGTGAGCCATGGAAGGTGTCTGGTTTGGGGGCAGTGGAGACAACGACCGGTATAACAACTCGTTGTGGGAAACAATGAGCCGTGGTAAGATGTGGACTTGAGATTCAGGGAAGTAATGGATCACCCAACGACCCGTCATGAGGTACTATGGATCGTGGTGAGCAGTTGTTGTTAGGATGTTGAGATGGATAGTGTATGTGACAGAACGAGACCATGACTCGTGGGTTCTAGTAACGAGTCATGGTAAGGCTCATGGTTTGAGGAAGTATAAAGTTGGCAGAAGGAAACCACGGTCGAATGAATGACCCGTTGAAGGTAAGAACGGTCCCTGTTTCAGTCGTTGTTTGAGCCAAGGCCTAAGCCTAGACAGTGAATAGCACAGACAGAAACCATGGGTCATGGTACCCTCCAATGACCCGTTGGGTCGTCTGTTGTTTGGTCCAATGAGAAGTTTTTCTGTGTGATCAGTAAGGGTATTTCCGTCATCCTTATGTTCTAAGGCCCTATACTACGTCATTTAAGGCTCTTTTCAATGGGATTAAGGAGGTGAAAACCTATTCTAAGTTAATTCCTTCCATGCATGCAAGCTTGAGAGGTTGAAGAGGTGATCTAGAGCAATTCTTCAAGGTTTTCATTCAAATTCTTCTTGGACAATCAGAGAAGTGGTAGACTCAATCCCTTCTAGGTATGTAAGGTTATGAGTGGGTGTCTTCTTCCACACCCATGCCCAATTTCCATCTAAATATGAGAATTTCCTATGATCAAGTATGGGGTTTCTACCCAAATGCATGAATCTTCAATTTTATTACATGGGTATGAATTAACTATGATTTTATTACCGAATTGTGAAGCATGGCATGATTTTATAATGATTTCAATAAAAATTATATTTCTAGCCTTATGAAAGTTGAAGCCCATTAATGATATGATCATGAAAAGTCAGATTTGTTAAGCATAGGTAATAATGTGAGATATTATGAGGAAAATCTTGATTTGAAGCTTACCCATGTCTATAATTATGTTTTCGATGAGAATTGAGTATTTCTAAGTATGATAAAGCTTTGGACAATGCCCATATGTTAAGTTTAAATGATGATTTTTCGTAACTAAGCTTACCACATTGTTTTGAAGCGAAGACTCTCAAATTTTATATTCTGGCTTGTGGTATGTTTTGAGTTAAGTCTTCCTATGCATAGCTTACCATATGGTTTTGGAGCAAAGGCTCCCAAGTATGTGTTCAGCTTGTGGTCTGTTTTGAACTAAAGCTTCTCATATGCACGATTTTGTATTTGAGAAGTATTGATCATTGAGCTTCGTCAATAGATGATGTTGAGTTTCATTATATATGATGTAGAGCATTGCATGTTTTGGGAGAAGAGTCTAGCACCGAGTGGACTAAGGGTCGATCACCCTATGCCCCAGAACTACTTGCCAACATAGGTGATACTATTATATTATTGGGACCTCCCTTGTGAGCTATCCCCGGCCCTAATGGCCCATGAGCTTGATATCGATATCATGGTAGCGTCCTTAGCCCTGGCAAGGTTTTGGACGGCTCTGCCCATTTGAGTGTAATATTCGGGATCACGTAAGCTATATCGTGGTATGTCGGTTAAGTGATGAGTCTCCCATTTTCTATATGATTCAGATTTGCATATTCATCACTAGTGGTTATTATTTTATATATGCATGTTCTAAAAGCAAGGTTTGACTCAATGTTCATCTTTTCTATAAATGTCATATTACAGCTTTGAGTCATTCAAGTCAGTATGATGTTATAAACCCATGTATTGTAATGTTATGAAAAGATCATGATTTCAGAAAGAATGCATGCAAGCCCTACTCTCAGTTAATGATGTTTATGTTTTGACTACTGCATTGCCTTAAAGTGATTTTACTTACTTTAGCAGTTTTACTTACTTTGCATACTTGGTACATTCCATGTATTGACCGCATACTTTCTATGTTGTATCATTTCATGATACAGGACTTGGCTCTCAGGTTCAGCCTCGCTCTTAGACAGCTTATCGGAGTTAACGTCTTCTTGTTGGTGAGTCTTCATCTTCCAAGGACCAGGCTATCCATCTTTTCTTTATGTATTTCAGTTTTAAGCTTATTGAGTTAGTTGAGGTCTTGTCCCATCAACTCGTCCTGATTAGAGGCTTTTCAGACTTATGTATATATTCAACTTCGGATGCTTATTCTGATGTTATGTTGAGTTAGACTTCCGCTGAGTTTATATTATTGATTCTTCAGTTTATTGATTGAGTTAGATATATATTTATGCCATGGGTTTACTTGGGGTCTCTTGGGGTGCGTTGTCCCGTGTCTACGATCCGGACCTCCGTTCGGGTCATGACATATCTTGAAGAAAGGCCCCACCCTAACTTGTAGTACCATGAATGTATCTTATAAGAGAAATGCGAGAAGCATGAATATATTGATACCACTGCCATGTAGAGTGATACAACTATAAATTTGTATGGGAGATTTGTGTTTCATTGAGTAAAACGTACAAGAAAGTTCATAAATATGTTAAGTGCAAGAGTTGTATGAAGTAAAGGAGAAAATGATCATTTAGGACTCCCTTTAGAGGAGGGTTTAATAGACTTGGAATGCCAACTTTAAACTAAGGGGGAGATAGTACAGTGAAGTACTTAAATAGGTCACATATCCCAGATGGTAAAGGACTCCAAGAAGAATTGTAATGATGGTGAACCATCCATATTCTAATGAAATCCCAATGCTTTGTCAAGATGACACTCAATCGATGTTTTACGTTTTCATGTCATTCCTATGCCTAGGCAATTTCTCAAATTCTTTCATGATCATGATGCCCATGGAAACCCCAGAATGCAAACTATAAGGGAAGAGTATGTGTTCTAGTGATACGTATTCTTTTAGAGGAATTTACAACCCCACATTGTAACTAAGCACAAGGGTACTAATTTCCCTTTTTGCATGTACTTGTATCCTGCATATGCTTAAAGTGATTCCCTATTCATACCTCACGCGATTGGTGTGCAAAGTTTTTGTGCCTATAATTCTATCATTAACGAGTTCCATGTAGGATGATGATGGTATGATAAGATTCAGCATGTTGAAGGGTGTTCCATTCACTCCTTATGCTTATGATTATAAGATATGACACTCTATGTGTTCCCTACATTTATGATCCAGACTTAGACTGTTATTCATATTCCTTCTTATCATGCTCATGCTCCATGATAATGTCTTTCTTATAAATGAAGCTTGTGTACTGTGTTATGTCAGCTACATCCGATGAATCCATGACCAATGGTGAATATGCTCAGTCTATATGAATGTTCTAACCCTAACGTCTCTTATAGCTCATGCCTATAGTCCTTCTTCTAATCTCATGTGTTACAAGTAAAATTATGATGATGATAGTGATGAGAGATCTTACCTTTTTCTTTCGGTACCATGAAACCCATGTCTTATGCTAATCTCTCTATTTCGAGAGAACCCCTGCTACAACACGTCTTTTATAAGCCTAGAAGCCCCATAGGACTCATGCCTACAGTTTCTTCTTGGAATTTTATGAAATCTTTACGATGATGATGTCTACGATGATGAATGAAGGAATAGGTAAGTTGTAGGGAAGATTTCCCTTTTGATGCTTTAAAATGGGCCAAGAGGAGCCATGTGTATGTTACATATATATTCTTTCATGGTAAGCATTATGTGATGCCCGTGAGGCTTATGATGATGTTCTAGTTGGCTGGCACAGGTTTGAAAACTTGGGACAGCTCTATTTACAAAGCAAACTTTGCCCAAAATTTTTGGAAAATTCATGAGTTAGAATCTAGTAGTGCCAATAGCCACCATTCGAGGATGAATGATCCCAAGGGGGAGATATTGTAACACATCATCGTACTAATATTTGAACCGCTCTGTGTAGGTGGGTAAAATTGACCAGAAAATATTTTGATGACTCTTAAGTGTTTGGAGGAGTACACCATGAGTTATAATGTGTTGAGGAATGGAGTTGGTTAGAAATTGAAAAGATTATTTTTTGTATCTTTTGTGAAGAATGTGAGCAAAGGGATACATGGACCGTACCTGGCACCATAAATGAGATCTGAGAATTAAAAGCTACTTTTCAGAACCATGAATCCACATACAGAGCATACGTGGGAAGTACAGGACATATATTGGCTGTATGTGAGAAGGAAAACATATATTGGCCTATTAAATATGCTTTATGTGGAGTGATTTTTCACTTATTTATTTTTATTCGATTATAACTTCTTGATATGTATGTTGCTATAAAATCAAAGAGAATGGAATTTGTCAAAGAAAAAGTAAAAGCTTTTGGACATACAATATTTGCAACTAAATTTTGATCAAATATCCACTTATATAAGTGAAGTTTGAAATCAATTGGAATATCATATTGTTCGGGGTGTTATATGGGTATATAACTACACGCAAGTGCACGTGGTCGAACAAGTAGTAAAGTGGCTTAAGTAAGCCAAGTATCGATCCCACAGGGACTGGGATGAAGTGCAATCTGCTCAAGTGTACTATATTTCGATTCTAAAAATGCAGACAACAGTGTAACCAAGAGTTTGATATTTTGTTTTATAATTTTTATGCTAAAGCTAAAACAACTATCTAATTTGAGTCTGAACTATGAATGAAAGCATGCCGAGGTTAAACGAACATGTAATGAAATTAATTATTGATGTAATTTGGTTAGTCTTTTCCTCCGGTTGCTAGCCAAGAACATTTGCCAAGAGATTAAAACTCTCGTATTTAACCTCACTTAAGAATCATGAACCATCCACCTACATTTCTGTGATTAAATGCAATTCATGTTCTAGCCATACAAACCCGGTTCCTAAATTGACTAATACAACTTTCAGGTATATTTCTATCCTGAAAGTAAATCAATTCCCAATTTTCCCAAACCAAGTAAAGATCATATCCTATTAATTCACAACTTTCCAATTTCTTGCTCTCTCGAGTGAAACCGGACTTTTTAGATATACATTAACGTAGGCCACACATTAATGCAGTAAGAACAAGAATTAATAGAACAGCCATGGAAGAAAAGATGAAAAACCAAAGAATCAATGATCACATTTCATTACAAGTGTTCATAACCTCAGCAAGAAGATGAATTAGCCACTCATTTGTGGATTAAACATCATTAAATGAGTGTTAAACATACAAGCAATTGAATACAAGGAGAAGGAAAGAGAGAAAAACCCTGATAATTTCGTCCCCTCAACTGCCTGTAACCCACGTTCTTGCTCCACCAAGTCAGAATATTGAAAAATGAACCTAAGTGTTCTATTTATACTGGTGGGAATTTTTCCCGGAATAACGAGCAACGTGTCACGGAGTGCATCGCGGAGCACTGCCTCCGTGACACGCTACGGACGCGGACCTTCACTGGAACTGGGGGTCCAGGAAATAAAGCCCAATGTGGCATGGCGTGCAACGCGGAGCCAAGCCACCGTGTCACGGACCCATCGCGAACCCACACTGGAATTTGGCTGAAAATTCCCATCCAGGCAGAAGGCCTCCGCGATGGCAATGTGACACGGCTCCATCGCGGAGCCCCTTTATTTTATGCTGTCCAATGTCTTGTCCCTTGCTCGCATCCAAGTCCAACCCCGATATCCTCCAACATGCATTTTAGCTTCCCGAAATTACATTTTACCTGCAAAACAATGCTAATCATGTTGGTTAGTATAAATTCTCATTTTATTACCAATTACATGAGAATGTATACACATTGATAGATAAACAAGGCTAAAATGGTACTTTTGAGTATCACTTGGGCATATAAATTTGCCCAAGATCACATACTTCCACAAAAATATTGTAAATTTTAATTTATTAGACCTCTATGTTCACCTTTTGTAATGCTTTTCAAGTGTTAATTCAAGTAAGTCTTTTTCTCTACTATTACACTCCAGAAAGTTTTTTGATGATTATTTGATATTTGTATGTCATATTAAAGGAAGTAAGGGTTGTATATTGATTGTAGGTGAGGGGGGAAACATGTACAAATGAAAGAGCAAAAAGTATGTGAAATTCATAAGTAAGGGTCAAATTTAAACGATCATATCTCTCTATCTATATTGATTTAGGAGATCTACAACCTATCAAATTAAAGATCTTTGAATCAAGTTTTTAAAACATCAAACTGTTCATTAATCAGAGTTTAGAGTAAAACGTTATAGGTGTTTTACCAAGGCCACTGTCAAGCAGGTGACATGGCCACCGCCTTAAAAACGTCCACCTTTTCAAGTTCTATATAAAGTTCTTAGACTTATCCAAATTCAATCTTCACACTTTCTAGATTTGAGCTACTTGTTTTCACCTTCATATTCAGTCTAATTTCTAGTAAATAACTAAGGAAAAATCAAAGAAGAAAGCTCAAGCAAATTCAACCACAACACAGGACAAAGTGAAGGAGTTAGTTGCAAGTTGTGTGTGGTGCGTGGTGGCTGTTTTTGCTGCATTTTTTCAATGTATTTATGGTGTTCTTGCTGCATTTTTGAAGCAGTACTAAGCTTTATATATACTCTCTCTTAGTTGGTATTGGATACAAGGAAGATGGTAAGGATTCTACCCTTTAAACTTTCCAAAAATCTTAGTTAAAAGCTAGAAATTGGAAGCTAGACTAGGCTGTTTATTTATGCATTTTTGCTGAAGTTTCTTCCATGTTTTGGGCAGTAAAGCTGATGCATTTGAAGCCATATTAATCTTCCAAGATATTTCATCTTAGTAGGAGTTGAGGACAATAAAAGGGTAAGTATTTCTAGCTATTAAAAGTTCGAATAGGTATTCCCATATTCTAAAAGTTATGAAAACAAGCTAAAACAAAATGTTGAAATATTTACTTATTTGGTTGTGTTGTCGCTGCCATTGTTGTAATGTTTTTGCTGAACAAATAGGCTTAAAACAGTCTTGCTTTATAGTTGTGACATGAAAGAATTGGAGAGGGCCAAGAATTGGCTGATTGAAGGAAAAATCGACTAATGAAACTCATCGAAATAAGGTATGTGAACATCCTGGTTAATTCTAAAAACTTCTAAGCTTCTTATAATGACGTTACACTTTCATAAGCTATCTCGGTTAGTTTACAAGGTTGTGTAAGTTATCTTAATTTTGTCAATATTATGGCTATAGGCCCTTATTTGCCTATAAGGCAGTCCTTAGAGAACTGCTTGCAAATATTTAAGCTAAAGAACTCCAGATCTCAAATCCGTAAGCAATGTCTTCACGTTCATAAGTTACGTCAAACATGTGATGCTAATGTAACAAGTTTCAAGTAATCATATTTTGAGAACCTTGCTAACGACTCAACCAAGTATTTGAATTTGCAAAAAGTCTTAGAACTCAAGTCATCATAAGTCCCTCCGGCGAGAAGTCTTAATGTATACAGTTCACGTATTATAGCACGCAGTTATACTCAAGTTGCACATCTTTATGTTTAGCTCTTTTTGAGTTATTATTTAAGTTTCTTAAGTATAGAAAAGAGTCCTTCACACATATACATGTTCTCAACATGTAAACTAGTGTAAATGCAAGGTTGCTACCAATCAGTTAAGTTGAGAACTTAGATCAAATACTCTGTGTGAAAGTCCTAGATACGTGTACAGCTTTAGCCTCTCAAATATGACTTGTTATGTATCGAGTTAAAAGCTCTCTTCAGTCAAGTTAGTATTTTATGGTTCCAGCAAATTACTGGATGAGGGTTATTATTAAGTCACCAAGGTCAGAGGTTGTGGGTTATCATGGTAGTACTTTATATTATATATAGTTTATGATGTACATGATGCTAAGGGGAGATTCCACGACTCCTCTCCCTTAAGTTATCTTAATTTTGTCAATATTTCGGCTATAGGCCTTTATTTGCCTGTAAGGCAGTCCTTCAAGAACTGCTTGCAAATATTTAAGCTAAAGAACTCCAGATCTCAAATCCATAAGCAATGTCTTCACGTTCATAAGTTACGTTGAAACGTGTGATGCTAATGTAACAAGTTTCAAGTAATCATATTTTGAGAACCTTGCTAACGACTCAACCAAGTATTTGAATCTGCAAAAAGTCTAAGAACTCAAGTCATCATAAGTCCCTCCGGCGAGAAGTCTTAATGTATACAGTTCACATATTGTAGCACGCAGTTATACTCAAGTTTCACATCTTTATGTTTAGCTCTTTTCAAGTTATTATTTAAGTTTCTTAAGTCCAGAAAAGAGTCCTTCACACATATACATGTTCTCAACATGTAAACTAGTGTAAATGCAAGGTTCCTACCAATCAGTTAAGTTGAGAACTTAGATCAGATACTCTGTGTGAAAGTCCTAGATACGTGTACATCTTTAGCCTCTCAGATATGACTTGTTATGTATCGAGTTAAAAAGCTCTCTTCAGTCAAGTTAGTATTTTATGGTTCTAGCAAATTACCGGATTATTGAGTCACCAAGGTCAGAGGTTGTGGCTTATCATGGTAGTACTTTATATTATATATAGTTTATGATGTACATGAGGCTAAGGGGAGATTCCACAACTCCTCTCCCTTAAGCTAAATCTCAGGTTATCGAGTTTCCGAATCCTAAATGTGCTCTGTGTTGTCTATTGAACGTATGGAATTTCTTATGTCATCAAAACCTTCTTATAATTGTGCAAGTCTTTGAATATGTGTGTCTAAGTGGTGTTTGAAAGCGTTATGTAACGTGTGTGTATATATGCAGCTATGAATTACAAAAGAGGCTTATTTAGGCTGTAGACCCAAAATTCATCGCTTTTATGCCATCTATGTTGATTGACTTAATATAAGCCTGGTTGGCTCCATATATGGAAATAGTCAGGGCTTCAGGTTATACCACTAACACAATAATATCGGGGGCAGGTATAGTTCAGATATGAGACTTATGACCTTATCACTGACGCGATTATGTCAAGTGGGCAGTTGTCCCTTCAAGTATGAGTCTTATGACCATACCATTGATGTGGTTATGTCAGGTGGGCAGTTGTCCCTTCAGATGTGAGACTATGACCTTACCACCAGAGCAATTATGTCAGGTGGGCAGTTGTCCTTCAGTTATTAGACTTATTGCCTTAGCATGGACGTGGTTATGTCAGGTGGCAAGATGTCCCTTTACTTATGAGACCTCCGAGACGGCATCTCGGCAGGCCAGTTTTGATTGTCATGGATAAGTCATTGTTTTGATTAGGGACTATGTAGCTTAGTATAGTATGACTTGTATATATTCTTAGTTGGTTGTATTCACATGATGTATCATATCTTGTTCAAATATCTGCTTTCAGAGTCTCAAGTTATTTCTATCCCTACTCTGGTTTTCAGTGTCTTGGATGTATTCATGTTTACAATTTTAGCCTTACATACCAGTACATTTTATTTTTATTAATGTCCTTTCATCTAGGGACTTGCATTCGTACCGTAGGTGCAGGTAGAGCCCGGGATTGCCAGTTGCAGTAGCAATTTGTGAGATTGGCAGATGTGTCAGTATGCTCCTTTCTTTTTGTAGCTAAGATCTGGTTTTGTTTCAGTTAGAGTTTTGAGAAGCGGTTATGGGTAGGTTGGAGCCCTATTTTGACCATCTGTTCAGTTTCCTCTATAGAGGCTTTATGAAGTTAGTATGTATAGTATTATTCAGTTTGTGACCTTGTCGGCTTTCTATTGCTTGGTTTATCATAATCATGGCCTTGTCGACACTTCTATTATTTATTTATTGTAATTGAGACTTTATGGGTCTAGATGTTTACTCCATTTAATTGTGACAGGTGGTCTGGACGGCCTAAGTATTACAGTTATAGAGGAGGTATAGCCGGCTCCCCAGTCAGTCAGGTATTGAGAGCCAGTCGCGCCCTCCCCCAATTTTATGGTGTGACAAACTTGGTATCAGAGCAAAGTTGTATCCCAGGGAGTCTATAAGTCGTGTTTATTAGAGTCTTACTTATGGGTATATTGTGGACCATACTTATAATCTAGAGGCTACAGGGCATTTAGGAGTTGTTTCCCGTTGTTCATTAATAGATCATGTTATAGGGCGAAGATATAAGTGATGTTTGAAATCTAAATCGTGCCTATGTTTCAAAATTCGCCTGCACTAAGGTAGATGGCTATGAGACTAATCGGCACTGATGTGGAAAAGGGTCTCAGTCGTCCTCCTACTGATCCGAGAAAATAGATTAGAGGCTCAAAGTGAATTTCCTACTCCCTGTACCATTGTTCCTCCAAGTTCCAGTCGCAGCTACTGTGGTAAGGGATTCAACCCCTCCTATTGTTCCGATTTCGGTAGATCCAAGAGAAGATAGAGTTGTTGATCCTCCAGCACTTGTTGTCCTTCATCTGTATCAGACGGAGAAGATTTTGAGAAAACAATTCAGATGTTAACCCGAGTGATGGTTATTCAAAAATAGCAATTGGAGTCAATAATAGGGTTCGGGGAGTAATTTTGAGAGCTCTAGGGCCCGTGAATTTTGAGCCTAAATCCCCTAGCCTTTATGGACCGATACTTGCCACGGGAACTTTGATAGGTTCAAGCTAATTAGTTTTTGCAGTTAGAGCAAGGCAGCATAAGTGTTCATGAATACAATTTCAGGTTTAATTCTTTGGCTCGATATATTTCAGATAGAGTGTGGTATATAAGTTTGATAGAGTCTATCAACTTGGGACCCTATCTAGTCCGAGAATGTTTGGAGGTGTCTACCTAGATAGATATGATTATTTCTTGGATGCAAGCATTTTCTCAGAAGACGAAGGATCTTATTCACCGTCTCCCAAGTACCGACAAAGAAGTAGAATAGAGTAAGGAGACTAGGTCAACATGATCATTTAAGGCCCCTTGTAGTGTTTCAAAGGCCTCGGGTGGCCAAGAATTCAGTTTCTCTTAAGATATTTAGTCCCTTCTTTGTCCCTACATTAGATTTCAGTTTCTTTTAGCCTCCATTTTAAAGATCGGCAGTGATAGGTCGTGGTAAAAGCAAAGGTAAAAGAGTAGCTTCGGGTTTGACATTGATTCTATATCTTAAGTGGTTAAGTTGTGATTTTCACTTTTCCCCCCCTGATATTTCCTAAAGTATGAATGGAAAAGTGGTATTGGAGTTAACCATCACTCCCGTTGTAGTGCATAAATTTGCTGATGGTTAGAAAATTTATCGATTATATAGTACTAAAGAATGCCTATCTCACGTCAGACAGATAGATAGAGTTGAACGAGTATGGTTTGATATGAAGTGGCAACAAAAAGAGAATGTGTTTATGAATATATGGAATGTATGTTTATGACACAAGGCAAGGAAGGGTTAAAGGTACTATGGCCAAGTTACGTCTATCAAGTATAACCCTAATTCGAGGACAAATGATTTTAAGGGGGGGGGGGGGAAGATGTTACACACCAAAAAGTTTTTTGATGATTATTTCATGTTTTTGTATCATATTAAGGAAAGTACGTATTTTATATTGGCCGTAGGTGAGGGGGGAAATATGTACAAAGGAAAGTGCGAAAAGTATGTGAAGTTCATAAGTAAGGTTCCAGTTTAAATGAGCATATATTCCAATCTATATTGAGTTAGAAAACCTACAACCTATAACATTTACGGTCTTTGAGTCTAATTTTCAGAACATCAAACTTCTCGTCAATCGGAGTTTGGAGTAAAATGTTATAGGCATTTTATTAAGGCACTGCCAAGCAGGTGAAGTGGCCATCACTTTAAAAAAGTCCACCTCCTCAAGTTCTATATAAAGTTCTTAGCCTTATCCAAATTCATTCTTCACACTTTTCAGATTTGAGCTACTTTCTTACACCTTCATATTCTCTCTAATTTCCAGTAAAAAACTAAGGAAAAATCAAGGAAGAAACCTCAAGCAAATTCAACCACAATACAAGACAAAGTGAAGGAGTTAGTTGCTAGTTGTGTGTGGTGCATGGTGGGTGTTTTTGCTGCATCTTGGCAGTGCGTTTGTGGTGTTCTTGCTGAATTTTTGAAGAACTACTAAGCTGTATACATACTCCCTCTTAGTAGGTTGGATACAAGGAAGAAGGTAAGGATTCTAACCTTTAAAATTGCCAAAAATCTTAGCTAAAAGCTAGAAATTGGAAGCTAGACTAGGCTGTTTGTTTATGCATTTTTGCTGAAGTTTCTGCCATGTTTTGGGCAGTAAAGCTACTTCAGTTGAAGCCATATTAATTTTCCAAGATACTCCATCTTAGTAGAATTTGAAGGCAAGAAAAGGGTAAGCATTTCTAGCTATTAAACTTGCAAGAATTCCTTGGCTAAAACTAGAAGTTAAAGTTGATTTTGTGTCTCCCTTTTGGTGTATTATTGGGTGACGTTTTTGATCATTTTTTGAGGTTGGTACAACTGAGTTTTGCTGTCAATACACCCCTTTTATGGTGGGGATTGAACACAAGAAAATTTAGGTAGGTTCTCCCTTTCATTTCCTCATAAGAGTTATGGAAACAAGCTAGAACAAAATGTTGAAATATTGCCTTGTTTGGTAGTGTTGTGGCTGCTATTGGTGTGACATTTTGGCTGAAAAAATTGGATTAAAACAGCCTTTATTTATCGTTGTAACATAAAATAATTGGATAGGTCCAAGCGTTGGCTGATTGGAGGAAAAATCGACTAAAGAACCTCGTCAGAATAAGAAATGTAAAGGCATCCTTTCTCTTTTGATTCTAGCACGATTCTATGTTGATGAGTAGTACCGGCAGACGTATGTTTTTAACCCAAGTATAATGCTATTTAGAACTTATCAAGGGTGTGAAAAACGTGATTGGATAGTATGGTTATAAAGATGCTCACAAACTTGTAAAATGCAAAGCAAAACATGTAATATGTACGTTTGTTGTCGTGTTGTTGTTGATATAACTATAGATTGAGTCTGGTAACCCCTCTGCATGGGAACTATGAGCCGGTACTCTATATTATGAATATGTAGGTTGAAATGTGGTTAAAATTCTGGTTGATAAGTGAATTAGTATAAAGAGCTAAAGCACGACGTGTAAACGAACTTAGCGTTAGAAAACAGTAGTAAGCCAGAAGAGGGTAAATGAGGGAACGAAATAGAAATTACCTGCAATAGTTGTTCACCCTCTTATGCAAATATTTTACGGTACATAAGGCCAAGAGGAGATTCCTCAATTCCTCTCCCTTTAGCTAACCGGCTAGTTAATGAGTTTCTGAATCAACTAGTACGTTGAACTTGCAAAATAAAACTCAAATGTGTAAACTATCAATATGTCTATGGAACCATCTTTATAGGCAGGTTATACACATTATCTTATGATTATGTTCCAGTTACACACTAAGGCAACAAGAATTGTCTTTAGAATGTCGTCGTAAGTTCACTAGAACTCTTGTGCTATTTGAACCTTCTGAGAGTCGCCAAGGCATTAAGTAAAATAAGTGGTATAAATATGTTATATGGTAAAATTATATAATGAGTATTATGTGATGACCTTCTATGAATCAATTAGAGTTGGACGTCTATAAAATAGTAACTTAAGTTAAAGAGAAGCTCTCCATTATGTCCCTAAAAAATTATGTTAAGTTAATTATCCTAAATATTAAATTGTCTTCTAAGTTGTAAAAAGATTAATTCTAAGAACTTCTAAGCTGCTTATAATGACATTACGCTTTCTTAATCTCCTCAGTTAGTTATCAAGGTTGTGTAAGTTATCTTAATATTGTCAGAATTACAGCTATAGGTCTTATTTGCCTATAAGGAATTCCTTAGAGAATTTCTTGCAAATGTTTAAGCTAAAGAACTCCAAATCTTAGATCCATAAGTTAGGTCTTTACCTTCATAAGTTACATTGAAACATGTGATGCTTAATGTAACAAGTTTCAAGTAATCATATTTCGAGAACCTTGCTACGACTCAGCCAAGTATTTGAATTTTCAAACAGTCTAAGAAATCAAGTCATCATAAGTCCCTTCAGCGAGAAGTCTTAATGTATACTGTTCACATGTTGTAGCACGCAATTATACTCAAGTTGCACATCTTTATGTTTAGCTCTTTTCGAGTTATTATTTAAGTTTCTTAAGTCCAGAAAAGAGTCCTTCTCACATATACATGTTCTCAACATGTAAAAAAGTGTAAATGCAAGGTTTCTATCACTCAGTTAAGTTGAGAACTTAGATCAAATACTCTGTGTGAAAGTCCTAGATACGTGTACAACTTTAGCCTCTCAAATATGACTAGTTATGTATCGAGCTAAATGCTCTCCTCAGTCGAGTTAGTATTTAGTGGTTCCAACAGATTACCAGATAAGGGTTATTATTAAGTCACTAGAATCAGAGGTTGTGCCTTATCATGGTCATACTTTATCTTATATATAGGTTATGGGGTACATTAGGCCAAGGGGAGATTCCATGACTCCTCTCCCTTAAGCTAAATGTTAGGTTATAAAGTTTTCGAATTCTAAATGTGCTAGACTGTTGTCTATTAAACTTGTGGAATTTCTTATGCCATCCAAATCTTCTTATAACTGTGCAAGTCCTTGAATATGTGTGTATAAGTGTTGTTTGAAAGCTTTATGTGACGTATGTGTGTATATGAGGCTATGAATTAGGAAAGAGGCTTATTTAGGCCGCAGATCCAAAATTCATCGCTTTTATGCCATCTGTGTTGATTGACTTAATATGAGCCTGGTGGCTCCATATATGGAAATAGTTAGGGCTTCAAGTTATACTACCGACACAGTAATGTCGGGTGGACAGATATAGTTCAGATATGAGACTTATGACTTTACCACCGATGTAGTTATGTCAGGTGGGCAGTTGTCCATTCAGGTACGAGACTTATGACCTTACCACCGATGCAGTCATGTCAGGTGGACAGTTGTCCCTTCAGATGCGAGACTATGACCTTACCACTAATGCGGTTATGCTAGGTTGGCAATTGTCCTTTAGTTATTAGACTTATTACCTTACCACCGATGCGGTTATGTCGGGTGGGAGGATGTTCCTTTACTTATGAGACCTCCACGACAGCATCAGCAGGGCAGTTTTGATTGTCATGGCTAGGTCATTGTTTTGACTAGGGACTGTATACCTTATGGATAGTACAGTATGACTTGTATATATGCTTAGTTTGTTGTATTCACATGATGTATCAAATCTTGTTCAGATATCAGCTTCTAGAGTCTCAGGTTGTTTCTATCCCTACTCTGTTTTTTAGTATCTTGGATGTATTCATGTTTATAGTTTCAACCTTACATACCAGTACATTTGATTCGTACTAATGTCCCTTCGCCTGGGGACCCGCGTTTATGCTGCAAGTGCAGGTAGAGCCCGGTATTGCCAGTTGCAATAGCAGTTCGTGAGATTGGCAAATGTGTCAAGCTCCTTTCTTTTTGGAGCTAAGATATGATTTTGTTTTAGTTAGATTTTTGCGATGCAGTTATAGGTAGGTCGTAGCCCTGTTCTGACCATCAGTTTAGTTTACTATTTAGGGGCTTTGTGGACTTAGTATGTATAGTATTATCAAGTTTGTGGCCTTGTCCACTTTTTATTGTTTGGTTTATCATAGTCATGGCCTTGTCAACACTTCAATTATTTATTTATTGTAATTGAGACCTTATCGGTCAAGATGTTTACTCCAATTGATTATGACAGGTGGTCTAGATGGTCTAAGTGTTACAATTATAGATGACGTATATCCAGTTCTCCATCACTCAGGTGTCGGGAGCCAGCTGCGCCCTCCCATAGTTTTGGAGCGTGACATCTACGAATTTCAAAAAACTGTATATGCAAATTTTGGCTAGACAATATATTTTCTTCTATAATTTAGTACCATAAAATTGTGTTATTATTTTTCTTCTTATTATTTTTATGTGGTAACCATATAGAGTAACAGGTGATATATCAAGTATTCAATAGTTTATTATCATACTTTCTGTGAAGAAAATTCTGTTTGAAAATTCAGAAAAGCAAAAGTCACTAAAGATTAGTTTTATCAAACTATTATATTACTTAATAATATATATGTGATTTTTAAAAACTTTCTACTCATTGATATGCGTGCATGTGCAACACATGTGTCCAAACACTAGTTACTATATATGTGGGAAGTCAAAAAGTTAAAATTGAAATACTAAAATAACCTCCATACATTAAGAGACTAATATACCTTTCAAATAACAAGTTTACTCCTTCATTAACTAAAATATGCATTATAGTCGATACTTAAAAACTGAAGAACATAAAAAGTTGCACATCGAATAATTAAATATTAAAAATAAATGCAGAATGTAAAAAGTTCTACGTTAAATAATTAAATATTACAAATAAATGCATTAAAAGAAAGTCCAATGAACTCAACCATAATAGAGCTATATATAAGGCAACAATGGGTTTTTATATTTCTCTATATCTGGATAGCCTCTTGGACAAAATTTAACAGAATAATTTTTTTTATACTTTATTTTCGTTTTCTTCTATTTCTGTTTATTTTTTTCTTTCTCCTTGACGCAAATTTTGCAGATAAACACAATTGACGTGCAATTATTATCTCAACCTATTTCGTTATCAATACTTGGGGGCTAACTAGCAGAGATCCGTTGATAGTATGGCATTGATTTTGATTTCTCTAAAAATAAAAGTATAATCTTTTGATATGGAAAGACATTATATAATATTTGATAGTTATTTATAGTGTTTTTTGATATGTTTCTAGCATTTATTTATGGTCTTTCGGACTCTTTATTACTTCGTAAAAGTATAAGACTAAGCTCTCTGCAGATGGTCCTTCTCTGGTCCAGTTGACTAGTCTGTCCTTTTTTCTCTACATCTGGGAAAATCTTTATAATCTTTACACGATTGACAGGACAGGTCATCAATTGGACGACGGTCCATCGACTGAGTCGTGGAAAGCTCTCTGCAGATGGTCCTTCTCTGGAATCTTTACACAATTGACAGGACAAACCGTCTACTAGATGATGTTCTGTCGACTATCCCGTGGAAGACTTCCTACAAGTGCCACTCCTCTAACATTCTATGGTTGGCAGGATGAGCCATCAACTCACCGCCGACCCATCAAGTCACCCTTTAAAATTCAAAACATGTCTATACTCTTTTTATAAGATGTCAAAACATCTGTTTGGAATTCGAGGTGTTCATACCTTTTTACACTTATTAGGTCACTAAAGTGATATTTAATAATTGAAAAAGTTGTGTAAAAATAAAAATTTATTACACAGTTATTTTTATTTTTTTACGTTTCATATGCATTCTCTCTCATGGAGATTACTTCTCTATATATCTTCTTCCCTAAATTCTCTCCATTAGAACTTAATTACAATAATAAATAAATTAAGTAAATTAAATTTTATTGTGAATTTATGTCACGATCCAAACATGAGCCTGGATCGAGACATGGGACAAGGAACCCCAAGAGATTCCAAATCGACCCATGGTATGAACATAACTTCTAACTCAATTAAATAAAGTAGAAGATCAACATAATAAATATAGAAGAAGTTTGAACATAGCATAACATCAGAACATACAACACGAGTCTGAAGCTGAGTACAATCCATGTCTGAAAAGCCTCTAATTCTGATGAGTTGATGGGACAAGATCCCAACTAACTCTCAAAGTCTGAAACTGAAAATATGTAAGTATAACTGAATAGAAAGGGCCCTAGATAGGTGAGCACTCACCAATAGAGACTGGATGCTAACTCCGAAACTAGCTAGTGACGGGGTTGATTCTGAAGATCGAAGCCTGTATCATGAAATGATACAGCATAGAGTATGTGGTCAGTACGTGGAATGTACCGAGTATGCAAGATAAGTAAAACCACTTAAGTAAGTAAAATCATTAAAACATGCATAATATAAAACATAATCAAGATAAGAATCTGAGAGTAGAGCTTGCATGTTATTTTATGAAATCATGATCTGAACATAACTGAGCATTGCTCGGTGCTTTGGTAGGGGTTAAAAACCGACACGCAAGTGCACGTGGTCAAACAAGTAATAAAGTGGCTAAGTAAGCCAAGTATCGATCCAAGGAGACTCTGGATAAGTAAAATTGCTTAAGTATACTATATTCTAGTTTACTTCTAATTATGTTGACAACAATGTAACCAAAAGTTAAATAATTTTGTTTATAAACTATATACTAAAACTATTAACAAATATTTACTTGAATTGAAACTATGGATAAGAGCATGCCAAGGTTAAGAACAAGTAATGAATTCGATAGTAATCATAATTCGGTTATTCTTCTCTTCATGTTGCTAGCCAAGAACATTAGCCTAGAGATTAAAACTCTCGTATTTAATCTCACTTTAGAATCATAAACCATTCGTCTACATTTCTGTGATCAAATGCAATTTATGACCTAGCAATACAATTTCGGTTCCTAAATTGACTAATACGGCTTTCAAGTATATTTCTATCAGGAAAGCACATCAAAACCCAGTTTTCCCAAATCAAGTTAAGAACAATACCCTATTAATTCACAACTTTCCAATTTCTTGCTCTCTCAAGTGAAATTGGACTTTTTAGATGTACATTAATGTTGGCCACACACTAATGCAGTAAGAACAAGAATTAATAGAACAACATGAAAGAAGAAGATGAAAAACCATATAATTCACAATCAAAATTCAATACACATGTTCAAAACCTTAGCAAGGAAGAGAATTAGCCACTCACTTGTGGATTGATCATCCTCAAATGAGTGTAAATCATACTTACAATTGATTGAAAGAAGAAAGAAAGAGAGAAAAACCCTTAGCTTTTTCGTCCCTCAACTGCTGCTAACCCACGTCCTAGCTCCACCAAGTCTTAATTATCAAAAATAAACCTAAGTGTGCTATTTATATTAGTAGGAATCTTTCCCGGATTAACAAGCAATGTGTCACGGAGTGCATCGCGGAGCACGGCCTTCGTGACATGCTACGGACGCGGAGGCTCTCTGGAAAATCACCCGAAATCGGCCCAGGCAGCACCTTGCCGCGTTGGCAACGTGTCACGCTGCCTGGGCAGCGCGTTGCATCCCCATGGTCGCGGAGTCCACCTGCCGTGGCACGTTGCCAACGCGCAGGTGGTCTGTTTTGAGCGGCCTGCCTGCCGTGGCACCTTGTCGACGCGCCGGTGGGCTGTTTTGTGCCTCTTCCTTGCCGACGTTCGCGTGTTAATTCCGTTTCCAAACTTCTACTTCACCAACTCATGGATTAGTTACTCAAACATCATCAAAACCTACAAAACAAAGGCTAATCATGTTGGTTAGCACATATCTCCACATTATATAAAATTACATGAAAATGTATACAATAACTTAGATAAACAAGACTAATTTAAGTAATAAAGAGTATCTCGGGCATATATTTTTGCCCGTGATCACAACCCCACACTTAAAGCCTTGTTCGTCCTCGAACAACCTTTTACATATCATGCATATGGAGACTCCCACATAACTAATTTAGCAAGATAATTCAGGTTACAGCTATAATGATTACGTAAGATACAAGCTAAAAATAGAGCATGCCTGATTTGATCATTGAAATGAAGTACAACCATGTTAAGACTTCTTAACCTCAAGAATCGACTCTCAATTTTAGCAAACTCATGCAAATCATCTGATTAAGAAATCCCACATGAAATATATCCTTCTTTCAACATGTGCCCCTCACGGAAAGAGAGTTACCCAATCACACGCAAAAACAATTTTTTACATCACAACATGTGTGGGTACATGAATAGAATTACGCTCACTCTCACAAAGAATTCACATGCATTATGTAATGACCCATAAGCTTGCCCTTAGTGTTTTATTCCACTAATATAAGGATGTGTGAATGTAAGATCAAGTAGGACTTTTTAGGTTGTAATGTAACTCAGGTGCGGGTAGGTACTATTATGATCAGTAATAGTGACTATCTTTCCTAAGCACTTTTAATACATCACGCCTTCATTACAAACTTCCCTTCCCTCACTTCACCTTTTTCTCTTTTCATCTTTCTTTTTCCTCTTTTGTTCCCCCATTTCTTTCGGCATTTTTAGCTTATTAGTAAGGAGTACTTAAGCAATATGTTTCATTCATTCCTTTTCTTACTCCCTACTAATAACCAACCATTTTCACACAAATGCACCTTTTTCCTTTTCTCAACTATTACAATTGCTACTTTCCCTTCTTTTTCATTCTTCTCACTCCTTTACTCTTTCGGATTTTTTTTCTTTAAGCGCTTCGGAGTTTTGGATCAAATTCAAGGCTAATGAAAGAAAAAGGATTAAGCTTATGTTGCAGCTGTCAAAGAATAGGCTCAAGGCTCAATGGGGTTAACTAGGATTAATTTTTCAAGGTAGGTATAATGAGGGATAAAAGTTTGGTTCATTCAAAGAAATGCCTAAATCATCTCCTACAATTCACATCCTTCATTTCGTTTTATATACACACCAGGCAAGTTCTAGACATTCCACAATAGCACAGAATACTCAAAAACCTTACACTCATGGCACATGCTCAAATCAAGACACAATCAGTAGACTCTTACTCAGCTAATCACAAGAATTCAGAATTAAGCTTCCATCATATTGAGTCAAATTCAAGAGCCTAAGTGTCTCAAACAAAGTTATACACTTGCATGCTTCACACTGAACATACTTGCCTCTTACAAACATTTATAGCACATAACAAGAACATCCAGCACCAATTAGTTATGGTTTCAAAAACCCAAAACCTATCGACTAATTTTCCTCAAGACGGTCGTCATCCATCCATCGTCGGAAACAGTCCCTAACTATGACTAAAAACTTTATATACAGACCCAGGAAAGAAAGAAAAAAGAAAAGAAAAAAAAAGTTTATTCTTCGGTTCAAATACCCCCCGTCGGAAAAGAACCGAAAAGAAAAACCAACGGGTGATGAAGTCATGCTTAATTCACAAAAAATTTTCAAATTTTTTCAAATTTTCAAATTTCTCACCAACTTTTGTACAAGCATTACATTCACCAAAAATCATTAAGCACAAAAATTTTGAAATTTCCTAGAAATTTCCCTCACCCCACACTTAAATCATGCTATGTCCGCATAGCATCAAACTAAAGGTTACAAAGGGTGAGAAATACTCCCTGAGGGCTTTAGGCCTAGCTGACAGCATGGTTTTCTTCAACTATGGACAAGTGGGTGTTCGACCCCACACTTTTTCTTTTCCATGCTTGTTAGCTTCCTCCTCCACAGGTACTCAGACTTCCCCTCCATCTGTGCTTAACTTTCCACCAAAACAACACAAGATGAAAAATAAATAAAATAAACATAAATGCAAGAAATTAAAATGGTACCCATGGTACCCTTGGGTTGCCTCCCAAGCAGCGCCTAATTTTACGTCGCGGCACGACGTACCAAGTTTCACCACTTTTTCCTCCACCTTGAGGATATGAATCTCACCCCTAATTTCTTTTCTAATTTCCTCTTATGCTCTAGGGGTGGTGGTGAAAAATTGTAAGGACCAAGCAGTAGATGTTTTCTTTTGAACCTATTGTCCCTTATGTAAGCGAAGTCATTTTGTCTCTCTAAGTTAGCAAATTTCAGAATATATGGGGCTTGGTCCTCCTCTAGACATTTCTCTATAAACTTGGAAGACTCTATTTCTATGTTGTCAACCAAACTTAATGTCGAAAAATGCGTAGAGTGTGGTCCAATACACCTCAACTCTGAAATTGCTTTGTGCTTGACTTCCTTACGTGTGTACACCTTTTCAACATCGACATCTATTTCTCCATTAAGGTCAAATGGGAGATATTCTTTTTCTTTTTCCATGAATGGAATTTCTATAGGTATGAGCCGATCACGGAGACACTCAAGAGATTCTAATTGTTGGGCTTCATCCAAAAATTCACCCTTGTCATCCTTTTGTAGTTCCTCTTGAATATCGGCTAAAACTGTTGTCTGTGATTTATCACACGCTTCAGCTTCAGCGATCATCTCTGTGAATTTGATGGTCATCCTTTCTAGAGCCTCTGCATTCTCTTCTTGCTGATTTCTCAATACTGCCATCGCCTCCTTCATTGCTTCTGATTGCTCCAAGAGTTGTTTCAACATGTCTTCTATTCGAGCTTGGCGTCCCAAGTCCTCATTTTCAGCATGCCTATATTCAGAAAAAACAACAGAAGGATCATAGTAGGGGCTTGGGGGAGGGGAATATGCCTTTGGACAATCACCCCAATGGCCATATTGACACCCACATATATTGCACGTATTACAGTTTTGCCACAAGTGGGGTCCTCCACAGTTCAGACAAGATTCACTAAAATATGAGTATCCACCATTGAAACCATTTATATTCCACGATGTCATGTCAATAAGGGTATACGAACAAGCAGAAAAATAAAATAAAATAAAGAAGAATTAAAACTAACACTAGACCAAGTTGTCAACACTTAAGAAAATAAAACAAAAATACAGTAAATTTACACTTAACACAATTTCACAAATCGCCTAGCCTCCCCGGCAACGGCGCCAAAAACTTGCTCGGTGCTTTGGTAGGGGTTAAAAACCGACACGCAAGTGCACGTGGTCAAACAAGTAATAAAGTGGCTAAGTAAGCCAAGTATCGATCCAAGGAGACTCTGGATAAGTAAAATTGCTTAAGTATACTATATTCTAGTTTACTTCTAATTATGTTGACAACAATGTAACCAAAAGTTAAATAATTTTGTTTATAAACTATATACTAAAACTATTAACAAATATTTACTTGAATTGAAACTATGGATAAGAGCATGCCAAGGTTAAGAACAAGTAATGAATTCGATAGTAATCATAATTCGGTTATTCTTCTCTTCATGTTGCTAGCCAAGAACATTAGCCTAGAGATTAAAACTCTCGTATTTAATCTCACTTTAGAATCATAAACCATTCGTCTACATTTCTGTGATCAAATGCAATTTATGACCTAGCAATACAATTTCGGTTCCTAAATTGACTAATACGGCTTTCAAGTATATTTCTATCAGGAAAGCACATCAAAACCCAATTTTCCCAAATCAAGTTAAGAACAATACCCTATTAATTCACAACTTTCCAATTTCTTGCTCTCTCGAGTGAAATTGGACTTTTTAGATGTACATTAATGTTGGCCACACACTAATGCAGTAAGAACAAGAATTAATAGAACAACATGAAAGAAGAAGATGAAAAACCATATAATTCACAATCAAAATTCAATACACATGTTCAAAACCTTAGCAAGGAAGAGAATTAGCCACTCATTTGTGGATTGATCATCCTCAAATGAGTGTAAATCATATGTACAATTGATTGAAAGAAGAAAGAAAGAGAGAAAAACCCTTAGCTTTTTCGTCCCTCAACTGCTGCTAACCCACGTCCTAGCTCCACCAAGTCTTAATTATCAAAAATAAACCTAAGTGTGCTATTTATATTAGTAGGAATCTTTCCCGGATTAACAAGCAACATGTCACGGAGTGCATCGCGGAGCACGGCCTCCGTGACACGCTACGGACGCCGAGGCTCTCTGGAAAATCACCCAAAATCGGCCCAGGCAGCACCTTGCCGCGTTGGCAACGTGTCACGCTGCCTGGGCAGCGCGTTGCAGCCCCATGGTCACGGAGTCCACCTGCCGTGGCACGTTGCCAACGCGCAGGTGGGCTGTTTTGAGTGGCCTGCCTGCCGTGGCACCTTGTCGACGCGCCGGTGGGCTATTTTGTGCCTCTTCCTTGCCGACGTTCGCGTGTTAATTCCGTTTCCAAGCTTCTACTTCACCAACTCATGGATTAGTTACTCAAACATCATCAAAACCTACAAAACAAAGGCTAATCATGTTGGTTAGCACATATCTCCACATTATATAAAATTACATGAAAATGTATACAATAACTTAGATAAACAAGACTAATTTAAGTAATAAAGAGTATCTCGGGCATATATTTTTGCCCGTGATCAAGCATCATAACTGAATTGAATGACCCAAAGATGAAAATCTGATAATCATAAGTAAAACTGAACATTGGGTCAAACCTGTTTAAAAAAAATATATATATATATATATATATCATGATTGATAAACATGCATAACTGAAATCATGAGGAACAATGGGAGACTCATTATATAACTGACATTACATGATAGAGCTTATGTCACACGATCCAAACGTACAACCGGATCGTAGACACGGGACAAGGAGCCCCGAGAGACCCCATGTCGACCCATGGCATGAGCATACATCTGATCCAATCACATTAGCGGGAGACTTAACATATAAGAACGTAATCATAACATAACCAAAGGGAAATATCAGTACAAGACTTATATAATATGGCTGAATACAACTTGCAGTCTGATAAGCCTCTAAACATGAAGGGCAGATTGATGGGACAACTCCCCAACTAATCCAGCAAAGTAGAAACTAAAGGAAAAGCATAGAGTCTAAGCATATGGCCCTCGGAACATGAGGACTCACCAAGAGCGCTAAGAGCGAATCTGAAACTATCTACGGGTGAGGATGAGCCTGAGAACTGGACCTATATCATGAAACGATACAGCATAGAAGGTATGCGGTCAGTACATGAAATGTACTGAGTATGCAAGGTAAGTAAAACGTACATTTAAAGAATATGTAAAGTCAATAAATTATCATAAGAGTAGGACACCATGCTCGTATCGTAAATCATAATAACATATCATACGACTCAAGATTTTCAAAGCATTAGTAACATAAACATAATCATAACCATAATAGAAAAGCTTTACTTGACATGACTTGAGCCGACATACATAATCATAACATGCATAAACCGTGAGGAACAATGGGAGATTCTCTTAACCGACATACCTCATATGAGCACACATGAAGCCTAACTTGTAACCCTAGTCGGGAGGGTGTCTGTACCTTGCCAAGGGTAGGACCATGAAAGTGTGATATCACCATGAAAAGGGCCATTGGGCCAGAGACTAACATGAAAGGGGTCCCAACATGCCTACGGTGGCACGTAGTTCATGAGTTCTGGGCTTAACCTGAGCCTCAAACCTACTCGGTGTTCGATACTACTCCCAAGACATATATAGTGCTCATAGTATAACTTGCATGAATTCATGGGCTAGTTAAATCATGATAATCATAAACATAATTGTACTTACGTGAACTAGTCATGATATAAGGCCCGTGAGTCGGTCAAAACATAATTCATAAATTATAGGTTTCATGCATACTTATATATCATACCTATAACTTGAAAATCATCAAATCATAATGGGCAGTTGAAAAAATTCATATTTCGAAATCATAAATCATGTTGGGCTTATAAATATCAATAATGGAAATAGTAGATCATAAATCGATTCATCATGGGGTGGGCATAATTAAGCTTAATTGCTTAGAAATCAAAATCAATAATATTATAATCAATTTAAATCTCAAAGATGATCAAAATCCATAGATTATGATAGGATTTCAAAATCACAAGACCCATAATTAAATCACTTGATTTTTACAAATAGATTACAAAACGCAATGAGTTTTTGATAAATTTTAAGTAAAATAATAGAGTAGGAGCATGGGTGTGGAAGAATTCATCCATTGATGACCTTACATACCTGGGATTATTAGATTCTAAATCTCACTTGATGAACCAAGAAGAAAATGCAACGGATTGATGAATTCTAGGCTTGATTCACCCCCTAACTTCCTCTACCTTGCATGCATGAAAGAATGGAGTGAAATCTGAACTTAACCCCTTTAAATTTCCCAATTCATAACCCAAAACGTCGTATGTTTAGGCCTTAGGATCTTAGAAATTTACGTAAAATCCCTTACTAACTCGTAGGAAAATAACTATCAGGGATCCCAACGAGTAACCTGGTGACTAATTGTCAGTCCTCACGATCCGTCACCTTGCCCGTTAAGTTCACTGTTTGAACTGGTCACTGGAACCTCTAATGGACGACATAACGATTTGTTACCGGTGGCCACAAGTCATGTCCACCACTCGTCAAGTTCACTGCCTTCTTAAAACCATTTTATTAAAATTCCTCCCAAGGACCCACACCATGACTCGTTGCCTGACATGATGAGTCGTGGTCTCCTTCCGTTAAGTACGCTGGTCGATCATTCCATTTTATTTTTCAAGTTCTCCCCATGGCTGACTTGACGACTCGTGGTGGCTGACCACTAGTCGTTCCCTTGCCCATGGTGACCTTCAACCATCAATTCATACAAGACTCCCACGAGTCACCTGACGACTCGTTGGGTCTCCTCGCAAGTTATCCAATGACTCGTCCTATGCCTGCAACCCAGATTTTCAGTTTTTTCCCATTTCAACTCTTGGGTCCGATCTTTGAGTTATCGGGGCATAACATTACATGGTCCCGGCTATCACACTCAAGTGGACAGAGCCGTCCAAATGACTTACCCCTTACCATGGTGTTACTCTACCACTGAGTTAAAAGGGCCTTTTTTATTTAATTTCGAAACTATTCACTATATGGATAAAATATCTATATGTATATATATTATAAACATAAGTATATATGCATAAGTACGTGAAATAGATACATAGTGTCTAGTGACTCATTGTTGAACAATAAAATGGATTTACCTAGTAAGTCTAGGAGAAAATGCAATGAATTGTTTCAAAGACCAACTCAAATTGCTTTTTCTCTTTTAGTGAATTGATCCCATTGCCAGGGCTAAGGATGCTACCATGATATCGATATCAAGCTGAAGGCCCCTTGGGGCAGGGGGAGGCTTACAAAGGAGGTTTCAAATAATTTGATCATACCTATGTTGGCTCGTAGTTCTAAGGCATAAGGTTGACTGACCTTTAGCCTACTCGGTGCTAGACACTACTCATAAAGACATGCATATGCTCTCATCATTTCTCACCGAAGCTGACCATCGCCTAGTGACGAAGCTGAATAATCATATACATATAAAAATCTGAAATCATACATGAGGAGCCTTGGCTCAAACCATACCACAAGCTAAACATAATTGGGAGTCTTGACTCCAAAATCATGTGGTAAGCTAATTCGTGAAATTATAAATCATACTTGAACATATGGGCTTTCCCAATACTTAAGCATGCTTGGAAATACTTGATTCACTTGAAAACATGCTTTTCATCATAAACATCTCATCATACTTGAACATACATCATAGATCTCAATTTTCATGAACTTTCATGGATGGTCATCATAATTTATAAAACTTGAAAACATGATTTGTAATTGAAACCATTGTAAAACTTGCCAATGAATCATAATTCACCAATATAAACATGTTTAGATCATACTCATGGTATAACTTAGGAAATTCATGCATTTGGATTAAAACCCCATAGGATCAACATATAGATTTCATGAATTAGAGAGGGATTGGGCATGTGTGTGAATAAGTTCACCCATTCATAACCAACATACCTGAGAGAATCTGAGTCTACAACTTCTCTGATTGCCCAAGGAAGAATTGAGAAGAACTCGGAAAGAATTAAGCTTGATACCTCTCTAGACTCCTAAGCTTGCATGCGTGAATAGGAATAGCTTAGAATGAACTTACCCTTCTTAAAACTCACTATTCATAGCTTAAAATGACGTAGTTTAGGCCTTAGGATCATACGAATTATGGAAAAGCCCTTAATAAACTCGCAGGGAAAACTGACTACCAGTCCCAACGAGGGACTGAACGAGTCGTTACCCATGACCACGACTCATGGTCTCCTGTCGTGACTTTCACTTCCCAAAAACATTAAATTCTTAACCAACTACTGACCATGACTCACCTAAAGAATCGTGGCATTGACCACGACTCATGGTGTCCAATAGTGAGGTACACTCCCGGCCCTTCCTTCATCCTTCAACTGCCCTTTACCACGGGTGACCTAACGGCTCGTGGTCACACCCATGCTCACCCCAACTTAAAAATCTCCAAATAAGTTAAAACTCTTCACCATGAGTCACTTAACGACTCGTGGTCATCCTAATGGGTCACAGGATGACTCGTTCTGTGACCTGGTGCAGAAAATTCTATTTTTTTCATTTCAACTCTCGGGTCTAGTCTTAGAGTTTTTGGGGCATTACAATATCTCCCCCTTGGGAACATTCATCCTCTAATGTTGGAAAACATATAGAAAAGCATAGAAACGCAATCATCATATTCAAATACTGATCATATAAGCTGAAAACTGAAGGAATAACTGACTCCGATTTGAACTACATAACTGAACTGAATTCATGGATAATGCATACGTACTTTTACACTAAAGAAACTGAGGTACATGAGCTGAACATGAAACTAAATAGAGTTTTAGGGTAAAAACTAATACCTCAAGCTGAAATTGAGCCGGAAGGGAATAGATCTGGGTATCTAGCCATCATATCTGCTTTATTTTCCCATGTGGCTCCCTCAACATGTTGATTCCTCCATAAAACCTTGAGTGAAGCTACTTCTTTATTCTTTAGCATGCAAACCTTCTGATCCAGTATCTCCACCGAATCCTCTTCATAACTAGGTTGTCCTTTACACCAATACTCTCCACCGGAACAACCAAGTTGGATCACCCAAACACTTCTTTAAGAGTGATACATGAAAAACAAGATGAACAGAAGCTAATTTTGAGGCCAAGTCCAATTCATATGCCACCTTGCCAATCCGGTATAGGCCAACATAACGGGGACTGAGTTTTCCTTTTTTCCCGAACCTCGTCACTCTCTTCATGGGAGACACCTTTAGAAACACCCAATCATCGACTTCAAACTCAAGTTCTCTCCTTGTCACATCCGCATAGGACTTTTGGCGACTCTAAGCTATTTTCATTCTGTCCCTTATGAGCTAAAATTTCTCCATGGACTCATGGACTGAATCTGGTCTTATCATTGCAGCTTCACTAAATTCAAACCAATCAATAGGCGATCTACACCTCTGCCCATAGAGAGCCTCAAAGGGAGCCATCTAAATGTTGGAATGGTAGATGTCGTTATACGCAAACTCAATAAGAGGCAAATGATCATCCCAACTACCCTTGAAATCAATCACACATGCTCTCAACATGTCCTCGAGATTCTAAATAGTCCACTCCGCTTGACCATCCATTTGAGGGTGAAACATTGTATGAGCTTGACCTGAGTACCAAGTCCCTTTTGAAACAACCTCCAAAATTGGGAGGTAAACTAAGTACCTCTTTCTGATATGATGGACAAGGGAACTCCATGCAATCAAACTATTTCTCAAATGTACAGTTTGGCATAATCTTTCGCTAAATTAGTAGTTTTGACTGGTAGAAAATGAGCTTCTTTGGTCAACCTATCCACCACTACCCAAATGGAGTGGTATTGTCGATGAGTGCGTGGCAACCCTATGATGAAGTCCATATTGATCTCCTCCAACTTTCAAGTTGGAATACTGATATCTTGAAGAACACCTTCCGGACTTTGATGCTCAACCTTCACCGGTTGACAATTGGGACACTTAGCCACAAATTCTGCTATGTCCTTCTTCATGTCATTCCACCAATAGACTTTCCGTAGGTCATGGTACATCTTGGTGGCACCGGGATGTATGGAATATCTGGAACCATGAGCCTCATGCAACATCCGATCTCTCAAATCATCAACATCCGGAACACACAAGTGGCCCTGATATCGAAGCACACCATCTCCCCCTTTGGAGAATACCTATACCTTTTGATTCTAAACGACTTCCTTCAGTTTTACCAAAATAGGTTCCTCGTATTGTCTAGCTTTTACATTAGTTACCAAGGATAATTCTAATCCGTCCTGAACAATAACACCACCATCGGTTGATTCAACCAAACGAACTCCCAACCAAACGAACTCCCAACCGTGCAAGTCGATGCACATCCCTGACCAGCTCCTTCCTCCCCTTATCTACATAGGACACACTCTCCATGGAGAGCCTACTAAGTGCGTCTTCTACTACATTAGCCTTACCCGGGTGGTAAAGGACACTCATATCATAATCCTTGAGTAGCTCCAACCACCTCCTTTGGCGCAGATTTAGATTCTTTCGAGTAAACACATATTGTAGGCTTTTGTGATTCGTAAACACATCTACGTGGACCCCGTACAAATAGTGTCTCCAAATCTTCAAGTCAAATACTAGCGCCACCAATTTGAGATCATGAGTCGGGTAATTCTTTTCATGAACTTTCAACTGTCTGGAAGCATATGCTATAACCTTGCCATGTTGCATCAACACACAACCAAGGCCGACCCCCGAAGCATCACAATACACCACAAATCCATCAGTACACTCAGGTAGGATTAACACCGGTGCTGAGGTGAGTCGAGTCTTCAACTCTTGAAAGCTCCTCTCACAAGCCTCTGAACGTTGGAACTTCACTTTCTTTTGGGTCAATTTGGTCAATGGCGCTGCAATAGATGAAAACCCCTCAACAAATCTTCAATAATAATCAACTAATCCCAAGAAGCTCATGATATCTGAAGGATTCACCGGTCTAGGCCAATTCTTCACCACTTCTATCTTTTAAGAGTCTACCCTTAAACCCTCATTCGACACCACATGACCTAATAACACCACTGAGTTCAACCAAAACTCAGATTTACTGAATTTAATATACAACGGGCGATAAGAGTCTGTAGCACACCCTCGAATGAGCAACATGCTCCTCCTTGCTCCGAGAGTATATCAAGATGTCATCAATAAACACGATCACGAACATATCCAAATACGGCTTGAACACCCTGTTCATCAAATCCATAAAAGATGCAGGAGCATTCGTTAGTACAAAAGACATAACTACAAACTCGTAATGACCATACCGCATCCTGAAAGCTGTGTTCGGGATATCACTCTCCCGAACCCTGAGCTGATGGTATCCGGATCTGAGATCTATCTTCGAAAAGCACTTGGCACCCTGAAGTTGGTCAAACAAATCATCAATCCTGGGAAGAGAATACCTATTCTTGATGGTGACTTTGTTTAATTGTCGATAATCAATACACATACGAAGAGAACCATCTTTCTTTGGAACAAAGAGAACTGGTGCACCCTATGGGGACTTGCTAGGTCTGATGAAGCCCTTTTCTAACAGGTCTTTCAACTACTCCTTCAACTCCTTTAGCTCGGCTAGAGCCATTCTATAAGGAGGGATAGATATAGGTTGTGTATTGGGAAGAAGGTCAATGCCAAAATCAATCTCCCACTCTAGAGGGATACTGTTATACCCCGTAAATTCTTGACATTTAGTTGGCCTATTCGCATGTTGGTTAAGAGTTTTAAAATGCCATACGTTCTAGGAAAAGGCCCAGGGGAAGACCAGACAAGCGCCAAGTCGGAGCATCGCAAGGCAAATGCGACTTATAAATCGCATTCGACAAATGCGACTTATAAATCGCATTAGACAAATGCAACTTAAAGAGGAATTCGGGCAAAGCCCCTCCGCGACAGGCAGCGTGTCACGGAGGCTTCCCCTCCGCGATGGCCAGCGTGCCACGGAGGGGGGGGGGGTTCAGGTCCAAGTATATAAACCCCTCCACTTCAGTTTTATATCATTTTAACTTGTAATTTCCAGAGAGTAATCAGAAAACAGAGGGCATGAGGGTTCTATTGAACTTTCTTCCCATTTACTCTATAAAACGCGGTCCAAACTCGAATTAATCTCGGGTAGTGAAGTATTAAGCTGCTGGGAGCATTCCTGCCGAGTTCGTTTCGTGAAATTCGGTCGGCGAGTCGTCGTCCTACCGAGCTAAGGTAAGTGAAATTGCTCCAAATTAGTGTCAATATACTCCTAGCCCTAAAGTGAGTATTTCTCCCTTATGTACTTCCGAGAAATAGCGAGTTTTCAGTCGTTTTTTGATAAGTCAAAGTTTGGGCTATATGTATATATTCAAAGTAGTATTTTCTTCCAGAATATTGATGAATTTAGTTCTAATTGCTATGAATGTGAATACAGTTGGAAGAAATAGTTGAATATTGGCCGAGTTACGCCAGTTAGCCGGAAAGCCGACAACTGAGGTATGTAAAGCTAGTTTCTTCGGCAAGTTAGTAATTCTAGTATAGTAAAATAGAATAAACTCCAGAAGGAAGTTTCAGAAGCCGAGTATTAAGTATGTTTGTGTTATTACGCCATATTCAGAATAAAGTCAGTAAAGTTGTACCAAATAGCAAGATATCAATCCCAGACTCAGTTTAACTCAGTATTAGATTTAGTTTAATACAGCAAGAGATTCAGAATAGAATATCAGAACATGGATAGTATTTTCAGATTTAATATACATGTTATATGTGATTACTGTTGCTTGTTGAGACTTGTTTGTGATATGTGGGCACCCTTAGAGCTTTCTTGCCGCCCCAAGGTTAATAGTTGTGTCGACTCGCCTGCCAGAGGGTGAGGATACGTCACTCCAAAGAGTGGCATGTCGTTCGCAATAGGACGAAGATGGGATGCAGCATTCCCCATAGCAGGCTGATATGCATTATAGCATACCCTGTCGAGCGTTTGCGCCCAGGGCACAAATTACAGCTTACAGATACAAATTTTAGATTACAGTTACAGGAGTCCTCCGGACTCAGATACAGTTATAGTCAGGGGCCCAGAGAGCCCAAGCTGCATACCCAGGGGGCCGGCGGGGTGCTCGTAGTTATTAGGTGAGTGGAGTGACTTTATTTTTGGATGGTTTGACCCGGGTAGGGGTATATAGATTGCATGTTGATTGGCACCTTCAGGCTTATGGGGGCTAGTATAGGTTATTGTACGTTATATATATATATATGTTACTAAATATATATACATGTTACTTATTAAATGGATAGTTAGCAGGACGCCGCATCGACAGGTATGATTCTTATCTTCCTTCCAGTACAGTTAAGCTCAGAACAGATTCTGCTATCCCAGACAATTCTAGCTATCCCCTGTTATTTCAGTAACCATCAGTATTACTTTTTATCTTCAGTTATGTTCAGTTTTGCTTTGCATACTCGGTACTAGTGGTACTGACGCCCGTTTGGGGGAGCTGCATTACTTGCCTGCAGGTACTCATAGAAGAGGAGCCTATCCCTCATAATTTCAACCAGCCCACAGAGTCATCAGCTCCTGTCATCCGAAGCTAGACAGCTAGAGGTTTATTTTTTTTCTTTTGTTGTACAGTATGGGTAGGCCGGGGCCCTGTCCCGACCATCTTATCAATATTCTTAGAGGCTTGCACATTGTATTTTCCCTGTGGTTAGCTGTACTGATCATGTGAGGCTGCGTGTATGTTTTAGTTTGTTTATGATGGCTATGTGGGGCCTTATTCAGTTGGTAGTGGTAACCTTGTCGGTCACGTAGAAGTTTAGCACTTGTTTTCTTGATTCAGAAATAACTAGACAGCATGGTAGCCTTGTCGGCCCGCATGGGTTCCCTATTGATTCAGTTGTTCTGGGTAGCTGATGTTTCTTACAGGTGGCTATAGGCCTAGTCGGCCGGAGGCTGTATTTACTGCCGTTATATAGCCCATCATTTTCTTGAATCCAGAGTTAGAGCCAGCCTGGCACCAGAAGTGCTTAGGCTTAGCTAGTCCAGCAGTCCAGGCTTGAGTAGGGCACCAGGTGCTAGTTATGCCTCCCAAGGCGGGGCGTGACAGATACCCGGCAGATCATCTGGGAACACATCTGGATACTCACATACTACTGGAACTGACTAGATAGTCGGGGTCTCGTACGTAGCATCCTTAACCCTAAATAGATGGTATACACAACATTTAGAAATCATCTTTCTGGCCTTAAGATAGGAAATGAAACGACCTACAGGCACAGCTGAACTACCCTTCCATTCTAAGACTGACTCACCCAGAAATTGGAACTCTACCACACGGGTTCTATAATTAACTAAAGCATAGCATGCAAATAGCCAATTCATGTCGAGGATAACATCAAAATTGGTCATGGCTAACTCTACTAGATCTGCTGAGGTGATTTTTTGATGAACTGTGACAGGGCAATTTCTATACACCCGTCGAGCTATAACTAAATCACTGACTGGAGTAGAGATTGAGAAGGGTTCTGACAAGATTTCGGGACTGACTCTAAAACTGCTAGCCTTATAGGGCATCACAAAAGACAAGGTAGCCCCTAGATCTAACAAAGCATATACATCAAGGTGGAAAACTCATAACATACCAGTGACTATGTCTGGGGAGACCTCCTGCTCCTGGCGGGAGGCAAGGGCATAAAATCTGTTTTGGCGCTGTCCGCCACCTGTGCTAGTAAAAGCCCCTGCTGAGCGGGGCGTGTTGGTGGAGCTGCTGAACTAAAAGCTGGGCCTCAGCCCCTATCATGGCCCTGTCTAGCTGATGGGCAGTCTCTGAGCATATGTCTGGGCTTCCCACATCCGAAGCAAGCACCTCTACCCACCAAACACTGACCCGTGTGTCTCCGATCGTACCTGTCACAAACTGGGATACTAGAATCTATGGGCCTACTGCTCTGGCCTCTAGAGCTTGATGCTCATCCCCTCTGATCATGCCTGGATCAGGATGGCACACTCATAGCCAATGATGTCGGGGATGACGATCTCTGGTGGGACTGCTGACGGTGTCCACCACCTAGTCTCTGTTGAGAGAACCCGTAACTATCTGTCCTGGCCCTCTTGGCCTCTCTCTCCCTCACATGCACCTCCTCCATCTGTTGGGCGTACAAGACTATCCAAGAAAATCCATATTGAAGCATCGTAGTCTGGCAATCCTTGTCTAGATAGTCCGCCACCCCATGAACAAACCTGCTCACTCGAGCCCTCTAGTCAACCACTAACTCTGGGGTATACTTGTATAGATGATTGAACTCTAAGGCATACTCTTGGATTGTCATCTTTCCTTACTTTGGATTCACGAACTCGTCCGCCTTCAGCTCCCTCATCTCACGAGGCAAGAATCGATCTAGGAAAGCAACATGAAACTTGTCCCAACTGATAGGGCCTGCTCCGACTGCCCAACTATCCTTCCACTATTTGAACCAAATGTGTGTGACCCCCTTTAAATGATATGAGGCCAAATTAGCATGCTCCTCTCCAGTCACCCCCATGACCTGGGTGGTCTTCAGAATCTCGTTGATAAACTCATATGGATCCTCCTCCACCTTTGACCCAAGAAACTATGGAGGGTTCATCCTTAGGAAACATCTGACTCGTGTTGCCGCCGCATTCCTATTCTGAGGAACATGCGCTACCCCCTGTTGATTGACCTGGGCGGTTAAGGCCTGTGCTAGCATCTGAATGGCTTCCCTGAATTCAAGTTGGGAAACTGGATCCGGTACATGGTGCTCATGGGTTGGTGGGGTCTATTGGTGCCCGTCTCCATTGCCATCCTCGTGGCCATTTTCATTTCCATTTCTTTTGCCGTTAACTCCACGGGGAGGCATGATTTTACAATCGCAATAGCACGAGTTAGAAGGATAGAGAGACATTTCACCGCACAACATAGATCATGAAAGAAGAGCACATTTTCTAAACATCTCATAGCCTCTTCGTCATAAGTGTGGTGCACTTCACACCCATGAAGAAGACTCTACTTAACGCGGCTTTCAAGTACCCTGGGATACTTAAAAACCTATTGCTCTGATACCAAGTTTGTCACGACCCGAACATGGGCCCGAATTGAGACACGAGACAAGGAACCTCGAGACACTCCAAGTCGACCCATGGCATGAACATAACTTCTAACACAATCAAATAAAGCGGAAGATCAACATAATAAACATAGAGGAAGTATGAACATAGCATAACATCAGAACATACAACACGAGTCTGAAGCTGAGTACAATCCATGTTTGAAAAGCCTCTAATTCTGATGAGTTGATGGGATAAGACCCCAACTAACTTTCTAGGTCTGAAACTAAAAATATGTAAGCATAACTGAATAAAAGGGCCCTCGATAGATGAGGATTCACCAAAACAGACTGGATGCTAACTCCGAAACTGGCTAGTGACGGGGCTAAGTTTGAAGATTAGAGTCTGTATCATGAAACGATACAGCACAGAGTATGCGGTCAGTACGTGAAACGTACCGAGTATGCAAGATAAGTAAAACTGCTTAAGTAAGTAAAATCAATTAAACATGCATAATATAAAACATAATCAAGATAAGAATCTAAGAGTAGGGCTTGCATGCTATTTTATGAAATCATGATCTGAGCATCATAACTAAATCGAATAACTCAAAGTTGAAATTTGATAATTATAAGTAAAACTGAATATTGGGTCAAACCTGTTTAAAACATATATATATATATATATATATATATATATATATATATATATATATATATATCATGATTGATAAACATGTATAACTGAAATCATGATAAACAATGGGAGACTCGTTAATATAACTGACATTACCATGATAGAGCTTACGTGGTCTCGAATATCACACTCAAGTGGGCAGAGCCGTCCAAAGCCTTGCTAGGGATAAGAACGCTACCATAATATCGGTATCAAGCTAAGGCCCCTTGGGGCAGGGGAAAGATCACAAAGGAGGTCCCAAATAATCTGATCATACCTACGTTGGCTCGTAGTTTTGAGGCATAGGGTTGACTGACCCTTAGCCTACTTGGTACTAGACACTACTCCTAAAGAACGCATATGCTCTCCATCGTTTCTCAACGAAGCTGAATAATCACACACACACACACACACACACACACACACACACACACATATATATATATATATATATATATTTGAAATCATATATGAGGAGCATTGGCTCAAACCATACCACAAGCTGAACATAATTGGGAGTTTTGACTCCAAAACCATGTGGTAAGCTAATTCGTGAAATCATAAATCATACTTGAACATATGGGCTTGCCCAATACTTAAGCATGCTTGAAAATACTTGATTCACTTGAAAACGTGATCATAGACATGGGTAACTTGAAAACATGCTTTTCATCATAAATATCTCATCATACTTGAACATACATCATAGATCTCAATTTTCATGAACTTTCATGGATGGGCATCATAATTTATAAAACTTGAAAATATGATTTATAATTGAAAACATTGTAAAACTTTCCCATGAATCATAATTCAATAATAGAAACATGCTTAGATCATACCCATGGTAGAACTTAGAAAATTCATGCATTTGGGTTAAAATCTCATAAGATCAACATATAGATTTTCATAAATTAGAGAGGGATTGGGGATGGGTGTGAAAAAATTTCACCCATTCATAACCCTATATACCTGAGAGAATCTGATTCTACAACTTCTCTGATTGCCCAAGGAAGAATTGAGAAGAACTTGGAAGGAATTAAGCTTGATCGCCTCTCTAGACTCCTAAGCTTGCATGCATGAATAGGAATAGTTTAGAATGAACTTACCCTTCTTAAAACTCACTATTCATAGCTTAAAATGACGTAGTTTAGGCCTTAGGATCATAGGAATTACGGAAAAGACCTTAATAAACTCGTAGGAAAAAACTGACTGCCAGTCCCAACGAGGGATTGGATGAGTCGTTACCTATAACCACGACTCGTGGTCTCCTGTCATGACTTTCACTGCCCAAAAACATTAAATCCTTAACCAACTGCTGACCACGACTCACCTAACAAATCGTGGCATTGACCACGACTTGTGGTGTCCAGTCGTGAGGTACACTACCAGCCCTTCCTTCATCCTTCAACTGCCCTTGACCACAGGTAACCTAACGGCTCGTGGGGCTAACCATGACTCGTGGTCACCTCAACTTGAAAATTTCCAAACAAGTCAAAACTCCTCAACATGATCACTTAATGACTCGTGGTCATCCTGACGGGTCATAGGACGACTAGTTTGTGACCTGGTGCAAAAAATTCTATTTTCTCTATTTCAACTCCCAGGTTTGGTATTAGGATTTCCAAGGCATTACAATTTATATATTCATTATGTGTTCCTTCCCCCCCCCCCCCCAAAAAAAAAAAGAATGATAATAAATTAAGTTTTGGGTTTCTTTATTTTGCAATTAAGATTTTCTTCAAAATTTTTGTGCTTTTTTATTCTAAATTTAATGTGTAAGACTAATTATTCGAAAAGAGTTATCAAGAATCAGTGTAATGACTCCAATTTTCAAGATTCTCCACCTACAAAATCATCCCTGTATCCAAGTCGAAGAAAAGAAAATTGAGGTTGAGCAAATTCAAGAATAGTTGAAATAAATTGCTTCTGACCATGTTATCCATTATTAATTGAAACCTCAAATCTGAAGGGGCATGACTGGCACCCTGTGTCGTACCTGATTGAGCATACCCTACCACACATCTAACTACAACAAGTCAGAACTGATGAGGTTCGACATCACAACGTCTATAAGATCAGAGTAAGCGATAGAAACAAAAGTTGGCTAACAGACCAACCAAGAGATATATAATAGGTCGTCAAGGCCATAAGACAGAAACAATATATACAACCGGGACCTCCTGGCCTACAACAACAACGCTACACCCAGAATAGACGTCCATGAGCCTCTATGAATATAACTATAGTCAACTATCCGGGACAGGGCCCCGAACTACCCATAAAACAACATCTGGAAACTTTGAAAGACTTGGAGCTTTACCGACTCAGCTAGAACTCCACTCAGCAACTAAGAACTTGACCTACCTTCTGATCAACACCTGCAAGCATGAATGCAGCGCCCCAGCTAGCGCGTCAGTACGGAAATATACCGAGTATGTAAGGTAGAAATGATAAAAAGATTCAAAGTACAGAGCAATAAAACATACTGGACAACAACAGGAAGGAAATCACAAGTCAAGTAAGCAAATAGAACCTACCTGGCTCCCATAAGCCTGGCAAGTCCAACGTAACAAAATAAACAAACAAGTAAATGACACTTGGCCAACACAACTCACTTGCGACCTTCTGTACCGCGAGGATCCCTCCAAACGTCTTACCTGGGTCAACTCTAGGCCCCTCAACAACCTCAGCTATCACTAAACTACAAGTAGCATCCACAACTTATAAGACAAAGATAATCCAAGGCAACAATATAATATATAAATCAAATCACAGTCATAGCCTTACCGGAAACTCTCACGACCTTACAAGCGCCCACCAAACATAAGCACACACATTAGCAACAATATCAATCAAGCACTAGCGGAACAACTCCCGGCTGTCAGTGGAACTCAATCTAACTGGGAGAACTTTTGCGATCTCAGGGAGGCTCAGACATGTCAGACCAACTCTCGAATCACGTCTTGCCTCGGTAGTATGGAGGAACTATCAACTCCACATACTATATCAACCCTTGGGCTCAACCCCCAACCTGAACAGCTCTCGTGCATCGGGTATCCACAAGCCACAAGATACCTCGGGCTTGACCCCTAGTCGGAACAACTCTCGTGTATCGGGTATCCATAAGCCACAAGGCAACAATCAAAGCATACAATCACGATAAGTACATACACAACCAATGTTCACACACAAACCACATATTTGAGCAAGGTACAACATTCCAACTCTTGCTAGGTCCCCCAAAGTTCTATCAACAAGGCCAACATAATCACTGACTCAAATTATAACTGAAGGACGTCGCCACCATCAGTTCTAGCCACTACTAAGCCATCAATCAACCCAACACATATATGCACATAATACCGTATAACCAGCACCTCAACAAGCTTAGAAACAACACAATTTTAAGGCTCCAAAAATAGCCAATAAGCACGAGTTTATGAGTAGCGATACTTCGACGAAATCATGCCAAAATAGAAGAAATAGAAGCCTTAACATACCTCTTAATGCCAAATCAAGGTTATCCAACACCTACACCAAAAACAATATGAGCTACTGCCCCAAAACAGATCCCTCAATCACCAAAATGCTGTTACAAGAATACAACATGAAAATGATACAAAACAAAGCTTATTCGACTAGTTTTCTACGAATTTGACGGTAGAATATCCAAGGTAGAAACCTAAAAACACTCACATACTTATAATCACTCTAAAAAATTAAGAATTTATGAAGATAAAAGCTTACCAATTAGTTCCCGAAGAAATAGCCACCAAGACGCTCGGAAACAACACAAAAATGTAAGCTACACGTGTCCCCCGACTTTTCGATATCAAAAATCACCTTGAAAAATAATTTCTAACCTTATAATCAACATAATATAAAGAAAGGAGGTGGATAGAGCTTCTAGTCGCGAGAAGATGCTGGGAAATGATAAATGATATGAACGAACTGACCGAAATACTTATATAGGCAGCCATCACCTCAGTAGCAACGTGTCACGCTGCCAAACCACTGATTTGGTGGCATGACACATTGCCATCTCTGAGCCCCTCTGGTCCTCATTGCCTGCCTGTGCAGTCACACGAAAATGTGAATATCTCTCTACTCTAAAGTCGTATTGATGAACGGTTTAATGCATTGGAAAATAGACTCATAGATCTTTAATTTGATATATCATGAGCCCCTAATTCCTTATAGACTGGGAGAAAAGCTATGCGATATATGACCCAAATTTCAAAAAAAATTCAAGAAAGAAATTTGCGACAACATTTGCTGACTTTTATTCTACAATTTGATCGACGTCCAATCTTAACATACGACTATAGAGTGACTCAAATACCTCAAAACACTTTCTTCTTAGCATATTAAGTACTCTTAGTCCTACCTTAACAGTATGAATTTATTGCTTAAACTATACGGGGCGTTACATGGCAATTCTCAAAAGAGAAAGTATGTAGAAAGTGATGAGTCCTTCATTCATGTTTTATTGATGAAGAAGACTTACATGTATACATTCTGATATGTTTTTTAAAATATCATGTATACAAATGATAAGAATCCATACAGTGTAGCATATGATTTTAGATACTACATTTATACTATAAGTATATATATATATATACACATTTAATTTAATGTAGATAATTTTGTGATATACATGTAATTTATTTTCTATCCAGTAAATATAAGAAAATGATATTGATGTATGTAGCAAATATATGTCTACATTCAATTTAGATGTATGTAATTTGTGATATACATCTAGTTCATATATACATAAATATAATAAAATTTATGATATATACACACACACATATTATAGAAAATATGAATATAACATAATATAGAAAAATACATTTGATTGATGCAAATACTGATAACTTGGTATACATTTATTTGTATTTAGATTCGCACAAAAATATATTTAAAAAAAAAAGATAATCATTGTAATATAATTTTTTTAATTTATATATCAGCTTATTTATTTAATTGGCTAAGTTATGAAAATATTTTTAGAGGTACAATTTGTTTTTGGTTACATTCATAATTATTCGGGGAAATGATATATTCATTGTCAAGCTAACATTTCTTTTTTAATAAATAAGCCCAGGGCCAGGCCCATGAACTCCTACGTGTTCACAAGTTACCCAATCATTTGCGGACAGCTAAGCAAAGCTACGTGGTTTCTCAATTACGCGTTTTTCATGTGCCTCCCGTCATCGACTTCTTCGCCACCTGTATATGTATTTCTAAAACAGTTAAAATTCAATCATAAGACAAAATAAATTGGGAAGGAACAACTTTAGCTGTATTATAATTCCCTCTGCAATTTTTCGTGTTCTCATCTATCGGCGGCCACTCGATTTTCCTTCAACTATGGTAATACAAACTTAAATCTGTTCTCCCTGTCGTTTCTCCTGGTTTATTGTTCGGATTAATATTTGTTGTGATCCATGATCGCGTGATTTTTCTGTTTTAGTCTTCTCTTTTCTTATTTTAGCTTTTAATTTTTAGTTGCCCCGGATAATTGTTATTTTGGTTAATTTTTGTGAATGTCATATCCTTTTAATAACTTCTCATACTTTTGGTAAAACAATTCTGGTTGTTCGTGTCAATGTCCTTGCTTCTGGCTCATTATTTTGTTTAAGCTGTGATCCATTGCCACATGATTGATATTCATTTCAGTTAAATTATTAAGATTAAGTCCTGTTTTTAAACTTTGTGTTTACATGTAGTTTCATTTGAATTCTTATGGATCATTCGGTGTATTTATTCAAAAATTGATTACCATCTCACCTTTAAATTATCATGTTCATCCTAATTCAGCATGGAGTATTCTCGTTCATCTGTTATTCAGAAAACTTGTTTGTAAATAGATTGTTTTGTTGAAAATAAATAGCAAATAATTTGCCTTGAAATTAATGGCTGGAGTTATCTTAAAAATCACTTATTGTGAGGGGAATATAAATGTATAAGTGACCAATGGTTCAGGAGTGACACATCCACATCAGAATTTTTGTGTGTGTGCGTGTGTGTGCGCATGTTGAGTGAGTGGAGGGTTTAAGGGCGAGTTCATGATTCAATTGTGCGTTTTAGGTCAAACAGTGTCTTGTCTCCCAAAAGCCTTGAGGGTGGCCTAAATGGATCGGGGGGCCAAAGCAGACAATACCTTGGCATTTGGGCAGAATCGTGATAATAAAATTTTTATTCCACAGTAATCAACAACAGCCCAGTGTACTCCCACCAAGTAGGGTAGACCTTACCATTACCTCAAAGGTAGAGAGGTTGTTTCCGGTAGACCCTCGGCTTTAAGAGTATCAATAATAACTAGTTCTCACACCAAAACACACAACAGCAATATACTAAACGATAAAAAATAAACAGGCATCAGGTAGGAACAGACAATGAAAGACAGGAACTATAAGAGAAAAATTAGGCCTATCCCTGAGAACGAGAAAGTCATGTAACACACAGTTCCCTACTAGCATGCTACCCTAATTCGTGTACCCGTACCTTCCTATCTAAGGTCAAGTCCTTGGTAAGCTGCAGTTGAATCATATCCTTTCTAATCACCTCACCCCATTGCTTTTTCGGTCTACCCCTACCTCTCCTAAAATCATCCATCGACAATCGCTCGCACCTCTGCACTGGGGCACTCGGACACCTTCTCTTCATATGCCTGAACCATCTCAGTTTTGCCTCACGCATCTTGTCCTCCACCCCAGCCACTCCCACTTTGGCCCAAATATCGGCATTTCTAATCCTATCACTCCTAGTGTGCCCGCACATCCACCTTAACGTCCTCATTTCCATAGTAATCAATGATTTTTTTGGACAAAATAATCCAATGATCAATTGAAAAGAAAAATGCAGGCTTCAATTTTTTTTTCCTTGTTGTCTGATCTAATTGGATAACTAAGGCATCATGCATACCTTATGGAGTTAAAGACAACTACTGCTTAGATTTTCCAATTTATTTTTAGTTGTTTGCATAGGATAGGTAGTGTTTCTACTTTGGATTCTTTTGCGAGAACTCCAGTTGGCAACCCTATATATTCTTTTGCATTACTCTGCTCTATTGAAAGGAGCCAGGTAGCTGGTTTTTTGTAATTCCAAGATGTAAATATTCCTGCTTTAGCAAGGATTCCTTTAATTTATCAGAAAGAGGTGTAGAATGATGGTCTAGACTATTAGCATCGGGGTTGATTAAATAGTTGAATCAGCATTAGGCACATATAAAATGCTAAACAAAGTTGCAATTCACCAACCCTAGTTGAGATTAGTCTTCCAGTTAAGCTTGAATTCATTCAGTAGATTATTTTGTTATGTAAGAAGCTCATATAACATAGGATTTGAAATAGGGTGAATAACTTTGACCTCTCTTCTTGTTAAATGATACCTCCACTCTAGTTTGAGAGTGTTCATTACATGAACCTTTTGGGAAACAAGACTTCTTTTTTCAGTCAAAAGATTCACCATAGTGGTGGGGATTAGGCATCACCTAACCCATTATATACATCAAAAATAAGGATTACATGGAGGAGAATGTATACCTTATCCTCCAAGGCACAAATACAATGGTGTTAGCTATAACACAGTTCATTTGCTTCAAGAACACAGTCTGCACAATGACTGGATCTTTCCTTTCCATATAGACAAAAGAGTAGAGTGAGTACAAATCTATACAAGTTAACTGAGTACCACTAACAAGGCTCATAGTATTAGTCATTAGTAAGCATATTCTTCCTGATCTTGAACCTGAAATTTGGTATTCCATCCTGCCCTTGCTTCAGTGAAGCTCTAGCTTGCCTTGGCAGAGGGAGATCACTGAAGACAATGTGCTCCCTGTCTGTAACACCCAAATGAGCCATTTGATCTGCAATGCCATTTCCTTCCCTGAAGATATGGACAAAAATAAAAGATCCTTTGTACATCAAGGACCAAATTTGATTGGGACGTAAGACCTCTTTAGTTTAACATGTTTTCCATGGATGCCCAAAATTCCATTAGCTAAACCATTAAATAACCATGGTTTGACCAAGCTTTACCACAAAATGATTAAAAGGGAGCAGTTCTTCTCCAACCTTCCGTTGTGTCAGCTCAACCCTTGGATCCAGTATGGCAAACCCCTTCCTGTTGGAGAAGGTTGCCAATACCAAGTTCTTCATTTTTTTTTCCTCCATGCTTCATCTCAAAATAGCCTCTATAATGATTGATCTTAGCAGGAAGGCATTTTGATCTGTTTCCCCTTGAAATGGACAACATTGATTTAGGATTAGAAAGGGAGGTCATAGCTATTTTATGTCTAACGGGAGACTGATTCCCTGTGCTAAATCAGAGAGGGGTGATCTCAGCTGTGGATATTTGTAATATGGATGTTCAGAATGTTGAGTACTAGAAATCCAGAGTGTTGATGCTTGTCCTGTTAGAGACTTGGTTGCTTGTTGAAAGCTGGCTATACTTTCTTTTCTTTCTTTTCAAAAAGTAGTTTGACAAGATTTTCTTTTCCTTTGGTTTGTTGCATTTTACCAGACTACATCAAGACGTCTCGCTGATAGGAAGGTGGAGAGATTTGAGAAAAACATTACCAAGCGAGGAGCTGTTCCTGAAACTACCGCAAAGAAGGGAAACCAGTATCCTGTTGGCCCTATATTGCTTGGATTCTTCGTCTTTGTTGTCATTGGCTCATGTAAAATCTTCGCACATCTTCTTGTCTCCTAATTTTTTCCACTTGATATCTGAGGCATTAAACTACAAGTATATCTAATCTATCTTTTATCTTAAAAGACAAGTAACAAGAACATCAATATCTATATTCCCACCATTCTAGAATCCTAACAAGGTCTATGTGCATAAATATTTAACAATGTATGTCAGCTGCTAGCAATGGAGTAGGCAGGTTGGCCCTTTTTCTTTGAGAAAAACTTTTTGTGTTCATCTTTGAGAGGTTATTGTTGTTTTTTTTATCCCCTTATGCATACAATTCTTTCATGTTACCTGAGGTTGGTTGGCCTTTTTTCTTTTAAAAAGAACTTGTTATTCATGCAATTCTTTCATGTCACCTAGGTTCCCACATGCACATTTCTTTACTTTTCTGTTGTGCTCTTTTTGGTTGAATTAATCCTTTTTTTCTCCGATTACAGCTTTGTTCCAGATAATAAGGACAGCAACCAGCGGGGGTATGGCTTAAGCCTGCAAAGTTATACAAGTAGTGGTGATAATAGGCTACGCCTGCTTTTGTTATAGTGGTGTTGTTTTCCTCAAAGTTTAGCCCAATGTAGAAATTGAAGAGAAATTTGGGTAAAAGAGTCGTGTTTTAATTTATGAGACTCAAATATAAATTTTCTCCTGTCTCATGTGGTTATGTTTAGTCTACGTTCTCCCCGTTTATCCTTACCCAGTTTGGAGTATCCCTTTTATTTCTAGTTGAAATAATTATAAATCCTTTATCCTGGAATATCTTTGTTACCAAATGGGAAAATATTTGGAACACACTGCGACTGCGGTGGTATTGTATCTCAATCAAACAGATGTTTCGAGTAAAAAGGGTATATACACGTAGATGAATGACGCGTCTAACCGTGACCAACTAGCAATTTTTAGTTGCGTACAGCACTTTGTACATTCGGAGGGTTGGATTGCCAGCTATCAAATTGAGGAAGAAGCGCCCACACGTATAAAACTTTTGGAGAATAGGAATTGAAAATCCAATTATAATAATGTTCGTCAAGTTAAATGACTAGTGCAATAGTTCTGATTTCTCATTTTTTGTAGCACTAGAACAAGATGTAATCATTCACATGAAGTAAAACGCAGGATCCACAATGAATATAAACAGAAAGGCAGAAGTAAAATCACAAGACACATTCTCCATAATAGAACAAGTTCTGAGAGGTTGCACTCCCTTTTAACGTTTACGGCTCGCTTAATGTTGTTATATGGTAAGTAGAGCATTGTAGATTAGTCTCCTCTGTAATCAAAAAGCTTAAAAACTAGTACATGTTTATACAAGAGAGAGAGTGATAGATAATAAATTCACATATCCTTTTCTTCTATATCAGCACAGAATTAATGACTGGAAAAGCTAGAACCACAGGTGCTGTGACTATAAATTTACTGGGCAACCCGAATCAAGCCACAGCTGCTAGACAGGGATGAAAAGCAGTCCCACATGCAATCCACTGTCTTTTTCTCCCACGTGGCAAGACGCAACCAGGGACCTTCATCCATTCTCTGGTTGAGAAATCATACGTAACTAGCCGGTTCATTTGCCTTGATCTTAGCGATAGCATGAGCAGACCTTTGTTACCTAAGCAAGTCATTCGAACGTGCTTTCCATAAAACTCCAAGCACCATATGTTTGGCATTCTGTCAACCTCCTTCCACAAAAGGGTCATCTTTTGCAGTTCCCATATGCACACGCAAGTGGCTGCATTCTTTGTCAGCAGACCCACAAGCATTATGCGCCCCCCACATTCTGCTAGTGTATGATCACTCAGATGTAGCGGGGCAGGGATAATGAACTGTTTCCAAACCCCAGTAACCATGTCATAGGACACAATCCCGTCAGGGTCCGACCGCATGAAATAAAGTTTATTATTGATGGAGACTGTTTGCGACTTGAAGTTGAGTGCCAGAGGGAGCTTAATATTCGAGGACATGGTTCCTGGACGTGCCCAAGAGTTATTTCTGGAGTCGTAAACTTCAAACTCACCATCGCAGCCAACCCAAAGGATATTGTATTCCCCACCGGCTGATTTCCTACGTGATGTCATACCTACTGCCACACGAGACCACACCTTAACAGATCTGGCTGGTAACTCTTTGAAGGACCTAGTAAGAGGGTTGCATACATAGAAGCTCCTATGTCCAATATCAAGGAAACAGACAAGACCTCCTGCTGAAGCAACTGGCAAGACTATCAACTTGGTTGGCAATGCAGGAATAGTAGGATGATGCCATTTCTTCAATGTTGGGTCATACATGGCTCCAGTATTCACGTTTTCATGAGTAATGGTGTAGAACCATGGTTGTGGTTGAGGAACTTGGGCACACTGTTCAGAAAAACTTTGGGACGTCAGCATTGAGTTCCATTTGCGGCAAACTAATCTGAAGTGGAAAAAAGTGGCAATTGGTAGTCTTGCAATAACAGCTTCAAATAGGTCTTCAGGAAATTCTTTCCAAATTTGCTGATCCATACTCTCAATGGAGCATGATCCAGTCAGTTTTCCCCGATTTCTCTCCTTCCGGGCTTTCTTTCTTGGTGGAGGCTTTCCAGGTTCCACCATCTTGAGATTTTCAGTTTTTCCGGCAGTCGTGATGATATTGTAGCAACTGTTTTTGGGAGAATTGTCATCAAGATTGAGAAAATAACATCTGCACATATGCAAAACTAGTTAATTTATATATTTTCTGCCAAACTAAAAAGAATCAAAAATTGCATTATGCAATGAATCAATATCTCTATGAGAAACTGAAAAAGGACTGAACACCCCTGCAAGTTAACCCTTAAAGGTAATTTAAAAGTTGAGGATAACCATGGATTTAAATACTAGTTTTACCATTATTCATTCATGAAGCACATTAGAAAAGATAATTGAATTGGGTGGGTGATCCTCCTGGTGAACAGACCATAGCCAAACTGATACAAATGAACAAATAAAGTATGAACACTTGAGGGAATCATGTCAAAGGAACTTGGCAAAATGACCTGTGACTGGTGTTGGGGCACTGGATCAGCTCTATCTAAATACTCAGTTAATTGAGAAGATCCCAGATTAGGAAAATATAGGTCCTGCACCTAAATCAACCTTTGCAAAGCTAGCGAGAAAGTTCAATTTTGCAAAATTGCTTAACTTAAGATAACCATCAAGTCTAAGAGAATATTGACCACGGAGAATTTTCTAATGTTCCAGATTTTCCAAAAAATATTGATCTGTTTTTCTCATGTTTCACTTTTACGGTCAGTTTGACTGATACTCAACTTAATGCGCAGTCTTCATTTTAGCCAGACCTGTGTAACCAATATCATCAACTTTAGTTGTTACAGAGAGGAATATCCCAAAAAATCTTTTACACTGGGAGTAAGAGTTAGCAGACCTAGTAACTTGGAAATATCCAGAAATAAGCCTACTACTAAAAGCCTAAGTTGTTCAGACTCTTCACTTTTAGTGCCGCACCCCTGTCGACACAATGTGGATGTGCGTGGGCATGGGATCCGTACCGGATTTGGTCAATCGATTTTGGGTATTTTAAATCTAAATGAAAACTAAGGTAGAATTAAAGAAAACTGAACACCTTGTATATAGAAATTTATATGTTAGTCCTTTTCTTTTATCTTCGTCTGAAATTTTTCTCTTGATCAATATTTTCTCCTCGAGATACCTTGTAAGTTTTCCATATAATGTCTCATAACGTAGACATATGTCTCTATTTTTAGATATTTAAATTATTTTTAGACAAATCTCCACACCCATATCACTGCCTGAATCCGTACCCCCAAATCTTAAAAGTTAGATCATGAAGAATTTAACTTCTAGATCCGCACCTGAATCTGAACAACTTAGCCAAAAGAAGCATTTCCCTAACTATTCTATATAAGTGGGACAAAACTGCTAGTCTTAACATGTGATTGTTCTACCTAATTCACTCACCAAAGCACAAAGTAGCTAACAGAGATGTATATGCAAAAACTATGCACCTTCAAAATACTTCTGGTTATTCTAGACCATACCAATTGATGTTTACTTAAAGGAGAACAAAAAGTGTTCAAATGCAGAAAATTCACTCACAAGATGCCAGAAACCTGCACCAAAGGTGTGTGTGAAAACCATGAGATGTCAGGGTTTAAATCCTAATAGATACAAAGATACTAGGTGATTCTTCCTGTCTACCTAAGCTTTGGTGGGAAGAGTTATCTGGTACTTGTACTTGTGGGAGGAAGAAAGTACCTGATGGAATAGCTGAGGTGCACCTACACTAGACTGGACATCACTTTTACAAATAACAATAAAAATAAAAAGAGAGAGAGATGCTAGAAACCTTAATTATAGTGTCGCCACAAAGAAGGTGACTATCTACAAGTATCAGCCAGATATAAGCTCCAATAGTTTTAAGAGGTTGAAGTTTCTTTTAACATATTCTACTTTCAGTTAACAAGTTTTCAAATTTAATCCTACCCATTCTCACCATTGTATTGAGTAGAACTTTGGCTCCATGTGCTTATGTTTGGAAAAAAAAAGTAAGAGGACAAAGAAGAATGTTTCGACTTCCATGTATTCCCATAACTACAATAAAATGCAACAACAACATCATACGCAGTGAAATCTCACACGGTAGGGTTGGGAGAGGGTAGTGTAGAGAGGTTATTTCCAAAAAAAACCCCGGCTTAGGTAACGCATACCAAAGAACATACAGAAGAAAAGAGATATAAATTAAAAGAAAAATAACAATAAAATAATGCGATAACCAAAACATAACCAGTAGCAACATAAATCACAAGACAGGGAAGTATGCAAAACTACTAACACTATTGGTATAAGGAGAAACCTGCATGGAGCGCCAAACAACTACCAAGCCTAGCCTGTAGAAGAGTGAGATAACACTCAACTATCTACTAACATTCGACCCTAATCCACAACCTCCAAATCCTCCTAAGGTCATGTCCTCGATGAGTTGAAGATGCATCATATCCTATCTAATCACCTCTCTCTAATACTTTTTCGACCTACGTTTACCCCTCCTGGAACCTACCATTATCAATCTTCTCACACCTCCTCACTGGGGCCTCTTCATTTCTCCTTTTTATATGTTCATATCATCTCAGTCTCGCTTCTCTCGTTTATCCAATGGAGGTCACTCCTACTTTGTCCTGAATATCTATATTTCTGATCTTATCCCTCCTGGTATGCCCACACATCCACTTCAGCATCCTCATTTTATGGACATGAGAGTTCTTAACTGGCCAAAACTCTGTCGTATACAACATAGACGGCCTAACCACCACTCTGTAGAACTTACCTTTAAGTTTGATTAGTACCTTCTTGTCGCATAGGACTTCGGATATGAGCTTCAGTTTCGTCCATCATGCATCTATACGATGAGTAACATCATCATCGATCTTCCCGTTTCTTTGGATTAAAGACCCCATAAACTTGAAACTTTCTTTCCTGAGGATGGCTTGTGTCGCAAGCCTCACTTCCACCACAGGCTCATGCATTACATCATTGAACTTATACTCCAAATATTAACTCTTGGTCTTATCCAACCTGAATTATTTAAATTCCAATATTTGCCTTCAAACCTCTAGCCTAACATTAATTCCACTACAAATCTTGTCAATCAGTACTATGTCATCTGCAAATAACTTACACTATTGTACTTCCCCTTGGATATGACGCGTCAATCCATCCATCACTAGGGCAAATAGACACAGACTTAGGGTTGATCCCTAGTGCAATTCCATCACGACTGAAAAGTGTTCCGAGTCTCCTCCCATTGTACCTGGGTCCAACCTCTATCATACATGTCTTTAATTGCCCTAGTGTATGCCATCGATACATCTCTAGCCTCCAAGCATCTCTACAGGACCTCCCTTGAGACTGTCATACACCTTTTCTAGGTCAATGAACATCATACGTAAGTTCCTCTTCCTCTCCCTATATAGTTCCACCAGTCTCCTCACAAGATGGATGGCTTCTGTAGTGGAACGCCCCAACATAAAACCGAACTGGTTCTCGGAAATAGACACCCCCTCCTGACCCTCATCTCCATTATACTCTTCCATATTTTCATAGTGTGACTTGAAAGCTAGATCCCCTATAGTTGTTGCAGTTTTGAGTATCTCCCTTGTTCTTATACAATGAAATCATCGTACTCCACCTCCATTCTTCAAGCATCTCTGACATCCTAAATATGACATTAAACAACTTAGTCAGCCACTCTAAACCCGCCACGCATGCATTTTTCCAAAATTCCATCGGGATCTTGTTTGGCCTGATTGTCTTTTCCTTGCTCATCCTATGAATAATATCCTTAACCTCCTCACTTTTATACATCTATAATACCCAAATCCTGATGACTCTCAGCGTATTCTAATTCACCCAGCACAATGACCCTATCTCCATCCTCGTCTAAGAGTTTATGGAAGTATGTCTGTGATTTTCGTCAATATGACAGCCTCTTCGACCAAAATGTTGCCTTCCTCATCTTTAATGCATTTTACTTGGTCCAGGTCTCAAGCCTTCATCCCTCTCACCTTGACTAGCCTATATAACTTCTTACCCCACCTTTGTCGTCTAGTTATGCATATAATCGTTCAGAAGTTGTCGTTTTAGCTGTCATCACCGATAACTTCGTCTCCTTTCACACCACCTTATACCTATCCATATTTGTCCACTTCTCCTCATCTTGGCTCTCCACCAACTTCGTATATGCCACCTTCTTTGCTTCACCTTCCTTTATACTTCGTAATTCCAACACCAATCCCCTTAATAGCCTCCACGGTTAACCCCAACACAACCAGCACCTCTCACACTTCTTCCCTGATACAACTAACTGTCATATCCCACTCACTGTTCGCATCCCCACTATTCTCCCAAGCCCCCTGGCCACCAACTTCTCCCCCATCTCCTAAGCTTTGGCGGTAGTCAAGTGCCCCATTTGATCTGTGACTGATTCCATACCAATCCTCTCTTCTTCTTCCTCTTAATCTCTAAACCCATTACCAATAGCTTATGTTGGATTGTAAAATTCTTACTTGAAATAACCTTGTAGTCTCTGCAAAGCCCTTTATCACCCTTTCAAAGGAGTAAGTAATCTATCTGAGTGTTGGCCAATGAACTATGGAGCGCCACCAAGTGCTCCTCCTTCAGGAAGCTCGAGTTAACTACCACCAACTCAAAAGCTTTTGCAAAATCCAAAAGCACGACACCTCCTTCATTACTATCCCCAAACCAAAACATCCATATACATCATCATAACCCCTCGAAGCAACCCCAAAGTGACCTTGAAATCACCTCCTATGAATAGTTTCTCAGTGCAGGGGATACTCCTCACCACCTCATCTAAATCTTCCTAAAAGTGCTTGTTGGTCTCCTCATCCAAGCCTGCTTACACTCTAAAAACAGTAATAATGTTTAAAGAAGGCCCTCTCAAAAACTAACTTAATTGCCATCATTTTGTCATTGACCCTCCTAACCTCTACCGCTTGCTCCCTAAGGTCTCTATTTACTAGAAAGCCTACTCCTTTCCTATTCCTCAAACCTCCAGTACCACAATTTAAACACGTCCACATCCCGAGCCTTAGTTCCTACCCATTTGATCTCATGGACACAAGCTATATTAATCTTTCTTTTCTTAAGAATCTTCACTAACTCTATGGACTTCTCGGTTAGAGTCTCTATGTTCCAAGACTCTACTCTCAACCTAACAGCACCCTTAACACCCTACCCCTAGCCGCAATAGTTTGTAATGAGAATGCAACAACATAAAAGGATAGAACCATAAAGGACTTCAAAATGGAGGAAAAATAAGTTCTTAAAAGCATCTTTTGATAATTCCAACATATCAGGGTACTTTTGTTTGAGATATGGTCTTTAACAGAGTTCGAAGCCAAAAGGGCTACAAACTAAATGGAAAGTTCCAAATAGGCCAATTGGTTTGGTGTTTTATCAAAGGGGACAAATCATTCACAAAGGAACGATTTGCTCAACCTAGCTAAATGGCTTTTTGGTTATTTTATTTAAAAAAAATTAACTCGTAAGGTAAACGAGGACTTCAATTTTTTATTTTCTTTTAACTCATTCAATATCGAACGAGTTGTGCATGAAATTTTCTTTTATTTTTCAGGCATGGGTTGGAGCTCGATAGGTAATTAACGAGCTAAAATAAGAAAAAAAAAATTTAAGTCATTCAAAGTTGAACAAGTTCTTCATATTCATTCTTTATTAAATAATTTTGATTGTGTAAGAAAAACAACTAATGGTCCTAATTTCCAATCTTGTAATTTTTCCTTTTAAATAATCTTCTATTTATGATATACTAATTGCTAAATAACTTAACTTTAGGGAATATTTGGTACGGTGGAAAATATTTTTTCTTTTCCTTAAATTAGAAAAATGACTTACCTAATTGAAGTAGGAAAAACAAGTTCCACAAGTGGCATTCCCATTGATTTTTTCCTCTTTTCTCCAATACACCTCATCTTCACCCCCTATCAATCTCGAGTTATGGTCTCAATCCGGGGTCCTAATATAATTGACATAGTAATATAATCTAATAATGTTGACATACTAATATAATTCATAAAAGGCAAAGAGACCAATTTTGCCAAAAGAAAAGCCAAAAAATAAAAGATTCCGTACCCAACTTAGGACTTGAGATCCAGGACCCGGGACTGAGACCCGAGCCCAAGAATGATAGGGGTAGAGATGAGGTGTGTTGGAGACTAGAAAAGACAAAATCAATGTAGAATGTCACTTGTGGAACTTGTTTTTCCTACTTCAATTAGGTAAGTCATTTTTCTCATTTTTAAGAAAAGAGAAAATATTTTCCAAAAATTTTAATCAACAGAACATGAAAAAATTGTAAAATATTTTCCACCGTACCAAACACACACTAAAGTGAAAATATATGTAACTTAAGTTATTTAGCAATTAGTACATCATAAATAGAGATTATTTAAAAGGAAAAATTACAAGATTGAGAATTGGGACCATTAATTGGTTTTTTACACAAGGTCTTAAAATTATTTAATGAAGACAGAATATGAAGAACTTGATGAACTTTGAACAACTTAAATTATTTTTATTATTTTACCTTGTTAATCATTCAACAAGTTCCAACACATGCTAAAAAAAAAAAATCATGCACAACTCATTCGATATAGAACGAGTTAAAAAAATAAAAACAAATTGAAGACCTCGTTTACCTTTAAACGAGTTAATTTTTGTTTTAATAAAAGAACCAAACGGTTGTTTGATTAAGTTGAACGAATCATTGTCCCCTTTCGTAAAACACCAAACCAATTGGCCTATTTGGAATTTTCCATTTAGTTTGTTGCCCTTTTGGCTCCGCGTCATAAACAAGCAAAATCCAGCATGCAAGTAGGAAAATCTCAGACACATTACATCATTTAAAACAAAAAGAAAATAAATAGATCCATACAGTGTTCTACAAATGAAAGGATTTAGACAAACAAACAAAAAAGTTTTAGTAATCATAATCTTAAAAAAGCACAAAATCCTGACAGGGAAACTAGTATCTCATTCTGATGTTAGCAGCGCTAGAAGGTGTTAAATTTTATTTTGTTCTCCAAATGATAGAATCTAAGACAGTAGACAATATTTGTTTTTGGCTAAATTGCAGACTCTTTCTTGGCAAGTTATTTGAAACTCATAAAAGGAGTCATGGAGCTTGTCATGTTGCAAAACAAAGAGCATGGGGTTTGCACAGTTCAAAAAGACTACATGACAATACAAATGTTCTTCCTCTGGTGGGAATGTCAATAATCCCTAAAGGACACTTGAACCAAGTTCCTTTGCTAATCTATATTGTTTCCAACTGCCTGCACTTGAGATACCAACTAGCTTTGTCTAAGAGACCATCGCTTCACCCAGTGGCTACCTATCCACCAGCTGTTTCAATACGAAACGTCAAGTCTTGGATTTCTTTGAGTCCTTCTCAAAAATTCAGAAATCCATCCTGGAAGAATGTCATTGAGTATTTATCCGATACCATATAGCACACAACATTACAAAAAGCAACATGTGAATCATTAAACAATTAGGGAAACTACTGTACCATTTTAGATTGGGAACAAGTTTTGACATGATCATTCTACAAACAAGAAAATATTAAGTAGAGTTAAATCTCTAGCATTTGGAATGATCCTAAAGTTGCACCTCACCAGAATGAAAAATTATCCTGATAAGTGAATGCATTCACTGCACCTATAGACTTGAGTATCATGGTTGCAGGTGATCAGAGTATATTAGGCCTTAGAATTTAAACAAGAAGTCAAGAACTATCACATTTTTTTAATGAAGTAACTGTTTCATTAGAGGCATCAAGAAGATGCAAGTTAGTTACAAAAGTAGAAGCAAAAGTAGTTGGGTCTGCTAGCTCATTGACTAGCGAAATGCAAGACCAAGCTTCAAGACCTAAAGTTTACAAATTTGACAGTTAGTTAGTGCTAAGAAACACGTATAAAGAGCAACTTGATCATCTAAAAACTACTGAACATGAAAACACCACACTAGAAAAACAATATAATTCCCCAAAGTTCCAACTTGATCAACAAAGAGAATGCAACACACCCACAAAGAAAAATAGAAATAGATCAAAGATACCCGAACTCTCAGAAAAATTATAAAGTTAAAACCTATACACCAAAAAGATCAAATAAAGTGAGGACTAAGCACATTTCACAAAGTGGGAATTTCATATGAAACACCATTAATCACACAGATCGAACAAAACACAGAAAAAACCAAAAATAAGGGGAAAACCCATGTGGGGTAGACAAGAAAAGAAAGAGAAAAATCAAACCTTGGGAGGTGTAAAAGTGGTGTTGTTTGAAGATGAAAAGATATGTTAGGAGCAACAGTAACAAGTGTTGAAGAAGAAGAAGAAGAAGCAGCACCGTGGAGTTGTAATAGTTCTTGAACTTGTCCAATGAGTTGCCTCAGCATGGCCAACACTTCCATGCCCTTCAGGGTCAGGCCCTATTACCCCCAACCCCCACCAGCCCTCTTCTGCCTTCTCTCTGTATCTATATATGTTGTATCTAATCCACCTGAAAAATCCCTCTTTTCTTTGGGGGTGTTTGTTCGTGTGTGTGTTATCGATACTTAATACCCACTCCTTTATTTACACATCAGCTAGGTCCCTTTGATCATGAGTAGTATTGACCGTGTACGCAACTTTTGCCCCTTCCTAATCAATTAATTATCATCTCTTTATTCCTTTCTCTTTTTTCCAATCTTCACCTTCTTCATTTCCATATAATTCCTACTACTAATTAACCAATATATATATATATATATATATATATATATATATATATATAAATGAGACTTAGAGGCATTGCTGATGTGAAGTGCCTTAAGGTTTTTATTTTTATTTTTCTTTTTTCTTGTTTTTTTGAATTTTTTTTATTTTAAAATTATTTTTTATTTCATTTATTTAATTAATGTCATTTAATGTTATGTCATCAAACAAGCTTCACTAAATAAATAAAATAAAAATATAATAAAAGTGAAAAATTTCTAACTTCAAAGTTGCATTACCGTTTTAATCCTCCACTAAATAAAATAAATAAATAAAATAAAAATAAATATAATATATAAAAATTATCATCATATCATATTATTATATAAGTAGAAGCCAAAAAGTGAAGTTAGATTATCATTTTGTCCCTTCACTAAATTAAAATTTAATTAAATATTAATATTTTATCATATCATATCATAATTATATTTTATTACTGTATAAGTGAGAAGTCAAAAATGAAAAGTTAAAATAAATAAATAAATAATAGTAAATAATAATAATAATAATAATAATAATAATAATAATAATATATAAGTGGGAAGATAAAAAGTGAAAAGTTAAATATTAAAATAACTTCCAAATGTTGAGACTAACATACCCTTCAAATAATAAATATGTTTGCTCCTTCATTATCATCTAAATAATTCATTGTGAAATATTTAATAGTCTAATAATATTTATTTTTATGCAATTTTAGCTTTTAGTATATATAATATTATAGAAATAGTTTTAGATTCAAGGGTAAAATAGTCATTCAATATTTCATGAACACTTGCTTATATATCATATATCTTTAATTTACTTTCATGGTAATCTAACTTTTCACTTTTTGGTTTCTACTTATATAATAGTATGATTATACTAAAAGTGGGAAGCGCCTAACTCTAAAGTTAAAAGACCAAAATATCCATAAAAAATTGAACGATTATATTTACCTTTTCCTTCAAACCTCTTCATCTACTAAAATGTAATTTACATTTCAAAAAATAATAAAGTGATAGTATATAATAAATGTAAAGATGAATAATATGAAGATGGTTTATGTTTCTACATTTAATGTCATTTATTGTAGTCAATTAAATTTAGAATTACTTTAATCTTCCTTATCTATTACAAATGTCCGTTAATATCAATCTTTAATATGTCTATTCAATATTTAGTACCTTCATCTTTCAACTTCCTGATGGAAGTATATTAATTCATTCATTACTTAAAAAAAAAAAAGCTCAATGACATATTTTCGTGTTCAAAGTGTGTCCCTGTTGGTGATGGTTAGTCTTCCCTTTCGTTATTTTAATTGGTGACATTTTGTTTAGATGATGCAATGGAGATCTGTTGATGTTGTGATGTAATCAAGTCATTGATCCTGAGCTTGTGAAGTCCTCTAAGTTGTATTTTAATTACTTTTTCTATTTAATTATTTCTCAATTGTCTTCATTTATTTGCTAAACAATGTTTATTTTTCCTATTACACCATATTTATTTTATTGCTACTAAAACAATCACTTCTATCGGAAAATATTTGTTCCATGATTAATATATTTTTATTAACTTATTATGTTCTCTAATTTACATTTTAATATATCCACATCCAGGGCACGAAGACAGAAATGCATGTCAAGAAAGAGCCAGCATATAGAAGAAAGTCAATTGAATGAATGGTGGCGATGTCAAAAATTAAAACTTTGAGATTTACAAACCGTACATTTTTTAGAATTATTTTTTGAGGAATTTAGTAAGGTCGACAACTTTTCATCTATTTCTTTTATAAATCTGATTTGCGTTTATTCTATTCAAGCACATATGTATATTATTTTGCTTTTGCTAAGTCAATGAACAACTCTATTTTTGGTCTTCAAACAAAAAAAATTAAATTGCCAACTCAAACACAAATTTAGTACTCATAATATTTATATGATTTAATAAAATTTTATACTTATATTTGATATGGAATACACGTGCAACGCGTGTACGCAAATACTAGTTACCAAGGAAGGCTATGTGTTTATTCAAATTTATTTACTTCTAATTCCAGGGTGCCATTCTATAGGGTGCAAAGGAGGGTGCTTTCGTACCAGGTTTCAACTCAATTTGATGGTTTATCTCCCATCTTGGGTCTATTTAAAAAGTCATTTGGTAATTAAAATTAGTGTAATTACATAGTATAGTAATTATATGACTTGTTTGTTTGTCACAATGTATTACAGTGTAATTACAAGCATATTGTTTGATTGCATAAGTGTAATTATACAATTAAACTAAATTTTTAAATAAAATTAATTATTAAAAATTAAAAGTTAATTTTTAATCTGCTTATATATATGAAGTTAAATATTATAAAAAAATAATTAATAAATTTTTTAATAATAATAATATTTTAATTTAATTAATTAATAAAACTAAAAATAAATACTTTGTAAGAACATCATGGATTATATATTTAACAAGAAGATCAATATTATAAATATAATGCTTTGACAAGAAAAAATTCTATCAATTCTAATTGAAAAATGAATGACGTGCAATGTGAAATAACAAGTCAATACTATTAACACAAAAAAAGAGCCAAAAATATAACATAAATTTGAAATTCAAAAAAAATAATTAACATGATACTCTTATTTCAAATTCAAACATAATGTAAAATTCATTCCAAAATAACTTAAGTAAACATAATTTAAAAGAAAGGAAAAACATAAGTGTATAACCTCATTCAACAATGAAATTCTACTTCAACTAAAAGACTAAAATAATAACTCAATTATGCTAAATGAAGAAAAAATAAGAATAAAAAATTGGAGCAATTATACAGAATCATAAAAAGTAAATGTTGAGAACTGAGAAGAGAGGAAACGAGAAATAAATAATTTAAAATGGAATATATGTTTTAAAAAATAAAAATAAAAAATTAAAATAATAGAAAAAATTAATTAAAAATAAAAGAAATCAAAACTAAAACAAAAAGAGAGAAATTAGAAAGTAGCCTTATAATTACACAATGTAATTACACTCAGTTCCCACTCCCCCCTTCGTGAATTAGAGAGTATAATCCCCTATTTTAGTTATGCTCAATTCCGTCTAACCAAGTAATTACTTGTCAAACAAACAGGTCAAACTATGTAACTATATTCAATTAGGGAATTTGTTCGCGCTTCGCGCGGTTATTAAATAAATAAATAAATTATAATAAAATAATTATTGTTAAAACTTTACTAAAAAATATTGATCTTTACACATCTTTTGATTTTATTTTTTCTCTATTTTTCATTTGTAAAATTGATATCAAACAGTAAAAAAAATTAACTTAACAATTATTGAACAAATGATCTCTTTAATTTTGATCTTCCAATTGCATATATCAAATTAAGAATCATGTAATTTTAACCTATTAGTCTTAATTATTTTATTAATATTGCTAGTAAATATTTTAAATTAAAATAGTTTCACAAATTTAAAAATTTAATTAAGAAAAAGCAAAAAAAAAAAATCTTATTGCCTTTTGATATTTTTTAGATCACTTCTTCTTTTTTTTTTTTTTTTTGATAATTATATTTTTTATTTTAATAATACTTTTTATTATATAATCTTACATTTTTTTTACATTCACTCGAATATTATTTCTCGGTTCTCCCTTTTATTTATTTTCTTTTTCATTTATTCGTTTTGCTTCTTCAATTCCTCCGTATAATTAATAACAATTATTTACATTTTTTAAAATAATCAAGGTAATTCGCCTTTCTTTTTCTACTAATTTTATGAAAACTTTCAAAAATTAATTTTTAATTAAATTTTTTAAAAATATTTTTTATGATTTATTACTATATTAAAAAATTTAAAAATAACTTCATAAATAATTTTGATTATAATTGATTATTTTTCATAATTTTGTTTCAAAATTCTTAAAATGCATTAACGAATGTATTCCGTTGTTTCTCAAGAATTATTCTTTATAATTTCTTTTATGAATGACCTTGATCGTATAATTTCATGTAATATTTTTTAAATTTGTCTTATATATATATTTGCAATTTTATTTTACATAAAGAAGCCTTATAAATTTAGAAAATCAAAATATCGATATTTTATCATCCTTCTTATTCATAAATTTTTTTAAAAAAATGAATGTTTCGATTCGAGTAGCATCAACAAAAATTCTACATTTAATTACTCTTTTTATCTAATTATCATGGTCTTTTTCTACTTTTAAAAAATTTACGATCTAACTTTTATCTTATATGTATATTAATTCTTCTTCAAGATATATTTTATATATTTAACAAAATATATTATAAATTATAAATCATAATACATACTTTTTTTCTTTCTTTTTCTTTCTCATATTCATACCCTTCAGAAACTGGTATTTTTGACTAGGAGTGATATCCCCAAGATCATACTGATCTTTTTCACTTCTTATTAATTTTATAAAAAAAATTTAAAATTACTTTCTATCTTCACTAATTAATCATTACTCATTTATTAATATTTTTTACCTTGTTTAAACTACTAAGAATTTTTTTTAAATATTAACATAAAAATTATTATCAATAAATATAATAAATAATGAATCAGAATTCAAAAACGAAAAAAATTTTCTTTATTGAAGAAGAAAGTGAGAGAGAAAGAAAAATAATATTACTAAATTATTTTTATCTAATCCAATATTTTTGCATATTTCAAGTTGTAATTTTAAAGGATATAGACCAACAAACAATTGTAATGATCTATGAATATCTAAAAATATTGAGTATTTTTACCAATAACAAAAAATAAAAATTCTTGAGGACTGCATTTTTATATGAAAATAAATAATTTTTCTGCGAATTAGATAATATTCTGAAAATTATAAAATAATTTTATATTCTAATGTTCTCAATAGACTTATTAAAAATTGATCCACATAATTGTGAAATGACACATACATACTTTCTTAAGCAACATGCAATTGACTTTGTTCCCAGCTTGCTTTCACATTTAAAAATATTGTAGTCTGGAGAAACAAAAAGTTAACATTATAAATAAAAAAATAGAAGAAAAAAATTAACTAAGCAAATGAAAATTTTAAAGAACACGATAGTTAAGAACTGAATGGGAAAGATGAACTACATTGCAATATAATGTAATCAAATTATTCCTTTAAAAAAAAAAATAAACTCACATTTCAGAGATTTTATTTAGGCGATTTTAATGTGTCATAAACTTGTCCATTAAATAATTGGAGTTATAAACATAAAAAGTTAAGAGATGCATGTTACTAATACTAATTAAGAGTAGATGTTGAAGATGAAAAAATATGATTAATAGGAATGACTTTTTTAATAAATAATAATTTTTTTTAAAAAAAGAGAGTAAAAATTTTTAAAAATGAGAAAAAAGATAAATAGGATCCTTCTATATATATATATATATATATATATATATATATATATATATATATATATATATATATTATTAAGAGGATGATCATAAAAAAATATTATTAAGGGGATTAAAGAATAAAAAAAAGAAAAAAGAGGAAAGGATTGAGGTATGATTACGAGAATTAAATAAGTGACCTTTGAGATTAGTAACATGACACAAAATAAATGAAAAAAAATATTTCATAAAATCAAAAATTTAGAAAGTAGAAAGGGAGGAAAAAAGCCAAAAAAAATGAATAAATAGAATAAAAAGAAAAAGCAAAAAAAGAAAAAAGATAAATAGAATTCTTAATCATATATATATACACACACACACACTAATATAATATATTTAATATAATTAAGAGAGTTAAAAGAGTGACTTTTGAGTTTTTAAACATGGTACAAAAAAAAATAGTAAAAATATTTTAAAAAATGAATAGATAGAATAAAAGAAAAAAAAGCAAAAAAAAGAAGAAGAAAGAAATATAAATAAATAAATAGAATTCTTGATCATATATATATATATATATATTTAAAAAAGTAAGTTTTGAGTTTTTTAACATGACACATAAATAGAAAAAAAAATAAAAAAAATATCACAAAAAGAGAAAAAAATAAATATTTTCTAAACTATAGAAAGATGCCACATCATCTTATCAATATCTTCACTTATATATACACACACACACACTACACTACACAAATAGCTTTCCAAATGAGCTCTTAGATGATTTTTATTCGTTTACACTAGTTGTAACTTGCTCGAGTTCTTCTGTGTACTACATACATAATAATAAAAAAATAAAATAGAATATTCAACACCAAAATTGTAAAATTAATTTTAATTCTCTTCTCTTTCTTTAATAGGAGAATCCAATCAACACGACTCAAGTAAGAGCATCATAAGTCAGATCTTAATGATTTTTTGAGTTACCATTAGCTAATTGTGTATTCTTTACTCTTATGTTAATATGTAGGAAAAAATTAATTCAATTCTTTAATTTATTCTATAAATTTTTTCCCTTCCTCATTCGTCCTTTTCCTACCCTTATATAATGAAAAAATAATCTATAACTTTGAATTGATTTGTTTGATTCTAACTTCTAAGCTATTAACTTGTTGAAATATTAATAACTGCTTTGCTTGTTTAGTTAAGCATCCAACTCGAGTTGAGGAGCAAAAGAATTGATTGACAAGAATGAACTATTTTTACTATAAAATAACATAGATGTTTAACTATCCTTAATATTTATAGAAAAATGCTAGACGTGTGTGTATATATATATATATATATATATTGCATAATTTAGTGATGCATTAAACAGTTTGTTTTAATGTTATTAATATTCATTGTGATTTATAACATAGTATTTAAAATAATGTAAAAAAAAAAAAGAAAGTTAAATAATGCATTTAAGCTTTATATTTTCATTCTAAAACTAAATGAAGAGTAGAGAGTGAAATAGAGAGTATATTCTCAAAGAACTGCAAAAGTCAAAGAAAGACTATTTTGTCTTAAATTTTTCAAAAAAGTTGGTCAATAAGCAGCCAATATAATTCCTATGCGAAGTAGTATTTTGTTTTCTATTGTTGAATTATTACAAACATATCACTTTATAGGGTAAGAATAATTCACACTTTCAATTCTGATAAGCATAAATTTAGAATTTTTTTTTAAGAAAAAAAGAGAGAGAGAAAATTGGTAGGAACCTTCAAGTCCTTCGTGGTGATGACCAACAATTAAATATTTAAGAAAATAAAGAAGGACGAAGAAAAAGAAATGCTTCCACCAACTCTGTGAATTGACAATTGTAATTGAAAAATTGAAGAAAATATGAAATTTCTTAAAAGAAGAAGTATTCCAATCCAAGGAAATAAAAATAATTTACTAACAACTTTATAAGGTGTTCTGTCATTCGTTAATCTTTATAGAGGAGTGGTTAATAACTTGTTTCACTATTTCCTCTCTGGATTATTTCTTTTTAAAACAGCAACCATAAATTACCATTACTTTGGTTTCAACCCCTTTTGATTATTCAAAAACTGATAAAGTTGAATTTTTTATGTAGTTTATGACACACGGATTCATTCAACTTATAAAACAGTGATTTTAATAAGTAAACGCATTGTTTGGGGTGTAAATTGAGAATAATAATGCAACAAAACATGGGAAAAGGGTTGGCAAAATTAGAGTATTGTTGCTTCTACTATAGCTCTAGTATCAACTTTAGGCATCGGGTCTGGAATGAACATTTTCTTTAAGTCTGCTTTGAATGATAAAACAATGACAGATAATTTAGAATTGAGAGAATGCCAGTATTATGCCTTGTATTATTCAAATTCAAGCCTTTACAAGTGAATAGTTAATAATTTTTGATAAAAAAATAGAATACATTAGCAGATGAAATTATTTTGTTTGGGCCTTATAGTACATCGTCCAATAAAAATTTTCCAGTTGTGTAAAAAATCGTTGCGCATACTAGCTATAAATCCATCATAATTTGCGGGATCTTGTACTATCTTGCTTACGTGCATTTGTCTCTTCTTTCTTCTAATATGACGTCAAGCCACGAACATGACTTCGAGCCACGAGTTCCTATCTTCACCTATAGAAGCTTGGTGTGCCATTATGATGGAAGTTACTAGTATCAGATATGCAATGATTCCAGATGCTCTTGACGGAGACTCTTCGAAGTTGACCTATCACTGAAGATTTCATTCAACTTATCCTTTAGCACTATTCTAATTTCACGTGTCTTTATTTTAGTTTTTGGTATTCTAATTTCACGTGTCTTCATCTTAGGTTTTGACCTATTACTGAAGACTTCATTCAACTTATCCTTTAGCACTATTCTAATTTCACGTATCTTCATCCTTTAGCACTCTTAGATGAACCTACCTTTTGGCTTAGCTGCATTGCCTTTCTATTCTCGCACTACCTCCCCTGGAAAGTGAAATCGGACGGTCCTGGTCCAACATTCCATATTGGCATAACATAGTGCTAGCCAATCCATATCCATAATTACATCAAAATCAATCATTTCTAGCTCTAAATCAGCTAAGGTTTGACGACCAACAATCTCTACGGTACAACCCTGATAAATTCTCTTAGCAATGATAGAGTCACTAATGAGTGTAGATACCGAGAAGGGTTTCTGAAGCAATTATGGTGTTATACCAAACTTTCGGGCCACTAACGGAGTAACATAGGACAAAGTGGAGCCTGGGTCTATCAAAGCATAAATGGAGTGAGAGCAAACATCCAGCATACTTGTCACAACATCTGGTGACGACTCTGACTCCTGTCGTCCCGATAAAGCATAAGTGTGATCCTGACCACTTCCAGAACTTGATGCCCCTGATCTACCTCGGCCTCTGCTGGCTGGAGCTGAGGGCCTGCGCCTTGCTGAAGATGCTGGAGCATGTGATCCTACTGTGGACTTGTTCTGCTGGTCCCGGTCACCCTGATTTCTGGTCGGACAATCCCTTATCATATGTCCCTCCTTCCCACAAGTAAAACAAGTAGTGGAGCCATATCTATACCTCCCAAAATTCCATCGACTGCAAATGGTACAATGTGGTACTGTGGGCCTACTATGATCTGATCCCTTCTGCTGTTGGGAACCTAATGCTCGCGAGCTCTCACCGGGACTTGACTGTCCACGATGATCTAATCTACTACTCTACTGTTGCTGGGGTGGAGGTCTGGGTAGCCTACCTGATAGTCATGGCCTGGCTCCGCCTTGAAATTCTGTCTGCATGTCAGTGGGCCTGGCCCTTCGGCGCTGCTCCTGGTTCACTCTTTCCACCTCATGCTGACGCCACCTAATCCCTTCAATATTTTGAGAGAAAGTCTAAACATGGGCAATGTCCATATCCTCCCATAAGGTAGCTGTAATACAGGTTTCCACATATTCTGGAAGCAGCCCCATGATTAACCGATGTACCTTGGCTAACATGGTATCCACAAAGGTTGGTGTATATCTGGCTAAAGAGTCAAACCTCATTGCATACTCTCGAACGCTCATCGTACCCTATTCCAGGTGCAGGAATTGATCCACCTAGGCCTATCGGATTTCTCGCAGCAAGTAGTGATCTATATAGGACTCTGAAAAACTAGACCAAGTCGGAGGGGGTACGTCTATGCCTCGGGACCTTTCACCGCTATATCTCATAGTTGAAATACTGCCAACTCGACTGTCTCCGCGGGCGTAGCATGCATTACCATAAATATTTCCTATAACTGGTCCAAAAAGTCTTGAGGATCCTCCCCGTGGTCTGTCCCTGTGAATTGTGGAGGACTCAAAGCAAGAAACTCTCAGACCCTCAAACTTCTAGGTCCTCCAGTAGATTTAGTAACAACCGGTACCACAGGCTGGCGCTAGGCGTCCATTATCTGAGCCAGCATATAAACAACACTCTTAACCTCCTGATCCGATGGTATAGGTATAGGGATTGCTGGGGATAGTGCTGACATATCTTCTGCCCTGGGGGGCTCCTGGCGTGGCGGAAAATGCCGGGGAGACCAGGATAATGTCTCCCTAACGCCCTCAGATCGGGCCGGCTCTGACTGGGGCACTCTGACTGGGGCACCTTGCTAATTCCCTCTCCTGCCGCGATATCTAGCTCTCGACCAGTCATGGTCTGTCGTGCGTTGGACATTTCCTCTGTAAATAAGCAGAATAACATAAGGTTAGGGATTCACCCTATACGATATAGCTCTATAGCATGATTGGAGAAGAAAGTAGGGTAACCACGCTATCATGCCTCGTAGCCTCCTGCCTATAGAATGTGGTGCACAACACATCCATAGACAAGACTCTACTAGACACGACTTGCAGAATTTCTAGGATACGACGTTGCTCTGATACCAAGTTTGTCACACCCCACCTTGGGAGGCATAACTGGCACCTAATGCCACACTGGGACCTGGGCTGACCTGGTTAGGCCTATGCACCTTTGGTGTCTACCAGCAAATCAAATCAAGAAAACAAACTGCTATATCTCGGCTATAAATATAGCCTTGGGCCAACAAGGCCACACAACACCTGTAAAGGAAAATAAGCTAACCCAGCAACATAACAATAAATGGATCCTATAAGGCCGACAAGACCACCATGCTATCTAGTTATAACAGAATGAAAACAGGCAATCATATTCACACTAAAGCTGACAAGGCTACTAACTAACAAGCTAAACTAGGCCCCAAATGGCCATCACGCCAAGTGTAACACACATAGGCCCCACACAGCCAACAAAAACCAAAAACTGAGAATCTGTAGCCTATAAGCCTCTAAGAGTGGAATAATGGTAGGGACAGGGCCCCGACCTACCCAAAATCTGTACAACAAAAGAGCAAACCTTTCTAACTATCAAATTTAGAGAAAAGGAGCTGACTGCACTGCTAACTCTGGCTGATAGCTAAGAAGGTCCTGAACTACGTCTAACCGCACCTGCAGGAAAGTATGCAGTGCCCCAAAGATGGATATCAGTACAACATGTACTGAATATGTAGTAATGAAAATAACTGAATAGAACTGATAAAGGAATTGAAAGTAAACAATAGAAAGGATAAGAGTTATAACCTGAATAGCCTCACAACCTGAAATATAGCTAACAAGTAAGTAATACAAAAAAGAACCTTACCTGGCCCCAGAAGCCTGGAAGGTACAATCAGCACAGAATAACCCACCTGGGCCCCCATAAGCCCTGACAAGTACACTTCAATCTATATACCCCTAACATGGTCAATATGAGTCAACAGGTAACTATAGCCAACTTACCTGGCCTCTAGGTCTACAACTAAGCCTGCTGGGCTCCTGTAGCTGTGTCTGAGCCTTTTGGGCTCCTGTAACTGCACCCTGGCACACAAGGCTCGACGGAGGGTCAGTGAAGCTGATGCGACATAAAAGTAGAATCCCATTCATGGATGGACTGTAATATGGCCTTATTGACCTGAATATTGTCCTTTCAGAGAAGATATAGCACTTCTGAGTGATCTATAGCTCCGTAGGCAATGACACAGCTAATAACCCTGAGGCTGGTTGACAGAAGGCTATATATGGTGGGGTCTGTCCTAAGCGAAATAGTAAATGTTAATCTCGAACTAACGATAGCAGATAATCACAACATACATGCTTATGGCTTTCTTACAAGGACATAGGTTGTATTACTATACAACAGGAATAGCTTGCTGTTGCCCCGCAAGTGTACGGGTTGTATAAGTAATATAGTGGCCCTTTTTAAGAGCCGAAATGTCGAACCCACAGGGACTGGTTCAACAAATTATCAAGTTCAAGTGTTAGTTAAGAAGTCGGTTTTAGAAGTTTTTGATAAATTATAATTAAATCTTAGTGGTGACACGAAATAATCTGGAAGCAATACAAAACAAAACTAGAGTTAAGGCCGGATAATCATGCAATGCTACAATTCATAATGGTTTAAGTATGAAATTATCAATTGTTGTCTCACATAATTGGAATTGCATGTTCATGGTCTTCCGAACCTCTAAACACAACAAACTAGCCTCACTACTACATCATTGAGCGAGGATGTCATTTCTAGTTCATGGGCAATTCACTATGTGGATGTGGTTTATGGGGTTTATGCCCTTGATTGGGGACTTCCGTACCTCCAACCATTTAACCAAACTTAGCTTCACAACTACTCCTACAAGTGGTGGAGTACAATTCTAAGTTGGTGTCTTTCTATCTTCCCATTTTATCAACCAAGCAAGGTAAATTAGGTATATTCCTATCCTAACCACAAATCTTATCAAAAGACAAGAACTTGCTTCCTACATTCTTATGTTCTTGCCTAGGTTTGCTCTTCCAAGCTTTCACCTATGCTTAACCCACTTGTTTTGATGGTGATCAAACATAAAAACAACAATAATAAAGATTGTAAGACAAAACAACATCTAACAACTCAACCTAAAACGAATTTAAGTAAATACAATCAATCATATCCATGGCCTCAACCCTAGATGGAGGGTTCTAGCTACTCATGTTTGTACAAATACTGAAAAACACGTTTAGAGTAATATACTTACAAGAATAGATGAAAAGAAACCAAGAAAAATGAACCCAATAGGAGTTCTTCAAGTCTCCTTCGCGCCTCCTTCGCAGTTTTCCGGAAAATCCCGTGTTAAATAATTTTAGAAGCTAAGGGTTCAATTTATACTATGCTGAAAAAATGCAAAATTTGGCTGTAGTGGAACAGCTCCGTGTCACGGAGCTGAACGCCCTAATTGACCTCCGTGACATGGAGGTAATGCGTACCCTCACTGGAATGTGCCAAAAAATGCAATTTTCGGCCAAGTGTTGCCGCATTGGCGGCGTGCCACGGCCCCTATCGCGCAGGGTGCCAGTTATTGCATGTTTTCTTATTGACTTTCACATTTTGCTCTTGATTCCATTCATCCACTTCACAAAATCATGAATTAGTTTCTCAAATGCATTATTAACCTTCAAAAACAAGGACTAATCATGTTGGTTAGTATATATTCTCATTTACATAAAATCACATGAGAATGTATATAAATAAGTAGATAAACAAAACTAAATTGAGTTATAAAGTAGCACTTGGGCATGAAATTATGCCCAAGATCACAACCCCACACTTAAAGCCTTGTTCGTCCTCGAACAAACCTTTTACATCGCATGCACATGAAGACTCACACATAGCTAATTTAGCAAGATAATTCAAGCTACGACTATAATGATTATTTAAGATAGCAAGTTAAAAATAGAGCATGCATGATTTAATCATTGAAATGAAATACAACTATGTTAAGACTTCCTAACCTCAAGACTTGACTCTCAATCTTAGCAAACTCATGCAAATCAACTGATCAAGAAATCCAACATGAATTATATCCTTCATTAAACATGTGCCCTCACAACAAGAGAGTTACCCATTTTCACACGCAAATTTTTAAATCACAACATGTATGTGTAAATGAATAAAATTACGCTCACTCTCTCAAAGAATTCGCATGCATCATGTAGTGAACCATAAGCTTGCCCTTAGTGTTTTACTCCACTAATTTAAGGATGTATGAACGTAAGATCAAGTAGGACTTAATGGGTTGTAATGTAAGCTAAGGGATGGGTAGGTACTATTCTGGCCAGTAATAGTGACTATCTTCCCCAAGCGCTTTTAATACATCCAATATTCATTAAGGACATCTCTTTGCTTACTTCCTCCTCATTCTTTTCAATCTTGAATTTTCTCTTCTTGTTCCCATTTCTTTAAGCACACTTAGCTTATTGGTAAGGAGTACTTAAGCCCTTTTTCTTTCATTTTCTTTTCTTACTCTCTACCAATAATCAAGCATTTTCAAACAAGTGCACCTCTAAGTTTTTCCTTAACTTCCACAACTGCTAATTTTCCTTCTTTTTCCCAATTCTCACTCCTTCACTCTTTCGGCTTTTTCACTTAAGCGCTTAGGAGTTTTGGATCAATTTCAAGGCTAATGAAAAAAAAGGATTTAACTTATGTTGTAGCTATCAAAGAATATACTTAAGGCTCAATGGGGCTAACTAGGATTCAATATTCAAGGTAGGTAAGACAAGGATTAAATATTTGGCTCATTCAAAGAAATGCCTAAATCATTTCCTACACTCTACATCCTTCATTTCGTTTTATATACACACCAGGCAAGTTCTAGACACTCCATAGTAGCACGGAATATTCGAAAACTTACACTCACAGCACATGTTTAATTCAAGACACATTCAGCAGACTCTTACTCAGCTAATCACAAAAATTCAAAATTAAGCTTCAATCACATCGAGTCAAATTCAAGAGCCTAAGTGTCTCAAACAAAGTTATACACTTCTTACATGCTTCAACACTAACCACACTTGTATCTTACAATCATGCATAGTACATAACAAGAACATCAAGCCATCAATTAGCTACGGGTTCAAAAACCAACCTACTGACTAATTTTTCCTCAAGACGGTCGTCATCCAACCATCGTCGGAAATAGTCTCTAACTATGACTACAAACATTATATACATACAAAGAAATTTTTTTTATTCCTCGGTTCAAAGACCCCCCGTCGGAAAAGAACCAAAAATAAAAACCAACAGGTGGTGAAGTCATGCTTAACTCAAAATTCTTTCCAATATGTATCAAGCACTACATTCACCAAAAATCATTAAGCACAAAATTTTTATATTTCCCTCACCCCACACTTAAATCATACTTTGTCCTCAAAGCATCTAATCCAAATTCAAAAGGGTGAGAAATACTCCCTGAGGCCTCTAGGCGTAGCTAACAACATGTTTTTCTTTCTTTGAACACGTGGGTATTCAACCCCACACTTTTTCTCTTTCATGCTTCTTAGTTTCCTCCTTGCTGGGTACTCAGACTTCCCCTGCATCTGTGCTTAAATCTCTAACAAAAACAACAACAAGATGAAAATAAACAAAATCACACAAATGCAAGAAATTAAAATGGTACCTGTGGTACCCTTGGGTTGCCTCCCAAGCAGCGCCCAATTTTATGTCGCGACACGACGTATCGAATTTCACCACTTTTCCCTCCACTTTGAGGATATGAATCTCACCCCTAATTTCTTCTCTAGTTTCCTCTTATGCTCCAGGGGTGGTGGTGAAAAAATGAAAGGACCAAGCAGTAGATGTCGCTTTTTGCACTTATTGGCCCTTAAGTAAGCGAAGTCATTTTGTCTCTCCGAGTCAGAAAATTTTAGAATATACGGGGCTTGGTCCTCCTCTAGACATTTCTCTATAAGCTTGGAAGATTCTATTTCTAGGTTGTCAACCAAACTCAATGTCGAGAAATGCTGCGAGTGGGGTACAATACACCTCAACTCTGAAACTGCAATGTGCTTGACTTCATTACTTGTGTACACCTTCTCCACATCAACATCTATCTCTCCATAAATGTCAAATGGGTGGAACTCTAACTCTTCTTTCATAAATAGATTGGCCATATGTGTGAAACCATCACGAGGACTCTCAAGAGCTTCTAATTGTTGGGCTTCTTCAAGAACTCACCCTTTTCTTCTTCTTGTGGTTCCTCTTGAGTATTACATAAGACCTTTACTTGCAAATTACCGCAAGCTTCAGCCTCAGCCATCATCTCCGTGATTTTGACTCTCATCATTTCTAGGGCCTCTCCATTTTCCTCTTACTGAATTCTCAACGCTTCCATCTCCTCCTTCATTGCTTCTGTTTGCTCAAGGACTTGTTTTATCATGTTTTGTATCCGAGCGTGGCGTTCCAAGTCCTTATTTTCATCATTCCTATATTCAGCAAAAATAACAGAAGGATCATAGTAGGGCTTGGGGGATAGGAATATGCATTTGGACAGCCATCCCAATGGCCATCTTGACCTCCACATATTTTGCAAGTGTATGCATTTGGGCAACCATTCCAATGGCCATTTTGACCACCACATATATTACAAGTATTACAGTGTTGCCATAAATGGGGTCCTCCGCAATTCAGACAAGATTCGCCAAAATATGAGTATCCACCATTTAAACCATTTGTATTCCATGATGTCATGTCAAGAAGGGTATTTGAAAAAAAATCAAAAAGAATTAAAACAAATATCTACAATTTTTTTTTCGAAAATAAGACTAACACAAGAATTTGTTTTCAATTCACTAATACGCCAGTCCCCGACAACGGCGCCAAAAACTTGTTGCCCCGCAAGTGTACGGGTCGTACAAGTAATATAGTGGCCCTTTTTAAGAGCCGAAATGTCGAACCCACAGGGACTGGTTCAGCAAATTATCAAGTTCAAGTGTTAGTTAAGAAGTCGGTTTTAGAAGTTTTCGATAAATTATAATTAAATCTTAGTGGTGACACGAAATAATCTGGAAGCAATACAAAATAAAACTAGAGTTAAGGCCGGATAATCATGCAATGCTACAATTCATAATGGGTTAAGTTTGAAATTATCAATTATTGTCTCACATAATTGGAATTGCATGTTCATCGTCTTCCGAACCTCTAAACACGACAAACTAGCCTCACTATTACATCATTGAGCGAGGATGTCATTTCTAGTTCGTGGGCAATTCACTATGTGGATGTGGTTTATGGGGTTTATGCCCTTGATTGGGGACTTCCGTACCTCCAACCATTTAACCAAACTTAGCTTCACAACTACTCCTACAAGTGGTGGAGTACAATTCTAAGTTGGTGTCTTTCTATCTTCCCATTTTATCAACCAAGCAAGGTAAATTAGGTATATTCCTATCCTAACCACAAATCTTATCAAAAGACAAGAACTTGCTTCCTACATTCTTATGTTCTTGCCTAGGTTTGCTCTTCCAAGCTTTCACCTATGCTTAACCCACTTGTTTTCATGGTGATCAAACATAAAAACAATAATAATAAAGATTGTAAGACAAAACAACAGCTAACAACTCAACCCAAAACGAATTTAAGCAAATACAACATATCCATGGCCTCAACTCTAGATGGAGGGTTCTAGCCACTCATGTTTGTACAAATACTCAAAAACACGTTTAGAGTAATATATTTACAAGAATAGATGAAAATAAACCAAGAAAAATGAACCCAATAGGAGTTCTTCAAGTCTCCTTCGCGCCTCCTTCGCAGTTTTCCGGAAAATCCCGTGTTAAATGATTTTAGAAGCTAAGGGTTCAATTCATACTATGCTGAAAAAATGCAAAATTTGGCCTGTGGTGGAACAGCTCCGTGTCACGGAGCTGAACGCCCTAATTGACCTCCGTGACACGGAGGTAACGCGTACCCTCACTGGAATGTGCCAAAAAATGCAATTTTCGGCCAAGTGTTGCCGCGTTGGCGGCGTGCCACGGCCCCTATCGCGCAGGGTGCCAGTTATTTCATGTTTTCTTGTTGACTTTCACGTTTTGCTCTTGATTCCATTCCTCCACTTCACAAAATCATGAATTAGTTCCTCAAATGCATTATTAACCTTCAAAAACAAGGACTAATCATGTTGGTTAGTATATATTCTCATTTACATAAAATCACATGAGAATGTATATAAATAAGTAGATAAACAAAACTAAATTGAGTTATAAAGTAGCACTTGGGCATGTAATTATGCGCAAGATCACTTGCCGAAGGAATTAGACTTAACAGACCTCGAATGCCGATTCTCGTTTAACCGATTAGTTCCAATCGGTAGCTGGCAATTCCATCCAATTGCAGCTTCTACGCTGAGAGAATAAGGCTATTTTCAATACTATAACTCAGCAAACAACGATATATTTCAATAATATTAACTATAATTTAACTCTGTTTAATTCGGCCGAAAACTCACAAATTTCTAAGAGCACAGAAGGTAGAAATGCTTACCTATCACTTGTAGTCGCGTAGAAGCCAATTAGAAGTGATTTTTACTACTTTTAATCGGCAGGGTTCTGGTACTCCAAGCAAATTGTCAAGAAATAACTTCATAGGGATGTTCCTCGTAGTCCTAGAATTCGATTTTCAAGATGAATTTGCATTTGAACGGAGTTTAGCTGTGTAATTTGATGGAAAATGGAAGAAACCCACATTACTCTATCTTCTTCAGCTGAGAGAAATATCAAGAATGACTTAATTTTGATCAAGAAGGGACTTATATATAAGTGGGGCGGTGGCAGGGGGGCCACGATGCACCACCCTTCGCGCCAGGCGGGAGGTGCGGCCAGTGCGCCTGGCCTCCAGCCTTGGACTCCTTCTCGCCTGATGTCGTGTTCATATACTCAACTCCCGAGCCCTATCTCGCATTCGTCGTATTTTAAAACTATCAACATACGCACGCATCCATTCAATGATAGAAACTTACAGGGTGTAACAATTTATAAATTAAAGTTTTTGAAGTAATTTATACTTGTTTGCTGCTTCTCAATTTAGTGGTCTCTAAACTCAAATTTGTTGATTTTTCAAAAATGAATTTGAGATGATCTGTTTTACTTTTGACATCGAATAATATTATATAGATGAAGCTGTTAATTAATTTTATATTAGAGATATTAGATGTACTTTCAAGATAGAATTGCTTTTATATATAGGTTAAAAATTTGGTAATCTTTTTTATAAAGGAGATTCTTGCAAAATGTTTAAAAATTTGAAGAGTTAGTAAAATTGGAGGTGGTGCATCATGAAGATTGTGATTTGTGCTTTTTTATTTGTGTGGAAAGTGGAATGGTTTACAAATTAGAGTTTTTGAAGTAACTTTTATTTATTTGTTGCTTCTCAATTTAGTGGTCTCTAAAAATAAATTTCTTATTTTTTCAAAAATGAACATGGGGTGATCTGTTTCACTTTTGACATCAATGAATGTTGTGTAGATGAAGATGTTAATTAATTTTATAGTAGAGATGTTAGATGTGCTATCAAGATAGAATTATTTTTGTAAACAGATTAAAAATTTGGTAGTCTCATTCTGTAATACCCCGAAAGCCCTAAGATCAGATCCGAGGGTTGAAACGGAGAAAATAGGATTTTCAGCACCATGTCACAGGATGAGTCATCCAGTGACCTGTGAGGTGCACCACGAGTCGTTAAGTGACTCGTGTGAAGGAGGATGAGTTCCATTGAAATTTTGGTTTTGAGGGTTGACCGCGGGTGAAGCCACGAGTCATGGTCAACCCCACGAGTCGTTAGGTTAGCCGTGGTCAAGGGATTGTCTTGGATTTGAAAAGTTGGCAGTGTTCCTAATGACTAGCCACCACGATTCATTGGGTACACCATGAGTCATGGTGTCCAATGATTATGAGCTTTTAGTGCTGGCAATGAGAGATGACCATGAGTCGTGGTTAGTGGTGATGAGTCGTCCAGTCCCTCATTGGGACTGGCAGTGTGATTTTTCATACGAAATTCAAAGGGCTTTTCTGTAATTTTCTAAACTCTTAGGCTCTAAACTATGTTGTTTTGGTCATGTTTTGAAGTGAATTAAAGAGATAATCGACTAAATACCTCTCACTTTCACTCATCTCTTGATCTCTAGAGAAAAGAACCTTTAGACAGACTCCTCAGAGCAAAGCTAGGGCATTCGACTTTTCTTCTCAAATTCTCAAGAGTTTTTTCTGGAATTTCTACATCAGGTATGTGGGAATTTAGCAAGGGAATTGTCCTTCCCTTGTGCCCCAAAACCCATCTAGACTTTCTTATCAGTTCTAACCCTGAGGTTTCGAAATTGAATAATTTTTCAGTTAGATTCTGATGTAATTCATGTGGGAATGTTGTTCATATTGTTAGCTGCTATTTTCCATTACGTAGAGATCATGTTGGTACTTTCTTCCTGTAAAGGGGTTTTAGCCCTAACTCTTGAGTACAGTAATTAGAGTCTGCATAATTGATTAGTTACTCATGTTGCTTGATTCTATCAGTGTTGGATTTCCCATATTATTAATATCAGTTGAATTCTCAGTCAGTTGCATGCTAGCTCAGTTCAATCATGATGTTAATATATTCAGAGTCTTTCAGTAATGTTAGCTGATCAGTTTGACTATAGTCAGATCTTGAGGTGTTAGTAATGCCTCCCAGTTATCAGATAACAATTATCAATTATCAGTTAGTTCTTTAGACGGTTACGACACTTCCTGATAAGCAACTCTGACCAGTCTTAGAACCACTAGCTTCAGCTTCAGTTTGTTCTTTAGACAGTTACGATGCTTCCAGATAAGCAGCTCTGGCCAGTCTTAAAACACCAGTTACAGGATCCAATCCGATAAGACTCTCAAGGTACTTTCAGATAAGTATCCCTAACTTTGTCTTGGGCCCCAATTTTGAGTTATCAAACTTAGTAGTCAGATTAGGACTATCCAGTGGAAGTAGGACTTAGAACCGAGTGGACCAGGGTTCTAGAACCAGATTCCCAGAACTACGTTTCCACCGTAGGTTATTTTATTGGCCCAATGGCCCCAGATTTGTGATCACCCAGTTCATGCCTTTATACCCTGGCAAGGTATATTAGGTCCTATGGATGGGGCGTATACATCAAACTCCACGTTTAGCTCACGTGGTTATATGTCGGTTATAGACTCTCCCACTAGTCAGTATAGTCTCAATTCTGTTCAGTTTCAATTTAGCCTAGTTCAGTATCTCAGATCTAGGACATGTTTATGACTATCAGCCAGGGTCATTATTGACCATATCAGTTATTTTTCAGTTGTATCAGTTTTCAACATTTTATTTGGTCATTTCATGTCATTCTGGTTCAATTATTTTTCTTTCACACTTATATCTCTCACTTACTTAGTACATTCAAAGTACTGATGTATACCTTCCATGCTGTATCGTATCATGATACAGGTGCAGGTTCACAGTCCCAACATTGTCAGTAGTTTCCCTCAGACAATATCAACAATTGCATTTGGTGAGTTCTCATTTTTTAAGGATGATACTTATTTTTAGCTAGTTCTTTTAATCAGACTTTAGAGTTAGCTGGGGGCTTGTCCCAACAACTCATCTTTTAGTAGTTGGCTTTCAGAAATAGACTCAGATATTCAATATTATTTTTCAGATGTATGGACTTTTTCAAATAAGTTTTTCTTAAATGATCTTATTTATTTAAAGCTTCTGCTTATGTTTACTCAGTTTACCAGAGCTATGATAGACCATGGGTTGACTTGGGGTTACTTGTGACTCCAAGTATCGTGTATCGCCCAGGGTATAGACTCGGGTCGTGACATATTCATAGGGAAGATTCTCGCAAGATTTTTAAGAATTTTGAAGAGTTAGTAAAATTTGGTAACATTTTGAGTCTGACCAATTTCACAATATATTAGATTTAGAAGTTCTACTTTTTTTACATTAGATTTCATCTTTTGACATTCACTCATTTTATTATTTTAGGTCATATAATATGATGTTCGAATAGAACATGGAAGATTTCAATACTATGAAAAGTTGCAGATTTGTTTGAAGGCTATGCATATAGAAATTTGTTACCATGTGTATTCGATAGGAATAGTTACAATGACATTATATATTTAGTTTAAATGCATAATATTATCTTTTAATTTGCTGATTGCATTAGTATTAATAATTAGTACTTGCTTTTGTTTATCTTGAGTTAATAAAATATATTATATTTTTATGAATTATAATAGTGTGTTTTATTATCGATTACTATTATAATTATCGATACAACCATTTCAGAAATGTGTTTAGCGACCAGTATAATTGTTGCTATACAATAGCCATTAATGTATGTAACTTTTATTCACAATTTATTTAAATTTAGTGGAAATAAAAATAGACACCAAAAGTGTTTGCGGAGCTATTTTGGATTGTGTTTAGTGCCCATTATAATTGAAGCTAACAATAGCCGTTAACGTAGGTAAGTTTTAACGATGATTTAATTGAATTTTGTAGCAATGAAATAGACAGTATAGTGTCATGCAACCATCTCAGGAATAGATTTAGCGGCCATTATAATTGCCACTATTTAATACCATTAAACATGTCCTTTTCGCGGTAATTTAATTTGACATTAAAAAGTGGAGTAGGTCATTTTGGAGATGGATTTAGTGACTATTATAATTGCTGCTACACAATTGCCATTAAAGAATATGACCTTTAGCGGCAATGAAACCACATTTACCGACACTTTTTTGTATGGTCGCTAAAGCCTTTAGCAATCCCATGTACAGCGGCAAAAAAGTAATCGCCGGTATATGTTATAGCAGTAATTATTATTACGGCTAAAGGCATTATTAATTGTTGCTAAAGGACCTTTTGTAGTGGTGTAGGCTCCCGGAATCCTTGTTATATAAAGTGGTTCTGACTAGTCTTAGGACATCAGCTTCAGATTTATTAGTTTACATGTATCTTTATGTTCAGTTGGGAGTAGTACTTAGCACCGAGTAAGACAGAGTTCCAGCGTACTCAGGTCTTAGAACTACGTGTCACCGTAGGATAAAGGATCCTCGATACTAAAGAATGTTTCCCTTAGCCCAAGGAATATGGGATCCTCACTATTGGAGAGCGTCTCCGTTGCCTCAATGAGCACATGCAGGGGTTGTCATTATTGGAGACTGCCTCCCTAATTCACGAGTGATATCATGCCAGTCATAATTCTTACTCTTAGTAAGATAAGAACACCCTTCCAACCGGGGTCATAGGTTGGGCTCATGAGGCTCACATTGGAGTTTGTCGGTTAATAAACTCTCCCACAGTACAGTTCAGTTTCAGTTTTAGTGTAGTTCTTTCAGTTACAGTTTTCAGTTTATGATTTCAGATTCAGTCTTTAGTACATGTACATGGCCTTAAAACTAGATTTACTTGCATTTCATTAAATGTTTTCAAACTAGTATCCCATGTCACTATTCATGCATCTCAGAAAGAGTATTGTACTTTACCTCAGCTTATGCATTCAGCCATGTTATGTACAGTCTTTCTCAGATTCATAGTATGTTCTTTTTTCTAGTGACGTTTCACAAATACTCAATACATTTCAAGTACCGACCACATACTTTATGTGCCATATCATTTTATGATATAGATCCATGTTGTCAGACTCAGCCCTGCGGTTAGACACGTTCCGGAGTCTATTAGCTGACAGTGGTGAGTCCTCATCCTCTGAGGACAGAAGTTATGTTTCCTATATTTTAGTATATTTTTAAGTTTCATATTTTGGAGTTAGCTGAGAACTTGTTTCAGCATCTCATCAGACTAGTAGAGGCAGACAATGTACTGTTAATTTCAGCTGATGACTCAGTGTTGTCATCAGATTTATTTTATCCTTTCCTTTTTATTTGATAAATATCAGTAAGCTTTTGCTCAAATATGTTATATAGTTGTTTTTATGTTAGAATTATACTATGCCATGGATTATCTTGGAGCCATTCATGATTCTAAGTCTCGTATTGCGTCCTGGGTCTATACTCGGGTCATGACACACAAGGGACCCTAAGCTAACCCATGGCATGGCATAACACTAATATGATCAGATCTACAGATGAATTGAGCGGAAGAAAACTGAGTTTATAAACAAGTTTTTGAGTTACGAAATAGTCTGAACTTAAAATAAAGAAATAAATAAATATTGAGTCTGACATCAAAATATAAAGCTAAAAATTCTAATAGTCTATCTGAAAGCCTTTAATAATTGATTAATTGTTGGGACAAGTCTCCAGGTAACCGTAAAAGTATGAAACTAAAATAATAACAAAGAAAACTGAACCAAACATAACTCCGGCCCTCAGACGATGAGGACTCACCACTGACAGCTGCTAATGGGCACCAGATCGAAACTAACTATGATGCTGCGCCTGAGTACCTAAACCTATACCATAATAGGATATAGCGTAAGAAAACATATGCGGTCAGTACTTCGAATGTACTGAGCATGTGAGATAAGCAACTGGCTAAATGGAATAAATTGATAAACTGAAATGCAGTACTTAATGTATAAACTGAACTGAAGTACAATGACCCTATCTAAGATACATAAATACTGATGTGGAATAATAGTCTAGGGATGCATAATGAAAATACAAGTAAAACTAGTTTGAGGGTCACGTACATGCACTGAAAACTGAGTCAATAACTGTGACTGAAACTGTAATTGTACTAAACTGTGGGAGAGCCTGTTAACTGACATAAACCACATGAGCTAAACATGGAGTCTAATGTATATGCACCATCGAGAAGACCAAATATACCTTGCCAGGGTATGAGGGTGAGTCTGAGAGTCGGAACCTGTATCATAAGACGATACAACATAGAAAGTATGCGTTCAGTACGTGGAATGTACTGAGTATGCAAGGTAAGTAAAACAGACATTTAAAAATAAATAAGACTCATAAAGATCAGAAGAGTAGGACAACATGCTCATATCGTAAATCTAATAACGTAACATAAGGCTCAAGGTTTTCAAAATATTCGCAATACAGTCATAATCATAGTCATAAGAGAAAAACTTATTGAACATGATTTGAGCCACATACATAATCATAAACATGTATAAATCATGAGGAAGAGTGGGAGATTCTCTTAATCAACATACACCATATGAGCACACATGCAGCCCGACTTGTAACCTTAGTCGGGAGGGTGTTCGTACCTTGCCAAGGGTAGGACCATGAAAGTGTGATATCACCATGAAAAGGGCCAATTGGGCCGGGGACAGTCACAAAGGAGGTCCCAACATACCTACGGTGGCACGTAGTTTATGAGATTCGGGGCAGAACCTAGGTCCTGAACCTACTCGGTGTTCGATACTACTCCCAAAACATATATAACACTCATAGTATAATATGCATGAGTTCATAGGCTAGTTAAATCATGATAATCATAAGCATGCTCGTAAATACGTGAACTAGCCATGACATAAGACCCGTGGGTTGACCAAAACATAATTCATGAATCATAAGTTTCATACATACTTGTAAATCATCAAATCATGATGGTAATTGAATAAATTGACATTTTGAATCATAAATCATACTGGGCTTGTAAATATTATCAATTGAAGCAAAGATCATAAATCGACTTATTATAGATCATAGATAAGCTTAATTTAATAGAAATTGAAATTGATAAGTTTGTAAATAGAATACGTTGTAAAACCTAATCAAAATCTATAGGATATAATGAGATTCATGAAACATAAAAGCCCACGAGCAAATCATTAGGTTTTGATAAAGTTCGATCTCAAATCCCAATAGATTTCTGATAGATTTTCATAAATTCGTAGAGATTGGGAATGGATGTAAGCGAAACACCCATTCGTAACCTTACATACCTGAAGATAGCTGAATCTTACTCTCCCTTGAATACCCAAAAAAGGAATTGAAGAAGAAAACCTTGAATCACCCTTTGATCACCTCTCTATTCTCTTGCATGCATGAATGAAGGCTTAGGATAGTTTTTCCCCTCTAAAACCCACCTTTCATAGGCTAAAACGACATAGTTTAGGCTTTAGGAACATAGGAATTACGAAAAGGCCCTTTCTAAATCGCAGAAAATTAACTGTCAGGTGGTCCTAACAGACGACCTGACGACTTGTCCACAACGGTCACGACTCGTCATGTCAATCATCAAGTGCATTGCTTAGCCTTGTCTCCTAGGCTCGTAACGGGTCACATCATGACTCGTCATGGGTGACCATGACTCGTTGTCACCATTCGTTAAGTACACTGCCTCATTCTTCGAGATTTCTCATCTGGCTGGCAACGGGGAACCCCATGAATTGTGGTGGCTGACCACGACTCGTGGTCACCACCCGTGAAGTACACTGTTTTCTTCCTTCTCTTTTCCTTCTCCTTCACCCCACGACTGACCTAACGACTCATGGTGTTTGACCACGAGTCGTTTCCACGCCCGTGGGGACACTTTTCTCCAAACTTACCAACTCCTCACTGGCCTCCCCCACGAGTCACCTGACGACTCATGGGCTGTCCTCACGAGTCGTCCCACGACTCGTCCTGAGTCTGCAACATCACTTTTACATCTTTCCCTTTTCAACTCCCGGTTCCGATCTTTGAGCTCCTGGGGTATAACAATATCTCCCCCTTGGGAATATTCATCCTCGAATGTTGGAAACAAGTAGAAAATGGAAACATGCAATTATCATATTCAAATACTGATCATTTAAACCAAAAACTGACAGAATGACTACCTCCGATTCAAAATACATAGTTGGATTGAATTTGCAATTTTACATACACACCCATATACATAAAAGAAACTTGCATGCATGCACTGAACATGAAACTAAATAGAGTCATAGAGCAAAACTGATACCTCAAGCTACCATTGAACTGATAGAGAATAGGTGTGGGTATTTAGACAACATATCCACTTTGGCTTCCAATGTAGCTCCCTCAACATGCTGATTCCTCCATAAAACCTTTACTGAAGCTACTTCCTTGTTACTCAGCCTCCAAACCTGACGATCTAATATTTCAAGTGGAACTTCCTCGTAGCTAAGGCTATCCTTTCCTCCAACGCTGTCCACCGGGACTACTAGAGCTGGATCTCCCAAATATTTCTTCAAAAGCGACACATGAAACACAGGATAAACGGAAGATAACTCTGAGGGTAAGTCTAACTCATACGCTACCTTACCAACTCTCCTCATAACCCGGTAGGGACCAATATAATGGGGACTGAGTTTTCCTTTCTTTCTAAACCGCATGACTCCCTTCATGGGAGATACCTTCAGAAATACCTAATCATCCACCTCGAACTCCAACTCTCTCCTCGTCATGTCAGCATATGACTTTTGATGACTCTGAGCGATTTTTAGCCTGTCCCTTATCAACTGAACCTTCACCATAGCCTTATGAACTGAGTCTGGCCCTATAATAGCTGCCTCACCAACCTCAAACCATCCAATGGGCAATCTATCTCCGCCCATCAAGAGCCTCGAACGGTGCCATCTGGATGCTAGAGTGATAGTTGTTATTATAAGCAAACTCGATCAGGGGCAAGTGATCATCCCAACTACCTTGGAAGTCCATCACATATGCTCTCAACATGTCCTCGAGAGTCTGGATTGCTCGTTCTTCTTGGTCATCCGTTTGCGGATGAAACGCGGTGTTGAGCTTAACCTGAGTTCCAAGCCCCTTCTGAATAGACCGCCAAAACTGGGAGGTAAACTGAGTACCTCGATCTAAAATAATAGACAAGGGCACTCCATATAATTGAACCAACTCTCGGATATACAATTTGGCATAATCATCCACTGAGTCTGTGGTTTTCACCGGTAGGAAATGTACAGCCTTGGTCAATCTTTCTACCACCACCCAAATAGAATCGTAGTGTCGTCGAGTACGAGGTAGGCCTGTAATGAAATCCATATTAATCTCTTCCCACTTCCAAGTGGGAATGCTAATGTCCTGAAGTATGCCTCCCGCCCTTTGATGCTCGACCTTTACTTGCTGGCAGTTCGGGCATTGACGAATTCCGCAATATTCTTCTTCATGCCATCCCACCAATAGATTTCTCGTAAGTCACGATACATCTTGGTGGCACTTGGATGGATGGAATACCTGGAGCCATGGGCCTCATGCAATATACGGTTCCTTAAATCTTCAACATCAGGAACACATAGGCAACCCTGGTACCGAAGCACACCATCTCCCCCCTTGGGAGAAGACCTTCACCTTCTGACTTCGAGCGGCTTCCTTCAGCTTTACCAAAATCAAATCCTCATCTTGTATAGCTTTCACATCAGTCACCAAGGATGATTCTGACCCGTTTTGCACAACAACACCGCTATCGGTTGAGTCGACCAACCTAACTCTCAACCTTGCAAGTCGATGAACATCTTTCACCAGCTCCTTATTTACCTCATTCACATGGGACACACTCTCCATAGAGAGACTATTAAGTGCGTCCGCTACCACATTAGCTTTACCCGGATGATAAAGTCTCATATCGTAGTCTTTGAGTAGCTCTAACCACCTCCTTTGCCGAAGATTGAGATTTTTCTGCATAAACACATATTGTAAACTCTTGTGGTCCGTAAATACATCCATGTGGACCCCATACAAGTATTGCCGCCATATCTTCAATGCGAACACCACCGCGCCAACTCAAGATCATGGGTTGGGTAATTCTTCTCATGAAAACTTCATGTCTAGAGGCATGTGCTATCACTTTTCCTCGCTGCATCAATACACACCCGAGTCCGATTCTCGAAGCATCACAATACACCAAAAAACCGTTGGTACCCTCGGGTAGGGTCAACACCTGTGCGGTAGTAAGTCGAGCCTTCAACTCTTGGAAGCTCTTCTCACAAGCCTCCGACCATTCGAACTTCACCTTTTTCTGAGTGAACTTGGTCAAAGGTGCTGCAATAATTGAGAAACCCGCAACAAATCTCTGATAGTAGCCAGTTAAACCCAAGAAACACCGAATATCCGAGGGATTCACCGGTCTAGGCCAATTCTTCACTGCCTCGATTTTCTAAGAATCTACTTTTATGCCCTCGCCTAATACTACATGGCCCAAAAATGCTGCCGAGTTCAACCATAACTCGCACTCGTTGAACTTGGCATGCAACTGATGATGCTTGAGGGTCTGAAGCACCACTCTCAAATGAGCAGCATGCTCCTCCTCGCTTTGGGAGTATATAAGGATGTCATCAATGGACACAATCACAAACATGTCTAGATACGACTTGAACACCCTATTCATGAGGTCTATGAAGGCTGCAAGAGCATTTATTAGTCCAAAATACATAACTACAAACTCATAATATCCATACCGCTTCCTGAAGGCTATCTTCAGGATATCGCCCTCCCGAACCCTAAGCTGATGATACCTGGACCTGAGATCTATCTTTGAGAAACACTCAGCACCCTGAAGCTAATCAAACATATTATTGATCCTGGGTAAAGGATACTTGTTCTTAACAGTGACCTTGTTCAATTGTCGATAGTCAATGCACCTCCGAAGAGATCCATCCTTCTTCCGGACAAATAAAACTGGTGCACCCCACGGAGACTTGCTTAGCTTGATGAAGCCTTTATCTAATAGGTCCTTTAACTGATCCTTCAACTCCTTTAGCTCGTCTGGAGCCATCATGTAAGGAGGAATAGATATAGGCTGCGTGTCGGGTAGAAGTTCAATACCAAATCAATTTCCCTCTCAGGAGGAACACTTGGTAAATCATCGGGAAAGACCTTGGATACTCATGCACCACCGGATCTGACTGGATAGTCGGGGTCTTGGAGTCAACATCCTTAACCTTGACCAGATGGTACATGCAACCCTTAGAAATCATCTTCCAGGCCTTAAGATACAAAATAAATCGACCTGCTGGTACAGCCGAACTACCCTTCCACTCCAAAACTGATTCGCCTGGAAACTAAAATTCCACCGCACGGGTTCTACAATTTACAGAAGCATAACATACATACAACCAATCCATGCCAAGAATAATATCAAAGTTAGTCATGGCTAACTCTACAAGGTCTGCAGAGGTACTTTATGCAATATAGTGACCGGGCATTCTTTAGACACCCGCTAGCTAAAACCGAATCACCAATAGGGGTAGAAATCGAAAATGGATTTGACAAAGTCTCGGGACTAACTCCAAACCACTAGCAATATAAGGAGTCACTAAAGACAAGGTAGCTCCCGGATCTAGAAAAGCATAAACACGCAACATACCAGTGATCACATTCAGAGAGACCTCCTGCTCCTAACGGGGTGCTAAAGCATAAAACCTGTTTTGGCCCTGACCGCCGGCTGAACTAGTTGAGGCACCCTTCTGAGGGGGACGTGCTGCTGGAGATGAAAAACTGGCTGCTGGTATACGAGCTCCACCAACCCCTGACCTGGTTTAAGGGCAATCCCTGAGTCTATGTCTAAGTATGCCATACCTGAAACAAGCATCCGAGCCGACTCGACACCTCCTGAGATGATTCTTGCCGCACTTCGTACAAGCTGGGAAAGTGTGCTCTACCTACATGCTACCTTAGTATCTCGAATCTGGAGTGCTGCTCCTCCGATCCCCTTGGAAGAGTACTGGCCGATGATAGTGCTGGAGCAAAAGACCTATGCTGAGACTACTAACGCTGTCCGCCCCCTGATCTGACCTGAGAAGTCCCGTAACTGTCTGTACTGGCCCTCTTGGCCTCTTTTTTCCTCCGATACACTGACTCTATCTGCTGAGCATGCAACACAATACAGGGAAAATCTATATCCCGATGCAATATGGCGATCCTGCAGTCCTTATCTAGATAGTCTGCCACTCCATGTACAAAATGACTCACCCGAACCTTCTGGTCCGCCACCAACTCTGACGCATACTTGGATAAATGGGTGAACTCCAATGCATACTCCTGAACGGACATGTCACCCTGCTTCAAGTTAACAAACTCATCCGCCTTTTGCTCCCTCATCTCAGAGGGAAGAATCGATCCAAGAATGTTGCGTGGAACTCTTGCCAACTGATTGGGCCTACGCCCACTTCCCTAGCATCTCTCCACTGTTTGAACCATATATGGGCCACCCCCTTAAGCTGATAGGAGGACAAATCAACATAAGCTCCATTGGTCACCCCCATAACCTGGGTGATCTTTAGAATCTCCTCAATGGAATTGTGCGAATCCTCATCCACCTTGGACCTAAGGAACTCCGGAGGGTTCATCCTCAAGAAGTCTCTAATCCAGGCAGCGGCCGCATTGCCATTCTGTGGGATATGCGCAACAGCCTACTGGTTGACCTGAGCAGTCAAGGCTTGTGCCAACATTTGGATCGCCGCCCAAAATTCAGTGTGGGCAACTGGCGGGGCCTGCTGATGCCCATGATCATTTCCATCTTCATGGCCTTCACTGTTCCCATTCCTCCTTCCGTTCACTCTCCTGGGAGTCATAATTCTACAATCGCGAATAGCACGAATTAAAAGGATAGAAGGACCTTTCATCGCATGACATAGATCATAAAAGAAGGGAATATTTTCCTAAACGTCTCGTATCCTCTTCATCATAAATGTGGTGCGCTTCACACCCATGAAAAAGACTCTACTTAAAGCGACTTTCAGACATCCTAGGACACTTCAATACCTATGGCTCTGATACCAAGTTTGTCACGACTCGCATGTAGACCGGAATCATAACACGGGTCACGGAACACTGAGGGCCCCAAGTTGACCTATGGCATAAGCATACCTCTGACTCCATTCATTATAAGAAGAGGACTAATCACAAGGCATAGCAGAAACATAAGCAAAATCATAACATATCATAACGTAAGGAAATCTTTGGACATACACGCAAGCTGGATACTACATACTGTTTGAAGCCTCTACTACGTATGATGGGTTTATGGAAAAACACCCCCAACTAACCCAGACAAGTACTGAAACATAAAATAGCATGAAGGTCTGTCAAACGGCCCTCAGAACATGAGGACTCACCAATAAGCTGAAAGTACACTCTGAGATGATCTAGGTATGAGGGTGAGCCTGAGAGCCGGAACCTGTATCATAAGACGATACAACATAGAAAGTATGCGTTCAGTACGTGGAATGTACTGAGTATGCAAGGTAAGTAAAACAAACATTTAAAAATAAATAAGACTCATAAATGATCAGAAGAGTAGGACAACATTCTCATATCATAAATCTAATAACGTAACATAAGGCTCAAGGTTTTCAGAACATTCACAATACAATCGTAATCATAGTATAAGAGAAAAACTTATTGAACATGACTTGAGCCACATACGTAATCATAAACATGCATAAATTGTGAGGAACAGTGGGAGATTCTCCTAATCGACATACCCCATATGAGCACACATGAAGCCCGACTTGTAACCTTAGTCGGGAGGGTGTCTGTGCCTTGCCAATGGTAGGACCATGAAAGTGTGATATCAACACGAAAAGGGCCAATTGGGCTGGGGATAGTAGCAAAGGAGGTCCCAACATACCTACAGTGGCACGTAGTTTATGAGATTCGGGGCAGAACCTAGGCCTTGAACCTACTTGGTGTTCGATACTACTCCCAAAACATATATAACACTCATAGTATAATATTCATGAGTTCATAGGTTAGTTAAATTATGATAATCATAAGCATGCTCGTAAATACGTGAACTAGCCATGACATAAGGCCCGTGGGTCGGCCAAAACATAATTCATGAATCATAAGTTTCATACATACTTGTAAATCGTCAAATCATGATAGGTAATTTAATAAAGTCATATTTCAAATCATAAATCATGCTGGACTTGTAAATATTATCAGTTGAAGCAAAGATCTTAAATCGACTTATCATAGATCATACTCAGATAAGCTTAATTTAATAGAAATTGAAATCGATAAGATTGTAAGTAGAATACATTGTAAAACCTAATCAAAATCCATAGGATATAATGAGATTCATAAAACATAAAATCCCACTAGCAAATCATTAGGTTTTCATAAAATTCGATCTCAAACCCCAATAGATTTCTGATAGATTTTCATAAATTCGTAGAGATTGGGGATGGGTGTGAGCGAAAACACCCATTCATAACCTTACATAGCTGAATATAGCTGAATATTACTCTCCCTTGAATACCCAAAAAGGAATTGAAGAAGAAAACCTTGAATCACCCTGTGATCACCTCTCTATTCTCTTGCATGCATGAATGAAGGCTTAGGATAGTTTTTCCCCTCTAAAACCCACCTTTCATAGGCTAAAATGATGTATTTTAGGCTTTAGGAACTTAGAAATTACGAAAAGGCCCTTACAAAATCACAAAAACTTAACTGTCAGGTGGTCCTAACTGACGACCTGACAACTCGTTATGTCGACCGTCAAGTGCACTGCCTAGCTTGTATCCTGGGCTCGTAATGGGTCACATCATGACTCGTCAGGGGTGACCACGACTCTTTGTCACCATTCATTAAGTACACTACCTCATTCTCAGGGATTTCTCATCTGGCTGGCAACGGGGAACCCCACGAATCGTGGTGGTTGACCATGACTCGTGGTCACTACCTGTGAAGTACACTATTTTATTCCTTCTCTTTTCCTTCTCCTTCACCCCACGACTGAACTAATGACTCGTGGTGTCTGACCATGAGTCGTTTCCATGCCTGTGGGGACCCTTTTCTCCAAACTTCCCAACTCCTCACTGGCCTCCCCCACGAGTCACCTGACAACTCGTGGGCTGTCCTCATGAGTTATCCCACGACTCATCCTGAGTCTATAACATCACTTTTACATCTTCCCTATTTCAACTCCCAGGTTCGATCTTTGAGCTCTGGGGTATAACAGTTAATAACCTACGGTGGCACATAGTTCTAGGATCGGGGTGCGCCGAAACTTGCTCCAACTCTATGCTAAGTGCTACTCCCAACTGATAATTTACTTATAGCTCGAGAACTGGTGTTCTAAGACTAAGTCAGAAACTACTTTATCTGAAAGTGTTATGAGAGTCTAAAGAACCTCAAACTACTGGTTATGCTGTCAAAATATGAATATTAGATTATGAGGGGATTATATGTTCATAACACCCCAAGTTTTTCTAAAACAATGCTAAATGATAAAGATTAAACTTTTGAAATCATGATAAAATCAATGACATAAAATACGATATATACTTGAACATAAACTCATGAATTTTATATACTAATAATCATTAACACTGAGATAATAATGAAAATCATTAACTGAATGATAACACTAAGATATGATTTCTAAGAACTAAGATTTTTATATTTTCTAAAAGCTTTTGGGACACAAGGGTGAAAGGACAACCCTTGTTGAAATCCCACATACCTGCAGTTGGAGAATTCTTGCTAGACCTTGAACCTTGAAGCTTTTGGAGAAGAAACTCTAGTTCTTGGCTTGAGACAGTTTAATCACTTCTAATGTTTTGTTTGTGAGTGTTTAGGAGAAATAAGTACAAGTATCGACTAACTCCCATTAATCCCCCTATAAAAGATTCCAAAATGGCATAGTTTAGGAGTTAAAAGTATAGAAAGTTACAAAAATACCCCTGGAGAATCTTTCGAAGAAACTATGGTCTAGTCCCTATGAGCTACACCACGACTTGTTATGTCATACCATGACTCATGATGTGCACTTATAGTCACTGAGACAATTTTTTACCGTTGCGGAACCTCACACCATGGCTCATTAGGACGATCCGTCCTTTGATACCACGGGTCGTGCTTTAACTTATGGTCACTGAAATGATTTTGAATATTTTCTGAACCTCTTACCATGACCAGACAAGATGGGTTGTCCTACTGTACCACACTAGTGGTCTGGTCTCATGGTTCCTGGGAGGAAAAGTTGCAAAGTTGCTAAACTTGTGCTACATTGCTCGGGACGGGATGCCCCATGACTCGTCCTATCTCACCACGGGTCGTAGTCTGAGTCGTGGTGACTAGAACCTGGTGAAGACTCTGGACTATTTACCACGAGTCATCCCATGACTCGTGGCCTCACACTAGGACTAGCGTGAGTCATTCTATGGGAAAAATATAACTTTCTGCTGGTTTATGCTTTTTTTCAAGGATATGATCTTAGAAACTTTTGGGGTATTATACATGGAGTCCATTTTGACACTTGGATCTCCACCGCAAAAGATAGTCAAAATCGATCATACCTCACCCATTAATTAGGGTGAAAGATAGTCCATCCCTTTCTTGGAGGCGAAAAATCAAGAAGTTGTGCCGATGAACATCGATAGAGATGAAACCAGTGATAACACTTTGCTTCTTTCAAGGAGGTCCTGAATCGCTTGAAGTATTTGGTGAAGATGGTCATTTGTTTAAGGAGGCTGATCTTATAGAATTGGTTGAATCCCATCTCTGGCCACCCTTTGCTCTGGCTGGTGCTGATCTAGGGGGGTAAAGAAATTAGTTCTTTACCTACTTTATTCGTTGCTCCTTGATAGTTGGTCCCCTCTATATTTTCTACGACTGCTCGAGCCTTGACTTCAGCTACAAAACCTCACCGAGCTTCCAAGCCTTTTGGTTTTAAATCCCGATTAGTTGACACCATCCCTGTATTGGAGCAACATCCTGATAAGATATACATGGTCACTATGATTGGTTTATGAGGAGGTTACTTAATCATGAAAACAATCTTGGTGGCCAACTACTTGAAACCTTTGGTCACTAAAAATAGTCAAGGTAAGATGGACAAAGTCTCCTTGCATTCTTATTCAACATAACTGTGCAAGTTTATGCTCATGCAAATATAATTGGGTTACTTGAAAGAAAAATAATAATACAAAAGTGAAAATATAAAGATTAAACACAAGAAATTAAAGATAGGCAAAATTTGAGAATAAAATCCCCAAATTCAAAAATAAGTGCTAAGAACCCTAATTGATTTCAGTATTAAAAAATAAACAGATTAAAGCTAACTATGATACTAATAGATTCAATTTAAGAACATAGATTAAAAAGTGATTTAGACCTAATTCGAAGAAATTAAAGACAACAATTAGTATAAGACTAATTACCTTCTTTAATTTATGAATAAGAACCAAAGATATCAAGTTAAAAAATTAATTTTACCTCTTAGAAATGATTCTTGCAAGGTTGTAGAATAACATACACACAAATGTGTATGTTACACCCCATAAATGTTATCAGTTAGTAGGCGTACTGTCACACCCCGAGTGTACACCCTGGACGGGACACGGTACTTGGAGTCACAAGTAACCCCAAGTCAACCCCTGGTCTATAATATACCGGCATTCTAAGTAACATATAAATATATATATAGTGGATGTTTAAAGCAAAAATATAAACATTTGAGAGAATGAAGCTGGTTCATAATAACTGAAAATATTTGAACAAAGCTACAAGTTTGAAAAACCAAATCTGTGTCTGAAAGCCACTACAATTGATGAGTTGCTGAGACAAGTCCCTAGCTAACTCCAAATCAAAATAAAAGGAAAGAGAATGTAACTGAATTAAATAATCTCCATCCTCAAAGAATGAGGACTCACCAACTAGAACAGCTGAAGTCTTCGGAGAGCAATCGGCTAGCGAGGGCGAGATAGAGATCCTGTAGCTGTATCATAAAACGATATAGTATAAAAGTATGCGTCAGTACTTTGAATGTATCAAGTAAGTGGGAGAAAACATAACACAATGGAATAAAAGTGCTGAACCGAAAAGACATGCAATGACCAACTAAAGCTACTGAACTTGAATAACTGAAATAACTGAGGTGGTCTAAAAGTCCATGTTTGATGGTCAAGGACATGCCCTATTTCTGAGATACTAAAATGAACTGATCTGAAATTGAACCGAACTGACTAGTGGAAGAGTCTGTAATAGAAATATAACCACGTGAGCTAGACGTGGAGTCCTATGTATTATCGGTAGGACCCTATATACCTTGCCAGGGTATAAAGGCATGAACTGGGTGATCACAAGAGTCTGGGACCATTAGGCCAATAAAACTAAAACCTAGGGTCGCAACGTAATTCTAGGAACCTAGGAGCACTGGAACCCCGGTCCGCTCGGTGCTAAGTCCACCTCCCACTGGATAGGCCTAGACTGATTACTAAGCTTATAGCTCAAAAATGGGATCCAAGACTAGTCAGGGATACATATCTGAAATCACCTTGAGAGTCTCACACGAAGACTCTCACAACGGGTCGTTGTTTCTGACAACGACTTGTCCATTGAGTCATGGGGTCCTGGGAAGGGTTTCTGGGCTAGGGGAAACCACAACAAATAGGATGACTCGTTGTTTCTCACAACGAGTCATTCCTTGTCTCGTTGGTTCCCAAGTGGCCAAGACCTGGTGACCACGACTGGCACAACGAGTCGTTGGAGCTGACCAAGACTCGTTGTCTCAGTCGTTTTGAGAAATTTTTTTTCTAGTTTTTCTGCTGCATTTTTCTTGGGATATCTAAGTCTGGTCTAGGAAAGTTTTAGGGTGTTACAGTATCTCCCCCTTAGGATAATTCATCCTTGAATGAAGACTAAAACTACAGTAAAACTAGAAAAAAAGTTGAGATTTCTAGACTGAGACTATGAGATGGTTTTTGGAGGAGTAATTGACTCCGAACTGACTTTACGGTACTAACAGAGCTGATGCTACTAGAATGCACATAGAAAATCTAAATAAAGCTGGTGAGTATGGGACGAATAGAGTACTAGGGAGGAATTTAGTACCTAACGCCAGAACTAAACTGAAAGGGAACAAGTGTGGGTATCTAGCCATCATATCTGCTTCGTCTTCCCACGTAGCTCTTTCTACATGCTGATTTCTCCAAAAGACCTTGACTGAAGCTACCTCCTTGTTCCTCAGCTTACTAACCTGACGGTCAAGGATCTGGACTGGGACCTCCTCGTATGAGAGACTATTTTACACTCCCACACTGTCCAATGGCACAATTGAAGTTGGATCACCGATGCACTTCTTCAATAGTGACACATGGAATACTAGGTGCACAGATGCCAATTATGAAGGTAATTCCAGCTCATAAGCTACCCTGCCAATTTTCCTCAGAATTTTGTAGGGTTCCACATATCTCGAACTAAGCTTTCCCTTCTTCCCAAACCTCATCACCCCTTTCATGGGTGAAATTTTCAGATAGACCCAGTCATCCACAACAAACTCCAATTCTCTTCTCCTCACATCAGCATAAGATTTCTGATGACTCTGAGCTGTTTTCAATCTTTCCCTGATGAGCTGTACCTTCTGTATAGCTTCATGAACTGAGTCTGGCCCGATTATAGTAGCTTCACCAACCTCAAATCACCCAATAGGAGACCTGCACCTCCTACCATACAATGCCTCAAATGGGGCCATCTGGATACTGGAGTGGTAGCTGTTGTTGTATGCAAACTGGATAAGAGGCAAATGGTTATCCCAACTGCCCTTGAAATCGATCGTGCAGCTTTCAACATATCTTCTAGGGTCTGAATAGTCTGCTCAGCTTGCCCATCTATCTGTGGGTGAAAAGTTGTGCTGAGCTTGACCTGGGTACCAAGTCCCTTCTGAAAAGACTTCTAGAAATGCGAGGTGAACTTGGTACCTCTGTCTAAAATAATGGAAAATGGCACCCCATGAAGTCTGACCAACTCCCGGATATAAAGCCTAGCATAGTCCTCAGTTGAATCTGTAGTTTTAATTAGGAGGAAATGTGATGACTTAGTCATCCGGTCTACTACTACCCAGATAGAATCATGTTGCTGGCGAGTTCAAGGTAGACCCGTAATAAAGTCCATATTCACTTCTTTCCACTTCCTCATGGGTATGCTGATATCCTGGGTCATACCTCCCGGTCTCTGGTGCTCTACTTTGACATGTTGGCACTTCGGGCATTTAGCTACAAATTCAGCGATGCCTCTCTTCATGCCATTCCACCAGTAAATATCCCATAAATAGCAGTACATTTTAGTAGCACCAGGGTGGATGGAGTATCTCGAGCTGTGTGCTTCAACCAATATTTGTTGTCTCAAGTCACCGACGTCCGGTACACAAAATCTGCCCTGGTAACGGGGCATACCATCTCCTCTTTTGGAGAAAGCCTCAATCTCTTTCCTGAAAATTGCTTCCTTAAGTTTAAGTAAAATGGGATCTTCATCCTGTTTGGACTTAACTTCAACAATCAAAGAGGAAACTGACCTGCTCTGCATCACTACTCCACCCTCAGCTGAGTCAACCAACTGCCCTCCTAACCGAGCTAGTCTGTGAATATCCTTCGCCAATTCCTTTTTTCCTTCCTCAACATGAGCCACGCTACCCATAGACACTCTACTTAGGGCGTCATCCACCATATTGGCTTTGCCTAGGTGATATAGCACGCTCATGTCATAATCCTTCAGGAGCTCTAACCACCTTCTCTAATGAAGATTTAGGTCCTTCTGACTGAATACATACTGAAGGCTCTTGTGATCGGTGAAGACATCCACGCGAGCCCCGTATAGGTAGTGTCTCCATATTTTCAATGCAAACACCACCGCTGCCAACTCCAATTCATGAGTTGGATAATTCTTCTCATGAACTTTGAGTTGTCTGGACGTGTAGGCTATCACCTTTCCCCACTGCATCAGAACACAATTGAGTCCAACTCTGGAAGCGTCGTAATATACTACAAACCCATCTGATCCTTTTGGTAGGGTCAACACTGTAGCGGTAGTGAGTCGAGTTTTTAACTCCTGGAAACTCTTCTCACATGCATCTGACCACTGGAATTTCATCTTCTTCTGAGTCAGCCTAGTCAGAGGAGATGCTATAGAAGAAAAGCCTTCCACAAAGCGTCAGTAATAACCGGCCAAACCCATGAAACTTCTAATTTCGATTGGGGAGGTAGTTCTGGGCCAGTCTTTCATGGCTTCTATCTTTTGAGGATCAACCTGAATACCCTCACCCGAGACCACATGACCCAGGAAAGTCACAGACTTCAACCAGAATTCGCACTTGCTGAACTTGGGGAACAACTGGCTGTCTTTGAGGGTCTGAAGCACTATCCTCAGGTGATTAGCATGCTCTTCCTCATTTCTGGAGTATACCAGAATGGTCATCGATAAACACAATGACGAACATATCTAGATACTACTTGAAGACTCTATTCATCAAGTCCATAAAGGGTGCAGGGGCATTTGTTAGTCTGAAGGACAACCACAAACTCGTAGTGACCATATCGAGTCCTAAAAGCTATTTTCGGTATGTCACCTTCTCTTATTCTTGGCTGATGATACCCCGACCTAAGATCTATTTTGGAGAAATAGTTTGCTCCCTGAAGTTGGTCGAACAAGTTGTCAATTTTGGGTAGGGGATACCTATTCTTGATTTTCACCTTATTGAACTGACGATAATTGATGCATATTCTGAGGGTACCTTCTTTCTTTCGCACGAATAGTATTGGAGCACGCCAGGGAGAGATGCTGGATCTGATAAAACCCTTATCAAGAATATCTTTTAGCTACTCCTTCAACGCCTTAAGTTCACCGGGGCCATTCAATAAGGAGGTATGGAGATGTGATGAGCATCTGGAATAAAATCTATACCAAAGTCGATTTCCCATTCAGGAGGAACTCCGGGGAAGATCTTCGAGGAACACATCTGGAAATTCGCTGGCAAAAGGGACTGACTGGATAGTTGGGGTCTTAGAATCGAAATCCTTTACCCGAACTAGATGGTAATTACATCCCTTAGATATAAGCTTCTTGGCCTTAAGGTAGGAAATAAACCTACCCTTAGGCGCTGAACTACTGCCCGTCCATTGTAGAGTTGGCTTATTAGGGAACTGAAACCTGATGACCCTAGTTCTGTAGTCGACTGAGGCATAACCAGAGTGTAACCAATCCATTCCAAGAATGAGGTCAAAGCCGACCATGTCTAACTCTACAAGGTCAACTAGAATGACTTTATTGAAGACTGAGATTGGGTAGTTTCTATACACTCGGATGGCTCTAACTGACTCGCCAACTGGGGTGGAGACTAAAAATAGTTCTGAGAGGACCTCTAGACTGATATTAAACTGAAAAGCTATGTATGGAGTCACAAATAATAGTGTGGCCCCTGGATCTAGTAGGGCATATACATCAAGGTGGAAAAGACATAACATACTCGTGACCCCATCCAGTGAGTTCTCCTGATCCTGACGAGATGATAATGCATAAAAATAGTTTTCACATTGACCGCTCTCCGTACCTGATGTATTAGCCTGCTGAGCTGGTCGGCCTACTGGAGCTGTTGAGGCAGTGGATTGTAACCTTCCCCATCCTACTGACGGGCATTCTTTATGCCGATGACCAAGCCGTCCACAATCAAAACAACCATTTTGACCCTGAAGATACTCTCCTGGGTGATTCTTTCCACACTTAGAGCAAGCTGGATATCTGTTGTTGGCACTGCAGCTTTAGGACTGAGAGCCAGATGCCCTACCCTTTCGATCCTAGCGAGATCGAAAGGTAGGGGCGCTGGATGAGCTGCGTGTTGGAGCCCTCTGCTTCTTCTGCTGCTGTTGTTGCTGTTCTGGGCGGATGCTACCGCCAAACCTCCGGTGGCCATAGTCTGATTGTCTAGTCCTTGCCCGCTTGTTCTTTTGCTCCATATCCCTCAGTTTTTCTACCTCAATCTACTGGGCGTAGACAATCATGCTGGAGTGGTCGATATCCTTAATCAGCATTGCTGTCCTACACTCTTTGAGGACCAGTTTTGACACCCCATTAACAAACTTTATCATGTGAACCCTTGGCTCGGCCACCATATCTGGAGCATATTTGGACAACCTAGTGAACTCTAGAGCATACTCTTCTACTGTCCGATTTCCCTATCTCAGATTCATGAACTCCTCTACTTTCAACTCTCTGAGCTCCCAAGGGAAGAATCTGTCTAGGAAGGTTGTAGTGAACTCCTCCCATTCCACCGGTCCTGCTTCCACTGGCCTCCCCTCCTTCCACTGTTCATACCGTACCGGGCTACCCCTTTCAGCTGGTAGGCAGCCAAGTCGGTACTCTATGAGGGATTGACACCCATAATTCGGGTGATCTTTTTAATCTGATCCATAAATCCTTGTGGGTCCTCTCCCACCTTAAATCCATGAAAATTCGGAGGGTTCATCCGAGTGAAGTCCCACACTCGGGCAACTGCTGCGAAACTGTTGTTGATTAGAACCACCTGCTAGTTCACCTGGTTGGTAAAAGTTTGAGCGAGCAGCTGAATGGCTGCCCTGAATTATGCTGTAAACACTGAGTCGTCCTGAGGGGCTGCCGGGGTTGGTGGGGCAGGTCGGTGAGCATTACTGGCCCTTCTTTCGTTACCACATCGCGGAGGCATAATTCACTAAAATGAAACAAAGCACGAGTTAAGAGGATGATTCTGGAATTGAATTTCAACGCATGATAAGGAGTATGAAATAAAGGGAATTTTCCTAATAACATCTCGTAGCCTCCCCTTCATAAGTGTTGTGTGCATCACTATGAAGAGGACTCTACTCGATGCGGATTTCAGACATCCGAGAATACTCTAAACCTAGTGCTTTGGTACAAAGTTTGTCACGCCCCGAGTTTACACCCTAGATGGGACATGGTACTTGGAGTCACAGGTAACCCCAAGTCAACCCCTGGTCTATAATATACCAGCATTCTGAGTAACATATAAATATATATAGTGGAAGTTTAAAGCAAATATATAAACATTTGAGAGAATGAAGCTGGTTCATAATAATTGAAAATATTTGAACAAAGCTACATGTCTGAAAACACAAATCTTTGTCTGAAAGCCACTACAACTGATGAGTTGTTGGGAAAAGCCCCCAGCTAACTCCAAATCTAAATAAAAGGAAAGAAAATATAATTGAATTAAATAATCTCTGTCCTCGAAGAATGGGAAGTCACCAACTAGAACAGCTGAAGTCTTCAGAGAGCGATTTGCTAGCGAGGCTGAGATAGAGATCCTGCAACTGTATCATAAAATGATGCAATATAAAAGTATGCATCAGTACTTTGAATGTATTGAATAAGTGGGAGAAAACATAACACAATGGAATAAAAGTGCTGAACTGAAAAGACATGCAATGACCAACTAAAGCTATTGAACTTGAATAACTGAAATAACTGAGGTGGTCTAAAAGTCCATGTTTGATGGTCAAGGACATTCCTTATTTCTGAGATACTAAAATGAACTGATCTGAAATTGAACTGAATTGACTGGTGGGAGAGTCTATAACTGACATATAACCACGTGAGCTAGACGTGGAGTCCTATGTATACACCCAATCGGTAGGACTCTATATACCTTGCCAGGGTATAAAGCTGTGAACTGGGTGATCACAAGAGTCTGGGACCATCAGGCCAATAAAACTAAAACCTACGGTGGCAACGTAATTCTGGGAACCTGGGAGCACTGGAACCCGGTCTGCTCGATGCTAAGTCCACCTCCCACTGGATAGGCCTAGAATGATCACTAAGCTGATAGCCCGAAAATGGGGTCCGAGACTAGTCAGGGATACATATCTGAAATCACCCTAAGAGTCTTATCGGACTAGATTCTGGAACTGGGTTCTAAGACTTGTCAAAGCTGCTTATCTGAAAGCGTTGTAACCGTCTAACGAACTACTGCAATATGAAACTGGGGTCCTAAGGCTTGTCAAAGATACTAGTATAAAGTGTTATGAACACCTAGTGGACCACTAAAAACCGAGTTCTGAATCTGATTCTGATAATTGGGAGGTACTACTGATACCTCGGGAATTTCTGCAGTCAAACTGATCAGTTGACATTTCTGACCGACACTGAGAATTCTAATATTTTTGGCTAAAACTGAATTAACCATAATCTTATTTAGTTTCAATGCTACTAACAACATGGAAGTCCCCAACATTGATAAAATCAAGTAAAATTTCAAAATTCAAACACTATTGCAAAATTCAAGATTTTCTAGTTCAAGAAATAGGGCTAAATTTCACTTCAAAAAAAATAAAAATCATTTCAATCACAAACTGGTGGAAAATATCTATAACTAACACGAATTAACATTCCACATGGATTAGATGAAGTATGACTAAAATTTCTTAACATTCGATAATTACAAGGCTAGAACTGATAGAGAAAAGTAGGGAGGAATTTGGGGACATAAGGGAAGAATTATTCCCTTATTGAACTCCCACATACCTAGAGATGGGAAAACCCAAGATAATTCCTTGAAAAATCTGAGATGAATCACCACCCTAACTTCTGCTCTGAACCTGCCTGAGAGAACTCTACGCTTAACTATTGAGAGATGAGGAAAAAAATGAGAGAAACCATTGGTTTCCCCCTCTAAAACACCTGACTTAACCCAAAACAACGTAGTTTAGGGACTAGGTAGGCCGGAAATTACAAAAGTAACCCTGGGATTTAAATTTGGAATCTGGTCGATCGGGTCCCAATGGGTCACCCAACGAGTCGTTGGTTGAGACCACAACTCATGGGACCAGTCGTTGGTTCGACTTCTTGGGTCGTGGATTCACTAGTTTTGGAAACGGGGAATACCACGACTCGTTGGATGAACCAACAGGTCGTTGGTACCTCCCGTGGTCACTGGGCAAGGAAAATTGGGATACCAAGCAATGGGTGACACGATGACTCGTTAGTTGAACCAATGGGTCGTCGGGTCCAGTTGTTAGGTTCACCAGAGGGATTTTTATGGAAATGCCTAAGTTGAAACAACGGGGCTAACAACGACTCGTTGGGGGAAACAACGAGTCATTGTTTCCTCTCGTCTTCACCGGAAGGGGGATTTCAGAGATCTCATATGATGACTTACACAATGGCTCATTGTTTCTGACAACGACTCGTTAGTTGAGTCACGGGGTTCTGGGAAGGGTATCTGGGCTGGGGGAAACCATGACCAATAAGACGACTCATTGTTTCTCACAATGGGTCATTCCTTGTCTCGTTGGTTCCCAAGTGGCCAAGACCTAGTGACCACGACTGGCACAACGAGTCGTTGGGGCTGACCACGACTCATCTCAGTCCTTCTGAGAATTTTTTTTTCTGGTTTTTCTGCTGCATCTTTTTTGGGATGTCTAGGTTTGGTCTAGAAAAGTTTTGGGGTGTTACACGTATGCGTGGATTATGACGAGTAAGGAGAGCTCGACGCGTGTGGAAAGAGCCTCGAAAGTAAGGTCGGCGAGGCTAGGCCGCAAGGGGCCAGCAGGATGCGCCAGCCGGCAGTGCACTGGCCAGCGCCGCACGCCAGGCCTGTTGGCGCTTTGAGAGGCGCGGCGTGGCAGGCACTGTGGCGCCTTGGCTGGGGCGGGCTCCCCTAGGACACTGCCTCGTCTCCTATATAAGTCACTCTCATTTTAATTTGAATCATTTGTTATAGAATCCCTCGGCTTGTAACAAGAACCCACGCAAATTTTGATCAATTTTTGTCTGATTACACTACCAAACGCCATCCAAACACAAATTAACTTCGGATAATAAGTCTTAAGCCTACGGGAAGCATTACTATGGAGTTAATTCTCGAAAATTTGCTCAGCAAATCAAAACTCCGCCGTGTAAAAGTTGTCAAAATTTCTCCAGATTGAATCCTAAATGGCCACAGGCATTAGGTAAGCACTTCTCCCTTTTGAACTCTCGGAAAATTGTAGGTTTCGGCTGAGTTATCTGAAGTTAAATTATAGTTTATATTGTTATCAAAAGTTATCATTATTTGCCGATATAGTATTGAAATTAGCCCTATTCTCTCAGTATAAGGGCTGCCGTTGGATAGAACCGTCCGTTACAAGTTAAAACTTGCCGGTTAAATGAAAGTCGGCACTTGAGGTATGTAAGGCTATCCTTTTCGGCAAGTTACGTTCATCATAAAGTTAGTACAACCTGTGTATCTGTAGTACTTTAGAGTAAACCCATTATGGTCAGCTGTTATGAATTGAATTAAGACAATAGCAATGATATAGTAACCCTCGTCAGAGTTAACCCTAGCCAGCTTAATTGTTGTATACGATATTTAGGGTTTGGATGTTGTTGCCTATAGGGTTATGCTCATAGGAGCAGTATGATGTCCGGTGGGACCAAGGTGAGGCCGTGAGGGCCGGTATCCAGTTTTCAGAGCTTATATTATGACCCATAGTCGGGCCAAGGCTCGGGGTCCAGCTACAATAGTTACATTGTCGCCCATAGTCGAGCCAAGGCTCGGGGCCCAGTCACAGCAGATACAGTATGATCCATAGTCGAGCCAAGGCTCGGGATCTAGGTACAACAGTCACACGATGACCCACAACTGATCCAAGGCTCAGGGTCCAGTTACATAGCCCAAATGGCTCAGACATAGACACAGCTACAGGAGCCTATTAGGCTCAGATATAGCTTCAGAGAACTAGTATGCCTGAGTACAGTATGCTTACGAACTTTAGTAGCCAGTTAGCAGGAGAGTGCATTGTTTGTACTTGTCGTGGATTATAGGGGCCCAGGTAGGTTATTCTGTGTTGTTTGTACCTTCCCGGTTTATGGGGGCCCGGTTAGGTTCTTGTTTGTATTTATATACTTCTTAGTTAGATATTTCAGATGGTAAGGTTACTCAAGTTAAATTTTTATCCTCCTTCTTGATTACTTCAGTTTTATCAGTCAGTTATTATTTTACTACCTTATATATTCAGCATATATTGTACTGACGCCCATCCTTGAGGTGCTGCATTACTTGCCTGCAGGTGCAGGTAGACGCGGTCGGGACATTCTTAGCCATCAGCTGGAGATAGCAGTTCATTCGGCTCATTTCCTCCAGATTTGATTGTTAGAAGAGGTTTGTTCTTTTATTGTACAGTTTATGGGTAGATTGGGGCCCTTTCCCGACCATTATTCCACTCTTAGAGGCTTGCAGGCTACAGATTTCTATTTGTTAGCTTTTATTGTTGGCTGTGTGGGGCCTATGTATGCTTTATTTCATGTGATGGCCGTGTGGGGCCTTGTTTAGCTGTCAGTTAACAGCCCTGTCGGCTATAGCGTAGTTTTAGTTGCCTGATTTCTTTCAGCTATAACTAGACAACATGGTGGTCTTGTCAGAACCCTATTATAGCATTGTTTTTGGTTAGATATCTTCTTTTATAGGTGGCCTTATCAGCCAGAGGCTGTATTTACGGCCGAGATATAGCTCGTCGATTTCTTGAATTAAGTTATAGGCGTGCACAAGAAGTGCACCAGGCCAGTCAGGTTAGTCCAGATCCCAGTGTGGCACTAGGTGCCAGTCATGCCTCTCAAGGTGGGGTGTGACAAACTTGGTATCAGAGCAGGTCGTATCCTTGGGAGTTTGCAAGCCATGTTAAGTAGAGTCTTTTCTATGGATGTGTTGTGCACCACATCTTATAAACAGGAGGCTGTGAGGCGTGATAGTGTTGTTACTCTTCTTTCTCTTCTAGTCGTGCTATAGAGCTGTGTTGTATAGGGTAACTCCCTAAGATTATGTTATTCTACTTATGTAAAGAGAAATTTTTGATGCACGACGGACCGCGACTGGTCGAGAGTTGGATGTGGCTGCAGGAAAGGGCACTAGTAGGGGGCCCCAGTCAGTGTCAGCCCGATTTGAGGGCGATAGGGAGACCTCACCTCAATCTCCTAGCACTCACCGCCATATTTAGAGCCCTCTAGGGCAGCAGATATACTAGTGCCACCCCCAACCATTCCTATGCCATCAGATCAGGAGCTCAGGGGTGCATTTTATATGTTGTCTTAGATGATGGGTTCCCAGCATCAGCATCAGCCTCAGCCAGTAGTACCAGTTGCCGTTGAGCCCACTAAAGGACCGGTAGTTTCAGTGTCCGTGATTTCTAGCTTTGGGTCCCCCTCAGTTTACAGGGATAGATCATAGAGAGAACCCCCAAAACTTTATAGATCAGCTGCAGAGAATATTCAGGGTTATGCATGCCTCATCCACAGAATCAGTTGAGTTAGCAGTATTTTAATTGTGATAGGTAGCAGTTTTGTGGTATGAGAGTTGGGAAAGATCCCGAGGTAGAGATGCACCTCCACCCACGTAGCCTAGCTTCTTTGAGGCTTTCATAGACCATTATTTGCCCCGAGAGTTTTGGCAGGCCAGAGTAGAACATTTTTTGCATCTGGAGAAGGGCAGAATGAGTGTATGAGAATATGCATTGAGATTTGATTCCTTACCCAGATATGCGCCCTTGTTTGTCGACACGATGCCAGCCAGGGTGCACTAGTTTATTATGGGACTTGCGCCAGAATATATTGAGTCTTGCATTACAGCCACACTATGGGAGGATATGGATATCTCATGAATTTAGGCCTTTGCTCAGAATATAGAGGAGCTTAGAAAGTGTTAGTACGCCATGAAAAGGGTAGACTCGCTGATTTTCAGTCAGACTTTCAGGGTGGGCCCAAACCCCCTTTATCAGGTAGGCCACCTAGGGCCCCGTTCCAGCAGCAACAGGGTAGCAGATTAGATCATCACGGGCAGTCAGGCCCCGATGAGAGTTCACGAGCGCCAGATCAGATAGGACCAGCAATACCACGTTGCAGCACCTGTCATAGGCTGCATCCAGGGAGGTGCAGGTATGGTTCCATCGCCTGTTATTCCTGTGGACAAGAGGGACACATATTGAGAGATTGCTTGACTAGATGCCAGGGCAGTCAGGACCAGCAGAATAGATCCTCAACAGGTTCATATTTCCTATCACCTTCTGTAGGGTGCATGCCCTCAGCTCCAGTCGGTAGAGGCCGAGGTAGATCAGGGGAATCTAGTTCAAGCAACAGTCAGGATCGCACATATGCACTACCAGGGCGACATGAGTCAAAATCGTCGCCAGATGTTATGATAGGTATATTAGATGTTTTCTCTCACTCAGTTTATGCTTTAATAGATCCAGACTCCACTCTGTCATATGTTACTCAACTAGTGGCCTAAAAGTTTGATATAGAGCTAGAATTGCTTCAGTGATCCTTCTTGGTGTCTACACTCATCGGTGACTCTATTATTGCTAAAAGAATTTACTGGGGTTGTATAGTAGAGATTGTTGGTTGTCAGACCTTAGTAGATCTAATAGAATTAGAAATGACTGATTTTGATGTAATCATGGGTATGAATTGGCTGTCACCATGTTACGCCAATGTAGAATGTTGGACCAGAATTGTCCAATTTCACTTTCCAGGGAAAGTAGTACGAGAGTGGAGGGGTAATACAGCTACGCCAAAAGGTAAGTTCATATCCTATCTTTGGGTGAAAAAGTTGATAGAAAAAGGGTGTATCTACCATATTGTTAGGGTTCGGGATATGCAAGCAGAATCCTCGATGCTTCAGTCCATTCCAGTTGTTAATGAGTTTCCAGATGTGTTCCCAGACGAACTTTTTGGTATTCCCCAGAGTGGGAAATAGATTTCTCTATAGATTTACTGCCAGATACTCATCCTATATTCATTCCCCTATTTCAAATGGCCCCTGTTGAGTTAAAAGAATTGAAAGAACATTTGAAAGATTTTCTAGATAAGGGTTTTATCAGGCCGAGTACTTCACCGTAGGGTGCATCAGTTCTATTTTTAAGAAAGAAAGACGGTTCCCTCCGGATGTGTACAGATTATCAGTAGTTGAATAAAGTAACTATTAAGAATAAATATACTCTTCCAAGGATAGATGATTTATTTGACCAGCTGCAAGGGGAAAAATACTTTTCCAAAATTGACTTGAGATCCGGGTACCATCAGGTTCGAGTTTGGGAGAAAGATATCCCGAAGATGGCTTTCAGGACCAGGTACGGTCATTTTGAGTTTCTAGTTATGTCCTTCGGGTTGATAAATGCACCAGTAGTGTTCATGGACCTAATGAATAGTATCTTCAGGCCATATGTAGATCTGTTTGTGATAGTATTCATTAACAATATTTTGGTATACTCCCGCTCAGAAGCGGAACACCAAAATCATTTGCGAGTAGTATTTCAGATCCTCAGAGACCGTCAACTATATGCAAAGTTCTCTAAATGTGAGTTCTGGTTAAATTATATGGCTTCTTGGACCATATTGTATCAGAGGCTGGTATTTAGGTTGATTCGCAGAAAATTGAGGCAGTAACGATATGGATTAGACCTACAACTCCAACGAAAGTTTGCAGTTTCCTAGGATTAGCCGGGTATTACAGAAGATTTGTGGAAGAATTTTCCACCCTGTCAGTGCCCTTGACTAAATTGACTCAGAAAGCAGGCAAATTTCATTGGACCGAGTCCTGTGAGCAAAGTTTCTAAGAATTGAAAAATAGATTGACGTCGACACTAGTGTTAGCTTTGCCAGAAGGTTCAGAGGGGTATGCTGTGTATTGTGATGCTTCAGGCATTGCGTTAGGATGCATCCTGATGCAGCACGGGAAGGTAATTGCTTATGCCTCAAGGAAACTCAGGAAACATGAAAGGAACTATCCCACCCACGATCTGGAGTTAGCTGCAGTAGTCCATTCCTTGAAATATGGAGGCATTACTTGTATGGGGTGCATGTAGATATTTTTGCTGATTATAAAAGCCTCCAGTACATTTTTACGCATAAAGAGTTGAATTTGCGGCAGTGTCGTTGGCTAGAATTGTTGAAAGACTATAAATGTGAACATTTTGTATCATCCAAGAAAAGCTAATATTGCAGCAGATGCCCTTAGTCGCTGATCCATGGGTAGTTTGGCACATTTGAGACTAGAACAACGAGAGATGGCCTGAGAATTGCACCGACTAGCCAGTTTAGCAGTTCGGGTAGTGGATTCAGAGGACAATGAGGCTATAATTCAGAACACAACAGTATCATCCCTGGTGGTAGAGGTAAAAGAGCGGCAGTATGAGGATTCTCATTTAGCATAGCTTAGAGACCAAGTTCAGCAGGGTAGATTATCAACTTTCAAGGTAAGTGGAGACAGGGTTTTGAGGTACAAAGGTCGCCTCTGTGTTTCAGATGTAGCAGAGCTCTGCCAGCAGATCATGGTAGAGTACACTACTCTCGTTAATCTCTTCATCTAGGTTAGACAAAGATGTACCATGGCATAAAAGAGATATACTGGTGGCCTGGAATGAAGAAAGGAGTAGCTGAATTCATAGCGCAGTGACCTAATTGCCAACAGGTAAAAGCTGAACATCAGAAGCCTGGCGGATTAACTTAGGAGATGGCTATACCTACGTGAAATTGGGAGGCAGTCAATATGGACTTTGTGACAGGACTGCCCTGTACCATACGCAAATTTGACTCCATTTGGGTGATTGTTGATAGGTTCATGAAATCAGCTCACTTTCTATCGGTCCAGACTACGTTCTCAGTCAAAGATTACGCCTAGCTATATATTAAAGAGATAGTCCGATTGTACAGTGTCCCAACATCTATCATTTTAGACAGAGGGGAACAATTTACAGCTAGATTTTGACAGTCTTTTTAGAAATGATTTGGGACACAGGTTAATTTGAGTACAACTTTTCATCCCCAGACATATGGCCAGGCAGAGTGCACCATTCAAACGATCGAGGATATGTTACGGGCCTGTGTGCTAGACTTTGGAGGAAGCTGAGATGAGCATTTACCCCTTATTGAATTTGCATATAATAACAACTATAATTCTGCAATTCAGATGGTGCCTTATGAGGCTTTATATGGGCGAAAATGCAGGTCCCCAATCGGATGGCTTGAGGTAGGAGAGATAGAGTTAGTTTGACCAGATATAATTCACCAAACAAAAGAAAAAGTAAAATTTATCAGAAAGTGGTTACTGACAGCCCAGAGTCATCAAAAGTCCTACTCTAATGTGTGGCGTAGAGACTTGGAATTTAATGTTAACGATTGGGTATTCCTAAAAGTGTCGCTGATGAAGGGCGTGATAAGATTTGGCAAGAAAGGCAAGCCTATCACGAGGTTCATTGGGCCATATCGGATCCTCCAAAGGATAGGTCGAGTGGCATATGAGTTAGAGTTTCCTCCAGAGCTAGAATCTGTTCACCTAGTTTTTCATGTATCTATGTTGCGGAAGTGTATAGGGGACCCGTCCAGAGTTGGGGCAGTTGAGGATATTCACGTTACCGAAGAGTTAGCATACGAAGAGGTGTCAGTTGCAATATTAGATAGACAGGTTCGTAGACTGAGAACTAAAGATGTAGCCTCCATTAAAGTGTTGTGGAGGAATGGAAATAAAGAAGAAATGACCTGGGAAGCTAAGGACGACATGAGGTCTAGATACCCTCACTTGTTCCAGGATTGATTCAGATTATACATTTAAGGTGATATTGTTATTCAGTTGTTATTTCACTACTTATGTTATCAGTACTGCTTAGTTAGCTACCTCTTGGTCATGGAATAGCTGTTTAAAGCATCCTTTGAGCCGCCTATGTTGGACTTTTCTGTGCTTTAGGTTTCCGGATAGTCCATATTACAGAGGAGACTCTTCTGAAGTTTTTCTAAATATTGGTTAAAATAGTTAACTCCTATAAGCCTAAAGATGACATTCGAGGATGAATGTTCCTGGGGGCGGGAGGATGTTACACCCCGTAAAATGTTATCAGTTAGTAGGCGTACGATTAGATTGTGATGAATAAGGAGAGCTCGACGCGTGTGGAAAGAGACTTGAAAGTAGGGTCGAGCGAGTCTAGGCCGCGAGGGGCTAGTGCGACACGCCAGCCGATAGTGCACTAGCCAGCACTACGCACCAGGCCTGATGGTGCTTTGAGAGGCGCGGTGCGGCAGGCACTGTGGCGCCTTGGCTGGGCGGGGCGTCCCTAGGCCACTGCCTCATTGCCTATATAAGTCACTCTCATTATAATTTGAATCATTTTTTATAGAATCCCTCGGCCACAAACAAGAACCCACGTGAATTTTGATCAATTTTCGTCCGATTACACTACCAAACGCCGTCCAAATGCAAATTAACTTCAGTTAACAAGTCTTAAGCCTATGGGAAGCATTACTACGGAGTTAATTCTCAAAAGTTTTCTCAGCAAACCGAAGCTCTATCGAGTAAAAGTTGTCAGAATTTCTCCAAATTGAATCCTAAACGGCCACAGGCATTAGGTAAGCACTTCTCCCTTCTGAACTCTAAAAAAATTGTAGGTTTTGGCTGAGTTATCCGAAGTTGAATTATAGTTAATACTGTTATCAAAAGTTATCATTATTTGCTGATATAGTATTGAAATTAGCCCTATTTTCTCAGTATAAGGGCTGTAGTTGGATAGAACCATTGGTTACAAGTTAAACTCGCCGATTAAACAAAATCTGGCACTCGAGGTATGTAAGGCTATCCTTTTGGCAAGTTATGTTCGTCGTAAAGTTAGTAAGACTTATGTATCTATAGTACTTTAGAGTAAACCCATTGTAGTCAGCTGTTATGAATTGAATTAAGATGATAGCAATGATATAGTAACCCTCGTCAAAGTTAACCCTAGCCAGCTTGATTGTTGTATATGATATTCGGGGTTTGGATGTTGTTTCCTATAGGGTTATGCTCGTAGGAGCAATATGATGTTCAGAGGGACCAGAGTGAGGCCGTGAGGGCCATATCCAGTTTTCAGAGCTTACATTATGACCCATAGTCGGGCCAAGGCTTGGGGTCAAGCTACAACAGTTACATTATGGCCCACAGTCGAGCCAAGTCTAAGGGCCCAGTTACAGCAACTACAGTATGATCCATAGTCTAGCCAAGGCTCGGGATCTAGGTACAACAGTCACACAATGACCCAATCTCGAGCCAACGCTCGAGGTCCAGTTACATGCCCAGATGGCTCAGACACAGACACAACTACAGGAGCCTATTAGGCTCAGATATAACTTCAGAGAATGAGTATTCCTGAGTACAGTATGTTTACAAACTTTAGTAGCCAGATAGCAGGAGAGTGCATTATTTGTACTTGCCGGGGCTTATGGGGTCCCAGGTAGGTTAATCTGTGTTGTTTGTACCTTCCCAGCTTATGGGGGCCCGGTTAGGTTCTTGTTTGTATTTATATACTTGTTAGTTAGATATTTCAGACGGTAAGGTTACTCAGGTTTAAATTTTACCCTCCTTCTTGATTACTTCAGTTTTATCAGTTTTCAGTCAGTTATTATTTTATTGCCTTATATATTCGGTACATATTATACTGACGCCCATCCTTGAGGCACTGTATTACTTGCCTGCAGGTGCGGATAGATGCGGTTCGGGACATTCTTAGCCATCAGCCGGAGATAGCAGTTCATTCAGCTCATTTCCTCCGGAGTTGATAGTTAGAAGTGGTTTGTTCTTTTGTTGTATAGTTTATGGGTAGGTTGGGGCCCTTTCCCGATCATTATTCCCCTCTTAGAGTCTTGCAGACTACGTATTTTCAATTGTTAGCTTTTTTTGTTGGCCGTGTGGGGCCTCTGTATGTTTTATTTCATGTGATGGCTGTGTAGGGCCTTTTTTAGCTGTCAGTTAGCAGCCTTGTCGGCTATAGCGTAGTTTTAGTTGCCTGATTTCATTCAGTTATAACTAGACAACATGGTGGTCTTGTCCGCTCGCATAGGATCCCTGTAATAGCGTTGTTGTTGGTTAGCTGTCTTCTTTTACATCTAAAATCATGGTCGTCGAAGTCAAAGTATGTTAAGGCTTTATTGTATCTCTTTTCGACATATTTTCATCGTTTATCGTCTTATTGATATTACTGTTGTAACACCCCGGAAGGGCCTATGAATAGACCCAGGAGTTGAAGTTGAAAACTGCAGAAAAACCTAAAACTTGCACCAGTACGACTCGAGGTATGAGTCGTGGTGTGGACCTACGACTCGTGACTCGAGTCGTAATGAAATCAGGAGCCTGAGATTTTGTCACGGGTAGTCCTACGAACCATGGTGAGAAGGTACGACTCATGGTTAGGAGTCATAATGAATATCTCAGTGGTGCCAAGAGTGAGTCTTCATCGGTCATGGTATGACTCGTAGAATGTAGCAACGAGTCACGGTGAGGGGTTGTGGTTAATTCGTAGTGGATTAGGTAGATGGTGCCACGGTTGACAATACGACCCGTAGGATGGTGGTACGAGTCGTGGTGTACCAGTCATGGACAAATTCAAAAAGTTGGGAAAAAGAGTGAGTGACCACAAGAAGTAACCACGAGTTGTGACTTGGTTGTACGACTCGTGGTCGGGGCTAGAACTGCTTTTCAGGGAAATTTCAGTAAGGGCTATTTTGACTTTTCTACACTTTTGAGCCCTAAATCACGTCGTTTTGAGGTTGAAACAAGGTCTTTAAGGGATGAAAACTCTCATTAAGTTAATTTTAGCAATTATAAGTGTTAGAGAAGAGGAGTGGGAAGCGTTTCAAGCCATTTTCTTCAAGTTCTTCAAGCTTTCACTTAGGGTTCTTCAAGGGAGTAGGGAATCATGAAATTTTCAGGAATGTGGGGTTTGAATGGGTAGTTTAGTCCCTACCCATGCCCATTTCTTCCCATTTCCTACGTCAAATTCATTAAATTCTTGCGGGTCTTAACCCCGTTTGCATGATTCCTCAAAAGCTTACATGAACTTGTGATATTATGTTTAATTTGCGGGTTTGAAGTGTTTGGACTGATTTTACTTATATATATATATATATATATATATATCTTTTTTTTAATTTCATGATTTAAATCTCTAAAAGTATGGATGCCCAATTATGGGGACATTTTTAGTGAATTTCATGGTCAAGATGATTTTGAAAGCATGAACGAATTTCTCTTAAATTTTTAAGCATGTCTTCAAGTTCGATTTCTCATGCTATCATGATTGTTTTATTATGAATTTAATCATGTCAAGTATGTTTGAAATTATGGGAAATTCCCACATGTCGCTTATGAATTATAACTACGATTTTGGCCTATTACGGGGCCAATTCCATGGCTAGAAATACAAGCTCTCATGAATGTTATGATTTCCATGTTTCACTAGCCATGCATGTCATTTTATGAATTTTATGAGCAAGTTTCATGTTTTGGGAGTAGTACTTAACACCGAGTAGGTTCGGGGCCTAGGTAACGCCTCGAATCTCAGAACTACGTACCACCATAGGATTATGCTTGGGACCTCCTCAATGACTGTCCCCTATGCCCTATGGGGCCTTCATGAGTGATATCACTCCTTTCATGGTTCATACCCTTGGCAAGGTATGAACGGCCTCCCGACTAGGGGTGCAAGTCGGACTTCATGTGTGCTCATGTGAAGTATGTCGGTTATAGAAATATCCCATTGTTCCTCATGGTTTTGAAATATGTATGATTATTTTCTTTTGGCTCAAATTATGATTTATGAAATGTTTTCCCCGCATGTTATGACTTTGATGATTATTTCTGGAAATATTGAGCTTTATGATATACTTACAATTTCATTTTTATGATCATGATGTCCCACTCCTATAACTTTCATGTTTTTAAGAATTGTTTTGCATACCTTACATACTCAGTACTTTGCAAGTACTGACCTGCATATTTTCAGGATCCGGTTTGCAGGATCAGCATCGTCCCTAGCTTGCGCCCAGTTCCGCTCAGTCTTCAGTGGTGAGTCCTCTTGATTCGAGGGCTTCATGTTCAGACCTTGTTTATCTTATGTACTTTTTAGGTTAGTTAGGGTCTTGTCCGTTCAACCCGTCTTTTATGATTAGAGGCTTTCAGACTTATGTGTAGTATTCAACCATTTATGTTTGGATCTTGTATTGTTGTTTCCTTTATCTTTCATGATATGATTTTCAGTTAGTTTACGAATTGTGAGTTAAGTTTTCCACTGTATATGAATAAATTAGTGTTATACTCACACCATGGGTTGACTTGGGGTCTCTCGGGACTCCTTGTCCCGTGTCTACAATCCGGGTGTACTTTCGGGTCGTGACAACTGTGCGGTGTAATTTTGTAGTCTTAAATTTTATAATCCTACCCTTGTGTTGGGATATTGTTTAGTATTAGTATTGGATTCATAAATATAACTCGAATTTGGGTCTTGTGACTCATATAGTTGTGGTGCGTTGACTGGAAGAGAAAGTCGTTAATGTCATGCGTGTTGGCCGTTCTGTAATCTTGAAATTGTGCCCTTATGTATCTATGGTCAGCTACTGGTTAAGATGTTATTAGGAGGGAATTTTTATCTTGAATTTGAGGTTAGACTCATGTGTTAGGATACATTGGTGGGACATTTGATTATATGAGAATTTGGGTCACGTTATGATTAGTGTTTGGTGACGTAGTTGGCTATTTCATGGGATATTTTTGTGTATATAAACTTATGTTTTGATTGTCTTTATGGTTGTGATCTTGGGCAAAATGGCATACCCAAGTGATACTTTATAACTTAGTTTTCGTCTTGTTTATCTACTTATTTATATACATTCTCATGTAATTTTATGTATATTGGAATATATATATACTAACCAACATGATTAGTCTTGTTTTTGTAGGTTTAAAATGAATATGAGGAACTAATCTATGAGTTGGTGAAGTGCAGGAATGGAATCGGAAGCGAAACGCGAATGTCCGAAAGGAGGACACGCAAAGAAGCCCACCTACGCGACAACAACGTGCCACGGCAGGCCAGGCTGTGCGACAAGGGCGTGTCACGACCCCAAACAGGCTGCACAAGCTGCGTGACACGCTGCCAATGCGGCAAGGGGCTGCCTGGCGTGTGTTTGATGCAAATTCCAGATTGCTTCTGCGATTCCTCCGTGTCACGGAGGTAAATTAGCGCGACCACCTCCGTGCCACGGAGCTATTGGGCATAATTTTGTACATTTCTCATTTACTATAAATAGGTTCCTTAGCTCCTAAAATCATTGGGTCATGTAATATTTCTAAAAAACTACCAAGGAGTGAAGGGAGAAGTGGGAGAACTCACCTAGGATTCTTAAATTTCATCTTCTCTTCTACCAATTCTTGTAAGTATGTTACGTTAATTATGTTTTCTTGTAATTATACGAACTTGAGTAGCTAGAACCCTTCCTCTAGGGTTGAGGCCACAAGATATGATTGTGACTATGTGAATTTGTTTTGGTTTTAAGTTATTAATTTGTTGTTTTGTCTTACTTTCTTAATTATGGTTGTTTTTATGATTGATCACCATGAAAACACACACGTTACATTTAGGTAAAAGCTTGAGAAAGTAAACCTAGGAAAGAACAAAGAATGTAGGGAGCAAGTTTGTATCTTATGATATAATTTGCGGTTAGGATAAGCAATTATACCTAATTTGCCTTTCTTGGTTACTAAACTGGATGAGCTAGACACCAACTTAGAATTATCACATCACCACTTGTAGAAGTAGTTGTGAAGCTAAGTTGAGTTAAATGATTAGAGGTACGAAAGTCCCTAATCAAGGGCATAAACCCCGTAAACCACATTCCCATAATTGAATTGCCCACGAACTAGAATGTCACATCCCCGCTCAATGATGTAGTTGTGAGGCTAGTTTGTCGTGTTTAGAGGCTCATAAGACCATGAACATGCAATTGGAATTATGTGAGACGACAATTGATAATTCCATACTTAAACCATTACAAAGCATAGTATTGCATGATTATCTGGCCTTAGCTCTAGTTGCTCGTTGAATTACTTCAGAGTATTTCTGTGACCACCCCTAGATTTAAATAGAATTTATCGAAAACTTTTATAATCAACACATGCGAAAGTTAATATCACACTTGAACTTGATAATTAACTGAATTGGTCCAGTCCCTGTGGGTTCGACATCCGGCTCGTAGAAAGGGCCACTGTATTAGTTGTAAGACCACGTATGCTTGCGTGTGCGCTTGGGCGCAGTCGTCAACAAGTTTTTGGTGCCATTTCCCGGGACTCGGCGAAGTTTAGTAAATTTGTCTGTTTTTGTGTGATTTTTAATTTCCTTAAGTGTTGAGAAACTTGGTCTTAGTCTGACTTATTGCAGGTGACAGGTTGTCTTGCCGAGCTGGCTAGGAATAGAGAGCTTGTGGAACCGTTGCTTGAACCAGAACGTCAAATTCATTTGCGAAAGAGAGTAGCTCTTGAGCAAAAGCTGAAAAGACTTCAATAAAAGGTACACAACAACCAACCACAGGACAAGAACAATTGTCATTGAAAGCAATGGCAGCCAGACCAGTTCGCGAAGTGGCAATCCCACAAGCGACGAATGTGAACTCTAGTATCCGCAAACCGGAACCTGGAGGGAACTTTGAATTGAAACAGAACATGGTGCAGCTGCTACATTCTAGTGGTCAATTCACTGGGATGGCACATGAGGACCCGCTGCAGCACCTACAGAACTTTTTAGAGATTAGTGACACTTTCGTCCCTACCGGAGTGTCCACAGACTATGTCCGACTTACCCTCTTCCCATTTTCATTGTTGTGAGAGGCCAAAAGGTGGTTGAAAGCTGAGACACCAAACTCCATAACTTCTTGGGATGATTTGGCGAAGAAGTTCTTGATCAGATTCTTTCCTTCAGGCAAGACTGCAAAATTGAGAAGTGAAATACTGAGTTTCAAGCGGAGGCCTGATGAGAACTTATATTTGGCTTGGGAGAGATTCAAGTCATTACTAAGAGACTGTCCCCATCACCAGCAATCCAATGACGTGCTGGCTCATACCTTTGTAGAAAGTCTAGACCCACATACAAAAATTTTGCTAGACTCTGCATCGGGTGGGCAAGCTTTAGAGAAGATGCATGATTAGTTGTACATGCTGTTGAATAGAATTGCATAGGGAAAATCCAGAATGCCACAGTGAATCATCAAGAGGGGCAGGAAAGAGAGTAGGGTTGATAGAGGTAGATGGTATGAATGCCTTGGCGGCACAACTAGCTTCATTCCAGCATCAGATTATGACTTAGTTCAATAAACTGAGTATGAACCAAAGCAGGGTCAGGTTAATGTAGTTCAACAAGCTCCAAGTTGGTGTGAAATTTGTGGGAATAATGGGCACAATGCAGAATCTTATGGAGCCAATCCGAAATCAGTCAATTTTGTTAGGAATGTACAAAGGAACACTCAGAATTTTGGAAACAACTACAACAAAAATTGGCAGAGCCACCCGAATTTTTCATGGGGTGGAAATCAAAAGCAAAGTTATCAGCAACCTCAACAGCAGCAGTATCAGCAGAATAGGCAGAATGATGGCTAGTTGAGCAGCAACATTGAGGAAACGTTGCAGAAAATCATGGAGACCCAGACTCAATTAGCAGAAAATCAGGCGAGGATGAAATCAGACTTGAAGAATCAGCAATTGGCCACCCGCAATCTAGAAAAACAAATGGGTCAGATAGCAGCTGCTCAAAATATGAGACCACAGGGAGGACTACCAAGTGACACAGATCCTAACCCCCTTCAGGTCAACGCCATCAGTCTGAGGAGCGGAAAACAAGTAGCTTATGCAGTGCCAAAAGAGAAAAGAAATAAGGTGCAGCCGGAGTTGGTTAGGAAAGGACCATCCACTGACAAGGGAGAGAATCAGAGTGCTGTGCAACAAAATGCACAATCTTCATTGCAGCCAGCACAAAGACCACCAGCACCATTCCCTCAGAGATTCAGAAAGAGCAAGGAGGAGGAATGCTTCAAAAAGTTCTTTGAGATTTTCAAAGAACTTCACATAAATTTTCCTTTGCTTGATTTTTTGCAGGGAATGCCCAAGTATGCTAAATACTTGAAGGATGTGATGGCCAATAAAGTCAGATTGGTGGATGTCCAGACAGTAGCATTGACGGAGGAGTGCAGTCACAGGGTATTGAGTGTTCGGTGATTTGGGTGACTACACGCAAGTGCACGTGGTCGAACAAGTAGTAAAGTGGCTTAAGTAAAGCCAAGTATCGATCCCACAGGGACTGAACTACGGTAATAATTAACTTAAGTGTTAATGAACTATATCTTTAAGAATCCAGACAACCAAATGAATAAGATTTTTAGAGTTCAAGTTACTAATTAATAAGAATCTAAAGCAAAATTATAAAGTGAGTCTGAACAATAGTAATGAGCAAGCGGAGGTTAAAATGAACATGCAGGGAATTAATTTATCGATACAATTCAGTTAATCTTTCCTCCGGTTGCTAGTCAAGAATTATTGCCTATGGATTGGAACTTTCGTCTCCTATCCAACTTAAGAATCATGAACCTTCAATTTACATTTCTGTGATAAAAGAATTTCATGTTCTAGCCATACAAAACTGATTCCTTAATTGACTAATAAGACTTTCAGATATATTTCTATTCTGAATGTAAATCAATTCTCAATTTTCCCAAACTAAGAAGAGATCATATCCTACCAATTCACAACTTTCCAATTTCTTTCCTTCTCAAAATCAAAATTGGACTTTTTAGATATAAATTAACATTGGCCAAACATTAATGCAGTAAGAACAAGAATTGATAGAACAACCATTGAAGAAAAGATGAAAACTAAAATGATCAACCATTACATTCCACTACAATTGTTCTTAACCTCAGTAAGAAGTGAATTTAGCCACTCATTTGTGGATTAAGCATCATCAAATGAGTATAAATCATACAAACAATTGAGATAAAAGAAAAAGAGATAGAGAAGAACCCTGGAATTTTCATCCCCTCAACTGCCTGTAACCCACGTTCTTGCTCAACCAAGTCAGAATGTTTTAAAATAAAACCTAAGTGTGCTATTTATACTAGTGGGAATTTTTTCCGGAATAACAAGCAACGTGGCACAGAGTGTATCGCGGAGCACTCCCTCCGTGCCACGGGGTTATCGCGGACCCTCTCTGGAATTTGGCTCCTCAGACTTTTCACCTTGGCATGCCACGACTTGCATCGCGGAGCCGGGCCAACGTGCCACGGTGCTATCGCGCACCTTTACTGGAAATTGATGTCCCAGGTAATTGTACTCAACGTGCCACGGCTTGCATCGCGTGGCATGGTCTCCGTGTCACAGAGGTAACGTGAGGCTTCACTGGAAATGGCCAAAATTAAATCACCCGAGGCAGAATGCCTCCGCGATGGCAGCGTGACACGGCTCCATCGCGGAGCCCTTATTTTTGTTGCTCTTCCTTGACCTTTTCCACTCCTTGCTTCCAAGTCCATTCCCAATTTTTACCAACATGTATCTTAGCTTCCCAAAATTCCATTTTACCTGCAAAACAACACTAATCATGTTGGTTAGTATAAATTCACATTTTAACTACAAATCACATGAGAATGCACAAATAACGATAGATAACCAAGACGAAATGAAGTATTTGAGTATCACTTGGGCATATTATTCTGCCCAAGATCACTTACCCCACACTTAAAACCTTGTTCGTCCTCGAACAATACTCTCACATCTCATGCAATTGACACCCACGCATAGCTACTTTGGCTCGACAATTCAAGCTACGGCTATACCGATTATTTAATCTAGCAAATCATCAAGAAAACATGCATGGTCTCATCAATACAATGACATACCCCACATTAGGACCTCCTAGACTCAAGAATCGACTCTTGATCTCGGAAAACTCATATAAATCAACTGATCAAGACATTCGACACGAAATTTAATCTCTCATCAAGCATGTGCCCTCACAATATAAGAGAATCTCCCCATTTGCAATCATACGATTTCCAAAGCCTTACATGTAGGGGTATATGAACACGATTTCTCTCTCTTTCCCAAAGAATTCACATGCATCATGTCATGAACCATAGGCTTGCCTCTAGTGTATTACTCCACTAATATAAGGACGTGTGATGTAAGATCACGTAGGACTTAACGGGTTGTAATGTAAGCTAAGGAACTAGTAAATACTAGACTAACCAATAATAGCAACTAGCTTCCTTAAGCGCTTTTCAATACATCCCACCATCATTATGGGCATTGTTTCTTCCTTCATCCTCTCTTTCTTGAAATTTTCTTTGTTTTTGTTCCCATTTCTTTAAGCACACTCGACTTAATAACCAAGATTAGTTATACATCTTTATTTTATTTTATTTCAGCAAGTGCACCTTTGACCTTTTCTATAACTTTCACCACTTCCGCTTTTCCTTTCTTTTCACCATTCTCACTCCTTTACACTATGGGAAAATTGTTTTTCTTGAGCGCTTAAGAGTTTTGGATCAAATTCAAGGCTAATGAAAAGAAGGGATTAATCTCGGTTTGTTCCTCTTCAAAGAAAGAAAAAAAATAGGCTAAAGGCTCAATGGGGCTAACTAGGATGTACATTCAAGGTAGGTATGATAATGGAAAAACTTTCAGTTTAATCAAAGAAATGCCTACATCCTTTCCTACAATACACATCCTTCATTTCGTTTTGTACACACACCAGGCAAGTTCTAGACACTTCACAATAGCATGGAATAATCGAAAACTCACCTCACACTCATTGCATATGCTCAACTCAAGACATATTCACAGACTCTTCAATCAGCTAATTACAAGAATTCAATATTAAGCCTCGATCACACCGAATCGAACTCTATGGCCTAGGTATCTCAACGTGTTTATGCATTTGCATGCTTTCATACGAATCACCTTTGCAACATAATATCATGTACAACACGTAATGAGAATTCCGAACCATGAAGTAGCGACACGTTTGGGAAACAAACAAAAGAAAGAAAATAAAGAGAAACTACTCCTATCGACTACATTTCCCTTAAGACGGTCTTCATCCATCCATCATAGGGAACGGTCACTAATTACGACTTCGGTTCAATGGGGCTAATCTCGGTAAAAGCACCAAAAACAAAGGCCGAGAAACCCAAAATAAAAGAAATTTAACAAAAAATTTTAAAAATTTTGATAATTTCGATAGGAAACAAAAATATTAGAAAACAAAAATATTTACACAACAACCATTCAACAACAGCTCACACAACACACAACAGCTTAACATTCATTACAACACCACTTAATTACAAAACACATCACAAAGAGTCACAGGGTCACATTTTTCACAAGCACAACAACACAACACATCCATAGAAACAAAAACAACAACGAAACAGCTAGCACCTAACTATTTCCACCCCACACTTAAACTGAACACTGTCCCCAGTGTTCACAAAATTCAACATATCACAAAGGTGGGTGGTGAAACTCCCTGATCAATCGAAGTATTCCACTTCTTCATCAGGTGCCGTTGCCTCATCTCCCATATCTGAATTGCCCCCGCTGTCCTCGTCTGACTCAACATCTGAGTCCTCGCGGCGAGTCTCCTCATCCGTGGGGACATCATCATCTACAGGCTCCACAAAAGCTGGCCTCACTCGGCTTAGAGCTCGGGCATTCTCGCCAAAGGGGTAATCTAAGTCGAGCTGCCACAACTCATCTTCCGTTGCTGGCCTCCCGCCTATGCGCAGCTACAACATCTGCATCCCATACATGTGGGCCATATACTGATCATCCCGAGCATGTAGATCGGCTAGTGTAAGAACAGGCCCATGAGTAGTGTCAGGTGCCTTGTTTTTGTGACATCCAGGGCGCGCCTGTCAATCTATGGGATGTAATCTAGGGCCTCCTCCTCGATATCATGGCCCCTCAGGAACGTGGTAAGCAGACCACCGAACCCGTACCTATGCCCTTGATGTAAGCGGGCTCTCTTCATGGCGGAAATGATTACCGCCCCAACATTTATCTCAAGCCCTTTCATCAGGGAATACACCAACCACACTCGATCCCGGGTGACATCTGTCATGTGCACCTCGGGATTAGGCAGGAACACACAATTATTAGCCAAATCCTGGCTTCCCTGTTCATCTGAGAGTAAGGCAGTGTCTGATGGTAGCCCCTCTCTTTGTGCCTGCTCCACTGTGCTATTGAAAGGGCTCCACATAGAGTGCGTCTGATGTCCGCATAAGGTGGAGTTATGTTTAGCTGCCGGAGTACATGGGCGTCTGTGTCCCGTGCCCCCAATATAGCATTCAAGTGATGGGGCTCAAACGTGACAACCTGCCCTCTTATCTTGACAGTATGACTGCGGAGGGTCGGGTTCCAGTTGGCATAGAACTCCCGAATCAGATGGAGATTGCACTCCTTGGGCTCTTTGAAGATGAAGTTCAGCCCGACAATGTCAATCCGGTGTATGATCCTCGGGAATTCCTGTGCCAGCGGCTCCCTTGCTATGTGCTCTTCCGAGAAGTATTTGGTTTCTTTGTGTTTTGCTTACCATTTCTTCCCTTCATCAGTCACCCATCGGGTTCCGTATTGTCGGCGTTGGCCTCTCGGAACCGCTGGTGCAACTGGGACTACTGCTCCCAACCTTATCCTTTTTCTGCCGGCGCCCGATGTGGACGCTCCCTTTCCTTTATCTTGTCTGCCCGACATTGCTCCTGCACATATAACCATACAATCCCAATGTTATTCAAATCATAACTAGCTACGACTAAGGTTGGGTTTAATTGAATCACCCCACACTTAGTCTTTAGCCGTAATTTAAAACAATTCGGCAACACATTCATGATTTCACAATCTTTACGGTCAACATTCTTAGTGCCTTCATATAATTCGATGGAATAATTACTATGTACTACTCAGACTTCATAAAACGAATAACAATATCGCCATCGATTCCATTATATTATCATAGCACTTAGCTAAATTTTTGTTCTCAACAACCTATGCAATTCACCAATTTCATTTTTCCAAAATTTCCCTTGTCTACTTAGCATATTCCACATTAATCACGACATAATTCACATCACCCAACATGCAGAACCCAATTTTTTCACATTTCAAACAAGTTTAGTTTTCTTCCTATTCAAATTCCAACCCTAGCTACCAATTTCGCAAAATTAAAACATGCATTCATCCAGTTCATATACTCACAACGATATTATGAACATCAATCAATCATAACTTAAATGAATTCAAGCTCAATTTTCACTTACGGCAAGTTTCAATCACTACCCATGCTCAAAAATCGAAATTTCAAGCAAAAATGAGGTAAAGTTCAAGAACATACCTTTAATCCGATGTAATTTAAGAAAACTTGAAGAAATCTTGTTCCTAGGTCCGTGTCACGTTCGGGGAGGAGGGAATTTAGGGTGTGGGTCGCGGAGGATTTGAAAGAATAGGAAAAATGAAGGAATTTGGGGTTAAAAAGGAGGTTTTTCACGCGGGTTACCCGGTGACCCGGTGTGACCCGACGCGAATTACACCTCAACGTGTCACGGAGGGTAACGCGGAGCACACCCTCCGTGACACGGAGCCATCGCATAGGAGTTCTGGAAATTTTAAAAAAAATCCAGAATACCTTCAACGTGTCACGGAGGGTAACGCGGAGGCCCTCCTCCGTGACACAGAGCCAACGCGTAGGCTCACTGTCATGCCATTTTTTATTTTTCTCACCTCGAATTTTTTCCTTTGCACCTTTTTTGCATTTTTGCCCTCCGTTGCACCTAAAAATCATTTCACAACAAGAAATTGGTTAGAATTCATAGGTTTCAACGCAACAATAATTTTTTTTTCTATTTATTTTTTTCTTTTTCTCTTTTTTCTTTTTTTTTAAATAATCCTACTCTTCGATTACAACAATTTCACGGGTTGCCTCCCGTGCAGCGCATGGTTTACCGTCGCGGCTCGACGTCATTTACGCTCAATCATCCTCTAGAGTGATGGACGTCTTCTCTCGAATAACGTCCTCACCCCAGTAATTCTTACAACGCTGCCCATTAACCAAGAACGTGGAACTTTGATCTTCTTGCCACAACTCCACTGCCCTGTGCGGGGTCATTCTCACTACCTCAAACGGCCCTGACCATTTGGACCGCAATTTTCCTGGAAACAGCCTCAATCTTGAATTGAAAAGCAACACTTTCTGCCCCGGCTCAAATATCCGATGCACCATATGCTTATCATGCCACCTCTTTGTTTTCTCTTTATAGCACTTGGCACTTTCATAAGCATGCCAACGAAACTCATCAAGTTCGTTGAGTTGCATTAGCCTCTTCTTACCTGCTAGCTCTAGATTCATGTTCAATTTCCTCACGGCCCAGAAAGCTCGGTGTTCTAGCTCCACCGGCAGATGACACGCCTTTCCATAGACCAATCTGTACGGAGAAGTCCCAATCGGTTTCTTGTAAGCCGTTCTATAAGCCCACAACGCATCGTCGATTTTGCTTGACCAATCACTACGTTTTGCATTCACTATTTTCTGGAGAATCTGCTTCACTTCTCTGTTCGACACCTCCACTTGCCCACTAGTTTGGGGATGATATGTTGTTGCCACCTTGTGGCGCACCCCATACTTAGCTAATAAGTTCTTGAAACCTGCATTTACAAAATGAGCCCCTCCATCACTGATAATGGCTCGGGGTGTCCCGAACCTTGTGATCATGTGCTTTTTCACAAATTTCGTTACCACCTTATTGTCATTCCTGGGGCAAGCTATTGCTTCAACCCACTTTGATACATAATCAACGGCAACCAAGATGTAACTATTACCAAATGATGGTGGGAATGGGCCCATGAAATCCATACCCCATACATCAAAGATCTCCACTTCTAATATATGCTGCAGCGGCATCTCTTGCCTCCTACCAATTATGCCTGTCCTTTGACATCTATCACACATTTTTACGTATGCCATAGAGTCTCTAAACAATATAGGCCAAAAGAAACCTGACTGTAGCACCTTGTGCGCTGTCCGCTCGCCTCTGTGGTGCCCTCCATACAATGAAGAGTGACAACTCCTCAAAACTTCTGCAATGTGGCTCTCCGGGATGCATCTTCTCATACCCTGATCTGGTCCCTGCTTAAACAAGTGCGGCTCATCCCAAATAAAATACCGGCAATCATGCCTCAATTTTTTTCTCTGCTAAGCCGTAGCCTCAGGTGGATAAACTCCACTCACTAGAAAATTCACTATGTCTGCATACCAAGGGATCTCAGCTTCCCTTATTGCCAAGAGCTGCTCATCCGGGAACTCCTCTTTGATGCTGTCACCTTCCTTCACATGTGATCGGCTTTCCAATCGCGATAGGTGATATGCCACTTGATTCTCGCTCCCCTTTCTGTCCTTAATATCTAGGTCAAACTCTTGCAACAATAAGATCCATCTGATCAGCCTGGGCTTTGCATCTCTCTTATTAAATAGATACCGAATCGCTACATGATCAGTATACACCACTACTCTAGAACCCACCAAATAGGACCTGAATTTGTCAAACGCAAATACCAATGCTAGCATCTCCTTTTCTGTGACTGTATAATTAACTTGGGCAGCGTCAAGTGTTTTGCTTGCATAATGAATAGAATGAAAAATTCTATTCCTCTGCTACCCCAATACAGCTCCCACAACCACATTGCTTGCATCACACATCAGTTCAAATGGTTGTTCCCAGTCCGGAGAAATAAGGATAGGTGCTTCTATCAATTTCTGCTTCAATTCCTCGAATGCTTTGACACAATCTTCATCAAACTCAAACTTCACCTCTTTTTCTAGAAACCTGCATATTGGTCTAGAAATTTGAGAGAAGTTCTTAATGAACCATCTGTAGAACCCTGCATGCCCGAGAAAACTACGAACACCCTTCACTGACACAGGTAGTGGTAGCTTTTCAATAACTTTGATCTTAGCATGATCGACCTCCAACCCCTTGCAAGACACTTTATGGCCAAGGACGATACCCTCCTTGACTAAGAAATGACATTTCTCCCAGTTGAGTACAAGGTTGGATTCTTTACAGCGAGCTAGCACCCTGTCAAGATTCTGCAAACAAGTAGCAAATGAATTACCGAAAATAGAAAAATCATCCATAAATACCTCGACAAAATCTTCCACCATGTTGTGAAAGATCGCTATCATGCATCTCTGGAATGTGGCGGGTGCATTGCATAAACCAAATGGCATCCGCCTAAAAGCATATGTCCCATAAGGACATGTGAAAGTAGTCTTCTCCTGGTCCTCCAGTGCTATGGCTATTTGGTTATAGCCAGAGTACCCATCAAGGAAACAATAATACTCTTGTCCAGCCAATCTGTCCAATATCTGATCAATGAACGGGATAGGATAGTGATCTTTCCTTGTGGCTTCATTTAGCTTTCTGTAGTCCATGCAAATCCGCCAGCCTGTGACGGTGCGTGTAGGGATCAACTCATTTTTCTCATTGGTGACCACGGTCATCCCTCCTTTCTTTGGAACACACTGAATGGGGCTGACCCATTCGCTGTCCGAAATAGGATAGACCACACCTGCATCAAGCCACTTAATTACTTCTTTCCTAACCACATCCTTCATCATCGGATTCAACCTCCGCTGAGGCTGTACAGTTGGATTTGCTCCTTCCTCCATGAAAATTCTGTGTGTGCAAAAAGCTGGATTGATACCCCGAATATCTGACATTTGCCAGCTCATCGCTTTCTTCCTTCTTTTGAGAACCACCAATGCTTCCTTTACCCGTGCCTCCGTCAATTCTGCGGAGATGATGACTGGCAAAGTGTCATCTTCCCCCAAAAAGATATATTTTAAATGGGGAGGCAATTTTTTCAACTTCAGTTTTGGTGCTTCCTCAATAGATGGTTTCGACAATGGTTCCAGGGACCTCATTAAGGGCTGAAAGTCATGCTTCCTGAGATACCACTTTGGTTCATTCCACATTTGCACCATCTCATAGGTATCTCTATCTCTGAAATGATCGGAGCTCATCAACGCTCTTTCTAATGGATCTAGAGAATCAACAATCTGAAGAATTTCTGCTTGGTCTAGCACATTGATTGCTGAAAGCTCCTCATATATGGCAAGAAGCTTCATGGCCTTATATATATCAAATACCTCTACTTTTTCATGCGCTCACATGGTTAGCTGCCCTGCAGCTACATCAATCAAAGCTCTCCTGGTTTCCAAGAAAGGACGTCCCAAAATCAATGGGACTTTCGCATCCGGCTCAAATCTAAGACAATGAAATCTACCGGGAAGATAAGGGAGCCCACTTGCACCAGCATGTCCACCACAATGCCATCTAGTCTGGCTGAAGAGCGGTCCGCTAACTGCAAGATCATTGTAGTTTGTCTAGGACTGCCCAGCCCCAACTTCTTGAACACCGATGTCGGCATCAAGTTAATGCTTGCTCCCAAATCGCATAATCCGCGAGCTCGGATACTTTGCCCAATTGTTATCTGAATTGTAAAGCTCCCGGGGTCCTTGAGCTTTGTTGGAAACCTATTTTGTATCCGGGAAGTGCACTCCTCAGTAAGCGCCACCGTAGCATACTCCGTCAATCTGCTTTTGTTAGCTACGATGTCCTTGATATACTTTGCATATTTAGGCACTCCCTGCAAAACATCAACCAAGGTTAAATTAAAGTGTACCTGTTTAAGAACCTCTATGAACTTTTTGAAACAAGCTTCCTCCTTTTGTTTCTTTAATCTTTGAGGGAACGGGGGTGGTGGTCTTTCTGCTTCAGCTGCCTTCTCCTTCCCCCTCTCATCATCATGTTCCCTATCTTTCTCCACTGCTCCTAACTGCTGAGGTGGTCTTTCTGGTTCCACCTCCTTGAGTTGTAAACCACTCCTTATGGTCACTGCATTTACCTGCTTGGGATTCGGGTCAGTGTCACTCGGTAGTCCTCCTCTTGGCCTGGTGTTTTGAGCTCCAGCTAGTTGTCCAAACTGGTACTCCAACGCCTTTGTAGCTAACTGGTTGTTTTTTATGTCTGCTGCCAATTTTACATAATCAGCCTGCATTTCAGCTTGGTTCGCTAACATTGTTTTAAACATTTCCTCAATGCTGGTGGGTGGTGGAGGAGGTGCATTGTTTCCTCTGTATTGAGATTGATAATTCTGCTGCCCTCCTTGATTTCTCTGTGCACCCTGATTCGAACTCTGCCCTTGATGGCTGTTACTACCCCAAGAGAAATTCAGATGATTCCTCCAATTCGAGTTGTAGTTGTTGCCATACTGCTGGTGATTATTTCTCTGTACATTCCTAACAAAGTTCACTGAATCTGGATTTGCACCACAACACTCAGCTGAGTGTTCATTACTACTGCATACTTCACACCAAATCTGCAGCACTACATTAACTGGGGCTTGAGGTTGATTCAAGCTCATATTGCTGAAGTGGGTGTTGAGTTGATTTTGCAATACAGCTATCGGTGTAGCGATTGCGGTAAAACCATCCACTTCAAAGACTCTTGCCGCTTTCCTTGTTCCTCCCCTAGAAGAGTCCGCATTCCACTCTGGATTTCCCTGCGAAATACGATTTAACAAAGTATACAGCTCCTCATAAGTATTTTCTAAAGCTTGTCCCCCAGCTGCTGAGTCTAGCAAAATTTTTGTGTGGGGTTCCAAACCATCTGTGAAGGTATGCACCAACACATCATTGGACTGGTGATGGTGAGGACAATCCCTTAGCAATGATTTGAACCTTTCCTAAGCTTGATAAAGATTCTCCCCCTCTCTTTGTTTAAAACTTAGAATCTGACTTCTAAGTCTTGCTGTTTTCCCGGATGGAAAGAACCATATCAGAAATTTTCTTGCAAGATCATCCCAGTGGTGATAGAGTTAGGTGGTTCGGCTTTCAACCACCTCTTTGCTTCCCCCAATAATGAAAATGGGAATAATGTAAGCCTCACGTAGTCGGATGATACTCCAGCGGGGATGTAAGTGTCACTTATCTCCAAAATGTTTTGGAGATGTTGTTGTGGATCTTCGTGAGGGAGACCTGTGAATTGCCCGCTGGTGTGCAGCAATTGCACCATGATCTGTTTAAGCTCAAACCTCCCTCCTAGCTCTGGTATGCGAATACTTGATGTAACATTGTTAGCATGTGGGATTGCCACTTCGCGAACCAGCCTAGCTGCCATTTCCTCGGGCACTAACACTGCCCTCACAAGTGGTGGATTCTGTTGTTGCTCCAGGATTTTCTGTCTGAGCAACTGTAGCTTTTTCTCTAGAGCTTCCCTTCTTTGACAGTGAAATTGTCTTTCTGGCTCTATGTATGAATCCACCAACTCCTTGTCTCTTGCCAGTGTTCAATAGAATTCAATATCTGCAAAAGACAGGCTAAGATTAAGTTGTCAGCACTTATATAGAAATTGTAAATTAACACTAAGAAAATAATTTTACCAATTGGCAGTCCCCGGCAACGGTGCCAAAAACTTGTTCGGTGATTTGGGTGACTACACGCAAGTGCACGTGGTCGAACAAGTAGTAAAGTGGCTTAAGTAAAGCCAAGTATCGATCCCACAGGGACTGAACTACGGTAATAATTAACTTAAGTGTTAATGAACTATATCTTTAGGAATGCAGACAACCAAATGAATAAGATTTTTAGAGTTTGAGTTACTAATTAATAAGAATCTAAAGAAAAATTATAAAGTGAGTCTGAACAATAGTAATGAGCAAGCTGAGGTTAAAACGAACATGCAGGGAATTAATTTATCGATACAATTTAGTTAATCTTTCCTCCGGTCGCTAGTCAAGAATTATTTCCTATGGATTGGAACTTTCGTCTCCTATCCAACTTAAGAATCATGAACCTTCAATCTACATTTCTGTGATAAAAGAATTTCATGTTCTAGCCATACAAAACCGATTCCTTAATTGACTAATAAGACTTTCAGATATATTTCTATTCTGAATGTAAATCAATTCTCAATTTTCCCAAACTAAGAAGAGATCATATCCTACCAATTCACAACTTTCCAATTTCTTTCCTTCTCAAAATCAAAATTGGATTTTTTAGATATACATTAACATTGGCCAAACATTAATGCAGTAAGAACAAGAATTGATAGAACAACCATTGAAAAAAAGATGAAAACTAAAATGATCAACAATTACATTCCACTACAATTGTTTTTAACCTCAGCAAGAAGTGAATTTAGCCACTCATTTATGGATTAAGCATCATCAAATGAGTATAAATCATACAAACAGTTGAGATAAAAGAGAAAGAGATAGAGAAGAACCCTAGAATTTTCGTCCCCTCAACTGCCTATAACCCACGTTCTTGCTCAACCAAGTTAGAATGTTTTAAAATAAAACCTAAGTGTGCTATTTATACTAGTGGAAAGTTTTCCTGGAATAACAAGCAACGTGGCACGGAGTGTATCGCAGAGCACTCCCTCCGTGCCACGGGGGTATCGCGGACCCTCTCTGGAATTTGGCTCCTCAGACTTTTCACCTTGGCATGCCACGACTTGCATCATAGAGCCGGGCCAACATGGCACGGTGCTATCATGCACCTACACTGGAAATTGATGTCCCAAGTAATTGTACTCAATGTGCCACGGCTTGCATCGTGTGGCATGGTATCCGTGTCACAGAGGTAACGCGAGGCTTCACTGGAAATGGCCAAAATTAAATCATCCGAGGCAGAATGCCTCCGCGATGGCAGCATGACACGGCTCCATCGCGGAGCCCTTATTTTTGCTGCTCTTCCTTGAACTTTTCCACTCCTTGCTTCCAAGTCCATTCCCAATTTTTACCAACATGTATCTTAGCTTCCCAAAATTCCATTTTACCTGCAAAACAACACTAATCATGTTGGTTAGTATAAATTCATATTTTAACTACAAATCACATGAGAATGCACAAATAACGATAGATGACCAAATTGGTAAAGCTGAAGTGCTGAGCCCTATGTGATTTAGGGGCAGCAGTTAATATAATGCCCTTATCTTTATTTAATACCCTGGGGTTGGGGAAACCGCGGCCAACAAGATTGATGCTGCAGCTGGTGGATAAGTCGTGAGTGGCACCAGATGGAATCATAGAGGACCTTCTCATCAAAGTGGGTAAGTTTATTATACCTGCTTATTTTATTATCTTAGATTTTCATGTTAATGACCAGGTACCCTTAATCTTGGGACGACCATTCTTGGCCACCGGAGGAGCGGTGATTGACCTAAGAGCAAGGACCCTGAAAATGAGGGTCGAGGATGAAGAAGAACTCTTCCGAGTATACCAAGAGATTAACCCACCCACACACTACAGAAACCTTTGTAAGGTTAGTATGTTGTCAGATGATAAGTTTGGGGTGGTAGATTCCATAGGTCCACGGCCAAAGGTAATGATAAGTGTTCAACCCGAGTCTGATAAAGGGTTTCAGTTGGATAAGAAGTTTGAGGAAGAGAGGAACAGAGTGGAGGCTGTTTCCTTTAAAAATCAAAATAAAAGAAGATCGTTCTCGAAAGGTAACCCAGGTACGAGGATGTACTGAAAAGGATAGTCCACGTCGTGCCGCGAATTAAAATAAGGCACTGCTTAGGAGGCAACCCAAGGGTACCACAGATATAATTTGTGATTGTTGTTTATGTTGATTTTGATTATTTTCAACTTGTGTTGTTTTGGTGGAAAGTTAGGCACAGATGGAGGGGAAGTCTGAGTACCCATGGAGGAGGAAGCTAACAAGCATGGAAGAGAAAAAGTGTGGGGTCAAACACCCACTTGTGCAAATTTGAAGAAAAGCATGCTATTAGCTAGGCCTAGATGCCTCAGGGAGTATTTCTCATCCTGTTTAATTTTAATTTGATGCTATGTGGACATAGCATGATTCAAGTGTGGGGTGAGGGAAATTTAAATTTGTGCTTAATGATGTTTGGTGAATTAGTGCTTGGGAGAAATATTGGAACAAAATTTTTGAATTTTTGAATTAAGAAAGACTTCATCACCCGTTGGTTTTTCTTTTCGGTTCTTTTTCGACGGGGGGTCTTTGAACCGAATAATAAAATTTTTTTCTTTGTCTATATATAATGTTTTTAGTCATAGTTAGAGACTATCTCCAACAATGGATGGATGACGACCATCTTGAGGAAAAATAGTCAATAGGTTTTGGGTTTTGAACCCGTAGCTAATTGATGGCTTGATGTTCTTGTTATATGCTATACATGATTGTAAAATACAAGTGTGGTTAGTGTTGAAGAATGTAAGAAGTGTATAACTTTGTTTGAGACACTTAGGCTCTTGAATTTGACTCGATGAGATTGAAGCTTAATTCTGAATTCTTGTGATTAGCTGAGTAAGAGTCTGCTGAATGTGTCTTGAATTGAGCATGTGCTGTGAGTGTAAATTTTTCGAATATTCCGTGCTATTGTGGAATGTCTAGAACTTTCCTGGTGTGTATATAAAACGAAATGAAGGATGTGGACTGTAGGGGATGATGTAGGTATTTCTTTGAATGAACCTAATTTTTATCCCTCACTTTACCTACCTTGAATGTTGAATCCTAGTGAGCCCCATTGAGCCTTAAGCCTATTCTTTGATAGCTACAACATAAGATTAATCCTTTTTCTTTCATTAGTCTTGAATTTAATCCAAAACTCCTAAGCGCTTAAGGGAAAAATCCAAAAGAGTGAAGGAGTGAGAAGCATGAAAAAGAAGGAAAAGTAGAAGTTGTAAAAGTTGAGAAAGGTCAAGGGTGCACTTGTTTGAAAATGCCTGAGTATTGGTACGGAGTAAGAAATAAATGAATGAAAAAGTTGCTTAAGTACCCCTTACTAATAAGCTGAGTGTGCTTAAAGAAATGGAAACAAGAAGAGAAAATTCAAGAGTGAAAAGAATGAGGAGGAAGTAAGAAAAGAGATGTCCTTAATGAAGGTTGAAGTTATTAAAAGCGCTTGGGGAAGATAGCCACTGTTATTATCCATAATATTACCTACCCTTAGCTTACATTACAACCCATTAAGTCCTACTTGATCTTACGTTCATACATCCTTAAATTAGTGGAGTAAAACACTAAGGGCAAGCTTATGGTTCACTACATGATTCATGTGAATTCTTTGAGAGAGAGAGCGTAATTCTATGCATATACCCATACATGTTGTGATTTGAAAATTTGTGAGTAAAAATGGGTAACTCTCTTGTTGTGAGGGCACATGTTTAATGAAAGATAACATTCATGTCGGATTTCTTGATCGGTTGATTTGCATGAGTTTGCTAAGATTGAGAGTCGATTCTTGAGGTTAGGAAGTCTTAACGTAGTTGTATATCATTTCAATGATTAAATCGTGCATGCTTTATTTTTAACTTTCTATCTCAAACAATCATTGTAGCCGTAGCTAGAATTGTCTTGCTAAATTAGTTATGTGTGAGTCTTCATTTACATGAGATGTAAAAGGGTTGTTCAAGGACGAACAAGGCTTTAAGTGTGGGGTAGTGTTGATCTTGGGCAAAATGGCATGCCTAAGTGATACTTTATAACTTACTTTTTGTCTTGTTTATCTACTTATTTATATACATTCTCATGTAATTTTACATAAATGGGAATATATATATACTAACCAACATGATTAGTCTTGTTTTTGTAGGTTTAAAATGAATTTGAGGAACTAATCTATGAGTTGGTGAAGTGGAGGAATAGAATCGAAAGCGAAACGCGAAAGTCGGAAAGGAGGACACGCAAAGCAGCCCACCTGCACGACAGCAACGTGCCACGGCAGGCCAGGCTGCATGACAAGGGCGTGTCACGGCCCCAAACGCGCTGCACAAGCAGCGTGACGCGCTGCACAAGCAGCGTGACACGCTGCCAACGCGGCAAGGGGCTGCCTGGCGTGTGTTTGATGCAAATTCTAGATTGCTTCTGCGATTCCTCCGTGTCACGGAGGTAAATTGGTGCGACCATCTCCGTGCCACGGAGCTATTCCATCTTGGGCATAATTTTGTACATTTCTCATTTACTATAAATAGGTCCCTTAGCTCCTAAAATCATTGGGTCACGTAATATTTCTGGAAAACTACCAAGGAGTGAAGGGAGAAGTGGGAGAACTCACCTAGGGTTCTTAAATTTCATATTCTCTTCTACTAATTCTTGTAAGTATGTTACGTTAATTATGTTTTCTTGTAATTATACGAACGTGAGTGGCTAGAACCCTTCCTCTAGGGTTGAGGCCACAAGATATGATTGTGACTATGTGAATTTGTTTTGGTTTTTAAGTTATTAATTGTTGTTTTGTCTTACTTTCTTAATTATGGTTGTTTTTATGATTGATCACCATGAAAACACACACATTACACCTAGGTAAAAGCTTGAGAAAGTAAACCTAGGAAAGAACAAAGAATGTAGGGAGCAAGTTTGTATCTTACGATATAATTCGCGGTTAGGATAAGAAATTATACCTAATTTGCCTTGCTTGGTTACTAAAACGAGATGAGCTAAACACCAACTTAGAATTATCACATCACCACTTGTAGAAGTAGTTGTGAAGCTAAGTTGAGTTAAATGATTAGAGGTACGAAAGTTCCTAATCAAGAGCATAAACCCTGTAAACCACATTCCCATAATTGAATTGCCCACGAACTAGAATGTCACATCCCCGCTTAACGATGTAGTTGTGAGGCTAGTTTGTCATGTTTAGAGGCTTGAAAGACCATGAACATGCAATTGGAATTATGTGAGACGACAATTGATAATTCCATACTTAAACCATTACAAAGCATAGTATAACATGATTATCTGGCCTTAGCTCTAGTTGCTCGTTGAATTACTTCAGAGTATTTCTGTGACCACCCCTAGATTTAAATAGAATTTATCGAAAACTTTTATAATCAACACATGCGAAAGTTAATATCACACTTGAACTTGATAATTAGATGAATTGGTCCAGTCCCTGTGGGTTCGATATTCGGCTCTTAGAAAGGGCCACTGTATTACTTGTAATACCACGTACGCTTGCGTGTGCGCAGTCGTCAACAGGTTGGTTGTTTGTATGTATTAATGTGAGTGACCTCGAGACTTTATGTGTACCCAGTACATGAGAGTTAGTTTGGCTGAGGGTCAAGCCTAGGGTTTGAAGTTGAGATATGGGGTACGAGGGCTTCCTCCAATAAGGTTATGCTGTGCTTGTGCAATAGTTGGTCCAGCATGCCTAAGCCTTCTTGGTGTTGCATAAGTTTCTCTCGCTAGGATTAAGCCTGTGTGAACCGATAATAATCACACGAGAGTTGGTCCAGTATGGTTAAACTTGATGCGAATAACTTGTATAGCCTGAGAGCTTTGGGCAAGGCTTGTGATTGATTCTTGATTTTTGTATTGTATTATATTACTTGTATTGCTAAATGCTCTGGTTAGAGGTAACTTGATTATGTGAGTCGATAGTGGCCGAGGTGACTGTGATTGTTAGATTAGTCTAGATAGAAGTCAGGTATCACCTTGAGAACTATAGTTGTTGAGTTGTGAGTTGGGTTGATCTATTGTTGTCCTATGTGAACTATAGTTGTTGAGTTGCGAGTTGGGTTGATCTATTGTTGTCCTCTTTATACTCCATGATATTGTATGTATATCTATATCTTATCTTCTATCGCCTAACATACTTGGTACATTATTCGTACTAACATCCCATTTCCTACGGGTGCTACATTCATGCCTGCAGGAGTTTATTGGCAGACAGCTTATGACTCACGTAGCTAAGAGGAGATCCTAGCTTCCAGTAAGCTCTATCTTGTTTGGAGTTACCATTTGTTTTTCTTTTGGCCGTCATGTATATATATAGGTCAAGGCCCCTCTGAATAGTAAATCATTCGTGATATTTATAGAGGCTCATAGAATATCCTTTTAGGTTGTGCAACTGTTGTAGGCCTTATTGTCCATGTTGTATAGAACTTGTTGTCCAGGTGTGGCCTTGCTACCCTTGTGTGTGTGTATATATATATATATCGTGTTTGTCTTGAGGTCCTTATTTTTGCTTTATAGTTATCTACACTGATTGTGTTGTATATTATTATGACGTCGAGCCTCACAAGTTCCACTTTTGTGGCTGGTTAGCTGCATGGTTCCCTCAGTCAATTAAGGTACCTAGTGCTGATCATGCCTCCCCCAATTTTGGGTGTGACATAAACTTTAAAGTAGAAAACTTTAACCTAGGAAAGTAGATAATACCAAACTTCTTCCTAAAATTAGCTAACAAAAAAAAAATAAAAAAGAAATAGTGGCCAAATTTGAACCACAAACCAACGTCTATTCTACTCCAATTTTGGGCACGAAATCAGCTATGACAATCAAGTTATATGGTCATTAATTGCAGCCTTCTTGGTCTCCTCCATGTGGTTCCTCTTGGGCTTCATGTGGGCCCCTGATCTCGGTCTTAATATAGTCTAGTCTTCCTCCTCTTGAACTTGGACTTGGACTTGATCCATGAAATATGTGAAGTATTTATTCCACTCCTCAGTCCTCACCATAATTCTGAGGCTCATTCTTGGACTCTTCTTCCATAATAAACAACTTCTTAATTTTTCATTCAAGCCTGATAACCTTTAATGGAGGTATGTTACTGTAGATGCTATCATTCTCCTCTTCTTGAAAATAATTCGTCCTTGAATTTGAACCTTGTAAAATCAAGAAGACATGCATTAGTAAACAATATATGTTAACTAAAAGCAACAAAGGTAAGAACAAAACAACATAGTGACCATGTGTTCACTTAACCCAATTAAGTCTAGCATGTACAAATACACATAATGCATGTGGACATAATCATCCCAATAAAAAAATTTTCTGCTTATATAAACACCACAAAATTCTGATCTAGATGCCAAAGGAAATGATACATGCCTTTCCAATTTAGTTTTATCAATAAATTATTTCAATGGACATGGATAAAAAGACATAAGATCCCCAAAACATGTATTAAATTAAACACTTTTATGATATATCCGAATATCCTGAATTACACCTAGCACAAAATAACTGTTGGAGTGTCACAACTCGAACGTACACCCGGATCATAGACACGGGACAAGGGACCCCGAGGGACCCCAAGTCAACTCATGGCACATGCATTCAACTAATCTCATTTAAATAAACAGAATATTAAGCATAAAACATCGCAGAAATGTAACCATGACATAACATCAGGATATACCAACATTTACATAAGCTAAATACTACTCAATTGTCCGAAAGCCTCTAATACGTAAGATGGGTTGATGGGACAACATCCCCAACTAACCCGAGCAATACCGAAACATAATCAACAGGAAAGTTTATCAAATGGCCCTCGGAACATGAGGACTCACCAACAAGCTGATATCGTAGGCTGGGATGGACTAAGGATGAGGATGAGCCTGAGAATCAAGGCCCTTTTTATCGGCCAACATCATAAATCGATAAATCATGAAATTCATTTCATAAATCATAAATCATTTTTCATCATATGGGCATTGCCCAATACTTCATTATATTCAATTCTTTCAAAATATGCTCATAAACATGGGTAACTTGGATTCATGCATTTCCATAATCAATAAACTTAAAATAATGAATATTCATCACAAATCATGATTTCCATGAACTTCCATAGATGGGAAATTTTGATTTAAAAAGATTGAAACATGAATTAAAGAAAATAGTAGTAAAGCCTGCCCATCAGGCATATTTCCATAAATAAAGCTCAATTAAAACATACCCATAAGGAGAAATCACATTGACATGCTTTGGGTAAAACCCCATGGAATTTGAGTAGGAGAATTCATGACTTTAATCGTAATTTGGCATGTGTAAGGAAGAATTCCACCCATTTTAAAATCATAAATACCTAGAAATAGATAGACTTAAATTTCCCTTAACACCCACAAAGAATTTGATGAAAATTTGGGGAAGAAGGCCTTGAATCTCCCAAAAACCTCTCTAAAATCCTTGCATGAGAATGGGCATGCAATAGGGACTTAACTCCTCTTATCACACTCAGAAAATATCCAAACGACGTAGTTTAGGCCTTAAGGACTTAGGAAGTTACGAAAACACCCTTATTAAGACGCAGGAATTTCTGGTCGCCAGTCCTCACGAGGGACCTAACGGGTCATTGCCACAGGGCATGACTCGTTGTATTCATCCGTTGAGTCCACTGCCTAATCCTCCAAGGGAACCCTACGGGAGACTTCATGACTCGTGAGGTCAGACCACGATTCATGGTCACCTTCCTTGGCCTACACTGCCCATCCCAATTTTGCCAATCCTCCAGGGTTAACCACGGGTGACCTCACGAGTCGTGAGGTCTGACCATCACTTGTGGTCAGGCCCGTGGCCTCCTCACTTAGACTTTGCCAAACCAAGATGACCACGAGTCACTTCATGACTCATGGTTACTCCTTACGACTCACCTCACGAGTCGTTCTGTGACCTGGTGTGAATTTTCAGTTTTTCTCTGTTTTCACTTTCGGGTCTGATCCTTGGGTTCCTAGGGTATAACAATATCTCCCCCTTGGGAACATTCATCCTCGAATGTTAGAAACATGTAGAAAACTCAGAAATAAATTATCACCATATATGATTACCAATCATTTAAGTCGAAAACTGACGGAATGACTACCTCCAAAAGGAACTACATAGCTAAACTAAATTCAGACATCACATACATTTACCATATCATAAGACAAACTTGTACACATGAACTGAACGGGAAAAGCTGATTAAAGGTTTATGGCAAAACTGATACCTCAAACTGAAACATAGTTGGTAAGGAATAAATGAGGGTATTTAGCTATCATATCTACTTTGGCTTCCTATGTAGCTCCCTCAACATGATGATTTCTCCATAATACTTTAACTGAAGCTACTTCTTTATTCCTCAGCCTCCAAACCTGACCATCCAAGATTTCTATGGGAATTTCTTCATAACTGAGGCTGTCCTTCACTCCAATGCTGTCTACCAGAACCACCAAGGTTGGATCACCCAAGCACTTCTTCAAAAGTGACACATGAAAGATGGGATGAACCGAAGATAGCTCCGAGGGCAAGTCTAACTCATACACCGCTTTGCCAACTTTTCTCACAACCCGGTAGGGGCCAACATAGCAGGGATTGAGTTTACCTTTCTTTTCGAACCGCATGACTCCCTTCATGAGAGATACCTTTAGAAATATCCATTCGTCCACATTAAACTCCAAATATCTTCTCCTCACATCAGCATACAATTTCTGACGACTCTGAGCGGTTTTCAACCGTTCCCTTATCAACTGGACCTTCACAATCGCCTCATGAACCGAATCTAGTCCTATCATAGCTGCCTCACCAACCTCGAACCATCCGATGGGAGATCTACACCTCCGCCCATAAAGAGCTTCAAACGGCGCCATCTGGATACTGGAGTTGTAACTGTTATTATAAGCAAACTCGATCAAGGGCAAATGATCATCCCAACTACCTTTAAAATCCATAACACATGCCCTCAACATATCCTCAAGGGTTTGAATGGTTTGTTCTACCTGGCCTTCTGTTTGCGGATGGAAGGCTGTACTGAGCTTAACCTGCATCCCAAGTCCTTTTTGAAAAGAACGCCAGAATTGAGAGGTAAACTGAGAACCTCGATCTGAGATAATCGACAGGGGCAGTCCATGAAGTCGAACCAACTCCAGAATATACAACTTAGCATAATCATCCGCTGAATCCGTGGTCTTGACCTGTAGAAAGTGTGCCGCCTTAGTTAGCCTATCCACCACCATCCAAATGGAGTCATAGTGTCGGCGAGTACGAGGTAGGCTTGTAAAAAAATCCATATTAATCTCTTCCCACTTCCAAGTGGGGATGTTGATATCCTAAAGTATGCCTCCCAGCATTTGGTGTTCGACTTTCACTTGCTGACAGTTTGGACATTTTTCCATGAACTCCGCAATATCCTTCTTCATACTATCCCACTAATAGATTTCTCGCAAATCCCGATACATTTTCGTGGATCCTAGATGAATAGAATATCTGGTACCATGCGCCTCATGCAATATCCAAACTCTCAAATTATCGATGTTCGAAACACATAGTCGACCTTGGTATCGTAGCACACCATCTCCCCCTTGGGAGAAGACCTCCACCTTCTGACTCCTCACCGCCTCCTTCAACTTCCTGAATATTGGATCCTCATCTTGCCTGGATTTAACATCAACTACCAAGGATGATTCTGACCCGTTATGTACACATCGGTCGAATCGATCTATCTAACTCCCAGTCTTGCGAGCCGGTGGACATCCTTCACCAACTCCTTCTTTCTCTCATTCACGTGAGACACACTTTCCATGGAGAGTCTACTAAGCGTATCCGCAACCACATTAACTTTGCCCCGGTGGTAAAGGACACTCATGTCATAGTCCTTAAGTAATTTCAACCACCTTCTTTACTGAAGATTTAGATCCTTCTGGGTGAACACATACTGCAAGCTCTTGTGATCCGTAAATTCATCCACGTGGACCCCATACAAGTAATGCCGCCATATCTTCAATGCAAACATCACCATGGCCAACTTAAGATCATGGGTCAGGTAATTCTTTTCATGAACCTTCAGCTGTCTCGAGGCGTATGCTATTACCTTCCCGCGTTGCATCAACACACATCCCAGTATGACTCTCGAAGCATCACAATAGACAACAAAACCATCGGTACCCTCGGGTAAGGTCAACACTGGTGCTGAAGTGAGTCAGGTCTTCAACTCTTGGAAGCTTTTCTCACAAGCATCTGACTATTGGAATTTCACCTTTTTTCCGAGTAAACTTAGTCAAAGGTGCCGCAACAGATTAGAAACCCTCCACAAACCTTCGGTAATAACTTGTTAGGCCTAAGAAACTCTAAATTTTTGAAGGATTCACCGGTCTGGGCCAATTTTTCATCACCTCTATCTTCTGGGAATCTACCCTTATGCCTTCTCTTGATACTACATGTCCCAGAAATGCTACCGAGTTTAGCCAAAATTCACACTTACTAAACTTTGCATACAACTGACGATCCTTGAGGGTTTGCAGCACTATCCTCAAATGAGTGGCATGCTCCTCCTCGCTCCGGGAGTATATAAGAATGTCGTCGATGAACACGATCACAAACATATCCAAATATTGCTTGAACACCCTGTTCATCAGGTCCGTAAGAGCTTCAGGAGCATTGGTTAGCCCGAAAGACATAAAAACAAATTCGTAGTGACCATACCAAGTCCTGAAAGGGGTCTTCGAGATGTCACTCTCCCGCACTCTAAGCTGGTGGTACCCGGACCTGAGATCGATCTTGGAGAAGCACTTGGCACCTTGAAGCTGGTCAAACAAATCATCTATCCTGGGTAAGCGGTACCTGTTCTTGATGGTAACCTTGTTCAACTTCCGATAGTCAATACACATGCGAAGTGAACCGCCCTTCTTTCGAACAAATAGAACTGGCGCACCCCAAGGAGACTTGCTCGGTCTAATGAAGCCCTTATCCAATAAATCCCTTAACTGATCCTTCAATTCCTTTAGCTCGGCTGGAGCCATCCTGTAAGGAGGGATATAAATAGGCTGCGTATCTAGTAATAGATCAATACTGAAATCAATTTCCCTTTCCGGAGGAACACCTGGCAAATCCTCAGGAAACACCTCTAGATATTCGCACACCACCAGAACTAACTGAATAGTCAGGGTCTCAGACTCCACATCCTTAACCCTAACTAGGTGGTACATACACCCCTTTAAGATCATCTTCCTAGCCTTAATATAGGAAATAAACCGTCCTGATGGCACCACCAAACTACCCTTCCACTCCAAAACTAACTCACCCAAAAAATGAAACTCCACAGTACGGGTCCTACAATTAATCGAAGCATAACATGCAAACAACCAATCCATACCAAGAATAACATCAAAGTCAGTCATGGCTAACTCTACCAAATCTGTGGAGGTAACCTTATACAACACAGTAATGGGGCAACCTCTATTTACCCGCCTAGCTACAACTGAATCACCGACTGGAGTAGATACGGAGAATGGTTCTGACAGAATTTCAGGACTAACTCCAAAACAACTAGCAATGTAAGGAGTCACGAAAGATAATGTAGCTCCCAGGTCTAGCAAGGCATAAACATCAATATGAAATACATACAACATACCAGTGACCATGTCTGGTGAAGTCTCCTGCTCCTGGCCTGAGGCAAGGCCATAGAATCAGTTTTGGCGCTAACCGCCACCCCCACTAGTAGATGCTCCCTGTGGAGATGAATGGGCTGGAGTTGTTGCAGTCCTGGTGGTCTGTGCTCGACCCCTATCATCACCCTGTCTAGCATATGGGCATGCTCGGCACATGTTCCCAGGTCTACCACACCCAAAACAGATATTTGAACCGAGCAGGCACTCCCCGGTGTGACTCTTGCCGCATTTCCGCAAGCTGGAGAGGTATACTCTAACAGGGTGCCCCTCTGATCCTTCGATCCTGAAGCCCTGCTCCTCTTATCATCCCTAGGTATGTATGGAACACTAGTTGATGATGGCACTGGGGCTAGTGACCTCTGCTGAAACTATGGATGGTAGCCACCGATGTGAAAACCCACGACTATCTGTCCGAGCTCTCTTTACCTACCTCTCCCTTGAATGAGCCACCCCTATCTATTGGGCGTACAACACCTATGTGAGGAAAATCCATATCCTGATGAAGCATGGCAGTCCTGCAATCCTTGTCTAAATAACCGGCCACACCATGAACAAATCGACTCACCCGCGCCCTCTGATCCATCACCAACTCTGGGACGTACTTTGACAACCGGGTGAACTCAAGTGAATACTACAGCACAGTTATCTTTCCTTGCTTGAGATTAACAAACTCAGCTGCTTTCAATTCCCTCATCTCCCAAGGGAAGAACCTGTCGAGAAAAGCCATGTGGAACTCATCCCAGCTGATGGGGCCCGCTCCTGCTGCCCTGCTGTCCTTCCACTGCTTGTACCAAATATGAGCGACCTCTTTTAGCTGATATGAGGCCAAGTCTACACACTCCCCATTTGTCACCCCCATAACCTGAGTGACATTTAAGATCCCTTCAATGAACTCGTGTGGATCCTCATCCACCTTTGATCTCGTGAACTCAGGAGGGTTCATCCTCAAGAAGTCTCTAGTCCGAGTCGCCGCTGCATTTCCATTCTGTGGAACCTCTGCAACAGCCTGCTGATTGACCTGAGTGGTCAAGGCCTGTGCCAACATCTGAATCACCACCGAAACTCGGCGTGGGAAGTTGGCTCTGGTGCTTGGGTCTCCAGAACATGTGGGGCTTGCTGATGCCCATGGTCATTTCCATCTTCATGGCCTTTACCATTTCCATTCCTCCTTCTGTTCATTCTTCTAGGAGCCATAATTCTACAATCACGAATCGCACGAATTAGAAGGATGGAAAGGCTTTTCATCGCACGACATATAACATGAAAGAAGGGAACATTTTCTAAAACGTTCAGTTGCCTCTTCGTCATAGGTGTGGTGCGCTTCAGAATCATGAAAAAGACTCTACCTAACGTGGGTTTTGGACTCCCTATGACACTTCAAACCTATTCCTCTGATACCAAGTTTGCCACGACCCGAACGTACACCCGGATTGTAGACATGGGACAACGGACCCCGAGGGACCCCAATTCAACCGATGACACATGCATTCAACTAATCTCATTTGAATAAAAAGAATATTAATCATAAAACATTACAGAAACGTAACCATGACATAACATCAGGAAATACCAACATTTACATAAGTTGAATACTACTAATTTGTCTGAAAGCCTCTAATACGTAAGATGAGTTGATGGGACAACATCCCTAACTAACCCGAGCAATATAGAAACATAATCAATAGGAAAGTTTATCAAACGACCCTTGGAACATGAGGACTCACCAACAAGCTGATATCATAGGCTGGGATGGACTAAGGATGAGGATGAGCTTGAGATCCAGATCCTGTATCATGAAACGATACAACATAGAAAGTATGCGGTCAGTACGGGAATGTACTAAGTATGCAAGGTAAGTAAAATAGAAATTTTAAAAGTAAAGTAAAACTCATAAGTACCATAAGAGGAGGACATCATGCTTGCATCAAATCTTCGAAATAAAATATAGGGCATAAGACTTTCAAATTATTCATAATCATTCATTATCATAATCGTAAATAACTTTATCATAATATAACTTGAGAAATAACATAAATATAACAATGCATAAAATATGAGGAACAATGGGAGGACTTGTCATAAAAGACACCATCATGGTAGAGCCTTTCATGACGCCCCACTGTCTCGTTCAAGTGGGCAGAGTCGACCCTGGCTTGCAAGGCGAGGGTCGTGCATAAGGCTGATATCACATTTGAGGGGATCATTACCAATACATCATATCATTTACAACCCACGGTGGCACGTGGTTATGAGACACCGGCGTAGTCCTTTGAATGCCGGGCTGCTCGGTGCTAGACACGGCTCCCAAAAACATGCATATAGGCTCATACATAAATTATTAACATCATACATAAAAATTCATTGGCTAAGATATAACATTTATCATCATTGATCCCCTTTAAAACATGCTTAGCCAAGAATCAAGGCCCTTTTTATCGGCCAACATCATAAATCGATAAATCAAGAAATTTGTTTCATAAATTATAAATTATTCTTCATCATATGGGCATTGCCCAATGCTTCATTATACTCAATTCTTTCAAAATATGCTCATAAACATGGGTAACTTGGATTCATGCATTTCCATAATCAATAAACTTAAAATAATGAATATTCATCACAAATCATGATTTCCATGAACTTTCATAGATGGGAAATTTTGATTTAAAAAGATTGAAACACGAATTAAAGAAAATAGTAGTAAAGCCTGCCCATCATGCATATTTCCACAAATAAAGCTCAATTAAAACATACCCATAAGGAGAAATCACATTGACATGCTTTGGGTAAAATCCCATGGAATTTGAGTAGGAGAATTCATGCATTTAATCAAAATTAGGCATGGGTGAGGAAGAATTCCACCCATTGTTCAACCCTACAAACCTGGAAATAGATGGACTTAAAGTTCCCTGAACACCCACAAAGAATTTGATGAAAATTTAGGGAAGAAGGCCTTGAATCTCCCAAAAATATCTCTAAAATCCGTGCATGACAATGGGCATGAAATAGGGACTTAACTCCTCTTATCACACTCAGAAAATATCCAAAACGACGTAGTTTAGGCCTTAGGGACTTAGGAAGTTACGAAAACACCCTTATTAAAATGCAGGAATTTCTGGTCGCCAGTCCTTACGAGGGACCTAACGGGTCATTGCCACAGGGCACGACTCGTGCCTTGATCCGTTGAGTCCATTTCCCAATCCTCCAAGGGAACCCCATGGGAGACTTCACGAGTCGCGAGGCCAGACCACGACTCGTGGTCACCTTCCGTGGCCTACACTGCCCATCCCAATTTTGCCAATCCTCCAGGGTTAACCACGGGTGACCTCACGAGTTGTGAGGTCTGACCACAACTCGTAGTCAGTCCCATGGCCTCCTCACTCAGACTTTGCCAAACAAAGCTGACCACGAGTCACTTCATGACTGGTGGTCACTCCTCACGACTCACCTCAGGAGTCGTTCTGTGACTTGATGCGAATTTTCAATTTTTCTCCATTTTCACTTTCGGGTCTGATCCTTGGGTTCCCGAGGTATAACTTGGAGTTTCCAAGAAAATTAGAAGAACCTTTAAACTTCAACATAAAATCTCCATTAAATTTGAGCTCATTATTGGGTTCATCACAAATAATATTCTCAAACTCATTGATTTCTAAGTATTGCTCCCATTCTCACACAAGGAATCATGGATAAGTTCAACAAAGAGTATTTCATCACTAAAATCATAATTGTCATGTATATCCTTATCACTAGTAGCAAACATCTTTTAAGCTCACAATAATCAAGACTTGAAGAATTATTTCTCATCCTACAGAAAGAATCATATTCCAATAAGTTATCACATGAAAACTGGCTCAATACTAAAATAAAAGAGGAAGAATCATCTAACTCATTCATAAGTCTCCTCCAACAAACATTACGCCTCTTTGGTCCATAATCAATAATTTCATGCACAATTTTAAATGGGAACAAATTACTCTTATGCTTGAACTTAAAGATTATAGTTAATGACTTATTATATAGAAAAATATTATCATCCTCAAAATTAATAAAGTCACCAACACAAGAATTAAGGATGTATTATTACCTCCAAAATATCTTAGGTGTTCTAGAAATACTAAGAATGTGAATAACCAATTATACATACCGCACTTGGTCTTATGTAGCAAAGGAATAATATCACCTCATTTTTCCTTGATCGGTAGTGGTAGATCCACAACTTCCTGGTTGGACTTCTTGTCATTATCCTTCTCATCAACATGCATTTTCTCTATGGGACATATAGTTTCAACCACCTTAGAATTAAGTTCATCCAATGATAATTTTTCAATGCAAACTTTTTCATAATTACCCATAAGAGAGTTAGAACAACTAGAAGGATTAGGAATGCTAGAGTCAGAATAAGGATTAAACCTCACTCAAACTCTCTTATTTTCCTCTCTCTACCTCACAAACATCCCTCTCCTTTTTCACTCTCATGTTCATCTCTCTTTTCTTTTCTCTCGATCTCATTTTTCTCTCACTTGACATCCCTTATCTTCACACAACTCAACCTCTCATTTTTTTTCTCTTGGGATGTCAGCAAACATTTCCTTACTCCTCTCAATATTTTCTCTCTCAAAATTTTTTATTGTTTCCGTTACACATTCTTGATCTTCATAAACTTGGGATGGGGTTAAAGGTGAAAGTATATCTCTTTTCTATTTAGCTCAAGATAAACTTTATTCTTTCTCCTATCATGAATTGCATTCTGATTAAATTCCATAGAAGCCCAAGAATGATATGATAATCTTGCAATAGAATTATATCACAAAGTACATTATAGAAATACCTCCCAATGGCGATTGAAATCATGCATTTCTTAGTCTTATTAAGTTCACCAAAATCATTCAACCATTATCACTTATGAAGAGTAGTGTGTTTGATGCATTTAAGTTCCAACTTCTTTACCACATATGAATTCACCACATTAACACATTTCCACTATCAATAATCATATAATAAATTTTACCCTTTATTCCACACCTTGTATGAAAAATATTTTTCCTTTCTTAAATCAACTACAGTGACAATCATATCCTCCAATCATGTGATCATCATACAACTCACTTCATATAAGTTGGTATCATTTTAATCTCTTAATTTAGCCTTCCAACGGGGCTAAGACTGATAAACCCGAACCTATATGATGAGAGATATAGCACAAAAGTATGCAATCAGTACTTTGAATATACTGAGTATGTAGGATAAGTAAAATATGATAGTAAAATAGTAAATCGAAATCATAAGTATGAGAGTCTAAAACATGCAATTCTAATCATAAACTGAATATAATGGCTCAAGGTTTTCAAAACTGAACCATAAAGCTGGACATGAATGAAATCATAAGTAAAATCTCATAAAATATATATTGATCCAAAATATCATAAGTCATAATATCATGAAGCATAAACACGAACATGTGTATAAAATCATGGAATAGTGGGAGATTCTTATAACCGACATACTCCAAGTAAGCATACATGGAGCCCAACTTGTAAGCCTAGCTGGGAGGTGTGTCCATACCTTGCCAAGGGTATGAACAATGAAGGCATAGTATCACACATGTGTCCATTTGTGCATGGAAGACACTCTCAAAGAGGATCCCATCATGGCTACGGTGGCACGTAGTTCTAAGACTTGGTGTGTTGGAACTCTGACCTACTTAGTGTTAATACTACTCCCAAAACATATATAATGCTCATATTATAATCATGAAACATACTTTATTTTGCATGGGCTAGTTAAATCATGAAATTCAAAAAATTGCTTAACATACGTGAACAAGCCATGAAAACAACGCCACTGATTCGGCCATGATATATAAACTTGAGATTCGTAATATTCATGCATAATTGAATAAATCATATTAACTTGAAAAATATAGATTAATTAGAGTTGTTCATAGAAATCATGTAATTATAATCATAAAAACATAAATAGAATCATGAGGGAATCAAAATCATAAGAGATCATGGAGTTTTTCATCAAATTGGGTCTAACCCTAGAAATTTATAAAAATCATAATCGGAGACTTGAATTCATGAAATTGAGTTTGGATTGGGCATGAGGTGTAACAATTCGAAACTTTCCTAGACCAACTCAGACACTGCAAGAAAAATCCAGAAGAAACCAGAAAAAAATGCCTCAAAATGACCGAGACAATGAGTCGTGGTCAACTCCAACGACCCATTGTCTCAGTTGTGGTCGGCCCTGCTTTGGCCCTTCGGGGACCAACGAGTGACAGGATGACTGTCCAAAGAAGGGCTAACCATGACTGAGACAACGGGTCGTTGGAGCTGACCACGACTCATTGTCTCGGTCATTGTGAGGCATTTTTTAATGATTTCTTCTGGATTTGTCTTGCAAGGTCTGAGTTGGTCTGGGAAAGTTCCAGGGTGTTACAATATCTCCCCCTTAGGATCATTCGTCCTCGAATGAAGGCTGAAACTGCTGGAAAATCATGAAAAGAACTACAATTCCTAGACTGAGGCTATGAACTTATCTGAAGGACTGACGGACTTTGAACTATCCTAACCCTGCTAAAAGAGTTGATGCAACCAAAATGCACATTGAAAATCTGAATAGAGCTGATGAATACGGAATTGAACAGAGTATTGAGGAGGAATTTAGTACCTGATGCAGGAAATGAACTGGAAGGGAATAAATGAGGGTATCTTGCCATCATGTCTGCTTCTGCATCCCATGTGGCTCCCTCAACTAGCTGGTTCCTCCACAAGACTTTCACCGAAGCGACTTCCTTGTTTCTCAACTTACGAACCCGACGGTCTAGGATCTGCACTGGCACCTCTTTGTAAGAGAGACTATCCTTCGCTCCCACACTGTCTAGTGGCACAACTGAAGTTGGATCAGTGATGCACTTCTTTAATAGTGACACATGGAAGACTAGGTGCACAACTTCCAACTCTGACGGTAATTCTAACTCATATGCCACACCACCAATACGCCTCAGAATCTTGTAGGGTCCCACATATCTCAGATTGAGTTTTCCTTTCTTTCCAATCCTTATCACCCCCTTCATGGGTGAAATCTTTAGATAAACCCAATCATACACCGCAAATTCTAACTCTCTTCTCCTCACATCAAGATAGGATTTCTGTCGGCTTTGCGCTATTTTCAACCTTTCCCTGATAAGTTGCACCTTCTGCATAGCTTCATGAACTAAGTCTTGCCCTATCAAGGTAGCTTTACCAACCTCAAACCACCCCATAGGAGACCTACACCTCCTACCATATAATGCCTCAAATGGGGCCATCTGGATATTGGAGTGGTAGCTGTTCTGGTACGCAAACTCGATGAGAGGTAGGTGATAATCCCAACTGCCCTTGAAATCGATCACACAAGCTTTAAACATATCTTCCAAGGTCTGGACAGTCCGCTCAGCTTGTCCATCAGTCTGAGGTGAAAAGATGTGATGAGCTTGACCTGGGTATCAAGTCCTTTCTAAAATGACTTCCAGAAATGCGAGGTGAACTGGGTACCTCTATCTGAAATAATGGACAAGGGCACCCCATGCAATCTGATGAACTCCCAGATATATAGCTTAGCATAATCCTCAGTTGAGTCTATAGTTTTAACTGGGAGGTAATCTGCTGACTTGGTCATTCGGTCTACTATCAACCGGATTGAGTCATGTTGCTGATGAGTACGAGGTGGACCTGTAATAAAGTCCATATTCACTTCTTCCCACTTCTATGTGGGTATGTTAATATCTTGAGTCATACCTCCCAGTCTCTAATGTTCCACCTTAACCTGCTGGCAGTTCGGGCATTTAGCCACAAATTCTGCTGTCTCTTTTCATGTCGTTCCACCAGTAAATATCCCGTAAGTCACAGTACATCTTAGTGGCACCTGGGTGGATAGAATATCTCAAACTATGTGCTTCATCCAGTATCTTCTGTCTCAAGTCACCTACATCAGGTAGATGATGTCTATCCTGGTAACAGAGTACACCATCTCCCTCTTTAGAGAACGCCTCCACTTCTTTTCTGAGAACTGCTTCCTTTAGCTTAAGTAGTGTGGGATCTTCATCCTGCCTTGGCTTTACTTCAACGACTAACAAGGAATATGATCCACTCTACACTACTACTCTGCCCTTAACTAAATCAACCAACTGCACTCCTAACAGAGCTAACCTGTGAATATCCTTCACCAGTTCTTTTATGCTCTCTTCAACATGAGCCACGCTCCCTATAGATATCCTGCTTAGGGCATCAACCACCACATTGGTTTTTCCCGGGTGGTACAACACACTCATGTCGTAATCCTTCAATAGTTCCAACCACCTTCTCTAATGAAGATTTAAATATTTCTGACTGAACATATATTGAAGGCTCTTATGATCGGTGAAAACATCCACGTGAGCCCCGTAAAGGTAATGCCTCCATATTTTCAACGCAAACACCACTGCTGCCAACTCAAGGTCATGAGTTGGATAGTTCTTCTCATGAACCTTGAGCTTTCTGAAGGCGTAATCTATCACCTTACCCTATTATATCAGAACGCAACCAAGTCTAACTCTGGAAGCGTCACAATAAACTACGAACCCATCTGTTCCTTCCAGTAAGTTAACACTGGAGTTGTGGTGAGTTGAGTCTTAAACTCCTAGAAACTCTTCTCACATGCATGTGACCACTGAAACTTCACCTTTTTCTAAGTCAACCTAGTCAGAGGAGATGCAATAGAGGAAAATCCTTCCACAAAACATCGGTAATAACCGGCTAGACCCAATAAACTTTTAATTTTGGTTGGGGATGTAAGTCTTTGCCATCTTTTACCGCTGCTATCTTTTGAGGATCTACCCGTATACCCTCACTCGAGTCCACATGACCAAGGAAAGTCACAGACTTCAACCAGAATTCACATTTCCTAAACTTAGTGAATAGTTGGTGGTCTCTGAGCGTCTATAGCACTATCCTCAGATGGTTAGCATGTTCTTCCTCATTTCTGGAGTATACCAGAATGTCATCAATGAATACAATGACGAACATATCTAGATACGGGTTGGAAACCCTGTTCATCAGGTCTATAAAAGCTGCAGGGGCATTAGTTAGTCCGAAGGACATAACCACGAATTTGTAGTGACCATACCGAGTTCTGAAGGGTGTTTTCAGTATGTCATATTCTCTGACTCTTCACTAATGATACCCCGACCTGAGATCTACCTTGGAGAAGCAACTAGCTTCCTGAAGCTGATTGAACAAGTCGTCAATATTGGATAAGGGATACCTATTCTTAACTGTGACTTTGTTCAATTGACAGTAATCGATACACATTCTGAGAGTACCGTATTTCTTCCGAACGAATAATACTAGACACCCCATGGAAAGATGCTGGGCTTGATGAAACCTTTATCAAGGAGGTCTTTTAGCTGCACCTTCAACTCCTTAAGCTCAGCTAGAGCCATTCTATAAGGAGGGATGGAGATGGACTAAGTGTCTAGAAGAAGGTTTATGTTGAAGTCTATTTCCCGCTCAAGAGGGACTCCGAAAGGATCTTTAGGAAACATGTCAGGGAACTCGCTGACAACTAGAACTGACCAAATAGTTGGGGTCTTAGAGATGGAATCTTTGACCCGAACTAGATGATAAATGCACCCCTTGGAAATAAGCTTTCTTGCCTTAAGGTAGGAAATAAACCGACCCTTAAGCGCTGAACCACTGTCCATCCACTCTAGAACTGGCTCATTAGGGAACTAAAATCTGACGACTCTAGTTCTGCAGTCGACTGAGATATAACCAGAGTGTAACCAATTCATGCCAAGAATGAGATCAAAATTGATCATGTCTAACTCTACGAGATCAGCTGGAATGACCTTATTCAAGATTGAGACTGGATAGTTTCTATACACCTGCTGGCTCTAACTGACTCACCAATTGAGGTAGAGACTAAGAATGGTTCTGAGAGGACCTCTGGACCAATTTCAAATTGGAAAGCTACATAGGGAGTCACGAACGATAGTGTGGCTCTTGGATCTAGTAGGGCATACATATCTAGATGGAAGAGACGTAACACACCCATGACCACATCAGGTGAGCTCTCCTGATCCTGAAGGGAGGATAAAGCATAAAAGCAATTTTGGTGTTGACCGCCATCCATACCTGAAGTGTTGGCCTGCTGAGCTGGTCGGGCTGCTGAAGTGGTAGACTGTGATCTCTCCCATCCTACTGACAAACATTCTCTGAGTTGGTGACCTAGTTGTCCACACCCAAAGCAACCCTCTCTGCCCTAAAGGTATTCCCCTGGATGGTTCTTGCCACACTTAGGGCAAGCTGGGTAGCAGTTTCTGGCGCTGTGACTCTGGGACTGAGAGCCAGATGCTCCACCCTTCCGATCCTTGCAGGACCGAAAAGTAGGGGCTCTAGTTGAAGTGGTGGTTGGATCCATCTGCTGCTGCTGCTGCTATGGGTGGCTACTACCGCCAATCGATATTCTGATTGGCCAGTCCTAGCACACTTATTCTCCCACTCTATGTCTTTCAGCTTTTCCGCCTCAATCTGCTGGGCATGAACGATGAGGTTGGAGAGGTCAATGTCTTTGATGATCATCGAAATCCTGCACTCCTTAAGGACCAAGTTTGATACTCCTTTAATGAACTTAAACATGCGAGCCCTTGGCTCAGCTACCATCTCCGGAGCATATCTTGACAACCGTGTGAACTCCAGTGCATACTCTTCCACTGTCATGTTGCCCTGTTTCAAATTCATGAATTCTACCACCTTAGCCTCCCTTAACTCCCGGGGGAAGAATCTGTCTAGGAAGGCTGATGTAAACTCCTCCCACTCCACCGGTTCAGCTCCCGTCGGTCTCCTTTCTTTCCACTGATCGTACCAGATCTGGGCTACCCCTTTCAACTTGTAGGAAACCAGGTCAGCACTCTCAGCAGAGCTAACACCTATAATTCAGGTGATCTTCCATATCTCATCCACGACTCCTGTGGGTGCTCTCCCACGTTAGATCCATGAAAGGCTGGAGGGTTCATTCGGGTGAAGTCCCGAACTTGGGCAGCTGCTGCAGACCCATTTGAGTTAACCGGAACCACCTTCTAGTTCACTTGGTTTGTTACTGTTTGTGCCAACAGTTGGATTTCCATTCTGAACTCCGATGATGACACTTGATAATTCTGAGGGGCTGCTGGAGCTGGTGGGGTAGGTTGATTAGCGCTGCCAGCCCTTTTTCCATTTCCACGTCTTGGAGGCATGGTCCACTCGGCTTGACCATCTGTCTATGGATGAAAAGTTGTGCTAAGCTTGACCTGAATATCACGACCCTTTTGAAGTGACCTCCAAAACTGTAAAGTGAACGGAGTACTCCTATTTGAGATGATGGGCAACAAAACTTTGTGCAACTTGACCACTCCCAAATATAAAGTCTAGCATAATCCTTGACTGAATTCATTTAATTAACTAGTAAGAAATTTTCTTACTTGGTCATCCGGTCTACAACCACCTATATAGAATCATATTGTTGGCGCGTACGAAGAAAACCTGTAACAAAGTCCATATTTATCTCTTCCCACTTTCAAATAGGAATACTGATACCCTATATCCTACCTCCCAGTCTCTGATGCTCAACCTTCCTAGTTTATACTCCTCACCTAGGCTCCTATCGATACTAAAGTCTTGAGTCTGGCAATATACTTAAACCATGTTCAAGCCTAGCTCGAATAGACCTCTTGCAACCTAAAGTTACCCTCTCAGAATACTTCTTCTCCTTATCATGATAATCACTTTACCTCAACTTCAAACCAGGATTCACTAATCATACAACACAATGATTCACTGATCCACCATCACCTGACTCAAGCCTATCATTATAATCATCTTGAGGCTTCTCTATAGCTTATGCTACCCAAGAATCTTTCGGTCTCCTTGGCTTGGCTAATTGTCCGCACTTTATAAAGTCCCACCTATTGGGCATCTAAGGCATAAGTAGAAATCCATCCCGAACATACAAAATATAACGATCATTTCTATCATGGGTGAACATAAATATGGAATTAGAGTAAGGAAATTCTAAGCACGAATCATTCAAAAAATCTAAACTAGGGCATACGTGTAATGCCCCAGAAACTCAAAGACTAGACCCGAGACTTAAAATAGGGAAAATTGGAAAATCTACATCAAATCATAGAACGAATCATTTTGTGACCTGTGGGGGTGACCATAAGTCGTTAAGTGACTCGTAGTGAGGACTTTGAACTTGGTAGAAAATTTTGGAAAAGGGGGTGACCACGGGTGTGACCATGAGTCATGGTAAACACCACGAGTCGTGGGGTGACCCGTGATCAGGGTTTGACTGGGAGTTGGAGAAGTCAGGTAGTGTACACAACGGGTCCTCACCATGACTTGTTTGGAACACCACAAGTCGTGGTGTCACCTGTGGTGCCTCCACGAGACTTCTAGCAGTGTACCTCATGAGAGGTGACCACGACTCATGGTCACTAGGCACGACCCGTTAGGTCCCTCTTGGGGGACTGGCAGTCAGTTTATTCTGTGAATTTTCTAAGGGTGTTTCAGTAATTTTCTAACCTTCTAGACTCTAAACTATGTTGTTTTAACCTATTCTAAGGGAATGTAGAGGGGATAAATGGTTTCCCCCTTATTCCCACTAAGATTTTAAGAGAAAAATAGCGTAAGTGCTTCTCAAGAGCTCTCAAGCAAGGCCTAGGGTTCCTCACTAGTTTCAGTCATTCAAGCTATTTCTTTGGGGAAATTCTAACTAGGTATGTGGGAATTCAACAAGGGAATAATTCTTCCCTTGTGTGCCCAAAATTTCTCCCTATTTCTCTCTATCAGTTCTAGCCATGAAACTATTGAATGTTAAGAAATTGTTAGTCATACTTCATTTAATTCATGTGGAAGATATTTTATGTTAATTATGGATATTTTCCACCACCTTGTGACTAAAATGATGTTTGTTCTTGTGAAGTGAAATTTATCCCTAGTCCTTGAAAATAGAAAAAAGTAGAATCTTGCAATAGTGATTAAACAGTGAAATTTGCTTGATTCCTTCAGTGTTGAGGATTCGCTATTGTTAGTTGGTGATGAAAATTTAGTTAGATTGATGTCAGTGCAGTTTAGTTAAAATGTTAGAATACTCAGAGTTAGTCAGAAATGTCAGCTGATAAGTTTGACTACAGAAATTGCTTGAGGTGTCAGTAGTACCTCCCAGTTATTAGAATCAGACTCAATATTCAGGTTTAGTGGTTCATTAGGCGATCATGACACTTTAAGATAAGTAGCTCTGACCAGCCTTAGGGCCCCAGTTACAGTTATATCTTGTTCTTTAGATGGTTATGACGCTTCCAGATAAGCAGCTCTGACCAGTCTTAGAACCCAGTTCCAGAATTCGGTCCGATAAGACTCTCAGGGTGCTTTCAGATAGGTATTCCTGACTAGTCTTGGGCCTAGTTTCGAGCTATCAGCTTAGTATTCAGTCTAGGACTATCCAGTGGGAGTAGAACTTAGCACCGAGTGAAATCGGGGTTCTAGAGCACCCAGGTTCCCATAACTACATTGCCACCGTAAGTCAGTTTTATTGGCCTCATGGCCCCATACTCTTGTGATCACCCAGTTCATGCCCTATACCCTGGCAAGGTATATTGGGCCTACCGATGGGGTGTGTACATCGTACTCCACGTCTAACTCACATGGTTATATGTCGGTTATAGACTCTCCCACAAGTGAGTTTATCTCATTTTAGTCCAGTTCAGCTCAGTCTCAGCTTAGCTTAGTTCATAACAGTTTCAGACTACTCAGTACAGTTATGGGTTCAATATAGTCTTACAGACCAGTATCTCATATTTAGAGCATGTCTTTGACCATCAGACAGGGTCATTTAGACCACCTCAGTTTATTACAGTTACTTCAGCTTCAGTAGTTTCAGTTGGTCATTGCATGTCTATTCAGTACGGTTACTTATTCCATTGTGTTATGCTTTATCTCTCTTACTCAGTACATTCAAAGTACTGACGCATACTTTTATGTTGTATCATTTCATAATACAGCTGTAGGATCTCAGTCCCAACCTTGCTAACCGCTCACTCTCAGAAGACTCCAGCTGCACTATTGGTGAGTCCTCATCTTTTGTGGATGAAGATCATTTATTTCAATTCTATTTTCTTCTTTATAGACTTGGAGTTAGTTAGGGGCTTGTCCCAGCAACTCATCAGTTGTAGTGGCTTTCAGACACAGACTTGGTTTCTCAGACTTGTAGCTGGTTCAGATGTTTTAAAATGTATTATTCAGCTCTACTTTCATAAATGTTTTATACTTTACATTAAAGCTTCTGCTATATTTATATGTTTACTCAGAATGCCAGTGTATGATAGACCAGGGTTTGGCTTGGGGTTACTTGTGACTCCAAGTACCGTGTCCCATCTAGGGTGTAAGCTCAGGGCGTGACAAACTTGGTATCAGAGCACTAGGTTTAGAGTATCCTCAGATTTATGAAAATCGCTTCGAGTAGTGTCCCTTTCGTGGGTGTAAAGCACGTGACACTTATGAAGGGGAGGCTACGAGATGTTATTAGGAAAACTCCCTTTTATTCATACTCTTTATAGTGCATTTAAATTCAATTCCAGAATCGTTCCCTAACTCGTGCTCTATTCCATTTCAGTGAATTATGCCTCTGCGATGTGGTAATGGAAGAAGGGCCAGTAACGCTCACCGACCTACCCCACTAGCTCTAGCAACCCCTTATAATGACTTAGTGTCCATCGCAGAGTTCAGGGTGGCTATCCAGCTGCTCGCTCAGACAGTTACCAACTAGGTGAACCAGTAGGTGGTTCCAATCAACACCAATGGGTTTGTAGCAGTTGCTCAAGTTTGGGATTTCACTCGAATGAACCCTCTAGTTTTTCAGGGATCTAAGGTGGGAGAGGACCCATAAGAGTTTGTGGAAGAGATTAGAAAGATCACCCGGATTATGGGTGTTAGCTCCTTGGAGAGAGCTGACTTGGCTACCTACCAGCTAAAAAGGGTAGGCAAGATCTGATACGAGCAATGGAAGGAGGGGAGGCCAGCGGTAGCAGGACCAGTGAAATGGGAGGAGTTCACTACATCCTTCCTAGACAAATTCTTCCCTCGGGAGCTCAAGGAGGCAAAAGTAGCGGAGTTCATGAATTTGAGACAGGGAAATAGGATAGTAGAAGAATATGATTTGGAGTTCACTAGGTTGTGTAAATATGCTCCAAAGATGGTGGTCGAGCCAAGGGCTCGCAAGCTGAAGTTTGTTAACAGGGTGTCGAACCTGGTCCTCAAAGAGTTCTAGACAGTGATGCTGATTCAGGATATTTACCTCTCCAACCTTATTGTTCATGCCCAACAGATTGAGGCAGAAAAACTGAAGGACATGGAACGGAAGAACAAGCGAGCATGGACTAGCCAATAAAATTATGGCCACCAGAGGTCTGGCGGTAGTAGCCGCCCACAGCAGCAGCAGTAGAAACAACAGAGGGCTCCAACACCTAGCTCAGCCAGCGCCCTTACCTTTTGGTCCCGCCAGGATTGGAGGGGTGGAGCATCTGGCTTTTAGTCCTAGAGCTACAATGTCAGCAATAGATATCCAGCTTGCCCTAAGTGTGGCAAGAACCACCTAAGAGAGTGTCTTCAAGGTCGAGAGGGTTGTTTTGGTTGTGGACAGCTTGGTCATTGGCTTAAGGAGTGTCCGTCAGCAGGATGGGGAAGGTCACAATCCACTACCTCAGCAGCTCCAGTAGGCCCATACTTCAGGTACGGATGGTGGTCAGCGCCAAAACCATTTTTATGCATTATCATCTCGTTAGGATCAGGAGAGCTCACCTGATGTGGTCACGGGTATGTTACATCATTTACACCTAGATGTATATGCCCTACTAGATCCAGGAGCCACTTTATCATTCGTGACTCCATACATAGCAGTCCAGTTTGATATCAGTCCAGAGGTCCTCTCAGAACCATTTTCAGTCTCCACTCCAGTTGGCCAGTCAGTTAGAGCTAGCCGGGGTGTATAGAAGCTTCCCAGTCTCAGTCCTTAATAAATTCATTCCAGCTGACCTTGTAGAGCTAGACATGGTTGATTTTGACCTCATCCTTGGCATGGATTGGTTACACTCCAGTTATGCCTTAGTCGATTGCAGAACTAGAATTGTCAAATTTCAGTTTCCAAATGAGCCAGTGTTAGAGTGGACGGGCAGTAGTACAACGCGAAAGGGTCGGTTTATTTCCTACCTTAAGGCCTAGAAGCTTATTTCTAAGGGATGTATCTATCATCTATTTCAAGTCAAAGATTCCAACTCTGAGACCCCAAATATCCAGCAATCCCTATTGTTAGCGAATTTCCTGATGTGTTCCCCGAAGATCTTCAGAGTTCCTCCTGAACGGGAAATTGACTTCGGTATAGACCTTCTCCCTGATACTCAGCCCATCTCCATTCCTCCTTATAGAATGGCTCCAGTTGAGCTTAAGGAGTTGAAGGAGAAGCTAAAATACCTTCTTGATTAGGGTTTTATCAGACCCAACATCTCTCCCTAGGGTGCTCCAATACTATTTATGTGAAAGAAAGATGGTACCCTTAGAATGTGCATCGACTACCATCAGTTGAATAAGGTCACAGTCAAGAACATGTATCCTCTACCCAAAATTGACGACTTATTCAACCAACTTCAGGGAGCCAGCTATTTCTCCAAAATAGATCTTAGGTCGGGGTATCATCAGCTAAGAGTCAAAGAGTGTGACATACTAAAAACATCTTTCAGGACTCGGTATGGTCACTACGAGTTTGTGGTTATGTCCTTCGGACTAACAAATGCCCCTGTAGCCTTTATGGACCTGATAAATAGAGTCTTCAAGCAGTATCTGGATATGTTCGTCATTGTATTTATCGATGACATTCTGGTATACTCCATAAATGAGGAAGAGCATGCTAATCACCTAAGGATAGTGCTTTAGACACTCAGGGACCGCCAGTTGTTCGCAAAGTTCAGCAAATGCAAATTTGGGTTGAAGTCCGTGACTTTCCTGGGTCACATGGTCTTGGGTGAAGGTATTTCTTGGGTCTAGTTGGGTATTACCGATGCTTTGTGGAAGGCTTTTCTTCTATAGCATCCCCTCTAACTAGGCTGACACAGAAGAAGGTGAAATTTCAGTGGTCAGATGCATGTAAGAAGAGTTTCCAAGAGTTAAAAACTCGGCTCACTACCTCTTTAGTGTTGATCCTACTGGAAGGATCAGATGAATTTATAGTAAATTGCGACGCTTCCAGAGTTGGACTCAGTTGCGTCCTGATGTAGCCGGGAAAGGTGATAGCCTACGCCTCCAGACAGCTCAAAGTTCATGAAAAGAATTATCCGACTCATGATTTGGAGTTGGCAGCGGTGGTGTTTGCATTTAAAATATGGAGGAATTATCTACACGGGGCTCACATAGATGTTTTCACCGATCACAAGATCCTTCAGTATGTCAGAAAGATTTAAATCTTCGTCAGAGAAGGTTGTTAGAGCTCCTGAAGGACTATGATATGAGCATGCTATATCACCTGGGCAAAGCCAATGTGGTGGTTGAGCCCTGAGCAGAGTATCTATGGGTAGCGTGCCTCATGTTGAGGAAGGCAAAAAGGAACTAGCGAAGGATATTCACAGACTAGCTCGGTTAGGGGTGCAGTTGGTTGATTCGGCTGAGGGTGGAGTGGTAATGCAAAGTGGGTTAGATTCCTCTTTGGTTGTTGAAGTTAAGTTCAGATAGGATGAGGATCCCATCTTACTTAAACTGAAGGAAGAAACTCTCAGAAAAGAGGTTGAAGCTTTCTCCAAAGGGGGAGATGGTGTGCTATTTTACCAGGGAAGATTGTGTGTACTGGACGTCGGTAATTTGAGACAACAGATATTGGAAAAAGCATACAACTTGAGATACTCCATCCACCCTGGTGCTACGAAAATGTACCGCGATTGCGGGATATTTACTGGTGGAACGACATGAAAAGAGACATCGCTGAATTTGTAGCTAAGTGCCCGAACTGTCAGCAAGTCAAACTAGAGCACCAGAGACTGGGAGGTATGACTCAGGATATCAGCATACCCACCTGGAGTTGGGAAGAAGTAAATATGGATTTTATTACGGGTCTACCTCGGACTCATCGGCAACATGATTCAATTTGGGTAATAGTAGATCGGATGACTAAGTCAGCACACTTCCTCCCAGTTAAAACTACAGATTCAGCTGAGGACTATGCTAGGCTTTATATCCGAGAGTTGATCAGACATCATGGGGTACCATTATCGTTATTTCAGACAGAGGTGCCCAGTTCACCTCACACTTCTGGAAGTCATTTCAGAAGGGACTTGGTACCCAAGTCAAGCTCAACACAGCTTTTCACCTACAGACAGATGGGCAAGCTGAGCGGACTATTCAGACCCTAGAAGATATGTTGAGAGCGTGTGTGATCGATTATAAGGGCAGTTGGAATAATCACTTTCCTCTCATCGAGTTTGCTTACAACAACAGCTACCACTCCAGTATCCAGATGTTCCTGTTTGAGGCATTGTACGGTAGGAAGTGCAGATCTCCCATCAGATGGTTTGAGGTTGGTGAAGCTACTCCAATTGGACGAGACTCGGTACATAAAGCTATGCAGAAAGTACAGCTCATCCAAGAGAGATTGAAAACAACTCAGAGCCATCAGAAATCTTATGCTGATGTGAGGAGAAAAGAACTAGAGTTTGTAGTGGATGATTGGGTTTATCTGTAAATTTCACCCATGAAAGGGGTGATGAGGTTTGGAAAGAAAGGAAAGCTCAGTTTGAGATATGTGGGACCCTACAAAATTCTGAAGCGAATTGGCAAGGTAGCTTATGAGCTGGAATTACCTTCAGAATTAGCATCTGTGCACCTAGTGTTCCATGTGTCACTACTGAAGAAGTGCATCGGTGATCCAACTTCATTTTGCCATTGAACAGTGTGGGAGTGAAAGATAGTCTCTCATATGAAGAGGTCCCAGTCCAAATCCTTGATCGTCAGGTTCGTAAGCAGAGGAACAAGGAGGTAGCTTCAGTCAAATTCTTGTGGAGGAATCAACAGGTTGTGGGAGCTACGTGGGAGGCCGAAGCAGATATAATGGCTAGATACCCCCATTTGTTCCCTTCTGGCTCAGTCTCAGTTTAAGGTATCAACTTCCTCCCCAAAATTGCTTTCAGTTCATTTATTTCAGTTTCTTTCATGTATATAAATAGGTGTATGATTAGTGAATTCAATTCAGACTTGTGATTCAGTTCAGAGATAGACATTCCGCTAGTTTTCAGTTTTCATAATCAGTATTCGTGTATAAAGATTTCCATTCTATGCTTTCTTGTGTGTTTTCCAACATTCGAGGACAAATGTTCCCAAGGGGGAGATATTCAGAAACTTAAAGACTAGACTCGGGACATAAAATAGAGAAAATTAGAAAATCTACATCAGGTCATAGAATGAGTTGTTCTGTAACCATTGCGGGTGACCACGAGTTGTTAAGTGACTCGTGGTGAGGACTTTGAACTTGGTTGAAAATTTTGGAAAAGGGGGTAACCACGGGTGTGACCACTAGTCGTGGGGTGATCCGTGGTCAGGGTTTGAATGGGAGTTGGAGAAGTCAGTCAGTTTAGATGACAGGTCCTCACCATGACTCGTTTGGGACACCACGAGTCATGGTGTCGCCCGTGGTGCCTCTAGGAGACTTTTGGCAGTTTACCTCACGAGAGGTGACCACGACTCGTGGTCACTAGGCATGACCTGTTAGTCCCTTGAGGGGGACTGGCAGTCAGTTTTTCCTGCAAATCTTCTAAGGGTATTTCAGTAATTTCCTGACATCCTAGACTCCAAAACTACGTCGTTTTGACCTATTCTAAGGGAATTTAGAGGGGCTAAATGGTTTCCACCTCATTCCCACTGAGATTTTCAGAGAAAAATAGCGTATGTTCTTCTCAAGAGCTCTGAAGCAAGGCCTAGGGTTCCTCACTAGTTGCAGTTATTCAAGCTTCTTTCTTCGAGGAAATTCTAGCCAGATATGTGGGAATTCAACAAGGGAATAGTTCTTCCTTTGTGTCCTCAAAATTTCTCCCTATTTCTCTCTATTAGTTCTAGCCCTGACACTATTGAATGTTAATAAATTGTCAGTCATACTTCATTTAATTCATGTGGAAGATTATTTTATGTTAATTATGGATATTTTCCACCAGCTTGTGACTGAAATGATGTTTGTTCTTGTGAAGTGAAATTTAGCCCTAGTCCTTAAACGTAGAAAAATCTAAAATCTTGCAATAGTGATTAAACAGTGAAATTTGCTTGATTCCTTTAGTGTTGAGGATTTCCATATTATTAGTTGGTGTTGAAAATTTAGTTAGATTAATGTTAGTGCAATTCAGTTAAAATGTTAGAATACTCAGAGTTAGTCAAAAATGTCACCTAATCAGTTTGACTACAGAATTACTCGAGGTGTCAGTAATACCTCCCAGTTATTAGAATTAGACTCAGAATTCAATTTTAGTGGTTCACTAGGAAGTTATAACACTTTCAAATAAGTAGCTCTGACTAGCCTTAGGACCCCAGTTATAGTTTACAGCTTGTTCTTTAGACGGTTAAGATGCTTCCAGATAAGTAGCTCTGACCAGTCTTAGAACCCAGTTCCAGAATCCGGTCTGATAAGACTCTCAGGGTGCTTTCAGATAGGTATTCATGACTAGTCTTGGGCCCCAGTATTGAGCTATCAGCTTAGTATTCAGTCTAGGACTATTCACTTGGAGTAGGACTTAGCACCGAGTGGGCCGGGGTTCCAGTGCACCCAAGTTCCCAAAACTATGTTGCCACCGTAGGTTATAGTTTTATTGGCCTCATGGACCCAGACTCTTGTGATCACCCAGTTCATTCCTCTATACCCTGGCAAGGTATATTGGGTCCTATCGATGGGGTGTATATATCAAACTCCACATCTAGTTCACGTGGTTATATATCGATTATAGACTCTCCCACTAGTCAGTTCAGTCTCAATTTAGTCCAGTTCAGCTTAGTCTCAGCTTAGCCCAGTTCAGAATAGTTTCAGACTACTCATCTCAGTTATGGGTTCAGTATAGTCTTACAAACCAGTATCCTAGATTCAGAGCACGTCTTTGACCATTAGACAGGGTTATTTAGACCACCTAAATTTATTACAGTTATTTCAGCTTCAGTAGTTTCAGTTGGTCCTTGCATGTCTTTTTAGTATGGTTACTTATTCCATTGTGTTATGCTTTCTCTCACTTGCTCAGTACATTCAAAGTACTGACACATACGTTTATGTTGTATCATTTTATGATATAGCTACAGGATCTCAGTCCCAGCCTCGCTAGCCGCTCACTCTCAGAAGACTCCAGCTGCACTATTGGTGAGTCCTCATCTTTTGAGGACGAAGATCATTTATTTCAGTTCTATTTTCTTCTTTATAGACTTGGATTTAGTTGGGGGCTTGTCCCAGCAACTCATCAGTTGTAGTGGCTTTTAGACAAAGACTTGGTTTCTTAGACTTGTATCTAGTTCAGATGTTTTAAAATGTATTATTCAGCTTTACTTTCATAAATGTTTTATACTTTACTATAAAGCTTCTGCTATATTTATATGTTTACTCAGAATGCCAGTGTATGATAGACCAGGGGTTGGCTTGGGGTTACTTGTGACTCCAAGTATCGTGTCCCGTCCGGGTGTAAGCTCGGGACTTGACAATATGCATGATCTAGCACAATCTTATGTGCCATTAAGGCGAATCTTAAGGACTGAGTTCATAGATCTGAGCATACTTTGAGACATGAATTTACATACATAAAGAGTTTCATGACATGATGCGGGGATTTATAGAAACATGGAGTAAGACTAGGATCATTATTTGAAGTGGGTACTTCTCATTCTAGTAATCTGAGTAAAGGCATACCTATGAAGTACTTGGAACTTAGACGTGGGCCTAACATGTTTACATATGACATGAGTAGAGTGTCATATTGACTGAATTATAGGGAAATACCTAAATAAGCATGGATCGATCTCCCATAGTTACTGAACCTTTCATGCTAGGAAACTTAAGACTTGACTTAGTCCTTCACCTTATCATCTCCCCATTAGTTCAAAATCCCTTCTTCTAAGACTTTGGACCTCTTCTCTAAGCTGAGCTATCATCACTCACTCCTGTGTGGTCGAGGTATTACTGCACATAGTACTAAGATCTTTGATATTATTTCTTCATTAGGTAGCTCCTTACTCCTCTTTTTCTCCTAAAGAGTACTGAAGGCTTCACACTTCTCCTATTGTGTCTCTCCATTCATCCCATCTCCTAACCATTTAACACAATACGCTGAATAAAACTCGTACTAGGATGCTTGAAGGAGTCATGTGCTTTATACTGTAGATCCTGGCCTAGCAACATATAAGAATTGACATGAAAAGCTCATAACATACCTGTGACATTTTCTGGAGTTGTCCGCTACCTGCACTAGATAATGCGCCCTACTGAGGTGGGCAAGTTGCTATAGCTGCTGAGATGGTGGACTGAGTCTCTCTACATATAGTTTAAGGGCAATTCTTTATTCTCTGCCCCACCATACCACACTCGTAACAATCCTCCTTGCCAATCAAGAACTCCCCGGGTGATTCTTTTCATAGTTCTTACAAGTTTGGCGACTTGGCAGGGCTGCTGACGTAGTGGATGGGGAACGACCTCTACCATCACCCCATTTTATAGATGGGAAATATCTGATTTTATGACTGGGCTTACCACACTCGAAGCAAGCATCTAAACCCATCATGCACCTTCCTAGGTGGTTCCTCCCACATCTCTTACAAGCTAGAAATGTAAGCTCCCTGAATCTTAGAGCCTGACGCTCTGCACCTTTGCTCTGCTCTGGATTGGGGAAGTGGAACACTGGCTGATGAAGGTACTGAAGCTAATGATCTCTGTTGGAGCTGTGAGTGATTCCCACCACCTGAACTTTGTTGGGAAAACTTAAAGTAGCCAGTTCTAGCTCTCTAATTCTCCCTTTCTCTTCCCTTAAACTTTCCATCCTCCTTGAATCGTGGAACTTAGGTGGGCTCTTCTTAATGAAGTCCCGAACCCTAGTATTTTTGCCTCACCATTAAAATTTGCCAGTGCAATTTCCAGTTGGTTAAGCTGAGCGATCATGGAATGTACCAGTGTTCTAAAGGTAGACCCAAGCTCTATATCTATAACTTGTCCACTCAGGAGGCCTACTGGAGTTGGTGGGGCTGGCTGATGCCCATTTCCATTGCTATTAACGTTTCTTCTTTAGATGGCTCTTCTGGGAGGCATTTTTTGTTAATACGTATAGCACGAGTTATAAGAGTAAGGGATTTGGACTTTAACACACAACGTAGAACATGAAAGAAGGAAAGTTTCCTAAAACATCTTATAGCCTCTGCTCGACCCAAAACTACACGCAAGTGCACGTGGTCGTACAAGTAGAAAAGTGGCTTTAGTTCAAGCCAAGTATCGATCCCACAGGGACTGAACTAAGGTATTAATTAACTTAAGCGTCAGTGAATGATATCTCTATGAATGCAGACAACCAAATAAATAATGTTTTATGAGTTAAGATCACTAATTAATACGAATCTAAGTCTAGATTATAATTTGAGTCTGAACAATAGCAATGAACAAGCTGAGGTTAAAGCAGGCATGCAGGGATGTACTTTATTAATTCAATTCAGCTAATCTTCTCTTCAGTTGCTAGTCAGGAATTAATTGCCTATGGATTGGATCTTTCGACTCCTATCCAATTAAAGAATCATGAAACCTTATTCTACATTTCTGTGATATAAGAATCTCATGCTCTAGCCATACATAACCGATTCCATAATTGACTAATAAGACTTTCAGATATATTTCTATTCTGAATGTAAATCAATTCTCAATTTTCTCAACTAAGAAAAGATCATATCCTACCAATTCACATCTGTCCAATTTCTTTCCTTTTCAAAATCAAAATTGGATTTCTAAGATATACATTAACATTGGCCAAACATTAATGCAGTAAAAACAAGAATTGATAAAACAACCATTGAAGAAAAGATGAAAATTGAAATGATCGATCACTACATTCCTTTACAATTATCCTTAACCTCAGCAAGAAGTGAATTAGCCACTCATTTGTGAAGTAAACATCTTCAAATAAGTAGAATTCATACAAGCAATTGAAATTAAAGAGAAAAAGGAAGAGAATAACCCTAGAATTTTCGTCCTCTCAATTGCCTGTGACCCACGTTCTTCCTCAACCAAGTCAGAATGTTTAAAATAAAACCTAAATGTGCTATTTATACTATTGAGAATTTTTCTCGGAATAACAAGCAACGTGGCATGGAGTGTATCGCGGAGCACTCCCTACGTGCCATAAGGCTATCGCGGAACCCCACTGGAAGTCGGCTCCCAGGTAACTGCACCTCACCGTGGCACGACTTGTATCGCGGAGCCTTGCCTCCATGCCACTTTGCTATCGCGCACCTTCATTGGAACTTGAGGTTCCAGGTAATCACACTCAACGTGACACGGAGTGCATCACGGAGCACTGCCTCTGTGCCATGGAGGTAACGCGAACCTCCACTGGAAATTGACATAATTAATTCAACCCAGGCAGAATGCCTCTGCGATGGTAGTGTGACACGGCGCCATCGCGGAGCCCTTATTTTTGCCACTTTCCCTTGCCAACTTCTGCTTCTTGCTTCCAAGTCCATTCCCGCACTTCACCAACATATATATTAGCTACCCAAATTTCCTTTTACCTGCAAAACAACACTAATCATGTTGGTTAGTATAAATTTACATTTATCAAATAATCACATAAGAATACACACATAATAATAGATAAACAAGTCGAAATGAAGCATTTGAGTATCACTTGGGCATACAATTCTGCCCATGATCACTTACCCCACACTTAAAACCTTGTTCGTCCTCGAACAATACTTTCACATCTCATGCAATTGAAACCCATGCATAACTAATTTGGCTCGACCATTCAAGCTACGGCTATACAGATTATTTAGGATAACAAGTCATCAAGAAGACATGCATGGTATCATCAATACAATGAAGTACACCACATTAAGACCTCCTAACCTCAAGAATCAATTCTCGATCTTGGAAAACTCATGCAAATCAACTGATCAAGACATCCGACACGGAATTTTATCTCTCGTCAAGCATGTGCCCTCACAACATAAGAGAATTACCCCATTTGCCATCATAAGATTTCCAAAGCACTACGTGTAGGGGTATACAATTACTATTTTGCTCGCTCTCCCAAAGAATTCACATACATCATGTCATGAACCATAAGCTTGCCTCTAGTGTTTTACCCAACTAATATAAGGACACGTGATGTAAGATCACGTAGGACTTAATGGGTTGTAATGTAAGTTGAGGAACTAGTCAGTACTGGGCTAACCAATAATAGCAACTAGCTTCCCTCAGCGCTCTTCAATACATCCCACCTTTAGTACGGGCATTGCTTCTTCCTCCATCCTCTCATTCTTCAATTTTCTTCTTTGTTTTTATTCCCATTTCTTTAAGCACACTCGACTTACTAGCAAAGAGTAGTTATGCATCTTTATTTTTTTCTCTCATTCATGGATTCTCTTATTCTCTACTATTAATTAATCAATTTCAACAAGAGCACCTTTGGCCTTTTCTTTAGTTTTCACAACTTCCGCTTTCCTTCTGGTTCACACTTCTCACTCCTTTACACTTTGGGAAAAATGTTTTTTTTTCTTAAGTGCTTAAGGGTTTTGGATCAAATTCACGGCTAATGAAAAGAAGGAATTAAGCTCGGTTTGTACCTCTCAAAGAATAGGCTAAAGGCTCAATGGGTCTAACTAGGATGTAACATTCAAGGTAGGTATGATAAGGGAAAAACTTTCGATTTATTCAAAGAAATGCCTACATCCTTTCCTACAATCCAAATCCTTCATTTCGTTTAGTACACACACCAGGCAAGTTCTAGACACTTCACAATAGCATGGAATAGTCGAAACCTCACCTCACACTCATTGCACATACTCAACTCAAGACATATTCATAGACTCTTCAATCAGCTAATTACAAGAATTCACTATTAAGCCTCGATCACACCGAATCAAATTCTATGGCCTAGGTATCTCAACATGTTTAGCACCTTTGCATCTTAATATCATGTACAACACGTAACAAGAATTTTGAACCATTAATTAGCAATACGTTTGGGAAACAAACAATAGAAAGAAGAAAAAAAACTACTCCTATCGACTACATTTCCCTTAAGACGGTCGTCATCCATCCATCATAGGGAATAGTTGCTATCTATGATTTCAGTTCAATGGGACTATTCTCGGTAAAAGCACCAAAAATAAAAGACGAGAAACCCAACATAAAAAAATTCAACAAAAAATTTCGATAGAAAAATCGATAGAAAAAGATAAAAATATAATTTGAATAATATTTACACATCATACACAACAGCAACACAACAACAACTCAAGATTCATTACAACACCAACATTAATTACAAAACACGAAACACAGAGTCACCAGGTCACATTTAGCACAAGCACAACAAACATAAACCAAACATAAACAAAACAGCTAGCACCTAACTACTCCCACCCCACACTTAAGCCGAACACCATCCCCAGTGTTCACATAATTTCAAAATATCACAAAGGTTGGTTGGTGAAACTCCCTGATCAATCAAAGTATTTAACTTCTTCATCAGGTGCTAGTGCTTCGTCCCCCATGTCAGAATCGCCCCCGCCGTCCTCGTCCGACTCAACATCTGAGCCCTCCCGGCGTGTCTCCTCATCGATAGGGACATCATCATCCACGGGCTCCACAAATGCAAGCCTCACTCTACATAAAGCTCGGGCATTCTCGTTGAATGGGTAATCCAACTCGAGCTGCCATAGCTTATCCTCTGTTGCGGGCCGTCCTCCGATGCGCAGCTGCAACATCTGCATCCCATACATGCGGGCCATGTACTAATCATCCCGAGCATGTCGCTCGGCTAGTGTGAGCACTGGCCCAAAGGTAGTGTCAGGTGCCTTGGTTTTGGTGACATCCAAGGCACGCCTGTCAATCTGTGGGATGTAATCTAGGGCCTCCTCCTAAATATTGTGGCCCCTCAGGAACGTGGTAAGCAGACCACTGAACCCGTATCTATGCCCCTAATGCGGTCGGGCTCTCTTCATGGCGGAGATGATCACCTCCCCCACATTGATTTCCAACCCCTTCATCAGGGCATACACCAAGCAAACTCTATCCCGGGTGACATCTGTCATGTGCACCCCCGGGATCAGGCATGAACACATAATCTTCAACCAAATCCGGGCCTCCTGGTTCATTTGAGAGTAGGGCAATGTCTGGTGGTAGCCTCTCTCCTTGTGCCTGCTCCACTTGGCTGTCGATTGAGCTCCACACAAGGTGCGTCTGATGTCCGCATAGGGTGGAGTGATGTTCAGCTGACGAAGGACATGAGCAACTGTGCCCCGCGCCCCCAGGATTTCATTCAAGTGGTGGGGCTCAAATGTGACTACCTGTCCTCTGATTTTTATGGTGTGGCTGCGTAAGGTCGGGTTCCAATTGGCATAGAACTCACGTATAAGATGGAGATTGCACTCCCTGGGTTCTTCGAAAATGAAGTTACGCCCAGCGGTGTCAATCCTTTGTACAATCCGTGGGAATTCCTGTGCCAGTGGTTCCCATGCTATCTGCTCCTCCGGGAAGTATTTGGTTTCTTTATGTTTGGCATACCACTTCTTCCCCTCATCACTCACCCATCTTGTTCCGTATTGTCTGCGTTGACCTCTAGGAACCGCTGGTGCTGCTGGAACTATTGTTCCCAATCTTACCCTCTTTCTGTTGGCGCCCGATGTGGATGCGCCCTTGCCCTTATCTTGTCGGCCCGACATTGTTCCTGTACATTCAAACATACAGTCTCAATGTTATTCAAGTCATAATTAGCTACAACTAAGGTTGGGTTTAATTGGATCACCCCACACTTACTCTTAAGCCACAATCAACACAATTCGACAAGACATTCCTAATCTTGCCATTCTTAGCATTCAACATGCTTAGTGCATTCATATAATTCGATAGGATAATTACTTTGTACTACTCAGACTTCGTACAATGAATAAAAATTTCTCCATCGATTCAATTACATCATCATTAGCACTTTGCAATTTTTTTTTCACAGCCTATGTAATTCTCCAGTTGCATTCTCCCGAAAATCCCTCTTCTAACTTAGCATATTCAAAATCAATCACAATACATTTCACTTCACCCAACATCCACAAGCCAATTTATTAACATTTTAAAGCATTTAGGTTGCTTCCTATTCAATCCTCAACCCTAGCTAACAATTTCGCAAGAATTTCAATAAAACATGCAATCATTGAGTTCATCTACTAACAACGATACTATGAACATCATTCAATCATAACTAAAGTGATTTCAAGCTTATTTCTCACTTAGGGCAAGGTTTAATCACCAAACATGTTCAAAAATCAATAATTTGAGCAATAATAAGGAAAAATTCAAGAACATACCTTTTTTTTTATGAAATTGAAGAAACCTTGAAGAAAGTTGATCACTAAGTTTGTGTCACGTTGGGGGAGAAGGGGATTTTGGGTGTGGGTCGCGGAGGAAATGAGAGAATAGGAAAAAAAATGAAGGAATTTGGGGTTAAAATGAGGTTTTTTCGTGCGGGTTACCCGGTGACCCGACGCGAAATAACCCTCAATGTGTCACGGAGGGTAACGTGGAGCACTGCCTCCATGACACGGAGCCATCATGCAGGTATTGTGGATATTTTTAAAAATCCAGAATAAGCCTCAACGTGTCACGGAGGGTAACGCGGAGGCCCTCCTCCGTGATGATCTTGGGCAGATTTATATGCCCAAGTGATACTCAAACGTATCATTTTCACCTTGTTTATTGTGCAATGTGTATACATTTTCATGTAATTGGTAATAAAATGTGAATTTATACTAACCAACATGATTAGCATTGTTTTGCAGGTAAAACATGATTTTTAGGAGCTAAAATGCATGTTGGAACAATATCGGAATTGGACTTGGATGCGAGCATGGAAAAGACATTGGAATGCGCAATGTAAAGGGGCTCCGCGATGGAGCCGTGCCATGCTACCATCGCGGAGGCACACTGCCTGGAGGGTGATTTAATTGGCAATTTCCAGTGAAGCCTCGCGACAGCTCCGTGGCACGGAGATAAGCCTCTGCGTTGGCCGCCGTGCCACGTTGAGGCTATATTCCCGGACCCTGGATTTCCAGTGAGGGTCCGCGTCCACGCCGTGTCATGGAGGCAGTGCTCCGCGTTGGCCTCCGTGACACGTTGCTTGTTATTCCGGGAAAAATTCCCAATAGTATAAATAGAACACTTAGGCTTATTTTTAATGAATTCAGACTTGGTGGAGCAAGGACGTGGGTTAGAGGCAGTTGAGGAACGAAAAAGCTAAGGGTTTTTCTCTCTTTCTTTCTTCTTTCAATCAATTGTTTGTATGATTAACACTTGTTTTAGGATGATTAATCCACAAATGAGTGGCTAATTCTCTTCCTTGCTGAGGTTGTGAACAATGGTGATGAATTTTGATTATTGAATTGTATGGTTTTTCATCTTCTTCTTCTATGTTGTTCTATTAATTCTTGTTTCTACTGCATTAGTGTGTGGCCGACATTAATGTACATCTAAAAAGTCCAATTTCACTCGAGAGAGCACGAAATTGGAAAGTTGTGAATTAATAGGGTATTGTTCTTAACTTGATTTGGGAAAATTGGGTTTTGATGTGCTTTCCTGATAGAAATATACTTGAAAGCCGTATTAGTCAATTTAGGAACCGGAATTGTAGTGCTAGGTCATAAATTGCATTTGATCACAGAAATGTAGACGAATGGTTTATGATTCTAAAGTGAGATTAAATATGAGAGTTTTAATCTCTTGGCTAATGTTCTTGGCTAGAAACATGAAGAAAAGATTAACCAAATGATGATTATAATCAAGTTCATTACTTGTTCTTAACCTTGGCATGCTCATATCCATAGTTTCAATTCACAGTAAATATTTGTTAATAGTTTTAGTATATAATTTATAAACAAAAACTTATTTAACTTTTGGTTACGTTGTTGTCAACATATTTAGAAGTAAGATAGAATATAGTATACCTAAGCAATTTTACTTATCCAGAGTCTCCTTGGTTCGATACTTGGCTTACTTAGCCACTTTATTACTTGTTTGACCACGTGCACTTGCGTGTTGGTTTTTAACACCTATACCGAACAAGCCGAACACGTGACACGGAGCCATCGCGCAGGCTCACTAGAATGTGCCAATTTTTATTTTCTTACCTTGATTTTTTTCCTTTGCGTTTTTTTTTTGTATTTTTGCCCTCCGTTCCACCTGAAAGTCATTTCACCACAAGAAATTCGTTAGAAATCATAGGTTGCAATGCAACAATTTTTATTTTTGTTTTTCTTTTTCTCTTTTTTTTTCAAATAATTCTACTCTTCTATTACAACACATTCACAGGTTGCCTCCCGTGCAGCTCCTGATTTACCGTCGCGGCTCGACACTATTCATGCTCAATCATCCTCTAGAGTGATGGACGTCTTCTCTCGAATAACGTCTTTACCCCAATAATGCTTACATCGTTGCCCATTCACCAAAAATGTGGCACTTATATCTTCTTGCCACAACTCCACTGCCCCGTGTGGGGTCATTCTCACCACTTCAAACAACCCTGACCACTTGGACCGCAACTTACCTGGAAAAAGCTTCAATCTTGAATTAAATAACAACACTTTCTACCCCAGCTCAAAGATCTGATGCACCATATGTCTGTCGTGCCATCTTTTAGTTCTCTCCTTGTAGCATTTGGCACTTTCATAGGCATGCCATCGAAACTCATCTAGTTCACTGAGTTGCATCAATATTTTCTTCCCTGCTAGCTCCAGATCCATGTTCAGCTTTCTCACGGCCCAAAAAGCTCGATGTTCCAGCTCCACAGGCAAATGACATGCCTTTTCATAGACCAATCTGTACGGAGAAGTCCCAATGGGTGTCTTGTATGCAGTTCTATAAGCCCACAACGCATCATCAAGTTTGCTTGACCAATCAATTCGTTGTGCATTCACTGTCTTCTGTAGAATCTGCTTTATCTCTCTGTTCGACACCTCCACTTCCCCACTAGTTTGGGGATGATACGTTGTTGCTACCTTGTGCCGCACCCCATACTTAGCTAGCAAATTCTTGAAACTCGCATTCACAAAATAAGCCCCTCCATCACTGATAATAGCTCGGGGTGTCCCAAACCTGGTGAAATATGCTTTTTCACAAATTTCGTCACCACCTTGTTGTCATTCTTGGGACAAGCTATTGCCTCGGCCCACTTAGATACATAGTCAACCACTACCAAGATGTAACGATTACCAAATGATGGTGGAAACAGGCCCATGAAGTCTATTCCCCATACATCAAAAATCTCCACTTCTAATATCTGCTCAGTGGCATCTCCTGTCTTCTACCAATTGTGCATGTTCTTTGACATCTACCGCACATTTTTACATATGCTATAGAATCTATGAACAGTGTAGGCCAAAAGAAACCTGACTATAACACCATGTGAGCTGTCCGCTCGCCTCCGTGGTGCCCTCCATACATTGATGAGTGACAACTCCTCAATACTTCTGTGATCTGGCTCTCTGGGATGCATCATCTCATCACCTGATTCGGTCCTTGCTTAAACAAATACTGCTCATCCCATATGTAATACCTGCAATCATGTCTCAACTTCTTTCTTTGCTGAGTCGTAGCCTCCGGTGGGTAGACTCCACTTACCAGCAAATTCACAATGTCTGCATACCAAGGGATTTCAGCTCCCTTATTGCCAAGAGTTGCTCATCTGGGAACTCTTCTTTGATAATATCACCTTCCTTTATATGCTACCGGCTTTCCAATCGCGGTAGGTGATCTGCCACTTGATTCTCGCTCCCCTTTCTGTCCCGAATCTCTAGGTCAAACTCTTGTAGCAACAATATCCATCTGATTAGTCTGGGCTTTGCATCCTTCTTGTTAAACAGATACCGAATTGCTGCTTGATCAGTATACACCACTACTTTAGAACCCGCCAAGTAGGACCTGAATTTATCAAATGCGAACACCAGTGCTAGCATCTCCTTTTCCGTGACCGTATAATTGACCTGGGCTGCGTCAAGTGTTTTGCTTGCATAATAAATGGAATGAAAATTTTTATTCCTCCGCTGCCCCAATACAGCTCCTACAGCCACGTCACTTGCATCACACATTAATTCAAATGGTTGCTCCCAATCCGGAGAGATGAGAATAGGCGCTTCTACCAGCTTCTGTTTTAACACCTCAAATGCTTTAACACAATCCTCGTCAAACTCGAACTTCACCTCTTTTTCTAGCAACCGACATATCAGTCTAGAAATTTTAGAGAAGTTCTTGATGAACCGTCTATAGAACCCTGCATGTCCGAGAAAACTGTGAACGCCCTTCACTGACACTGGTGGTGGTAGCTTTTCGATCACTTCGATCTTCGCATGATTGACTTCCAACCCCTTGCATGACACCTTATGGCAAAGGAAGATAGCCTCCTTGACTAAAAAATGGCATTTCTCCCAGTTGAGCACAAGGTTAGAGTCTTCACATCGAGCTAGCACCCTGTCAAGATTCTGCAAACATGTAACAAACGAATTACTGAAAACAGAAAAATCATCCATATATACCTTGAAAAAATCTTCCACCATATCGTGAAAGATCGCCATCATGCATCTCTGGAATGTTGCTGGTGAATTGAATAGACCAAATGGCATCCGCCTAAAAGCATATGTCTCGTAAGGGCATGTAAAAGTGGTCTTCTCCTGGTCCTCCGGTGCTATGGCTATTTGGTTATAGCCAGAATATCCATCAAGGAAACAATAATATTCTTGACCTCCCAACCTATCCAATATCTGATCAACAAATGGGATAGGATAATGATCTTTCCTCGTGGCCTCATTGATCTTCCTGTAATCCATGCAAATCCGCAAGCCTGTGACTGTGCTTGTGGGAATCAGCTCATTCTTTTCGTTGGTGACCACGGTCATCCCTCCTTTCTTTGGGACTGACTGAACGGGACTGACCCATTCACTGTTTGAAACGGGATATACCACACCTGCATCAAGCCACTTAATCACTTCCTTCCTAACTACATCCTTCATCACCGGATTCAACCTCCGCTGATGTTGTACAGTTGGCTTGGATCCTTCTTCCATAAAAATCCTATGTGTGAAAAAAGCTGGATTAATTCCTCTGATGTCCAATATTTTCCACCCAATTGCTTTCTTCCGCCTCTTGAGGACCACCAATGCCTCACTCACTTGTGCCTCTGTCAGTTCTGCAGAAATGATGACTGGCAAGGTGTCATCTTCCCCCAAAAATACATACTTCAGATGTGGAGGCAGCGTCTTCAACTCCAATTTTGGTGCCTCCTCAATTGATGGTTTTGGCAATGGTTCCAAGGACCTCATCAATGGCTGAAAATCTTGCTTCCTGGGAAACCATTTTGGCTCGTTCAGCATCAGCACCATCTCATTCGTAGAACCATCTCCAAAATGATTGGAGCCCATCAAGGCTCTCTCCAATGGGTCTTGTGAATCAACAATCTACAGAAGTGCTTCCTGATTTAGCACAATGATTTTTGATAGCTCCTCATAAATGGTCGGTAGCTTCATGGCCTTGTACACATCAAAAACCTCTACTTTGTCATGCGCTCGCATGGTTAGCTGCCCAACAGCCACATCAATCAAAGCTCGCTCGGTTTCCAAGAAATGACATCCCAAAATAAATGGGACTTCCGCATCCGGCTCGAAATCCAAGATAATAAAATCCACCGGGAAAATGAGAGAGACCACTTGCACTAACACGTCCTTCACAATACCATCTGGTCTGGCCAAAGAACGGTTAGCTAGCTGCAAGATCACAGTAGTTGGTCTAGGGCTGCCCAGCCCCAACTTCTTGAACACCGATGTCGGCATCAAGTTTATGCTTGCTCCCAAATCACATAATCCGCGAGCTCGAATACTTTGCCCGATTGTAATCTGAATGGTAAAGCTCCTAGGATCCTTGAGCTTTGTCGGCAACCTGTTCTGTATCCGGGAAGTGCACTCCTCAGTAAGCGCCACCATAGCATACTCCTTCAATTTGCTTTTGTTTGCTATGATATCCTTGATATACTTTGCATATTTCGGCACTCCCTGCAAAACATCAACCAAAGGTAAATTAATGCGTACCTGTTTCAGCACCTCCATGAACTTCTTAAAGTAAGCTTCTTCCTTGTGCTTCTTTAATCTTTGAGGCAACGAGAGTGGTGATCTTTCTGTCTCAGCTGCCTTTTCCTTCCCCCTCACATCATCATGTTCCCCATCTTTTTCCACTGTTCCAAATTGCTAAGGTGGTCTTTCTTGTTCCACCTCCTTAAGTTGTAGTCCACTCCTTGTGGTCACTGCATTGACCTGCTTAGGGGTTGGGTCAATATCACTCGATAGTCCTCCTCTGGGCCTGGTGTTTTGAGCTCCAGCTAATTGTCCAAACTGGTACTCCAACGCCTTTGTAGCTAACTGCTGATTTTTCATGTCGGCCGCTAATTTCACATAATCAGCCTGCATTTGCACTTGGTAAGCTATAATTGTTTTGAACCTATCCTCAATGTTGTTGGGTGGTGGAGGAGGTGCATTGTTTCCTCTGTATTAAGACTGAAAATTCTGATGCCCCCCTTGATTTCTCTGCATGCCCTGATTCGAACTCTGTCCTTGATGGCTATTACTCCCCCAAGAGAAATTCAGATGATTCCTTAAATTTGAGTTGTAATTGTTGCCATACTGTTTATTATTATTCCTTTGGACGTTCCCAACAAAATTCACCGAGTCTGGATTTGCACCACAACACTCAGCTGAGTGTTCACTACTCCCACATACTTCACACCGTACCTGATGAAATGCATTGAATGGTGCTTGTTCTTGATTCAAGTTCATACTGCTGAAGTGGGTGTTGAGTTGATCTTGCAACGCAGCTATCTGTGCAGCAATAGCTGTAAAACCATCCACCTCAAAAACTCCTGCAGCTTTCCTTGTTCCTCCTCATTTTGAATCCGCATTCCATTCTGGATTTCCCTGTGAAATACGGTTTAACAAAGTGTAGAGCTCCACATAAGTCTTCTCCAATGCCTGCCCACCAATTGCTGAATCTAACATAATTTTAGTATGTGGTTCTAACCCTCAATAAATGTGTGCACCAACACATCATTAGATTGGTGATGATGAGGACAGTCCCTTAACATAGACTTGAACCTCTCCCAAGCTTGATACAAATTCTCACCCTCTATCTGTTTAAAACTTAGAATCTGACTTCTAAGTCTGGCTGTCTTCCCAGATGGAAAGAATCGTATCAAAAACTTTCTTGCAAGATCATCCCAAGTGGTGATATAATTAGGTGGTTCATCTTTCAACCACCTCTTTGCTTCCCCCAATAATGAGAATGAAAATAATGTAAGTCGCACATAGTCGGATGATACTCCAGCGGGAATGTAAGTGTCACTTATCTCCAAAAAGTTTTGGAGATGTTGTTGCGTTTCTTCATGAGGGAGACCTGTGAATTGCCCGCTGGTGTGCAACAACTGCACCATGTTCTGTTTAAGCTCGAACCTCCCTCCTGGCTCTGGTCTGCGAATACTAGATGTAACATTATTTGCATTGTGGGATTGCCACTTCGCGGACCGGCCTTGCTACCATCTCCTCAGGCACTAAAACTGCCCTTACAAGTGGTGCATTCTGTTGCTGCTCCAAAATTGCCTGTCTTAGCAACTGCAGCTTCTTCTCTAGAGCTTCCCTTCTTTGGCGATGAAATTGTCTCTCCGGCTCTATAATTGAATCCACCAACCCCTTATCTCTTGCCAGCATTCAGAAAAAAATTCAATACCTGCAAGAGAAAGGCTAAGACCAAGTTGTCAGCTCTTATATTGAATTTGTAAACTAACACTAAGAAAATAAATTTACCAATTGCCAGTCCCCGGCAACGGTGCCAAAAACTTGCTCGACCCAAAACTACACGCAAATGCACGTGGTCGTACAAGTAATAAAGTGGCTTTATTTCAAGCCAAGTGTCAATCCCACAGGGACTGAACTACGGTATTAATTAACTTAAGCGTCAGTGAACGATATCTCTATGAATGCAGACAACCAAATAAATAATGTTTTATGAGTTAAGACCACTAATTAATACGAATCTAAGTCTAGATTATAATTTGAGTCTGAACAATAGCAATGAACAAGCTGAGGTTAAGGCAGGCATGCAGGGATGTACTTTATTAATTCAATTCAGCTAATCTTCTCTTCGGTTGCTAGTCAGGAATTAATTTTCTATGGATTGGATCTTTCGACTCCTATCCAATTAAAGAATCATGAAACCTTATTCTACATTTCTGTGATATAAGAATCTCATGCTCTAGCCATACATAACTGATTCCATAATTGACTAATAAGACTTTCATATATATTTCTATTCTGAATGTAAATCAATTCTCAATTTTCTCAACTAAGAAAAGATCATATCCTACCAATTCACATCTGACCAATTTCTTTCCTTTTCAAAATCAAAATTGGATTTCTAAAATATACATTAACATTGGCAAAACATTAATGCAGTAAAAACAAGAATTGATAGAACAACCATTGAAGAAAAGATGAAAACTGAAATGATCGATAATTACATTCCTCTACAATTATCCTTAACCTCAGCAAGAAGTGAATTAGCCACTCATTTTTGACGTAAACATCTTCAAATAAGTAGAATTCATACAAGCAATTGAAATTAAAGAGAAAAATGAAGAGAATAACCCTAGAATTTTCGTCCTTTCAACTGCCTGTAACCCACGTTCTTGCTCAACCAAGTCAAAATGTTTAAAATAAAACCTAACTGTGCTATTTATACTATTGAGAATTTTTTCCGGAATAACAAGTAACGTGGAACAGAGTGTATCGTGGAGCACTCCCTCTGTGCCACGGGGCTATCGCGGAACCCCACTGGAAGTCGGCTCCCAGGTAACTGCACCTCACCGTGGCACGACTTGTATAGCGGAGCCTTGCCTCCGTGCCACGGTGCTATCACGCACCTTCACTGGAACTTAAGGTTCCAGGTAATCACACTCAACGTGATACGGAGCACTGCCTCTGAGCCACGGAGGTAACGCGAACCTCCACTAGAAATTGACATAATTAATTCATCCCAGGCAGAATGCCTCCGCGATGGTAGCATGACACGGCGCCATCGCGGAGCCCTTATTTTTGCCACTTTCCCTTGTCAACTTCCGCTTCTTGCTTCCAAGTCCATTCCCGCACTTCACCAACATATATATTAGCTACCAAAATTTCCTTTTACCTGCAAAACAACACTAATCATGTTGGTTAGTACAAATTCACATTTATCAAATAATCACATGAGAATATACACATAATAATAGATAAACAAGTTGAAATGAAGCATTTGAGTATCACTTGGACATACAATTCTGCCCAAGATCAGCCTCTTCCTTATAAGTGTGGCGTGCTTCACACCCATGAAAAAGACTCTACTTAATGCGGCTTTAAAAGAAAGTAGGATACACCTAAACCTGATGCTCTAATATCAAGTTTATCACGACCCGAGCGTAGAACCTGGATGTGACAGGGGACCTAGAACCACGAATGGCTCCAAGATGATCCATGCTACATGCATAACGTAAGCATACACTAAGCGAAATAAATCATAATATAAAGCATGAGTGGAAGTCTAAGATACTATAAAATACAAACAGGTTTACAAGTCACACCGTTGAGAATCTATACATAAATATTTGAAAAGCCTCTAACCAGAAACGGAGCTGTTGGGACAATCCCCTAACTAGCTCGGATAAATCTGAAACTGAAAGACATAAAAGCAAAACATAAGGCTAAACTGATGTCCTCGAATGATGAGTACTCACCTAAAACCGAGACTGGGCTGAACTGGGTAAGAGTGAATATAATAATGGGGCTAAGACTAATCACCTTAACCTATATCACGAGACAATATAACACAAAAGTATGCGCTCAGTATTTTGAATGTACTGAGTATGCAGAATAAATAAAGCGTGATAGTAAAATAGTAACTGAAATCATTTAGTATGAGATAGTCTAAAACATGAAATTTTGATCATAAACTGAATATAATGGCTCAAGGTTTTTAAAACTGAACCATAAAGCTGGACATGAATGAACTCATAAGTATAATCTCATAAAGTATATATTGAGCCAAAATATCATAAGTCATAATATCATGAAGCATAAACATGAACATGTGCATAAAATCATGGAACAACTGGAGATTCTTATGACTGACATACTCGAAGTGAGCATACATGGATCCCACTTTATAATCCTAGCTGGGAGATGTGTTCATACCTTGCCAAGGGTATGAACCTTGAAGGCATGATATCACTTATGGTCCCATTGGGGTGTGGAAGACACTCTCAAGAAGGATCCCATCATGGCTACGTTGGCACATAGTTCTAAGATCTAGGTGCGCTGAAACCCGGCCTACTAGGTGTTGAATACTACTCTCAAAACATATATAGCGCTTATATCATAATCATGAAACATACTTGATTTTGCATGGGCTAGTTAAATCATGAAATTCATAAAATTACTTGATATACGTGAATAAGTTATGAAAATAATGTCGCTGATTCGGCCATGATACGTAAACTTGAGATTCATGAACTTCTTGCATAATTGAATAAATCATCTTAACTTGAAAAATATAGATTAATGAGAGGTTTTCATAAAAATCATGTAATTATAATCATAAAAACACAAATAGAATTATGAGGGAATCAAAATCATAAGAGATCATGGAGTTTTTCACCAAATTGGGTCTAACCCTAAAAATTTACAAAAATCATAATTGGAGACTTGAATTAATGAAATTGGGTTTGGATTGGGAATGAAGGTGGAAGAATTCCCTAATGAAATTGGGTTTGGATTGGGAATGAAGGTGGAAGAATTCCCCCATTCATGACCCACACATACTTGGGCTTTGATGGATCCTTGCCTAGAATTGAGTTCCAAGAGAATTGAGAAGAGGAAGAACCCTAGGAGCTTAAGAGACTTGAAAGGATGAATCTTCAAGCTATGGTGTTTGAAAAGAATGAAGGTTTAGACTAAGTATAATCCCCTAATTAGCCCCTTTGGAAATCTAAAACGACATCACTTAGGAGATAAAAGCATAGAAAGTTATGAAAATACCCTTTAAAACTCATATTAAAAATCTGACCATCAGTACCAACGACCCATATAACGGCTCGTTGATTATTCCAATGCTTCATACCATCACCCGTGGTCACATGAACCTTCCTAGAACAGTTCTTTGAATCTCGTACGACAACCCCATCTAACGATCCGTCCTATCTTCCTACGACTCATCCTTTGAGTCGTTGGTTTTGTTCTTGAAAATTCCATCTGTCTACCACGAGTCTGACCACGAATCATCGTACCATCCAACGAGTCATTGTCAGGCTCGTCCTGAGAAAAATATTCAGTTTCTCCTCTGGTTCATACTTCATATCTAGGGTCTAGTCTGAGGGATTTTTGCGGTGTTATAGGTACCATATCTAGTGGCACCTGTTCGCTCAAATTTGCATTATTAGAAATCATAGTCACCACGTTATATAGTTCTTTCATCTTCTAGTCATGTCGAGAAAGCTGATCCATTATTCTTCTTTGCTGGGCCGTTAAAATCTCCAGTGTCCTTAAAAATTTCCATATCAACATAACTCTCAATCCAGTTTATGTTATCCTCATAGTCATCCATATCATTGGGGATCGGGTCCTTTGTTTGTCGATGAGCGTTCCTTCTAATAGGATCAGAGTTTCATAACCTTCTCCAAGTGTAGTTTCTGTGTTTGAGTGTTCTTCGTTGAACACAAGCGGCACCTGAACACCATTAAAAGGGAGAAGACCACCAAATAAATCAACAATTCAATTGGTTGTTAACACTACTGTTGTCCATGACTGAAATGGATTTTCTCTGAAAAAGTAATATCAAAAAATTAGTGAATGAGATAGCAGTTCAAACAATACCACAACTGTCCAAGCAACACAGTTGGCACCATCTAAAATAGTATAGTTAAATTTGTATGTGAGGTTTATGGACACGTTAATTGAAATAATCTAAATGCAAGATTTATATATTGAAATCTGATAAAATGATATAAATCAAATAAAATAAATAGATGATGATGAGAATCAAGCTAATCAATTGGATTAATATGTTAAGCCTGGATCCCCAATGCCACTAGCTGACAACATCTTTGGAATTGCTGATCTCTTTCCGTCACTATTTATAGTAAAATCCTAGGGAATACTCTTCATCAATCTCGCCCCCATAAGATGTCCACTTATCATGATATTTCATTTATGTAACAAGCTGTGGGAATTTTGGCCCAATGTGTGATAGATATAAATGCTTTGTGATAGATATAAATGCAAACTTACCTTATCCTTATCTTGTTTGGTCATGTCTTCGTGCCGAATCCCATATCTTAGGAGTTAGAAGGGCCTTATCAATATAATATCGGTCACGCGGTATCGACTCTGCATCTTTCTCAAACATGGGCTGACCTTACCGACCTGATCCTTAATATGTATTTTGATGCTAACTTCGTTGAACTACTTTGATCAATAATTCTTTTCATATGTTACTATATCATTCATTCACATATTTATTTCGGTTTTCACTCTATACAGATATACTGTGGTTGGATAGATAATCGCAGTTACATTTTTTTTGGTTAAGCAAAGGTTTGATGTTCAATATTTGTGAGACCAAACCTTATGCTTTAGTAGCATAGTTGTATTCTTGTGCATTAATTCATCATCTACTAGAGCCTTTTTGACCAACCGACTAAAAATTACTTACTCAAAAAAAATAATTTTTCTAAAAAAGTACTTTGAAAAAAAATTAAAGAGGTTTGTATGTGGTTAATTTATTTAAAAGTGCTTTGGATAAGCACATTGTGCTTAGCTAATTTTTTTTAAAAGGGTGCTTTTGAGTGTCAAATTAAAATAAAAGATAAATATCAATACTTCTTTCCTTTTTAAGACAAGTATCAATACACGTTTAGTATTAAAATTATTTTATAAATTATTTAAAAATATATTATGAAAGTCTTTGATTAAGTTTTTTACTTTAAAATACATAGATAAATTTAAAATAAATATTAATATCATATTAACATGATGAATTAAAAAATAAGCTATTTGAAGAGCAAAAGAAAAATAAATATCTTTTTTTACACAATAAATGTATTATATCTACTATATAAAGTTCAAAATATATAAAAATAAAAATAATAATTGTAACAAGAATATAAAGTAATTGACATTAAAAGTATGATTGAGATCACATTAGAAAAAAAGTCGCTATATGTAGTAACCAAACAGTTTGTTTTATTATTATTATATATTAATGAATTAATGAGGGATATATTTGATAATTATATATTTATGGTAGGGATATTTTTTCTTAAAAAAATAATTTTTTACTTTTAGTTCTGCTTTTTTTCAAGAAGCAAAATCTTTTAGCTTCTTTCCGACGGTGGAAAAACTGCTTCTGCCTAAAAACACTTTACTTATTGGCGAACACCTAAATTTTTTCAAAAAAAATATTTCTTTATAAAAATAAAAAATACATTTAACCTAATCACTTAGCCAAACAAGCTCTTAAAGAGATGAACGACTACGATCTTTTGTACCTATTTGTTCATCTGTGTGACCGTATTCTTTTCTTTCTCAATCTTTATACTATTATATTCATCGCATCAAGATGAATGTTGGCATCAAGCACCCAAGATAGGTAGCTTTTACTCAATATATCTAGGACAAGAATTTCAAGTTTAGAAAAAAATTTCATTAATTAAGAAAATAAAGTTTGTAGCTTCGATATTTTTAAAATGTTTGCTCGAATGGCAGAAGCTCATGCTGATAACGTATTATAAAATAAAGACTGTACGATAAATATACTAGAGAAAAAGTATATAGAGATAGACTGATATATTATTCAACTCCAAACTGATGTTCAAATGAACTGAATTGACTTCCTATATATAGAAGAAAAGAAGCAGTTGCAAGGCTTTTCAGGAAGCAGTTGTAAGGCTTTTCAAAGCTGCTTGCAAGTTGTCTACTTGAGATGCTTGCTACCTACCTACTTGAGATACTTACAAGTTGTCTGCTTGATTGCAAGTCTGAGAAAACTGCTTGCAATCTGTCTGATTGATAGCAAGCCCTAAAAAGCTGGTTGCAACCTCCCTGTTTGAGCTACTTTTAAATTGCTCTTGATTTTAAGCTTATCTAGAAAATTGTATAATAGAAACCTATAATACTAAGTATTTATGACAAATGTAACTTAATATTCTAATGTTGAACTTTTAACATTTTTCCTCCAAACATTGAAGAATTTTAAATACAATTAACTTTGTAGTCACCTTTATTATCTAACATATTTATAGCCTTTATATTTCGGAAGAAAAGTCTTTTTTACAATTTTATTCTGAGTCATATTTTATAGTCATTATATATAAAATAAATAAAAGTTCTTTTAATGTTTTAGTCTTGCGTAACATTTGCAATTAAGGAAAGCTAAATTGTTAATACGATAGTCCTTCATTTTCATATTGTATTGTGTAATTTGCCTTTTTAAATAAAAATGATTGAAAATATTATACAAAATAAATAATATTCCCTCCCGAATTTCTATTTCTAATTTATATGGCAGCATTACTTCTTTAATTTATTTTAAAAATAAAGATAGTTTTAAATTTAAAAATAAGTTGACTTAAACTTGTCATTTTATTTAGAAATTTTTATAATGGCATAAATGTTATGATATATTTAAAGTTATAATTTAAGAAAATTTATTTTATAAAGTTAAATTTTCTATATATTTAAACTGTGTCACGTAAAAAGGGAAGAACGACAATAATCTAGCTCGAAAAATAATATGAAAAATCGTAATATATATTGGGCCCATACTGAGCACCGACAAAATAATACTAGTGACTATAAAAATAAAAGCTACAACACAACTTATTATATACGGTCATATTTTACTCTCCCCAAAATAAAATTGAATTAAATAACTTTTATGAAATGAATTTGGAAGAAGATAATTTTTGATCGATAGATATTTTAAAATTATTTTATACGTAAAATAATTGTCATGCCCCACCTTGGGAGGTATGACTGGCATCTGGTGCCCTACTAGGACCTGAACTGCTGAGCTGACTGAGCCTAAGCATCTCTGGTGCAGGACTGACTCTAACTCTAGAATCAAGAAAACAACGGGCTATATAGCGGCTGTAAATACAACCCCCGGCCGACAAGGCCTATAGCCACCTGTGAAAAATAAACAGCTTACCAGAGACAAACAAACATAGGGAGTCCTATGCGGGCCGACAAGGCCACCCTGATATCTAGTTATAACTGGAAAGCAAAATCAGATGTTAAACTGATCTATGACCGACAAGGCCACCAATCAACAGCAAAACAGGGGCCCACACAGCCAACACACATAGTCTAAAATACATATGGGCCCACACGAACGATATCATCTAACTACAGGGAAGTAATGCAATCTGCAAGCCTCTAGGAGTAATAAGATGGTCGAGACAGGGCCCTGACCTACACATACTGTACAAACAAAAAAAGTAAACCTCTATCACTCAAGCTCCGGAAGAAGGGAGCTGACGGCTCTGTACAGCTGACTGGAATTAAGAGGGACCTGCTCCTCGTCTATCTGCACCTGTAGGCAAGTAATGCAGTTCCCCAGAAGAGGGCGTCAGTACCACAGGTACTGAGTATGTAAAGCAGTAACTTTAAATAACTAAAAGTAAGGAAATAGAACTGATAATAAAATAGAACTGACAATAATTGAAGTAAAGAAAACAGAATGAAAATGACTGTAGTGAAATCAGGTATAAACATAACTGTAATAAGGAGGGTAGGGGTCATACCTGACAAGCGAGGTGTCTTATTGTCTAACTATCAGTAACTAAAGCAAGCATAAACCTTACCTGGCCCCCATAAGCCGAAAGGTACAATCAGCACAGAATAACCCACCTGGCGCCCATTAGCCCTAGTGAGTACACCTCAATCTATATACCCCTATCCAGGTCATACTGAGTCAACTACCAGCTATAAACGTCCTGCCGATCCCCTGGGTCTGCAACTGAGCCCGCTCGGCCCCTGGCAGTAGCTGTGTTTGAGTCCGGAGGACTCCTGATATCTACACCCCGGGCGTAAACGCTCGGCGGGGGTGTATATAAGGCCAACCACGGCAATATGAGGATCTGGATCCCCATCTTTGTCCCTTGAGGACGGCATGCCGCTCCGTAGAGCGACGTATCCTCGCCCCTAGCGGGCGACGACACAACTATTAACCCTGGGGTGGTCACGAAAGCTATACAGGTATAATCCAGCCCAAAACAATACAATTTGCAAGTCTCAACTAACAACAACAACTAAACATGATAACATACTCCTGACATGCTTTACTGGGATTCATACTGGACTACTATGCTGAAGAAACTAACTTGCCGAAAGAAAATGCCTTAACATATCTCGATTGCCGATTTCTGATTAACTGATCGGTTCCAATTAGTATTCAATAGCTCTTCCCAACTGAAATTGTGTTAATGGAAAGATAGGACTAGTTTTAACACTAAATTCGGCAAAAAAGAAAACTTTATGTATAAATATTAACTATATTCCAACTTTACGGAACACGGTCGAAATCTCGTTATTTCTCAAAAGTGTAGAAGGGAGAAATGCTTATTTTAAGCCTGGAATCGTATTGACACTAGTTTGAAGCAATTTCAATAACGTTGGCTCGACGGGACGACGATTCGCCGGGCGAATTTCATGAAACTAACTCCGTAGAAATGCTCCCTGCAGCTTTATACTTCGATACGCAAAGTTAATTCAGAATTGGACGGTGTTCAGCAACATAATCGGATGAAAATTATGATTCCCCTTCGCTTCTAACTCTGCTGGCCGAGTTTATTTGAGAAAATAACATGAAATCTAAGGGTGAAGCCTATATATACTTAAGGCAGCAGACAAGGCAACGTGGCACTCTGCCCATCGCACTGATTCTGCTCCGTTCCACGTTGGCTAACGCGAAGGAGCTGCTCCGTGCCACTTTACCCCTCTGGGCAGCTTGGTTCGGCCTCCTCCCCCGAAATCCCGACTTGACACTCGCTCGGCATTTCCCCGGTCCCTTTCCTCGTACGTATGACACTCTAAAACTCTTAACCAACATACGAATAGGCCGTCTAAATGTTAAAAACTTACAGGGTGTAACATCAATTACTGATTATAATATATTTAGTAAATATTTCTTTAACTTTGTCATAGTTATTGGTTCTTAATAATTTAATAATTATTAATATCTGCGCGATGCATGGATAATACTTAAGAAAAGAATTTTTAAAAAATACTAGATTAAAAAAACTTAGATTATCAAATGAATAAATGGTCATAAATTTTTTTTTCAGTTGACCAACAAGTAAACCAACAAAGACTAATGAAATAAATGTCAACGTCTCCTTTGACTTATATTTTCTTGAATAACCACTACAATAGGACTATTTCTAGATCCTTCCAAGTATGAAATAATTCACCCCAAAAAAGTAGCTGGAATATTCTTCATCCTCTTGAAAAAAAGTTCACATTGAGAAAAATAATGAGATTGAAATCTATATGTTAATTCTAATCATGTTTGTGAGTTTACTTGTGTTCTTATAGCTCCGCATTCATAAAAATACTGGTCTTACCGCCTTGCTTGTGTGATTGCACTTCTCCGTGACTAATAATCTCTGCTATGATATCTAATTTATTTAAAGAAATATTCATCAGTTTGCTAAAACAGATCAATGTAAATAAAAAGAGAATTTGATAATTAACAAATAAGTCATTCTCGTCAACATTAGGTTGGTTAATCAACTTCTCATAAGGCTGTAGATTGAAGATATGCATAGTGAATTCTGGATCATTTATTTCTTCATTTACAGTCGTTCTATTAGTAAACGTCAGCCTCAACTTGTGTTTGTTGGTTTTATATTTTGCGTTATTTGAACCAACAATTAAATTTTTCATGATATACAATTCCAACTCATTTATTTTTTTCTCTGAACATGCAGATAATATACCTATCCACAGTTGCGTGGATATGATCTCTCTACCAAAAAAAATTCAATATCTATATTATATACATGGAGAGGGTAGTCATTATATGTATCCATAATGACAATAAGATGATACAAATACCTTTTATCCTGTAGTAACATTTCTATTGAAATTGGATTATCTATCTTTTGCAATCAAGAACCATCCATAATCGCACGACACGAATTTTCACAGCATTGCATCATTGTTTCGGATATCTCACCGATAGAGTTAATTTTAGTAGGTATTTTTTTGAAGATTTATTGGCTTCATGATAGTTTTTTTCTATATTGTATACTATGAACTGTTCGTATTATGTTGAACAAATCCTCCTAAGTATATATCATAATTCATAAGAATCTTTCATATTAGAATTACTATAGTTATGTCATGTATGCAGAAAATAATATTGATTAGATTATTTTCTATTAAAATGATTCTAATGATGACGTGCTGCTGTCTATAATTATAGAAACTATTCTAATCAAAATTATTTTCTATAGTATCTGATTATAAAATTATATTTACTTAATGTGAGTAATATTTCTGTAGAAAATAATATTGATTAGATTATTTCCTATTAGAATGACTCTAATTATCGCGTGATTTAATTAAATAATTTAAATTATAAATATATAGAATATGTCACATGAATATTTTCTATTAGAATGACTCTAATTATTGCGTGATTTTTTTCATATATATTGAATAATTGCCAATAAATTAATTATATACTACTGTACATAGAATATAGGAAATAATCTAATCAATGTTATTTTCCTACAGTATTTGATTTAAATTCAAATACATTACGTAATAATTTAAATAATTTAAGTTATAAATATATACAGTCAAACCTCTCTTAACAGCCATTCGTTATAACAACATTTCACTATAACGACCTGATTTTCTTCAGAACCGATTTTTCATGTTATATTTTACTTCTCTATAACAACATTCTACTTATAACACAGTGCCTTTCATTATGACGATACACTCTTTGTAAAATTACCCCTTTATAATAGTCATTCTTAAATATTGTATTATAATATTCTATAAGAATATAAATATTAAAATATTTATGATAATCATCATTAATGTCATGCACATAGTAAATTTTAAGTAGAACTATCTAAAAGAAAAATATTATATTAAAATAGTATCCACCAGTTATGGTCATAACTTCATGAGAAAAAACATGAATTTTTTTACATTCATGCTCTTTTTATTTTTTTATTTTTTTTGGTTAGAATGATTAACAAATACATTCCCTCTTTTTGGTACACAAAATCATTAAATTAGATATTTGCGTACTTTTATTTATAATAGTTAAATGAGATCTAAATGTCTAATGCCAGTATACATACACCTCACTATAGCAGCCATAAAATTTTCAGACAAACGCTGCCACTATAGAGAGTTTTACTGTAGAATATGTTGCAGACCATTCTATTAGAATGACTATAATTATGACGTGATTTCCCCCCTATATTATATACTATAAGTTGTTCGTATTATGTTGAATGAATCCTCCTAATATATATATAATAATTCGTAGTAATTTTTTCTATTAGAATGACTATATTTATGGCATGAGGTAAGAAATACTATTGATTAGATTATTTCCGATTAGAATGACTCTAGTTATATTGTGTTGTTATGTCTCTAATTATAGAAAATATTCTAATCAAAATTATTTTCTGCAATATCTCATTATAAAATTATAATTAGTTAAATCTGAGGTTTATGTCTGCAAGAAATAATATTGATTAGATTATTTTCTATTAGAATGACTCTGGTTATATTGTGTTGTTATGTCTCAAATTATATAAAATATTCTAATCAAAATTATTTTCTGCAATATTTCATTTTAAAATTATAATTAGTTAAATGTGAGGTTTATGTCTGCAAGAAATAATATTGATTAGATTATTTTCGATTAGAATGACTCTAATTATGGTGTGATTTAATTAAATAATTTAATAATCAAAATTATTTTCTGCAGTATCTGCTTATAAGATTATAATTAGTTAAATTGAGTGCTATATCGGCAGAAATAATATTGATTAGATTATTTCCTATTAGACTAACCCTAATTATGATGTGATTTAATTAAATAATTTAAATTTTAAATATATAGAATATGTCGTAGGAATATTTTCTATTAGAATTACTCTAATTATGATGTAATTTTTTTCATATATATCATATAATTTGAAATATTTTTTTTGTTGTAAATGTGCCAAGTGACTAGTTCTCAATATGCCACTTGGCTTATTATCGAGCTAGACTACCCTCCTTTTTATAATAAGTAGATATTTTCTACAGTATTTGATCTAAATTCAAATACATCACGCAATAATTTAAATTAGAAAAAAGGGTAAAAAATACCCTTCTACTTTAGTATATTAGCTAACTTTGCTTCTGATTATACTATAGGGCCAAATATACCCCTGCCGTTAACAAAGTAAATAAAATTGCCTTCAATTGGATGGAATCCCCCAAATTGACTTAAAATACTCAATTTCAATTAAATTATCTATTTTTTCTTTAAATTCGAATTCGCCCCCACTAAACTAAATAAACTCATTAGGATTTAATTATTCAAAACAAAACAAGTTCTCAAATTGTTCAAAGAAAAAGCCTTAGAAATAAAAGGAGTTCGATCATACAGTTATTTCTCCTCCAAAAATATTGGAACTAACAAAATAGAAGTCAAATATTTACCTAATCTCTTCATATTAAGAATGATGAAGTCTGATTTGGTAAATATTTGATTGCTATTTTGTTTGTTTCAATATTTTCGAAAGAGAAATAACTGTATGATCGAACCCTTTTTTTTTTTAAGGCTTTTTCTTTGAAAATTTTTGAGAACTTATTTTGCTTTGAATAATTAAATCATAATGAGTTTATTTAGTTTAGTGGGATTCGAATTTAAAGAAAAAGTGAATAATTTAATTGAAATTGGGTATTTTAAGTCAATTTGGGGGATTCCATCCAATTGAGGGGCAATTTTATTTACTTTGTTAATGGCGGGGGTATATTTGGCCCTATGGTATAACTAGGGGCAAAGTTAGCTAATATATTAAAGTAGAGGGGTATTTTTGACCCTTTTCCCTTTAAATTATAAATATATAGAATATATCGTAGGAATCCATTATATTAGAATGACTCTAATTATGACGTGATTTCCCCCCTTATATTGTATACTATGAACCGTTCGTATTACGTTGAATAAATCCTCCTAAATATATATACGATAATTCGTAGTAATCTTTCTATTATATTGACAATAATTATGGCATGACTGCAGGAAATAATATTGATTAGATTATTTCCTATTAGAATGACTCTAATTATGATGTGCTACTATGTCTCCAATTATAGAAAATATTCTAATCAATTTTTTTTCCTGCACTATCTGATTATTAAATTATAATTAGTTGAATGTGAGTGCTATGTCTGTAGGAAATAATATTGATTAGATTATTTTCTATTAGAATGACTCTAATTATGGTGTGATTTAATTAAATAATTTAATAATCAAAATTATTTTCTGCAGTATCTGCTTATAAGATTATAATTAGCTAAATGTGAGTGCTATGTCTGCAGAAATAGTATTGATTAAATTATTTTTTATTAGAATGATTCTAATTTTGGTGTGTTTACTTAAATAATTTAAATTTTAAATATATAGAATATATCGTAGGAATATTTTCTATTAGAGTTACTTTAATTATGACGTGATTTTTTTTCTGTATATATCATATAATCTGAAACACTTTTTTGTTGTAAAAGTGCCAAGAGGCTAGTTCTCAAACTTGGCTTATTATCAAGCTAAACTACCTTCCTTTTAATAAGAAATATAGATATAAGTACATATTATTACTGCTAATGCCATAACTATAATATATAATATGTTGTAGGAATATTTTCTAAAAAATAACTCTAATTACGGCGTGATTTTTGTACCATATTATATAATAAACTTAACAATATTAATATAATAATATTTATTTATTTCTATATTATAATATTCTGAACTAATTTAATTATGACATGATGTATTCCATATATATTATATTACTGTCAATCAAATAATTTCTTTCCATATATATATATATATATATATATTATGTTAACACCATAATTATATAATTTAAATAATAAATATATATAGAATGTGAAATAACTCTAACTATGGCATAATTTTCTTACTTTATCTCTGTAATAAATAAAATAATATTAATATTATTTGTTAGAATATTTATTAGATTCATAATTTTTCCTTATTAAAAGTAGATAAAATATTCTTTTTGTTATAAAAGTATCAAGTGTCAAATTTTTAATTCGCGCTTAACCTCATATTTCACTACCCTCTTTTTAATAATATATAATTTTAATAATATATAATATATATATAGATATAAATATCATATTTTGGCCTGTAAATTTATCCCACTATCCATATAAAAACTTAGAAGGAAGGCCAAATCAATGTCAAATATCCCTCTCTGACTATACACGTCTATCAATTTAAATAAAATCATTACAAGTCCTAGTATTTTCAGCAATTCATTTAATTTTACTCATCTTTTATATGGATGCAAATTTTCAATGTTAGAAAAAGCTCAATTTCTAAAAGTTAAAAATTTTCAATGTAAAATATGATAATTGTTTCTTTTCATGCATCGTAGTTGATAGATTTATGTGTAATTGGTTATAATGAACTGAATTAGGTATGATAATATGAAATAATGTGAAATTTACATTATATTTCACCAAAAAACCAAATAAAATTTTCTTATAAGATGCTTCACATCAAACCATAAAAAGATTTGAAAAAATAGAGAAAAATCGAAAATAAAAAAAAATCTAAAATGGAAAAACTGACTTTTTATCAATTTGGTTTAATTTACGACTATAAAAAGATAGATATAATTAATTTGATAAATAAAAGTTCAAACTAACCCAACACTTAGATCTACCTTTTAATAAGAATAGATTTTTAGCTTATTTTTATTTTGCTGTTATTTCTGTTTTCCTATTTCTTTCTCCTCCCTATAATTAGAATGTGTACTAACCATTGCTTACTCGTAAAGCAAGTGCACATCGAAATCATAGAATGTTACATGAGATGCCACTCATGGAAAGACACGTCAACATGAGATTGGTAGAATAGCCAAATTCACTATAATTAATTTAAAAGCCCCGACTATGGTAGTCCAAGTGTTTAATATTTAATTATTAAAAAGTGTATTGACTTCTTACCCTTCTGGAAATTTTATTTCTGGTTGAACTTGAAATTTCGAATAACTTACGTTTAGTTTGAATTTTCGGAAGAGTATCGTGTTTTTTGTTCTCCATCGTGTCCGACATTCACTTTGAGGTGTGATTAATTTGCATTTGTGCTATCAAGTCCTACTCTAAAGGTATAATGTCTCCTATCTAATTAAGGAGACTTTATTCCCCGGGTTCAAACTCAAATTCTAATTAAAAATAAAAGAAAAACTTACTACCTCACCACAATCTTGTAGAGAATAGCAGAAGAAAATATAAATTGGAAACCTTCTGCTAGCCCAAGATTATTAGTTAAGATCGAAAGATTCAACTAAAAAAGAGAAAGGTATAAAAGGAGGAGGGGTATTTGGGATAGAAAACTTTGTGAAGGAAGAAGACTCTTGAGATGAGTTGGTTAGATTGATTTGGGTTGATTAAGAAATACAAGACCACTGCTATTCAAAATTCTACTAACTTTATCTTCTACTCTAGATTATCTAGATATTTCTCAAGATGATTGTCTAAGATACTACATTAGATTATTCTAGAAACTTTATTAGAAAAATATATGATATTTCAAAAAATTAATTTTAACTTTTCACGCTTCTCATTAAAGTGAAATTTTGGAAACTATTCCAAGCTTGTTGTACAAGAATTCGGATGAAACTTTGAGCTGTGTCTTGGTGAAAATTTTAAAAGTTTTTCCTGCCTTTACTTTCTTCTTCAATTGATGAACATTTTCCATCATTGACGCACTACAAAGAAACAAGAATATGTATTGACAACATTTTCATCTCTATAGTTGTAACACCCCAAAAGTCCCTTAAATCAGACCCGAGGGTTGAAACAGAGAAAACAGGAAAATATGCACCAGGTCACAGAACGACTCGTTAAGTCACTTGAAGGATCGTTGAGTGACTTGTTAAGTGGTGCAAAATTAGAAAAAAATTTATCTTTTGGTAGTCATGACGAGTGGGACGATGAGTCGTTAGGTATCACAACGAGTCGTGGTATGACCCATTAAGTATGCAGTGGTGGAGAAAGAGTTGATTTCCAGTGTTTAGAGTGGATTAAGGGACGGGTCGTCGTGTCCCTTGATGAATCGTTATGTGACTCGTCGAGTGAAAAGACAAGAGAATGGAGAAAAATTTGCCAGTGGAAATGGGTCAAGAAACGACCTGTCAAGTCTCCCAATGTGTCGTCCTGTCACCCGTTGGGATTGACACTGGCCCTTTTGAGTTGGATCATTAAGGGTGTTTTCATAATTCCTAAGATTCTAACTCCTAAACTATGTCCCTAAAGAGTGTTTTAAGAGATAGCCTAAGTCATTATGCTCTTATACATGCTTTGAATTGAAATCCTCTTCTAAGATCAAGCTAGAGTTCCTCCTCAATTCTCTTGGGCTTTCAAGACTAGCTTAGAAATCAGTTTAACCAGGTATGAAGGGCCATGAATTAGAGATTTCTTCCACCCTCAAGCCCAAATTCTTCTCTAATTCATGAATTAAAGTCTCCAATCAAGTGTATCAAAATTCTAGGGTTTCAACCCCAATCCATGCAATTATCCATGTTATGTCTATGGGTCAAATCCCCTCATATTTCAATGTATGATTTAATGCTAATTGGGGCAGATTTTACCTTCAATTTAATTATAAAATCATGATTTCAAATTATTATAAATTATGCCCCATTATGCATGTTTTATGAAGATCAAACTTACGATTATATGATTTCTAGTATGATGAGTTATCTAGTATGCATGAATGTTTATGAATTATTAACTTATGATTCTATAATTTTAAATTATGAAGTCTATTTCAAGTATGTATGATTTCATGACTTTGGAAAGCCCATGCAAAGTTAAGTATGCTTATCACGATTTTAGCCAAGGCTTACAAGATTAGTTTTAAAGAGATATTTTGGAGTCAAGACTCCACAATTAGTCAGATCTAAGCTATGTTTTGAGAATATGATTATACGAGTAATATGCATGTTTTGGGAGTAGTGTCTAGTACCGAGTAGGCCAGGGATTCCGAGAACCCCGATCTCTAAACTACGTGTCGATGTAGGATACATTTTAGTGGGACCTCTTAAGAGAGTGCTTCCACCCCCCCCCCCCCTTTAAGGGCACACCTGTGATATCACACCTTATTCTTCCTTTGCTCTAACAAGGCTTAGGATGTCTCTCCTCTATGTGGGCAAGATGTGGGATCATCATGCACTCATACATGATGATTGTCGGTTATGATGAGTCTCCCATTGTTCCTCATGATTTCAGTTACTTATGTTCATGACTTATAATATTATGTTTTATAACATATTTGACCCATTGATCAGTTTATGAGTTTTCACTTGCGATTTCAATCATGACAAGTTATATGATTTCTATTTCTAAACCTTGGGTCATTATTTTCAACTTATGATGACTAGTTTATGATTATGAATATCTCGGATATATGGCCTTTAGCATGTGGTCCTTACTCTTATGATCTATTTTGATTTGTATTCATGATTTCAGCTAACGTTTCACTGAGCATGTTTTACTTACCTTACATACTCAGTACATTCAAAGTACTGAGCGCATGCTCTATGTTATATCATTTCATGATATAGGTTCAGGTGATCTAGCTCAGTCTCGCTGATAGCTCGCTTGCTCAGTTCAGCTCCATCCTACTTCGGGTGAGTCCTCATCTTCCGAGGACATCTATCAGTTTACACTTGTTATGTTTTATTTTAGTTTCAGACTTGGAGTTAGATGGGGGCTTTTCTCAGCATCTCATCAGATAGTAGAGGCTTTCAGACATAAACTTAGCATGGTCAACTTTGTGACTCAGCGTTGTGATATTATCGCTTTTGTTTATGCTTTATAATATTTAGATTTCCACTTATCCATGCTTATGTTAATTTCCACTTGATTATTCTCTTAAGTCATGCTATGTACATATCATGGGTCAGCTTGGAGCCATTCGTGGTTCTAGATTTCGTGTCTCGATCTGGGGTCTTAGCTCGAGTTGTGATAATAGCGGGCTGGCTTGACAGTATCCTCTTTGGCCTTGCGAACTAGGTGAATCAACTTTGAGCTAAGTTTCATATTCTTGAGTTTTTAGGCTCTCTCTTTCTCTTTGCTCTCCAACAATTATACTATTTGGAGAAATCTGTGATGAGCAAGCTTTAGAACTCCAAGATTTAATATTTTAGAAACTGTTTCTTTCGACACAACTCCAATAAAACAAGAAATTTTCATTAGGATCACTCTCCTTATTAGAGTCGATGACGATTTGATCCACCATCAAATTCCCTTTAAGATCTTCGATAAATAGTTCTGTAGCTCCAAAACTTACAAATGTCGTGTCGTTTGTATCTCCATCTGAAATTGAGCCCTCAAGGTAAGCTTATTCATCTATTTGATCTTTAGCTCTGAATTTATTTTCAGTATTTGTTTTGAGCCAATGATTGACATTGATATGTTAGATGATAGACTAGAGACTTCAACTTCCCCCAAAAATATTTTTCAAATATTAAAAAGAAGAAATACTCGATTAATACGGAAATTCTATTACTTTAAAAAATTATTCATTCAAAGATTATACATCGATCTTTCCCTTAATGCTTCCTCCAGAATGGTTACAATTGACATATATAATTTTCAATAGTGCTTGCTCAGGTTCTACTTCCATATCCTCCATGTCCAGACTTTCACCGCCAGTTTCAAGATTTGCTTTTTTGATTTCCTTGATAACACCTATCACTTTGATTTCCTCGATAGCATCTATTATCACGCCCCAAAACTGAGGAAGGTCGTGAATGACTCTCGATACCTGATTGATTCGAAAGCCAGCTATATAGCATCTGTAATTATAGCACTTAGGCCATCCAGGCCACCTATCACAATCAACTGAAGTACAAACTGGACCCATAAGGTCTTAACAACACAAGATAAATAACTGAAATATCGATAAGATCCAACCACCATGTTGATTCATATTCTTTTGGGTAAATATGTGCTGTAGGATTTTGTGGTCTGTAACACATCCACATGGACCCTGACAGATAGTGTCTCCAAATCTTCAAGGAAAATACAACCGCTGCCAACTCGAGGTCGTGAGTCGAATAGTTCTTTTCATGGACTTTTAGTTTCCTGGAAGCATAGTCTATAACTTTACCGTACTGCATTAATACACAACCAAGGCCGATCCTCGATGTGTCACATATACCAAAAATCCATCGGTACCCTCAGGTAGGGTCAACACCAGTGTTGAGGTGAGTCAAGTCTTCAACTCTTGGAAACACTTCTCACAGGCCTCTAACCATTGAAACTTCACTTTCTTTTGGGTCAACTTAGTCAATGGTGCTGCAATGGATGAAACCCATCAACAAACCTTCGATAATAACCAGCTAAACCCAAGAAACTCCTGATATTCGAAGGACTCACTGGTCTAGGCCAATTCTTGATCGCTTCTATCTTTTGAGAGTCCACTTGTACACCCTCACTTGACACCACATAACCCAAAAATTCCACTAAGTCTAGTCAAAATTTACACTTGCTAAATTTAGCATACAACTGGCGATCCTTCAAGGTCTGTAGCACCACCCTCAAATGAGAGGCATGCTCCTCCTCGCTCCGAGAGTATATAAGGATGTCATCTATGAACACAATCACGAACATATCCAAGTATGGCTTGAACACCCTATTCATCAAATCCATAAAAGATGCAGGATCATTAATTAGTCCAAAAGACATAACTACAAAAGTCATAGTGACCATACCGAGTCCTGAAGGCTGTCTTCGGGATGTCACTCTCCCGAACCCTGAGTTGATGGTATCTGGATCTGATGTATATCTTGAAAAGTACTTAGCACCCTGAAGCTGGTCAAACAAATCATCAATCTTGGGGAGAGGATACCTGTTCTTGAGGGTAACTTTGTTCAATTGCCGATGATCAATGCACATCGGAAGGGAACCATCCTTCTTTTGGACAAAGAGAACTGGTGCTCCCCATGGGGAATTGCTAGGTCTAATGAAACCCTTGTCTAAAAGATCCTTCAAATTCTCCTTCAACTCCTTTAGCTTAGTTGGAGCCACTCTGTAAGGAGGAATAGATATAGGCCGTGTATCGGAAAGAAGGTCAATATCAAAATCGATCTCCCGCTTGGGAGGAATTCCCGGTAAATGATCTGGAAACACTTTTGGATACTCACGCACTACGAGAACTGACTAGATCATTGGGGTCTCAGATGCAGCATCCTTAACCCTAACTAGATGGTATACACAACCCTTAGAGATCATCTTTCTAGCCTTAAGGTAGGAAATGAAGCGACTTACAGGCACAACTGAACTACCCTTCCACTCTAGGACTGGCTCACCCAAAAATTTGAACTCTACTGCATGGGTTCTGCAATTGACTGAGGCATAACATGCATGTATCCAATCCATGCCGAAGATAACATCAAAATCGGTCATGACTAGCTCTACTAAATCTGTTGAGGTGACTTTCTGAAGGACTGTGACAGGGTAATTTCTATATACCCATCGAGCTATAACTGAATCACCGACTAGAGTAGAGATTGAAAAGAGTTCTGATAGGATTTCAGAACTAACTCCAAAACTACTAGCAACATAGGGATTCATAAAAGACAAAGTAGCCCCTGGATCTAACAATGCATATACATCAAGGTGGAATACTCGTAACATACTAGTGACTACATCTGGGGAGACTTGCTGCTCCTGACGAGATATTAGGGCATAGAATCTGTTTTGGCGCTGACCACCACCTGCACTAGCAGCTGCCTCTTGCTAAGCTAGGCGTGCTAATGGAGCTGCTGAACTGGAGGCTGGGCCTCGACCCATATCATGGCTCTGTTTGGCTGCTGGCAATCTCTGAGAATATGTCCGGGCTTCCAACCTGCCACACTTTGGAATGCTGGACTCTACGGGTCTGCTACCCTGACCTCCAGAGCCTGATTCTCATCCCCTCTGGTCGTACTTGGATCTGGATGGCACACTCATAGCCTATGGCGCTGGGGCTGAAGATCTTTGGTGGGACTGCTGATGGCGCCCAACTCCAAGTCTCTACTAGGAGAATTCAAAGCTATCAATCCTAGCCCTCTTGGCCTCTCTATCCCGCTCACTCACCTGTACCGCCTTCATCTGCTGGGCGTATAGAACTATTCGGGAAAAGTCAATGTCCTGATGCAGCAACGCGGTCCAAAAATTTTTGGCCAAGTAGTATGCTATCTCATGCACTAACCAACTCACTCAGACCCTTAGATCTGTCACCATCTCAGGTGCATACTTGGATAGGCGAGTGAACTCCAATGCATACTCTTGAACTGTCATCTTTCCTTGCTTTAGGTTCACAAACTTGACTTCTTAAATCTCCCTCATATCATGAGGGAAGAATTGTCCAGAAATGTGGTGTGGAACTCATCCCAACCAATGGGGCCTGCTCCCACTGTCCTGCTATCTTTCAATTGCTTGAACCAAATGTGCACAACTCCTTTCAACTTATACGAGGCTAGATACGCGCACTCCTCCCCAGTCACCCCCATGGTTTGGGTGATCTTTAGAACCTCATCCATAAACTCATGTGGATCCTCATCCACCTTTGACCCAAGAAACTCCGGAGGGTTCATCCTCAGGAAATCTCTGACTCTTGCCGCTGCCGCATTTCCATTCTAAGGGACATGCGCAACCACCTGTTGGTTGACCAGGGCGGTCGAAGCCTGAGCTAGCATTTGAATGGAAGCCCTAAACTCTGCATGGGCAACCTTCTCGGCTACATAATCCTCATGGGTTGGTGGGGCCTGCTGGTGCCCATCCTTATTTCCGTTTCCATTTCTTCTTTTGTTATCTCGGCGAGGAGGCATGATTCTTCAAACGCATATAGCATGAGTTAGAATGATAGAGAGACATTTCATCGCACAACTTAGATCATGAAAGAAGGGAACAATTCCTAAAACGTTTCGTAGCCTCTTCGTCATAAGTGTGGCGCGCTTCACACCCATGAAAAAGACTCTACTTAACGCAGCTTTTAGAAACCCTAGGACAATTCAAACCTAATACTCTGATACCAAGTTTGTCACAACTCGAACATAGGCCCGAATCGAGACACAGGACAAAGAACCCCGAGAGGCTCTAAGTCGACCCATGGAATGAACATAACATCTAAGCTCAACATTCTAAAATGCGGAATCTAACATATATAACATAGTGGAAGTCTAAAAATCCAATAACATGAATATCTGAATACATACATAAGTCTAAGATGAAATACATGATATGCCTGATAAGCCTCTACTACTGCCGAGTTGATGAGACAAGACCCCAACTAACTCACTATAGTCTGAAACTGAAAATATTAAATACAACTAATAAAGGGCCCTCGAGAGATGAGGACTCACCAACTGACACTGGGAGATGCTAATACTGAGAGTTTGGCTAATGGCAGGACTGAGCCTGATATCCGAGCATGTATCATGAAATGATACAACATAGAGTATGCGGTCAGTATGTGGAATGTACCAAGTATGTAAGATAAGTGAAACTGCTAAATAAGTAAAATCAGAGAACATGCATATCATAAACATTTCATCATAAGAGTCTGAGAGTAGGACTTGCATGCTATTATCTGAAAATATGATTTGAACATAACTAAATCAAATGACCTAAAGCTGAAAACTGATAATCATAAGTAAAACAGAATATTGGGTCAAACCTGCTGAAAACATAATATCATGATTGATGAACATGCATAACTGAAATCATGAAGAACAATGGGAGACTCGTCTTATAACCGACATTACCAAGATAGAGCTTATGTGGTCCTTACTATTATAGTCAAGTGGACAGAGCCGTCCAAACCCTTTCTAGGGCTAAGGACGCACCATGATATCGATATCAAGCTGAAGGCCCCTTGGGGGCAGGGGAAGCTCACAAGGGAGGTCCCAGATAATCTGAACAAACCTACATTGGCATGTAGTTCTGAGGTATAGGGTTGACTAACCCTTAGCCTACTTTGTGCTAGACACTACTCCCAAAAACATGCATATTCTCTCCATCGTTTTCCAACAAAGCCGAACCATCTTCTAGTGACGAAGATGACTCATAACATACATGCATAATCTTAAATAATAACATGAGGAGCCTTGGGTTTAAACCATGGAAAAAGCTGAAAATAGTGGGAGTCTAGACTCCAAAACCATGTGGTAAGCTAATACATGAACTTTAGATAAATCATGAAACATACTTTGATCATATGGGCTTGCCCATTACATAAACATGCTTGACATAGACTTGATCATTCAAAAATATGAACATGGACATGGGTAAATTTGAATTCATTCTTTTCTCATATACATCAGATAATGCTTGAATACATATATCATAAATTTCAACTTTCAGAACTTCCATGGTTGGGCATCATAATTTGTAAAACGTGAAAACATAATTTGTAATTGAAAACATTGTACAATATGTCAATGAATCATAATTTAACATTAGAAACATGCATAGTGTCACGCCCCGCCTTGGGAGGCATGACTGGCACCTGGTGCCCTACTAGGACCTGAACTACTGGACTAGCTAAGCCTGAGCACTTCCGGTGCCAGGCTGGCTCTAACTCTAGATTCAAGAAAACGACGGGCTATATAACGGCTGTAAACACAACCTCCGGCTGACTAGGCCTATAGCCACCTATAAGAAAACAATAGCTACCCAGAATAACTGAATCAATAGGAAACCTATGCGGGCCGACAAGGCCACCATGCTGTCTAGTTATTTCTGAATCAAGAAAACAAGTGCTAAACTGCTACGTGACCAACAAGATCACCACTACCAACTGAATAAGGTCCCACACGACCATCATAAAAAAACTAAAACATACACACGACCTCACATGACTGGTACAGCTAACCACAGGGAATATACAATCTGCAAGCCTCTAAGAATACTGATAAGATGGTCGGGACAAGGCCCTGACCTACCCATACTGTACAATAAAAGAAAAGAAATAAACCTCTAGCTGTCTAGCTCTGGATGACAGGAGCTGATGACTCTGTGTGCTGGCTAGAATTACGAGGGATCAGCTCCTCGTCTATGAGTACCTGCAGGCAAGTAATGCAGCGCCCCCAAGCGGGCGTCAGTACCACTGGTACCGAGTATGCAAAGAAAACTGAACATAACTGAAGATAAACAGTAAACTGGTAGTTACTGAAATGACAGAGGATAGCTAAAACTGTCTGGAATAGCAGAATCTATACCGAGCTTAACTGTACTAGAAAGAAGATAAGAATCATACCTGTTAATCCTCATTCTACCCTGTTCCCCTATGTTTTCTGTTGGAAATTATAAGTTAAGATGATATAAAACCGAAGTGGAGGGGTTTATATACTTGAGCCTGGACAGCCCCTCCGTGGCACGTTGGCCATCGCGGAGGGACGGCCTCCGTGGCACGTTGCCATCATGGAGGGGGTCTGCCTGGCCTCCTCTTGCGACGATTTGATACGGCGCTTGTCCGGTCTTCCCCCGGGCCTTTTTATAGCATGTATGGCATTCTAAAACTCTTAACCAACATGCGAATAGGCCATCTAAATGTTAAGAATTTACGGGGTGTAACATCCTCCCCCCTTAAGAACATTCGTCCTCGAATGTAAACTTCTACTTGCAAGAATTTCAACTTACTTGACTTATTCTAGAAAAATTTTGGCAGAGTTTCCCCTGTAATATGGACTATCTCAAAAATCCTGAAACACAGAAAAGTCCAATACAGGTACTCCACACAACACTAGTATTCATCACAAAAGCCAACTATTTCATTTATTCACATAATATAAGGCAATTCATAAAACAACAATACCAACGTACCTCTGGCTGATTAAGTCTGGAACAGTTGAGGATATCTGACTTTCATATCTTCCTCTGTTTCCCAAGTCATCTCCTCTTGGTTCCTGTTACGCCATAATATTTTAACAGAAGCAATATCTTTAGTTCTCAACCTGCGAATCTGCCTGTCCAGTATGGCTACTGGAACTTTTTCATAAGCCAGCTCTTCCGTAACCTGGACATCCTGAACTAGGACAACTCTAGAGGGGTCTCCTATATACTTCCTCAACATGGACACGTGGAAAACTGGATGGACAGACTCTAATTCTGGAGGCAAGTTCGACTCGTATGCCACTTGGCCTATTCTTCGACGAATCTGATAAGGCCCAATAAATCTAGGGCTGAGCTTACCTTTCTTGCCCGAATCTCATCACCCCTTTCATTGGAGATACTTTCAAAAACACCCAGTCATTCACATTAAATTCTAGGTTTCTGCACCGCACATCAGCATACGATTTCTGGCAGCTCTGAGCAGTCAGTAGGCGTTCTCTGATAAGTTTTACCTTTTCTTCTGACTGATGAATAATATCCGGCCCAATCAGCGCTGATCTCCTACTTCAAACCAGTCAACTGGTGATTTGCACTTTCGCCCATACAAAGCCTCATAGGGCGCCATCTGGATAGCTGAGTGATAACTGTTATTATAGGCAAACTCAATAAGTGGTAAGTTCTCATCCCAGCTACCTCCAAAGTCTAGCACACACGCTTGTAGCATATCCTCGAGCGTTTGAATAGTGCGTTCTGCCTGCCCATCTATCTGAGGGTGGAATGATGTGCTTAGATTAATTTGTGTTCCCAGGCCTCTCTGAAATGATTGCCAAAATTTAGCTGTAAATTGCGCCCCTCTGTAAGAGTTAATGGATACTGGAACACCGTGCAGTATGACTATTTATCTGATATACAATTCAGCATAATCTTCGGCAGAGAAAGTAGCCCTTACTGGCAGAAAATAGGCTGATTTTGTCAGTCTGTCAACAATTACCCAAATCGAGTCGTTTCTATGTCTGGTACGGGGTAGTCCTGCTACAAAATCCATATTTACTGCTTACCACTTCCAAAGAGGCACAACTATGTCTTGAGTCAATCCGCCTGGTTTCTGGTGCTCCGCTTTTACTTACTGGCAGTTAGGACCCTGGGCTACGAATTCTGCTATTTCCCTCTTCATACCTGGCCACCAATAGATTTCTTTGATATCATGGTACATTTTCGTCGCGCCTGGGTGGAGATAATAGCGGGCGTAATGTACCTCGCTCATGATCTGCTGGCGAAGCCCTGCAATAGCTGGAACACAAAGGCAACTTTTACATCGCAACACTTCATCCTCGGTTACCTGAAAATCTGACGATTTTCCTTGCTGAACTCTATCTTTAAGCTGAACCAGGTCAGGATCCTCATACTGCCGTTCCTTTACCTCCACAACTAATGACGACACTACGGTGTTCTGAATTACCGCTCTGTTGTCCTCTATTTCTGCTACACGAACGGCTAACCTGGCTAACTGGTGTATTTCTCTGGCCAACTCCCGCTGCTCAGGCTGCAAGTATGCCAAACTCCCCATAGATTTGCGACTAAGGGCATCTTCTACAACATTGGCGATTCTTGGGTGGTACAAAATATTTACATCATAATCTTTCAGCAATTTCAACCAGCGGCGTTGCCGAAAATTCAACTCTCTCTGAGTGAAGATATACTGTAGGCTCTTATGATCAGTGAAAATATCCACATGGACTCCATACAAGTAATGTCTCTATATCTTTAGAGCATGGATCACTGCGGCTAGTTCTAGGTCGTGGGTAGGATAATTCTTTTCGTGTTTCCTCAGCTGTCTGGAAGCATAAACAATTACTTTACCATGCTGCATCAACACACATCCTAATCCAACACCGAAAGCATCACAATAAACTGCATAAGCCTCTGTACCTTCTGGCAATGCTAACACTGGGGCGGAGGTCAATCTGTCTTTCAATTCCTGGAAACTCTTCTCACATGCCTCCGTCCACTGAAACTTTACTGCTTTTTACCTCAGCTTAGTCAGAGGTGCCGCTATGGTGGAGAATTCCTCAACAAATCTTTTGTAGTACCCTACTAATCCCAAAAAACTGTGGACTTTGGTCGGAGTGGTAAGTCTGGTCCATGTTTTTACTGCTTCTATTTTCTGCGTGTCTACTCGTATACCAGCATCCGACATAATATGCCCCAAGAAAGCTACTGAGTTTAGCCAAAATTCACACTTAGAGAACTTAGAATACAGCTGGCGGTCCCTAAGAATCTGAAGCACTGTCCTCAAATGATCCTGGTGGTCTGCCTCTGAGAGAGAATACACCAGAATGTCGTCAATAAACACTATCACGAACAGGTCCAGGTATGGTTTGAAGATGTTGTTCATCAGGTCCATGAATACTGCGGGAGCATTCGTCAGTCCAAAGGACATGACTAGAAATTCAAAATGGCCGTATCTGGTCCTGAAGGCAGTCTTTGGAATGTCCCTTTCAAGAACTCGAACCTGATGGTATCCGAACCGTAAGTCAAACTTGGAGAAATATCTGGCCCCCTGTAACTGATCAAACAAATCATCTATTCTGGGAAGCGGATACTTATTCTTGACTGTAACCTTATTCAACTGCCGGTAGTCTATATACATGCGGAGTGAGCCATCCTTCTTCCTCACAAATAGAACTGGCGCACCCCAAGGTGAAGTACTCAGCCTGATAAAGCCCTTATCTAATAGATCTTTCAACTGCTCCTTTAATTCTCTAAGTTCAGCAGGAGCCATACGATATAGAGGAATTGATATGGGCTGAGTGCCTGGTAGCAAATCAATTGCAAAATCTATTTCTCTTTCTGGGGGAATACCAGGTAGTTCATCTGGGAATATGTCAGGGAATTCATTAACCACTGGAATAGACTGGAGAGTTGGAGGCTCTACCCGAAACTCTAACTATGTGGTAAATGCATCCCTTAGCTATCAACTTCCTCGCCTGAAGGTAGGAAATAAACCTACCTTTTGGCGTAGCTGTACTGCCCTTCCACTCTCGTACTGCCTCCCCTGGAAAGTGGAATCGGACCGTCTTGGTCCAGAATTCTATATTGGCATAGCACGACACTAACCAATCCATACCCATAATGGCATCGAAATCAATCATCTCTAATTCTACCAGATCTACTGTAGTCTGACGATTAGCAACCTCTACTGTACACCCTCGATACACTCTTCTGGCTATGATGGAGTCACCGGTGGGTGTACATATTGAAAAGGGTTGCTGAAGCAACTATAGTTCAATTCTGAACTTCCGAGCCACAAATGGGGTAACGTAGGACAAAGTATATCCTGGATCAATCAATACATAAGCAGGGTGTGAGAAAATAGTCATCATACCTGTTACGACATCTGGAGACGCCTCTAAGTCCTGCCTCCCTGGTAATGCATAGGTACGGCTTGGGCCCGTACCTGAACTAGAGGTCCCTGATCTACCTCGGCCTCTACCTGCTAGACCTGAGGGCCTACGACCTGCCGAGGCTGCTGGAGCTCGCGGCCCTATTGACGCCCTGTCCTAATTATCTCGGCTACCCTGACCCCTGACTGGACAGTCTCTCATCATGTGACCCTCCTGGCCGCATATATAACACCTTGTGGAGCCATATCTGCAAGCTCCAGTGTGGGGTCGACTGCAAATAGGGCAAGGTAGGGGTGTGTACCTGCTCTGCTTTGCCCTCCTCTACTGAGGTGAATCTACCGTTCAAGAACTGCCGCCGGACTCTGACTGTCCTCGGGGAATGAATCTACCCCTCTGCTGCTGTGATGGAGGTGGGGGTCTAGGTGGCCTATCTGATAGTCATGGCCTGGGTCCTCTCTGAATCTCCCTCTGTATTTCATCTGATCTATCCCTGCGGCGCTGCTCCTGATTTATTCGTCTGCTATCCTATTGCCGCTGTCTAAGGCCCTCAATAGTCTGGGCAAAGGCCTGCACCTGAGCAATGTCCATATCTTCCCATAGTGTAGCTATCATGAACGCCTCTATGTACTCTGGGTTCAGACCCGTAATAAACCGGTGGACTCTAGATGGCATGGTGTCCACAAAAGATGGAGCATAGTGGGCCAACGAATCGAACTGTAGGGCATATTCCCGTACACTCCTCGCTCCCTGCTCCAAATGTAAAAACTGATCCATCCGGGCCTGTCAGATTTCTCGTGGCAAATAACGGTTCAGAAAGGCCTCTGGAAAGCTGGACCAGGTCGGAGGGGCAACATCTCTCCCACGGGACCTTTCCAAACTTTCATACCACGACACAGCAATATCCCGCAGCTGGAATACCGCTAACTCAACTGATTCTGTAGACGTCACATGCATGACCCGGAAGATTCTTTGCATCTGGTCCAGGAAATCCTGGGGGTCCTCTGCCTGATCCGACCCTGTGAACTGCGGGGGACCTAGTGCCAAGAATTCTCGGACCCTCGAACTGCTAGGCCCACCTGATGACTCTGCTGTTACGGGTGGCACTAACTAGCGCTGGGTAGCCATCATTTGTGCCAACATAACTACTGCACTTCAAATTTCCTGATCGGATGGTGTGGGTACAGGAATTGTAGGAGGCGGTGTCATTCCGAGTGGCTCCTGGTGAGGTGGGGACTGCTGAGAAGGTCGTGATGATGCCTCTGTATCGCCCTCAGATCGGGCTGATTCTATGTGAGGCTGAGGCATCTTGCTGGTGCCTTCTCCGGCTGCGATATCCAGTCTTCTACCTGTGGTAGGGTGTCGCTGGTTTGCCATTTTAATCTGTAAACAAAGAGTATGATAAGTTTTAGGGACTCGACCCTATACTGTACTGCTCTATAGCATGACTGAATATGAAGAAAGAGTAACCATCCTATCATGCCTTGCAGCCTCCTGCCTATGGTATGTGGTGCACAACACATCCATAGACAAAACTCTACTTAGCACAGCTTGCAGACTCCCTGAGACACGACTTGCTTTGATACCAAGTTTGTCACGCCCCGCCATGGGAGGCATGACTGGCACCTGGTGCCCTACTAGGACCTGGACTACTGGACTAGCTGAGCCTGAGCACTTCTGGTGCCAGGCTGGCTCTAACTCTGGATTCAAGAAAATGACGGGCTATATAATGGCTGTAAACACAGCCTCCGGCCGACTAGGCCTATAGCCACCTGTAAGAAAACAACAGCTACCCAGAATAACTGAATCAATAGGAAACCTATGCGAGCCGACAAGGCCACTATGCTGTCTAGTTATTTCTGAATACTTGACTAATAAGGGAAAAGCCCAACATTAATAAACTATATTATTAGTCTAATATAAAGCACCAAGAAAACAAGTGCTAAACTGCTACGTGACCAACAAGATCACCACTACCAAATGAATAAGGCCCCACACGGCCATCATAAAAAAACTAAAACATACACATGGCCTCACACGACCGGTACAGCTAACCACAGGGAATATACAATCTGCAAGCCTCTAAGAATACTGATAAGATGGTTGCGACAGGGCCCTGGCCTACCCATACTGTACAAAAAAAGAAAAGAAATAAACCTCTAGCTGTCTAGCTCCGAATGAAAGGAGCTGATGACTCTGTGTGCTGGCTGGAATTACGAGGGATCGGCTCCTCGTCTATGAGTACCCATAGACAAGTAATGCAGCACCCCCAAGCAGGCGTCAGTACCACTGGTACCGGGTATGCAAAGAAAATTGAACATAACTGAAACAGTAAACTGGTAGTTACTGAAATGACAGAGGATAACTAAAACTGTCTGGAATAGCAGAATCTATACCGAGCTTAACTATACTAGAAAGAAGATAAGAATCATACCTGTCAATGCGGCGTCCTACTATTTATCAACTTAATAAGTAACACACACACACACACACACACATATATATATATATATAGCATACAAGAACCTATACCAGCCCCCATAAGCCGGAAGGTGCCAATCAGCACGCAATCTATATACCCCTACATGGGTCAAACCATCCAAAAATAAGTTCACTCCACTCACCTAATAACTATGAGCACCCCGCTGGCCCCCTGGGTATGCAGCTTGGGCTCTTTGTGCCCCTGACTATAACTGTATCTGAGTCCGGAGGACTCCTGTAACTGTAATTTGAGATCTGTATCTGTAATCTTTAATCTATGCCCTGGGCGCAAGCGCTCAACAGGGTATGCTATAATGCTGATCAGCCTGCTATGGGGAATGCTGCATCCCATCTTCGTCCTACTGCGGACGGCATACCACTCTTTGGAGTGACGTATCCTCACCCTCTGGTGGGCGAGTCGACATAGCTATTAACCCTGGGGTGGCAAGGAAGCTCTAAGGGTGCCCACATATCACAAACAAGTCTCAACAAGCAACAGTAATCACATATAACACATATATTAAATCTGGAAATACTATACATGTTCTGATATTCTATTCTGAATCTCTTGCTGAATTAAACTGAATCTAATACTAAGTTAAACTGAGTCTGGGATAAGATTTTGCTGTCTGATGCTGATTTACTGACTTTTATTCTGGATATTACATAATAATACAAACATACTTAATACTCGGCTTCTGAACTTCCTTCTGGAATTTATTCTATTTTACTATACTAGGATTACTAACTTGTCGAAGAAACTGGCTTTACATACCTCAATTGTCGGGTTTCTGGCTAACTGGCGTAATTCGGCCAATATTCAGATATTTCTTCCAACTTCGTTCATATTCATAGCAATTAGAACTAGATTCATCGATATTCTGGAAGAAAATACTATGTTGAATATATATATAGCCTAAACTTTGACTTATCAGAAAATAGCCGAAAACTCGCTATTTCTCAGAAGTCCAGAAGGGAGAAATACTCACTTTAGGGCTAGGAGTATATTGACACTAATTTGGAGCAATTCCACTTACCTTAGCTCGGTGTGATGACGATTCACCGGCCGAATTTCGCGAAATTAACTCCGCAGGAATGCTCCCGGCAGCTTTATACTTCGCTACCCAAAGTTAATTCGAGTTTGGACTGTGTTTGATGGCGTAATCGGATGAATATTTATAAGAAATCCTCATTCTCCCCTGTTCCCCTACGTTTTCTGCTATAAATTATAAGTTAAGATGATATAAAACCGAAGTGGAGGGATTTATATACTTGAGCATGGACAGCCCCTCCGTGGCACGTTGGCCATTGCAGAGGGACGGCCTCCGTGGCACGTTCCATCACGGAGGAGGTCTGCCCGGCCTCCTCTTGCGACGGTTCGATACGGCACTTGTCCGGTATTCCCCCGGGCCTTTTTCTAGCATGTATGGCATTCTAAAACTCTTAACCAACATGCGAATAGACCATCTAAATGTCAAGAATTTACGGGGTGTAACACATAGATCATACCGATGATTGATACTTGGAGAATTCACATGTTGGGTTAAAACCCCACAGGTTCATCAACTAGAATTTTCATGAAATTGAAAAGGGATTGGGCAGGTGTGGGTGAATACACCCATTCATAACCCTACATACCTAGAGAAATCTGATTATACAACCCTCTTGAATGCCCAAAGGAATTTGGAGAAGAACTTGATAAATCTAAGTTGATCACCCTTAGGAGCTTCTAGGCTTGCATGCATGGAAGAGAATAGGCTTAGAATGAACTTACCCCTCTTAAAACACACCTCTCTGAGCGTAAAATGATGTAGTATAGGCCTTAGGAACTTAGGAATTACAAAAAGCCCTTAATAAATTCGCAGGAAAATGTTCACTGCCAGTTCCCACGAGGTATTGGACGACTCGTGCCCAACACCATGACTCGTGGTTACCTCTTATTGCCAAAAATGGAAATTCGTCGTCACTGGTCACGACGAGGGACACCACAACTTGTGGTGTGCCCGAGGACTCATGGTCTCAATTCGTGACCAACACTGCCTAACTCCTTCAACCTTCAATCAACTCTTCACCATGGCTAACACAACGAATCGTGGTGCTGACCCCGACTCGTGGTCACACCCGTGGTCACCCTCAAGCCCAAAATTCCAACTAAGTCCACCCTCCTCTCCATGAGTCACTTAACGACTTGTGGTGCACCTCAGGGGTCACTGAACGACTCGTCCTGTGACCTGGTGTAGAAAATCTTATTTTCTCTGTTTCAAACCTCGGGTCTGATCCTAAGGCTTTTGGGCTATTACAATATATCCCCCCTTGAGAATATTTGTCCTCGAATATAGGAAATCATACTAAAAAGCTGAGATTGTGATCATCATACTCAAATACTGAAAATTCAAGCTGAAAACTGACGGAGTGACTGACTCCGAGCTGAACTACATGACTGAACTGAATTCATGAATCATACATACATACATTGTCATGAAAGAAACTAGGGAACATAAACTAAACATGAAACTGAATAGAGTACTAAGGAGGAAACAGATACTTCAAGCTGAAACTGAGCCGGAAGGGAATAGATGTGGGTATTTAGCCATCATATCTGCTTCGGATTCCCATGTAGCTCCCTCAACATGCTGGTTCCTCCACAAAACCTTGACTGAGGCCACTTCTTTGTTTCTTACTTCCGAACCTGACGATCAAGTATTTCCACCAAAACCTCTTCATAACTAAGGCTATCCTTCACACCTACACTGTCTACCGGGACAACAAAAGCTGGATCACCCAAGCACTTCTTTAAAAGCGATATATGAAAAACTGGATGAACTGAAGCTAATTATGTGGGAAACTCCAACTCATAATCTACCTTACCAACTCGTTTCATAATTCAGTACAAGCCAACATAACCGGGATTGAGTTTCCCTTTCTTTTCGAACCTCATCACTCCCTTCATGGGAGATACCTTCAGAAACACCCAATCATCAACTTCAAACTCTAGTACTCTCCTCCTCACATCCGCATAGGACTTTTAGCGACTCTGAGCTGCTTTCAACCCGTCCCTTATAAGATGAGCTTTCTCCATAGGCTCATGGATTGAATCTGGTTCTATCATTGCAGCTTCACCGACTTCGAACCAACCAATAGGCGATCTACATCTTCGCCCATAGAGAGGCTCAAACGGAGCCATTTGAATGCTGGAATGGTAGTTATTGTTATATGCGAACTCAACGAGAGGAAAATGATCATCCCAACTACCCTTGAAGTCAATCACACACGTTCTCAACATATCCTCAAGAGTCTGAATGATCTGTTTTCCCTGACCATCTATTTGTGGGTGAAATATTGTGCTAAGCTTGACCTGAGTACCCAGTCTCTTCTGAAATGATCTTCAAAACTGGGAGGTAAACTGAGTACCTCTATCTAATATGATGGACAAGGGCACTCCATGCAACTGAGCTAACTCTCGAATGTATAACTTAGCATAATCCTCTACTAAATCGGTAGTTTTGACCAGTAGAAATTGGGCTGCTTTAGTCAACCTGTCTATGACAACCCAAATGGAGTCATACCATCGGTGAGTATTAGGCAAATCTATAATAAAGTCCATATTGATCTCCTCCCACTTCCAAGTAGGGATACTAGTGTCTTGAAGCACACCCCTAGGTCTTTGATGCTCAACCTTCACCTGTTGACAATTCGGACACTTAGCTACAAACTCTGCTATGTCCTTCTTCATGCCACTCCACCAATAGACTTTCCACCTATGGTGCATCTTGGTGGCACCTAGATGTATAGAATATCTGTTACCATGAGCTTCGTGCAACATCCAATTTCTTAAATCATCACACCCAGAACACTCAGGCGATGTTGATATCGAAATACACCATCTCCCCCTTGATAGAAGACCTCCACCTTCTGATTCTGAATGACTTCCTTCAACTTTACCAAAATAGGATCCTTGTCTAGTCTAGCTATGACCTCAGTCACTAAGGAAGATTCTGATCCATTCTGAATAATGACACCTCCATCTGTCGAGTCAACAAGACAAACTCCTAGCCGTGCAAGCCGATGCACATCCTTCACCAACTCTTTCCTTTCCTCATCTACATGGAACACACTATCCATAGAAAGTCTGCTAAGAACATCTGCTACTATATTAGCTTTTCCCGAATGATAAAGGACATTCATATCATAATCCTTCAAAAGCCCCAACCACCTCCTTTGACGTAGATTCAGATCCTTTTAGGTAAACATGTACTGTAGGCTTTTGTGGTCCGTAACACATCCACGTGGACCCCGTATAGATAGTATTTCCAAATCTTCAAGGAAAATACTACTGCAGCCAACTTGAGATCATGAGTTGGATAGTTCTTTTCATGGACTTTCATATGCCTGGAAGCATAGCCTATAACTTTACCGTGCTGCATTAATACACAACCAAGGGCGATCCTCGAAGTGTCACAATATACCAAAAATCCATCAGTACCCTCGGGTAGGGTCAACATCGGTGCTGAGGTGAGTCGAGTCTTCAACTCTTGGAAGCTCTTCTCACAGGCCTCTGACCATTGAAATTTCACTTTCTTCTAGGTCAACTTCGTCAACGGTGCTGCAATGGATGAAAACCCTTCAACAAACCTCTGATAATAACTAACTAAACCCAAGAAACTCTTGATATCCGAAGGACTCACTGGTCTAGGACAATTCTTTACCGCTTTTATCTTTTGAGAGTCCACCTGTACACCCTTACTTGACACTACATGACCCAAAAATGCCACTTAGTCTAGTCAAAACTTGCACTTGCTAAATTTAGCATATAACTTGCGATCCTTCAAGGTTTGTAGCACCACCCTCAAATGAGCGCATGCTCCTCCTTGCTCCGAGAGTATATAAGGATGTCATCTATGAACACAATCACGAACATATCGAAGTATGACTTGAACACCCTGTTCATAAAATCCATAAAAATTGCAGGAGCATTCGTTAGTCCAAAAGACATAACTACAAACTCATAGTGACCATACCGAGTCCTAAAGGCTGTCTTCGGGATTTCAGTCTCCTGAACCGTGAGCTGATGGTATCCGAATCTGAGGTTCATATTTGAAAAGCACTTAGCACCCTAAACATGGTCAAACAAATCATCAATCCAGGACTCTTTAACTTAAGTTACTATTTTACAAACATTCAACTCTAATTGATTCGTAGAAAGTCGTCACATAATATTTATTATATCATTTTACCACATAAAGTATTTAGAACACTTATTTACCTAATTACTTCGTGACTCTCAGGAGGTTCAAATAGTATAAGAGTTCTAGATGAACTTACGATGATATTTTGAAGATAATTCTTGTTGCCTTAGCGTGTAATTTGAATTTTATCATAAGCGTATATATTTTCGTATAACTTGCTAACATTAAGATACTGTATATAACCTACCCATAAAGATGGTTCCATAGACATATCGATAGTTACACAGTCGAGTTCTCTTTTTTTCAAGTTCAATGTATCGGTTGATTCAAAAATTTGTTAACTATCTGGTTAGTTAAAAGGAGAGGAATCAAGGAATCTCCTCTTGGCCTTATGTACCTTAAAACATTTTCACAAAGTGTGGACAACTATTGCATGTGATTTCTATTTCGTTACCCTCATTTACCCTCGTCTAGCTTACTACTATTTTCTAGCGTTAAGTTTGTTTATGCATTGTCGTCTTGCCCTTTTACCATTTTCACTTAGCAATCAGAATTTTAAATATATTTGATACCACATGTATGACATAATATAAAGGACCATCTCACAGTGCCTGTTCGGTGCGTTTGTTGGGGTTATAAAATCGACACGCAAGTGCACGTGGTCAAACAAGTAATAAAGTGGCTAAGTAAGCCAAGTATCGATCCAAGGAGGCTCAGGGTATGTAAAAATTGCCTAAGTATACTATATTCTTATTTTACTTCTAACTATGCTAACAATAACGTAACCAACAGTTAATTGAGTTTTTGTTTATAAAATATATACTAAAACTATTAACAATTATTTACTATGAATTTAAACTATGGATATGAGCATGCCAAGGTTAAGAACAAGTAATGAATTCGATTGTAATAATAATTCGGTTAATCTCTTCTTCATGTTGCTAGCCAAGAACAGTAGCCTAGAAATTAAAACTCTCGTATTTAATTTCACTTAAGAATCATAAACCATTCGTCTACATTTCTGTGATCAAATGCAATTTATGACCTAGCAATACAATTCCGGTTCCTCAATTGACTAATACGGCTTTCAAGTATATTTCTATCAGGAAAGCATATCAAAACCCAATTTTCCCAAATCAAGTTAAGAACAATACCCTATTAATTCACAACTTTCCAGTTTCTTGCTCTCTCGAGTGAAATTGGACTTTTTAGATGTACATTAATGTCGGCCAAGCACTAATGCAGTAAGAACAAGAATTAATAGAACAACATGAAAGAAGAAGAAGAAAACCATATCATTTACAATCAAAATTCACTACACATGTTCAAAACCTTAGCAAGGAAGAGAATTAGCCACTCATTTGTGGATTGATCATCCTAAAACAAGTGTAAATCATACATACAATTGATAGAAAGAAGAAAGGAAGAGAAGAAATCTCTTAGCTTTTTCGTCCCTCAACTGCTGCTAACCCACGTCCTAGCTCCACCAAGTCTGAACTAAAATTGAACTAATTAAAATAAACCTAAGTGTGCTATTTATACTAGAGGGAAATTTTTCCCGGAATAACAAGCAACGTGTCACGGAGGTCAACGTGGAGCACTGCCTCCGTGACACGGCGTGGACGCGGACCTTCACTGGAAATCCAGGGTCCGGTAAATTAGCCTCAATGTGGCACGGAGGCCAACGCGGAGGCCTATCTCCGTGCCACGGAGCTGTCGCGAGGCCTCACTGGAAATTGCCATTTAATTGCCTCTCCAGGCAGTGTGCCTCCGCGATGGTAGCGTGGCACGGCTCCATCGCGGAGCCCCTACAATTTGTGCCTTCCAATGTCTTTTCCACGCTCGTATCCAAGTCCAACTCCGATATAGTTCCAACATGCATTTTAGCTCCTAAAAATCATATTTTCCTGCAAAACAAATGCTAATCATGTTGGTTAGTATAAATTCACATTTTATTACCAATTACATGAGAATATATACATATTGCACACAAACAAGGCGAAAATAATACGTTTGAGTATCACTTGGGCATATAAATCTGCCCAAGATCACTTACCCCACACTTAAATCCTTGTTCGTCCTCGAACAACACATACACAACTCATGCAAATTACATCCCAACCTTCGTCACTATGGTGCGACCATTTACGCTACGGTCATCCCGATTATTCAATTTTTGCAAATCATCACAAAAACATGCTTGGTCTTACAATACAATGACCTTTAATACATCAAGACTTCCTAGACTTTAAGAATTGATTCTTGATATCGGCAAACTCATGCAAATCAGCTAATCAAGAAATCCGACACGAAAATCAATCTTTCATCAAACATGTGCCCTCACAACTCAAGAGAATCTTCTCCTTTTAGTTCATGCAACACACAAACATTCAAGTAGGGGCATATAAAAATTAATTTCACTCACTCTCCCAAAAGAATTCACATGCATCATGTCATGACCCATAGGCTTGCCCTTAGTGTATTACTCCACTAATATAAAGAAATGCAATATAGGATCACGTAGGACTTTAATGGGTTGTAACGGGGCTATGGATCTAGTATATATATTGAATTAGCCAATAATAGTCGCTAGCATCCTTAAGCGCCTTTTCAACACATTCCCATCGACTCATGGACATTGTTCCTCTCTTTTCTCTTTTTCTCCCCTTTCATGCTGGTTTACTTTCGTACTGCCCATTTCATCAAACACACTTGACACAAAACAAAGGGTTTTCATGTACCCTCAATATCATTTAATTACAACAAGTTCCTCTTCAACATCATCTTTTCTTTCTTCACTCTGCTTTTCTTTTTCTTTTCACTCTTTTCACTCTTTAACACTTTGGGAAACATTTTCTTTTCTTTGTAAGCGCTTAAGAGCTTCGTATAGACTTTAAGGCTAATGAAAGGAAGAAATAAAGCTTAGTTTATACAATTTTGGACAAAATAAAGAAAGAAATCGGCTAAAGGCTCAACGGGCTGACTAGGGTATACAACATATAAAAAGGTAGAATTTGATAAGAAAAAAATGGAAACTATCGGTTAAAAACAAAGAAATGCCGACATCCTTTCCAACACTACACCTCCTTCATTTCGTTTTGTAAACACACCAGGCAAGTTCTGGACAATTCACAATGGCATGGAATAACAATACCTCACTTCACACTTCATGCACATGCTCGAATCAAGATGCATTCACAGACTTTCTAATTAGCCAAACACATGAATTCAAATTAAGCCTCAACCATACTGAATCAAATTCTATAGCCTAGGTAACTCAACATATTTACCAAATTGCATGCTTTCAAACGAATCATTTTCACATTTTGAACATCAGTTACACACGCAACAAAATTTTTGCAACCATAAAGCAACTACAGTTCATTGATGTAATCCACCAAAGAAAAATTAAAAACAAATTAAAATCCTACTCCTACCGACTACATTTCCCTTAAGACGGTCGTCATCCATCCATCATAGGGAACGGTCACTAACTATGACATTCGGTTCAATGGGACTATTCTCGGTAAAAGAACCGAAAACAAACTCCGAGAAACCCAAAAAAACAAAAACCGAAAAATTTTGCAACACATCGATCATTTCGATAGAAAGAAAATATTTACAAGTGCAAAATATTCTCGAAAATTTTTGAAAAATATCGATCATCTCGATAGAAAAAAAAATATTTACAAAATATTTACACTGGCAACCATAACTTTTCATAACACACATCATTAACCACACAAACAAATATATACAGATACAACACAAATCGGTTCATAACAGGGAAAGCACAAACATACATACAAACCAAGGAAAAACATACAGCAAATTAGAGCCCAAGTCCCAGCACCTAGCTACTCCCCACCCCACACTTAAATCGAACACTGTCCCCAGTGTTCACAAAAATTACAAAACAAAATTTCGGGTGGTGGAACTCCCTGATCAGTCGAAATATTCGACTTCTTCATCTGGTGCTGCTGCCTCATCGCCCATATCTGAGTCAGCTCCATCGTCGTCATCGGACTCCACATCGGAGTCCTCACGACGTGTCTCCTCATCAGTAGGGACATCGTCATCCGTCGGCTCCACGAAGGCTGGTCCCACTCGGCATAAGGCTCTGGCATTCTCGCCAAATGGGTAATCCAACTCCAGCTGCCATAATTCTTCCTCGGTGGCTGGTCTCCCACCAATCCGTAGCTGAAGCATCTGCATGCCGAACATACGTGCCATGTACTGATCGTCACGAGCATGTCGCTCGCCCAAAGTCAGCACTGGCCCGTGTGTGGTGTCGGGGGCCTTAGTTTTTGTCACATCGAGGGCCCTCCGCTCCAACTGCGGAATATAGTCCAAAGCCTCTTCCTCAATGTCGAGGCCTCGGAGGAAGGTGGTGATGAGTTCGCCAAACCCATATCTGTGGCCCTGGTGCAGTCTGGCTCTCTTCATGGCGGATATAATGACCGCCCCAACATTAATCTCAAGCCCTTTCATAAGGGCATACACCAAGCAGACACGGTTCCGGGTCACATCCATCATGTGGACTCCCGGGATCAAGCACGAACACACAATTTTCAGCCATATTCTGGCCTCCCTGTTCATCTGCGAATAAGGCAGAGTCTGGTGGTAACCCCTCTCCTTATGTCTACTCCATCGGGCTATGGATCGAGCCCCACACAACGTACGTCTGATGTCGGCGTACGGTGGGGTGATGTTTAGCTGGCGGAGAACGTGGGCGTCTGTGTCCCGCGCTCCAACGATGGCATTAAATTGGTGGGGTTCCAGAGTGACAATCTGCCCTCTGATTTTTATTGTGTGGCTTCTGATGGCCGAGTTCCAGTTTGCATAGAATTCCCGGACCAAATGTAGGTTGCACTCCTTGGGCTCCTGAAAGATAAAGCTGAGCCCAGCTGCCTCGATTCTCTGCACAATACGTGGGAACTCCTATGCAAGTGGTTCCCGTGCAATATGTTCCTCGGGGAAGTACTTGTTTTCTTTATGTTTCGCGTACCACTTCTTCCCTTCATCGGTTACCCATCTTGTTCCGTATTGGCGGCGTTGGCCGCGCAGAACAGCTGGTGCAGCTGGGACTGCAGTGCCCAACCTCAATCTTTTCCGTCCGGTGCCTGAGGTAGAAGCACCCTTGCCCTTGTCCTGTCGACTTGCCATTGTACCTGTCAATATACATAAACAAGCACAAAGTTAAGCTAAATACAAGTTAACTTAGGCTAAGGTCGGGTTAAACTAAGTTTACCCCACACTTAATCCTTAACTATATTTACAATACTTCGACAAGAATTACTCTATTTACAACCCCAAACACAAGCAACTATAAGGTATATGGCTTAGTGCGTTCACAAAAAATTTCGACAGCATAACGGTTAGCGTACTACTCAGACTTCATACAGCTACTCCCAATCCTACTATCGATAGCAATCCAATCATCGCACTTAGCAACAAAACAAAAAAAAACAAAAACAACAACGAAAATTCTATTTACATACAGATCTAAATAATCAAACCAATTTACAAAATTTTCGCATTTTCCCCAACAATTCGAGAATTCGTCTTCTCTTAACATTCATACAATATTTACATCGACTTATCTCAATTTACAACCACACCCCGACATCTAATTCATCAAACTATCAAGTTCCCCCATTCAATTTCAATAACTCAAGCCCTAGAATGCAATATTTCAATCAAATTCGAATTATTCACATAATCGACAAGTTCAAACGCTAATTACAACAATCCGAACATAATCAATCACAAAATAATTCAACATCATGTTTAATTGCTACTTGGGGTGATATATTTCACCTCACATGCTCAAATTCGACTAAAATCGCCAAAAACTTGAGAGAAACGATGAAAACATACCTTTTAGTAGAAGAACCGAAGAAATTTGACGTTTTCCTTGCCTATTAGCGTGGCACGTTGGTTGGGGAGGGGGAATTGGGTGTTTTGGTCGCGGAGGAGGAGAGAAATGGGGAGAAAAGAGGCAAAATCGGGGTTAATTTAAAGAAAAACACGCGGGTCACCCAGCAACCCGGTGTGACCCGGCACTGAATAAAGGGCAACGTGTCACGGAGGGTAAAGCGGAGCCCCTCCTCCGTGACACGGAGCCAACGCGTTGGCTCTCTGGAAATTTTAAAAAATCTGATTTTGCCTTCAACGTGTCACGGAGGGTAACGCGGAGCCACTCCTCCGTGACACGGAGCCAACGCCCCAGTGCATTGTTTCTTCAATAAAAATTATTTTCATACCTTGCCTTATTTTTCCCGCTTCCATGCATATTTTTCTCCGTTAGACCTGAAAATCACCTCACTAAATGAAATTGGTTAGATTAATAGATTTTCTAACTGCCATGAAAAAATACTAACTAAAACGAAAAATTTGTACGAAATCAAGAGAAAAGAAAAATGAAAAATAAAAAAAATACAAATTATGTACACTATACTAAAAGAAGAAAAATAGAATATTTTTCTTTTCACGGGTTGCCTCCCGTGCATCGCCTGGTTTACCGTCGCGGCTCGACGTACCAAGTTTCACCGCTTTTTCCTCCGCCTTGAGGATATGAATTTCACCCCTAATTTCTTCTCTAATTTCCTCTTATGCTCCTGGGGTGGTGGTGAAAAATTGTAAGGACCAAGCAGTAGATGCTTTCTTTTGAACTTATTGGCCCTTGAGTAAGTGAAGTCATTTCGTTGCTTCGAGTTAGCAAATTTCAGAATATACGGGGCTTGGTCCTCCTCTAGACATTTCTCTATAATCTTGGAAGACTCTATTTCTATGTTGTCAACCAAACTTAATGTCGAAAAATGCTTCGAGTGTGGTCCAATCAACCTCAACTCTGAAATTGCATTATGCTTGACTTCCTTACTTGTGTACACCTTTTCAACATCGACATCTATTTCTCCATTAAGGTCAAATGGGAGATATTCTTTCTCTTCTTCCATGAATGGATTTTCTATAGGTATGACCCGATCACGGGGACACTCAAGAGATTCTAATTGTTGGGCTTCATCCAAAAATTCACCCTTGTATTCCTCTTGTAGTTCCTCTTGAATATCGGCTAAAACTGTCACCTGCAAATTATCACAAGCTTCAACATAGCACACATCTCCGTGAGTTTGACGCTCATCCTGCTTACAGCCTCGGCATTCTCCTTTTGCTGAATTATCAATTCTGCCACCGACTCCTTCATTGCTTCTGATTGCTCCAGGAGTTGTTTCATCATGTCCTCTATTTGAACTTGGCGTCCCAAGTCCTCATTTTCAACATGCCTATATTCAGCAAAAACAACAAAAGGATCATAGTAGGGGCTTGGGGGAGGGGAATATGCCTTTGGACAATCACCCCAATGGCCATATTGACACCCACATATATTGTACGTGTTACAGTTTTGCCACAAGTGGGGTCCTCCGCAATTCATGCAAGATTCGCCGAAATATGCGTATCCACCATTTATATTCCAAGATGTCATGTCAATGAGGGTATCCGAAAGAGAGAAAAATTAAAATGGACAAAGAATTAAAACAAATACTAAAAACAAATTGTCAACACTTAAGAAAATAAAACAAAAATACAGTAAATTTACACTTAACACCATTTCACAAATCTGCCTAGCCTCCCCGACAACGGCGCCAAAAACTTGTTCGGTGCGTTTGTTGGGGTTATAAAACCAACACGCAAGTGCACGTGGTCAAACAAGTAATAAAGTGGCTAAGTAAGCCAAGTATCGATCCAAGGAGGCTCAGGGTATGTAAAAATTGCCTAAGTATACTATATTCTTATTTTACTTCTAACTATGCTAACAACAACGTAACCAACAGTTAATTGAGTTTTTGTTTATAAAATATATACTAAAACTATTAACAATTATTTACTATGAATTTAAACTATGGATATGAGCATGCCAAGGTTAAGAACAACTAATGAATTCGATTGTAATAATAATTCGGTTAATCTCTTCTTCATGTTGCTAGCCAAGAACAGTAGCCTAGAAATTAAAACTCTCGTATTTAATTTCACTTAAGAATCATAAACCATTCGTCTACATTTCTGTGATCAAATGCAATTTATGACCTAGCAATACAATTCCGGTTCCTCAATTGACTAATACGGCTTTCAAGTATATTTCTATCAGGAAAGCATATCAAAACCCAATTTTCCCAAATCAAGTTAAGAACAATACCCTATTAATTCACAACTTTCCAGTTTCTTGCTCTCTCGAGTGAAATTGGACTTTTTAGATGTACATTAATGTCGGCCAAGCACTAATGCAGTAAGAACAAGAATTAATAGAACAACATGAAAGAAGAAGAAGAAAACCATATCATTTACAATCAAAATTCACTACACATGTTCAAAACCTTAGCAAGGAAGAGAATTAGCCACTCATTTGTGGATTGATCATCCTAAAACAAGTGTAAATCATACATACAATTGATAGAAAGAAGAAAGGAAGAGAAGAAATCTCTTAGCTTTTTCGTCCCTCAACTGCTGCTAACCCACGTCCTAGCTCCACCAAGTCTGAACTAAAATTGAACTAATTAAAATAAACCTAAGTGTGCTATTTATACTAGAGGGAAATTTTTCCCGGAATAACAAGCAACGTGTCACGGAGGTCAACGCGAAGCACTGCCTCCGTGACACGACGTGGACGCGGACCTTCACTGGAAATCCAGGGTCCGGTAAATTAGCCTCAACGTGGCACGGAGGCCAACGCGGAGGCCTATCTCCGTGCCACGGAGCTATCGCGAGGCCTAACTGGAAATTGCCATTTAATTGCCTCTCCAGGCAGTGTGCCTCCGCGATGGTAGCGTGGCACGGCTCCATCGCGGAGCCCCTACAATTTGTGCCTTCCAATGTCTTTTCCACGCTCGTATCCAAGTCCAACTCCGATATAGTTCTAAGATGCATTTTAGCTCCTAAAAATCATATTTTCCTGCAAAACAAATGCTAATCATGTTGGTTAGTATAAATTCACATTTTATTACCAATTACATGAGAATATATACATATTGCACACAAACAAGGCGAAAATAATACGTTTGAGTATCACTTGGGCATATAAATCTACCCAAGATTAGTGCCCAAGCTGAGGGGATGTCAGACTCAATTTACAACTACGATAATAACTATAAAGAATTCGCCTTTCATTTACATTCGATCTCTTCCAACACTTTCAACTCTTCAAGCTTGTTATCTAGTATTTTTGACACTATGGGAAAAATCATATATGCCTCAATAGGAGAAACATAGGGATATGGGCCCTTCCAATAACAAGATTTCATGCTTGAAAAACAAGATTAGATGCGCCTTTACATACCTAATTCCGACGAGTTTCTTTAGTCAATTTTTCCTCCAATCTGCCAATGCTCGGCCCTCTCCAATTCTTTGATGTACAACTATAAAATAAGGCTGTTTGAAGCCAATTTGTTCAGCCAAAATGTCACACCAATGGCAGCCACAACACAACCAAACAAGGAAACATCTCAACATTTTGTTCTAGCTTGTTTCCATAAATTTTAGGAGGAAATGAAAGGGAGATATTACCTAAATTTTCTTGTGATCAATCCCCGCCATAAAAGGAGTGTATTTCTGTTTGCGCCCCAGCACACGCGCAAGAGTACGCGGTCGTACAAGTAATACAGTGGTCCTATTTAAGAGTCGGATGTCGAACCCACAGGTATTGGACCAATTCAGTGAATTATCAAGTTCAAGTGTTAAAATTAATCTTCATAAGTGTTGATTATAGAAATTTTGAGAAATTCTAATTAAGTTTAGGGGTGATCACAATTCACAATGGTTCGAGTATGAAAACTTCAGCTGTTGTCTCACATAATTAAAATGCTATGTTCATGGTCTTTCGAGCCTCTAAACACGACAAACTAGTCTCACACCTACACTGTTGAGCGGGAATGTGACGTCCTAATTCGTGAGCAATCTAACTACATGAATGTGGTTTACGGAGTTTGCACCCTTGAATATGGACTTTCGTACCTCTAATCATTTAACTGGACTTAGTTTCACAACTACTTCTATGAGTGGTGATGTGACAATTCTAAGTCAGTGTCTAGCTCATCCAATTTTAATAACCAAGCAAGGCACATTAGGTATAATTTCTATCCTAACCGCTAATCCTATCTTGAAGACAAGAACTTGCTCCCTACATTCTTTATGTTCCAGCCTAGGGTTACTCTTTCGAGCTTTTACCTAATCTTAACGCGTTTGTTTTCATGGTGATCAAGCATAAAAACAATAATAAGAAAGAATGTAGGACAAAACAACAATAAAAACCCAAACCATGAAGAATTCATGCATTTACAATCATATTACGTAGCCTCAACCCTAGAGGAAGGGTTTTATCCACTCATGTTCGTACAAATACTCAAAAACTTAATGTGAGTACGATACTTACAAGAATAGTTAAAAGAGAATGAAAAATAAGGAACCCTAGGTAGAGTTCTTTTGTTCTCCCTTCGCTCCTTTATGGTTTCATGATAAATGAATTTAGAAGCTAAGGTTTTAATTTATAGTAAGTGGAATATTGCAATTTTTGGCCATGCATGGACTGCTTCTTTGCCACGGAGATGGTCGCCTCAATTTACTTCCGTGACATAGAGCAAATGTGGACAGCTACTGGTTTAGCGCTAGCATGGGCAGGCTGTGCGCATCGCCTGCGTGACACGACGCCTAGCACGGAGGGTAGCAGGTGTGGCACGCTGCCATCACGGATCTTCACTGGATTAGGATGCCATCACGCGCAGATGCCTTGTCGTGGCACGTTGCCTAGCGCACAAGCTTGCCGGCATGGCACGCTGGATGGCATGGGCAGTCTACTTCTTTCCATCATCACTACATGTCCTTCCCAACTCCTTTATTGCTTGTGAATAATTCAATTTAGCCCCTCCTAAGCATTTTTCACCTACAAAACAAAGAGCTAATCATATTGGTTAGTTCATGCCCGAATTTATACAAAATCACATGAGAATGTAATCACTTAATTTAACAAAAACGACTAAAATAAGATATAAAATAGCACTTGGGAATGTATTTATGCCCAAGATCAATTTCCTGCAAAATACAGCTGTACCAATCTCCAAAAATGGGCAGAAACTTCACCCAATAACACACCAAAAAGGAGACACAAAATCAACTTTATCTTCTACTTTTAGACAAGGAATTCTTACAAGTTGAATAGCCAGAAATGCGTACCCTTTTCTTGCCTTAAACTCCTACTAAGATGGAGTATCTTGGAAGATTAATATAGATTCAAATGTAACAGTTTTACTGCCCAAAACATGGCAGCAACTTCAGCAAAAACGCATAAACAAATAGCCTTGTCTAGATTCAAATTTCTAATTTTTAGATAAGATTTTTGGCAAGTTTAAAGGGTAGAATCCTTACCTTATTCCTTGTATCCAATCCTTACTAAGAGGGAGTATATATACAACTTAGTACTGCTCTAGAAATGCAGCCAACAAAAATAGCCATCACGCACCACACGCAACTAGCAACTCACTCCTTCACTTTATCTTGTGTTGTGGTTGAATTGCTTGACGTTTCATCCTTGATTTTCCTTGTTCTAGCTACTAGAGATGAGAGAGAAATAGTTTTCTTAGCAAGAAGGTCAAAAATGATTAATCTTAAAATGTTCTCCACCAACTTGAAATCTGATTTTTAAGTAGGTAGGGGTGGAGGTGCTAGGTCGTCACACCCACGTCACCGCTTGATAGAATTTTGGTAAAATGCCCATAACGTTTTACTTCGAACTCCGATTGATGAGAGATTTAGTGTTCTAAAAACTAGACTCAAAAACCTTTAATTTATAGGTCATGAGACTTCTAACTCATTATAGATTGGGAGATATGATCATTCCAAATTAAACCATATATGAGGCTTATTAAAAATATTACCCGTGAACTCAAATTTTGTTACCAAGCTCCCTTCTGCTTAAAACTTTAATTCAATTATTAATCACCCCAATATATCTATTTCATGGTTTAATCACCCTTCGAAATTTCATTCTCCCGATACTTTTAAACGTCAAAAATTTTTCGGGGTGTAACACCTATCACGTCACCAGTCTAAATGTCTTCATAATGTTCTTGCTTCTTGTTGATGAAATATTGTCTTCCTTCTCGATGTGATGAACTGTGTTACCTGTTGTTACAATGATATCATAAATATTATATTCTTGGAAGTTAGCAAATATAGTTTCATCTTCTGTGAGATGATGTCCACATCCTGAATCCATATTCAGTTTCTTCCATAATTGATGGAAGTCATGGCATCAACTATTCAAGTCTCAACTGTGAAGCACCTTCCTCAATCTTCTTCTTTCGCAACTTCCTTAACTTGATTCATATTGCTCTCTCTGACTCGACAATATCTTTTTAGATGTTCAATTTTGTTACACCGACAATATTTGAGAGGCTTCTTATCATGATTTGTCAGAAGACTCTTTCATATTTCTTGGCAAGCTTGAATCACCAGAGGATTGAGACTATGTCATATCTCTTTTGTTTTCTTTAAAGTTTCTCTTATCGGCGGCTGCAACAGCAGTTCCGTCTCCTTCTTTTATTGATGCTCCAACTATCTGTTTGGCTAGTAACTCTTGTGATGACAATAGATTCTCAAATTCCTACAAGGATGATTGTTGAGCCCATCCTTGAATAGATGTAATAAATGAAATATATACTGACTTAAATCTGCGAATGATAATTCTTATCATTCGTGCTTCAAAAATAGCCTCGTTTGGATTTAGGAATGAGATCTTAAAACACAAATTCTTAATCTTCAAAAAATACTCGAAAATGAAAAGATTACCTTGGATGGTGTTAGCCCATTCATTCTCCAATATTCATAGTCGAGCTTCATTCTTCTTGTTGAGAAACTAATAAAGGTTCCTCGATATTTCCTAAGCTTATTTACACCTTACAATATGATCAAATAAATTGGAGGAAATGGACTTTTTGATCAATATGAACTCTTCTTTCGCATTGATTTGCTTTTACTTCTTATATGCGCTACTATATTTAGATTAGTCGGCAGGAGGACTTGTGTCATTTCATTAACAACAACCCACAAATTCTCACCCACAAGATATGACTCCATATATGTCTTATAATTGGACTAGTTCAACAACTATGTTCCCAATCCATTAACACGACCGCTTAAATCCATCCATACAAACTAGTTGAATCTATCGCTAATCCGATCTTAAAATAAAATTCAGATATCAATCTATGGTTATGACTCTAATAATATGTAGAGAATAATAGAAAAAAAATTAGAATTTGGGAGACCTTCTGCTAGCCCAAGATCATTAATTAAGATCGGACGATCCAACTAAAGAAGAGGAAGCTATAAAAGAGTAGGAGGATTTTGGGTAGAGAACTGTGTGATGGAAGAAGACTCTCTTAAATTGGGTTGGTTTGGTTGATAAAAATATATAAGACACCCTCATTTATATTTGTTTATGGATGGTTTTAGATATTTTTCTAGATATATCTATTAGAAAATTCTAGTAACTTTATCTTTTACTCTAAATAATCTAAATATTTCTCAAAGTAATTATCTAAGATATTATGTTAAACTATTCTAAAAACTTGAATCGATAATATTTCAAAAATTCAACTTTATTCAAGATTTGAATGTTTTCATGTAAATTATTGGAATTGCATATCTAACCTAAGGCATTTAAGAGTGCAAATGGAGGACACTATGAGCTTATGGTGTAATAATTAACCAGCTTTCGAATTAAGAAAGCACTATCTTTTGTTGTTCAATAAATATAAAACTTGTCATCGATATAGTTATACTATATACTATAGTTATTGTAAGTCATATTTAGCTTTGGAGAGAAATGGGACCAACGTAACTATAAGTATGTCAGTGACAAACCATCAATTGAGTTTGTGATTGATCTTGGGCAGATTTATATGCCCAAGTGATACTTAAACTTATCATTTTCGTCTTGTTTATTGTGCAATGTGTATACATTTTCATGTAATTGGTAATAAAATGTGAATTTATACTAACCAATATGATTAGCATTGTTTTGTAGGTAAAACATGATTTTGAGGAGCTAAAATGCATGTTGGAACAATATCGGAGTTGGACTTGGATGCGAGCACGAAAAAGACATTGGACTGCACAATGTAAAGGGGCTCCGCGATGGAGCCGTGCCACGCTACCATCGCGGAGGCACACTGCCTGGAGGGTGATTTAAGTGTCAATTTCCAGTGGAGCCTCGCGACAGCTCCGTGGCACGGAGGCAAGCCAACGCGTTGCCTGCCGTGCCACGTTGAGGCTTTATTCCGGGATCCCAGATTTCCAGTGAGGGTCCGCGTCCACGCCGTGTCACGGAGGCAGTGCTCCGCGTTGGCCTCCGTGACACGTTGCTTGTTATTCCTGGAAAAATTCCCAATAGTATAAATAGAACACTTAGGCTTATTTTTAATTAATTCAGACTTGGTGGAGCAAGGACGTGGGTTACAGGCAGTTGAGGGACGAAAAAGCTCAGGGTTTTTCTCTCTTTCTTTCTTCTTTCAATCAATTGTTTGGATGATTAATACTTGTTTTAGGATGATTAATCCACAAATGAGTGGCTAATTCTCTTCCTTGCTGAGGTTATGAACAATGGTGATGAATTTTGATTATTGAATTTTATGGTTTTTCATCTTCTTCTTCCATGTTGTTCTATTAATTCTTGTTTCTACTGCATTGGTGTGTGGCCGACATTAATGTACATCTAAAAAGTCCGATTTCACTCGAGAGAGCACGAAATTTGAAAGTTGTGAATTAATAGGGTATTGTTCTTAACTTGATTTGGGAAAATTGAGTTTTGATGTGCTTTCCTGATAGAAATATACTTGAAAGCCGTATTAGTCAATTTAGGAACCGGAATTGTATTGCAAGGTCATAAATTGCATTTGATCACAGAAATGTAGACGGATGGTTTATGATTCTTAAGTGAGATTAAATACGAGAGTTTTAATCTCTAGGCTAATGTTCTTGGCTAGCAACTGAAAGAGAAGAATAACCGAATTATGATTATAATCAAGTTCATTACTTGTTCTTAACCTTGGCATGCTCATATCCATAGTTTCAATTCAAAGTAGATATTTGTTAATAGTTTTAGTATATAATTTATAAACAAAAATTACTTAACTTTTGGTTACGTTGTTGTCAGCATATATAGAAGTAAGATAGAATATAGCATACTTGAGCAATTTTACTTATCCAGAGTCTCCTTGGTTCGATACTTGGCTTACTTAGCCACTTTATTGCTTGTTTGACCACGTGCACTTGCGTGTTGGTTTTTACCCCATATAGCAAACCACCGAACAAGTTTTTGGCGCCGTTGCCGGGGAGACTAGGCAATTGGTGAAATTGTGTTAAGTGTAAATTTGCTGTATTTCTATTTTCTTTTCTTAAGTGTTGACAACTTATTCTTAGTGTTTGTTTTAATTCTTTTGCATTTTTACTTTTTCTTTTTCGAATACTCTTATTGACATGACATCGTGGAATATAAATGGTTTCAATGGTGGATACTCATATTTTAGTGAATCTTGTCTGAATTGCGGAGGACACCACTCGTGGCAACACTGTGACACGTGCAATATATGTGGTGGTCAAGATGGCCATTGGGATGGCTGTCCGAATGCATATTCCCATCCCCCAAGCCCCTACTATGATCCTTCTGTTGTTTTTCCTGAATATAGGCATGCTGAAAATGAGGACTTGGGACGCCAAGCTCGAATAGAAGACATGATGAAACAACTCTTGGAGAAATCAGAAGCAATGAAGGAGGCGATGGCAGTATTGAGAATTTAGCAAGAAGAGAATGCAGAGGCTCTAGAAAGGATGAGCATCAAATTCACGGAGATGATCGCTGAAGCTGAAGCTTGTGATAAATTGCAGGTGACAACTTTAGCCGATATTCAAGAGGAATTACAAGAGGACGACAAGGGTGAATTTTTGGATGAAGCCCAACAATTAGAATCTCTTGAGTGTCCCCGTGATGGGCTCACACTTATGGAAAATCCATTCAGGGAAGAAGAGATAGAGTATCCCCCATTTGACATTAATGGAGAGATAGATGTCGATGCTGAGAAGGTGTATCCAAGTAAGGAGGTCAAGCATAATGCAGTTTCAGAGTTGAGGTGTATTGGACCACACTCTACGCATTTTTCGACGTTAAATTTGGTTGACAACATAGAAAGAGAGTCTTCCAAGCGTATGGAGAAATGTCTAGAGGAGGACCAAGCCCCGTATATTTTGAAATTTTCTAACTCAGAAAGACAAAATGACTTCGCTTACTTAAGGGCCAATAGGTTCAAAAGGCAATATCTACTGTTTGGTCCTTACAAATTTTCACCACCACCCCTAGAGCATAAGAGGAAATTAGAAAAGAAATTAGGGGTGAGATTCATATCCTCAAGGTGGAGGAAAAAGTGGTGAAACTTGGTACGTCGAGCCGCGACGGTAAACCAGGCGCTGCACGGGAGGCAACCCGTGAAAAATATTTTTTTTCTTTTGTTTTGTAAAGTGTAAATAGATTTTATTTTATTTTTCTTTTTCTTGATTTAGTACAAATTTTTTCTTTTTAGTTAGTATTTTTCATTTTAATTAGGGAAATCTATTAATCTAACCAATTTTATTTAGTGAGGTGATTTTCAGGTCAAACGGAGAAAAATGTGCACGAATTCGGGAAGGAAAAGGCAAGGTATGAAAAAATGAATAAAATGAAGAGACAGTGAGCTGGGGCGATGGCTCTGTGTCACAGAGGAGGGGCTCCGCGTTACCCTCCGTGACACGTTGAAGGTTAATCTAAAATTTTTGAAAATTCCAGTAAGCCATCGCGATAGCTCCGTGTCACAGAGGAGGGGCTCCGCGTTACCCTCCGTGACACGTTGCCCTATATTTTGTGACGGGTCACACCGGGTTGCCGGGTGACCCGCGTATTTTTCTTCATTTTAAACCCCGATTTTAGGCCCTTTTTCCTCATTTTCTCTCTTCTCCGCGACCAAACACCCAAATTTCCCACCCCAACCAACGTGCCACTGTATTAAGCAACCAAGTTGTCGAGTTTCTTCGATTATTCAACTTAAAGGTATGTTTTCCTCGTCTCTCTCAAGTTTTTGTCGATTTTAGTCGAATTTGAGCATGGGAGGTGAGATATATTACCCTAAGTAGAAATTTAGCATGAAATTGAGTTATTCCTTGATTGATAAATGTTCGGAATGTTGTAATACGCGTTTGAACTTGTCGATTGCGTGAATGATTCGAATTTGATTGTGAAATTCAATTCTAGGGCTTGGGTTGTTGAAATCGAATTGGGTAACTTGGTAAATGTGTGAATTATATGTCGGGGTATGCTTGTAAATTGAGATAAGTCGTTGTAAATATTGTTTGAATGTAATAGACGACGAATTCTCGGGTTTTTGGGAAAAATGTGAAAATTGTTCGAATTGGTTGATTATATAGGTTCATATGTATATAGAAATTTTGTTGTTGTTTTTGTTTTGTTGTTTTCGTTGCTAAGTGCGAAGGTTGAATTGCTAGCGATGGTAGGATTGGGATTAGCTGTATGAAGTCTGAGTAGTACGCTAAAGTTATACTGTCAAAATTTTCTTTGCGAACGCACTAAGCATAAATTGTATAGTTGTTTGTTTTTGGTGTAAATAAAGTGATCCTTGCCATAGTATCGTAACCGTAGCTAAGGACTAAGTGTGGGGTAAACTTAGCTTAACCCGACCTTAGCCGAAGCTAATATGCATTTAGCTTGACATTGTGCTCGTTTATTTGTATTGACAGGTACAATGGCAAGTAGGCAGGATAAGGGTAAAGGTGCATCTACTTCAGGCACCGGAAGAAAATGACTTAGACTGGGCACAACAGTCCCAGCTGCACCAGCAGTTCCGCGCGGCCAACGCCGCCAATACGGAACGAGGTGGGTAACCGATGAAGGGAAGAAGTGGTATGCTAAACACAACGAAAACAAATACTTCCCTGAGGAGCATATTGCGCGGGAACCACTAGCACAGGAGTTCCCCCGTATAGTGCAGAGGATCGAGGCAGCTGGGCTCAGCTTCATATTCCAGGAGCCCAAGGAGTGCAACTTACATCTAGTCCGGGAGTTCTATGCAAATTGGAACCCGGCAATCAGAAGCCACACAATAAAGATCAGAGGGCAGATTGTCACTTTGGAACCCCAGCAATTAAATGCCATCATTGGAGCGCGGGACACAGACGCCCACGTTCTCCGCCAGCTGAATATCACCCCACCATATGCCGATATCAGACGCACATTGTGTGGGGCTCGATCCACAGCCAGATGGAGCAGACATAAGGAGAGGGGTTACCACCAGACTCTGCCGTATTCTCAAATGAACAGGGAGGCAAGAATTTGGCTGAAGATAGTCTGTTCGTGCTTAATCCTGGGGGTGCACATGACTGATGTGACCCGGGACCGTGTCTGCCTGGTGTATGCCCTGATGAAAGGGCTTGAGATTAATGTTGGGGCGGTCATCATATCCGCCATGAAGAGAGCCCGACTACACCAGGGCCACAGGTATGGGTTCGGAGGACTTATCACCACCTTCCTCCGGGGCCTCGACGTCGAGGAAGAGGCTTTGGACTACATCCCGCAGTTGGAGCGGAGGGCCCTTGATGTGACCAAAACTAAGGCCCCCGACACCACACACGGGCCAGTGCTGACACTTGGCGAGCGACATGCTCGCGACGACCAGTACATGGCACGGATGTTTGGTATGCAAATGCTTCAGCTTCGGATTGGTGGGAGACCAGCCACGGGGGAGGAGATATGGCAGCTGGAGCTGGATTACCCATTTGGCGAAAATGCCAGGGCTTTATGCCGAGTGGGGCCAGCATTTGTAGAGCCCACTGACGATGATGTCCCCACGGACGAGAAGACACGTAGGGAGGACTCCGATGTGGAGTCCGATGACGACGATGGAGGTGACTCGGACATGGGCGATGAGGCAGCACCACCGGATGAAGAAGTTGAATATTTCGACTGATCAGGGAGTTCCACCACCCAAAATTTTGTGATTTGAATTTTTGTGAACACTGGGGACAGTGTTCGATTTAAGTGTGGGGTGGGGAGTAATTAGGTGCTGGGGCTAGGCTGGTTTGCTTGTATGTTCTTTTCTCTGTTTGTTTTGTATGTTTAAGTTTCCCTGTGTTTGTGAAGTGCAAACTGGTTTGTATCTGTATATATTTGTGGTAATTGATGATGTGTGTTGTGAAATGTTGTGGTTTGCCAGCTAAGTCTGTAAAAGTTTTTGTAAATATTTTCTTTTTTTTTCTCTATCGAAATGATCAATATTTTTAAAATTTTGCGAAAATATTTTGTACATATTAAAATATTTTGTAAATATTTTTCCATCGAAATGATCGATGTTTTGTTTTCGATTTTTATTTTTGGGTTTCTCGGAGTTTGTTTTCGGTTCTTTTACCGAGAATAGTCCCATTGAACTGAAGTCATAGTTAGTGACCGTTCCCTATGATGGATGGATGACGACCGTCTTAAGGGAAATGTAGTCAGTAGGAGTAGTGATTTTAATTTGTTTTCAGTTTTTCTTTGGTGGATTACATCACGGAACCTGTAGTTACTATATGGTTGTGAAATTATGGTTGCGTGTTGTAACTGATATTCAAAATGTAAAAGTGATTCGTTTGAAAGCATGCAATTTTGTAAATATGTTGAGTTACCTTGTCTGTAGAATTCGATTCGGTGTGATTGAGGCTTAATTCTGAATTCATGTAATTGGCTAATTAAAGAGTCTGTGAATGCATCTTGAATCGAGCATGTGCATGAAGTGTGAAGTGAGGTGTTGTTATTCCATGCTATTGTGAAGTGTCTAGAACTTGCCTGGTGTGTGTACAAAACGAAATGAAGGAGGTGTAGTGTTGGAAAGGATGTAGGCATTTCTTTGTTTTAACCGAGAGTTTCTATTTTTTTTCTTGTCATACACTACCTTTTTATGTGATTGTATACCCTAGTCAGCCCGTTGAGCCTTTAGCCGATTATTTCTTTCTTTTGTCCAAAATTGTATAAACTAAGCTTAATTCTTTCTTTTCATTAGCCGTAAAGTCTATACAAAACTCTTAAGCGCTTAAGAAGAAATTTTTTTTTCCCAAAGTGTCAAAGAGTGAGAATAGTGGAAAGAAAAAGAAAAGCAGAGTGAGGAAAGAAAAGAAAAGGTTGAAGAGGCACTTGTTATAATGAAATGATAATGAAGGTGCATGAAAAACCTTTGTGTCATGTCAAGTGTGTTTGATGAAATGGGCCATACGAAAGTAAACCAACATGAATGGGATGATGAAAAAAGAAAAGAGAGAAACAATGTTCATGAGTTGATGGGAATGTGTTGAAAAGGCGCTTAAGGATGCTAGTGACTATTATTGGCTAATCCAATATATACTAGTTCCATAGCTTCCATTACAACCCATTAAAGTCCTACGTGATCTTACATTGCATTTCTTTATATTAGTGAAGTAATACACTAGCCTATGGGTCATGACATGAGGCATGTGAATTCTTTTGGGAGAGAGAGTGAAATTAATTTCTACATGCCCCTACTTGAATGTTTGTGTGTCACGTGAGCATAAAGGGGAAGATTCTCTTGAGTTGTGAGGGCACATGCTTGATGAAAGATTGATTTTCGTGTCGGATATCTTGATTAGTTGATTTGCATGAGTTTGCCGATATCGAGGGTCGATTCTTAAAGTCTAGGAAGTCTTGATGTATTAAAGGTCGTTGCATTGTAAGACCATGCATGTTTTCTTGATGATTTACAATATTGAATGACCGGTATGACCGTAGCTCAAATTGTCGCACCATAGTGGCGAAGGTTGGGATGTAATTTGCATGAGTTGTGTATGTGTTGTTCGAGGACGAACAAGGATTTAAGTGTGGGGTAAGTGATCTTGGGCAGATTTATATGCCCAAGTGATACTCAAACTTATCATTTTCGTCTTGTTTATTGTGCAATGTGTATACATTTTCATGTAATTGGTAATAAAATGTGAATTTATACTAACCAACATGATTAGCATTGTTTTTTAGGTAAAACATGATTTTGAGGAGCTAAAATGCATGTTGGAACAATATCGGAGTTGGACTTGGATGCGAGCACGAAAAAGACATTGGACTGCACAATGTAAAGGGGCTCCGCGATGGAGCCGTGCCACGCTACCATCGCGGAGGCACACTGCCTGGAGGGTGATTTAAGTGTCAATTTCCAGTGGAGCCTCACGACAGCTCCGTGGCACGGAGGCAAGCCACCGCGTTGCCAGCCGTGCCACGTTGAGGCTTTATTCCCGGATCCCAGATTTCCAGTGAGGGTCCGCGTCCACGCCGTGTCACGGAGGCAGTGCTCCGCATTGGCCTCCGTGACACGTTGCTTGTTATTCCGGAAAAAATTCCCAATAGTATAAATAGAACACTTAGGCTTATTTTTAATTAATTCAGACTTGGTGGAGCAAGGACGTGGGTTACAGGCAGTTGAGGGACGAAAAAGCTCAGGGTTTTTCTCTCTTTCTTTCTTCTTTCAATCAATTGTTTGGATGATTAACACTTGTTTTAGGATGATTAATCCACAAATGAGTGGATAATTCTCTTCCTTGCTGAGGTTATGAACAATGGTGATGAATTTTGATTATTGAATTTTATGGTTTTTCATCTTCTTCTTCCATGTTGTTCTATTAATTCTTGTTTCTACTGCATTGGTGTGTGGCCGACATTAATGTACATCTAAAAAGTCCGATTTCACTCGAGAGAGCACCAAATTTGAAAGTTGTGAATTTATAGGGTATTGTTCTTAACTTGATTTGGGAAAATTGAGTTTTGATGTGCTTTCCTGATAGAAATATACTTGAAAGCCGTATTAGTCAATTTAGGAACCGGAATTGTATTGCAAGGTCATAAATTGCATTTGATCACAGAAATGTAGACGGATGGTTTATGATTCTTAAGTGAGATTAAATACGAGAGTTTTAATCTCTAGGCTAATGTTCTTGGCTAGCAACTGAAAGAGAAGAATAACCGAATTATGATTATAATCAAGTTCATTACTTGTTCTTAACCTTGGCATGCTCATATCCATAGTTTCAATTCAAAGTAGATATTTGTTAATAGTTTTAGTATATAATTTATAAACAAAAATTACTTAACTTTTGGTTACGTTGTTGTCAGCATATATAGAAGTAAGATAGAATATAGCATACTTGAGCAATTTTACTTATCCAGTGTCTCCTTGGTTCGATACTTGGCTTACTTAGCCACTTTATTACTTGTTTGACCACGTGCACTTGCGTGTCGGTTTTTACCCCATATAGCAAACCACCGAACAGTGATAACCCATATTTTAATAAAGGGATCTTTTGTCTTTAACCAAAAAAAAGAAAGAACAAAAAAGAAAGAAAAGAAAAGAAAGGGCAAAGCTCAAAGATAAAACAAACCAACGTTACTGATATGGGCAAACAGAAGCAGAGAGAAAAAAAGAAAAAGGGAAAGCCCGTACTAGAAAAGAAAAGAAGGAGAGAAAAAAGAGAATAGAAGAGAAGGGAAAACTAGGGATTTTCATCCCAAATCATCAAGGTAATAATTCTAAATTTTTTTATGAGATTATTGGGTGATTATTAATAAATTTTTATGGTAGAAATATGAAAACATTATGAGAAATTGAGAAAGTTTAGCCCTAGGGTTCTTCAACCTCAATCATTGATTTGAAAAGGTAATTTTTTCAAAAATTTAATTTTGAATAGTATTCTAGAATTCTCTCATCGAGGAGAATATATTGATGGTCATGGTTCGAGTATTCTAATCCATTTATCGAAGTTGAATTTTTGGGTAAACCTTTGATCGTGAATTTTACATACTTTAAAAATTAAGAGAACATTCACCCAAGGATTTTTGACCATTATGAACCTATTTTTATGTATTTTGATGTGATTTGGAGACCAGAGAATGTAATTTTGATTTATTGAAAGAGTGTTTGAGTTGTGAATTCGAGGTAAATAAACTTTAAGCTTTGGTGCTTGCTTTTCAAATCAGTTTAAAAAAAGTTTTTTGTCTGCCTGGTTCATGTGTTGGGATGAGCGTGTGCTTGTAAGAGTCGATGGATTTTGAGGCCAACTGTATATACTTTATGTTCAAGGATACAAAAACTCTCATTATAAATTTATTTTGTGGAGTGATACAACTGTGAGCCATGAGGTTGGAGATTCTTGATATCATGAGATTGTGTATGCTTCTGAAAATTTATGTATGCTTCTTGACAGTATTAAGCATTGTGTATGCTTCTTGACAATACTGAGAATTGTGTATTCTTCCTAATATATTTGGGCATTGTGTATGCTCCTTGACAGTATTGAGTATTGTATATACTTCTTGATAATACTGAGCATTGTGTATGCTTCCTAATCTATATGTATGTTGTGTGGACTCATGGTGTTGATTAATTGTTGTAACTGTTATTTATGACATATCTTAGCGTAAAATGTGTTGAGATATATAGTATCCTTGATAAATAAATGTGTGATTTTGTTGGAAATTTTATTATAATATGACTCCCGTGCATAATATTTTTGTGCTTGTGATGTGTTTGTATTTTCTAACACTTATTCTAGGGGTATTTAAAGTGGAGGGTCGAGGATCTTACTGAGTTATATTTACGTATAACTCACTCTTACTTGCATGACCATGCATATAATATCGGTGAAGACGAAGCTAGTTGCTGAAGAATGTGCTGGAGTTGATCTAGTTGTTAAGGTGAACCACCGCATTGTTCGTGGAGGCTTCCAAAAGAGTCTTCATCATTTATTTGTTGATGTTTTCTTGTTGGGTTTATACAACAGAGTCTTTTGCAGTTCACTTAGATGCTCCATGATCTAGTGTGAGATTTCGACAAGAATTTTACATAAACATTTTGAGATACTAAGTGATCGTAATTAATCATCATATTATTTTGGTACTTATTTGATTTGTTAATGTCACTCCCCGAGACTACACCCTGGACGTAACACGGTACTTGAAGTCACAAGTGACCCCAAGTCAACCCTTGATCTATCATACATTGGTATTCTGAGTAAACATGCACAGAAGAACTTTGAAATAATATCATAAAACATTTGTGAAAGAAAAGTCTGAAAACAAAAAGTTCAAACCATTTGAATAATACTGATAATTCTGAAAGAAGATCATGTCTGTCTGAAAGTCATCTAACTGGGGAGTTGCTGGGACAAGCCCCCAGCTAATTCAAAGTCTAATTGAAACTAATAATTAACTAAAAGAAAGAAATAATGCCCTCGGATTATGAGGACTCACACTTCACTGCTGAGGTGGAGAATCTGAACTTCGGCAACTAACGGTGTTGAGTCTGAGAACCAGCAGCTGTATCATGAAACGATACAGCATAAAAGTATGCATCAGTACTTTGAATGTATAAAGTAAGTGGGAGAAAACATAACTGAATATAATGCCTGAACTGATATGACATGCAATGACAAATAAGTAAACTGAACTGAACTACTGAAGTAAACTGAGGTGATCAAATGACCCTGTCTGATGGTCGAGGCATGTCCTAAGTCTAAAAGTACTGAGTCTGGGATACTGAATTGAACTGAGCTAAACTGATAGAATTAGATCTGAGCTGAGATGCTTATTCTGAAATAGGACTGGACTGACTAGTGGGAGAGTCTATAACCGACATTTAACCACGTAAGCTAGACGTGGAGTCCGATGTATACACCCCACGGGCGGGACCCAATACACCTTGTCAGGGTATAAAGGCATGACTGGGTGATCACAAAAATCTGGGGCCAATCAGGCCAAGTAATACTGTAACCTACACTGGTAATGTAGTTTTGGGAACCTGGGTGCGCTGAAACCCCGACCTGCTCGGTGCTAAGTCCTACTCTCACCGGAAAACCTAAACTGAGCTACTAGGCTGATAGCTCAAAACTGAGGTCCAAGACTAGTTAGGGACGTATAACTGCATGTACCCTGAGAGTCTTGTCAGACCAGATTCTGAAACTGTATTCTAGACTGGTCAGAGTTGCTTATCTGAAAGCGTCGTAACCGTCTAAGAGCAAGCTGTAACTAAACTGAGGTCCTGGGGCTGGTTACAGCTATATACTAGAATGTCATGACCACCTAATGGACCAAATAACTATAATCTGAGTCCGATTATGATAACTGAGAGGCACCACTAACACGTCGGAATAAGACTAAAGTTAAACTAATCAGTTGACAATTTTCTGAAAGATTCTAAAGAGATTCAATGTTCTAACTATTCTAAACTACTAGCAGCTAATCTAGAACTTAACTTATTCCAACAACATGAAAATTTCATAATATGGCAAAAATTTAAGAATTATAGAAATCTCATATGACAAGGCTAAAATCATTCTTATCAATGGAATAATTGCTCAACATATATATAGTAAGAATTTCTAGGAAATTCAGCCCAAAACATTCTTCATTCACTAGATGGAATTTAATAAGCAAAAATCATTACTCGAAAGTTAGGGCTTAAATTCACTTTTGTACGAACATTGACAATTTAATTAGGAACTAATGAAGATAATATGAACAACCAACATGGATATTATTCCAGGCGAAATTAATGAAAAATAACATGATATTCATTCATATTCGAAAGCTCAAGGCTACAACTAATAAGGGAGTTATGGGAGAATTTTGTGGGACACAGGGGAAGGACAATTCCCTTGTTGAATTCCCACATACCTGACTAAAATTAACCCAGAGAAGAGGACTTGAACTGTTGCAATAGATGAGAACCCTAAGCTTTCTTGAGAGTTTCTTGAGAGGACTTTAAATAAGTTTCCTGAGAATAAATGTGAGAATGAGGGGAGGAACTGTCCCAACCCTCTAATAAGTCTGAATTTACATTTAAAATGATGTAGTTTAGAGCTTAGGAGCATAGGAAATTACTAAATAGTCCTTACAAATTCACTAGGAAAAAATGTCTGGTGCCCCTAATGGGTCGTGGTGACTGACCATGACTCGTGGTCACTCTCGTCAGATACACTACCTGGGATCCTCAGTAGGTCACCACGAGGGACCTATCAAGTCGTGGTCAATGATCACGTCTCGTGGTCACCTGTCGTGGACCACACTGTCTCATTTTGGAGATTTAATGCTAAGCCTAGTAACGAGTCACTTAACGAGTCATCGAAACAGATGACGACTCATTGCACCCACTCGTCAAGTATACTGGTCAATTAAATATATTCCCAACTCAAGCCTGACCACGATTGACTTAACGGGTCGTGATCAGTGACCACGACTCGTGATGTCCCTCTTTGGGTGCACTGGTTCTCATTTTCAAAACTTACTCCTTCTTCTCACGACTGACCTAATGAGTCATTGGATCTCATAATGACTCGTTAGGTGGGTCGTCCTATAGCATTTCTGCAGCTTTTTTGGATTTTTCGATTTAAGTCCCAGATCTAGTCTTTGAGTTTTCAGGGCACTACAATATCTTCCTCTTGTAAACATTCATCTTCGAATGTTAGAAAAAACACAAGAAGCAAAAAAATAGCAATCAAACTTCCCAAAAATTGCTCATTTAACTCCAAAACTGCCAGAATGACTACCTCAATTTCAAAATACATAACTGAACTGAATGTTCTTTTCATACATACATCCGAAATCATAAAAGAGACTTATACACATGAATTGAATTCAACAACTAGATCAGGTCCTAAGGAAAAATTAACATTTAAAGCTACAACAGAGTCGATATAGAACAAGTGTAGGTATTTGGTCATCATATCTGCTTTGGCCTCCAACGTAGCTCCCTCAACCTGCTGATTTCTCCATAAGACCTTGACTGAAGCAATTTCCTTATTCCTCAGCTTACGAACCTGATAGTCAAGGATCTGGACTGGTACTTCCTCATATGAGAGACTATCTTTAATTCCTACACTGTCCAATGGCACAACTGAGGTTGGATGTCCGATGCACTTATTCAAAAAGTGTCACATGGAAAACTTGGTGCACAACTGCTAGTTCCGAAGGTAACTCTAGCTCATAGGCTACATTGTCGATACGCCTCAAAATACTATAAGGTCCCATATATCTCGGACTGAGCTTTCCTTTCTTGCCAAACCTCATCACCCCTTTCATGGGCGAAATTTTCAGGTATACCCAGTCATCAACTGCAAACTCCAACTCTCTTCTTCATATATCGACATAAGATTTCTGACGGCTCTAAGCTGTTTTCAACCTTTTTCGGATGAGCTGAACTTTCTGCATTACCTCGTGAACCGAGTCTGGCCCTATCAAGGTAGCTTCCCCAACTTTGAACCACCTTATAGGAGATCTACACCTTCTACCATACAATGCTTCAAATGGGGCCATCTAGATATTCGAATGGTAGCTATTTTTGTATGCAAACTCGATAAGAGGTAGATGGTCATCCCAATTACCTTTAAAATCAATCGCGCACGCTCTTAGCATATCTTCTAGAGTATGAATAGTCCACTCAGCTTGCCCGTCTATCTGCGGGTGAAAAGCTGTACTGAGCTTGACCTGATTGTCAAGTCCCTTCTAAAAAGATTTCTAGAAATGGGAGGTGAACTGGGTGCCCTTGTCTGAAATAATGGCCAATGGCACCCCATGAAGTCGAACCAGCTCCCAGATATAAAGTTTAGCATAGTCGTCAGCTTAATCTGTGGTTTTGACTTGGAGGAAATTGCTGGCTTAGTCATCCAGTCTACTACTACCCAAATTGAGTCATGCTGCCGACGAGTCTGAGGTAAACCCATAATGAAGTCAATGTTTACTTCTTCCCACTTCCATGTGGGTATGCTAATATCTTGGGTCATACCTCCTGGTCTCTGGTGCTCTACCTTAACTTGCTGGCAGTTCGGGCACTTAGCTCAATTTTTACAGCTAAGAAAAGATCATATCCTACCAATTCACATCTGTCCAATTTCTTTCCTTTTCAAAATCCAAATTGGATTTCTAGATATATATTAACATGGGCCAAACATTAATGCAGTAAAAACAAGAATTGATAGAACAACCATTGAAGAAAAGATGAAAACTGAAATGATCAATAATTACATTCCTCTACAATTAGTCTTAACCTCAGCAAGAAGTGAATTAGCCACTCATTTGTGGATTACACATCTTCAAATAGGTAGAATTCATACAAACAATTAAGATTAAAGAGAAAGAGAAAGAGAAAGAGAAGAACCCTAGAATTTTCGTCCTCTCAACTGCCTATAACCCACGTTCTTGCTCAACTAAGTCAGAATGTTTAAAATAAAACCTAAGTGTGCTATTTATACTATTGAGAATTTTTCCCAGAATAACAAACAACGTGGCACGGAGTGTATCGCGGAGCACTACCTCCGTGCCACGGGGGTATTGCGGACCCTCACTGGAAGTCGGCTCCCAGGCAAATGCACCTCAACGTGTCACGGCTTGCATATCGGAGCCTTGCCTCCGTGCCACAGTGCTATCGCGCACCTTCACTAGAACTTGAGGTTCCAGGTAATTACACTCAATGTGACACGGAGTGCATCACGGAGTACTGCCTCCGTGTCACGGAGGTAACACGAACCTCCACTAGAATTTGTCAAAATTAATTCATCCGAGGCAAAATGCCTCCGCGATGGTAGCGTGACACGGCTCCATCGCGGAGCCCTTATTTTTGCTGCTTTCCCTTGTCAACTTCCACTCCTTGTTTCCCAGTCCATTCCCGCACTTCACCAACATATATATTAGCTTCCGAAATTTTCTTTTAACTACAAAACAACACTAATCATGTTGTTTAGTATAAAGTCACATTTAACTAAGAATTACATGAGAATATAGACATAACGATAGATAAACAAGTAGAAATGAAGCATTTGAGTATCACTTGGGCATGCAATTCTGCCCAAGATCACTTACCCCATACTTAAAACCTTGTTCGTCCTCGAACAATACACTCACATCTCATGCAATTGACACCCACGCATAGCTAATTTGGCTCGACCATTCAAGCTACGGCTATACAGATTATTTAAGATAGCAAATTATCAAGAAAACGTGCATAGTCTCATCAATACAATGAAGTACACCACATTAAGACCTCCTAAACTCAAGAATCGATTCTCGATCTTGGCAAACTCGTGAAAATCAACTGATCAAGACATACGACATGAAATTTTATCTCTCTTCAAGCATGTGCCCTCACAACACAAAAGAATTACCCCATTTGCCATCATACGATTTCCAAAGCACTACATATAGGGGTAATGAATACGATTTCGCTCTCTCTCCCAAAGAATTCACATGCATAATGTCATGAACCATAAGCTTGTCCCTAGCGTTTTACTCCACTAATATAAGAATGCGTGATGTAAGATCACGTAGGACTTAATGGGGTGTAATGTAAGCTAAGGAACTAGTAAATACTAGGCTAACCAATAATAGCAACTAGCTTCCTTAAGCACTTTTCAATACATCCCACCTTTATTACGGGCATTGCTTCCTCCTCCATCCTCTCATTCTTGAATTTTCTTCTTTGTTTTTGTTCCCATTTCTTTAAGCACACTCGACTTACTAGTAAAGAGTAGTTATACATATTTATTTTTTTTAATTTCAACAAGTGCACCTTTGACCTTTTCTTTAACTTTCAAAACTTCCGCTTTCCTTCCGTTTCACACTTCTCACTCCTTTACACTTTGGGAAAATTGTTTTTCTTAAGCGCTTAAGAGTTTTGGATCAAATTCACGGCTAATGAAAAGAAGGGATTAAGCTCGGTTTGTACCTCTTCATAGAAAGAAAAAAATAGGCTAAAGGCTCAATGGGGCTAACTAGGATGTACATTCAAGGTAGGTATGATAAGGGAGAACTTTCGGTTTATTCAAAGAAATGCCTACATCCTTTCCTACAATACACATCCTTCATTTCGTTTAGCACATACACCAAACAAGTTCTAGACACTTCACAATAGCATGGAATAGTCGAAACCTCAGCTCACACTCTTTGCACATGCTCAACTCAAAACATATTCACAAACTCTTCAATCAGCTAATTACAAGAATTCGCTATTAAGCCTCGATCACACCGAATCGACTCTATGGCCTAGTTATCTCAACATGTTTAACACAGTTGCATGCTTTCATATGAATCATACTTGCATAATTATATCATGTACAACACGTAACAAGACTTCCGAACCATGAATTAGCGATACGTTTGGGACACAAGCAAAAGAAAGAAGAAAAAGAAAAAAAACTACTCCTATCGACTACATTTCCCTTAAGACGGTCGTCATCCATCCATCATAGGGAACAGTCGCTATCTACGACGCTGGTTCAATGGGACTATTCTCGATAAAAGCACCAAAAACAAAAGCCGAGAAACCCAACATAAAAAAAAATTTCAAAAAAATAATTCGATAGAAAAAGATAAAAATATAATTTGAAAAATATTTACACAAAACAACCAACAGCAGCTTAACATTCATTACAACACCACATTAATACAGAACACTAAACACAGAGTCACAAGGTCACATTTAGCACAAGCACAACAAACAAAAACAAAACATAAACAAAGCAGCTGGCACCTAACTACTCCCACCCCCCACTTAAACTAAACACTGTCCCCAGTGTTCACATAATTTCAAAATATCACAAAGGTTGGGTGGTGAAACTCCCTGATCAATCAAGGTATTCAACTTCTTCATTAGGTGCTAGTGCTTCGTTACCCATGTCAGAATCGCCCCCGCCGTCCTTGTCCGACTCAACATCTGAGTCCTCCCGACGCGTCTCCTCATCGGTAGGGACATCATCATCTACGGGCTCCACAAATAGGGGCCCCACTCTACATAAAGCCCGGGCATTCTCGTTGAATGGGTAATCCAACTCGAGCTGCCAAAGCTCATCCTCCGTTGCCGGCCTCCCGCCGATGCGCAGCTGCAACATCTGCATCCCGTACATGCGGGCCATGTACTAATCATCTCGAGCATGTCACTCGGCTAGTGTGAGCATCGGCCCAAAAGTAGTTTCAGGTGCCTTGGTTTTGGTGACATCCAAGGCACGCCTGTTGATTTGTGGGATTTAATCTAGGGCCTCCTCCTCAATATCGTGGCCCCTCAGGAATGTGGTAAGAAGACCACCGAACCCGTATCTATGCCCCTGATGCAGTCGGGCTCTCTTCATGGAGGAGATGATCACCGCCCCCACATTGATTTCCAGCCCCTTCATCATGGCATACACTAGACAAACTCTATCCCGAGTGACATCTGTCATGTGCACCCCTGGGATCAGGCAGGAACACACAATCTTCAACCAAATCCGGGCTTCCCAGTTCATTTGAGAGTAGGGCAATGTCTGATGGTAGCCCCTCTCATTATGCCTGCCCCACCTGGCTGTCGATCGGGCTCCACATAAGGTGCGTCTGATGTCCGCATAGGGTGGAGTGATGTTCAGCTAACGGAGGACATGAGCGTCTGTGTCCCATGCCCCAAGGATTGTATTCAGATAGTGGGGTTCAAAAGTGACAACCTGCCCTCTGATTTTTATGGTGTGGCTGCGTAAGGTTGGGTTCCAATTTTCATAGAACTCCCGGATAAGATGAAGTTTGCACTCCCTGGGCTCTTCGAAAATAAAGTTTAGCCCAGCGGTGTCAATCCGGTGTACAATCCGTGGGAGTTCTGTGCTAGCAGTTCTCGTGCTATCTACTCTTCCGGGAAGTATTTGGTTTATTTATGTTTAGCATACCACTTTTTCCCTTTATCGCTCACCCATATGGTTCCGTATTGTCTGCGTTGACTTCTATGAACCGCTGGTGCTGCTGGAACTGTTGTTCCCAATATCTTACCCTTTTTCTGCTGGCGCCCGATGTGGATGCGCCCTTGCCCTTGTCTTGTCGGCCTGACATTATTCCTGTACATTCAAACATACAGTCCAAATGTTATGCAAGTCATAATTAGCTACAACTAAGGTTGGGTTTAATTGGATCACCCCACGCTTAGTATTTAGCCGCAATCAACACAATTCAACAAGACATTCATGAGTTTGCTATTCTTAGCATTCAACAGGCTTAGTGCATTCATATAAGTCGATGGAACCAATACTATGTACTACTCAGACTTCGTACAATGAACACAAATTTCTCCATTGATTCAATTACATCATCCCAGCACTTAGCATTTTTCACAACCTATGTAATTCTCCAATTGCATTCTCCCGAAAATCCCTCTTCTAATTTAGCATATTCAACATTAATCACAATACATTTCACTTCAGCCAATGTTCACAACCCAATTCATCAACATTTCAAAGCATTTAATCTTCTTCCTATTCGATCCTCAACCCTAGCTATCAATTTCGCAAGAATTTCAACAAAACATGCAATCATTGAGTTCATATACTTACAACGATACTATGAACATCATTTAATCATAACTCAAGTGAATTCAAGCTTATTTTTCACTTAGGACAAGGTTTAGTCACCAAACATGTTCAAGAATCGAAAATTTGAGCAAAAATAAGGAAAAATTCAAGAACATACCTTTACTTTGATGAAATCGAAGAGAACTCGAAGAAATTTGATCACTAGGTCCGTGTCACGTTGGGGGAGAAGGGAATTTTGGGTGTGGGTCGTGGAGGGAATGAAAAAGTAGGAAGAAAATGAAGGAAATTGGGGTTTAAAAGGGGTTTTTCGCGCGGGTTACCCAGTGGCCCGAGGTGACCCAACGCGAAATAACCCTTAACATGTCACGGAGTGCAACGCGGAGCACTGCCTCCGTGACACGGAGCCATCGCGCAGGCATTCTAGATTTTTTAAAAATCTGGAATAAGCCTCAACATGTCACGGAGGGTAACGCGGAGGCCCTCCTCCATGACACAGAGCAATCGCGCAGGCTCACTGTAATGTGCCAATTTTTATTTTCTCACCTCGATTTTTTTCCTTTGCGTTTTTTTTGTATTCTTGCCCTCCGTTCCACCTGAAAATCATTTCACCACAAGAATTTGGTTAGAAATCATAGGTTTCAACGAAAAAATTTTTATTTTTCTTTTTCTTTGTTTTTTTTTTCAAAAATAATTCTATTCTTCTATTACAACACATTCACGGGTTGCCTCCCGTGCAGCGCCTGATTTACCGTCGCGGCTCAATGCTATTTATGCTCAATCATCCTCTAGAGTGATGGAGGTCTTCTCTCGAATAACGTCCTCACCCCAATAATGCTCACATCGTTGCCCATTCACTAAAAATGTGGCACTTCTATCTTCTTGCCATAACTCCACTGCCCCGTGTGGGGTCATTCTCACCACTTCAAATGGCCCTAACCATTTGAACCGCAATTTACCTGGAAAAAGCTTCAGTCTTGAATTAAATAACAACACTTTCTACCACGACTCAAAGATCCGATGCACCATATGCCTATCGTGCCACCTCTTCGTTTTCTCCTTGTAGCATTTGGCACTTTCATAGCATGCCATCGAAACTCATCAAGTTCGCTGAGTTGTGTTACACCCCGTAAATTTTAAATGAATAAATATCCTAATGGCATGTTGGTTAAGGGATTTAGAAGGCAAAAAAAAAAAGGGGAAAAGTCGGTTTTTCCATTTATATCAATAAAAACCAAAAAAAACAGAGGGTATAGCCAAGTTAAGGCAAAACCCATGACTTTTATATATATTTCCTTCCGATTATGCTTTGAAACGCGGTCTAAACTTCGTTCCGGCTTAGATACCGAGGTATAAAGCTGCAGAGAGCAATCCTACGGAGTTGGTTTCGTGAAATTTGGCCGGCGAAATGTCGTGCTACCGAGGTAAAGTAAATAGAATTTCTTTAAATTAGTACCAATGTGTTCCTAGCCTTATAGTGAGCATTTATCCCTTCTGGACTATCGAGAAATAACGAGTTTTCGAACGTTTTCTGATAAGTCGAATCTTGGGATAAATTTATATCAAAAGTGATAATTTCTCCCGGATATTAATGTATTTAGTTCTAATTGACATATATATGAATGTAGTTGGGAGAAACAATAGAAGTACCGACGAAAATCACATCGGTCAGTCGGATACTCAAAAACCAGGTATGTGAAGTTATTCTTTCGGCAAGCCAGGAAGTACAGTCTAGAAAATAAATAGAATAAAGGCTGTTAATAGATACCCAGCTTACAGGAACGATTTCGGTACAATTTCCAGCAAGCATGCTAGTATATCATTACGTATCATGCGATAATCAGAATAACGGATAGTCAGATGATTTCAGATAGTAATGTGGTATCCGCTAGTAACTCAGTATGTTCTTACGTAATACCCAGAATGGAAGTTGTAAAAGCAGTATAATGAATTAGCAAGATTATAGATAGTATGTATTACATTTGTTGAGACTGTATCCGGTAATAGATGGCACATTTTATATTATTAAGCTATATCCAGTTATAGATGGCATGTTCTATGTTATTGAGTTATATCCAGATATAATCAGATCAATAATCAGATATAGAAATAGCTCCAGACACCAATATAGCTCCAGATACAGATATAGCTCCAGAAACAGATATGGCTCTAGAAACTGATATAGCTTCAGATCACGAATAATAATAATCAGATAAACAGATGGAGGCCAGGTAGCAATTAGCCCAGCAATCAGAAACAGTGTAAGACAGAATATAGCATCAGTTGTTTAATATGGATTGGCCTTGAAATAAAAGAAGAGAATATGATTAGTATTTTTCATTTGAGCATGCTTGCTGTGTATGTGTTTTGCATGTTGAGACTTGTTATGGCATGTGGGCATCCTTTAGCATCCCCGCCGCCCCTGGGTTATAACTGTGTCGATACCAGATTCAGATACCGCCCCCAGCCGGGCGATGTCGTCCGCCTAGAGGATGATGATGGCTGACCACCATAATAATATGGTCCAGATTACCCTGCTTGCAGGGGCAGTTCAGTTCACTCTGCGCAGAGCCAGATTACCCTGTTTATAGGGAAGACTACTCTGTGTGCGCTTGTGGCCGGGGGCAGTTTCAGATACAGATTTTTATAAAATTACCCTGTTGCGTGTTTGCACCCAGGGGCAGTTTCAGTCACAGATACAGCAGCAGATTACCCCGTTGAGTGCTTGCGCCCAGAGGCAGGAGTCTTCGGACTCAGACACAGTTCATTGTCAGAGGCCAAGGCCTAAGCTACGTACCCAAGGGGGCCGGTAGGAGGAGCTCACAATTATCAGATGAGTGGAGTGACTTATTTTTGGTTGGTTTAGACCTGGGTAGGGGTAAATAGATTGTTCTGTTGGTTGGCACCTTCCGGCTTATGGGGGTCGATCAGGTATTGTGTGTATTTATATGTATATCTATATGTTTTATTAGATACTGATAGATAGTAGGACGACACGTCATCAGGTACGCCCAGTTTAGTTATAGAATAGGTAAACTCTCCCCAGTTATCCTCAGCCAGATAGACTCAGCTACTTCCTGCTTATATGTCATGTTATTGTTGTTACCCATTTCAGTTGTATATTTGAGTTTGCTTTACACGCTCGGTACGAGTGGTACTGACACCCGTGGGGGCACTGCATTGCTTGCCTACAGGTACACATAGACGAGGAGTCGATCCCTCGTGATCCGGTCAGCAGAGTTATCAGCTCCTATCCTCCGGAGCCAGACAGTCGGAGGTTGTTCCTATTTCCTTTTTGATTACAGTTTGGGTAGGTCGGGGCCCTGTCCCGACCATTCTATTATTACTTCCTAGAGGCTTGCAGTTTGATGTTTCCCTGTGGTGGTGGAGTCGGTCGTGTGGGGCCGTGCATGTATATATGTGTTTAGTTGTTGATGTTGGCCGCGTGGGGCCTTCTTCTGGTTATAGTTAGTGACCTTGTCGGTCACAAATGTGAATAGCAGTAGCTTCGGATTATAGTGTCATTGTTCTGGTTAGTTGTTGTGCATTGCAGGTGGCTATAGGCGTAATCGGCCGGGGGCTGTATTTACAACCGCTATATAGCCGGTTTGTTTCTTGAAATAGAGCTAGAGTCTAGCAGGCACCAGGTGCCCGTCATACCCCCCAAGGTGGGGTGTGACAAGTTGCATCACCCTCTTCTTCCCTGCTAGCTCCGGATCCATGTTCAGCTTTCTCACGGCCCAAAAAGCTCGATGTTCCAGCTCCAAAAGCAAATGAAATGCCTTTCCATAGACCAATCTGTACGGAGAAGTCCCAATGGGTGTCTTGTACGCAGTTCTATAAGCCCACAACGCATCGTCGAGTTTGCTTGACCAATCAATTTGTTGTGCATTCACTGTGTTCTGTAGAATCTGCTTTATCTCTCTGTTCGACACCTCCACTTGACCACTAGTTTGGGGGTGATACGCTGTTGCTACCTTATGCCGCACCCCATACTTAGCTAGCAAATTCTTGAAACTCTCATTCACAAAATGAGCCCCTCCATCACTGATAATAGCTCGGGGTTTCCCGAACCTGGTGAAAATATGCTTTTTCACAAATTTTGTCACCACCTTGTTGTCATTTCTGGGGCAAGCTGTTGCCTCGACCCACTTAGATACATAATCGATGGCTACCAAGATGTAAAGATTACCAAATGACGGTGGGAACGGGCCCATTAAATCTATTCCCCATACATCAAAGATCTCCACTTCTAATATCTGCTGCAATGGCATCTCCTTCCTTCTACCAATTGTGCTTGTTCTTTGACATCTATCGCACATTTTTACATATGCCATAGAGTCTCTAAACAATGTAGGCCAAAAGAAACCTCACTGTAGCACCTTGTGAGCTGTCCGCTCGCCTCCGTGGTGCCCTCCATACAATGATGAGTGACAACTCCTCAATACTTCTGCAATTTGGCTCTCTCGAATGCATCTTCTCATCACCTGATCGGGTCCCTGCTTAAACAGATATGACTCATCCCACATGTAATACCTGCAATCATGTCTCAACTTCTTTCTTTGCTGAGCCGTAGCCTCCGGTGGGTAGACTCCACTTACCAGCAAATTCACAATGTCTGTATACCCAGGGATTTCAGCTTCCCTTATTGCCAAGAGCTGCTCATCTGGAAACTCTTCTTTGATGTTATCACCTTCCTTCACATGCGACCGACTTTCCAATCGCGATAGGTGATCTGCCACTTGATTCTGCTCCCCTTTCTGTCTCGAATCTCTAGGTCAAACTCTTGTAACAACAATATCCATCTGATTAGTCTAGGCTTTGCATCCTTCTTGTTAAACATATACTGAATTGCTGCATGATCGGTATATACCACTACTTTAGAACCCACCAAGTAGGACCTGAATTTATCAAATGCGAACACCAATGCTAGCATCTCCTTTTCCGTGACTGTATAATTGACTTGGGCTGCGTCAAGCGTTTTGCTTGCATAATGAATGGAGTGAAAAATTCTATTCCTCCGCTGCCCCAATACAGCCCCTACAGACACGTCACTTGCATCACACATTAATTCAAACGGTTGCTCCCAATTTGGAGAAATGAGAATAAGTGCTTCTACCAGCTTCTGTTTCAACTCCTCGAATGCTTTAACACAATCTTCGTCAAACTCGAACTTCACCTCTTTTTCTAGCAACAGGCATATCGGTCTAGAAATTTTAGAGTAGTTCTTGATGAACCGTCTGTAGAACCCTGCATGTCCGAGAAAACTGCGAACACCCTTCACTGACACTGGTGGTGGTGGCTTTTCGATCACTTCGATCTTTGCACGATCGATTTCCAACCCCTTGCATGACACCTTATGGCCAAGGATGATACCCTCCTTGACTAAAAAATGACATTTCTCCCAGTTGAGTACAAGGTTGGAGTCTTCACATCGAGCTAGCACCCTGTCAAGATTTTGCAAACATGTAGCAAATGAATTACTGAAAACAGAAAAATCATCCATAAATACCTCAATAAAATCTTCCACCATATCGTGAAAGCTCGCTATCATGCATCTCTGGAATGTGGCGGGTGCATTGCATAGACCAAATGGCATCCGACTGAAAGCATATGTCCCATAAGGACATGTAAAAGTGGTCTTCTCCTGGTCCTCCAGTGCTATGGCTATTTGGTTATAGCAAGAATATCCATCAAGGAAACAATAGTATTCTTGCCCTACCAACCTATCCAATATTTGATCAATAAATGGGATAGGATAATGATCTTTCCTCATGGCCTCATTGAGCTTTCTGTAGTCCATGCAAATTTGCCAGCCTGTGACTGTGCGTGTAGGAATCAGCTCATTCTTCTCGTTGGTGACCACGATCATCCCTCCTTTCTTTGGAACACACTGAACGGGACTGACCCATTCACTGTCTGAAATGGGATAGACCACACCTTCATCAAGCCACTTGATCACTTCCTTCCTAACTACATCCTTCATCACCGGATTCAACCTCCGTTTATGTTGTACAGTTGGCTTTGCTCCTTCTTCCAAAAAAATCCTGTGTGTGCAAAAAGCTGGATTAATTCCCCTAATGTCTGACATTTGCCACCCCATTGCTTTATTCCGCCTCTTGAGAACCACCATTGCATCCTTTACTTGTGCCTCTGTCAGTTCATCGGAAATGATGACTGGCAAGGTGTCATCTTCCCCCCAAAATACATACTTCAGATGTGGAGGCAATGTCTTCAACTCCAAATTTGGTGCCTCCTCAATTGATGGTTTTGGAACTGGTTCCAAGGACCTCATCAATGGCTGAAAGTCTTGCTTCCTGGGAAACCATTTTTGTTCGTTCAGCATCTGCACCATCTCATACGTAGTCTTGTCTCCGAAATGATCGGAGCCCATCAAAGCTCTCTCCAATGGATCTTGAGAATCAACAATCTGAAGAATTGCTTCCTGATTAAGCACATTGATTGCTAACAGCTCCTCATAAATGGCTGGTAGCTTCATGGCCTTATACACATCAAACACCTCCACATTATCATGCGCTCGCATGGTTAGCTACCCCGCAGCCACATCAATCAGCGCTCACCTGGTTGCCAAGAAAGGACGTCCCAAAATAAATGGGACTTCCGCATCCGGCTCAAAATCCAAGATAATAAAATCCACCTGGAAAATGAGGGAGCCCACTTTCACTAGCACATCCTCCACAATACCATCTGGTCTAGCCAAAGAACGGTCAGCTAGATGCAAGATCACAGTAGTTGGTCTAGGGCTGCCCAGCCCCAACTTCTTGAACACCGATGTCGGCATCAAGTTTATGCTTGCTCCCAAATCACATAATCCGCGAGCTCAAATACTTTGCCCGATTGTGATTTGAATGGTAAAGCTCCCAGGATCCTTGAGCTTTGTCGGCAACTTGTTCTGTATCCGGGAAGTGCACTCCTCCGTAAGAGCCACCATAGCATACTCCGTCAATCTGCTTTTGTTTGCTACGATGTCCTTGATATACTTTGCATATTTCGGCACTCCCTGCAAAACATCAACCAAAGGTAAATTAATGTGTACCTGTTTCAGCACCTCCATGAACTTCTTAAAGCAAGCTTCTTCCTTGTGCTTCTTTAATCTTTGAGGGAACGAGGGTGGTGGTCTTTCTGTCTCAGCTGCCTTTTCCTTCCCCCTCTCATCATCATGTTCCATTGCTCCATATTGCTGAGGTGGTGTTTCTGGTTCTACCTCCTTAAGTTATAGTCCACTCCTTGTGGTCACTGCATTGACTTGCTTGGGATTTGGGTTAGTATCACTCGGTATTCCTCCTCTGGGCTTGGTGTTTTGAGCTCCAGCTAACTGTCCAAACTGGTACTCCAACGCCTTTGTAGCTAACTGCTGATTTTTCATGTCAGCCGCTAATTTCACATAATCAGCCTGCATTTGCGCTTGGTTAGCTATAATTTTTTTGAGCATGTCCTCAATGTTGTTGGGTGGTGGAGGAGGTGCATTGTTTCCTCTGTATTGAGACTGAAAATTCTGATGCCCCCCTTGATTTCTCTGCACGCCCTGATTCGAACTCTGTCCTTGATGGCTATTACTACCCCAAGAGAAATTTGGATAATTCCTCTAATTTAAGTTGTAACTGTTACCATACTATTGATTATTATTCCTCTGGACGTTCCCAACAAAATTTACCGAATCTGGATTTGTACCACAACACTCAGCTGAGTGTTCATTACTCCCACATACTTCACACCAAACCTGCTGAACTGCATTAACTGGGGCTTGTGCTTGATTCAAGCTCATACTGCTGAAGTGGGTGTTGAGTTGATTTTGCAACGCAGCTATCTGTGCAGCGATAGCTGTAAAACCATCCACCTCAAAGACTCCTACCGCTTTCCTTGTTCCTCCTCGTAATGAGTCCGCATTCCATTCTGGATTTCCCTGTGAAATAGCTTTAACAAAGTATAAAGCTCCTCATAACTCTTTTCCAATGCCTGCCCCCAGCTGTTGAGTCTAGCATAATTTTTGTATGTGGTTCCAAACCCTCAATGAATGTATGCACCAACACATCATTAGACTGGTGATGGTGAGGACAATCCCTTAACATTGATTTGAACCTCTCCCAAGCTTGATACAAATTCTCACCCTCTCTTTGTTTAAAACATAGAATCTGACTTCTAAGTCTGGCTGTCTTCCCGAATGGAAAGAATCGTATCAAAAGCTTTCTTTCCAGATCATCCCAAGTAGTGACAGAGTTAGGTGGTTCAACTTTCAACCACCTCTTTGCTTCCCCCAATAATGAGAATGGGAATAATGTAAGCCTCACGTAGTCGGATAATACTCCAGTGGGAATGTAAGTGTCACTTATCTCCAAAAAGTTTTGGAGATGTTGTTGTGGATCTTCATGAGGGAGACCTGTGAATTGCCCGCTGGTGTGCAACAACTGTACCATGTTCTGTTTAAGCTCAAACCTCCCTCTTGGCTCTGGTCTGTGAATACTAGATGTAACATTGTTTGCATGTGGGATTTCCACTTCGCGAACCGGCCTTGCTGCCATCTCCTCGGGCCCTAAAACCGCCCTCACAAGTGGTGGATTCTATTGTTGCTCCATAATTGCCTGTCTTAGCAACTGCAACTTTTTCTCTAGAGCTTCCCTTCTTTGACGATTAAATTGTCTCGCTGGCTTTATAAATGAACCCACCAACCCCTTATCTCTTACCAGCGTTTAGAAGAATTCAATATCTGCAAGAGAAAGGCTATGATCAAGTTGTCAACACTTATATAGAATTTGTAAACTAACACTAAGAAAATAAATTTACCAATTGCCAGTCCCCGGCAATGACGCCAAAAACTTGTTCGGTTGTGGAAACTACACACAAGTGCACGTGGTCGAACAAGTAGTAAAGTGGCTTATTTCAAGACAAGTATCGATCCCACAGGGACTGAACTACAGTGTTAATTAACTTCAGCGTCAGTGAACGATATCTCTATGAATGCAGACAACCAAATAAATAATGTTTTAAGAGTTAAAGATTACTAAGTAATGAGAATCTAAGTCAAGATTATAATTTGAGTCTGAACAATAGCAATGAACAAGCTGAGGTTAAGACAAACATGCAGGGATGTAATTTATCAATTCAATTCAGCTAATCTTCTCTTTGGTTTCTAGTCAGGAATTTATTGCCTCTGGATTGGATCTTTCGACTCCTACCAAATTTAAGAATCATGAGACCTTAATCTACATTTCTGTGATCTAAGAATTTCATGCTCTAGCCATATATAACCGATTCCTTAATTGACTAATAAGACATTGATATATATTTCTATTTTGAATGTAAATCTTTACTCAATTTTTATAGCTAAGAAAAGGTCATACCCTACCAATTCACATCTGTCCAATTTCTTTCCTTTTCAAAATCAAAATTGGATTTCTAGATATATATTAACATGGGCCAAACATTAATGCAGTAAAAACAAGAATTGATAGAACAACTATTGAAGAAAAGATGAAAGCTGAAATGATCAACAGTTACATTCCTCTACAATTATTCTTAACCTCAACAAGAAGTGAATTAGCCACTTGTTTGTGGATTACACATCTTCAAATAAGTAGAATTCGTACAACCAATTGAGATTAAAGAGAAAGAGAAAGAGAAGAACCCTAAAATTTTCGTCCTCTCAACTGTCTATAACCCACGTTCTTGCTCAACCAAGTCAGAATATTTAAAATAAAACCTAAGTGTGCTATTTATACTATTGAGAATTTTTCTCAGAATAACAAGCAACATGGCACAGAGTGTATCGCGGAGCACTCCCTCCGTGCCACGGGGGTATCGCGAACCCTCACTGGAAGTCGGCTCCAAGGCCAATGCACCTCAACGTGTCACAGATTGCATCGCGGAGCCTTGCCTCCGTGCCACAGTGCTATCGCGCACCTTCACTGGAACTTGAGGTTCCAGGTAATTACACTCAACGTGACACAGAGTGCATCGCGGAGCACTGCCTCCGTGTCACGGAGGTAACGCGAACCTCCACTGGAATTTGTCCAAATTAATTCATTCGAGGCAGAATGCCTCCGCGATGGCAGCGTGACACGGCTCCATTGCGGAGCACTTATTTTTGCTGCTTTCCCTTGTCAACTTCCACTACTTGTTTCCAAGTCCATTCCCGCACTTCACCAACATATATATTAGCTTCCAAAATTTATTTTTACCTACAAAACAACACTAATCATGTTTTTTAGTATAAATTCACATTTAACTAAGAATTACATGATAATGTACACATAACGATAGATAAACAAGTAGAAATGAAGCATTTGAGTATCACTTGGGCATGCAATTCTGCCCAAGATCACACCCCTAACAAGGCTAGCTTGTGAACTTCTTTCGCTAGCTCCCTCTTGTCCTCCTCAATGTGAGCTACACGTCCCATCGACCGTCTGCTTAGGGAATCAACCACCACATTGGCCCTGCCGGGGTGATACAACATACTCATGTCGTAATCCTTCAGCAGCTCCAACTGCTATCTCTGACACAAGTTTAGGTCTTTCTGGCTGAACACATACTGAAGGCTCTTGTGATCCGTGAACACATCCATGTGAGCCCCGTACAAGTAGTGTCTCCATATTTTTAATGGGAATACCACCGCTGCCAACTCCAAGTCATGAGTTGGATAATTTTTCTCATGAACTTTGAGCTGTCTGGAGGCATAGGCTATCACTTTGCCTCGCTGCATCAGAATGCAACCAAGTCCAACTCTGGAAGCATCACAATAAACAACTAACCCATATGATCCTTCCATGTTTAACACCGGAGCGGTAGTGAGTCGAGTCTTCAACTCCTGGAAACTCTTCTCACACTCGTCCGACCACTGGAATTTCACCTTCTTCTAGGTTAACTTGGTCAGAGGAGATGCTATGGAGGAGAAACCTTCACAAACCATCGGTAATAACCCTCTAAGCCCAGGAAGCTCCTGATTTTAGTGAGAGAGGTAGGTCTGGGCCAATATTTCACTGCTGCCATCTTGTGAGGATCTGCCTGTATCCCCTCACCTGAGAGCATATGACCCAAGAAAGTCACGGACTTCAACCAGAATTTACACTTGCCGAACTTTGCGAATAACTGGTGATCTTTGAGGGTCTGTAATTCTAACCTTAGGTGATTGGCATTCTCTTCCTCATTTCTACAGTACGCCAGAATATCATCGATAAATATAATGACAAACATATCTAGGTACTGCTTGAAGACCCTATTCATCAAATCCATGAAGGCTACTTGGGGCATTTATGAGTCCAAAGGATGTCATCAAAAACTCATAGTGACCATACCGAGTTCTGAATGCTGTTTTAGGTATGTCAAACTCTCTGACCCTTAATTGATGGTATCCTAACCTGAGATCGATCTTGGAGAAACAACTGGCTCCCTGAAGTTGGTCGAATAGGTCATCAATTCTAGGTAGGAGATATCTGTTCTTGATTGTGACTTTGTTCAGCTGACGGTAATCTATGCACATTGGGAAGGTATCATCTTTCTTTTGCACGAATGGAACTAGAGCACCCCAGGAGAGATGCTGGGTCTGATAAAACCCTTGTCAAGAAGGTCTTTTAGCTGCTCCTTCAACTCCTTAAGCTCAGTTGGAGCCATTCTGTAAGGAGGGATGGAGATAGGTTGAGTATTTGGGAGGAGATCTATTCTGAAGTCTATTTCCCGTTCAGGGGGAACTCTGGGAAGATCCTCAGGAAAAACTTCTGGAAACTCACTAACTACTGGAACTGACTAGATGGTTGGGGTCTCAGAGTTGGAATCCTTGACCCTAACCAGACGATATAAACATCCTTTGGAAATGAGTTTCTGGGCCTTACGGTAGGAAATAAACCTACCCTTAGGCTCTGAACTGCTGCCTGACCATTCTAACACTGGTTCATTTGGAAACTGAAACTTGACAATTCTAGTTCTACAATCGACTGAAGCACAGTAGGAGTGTAATCAATCCATGCTGAGAATAAGGTCAAAGTCGACCATGTCTAACTCTACAAGATCGGTTGGAATAACTTTACTCAGAATTGAGACTGAGCAGTTTCTATACACCCGGGTGGCTCTAACTAACTTGCCAACTAGAGTGGAGACTGAGAATGGTTCTGAATTGATGTTGAACTAGACTTCTATATAGGGAGTCACGAACGACATAGTGGCTCTTGGATCAAAGAGGGAATACATGTCTAGATAGAAGAGACGTAACATATTAGTAACTATGTCAGGTGAGCTTTCCTAATCCTGACAGGAAGATAAAACATAGAAACGATTTTTTCTCTGACCACCATCTCTACCTGATGTGTTGCCTGTTGGGCTGGTCAACCTACTGGAGCTGATGATGTGGTGGATTGTGATCTCCCTCGACCTGCTGACGGGCACTCCCTAAGCCTGTGTTCAAGCTGTCCACACCCAAAACAGGTGTCCCTGAAGGCATTCTCTTGGGTGATTCCTACCATACTTGGGACAAGCTGGATACTTGTTCCCGATACTGTGAGTCTGAGACTGAGTGCAAGATGATCCACCCCTCCGATCCTGGCAGGACCGAAAGGTTGGGGCACTGGCTGAACTAGGTGCTGGGGTTCTTTGCTGCTGTTGTTTCTGCTGTTGTGGGCGGCTACCACCGCTAGATCTTTGATGGCAAAAATCTGACTGGACATTCCTTGCTCTTTTGTTCTTACGCTCCATATCCTTAAGTTTTTCAGCCTCAATCTGCTGCGCATAGACAATCAAGAAAGAAAGGTCCATATCCTTAATCAGCATCACGGTCCTTCACTCCTTGAGGACCAGGTTTGACACTCCATTTACAAATTTCAGCATGCGAGCCCTTGGCTCGGGTACCATCTCTGGAGCATACTTAGATAGCCTAGTAAACTCCAAAGCATACTCCTCCACAGTTTTGTTGCCCTGTCTGAAGTTAATAAACTCCGCTATCTTTGCCTCCCTCAGCTCTTGAGGGAAAAATCTAACCAAAAAGGTTGTGTGAAATTCTTCCCACTCCACTGGTCCTTCTCCTGCTGGCCGCCCTTCTTTCCACTGCACATACCAAACCTAGGCTACCCCTTTAAGCTGGTAGGCAGCCAGGTCGACACTCTTGGAGGAGCTGACACCCATAATATGGGTAATCTTCCTAATCTCGTCTACAAACCCTTATGGGTCCTCTCCCACCTTTGTTCCATGAAAATCTGAAGGGTTCATCTGGGTGAAGTCTCGCACCCTCGCAGCTGCTGCAGACCCATTGGTGTTCATTGGCACCACCTGCTGGTTCACCTAGTTGGTGGCTGTTTGGGCTAGCAGTTGAATGGCCACCTTGAATTTGGTGGTAGACAGTGAATTATCTTGAGGAGCTGTCGAGGCTGGTGGGGTAGGTTTGTTGACATTATCGACCCTTCTTCCATTACCACGTCTAGGAGGCATGGTTCACTGCAATGAAACAGAGCACGAATTAGAAGGGCATTTCTGGAATTGAACTTTAACGCACGATAAAGAGTATGAACAAAAGAGGGTTTTCCTAATAACATCTCGTAGCCTCCGTCATAAGTGTGGTGTGCTTCACACCCATGAAAAGGACTCCACTTGATGCGGCTTTCAGACATTTCGAGGATACTATAAACCTAGCACTCTGATACCAAGTTTTTCACACCCTGAGACTACACCCTGGACGTAACACGGTACTTGAAGTCACAAGTGACCCCAAGTCAACCCTTGATCTATCATACATTGGTATTCTAAGTAAACATGCACAACGAAACTTTGAAATACTATCATAAAACATTTATGAAAGACAAGTCTGAAAACATAAAGTTCAAACCATTTGAATAATACTGATAATTTTGAAAGAAGATCATGTCTATCTGAAAGCCATCTAACCGGGGAGTTGCTGGGACAAGCCCCCAGCTAACTCAAAGTCTAACTGAAACTAATAATTGACCGAAATAAAGAAATAATGCCCTCGAATGATGAGGACTCACACTTCACTGCTGAGGTGGACAATCTGAACTGCGACAACTAACGATGCTGAGTCTGAGAACCTGCAGCTGCATCATGAAATGATACATCATAAAAGTATGCATCAGTACTTTGAAAGTACTGAGTAAGTGGGAGAAAACATAACTGAATATAATTCCTGAACTGATATGACATGCAATGTCCAATAAGTAAACTGAACTAAACTACTGAAGTAAACTGAGGTGGTCAAAATGACCCTGTCTGATGGTTCAGGCATGTCCTAAGTCTGAAAGTACTGAGTCTGAGATACTGAACTGAACTGAGCTAAACTGATAGAATTAGATTTGAACTGAGCTGCTTATTCTGAAACATGACTGGAATGACTAGTAGGAGAGTCTATAACCGACATTTAACCACGTGAGCTAGACGTGGAGTCTGATGTATACATGATCACAGGCAAAAATAGCATGCCCGAGATACGCTTTATGACTTAAATTAGTCTTTTTTTATCTAAGTTATTGTATACATTTTCATGTAATTTTATATGAATGTGAAGATATGTGCTAACCAACATGATTAGCCTTTGTTTTGTAGGTTTTGATGACTTTTGAGTAACTAATCCATGAGTTGGTGAAGTAGAGGCTTGGAAACAGAATTAACCCGCGAACGTCGGCAAAGAGGAGGCACAAAACAGCCCACCTGCGCGTCGGCAACGTGCCACGGCAGGCAGGCTGATCACAAAAGCCCACCTGCACGTTGGCAACGTGCCACGGCAGGCTGGCTGCGCGGCATGGAGGTGTCAATGCGCTGCCCAAGCAGCATGACACGCTGCCAACGCGGCAGGGTGCTGCCGAGGCCAAATTTCGAGTGATTTCCAGTGAGCCTCCGCGTTTGTGGCATGTCACAGAGGCAGTGCTCCGCGATGCACTCCGTGACACGTTGCTTGTTATTCCGGGAAAAAGTCCTACTACTATAAATAGCACACTTAGGTTTTATTTGAGATATTCTGACTTGGTGGAGCAAGGACGTGGGTTACAGGCAGTTGAGGGACGAAAAGTTCAGGGTTTTTTCTCTCTTTCTTTCTTCATTAATTCAATTGCTTGTATGATTAACACTCATTTTATGATGATTAATCCACAAATGAGTGGCTAATTCCTCTCCTTGCTGAGGTTTTGAACAATTGTGATGAAATTTGATTATTGATTCTTTAGTTTTTCATCTTTTCTTCCATGTTGTTCTATTAATTCTTGTTCTTACTGTATTAGTGTGTGGCCTACATTAATGTACATCTAAAAAGTCCGGTTTCACTCGAGAGAGCACGAAATTGGAAAGTTGTGAATTAATAGGATATGTTTTTTACTTGATTTGGGAAAATTGAGTCTTGATTTGCTTTCAGGATAGAAATATACCTGAAGGTCGTATTAGTCAATTTAGGAACCGGAATTGTATAGCTAGGACATGAATTGCATTTGATCACAGAAATGTAGACGGATGGTTCATGATTCTTAAGTGAGGTTAAATACGAGAGTTTTAATCTCTTGGCAAATGTTCTTGGCTAGCAACTGGAGGAAAAGATTAACCAAAGTATGATGATAATTAGTTTCATTACCTGTTCGTTTAACCTCAGCATGCTTTCATTCATAGTTCAGATTCAAAGTAGATAATTGTTCTTAGTTTAGTATAAAATTTTATAAAACAAACTATCAACTTTTTGGTTATACTGTTGTCTGCATCTTTAGAAGTAAAATATAGTATACTTGAGCAAATTGCACTTAATCCAAGTCTCTGTGGGATCGATACTTGGCTTACTAAAGCCACTTACTACTTGTTCGACCACGTGCACTTGCGTGTTGTTTTGTAAACCACAAAACAAACCGAACAATACACCCCATCAGCAAGACCCAATATACCTTCCCAGGGTATAAAGGCATGAACTGGGTGATCACAAAAGTCTGGGGCCAATCAAGAAAAGTAATACTGTAACCTACGTTGGCAACATATTTTTGGGAACCTGGGTGCGCTGGAACCCCGTCCCGCTCGGTGCTAAGTCCTACTCCCACTGGGAACCTAAACTAAACTACTAGGCTGATAGCTCGAAACTGGGTTCCAAGACTAGTTATGGACTTATAACTGCATGTACCCTGAGAGTCTTGTCGGACCAGATTTTGAAACTGGGTTCTAGACTGGTCAGAGCTTCTTATCTGAAAGCATCGTAACCGTCTAAGAACAAGCTGTAACTGAACTGGGGTTATGGGGCTGGTCAGAGCTATATACTAGAATTTCATGACTGCCTCATGGACCAAATAACTATAATCTGAGTTTAATTCTGATAACTGAGAGGCACCACTCACACCTCGGAATAATACTGAAGTCAAACTGATTAGTTGACAATTTTCTGAAAGATTCTGAAGAGATTCTATGTTCTAACTGGTCTGAACTACTAGCAACTAATAGAGAACTCAACTTATTCCAACAACATGGGAATTTCATAATATGGCAAAAATTCAAGAATTAAAGAAATCCCATCCGACAAGGCTAAAATCATTCTTATCAATGGAATAATTTCTCAACATATATATAGTAAGATATTTTAGGAAATTCAGCCCAAAACATTCTTCATTCACAAGATGGAATTTAATAGGAAAAAATCATTACCCGAAAGTTAGGGCTTAAATTTACTTTTGTACGAACATTGACAATTTAATTAGGAACTGATGAAGATAATATGAACAACCAACATGGATATTATTCCAGGAAAAATTAACGAAAAATAACATGGAATTCATTCGTATTCGAAAGCTCAGGGTAAAAACTGATAAGGGAATTATGGGAGGATTTTGGGGGACATAAGGGAATGACAATTCCCTTATTGAATTCCCACATACCTGACTAAAATTCACCCAGAGAAAAGGACTTGAACTGCTGCAGTAGATGAGAACCCTAATCTTGCTTGATAGTTTCTTTAGAGGACTTTCGATAAGTTTCTTGAGAATAAACATGAGAATGAGGGGAGGAACTGTCCAAACCCTCTAATAAGTCTAAATTTACGTTTAAAATAATGTAGTTTAGAGATTAGGAGAATAGAAAATTACTAAATAGCCCTTAAAAATTTGCTGGAAAAACTGTCAGGTGCCCCTAGCGGGTCGTGGTGACTGATCACGACTCGTGGTCACTCCCATAAGGTACACCGCCTGGGATCCTCAGTAGGTCACCATAAGAGACCTAACGAGTCTTGGTCACCAGTCGTGGACCACACTATCTCATTCTGGAGATTTAATGCTAAGTACAGTAACGAGTCACTTAACGAGTCGTCCACATAGATGAAGACTTGTTGCACCCACTCATCAAGTACACTGGTCAACTAAATATATTCCCAACTCAAGCCTGACCACAAGTGACTTAACGGGTCATGGTCAGTGACCACGACTCGTGATGTCCCTCGTTGGGTTAACTGCTTCTCATTTTCAAAACTTACTCCTTCTTCTCACGACTGACCTAACGAGTCGTTGGGTCTCATAACGACTCGTTAGGTGGGTCGTCCTATAGCATTTCTGCAGCTTTTCTAGATTTTTTGATTTTTTGGTCATCCTATAGATAGTTTTTATATGGTGCTAAGGCTAATGCCTCTTAAAAATGATTCGTTGTTATTAGTAATGTCATAATTTAAGTGCTTTGAGTATTGGCATGATAGCGGCACTATAAGATGCACAATATATTTATGGAGCAAGCCTATGATAAATTTCAGGTTAGGAGAGAGAAGAAGACAAGCATAAAAAAAATGGACGATCATGGTAAGAGATTGAGTATGAAACTCAGCGCATATTGACATGCTTAGTTATTGAAGAGGTTGAGATGTGAAATATTAAGATTGCCACGCACTATGAAATAAATGAACCATAAAAGAAGTTTGAGTAAATGAAAAAAAAATGACATGACTGTCATCGAGAAAAATAACAAGTTCGCACGATTTTGTTAGCATATGTTGTGTTTGGTTAAGCTCAAGCTTAACAAAGATGAGCAACACTTTATGAGGTAATAGTGTAGATGAGGATGAAGAGAGAACTTGAGTACTTAAATGTACCATTTGTGGTTTCGAACTAAGTGGGGGAGTCTATATTATTGATTGATCTATTGAATATGTATGGACATAGTTTCAAGTCATGCTACACTTGCGCATTATTATAACTTGACATAATTGACCTTGGGGTTATCTTTATTCAGATTGGACGACTTCGCCTTATCTTATTCTTGGTTGTCATGAAAAGACAAGTGAATCTTTCAGTTCGGTTGAGCCTAGTATTGAATATAATGGATTTATTTTGTATGCCTATGGACTAAGCACCCTACTAAAAAGTTTTATATATGATAAGTGAGGTATATGTGTTGTATCTAATTATAACTCAGGGCAACAGAGTTGAGTAACTGCCTATTGAGTTAGTGTCAGTGGTTAATGAGTCTCCTAATGCGTTTTTGAGAGCCTACACAGTGTACGATGTGACAGAGAGAGAAATTTAGGTGTAGATACACTGTCAAAAAATAGTCTATTTCTATTCAGTATCACAAAATGGATATCTAGAGTCAAAAAACAAAAAAAGGGTTTGCAAGGCTTCATGATTAAGAGGTTACAGTTAAAAAGCATAGTCCTTTGAAGTGTTTTATTTTTATTTGTTAAGAAGAATGGTGAATCATGCATATTTTGTTGATAAAAGACAAATGGCTTATCATGTCATGAAGGGAAAGTGTTTTTTTCCCATACTTAGAAAGTTTGTATCCTCAATTATAGGGTGTCATTTGTTATTATATGCTAGAATTGTGATCGAGATAACTTGAGTATAAGAAAAAATACACAAAAGGTGTTACACCCCGTAAGTTCCTAACATTTAGTTGGCATACTTAAGCGTTCGTCAAGAGTTTTAGAGTACGACATGTGCGAGAAAGGGCCCAAGGAGAGGTCGAACGAGCGCGGAATTGAGGTTGCAAGGGAGAAGGCTGGAGCAGGCTGCAACAGGGGTAGCATGTCACGGACCCCTCCCTCTGTGTTGGGCACCGTGACACGCCCGTAAATCAGCGCGTTGGGGTCCGTGACACAGACCCCGTGTCCACTGCCCAAGTCTTATAAATATCAAGTAGAATCATTTGGTAATTTATCCAGAAAAACAGAACCTTGTCTTAAGTGAGAGAACCAGCGATTTTCATCCAATTTTCTTCCGAATACGCTGCCAAATGCTGCCCAAATTCCAAATTAACTTCAAGTATTGAGTTATAAGCCTACAGGGAGCATTACTATAGAGTTAGTCACTCGGCAAATCGTAACCCCGCCGAGTAGAAGTTGTCAGAATTGCTCTAAACTGATTTATATACGATCACAGGCTTTAAGTAAGCATTTCTCCCTTCTAAAATCTCGGGAAATTATACGTTTTCAGTCGTATTTCATTAATTTGAAGTATAGTTAATATTAGTATTAAAAGTTATCATTTTTGCCGACTTTAGTATTGAAACTAGTCACATTCTTCCAACAATACAATTATAGTTGGAAAGGGCTACCGAATACAAATTGAAACTCGCTAGTTAATCAGAAATTGGCGATCCAGGTATGTTAAAGCAAATCTGTTTGGCAAGTTAGTTTCTTTAGTATTGTAACTCAGTTTGAATCCCAGTAAGAGAACCAGAAGTATATCTATTGTGATTAGTTGAGACCAGTATTCTATGTTTAGTCTGGGATTGACTTTGCCCTGTTTAGCCTTCCATCACCAACCCTAGGGTTACTAGCTGTGTCGACGCCCGCCAGAGACGAGATGACGTCACTCCAAGGAGTGGTATGCCATCTGTAAGGGACGAAGATGGGGTCCAAGGGCCTCATATGGTCCATTCCATGGTTGGACTATTATATGTCGTATCGACACCACACCCCCGTCGAGCCTGGTGCCCGAGTTGCAGATATAAGGAGTCTACTGGACTCAAACACAGCTACAGTACAGGGGTCGAGCGGGCTCAGTTTCAGACCCAAGGGACTGGTAGGATGGCTAAGTTATTAGTTGACTCAGTGTGACCTTGCAGGGCTATATAGATTAAAGTGTACTCGCCAAGGCTTATGGGGGCCTCGGATGGGTTATTCTATGCTGGTTGTACCTTCCGACTTATGGGGGCCAGGTAAAGTTCTTATTTCCATTAGTTACCGATAGATTACATAGTAGGAAGTTCAGGTATTCAGGTAGTATCTCTATTCCTTTCTTTCAGTTACTTTCAGTTTCCTTTCAGTTTCCTTTTAGTTCATTCAGTTATTTACAGTTACTTCCTTACATATTCGGTACATATTATATTGTCGCCCTTCTTGGGCATTGTATTACTTTTCTGCAGGTGCCGATAGACGTGGACCAGGATCTTCTTAACTTTCGGTCAGAGTTAGCAGAGCAGTCAGCTCCTCTCCTCCGGAGCTAACAGCTAGAAGGTTTTCTATTTTTGTTTGTATAGTTTATGGGTAGGTCGGGCCCGTGCCTCGACCATTATATCACTCCTAGAGGCTTGCAGAATGGTTTAGACTTCTGTGGTTAGTTGCTGTTGGCTGTGTGGGGCCCGTGTATGCTTTATTTTAGGAGTTGGCCATGTGGGGCCTTGTTTAGCTGACAGTTAGCGGCCTTGTCGGCCATAGCTTAGTTTAGTGCTGGATTTACTTTTAGTTATAACTAGACATCATGGTGGTTTTGTCGGCCCGCATAGGATTCCCTGTTTCTAGTTAGCTGATTTATTTCACAGGTGGCTATAAGGTTTTATCGGCTAGGAGTTATATTTACAGCCGAGATATTGCCCGTTGTTTTCTTGATTTAAAGATTAGGCATGCACCAGAAGTGCATAAGCCCACTCCGGTCAATTCAGATCCTAGTAGGGCACCAGGTGCCAGTCATGCCTCCCAAGGTAGGGCGTGACAAACTTGGTATTAGAGCAGGTCGTATCCCAGGGAGTCTGCAAGCCGTGCTTGTAGAGTTTTGTCTATGGATGTGTTGTGCACCACATTCTATAGATAGGAGGCTGCGAGGCATAATAGGATGGTTACTTTTCCTTCTATTTCAGTCATGCTATAGAGCTGTACAGTATAGGGTTTAGTCCCTAAGCTTACCATATTCTGCTTGTCTATAGAGAAATGTTGGACATACAACAGACCACGACTGGTAGGAAGTTAGACGTCGCAGCAGGAGAGGGCACTAGCCCGGTGACCCAGTCAGAGTCAGCCCAATCTGAGGGCGATGGGGAGACTCCGTCTCGGTCTCCCAGCAGTCTCTGCCCCGTCAGGAGCCGTTCAGAGCAGCAGATGCATCAGCACCACCTCCAGTAGTTTCTATACCGACACCATCAGATCAAGAGGTTAGGAGTACTGTTTTTATGATAGCTCAAATGATGGTTGCACAGTGGTAGCCAGTGGCACCCGTAGTTGTAGAGTCTTCAAGAGGACCTTGTAGTTCGAGGGTCCAAGAGTTTCTCGCACTGAGTCCCCCGGGTTCATAGGTACGACCGAGATGAGGACCCTGAGGACTTTTTGGACTAGTAGCAATAGATCTTCAGGGTAATGCATGCCACACCTGAAAAGTCAGTTGAGTTAGCGGTATTTCGGTTGCGGGACATAGCATTGTTATGATATGAGAGTTGGGAGAGGTCCCGAGGTATAGATGTTCCCCCTCCGAGTTGGTCTAGCTTTTCAGAGGCCTTCCTAGACAACTATTTTCCATGAGAAATCCGACAGGCTTGGGTAGATCAGTTTCTGCATCTGGAGCAGGGTTCGATGAGTGTTTAGGAGTATGCTATGAGATTTGACTCTTTGACCCGATATGCACCATCTTTTGTAGATACTATGCCAGCCAGGGTGCACCGGTTCATTATGGGGCTACTCCCAGAGTACATAGAGACTTGTATTAGGACTACTCTATGAGAGGACATGGATATTGCTTGTGTTCAGGCATTTTTTCAGAATATTGAGGGAATCAGACAGCAACAACGGGAGACAGAAAGGGAAAATCAGGAGTAGCGCCGCAGGGCTAGACCTAGTGATGCTTAGGCAGAGTTTCAGGGTGGACCCAAGCCGCGACTATCGAGCAGGCCACCAGACCCCCACCTCCACAGCAGCAGTAAGGGGGTAGACTAGGCCACTGGGGGCAGTCAGGACCAAGAGAGAGCTCACGGCTATCGGGTTCGCAGTAGCAGAGAGGGTCAGAGCAGAGTAGATTCACCGTGCCACTTTGCCCTATCTGTAGTCGACGTCATTCTGGGGCATGCAGGTATGGTTCTTAGGCGTGTTATACCTATGGACAAGAGGGTCACCTGATGAGAGACTGTCCAGCTAGGGGTCAGCGTGATCGGGACCGACAGGACAGATCTTCAATAGGGTCACGTGCCCTAGCATCTCCAGTACAGCGTAGGCCCTCAGCTCCTACCGGCAGAGGCTGAGGCAGGTCAGGGGCATCTAGCTTAGGCACCGGTCCAGATCGCACTGATGCTTTACTAGGGCAACAGGAGTCAGAGTCGTCATCGGATGTGGTGACAGGTATGCTGGACATTTTCTCTCATTCTGTTTATGTTTTAATAGTTTTAGGTTCCACTTTTTCTTATGTGACGCCACTAGTAGCCCAAAAATTTGGTATCACGCTAGAATTTCTTCAGCAACCTTTTTCAGTGTCCATACCCATTGGTGATTCTATTATAGCTAAAAGGATCTATCGGGGTTGCACAGTAGACGTTGTTGGTGGCCATACTTTAGCAAATTTGGTGGAATTAGTTATGATCGAGTTTGATGCAATTATGGGTATGGATTGGCTAGCACCATGTTATGCCAATGTAGAACGTTAGACCAAGACCGTTCGGTTCCACTTTCTAGGGGAGGTAGTACGAGAGTGGAAAGGTAATGCAGCTATGCCAAAAGGTAGGTTTATATCCTATATTTGGACGAGGAAGTTGATAGCAAAGGGCTGTATTTATCATATTGTCCGGGTTCAGGATGTTCCAGCAGAATCCCCGACTCTTTAGTCTATTCTTGTAGTCAATGAATTTCCATATGTATTCCCAGATGAACTTCTTGGTATTCCCCCAGAATGGGAAATTTATTTCACTATCGACCTACTACTAGACACTCAGCCTATATCCATCCCTCCGTATAGAATGGCTCCTGCAAAGCTTAGAGAATTGAAAGAGAAGTTGAAGGATCTGCTAAATAAGGGATTTATTAGGAAAAGTACTTCACCGTGGGGTGCGCCAGTTCTGTTTGTGAGAAAGAAGGATGGCTCCCTCTGCATATGTATAGATTATCGGCAGTTAAACAAAGTCACTATCAAGAATAAATACCCACTTCCCAGAATAGATGACTTGTTTGATCAGCTACAAGGGAAGAGATACTTTTCTAAGATTGATTCGGGGTCAGGGTATCACCAGGTGTGGGTTTGAGAAAGAGATATTCCAAAGACCGCTTTCAAGACCAGGTATGACCACATTGAATTCCTAGTCATGTCCTTCGGATTGACGAATGCTCCAGCAGTGTTAGGACCAGGTATGACCACATTGAATTCCTAGTCATGTCCTTCGGATTGTCGAATGCTCCAGCAGTGTTCATGGATCTGATGAACAACATCTTTAGGCCATATCTGGACTTGTTTGTGATAGTGTTTATTGATGATATTCTGGTGTATTCTTGTTCAGAAGTAGAACATCTAGATCATTTGCGAACAGTGCTCCAAATTCTCAGGGATCGCCAGTTGTATGCAAAATTTTCTAAATGTGAGTTTTGGCTGAATTTTGTAGCCTTTTTAGGCCATATTGTGTCAGAGGGTGGTGTTTAGGTAGATTCACAGAAGATCGAGGTAGTAAAGACATGGCCTGGACCTATAACTCCAACTGAGGTACGCAGTTTCTTGGGGTTAGCTGGGTATTATAGGAGATTTTTAGAGGGTTTTTTTGCTTTATTAGCACCTTTGACCAAATTAACTCAGAAAGCAGATAAATTTCATTGGACTAAAGCATGTGAGTTGAGTTTCCAGGAGTTGAAAAACAGGTTAACATCAGCGCTAGTACTAGTGCTGCCAGAAGGATTAGAAGGTTATGCAGTGTATTGTGATGCTTCAAGTGTTGGGTTAGGGTGTGTTCTGATGCAACACGATATGGTAGTTGCTTATGCTTCGATGCAGCTAAGAAAACATGAAAAGAACTACCCCACCCATGATCTGGAGCTAGCCGCAGTAATTCATGCCCTGAAAATATGGAGGCACTATCTGTATAGAGTCCATGTAGATATTTTCACTGATCATACGAGTCTCCAGTATATCTTCACTCAAAAAGAGTTGAATCTATGATAGCATCGTTGGTTAGAGTTGTTGAAAGACTACGATGTAGACATTTTGTATCATCCAGGGAAGGCCAAATATCGTAGCAGATGCCCTTAGCCATAGATCAATGGGGAGTTTGGCATATTTGAGGCCCGAACAGTGGGAAAGGGCCCGAGAATTACACCAGCTAGACAGCTTAGCCGTCCAAATAGTGGACTTGGGAGACAATGGGGCTATTATTCAAAATACATCAGTATCGCCCCTAGTAGTAGCGGTAAAAGAATAGCAGTACAAAGATCCTCATTTAGCACAACTCAGAGATAAGGTACAACAGGGGGAAATATTGGATTTTGAGGTAACTGAGGATGGGGTCTTTAGATATAGGGGTCGCCTATGTGTTCCAGATGTGGCAAGACTTCGCCAACAGATCATGGCATAGGTACATTATTCCCGGTATTCTCTTTACCTAGGTTAAAAAAAATGTATCATGAAATAAAAGAGATTTACTGGTGGCCGGGAATGAAAAAGTGGGTAGCAGAATTTGTAGCACAATGCCCTAACTTTCAGTAGGTAAAGGCTGAACATAAAAAATCCGGCAGACTAACGAAGGAGATAGCAGTGCCTATGTGAATATGGGAGGCAATCAATATGGATTTTGTGATAGATTTAGCCCGTACCAGATGTCGATTTGATTATATCTGGGTGGTAGTTGATAGGTTGACGAAGTTAGCTGATTTTCTGCCAGTCAGGACTACTTTCTCAGCCAAGGACTATGCTGGATTATACATCAGGGAAATAGTTAGACTACATGGTTTACCAGTATCTATCATTTCTGACAGAGAAGCATAATTAACAGCTAAATTATAGAAGTCATTTCAGAAAGGCTTGGGAACGCAAGTTAGTTTGAGTACAGCCTTCCACTCTCAGACAGATGGGCAGGAAGAACGAACAATTCAAACGCTTGAGGATATGTTGCGAGCATGTGTGTTAGCCTTTGGGGGCAACTGGGATGAACATTTACCCCTTATTGAGTTTTCTTATAATAACAGTTACCATTCGGCAATTCAGATGGCACCGTACGAGGCCTTGTATGGGCGGAAGTGCAGGTCTCCTATTGGTTGGTTTGAGGTTGGAGAATCAGGGTTAATTGGACCAGACATAATCCACCAGTCAGAGGAGAAAGTAAAGCTTATCAAAGAGCGCTTGATGACAGCTCAGAGTCGTTAGAAATCTTACTCTGATGTGCGACGTAGAAACCTGGAATTCAATGTAGACGACTGGGTATTTCTGAAAGTTTCACCAATGAAGGGCATGATGAAGTTTGTTAAGAAGGGAAATCTTAGCCCGAGATTTATTGGACCATATCAGATCCTCCGGAGAATAGGCCAGGTGGCATACGAGTTAGATTTGCCTTCAGAGTTAGAATCTGTTCACCCGAACTTTCATGTGTCGATGTTACGAAAGTGTATAGGGGATTCATCTCGAGTTGTTCCAGTCGAGGAGTCCAGGTTACTGAGGAGTTGGCCTACGAAGAAGTTCCAATGGCCATATTAGATCGGCAGCTTCGCAGGTTGAGAATAAAAGACGTCGCCTCTATTAAGGTACTATGGAGAAGCAAGAATAGGGAAGAGATGACCTGGGAAGATGAGGACGACATGAGATACAGATATCCTCAATTGTTCCAGGGTTAGTCCAGACTATGCAGATAATGTAAAGTTGTTGCTTCAGTTGTTGTTTTATGATTTATGTTACACATACTGTTCAGTTGACTATAATCTTATTTTGAAAGAGTTGTTATAGTGTCCTATAAGATATCTGTATTGGACTTTTCTACGTTTCAGGATTTTTAGATAGTCCATATTACAGGGGAGTCTGCCGAAATTTTTCCAGAATAATAGTTAAAAGAGTTAAACTGTAAGATATCTGTACGTTGAAATTGACATTCGAGGACAGATGTTCCTAAAGGGGGGGGGAGGATGTTAGACCCCGTAAGTTTCTAACATTTAGTTGGCATATTCATACGTTCATCAGGAGTTTTAGAGTACGACGTGTGCGAGAAAAGGCCCAAGGAAAGGTCGAACGAGCGCGAAATCGAGGTTGCAAGGAAGAAGGCCAGGGCAGGCTGCAATAGGGGCAGCGTGTGACGGACCCCTCCCTCCGCATTAGGGTCCATGATACGGACCGTGTGTCCACCTACCAAGTCTTATAAATATCAAGTTGAATCATTTGGTAATATATCAAGAAAAAAAACCTTGTCTTAAGTGAGAGAACCCGCGATTTTCATCCAATTTTCTTCGGAATATGCTATCAAACGCCGCCCAAATCAAAATTAACTTCAGGTATTGAGTTATAAGCCTACAGGGAGCATTACTACGGAGTTAATTTCTCAAATTTGCCCAACAAATCATAACCCTGCTGAGTAGAAATTGTCAGAATTTGTCCAAACTGATTTCTATACGATCACAGGCTTCAAGTAAGCATTTCTCCCTTCTAAACTCTCGGAAAATTATATGTTTTCGGCCATATTTCGTTAAGTTGAAGTATAATTAATATTAGTATTAAAAGTTATCATTTTTGCGAATTTAGTATTGAAACTAGTCTCATTCTTCCAGTAATGCCATTACAATTGGAAAGGGCTACCGAATACAAATTGAAACTTGCCAGTTAATCAAAAATCGATGATTAAGGTATGTTAAGGCAAATCCGTTTGACAAGTTAGTTTCTTTAGTATTGTAACTTAGTTTGAATCCTAGTAAGAGAACCAGAAGTATATCTATTATGATTAGCTGAGTCCAGTATTCTATGTTTAGCCTTGGATTGACTTTTCCCTGTTTAGCCTTCCATGACCAACCCTAGGGTTACTAGTTATGTCGACGCCCGCCAGGGGAGAGATGACGTCGCTCCAAGGAGTGGTATGCCGTCTGCAAGGGACGAAGATGGGGTCCAAGGGACTCATACAGTCCATTCCATGTCTAGACTATTATACGTCGTATCGGCACCACACCCTCGTCGAGCCTGGTGCCCGGGGTGCAGATATTAGGAGTCTGTTGGACTCAAATACAGCTACAGTTCAGGGGTCGAGCGAGCTCAGTTGCAGAGCCAGGGTACTTCTAGGATGACTATAGTTATTATTTGACTTAGTGTGACCTTGTCGGGGTATATAGATTGAAGTGTACTCGTCAGGGCTTATGGGGGCCCCGGGTAGGTTATTATGTGTTGGTTGTACCTTCCGGCTTATGGGGGCCAGGTAAGGTTCTTGTTTGCATTAGTTACTGATATATTAGACAGTAGGAAGTTCAGCTATTCAGGTAATATCTCTATTCCTTTCTTTCAATTACTTTCAGTTTTCTTTCAGTTCATTTAGTTATTACAGTTACTGCTTACATATTTGGTACATATTGTACTGACGCCCTTTCTAGGGCACTGCGTTACTTTTCTGCAGGTGCCGATAGATGTAGACCAGGATCTTCTTAGCTTTCGGTCAGAGTTAGAAGAGCAGTCATCTCCTCTCCTCGGAGCTAACTGCTAGAAGGTTTTCTCTTTTTGTTTGTACAGTTTATGGGTAGGTAGGGGCCCTGTCTCGACCATTATATCACTCCTATAGGCTTGTAGATTATTTCATACTTCCCGTGGTTAGTTGCTGTTGGCCATGTAGGGCCGGTGTATGCTTTATTTTATGAGTTGGTCGTGTGGGGCCTTGTTTAGCTAACAGTTAGTGGCCTTGTCGACCATAGCTTTGTTTAGTGATGGATTTACTTCACAGTTATAACTAGATATCATGGTGGTCTTGTCGGCCCGTATAGGATTCCCTGTTTCCGGTTAGCTGCTTTCTTTCACAAGTGGCTATAAGGCCTTGTCGGCCGGGGGATGTATTTACAGTGGAGATATATCCCATTGTTTTCTTCTTTTAAAGATTAGGCATGCACCAGAAGTGCATAAGCCCAGTCAGGTCAATTCAGATTCTAGTAGGGAACCAGATGCCAGTCATGCCTCCCAAGGTGGAGCATGAAAAAAGGTTTGGATAATCTAAATACATGTTTAAGACTTTTTATGGTTTGTGGATAAATCCAGTAATCGTCATGGACCAGATGAACTGAGTATTGAAACTATTAGCATTTTGTTATAATGTTCACTTATGACTCAAGAGAATATTTTCATAGTCGAAAGAAGTATGTGAAGCTATTGAAGACGATTTTATGAAGATCAAGATAATATTAATTAAATATAGAAGGTTAGGAGTGTTAATTTTTATTTTTATGTCATGATTTTTTAAGCATTGTATTATCTATTAAATGGGTGACAAGTTGATGTATTATGCGCACTAAGGTTCTAGTATGTGTTACGATACAGTTGTCTTTATTGGAGCAAGAAAAGTTGATCGGTGCAAACGAACTGGATTTATTAGGAGTTAGTGATAATTATAAAGGCATGGGGGTTGCTCAATAGTGAATAAAAGAGAAATATTATAGTTAGAGGGTTTAATGTGTGTGTACTTGTGGTGGTTGACTTAAGGATATTAGTACTTGAAGAGATAATATTTACGATATTCAGTATTTTCGAGATTCATAAATATGCATTGCGATTGAAGAAAGTGAGCTAATATTGGTAGATAGTGCTACCTAGTATTACAAATATTGTTCTTCTGTATTTGAACTGTTCATAGGTTAAATACAAGTGTTAGAGATTCAAGATATCCCCACAGACATGATTGTCCCCGAGAGAAATTAAAAATCAATTAATGTAGACTTTGTAGTTGATCTACACATTTATTCAGGCAGTTGTGATCATAGCTTGGGTGTGCTTGATAGGCTTAGCAAGATTGTGCACTTGATTTAAGTTAAATTGTTCATACATCATACTAGCCTATGCAGCGATATGTTTTGAGAGATGGTGTAATGGTATGAGATGCTCATATTGTAATGTGTGACAAGAGTAAGAGTATGTGAAACATTTACACAAGGATGTATGGATGTGTTCCAATATTGCCATACATGAGAGTATAACGCAGGAGTGTATGGATGTGTTGCCGTACATGAGAGTGTTACATGAGGGTGTATGGAGGTGTTCCAACACTATCGTACATGTGATCGAAATATAAAGGAATAAGTATGTGTTTTAGTACTACCTTACCTGAGCATTATGTAGGAAAGTTTGAGTGAATTCCAACACTACCGTATGCAAAAATGTTTGGACTGGATTCATGGCGCTTGAGTGCGTTGTTGCACAATAAAAGCAAAAAAAGATATGGGTATCCACTCTCGACACTAGCCGAATGGATATTAATGATTAGTTGCTTTTGATCGAGGTTGTGTCATATAGTGGTTACTAACTTGATATGCAAATCTTGAGGTTTGGGGCTTTATGTGGATGTTGGTTTAGTTCACTAGTTGGTGGTTTGAACTTAGTTAGTCACAACTATCAAGTTCAAAGTGTTCCAACAAGTGTTAAGAAAACAAAAAGGGTCGCATTAATACTAGAACAACTTTGGACTGCTTAAAGAAAAATAAAAATCCTATGTAGATAAGAGAGATCATGAAAGGTGAAGAGACATTTTGGGCCCCACAAAGGAAGTTATGAAATTTGGTAAGCAAAGTAAATCTTAAGATATGTTAATTTATATGAGATTTGGATCGCGTTAGGTTTCTGCCTTATAGATTTTCTTTATTTTTGGGATTTTCAATTGTACATTCTATGTTTTACATGTCTATTATTAGATTACACATTCATGGTGAGATTCATATAATTCAATCTGAGAAAGTGGGACTTGATGAAAATCTTACTAACAAGGAGGGTCCAAAATCTATTGTTAATAGTCATGTGCGATAATTGAGGTCGTTGAAAATTACTTAAGTGGAGGTATGCATGCAAATGATGTCGTTTGTGACTTTATGTGAATATCAATGTTGTCCACTAGTTGAGTAACTTGAACTCAAGAAGACAAGATTAATGCATAAAAGTTAGTGTGATAGATCTTGGGGTAAGGTCAATTTAGACCAAAAATAATTTACTGCAACTCAGAGCAGGTAAAGACTTATTTTCAGACAAGAGAAATTCATGATATAACTTTATAATGAGCGATCGTGTGTTTATATAGGTTCTTTTATCGTTAGTGGTATCATGTGAGATACTGAAAATAAAGATAAATTGGGGTCCCAGCATATCACTAATAAGATTTTGGGCAACAAATTATTGTCATAGATAAGAGATGTTATGCTACAAAATGTACATGTTGTATTGTACAAATATATTCCAAGAATACATTTATATTCCAATGGCATTAGACCGAGATAGTGTTGGTAAATGAGAAGTGCATTATGAAGGAAATTAATATTCTGTATTTAAACCTATGACTTTGTTAGCTAAGGTCAAAGAAATATTCTGCGGTCAAAGTACTATTGTAGAACTGTTACAAAAGACTATTGGAGAGTTTGAGTTGGATATACATGGTAATGTTCATACCCTGATACTTCGATAAAAGTTTTGAACACGCTCGAGGACGAACATCATTTTAAGTGGAGGAGAATGTGATAACCCATACTTTAATAAAGGGATATTTTGTCTTTAACCAAAAAAAAAAAGAATTAAGGATAAAAAAGAAAGAAAAGAAAAGAAAGGGCAAAGCCCAAAAATAAAATAAACCACCATTGCTCGTATAGGCAAACAAAAGCGGAGAAAAAAAAGGAAAAAGGAAATGTTGTACTAGAAAATAAAAGAAGGAGAAAAAAAGAGAGGAGAAGAGAAGGGAAAAATAGGGATTTTCATCCCAAATCATCAATGTAATGATTCTTAACTTTTCTATAAGATTATCTTGTGATTATGGATAAATTATTTTGGTAGAAATAGGAAAAACTTATGAAAAATTGAGAAAGTTTAGCTCTAGAGTTCTTCAACCTAAATCATTGATTTAAAAGGGAAAATGTTATCAAAATTTAATTTTGAATAGTATTCTAAAATTCTCTCATCGAGGAGAATCTATTGGTGGTCATGGTTTGGGTATTCTGATTCGTTTATCGGAGTTGACCTTTTAGGTCAATTTTTGTCCGCGAGTTTGACTAACTTTAAAAATTAAGAAAATATTAACCCAAGGATTTTTGACCATTCTGAACCTACTTTTGTATAGTTTGATGTGATCCACAGATCAAAGAATGAAGTTCTGATTTATTGAAAAAGCGTTTGAGTTGTGAATTCGAGATAAGTGAGACGTTAAGTTTTGATGCTTGCTTTTCAAATCTGTTTAAAAAAGTGTTTTGTTTGCGTGGTTCATGTGTTGGGACAAGCGTGTTCTTGGAACAATCAATGGTTTTCGAGGTCAACTGTATATACTTTATGTTCAAGGATACTAAAAGTCTCGTTATAAATTTATTTTGTGGAGTGATACGGCTGTGAGCTATGAGGTTGGAGCTTCTTGATATCACTGAGATTGTGTATGCTTCTTGATAGTATTGAGCATTGTGTATGCTTCTTAACAATATTGAGTATTGTGTATTCTTCCTAATATATTTGGGCATTGTGTATGCTCCTTGACAGTATTAGGCATTGTGTATGCTTCCTGATAATACTGAGCATTGTGTATGCTTCCGAATTTATTTAGCGCATTATGTATGTTGTCATGGACTCGTGGTGTTGATTAATTATTGTAACTATTATTTATGACAAGACCTTAGCGTAAATTATATTGAGATATATTGTATCCTTGATAATAAATATGTGAATTTTGTTGGAAATTTTATTATAACATAATTCCTGTGCATGATATTTCTGTGCTTGTGGTGTGATTGTATTTTCTAACACTTATTCCAGGGGTATTTAAAGTGGAGGGTCGAGGATCTTACTGAGTTATATTTACGTATACCTTACTCCTTACTTGCATGTCCTTGCAGATATTGTCGGTGAAGAACGAAGCTAGTAGCTGATGAATGTGCTAGAGTTGATTCAGTTGTTAAGGTGAGCCACTAATTTGTTCGTGGAGGCTTCCAAAAGAGTCATCATCATTTATTTGTTGATGTTTTCTTGTTGGGTTTATACACCTAAGTCTTTTGCAGTTTACTTAGATGCTCCATAATCTAGTGTGGGATTTGGGTAAGAATTTTTACATAAATATTTTGAGATACTAAGTGATTATAATCAATCATCATATTATTTTGGTACTTATTTCATTTGTTAAATATTACAAATTAATGATTAGGACATGAAAATTCGGTTCTCCTAGTCGGGGCTATGTGCTAGATGCCAATCACGTCTAGGGGTAATTTGGGACGTGACAGAGTTTATATAAGGGTTAAGATATAAGGGTTCTCTAAACCACAAAACTATCACTTGCATACTTAAATTACAAGAGAGTTTTATTATTTTTTGAACTTAATTATTCTGTATTATTTATATTTTAATATTATGCGAGGGTCTTATTATCCCTCTAAATTACTAAAGAGTCGTAATACATCTGTAGTTATTTGTCAAATTGCATTAATTTTTGTGTTTAACCTATTATATCTATTTAAATAACGTTACTGCACAGTTCAATACACTTTTGCATTGTCTTTTATATTTATAAAGTTGCATAACTCGTTTTAATATCTATAAAATTATTCTTGATATTCTAAATAGATTTACTTCATTTATAAAGTTGTTATACTTATAAAGTTGATATTTAGCACAAATTTCTTCATTTATTTGGTGTATATAATTTTTAAGATGTTGTTGTTGTTTATGCCATTGGATCAAAAGTGGACCACAATTACATTGTACAAAAAACCGCACCAAAGCAACAACTAAAACTAGACAAAAAAGTATGAATTAAAGCAGTAACAAAAATTGGACCAAATACCGCACTTACACAATAACCAAATTTGAAACAAAATAATTCAAGGGGTCAAATAATACAAAAAAAATTAAACTAAAAAAAGTAATAAAATCCTTAATTTAAATATGTAAGTGACAAATATTTTATCTCTTTATATAAAATTATGTGATACACAATCAGCAAAGTGAAAATATGGGGGCTTTGCTGGGTGGAATGAAACTAAAAATGATGATTAATTATGAGAATCTACTTTGTATGGTTGGTGAAATAATTCTATACGAGCATGCATGCCTCTAGCCATTATCGATCCTACCCAGTACCCATGACTACTACTCATAACTCGTCTGGCCATATATATGTAGTATATCATATAATATTTGATAGATAAGTGCAAAATTAGATTACTTGCACATCTTTGCATGATTAGCAAGACAAAAGAAAAATCCGATTAAAATGCTGTGTTACTAAATTTGAACTCATCAATTTATGCTGAATTTAAACTTGACTTTTTGACATCCTTGTATCAAAGAGTCATTTCTTTGAATATCAACATCAAGAAATCACGAGGAAATAAAAAAAATACCTTCAGGTTTGATCTACAATCAAAGACGAATTTAGAATTTGAGGGATGTAAGTTTAGAATAAATTTCATGTTATATTATATATACACATTTTACATAGGAAGTTAATTCTCTAAATGATCGTCCAAGTTTTGGAAATTGTCTACTAAAATTATTTTTGTTTATTTTAAAATTATATATTCATTCAACTATTACTATATAAACACCACAAAAGCTCTTTTCCGCTTCTAATTGACATGCCATGTCGAGTTAATGCATTATTTTTGTTTAATATTAATCAATTTAATTAATATACATCATACCCATTTAACTCTAACCAAATCCATGTCTTATACCTGATTTTAGACCCGGTTAAGAAAGACCCATAATGCATCCGTGGACAGCTAAATTTTATTGAATTTAAAATCTATAAGAAATTCGAATAGTAATTAAGTTCAAGATATATTAGTCCAACTAAATATTATGGATTAATATAATTGAACTATTTAATTAAGTCTAATAAATAAGGATTTAATTAAAGTCCATTTTCATTGGCTAGTCCATTGATTATGAGCCCCACTTTTCTAAGCTCAGGATGTCATCTTATCCTAGAGCCCAAATTTGGTGCCACATGTAAAATGATGTGGCGCCAAGTCAAATGAAAGAGCCAATAGAGTCATGCCATATCTCAAAATGACAGATCATGCCTAGACAAATCAAAGACCATTGAAAATGTGTCACGAGTATAAGTGACACACTCCCCCTCTTTAGTGAGATTATATGAGCAAATGCCTGAACCAAAATATGTTATTGCTATGGGAGCCTGTACAATTACAGGCGGGATGTTTAGTACCGATTCTTATAGTACTGTTCGGGGAGTCGATAAACTAATTCCTGTAGATGTATATTTGCCAGGTTTCCCACCTAAACCGGCTGGTCATCCGGGGCAACAAGGCACGCGAGCACTCTTGGAGTCGGCATATTATTGGCCGCAAATGAGAGAGGAGATCGAAGGCTACGTGCGGACTTGTCTTATTTGCCAACAAGACAAAGTGGAGAACAAGGAGCCCGGTGGACTTTTGGAACCTCTACCAGTGGCGGAGCGACCATGGGATAGTGTCACGATGGACTTCATCACGGCACTACCATTGTCCGGTTCCATTATGGTCGTGGTTGATAGATTCTCGAAGTATGCAACCACCAATCAATCAAATATCATCATGTCAATTTAAATTTATTTGGCGGAAAAGAGTTTGTCGTTATCACAACTCTTCCATTCCACTATAAATAGGAGCCTCATAATTCATAAAACGAACAAAAATTCTAACAAGAAGTCAAAGGGAGCTTATGGATCAAACACCGCAGATTTCTATATAAGTATTCAAGCACTCAAGAATTTCTCTACAAGTTTCAGAGATTAAGACGAAGATTCAAGATCAAACTCAAAAGCCCTTGAAATCAAGTGCAAGTCAAGAATAAGACCATCAGATTCAAGATAAAGCTTCAAGCCCTTTGAATTCAATTAATAAATCAAGATCAAATCCATCAAGTTCAATATCAAGCTCGAAAGCTCTTGAATTTATATTTGAAAAGAAAAATCAGAGATTTATAGAGATTGTAATACTCATATTTGAAATAAAATACTATGATTATTATGATATTTTTCTATCTTGATTATTACTTTCTCGACACAAATTGCATTGTCTATAAATTCTGGCATGCCTCGTGGAACAATCTTTACCTTTCATCATATCTTTTCAGCATTCAAAAATCTAAAACATAGAAATGGATTTAAGCAAGGTCAACTCCAAGTCAACTTCCTCGAAGGCTGCTGACTCCAAGTTTTTTACTAATGTGAAAAGGATTCTCGATGTTACCTTTGAAAGTTTTGGACTAATCACGAGAAGCAAAGAAAACATACTAGAACAACAAGCACTCCAAGTGCTATCTACATTAATTCCAATTTTTTGATCTTCATTCCTAAAAGGAGCAAGATCCTCTATGAATGCATCTGAAGGAGAAAAAAATCTCAGTGAAAGAATTAAGAAGATCGTAGCTCTACTTGACCTCTCTAGATCTAACAATTTTGTTGCAAAGGGAGATAATGATACTTCAAGAGATGAAACTTCTCCACTCACACCACATAAGGTGAGCAAGTCAAAGATCAATTTGCATGAAAATCTATGCTATTATCCAACATTCTTGACAACTATATAAGTAGTAGTAAATGACACTTCATCTGCGGAGGAGCAACCAGAAAACTTGACAAAGTAATTGAAGGCCTGACCAAGTATGTGCAAAATAAAGATGCCCGTCTTGAAAAGTTGATGGTAAAGGTAGAAACTTAATGGAAGGAGAATCTAGTCATGCACCTGGAAAGGGTGCAGAAGCTCAAGAGACTGAAACTCCCGCAAAACGTGTATCACCCACCAAGGAAATTCCAATTTCTTCTGAAGGGTAATTTCATTTGACCGACTAAAGGAGTTCATTGAAGGGACTATCAAGAACAAGTATGAAGTTGCTTCCAAATCCTCACCTATGTATGCAAAATCATACACTAAAAAAATTAAAAGCTTCAAGATGGCCGCCTATTATCAACCTCCAAAATTTTAGCAGTTTGAGAATAAGAAAAACCCAAAGCAACATGTTGCACGTTTTATTGAAATATGTAACAAAACGAGGAATTATGGAGACTATCTTGTCAAATAGTTCGTCTTCTCCCTCAAAGAGAATGCCTTTGATAGGTAAACAAATCTTGAGCTTAATCCTATCGATAGTTGGGGGAAATTAGAGCAGGAGTTCCTCAATTTCTTCATAACACAAGACGTACAATGAGCGTGGTGGAACTCTAAAATACTTTTCAGAGGAAGGATGAATCAGTTATTGATTTCATTAATCGATGGAGAAATACAAGTCTAAACTGTAAGATAGACTCAGTGAAACTTCTATAATAGAGATGTGTATCCAAAAAATACACTGCAACTTCTCTATATCTTGCAAGGAATTAAGACAAGGTCTTTTGAAGAAATATCCACTCATGCTCATGATATAGAGTTGAGTATGTCTTCTATTGGAAATGGAGTGAGACCTGTCTACGACCCTCGCAAAAAAAAGACAAGTAAGAACCCAAGAGATGGAGCAAGTTGTACCCAAGAGTGACAACAAGGAATCTATGAACGTCAATATGCTGCCTATGAAGTTTACTACAAAGTGAGGAAGAATCAGAGTGTGAAAATAACACTCTCTCAAGGCAACACAAATTGAAAATTAACCTTAAAGGAGATGTAGGAAAGAAAATATTCCTTCCTTGATTCTGATGTCCCTGAAATATTCGATGAATTACTTGAGTTAAAACTCAATGAATTGCAAGAGATGAAGCGACCTAATGAATCTGAAATAACAAACTACTCAAACTATTGCAAGTATCATTGGCTTGTGGGTCACCCTCTTGAGAAGAGTTTTGTCTTCAAGGACAGAGTTATGTAGCTGACTAATTAAAAAAAAAGATTGTGCTTGATGATGAAAAGAGAAGTTCTAATCAAATCTCTTTCACCTTTGGCTCTCTTGATTTGGTGTAGATATGCAGCTTTGAAGAGCAAGAAGAAGAAGGGCCATTAGAGCAAGATAAAACCTAAGTTGATAAAGCCAATGATGAAGGTTGGATTCTAGTGACTAGGTAGGATGCTACAAAACTAGTCTACATAAAGAATCATCTAAACAACCAACTAAGAAGAAAATAGTGAGAAGACCGAGGAAGAAAAAACTAGTTGAGCATTTAAAGAAGGAAAAAATAGAGATGCAGTACCACTAGAAACCATAATGTCCTATGACTTTGGAGGAATTTTTACCAAGTGGATTCTACATGAAGATTGGTCGAGACAACACTGAGGCATTACGTTTCAAAATAGATGAAGAAACAAAGGATGAAAGTCTATTAATGTACTCTTCATCATCATCCAAAAAAGCTTTTTGAGTCCTCTTTACAAGAAGTATACACATGTGATACAAAAATCACATTCACATATGATGACCTTCTGCTTGGTGAAACACTGCACAATTATCCTTTGTATATGGTGGGTCATACACTCGATGAGAGGGTAAATAGAATCTTGATAGATGATGGATCCTGAGTTAACATTCTTCTTATTCACACTATGAAGGAGATCGACATCTTAATTGAAGAACTTTTTGAAAGTCGATTGATGATTCAAGGATTTAATCAAAGGGAGAAAATGGCTATAGGCTCTATCCAGTTAGAGATCAACATCAAAGTTTTTCAATGAAGCGCATAGATGTACGTGATTGTTGCAAAGACTTTGTACATCATGTTGCTTGAAAGGTCTTCAATACACAAGAACAAAGTTGTCCCATCCTCCTACTATCAATGTTTGAAGTATCTTGAATGCAGAGCCGATAAAAGATAGCTGATGATGATAAGTCATTTACTATAGTTGAGACACACTTTGGTGATTAAAGTTTTACTTGAAGAAATACACTATGAAGGAAGTAAAAGTCGACAAGGTCACAGCAATGAAGAGTGATAACCCTGCAACTAAAAGAGCTGAGGTGGTTGTTGGAAAATTAGTAGTTGGTGTTGAGGAGCCGCACTCTATTCCAATCAAAGGGAACATAGCATCTTCAAAAAAAAGGTAACTCATGTGCTCCGCTATGCTCCAAAGGTGAAGAAAGAAGAAGGTCAATCATCCGACGCCCAAGTAAATGCACTAAATGGACGAACTTTTCCTAGAAGACGAATTGAAGCGATCAACTTATTCTCAAAGCTACTTGGAGAGTTTATGAGTCAAAATTCACTACAAAATGTGGCACTCCCTATGAATCACACAAATAAAGATTTTGATCAAAATGCTTTTAAGTTATTTGCAAAGACCGGATACAACCCAATGAACTACCGAAGTTGGGAAAACTCCTATTAGAAGCTGTCATCATTCAATCATGTGAAGGTTTGGAATATAAGAAACCATCGCAATTCACATATCCATAAGAAAGACAACTACAAATTATATCACTGTGGAAGATAAGTCTGCTACTTCCACCAAAAAAGCCTTATGTCTTTGATCAACTTGGATAATCAACTGCAAGAACTTTTATGTTCGAAAGGTTAGGTCCATTGAAGTAGAAGAAGAATAGGTTCTAGAGAAACTATCATAGCATGAGATACCAACTTTGCTTAAAATCAAAAGGATTTTTAAGGTTTAATTCCTTCTAGAATGAGATGATAAACAAAATTTGTTGTTTCATATGGGGAGGTACTAAAGGCATAAACTCACATTGTTATTTATACCTAAGAACGTGATGAACATGAAGAAAGTGTAGGCTCTTTATATCATATCACTGCACAAAGTGAGCAAGATATCTCATCTCAAATGGAGTTTGACAAGAAGTTAAAGGATAATTTCTAGTGTTATCACATATCTATCAATGATGGTGATCCTTAGGAGGAAGAAAGTGCTGGAGATGCTATGCCAAAACTTAAAGGAGTGAAGATCATACTAGACTCCTTAAAGGAAGTTAATATCAACATCGACGAAGATCCAACGCCAACATATCTCAGTATTTTTTTACAGTTGATAAAGAAATCACTTATTTGCATATACTCAGACAATATAGGGACATCTTTACTTGGAGTTATAGAGATTCTTATCTTGGATCCAAAGATGGCAATCTATCAGCTTGCAATCAAGAATGGTGCTCATTTTGTTAAATAGTTCCAAAGACGTTTTCGACCAAACTTAGTTTCATTGGTTGAAAATAAAGTTAACAAACTTATTGAAGCTAGCTTTATTCGCAAAGTTAAATTCCCATGTGGATTTCAAGTATTATTCCTGTGAGAAAGAAGAATGGATAAATTCGAGTTTTTGTTGACTTTAGGGATCTAAACAATGCATTCCCTAAGGATGAGTTTTCAATCGCCATCCCGAAATTGATGATTGATGCAACCATTGGTTATGAGGCAATATCTTTCACGGATGATTCATCTGGCTACAATCAAATGTGTATAGTACTAAAGAACAAAGAACTCACCACATTTCATACATCCAAGGGTATTTATTACTTCAAGGTGATGACTTTTGGTTTGACGAATTCTAGTGCCACATATCGAAGGTGTCACGCCCCAAAACTGGGGTAGGGCTCAACTGGCACTCAATTCATGATTGATCGAGAATCCGGCTGTATGACATCTGTAACTGTAACACTTAGGTCATCCAGGACACCTGTCATAATCAACTGAAGAATAAACTGGACCAATAAGGTCTCAACAATACAGGGTAAACAATCGAAATGCAACCAAGGCAATTAGTATGCTAAACCAAGCAACAATAAGCCGACGAGGTCACAAACTGAATAACATTGTACACACTAAGTACACAAAGCCTCTAAAGAGTAAACTGACTGATGGTCGGAACAGGGCTCCGACCTACCCATACCTGTATCTCAAAACTTAAGAATAACTAACTAAGCCCTAGCTCTAGGAAGAAAGGAGCATACCAACCATCTGTTGATCTCACGAGCTGCTACTCAACTTGCCATCCTGACCTCTACCTGCACCTGCGGCATGAACGCAGGTACCCAAGCAAGGGGACGTCAGTATGAATAAAATGTACTAGTAGGTAAGGTTGAAACTATAACCATGAGATAACAATCCTGTAATAACTGACTTAGCACATAAACATATAGAGGATAAATATAACCTAGAACTCTGCAACCTATAATTGATAACAACTTACTATAACATAACTGAACTCAAGATAACTGAACCAGGAATAAGGAATAGTAACAACTTGGAATCCTGGAAACTGAAACCTGATAATAACTCTATAATGAGATGAAAATGTAATTAAGAAATGCACAAGAAAGAAACTATAACTGTAATGCCAGCGACCAGCCAACTGTAAATTCATATATAAAATTCGTCCAGCCGGTGTACCAAATCGGGATAAAATAAAAATATCTCAAGCCGATGTACCACACATAGGTAAAATAAAAAGATCTCCAGCTGGTGTACCATACCGGGGTAAAATAAGAATATCTCTAGCCGATGTTCCACACCGGGGTAAAATAAAAATATCTCCAGTTGATGTACCACACCGGGGTAAAATAAAAAGATCTCCAATCGGTGTACCACACCGGGGTAAAAAAAAAACTCTTAATCACCATCATAAATGAAGCTGACAGAGCTCATACAAATAATCTGAATACTGAAAATCGTAAAATATGCTAATCAGTAACTATAACATGTGTAGGATATTTCCATGACCCCTAATACTACAATTATTCCATACACATATAGGTCTTTCATTTAGCATTTACATACATACATATGCTGTGAATGAATTCTAGGGAAGTTCCTAGAACTGGAATATCATAAAGACATGTGTAGACTCACATTCATGATTTTAAACATCTCCTAGCAATTCTAACATGAGGAGCAGAGAGGAATCATTTAGCCTAACATTTTCTATTAACAATCTTAGCATTCATTTCGTGCTTATATTCATTTGACTTTCATACTTTCATATCAAGAATTGTGAGTGTACCTCATTCATTGCATATCATATCACATATCGACGTAACTTATGAACAGGAAGACAAAACTTGTGTATCTCAAACCTGGAGCTCTTTAATATACAAATTCTAGGCAACTATCTAGGGGCTTCCTTATGATAAATAAAGACTTATAGTCGTGCTTCAGACCGCGTAGGAAAAGATCATGTGAAATATTGCAATATTTGTGGAGCTTAGAAAAGCTTAGAAGCATTATAAAGAGTTTAGAAGCTTCCAAGAAAAACAAAATCTTTAAAACTTGAGAAAGTTACTCCAACTCATAGAACAAATAATAAAAAATAATTGTTTAAAAAGGACGACGAAGAACTTCTCCTTAACTTGAGTCACTATATTAAAATATTCAATTCTAATCATCTCTAAAGAAGTTAACTCTTTACTAGCCTTCCATTAGCTTAACACAACTGAACATAACCAACTTTATTTATAATCCTTTTTGCTAAATGTCATTAGAACAGGGTAAATCTTGTTGCTATTTGCCTAACTCATTAAAAATCGTAACAATTATCATCTAAAAATAACCTTTGGCTTTACTTTTCGTATTCATCATAAATTCTTTTCCAATCAGGATTCGTAATTCCCTACTTAATTATTTACTCTCGTGTTCATTATTCAAGAATTTCTTATACGCACTTACCTTTTTACCTAATTTCCCACCTTATCTCTTAAACATCGTCTTGTTCATATTTGACATCTCTCAAAGGTTCTTGAAATCAACTATGGACAGAGGGCATATAACTCACATTTTACCTTAAAAGGTCTAATATTTACTCTTCCCTATCCATTGCTACCAGAGCCTCAACCTTTACTCTTAGGTTGATTTCCTTACACATCTACAACTTTCAAAGAACACATGACGTGTCTACTTAAAGCCTTAAGCAATTCTCAGGAGGTCTAGATAACTCAAGAGCTCTAATAAACATATAGCGACTTTCGAAAGGTAATCCTTACTGCTTTAGCGCGTCATTTGAAAGTAAGCATAAATGCATATATATATATATATATATATATATATATATATTATATCATGATATTCGTATAACCTGTTAATATCAAGATATTGTGCATAACCTGCCTATAGAGATGGTTCCATAGAAATATCAATAGTTTATCCATTCGGGCCCTATTTTCCAAGTTTAACGTATCGGTTAATTAAGAAACGCATTAATTAGTCTCTTAGCTTAAGGAAGAGGGATCGGGGAATCATCTCATGGCCCTAGGTACCTTAAAACATGAATATGAGAGGGTAGGTAACTGTCATAAGGAAATTCCATTTTGTTACCCTCGTTAGCCCTTATTGAGTTAAAACGCGATTTCAATTATTAGGTTTGTCTGCGCGTCGTCGTCTTGACATGCTTACCAAATTTCTTATAAACCATAATGTGAAACAACTTTGACACCACAAATACATTACCTAATGTAAAGGACCAGCTCAAAGTGCCCACACCGAGGGGATTTCAGAGTCAATTTACAACTATGACCATAATAGAAGGCAATTGCCCTCTCTGCTTCACATTCATGCATTCCAACTCTTTAGCAAATACACACCTTAATACCAAGTAATTATAAAAATTGGGAGGAACCATAATATGATACTACAGAAGCTCAAGTACAGGGGAATGCCGGATTAATCCTCGGCATGAATTCGTTCTTGAAAATCAAGAGACAAAGAACGCCTTACATACCTTCTTTTTCCGGCGAGCTTTCTTATGTCGTTTCTTTCTTTCAACAACCAGAACTTTTGCCCCTTAAATTACTTGAATTTATCACTGAGTGACAAGGCTGTTTCAAGACAATTTATCCAGCCAAAATGTTACATCAATAGGCAGTCACAACACAAACAAATAAGGCAACACTTAGCATTTCTTATTTCAACTTGTTTCTCAACTTTGGGGGAAAATAGAGGTAGGAAATTACCTAACTTGTCTCATGAAAAACTCCCACAAATATAGAGTATATTCTCATAAAAACACATCTATTCTAACCTTCAAAAATGAGCAGAACTTCAACAACAACATACCAACAACGGCAGCCCAACATAACCTCCAACTTCTAGCTTTAGCTAGGATTTTTAGGCAAGTTAAGAAATTAGAAACACTTAACCTTGGCATGAGACTATTGTTGGATATAATAGGAGTATTTTCCTCCAAATCACTTTCCAATAACTCAGAAATCTTGCTGCCCAAAACGCAGCAAAATAACAGCACAACAACTACAACAAGTCAACATACAAACCATAACTTTCTTCTCGTTTTCCTTCAAAAATTCATACACTTATTAGAGATTTCAAAAGAGGGAAGTGACTTACTATTTATTATGTACAATTCCTACTAAGATGGAGTATAACATTAGCTCAAAATAGTCCCAAACACGCAGAAACAACACTGCCAAAATGAAGCTACAAGGCAGCAACAGCTTCACCACAATATTGCCTTCACTTCCATCAACTTTTTCTCGAGTTTTGATGGTGTTTTCTTGAGGGATTTCCTCTTGGTTTCTAAGGCTTTGCTACTGGAAAAGAGAGAGGATTTCAGAAGGTAAGCAAGAACCTCAAACCTGGAAAATTTGAAAATGATTTCATAACAAAAAACTTAAAATATAAAGGTGTTTGGGCGGTGGCCGGTTTTAGGGCGGTGGCCATGTCACTGCCCGATAGTGCTATTTTAAAACACCGATAACTTTTTATTACATACTCTGATTAATGAGACGTTTGATGTTCTGAAAACTAGACTCAAATACCTTTAATTTGATAGTTCATGGGGCTTCTAATTCATTATATATTTGGAGATATGGTCATTTAAATTTGACCCTAATTTATAAACTTTACATGCTCTTTGTTTTTCCATTTGTACACATTTCCCTTGTCATCTACGATCAAATACAAGCCGTACTTCCCTTAACATAGCATGTGAACATCAAATAATTTCCAAAATTTTTTTGGGGTGTAATATCCTCCCCCCTTAGGAACATTCGTCCTCGAATGTCGTAACACCTTTAACTCATCCTTGTCTTCCATCATAAACATACATTCCATATATTCATAAACATATCCTTTCCAGTCGTTGCTTCATATCAATCTATATTTATTTAACTCATTCTATTTACCTAACATAAGGCAGACATGCCTTAACACTACATAATCGATGAACTTTTCTAACCATAAGCAAATTTATACACTACCACGACATATAATTAACTCCAATACCACTTTCCATTCACTACTTAAGATGCAAGATCAATGTTAAATATGAAGCTATGCTTTTACCTTTGCTTTTACCACGACCCATTATTGGCGGTCCTGATAACTGAAACTAAAGCATGATCTAGGAAAAAAAAAAGGGACTAAGTCTTCAAGAGAAACTAAATGTCTGGCCACCTAGTGCCTTGAAACACTACAAGGAGCCTAAAATAATCCTGTTGACCTAGTATCCCCCACTCTATTCTACTTTCATGTAGGTACTTGAATACGGTGAATCAGATCCTCTATCAAACCTAATACAATTGATATACCCCCTCATATTTCACACCCTATCCAAAGCATATTGGCTAAAGAATTAAACCTAAGACTATATTCGTGAGTACTCGTGCTGCTGTTCTTTAGGTACAAAAATATACTAACTCGAACTCGTTGAAGTTCCCATGGTAAGCACTAATTCATAAAGGCTAGGGGATTTAGGCTCAAAATCCACAGGCACTAAAGCTCTCAAAAGTATTTCCCTAGAACCTGCTATTAATTTCAGCAGCTGATTCTTGAAACGTCACTATTTGGGTTAACATCTGAAATGCTTCCTCAAAATCTCATCCTTTTGATATAGCTGAAGGTGCTGGAGAAAAAAAAACTCAACCTCCTCCTGGCTCTACTGAAACTGGGACAACATGAGGGGCTGAATCCCTTCTCACGGTAGCTCTAACTAGAACTAGAGGAACTATAACACGGGGAGTAAAACAAAACTCACTTCGCGCATATAATCTATTTCTCGGATTGACAGGAGGGGCGACTGGGATCCTTTCAAGAATCTCATAGCCATCTACCTTACTTTAGGTGAATTCTAAAACATAAGCACGATTTAGACTTCAAACAGCCCTTACAGCTTTTCTCTATAGCACGATATATTAATGAACAAAGTGAAGCAACCCCTAAAAGCCCTGTCGCCTCCTGATTATAAGTATGGTTCAAAACATACTCATAAGAAAGACTCTACTAGATACGACTTGTGGACTCCCTAGGATACGACTTCGCTCTGATACGAAGTTTGTCACGCCCCAAAACTGGGGTAGGGCGCAACTAGCACTCAATTCATGATTGATCGAGAAGCCAGCTATATGACATCTGTAACTGTAACACTTAGGTCATCTAAGCCACCTGTCACAATCAACTGAAGAATAAACTGGACCCATAAGGTCTCAACAATACGGGGTAAACAATCTAAATGCAACCAAGGCAATAAGTGTGCTCAACCAATAAACAATAAGCCGACGAGGCCACAAACTGAATAACATTGTACACACTAAGTCCACAAAGCCTCTAAAGAGTAAACTGACTGATGGTCGGAACAGGGCTTCGACCTACCCATACCTGCATCTCAAAACTCAAGCATAACTAACTAAGCCCTAGCTCCAGGAAGAAAGGAGCATACCAACCATATGTTGATCTCACGAACTTCTACTCAACTGGCCATCCTGACCTCTACCTGCACCTGCGGCACGAACTCAGGTCCCCAAGCAAGGGGACGTTAGTATGAATGAAATGTACTGGTATGTAATGTTGTAACTGTAACCATGAGATAACAATCTTGTAATAACTGACTTAGCATATAAACATATAGAGGATAAATATAACCTAGAACTCTGCAACCTGTAATTGATAACAACTTACTATAACATAACTGAACTCAAGATAAATGAACCAGGAATAAGGAATGGTAACAACCTGGAATCTTGGAAACTGAAACCTGATAATAACTCTATAATGAGATGAAAATGCAATTAAGAAATGCACAAGAAAGAAACTATAACTGTAATGCCAGCGACCAGCCAACCGTAAATCCATATATAAAATTCATCCAGTCGTGTACCACACCAGGGTAAAATAAAAATATCTCCAGCCGATGTACCACACATAGGTAAAATAAAAAGATCTCCAGCCGGTGTACCACACCGGGGTAAAATAAAAATATCTCTAGCCAATGTACCACACTGGGGTAAAATAAAAAGATCTCCAGCCGGTATACCACACTTGGGTAAAATAGGAATAAATCTTAATCACCATCATAAATGGAGCTGACCGAGCTCATACAAATTATCTGAATACTGGAAACTGTAAAATATGCTGATCAGTAACTATAACATGTGTAGGATCTTACCACGACTCCTAATACTATAATTATTCCATACACATATAGGTCTTTCATTTAGCATTTAAATACATACATATGCTGTGAATGAATTCTAGGGAAGTTCCTAGAACTGGAATATCATAAAGACATGTGTAGACTCACATTCATGATTTTAAACATCTCCTAGCAATTCTAACATGAGGAGCAGAGAGGAATCACTTAACCTAACATTTTCTATTAACAATCTTAGCATTCATTTCGTGCTTTACAAGTTTGACTTTCATACTTTCATATCAAGAATTGTGAGCATGCCTTATTCATTGCACATCATATCACATATCGAGCAGAACATCAACAACAACATACCAACAACGGCAACCCAACATAACCTCCAATTTCTAGCTTTAGCTAGGATTTTTAGGCAAGTTAAGAAATTAGAAACACTTACCCTTGGCATGAGAACATTGTCGGATATAATAGGAGTATTTTCCTCCAAATCACTTCCCAATAATGCAGAAATATTACTGCCCAAAACGCAGCAAAATAACAGCACAACAACTACAACAAGTCAACATACAAACCATAACTTTCTTCTAGTTTTCCTTCAAAAATTCATACACTTATTAGAGATTTCAAAAGAGGGAAATGACTTACTATTTCTTATGAACAATTCCTACTAAGATGGATTATAACATTAGCTCAAAATAGTCCCAAACACGCAGCAACAACACTGCCAAAATGAAGCTACAAGGCAACAACAACTTCACCACAATGTTGCCGTCACTTCCATCAACTTTTTCTTGAGTTTTGATGGTGTTTTCTTGAGGGATTTCCTCTTGGTTTCTAAGTCTTTGCTACTGGAAAAGAGAGAGTACTTCAGAAGGTAAGCAAGCACCTCAAACCTGGAAAATTTGAAAATGATATCATAACCAAAAACTTAAAATATAAAGGTGTTTGGGCGGTGGCCGGTTTTAGGGTGGTGGCCATGTCACTGCCCGATAGTGCTATCGTAAAACACCTATAATTTTTTATTCCGAACTCTGATTGACAAGACATTTGATGTTCTGAAAATTAGACTCAAAGACCTTTAATTTGATAGGTCGTGGGACTTCTAATTCATTATATATTTGGAGGTATGGTCATTTATATTTGACCCTAATTTATAAACTTTACATACTCTTTGTTTTTCCATTCGTACACATTTCCCTTGTCATCTACGATCAATATACAACCCGTACTTCCCTTAAAATAGCATACGAACATCAAATAATTTCCAAAAAATTTTCGGGGTGTAACAAAAGGGCTATGCAGAATATCTTTGATGACTTTCTCCATAAAAATATTGAGTGTTATGTTGATGACTTGGTTGTTAATTTAAGAAAGAGGATCGACGACTTGCAAGCTTGAGAATGGTGTTCAAGTTGCTCCAAATATATCAACTCAGAATGAACCCGTTGAAATACACTTTTGGAGTTACTTCTATAAAGTTTCTTGGTTTCATTGTGTGACATTAGGGAATTGAAATTGATCAAGCCAAAGTTGATGCAATTTTGAAGATACCTATCATTTAGAATATTCATGAATTTAAAAACCTTCAAGAAAAGCTAGCATATCTTAGAAGATTCATCTCATACCTAACTGGAAGATGCCAATCATTCGGTCATCTCATAAAAAAAGGGTGCTCTTTTCAAGTGGGACCAAACTTGTTCTAACACTTTTGAGGGCATTAAATCATATTTAATGAAGCCTTCAATTCTAGAAGCCTTGGTACTTAGAAAACCATTGATACTATGCATTTCAGCGTATGAAAGGTCCACTAGGATGTTGTTGGACCAAGAGAATAGTGAAGAGAAAGAAAACTCCTTTTATTACTCGAGCAAAATGATGATACTAAATAAGATGAATTAGTTGTTAATTACTAAATTATGTTGACACTAGTCTTCTCTATTAAAAAGTTAAAGGACTACTTTCAAGCTCATATTGTTCACCTCATTTCTGGAGCAAATCCCATCAACTTTATGATATCAAAATTATCAATTCTCCGTGATCAACTAGCAAGGTGGTACCCTCAGATTCAATATTTTGAGATTATGTACATCCCCCGGAAACCTATAAAAGAACAAACACTAGTAGACTTCTTGAAAGATCCCTAATGATTTAGAGCTAACTAATGAACTGCCTAATGGATCACCCGACACCTAATGATTAAGAGCTAACCAATGAACTTCCTGATGGAGATACAATGGTTATTGAAATTCTACCTCTATGAAAGATATACTTTGATGGTGCTGAACATCATGGTGGATGATCACGGGCAAAAATATATGCCCGAGATACGCTTTATGACTTAAAATTAGTCTTGTTTATCTAAGATTATGGTATACATTTTCATGTAATTTTAGATGAAGTAAAGATATGTGCTAACCAACATGATTAGCCTTTGTTTTGTAGGTTTTGATGACTTTTGAGTAACTAATCCATGAGTTGGTGAAGTAGAGGCTTGGAAACGGAATCAACATGCGAACGTCGGCGAAGAGGAGGCACAAAACAGCCCACCGGCGCGTCGACAAGGTGCCACGGCAGGCAGGCCGCTCAAAACAGCCCACCTGCGCGTTGGCAACGTGCCACGGCAGGTGGCCTCCGCGACCAAGGGGCTGCAACGCGCTGCCCAGGCAGCATGACACGCTGCCAACGTGGTAGGGTGCTGCCTGGGCCAATTTCGGGTGATTTTCCAGAGAGCCTCCGCGTCCGTAGCGTGTCACGGAGGCCGTGCTCCGCGATGCACTCCGTGACACGTTGCTTGTTATTCCGGGAAAGATTCCTACTAATATAAATAGCACACTTAGGTTTATTTTTCATAATTCAGACTTGGTGGAGCTAGGACGTGGGTTAGCAGCAGTTGAGGGACGAAAAAGCTAAGAGATTTCTTCTCTTCCTTTCTTCTTTCTACCAATTGTACGTATGATTTACACTCGTTTTAGGATGATCAATCCACAAATGAGTGGCTAATTCTCTTCCTTGCTAAGGTTTTGAACATGTGTAGTGAATTTTGATTGTAAATGATATGGTTTTCTTCTTCTTCTTTCATGTTGTTCTATTAATTCTTGTTCTTACTGCATTAGTGCTTGGCCGACATTAATGTACATCTAAAAAGTCCAATTTCACTCGAGAGAGCAAGAAATTGGAAAGTTGTGAATTAATAGGGTATTGTTCTTAACTTGATTTGGGAAAATTGGGTTTTGATGTGCTTTCCTGATAGAAATATACTTGAAAGCCGTATTAGTCAGTTTAGGAACCGGAATTGTATTACTAGGTCGTAAATTGCATTTGATCACAGAAATGTAGACGAATAGTTTATGATTCTTAAGTGAAATTAAATACGAGAGTTTTAATTTCTAGGCTATTGTTCTTGGCTAGCAACATGAAGAAGAGATTAACCGAATTATTATTACAATCGAATTCATTACTTGTTCTTAACCTTGGCATGCTCATATCCATAGTTTAAATTCACCGTAGATAATTGTTAATAGTTTTAGTATATATTTTATAAACAAAAACTCAATTAACTGTTGGTTACGTTGTTGTTAGCATAGTTAGAAGTAAAATAAGAATATAGTATACTTAGGCAATCTTTACATACCCTGAGCCTCCTTGGATCGATACTTGGCTTACTTAGCCACTTTATTACTTGTTTGACCACGTGCACTTGCGTGTCGGTTTATAATATATAATACCAATCGGAATAGCACCGAACAAGTTTTTGGCGCCGTTGCCGGGGAGGCTAGGCGATTTGTGAAATTGTGTTAAGTGTAAATTTACTGTATTTTTGTTTTATTTTCTTAAGTGTTGACAACTTGGTCTTAGTATTTGTTTTAATTCTTTGTTCATTTTAATTTTTCTCTCTTTCGGATACCCTCATTGACATGACATCTTGGAATATAAATGGTGGATACGCATATTTCGGTGAATCTTGCATGAATTGCAGAGGACCCCACTTGTGGCAAAACTGTAACACGTGCAATATATGTGGGTGTCAATATGGCCATTGGGGTGATTGTCCAAAGGCATATTCCCCTCCCCCAAGCCCCTACTATGATCCTTTTGTTGTTTTTGCTGAATATAGGCATGTTGAAAATGAGGACTTGGGACGCCAAGTTCAAATAGAGGACATGATGAAACAACTCCTGGAGCAATCAGAAGCAATGAAGGAGTCGGTGGCAGAATTGATAATTCAGCAAAAGGAGAATGCAGAGGTTGTAAGCAGGATGAGCATCAAATTCACAGAGATGTGTGCTGAGGCTGAAGCTTGTGATAATTTGCAGGTGACAGTTTTAGCCGATATTCAAGAGGAACTACAAGAGGAATACAAGGGTGAATTTTTGGATGAAGCCCCACAATTAGAATCTCTTGAGTGTCTCCGTGATCGGCTCATACCTATAGAAATTCCATTCATGGAAGAAGAAAAAGAATATCTCCCATTTGACCTTAATGGAGAAATAGATGTCGATGTTGAAAAGGTGTACACAAGTAAGGAAGTCAAGCACAAAGCAATTTCAGAGTTGAGGTGTATTGGACCACACTCTACGCATTTTTCGACATTAAGTTTGGTTGACAACATAGAAATAGAGTTTTCCAAGTTTATAGAGAAAAAGGTGTAGTGCAGGAAGGGAAGTTTGTAATGAAGGCGTGATGTATTAAAAGCGCTTAGGAAAGATAGTCACTATTACTGATCATAATAGTACTTACCCGCACCTGAGTTACATTACAACCTAAAAAGTCCTACTTGATCTTAGATTCATACATCCTTAAATTAGTGGAATAAAACACTAAGGGCAAGCTTATGGGTCATTACATAATGCATGTGAATTCTTTGTGAGAGTGAGCGTAATTCTATTCATATACCCACACATGTTGTGATATAAAAATTGTTTTTGTGTGTGAAATTGGGTAACTCTCTTTCTGTGAGGGGCACATGTTGAATGAAGGATATAATTCATGTGGGATTTCTTAATCAGTTGATTTGCATGAGTTTGCTAAAATTGAGAGTCGATTCTTGAGGATAAGAAGTCTTAACATAGTGGTACTTCATTTCAATGATCAAATCAGGCATGCTCTATTTTTAGCTTGTATCTTATGTAATCATTATAGCCGTAACTTGAATTCTCTTGCTAAATTAGTTATGTGGGAGTCTCCATATGCATGATATGTAAAAGGTTGTTCGAGGACGAACAAGGCTTTAAGTGTGGGGTTGTGATCACGGGCAAAAATATATGCCCGAGATACGCTTTATGACTTAAAATTAGTCTTGTTTATCTAAGATTATGGTATACATTTTCATGTAATTTTAGATGAAGTAAAGATATGTGCTAACCAACATGATTAGCCTTTGTTTTGTAGGTTTTGATGACTTTTGAGTAACTAATCCATGAGTTGGTGAAGTAGAGGCTTGGAAACGGAATCAACACGTGAACGTCGGCGAAGAGGAGGCACAAAATAGCCCACCGGCGCGTCGACAAGGTGCCACGGCAGGCAGGCCGCTCAAAACAGCCCACCTGCGCGTTGGCAACGTGCCACGGCAGGTGGCCTCCGCGACCAAGGGGCTGCAACGCGCTGCCCAGGCAACGTGACACGCTGCCAACGCGGTAGGGTGCTGCCTGGGCCAATTTCGGGTGATTTTCCAGAGAGCCTCCGCGTCCGTAGCGTGTCACGGAGGCCGTGCTCCGTGATGCACTCCGTGACACGTTGCTTGTTATTCCGGGAAAGATTCCTACTAATATAAATAGCACACTTAGGTTTATTTTTCATAATTTAGACTTGGTGGAGCTAGGACGTGGGTTAGCAGCAGTTGAGGGACGAAAAAGCTAAGAGATTTCTTCTCTTCCTTTCTTCTTTCTACCAATTGTACGTATGATTTACACTCGTTTTAGGATGATCAATCCACAAATGAGTGGCTAATTCTCTTCCTTGCTAAGGTTTTGAACATGTGTAGTGAATTTTGATTGTAAATGATATGGTTTTCTTCTTCTTCTTTCATGTTGTTCTATTAATTCTTGTTCTTACTGCATTAGTGCTTGGCCGACATTAATGTACATCTCAAAAGTCCAATTTCACTCGAGAGAGCAAGAAATTGGAAAGTTGTGAATTAATAGGGTATTGTTCTTAACTTGATTTGGGAAAATTGGGTTTTGATGTGCTTTCCTGATAGAAATATACTTGAAAGCCGTATTAGTCAGTTTAGGAACCGGAATTGTATTGCTAGGTCGTAAATTGCATTTGATCACAGAAATGTAGACGAATGGTTTATGATTCTTAAGTGAATTAAATACGAGAGTTTTAATTTCTAGGCTATTGTTCTTGGCTAGCAACATGAAGAAGAGATTAACCGAATTATTATTACAATCGAATTCATTACTTGTTCTTAACCTTGGCATGCTCATATCCATAGTTTAAATTCACCGTAGATAATTGTTAATAGTTTTAGTATATATTTTATAAACAAAAACTCAATTAACTGTTGGTTACGTTGTTGTTAGCATAGTTAGAAGTAAAATAAGAATATAGTATACTTAGGCAATCTTTACATACCCTGAGCCTCCTTGGATCGATACTTGGCTTACTTAGCCACTTTATTACTTGTTTGACCACGTGCACTTGCGTGTCGGTTTATAATATATAATACCAATCGGAATAGCACCGAACAGTGGAGCTGGTGCTGGTGTGGTGTTTATCACTTTGCAAGGAAAGGTTCTACCATACTCCTTTACTTTGATTTAATGTTGCTCCAACAATTTTGCTGAATGTTAAGTGCTAATCTTAGGCTCGAAATGGTTTTTGACATGAAGAAATTGCAATTTAAGTCTTTGATGACTCTCAGTTTGTAATCAATCAACTTTTGAGTAGCTATGCAGTTAAGAATCCTGAACTACACCCTTATCATGGTTATGCTTAGAAATTGATACGACGTCTTGGAGATGTGACCCTCCAACATGTGCTGAGGAAGGAGAACAAAAAAGTCAATGCCTTAACTACTCTAGCTTAAACACTAACTCTGTTGTATCAAGAACAAGTTACTATATGCTAAAATTGGGTAGTACTGCCATTAAATAAGGCTGAATATGTAGGAGATGACTTGAGCATCTCGTTGTTGTTTCTAACATCGTGAAGAAAGACTGGAGATAACCCGTCATTGACTATTTGTGTTATGGGATACTGCCATAAAATCTAATAAGAATGACTTAATCCGCCATTATGCCCCTCACTTCCTTTATTATAAAGATACATTATAAAGAAGATAATTTGGGGAGTACTCTTGTGATGTTTGGGATAGGAAGAATCAGGCCAAGCTTAATAAGAATCATATTCAGGAGTATGTGGATCATATCAATCTGTATCAATGCTCCACTTTCACATAAAAAGAATGGGATATTATTAGCCAACAATTGTGAAATATTTCTTAGACTATGCTTGAAGATGCAAGACTTCCCAGTTTAATGCAAAATTTCTACATCAGTCTCCTGATGTATTGCACCCGACAGTCGCATCTTGGCCATTGTATGCTTAGGAATTGGATATCGTTAGATCACTAACAAAATCTTTTGGTGGACACTTGTATATCTTGGCTGCAATTGATTACTTCTCAAGATAGGCTGAAGTTATCATCCTTAAAGAAGTAAAGAAGGAGAATGTTGCTAACTTCTTTCAAGTAAATATCATATTCCTCTTTGGAATTCTCATTACATAATAATAGATAATGCCAAACCATTTGATAACAAGGTGATGAACAAGATTTGTGACCTCTTCGATTTTAAGCTGCCAAATCATCTATGTATCACGCTGCTGCCAACGGTCTAGCTGAAGAATTTAACAAGACCTTGTGCAACTTGTTGAAGAAGGTCATCTCCAAGTTTAAACAATATTGGGATGAATGAATGGAAGAAGCTTTGTGAGCATATAGGACGATTTACCATGCACCGGCGCAAGAAACCTTATACTTGATTGCTTATAGAGTTGAAGTAGTCCTATGACTTAAGCATCAAATACCTTTTTTAAGACTTTTTATTCAAGAAAGGCTCACTGAAGAAGAAAATGGTCGACTGCAGACTGCAGAGTTAGAAGCACTTGATAAGAAAAAGCTAGAAGCTCAATAAAATTTGGAATGTCAACAAGCTCGTCTATCTGTGCTTTTAACAGAAAGGTTCTCTTGAGCTGATTTCAATTTGGAGATCAAGTCCTTGCATTAAGAAGACCTATTACGACTTCGCATAAGTTTGGGAGAAATTCACCTCAAAGTAGGATGGACTATATGTCATACAAGAAGCGTATGCAAGTGGATCTTACAAGCTTGTTGATGTAAATAGCTTGAGGATAATTCCTATTAACACACATTCGTACAATAGGTACAATCCTTGAAGAAAGATGATGCTCCTTTATGCATGAGAAAAAACTGCATCTTACTCCTGGCTCGCAAGAGTATAAATTGCATACGACCCAAAATAAATGTCCACTAGGTTGAAAACATCACAAGAGGTGACCCAAACCAAACTTAGGACACCAAAAAAATGTCTGCTAGGTTTAAAACATCGCAAGAGGTGGTGTAGGATAAAGTTAGGATACACAAAAAAAGTCTGCTAGGTTAAAAACATCACAAGAGGCGGCTTAGAAAAAAGTTAGACCATAAAGAAAACTCACTCTTTATGAATTACAAAATGAATTGATCCTCTTCACCGACATACGTAGGCATCTTAGAGTTTCATTCTAAGTGCAGTAGTATGAATTCAAAAAAATAACACTATTCTATTTTTCGAGTAAAGTATGATAAAATAGAAAGTGCTTGATTGCATAGGAGATTCGATTTACAAGAGTTCTGTCATTGAAATTCGGACGTTCACCAAATACTAGTGGTTCAATGGGAAAGTTTCCATGACAAATGGGTTTCTCCAATGGGATGATCATAATCTCTTACCAGTTACCACGTTTTCACATCTACAAGTTAAAGTCTCAAAGCAATCATATCTTCAAGTTGATGTTTTCAAATCCTTCAAGTATTTAAGTTGAAATTCTCAAATCTACCAAGTCCATCAAAGTTATCCAAATATTCAAGTCATAGTCATTAAATCTTCCAAGTCCTCAAATGGAGGCCTTTCAAATTTTTAGACTTAAGGTGAACAAAATCATTCCTTTATACTTTAGGCTAGCCTTTTCATGTATTATCATCTAAAGGAGATCAAATTGTCAATTTTAAAATTACATAACAACAAATTCATCACTTTGGATGGAGTAATAAAATCTTTCTCTCATATGTAGGAAGTCTTTACATTAGATGGAGTAATAAATATTTTGCTTTGGATGGAGTAAGAGTTTGTATTGGACTTAAAAATATCTTTCTTATGGATGTAAGAAGTCTCCACCTTAGATGGGAATAAACAAAAATACAAGTGGAAGAATTGGCGTTGCCTGTCAAAACATTTCAGATTCAGAAAATGAGTTCAAAACTTTGGATAGACTTAAGCCAAGAATTTTAGTAAGAATGAAGCTCTTGAATTCTAATTTATAAAAAACTAAACATTTTTTGAGTCCAATATTCCAACATCAATATATGAATTATTCGGTGAGACAATACAAATCTGAAATTGTCTTTGTATTAGAATTTAGAGCTAAATTTGTAAAATTATTAGGCTTGGTCCTGAAGGTTTTTGTCACGCCCCGAGTCTACATCCTAGACGAGACACGGTACTTGGAGTCATAAGTAACCCTAAGTCAACCCACGGTCTATCATAACACTGGCATTCTGAGTAAAAACATAGCGAAAGCTTTAAAATAATAAAACCATTCATGAAGAATAACTAAATCACAAAGTTTAAGCAACTGAAGCAAAAATGAAAATTTGGGTCTGTGTCTGTGTCTGAAAGCCATCTATCTGAAGAGTTGCTGGGATAATCCCCTAGCTAACTTTAAATCTAACTGAAAGGAAAAAAAATACAACTAAAGAAAATAATCATTGTCCTTAAAAGATGAGGAATCACCCCTGGTACAACTGAAAACTCCTGAATGCGATCTGCTAACGGTGCTGAGAATGAAAACCTATAGCTGTATCATAAAATGATACAGTATAAAAAGTATGCATCAGTACTTTGAATGTATTGAGTAAGTAGGAGAAACCATAACACGGAGAATTAAACAACTGAACTGAAAAGACATGCAATGACCAACTGGAAAGCTAAAACTGAATAAACTGTGATATACTAAGATAGTCAAAATGACCCTGTCTGATGGTCAAAGACATGCCATAAATCTGAGATACTAATCTGAAATACCGTACTGAACTGATCTAAATTGAGTAGTCTGAAACTGTTCTAACTAAGCTAACCTGAGAATGAACTGAACTAACTAGTGGGGGAGTCTATAACCAACATATAACCACATGAGCTAGACATGGAGTTCGATGTATACACCATATTGGTAGGACCTAATATACCTTGCCAGGGTATAAAGGCATGAACTGAGTGATCACAGATCTGGGGACATGAGGCCAATAAAAATAACCTACGGTAGCAATGTAGTTCTGGGAACCTGGGTGCGCTGGAACCTCGATCCGCTCGGTGCTAAGTCCTACTCCCACTAGATAGTCCTAGATTGACTACTAAGCTGATAGCTCAAAACTGGGGCCCAAGAATAATTTAGGATACCTATCTGGAAGTACCCTGAGAGTATTATCATACCGGATTCTATAACTGGTGTTCTAGGACTGGTCAGAGCTGCTTATTTGGAAGAATCATAATCGTCTAAAGAACAAATGTAATATGAAATTGGGGTCCTAAGGATGGTCAGAGCTGCTTATCTGGAAGTGTCATGACCTCCTAAAGAACCACTAACACCTGATACTGAGTCTAGTACTGATAACTGGGAGACATCACCGACACCTCAGAATTAACTATAGTCAAATAGATCAACTAACATTTCTAGATAATACTGAGTATGCTAAAACTCTGACTGAGACTGGACATGTAAATATCTGACTAAAATTTCCATATACACTAATAATATAGGGATTTCAAATCTGTTAAAATCAAGATACAGGGAAACTAGTCCAACACGCAAGATTCTAAAATCTACTGAATGAAGAACTAGGGCTAAATCATTGCATAAGATACAATTCTCATAAATTTCTAGAAATAGGGAATAATAAGCAGTTAAAAATCATGAGAGATATACTATGTGAAATTTCAAAGATATAGTCTGACAATCCTCTACATTTTAAATTCACAGGGCTTAACTGATAGAGGAAAATAGCGAAGATTTTGGGGACACAAGGGAAGAGTTATTCCCTTGTTGAATTCCCACATACCTGATAATGAAATCCCAAGAAAAACCCTTGAGAATTTTAGGAGAAGTTGACTACCCTAGTTTCTTCTTGAGAGGAATGACCTGAGTTCTACGAATGTTCTTTTGAGAGTCTAAGTGATGAATGAGGGATGAAAACTTTAATCTACTTAAAACAACGTAGTATAGGCCTTAGGATCATAGGAATTACGGAAAAGCCGTTAATAAACTCGCAGGGAAAAGCTAACTGCCAGTACCCATGAGGGACTTGATGAGTCATGCCCAGTGACCATGACTCGTGGTCACAATCCGTCAAGTACGCTGCCAAATTCCCTCTGTTGATCACCATGATGGACACCACGATTTGTGGTGTACCCAATGACTCATGGTGACCCACCCGTCGCTAACACTGCCCAATTCTCCAATCTCTAAACCACTCTAGACCACAGGTCACCTAACGGTTTGTGGCATAGACCATGACTCGTGGTGTCTAGTCGTTAGGTACACTGCCTGTTCTCCCTTCATCCTTCACTACCTTTTGACCACGACTCGTGGTCATGTCCGTGGTTACCCCAAAATTTAAATTTTCCAACTTAACTCAACTCCCCACCATGAGTCAGTTAACGACTCATGGCCTACCCAATAGGTCACAGGACGACTCATTCTGTGACCTGGTACAAAAAATCCTATTTTCTCCATTTCAACTCCTGGGTTTGATCTTAGGATTCCAGGGGAATTACAGTGTTAAATCAAAAATTTTGGATATGTTACATCGGCTCATGTCTGTTTTCTATAGAACTAAGATGATTTCAATTCTGACACTCCTATTTCAACATACAAATATTTTAGTGTGGTTGTGCAAATCTAAACTATTTGTGTGTCAGAATTTGGAGCTAACATCATAAAATAATTTGGCTCGATTCTAATGGTGTTAAATTGTAAATTCTGGATATGCTATAAACTCTCATATCTATTTCCTGTAAAATTAAATGGATTACGAATTGTACTTTTTTATATCAAGATACAATTATTTCGATGTAGTTGCACAAATCTGAAATTATTTCTGTCTCATAATCTATAGCTAACTTCAAAAATTATTATAGAATGATTTCGAAGGTGTTTAATTTTCGATTTGGGATATATTTTTTACCACTTTCTTTAGTTTCATAAAAATCAAGCCACTTGTGATTCCAACATTATTACATCAAGACATAAAAATTTAATCAAAGTCGGACAAATCTAAAAATTTTACCATGATAGAATTTAAAGTCAAATTCAAATAAATTTTCTAGAAAGATACTAAAGGAGTTTAATTCTATATTTTGGGTATATTGTAGATCTTAAATTCTATTTTATGATAAAATCAAACTAATTATGATTTCGACATTCCTACATCAAGATATAACTTTTCATCCATGGATACACAAAGTCGATAAACAACATTCAATAGGAAGTCGAAGCATAATATAGTGACATCAACATAGAGGAAAACTAAATAATTCTTGAAGCTGAAATGCAAAAAAATATCAATAATAATAATGTGTCATACAAAGCAAAAATAAAAGGAGTTTTATTATTGTTAATAACAACATCCAATTAATCAAAGACTTAAAAAAAAAAGGAGAAGCGAGTTCGAGTAAAATATTTCTTATAAGCTAATCTAAACATAGCTAATAATTGACTAAATCTTGAAAAGTAGCCTCTAAGACTCATTTTTTATATTACGTCATCCGAGGCATTTGAAATTTCTAAGGAAAAATCCCCTCTCTTAACAACGTAAATTCAAGAATCATAGCTCTCAAGGAAGGATAGGGTTCTTCATCTTCAACCTAGAGATTCGCAAGCTAGAGTCAAGAGATCATCATTCCAGGTATGTAAGGCTAACCCAAGTGATGAATTTCATTCTTCCTCATGCCCTACATCTAGTAAGAGTTCATATAAGTTAAAACTAGCGGCTTTGCCCACTTTTCTTGATTTGATTTTCTTCCCTATGAGTTGAATTATTCATTGATTGAATTCACCATTTTGAGTTGTATTTTTATATCTCCTGATTGTTGATGATAATTCTTACTCTCTTGGTTGATTGTTGATTATGGTTCATGTCTCTAATCCCATGGATCCAAGTGCATGAAAGTCATTATTTTTGGAAAGCCTTGTATTTTGAGATAAATGCATTGTATTCATGACTAGAGTTGAGTAGATTATAAGATAGTTTTCATAAAGAGATTTTTATAGAAAGCTCAATTTATAAAATGATTTTCAAAATCTAAAGTAAAGTCTTGTTTCTGAAACTCAAAGATTTTGAGCATAGAAGCTCATAAGCTTTTTCAGAGATTTTATCCAAGTATCATAAGCAAAGTACAGATATTTTTGAGCACAAGGCTCAATCGAGTTTTTAAACATCTATTATAACTGTAAGTAAAGTGCTTTATAAAATATATTTTTGGTTACCTCAGATAGGAATATTTATATCAGCATAATTTTGGGAGAATTATTTAGCACTGAGATGGGTGAATGATTTAGATGACCCATAAGCCCCAAAACTACGTTGCTAGCGCAGGTTAGGATCACGCTGTTGGTTCGTGCGACTCCTCAGATAGCCCTTGGTAAGGGCTTAGTTTGGATCCATAGTATAGTTCATCCTCTGACTTGGCAAGGCTTTGGACAACTCTCCTAACTTGGATAAGAAGTTGGACATCATGCACCCATTCATGATGTATGTCAGTTATGAGAAACTCCTAACTAAAGATATAAATTTATACTATGTATTTTTAGAGCTTGTTTAGATGCATGAGTTTTATGGCATAACTGTTTAAACATTTTTCATACTTGTGTTTCATGCATCATTGAGAGTTTCAGATTTAATCAATTTATTCTTTTAATTTAGATATTCTTATTTACCTATTATTTCATTCAGCCATTATACATACCGTACATTCAATCGTATTGATTCCATTTGGAGCTGCATCTTACTATGATGTAGATTCAGGTAAATAAGACTGGTAGTAGACGCTTCACTAGGATCTCACTTCGTTCAACTTTGGTAAGACCTCTTACTTCCGGAGAGTCCTATTCATGTTATTTTATTTTTATTAGAGCTTGAGGTAGTCGTGGGAGCTTTGTCCCGGCACCTAACTTCAAACATTAGAGGCTTCATAGATTAGTTAAAAGTTGAGTCAAAATGTTACTTTCTAATATTTTTTTAAGTTAAATTAATAAATATCATTTTCATTATATTGAGAGGACACAATTATAGCTTTTGCATAAATTTGTTGTATTCTCAGCTTGCAGTAAGCCAGACTAAGGATTCGCTTGGATCACTAGGTGGTCTGAGTGCCGGCCACGCTTAGGGTGTAAGCTCGGGGTGTGATAAACTTTATATTAGAACCTTAGGTTCAAAGAGTCATAGGATGACTATGAAGCCGCGTCTAGTGGTGTTCTTCTTATGAGTGTGAAGCTCCACATCTATAATAGGGAGACTACATGGTGTAAGGATATACCTCCCTTCTTTCATACTCAAGTTTGTGCGATAGAATTTAACTCTATAAAGAATTCCTCCTAAATTGTGCATTCACATGTTTCAGATCATGCCTTCAAAACATACCACCAACCAGAGGAGCGCAACAAATTTGCCTCCACAGACTAGGATGCAAACGAGGAATGGAGCATGCTCCACACTCCAGGGTGCTACTCCGGATGCACCGACTACTAATGAAAGAGTACTAGAAGCACCTATTCCTCAGCCTCCCCGAGTTGGCCCTTCAGAGGCAGAGTTTAGAGGGTCTATTTATATGCTCACTCAGTTAGTGGCTACTCGGTCAGGTCGTTACGGCTCAGTTCTAGCCAACTTCAGCTCACGTGACTCATCATGAGTGCCAAGGATTAGAGAGTTCTTAAGAATGAACCCTCCAGTATTCAGGGGGTATAAGGTTGATAAGGACCCCCATAACTTTATTGATGAGATCTGGAAGATCTTAAAGGCAATGCATACAACAGAGACGGAGGGAGTTGAGTTTTGTTCCTTTCAGCTCAAGGATGTTGCAAACATGTGGTATGAACAATGGGAGAAAAGATGTGGTTAGAATGCATCTATATCATCTTGGGATAGTTCTGAGAAGGCATTCTTGAATGTCACGCCCTGAACCTACACTCTAGGTGAGGTCAGCACGCAAAGCACAATCCAAGCGAACCCTTTGTTTAGCTTACAACTAGCCAGGAATAAAATAGAGTAATGTAGAAGCTAAAACTGTGCGAGCTAATATAATAAAAATAAGATTTATTAATTGTAACTAAAATCAATGCTAAAAAGTAACATTATTGACTCAACTCTAACTAATATATGAAGCCTCAATAATTGAAGAAAAGGTGCTTGGAGAAAGCTCCCATGGCTACCTTAAGCTCTATACAATAGAATAACTCAATCAGTCTGGGACTCTTCTAATGTAGGAGGCCTCACCAAAAGCTAACTAAAGTAAGATCCTAGCGAAGAATTTGTGTTCGATCCTGTCTACTTGAATCTGCATCATAATAAGATGCAGCACCAAATGGCGCAGTACGTATGAATGTAAGGTATGTAAAATGGCTAAATGAAAAAATAGGTAGCAAGAATATCTGAAATGAATGAAATAACTAACCAAATTTGAAACATGAAACTATGAATGATGCATAACACACAATATGGTCAATGTGCAAACAGTTATACAATAAAGCTCATGCATCAAAATCATCTTTGTAAATACATGTATATAAATATATATATTTAGTTGGGAGTTTCTCATAACCGATATATATCATGAATAACCACATGATGTCTAATGTTTTGCCCCAAGTTGGGAGATCCATCCAAAGCCTTGCCAAGGCAGAGGAAGAAACTAAACTTTGTATCCATAACTGAAGTCCTTACCAGGGACTGTCTGAGGAGTCGCCTAAATCAACGGCATGATCCTAACCGATGTTGGCTATGTAGTTCTGGGGTTTACAGGTTATCTGAACCCTTCCCTCAACTCTATTTTAAATAATCCTTCCAAAACTACATGCTCATATAAATATGCCTATCTAAGGCAACTAAAAACATTTTTTTGTAAAGCATTTTAGCTATAATTATAATAGATATTTTAAAAATCTCTATTGAGCCTTTCGCTCAAAGTTCGTAAACTGTATTGAGGAGCCTTAGCTTAGAAATCTCTTTGAAATCTTAGGAGCTTTTATGCTCCAATTCTTTTGTAAAAATTTATGAGCTTCTATGCTCAAAATTCTTGAGTTTGAAAAACAAGACTTTAACTTTTGAAAATCATACTATAAACTGAACTTTCTGACTGAAAACCTCTTTATGGAAATTCTTTTAAAGATTTGCTCAACTTGATGAAGACAATGCATTTATTTCAAATTATAATTCTTCCAAAAATAATTACTTTCCTACAATTGGGTTTATGGGATAAGAGATATGAACCAACATCAACAATTAATAATCAAAAAGAGAGTACTAATCAACAATCTAGAGAATAAAATTATAATTAATGATCAAGAGATACAATAGATACAATAGATACAACTCAATATGATGAATTCAACAATGGACAATTCAACATATAGGGAAGAAGACTAAAACAAAAATTGGGTAAAAATCCTACCTTTAATCTTAATGAACTCTTAAATAGATGTAGGGCATGAGGAAAACTTGGAATCCTCACTTAGGTTAGCCTTATATACTTGGAGAGTTGAACTTTTAACTTAAGCTTGAAGAAACCCTAGGTAGAAGATGATGAATCCTTAGCTTCCTTGTGAGCTTGAGAGCTTCTGATTCTTGAACTTACGCTGTAATGGGGAGGACTGGGAGTTTAGGATAATAAAACACTTAAATATCCCCCTTAGAAATCCCAATATATTTTGGTTTAGGTACTAAAAATATGGAAAGTTACTAAACTAACCCTACAATCCCGTTAATGAAATTATCCTCCCAGTGACGACGAGTCACTGCACGACTCATTGGGTCACTTTATGACTTGTGATGACCATCCATGTAATGCCCCGGAAACTCAAAGACTAGATTCGGGACATAAAATTGAGAAAACTGGAAATTTGCAGAAATGCCTCAGAATGACCCACCTAGCGAGTCGTTATGAGATCCAGTGACTTGTTAGGTCAGTCGTGGGAAGGAGGATTGAGAAATGGAAGGGATGAGTCAGTGTAATTAATGGAAGGACATCATGATTCGTGGTCAGTCACCACGAGTCATGAGGTGAGTCATTACTAGATGGATGAGAATTTTCTAAGTTTGAGGTAGTGTACCTGACGGATGGTGACCACGAGTCATGGTCACCAGTAATGAGTCGTTAGGTTGCTCGTGATAAACCCAGGTGACGAGATGACCAATGCACTTCACGGGTCATGTGACGGGTCGTGGACATGAGGGAAGAGTCATTAGGTCCCTCGTGGTGACTTCAGTGACCTTCAAGCAGTAAACCCAACGAGTCGTGGTCTCAACCAATGACTCGTTGATTGACCCGTCGGGACCCCGTCGACTAGATTTCAGATTTTAGCCCAGGGTTATTTTTGTAATCTCCTACCTATTTAATCCATAAACTACATCATTTTAGGTAAAATTTCAGAGATATTAAATGGACTGAACGGTTTTTCCCCTCATTCTCCACGTAAACTTTTAGAAACTGATCGTATTTCCTCTCAAGAACTCTCAAGCAAGGCTAGGGCTTTACACCTATTGCAGTAGATCCAAGATTCCTTCTCCAAGGAAATTCAACTCAGGTATGTGGGAATTCAACAAGGGGATTGTTCTTCCCTTGTGTCCCCTAAAACTCTTCCTCAGTTCACTATCAGTTCTAGCCCTGAATTTTCGATTATAAAGATATTGCTGTCAGACCTTGTTTAATTCTTGAGGAGTATTATTCTATGCTAATTTTTGATGTTTTCCACCAATTTGTAATTAGAATGATGTATTTTTTGTTGAATGTGAATTTTAGCCCTAACTCTTGAAAATAGAAACTAGAATCCTGCAAAAGTATTGAATTCTCGAAATTTCTTGAATCTTTCAGAGTTAGGGGTCTGTATAATAGTTATAGGTGTTAGAAACATAGTCAAAAATATGTTAGACAATTTCAGTCAGAAAGTTTATATACTCAAAAATGTCAGCCTAGTCTCAGTTAGATTTTTAGCAACCTCCGGGTTGACCAAAATAATGTTAGCTGATCAGTTTGACTACATAAATTTTTGAGGTGTCAATATCACCTCCCAATTATAAGAATCAGATCCAAAACTCAGTGTATAGTTACACAAGGCGGTCATGGCACTTAGACAGATAGCTCTGACTAGCCCTAGGACCCCAATCAGATGATAGTTTTTCTTAGACGGTTAAGACGCTTCTTGATAAGCAACTCTGACCAGTCTAGAACAAAGTTTCAGAATCTGATCCGATAACACTTTCAGGATCCTTCAGTTATATATCCCTGACTAGTCTTGGACCCCAGTTTTGAGCTATCAATTTAGTATTCAATTTAGGTAGTCCAGTGGGAGCAGGACTTAGCACTGAGCAAATCGGGGTTCTAGCGCACCCAGGTTCCTAGAACTACATTGCCAGCGTAGGTTACATCATTCATTGGCCTGATTGGCCCCAGACTTTTGTGATCACCCAGTTCATGCCTCTTTACCCTAGCAAGGTATATTAGGCATACTGGTGGGGCGTATACATCGGACTCCACGTCTAGCTCACGTGGTTATATGTTGTTTATAGACTCTCCTACTAGGGGTGGGCATAGTTTGGGCCAATGTGAAATTCAAATTGAAATCCAAATTTTTTGAATCTTTGGGTTGAATATTTGGAGTATGGATTGGATTTTGGATTTCATTTTTAAAAATTACAGATTTTGGATTGGATATTGGATTTAGTATTATGGATTTTTGGATATTTGAAAATTCGAAATTTTTATAGCTTATATTTAACCCTACTCAATTACTCATGCCATATGTGTCCAATACTAATAAGTCCAATTTCCAAGATTCAATAGATTAATACCTATGACCCATAATAATATTTAATCAATATGAGATTTTCTATTAATCAAATATAAAAATATAAAATATTTCATGAGTAAGTAAAGTTTAATACACGGCATGGGTGGTCGAGTCACTTCAATTCTTGTTAATTGTAGAAAGTTATAAATTTTAAGGAGAAAAGTATTAGGCGGATTGAGGTTATTACTTGTTATGATCTACCTAAAAAGCTCAAAAGTCAAAACCGAAAATTTGAAAAATCCAGACCAATTAATCCGAAATTGAACTTAAAAAATCCAATCCAATACGAACTTATTTGGATTGGATTTGGATTGTACTTTTATTAATTCAAAAATCGAATATCCAAAATCGAAATTCTCATATCCAATCCGATGGGTCGAACTCCCATCCCTATCTCCCACTAGTCAGTTCAGTCCAGTTTTAATTCAGTTCAGATCAATTCAGTGTAGTATCTCAGACTTAGTATTTCAGACTCAGGGCATATCTTTGACCACCAGACAGAGTCATCTTGACCATCTCAGTTTACTTTAGTTGTTTTAGTTCAGTATATTAGTTGGTCATTGCATGTCATCTCAGTTCAGTTGTTTATATCCAGCATTATGTTTTCTCTCACTTACTCAGTACATTCAAAGTACTGATGCATACTTTTATACTGTATCATTTCACGATACAGCCGCAGGTTCTCAGGCTCATGTTGTTAGTCGCCGCCGTTCAAACCCTCCTCAGTAGTAAAAGTGTGAGTCCACATCTTTCGAGGACCTTATTTCATTATTTCAGTTTTCCTTTATTACATTTAGGTAGACTTAGAGTCATCTGGGGGCTTGTTCCAGCAACTCCTCAGTTAGATGGCTTTCAGACACAGATGTGGTTTTCAGACTATCAGTATTGTTCAGATGTTTTACACTTTATGATTCAGACTTACTTTCATAAATGTTTTATGTTATTATTTTCAAAGATTCTTCTACATATGCTTTACTCATAATACCAGTGTATGATAGAATAGAGGTTGACTTGGGATTACTTGTGACTTCAAGTACCGTTCTGTCCAAAGTGTAGACTCAGGGCGTGACAATCAAACCCCACTGGAGCAATTTGATCACTTTATGATATCTTCATGATGCCTAGACATAATGGATTATGACTAGACCTAACGAATCATTGTTGTTTCTCATTACCACTGAAGCTAGATTTGGACATTCTCTAATCCTCACCTCAAATCCTGTCAGAACGAGTCGTTACCTAGCTCGTTATCCCTAGGAAGAAAATGTTAAGTTTTGAGCTTGGTTGCCTTGCTCAGAATGACTTGACTTGATGATTCATCAAGTGTACTAACGGTTCGATATATGAGTCATTGGGACTTAGAGTTTTGAAAACTCTGATGTTCTTCATGAGTTACTTGATGAGTCATGCCTTCTCGTAGTGAGTTAGCAAGTCTCTCGTTCTGTGATAAAAAGTCTGTTGTGATGCTGGTTTTTGGTTCAAGTCCAGGGTTTGATATAAGGGACTTTTGGGATTTTTAAATTATCTCTCCTTTGGTATTATTCATCCTCGAATGAAGACTGAGACTGCTGAATAGCTGATTTAATTGAGAATACTAAACTGAACTTGACTGAATACATGGAACATGCAAGCATATTGAGGATTTCAATAACAACTGAATGAAATGCTACTATAGGAAACTATTACCCTCGAGATGATTTTGAACTAGGAGGGAATAGATGAGGGTACTTGGCCATCATATTGGTTACAGCTTCCGAGGTAGCTCCTTCAACTAGTTGATTCCTCCGTAACACCTTCATAGAATGACTTATTTGTTCCTTAGTTTATGAACCTGACGATCTAGAATCTCAAATGGAAATTCCTCATATGATAGGTTATTCTTAACTCCCACACTCTTTGTAGGTACAATGAGTGAAGGGTCTCTCACACACTTCTTAAGCATAGAGATGTGAAAAACTGGATGGACTGATGCTAGTTCGGCTGGCAGCTCCAACTTATAAGCTACATTGCCAACCCTCTTACAAATCTGATATAGACTAATATAACAGGGACTAAGCTTCCCTTTCTTTCCAAATCTCATAACACCCTTCACGGGCGAAACCTTTAGGTAAACCCAATCATCTACCTCAAACTCCAAGTCTGTACACCTAACATCTATATAAGACTTTTGGCGACTCTGTGTAGTCTTTAACCTTTCCTGAATGATGTTAACTTTCTCTATGGCTTGTTGCACTAGGTCGGGCCCTATAAACTCTGCTTCACCAACTTCAAGCCTGCCAATTGGAGATCTGCACGCCCGCCTATAAAGAGCCTCATAAGGAGCCATCGGGATATTGGAGTAATAACTATTATTATATACAAACTCAATAAGAGGTAGATGGTCATACCAATTTCCTTTGAAATCAATAACACATGCCCTCAACATATTCTCTAAGGTCTGAATAGTTCGCTCTGGCTGAGTATCTATCTGCGGATGAACAGTTGTGCTAAGGTTCACCTTTGAACCCAAACCTCTCTCAAATGGCTTTTAAAATTGAGTAGTAAATAATGTGTCCCTATCTAATATGATAGATAACGATACTCCATGAAGTCTGACTACCTCTTGAATATACAATCTAGCATAGTCCTCAGCTGAATCCGTAGTATTAATCGACAAGAAATAAGTTGACTTGGTGATTCGATCTACAATCACCGAAATAGAGTCATGTTGCCTACATGACTTCGGTAGACTGGTGCAAAAGTCCATATTGATCATCTTCCACTTCCATTTGGGTAGTGCTATATTCTGCGCCACACCACAGGCCTTTGGTGTTCAACCTTAACCTGTCAAACAATTTGGACAAGTAGCAACAAAGTTTTCAATATTCCTCTTCATACCATCCACCAATAAACTTCCTCCAAGTCACAGTACATATTTGTGGTACCCGAATGAATCGAATACCTGGTGCTGTGGGCTTTTGGAATGATTCTATCTCTAAGACTATCTATGTCTGGAACACATAATCTACCTTGATACCTCAAGACACCATCTTTCCCTTGTGCGAAAACCAACACCTTTTGCTTGTGGAAATCTTCCTTTAACTGAAGCAAGATGGGATCTTTATCCTTCTTTTCCTTAACTTCCACTACTAAAGATGACTAGGGCCCATTTTGAACAAGCACACTACCTTCTTCAGAGTACAAAAGACGGACTCCAAGGTGTGAGATTCTATGCACATCCTTAGCTAGTTCTCTCTTCTCCTATTCTACATAAGTTGTACTTTCAATAAATAGCATGTTAAGAGCATCAGTGACTACATTAGCCTTACCTGGATGGTAGCGAATACTCATGTCATAATCCTTGAGAAACTCAAGCCATCTCCTTTGTCCGAGATTCAACTCCTTCTGGCTAAAAACATACTGTAAGCTCTTGTGGTCTGTGAACACATCAACATGCAGACTATAGAGATAATGGTACTAAATATTCAATGCAAACACTACCGCTGCCAACTTGAGGTCATGAATCTGATAATTCTTCTCATGGACTTTAAGCTGTCTAGAGGCACAAGCTATGGCGTTACCATTTTGCATCTATACACAACCAATGCCTACTCTAGATGAATCACAATATACCACAAAATCATCTATACCTTCTGGTAGAGTCAACACAGGAGCAATAGTCTAATGAGTTTTCAATTCCTGAAAGCTTTTCTCACAAGCTTCAGACCATTGAAATTTGATCTTCTTATGAGTCAACTTCGTCAATGGACCAATAATAGTTGAAAATACTTCTATAAACCTTCTGCAATATCAAGCTAATCCCAAGAAACTCCTGATATCAGTTGGAGTTGTAGGTCTGGGCCAACTCTTTACAACCTCAATCTTTTGAGAGTTGACCTAAATACACTCGCTGGAAACTATATGTCTTAAGAATGCCATTGACTTCAACCAGAATTCACACTCAGAAAATGTAGAAAACAACTCATGATCCTTAAGCGTCTGAAGGACTATCCTAAGATAACTAGCATGATTCTCCTCACTCTTGGAGTAAACCAAGATGTCATCAATGAATAGAATAACAAACATGTCCAAATACTTCTTAAATACTTTGTTCATGAGGTCCATGAATGTTGCAGGAGTGTTAGTCAAATAAAAGGACATAATAACAAACTCAAAATAACCCTAGCAGGTCCTGAAAGATGCCTTAGGAATATCATTTTCTCTCACCTTTAGCTGATGATAGCTTGAGCTGAGGTCTATATTGGAGAAACAAGGCACCCTGAAGCTATTTGAGAAAGCTGTCAATTTTAGGATACTTATTCTTGATGGTGACTTTGTTCAATTTCCAGTAATCAATACACATCCTAAGAATACCATCTTTCTTATGCATGAAGAGAACTGGAGCACCCTAAGGTGAAACACTGGGGTGAATGAAACCCTTATGAAAGAGTTCTTTTAACTACTCTTTTAACTCTTTTAGCTTGGTTAGCACCATTTGATGTGGTGGAATAGAGATAGGCTAAGTTTTAGGAAGAACATCTATTTTGAAATCTATTTCCCTATCTTAAGGGACTCCGACAAGATCATCTGGAAAGACCTAGGAACTCATTCATGACTGGAACTGACTGAGGGGATGGTTTCTTAGCATTAGAGTCTCTAACTCTTACTAAATGATGACACACTCCTTGGAGATTAACTTTCTGGCCTTCAGGTATGATATGAAATGACCCTTAGGAATGAAAGACTACCTTCCAAAATTAGAAATGACTCATCTGGAAATCGAAACTCTACTACTGGGGTCCTACAATTAATTGTGCATAATTGGAGTATAACCAATCCATGCCTAGAACGATATCAAATCCACCATATCTAACTCAACTAAGTCGGCTGTGGTGTCTTTACGATGATTGAAATTGTACAATCCCTTTATATTCTCTTAGCTAGGACTGACTCATCGACTGATAGAAACACAAAATTGCTCTAAGAGTTGTTCTAAACATTATGGCTACATAAGCAGTCACAAAAGATAAGATAGAGCCTGGATCAAATAAAGAATATACATCAACGGAGAAGATCTTTAACATACTAGTAACAACATCTGGGGAGTTCTCTGGATCCTGAGGACTCAACATAGCATACATATGATTTTGATCTCTGCCTATCCCTAAAGTAGACCCCTTTTGGGCAACTCTGCCTCTCGAAGGTGTAGATTGGGCTCTGTTGCCCCCATTACCTTGCTGTGATGGACAGTCTCTCAAAAAGTGGCCCTTCTGGCTGCATCCATAGCATCCATATCTTTCCAAATGACACTCACCTAAGTGGACCCTACCACACTTGCCACAAGGTGGGTGTCGAGGGGTTCCCCAAATTGTATTACCTTGCATCTAAGGCCTTTGGTCATTCTTGTTACCTGGGGCTAGTGCATTGTTCGCTGTCTACTCTGGGGTAATTACTACACGCAAGTGCACGTGGTCAAACAAGTAGTAAAGTGGCTTAAGTAAGCCAAGTATCGATCCCACAGGGACTGGGCTAGGGTACAATCTACTCAAGTGTCACTATATTTTAACTCTAAAAATGCAGACAACAGTGTGAAAAAGAGTTTGGTATTTTGGTTTCTAATTTTATGCTAATTATAAACGAATATATAAATTGAGTCTGAACTATGAATATGAGCATGCTGAGGTTAAATGAACATGTATAGAAACTAATTATCGATACAATGTTTGGTTAATCTTTCCTCTGGTTGCTAGTCAAGAATTATTGCCAATGGATTAAAACTCTCGTATTTAACCCAACTTAAGAATCATGAACCGTCCACCTACATTTCTGTGATTAAACAAAATTAATGTTCTAGCCATACAAAACCGATTCCTTAATTGACTGATACGACTTTCAGGTATATTTCTATCCTGAAGGTAAATCAATCCTCAATTTTCCCAAACTAAGAAAAGATCATATCCTATTGATTCACAACTTTCCAATTTTGTGCTCTCTCGAGTGAAACTGGACTTTTTAGATATACATTAACGATGGCCATACATCATTGCAGTAAGAACAAGAATCAATAGAACAACCATGGAAGAAAAGATGAAAAACCCAATTGATCAATAACTACATTTCAATACAATTGTTCTTAACCTCAGCAAGAAGAGGAATTAGCCACTCATTTGTGGATTAAACATCATTAAATGAGTGTTAAACATACAAGCAATTGAATTGAAGAAGAAGGAGATAGAGAAAAACCCTGACAATTTCGTCCCCTCAACTGCCTGTAACCCACGTTCTTGCTCCACCAAGTCCGAATTATTTAAAATAAACCTAAGTGTTCTATTTATACTAGTGGAAATTTTTCCCAGAATAACAAGCAACGTGTCACAGTGTGCATTGCGGAGCACTGCCTCCGTGACACGCCACTGACGCAGACCCTTACTGGAAATTGATATTCCAGGTAATAAGGCCCAACGTGGCACGGTGTGCAACGCGGGGCTTGGCCAACGTGCCACGGCCCCAACGCGCACCCTCACTGGATTTTGGCCAAAAGTTCCTATCCAGGCAGAAGGCATCCGCGATGGCAGCGTGACACGGCTCCATCGCGGAGCCCCTTTAATTTGTGCCTGCAAATGCTTTTTCCCTTGCTAACATCCGAGTCCAACCCCAATCTCTCCCAACACGCATTTTAGCTTCCCAAAATTATATTTCACCTGCAAAACAACGCTAATCATGTTGGTTAGTATAAATTCACATTTTATTATCAATCACATGAGATTGTATAAACATTGATAGATAAACAAGGATAAAATGACACCTTTGAGTATCACTTGGGTATATAAATTTGCCCAAGATCATGCATTAGCAGCTAATTGTGTAAGTCCAGAGGACCTCTTCTTAAAGAAGGACATGTTTCCATTTTCAGTCCTCTTTTGTGTGGTCTCATTACCTGCTAGCTTGGCAACCTTACTATGGTGCTCCTCTCTATCCTTCTATTTATTTTCCTTTAACTGTTGGGCATATACCATATGTTTAGAAATTTCTACTAATTAATAATGAGCCCTTGCACTCTTTCTTCACATACTTGCCCAATCCAAACACGAATTTCTTGATTCTCGCCCTCATATGTTGTACCATCTTTGGAGCATACATAGATAACTGAATGAACTTAAGACTATACTCCTTCATGCTCATAGTGCCTTGCCTCAAATTCTTAAACTCATTTACATTTGCCTCTCTCAACTCCTGAGGGAAGAAGTGGTTCAAGAAGGCCTCCTCAAAACTATCTCAAGTTATCGAAGCTGCATTCTCATCTTGTGCTTGCTCCCACTAATCATACCATACGTTTACTACGTCCTTGAGCCAATACGAAGCAAACTCAACTCTCTCTATCTCGATGGCATGCATTGCCTTAAATATATACTAGATCTCATCAGTAAAATTCTGGGGGTCCTCATCAACCTTAAAACTTGTGAATACTGGAGGATTCATTCTCAAGAACTCTCTAATTCTTGATGCTCCTGATGAATCATGAGATTTGAAACTAGCTGGCACTGGGCTCTGACAGCCTGATTGAGCAGCCACAAACTGAGTGAGCATCTGAATAACCGTTCTAAACTCTGCCTTTGAAGTACCAACTTTAGGAGGTTGAGGAATTGGTGCCTCTAGAATCCTTCCAGTAGTAGTTTGGTGCATCCTAGGCCCGAGCACTAGTTCCTTGAACTATCCAGCATGCCCCATTCTACATTCGCATCCTAGTTTGTGGTGGCAGGATAGCTGTGTTCCTCTTACGGGCAGTGCATTTGGAAGGCATGATCTGAAACACGTGAATGCACGAGTTAGGAGGAAGTCTTTAAAGAGTTAAACTCTATTGCACGATCTATAGTATGAAATAAGGGAGGTACTTCCTAGCGCCCTATAGTCTCCCTATTATAGATGTGGTGCGCTTTACACCTATTAGAAGAACACCACTAGTTGCAACTTCATAGGCATCCTAGGACTCTTAGGTAACCTAAAGCTCTGATACCAAATTTGTCATACCCCGAGCTTACACCCTGGGCATGGACGACACTTAGACCACCTAATGATCCAAGCGAAACCTTAGCCTGGCATACTACTAGCTAGAAATACAATAAATTAATGCGGGAGCTAAAACTGTGTAAGCTCAATATAGTAAAAATAAGATTTATTAACTATAAATAAAATCAATGTTAAAAACTAACATATTGACTCAACTCTAACTAATTTATGAGGCCTCTATAATTGAAGAATAGGTTCCGAGAAAAAGATCCCATGGCTACCTAAAGCTCTATATGTTACACCCCGTAAGTTTCGATTGACAAGCTGATGTTTCCATGTGTTCGTGTGAATGTTTAGAGTACGACGTGCAGGAGAAGGCTCAGAGGTAGAATGCACGAGTGCATTTTTGAGTGAGCAGAAGATCGGGGCCGGGAGCAGGGCATACCAGGCACCGCGCAGTGCTGGCCCCACAAAGCAAGGTGAGCCGTGTCGCGTCCCACCCTTGGCGCTATGGCCGGCGCGCTGTGCCAGATAGTTATTAAATCGTTAGCACCGCATAAAAACATTCCCCCTAGAGTAGCTGTTAATACGAATAAGAGAAACTCTGTTATAGCCATTTCTGTACATTCAATGTACTCTACGGATAGAGGAATACATAGAGTTAAACATAGTAAAATAAGAAATTGAAAGATTTCGTTGAAATTGTTCGTTTGGAAATTTCCCGAAAAGCTAATCATAGGTTCTTCCACGACCTTGGATTTTTAGAGAATCCCGCTCCTGTGTCGTAGGACTTGTAGCTCGATAGTCCACCGGGTGGGTTTGTTTATCCTTCCAGTTTCGAGTGTCTTCTTGGATAGTTATAGCGGCCCATAGGCGCGAGATGTACCTTGTGGGGGGGGGGGGTGGGCGGCGGTCCCGTGTGTTGGCGCGATGGCAGGCGCGTCGCACACCCTTCCCCACTGCCTATATATATATATATATATATATATATATGTTATGTGTGAATGTTGGTTCATTTTAAATATTTCCCAAATGAAGAGGGTCAGGCTCCACCTTGGGGGGCATGACTGGCGCCTAATGCCACACTGGAACCTAGGCTGACCTGGCTGGACATATGCACCTATGGTGTCTGCTAGAAATTCAAAGTCAAGAAAACAAACTGCTATATCTCGACAATAAATATACCCTCGGGCCGACAAGGCCACATAGCAACCTGTACAAGAAGAACAACTAACCCAACAAACACAACAATAAAGGGATCCTATGCGGGTCGACAAGACCACCATGCTGTCTAGTCATAATAGAAGGAAAACAGGCAGTCATATTCATACTACGACCGACAAGATCGCTAACTAACTAGCTAAACTAGGCCCCCACATGGCCAAAACGCAAAATATAACATACATAGGCCCCACATGGACAAAAACAACCAACAATTGAAACTGTAGTCTGCAAGCCTCTAAGAGTGAAATAGTGGTCAGGACAGAGCCCCGACCCACCCAAAAAGCTGTAAAACAAAAGAGCTAACCTTTCTAACTATCAACCTTTGAGAAAAGGGGATGACTGAACTGCTAACTCTGGCTGACGGCTAGGAAGGTCCTGAACCATGTCTATCTACACTTGTAGGCAAGTATACAACACCCCAAAGATGGGCGTCAGTATAATATATACCGAATATGTAAGGCAGTAATGAAAATGACTAAATAGAACTGATAAAAGAACTGAAAGTAATTAGTAAGAAGGATAAGAGTTATAACCTGAATAGCCTCACAACCTGAAGTATAGCTAACAAGTAAGTAATACAAACAAGAACCTTACCTGGCCCCAATAAGCCTGGAAGGTACAATCAGCACAAAATAACCCACCTGGGTCCCCATAAGCCTTGACAAGCACAATTCAATCTATATACCCCTAGTATGGTCAATATGAGTCAACGAGTAACTATAGCCAACCTAACTAGCCTCTGGCTCTGCAATTGAGCCTACTGGACTCCTATAGCTATGTCTGAGCCTTATGAGATCCTGTAACTGCACACTGGGCATACAAGGCTCGCCGGAGGGTCAGTGATGCTAATACAATATAAAAAGAAGCCCATTCATGGATGTACTGTAATATAGACTTATAGGCCTAAATATAGTCCTGTCAGACATCAAATAGCTCCTCTGAGCGATCCATAGCCCTGTAAGGGATGACACAACTAGTAACCCTGGGGTTGGCTGACGGAAGGCTATAATAGGCGGGATCAGTCCCAACCGAAATAATCAACATTAATCTCAAAACTATCTATAGCAGCTAATCACAATATACATGCTTACAATCTACTTACAAGGATGTAGGTCGTATTACTATACGACAGGAATAACTTGCCAAAGAGATTAGCCTTAACATACCTCGAATGTCAATTTTCATTCACCCAAATAGTTCCAACCTGAAGCCGATAATTCCACTCAATTGCAGCCTTTATGCTGAGAGAATAAGGCTATTTCAAAAGTAGGAATTTCCAAATAACAATATTTTTCAATAATATTAACTATAATTCAACTTTGTTTAATTCGGCCAAAAACTCATAAATTCCCGAGAGTTTAGAAGGTAAAAATGCTTATCTCTCACTTGCAGCCGCCTAGGACTCAATTACAAGCGCTTTCTACAACTTTTACTTGGCAGGGTTCCGATACTCTGAGCGAATTTTCAAGATATAACTCTACCGAGACATTCCTCATAGGTCTGGAACTCGTTATCCAAGATGAATTTGCATTTAGACGGAGTTTAACGGCGTAAATCGATGAGAAACGGATGAAAAGTTGAGAGAATTTGTCGTAGGGTCGCGCTTTGATTTTGGGAAATATTTTTATGACCTAAACTTGAACTTAAAACATATTTATAGGTGGAGTGGTGGCCTAGGGGGTATGGTGTGCTGCCCAATGCACCAGGCAAGAGGCACGACGCGCCGACCTTGGCACTGGGCTTGGCAGCGTGGCATGGCGCCCATTGCGCCTAACCTCTTGCCTCGGCCTCCGCTCGCTCGGTACCGTACTCACATACCCATCCTCCGAGCCCTTTCCCGCATGCGTCATACCCCAAAACTCTCAACATATGTACGCACGCATCGGTTAAATAATAGAAACTTATGGGGTGTAACGTCATCCTCCCCGTGGGAACATTCATCCTTGAATGTAATCTTAAACTCAAGAGACTCAACTTCCTTAACTACTTCTATAAAAATTTTAGCCTAGTCTCCTCTATAATAGGGACTATCTGAATACCTGAAATGCATTAATAGTCTAATATAGGCGCCTCACAGAATGCTACAAGCAATGACACAACATAGCTCCATATCATAACACCGAATAACTAAATAATACTGATAATATAAGAATATGACAATAACTAAACAACCATCTCACCTAATCAGAGTCAACTTTGAAGTAAGTGAGGATATCTAGACCTCATGTCGTCCTCAATTTCCCAAGTCATCTCCTCTACATTTCTGTTCCTCCATAAGACTTTAATGGAGGCTACATCTTTAGTCTCAGTCTACGAACCTATCAATCTATTATAGCAATTGGAGTCTCTTCGTAGGACAATTCTTCAGTAACTTGAACATCCTCAACTGGAACAACCCGGGATGGGTCTCCTATAAACTTTCGTAACATTGACACGTGGAAAACTAGATGAACGAATTCTAGCCCTGAAGGCAGTTCTAACTCATGTGCCACTTGGCCTATCCTGTGAAGGATTCAATACGGGCTAATGAACCTAGGGCTAAGCTTGCCCTTTATGCCAAATCTCATAAACACTCTTCATAGGCGAAACTTTAAGAAATAACAAATCATTAACATCAAACTCCAAGTCTCTACGCCAGATATTAGAATAAGACTTCTAACGACTCTGAGCTGTTAGCAAATGTTCTTTGATAAGTTTTACCTTTTCTTCTGACTGATGGATCATATCAGGTCTGGTCAACCTTTCCTCCCCTACTTCAAACCATTCTATGGGGGAGCTACATATCCGCCCATACAAAGCCTCATAAGGCGCTATCTGAATAGCAGAGCAATAACTATTATTGTATGCAAATTCAATAAGGGGTGCATTGTTACACCCCGTAAGATTACCGGAACCTAGATGGCCTATTCGCGCGTTGGTTAAGCATATTTGAAAGCCATACGTGCTAGGGAAAGACCTGGGAAAAGACCAAATGAGAAACCTGTCGAACCATCACGGAGGGAGCCGGGGCAGAGCCCCTCCATGATGGCAACGTGTCACGGAGGTGGAGCCTCCGCGTTGGCTCCGTGACACGTTGGGCCTATCCAGGCCCAAGTATATAAAGCCCCACTTCAGTTTTAAATCAGTTCATCCCTTATAATTTCCAGAGAAAATGCAGCAAACAGAGAGAGACGAAGAGGGTTAATATATTATCACCCGATTACGCTGCCAAACGTAGTCATAATCTAAGTTAACTCCAGATACCGAAGTATTTAGCAGCAGGGAGCATTCCTACGGATTTAGTTTCGCGAGATACGGCCGACAAATCGTTGTGCTACTGGGCTAAGGTAAGTGGAATTGCTCCAAACGAGTGTCTATGTACTCCTAGCCGTAAAGTGAATACTTCCCTCTTCTGGACTTCTGGAAAATAGCGAGTTTTCGCCGTCTTTCGATAAGCCTAAGTTTAGTCTATAATTATATCGAAAGTGATGTTTTCTTTCAGAATAGTGTTGTATTTAATACTAATTGACGTATATACGAATGCAGTTGGGGGAAATAGTGAAAATACTGACCGAGCTACGCTAGTTAGTAGGGAAATCAGAAGCGAAGGTATGTAAAGTTAGTTTCCTCGGCAAGTTAGTAGTTTCGGAGTAGTAAGATAGTTCAAAGGCCAGTAGAATGTTTCAGAAGTCTTGGGTTATGTTTAGTATGAATATTAACACGATATTGGAAACATCAAATCGTATATAGCGTGAAACTTGTTAGCATGGTATAAATTCTAATATAAAGTGTTAGGACCTGTACAGCATGCCCAGTATGTGATCTAGTAAAGTATGTTAGGAGATTATTGTGATCAGTTGAAACTTAGCAAAGCAATATAATTATCTATAAGGTATCTCAAAAGTAGAATGGTAGATTAAAATAATGTTTAGAAAGCATGTTAGAAATAGTAAACCATGTTACTATGAAACTCAGTTATACAACATGATTCCCAGCAGAAAAGAACTATATCTTGTTCAACATTACACTCAGCACAGTATGACAACATGATTATATATATACCATTATCAGTCTCAGCATGTATTAAATACATACATATCACTATCACTAGTTCAGCATATAGTATGTACAGATACATTATTATCACTAGCTTCAGCATGTGATATACGCAGATAATATTACTAGTTGAGACTACTGTATTGTCTTGGGGTTGGACTACCTTAGCATTCATGACCGCCCCAGAGTTAATAGCTGTATCGACTCGTCTGCCTGAGGGCGAGGATACGTCGCTCTACGGAGTGGCATGCCGTCCCACAGGGGACGAAGTTGGGATGTCGGTTTCCCCATATTATGCCTTGGTCGGCCTTTATACACCCCCGTCGAGTGGGTATGCCTGGGGTGTTGATTCAGGAGTCCTCCGGACTCAGGTACAGTTATAGTCAGGGGCTCAGCGAGCCCAAGTGCATACCCAGCAGATTGGCAAGATGCTTATTGTTATTATAGGAGATGGGACGACCGGGGTAGGGGTATAGATTGCGTGTTGATTGTACCTCCTGGCTTATGGGGGCCGGGTAAGGTTTGTGTGTGCCATGCTATGTTATATTATGTTATGCCATGTTACACTAGATACGAGTAGATCGACAATAGAGCGATACACTTCCAGGTATGACTCCTACTCCTTCCAGCATAGTTGAGAGTAGGCATAGCTTTACATTTTCAGTCAATTTAGTCTATTCTTTTCTATTTCAGTTGCATCAGTTGTATTGTTGTTTTCAGATATCTTTCAGTTGTTGTTTTACATACTCAGTACCAGTGGTACTGACGCCCCTTGGGGGCGCTGCATTACTTTCCTGCAGGTACTCATAGACGAGGAGGCGATCCCTCGTAATCCTAGCCAGCTTAGAGTCATCAGCTTCTGTCATTCGGAGCTTGATATTTCAGAGGTTTATATCATTTCTTTTTGTTGTACAGTACGGGTAGGTTGGGGCCCTATCCTGACCATCTTATCAGTATTTTTAAAGGCTTGCAGTCTGTATATAATTCCCTGTGGTTAGTTGAGCCGGCCGTGTGGGGCCGTGCAGTTTGTTATAGCTATTTATCATTTCAGTTTATGTTGGCCGTGTGAGGCCTTATCCAGTCAGTAGTGGTGACCTTGCCGGTCACGTAGTTATTCAGTATTCCATTGTTGAGTTACAGATAACTAGACAGCATGGTGGCCTTGTCGGCCCGCATAGGTTCCTTGTTACGAGTATGTTTCTGGTTAGCTGCTGTCATTACAGGTATAGGTGGCTATAGGCCAGTTGGCCGGAGGCTGTGTTTACAGCCGTTATATAGCCCGTTGTTTCCCTGAATCTGAGTTAGAGCCAGCTAGGCACCAGATGTGCTTAGGCTCAGTAGTCTAGCAGTCCAGGTCCTAGTAGGGCACCAGGAGCCAGTCATACCCCCCCCCCTCCCAAGGCGGGGTGTGACAAACTTGGTATCAGAGCAGGTCGTGTCCTAGGGAGTCTGCAAGCCGTGCTAAGTAGAGTCTTGTCTATGGATGTGTTGTGCACCACATACTATAGGCAGGAGGTTGTGAGGCATAATAGGATGGTTACCCTTCTTTCATACTCGATCGTGCCATAGCACAGTATAGTATAGGATTGGTCCTTTTAAAACTTATCATATTCTTTGAATATAGATACAAGTCAGACCAGCGAAATCCTATTCCAGGCAGAAGATCAGATATAGCAACAGGAGGGAACATCAGCCAGTTACAAGGTAACTACAACAGCAGGAGGAGGTAATAGGGACCTCCCAATGTTATACTTTTATCGGTATCATCCCCAGTATATGTCGATAACTTTAGAATAGGAAGTCATAAGCATAACATATAAATGAGTCGATTTATTTGTTAGATATATAAGATCTGATTAAGATAATAAACAATATTAGATTATCAGATAAGTTTGAGAAAGAGAGGGAAATGTAGGATTCCCACCTCCATCCTTTCAGGTATGGTACAGTTCCATGTCTTCGTCTCGTTGCAGTAGGAAAAAGTCATTCCTACCCCTCAGATTTGATCCCAGTGTAGCAAAGGGCATAAGGATTGAGACGATGTTGCCCGAAGTAGGAAGTAAGTGAAAGGTGGATTGGTTGATTCCAGAAAGGGTTAGAAGGAGTAAGGAGCCCCTATGATTATGTAAGTTGTGCAGACCCTCGCGGTAATAAGTCAAAAGAGCATGTAAGACTACTAACTTACTCGGAGTGGGTGTAGGAGATCCGTCAACGATGGATTCCCAGTAAGAGTCAAGTTCAAGTCCGAAAAAGGTTGAATCCGCCGTAGTATGCTAACGACGGAAGGATATGTCCGCAAGATAATAGTTATAATCTTAGTTGTGATATCAAAAGACAGGGAGATTATATGAATAAGATGGGTCCGACTGCAAGTCAGGAGAAGTATAGGTTGGAACTTGACTGTCAACCTTATTGACAATGTAAGGTAGGTACCTTGAACCCCAGAGCTCAGTTTAAGGAAGATGAGGGTGAGAAGCATGAATACTAGATTTTGAGGGGAAATCAGAATCACCTCCAGATTGATAGGACATCGTGTATTAAGGGCTAAACCTCAGACGAACAGCTAAGATATAGTAAGATTGTAGTTTAGAATGTTGCGGTACATCCGCCTAAGGAGAAGGTAAGAGGGTACCGACCTAGAGACTCCAATCTAGTGTGGCCCAGAGACAAGGTCCAACAGACAGTCACGGGTCTTAATATAATGCCAAGTAAGGCCACAAGGTTCGGATGTGGACCCCACATTGTAAGAGTGGCGAAATTTCAAATAGTAGATCATAGCTAAAGTGCATGTATGTGTTGCTTCCAGAATGGGATGAAAAAAAATCAAATGAAATGATACTAGAGGATATGAGATATCATTAGACCGTAGAAACGGTATATCATGTGCAGTATGAAATTCAGTAAAACATGTCAGAGATTATGTGTCATCACAAAATTCAGTATGTATTGTACATAGTTGTTGATATATATATGTGCAGATAATAGACATGATGTGAGTAGTTGGCTATAGGGGTTACAGTCACACAGATTTTGGTTAGCTGCTAGGAAATATATACAGACCATACTGCAGGACCCCTCACCAAAAGAGGGGGGCATGTTAAGTGTGATTCACGTATGAAGCCATAGAAACTTTCTCGGTTCTCAGTTTACTGAGTTAACGGACTTATATGTTTGTCGCCAGATCTAGACATAAGAAGCTCACAGGAGTTAGTAGCCTGAGTCACGTGGTTGATGATACGGGCACGGTTAGACGGTCTAACGACCAGCTGGCGCCTGTATTAGCAGGGAAGCATCCCTAAAGATCAGTAACATTATCGCATGTGCCAGAACTAGGAATAGAGGCCGAATAGGTATACTTCAGGGGTTAGCAATACCAGAATTTTTCCAGTATGTTAAGTGGTCGTACATCATTTTCCTAGCCTTATACGTGAGAGTCGGCCTTAGTCAACCTAGCAGCTATTATGTGGAACAACCCCGCAAGTTAGCCAACCGTCTCAGTCAGACAAACCTGTGGGTACCCCAAGAAAGAGTCCATATCAGTAGTCAATGACGGACTAGTACTTTAGCTGGTTCTTGTAAGGTATTCAGATACAGAGCCCTAATAGAAGGCAAATCTTTACGGAATGGCTCATAAGACCGAGAAATTTCCAAGAACAGTAATATAAATCCAAGAGGGGTACGAATAAGGCGTAAGAAATTGGTAGTGCTCTGCTAGCACAATGTTTACGAAGACAAGGAGACCGGTAGGTTCCCTATAAAGATCCAGGGACAGATCACCTGAGAGTAAGTTGGACTAAGTACAACACTACAATTGTTCAATTAGGAGGACAAAACAGTTAGTCGTCCACAATGCCGCAGTTATGCATGAGCTACAGATGACCGAGTAGGACATGTAGAGCATCGTTTGACTACTGCAGCATTCAACCCAGCTATTTAGTTGTTCAAGGTTATTCAGCCAGACTATTAGAGACCATGATCATTGTCAGGATCCTCTGATCAGATACGTGCACATGGTGTGCAGGTAATCGTTCAGGTTATCTCAGCAACATAGCCTTAGCATACGGCCAGAAGGCCAGATAAGCTCTAGCTATACCGGTAGATTACCTGTCGGGTTCTCCAGCATAATAAGCCAGTTTAGCCGTTCGTGTGGCAGAAACAGAGGACAACGGAGCTGTAATTTCAAACAGCACAGTGTCGTCATTAGTTGTGGAAGTAAAGGGACGACAGTATAAAGATCTCGACCTGTTTTGGTTTAAAGACAGAGTTCAGCAAGGAAAAGTGTCAGACTTCCAGGTAACCGGGGATGAAGTGTTGCGATGTAAAGGCCGCCTTGTGTTCCAGGTGTTGCAGGGCTTCGCCAACAGATTGGGCGAGGTATATTATGCCCATTATTCTCTTCATCTCGGTTCAACAAAGATGTACCATGATTTGGAAGAAATCTATTGACGGCCAGGAATGAAAAAGGGGATAGCAGAATTTGTATCCCAGTGTCCTAACTGCCAACAAGTAAAAGAGGAACACCAAAAACCGGGCGGATTGACTCAGGACATAGCTGTGCCTCTCTAGAAATGGGAAGCAGTGAATATGGATTTTGTGGCAATGTTACCTCGTACCAGACACATATATGACTCTATATGGGTGATAGTTGATAGATTGACAAAATCAGCTCATTCCCTGCCAGTAAGAGCTACTTTCTCGCCGAAGATTATGCGGAGTTGTATATCCGAGAAATAGTCAGGTTGCATGGAGTACCAGTATCCATTATTTCAGATAGAGGAGCACAGTTTACGGCTAAATTTTGGCAATCGTTTCAGAGGGGTCTGGGAACGCAGATTAAATTGAGCACAGCATTTCACCCTCAGACGGATGGACAGGCTGAGCGCACTATTCAGACGCTCGAAGACATGTTGTGAGCGTGTGTGCTAGATTTCAGTGGTAGATGGGATAAGAATTTGCCCCTAAACAAATTTGCTTATAATAATAGCTATCACTCAGCTATTCAGATGGCGCCCTTCGAGGCGTTATACGGACGGAAGTGCAGATCGCCGGTTGGCTAGTTTGAAATAGGGGAATCAGCGTTGATTGGGCCAGATATTGCTCAGCAGTCAGAGGAGAAGGTAAAGCTTATTAGAGAGCGCCTACTGACGGCACAGATCCGCCAGAAATCATATGCTGATGTGCGGCAGAGAGACTTGGAATTTGATGTGAATGACTGGGTATTTCTAAAAGTATCTCCGATGAAAGGAGTGATGAGATTCAACAAGAAAGGTAAGATCAGCCCAAGATTTGTCGGGCCGTATCAGATCCGTAGAAGAATAGGCCAAGTGGCGTATGAGTTGAACTTGCCGCCAGAATTAGAATCTGTTCACCCAGTCTTTCATGTATCCATGCTAAGAAAATGCTTAGGAGACCCTTCAAGAGCAGTTCCAGTCCAGGATATCCAGGTTACAGAAGAGCTGGCCTATGAAGAGGTTCCAATAGCCATCTTAGACAGACAGATTCATAGATTGAGAACTAAGGATATTGCGTCTGTCAAGGTATTGTGGCGTAACAAGAACCGAAAGGAGATGATGTGGGAGGCTGAGGAAGATATGAAGGCTAGATATCCTCACTTATTCTAGGCCTAGTCAGGCGATAGGTATGTCCGTATTATTACTTATGCGGTACCTTATGGTTATGTATGTATAAATGAGAAAGATTGATGTTTAGCTATCAAGTGGATCGTAAAGTATTGTGTGCAGCACCTGTATTGGACTTTTCTGCGTTTCAGGTTTTTGGGATAGTCCCTATTACAGGGGAAACTATGCCGAAATTTTTTCCAGAAACAAGTCGAATAAGTTGAGAAGTCCTCTAGATAGAAGTTCACATTCGAGGACGAATGTTCCCAAGGGGGGGAGATTGTTACACCCCATAAGATTCCCGGCACCAAAATGGCCTATTCGCGCATTGGTTAAGCATATTTGAAAGCCATACGTGCTAGGGAAAGACCTGGGAAAAGACCAGACTAGAAACCTGTCGAACCATCACGGAGGGAGCCGGGGCAGAGCCCCTCCGTGATGGCGACGTGTCATGGAGGTGGAGCCTCCGCGTTGGCTCCGTGACACGTTGGGCCTGTCCAGGCCCAAGTATATAAAGCCCCACTTCGGTTTTAAATCAGTTCATCCCTTATAATTTCCAGAGAAAACGCAGCAAACAGAGGGAGACGAAGAGGGTTAATATATTATCACCCGATTACGCTGCCAAATGTAGTCATAATCTAAATTAACTCCAGATACCGAAGTATTTAGCAGTAGGGAGCATTCCTACGGATTTAGTTTCGCGAGATATGGCCGACAAATCATCGTGCTACTGGGCTAAGGTAAGTGGAATTGCTCCAAACTAGTGTCTATGTACTCCTAGCCGTAAAGTGAATACTTCCCTCTTCTGGAATTCTGGAAAATAGCGAGTTTTCGACCGTCTTTCGATAAGCCTAAGTTTAGGCTATAATTATATCGAAAGTGATGTTTTCTTTCAGAATAGTGTTGTATTTAATACTAATTGACGTATATACGAATGCAGTTGGGAGAAATAGCGAAAATACTGACCGAGCTACGCCATTTAGTCGGGAAATCAGAAGCGAAGGTATGTAAAGCTAGTTTCCTCGGTAAGTTAGTAGTTTCAGAGTGGTAAGATAGTTAAAAGGCCAGTAGAATGTTTCAGAAGTCGTGGGTTATGTTTAGTATGAATATTAGCACGATATTGGAAACATCATATCGTATATAGTGTGAAACTTGTTAGCATGGTATAAATTCTAATATAAAGTGTTAGGACCTGTACGGCATGCCCAGTATGTGATCTAGTAAAGTATGTTAGGAGATTATTGTGATCAGTTGAAACTTAGTAAAGCAATATAAGTATCTGTAAGGTATCTCAAAAGTAGAATGATAGATTAAAATGAAGTTTAGAAAGCATGTTAGAAATAGTAAACCATGTTACTATGAAACTCAGTTATACAGCATGATTCCCAGCAGAAAAGAACTATATCTTGTTCAACATTAGACTCAGCACAGTATGACAGCATGATTATATATATACCATTATCAGTCTCAGCATGTATTAAATACATACATATCACTATCACTAGTTCAGCATATAGTATGTACAGATACATTATTATCACTAGCTTCAGCATGTGATATACGCAGATAGTATTACTAGTTGAGACCACTGTATTGTCTTGGGGTTGGATTACCTAGCATTCATGACCGCGCCAGGGTTAATAGATGTATCGACTCGTCCGCCAGAGGGCGAGGATACGTCGCTCTACGAAGTGGCATGCCGTCCCACAGGGGACGGGAATGGGATGCTGGTTTCCCCATATTGTGCCTTGGTCTGCCTTTATACACCCTCGTCGAGCGGGTACGCCCGGGGTGTTGATTCAGGAGTCGTCCGGACTCAGGTACAGTTATAGTCAAGGGCTCAGCGAGCCCAAGTGCATACCCAGGGGATCGACAGGATGCTTATAGTTATTATAGGAGATGGGACGACCGGGGTAGGGGTATAGATTGCATGTTGATTGTACCTCCCAGCTTATGGGGGTCGGGTAAGGTTTGTGTGTTCCATGCTATGTTATATTATGTTATGCCATGTTACACTAGATACGAGTAGATCGACAATAGAGCGATACACTTCTAGGTATGACTCCTACTCCTTCCAGCATAGTTGAGAGTAGGCATAGCTTTACATTTTCAGTCAGTTTAGTCTATTCCTTTCTATTTCAGTTCCATCAGTTGTATTGTTGTTTTCAGATATCTTTCAGTTGTTGTTTTACATACTCAGTACCAGCGGTACTGACGCCCCTTGGGGGCACTGCATTACTTGCCTACAGGTACTCATAGACGAGGAGGCGATCCCTCGTAATCCTAGCCAGCGCAGAGTCATCAGCTCCTGTCATCCGGAGCTTGATATTTCAGAGGTTTATATCATTTCTTTTTGTTGTACAGTACGGGTAGGTCGGGGCCCTGTCCCGACCATCTTATCAGTATTCTTAGAGGCTTGCAGTCTGTATATAATTCCCTGTGGTTAGTTGAGCCGGCCGTGTGGGGACGTGCAGTTTGTTATAGCTGTTTAGCATTTCAGTTTATGTTGGCCGTGTGAGGCCTTATCCAGTCAGTAGTGGTGACCTTGCCGGTCATGTAGTTATTCAGTATTCCATTGTTGAGTTATAGATAACTAGACAGCATGGTGGCCTTGTCGGCTCGCATAGGTTCCTTGTTACGAGTATGTTTCTGGATAGCTGTCATTACAGGTATAGGTGGCTATAGGCCAGTTGGCCGGAGGCTGTGTTTACAGCCGTTATATAGCCTGTTGTTTCCCTGAATCTGAGTTAGAGCCAGCCAGGCACCAGATGTGCTTAGGCTCAGTAGTCTAGCAGTCCAGGTCCTAGTAGGGCACCAGGTGCTAGTCATACCCCCCCCCCCAAGGCGGGGTGTGACATGCATGCTCGTCCCAACTCCCTCTAAAGTCTAGCAAACACGCCCATAGAATGTCCTCAAGCATCTGAATGGTGTGCTCTGCCTGACCGTCTGTCTGGGGATGGAAAGTTGTACTCAGATTAACCTGCATCCCCAAACCTTTCTGAAATTACTGCCAGAATCTAGTTGTGAATTGTGCCCCTCGATGAGAAATAATGGATGCTGGGACACCATGAAGTCAGACTATCTCCTTAATATACACCTCAACATAGTCTTCGGTAGAAAACATAGTCCTGACTGGTAAGAAATGGGCTGATTTCATCAATCAATAAACAATGACCCAAATGGAGTCGAATTTACTCCTGGTGCAAGGTATCCCTGTCACAAAGTCCATATTAATTGCTTCCCATTTCTACATGGGTACTGTTATCTCTTGAGTCAGTCTGCTAAGTTTCTAATGTTCCACTTTTAACTGCTGGCAACTTGGACACTGTGTTACAAACTCAGCTACACCTTTCTTCATGCCAAGACACCAGTATATCTCCTTTATATCATGGTACATCTTCGTCGAACCTGGATGAAGATAGTAACGAGAATAATTTACCACTGCCATGATCTACTGGTGGAGCCCTGGTATCTCTGGAACACAAAGTCGACCTTTGAATCTCAAGACCCCGTCTTCTAATAACTCAAAGGCCCATAGTTCGCCCTACTGAACCTTGTCTCTGAGCTATACTAGAATAGGGTCCTCATACTGCCACTCCTTCACCTCTACAACCAGAGATGATACTGCTGTATTCTAAATTACAACCCCATTACCCTTCGAATCCACTATTCGGACAACTAGTTGGCTAACTTGTGGAGCTCTCGAGCCATCTCCTATTGTTCTAGCCTAAAATATGCTAGACTGCCCATGGATCTAAGGCTAAGGGCACCGGCTACTATATTAGCCTTTCCGGGGATGATATAAAATGTTCACATTATAGTCATTCAGCAACTCTAGCCAATGATGTTGCCGCAAATTCAACTCTTTCTGTGTGAAGATATACTGGAGGCTTTTATGATCAATAAAGATATTAACATGAACACCATACAAGTAATGCCTCCATATTTTCAAAGCATGAACTACCGTAGTTAACTCTAAATCATGGGTGGGTAGTTCTTTTTCTGTTTCCTTAGCTTCCTTGAAGCATAGGCAATTGTATTGCCATTTTGCATCATAACACACCCTAACCCGACGCTTGAAGCATCATAGTATACGGGCATAGCCCTTTGAACCTTCCGGTAAGTCCAATACTGGTGCAAATGTCAATCTATTTTTTAGCTCTTGGAACTCTGCTCACAAGCCTCGGTCCAGTGGAATTTAGCTGCTTTCTGAGGTAATCTGGTCGACAGTGCTGATAAGGTAGAGAATCCTTCCACGAACCTTCTATAATACTCGGCTAACCCTAGGAAACTACGAACCTCGATTTGAGTCATAGGTGTAGGCCATTTATTTACTGCCTCAATTTTCTATGAGTCAACCTAGATACCTGCATCTGACACATATGGCCCAAGAAAGCTACAAAATTTAACCAAAACTCTTCGAGAACTTTGCATATAACTGGCGATCTCTGAGGATCTGGAGTACCTTTAGTAAATGATCTCTGTGTTCAGCTTCAGAGTAGGAATATACTAGAATATCATCAATAAATACTATCACAAATAGATTTAAATATATCCTAAATATGTCGTTCATCAGATCCATAATCACAGCTGATGAATTCGTCAATCCGAAGGACATGACCAAGAATTCAAAATGACCATTGTTGGTCCTAAAGGCGGTCTTTAGAATATCTTCCTCTCGAACTCATACTTGATGACACCCTGACCTTATATCGATCTTGGAGAAATATTTCGCCCCCTGCAACTGATCAAACAAATCATTTATCCTTGGAAGGGGATATTTATTCTTAATAGTAACTTTATTCAATTGTAGATAATCTGTACACATTCGTAGGGAGCCATCTTTCTTCCTTACGAATAGAACTGACACACCCAACGGTGAACCACTCAGCCTGATAAAGCCCTTATCTAGAAAATCTTTCAAATTTTCTTTCGATTTCTTTAGCTCGGTAGGAGCCATTCGGTACAAAGGGATAGATATAGGTTGCGTGCCTGGTGGCAAGTCAATAGAGAAATTGAGCTCATGCTCGGGGGGAATACCAAGAAGCTCATCTGAAAACACATCCAAAAACTCACTAACCACAGGAATGGACTGAGGAGTCAGGGATTCTACTTGCATATCCTGAACCCTAACAATATGGTAAATATAGCCCTTCGCTATCAACTTCCTTGCCCGAAGATAGTATATGAACCTACCTTTTGGTGTAGCTACATTGCCTTTTCATTCTCACACTACCCCCTTGGAAAGTGAAATCGGACGGTTCTGGTCCAACACTCCACATTGGCATAACATGGCGCCAGCCAATCCATACCCATAATTACATCAAAATCAATCATTTCTAGCTCCACCAAATCTGCTAAGGTCTGGCGACCAAAAATCTGTACTGATAGCCCTGGTAGATTCTCTTAGCAACAATAGAGTCACCGATGGGCGTAGACACCGAGAATAGATTCTAGTGTTATATTGAATTTCTATGCCACTAACGTAGTACATAAGACAAGGTAGAACCTGGATCAATTAAAGTATAAACCGAGTGAGAGAAAACATCTAGCTACCTGTCACAACATCTGGTGACATCTCTAACTCCTATTGCTCTGGTAGGGTGTAAGTGCGATCCATACCACTTCAAGAACTGGATGTCCCTATTCTACCTTTTCCTCTACCAGGTGTGGCTGAGGGTCTGCGCCCCGCCGAAGGTGCTGGAACATGTGATCCTGCTGTGGACCTGTTCTGCTGGTCCTAGTCACCCTAATCTCTGGTTGGACAATACCTCATCATATGTTCCTCTTGCCCACACGTATAACAAGAAGTAGAGACGTATCTACACCTCCTAAAATGTCGTGACTGCAAATAGTACAACGTGGTACAACGGGCATGCTCTGATCTAATTCCCGTTGCTGTTGGGAACCTAACACTCGCAAGCTCTCACCAAGACCTTACTATTTGTGGTGATCTGATCTACCACTCTGCTCCTACTGGGGTGGAGGTCTGGGTGGCCTACCTAATATAGGCAACCTGGGTCTGCTCTGAAATTCTATCTGCATATCAGTGGGCCTAGCCCTTTCGCGCTGCTCCTGGTTAGCTATTTCTACCTTATGCTGATGCCGCCTAATCACTTGGATATTTTGAGCAAAAGCCTGAATGCAGGCATTGTCCATATCCTTCCGTAAGGTAGCTATAACACAGGTTTACACATACTCTGGAAGTAGCCCTATGATGAACTGATGTGCCGTGGCTGGCATGGTATCCAAAAATGTTGGAACATATCTGGCCAAAGAGTCAAACCTCATTGCCTACTCTCAAATGCTCATTGTACCCTATTCTAGGTGCAGGAACTGATCCACCCAGGCTTGTTGGATTTCTCACAGAAAATAGTGATCTATGAAGGCCTTTGAAAGACTAGACCAAGTCGGAAGGGGTACAACTCTTCCTCGGGACCTTTCCCAACTTTCGTACCACAACACCGCTATGTCTCGTAGCCAAAATACTGCCAGCTCGACTGACTCTGCGAGCGTAGCATGCATCACCCTAAATATTCTTTGTAACTAGTCTAGAAAGTTCTGAGGATCTTCTATGCAGTCTGTCCCCATGAATTACGGAGGACTCAGGGAAAGAAACTCTTGGACCCTCGAACTTTCGGGTCCTCTAGTAGATTCAGCGACAACTATTACCACTGGATGGTGCTAAATGGCCATAATCTGAGCCAGCATATAAATAGCGCTCCTAACCTCCTGATCCGATGGTATAGGTATAGGGATTGCTGGGGGTGGTGCTGTCAGATCTGCTACCCTGGGGTGCTCTTGGCATAGCGGAGAATGTTTGGGAGACTGAGCTGATGTCTCCCTGTCGCCCTTAGATTGGGCCAACTCTGATTGGGGCACCCTTCTAGTGCCCTCTCCTGCCGTGGTATCCAATTCCCGACTAGCCATAATCTGTCGTGCGTCAGACATTTTCTCCGTAGATAAGCAGAATAACGTAAGCTTAGGAACTCAACCCTATATGACATAACTCTATAGCATGACTGGAGAAGAAAGGAGGGTAACCACGCTATCATGCCTCGTAGCCTCCAGCCTATAGAATGTGGTGCAGAACACATCCATAAACAAGACTCTACTAGACATAGCTTGAAAATTCCCTAGGATACGATGTTGCTCTGAAACCAAGTTTGTCATGCCCCACCTTGGGGGGCATGACTAGCACCTAATGCCACACTTGAACTTGGGCTGACTTGGTTGGGCATGTGCACCTCTAGTGCTTGCCAGTAATTCAAAATCAAGAAAACAAACTGCTATATCTCGGCTGTAAACACAGCTTGGGGCCGAGAAGGCCATATAGCAACCTGTAAAAGGAGAACAGCTAACCCAACAAACACAATAATAAAGGGATCCTAGAGGGCCGACAAGACCACCATGCTATCAGTCATAACAGAAGGAAAATAGCAGTCATATTCATATTACGGCCGACAAGGACGTTTACTAACTAGATAAACTAGGCCCCACATGGTGAACACACAAAATGTAACATACATAGGCCCCATACGGCCAACAAAAACCAACAACTGAAAACTATAGTTCGCAAGCCTCTAAGACTGGAATAGTGGTTGGGACAGGGCCCAGACCTACCCAAAAGGTTGTACAATAAAAGAGAAAACCTTTCTAACTATCAACCCTCGAGAAAAGGAGCTGACTGAACTGGTAACTCTGGCTAACAACTAAGAAGGTTCTGAACCGTGTCTATCCGCACCTGTAGGCAAGTATGCAGCGCCTTATAAATGGGCGTCAGTACAATATGTACCAAATATGTAACGCAGTAATGAAAATGACTGAATAGAATTGAAAGTAATCAATAAGAAGGATAACAGTTATAACCTGAATAGCCTCACAACCTGAAGTATAGCTAACAAGTAAGTAATACAAACAAGAACCTTACCTGGCCCCCATAAGCTTGGAAGGTATAATCAACACAGAATAACTCGCCTGGGCCCCCATAAGCCCTAGAAAGTATAATTCGATCTATATACCCCTAGTTGGTTAATATGAGTCAACGGGTAACTATAGCCAACCTACCTAGCTTCGGCTTGGCCATTGGTTTGCGAATGAAAGGCTGTGCTGAGCTTGATTTGAGACCTAAGTCCCTTCTGAAAAGACCGCCAGAACTGGGAGGTAAACTGAGTACCTCGGTCTGAAATAATAGACAAGGGCACTCCATGAAGTCGAACCAACTCCCAAATATACAATTTGGCATAGTCATCTGCTGAATCTGTGGTCTTGACCAGTAGAAAGTGTCCAGCCTTGGTTAACCTGTCTACCACCACCCAAATGGAATCATAGTGTCGTTGAGTACAAGGTAGGCTTGTAATGAAATCCATATTAATCTCTTCCCACTTCCATGTGGGAATGTTAATATCCTAAAGTACGCCTCATCGAGCCGCGACGGTAAACCTGGCGCTGCACGGGAGGCAACCCGTGAAAAATATTTTCTTTCTTTCTTTTTTAGTATAAATAATTTTTATTTTTATTTTTCTTTTCTTGATTTGGTATATATTTTTTTGTTGTAGTTAATATTTTTCATTTTAGTTAGGGAAATCTATTAATCTAACCAATTTTGTTTAGTGAGGTGATTTTTCAGGTCAAACAGAGACAAATATGCATGGAATCTGGAAGAATAAGGCAAGGTATGAAAAAATAATTAAAATGAAGAAACAGTGCAATGGGGCGTTGGCTCCGTGTCACGGAGGAAGGGCTCCGCGTTACCCTCCGTGACACGTTGAAGGTAAAATCCGGATTTTTAAAATTTCCAGTAAGCCAACGTGTTGGCTCCGTGTCACGGAGGAGGGGATCCGCGTTATCCTCCGTGACATGTTGCCTTACATTTGGTGCCGGGTTACACAGGGTTGCCGGGTGACCCGCGTGTTTTTCTTTAAATTAACCCCGATTTTTGCCCCTTTCTCCCCATTTCATTTCCTCTCCGCGACCAAACATCCCAAATCCCCCTCCCCAATCAACGTGCCACGCCACTAAGCAAAGAAATCATCAAGTTTCTTCGGTTCTTCAACGTAAAGGTATTTTTCCTCGTTTCTCTCTAAATTTTGGCGATTTTAGTCGAATTTGGGCAGGTGAGGTGAGATATGTCATCCTAAGTAGCAATTGAGCATGAAATTAAATTATTTGTGATTGATGAATGTTCGGAATGTTATTATTAGCGTTTGAACTTGTCGACTACGTGAATAATTCGAAATTGATTGTAAAATTGAATTCTAGGGCTTAGGTTGTTGAAATTGACTTGGGTAATTTGATAATTCGGTGAATTAGATGCCGGGGTGTGTTTGGATTGAGATTAGTCGGTGTAAATATTGTTTGAATGTAAAAGACGATGAATTCTCGAATTTTTGGGGAAAATGTGGAAATTGTGCAAATTGGTTTGATTGTTTGGATTTGTGTGTATATATATATAGAACTTTTGTCGTTGTTTTTATTTTTTTTTGTTTTTGTTGCTTGCGCGATGGTTGAATTGTTAGCGATAGTAGGATTGGGATTAGCTGTATGAAGTCTGAGTAGTACGCTAAGCGTTATGCTGTCGAAATTTTTGTGAACGCACTAAGCATAAATTGTATAGTTGATTGTTTTGGTGTAAATTGAGTTATCCTGGCCATAGTTTGTAAAAGTAGCTAAGGACTAAGTGTGGGGTAAATGTTGTGTAACCCGACCTTAGCTGAAGTTAACATGTATTTAGCTTAACGTTGTGCTTGTTTATGTATATTGACAGGTACAATGGCTAGTAGGCAGGATAAAGGCAAAGGTGCTTCTACTTCTGGCACCGGGAGGAAAAGAATGAGATTGGGCACCGCAGTCCTAGCTGCACCAGCTTTTCCGCGCGGCCAACGCCGCCAATACGGAACAAGGTGGATAACCGAGGAAGGGAAGAAGTGGTATGCTAAGCATAAGGAAAGCAAATACTTCCCGGAGGAACATATTGCACGAGAACCACTAGCACAGGAGTTCCCCCGTATTGTGCAGAGGATTGAAGCAGTTGGGCTCAGCTTTATATTTCAGGAGCCCAAGGAGTGCAACCTACATTTGGTCCGAGAGTTCTACGCAAATTGGAACCCGACCATCAGAAGCCACACAATAAAAATCAGAGGGTAGATTGTCACTCTGGAACCCCAGCAATTTAATGCCATCGTTGGAGCGCGGGACACAGACGCTCACGTTCTCCGCCAGCTAAACATCACCCCACCGTACGCCGACATTAGACGTACGTTGTGTGGGGCTCGATCCACAGCCCGATGGAGTAGACATAAGGAGAGGGGTTACCACCAGACTCTGCCTTATTCGCAGATGAACAGGGAGGCCAGAATATGGCTGAAAATTATATGTTCTTGCTTGATCCCGGGAGTTCACATGATGGATGTGACTCGAGACCGTGTCTTCTTGGTGTATGCCCTTATGAAAGGGCTGGAGATTAATGTTGGGGCGGTTATCATATCCGCCATGAAGAGAGCCAAACTACACCAGGGCCACAGATACGGGTTCGGTGGAATCATCACCACCTTCCTCCGAGGCCTCGATGTCGAGGAAGAAGCCTTGGATTACATCCCGCAGTTGGAGCGGAGGGCCCTCGATGTGACAAAAACTAAGGCCCCCGACACCACACACGGGCCAGTGCTGACTTTGTGCGAGCGACATGCTCGTGACGATTAGTACATGGCACGTATGTTTGGCATGCAGATGCTTCAGCTACGGATTGGTGGGAGACCAGCCACCGAGGAAGAGTTATGGAAGTTGGAGCTGGATTACCCATTTGGCGAGAACGCCAGAGCCTTATGCCGAGTGGGACCAGCCTTCGTTGAGCCTACTGATGACGATGTCCCCACTGACGAGGAGACACGTTGGGAGGACTCCGATGTGGTGTCCGACGACGACGATGGAGCTGACTCAGACATGGGCGATGAGGCAGCAGCACCGGATGAAGAAGTCGAATATTTTGACTGATCAGGGAGTTCCACCACCCGAAATTTTGTGATCTTAATTTTTGTGAACACTGGGGACAGTGTTTGATTTAAGTGTGGGGTGGGAAGTAGTTAGGTGCTGGGGCTGGGCTAATCTGTTGTATGCTTTTTCCTTGGTTTGTATGTATGTTTATGTTTCCCAGTGGTTGTGAAGTGATTTGTGTTGTATCTGTATATATTTTTGTGGTTAATAATGTGTGTTATGAAAAGTTATGGTTGCCAAGGTAAATATTTTGTAAATATTTCTTTCTTATCGAAATGATCGATATTTTTCAAAATTTTTGCGAAAATATTTTGCACTTATCAAAATATTTTGTACATATTTTTCTATCGACATGATCGATGTTTTGCAAAAAATTTTCGATTTTTATTTTGGGTTTCTCAGAGTTTGTTTTCGGTTCTTTTACCGAGAATAGTCCCATTGAACAGATGTCATAGTTAGTGACCGTTCCCTATGATGGATGGATGACGACCGTCTTAAGGGAAATGTAGTCGATAGGAGTAGGATTTTTAAATTGTTGTCAGTTTTTTTCTTTGGTGGATTGCATCAATGAACCTGTAGTTGCTTTATGGCTGCAAAATTTCGTTGCGTGTTGTAACTGATGTTCAAAATGTGAAAGTGATTCGTTTGAAAGCATGCAATCTTGTAAATATGTTGAGTTACCTAGGCTGTAGAATTTGATTCGGTATGATTGAGGCTTAATTTTTGAATTCATGCAATTGGCTAATTAAAGAGTCTGTGAATGCATCTTGAATCGAGCATGTGCATAAAGTGTGTGAAGTGAGGTATTGTTATTCCATGCTATTGTGAAGTGTCTAGAACTTGCCTGGTGTGTGTACAAAATGAAATGAAGGGGGTGTAGTGTTGGAAAGGATGTAGGCATTTCTTTGTTTTAACCGAGAGTTTCTATTTTTTTCTTGTCATACTCTACCTTTTTATGTGATTGTATACCCTAGTCAGCCCGTTGAGCCTTTAGCTGTTTCTTTATTTCTTTTGTCCAAAATTGTATAAACTAAGCTTTATTCCTTCTTTTCATTAGCTGTAAAAGTCTATACAAAACTCTTAAGTGCTTACGAAGAAAAGAAAGCTTATCCCAAAGTGTCAAAGAGTGAGAAGAGTGAAAAGAAAAAGAAAAGCAGAGTGAAGAAAGAAAAGAAGAGGTTGAAGAGGCACTTGGTATAATGAAATGATAGTAAAGGTGCATGAAAACCCTTTGTTGTTGTGTCAAGTGTGTTTGAGGAAATGAGCCATACAAAAGTAAACAAGCATGAATGGGATGATGAAAAAGAGAAAAAGAAGAACAATATCCGCGAGTCGATGGGAATGTGTTGAAAAGGCGCTTAAGGATGCTAGTGACTATTATTGGCTAATCCAATATATACTAGTTCCATAGCTTCCATTACAACCCATTAAAGTCCTACGTGATCTTACATTGCATTTCTTTATATTAGTGGAGTAATACACTAAGGGCAAGCCTATGGGTCATGACATGAAGCATGTGAATTCTTTTGGGAGAGAGAGTGAAATTAATTTTTATATGCCCCTACTTGAATGTTTGTGTGTTGCATGAACATAAAGGGGAAGATTCTCTTGAGTTGTGAGGGCACATGCTTGATGAAAGATTGATTTTCTGGTAGGATATCTTGATTAGCTGATTTGCATGAGTTTGCCGATATCGCGAGTCGATTCTTAAAGTCTAGGAAGTCTTGATGTGTGAAAGGTCATTGCATTGTAAGACCATGCATGTTTTCGTGATGATTTGCAAAAATTGAATAATCGGGATGACCGTAGCATAAATTGTTGCACCATAGTGGCAAAGGTTGGGATGTAATTTGCATGAGTTGTGTAGGTGTTGTTCGAGGACGAACAAGGATTTAAGTGTGGGGTAAGTGATCTTGGGCAGATTTATATGCCCAAGTGATACTCAAACGTATCATTTTCACCTTGTTTGTTGTGCAATATGTATATATTCTCATGTAATTGATAATAAAATGCGAATTTATACTAACCAACATGATTAGCATTTGTTTTGCAGGTAAATATGATTTTTAGGAGCTAAAATGCATGTTGGAACTATATCGGAGTTGGACTTGGATGCGAGCGTGGAAAAGACATTGGAATGCACAAAGTATAGGGGCTTCGCGATGGAGCCGTGCCACGCTACCATCGCGGAGGCACACTGCCTGGAGAGGAAATTAAATGGCAAATTCCAGTGAGGCCTCGCGACAGCTCCGTGGCACGGAGATAGGCCTCCGCGTTGGCCTCCGTGCCACGTTGAGGCTATAATCCCGGACCCTGGAATTCCAGAGAGGGTCCGCGTCCACGCCGTGCCACGGAGGCAGTGCTCCGCGTTGGCCTCCGTGACACGTTGCTTGTTATTCCGGGAAAAATTCCCACTAGTATAAATAGAACACTTAGGTTTATTTTAATTAGTTCAGACTTGGTGGAGCTAGGACGTGGGTTAGGAGCAGTTGAGGGACGAAAAAGCTAAGAGATTTCTTCTCTTCCTTTCTTCTTTCAATCAATTGTATGTAGGATTTACACTTGTTTTAGGATGATCAATCCACAAATGAGTGACTAATTCTCTTCCTTGCTAAGGTTTTGAACAATGGTGATGAATTTTGATTGTTAATGATATGGTTTTCTTCTTCTTCTTCCATGTTGTTCTATTAATTCTTGTTCTTACTGCATTAGTGTGTGGCTGATACTAATGTACATCTAAAAAGTCCAATTTCACTCGAGAGAGCACGAAATTGGAAAGTTGTGAATTAATAGGGTATTGTTCTTAACTTGATTTGGGAAAATTGGGTTTTGATGTGCTTTCCTGATAGAAATATACTTGAAAGCCGTATTAGTCAATTTAGGAACTGGAATTGTATTGCTAGGTCATAAATTGCATTTGATCACAAAAATGTAGACGAATGGTTTATGATTCTAAAGTGAAATTAAATACGAGAGTTTTAATTTCTAGGCTAATGTTCTTGGCTAGCAACATGAAGAAGAGATTAACCAAATTATTATTATAATCGAATTCATTACTTGTTCTTAACCTTGGCATGCTCATATCCATAGTTTAAATTCACAGTAAATAATTGTTAATAGTTTTAGTATATATATATTTTATAACCAAAAACTTATTTAACTGTTGGTTACACTGTTGTTAGCATAATTAGAAGTAAGATAAGAATATAGTGTACTTAGGCAATTTTACTTATCCTGAGTCTCCTTGGATCGATACTTGGCTTACTTAGCCACTTTATTACTTGTTTGACCACGTGCACTTGCGTGTCGGTTTTAACCCCTACCAAAGCACCGAACACATATGTTATTACTTTCCCATGCTGCATCAACACACATCCCAGTCCGACTCTCGAAGCATCACAATGTACAACAAGGCCATCTATTCCCTCGGGTAAAGTCAACATTGGTGCTGAAGTGAGTCGGGTTTTTAATTCTTGGAAGCTTTTGTCACAAGCCTCAAACCATAGGAACTTTATCTTTTTCTGAGTCAACCTGGTCAATTGGGCAGCAATTGATCAAAAACCTTCAATAAATCTTCGGTAGTAGCCTGCTAGGCCCATGAAACTCCAAATTTCTGAAGGATTCACCGGTCTTCGGTAGTAGCCTGCTAGGCCCATGAAACTCCAAATTTCTGAAGGATTCACCGGTCTTCGGTAGTAGCCTGCTAGGCCCATGAAACTCCAAATTTCTGAAGGATTCACCGGTCTGGGCCAATTCTACGCCGCTTCAATTTTTTGAGAGTCTACCTTTATGCCCTCACTTGATACCATGCGGGTTATGAAGGCTATCTTTGGGATATCACTCTCCCGAACTCTGAGCTAGTGATATCCGGACCTGAGATCTCTCTTCGAGAAACACCTGGCACCCTGGAGTTGTTCAAATAAATCATCAATCCTGGGAAAGGCGTACCTGTTCTTGACAGTGACCTTATTCAACTACTGATAATCAATACACATCCGAAGTGATCCGTCCTTCTTTCGAACAAAGAGAACCGATGCACCCCATGGAGACTTGCTCGCTCTAATGAAACCCTTATCCAACAAGTTCTTCAACTGTTCTTTTAACTCTTTTAGCTTGGCTGGAGCCATCCTATAAGGAGGGACGGAGATAGGTTGCATATTGGGCATTAGATCAATACCGAAATAAATTTCCCTTTCCGGAGGAACACCAGGCAAATCATCGGGGAAAACCTCCGGATACTCACACACCACTAGAACTAATTAAATAGTCGAGGTCTCAGACTCTACATGCTTAACCCTAACTAGGTGGTACATGCAACCCTTATAGATCATTTTCCTAGCCTTAAGATATGAAATAAACCAACTGGCTGGTACAACGGAATTACCCTTCCATTCCAGAACTAACTCACCTGGAAATCAGAATTCCACCACGAGTCCTATAATTAATCGAAGCATAACATGAAAACAACCAATCCATACCCAAGATGATATCAAAGTCCATCATGGCCAACTCTACTAAGTCTGTGTTGGTAACCTTTGCAACACTGTGATAGGACACCCTCTATATACCCGTTTAGCTACCACTGATTCACCGACTGGAGTAGATACAGAGAACGGTTCTGATAGAATTTTGGTACTAACTCCAAAATTACTAGCAATGTAAGGCGTCACAAAAGGCAAATTAACTCAAGGATATAACAAAGCATAAGCATCAATATGGAAGACTTGCAACATACCCGTGACCACATCTGGCGAAGCCTCCTTCTCCTGGCGAGGCACTAGGGCATAAAACCTGTTTTGGCGCTGGCCACCTGCTGAACTAGTGGAGGCGCCCTGTTGAGGGGGTCATGTTGCTGGAGCAGCAGAACTGGCTGTAGGGCAATCTCTAATCCCGTGCCCAGGTTTTCCACACCCGAAACAAGCATCCGTACTGACCAGGCACAACCTGAGATGATTCTTGTCGCACTTCGCACAAACTAGAAAAGTGCACTCCACATGCATGCTACCATGATCCCTCGAGCCTGTAGCCCTACTCCTCTAGTCTCCCTAGAACTTGGATGGCGTGTTGGCCGATGATGGAGCTGGAGCAATGGACCTGTGCTGGGTCTACTGACGTGGTCCACCCCCGACCTAGCTTGAGAAACCCCGTAGCTGTCGGTCCTGGCCCTCTTGGCCTCTCTATGCCTCCTGTAGACTGACTCCATCTACTGCGCATGCAATACAATACAGGAAAAATTAATGTCCCGGTGTAGCATGGCAATTCGGCAATCCTTGTCCAAGTAATCTGCTACGCCATGCACAAAATGGCTCACCCGAACCAGCCGATCCACCACGAACTCCAGAGCATATCTAGATAACCGAGTGAACTCCAATTCATACTCCTAGACAAACATGTTACCCTGCTTCAGATTAACAAACTTGGCCACCTTGAGCTCTCTCATCTCCCGAGGGAAGAACCGATCCAATTCAATGTGAAACTCATCCCAACCTATTAGGCCTGCACCCACTGCCCTAGAATCTCTCCATTTAATAAACCATATATATGCTACCCCCTTTAGCTGATAGGAGGTCAAGTCAACGCATTCCCCATTATTCACCCCCATAACCTGGGTGATCTTCAAAATCTCTTCAATGAAGCATATAGATCTTTGTCCACCTTTGACCCCGTGAACTCCGGAGGACTCATCCTCAAGAAATCCCTCACCCTAGCTGCCGCCGCATTCACATTCTGAGGGAAATGCACCACCGTTTGATTCTGGACCTGGGCAATCATGGCCTATGCCAGCATCTGAATTGCTGTCCTAAACTCAACGTGAGTGGCTGCCACATTTTGGTTATCGAAGTTCCCCGTGGACTCCATTACCAACTGGAGGGAGCTCAAGAAAGCCTTCTTAGAGAGATTCTTTCCACCCTCCAGGATACTGTTGCTTAAGGATGAGTCAATAATTTCTGATAATTGAAGCGGCACATTATGAGACATGGTGGAGGTTGAAAAAGAAGTTGACCAACTACCCGAACCACAAACTCCCTGATGACAGTCTGTTGGAGATTGATCATTGAACAATAATACAAAAGTAGTAGTAGACACAGTGGCGAGAGGAGCACATAATAGTCACACATGGGAGCAAGCCACTACTATTCTTGACTAGGTGACAAAAACAAATAGAGCATGGCACACCCGAGAAGCAGACACAACAGCTGGTACATATGATGTTGGTTTGACTACAAACCAACGTAGGAAAGAAGAAGAGCGTGACCAGGAATTGGCTTATATGCGCGCATTGTTGGATTTTCTTACTAAACACATCATGGGAGATGGAGCCAGGAAGGTGAACGCTGTTGGGACAAAGGCACAGGAGCTAGGGCCAGACTACTCAAATTCACAGAAGGAGACAAACTTCTTAGACAACTAGGTGGTGGGTTTTCGAGCCAACGCCCAAGGGTCTAGTCAAGACACATGGCACCAAGGTTCTGGAAACCAAGGTCAAAACCAAATTGGACACAACTATAATTTTAATGGATACAGAGATAGAAGCCAAGGTCGTGAGCGCAAGGGAGATTGGAGAAGGAATGATAGTTATCGCAATGACCGAGCTAGATTATACGTTTCCCCTAATGCATGTCAGGGGGAGACTGGACAATCGATGTTAGAAAGCATGATGCTAAGATGCTAAAGAAGTTGAGGTCCATAGATCATCAGTTGAAAGACATTCGTTGTGATATATCAAGCATAGGTCAAAGAATAGAGTCACACGATGACTATCAAGCAGATCGAACAACAACTAAGGAAACTGTCACTATCAATAAACCCTATGAAGAAGGGGTACAATACCTAGAAACACAGTCTAGAATCTAAAGAATGATGGTCACTAGGAGTGGAAAGACCACTGTTGACCCCCCTTTACCAATTGTAGTTGATAGGAAGAAAGAAAGCGTGATCGAAGATGAAGATGATATTGCTGAGAAGGAACATAATAAGGATGCTGAGTTGACTGAGGCCCCAAATGTTGAAAATGGGCCTGAATTTGAACAAAGATCCATAAAAATTTACAAGGCTATTCCATGACCACCGCCACCATTCCTGTCAGGCCCCACCTTGGAAGGCATTACTGGCACCTAATGCCACACTGGAATCTGGGCCGACCTGGCTGGGCACAAGCACCTCTGCTGCCTACCACTGGTTCAAATTCAATAAAACAAACTGCTATATCTTGGTCGTAAACGCAGCCACGGGCCGGCAAGGCCACACAACACATGTAAAAAAACAGCTAACCCAGCCAACATACATCAATAGGTACCCTATGCGGGCCGACAAGTCTACCATGCTATGTAGTTATAATGGAAAGGGAGATAAGTAGCTATACTAGGCCCCACATGGCAAACACATAAAATAGGACATACATGGTTTCCACACGGCAAACAACAACTAACTAACTAAACAGTGTAGTCTGCAAGCCTCTAAGATAACAAATAGTGGTCAAGATAAGGCCCTGACCTACCCAAATACTACACACCGAAAGACAGATAATCTTCTACAACCTAGCAATTTCGAATGAAAGGAGCTGACTAATGTGCTGACTCTGAATAGCTCTCAGGAAATCTCACAACCTGTCTATCTAAACCTGCAGGCAAGTAATTCAGGTCCCTATAGTTAGGTGTCAGTACAATATGTATCGGTAAGGCAGTAAATAAATTGAATAAAAGCTATTAAAGAATGAAAGTAAGCAGAAGGAAGGGACAGAAATTAGCCTGGATATTTGCTTATTCATAACCTACATCTAGTAAAGCAGTATATGCATATGAGCTAAGACTGCACAATTACATATCCATAAGCTACAGTTAATAAGCAAGCATACAAACAAGAACCTAACCCGGCCCCCAAAAGTTTGGTAGCTACAAGCAAAACAGAAATAACCTACCGGAGCCCCCGTAAGCCCTGGTAAGTATATTGCAATCTATATACTACTACCCAGGTTTTATGATTCTACTGGTGCTATAGCTAGCCTAACTGGCCTCTGCGTTTGTATTTGAGCCCGCTGGACTCCTATAACTGTGTCTGATCTCGGTGGGCTCCTATAACTGCACCCTTGGCACCAGGCTCAACGAGGGTCAGTGATGTTGATATGACATAAAATAATAGTCCAGCCCTATTATAGACTGTAAGAAGTCCTTGTCCAAAATGTAGTCCCTTGGGACATCACATAGCACGTTGGAACAACATGATATAGCGCCTCTAGGCAACATCATATATCCCCATAGGCGATGACACTGTTAGCAACCCTAATGTTTTGGATGGAAGGCTGTCTTAGGTGAAGGCAATCCCAACTTATGTGCTATACTGAAGCCTCAATCTAGCCACTCAAAGGTGTACCTGGCCTTCTGGGCCTAACGCGACCAGTGTTCACCTCTATAATAGTCTGTATAGCTTCTTGCAGGCACACGCCATGTACCTGTGTTTGATCAGAGGATCCTGATAGTGATCATAATCTCTAATGGTCTAAACTGGATAGGGCGAGATATGGAGTGGCCTAACAATACTATAAATGTCCTACTCGGGCAACTATAACTTATAAGTTGTAGGATTTCAAACAACCAATTACTTAGTCCTTTGCTTAGAATGACTGTAGGACTGCTACTGACCGAACATTCTTCTGAGCGGTGGGCCCCTAATCATCCATAGGCAGCTTACTGAAATTCTTAGCCTGAGGGTGTTACTATAGTAACATGGTTCTAGTCCTTTAGACCTTAATTTGTTCTGTTCAGATCTTATATTGCTTTTCTAGGCGATTCCTAACCTTGTAGGTAAGTTTATATAAACTTATCCCTTCACGAAAACCTGTACCTGAGTATCTTATAGGAGCAGACTGGGGCATTGGCCCAGCCTCCAACTGCTAATAAGGTCCCCTCCTTAGGGTACCCACGGGTCTATCTGATCGAAATGATTGGGATGGCTTTCTAAGCAACCTGTATGACAGATACTAAGTTAACTGGAACTGACCGTCACTGGCAGTAGCTAACTAGATGGCAGGCTGTCATTCAATTAACAAGACAACCCTAGTGCCGCTGACTCTAAAGTATGTCCGTCCTACCTTATTTATGGCCCTGGGATGTGAAGGCACGCCGGCGGCCTCTAGGCGTTCTTCATTGACAATACAGGCATCCGACTACAAGTCATATTGCTTGGTTGTGCCCGATACTGTCTAACTTATGAATTCAGGCCCAATAACTAAACCTAAACTTTTGAGGCCTTGGTTTGACAAAAAGACATCAAAATTCTATTAATACAATGGACAGACAGATAGGGGAGTCTCTATGAAACTTCTGACATGAGCCACACTTAACATGCTCTTTCCCGACGAAGGGTGCTGCAATATACTCTCGATATGCTTTCTAGCAGCTAACCAGCCCCTATATATATTCATTGTCTATAGACAATAGCTGACCACAATATATCTAATCACAATCTACAGATAACAACTATTTGCAACAAATGGGATCGCTATTTCCATTCAACAACATAATTCATATCATTACGACGAGAATAACTTCCCGAAGGGATAAGCCTTACATACCTTGAATGCCCGACTTTAATTCAACTGGCAAGTCTCAACTTGTAAATGACGGTTCCACTCAACTGCAATCCTAATGCTGAGAAAATTGGACTAATTTCAATACTAAATTTTGTAAATAGCGATAACTTTCGATAATCATAACAACTATAGTTCAACTCCATATAACTCGACCAAAAAACTATAATTTCTTGAGAATTCAAAAGGGAGAAATGCTTACCTAATTCCTGTGTCCGTTTGGAATCCAATTTGGAGCAATTATGACAACCATTACTCGGCGGGGTTCCTGTATGCCAAGAGAATTTTCAATCTCCATAGAAATGCTTCCCGTAGTCCTAGAACTCCTTACCCGAAGTTAATTTGCGTTTGGATGGCATTTGGAAGCGCAATCGGACAAAAAATTAATAGAAGTTACGGTTTCCTTTGTTTTTGGTCGAGAGATATATTGTTTACTTAATTTGAAATGAACTAGAAGCTATATATATATATATATATATCCTTTGGAGGTGGCAAGGAGCGCCCCGTGTTGCCCAAAGCACCAATCTCTCTGCCACATCGTGCTTCCCAAAGCACCAATGGGCCTGACGCACCGCGCTGGCTAGTGCACTGGCGGCTGGCACATCGCGCTGGCCTCACGCGGCCTAGCCTCACCTGACCCTACTTCAGAGGCTCTTTCAACACACTTCAAGCTCTCCTTACCCATCACAAATTCACGCGTACATCTACTAACCAATAATATTTTACGGGGTGTAACATTTTCCCCCCTTTAGGAATATTCCTCCTTGAATATCATCTTTAGGCTTACAGGAGTTGACTCTTTTAACCAATACTTAGAAAATTTTCGGCAGAGTCTCCATTGTACTATGGACTATCTGGAAACCTGAAATGAAGAAAAACCCAGAATGGGCGTCTCACAGGATTCTATAAGACTCTATTTCACCACAAAGAGGTAACCGGCTAAACAGTATTGATAACATAAGAAGTAAAATAACAACTGAATAACAACATTACCTTAACTGCATAATCTGAATCAATCCTGGAACAACTGAGGATATCTAGACCTCATATCATCCTCATCTTGCTAGGTCATCTGTTCTTTATTCTTGTTCCTCCATAGTACTTTAACAGAGGCTACATCCTTAGTTCTTAACCTATGAATTTGTTGATTTAGTACGGCAAAATGGAAATTCATTGTAGGCTAACTCCTCAGTAACATGAACATCCTCAACTAGCACAACTCAGGATGAGTCCCTTATGCACTTCTGCAACATTGACACGTGAAATAATGTATTGATAGGTTCTAGCTCTAGAGGCAATTCCAGGTCATATGCCACTCGGCCTATCCTCCGGTGGATCCTATACGGGCCAATAAACCTAGGGATAAGCTTGCCTTTCTTACCAAACCTCATAACGCCCCTCGTTGCTAATGTTTTTTGGAATAACCAACCTCTAATTCAATCTTAACTGCCTACACCATACGTTAGGGTAAGATTTCCGACGACCCTAAGCCGTAGGCACCCATTTTCTTATAGGTTTAACTTTTTCTGTCTGCCTGCTATAGTATTCCCTGGTTCAACTACCCCTAATTTACCTGCTTTAGGTCATCATAGAGGGGGCCTACATTTCCACCCAAAATAGATCTCCAGACATCTAAACTATGTGCTCTGCTTGGCTATTTGTTTGGTGATGAGAAGCCGTACTTAAATTAACGTTTGCCCCAATCTGTTCTAACCTCTTCCCAAAACCTAAAGGTGCGTTATGCCTCTCCGTCAGAATTTATTAGATACTTGGGCTCTGCATAACCAAACTACTTTTTAAACATTTTACTCGGTATAACCTTTAGCTGAAATATAATTCCCTCAAGAAAGACATGAGTTTATCTCATTAACCTTTCTATACTGACTCAAATGAGGTCAATTTATACTTCATACGAGACAACCCTGTAATTGTATTCACGTCGATTACTCTGCACTTCCTTGCAGGCATGAATATCTCTTGAATTGGCCTGCTCAGTTCCTACTGTCCAACCTCCCCTGGCTAGTCATTGGAGCTCTGTTCCACGACACAACAATATCTTCCCTCTTCACATGTCATCAGTAGGTCTTTCTTTACAACCCGATATGTTTATGTTAAACTCTGGGTGGAGGGAGTAATGGACATGGTGCATCTTGTCCATAGTCTGCCAATGAAGTCCTGCCACCTTTGGATCACATATTCAACCTCTGGATCTCATGAGTCCGCCCCTTATTATCTTAAGGGCCAACAACATCCTGCTGGGCCTTGTCTCAAGGTTGTACCAGGTTAGAGTCTCTGTGTCACCACTCCTTTACCTTTCAACTGGTGGTGATATTGCAATATTCTAGGTTACAACCTCATTATCTCTTAACTGTCAGCCCGATGATTATTTCTTGACATTCAGCAGTGGTCCCATGCTCTGTCAATGTACTTCAACCTGAAGGTGATTCTGTTTCCCTACAGAGTTAGATACTCATGCCTTTTCCCTTCTTTTCTTAGATTGAGACCTGGGGTTCATGCCTTCTGCCTCATACTGTCAATGATATTACTAACAAAGTCTACCGACCTGTATCTTTCTGACCTGCACTCGGGTCCTTCGACGTCACAAACTAGGAACTGATAACGCTCAAACCACACCTCTAACTGAAGTATGAAGACGTTGTCAATAAAGAACCCAACTAGAGGTTGGAGACGAACCCACAGGGAATATGGAAGAACTAGATTACAGCCGGTAAGTGAACTTGTGAGGTAGTTACTTCAAAATTGGGGGATTCTGAAGAAAATCAATAACATTAACAAATATTAAAAATTTTGTTTTGATTCAATATTAAAGGATAAGTAGGGGTTGTGTTCCCCATGGGTTCATAACTCCTTTTGGTATACACTCATGATTATCACCAATATTACTTAGAGAACCGGTAACTTAGGTTCATTCAAATGACCGACCAATCCCTATTGAATAACTATACTCAATCACTCGACCAAGTCTCATGAGCGGTTTCAAACTATCCATTATCACTAAGTTCCAGATTTAAATATCCTGCGACCATAACTCAAGTTAATACAATGATTATCAAAATCGAGGCTCTATTGTAACTCTCTTTTCCTAATCTATACCTCTTAGTCCTAAGCAAGTAAAGAATTCGGGCATGTCCTAATGTTGCACACCGTTAAGAATCGTTTAAGTATGAAGAGAATACAATAAGTATTTGTATTGGTTTTTAAATCACTTTGTGCAACCCTAGCTTGTTAATCAACGATGGTTCCCACAACCCTAGCTATGGAGTTTTTAGCCTTTCATAGTTGTAAGGTTGTGAATTGCATTCATGATTAAAAACATAAATCAATACTTACAAATATATATGAGAAAAGAACTTCCTTTAATTACTCAGCAAAATCTTCAAGAACAAATAGCAAGAACAAGAAGAATTCCAGAAAAGGTTGATCACAAGTCAAATCAACTTAATTCTCTCTTTCTCTAATGTCTTTTTCGGCCAAATCTGATATGTACCGATCTCTCTCGCCTTCTCTACTTCTCCTAAAAAAATAAAAAATAAAAAAAATTATTTATACATACACAAGAATCCTTTTCCTAGGCTAACAGGGTGAATTTCTATATCTGGTTTCGCCTTCGTCATGAGTCCACCTACGGCTCATACCATTCTTTCGTACCTTGCATGACTGGCTGGATTTTGGCTAAGTGTTTGATCCTTGTGTAACTCGTACCTACGATCTGTACTGAGCTACCGTGGCTTGACTTTGAAACTTTGAAATTCTTCTGAAGTTTACCACGATCGCCATGGTTCGACTCGTACCTTCTTCCTGCGGTTCGTACTTTCTTTCCATAGCAGAAGTCAGCCTCTTATGAAATTTTTTTGATTCTTTTCACAACTTCATCACCATGACTCGTACAATATTTGTACAACTCGTACTTAGATTCGTATATTGCATATGTTCAACCTTAGCCTTCCGCAACTTTTCATGGCCATCAGTACAACTTGTAGGACCTTCCTACGGCTCGTACTGTGGACTACACTTTGAGCATATTTTGCGTACTTCAGGCTTTCTTTTCAATTTTTTAGCTCCAACACCAATTTATCCTGTTATATCCACATAAAAACACTTGAGTCCATGCTATTTTCTTAGTTTTCAGTGTCAAAAGTGTTGTAAATTCACAGCACATCAACACCCTCAACTTAAGACTTTTACATGTCCTCTGGCAAAGAAAAGAAAAACTAAACATAACGCTCAACTATAAAATAGAATTAAGATACTACAACCCCTACTCAAACAAAAATTGCACTTTCTATGCAAACTCTATTGACCATTTCTCATGGAACAGCATCAGCTAATGCATTACAAGCAACCTCAAAACATCATAAACAAGGATCAAAACATGTCATCTAGCTATCAACAAGAAATCACGTCATCACTAATGTTTTCCACACAGACCAGTGGTAAAAGCAAAAATAATCCATGTACCCTCACACAAATGAAGTCCCCACTCATATATGAGATGTCAAACATAACATGGGACTAAACAAGTAAGGCGCTCACTCTCACAAAGAAGTTACAAGTATTATGTGTCAGATACCATAGGCTTGTCCCTTATTTTCTCTGTTGTGGCTTATCAGATGGCCAAGTTTTGATCACTATAGGACTTGATATATCTTGTAATGTAGGCATAGGGCTGGACATTATAAAGATGGGGGATTTTATAAGTGAATATCCCTTCCTTGGCACTACATACATTGGATACACCATTCACCTATTTCACCCTTTTACTCTTTCATTCCCTTTTCACCCCTTTTTATATAAATTTGCATGGGTGTGGTGAGTTTTCAACTTTTTTTTAACATTATCATTTTCCTTTGAGTTTTCATTTTCAGGATTTTCAGCATTTTTCATCTCTTTTTTTTTTCACCACACCTCATTTTTCACCATTTCTTTTCTCTTTTCTTTTCCTTTCTTCCGTTCCCACCATTTACGCACCCCTACTCTAGCCACCCTCAGCTTAAGCATTTTGCTTATGTTGAGGTTCACAATATCCAAGGAAGGACCAGGGACAAAACAGGTTCATGGTATAAAAATATGGGTACGGTTAATTGGTAAATAAAAGAAACATGGTCTATTAAGGCTCAAAATTGGGGTCAAGGGATTCATGCACTTTTGTAGGGTAATATAGGCCAAAAGTGAGCTAAATAAAAATGTCCTGCGATCATATCCTAACCAACCATCCTTATCCTATGCAATGACCAACCAGGCAAGTTCTAGATCTTTAACACAATACCGAACTGAATACTGTACCTCACTCACACATGGTACATGAATTATTTTCACCTCACCTGTCTGGTTTATACATGGATTAACAAGACTACTCATGGTGACAAACTAAATGACATCAAAAGATCCACAAAAATCTTGCATGTTGGCACAAATACATAGCTGATGCATCAAAAGAATTTTTTAAACAGGGTCAATTTTTATCAAAAACCAAAACTAGTGCATTTTTATTGGCTGAGTACTCCTAAGATACTTTCTCATTAAACAAAATTCATAGATTAAAACAATAAAAATCCTACACATGCTGATTCTACTAGATAACATGCTTGAGGGAAAAGTAACACGGCAAAAAAATCCCTTAGACGAATCAAAAATCCCAAAAATCACTAGTATACCCCTTCCTCGTTTTGAAAAGTAAGCTTCATCCCCGAAGCATCAACTATAAGAACATTGGGAAGAGGACATACCTGTGGCGCACTAGGCGCTCCTGTCATCTTACGGAGGTGGTACCTCTGCTGTAGTAGTGGCGCTAGCGGTGGCCAGCGCACTCAATTGTGTGTCAATAGGGGGAGTGGTCCCTCCCAGTAATTGTGGCTGCTTGGACGGTCTCTGTAATTGTCGAGGCTGAATATGGCTCTCCCGAAGGGTCACGGCCACTGGAAAGCTCAGGCTGAACTATGGTGGAGCCAACTTCTCCTCTAGCTCTCCCATGCAGCTCAGACATATGTGTGTCATGAGTCCGCATGCTCTCTGCTCTGGCCCACTTGCGTCCTTTTCTCTCATTCTTCCTCCTTTTTCTCGGACTCTCCTCTCTATCATATTTAGCAGCTCTTCTCTAACCCTTTTCAACAGTTATAGTCGGCTCCCAATATGCCGCCAAATCAATGACCTCATCAGGCTCGGCATCTAGGTCCGAAAGAGTGGGGGATGCTAAAACTGTTGGTTGTCATGATGACAACTCAACTACTTGGCTCCGTAGAGCCCCCAACTCCGCAAGGAGAATACTGGTATCTGTCTGCTCAACCATCCTCACATTGAACCGATTCTCAAAACTATCCAGGCGAGCATGTAGAGCCTGAGTTGCTGCCTCTATCTCTTACTTGACCCATGGTTTTACATTGTCCATTATGCCTTGATCTTTCGCTCCACCATAGTCAATCATTTTTCTAGGTTTTGGAGGAAGTCCTTTGGTACCAAGTTATACCCTGCTAGTGTCTGAGTCTGCATGCTAGGCAGTGGTGCAGCTGAGGTGCTAGGAGCTAATTGTGAATGACCGGCATCGGTAGCCGGTGTCTCGCTCTGCTCCTGTGTAATGGGGATATTCACCTGTGCATCCCCTGCTGGCTGGGCTACTAGAATATCTGTGGGAATCTTGGATCTGCTTACCAGGTTCATCTCATCTTGGATAAGACCTATGCCTACAATCCTTTGGCCTCCAATCAACCTCTCGTCACCCCATGGAACTTCTGCCTCTATACATAATCTGAACACAAGACTCGTGAATGGGATAGTAGTGCTCACTCCCACCGCCTAATCTCGTATCTCATCTACTACGATCCTCGGGATATTAATGGGTAACGAGACATGAGGCAGGCCACCAAAGCTTCTTTTTCAGCACTCAATGTGTTGTCGTTGACCATAGGTGCTAACCAATGGCACACTAGTGTCCAACAGGCTTTTGCTATGAAATTTAGTGAGTTCTTGGTCACCTGCTTTCCACCTATAACCCTTTCAGCTTCATCCTTGTTCTCTGTAATCACCCTTGCTAGCCATTGCAGCTGCCTCTGTCGCTCCAGCAAAATCAGGGATCTAATCTGCTTCATTGCCTCCACCCTGTAATCATATTCTGGCATCATTGATGTAGGAATGAATTGTGGTACGTACAACATTCGAGTGATGGTCCACTCAAATATACCAACCTCTCGACCATGGACCATAACACTCTCCAGACGAGGCTGATCTTTATCTTCTGCCCTTCCTTTTCCTTTATCTCCATGGTGGCCAAATAGTTGGCATAGAACTCCCAAACTATGTCTTCTATATACTATGCTGGAGTCTTAGCCATCAACTCAAAACCATAAAAGCTAAACATCCGATTCATTTCCTCAACTTCATTCAGTGAATTTGTGAGGATCCGCGGTTCTTCTTGGATGCTCCTCTTTGGTTTATTTTTGGCGGTGAGAGAGATGCCTTGCTCATAGATTTTTCTAGCTCCCGGCACTCCTCACTGAATTGTATGGCTTTCTCTAGGTGGGGTATGTTCTTATGCAACATAAGGAGCCTCTTCCTCTAATTCTTCACTGCCGTTCTCTTCTCCACTTTGGGTCTCCCCTGACCCTTCCTCAGCATTGGAGTCATTTCCTGACTTTTGTTGTTCCTCTCTAACTCTATCCTTAGACTGGAGAGTTCGAGCAGATGTAGTAGTGGTTGCTTCAGCTTGGGCCTTTGCTTTTTCCCTAGTGGCTCTGGTTCCATCATTGTCTGAAGTGTCTACTTAATATTCTTCAACTGAACCACTAGGTGAGTCTCCTGCCTTTCCAGACTCTTACTTTGTTGTTTCATCAATCAGTGTCCTTCGGGCTTTTGATTTTTCTGCCCGGTATTTTTATGTCATTGAACCTATAGAGAAAGAAGTTAGCATTCCATTTTTGAAAAGGAAAAATTAGAAAGGAGATGTTCAGAATCTCATCACGGATCATCACTACGGGTCATACAATAAAGGAATGACTCGTGAGAAGTCCTAGAATTAAAGTCAACTTTTGCTATGACTCGTAGGTACGACTCATACCACAAAGGTATGATCCGTACCTTGAGTCGTATGTTGAAGCCCCTGCGTTGGTATTCTTCTGGATCTTTCCACGACTCATGTACGACCCATAGGTTGATTCCACGAGTGGCAGGAAAGGCTTTTTCCGCAACTTTGTTTAGCTTGGTGGTACGAATGCTCAGTACGACTCATAGTAGCAACCTACGATCTGTACTGTGCCTCATACCACTTCCAGATTTTCTTTTCTCAATTTGCAAGGGTTCTGTTTTCACATTTTAAGGTACTCAGATTTCCCCTTAGGTCAAGGCTCATCATTAACTCAATTTAACCATGCTCAATACTCCACTTATTTAACCTACTACCCGTAACTCATTGTTTTTCAAGACCTAAGTTCATCAAAATTTTAGCATCTCTCCAGTAGGAAAAGAACATTTCACAACACCCTGATCATTATCTCTCTTTTCAAAATCATTATTCGAGCATAGTGACTGACTCATAGGGGTTTTGGCACCATCACTCTCAGTATATTAATGTTAGCAATGTTAAATACAACATACTTACTTGATTGATGCTTCATCAACTGGAAATCCCCGTATATGGTTTTCAGAACTTGGGTTGAGCAATGATTTTGCATGATTTTTTGGTGATTTAGAGTTATGGGTGTGGGGAGGTGATTTCAAGTCATGCTTTTGAGTGTTTTTAGCGTGAGAGAGGATGTTTGTGGGGTTTAAATAGGTAAGGGAAAATTTTAAAAATTTGGGTCGAGTCGAGTATTATTGCCAATTTTGACCCATCACGACTCATACCACGAGTCGTAGGAAGTACCTACGGCTCATCCCTTGGACTCGTAAGTGACCCTATTAAAGAAAGCTTACCTGGCGACCTACGAATAAATCCTACAACTCGTACCACCAAGGTACGATCAGTAGGATGTATCGTAGTTCAGAGATTGGAGTTATTTTTTCTCAGAACCTCGCCACGACTACTGCTACGACTCGTAGAATCTCATCACGGGTCATACTGAGGGCTATAGAATTGATGTTTCAACCTCCTGTTTTTAATTTACTTGCACACTGAGCACATATTAGTTGAATAACTTGGGTTACCTCCCAAGAAGCGCTTGATTTAATGTCGCGGCATGATGTAAGTAGCCTGGTTATTCATACTTCACCAAACTACCACTTGGGTTGCCTCCCAGGAGGTGCCTGATTTAATGTCATGGCACGATACAAATCTCTTGACTACTCAGAATTCGTCAAGTGATTCAAACTCATCCTCCAGTGTTAAGATCACGCTAAATTCCTTGGGTTGGTTCATTATCCTGCAAATGTTGAATGTGACCTCTTGATTTAATCTAAACTTCTGCAGGCCAGCTTCCACATCTACTAAAGATCTTCCGATTGCAAGGAATGGTCGTCCCAAAAGGATGGGGACCTCATAATCAACCTCACAATCCAAAATCACAAAGTCCGCTGGGAATATAAATTTGTCTACCTTGACAAGAACATCGATTAGGATTCCCACCGGCTTCTTAACTATTCTATTGGCCATTAGTAGCCGCTTGTTCATCAGTGTGGGGGCTCCTAATCCTAATTTCTTGAACACGGCCAAGGGCATCAATCAATGCTAGCTCCCAGATCACAGAGTTCCCTTGAAAAATCAACACTGCCAATCGTACATGGTATAGTGAAGGCACCTGGGTCTTCCTTTTTCTACACTAGGACCCTTGTAGCTATGGTAGTATAGTGATGCACGTTGTCAACAGGCTCATAACTCACAAATCTCTTCTAAGTCACCAGGTCCTTCATAAACTTTGCATATCCTGGCATCTTCTCTAATGCTTCAACCAATGGTATGTTCACAGATAGTTTCTTAAGCATTGAAAAGAATTTTTGGAACTTACCATTCTCCGCCTTCTTCTTCATCCTTTTAGGGGAATGGCGATGGTGGTCGTGGGATATCTTTATGCACTTGGGTTTCCCCATGATCTATGTCAGGTTCCTTCTCATCTCTCAGGGCCTTTTGCAACTCACCATTCTATCTCTCAGCACTTGTATCATCTTCCTCCCTTATGCTCTCTTTCATCCGCTCAACTTCAACTGGAAACGGCGGGTCAACTGTGGTTTTAACACTCCCAGTCATCATTACCATACAATTTGCATCATTCTTTGGATTTTGAACAGTGTTGCTAGGTAGTGTACCATTTTTTCTAGGGCTCATTGATGCTGATAGTTGCCCAAGTTGATGTTAGATCTGCTTGATAGCGGTAGCATGAGATTCCACTTTCTGACCCATACTTGATAAGTCACTTCAGATCTCCTTCAGCTGATCATCAGTGGACCTCACCTTCTTTAACATCTTAGGCATCATTCTCTCCAACTTTGATTGCCTAAACTCCCCTTATCGTGCGTTGGGAAGCACATAGAATCCAGCCCGGTCATTGCGGTATCCATCATTTTGTCTCCATTCTCTTTCGTGCTCACAACCCCGACTCCTCTCTCCGAACTCGTTTCTGTTGTAGTTGTCTCTATATTGTTTCTGACTTTGATTTCCATAACCTTGGCGCCAATTTTCTTGTCCAAATGCTTGGGCATTGGTTCAAAAACCCGCCACTTGGCTATCCAGGAAGTTTACCTCTTCCTCAGAATCAGAGTGATCAGCTTCTTGCTCCCTTCCTTGAGTTCCCACTGCATTTACCTGTTTGGCTCCAGCTCCCATAATGTGTTTTGTCAGCAAGTCCAATGATGTGTGCATGTGAGCCAACTCTTGGTCGCATTCTTCTACTTTTCTTTATTAGTCTGCAGTCAAACCAACAACATATGTGCCTGCCGCTGCATCAGTTTCCCTCGTATGCCAGGCCCTTTTGTCTTAGTCACCATATCAAGAATTGTGGCAGCTTGCTCCCAGGTGTGACTTATCATGGCTCCTACAACCACTGTGTCTGCTACAGATTTGGTGCTGTTATTCATAAACCTGTAAAAAATTTCCAACAAACTTTTATCTAGGATTTTGTTGTTAGGGCACTTTGTCAACTTCTTTTTGAATCTCAACCAAGTTTCATGAAGTGCCTCAGTCTTAATTTGTCGAAAATTATAGATCTCATCCTTTAGCTGCAACATCCTGGATGGGGGAAAGAATCTCTGCAAAAAGGCCTATTTGAGCTCCCTCCAGTTAGTTATGGAGTCATTGGGAAACTCCGGTAATCATAAGGTAGCTTCCCTTGACAGAGAGAAAGTGAAGAGTCTGAGCCGCATTGCATCCTGGCTTACTTCAGGAAACCTGTACGCCTTGCATATTCCTATGAAGTTCATTAAGTGTAGGTTGGCATCATCCGCTGCGTGACAAATGAACACTCCTGTCATGTTTAGCAATTGAATAATGCTGCTCGTAATGTCGAATTTGGCCCCATCGGGCAGTGGTGGTGGCACAATTTCTCCAGTCGACCCAACTTCATCAATGTCTGGGTCATCATCATAATCAAAGAACTGAGGGGCAAATCTATGAGCTCTGTTACCCCTCCCATGTCGACCAGCACTTAGAACCTCATCTCTATCATCTTTCGCATGCTGTAGTGCAGCTTACCGAGCTAGCTCGACTTGCCTAGATTCTTCAGCTATGCAGGCTTCTCTTTGCCCATGGTTCTCCATTCTATGCAGTGCTCTCTCGATTTCTGGATTTAGTGGAACAAGGGGATCTCCTCTACTCTGAGTGCTAGGCATTCACCGGAGAATATCCTGTGGGTATCAAAAACACAAAAATAAACGTAATTAAGGCAATAGCGGCCAAAAAGTCAAATAAAAGCTAATAACCTAGTCTCAACCCTATTCCCCGACAACGGCGCCACTTTTTGATAACGCTTAAACCACACTCTTACTGAAGTATGAAGTAGAGGTTGTCAATAAAGAACCCAACTAGAGGTTGGGGTCGAACCCACAGGGAATATTGGAGAACTAGATTATAGCCGGTAAGTGAACTTGTGAGGAAGTTACTTCAAAATTGGGGAAGGAAATCAATAATAAAAACAAATATTAAAAATTTGGTGTTGAGTCAATATTAATGGATAACTAGGGTTTGTGTTCCCCATGGGTTCATAACTGCTATGGGTATACACTTATGATTATCACCAATACTTACTTATAAAGCTGATAACTTTGGTTCATTCAAACAACCAACCAGTCCCTATTCAATTAATTTACTCAATCACTCACCCAAGTCTCATGAGCGGTTTCAAACTATCTGTTATCACTATGTTCGAGATTTAACTATCGTGCGACCACAACTCAAGTTAATACAATGATTATCAAAGTCAAGGCTTTGTTGTAATTCTCTTTTCCTAATCTCTACATCTTAGTCCTAAGAAAGTAAAGAATTTGAGCATGTCCTAATATTTCACATCGTTAAGAATCGTTTAAGTATGAAAAGAATACAATATAAGTATTTGAATTGGCTTTAAAATCACTTTGTGCAATCCTAGCTTTTTAATACACCATGGTTCCCACAACCCTAGCTATGGAGGTTTTAGTCTCTCATAGATGTAAGGTTGTGAATTGCATTCATGATTAAAAACATAAATCAATAATTATAAATATGAATGAGAAAAGCACTTCCCTTAATTACTCAGCAAAATCTTCATGAACAAATAGAGAGAACAACAAGAATTCAAGAAAAGGATGATCACAAGTCAAATCAGCTCAATTCTCTCTTTCTCTAATGCCTTTTTCGGCCAAATCTGATATCTACCTACCTCTCTCAACTTCCTACTTCTCCTAAAAAAATAAAACCTAAAAACTATTTATATAGACACAAGAATCCTTTTCCTAGGCTAACAGGGTGAATTTCCATATCTGGTTCCGCCATCGCCACGAGTCCACCGATGACCCGTAGTATAATCCTATGGCCCGTACCATTCTTTCGTACATTGCATGACTGGATGGATTTTCATGAAGTGTTGGATCCTGGTACGACTCGTACCTCCATCCTATGATTCGTACCGAGCTCCCGTGGCTTGACTCTGAAACATTGAAATTCTTCAGAAGTTTATCACGACCACCATGGTATGACTCGTACCTTCTACCTATGGTTCATACTTGCTTTCCATAGCAGGAGTTAGCCTCTTATGAAAATTTTCTAATGCTTTTCATGTCTTCATCATCACGACTCGTACAAGCTTGGTATGACTCGTACTGAGATTCGTAAATTGCATCTGATGAACCTTAGCCTTCTGCAACTTTTCATGGCCATCAGTACAACTCGTAGGACCTTCCTACCGCTCGTACTGTTGACTGCACTTTGAGACTATTTTGCATACTTCAGGCTTCCTTTTGCAATTTTTTAGCTCCAACACCAATTTATCCTACAACCAAAGGAAAAGTGTCTTATATCCACATAAACACACCTTAGTCCATACTATTTTCATAGTTTTGAGTGTTAAAAGTGCTATAAATCCACATCACATCAGGGCCATAACCATTATCTTATACCTATGCCCTACCGTCATTAGCACACTGCATGGAATCGGCCTATTTCTGACCTGAACTTTCCTATTGCTGGGGGTTTATCGCTAATGGACTCTCTCACATGCAGTGGAGTGCTACTGGCAATCTTATCCTCCCTCCTGATTTACTATTATTAAGGTCTAAGTAGCTTTGTAAACACTAGGGGGTATCAACCACTTTTTAATCCTTCCCTAAGGCAAAAATTCTAACCCTCCTTTATTAATCATTTTGGACAATATGGCATTGACACTTGCACTTTCTATTGTAGTCGAACAATCTTTCGTGTATTTTAGGTAATCTAGTGTTAACTGTTTTCCTTGCCTTATTCTTAATGTCTACTAAGGGGGCCAACTCATATATACTCTATGCTTCCTAACTTCTCACTTCGAAGCTTCAGAAAGAGTTAGAGACAGTGCTAGCATATCTATCACTTTATGAGGTTCCTGGTGCCCCGGGAGGGTAAAGGGGGAAGTTTAAAAGACGTCTACTTTCACCTTTAGGCTGATTGTCCCCCAACTATAGCACCTCATTGGTACTTCCTCCTGCTGTTGTAGTTATCTTGCTGCTGGCTGGAGTCTATCTTATATCACATATTACTCTAGAAAGACATAATAATGAGAACATAGGGACTCAACCCTATACAATCCCGCTCTATTGCACAATCTGAGAAGAAGAAAAGATAACCACACTATCATGTCTTGTACCCTCCTGCCTATAAAATGTGGTGCACAACACATTTATAAGTAAGACTCTACTAGACACAGCTTGCAGACTTCCTAGGATACGACCCATTCTGATACCAAGTTTGCCACACCCCACCTTGGGAGGCATGATTGACACCTAATGCTACACTGGAATATGGGCTGCCTTGACTAGGCACAGGCACCTCTGGTGCCTACCACTGACTTAAATTCAACAAAATAAACTGCTATATCTCGGCTGTAAACACAGCCACGGGCCGACAAGGCCATACAACACCTATAAAAGAAAACAGCTAACCCAGCCAACATTCATCAATAGGGATCCTATGCAGGCCGACAAAACCACTACGTTGTCTAGTTATAACGAAAAGGGATATAAGCAGCTATACTAGGCCCTACATGGACAACGCATAAAATAGGACATACATGTGCCCCACACGGCCAACAACAACTAACTAACTGAACACTGTAGTCTGCAAGACTCTAAGAATACAAAGAGTGGTAGGGATAGGGCCCCGACCTACCCAAATACTACACAACGAAAGACAGTAATCTTTTACAACCTGGCAACTCCGAATGAAAGGAGTTGGCTAATATGCTGACTCTGAAGAGCTCTCAGGAGATCCCACAACTTTTCTATCTAAACCTACAGGAAAATAATGCAGTGCCCCATAGTTGGGCATCCGTACAATATATACCGAATATGTAAGGCAGTAAATAAACTGAATAAAAGTTGTTAAAGACTAAAAATAAGTAGAAGGAAGGGGCAGAAATTAAACTGGATGTTTGTTTATTCATAACCTGCATCTAGTAAAGAACTACACGCATATGAGCTATACTATACAATTACATATTCATAAGCTACAGCTAATAAGCAAGCATACAAACAAGAACCTAACCCTGGCCCCATAAGACTAGAAGGTAAAAGCAAAACAAAAATAATCTACCAGAGGGCCCGCAAACCCTAGTAAGTACAATGCAATCTATATACCCCTATCTAGGTTCTATGATGCTACTGGTGCTATAGCCCACTTACCTTGCATCTGGGTCCGCATCTAAGCCCGCTAGACTCCTGTAACTGAGTCTGATCCCGGTGGCTCCTATGACTGCACCATGGGTACTAGGCTCGACGAGGGTCAGTGATGTCAATACGACATAAAATAATAGTCCAGCCATGGAATGGAATGTAATAAGGCCTTGGCCTGAATGTAGTCCCTTGGGACATCAAATAGCTCCTTGGAGCAACATCATATAGCCTCTCTGGGCAACGTTATATAGCCCCGTACGCGATGACACATTTAGCAGCCCTGAAGTTGTGGATGGAAGGCTGTCCTAGGTAAGGGCAATCCCAACCAATATGCTATACTAAAGCCTCAATCTAGCCACTAAAAAGGTGTATCTATCCTACTAGGCCTAACACGACCGTTGCTCGCCCCTAGAATAGTCTTTATAGCTACTAGCAGGCACACCCCGTGTACCTGTATCTGATTAGAGGATCCTGAGAGTGATCATAATCTCTAATGGTCTATACCGGATTGGGAGAGATCTGGAGTGGCGTGACAATAATATGAATGTCCTGCTCGATCAACTATAACTCATAAGCAATTGTAGGGTCGTAAATGACCAATTACTTAGTCAAGTTAGAATGACTGTAGGGCTACTATTGACCGAACAAGCTTCTGAACGGTTGGCCCCTAATCCTCCACAGGTAGCTTACTGAAATTCTTAGCCTGAGGGTAATACTATACTAACATGGTTCTAGCGCTTTAGACCTTAACTTGGTCTGTTCAAATCTTATATGACTTTTCTGGGTGATTCGTAACCTTGTAGGTAAGTTTATATGGACTTAGCCACTCATGGAAACCTGTACTTGAGTATCTTATAGGAGCATGCTGGGGCGTTGTCCCTGCCTCCAACTGCTAATAAGATCCCCTCCTTAGGGTACCCACGAGTCTATCTGATCTAAATGACTGGGATGGCTTCTTGAGCGACCTGTATGACGAATACTAAGTCAAGTGGAACTGACCGTCACTAGAAGTAGCTAACTAGATGGTAGGTTGTCACTCAGTTCACTAGACAACCCTAGTGCCGCTGACTCTAAAGTATGACCATCCAACCTAATTTCTAGCCCTGGGACATAAAGGTACGCCGGTGGCCTCCAGGCATGCTTCACTAACAATGCAGGCATCCAACTGCAAGTCATATCACCTAGCTGCGCCCGATATTTTCTAACTTATGAAATCAAGCCCAATAACTAAACATAAACTTCTGAGGCCTTGGTGTGACAGCAAGACATCAAAATTCAATTAATACAGTGGACAGACGGATAGGGGAGTCTCTTGTGAGCCACACTTAACAGACTCTTTCCCAATGAAGAGTGCTGCAATATACTATATGCTTTCAAGTAGCTAACCACAACCTATATATATTCATAGTCTACAGAAAATAGTTGACCACAACATATCTAATCACAATCTCCTGATAGCAACTATTTTAAACATATGGGACCGTTATTTCCATTCAAGAACATAAGTCATATCATTATACGATGAGAATAACTTGCCGAAGGGATAAGACTTATATACCTCGAATGCCATCTTTCGTTCAGCTGGCGAGTCTCAACTTGTAAACGGTGGTTCCACCCAACTGCAATCTTAATGCTGATAAAATAGGACTAATTTTAACACAAAATTTGGAAAATAGCGATAACTTTCGATAATCATAACAACTACAATTCAATTCCGTATAACGTGATTGAAAAACTATAATTTATCGAGAGTTCAGAAGGGAGAAATGCTTACCTAATGCCTGTGGCCATTTAGAATCTTACTTGGAGCAATTTCAACAAACTTTACTCGGTGGGGTTCCGGTATGCCGAGTGAACTTTCAGGAAATAACTCCATAGAAATGCTTCCCGTATGCCTAGAACTCATTACCCAAAGTTAATTTGTGTTTGGACAGTATTTGGTAGCATAATCGAACAAAAAATTAACAAAAGTTGTGGTTTCCTTTGTTCTTGGCCAAGAGTTATATTGTTTACTTAATTTGAAATGAATTAGAAGATATATATGTGTGTGTGTGTGTGTGTGTCTGTGCGTGTGTGTTGTCTGTGTGTGTGTGTGTGTGTGTGTGTGTGTGTGTGTATGTATCCTTGGAGGTGGCAGGGGGGCTCCTCGCGCTGCCCAAAGCGCCAGTAGGCCTGATGTGCTGCGCTGGCCAGTGCACTGCTGGTTGGCACATCGTACTGGCCCCCCGCGGCCTAGCCTCACCCGACCCTACTTTCGAGGCTTTTTTCATATGCATCGAGCTCTCCTTACCAGTAAAAAATCCATGCATACGCCCACTAAATAATAATATTTTATGGGGTGTGACAGTTCCCCCAAAGAATGAAGAAGTAGATGGAGAATGGTAAGTTTCAAAAATTCTTTTCAATGATCAAATAGTTGTATGTGAATATAACATTGGTCGAGGAATTAGAATAGATGCCGGGATATGCCAAGTTCATGAAGGACCTTGAGACGGAGAAGAGGTCCGTGAGCTATGATCCCATTGATAACGTACACCATTGTAGCGCTATAGCTTCATGGGTCCTGGCCCAAAAGAAGAAAGATCCAGGTTCCTTCACTACTCCATGCACAATCGGCGATGTTGAGTTCACAAGGCACTCTATGATTTTGGTGCAAGCATCAATCTGATACCATTGGCTGTGTTTAAAAGCTGGGCTTGGATCCCCTACACCACTACCATGTGGCTGTTGATGGTCGATAGAACTATGAAGAAGCCTTTGGAGATCATGTTCGATGTGCTTGTCCAAGTTGATAGATTTATATTCCCAGTAGACTTCATAATCCTTTATCGCAAGGTTGACTATGAGGTCCCCATCATTTTGGGGGTGATCATTCCTTACCACTGGGAGGGCCTTAGTAGATGTGGAGGCTAGCCAGTTGAAGTTTAGACTCAGTGAAGAAGAGGTCACCTTCAACATTTATCGGTCAATGAGGTAACCGAAAGAATACAGAGTGGTCTCAGCAATAGAAGATGAATCTGTGTTCCTTGATGAAGTCTGAGTAGTTAAGAGACTTGGTCCGTGCCGCAATGTTAAATCATGCCCTTCTTTGGAGGAAACTCAAGTGGTGGTTTAGTTAATTTTGAGTAACCGAGCCACCTACATCGTTCCGCGATGTTAAATAAAGTGCTTCTTGGGAGGCAAACCAAGTTAATTAACTAATGTGTGTTTGAGTGAAGAGGAGACAAAAACAGGTTGCAGAAAAATTATTGAACAGGAAGGTGCTATGGTTCTTATTACGACTCGTGAGAGGGTTGTATGAGTAGTAGCACGAGTCGTGGTGAGAATCATAGATGTACTTCAATGCATGAGTTCAGGGTACGGTTGGTCCTACGACTCGTAACTTCATCATATGGGTATAGTACTCACCGTGCCTATGAACTGTACAAGGCATAGGCCACAAGAAGTGACAAGAGGGCAATATACGACTTTCATTATGAGCCATACCAAGATGTTACGAGCCGTACCAAGATAGTACAAGCCATAACTAGAGTTATGGAATTATTCAGAAGAAATTGCACAAACGCAGATTCTTGGGACGGATGGACTCATGAATCGTAGCATCAATGTACGAATCATACTAGGAGCCGTGGTGAACTTTAGAAGATTCTTTGATATTTTTCAGAAATTCAGACACTACAGATAGTACGAGTCGTAGGTACAAGGTATGAGTTGTACCACAACACTCGTGAAGAATTCCACAAGATGTCAGTGTTCTAAGGGACAAACCACGGAAGCATTGTATGACTTGTAGCATTATGGTACGAGTCATACCATCTTGCCAACACTTAGCCAAATCTGTAGTAGCCAAGGACTTACGGAAAGCTGGTACGACCCATACAATCCTGCTAAGGGTCGTAGGTCTAGTCATGACACAGTCGATATCAGATATGGAAAACTCCATGTTAGCTTAGGAAAAGGTTTCTAATGTCTGTATAAATAGCCTTTACGTTTTATTTTAGTTAGAGAAGGACAGAATTGAGTTAGTAGACATGTGAAGAATTACTTTTGTGAATTTTTATCAAGTTTTGAGGAGCAATTCTTGGGATCAAATTCTTGATTTCCTACATTGTTCTTGAGATTGTTCGTTGATCTACCAATCGTGTTTTCTTCCAATTATTGCTGTAAGTATTTATTTATGTGTTTTTCTATTAATATAAATTATAATCTTACAACTATGAGAGGCTAAAACCTCCACAACTAGGGGTTGAGGGAACCATGGTGGATTAACAAACTAAGGTTGCACAAAGTGATTCAAAACAAATGCAAAAAGCTATTATTGTATTCTCTTCATGTTTAAATGTTTCTTAATGGTATATGACGTTAGGACTTTCCTGAATTCTCTACTTGCTTGATCCTAGTGAAGTAGAGATTAGGAAAAGAGAATTACAACAAAGCCTTGGTCTAGGTGATCATTGTATTAACTTGAGTTGTGGTCACAAAATAATTAAATTTGTAACATATTGATAATGGTAAATTTGAAAACACTCCTGAGACCTGACCCAGTGATTGAGTATAGTCATCCAATAGGGACGAACCATTCGTTTGAATGAACCCTGGTTATCAGTTCTGCAAGTAAGACTTGGGATTGATCACGTGTATATACCCAAAGTAGTTATGAACTGTCACGCCCCATAACTGGGGGGAGGGCGCGACTGGCTCCCCATACCTGACTGACTGGAAAGCCAGCTATATGATATCTATAACTGTAACACTTAGGCCGTCCAGGCCACCTGTCAGAATCAACTGGAGCACAAATTGGACCCATATGTCTCAACAATCAGGGTAAACAACCGAAATGCAAACAAGGCTATGAGTATGCTAAACTAAACAACAAAAAGCCGAAAAGGCCACAAACTGAATACCATTGTACACACTAAGTCCACAAAGCATCTAAAGAGTAAACTTACTGATGGTCGGAACAGGGCTCCGACCTACCCATAACTGCATCTCAAAACTCTAACCGAAACAAAATCAGTCTTAGCTCAATAAAGAAAGGAGCGTACCAACACATCAACTAATCTTCCAAACTGCTACTGCAACTGGAAATCCCAACCTCTACCTGCACCTTCGGCATGAACGCAGGTCCCCAGGCGAAGGGGCGTCAATACAAATAAAATGTACTGGTATGTAAGGCAAAAAACTGTAAACATGTAATATAACAATGCTAACTAAGCCAGAAATAAGGAATAGTAACAACCTGGAATCCTGGAAACTAAAACCTGGCAATAAGTCAGTATTGAAGTGCAAATGCAACAAGGTAATGCACAAGAAAAACTATAATTGTAATGCCAGCAACCAGCCAACCATAAATCCATATATAAAATTTGTCCAGCCGGTGTACCATACCAGGGAAAAATAAAAATATGTTCAGCCGATGTATCACACCGAGGTAAAATAAAAATATTTCCAGCCAATGTACCACACCGGGGTAAAATAAAAATATCTCCAGCCGATGTACCACACCGGGGTAAAATAAAAATATCTCCAGCCGATGTACCACACCGGGGTAAAATAAAAATATCTCCAGCCGATGTACCATACCGGGGTAAAATAAAAATATCTCCAGCCGATGTACCACACCTGGGTAAAATAAAAATATCTCCATTCGATGTACCAAACCGAGGTAAAATAAAAATAATTCACAATCATAATCATTAATAGGGCTGATATGGATTATATTGAGTCAATTTAACACGTATGGTGTATAAATAACAAAGGTTAAATCTGTGGCCGGAATAGGCCTCTTTCGTAACCCATAAATGCAAGTGAGCACCCATATCATGTAAAGCTAGAAAATATGCCTATATATAGCGTAAGCTGTCAAATTATACATGAACATGTCGACTCAGTTACTTGAAGGACCTTCAAGAGTTTTAGACAATATAAGAACTTTTGTAGGCTTACAAACAATGTCCTACAAATAATCCTACCAATTTAACATATTACTTGGATAGAAACACATAGAGCTCATTTCTACACAATTCTTTAACATCTGGGAACTGCAAATATATACTTCCTACCAGGTGGTTCCTTTACCTGTATCGACAACTATACATTGGAATTTCATTGCCAAATTTATCATGTAGATAAGCACATATAGTTCTTAATTTATTTGACTTATTTGCAGGAAAACATGGAAATTATAACTAGGAACTTGGAGTTTTTTGTCATATACATAGAGCTGAGAACTGAACTACAGACATACAACGTATGATACTTCTATATAATGTATAACTTGTATTTAATTAACTGGGTGACCTCTAGGAGACTTTCTGGTATTCAAAGTTCTGAGCTTAAATGATCATTATCATAGCCTGCACTTATACTTAGACATTAGGAACATTGGTACATGAGAGAATCTCTCCTCTGAATTTAGGAAATTCAACTGATAACTCAACAAGAGCTAAACATAAAGATGCATGACTTGAATATAACTAAAAGAATTCAACTGTATGTTATATCATGAAAATAATATACATTAAGACTTGTTACTGGAAAGACATAGAAAGACTTGAGTTTTTCGATTCGTATACAACATCAGATACTTGATCGAGACATTAGCATAATTCTCGAAATATGTTCTCTCATAAACTTCTTAGATCAGCTAGCACATTTCAACATAAATTAGGGACGTAAAGACATAACTTAAGGATCTGAGACTTGGAGCTGTATAACTTAGGAACTCGTGAGTAACTCTCTAAGTGATTCCTCATAGGCAAATAAAGATAATAGTCGTAATTCAGGTGATGCTGGATTGACTTACATAACTTTGCAATTATCTGCGAAGCTTAAGAAAGCTTACATAATCATAAGTTACTTAGAAGATCCCAGGATTACCCTTTTCATACATGGTAGAAAATTTCAACACTTAGAATAGACAACTTAACATAATTGTTTAGTGTTATAGAGAGACCTTCTCAACTTAAATTACTATTTTGCAGACGTTCGACTCTAATTATCTCGTAGAAGGTTAACACTTTAGTTGTTATACATCAACGTAAACATATTGAACATAAAAAAGATTTATTTATAACTCTTTTGCTAAACGTATTTATAACAGGGTTAATCTTCCTAACTGTTGCCTACCTCGTTCACCATCGTAACCCGTATCGTCTAATTTAACAATATTTAGCTCTACTTTCCTTATTCATCTTAACTTCTTTTCCAATAATTATTCAATCTACACTCAAGTCTTTACCCTCGTGTTAACTATTCCATAAATTCTTATACGCACTTACCTCTTTGCCTAATTGACAACTTAGCCACACTTTCCCCGTTAACATGTATCGACTTAGCTTATTCGCTACGTGCCACTTGCTTAGCTTTAAAGAGGAAAAACATAAAATCTACTTTTTACCTTAATCACTTTAAAATGTAAACATATAGGAGGGATTGACAATATTATTAAAACGTCATTTTAATAAGCTCGTTTACCCTCAATCGGCTTAGCGTCATCTTCTTAGCTTAAGTTCAATTACAGGTCGTCGTCTTAGCATTTCCTACCAATTTCACTAAGTGACTAGATGTTAACATATATTCAACATCACATATATAGTATACTACAAAGTACCAGCTAACAGTGCCCACATTAAGGGGACTTCAGACTCGATTTAGAACTATGGCAACAATAGTATAAAAATTACACCTTTCGCTTAACATTGGTTCACTTCAACCATTCTCAATGATTCAAGCTTTATGCCAAGTATTTCCAACCCTTTGGAAAGGATCATACATGCCTCAATATGATTTTAAAAACATAGGAATATTTATCCTTTCAATAACTTAGTTTCGTGCTTGATAAACAAGGAAAGGGACCCCTTTACATACTTTGGCACGTCGACTCTAATTTCGCCGAAAATCTTCCGTTCAAGCATACTCCTTAAGGCTCCTTCCAAGTCCAATTTACAAACCCAACAACAAGAAACTTCACTTCACCAAAGTTCGAGAAAAATTGGGCAGAAACATGCGAAAAAAACACACAAAGAAACAACAACACAATACTACAACATTCTCCAAGTTATAACCTCATAAACTTAAAGAAATCAAAAAGGGAATTACTTACCCTTTCTTGGAGCTATTATCAGCTAAAGTAGGAGTAAACTCCTACTGTTTCCTCTTCCTAGAATCATCTAAAAATGCAGCAATACCACAATCAACCACAAGACAACAACAAGCCATGACTTTCTTCAAAGGTTCTCTTTTCAAATCCCAAAAGATACAAGAGTGAAGTTTCTTACCTGGGATATCTTTTCACCATGTGATAGGTCTTGGAATTCTCTGAATTCTAAAAAAAATCAACTAAAACAGAGTAGAAATGAGCTTTCTAGCACAATTTTACTTGATATAGGCGGGCTGGTCAAGGTCTGGGCGGCGCCCACGCGACATGCCCTCGCGCGCGCTGTTCGATTGGGTTGGTTAGGGGTTAAAAACCGACACGCAAGTGCACGTGGTCAAACAAGTAATAAAGTGGCTAAGTAAGCCAAGTATCGAACCAAGGAGACTCTGGATAAGTAAAAATTGCTCAAGTATACTATATTCTATCTTACTTCTATATATGCTAACAACAACGTAACCAAAAGTTAAATAATTTTTGTTTATAAATTATGTACTAAAACTATTAACAAATATCTACTTTGAATTGAAACTATGGATATGAGCATGCCAAGGTTAAGAACAAGTAATGAACTTGATTATAATCATAATTCGGTTATTCTTCTCTTCCAGTTGCTAGCCAAGAACATTAGCCTATAGATTAAAACTCTCGTATTTAATCTCACTTAAGAATCATAAACCATCCGTCTACATTTCTGTGATCAAATGCAATTTATGACCTAGCAATACAATTCTGGTTCCTAAATTGACTAATACGGCTTTCAAGTATATTTCTATCAGGAAAGCACATCAAAACTCAATTTTCCCAAATCAAGTTAAGAACAATACCCTATTAATTCACAACTTTTCAATTTCGTGCTCTCTCGAGTGAAATCGGACTTTTTAGATGTACATTAATATCGGCCACACACTAATGCAGTAGAAACAAGAATTAATAAAACAACATAGAAGAAGAAGATGAAAAACCATATAATTCAATAATCAAAATTCATCACCATTGTTCATAACCTCAGCAAGGAAGATAATTAGCCACTCATTTGTGGATTAATCATCCTAAAAAAAGTGTTAATCATACAAACAATTGATTGAAAGAAGAAAGAAAGAGAGAAAAACCCTGAGCTTTTTCGTCCCTCAACTGCCTGTAACCCACGTCCTTGCTCCACCAAGTCTGAATTTCTTAAAAATAAGCCTAAGTGTTCTATTTATACTAGTGGGAATATTTCCCGGAATAACAAGCAACGTGTCACGGAGTGCATCGCAGAGCACTGCCTCCGTGACACGGCGTGGACGCGGACCCTCTCTAGAATTTTAGGGTCCAGGAATAAAGCTTCAACGTGGCACGGCGTGCAACGCGGTGGCTTGCCTCCGTGCCACGGAGCTGTCGCGAGGCTTCACTGGAAATTGACAAATTAATCACCCTCCAGGCAGTGTGCCTCTGCGATGGTAGCGTGGCACGGCTCCATCACGGAGCCCCTTTACATTGTGCAGTCCAATGTCTTTTTCGTGCTCGCATCCAAGTCCAACTCCGATATTGTTCCAACATGCATTTTAGCTCCTCGAAATCACATTTTACCTACAAAACAATGCTAATCATGTTGGTTAGTATAAATTCACATTTTATTACCAATTACATGAAAATGTATACACATTGCACAATAAACAAGGTGAAAATGGTACGTTTGAGTATCACTTGGGCTTATAAATCTGGCCAAGATCACTTACCCCACACTTAAATCCTTGTTCGTCCTCGAACAACACATACACAACTCATGCAAATTACATCCCAACCTTCGCCACTATGGTGCGACAATTTACGCTACGGTCATCCCGATCATTCAATATTGTAAATCATCAAGAAAACATGCATGGTCTTACAATGCAATGACCTTTAATACATCAAGACTTCCTAGACTTTAAGAATCGACCCTCGATATCGGCAAACTCATGCAAATCAGCTAATCAAGATATCCGACACGAACATCTATCTTTCATCAAGCATGTGCCCTCACAACTCAAGAGAATCTTCCCCTTTTTGTTCATGTGACACACAAACATTCAAGTAGGGGCATGTAAAAATTAATTTCACTCTCTCTCCCAAAAGAATTCACATGCATCATGTCATGACCCATAGGCTTGCCCTTAGTGTATTACTCCACTAATATAAAGAAATGCAATGTAAGATCACGTAGGACTTTAATGGGTTGTAATGGAAGCTATGGAACTAGTATATATTGGATTAGCCAATAATAGTCACTAGCATCCTTAAGCGCCTTTTCGACACATTCCCATCAACTCATGGACATTGTTTCTCTCTTTTCTTTTTTTCATCATCCCATTCATGCTGGTTTACTTTCGTATGGCCCATTTCACCAAACACACTTGACACGACAACAAAGGTTTTTCATGCACCTTCATTATCATTTAATTATAACAAGTGCACCCTCCACCTTTTTCTTTTCTTTCCTCACTCTGCTTTTCTTTTTCTTTCCACTATTCTCACTCTTTGACACTTTGGGAAAAGTTTTTCTGTTCTTCTTAAGCGCTTAAGAGTTTTGTATAGACTTTACGGCTAATGAAAAGAAAGAATTAAGCTCAATTTATATAATTTTGGACAAAAGAAAGAAAGAATCGGCTAAAGGCTCAACGGGCTGACTAGGGTATACAATCACATAAAAAGGTAGTGTATGACAAGAAAAAAATAGAAACTTTCGGTTAAAACAAAGAAATGCCTACATCCTTTCCAACACTACACCTCCTTCATTTCGTTTTGTACACACACCAGGTGGACACTTCACAATAACATGGAATAACAACACCTCACTTCACACTTCATGCACATGCTCGATTCAAGATGCATTCACAGACTCTTTAATTAGCCAATTACATGAATTCAAAATTTAAACCTCAATCACACTGAATCGAATTCTACAGCCTAGGTAACTCAACATATTTACAAAATTGCATGCTTTCATATGAATCACTTTTACATTTTGAATATCAGTTACAACACGCAACCATAATTTCACAGCCATATAGTAACTACATGTTCCGTGATGAAATCCACCAAAGAAAAAAACTGAAAATAAATTAAAATCACTACTCCTACCGACTACATTTCCCTTAAGACGGTCGTCATCCATCCATCATAGGGAACGGTCACTAACTATGACGTCGGTTCAATGGGACTATTCTCGGTAAAAGAACCGAAAACAAACTCCGAGAAACCCAAAAATAAAAATTGAAAATTTTTTCAAACATCAATCATTTCGATGGAAAAACATATTTACAAAATATTTTAAATATGAACAAAATATTTTCGCAAAATTTTAAAAATATCGATCATTTCGATAGAGAAAAAAAAACATAAGAAAATATTTACAAAATTTTTTACAGACTTAGCTGGCAAACATAACATTTCACAACACACATCATCAATTACCACAAATATATACAGATACAAACCAGTTTGCACTTCACAAACAAAGGGAAACATAAACATACAAAACAAAACAAAACAGAGGAAAAACATACAGCAAACCAGCCCAGCCCCAGCACCTAACTACTTCCCACCCCACACTTAAATCGAACACTGTCCCCAGTGTTCACAAAAATTAAAATCACAAAATTTTGGGTGGTGGAACTCCTTGATCAGTCGAAATATTCGACTTCTTCATCCGGTGCTGCTGCCTCATCGCCCATGTCCGAGTCACCTCCATCGTCGTCCTCGGACTCCACATCGGAGTCCTCCCGACGTGTCTCCTCGTCCGTGGGGACATCATCGTCAGTGGGCTCTACAAAGGCTGGCCCCACTCGGTATAGAGTCCTGGCATTTTCACCAAATGGGTAATCCAGCTCGAGCTGCCATAATTCCTCCTCCGTGGCTGGTCTCCCACCAATCCGAAGCTGAAGCATTTGCATACCAAACATCCGTGCCATGTACTGGTCGTCACGAGCATGTCGCTCGCCAAGTGTCAGCACTAGCCCGTGTGTGGTGTCGGGGGCCTTAGTTTTGGTCACATCAAGGGCCCTCCACTCCAACTGCGGGATGTAGTCCAAAGCCTCTTCCTCTATGTCGAGGCCCCAGAGAAAGGTGGTGATAAGTCCTCCGAACCCATACCTGTGGCCCTGGTGTAATCGGGCTCTCTTCATGGCGGATATGATGACCGCCCCAACATTAATCTCTAGCCCTTTCATCAGAGCATACACCAGGCAGACACGGTCCCGGGTCACATCAGTCATGTGCACCCCCGAGATTAGGCACGAACAGACTATCTTCAGCCAGATTCTGGCCTCCCTGTTCATTTGAGAATACGGCAAAGTATGGTAGTAAACCCTTCTTTATGTCTGCTCCATCTGGCTGTGGATCGAGCCCCACATAATGTGCGTCTGATATCGGCATATGGTGGGGTTATGTTCAGCTGGCGGAGAACGTGGGCGTCTGTGTCCCGCGCTCCGATGATGGCATTTAATTTTTGGGGTTCCAGAGTGACAATCTGCCCTCTGATTTTTATTGTGTGGCTTCTGATGGCCGGGTTCCAATTTGCATAGAACTCCCGGACTAGATGAAGGTTGCATTCCTTGGGCTCCTGAAATATGAAGCTGAGCCCAGCTGCCTCGATCCTTTGCACTATGCGGGGGAACTCCTGTGCTAGTGGTTCCCGTGCAATATGCTCCTCGGGGAAGTATTTATTTTCCTTGTGTTTAGTGTACCACTTCTTCCCTTCATCGGTTACCCACCTCGTTCCATATTGGCGGTGTTGGCCGCGCGGAACTGCTGGTGCAGCTGGGACTGCTGTGCCCAGTCTAAGTCGTTTTCTCCCAGTGCCTGAAGTAGATGCACCCTTACCCTTATCCTGCCTACTTGCCATTGTACCTGTCAACACAAATGAACAAGCCAAATGTCAAGCTAAATGCATGTTAACTTCGACTAAGGTCGGGTAGCTAAGTTCACCCCACACTTAGTCCTTAGCTACGTTTACGATACCACGGCGAGGATCACTTTATTTACACCAAGAAACAAACAACTATACATTTCATGCTTAGTGCGTTCGCAAAGAAAATTTCGACAGTATAACCTTAGCGTACTACTCAGACTTCATACAGCTAATCCCAATCCTACCATCACTAGCAATTCAACCATCGCACTTAGCAAAGAAAACAACAAACAAAAACAACAACACAAATTCTATATACACATGAACCTATATAATCAACCAATTCGAACAATGTTCAACTTTTTCCCAAAATCCCGAGAATTCGTTGTCTATTACATTCAAACAATATTTACAATGACTTATCTCAATTCACAAGCACACCCCGGCATATAATTCACCAATTTACCAAGTTACCCATTTCGATTTCAATAACCAAGCCCTAGAATTGAATTTCACAATCAAATTCGAATCATTCACGCAATCGACAAGTTCAAACGCTCATTACCACATTCCGAACATTTATCAATCAAAGAATAACTCAATTTCATGCTAAATTTCTACTTAGGGTGATTGATCTCACCTCCCATGCTCAAATTCGACTAAAATCGCCAAAAACTTGAGAGAGAATAGGAAAACATACCTCGTAGTTGAAAAAATGAAGAAAACTCGATAATTTCTTTGCTTAATACCGTGGCACGTTGATGCGAGAGGGAAATTTGGGTGTTTGGTCGTGGAGAAGTGAGAAAATGAGGGAAAAGGGAATAAAATCGGGGTTTAAAATCAAGGGAAACACGCGGGTCACCCGGCGACCCGGTGTGACCCGTCACAAAATATAGGGCAACGTGTCACGGAGTGCATCGCGGTGCACTGCCTCCGTGACACGGAGCCATCGCGATGGCTCACTGGAATTTTTTTAAAATTTCAGATTAAACCTCAACGTGTCACGGAGGGTAACGCGGAGGTCCTCCTCCGTGACACGGAGCCATCGCCCCAGCTCACTGTCTCTTCATTTTAATCATTTTTTCATACCTTGCCTTTTCCTTCACGATTCTGTGCACATTTTTCTCCGGTAGACCTGAAAATCACTTCACTAAACAAAATTGGTTAGATTAATAGATTTCACTAACTAAGATGAAAAATACTAACTAAAACAAAAATTTTGAACTAAATCAAGAAAAAGAAAAATTAAAATAAAATCTAATTACACTTTACAAACAAAAAGAAAAAAATATTTTTCACGGGTTGCCTCCCGTGCAGCGCCTGATTTACCGTCGCGGCTCGACGTCCTTTATGCTCAATTGTCCACTAGGGTGATAGACGATTTCTCACGATCATTGTCCTTCCCCCAGTAGTGCTTACATCTCTGCCCATTTACCAAGAACGTAGCACTCCGATCTTCTTGCCACAGTTCTACAGCCCCGTGAGGGGTCATTCTTACCACTTCAAATGGTCCCGACCATTTAGACCTTAGCTTACCAGGAAACAACTTCAACCTCGAATTAAAGAGCAAAACTTTCTGTCCCGGCTCGAAAATACGATGCACCACATGCTTATCATGCCATCTTTTGGTTCTTTCCTTGTAGTACTTAGCACTCTCATAGGCATGCCAGCGGAACTCATCAAGTTCACTGAGCTGCATTAGTCTCTTTTTGCCCGCCAGCTCTGAGTCCATATTTAGTTTTCTGATAGCCCAGAAAGCTCGGTGCTCTAATTCCACCGGGAGATGACATGCTTTGCCATAGACCAATCGGTATGGTGAGGTTTCAATCGGTGTCTTATAAGCAGTTCGGTAAGCCCACAACGCATCGTCGAGTTTGCTTGACCAATCATTCCATTGTGTATTCACAATTTTCTGAAGAATCTGCTTCACCTCCCTATTTGACACCTCTACTTGCCCACTAGTTTGGGGGTGGTATGTAGTTGCCACTTTATGGCGCACCCCATACTTGGCTAGTAATTTCTTGAAACTTGCATTGACAAAATGAGCCCCTCCATCACTGATAATTGCTCGGGGTGTCCCGAACCTTGTGAGGATGTGTTTTTTCACAAACTTCGTTACTACCTTGTTGTCATTTCTGGGGCAAGCTATTGCTTCCACCCATTTTGACACATAATCTACAGCCACCAAGATGTAACGATTACCAAATGACGGTGGGAATGGACCCATGAAGTCAATGCCCCATACATCAAAGGGCTCAACTTCTAGTATATTCTGCAAAGGCATCTCTTGTCTTCTGCCAATTGATCCTGTACGCTGACATCTATCACACATTTTGACATACGCCATAGAGTCTCTGAACAGTGTTGGCCAAAAGAAACCTGACTGTAGAACCTTGTGCGTTGTTCTCTCGCCTCCATGATGCCCTCCATACAACGAAGAATGGCAGCCCCTCAACACTTCTGCTATCTGACTCTCTGGGATGCATCTTCTCATCACCTGATCTGGTCCCTGTTTGAACAAATATGGCTCATCCCATACATAATGCCGGCTGTCATGCCTCAATTTCCTTCTTTGCTGGTCTGTTATTTCAGGTGGGTAGACTCCGCTCACTAGCAAGTTGACTATGTCTGCATACCAGGGAACTTCAGCTTCTCCCACCGCCAAGAGTTGCTCATCTGGGAATTCTTCATTTATGTTATCACTTTCCATCACATGCGACCGACTTTCCAGTCGTGATAGGTGATCTGCTACTTGGTTCTCGCTTCCCTTTCTGTCTCTGATCTCAAGGTCGAACTCCTGCAACAATAAGATCCATCTAATCAATCTGGGCTTAGCATCCTTCTTGTTGAATAGGTACCGAATAGCTGCATGACGGTGTACACCACAACTTTCAAACCCACCAAATAAGACCTGAATTTGTCAAATGCAAACACCAAGGCTAGCATCTCTTTCTCTGTGACTGTGTAATTGCTCTGGGCCGTATTTAGTGTTTTGCTTGCATAATAAATAGAATGGAAAATTCTATTTTTTCTTTGTCCCAATACGGCTCCCACAGCCACATCACTGGCATCACACATCAGCTCAAATGGTTGTTCCCAATCAGGAGAAGTAAGTATAGGTGCTTCTATCAATTTCTGCTTCAACTTTTCAAATGCTGTAACACACTCATCATTCAACTCAAACTTTACCTCCTTTTCTAGCAGTCTGCATAGTGGTCTAGAAATGTTGGAAAAGTTTTTGATGAATCGTCTGTAGAATCCTGCATGCCCCAGAAAACTGCGCACACCTTTCACTGACACTGGTGGTGGCAATTTTTCAATAACCTCGATATTAGCACGATCGACTTCCAACCCCTTTTTAGATACTTTGTGGCCAAGGACAATCCCCTCCTTCACTAAGAAGTGGCATTTCTCCCAGTTTAATACAAGGTTGGATTCTTCACATCGAGCCAACACCCTGTCAAGATTATGCAAACAAGTAGCAAACGAATTACCGAAAACAGAAAAATCATCAATAAATACCTCAACAAAATCCTCAACCATGTCATGGAAAATAGCCATCATGCATCTGTGGAATGTGGCGGGTGCGTTGCATAACCCAAATGGCATCCGCCTGAAAGCATATGTCCCATAAGGACAGGTGAAAGTAGTCTTCTCTTGATCCTCCGGAGCTATGGCTATTTGGTTATAACCAGAGTACCCATCAAGGAAGCAATAATACTCCTGTCCTTCCAACCTATCGAGTATTTGATCAATAAAAGGGATGGGGTAATGATCTTTCCTCGTGGCTTCGTTTAGCTTTCTGTAGTCCATACAAATCCGCCAGCCTGTGACGGTTCGAGTAGGGATCAACTCATTTTTCTCATTGGGGACTACAGTCATCCCCCCTTTCTTAGGAACACATTGAACGGGGCTGACCCACTCACTGTCTGAAATTGGGTAGACCACACAACCATCAAGCCACTTGATTATTTCTTTCCTTACCATATCCTTCATTGCTGGATTAAGTCTCCGTTGCGGCTGAACGGTTGGTTTGGCTCCTTGCTCCATGACTATCCTGTGTGTACAGAAAGCTGGATTAATACCCTGAATGTCAGACATTTGCCAACCCATTGCTTTCTTCCTCTTTCTGAGGACACCCAATGCTGCCTTTTCCTGTGCCTCCGTCAAGTCTGCAGAGATGATAACTGGTAACGTCTCCCCCTCCCCCAAAAAGATATATTTTAGATGGGGAGGCAATTCTTTCAGCTCCAGCTTCGGTGCCTCCTCAACGGATGGTTTCGGCAAAGGCTCTAGAGATCTCATCAATGACTGGAATTCCTGTCTCCTCTGATGATTAGGTGCCCCATTCAACAATTGGACCATTCCACACGCCTCTCTATCCCCAAAATGATCAGAATGCGTCAACGCTCTTTCCAATGGGTCTTGAGATTCAACAACCTGCCTAATTTCTCCATGTTCAACCACACTAATTTCCGAAAGCTCCTCATTTATAGCTGGCAGCTTCATGGCTTTTAGCACATCAAATACCTCTACCTTGTCATGTGCTCGCATTGTAAGTTGACCCGCAGCTACGTCGATTAATGCTTTCCCTGTTGCCAAGAAGGGTCATCCCAAAATAAATGGGACTTCAGCGTCTGGTTCAAAATCCAGAACAATAAAATCAACCGAAAAAATGAGGGATCCCACTTTCACAAGCACATCCTCAACAATGCCATCCGGCCTAGCTAAGGATCTGTCTGCTAACTGCAAGATTACGGTTGTTGGTCTAGGACTCCCCAGACCTAACTTTCTGAATACTGAAGATGGCATCAGATTTATGCTCGCCCCCAAGTCACACAATCCACGAGCTCGGATACTCTGCCCAATAGTAAGCTGGATAGTAAAACTTCTAGGGTCTTTTAGCTTTGTGGGCAGTCTATTTTGGATCCGGGAAGTGCATTCCTCCGTCAAAGCTACCGTGGCATACTCAGTCAAACGACTTTTGTTGCCCACGATGTCTTTAATATATTTGGCATATTTTGGCACTCCCTACAAGACATCAACAAGAGGTAAATTAACATGTACCTGTTTAAGCACCTCCATGAATTTCTTGAAACACGCCTCCTGTTCGCGCTCTGCTGCTCGGTATATATTATACACCGACACGCAAGTGTACGTGGTCAAACAAGTAATAAAGTGGCTAAGTAGCCAAGTATCGATCCAAGGAGGCTGCTCTAGATATGCAAAACTGCCTAGTTTACTATATCTCTACTCTATTTCTAACTATGTTAACAACAATCCAACCAAGATTTGAGTAAGTTTTGTTTCTAAACTAATTATCTACTAAAATTAATAACTACTATTTACGTTGAGTTTAGACAATGGATATGCACATGCCAAGGTTAAGAACGAGTAATGAACTTGATAATCATGATAATTTGGTCATCTTCTTCTTCATATTGCTAGCCAAGAACGTTTGCCTAGAAATTAAAACTTCCGTATTTAATTTCACTTTAGCTTCATAAACCATTCGTCTACATTTCTGTGATCAAATGCAATTTATGACCTAACACTACAATTCCGGTTCCTAAATTGACTAATACGGATTTCAAGTATATTTCTATCAAGAAAGCACATCAAAACCCAATTTTCCCAAATCAAGTTAAGAACAATACCCTATTAATTCACAACTTTCCAATTTCATGCTCTCTCGAGTGAAATTGGACTTTTTAGATATACATTAATGGTGGCCAATCAAGAATGTAATAAGCACAAGAATTAATAGAACAACATGCAAGAAGAAGAAGAAACCATATCAATTATTACCAACATTCATTTCACAAGTTCAAAACCTCAGCAAGAGAGGAATTAGCCACTCATTCTTGGATTAATCATCCTAGAATGAGTGTGAATCATGCATACAATTGAAGGAAAGAAGAAGGGAAGAGAAGAAAACTCTTATCTTTTCTATTCTTCAACTGCCACAAAACCACGTTCCTGCTCCCACTTCTGAACTCAGGCTAAAAAACTAAAACTAAAAAAAACTCCTTTAAAAATAACCTAAGTGTGCTATTTATACTAGTGGGAAATTTTTCCCGGAATAACAAGTAACGTGTCACGGAGGCCAATGCGGAGCACTGCCTCCGTGACACGGCGTGGACGCGGACCCTCTCTGGAAATTGCATGGTCCGGATAATTAGCCTCAACGTGGCACGGAGGCCATCGCGGAGGCCTATCTCCGTGCCACGGAGCTAACACGATGGCACACTGGAAATTGCCATTTTAATTTCTGCCCAGGCAGTGTGCTACCGCGATGGCAGCGTGGCACGGCACCATCGCGGAGCCACTGCAAAATATGCCATCCGAGGTCTTTTCCACGCTCGCATCCAAGTCCAACTCCGACATAGTTCCAACACGCATTTTAGCTCTTAAAAATCACATTATCCTGCAAAACAAATGCTAATCATGTTGGTTAGTATAAATTCGCATTTTATTACCAAATACATGATATTATATACACATTGCACAACAAACAAGGTAAAAATGATACGTTTGAGTATCACTTGGGCATATAAATCTGCCCAAGATCACTTACCCCACACTTAAATCCTTGTTCGTCCTCGAACAACACATACACAAATCATGCACATCACATCTCAACCTTTGTCACTATGGTGCAACCATTTACGTTACGGTCATACCGATTATTCGATTTTTGCAAATCATCAAGAAAACATGCTTGTTCGTACAAGACAATGACCTTAATACATCGAGGCTTCCTAGACTTTTAAGAATTGATTCTTGATATCGGCAAACTCATGCAAATCAACTAATCAAGAAATCCGACACAAAAATCAATCTTTCATCAAGCATGTACCCTCACAACTCGAGAGAAACTTCCCCTTTTATGCTCGTGCAGCACACAAACATGCACGTAGGGGCATATAGAAATTAATTTCACTCTCTCTCCCAAAAGAATTCACATGCATCATGTCATGACCCATAGGCTTGCCCTTAGTGTATTACTCCACTAATATAAAGAAATGCAGTGTAGGATCAAATTGGACTTTTAATGGGTTGTAACTGGGCTATGGATCTAGTATATATATATTGGATTAGCCAATAATAGTTGCTAGCATCCTTAAGCGCCTTTTCAACTCATTCCCATCGACTCATGGACATTGTTCCTCTCTTTTCTCTTTTTCTCCCATTCATACTGGTTTACTTTCATACAGCCCATTTCATCAGGCACACTTGACCCCAAACGGAAGGTTTTCATGTACCCTCAATTTCATTTAATTACAACTAGTGCCTCTTCAACACCATCTTTTCTTTCCTCACTTTGCTTTTCTTTTCTTTTCACTCTTTTCACTCTTTAACACTTTGGGAAACAATTTTTTTGTTCTTTGTAAGCGCTTAAGAGCTTCTTATAGACTTTAAGGCTAATGAAAAGAAGGAATAAAGCTTAGTTCATACAATTCTGGACAAAAGAAAGAAATCGGCTAAAGGCTCAACGGGCTGACTAGGGTGTACAACATATAAAAAGGTAGAACTTGACAAGAAAAAAATGGAAACTAACGGTTAAAACAAAGAAATGCCTACATCCTTTCCGACACTACACCTCCTTCATTTCGCTTTGTATACACGCCAGGCAAGTTCTAGACAATTCACAATGACATGGAATAGCAAAACCTCACTCACACTTCATGCACATGCTCGAATCAAGATGCATTCACAGACTCTTTAATTAGTCAAGTACATGAATTCAAGATTAAGCCTCAATCATAATGAACCAAATTCTATAGCCTAGGTAACTCAACATATTTACACAATTACATGCTTTCAAACGAATCACTTTCGCATTTCGAACATCAATTACACACGCAACAAAATTTTAGCAACCATAAGCAACTACAATTTATTGATGCAATCCACCAAAGAAACTAAAAACAAATCATCTACTTCTATCGACTACATTTCCCTTAAGACGGTCGTCATCCATCCATCATAGGGAATGTTCACTAACTATGACATCGGTTCAATGGGACTATTCTCGGTAAAAGAACCGAAAACAAACTCCGAGAAACCCAAAAATAAAACTTCAAAATTTTTTGCAACACATCGATCATTTCGATGAAAAAAATATTTACAAAATATGTTGATAAGTGCAACATCCTTTCGCAAAAATTTTGAAAAATATCGATCATATCGATAGAGAAAAAAAAGTTTACAAAATTTACAAAATATTTACAAAGGCAACCATAACTTTTTAAAGACACACATCATTAGCCACAAACAAATATATACACATCATTCACAAATCAGTTCACAACAACAGGGAAAGCACAGATATACACAAACGTCAAGGAAGAATATACAGCAGATTTAGAGCCTATGACCCAGCACCTAACTACTCCCCACCCCACACTTAAATCGAACACTGTCCTCAGTGTTCACAAAAATACAAAGCATAAAATTTTGGGTGGTGAAACTCCCTGCTCAGTCGAAATATTCGACTTCCTCATCCGGTGCTGCGGCCTTGTCGCCCATATCTGAATCAGCTCCCTCGTGGTCATCGGACTCCACATCAGAGTCCTCACGACGTGTCTCCTCATCAGTAGGGACGTCATCGTCAGTCGGCTCCACAAAGGCTGGCCCCACCTTGCATAAAGCTCTGGCGTTCTCGCCAAAAGGGTAGTCCAGCTCCAGCTGCCATAATTCATCCTCGGTGGCTGGTCTCCCACCTATCCATAGCTGCAGCATCTGCATACCGAACATACGGGCCATATACTGGTCGTCACGAGCATGTCGCTTGCCCAGAGTCAGCACAGGTCCGTGTGTAGTGTCGGGGGACTTGGTCTTTGTCACATCAAGGGCCCGCCGCTCCAACTGCGGAATGTAATCCAAGGCTTCTTCCTCAACATCGAGGCCTCGGAGGAAGGTGGTGATGAGTCCGCCAAACCCGTATCTGTGGCCCTGGTGTAGTCTGGCTCTCTTCATGGTGGATATTATAACCGCCCCCACATTAATCTCAAGCCCTTTCATAAGGGCATACACCAGGCAGACACGGTCCCGGGTCACGTCTGTCATATGTACTCCCGGGATCAAACACGAACATACAATTTTTAGCCAGATTCTGGCCTCCTTGTTCATCTACGAATAAGGCAGAGTGTAGTGGTAACCCCTCTCTTTGTGTCTACTCCATCGGGCTGTGGATCGAGCCCCGCACAACGTACGTCTGATGTCGGCGTACGGTGGGGTGATGTTGAGCTGGCGGAGAACGTGGGTGTCTGTGTCCCGCGCTCCAACGATGGCATTCAGCTGCTGGGGTTCCAGAGTGACAATCTGCCCTCTGATTTTAATAAGTGGCTTCTGATGGACGGGTTCCAGTTGGCATAAAATTCCTAGACCAAGTGAAGGTTGCACTCCGTGGGCTCCTGAAAAATAAAGCTGAGCCCAGCTGCTTCAATCCTCTGTACGATGCGAGGGAACTCCTGTGCAAGTGGTTCCCTTGCAATATGTTCCTCCGGGAAGTACTTGTTCTCCTTATGCTTTGCGTACCACTTCTTCCCTTCATCGGTAACCCATCGTGTTCCGTATCGGCGGTGTTGACCGCGTGGAACAGCAGGTGCAGCTGGGACAGCAGTGCCTAGTCTCATTCTCTTTCTGCCGGTGCCTGAGGTTGAAGCACCCTTGCCTTTATCTTGTCGGCTGGCCATTGTACCTGTCAATTTACACAGACAAGCACAACGTTAAGCTAAAAACTTGTTAGTTTTGGCTAAGGTCGGGTTAAACAAAATTTACCCCACACTTAGTCTTTAACAATATTTACAACATGTTAGCAAGGATAGATCTATTTACACCCCAAACACAATCACTATAAACATATTGCTTAGTGCGTTCAAAAAAATTCGACAGCATAACGGCTAGCGAACTACTCAGACTTCATACAGCTAACCTAATCCTACCATCGACAGCTATTCACCCATGGCACTTAGCAACAATAACAACAACCAAATAGAAACAACAATACAAACATTTTATATACACTAATCTAAGCAATTCAACCAATTCACATATTACGCAATGTCCCACTAAAAATCGAGAATTAGTCGTCTTTCACCAATTATACAATATTTACCACGACTTATCTCAAATAATAAACACACCCCGACATCAATTTCGTCAAACTATCAAGTTACCCAAGTTAAAATTCAACAACCCCAAGCCCTAGAAATCAATTCGACAATCAACAATGAATTATTCAATCAATCGATAAGTTCACCCGTCAACTACAACAATCCGAACACAATCAATCGCAAAATAATTCACGTCATGTTTAATTTCTACCTAGGGTGATATATCTCACCTCACATGCTCAAAATTGACAAAAATCGCCAAAAATTTGAGATAGACGATTAAAACATACCTTGGAATTGAAGAATCGATAAAGACTTGACGTTTTCCTTGCCTCTTAACGTGGCACGGAGCTTGGGGGTAGGGGAATGGGTGTTTGGTCGCGGAGGGAAGAGGGAATGGGGAAAATAGGGGCGAAATCGGGGGTTTTTATTAAGAAAACACGCGGGTCACCCAGAAACCCGGTGTGACCCGGCACTGGGATAAGGGCAACGTGTCACGGAGGGTAACGCGGAGGCCCTCCTCCGTGACACGGAGCCAACGCGTTGGCTTACTGGAATTTTAAAAAATTCCAGATTTGCCTTCAACGTGTCACGGAGGCCAACACGGAGCATTGCCTCCGTGACACGGCGCCAACGCGCCAGTGCTCTGTTTCACTATCAAATTTTATTTTTCATACCTCACCTCGTTTTCTCGATTCCACGTATTTTTCCTCCAGTATACCTGAAAATCACCTCACTAAACAAAAATTGGTTAAATGACTAGATTCCCTACTAAAAGAATAAAAATTACTAATTAAAATGCACATTTAAACCTAGTCAAGAAAAAGAAGAGAAACTAAAATAAAAGACAAACTTTACACTAAGGAAAAAGAAAGAAAAATATTTTTCACGGGTTGCCTCCCGTGCAGCGCCTGGTTTAACGTCGCGGCTCGACAGCCTTTACGCTCAATTTTCTACTAGGGAGATGGACGATTTGACCCGATCATGGTCATCTCCCCAGTAGTGCTTGCATCTCTGCCCATTTACCAAGAACGTAGCACTCCTATCTTCTTGCCACAGCTCTACCGCTCCATGAGGGGTCATTCTCACTACTTCAAACGGTCCAGACCATTTAGACCTCGGCTTACCAGGAAACAATTTTAATCTTGAATTAAAAAGCAAAACTTTCTGTCCTGGTTCGAAAATACGATGCACCACATGCTTGTCATGCCATCTTTTGGTTCTTTCCTTGTAGTACTTCGCACTCTCATAGGCATGCCAGCGAAATTCCTCAAGTTCGCTGAGCTGCATCAATCTCTTTTTACCCGCCAGCTCTAAGTCCATATTTAACTTTCTTACGGCCCAGAAAGCTCGATGCTCTATTTCAACTGGGAGATGACATGCTTTTCCATAGACCAATCGGTATGGTGACATTCCAATCGGTGTCTTATAAGCAGTTCGGTAGGCCCACAACGCATCATCAAGTTTACCAGACCAATCATTCTGTTGAATGTTCACCGTTTTCTGCAGAATCTGTTTTACCTCCCTATTTGACACCTCTACTTGCCCACTAGTTTGTGGGTGGTATGCTGTGGCTACTTTATGGCGCACCCCATACTTAATCAATAATTTCTTGAAGCTTGCATTGACAAAATGAGCTCCTCCGTCACTGATAATTGCTCAGGGTGTCCCAAACCTTGTGAGAATGTGTTTCTTCACAAACTTCGTTACTACCTTGTTATCAATCCTGGGGCAAGCTATTGCTTCCACCCATTTTGATACATAATCTACAGCTACCAAGATGTAATGATTTCCAAATGACGGTGGGAATGGACCCATGAAATCAATGCCCCATACATCAAAGGGCTCAACTTCCAGTATGTTCTACAAAGGCATCTCTTGTCTTCTGCCAATTGTTCCTGTCCGCTGACATCTATCACACATTTTGACATACTCCATAGAGTCTCTGAACAGGGTCGGCCAAAAGAAACCTGACTAAAGAACCTTATGTGCTGTTCTCTCACCTCCGTGATGCCCTCCATACAACGACGAATGGCAGCCCCGTAGCATCTCTGCTACCTGACTCTCTGGGATGCATCTTCTCATCACCTGGTCTGGTCCCTACTTGAACAAATATGGCTCGTCCCATACATAGTATCGGCTGTCATGCCTCAATTTTCTTCTTTGCTGGTCTGTTGCTTCAGGGGGGTAAACTCCGCTCACTAGCAAGTTGACTATGTCAGCATACCAGGGAACTTCTGCTTCTCCTACTGCCAATAGTTGCTCATCTGGGAAGTCCTCATTAATGTCATCACTTTCCATCACATGCGACCGACTCTCCAGTCGTGATAAGTGATCTGCTACCTGATTTTCACTCCCCTTTCTGTCTCTAATCTCAAGGTCAAACTCCTGTAGCAATAAAATCCATCTGATCAATCTGGGCTTAGCATCTTTCTTGTTGAATAGGTATCGAATAGCTGCATGATCAGTGTACACCACCACTTTCGAACCCACCAAATAAGACCGGAACTTGTCAAATGCAAACACCAGAGCTAGCATTTCTTTTTCTGTGACTGTGTAATTGCTCTGAGCCGTATTCAGCGTCTTGCTTGCATAATAAATAGAGTGAAAAACTCTATTCTTCCTTTGTCCCAATACAGCTCCCACAGCCACATCACTGGCATCACACATCAGGTCAAATGGTTGTTCCCAGTCCGGAGAAGTAAGTATGGGTGCTTCTATCAATTTCTGCTTCAACTTTTCGAATGCTACAACACACTCATTGGTTAATTCAAACTTGACCTCCTTTTCTAGCAGCCTGCATAGCGGTCTAGAAATGTTGGAAAAGTTTTTAATGAATCGTCTGTAGAATCCTGCATGTCCCAGAAAACTGCGTACACCTTTCACGGATACTGGTGGTGGCAATTTCTCAATAACCTCAATTTTAGCACGATCGACTTCCAACCCCTTTTTAGACACTTTGTGGCCCAGGACAATCCCCTCCTTCACTAAGAAGTGGCATTTCTCCCAGTTTAGCACGAGGTTGGATTCTTCACATCGAGCCAGCACCCTGTCAAGATTCTGCAAGCAAGTAGCAAACGAATTACCAAAAACAGAAAAATCATCCATAAATACCTCAACAAAGTCTTCAACCATGTCATGGAATATAGCCATCATGCATCTCTGGAATGTGGCGGGTGCATTGCATAACCCAAACGGCATTCGCTTGAAAGCATATGTCCCATAAGGACAGGTGAACGTCGTCTTCTCTTGATCCTCAGGAGCGATGGCTATTTGGTTATAGCCGGAATACCCATCAAGAAAGCAATAATATTCCTGCCCTGCCAACCTGTCAAGTATTTGGTCAATAAAAGGAATGGGGTAATGGTCTTTCCTTGTGGCTTCATTCAGTTTTCGGTAGTCCATACAAATTCGCCAGCCTGTGACAGTTCGTGTGGGGATTAACTCATTTTTCTCATTGGTGATTACAGTCATCCCCCCTTTCTTAGGAACACATTGAACGGGACTGACCCACTCACTGTCTGAAATTGGGTAGACTACACCTGCATCAAGCCACTTAATTATTTCCTTCCTTACCACATCTTTCATTGCTGGATTAAGTCTCCTCTGTGGCTGAACAGTTGGCTTGGCTCCTGTCTCCATAAATATCCTGTGCGTGCAGAAAGCTGGATTTATACCCTGAATGTCGGACATTTGCCAACCCATTGCTTTCTTCCTCTTCCTTAAGACTCCCAAAGCTGCCTGTTCCTGTTCCTCTGTCAAGTCTGCAGAGATAATAACTGGTAACGTCTCTCCCTCCCCCAAAAAGATATATTTTAAATGGGGAGGCAATTCTTTCAGCTCCAATTTCGGTGCCTCCTCAACCGACGGTTTCGGCAACGGCTCTAGTGATCTCATCAAGGACTGAAATTCCTGTCTTCTTGGATATTTAGGTGCTCCATCCAACAATTGAACCATTCCACAAGCTTCTCCATCCCCAAAATGATCAGAATGCGTAAGCGCTCTCTCCAATGGGTCTTGAGATTCAACAGCCGGCGTACTTTCTACATGTTCAACCACGCTGATTTCCGAAAGCTCCTCATGTATAGACGGCAGCTTCATGGCTTTTAACACATTAAATACCTCCACCTTGTCATGTGCTTGCATCGTGAGTTGACCCGCAGCTACATCGATCAATGCCTTTGTGGTTGCCAAAAATGGTCGTCCCAAAATAAATGGGACTTCTGCATCTGGCTCAAAATCCAGAACAATGAAATCTACCGGAAAAATGAGGGAGCCTACCTGCACTAGCACATCCTCCACAATGCCATCCGGCTTAGCTAAAGACCTGTTTGCTAGCTGCAAGATCACTGTTGTAGGTCTAGGACTCCCTAGCCCTAACTTTCTAAATACCGAAGATGGCATCAGATTTATACTTGCCCCCAAGTCGCATAACCCACGAGCTTGGATACTTTGCCCAATCGTCAGCTGGATACTAAAACTTCCAGGATCCTTCAGTTTAGTGGGCAACCTGTTCTGAATACGGGATGTGCATTCCTCCGTTAAAGCCACCGTGGCATACTCGGTCAAGCGACTTTTGTTGGCCACGATGTCTTTGATATACTTTGCATATTTTGGCACACCCTGCAAGACATCAACAAGAGGTAAGTTAACATGTACCTGTTTAAGTACCTCCATGAATTTCTGGAAACATGCCTCCTCCTTGTGTTTCTTAAGTCGTTGAGGGAACGGGGGTGGAGGCCTTGTTGGTTCAGCTTCTTTGGTCTTCCCCGTATCTGAGGTTTGTTCTCCCTCAACATCTGCTGCTCCTGACTTCTGAGGCGGTCTTTCCGGTTCCACCTCCTTTAATTGTAAACCACTCCTCGTGGTCACTGCATTTACCTGCTTAGGATTGGGATCTGTGTCGCTAGGTAGTCCTCCCCTTGGTCTAGTATTTTGGGCACTGGCAAATTGCCCAAACTGATATTCAAGAGCCTTGGTTGCCAATTGATTGTTCTTTACTTCGGCCGCCAGTTTGACATAGTGAGCCTGCAATTGTGCCTGGTTGGCAATCATGGTCTTGAACATTTCCTCAATAGTCGGTGATGGTGGTGGAGGAGGGGCATTGTGATTTCTAAACTGATTCTGATAGCCTTGTTGCCCTCCTCGGTTTCTATGCATACCCTGCCCTGAACCCTGGCCTTGTTGATTGTTGCTACCCCATGAAAAATTTGGATGATTCCTCCAATTCGAGTTGTAGCCACCACCAAACTGCTGTTGATTCCTCTGTGCATTGCCCACAAAGTTGACAGAATCAGGATTTGCACCACAGCATTCAGCTGAATGCTCACTACTACCACACACTTCACACCACATCTGTTGGACTGAATTGACTGAGGCTGAAGGCTGGTTCAAATTCATATTGCTGAAGTGAGTGTTTAACTGAATTTGCAAAGCAGCTATCTATGCAGCGATAGCTGTGAATCCATCCACTTCAAGCACTCCCGCTGCTTTCCTTCCTCCACCTCTTGAAGAATCTGCATTCCATTCCGGATTGCCTTGTGAAATTCGCTTGAGCAAAGTGTACAGCTCCTCATAAGTCTTCTCCAGTGCTTGCCCTCCAGCTGCTGAGTCTAACAAAATTTTAGTGTGGGGTTCCAAACCCTCAATAAAAGTGTGGACCAACACCTCATTTGACTGATGATGATGAGGACAGTCCCGCAACATGGACTTGAATCTTTCCCAGGCTTGATAAAGATTTTCTCCTTCCCTCTGTTTAAAACATAGAATCTGACTTCTAAGTTTAGCTGTTTTACCTGAAGGGAAAAATCTGATCAAGAACTTCTTTGCAAGATCATCCCACGTTGATATAGAGTTGGGTGGTTCAGCTTTTAACCACCTCTTGGCTTCACCAAGTAAGGAAAATGGAAATAAGGTGAGCCGAACATAATCAGGTGACACTCCAGCGGGGATGTAAGTGTCACTTATCTCCAAAAAGTTCTGGAGATGTTGTTGCGGATCTTCGTGAGGGAGACCGGTAAACTGCCCGCTAGTGTGCAAAAGTTGCACCATATTTTGCTTTAACTCAAATCTCCCCCAGGCTCTGGTTTGCGGATGCTGGAATGTACATTATTAGCGTGTGGGATTGCCACCTCGTGAACCGGCCTGGCTGCTACTTCCTCGGGCACTAACACTGCCCGCACAACTGGTGGATTGGGTTGCTCCATCATAGACTGTTTGAGCAACTGCAACTTCTTCCGAAGAGCTTCTCTACGTTGACTATGCAATTCACGTTCTGGCTCTAAGTAAGATTCCACCAGCTCCTTGTCCCTTGCCAGTGTTCACATAAATAAAAATCTGCAAAATACAGGCTAAGACCAAGTTGTTAACACTTAAGAAAATAAAAATACAAATACAGTAAATTTACACTAAACAAAATTTTACAAATCGCCTAGCCTCCCCGGCAACGGCGCCAAAAACTTGTTCGCCTCCTCAACCGACGGTTTCGGCAACGGCGCCAAAAACTTGTTCGCGCTCTGCTGCTCGGTATATATTATACACCGACACGCAAGTGTACGTGGTCAAACAAGTAATAAAGTGGCTAAGTAGCCAAGTATCGATCCAAGGAGGCTGCTCTAGATATGCAAAACTGCCTAGTTTACTATATCTCTACTCTATTTCTAACTATGTTAACAACAATCCAACCAAGATTTGAGTAAGTTTTGTTTCTAAACTAATTATCTACTAAAATTAATAACTACTATTTACGTTGAGTTTAGACAATGGATATGCACATGCCAAGGTTAAGAACGAGTAATGAACTTGATAATCATGATAATTTGGTCATCTTCTTCTTCATATTGCTAGCCAAGAACGTTTGCCCAGAAATTAAAACTTCCGTATTTAATTTCACTTTAGCTTCATAAACCATTCGTCTACATTTCTGTGATCAAATGCAATTTATGACCTAACACTACAATTCCGGTTCCTAAATTGACTAATACGGCTTTCAAGTATATTTCTATCAAGAAAGCACATCAAAACCCAATTTTCCCAAATCAAGTTAAGAACAATACCCTATTAATTCACAACTTTCCAATTTCATGCTCTCTCGAGTGAAGTTGGACTTTTTAGATATACATTAATGGTGGCCAATCAAGAATGTAATAAGCACAAGAATTAATAGAACAACATGCAAGAAGAAGAAGAAACCATATCAATTATTACCAACATTCATTTCACAAGTTCAAAACCTCAGCAAGAGAGGAATTAGCCACTCATTCTTGGATTAATCATCCTAGAATGAGTGTGAATCATGCATACAATTGAAGGAAAGAAGAAGGGAAGAGAAGAAAACTCTTATCTTTTCTATTCTTCAACTGCCACAAAACCACGTTCCTGCTCCCACTTCTGAACTCAGGCTAAAAAACTAAAACTAAAAAAAACTCCTTTAAAAATAACCTAAGTGTGCTATTTATACTAGTGGGAAATTTTTCCCTGAATAACAAGCAACGTGTCACGGAGGCCAACGCGGAGCACTGCCTCCGTCACATGGCGTGGACGCGGACCCTCTCTGGAAATTGCATGGTCCGGATAATTAGCCTCAACGTGGCACGGAGGCCATCGCGGAGGCCTGTCTCCGTACCACGGAGCTGACACGATGGGACACTGGAAATTTCCATTTTAACTTCTGCCTAGGCAGTGTGCTACCGCGATGGCAGCATGGCACGGCACCATCGCGGAGCCACTGCAAAATATGCCATCCGAGGTCTTTTCCACGCTCGCATCCAAGTCCAACTCCGACATAGTTCCAACACGCATTTTAGCTCTTAAAAATCACATTATCCTGCAAAACAAATGCTAATCATGTTGGTTAGTATAAATTCGCATTTTATTACCAAATACATGATATTATATACACATTGCACAACAAACAAGGTAAAAATGATACGTTTGAGTATCACTTGGGCATATAAATCTGCCCAAGATCACCTCCTCCTTGTGTTTCTTGAGTCGTTGAGGGAACGGGGGTGGAGGTCTTTATGATTCTGCTTCTTTGGTCTTCCCCCTATCCGAACTTTGTTCTTCCTCAACATCTGCTGCTCCTGACTTTTGAGGTGGTCTCTCCGGTTCCACCTCCTTCAGCTGCAAACCACTCCTTGTGGTCACTGCATTTACCTGCTTCAGATTTGGATCCGTGTCGCTAGGCAGTCCTCCTCTGGGCCTTGTGTTTTGGGCACTATCAAATATCCCAAATTGATACTCAAGAGCCTTGGTCTCTAATTGATTGTTTTTCACTTCGGCTGCCAATTTAACATAGTCAGCCTGCAATTGCGCCTGATTAGCGATCATGGTCTTGAACATTTCCTCAATGGTAGGTGATGGTGGTGGAGGAGGGGCATTGTGATTTCTGAATTGAGATTGGTAGTTCTGTTGCCCTCCTTGATTCCTGTGCATACCCTGACCCGAACTTTGGCCTTGTTGGTTGTTGCTACCCCACGAAAAATTTGGATGGTTCCTCCAATTTGAGTTGTAGCCGCTACCAAACTACTGCTGATTTCTTTGTGCATTGCCCACAAAGTTAACCGAATCTGGGTTTGCTCCACAGCACTCAGCTGAGTGCTCACTGCTTCCACACACTTCATACCACATTTGCTGGACCGCATTGACTGAAGCTGAAGGCTGGTTCAAATTCATGTTGCTGAAGTGGCTGTTCAACTGATTCTGTAAGGCAGCTATCTGTGCAGCGATAGCTGTAAATCCATCCACTTCAAGCACTCCTACTGCTTTCCTTGCTCCACCTCGAGATGAATCAGCATTCCATTCTGGATTGCCCTGTGAAATCCGGTTGAGCAAAGTGTACAACTCCTCATAAGTCTTTTCCAGCGCTTGCCCTCCAGCTGCTGAGTCTAGCAAAATTTTAGTATGGGGTTCCAAACCCTCAATAAATGTGTGTACCAACACTTCATTGGACTGATGATGAGGAGGACAGTCCCGTAACATGGATTTAAATCTTTCCCAGGCTTGATATAAATTTTCTCCCTCCCTCTGTTTGAAACTTAGAATTTGACTTCTAAGTCTGGCTGTTTTACCAGAGGGAAAAAATCTTATCAAGAACTTCCATGCTAGATCATCCCACGTTGAGATAGAATTTGGTGGCTCAGCTTTTAACCACCTCTTGGCTTCACCAAGTAATGAGAACGGAAATAGTGTGAGCCGAACATAATCAGGTGACACTCCAGCGGGTATATAAGTGTCACTTATCTCCAAAAAGTTCTGGAGATGTTGTTGTGGGTCTTCATGAGGGAGACCGGTAAATTTCCCGCTTGTGTGCAATAGTTGCACCATGTTCTGCTTGAGTTCAAATCTCCCTCCAGGCACGGGTTTGCGAATACTTGAATGTACATTGTTGGCATGTGAGATTGCCAGCTCGCGAACCGGCCTTGCTGCTGCTTCGTCGGGCACTAACACTGCCCTCACAACCGGTGGATTTTGTTGCTCCATAATAGTCTGTCTGAGCAACTGCAGCTTCTTTTGTAGAGCTTCTCTGCGTTTACTATGAAATTCACGTTCAGGCTCTATATAAGATTCCACCAGCTCCTTGTCCTTTGCCAGTGTTCACAGAAATCAAGTCTGCAAAATACAGGCTAAGACCAAGTTGTCAACACTTAAGAAAATAAAATAAAAATACAGTAAATTTACACTTAACACAATTTCATCAATTGCCTAGTCTCCCCGGCAACGGCGCCAAAAACTTGTTCGATTGGTTTGGTTAGGGGTTAAAAACCGACACGCAAGTGCACGTGGTCAAACAAGTAATAAAGTGGCTAAGTAAGCCAAGTATCGAACCAAGGAGACTCTGGATAAGTAATAATTGCTCAAGCATACTATATTCTATCTTACTTCTATATATGCTAACAACAACGTAACCGAAAGTTAAATAATTTTTGTTTATAAATTATATACTAAAACTATTAACAAATATCTACTTTGAATTGAAACTATGGATATGAGCATGCCAAGGTTAAGAACAAGTAATGAACTTGATTATAATCATAATTCGGTTATTCTTCTCTTCCAGTTGCTAGCCAAGAACATTAGCCTAGAGATTAAAACTCTCGTATTTAATCTCACTTAAGAATCATAAACCATCCGTCTACATTTCTGTGATCAAATGCAATTTATGACCTAGCAATACAATTCCGGTTCCTAAATTGACTAATACGGCTTTCAAGTATATTTCTATCAGGAAAGCACATCAAAACTCAATTTTCCCAAATCAAGTTAAGAACAATACCCTATTAATTCACAACTTTCCAATTTCGTGCTCTCTCGAGTGAAATCGGACTTTTTAGATGTACATTAATGTCGGCCACACACTAATGCAGTAGAAACAAGAATTAATAAAACAACATAGAAGAAGAAGATGAAAAACCATATAATTCAATAATCAAAATTCATCACCATTGTTCATAACCTCAGCAAGGAAGAGAATTAGCCACTCATTTGTGGATTAATCATCCTAAAATAAGTGTTAATCATACAAACAATTGATTGAAAGAAGAAAGAAAGAGAGAAAAACCCTGAGCTTTTTCGTCCCTCAACTGCCTGTAACCCACGTCCTTGCTCCACCAAGTCTGAATTTCTTAAAAATAAGCCTAAGTGTTCTATTTATACTAGTGGGATTATTTCCCGGAATAACAAGCAACGTGTCACGGAGTGCATCGCGGAGCACTGCCTCCGTGACACGGCGTGGACGCGGACCCTCTCTGGAATTTTAGGGTCCAGGAATAAAGCTTCAACGTGGCACAACGTCTTGCCTCCGTGCCACGGAGCTGTCGCGAGGCTTCACTGGAAATTGACAAATTAATCACCCTCCAGGCAGTGTGCCTCCGCGATGGTAGCATGGCACGGCTCCATCGCGTAGCCCCTTTACATTGTGCAGTCCAATGTATTTTTCGTGCTTGCATCCAAGTCCAACTCTGATATTGTTCCAACATGCATTTTAGCTCCTCGAAATCACATTTTACCTACAAAACAGTGCTAATCATGTTGGTTAGTATAAATTCACATTTTATTACCAATTACATGAAAATGTATACATATTGCACAATAAACAAGGCGAAAATGATACGTTTGAGTATCACTTGGGCATATAAATCTGCCCAAGATCGCGCGCCTGCTGCCTGCCTTTCTCGGCGCCCGCGTGCCTGGGCGGTTTCCCAGCCGACAGTGTTGTCTTCAAACGAGCATAACTTTTCACTCTGAACTTCGATTGATGAGCGGTTTTTTTCACTGTAAACTAGACTCAAATACCATTTATTTGATAGGCTATAAGACTTCTAGATCATTATATTTTTGGATATATGACCATTTAAATTTGACTCTTCTTTACAAACTTCACATACTCTTCACTTTTCCCTTTGCACATGTTTCTCTCCTCACCTACGGACAAAATGTGACCCATAATTACCTTAATATGACATAAAACCATCATATAATCATCAAAAAAAATTTCGGGGTGTAACATGAACCCATGGGGAACACTTGCCCTAGTTGTTTGCAAATCTTGATGTAAATCACAATTATAATCTTTGTTTTAATATTATTTTATTTTAAACCCCCAATGTATACCAACATTAGTATAGATATTTGTTGCGCTCCCAGCGCACACGCAAGCATACACAGTCGTACAAGTAATACAATAGCCCATTTTAAGAGTCGGATGTCGAACCCACAGGGACTGGACTTATTTCAACGAATTGTCCAATTAAAGTGTTAAATTGAACTTCACAAATGTTGATTATAGAAGTTTTTGGCAAATTATAATTATGTTTTAGGGTGGTCACAAAACAATCTGGAAACAATATAAGAAGCAACTAGAGCTAAGGCCGGATAATCATGCAAGACTACACTTTGTAATGGTTCACGTATGAAATTATCAATTGTTGTCTCACATAGATGTAAATGTGATGTTCATGGTCTCTCGAGCCTCTAAACATGACAAACTAGCATCACAACTACATCGTTGAGCGGGGATGTGACGTCCTAGTTCGTGGGCAATTCAACTACATGGATGTGGTTTACGGGGTTTGTGCTCTTTATTAGGGACTTTCGTACCTTTAATCATTTAACCTAACTCAGCTTCACAACTACTTCTATGAGTGGTGGAGTGACAATTGTAAGCTGGTGTCTTGCTATCATCCCGTTTTATCAACCAATCAAGGAAAATTAGGTATAATTTCTATCCTAATTGCAAATCTTATTGTAAGATAAAAACTTGATCCCTACATTCGTATGTTCTTTCCTAGGGTTACTCTTTCAAGCATTTACCTAGCTTAACATGTATGTTTTCATGGTGATAAAGCATAAAAACAACCATAATGAAGAATGTAAGACAAAACAAAAATTAACAACTCAAACCAAAACGAATTCATGCATTACAATCATATCAGATAGCCTCAACCCTAGGGGAAGGGTTTTAGCCACTCATGTTCGTAGAATAACTTAAAAACATCATTAAAGTAGAGTAATTACAAGAATAGGTAAAAGAGAATGTAAAATTAGTGAACCCTATGTGAGTTTTTCACTTCTCTACGCTTTCCAGAAAATATTTCGTTACAAATGATTTTAGAATCTAAGGGTTCAATTTATGCTAAGCTGAAAAGACGCAAAATTTGGCCTGTGGTGGAATAGCTCCATGACACGGAGGCTATCACGGAGATTTTCCTCTGTGCCACGGAGCAAATGTGAAGGTTCACTGGAACGTGTCTTCTCGGCAGGTCTTACGTAAGGTACCTGCGTGTCGCCCGGCGTGGCACGCTGCTAGTCGCCTGGCGTGGCACGCTGCTAGTGGCGTCATGCGCCTTCTATGGAACGTTGCCATCGCGTAGGCACACTGGATTGACATCCTTGCGCGCACATCCTTGGCGTGACACGGTGCTGGGCGTGGCACACGCACATCATGGGATGCTGCCTAGCGCAGCCAACCTTCCCTTTGGCCTGCCATGTTGTCTTCATTTGCCATAAAGTCCGAACTTCATTCCTTTTCTTTAACCATCACATTTTAGTTCGTCACATGCATTTTACACCTAAAAAACAAGGATTAATCATGTTGGTTAGTTTATACACATAATTAATAGAAATCACATTAGAATATAATTAATTTAATTGACAAACATGACTTAATTAAGTTATAAATAGCACGGGCACATAATTATGCACAAGATCACTACCCCATACTTAAAGCCTTGTTCGTCCTCGAAAAACTCTTTTACATCTCATGCATATGAAGACTGTCATATAGCTAATTGAAGCAAGATAACTCAGGATACGGCTGCCACGATTGTTTTAGATGAAACTTAAAAATATAGCATGCAAGGTAACCATTAAAATCAAATATAACTATGTCAAGACTTCCCAACCTCAAGAATGGACTCTCAATCTCAACAAACTCATGCCAATTAACCGATCAAGAAATCCAACATGAATTTTATCCTTCATTAAACATGTGCCCTCACAACAAGATAGTTACCCATTTCTCACTCACTATTATTCAAATTTAGAACATGTATTGGTCTATGCATAAGTGATAAGCTCACTCTCACAAAGAATTCACATGCCACATGTATTGACCCGTAAGCTTGCCTTTAGTGTTTTACTCCACTAATTTAAGAATGTTCGAAAGTACGATCAAGTAGGACTTAATGGGTTGTAATGTAAGCTAAGGGAGGGTAGGTACTATTATGGCTAGAAATAGTGACTATCTTCCCTAAGCGCTTTAAATTACCACACTTTCATTAGGAATTTCCATCCTCCTACTTCACCTTTATACTTTTCAACTCCCATTTCCTCTTTTGTTTCCCCATTTCATTAGGCACGCTTAAGTTGTTAGTACGGAGTACTTGAGATATTTTCTTTGATTTTCTTTTTCTCTCTTTTCTTCTTTTACTCCCTACTAACTCTTATTCATTATTAAACAAGTGCACCTCTAGTCTTCTCTTCAACTCCCACAACTTCTATTTTCCTTCTTATTTCACTTCTCACTCCTCAACTTCTTTGCAATTTCACATAAGGGCTTAGGAGTTTTGGATCAAATTAAAGGCTAATGAAAAGAAAGGATTAAGCTCATTTTGTGGCTAGCAAAGAATAGGCTAAAGGCTCAATGGTTCTAACTAAGATCAGATATTCAAGGTAGGTAAAGCGAGGGATAAGAAGTAGACTCATTCAAAGAAATGCCTAAATCACCTCTTACCATCTACATCCTTCATTTAGTTTTGTATACACACCAGGTAAGTTGTAGAAACTAACCAATAGCATGGAATATTCAAAATCCTTATACTCACAGCACATGCTCGATTAAAGACAAATTCAGCAGACTCTTACTCAGCTAATCACAAGAATGCAAAACTCATCTTTAAGCACATTTAGTCACATCCAAGAGCTTAGGTGTATCAAACAAAGTTATACAACTACTCACATGCTTCAGAATTTGCAACACTTGCATCACACAATCGTACATAGCACATAACAAGAACATCAAGCCATCAATCAACTACGGGTTCACAAGTAAGAACCCATTGACTAATTTTCCCTTAAGACGGTTGTCATCCATCCATCGTGGGGAACAGTCCCTAACTATGACTAAAACAGCTATGTACAAACAAAGAAAAAATTTATTCATCGGTTCAAATTCCCCCCCCCCTTAGTCGGAAAAGAATCGAAAAGAAAAACCGACGGGTGGGTGAATCATGCTCAATTCCAAAATTTTAAACAAAAACATTATACCCAACACCACATTCACCCAAAATTACTTAGCAAAAAATTCTGAAATTTCCCTCACCCCACACTTAATTTATGCTTTGTTCCCAAAGCATCAATTAAAAAATTAAAACAAGGGTGAGAGATACTTCTTGAGACCTCTAGGCCTAGCTAAAAGCATGTTTTTCTTCATTTTTGAACACGTCGGTCATCGGCCCCACACTCATCTTTTTGTCATGCTCCTTAGCTTTCACTTTCATGGGTACTCAGACTTCCCCTAAATCTATGCTTAAAAAACCAAAACAAACAAAAAGTGAAAAATAACCAAAATTACAAACAAACTGAAAAGAAAGTGTACCTGTGGTACTCTTGGGTTGCCTCCCAAGCGGCGCCTTATTTTACATCTCGGCATGACGCATCAAGTTTCACCACTTTTCCCTCCACTTTAAGGATATGAATCTCACCCCTAATTTCTTCTCCAGTTTCCTCTTATGCTCCAGGGGTGGTGGTGAAAAAATGAAAGGACTAAGCAGTAGATGTCGCCTCTGGCACTTATTGGCCCTTATGTAAGTGAAGTCATTTTGTCTCTCGGAATCGGCAAATTTCATAATATACGAGGCTTGTTCCTCCTCTAGACCTTTCTCTACAAGCTTGAAAGACTCTATTTCTAGGTACTCAACCAAACTTAATGTCGAGAAATGCTTTGAGTGGGGTACAATAAACCTCAACTCTGAAGTTGCATTGTGCTTGACCTCCTTCTTGTGTGCACCTTCTCCACATCAACATCTGACTGCACATGGATGTCAAATGGTTTGAACTCTATCTTTCCTTTCATGAATGGATTGACCATATGTGTTAGACCATCATGGAGACTCTCAGGAGCTTCTAACTGTTGAGCTTGTTCCAAGAACTCACCATTCTCTTCTCCTTGCAGTCCATCTTGAGTATGGGCTAAAACCATTACTTGCAAGTCAACACAATCGTCAACCTCAGTCATTAACTCCGTGAACTTGGATTATATCATTTTTAGGGCCTCTCCATTTTCCTTAGTCTGAAACCCCATTACTTCCATCTGGTCCCTCATCACTTTTATCTACTTAAGGACCTATTTTAATATGTTTTCTATATGAGCTTGGTGTTCCAAGTCCTCCTTTTCATCATTCCTGTACTCATCAAAAACAACAGAAGGATCATAGTAGGGGCTTGGGGGAAGGGCATATGAATTTAGACAACCATTCCAATGGCCATCCTGACCACCACATATACTGTAAGTTGGACAATGCTGCCACAAGTGGGGTCCTCCACAATTTAGATAAGACTCACTGAAATATGAGTATCCACCATTCAACCCATTTGTGTTCCGTGATGTTATGTCAAGAAGGTATCAAACTAAAAACAAGAATAAAAGAAATCTAAAACTAATAAATATTTTTTTCAACACTTAGAAAATTAGAAACTAACACAAAAAACAAGAAATTCACTAATTTCGCTTATCCCCGGCAATGACGCCAAAAACTTATTGTGCTCCTTGCACAAACGCAAGCGTATGCGGTTGTACAAGTAATACAGTAGCCCTTTTTATGCTTCGGATGTCGAGCACACAGGGACTGGACTTATTTCAGTGAGTTATCCCGTTCAAGTGTTAAATTAAGCTTCACAAGTTTTTATTATAGAAGTTTTCGATAATTTATAATTAAGTTTTGGGGTGGTCACTAAACAATCTGGAAACAATATAAGAAGCAAGTAGAGGTAAGTTTGGATAATCATGCAATGCTACACTTTGTAATGGTTCACGTATGAAATTATCAATTGTTGTGTCGCATAGTTGGAAATGCAATGTTCATGGTCTCTCGAGCCTCTAAACACGATAAAATAGCCTCACAACTACATCGTTGAGAGGGGATGTGACATCCTAGTTCGTGGGCAACTCAACTACATGGATGTGGTTTACAGGGTTTGTGCTCTTTATTAGGGACTTTCGTACCTCTAATCATTTAACCTAACGTAGCTTCACAACTACTTCTACGAGTGGTGGAGTGACAATTCTAAGCCGGTGTCTTGCTATCATCCCGTTTTATCAACCAAGAAAGGTGAATTAGATATAATTTCTATCCTAACTGCGAATCTTATCGTAAGATAAGAATTTTCTCCCTACACTCCTATGTTCTTGCCTAGGGTTAAGCTTTTAGCCTAGCTTAACATGTACGATTTCATGGTGATCAAGCATAAAAACAACCATAATGAGTAATGCAAGACAAAACAACAATTAAAAACTCAAACCAAAACGAATTCATGCATTACAATCATATTACGTAGCCTCAACCCCAGGGGAAGGGTTTTAGCCTATCATGTTCGTACAATAACTTAAAAACATCGTTAAAGTAGACTACTTACAAGAATAGGTAAAAGAGAATGTAAAATTAGTGAACCCTAGGTGAGTTCTTCTCTTCTTCCTTCGCTCCTCTACGATTTACAGAAAATATTTCGTGACAAATGATTTTATAAACTAATGGTTCAATTTATACTAAGCTGAAAAAATGCAAAATTTGGCCTATGGTGGAACAGCCCCGTGGCACGGAAGAAATCATGGAGATTTTCCTCCATGCCATGGAGCAAACCCAGAGGTTCACTGGAATGTGTCTTCTCGGCAGGTCTTGCGCGAGGTACCTGCACGTTGCCCGACGTGGCATGCTGCTGATCACGCCATATGCCTGCCATGACACGTTGCCATCGCGCAGGGCCACTGGATTGACATCCTCGCGCGTGCATCCTTGGTGTGGCACGGCGCTGGGCGCGACACACGCACAGCGTTGCACGCTGCCTAGCGGCCAGCCTTCCCTTTGTCCTGCCATGTTGCCTTCATTTGCCATCAAGACCGAACTTCATTCCTTTTATCCAACCATCACATTTAGTCCCTCACATGCATTTTACACCTAAAAAAAGGACTAATCATGTTTGTTAGTTTATACACATAATTAGTAGAAATCACATGAGAATATAATTAATTTAATTGACAAACATGACTTAATTAAGTTATAAAATAACACTTGGGAACATAATTATGCCCAATATCATTCTTACCCTATTCCCAGTGGGTTTGACCCCAACCTCTTAGTTGGGTTCTTTAATGACAACAACCACTTCATACTTTTTCAAGAAGTTTGAGTTTGAGCGTTATCAAAAACTCGCTGACAAGTGGACTCTACCAGACCTAACAAATTACCCAACGACCCATTAGTTAACTTAACAGGTGGTTAAGAACACTCGTTGTCACTGGAGACATTTTCCAACTTTCTAATCTTTTCTTGACGTCTCCACTTAACAATTTGTCATTTCACTTAACGGGTCACTTTACGGGTAACTTAACTAGTCGCGAAGACTCTCTAAAACTCAAGTTTTACACCTATTTTTGGCACTTAGTGATTCATTAGGTGACTTAATGACTCAACTAATGAATCATTCAATGATCTGGTGTAGTTTCACTAAACTACTCATAACTTTTTACTCTGAACTCCGACTGATACAAGGTCAGATGCATTGGAAAGAAGGCTAAAAGGCTTCAATTTTATGTGTTGAATAACCCAAAAACAATTTGTAAAAGGGAGTCATGGTCTTTTGAAGTTTATCGTTGTAAGAACTTATATGAATACTCAATCCGTAAGAAGGCTCTGAACGAAACTTTGCGCTAGAGGTTCCTTATGACCTTAATTTGTATCTAATGCACTTCTAACACTTAAGAATTGATCTTAAACCTAGTTTCCATGAAATTCACCTGGCTTGAGTCTATCCATATACCTAGAATTGTTTCAAACTTAGCCCGAAAGTCGAGGTGTTAAAATATCTCAATTCATGAGTCTTGGATCTAGTCTTAGGGACTTTTGGGTTGTTACATTATCTACCACTTGGGAATATTCATCCTCAAATGTAGATTATTCATATAGAAAGGAAAGGGAAGGAACTGCAAACCCAAAACTGAATGACCATAGCTGAAAATTGACAGAGTAACTGACTCCATACTGAGATACATGGCTAAACTAAATTCATAAAACATACGTGCATACTATGACATGAAAGAAACCAAGAGAAATGAACTTGTCATTAAAACGAAAAAAGTAATAAGGAAGAAACTAGTACCTCGAACTGGAACGACACTGGAAGGGTAAAGATGCGAGTATCTAGCTGGGCACGCCCAAATTACACCTTGCAATTGAAGTATCAAGCGGTCATTGTCAAATATAATAACCCAACAAAGGTTGGGGTTAAACCCATAGGGAATAGGTAGAAACAATATGTTAATGATGAAAATAAGCTAACTTGTAGTCAATATTTTGGAAGAGGTGTTTGCAAAAGAAAAGAAAAAAATGCTAACAATTATTGAGTTCTTTATCAAATTACTAAGACTAAACTAGGAACGTGTTCCCCGTGATTTCATAACTTAGTAGATTTTTACTAGTGATCTATTCTGGTGAATTTTTTGTAAGACTTACATTTAATACATCTTATGTTTCTCAACTTAAGAATTACTCTTATCTCCTCTTGGTCTTAAAGTGTATATGTTGTATTGTCCAATAGACAATAGATGCTTTCCACCCATCTCCTCTCGGTCTCAAAAATGTGTATATTTTAGCTTTGCAATAAGTCTTGACTTTAACTATCCTTGGTTAGTGCTCAAGTCAATTAGATGAGAGTTATTAACCTCAAATTGCCATTATTATTCTTTTTTCCTAACTTTAACCTCCTTCGTGGGGAAAGTTCAAGATACAGGCACGTATCAACATTTGCAATTACTAAAACTTAATTAAAAAAAACTAAATAATAATTCACCCAATTCTCCATTCAAGAATCACTATTTTATTATGCCTACATTCTTTAATCCATCACGGTTCCCACAACCCTAGCATAAGAGATTTAGCCGCTCATGTTTATGAGAAAACAAATAAAAGATGTAGAAGAAATCATAATGAAATACTTACTTTAATATAAACTTGTTAAACAAAATTTCAAAGCTAAAAGGTTTAACAAGAAATGGATGAACTTCCTAAGCCAATGGGGGACTTTGAACTGTTAAGAGGTGCCTAGAACTCAACTTAAACTATTACAAAAATTATAAAAGTATGGATTGTGCAACTTTATGAATTATAAACTACTAATTTTTGACTTCTAACCTGCATGACATACCTAAGACATAGAAATAAAAGGTATTTATAATTGTAGATTAAATCTTCGTTGTTCCTTTTTGGATTAGAATTGGATTGCAGCTTCTGTTCCTGGTAAGAATTAGGATTTGACTTTTTTGGTAGCCCAACTTACCTGTGCCTCGCGCCACCCATAGCACTGGTGTGCCTGTAGCGATTCAACCCTGCTTGCACCATCCTTGCCTACGAGTCTTTTAGGCCATAGCAGAGGGGTGCTTGTGCGATGTCAACTTCTATATACTCGTTTGGTCAATCCCATTTTGCCATTTTTGCTCTTTTAAGCCTCAAACAAGCCCAAATTCATCACATTAAGCCCTGAAAGAATCTAATCATGTGTGTTAGCTCTTTTTCACAAATATATCATAAAATGCATGAAAACACACACAATTTATCCTCAAAACATAGTAAAGTATGGGAAAAATATGGTTAATAAATGCGCAAATTCACAGTTCATCACCACCCCACTCTTAAACTATTGTTCGTCCTCGAACAATGTATACTTCCCTTCTCACATTCAAGCTCAAAATTCACCCTACAAATAGGTCTACTTGCACTTAGGATCATTAGACAAATCAATAAAGCTCCAACAATTCACTCACATGCATATATGATCAACTTCTAGAACTAACTCAACAACATATATTTAGGCCAACATGAATCATATGTAATTTAGCAATTAAGATATACCAAAATCTTAACACTATGCCCCTCACTATTTTGGAGAGATGCCCTTTCATAAACAATATATATATATATACGAAAATATTAACTTGGGCATAAATGAACAATGTTTGTTGACTCTCCGAAAGAACTCAACATTCACGCAAAAGATGACCCATAGGCTTGAACTTAGTGAAATACACCACTAATATAGAACATCAAATCAATGAATAATTAGGACTTAATTTGTTTGTAATGTAGGCTATGGGACAGGTAGGAACTATTTGGCCAAGATAATGACTAATATCCCAAAGAACTTTAATACTTCACAACTCTTTGACTTTTTAGCACATTCTTCAATCTCCTATTTCGCTTCTTGTACCTTCTTTTATTTTTCATTTTTCCAACTTGGCTGACCAATGGGAATTTTTCACATTAAGCTCTTTCTCAAATTATTCGTCAATTTTTTTTCAAAGATCTTTCTTGTTTTAGTTTTCCAACTAATATCACCTTTTTTCTTTAGCAAATTTCACCCTCTTCTTTTCTTCTAATTTCCATACTTTTTTTTTTAGTTTTTCCCTTCTTTTCTCCACTTATGCTCCTTCATGCAAAAAAATTTCATTCAAGTTATCTAGGACTCATTTGGATCAAATAAAGATTCATAAAACAAAAAGGGATTAAGCTTGTAATATGACGATCAAAATAATAGGTAAGGATCAAAATGGCTAGCTAGGATAATTACATCAAGGTAGGTGAAAGTCAGATACAAATAGGCTATCAAAGAAACACCTATATCACTTCCTAGATTTAACATCCTTATTTCTTTGCACACACAGAGGGCAAGTTTTAGACATCAAATTGCAAGCATGAAGTATACTAAAATTCCTCGCTCACACAATGAAAATCAAGATTACATAAAAACATATATCTATATTACATGCATAAAATAATTAAGCTCACTTTTTCATATTTAGGAGTCAAGATTCAAAAGACAAAGTGTTTCTACCTTTTTCATGCAATTTTGAGTGAATCATGCAAAGTATCAATGATATCTAAGTGAAGAACCTAGTATTTATAAGGTTTCAAGTTCTTGCTTTTCCTAATGACTAATTTTCCCTTAAGATGGTCGCAATCCATCCATCATCGGGACAAGTCATAACTCTATAACTAACATAAAAAAATCTAAACCCACTAATTAGTTCTAAGGGCTATTCACCGAAAAAGTACCAAAAACAATAACTAAAGGAACCCAAAACAAAATAAAACTTAAAAAACTACTACCAAGCAGCAAGTATACAAAATAAGTCATGATAAAATAAAATACGAGACCCACCATCTACAAATTTAACAATTAAAGCATGAATGGTAATATGAAGTTTACTACTCCCTCCCCACACTTAATCGGTAGCACTGTCCCTAGTTCTAAAATAATAAAGCACAAAGTAAAGGATTGCAAGAAGAACTCCCCGAGCCTCTAGTCCTCGTTGTTAGTGGGGCCAAGAGTAGCTTCTCACATCTCAGAATCTTCCTCATCATCATCGGACTATATGTCAGAGTCCACTCTCACCATCCCCTCATTAGTGGCCACATCATCATCAAGGGGCTCCTCAAATCTGATCCCAACTCTATGAAGAGCTCTTGAGTGCTCGCTCAGGGGATAGTCCATCTTGAGCAAATGCAGTTGTTTCTTAGTCACTCCATTCATTCTCAATTGCAGCATTTGCATGTCGTACAGGTGACATAACATGTTATGAATTCGCATATGGTGCTCATTGATAGGAAGGTTTGGACCATGTATGCCCTCAGGATCTTTAGTTTTCATCACATATCCCTTAGGGTCATATCTAGGCTTATTATCGCCTCCTCCTTCTCAATTTGGTAGCCTTGTAGAAATTGGGTCACGAGACCCCCCAAACCCAAATCTTTGTCCCTTTTTCACCCTTTCTCTCCTCAACACATCCTTTATGATTTCCCCAACATTAACTAGGATCCCGATCATAAAATCATAAGACAATACGTACTCTTTCTCTAATGATATGAGTTACATGTTTCTCGGGTACCGAACAAGCACTAACAATTTTCAACCAAACTCTACTCATATGGGCATATGGGAATGACACATGATACCCATGTTGTTGGTGGAGGATCCACTGTGCAACAAAATTTTGGCCATAAAGGGTATGTCTAATATCTCTATTGGGGGGTTTCTTCACAATATTCACAAAGAGCTATAGGTTAATGTTGGGGGAACCAAGTATTTTTTTCAAAATAGCAGGTGAAAAATTAACAATTTACCATCCAATTTTGACATGATTTGACCTCTCTTTTGTATCCCAATTAGCAAGAAATTCCCTCACCATGTTTAAATTACAATCACTCGAAGCATTAAATACAAAATTAATATCAAGTGTGGGTAATCTATCTACAATGTGATGAAATACTAATGCCAAACTATTTCTATCAATAAACATTTCATATGAGTACTTTGATTCTTTATGTTCCTTAAGCAATTTTTTACCTTCTTGCTTCGGGACTCAACAAAGCCCAAAACACATCAATGGTTGTTGTTTTAGACTCACATCATCATGCTCCTCCTCATTAGCTCTTCTTAACCTCTTTGACCCATGGCTTGAAGAAGTCACTCCTTTACCCTTGCTTGGTTTTGGTGACATAGTCGAAGAATTCACAAGAAAAATATTGTCTTTTGTGATTTTGGTGAAACAATTTGAAAGAATTTGAGAAAAGACGAAGTTTTTGGAGAGAAATGTTGAGAAATTTGGGGTGTGCGACACATCTCTAGGGATAATGGGATGAAAAATTTAGGTTTTGGCTTTTAAAACCCCTATTTGGGTCGGATTTAACTCACTGGCCCGCAAAAATTCCCATTTGGCACCTACCTGCACGTTACGGCGCCTGCTACACTACATTGCCCTTGCGACATGCTGTCCACCCCATTTTCATATTTAAAGCTCAAAACTCCTTTTTGAGGATTATGAATTACCTTCTACACACTCGAACAAACATGTTAACATGAAAAAAAACATAAATTGTCTTGGTTTGGCTCCCAAGTAGTGCCTGATTTAATATCGCGGCACGACGTTGGCCATCTTGATTACTTAAACTTCATCAAGATACCTAATAAGCTCATGGTCATTTGTATTTACCCTCATTCCGAGGGTTTGGAACAGTCCATCGATCATATGACATTCCATCAACTTACCGTCATTGTAATGCCCCGAAAACTCAAAGGCCAAACCCAGGACTTAAACTAGAGAAAACTGGAAAATTTGCACAAGGTCATTGAACAAGTCATCTGTGACCCGTGGGGAGTGATCAAGAGTCATTAAGTGGCTCGTGGTGAGGATTGGGTGTTTAGTTTGAAAAATTGATGTTTGGGTGACCACGGGTGTGACCATGGGTGTGACCATACGTCGTGGTCATTGATCACGAGTTGTGATATGACCCGTGATCAGGGATAATTTGTAGTAGGGAAATATGAGGCAGTGTACCCAACAGGTCCTCAGCACGACTCGTTTGGGACACCGCAGGTTGTGTGTCACCCGTGGGGACTCCATGGCTTTTTAAATAGTGTGGTCCATGAGAGATGACCACCAATCGTGGTAACCAACCACAAGTAGTTAGGTCCCTTGTGGTGGCATCAGTGTACTCCAAGCAGTGTAGTCCACGAGTGTGACCACGACCCGTTAGGTCACCCCTGAGGACTGACGCTCAATTTTTTCCTGTGAGTTTTTAAGCATTTTTTAGTAATTTCCTACCCTCCTAAAGTTTAAACTACATTTTTTAGTCATAATTTTAGACTTATTAGTAGGGATAAACGGTTTCTTCCCTTATTTCCCACTCAAATCTTCAGAAAACGGATCATAGAAGTCTTTTAGGGACTCTCAGAGCAAGAACTAGGGTAGTCTACTTTTCCTCAGATTTCCAAGGCAATTTTGTCGGATTTCTTTATCAGCTATGTGGGAATTTAACAAGAGGATAGTCCTTCCCTTGTGTCCCCCAAAACCCCTCTTTAGTTTCTCTATAAATCCTAGCCCTGAGCTTTCAAATGTGAAGAGAATATATGTCATTTTCTTTGAGCTCACATAAAATGATATCCAAGATTATTTTAGATATGATTTCCATCAGTTCATGTTTAAATTGATGTTATACCCGTAAAAGTGAATTCTAGCCCTGTAGACTTTTTAATGTTATGAAATTCTTGATAATGCTTCGTTTAATCCATGTGGAATTATTATGTTCTATTAATTATGGATATTTTTCCACCAGTTAGTGACAGTATTGACGCTTATCCTTGCACATTGAATTTAGCCCTAGTCCTTAAGAGTAGAAAAGACTAGAATCTTGCTAAAGTGTTTAAGTCTTAAAATTTCCTTGATTATATCAGTGTGGTGAATTCCCAAATTATGTTATATGCTAAATTATCAGTAAGATACATGGTTGCCTAGCTTTAGTTCAAAGTGTGAAAAATACTCAGTGTCTGTCAGAAATGTCAGTTGATTAGTTTGACTACAGAATTTTCATAAGGTTTCAGTATTACCTCCCAGTTATCAGAATTAGATTCATAATTCAGTTTATTGGTCCTCTAAGCGGTCATGAAACTTTAGATATATATTTCTAACTAGCCTTAGGACCCCAGTTCAGATTATAGTTGTTCTTAGATGGTTGCGACGCTTCTACTAGATAAGCAGCGCTGACTAGTGTAGAACCAAATTTCTGAATCAGGTCCGATAAGGCTCTCAGGTTACTTTCAGATATGTATCCTTGACTAGTCTTGGGCCCTAGTTTTGGGCTATCAGCTTAGTATTCACTCTAGGATTATCCAGTGGGAGTAGGACTTAGCACCAAGCGAACCGGGGTTCTAGCGCAACCAGGTTCTTAGAACTACGTTGCAAGCGTAGGTTTCACTATTTATTGGCCTGATTGGAGACAAACTTTTGTGATCACCCAGTTCATGCCTTTATACCCTGGCAAGGTATATAGGGTCCTACCGGTGGGGTGTATACATTAGACTCCACATCTAGCTCATGTGGTTATATGTAGGTTATAGACTCTCCCACTAGTCAGTTCAGTCTAGTCTTAGTCAAGTTCAGTTTAGATCAATATTCCAGACTTAGAATATGCTTGACCATCAGACAGGGTTTATCAGACCACCTTAATTATTTCAGTTATTCAGTTTGGTAGATTTATTTGGTCATCACATGTCTTTTCAGTTCAACATTTTCTTTTAGTTATTGCATTATGTTATGTTCCTCTCACTTACTCAGTACATTCAAAGTACTGATGCATACTTTTATGTTGTATCATTTTATAATACAACAGCAGGATCTTAGTCTCTACTTCGTTAGCCGACCACTAATCAAAGACCTCAACTTTACCAGTTGGTGAGTCCTCATTCTTTGAGGATGGAGATTTATTCTTTTTAGCTATATTTTCATTTCCTTTTATTTAAATTTGGAGTTATCTAGGGGCTTGTCCCAGCAACTCATCAGTCATAGCCGCTTTCGGACTCAGATTGGCATTGCAGACTTGTAGTGTTGTTTTAATATTTTCAAACACTATGAATCCACTTTATTTCCTTCATTAATTACATCTTTGCTTTAAACTACCACTGTATGTACTTTTATTTTACTCAAAATGCCAGTGTTTGATACATCAGGGGTTGACTTGTTGTCACTTGTGACATCAAGTACCGTGTTTCATCCAGGGTGTAAACCCGGGGCATGAAAAACTTTGTATCAGAGCACTAAGTTTAGAGTATCCTTAGATATCTGAAAGTCGCATCGAGTAGAGGCCTATTCATGGGTGTGAAGCACGCCACACTTATGACGGGGAGGCTACGAGATATTATTAGGAAAATTCACTTTATTTCATACTCCTTATTGTGCGTTGAAATTCAGTTGCAGAATCATTTTCCTAACTCATGCTCTGCTTTGTTTCAGTGAATTATGCCTCCATGAAGCTATAATGGAAGGAGGGCTAGTAATGCTCAACGACCTGCACCACTAGCCCCAGCAAGCCCTCAAGTTGACTCGTTATCTACCGCATAATTTAGGGCGGCCATTCACCTACTTGCCCAAACATTGACTAGCTAGGTTAACCAACATGTGGTCATAATCAACGACAACGGTTCCAAAACAGCTGCCCGAGTGCGGGATTTCACCAAGGTGAAACCTTCGATCTTTCATAGATCTAAGGTGGGAGAGGACCTATAGGGATTTGTGGATGAGATTAAGAAGATCACCCGAATCATGGGTGTCAGTCCTTCAAAGAGGGCCGACTTGGTTGCCTACCAGCTGAAAGGGGTATCCTAAGTCTAGTACAAATAGTGGAAGGAGGGGAGGCCAGCGGAAGTAGGACCGGCGGAATGGGAGGAGTTCAATATAGCCTTCCTGGACAGATTTTTCCCTCAAGAGCTCAGTGAGTCCAAGGTAGCGGAGTTCATGAACCTGAGACCGGGAAACAGGACCGTAGAATACTATGCTCTAGAATTCACTTGATAGTCCAAATACGCTCTAGAGATGGTGGTCGAGCCAAGGGCTCTCATGCTAAAGTTTGTAAATGGGGTTTTGAATCTGATCCTCAAAGAGTGTAGAACACAGTGATGCTGATAAAAGATATCGACCTCTCCAGTCTGATAGTCTATGCCAAAAAGATTGAGGCCTAAAAATTGAGGGACATGGCGAGAAATACTAAGTGGGCAAGGACTGGCCAATCAGATCATGGCCATCAGAGGTCTGGCTATAGCAACCGCCCACAGCAGCAGCAGTAGAGGGCTCCAACACCCAGCTCGGCCAGCACCCCTACCTTTCAGTCCCTCCAGGATCGAAGGGATGGAGCATCAAGCTCTCAAGCTCAGAGCTATAGTTCCAGTAACAGGTATCCAGTTTGTCCCAAGTGCGGCAAGAACCACCCAAGAGAGGGTCTTCAGGGTCAAGAGGGTTGTTTTGGTTGTGGACAACTTGGGCATCGGCTTAAGGAATACCCATCAACAGGATGAGGGGGATTACAATCCACTACATCAGTAGCTCCAGCAGGCCGACCAACTCAGCAGGCTAACATATAAGGTACTGAGGGCGGTCAACGCCAAAACCATTTTTATGCATTATCATCTCGTCAGGATCAGGAGAACTCACCGGATATGGTCCCGAGTAAGTTACGTCTTTTCCATCTAGATGTATATGCCCTACTTGATCCGGGGATCTCACTATCATTTGTGACTCCCTACGTAGTAGTTCAGTTCGATATTAGTCCAGAAATCCTCTCAGAACCCTTCTCGGTCTCTACCTGTTACACCCCGTAAGTTTTTAATGTCTAATCGGCCTATTCGTATGTTGGTTAAGTGTTTAAGAGTGCCATATGTATGAGGAAAGGGACCGGGGAAAGGCCGAATGAGTGCAAAGTTTGGATTTCGCGGGAGGAGGCCGACAAGGCTGCCCAGAGGAGAAAAGTGGCATGGAGCTGCTCCTCCGCGTTAGCTAAAATGGAACTTAGCAGAATTAGCACGTTGGGCAGCGTGCCACGTTGCCTTGTCTGCTGCCCCAAGTATATATAGGCCTCACCCTTAGATTTCATGTTATTTACTCATATACGTTCGACCAGCAAAGCTAAGGATGCATTAAAACATTTAATTTTCATCCGATTATGCTGCTAAACAACGTCCAAATCTGAATTAACTTCGGGTATCGAAGTATAAGGCTGCAGGGAGCATTTCTACAGAGTTAGTTTCATGAAATTCGCCCGGTGAATCGTCATCCCGCCGAGCCAAAGTTGTTGAAATTGCTCCAAACTAGTGTCAATATGATTCCAGTCTTAAAGTAAGCATTTCTCCCTTCTAGACTTTAGAGAAATAACGAGGTTTCGACCGTGTTCTGTAAAGATGAATTATAGTTAATATCTATATATAAAGTTTTTCCTTTTTTCCGAATCTAGCGTTAAAACTAGTCCTATATTTCCAGTAACACGATTTCAGTAGGGAAGAGCTATTGAATACTAATTGGAACTTATCAACTAATCAAAAACCGGCAATCGAGGTATGTTAAGGCATTTTCTTTCGGCAAGTTAGTTTCTTCAGCATAGTAATCCAGTATGAATCCCAGTAAAGCATGTCAGGAGTATGTCATCATGTCTAGTTGATGTTGCCAGTCGAGACTCGTAAATTGTATTGTTTTGGGCTGGATTACACCTGTATAGCTTCCATGACCACCCCAGGGTTAATAAGCTGTGTCGCCGCCCACCAGGGGCGAGGATACGTCACTCTATGGAGCGGCATGTCATCCACAAGGGACAAAGATAGGGATCCAAATCCTCATATTACCGTGGTTGGACTTATACACACCTCCGCCAAGGGTTTACGCTTGGGGTGTAGATATCAGGAGTCCCTCGAACTCAGACACATCTACAGTCAGGGGCCGAGCGGGCCCAGTTGCAGACCCATGGGATCGGCAAGACGCTTATAGCTGGTAGTTGACTCAGTATGACCTGGATAGGGGTAAATAGATTGAGCTGTATTCTCTAGGGCTAATGGGGGCCCAGGTGGGTTATTCTGTGCTGATTGCACCTTCCGGCTTATGGGAGACAGGTAAGGTTTATGCTTGCTTTAGTTACTGATAGTTAGACAGTAAGATGACCCGCTTCTCAGGTATGACCCTTACCCTCCTTATTACAGTTATGTTTAGCCCTAATTTCACTACTTCAGTCATCTTCAGTCCATTTTATTTACCTCAGTCATTGTTAGTTCTATTTCTTACTTTCGTTATTTAAAGTTACTGCTTTACATACTCAGTACTTGTGGTACTGACGCCCTCTTCTGGGGCGCTACATTACTTGCCTGCAAGTACAGATAAATGAGGAGCTGGTCCCTCGTAATTCCAGTTAGTTGTACAGGGCCGTCAGCTCCCTTCTTCCGGAGCTTGTGTGATAGAGGTTTACTTCTTTTATTTGTACAGTATGGATAGGTCGGGGCCCTGTCCCAACCATCTTATTACTCCTCTAGGCTTGCAGATTGTGTTACTTCCCTGTGGTTAGATGATATCGGCCACGTGGGACCCATATGTGTTTTAGACTATGTGTGTTGGCCGTGTGGGGCCCTATTTAGCTGTTGATTGGTGGCCTTGTCGGTCATAACTCAGTTTACCATCTGATTTCTCTTTTCAGTTATAACTAGGTATCATGGTTGCCTTGTCGGCCCGCATATGGCTCCCTATGTTTGTTTGTCTCTGGTTAGCTGTGTATTTTTCACAGGTGGCTATAGGCCTTATCGGCCGGGGGTTGTATTTATAGCCGCTATACAACCCGTTATTTTCTTGATTCTAGAGTTAGAGTCAGCCCTGCACCAGAGGTGCTTAGGCTTAGCCAGCTCAGCAGTTCAGGTCCTAGTAGGGCACCAGGTGCCAGTAATGCCTCCCAAGGTGAGGCGTGACACCACCCCAGTTGGCGAGTCAGTTAGAGCCAGTCAGGTGTGTAGAAACTGCCCAATCTCAGTCTGCAATAAAGCCATTCCAGCTGACCTTGTAGAGTTAGACATGGTCGACCTTGACCTCATTCTTGGAATGGAATGGTGATACTCTAGTTATGCCTCAGTCGATTGCAGAACAAGGGTCGTCAGGTTTCAGTTTCCTAATGAGCCAGCTTTAGAATGGTCGGGCAGTATTTCAGCGCCAAAAGGTGGTTTATTTTCTACCTTAAGGCTAGGAAGCTAATTTCTAAGGATGTATTTATCATCTACTTCAGGTAAAGGATTCCGACTCTGAGATCCCAACTGTCTAGTTAGTCCCTATTGTCAACGAGTTTCCAGATATGTTCCCCAAAGATCTTCCCGGAGTTCCTCCTGAATGGGAAATTGACTTCGGCATAGACCTTATTCCAGATACTCAGCCCATCTCCATCCCTCCTTATAGAATGGCTCTGGCTGAACTTAAGGAGTTGAAGGAGCAGTTAAAAGATCTTCTTGAATAAGGGTTTTATCAGACCCAACATCTCTCCCTGGGGTGCTCCAGTGCTATTCATATGAAAGAAAGATGGTACTCTCAGAATGTGCATCGATTACCGTTAGTTGAACAAGGTCACAATCAAGAACAGGTACCCCCTGCCCATAATTGATGACCTATTCGACCAACTTCAAGGAGCTAGCTGTTTCTCCAAAATAGATCTCAGGTCGAGGTATCACCAGCTAAGAGTCAGAGAGGGTGACATACCGAAAACAGCTTTCAGGACTCAGTATCGTCACTTCGAGTTTGTGGTTATGTCTTTCGAACTAACTAATACTCCTGCAGCCTTTATGGACCTGATGAACAGAGCCTTCAAGTAGTATCTGGATATGTTCGTCATTGTATTTATCGATGACATTCTTGTATACTGCAGAAATGAGGAAGAGCATGCTAATCACCTGAGGATAGTGTTTCAGACACTCAAAGGCTGCCAGTTGTTCGCCAAGTTCAGCAAGTGCAAATTCTAGTTGAAGTCTGTGACTTTTCTAGGTCATGTGGTCTTGAGTGAGGGTATTCAGGTTGATCCTCAAAAGATAGCAGCTATGAAAGACTGGCCCAGACCTACTTCCCCAACCAAAATCAGAAGTTTCTTAGTTTTTGCTTGTTATTACCGACTCTTTGTGGAAGGCTTTTCTTCTATAGCATCTACACTGACTAGGCTAGCTCAGAAGAAGGTGAAATTCTAATGGTCAGATGTGTGTGAGAAGAGTTTCTAGGAATTAAAAACTCGACTCACTACCGCTCCAGTGTTGACCCTACCAAAAGGATCAGATGGGTTTGTAGTGTATTGCGACGCTTCTAGAGTTGGACTTGGTTTCTTTCTAATGCAGAGGAGTAAGGTGATAGCGTATACCTCCAGAAAGCTCAAAATTCATCAGAAGAATTATCCGACTCATGGCTTAGAGTTGGCAGCGGTGGTGTTTGCGTTAAAAATATGGAGACACTATCTGTATGGGGCTCACGTGGATATTTTCACCAATCACAAGGGCCTTTACTATGCATTTAGTAAAAAGGACCTAAATTTTTGTTAGAGAAGGTGGTTAGAGCTCCTGAAGGATTATGACATGAGCGTGCTATATATGCTAGGAAAAGCCAATGTCGGGGTTGACGCCCTAACCAGAGTGTCCATGGGTAGCGTGGTTCATATTGAGGAAGGCAAAAAGGAATTGGCGAAGGATATTCACCAACTAGCTCAGTTAGGGGTGCAGTTGGTTGACTCAGTTGAGGGTGGAGTGGTTATGCAAAGTAGGTCAGATTCCTCTTTAGTTGTTGAAGTTAAGTCCAAATAGGATGAAGATCCCATTTTACTTAAACTCAAGGAAGCGATTCTCAGGAAAGAGGTTGAGGCTTTCTCCAAAGGGGGAGATGGTGTGCTCTGTTACTAGGGAAGATCGTGTGTACCAGATGTTGGTGATTTGAGGTAGCAGATATTAGCTGAAGCACACAATACAAGGTACTTCTTCCACCCTAGTGCTACTAAAATGTATCGCGATTTGCGAGATATTTACTGGTGGAATGTCATGAAGAGAGACATTGCCAAATTCGTAACTATATGCCCGAACTGCCAGCAGGTCGAAGTAAAGCACCAAAGACCAGGAGGTATGACCCAGGATATCAGCATACCTACGTGGGAGTGGGACGAAGTAAATATGGACTTTATTACGGGTCTACCTCGAACTCGTCGGCAACATGATTCCATCTGGGTAGTAGTAGAATGGATGACTAAGTCAGCATATTTCCTCCCAGTTAAAGCTACAGATTCAACTGAGGACTATGCTAGACTTTACATCCGGGAGTTGGTCCAACTTCATCGGGTGCCATCATCCATCATATAAGATAGAGATACCCAATTCACCTCACATTTTTGGAAGTCTTTTTAGAAGAGACTTGGCACCCAAGTCGAGCTCAGCACGGCTTTTCACCCGCAGACAGTTGTTCAAGCTAAGTGAATTATTATGACCTTAGAAGATATGTTTAGAGCGTGCGCAATCAATTTCAAAGGTAGTTGGTATGACCACTTGCCTCTTATCGAGTTTGCATACAACAATAGTTATCACTCCAGCATCCAAGTGGCCCCGTTTGAGGAATTTTATGGTAGAAGGTGCAGATCTTCTATGGGATGGTTTGAGGTTGGTAAAGCTACTATAATCGGGCCAAACTCAGTTAATGAAGCTATGCAGAAGGTACAACTCATCAAAGAAAGATTGAAAATAGCTTAACGCCCTCAAAAATCCTATATTGATGTGAGGAGAAGAGAATTGGAGTTTACTGTGGATGACTGGGTCTATCTGAAAATTTCACCCATGAAAGGGGTGATGAGGTTTGGCAAGGGAAAGCTTAGTCTGGGATATGTGGGACCCTACAAAATTTTGAGGGGAATTGGCAAAGTAGCCTATGAGCTAGAATTACCTGCAAAGTTGGATTCTGTGCACTCAGTATTCTATGTGTCACTATTGAAGAAATGCATTGGTGATCCAACTTCAATTTTGCCCTTGGACAGCGTATAAATAAAGGATAGTCTCTCATACGAGGAGGTCCCAGTCCAGATCATTGACCGTCAGGTTCGTAAGTTGAGGAACAAGGAGGTAACTTCAGTCAAGGTATTATGGAGAAATCAGCAGACTGAGGGAGCTACGTGGGAGACTGAAGTAGATATGATGGCTAGATACCCACATTTGTTCTCTTCCGGCTCAGTTTCAGTTCAAGGTACCAATTTTATCCCTAGAACTCAATTAAGTTCATGTGTTCCAGTTTCTTTCATGTAAATGAACATGTGCATGATTAGTGAATTCATTTCAGACTTGCGATTCAGTTCATAGATAGTCATTCCGCCAGTTTTTAGCTTTCATGATCAATATTCGTGTATAAACATTACCATTCAATGATTTCCTGGGTGTTTTCCCATATTCGAGGATGAATGTTCCCAAGGGGGAGATATTGTAATGCCCTAGAAACTCATAGGCCAAATCTGGGACTAAAACCAGAGAAAACTAGAAAATTTGCACCAGGTCATAGAACGAGTTATTCTTTGACCTGTGGGGAGTGACCACGAGTGGTTGAGTGACTCGTGGTGAGGCCTAGGTGTTTAGTTTGAAAATGTGATGTTTGGGTTACCACGGGTGTGACCATTAGTCGTGGTCACTGATCACGATTCGTGATATGACCAGTGGTCAAGGAAAATATGTAGCCGGGAAATGTGAGGCAGTATAGCCAATGGGTCCTCACCATGACTCGTTTGGGACACCACGAGTCGTGGTGTCACCCGTGGGAACTCCATGGATTTTTAAATAGTGTAGTCCACGAAAGGTGACCATGAGTCGTGGTCACCAACCTCGACTGTTAGGTCCCTCATGGTGGCTTTCAGTTTACTCCAGGCAGTGTATCCACAAGTATGACCACGACCCGTTAGGTCACCCGTGAGGACTGACACTAAGTTTTTCCTTGCGAGTTTTTAAGGGTTTTTCAGTAATTTCCTACCCTCCTAAACTTTAAACTATGTCATTTTAGACATAATGTAAGACTTATTAGTGGCGTTAAACGGTTTCTTCCATCATTTCCCCATTTAGACCTTCAGAAAACAGATCATAGAAGTCTTCAGGGACTCTCAGAGCAAGAACTAGCACAGTATACTTTTCCTCAGATTCCCAAGGCAATTTTGTCGGGTTTCTTTATCAGGTATGTGGGAATTTAACAAGGGGATAGTTCTTCCCTTGTGTCCCTAAAAAGCCCTCTCTAGTTTCTCTATGAATCTTAGCCCTGAGCTTTCGAATGTGAAGAGAATATATGTCAGTTCTCTTTAAATTAACATAGATATCCATGATTATTTCAGATGTGATTTCCATCTGTTTCATGTTGAAATTGATATTATTCCCGTAAAAATGAATTCTAGCCCCGCAGACTTTCGAATGTTCAGAAATTCTTTGTAATGCTTTGTTTAATCCATGTGAAATTATTATGTTCTACTAATTATGGATATTTTTACACTAGTTAGTGATAGTATTGATGTTTATCCCTGTATATTGAATTTTGCCCTAGTTCTTAAGAGTAGAAAAGACTAGAATATTGCTAAAGTGTTTAAATCTTAAAATTTCCTAGATTATATCAGTGTGGTGAATTCCCAAATTATGTTATATGCTAAATTCTCAGTCAGATACATTGTTTCCTAGCTTTAGTTAAAAGTGTGAAAAATACTCAGTGTCTATCAAAAATGTCAGCTGATCAGTTTGACTATAGAATTTTCCTAAGGTGTTAGTATTACTTCCCAGTTATCAGAATCAGATTGAGAATTCAGTTTATTGGTCCACTAGGTGGTCATGACACTTTAGATATATAGCTCTAACTAGCATTAGGACCCCAGTTCAGATTATAGTTGTTCTTAGATGGTTACGATGCTTCTTGATAAGAAGCTCTGACCAGTCTAGACCCCAGTTTCAGAATTTAGTCTAATAAGACTCTCAGGATACTTTTAGATATGTATCCCTGACTAATCTTGGGCCCCAGTTTCGAGCTATAAGCTTAGTATTCAGCCAAGGATTATCCAGTGGGAGTAGAACTTAGCACCGAATGGATCGGGGTTCCAGTGCAACCAGGTTCTCAGAACTATATTGCCTATGTAGGTTTTAGTATTTATTAGCCTGATTGGCCCTAGACTTTTGTGATCACCCAGTTCATGCCTTTATACCCTTAAAAGGTATATTGGGTCCTACCGTTGGGGTGTATTCATCGGACTCCACATCTAGATCACGTGGTTACATGTCGGCTATAGACTCTGCCACTAGTCAGTTCAGTTTAGTCTTAGTACAGTTCAGTTCAGATCAGTATTCCAGACTTAAAACATGCTTGACCATCAGACAGGGTCTATTAGACCACCTCTGTTATTTCAGTTATTAAGTTTAGTAGTTTTATTTGGCCATCAGATGTCTTTTCAGTTCAACATTTTCTTTTAGTTATTCCATTATATTGTGTTCCTCTCACTTACTTAGTACATTCAAAGTACTAACGCATACTCTTATGTTGTATCTTTTTATGATACAATTGCAAGATCTTAGTCTCAGCTTCGTTAGCCGACCGCTCATCGATGACCTCAACTTTACCAGTTGGGGAGTCCTCATCCTTCGAAGTCGAAGATTTATTCATTTCAGTTATATTTTCATTTCCTTTTATTTAGATTTGGATTTAGACGGTGGCTTGTCTCAGAAACTCATTAGTCGTAGTGTCTTTTGGACTCAGATTGGTATTTCAGACTTGTAGTGTTGTTTTAATATTTTCAAACACTATGAATCAGCTTTATTTCCTTCATGGAATTACATCGTTGCTTTAAACTTCCGTTGTATGTATTTTTATATTACTTAGAATGCCAGTGTATGATATACCAGGTATTGACTTGGTGTTACTTGTGCCTTCAAGTACCGTGTTTCGTCCAAGGTGTAAGCTCGGTGCATGAAAAACTAGGGGTGAGTGTAAGGCTTGCCTTAGGCGAATCCCACATTGGTTTAGGAGAATCCCACATCAGTTGGAAAGGAGAAGGAAGAGTGCTTTATAAGTGCTTCGATACCTTTCCCTTGTAGAAGCATTTTAAAACTGTGAGGGGGAAAGGCTTCAAAGTAGATAATTTCTACAAGTGGTGGCCTGGGCTATTATAGTTGGTATCAGAGCCGGTGCCGGGCTGATGGTGGGGCAAACCTCAGCGAGGACACTGAGTCCTAAGGAAAGGGGGGTGAGTGTAAAGCTTGCCTTAGGCAAATCCCACATTTGTTTAGGTGAATGCCATATCGGTTTGGGAGGAGAACAAAGTGTTCTTTATAAGGGCTTGGATACCTCTCCCTAGTAGGCACGTTTTAAAACCGTGAGGGGAAAAGGCTCTAAAGCGGACAATTTCTACAAGCGGTGGCCTGGGCTATTACAGTAATGCTAACATTACCAATGCATTCATTTATCTACAAGTGACTATGGTATTAACAGTCCGACGTAGACGTGATGTCCAGTCACATTTGCCATCGTCCTTATCTAGAATCCATACTTTTTCTACTCCATGATGATCCGACTAACAGCTCATCAACTCAGCCATCAAGCTTATCTAGAACACCTGTCGTTTTCTTTTATCTTGACGGCCCATAGTAACAGCTCATCAAGTTTCTAATGGTCCATCAATGGTGATCGTCACCAGCTTTAGAAGGTTCTGTATCTGCACACTTAACACCCATTTAAAACCAACAATATCAAAATTAAATAAATAGTATATACAAAATACACAAATCTTGGGTTTCCTCCCAAGCAGTTCTTGGTTTAACATCGCGGCATGACTCGGGTACCTTGATTACTTAGACATCATCAAGGTACACCAATTCCAACACCTTTACCCCCTCTGGTACTCCATGGTACGACCTTGCTCGTTGACCATTCACTTTGAAGCATTCCCCTTTTTGGCTTTCAAGCTTAATAGGTCCAGAGGGGAATACCTGTGTCACTTTGAATAGGCTAGACCATTTTGATTGGAGTTTTCTTAGAAACAGTTGGAGTCTAGAGTGGAACAACAACACAAGGTCTCTGGGTCTAAAATCCCCCTTTTCAATCCTCCGGTCGTGATTCATCTTCATCTTTTACTTGTATAAAGAGGCTCTCTTATATGCCCTTAGACGGAACTCATCCATCTCATTAATCTGATCAAGCCTCAAGTGTGCAGCCTCGCTCCAACTCAAGTTTAGGTTCTTTAGAGCCCATAGAGATTTATTCTCTAGCTCAACTGGTAAATGAAAAGCTCTCCCAAACACTAACTGATATGGAGACATCCCATTAGGCATTTTGAATGTTGTTCGATACGCCCATAATGCATCATCAAGTTTTCGAGACCAATATGTTCGATTAGCATTCACTATTTCAGCTAGAATGGCCTTAACATCCAGATTTGACACCTCCACTTGCCCACTCGACTACGGGTGGTAGGGAGAGTCTACTTTGTGCTTCTTAACTCCATACTTTGGCAGCAAAGCACTGAAAACTTTGTTGCAAAAATGATACTCCCTATCACTGATAATAGTTCTCAGAGTTTCGAATCTTGAGAAAATGTTCTTCTTCGGAAAAGTTGCAACACTTTTACCATTTTTATCTGCCAATGCCACATCTTCTACCCACATTGAGACATAATCAACCACTACTATGATGTACTTCAGGACATATGAGCTCACAAATGGACCCGTATAGTCTATGCCCCATACATTAAATAGTTCCACTTCCAGGATAGGGGTCATAGATAACTCATGCCTTCTAGATATATCACCCTACCTTTGGCATTGATCACAAGCCTTCACAAAGTCATGGGCATCCTGATGTAACGTAGGCAAGTAGTATCCACATTGCAAAATTTTCTGAGCTGTCTGAGCAACCCAATGGTGTCCTCCAATAGGAGATGAATAGCATGCCTCCAAGATATTTAACAGTTTTGGTTCTGGAACACACATCTGTATTAGGTTATCATCATATATTCAAAATAAGTACAACTCATAATAGAAGTATTTGTTCATTTAATGAAGGAACCTTTTTCGTTGATAGAAAGCTAAGTCTTCCGGCATCATACCGCTGATAGTGTAATTGGCAAAGCCAGCAAACCATGGAATGAGACCAACTGTTGCCGCTAATACTTGTTCATCAGGGAAGGAGTCATCAATCTCCTCATCATTTGTTACTCTCAGCTCAGCTTCAAGTTGGGACAAGTGATTCGCTACTTGAATTTTTCATCCCTTATGGTCCTTGACATCAAAGTCAAATTCTTGCAGCAGAAGGACCCATCTTATTATCCTTGGTTTGGCATCTTTCTTTTCCATGAGATATCTCAAGGAGGCATGATTAGTGTGCACAATAACTCTGGTGCCAAGCAAATATGCCCTAAATTTCTCAAAGGCATACACCACTATTGGTAACTCCTGCTCAGTCACTTTGTAGTTCTTTTGTGCCCCATTCAATGCTTTACTATAAAAATAGATGGGGTGGAACATCTTGTCTCTCTTCTTTCCCAATACAACTTTGAGTTCATGTCCACTAGCATCACACATTACTTTAAATGGTTGCGACCAATTTGGTGCAACTATTATTGGGGCAGCCACTAATTTAGCCTTCAAGATTCAAAAGCCTTCAGCCATTCCTCATCAAACACAAATTTGCTATCTCTCTCTAATAGCTTGCACAATGATTAACAATTTTCGAGAAGTCCTTCATGAATATGCGGTAAAATCTTGCATGCCCCAAAAATTTCTCACTCCCTTCACAGAAATAGGTGGAGGCAACATCTCAATCACCTCAATTTTTGCCCCGTCCATTTCCTAAGCCCTTTTCTAATATTTTGTGGCCTAGAACAATGCCTTCTTTCACCATAAAATGGCATTTCTCCAAATTCAGCACCAAATTTGCATCCTTCACATCGCTCTAAGTCTTTGCTAAGATTTGCCAAGTAGTCACCAAAGGTGTCACCAATGACTGAAAAGTCGTCCATAAAAACATCAAAGGAATCCTCCACCATATCAGAGAATATTGACATCATACACATCTGAAAAGTGGAAGGTGCATTACATAACCCAAATGGCATGCGTTGAAAAGTAAAGGTCCCATAAGGACAAGCGAAAGTTGTCTTCTCCTGATCCTCCGGTGCAATAAATATGTGGTTATACCCAGAATAACCATCTAACAAGCAATGCCATGTTCTATCTGCCAACCTATCTAGCATCTGATCCATGAACTGCATTGTGAAGTAATCTTTGACTATACATGTGTTCAACTTTCGATAGTCCATACAGACACGCCAACCCGTGACTGGTCTCAACGGAATCAACTCATTCCTCTCATTCGCCACCACAGTCATGCCTCCTTTCTTGGGGACATATTTCACTGGACTTGTCCACTTGCTTTTAGAGATTGGATATATGACACCTGCGTCCAACCATTTAATTATCTCTTTTTAACCACCTCTTGCATTTGTGGATTGAGCCTACACTGATGTTCTCTGCTTTGTATAAAATTTTTCTCCAGTTGAATTTTGTGAGTACATAACCCTGGGGGAATCCCGATAATGTCAGCAATTGTCCATCTGATTGCCCTCTTATATTTTTATAGCACAACAACTAGAGCTTCAACCTTCCATTCGACTAGATCGGTTGCTGCAATGATTGGGAGTGTGTTGTTATCTCCCAAGGGCACATACTACAGATGACTAGGTAATGCTTTCAACTCCAATACTGGTGGCTCATCAATAGAGGGCTTTGCTAGAGAAGTGGGTCTATTCGTTCAATCCAAATCCAACTTCTTTGGAGCATAAGAATACCACCTCGTCCTTGCTAATGCATTCACTACCTCTTCATACTCCTGAATTTGATCATCATAAAAATTCATCATCGCTGCAGCTAAAATGTCAACTACATAGTTCATTTCTCCGTGTGCTTCAACCATATCTTCCTCGATAACATCAATAATGGAAACCACACTCATGCCTCTCGGTTGTTTCATGGAATTGTAGACATTAAACCTTACCTCTTTGTTGTTTAGTCAGACTTCAACTCTCCACTCTCCATATCCACCAATGCTCTTCCAGTTGCTAAGAACATCCCACGAAAAATGATAGGTACTTCAAAGTCCACATTGCAGTCCAAGATTACAAAATCTACTAGAAATTAAAATATTCCACCTTAACCAACACATCATACAAAATATCCACATGCTTGTTAACTGACCGGGGTGCCATTCAAAACCTCATAGTCGTTTGTTTGGGGGATCCCAAGCCCAACTATCTGTATAGGGCCAGCAACATCAAGTTGATGTTGGCACCCAAATCACATAGAGCTTTGGCAAGGTTGAAGGATCCAATTGTGCATGGAATTGTGAATGCAGTGGGATCCTCTTTCTTCTCAACCAATGAAGGTGAGGAGATCACACTACAATACTGAATGTTATCTGGTGGTTCATAACTGATAGTTCTCTTCTTGGTGACCAAGTCCTTCATGAACTTTTCATAACCGGGAATCTGCTCACGAGCTTCCACCAATGGGATTTTTATCGAATATTTCTTCAACATGGAGATGAAATTATGGAATTTGCCATCTTCCACCTTCTTTTTCAACCTCTGAGGGAATAGAGGTTGAGGTCTCAGAATTTGAGTCAAAGGCTTAACCACCTCCTTTCCTTTTGCTTGACCTTTATTTCCCCAACTGTTCTCTGTGACTTCTAGTCGTATAGGGTCAACTAGATTAGCTTCTCCTCCGCACCCTCAACTATAGGTTCTGTGTTTGAAACTAATTCCTCAACTTTCTCTGTGCCAATAGGAGTAGTCTCAAACAATTTCCTACCACTTCTAGTTATAATAGGCATGCATTGGCCATCATTTCTTGGGTTTTGCATTTTATCACTTGGCAAGGTTCCACTCATCCTCTTATTAAGGGTTGTAGACATTTGCTCCCTTTGGTACTCTAGCTATTTAATGGCAGTTGAGTATCAGTCTACAAGTTGGCTCATGTTGGAAAGGTCATTCTTCTTCTCTTTAACTCCCGAGTTAGTAGATTCAACTCTTCACAGTACTTTGGCTAGCATTTCCTCCACCTTCGAACTTGGTTTCCAAGAGGCACTTATACTCCACTACAATCATTTTTGTAGCTTTCTTTGTTCCTACAGTTTCCCCGTTCTCTATCTCTGTAACAAGCTTTGTCATAATAGTTGTCCTTTGGATAGTTACGACCTTGGTTTCCTTGGTCATTGGCCCGGAAACCCCATGTTGTTCAACTATTTAGCCTCTTCTTCTGAGTCTGATCCATGTTCTTCTTGTATGGTAGCTTTACCCACATCATTCACTTTCTCGGCACTTCCTACAAGCAAATGCTTAGTAATCAACTCCAACTAAGTTTTCATAAGTGCCATATCTTAATCTCTCTCTTCCTTTTTCTAGCGTTGCTCAAGAGTTGACTCCACTTCATAGGAGTTAGTATAGACTTCAGAGTCTCTAGTGTTCTAAGCTCTGTTGGTCTTAGTAATTATATCTTGTATAGCTACCGCCTTAGTGTAGGTTCGAGACATGAATGACCCTCCAGTCAAAGCATCAACAATTAGCTTAGTTGCCGAATTTAGGGACCTGTAAAAGGTCTCCATCAGATGCTCATCAGACAATTTATGGTTGGGGCACTGCTTGAGTTTCTTGTTGAATTGCAGTAATGCCTCATGTAAAGCCTCGCCAGGAAGCTTCTTGAAATTATTTATCTCATCTCTCAGTTGCGACATTCTTGATGTTGGAAAGAACCTCTCTAGAAAAGAAGCTTTTAGCTCTCTCCAGTTCATAATTGAGTCATGTGGCAACACATTCAGCCACATTGTTGCCTCCCTAAATTGAGACAGCGAAAACAACCTCAATCGAATAGCATTCTGACTAACCCCTAGCAATTTGAATGATTTGTAGATGCCCATGAAGTCCATTAGATATAGATTTGGGTCATCACTAGCTACTCCTCTAAACAAGCCTTTAAAGTTCAATAATTGGATCATAGTACTTGTGATGTTGAACTTCTCTCCTGGAGCTAATGGGAGAGGGATGATGACCCCAGTGGCACCAACTCCATCAAAATCAACATCATCGTCATCTTCATAATCAAATGGAATTGAAGGACGACGCTGCCCCCTTGCTTTCTAAGGCTTGCCATGATCTCCAAGGGCCACATCCTCTATATTTTGCTCATTTAACTCATTCCCAACGACATTATTATTCTCGTTGTTAGCAGCATGTTGCTTATTGCCCCTATCTTGAGCATTAGCAAGTTGTTGTAACCTTTCTATTTCATGCTCTTGTGCATTCATAGCTCTGTTCAAAGTTCTCTCTAACTCAGGATTATATGGAGTTAATAGTTCACCCCGGCTTTGAGTATTTGGCATGCACTACATGTACCCTATATAGACAAAAACAATAAATAAAAGTAAAATATGGAAATAGGAATAAAAGTCAAATAAGCACACTTTACTTAATCCAAAACCATACTCTCCGACAACGACGCCAAAATTTGATACGCCCAAATTACACCTAATGATAAGAAGTATAACGCGGTCGTTGTCAAATATAGAACCTAACGAGGTTGGGGTCAAATCCCATAGAAAATATGGTGAAATTAAGTCGTACATGGTTATTATCTTTTAATCAAATATTTGAGTAACATTGGGGTACTGGAATAATGTTTTGCTTCACTGTTAGTCAAATAAAAGAAGTACGAATTACAATTGAATACTATTGAACTCAAGAAGATTTAAGCTATAGTTGTGATCATCATGGTTTTCCTGAAAATATTTGGTGAATAACCACAGGGGACTCATTTTATCTAAGTGTGTAGGTTGCTAACTCGATTATCCTATCCAAACATTTCTCAACCTATTCAGAAAGGTATCACACTTATCTTTTCAAACTGAGAGTGATAACAAAAGATTTATAAGATTTAACCTAGGTTGATTAATCTTATTACATTATTAATCATCAGTCAAGGTTTAATGCCTTGAATCCATATTACTAATCCACTTTCTCCTAGCTTAATACACCTTACTCAAGCATGTAAAATCTAGGGTTTGTTATAATCTTGCAACCACTAGAAATCATTCAAAATGAAGACACTAATAATACACACATTTTCATTCAATTATCCCCTGCATCACTCACCACAAGTACGTCCTTCTACCATAAATCACACAAACCTATTAATGACACTTAGCCGCACATGGTCATTGCATTAAATAATAGTAAATACCTTCATCAAAGAAGGTTTAACTTACAAAGAAGAGATGAAAATTTGATTGTGATTCGAAAAACTCACTAATATTCCACCTAAAACTCTCCCAAAAGTAATGTTGAAGATGTGTTTTTCCTCCTTAAAAAACTGCTCCAATCGTTACATTTTCTCCAAAACTCTCGGATGCCAAAAATAAACCTAGAATCTCCTATTTATAGCCTAAAATAATCCAAAAATTATATTGAAAATCGGAGTCCCGCTTTTTATTTGATGCCCAAGTTGACGTCTCATCGGTCAAGTGACGGTCCGTCATTTGGGCCATCACTCTTATCAAGTGTATCAATAAATACTCACTTTATTGATGGTGTGCTTGATGGTCTGTCACAAAAGTGACAATCCATCACCTGATCCATCACTCCGTAACCAATTGCCCTTGATTCCCCATCTTTTTGACGGTGATCATGACTGTCCGTCGGAGAGGTGACGGTCCATCACCTGGATCATCATTTTTACTTCTTTTTGTTCTACTGTTGTTTGGGCCCGACGGTGGAGGTGACGGTCTATCATACTGGTGATGGCCTATCAGATAGGCCATCACGTTGCTGTTTTAGCTTGTTTCACACCATTTCTTTTCTTTACTTTATGTTACTGTGCAAGACACACAAAAACCATTAAAATGACCAAAAGTTGCTCAATAACTTGCATCAATTCAGACTTAAAAGCATCCCATGCATTGTTAAATGCCAGTGCATCAAGGGATGAAACCACCAACTAGCTCTACTAAAGTCTGAAACATGAAGGACATAGACATAAAAACATAGGTGATAAGTTTCCTCAAATAACGAGGACTCACCCAACTAGTACTAAACTAGACTGAAGCGGGAGCGAAGATAACTGAGGCTGAGACTAATCGTCCGAACATATATCATGAGACGATATAGCATAGAGTATGTGGTCAGTACTTGGAATGTACTAATTATGCAACTAAAACATGGTTGAAAATAGTAAAAATAAGATTGTGAGGGCAGGGACAACATGCTAAAACCATGATCTTGAGATAGTCATAAACATGTGTTGTTCATTATAAGATAAAACATAATGAACCAATGTTTTGAAAGTAATATCATGTAGTTCATCACGCTTGAAATAAGAGTAAAAACTCATGAAGCTGATCAATCGGTCAATCATGCTATAAAGCTTGATATCATAAATCCTGAAACATGTATAACTAAAGCATGAGGAACAATGGGAGACTCATCATAATGAGCACCATCATGAGAGAGCTTACATGATGCCCAAACTAAATCACTCAAGTTGGCAGAGCCATTCCAAGCTTGCCAAGCCAAGGAACAATTAAGGCAGGTGATCTCGGGCAAAATAGCATGCCTGAGTGACGCTTGATAACTTCATTTAGTCTTGTTTAGCTAAGTAATTGTGTACATTTTCATGTGATTTTATATAAATGTGAATATATGTGCTAACCAACATGATTAGTCCTTGTTTTGTAGGTTCCAATGATTTTGAGGAACTAATTTATAAGTTGGTGAAGTAGCGGAAGGGAGTCGGGAGCAAATGCAGTAGGCAAGCAGCACCAGCACGCTAGCAACATGCCACGCCGTGCCAGCTGTGCGACAGAGCAAGGCCAACGCGCTGCCCAAGTAGCGTGACACGCTGCCAACGCGGTGGCACTCGGCAATTTCGGCTTTCGGAAGCAATTTCCAGAGAGCTTTTGTGTTACCTCCGTGTCTCGGAGGCAGTGCTCCGCGATACACTCCGTGACACGGAGCCTATCCATGACAGGCTAAATTGTGCATGTTTCTCATTTATTATAAATAGGTCCCTTAGCTCCTAAAACCACTTTGTCACGATTTTATTCTAGAAAACTACCTAGGAGTGAAGGAAGAAGTGGGAGAACTCATCTAGGGTTTGGCAAATTCCCTTCTCATCTACCAAATTCATGTAAGTATGTTATTTTAGTAGTAGTTAGTTGTAGTTTTATGAACATGAATGGCAAAAACCCTTCTTCTAGGGTTGAAGCCATGAATGACGATTGTGATTTTATGAAGTTGTTTTGGAATTAAGTTATTGATTGCTGTTTTCATCTTGCATTCTAGATTTTTGGTTGCTTTTATGATTGATCACCATTAAAACATATACGTTAGCTTGGGCAATTGCTTGAGAAAGAATTACCTAGGTCAGGACATGAGAATGTAAGGAGCATGTTTGTATCTCACGATATAAATTCATGTTAGGATAGAAATATACCTAACACCTTGCTTGGTTGATAAACGGGTGTTATTAAAGACCAACTTAGGTTTATCACATCACCACTTGAAGAAGTAGTTGTGAGGCTAAGTTGAGTTAAATGGTTAGACGCACGAAAGTCCCTAATCGTTTCCCTGTAAACCACAACATAATTAATTGCCTGCGAACTAGAAATTAGCATCCTCACTCACAATGATGCAGTGAGGCTAGTTTGCCGTGTTTAGAGGCTCGAAAGACCATGAACATGCAATTCTAATTATGTGAAACAACAATTGATAGTTCCATGCTTAACCCATTGCAAATCGTAGTATTGCATGATTATCTGGCTTTAACCCTATGTTGCTCCTAGAGTGACTTCAGAATATTTCGTTGAACAAAACTAGACTTAATTAAACCTCCCTCGAAAACGTCTATAACCAACATTTTTGATATATAAGATCACCCTTGAAATGTATAGTTAGAGGAATGGGTCCAGTCCCTGTGGGTTCGACATTTCAGTTCTTAAAAAGAGCCACTATATTACTTGCACGACCCGTACACTTGCGGACGTGTGAATAAGGGCACGTCAGCAGGATATCACTCGTGAATCCCAGTAGGGTTTCAACATGAATTTATACCTACTGTGTCATGGGTTCCCAAACCCCTGGCCTATTATGTGCTGAACACTACTCCTAAAAACATGCACATGGCTTGTAAACATCATCGTGAAACATGCTTGATATTACAAGGGCTGGTCTAAATCATGAAATCATTATCACGCTTGAATAATTAGTCATAACTTGAATTTATAGATTCATAATCTTAAAACTCATAACAATCATACATAATTGGGTGAAATGATCATAGACTTAAAAACATATATTCATGAGAAATTATTCTAGGAAACACGTAGTATAATGATAAAACATAGCTTGAATCATAAGGAAATTGAAATCATAAGAGAATCATGGAGTTTCATTCAACTTGGGTTTAACACCTAGAAATTTCCAATTTGAATCTTGAAGAGTAGAGATCATGAAATTGACTTAAAAAGGGGATGAGGGTGGAAAGATTCCCCCATTCATAACCCTACATACCTGGGCTTGAAGAATCTGCAACTTTACTTGAAGACCCAACAGAATTTGGAAAGAAGGCAATAAAGAACCCTAGGTTGCCTTGGGAGGATATGATCGTCATTTTGGAGTGCTTGGAGTAGAATGAGGGTTATTAATGAAGAAAACCCTCTAAAAACACTTTTGGAGGTTCAAAACGACTTAGCTTAGAAGTTAGGAAGTTAAGAATTACGAAAATGTCGTTAATAACTCGGCTGAAAAGTGGACTCTGCCAGACCTAATGGATCACCCAATGACCCGTTTGTCCACTTAACAGGTTGTTAAGACCACTCGTTGTCACTAGAGACATTTTCCAACTTTTAAATCTTTTCTTGACACCTCCACTTAAAGATTAATCATGTCACTTAACCAGTCATCATAACTCTCTGAAACTCAAGTTTTCCACCATTTTTTTCCACTTAATGGTTAACTTAATTATTCATTAGGTGGCTCAATGACTCGCCTGATGAATCATTCTATGATCTGTTGTGGTTTCACTAAATTATTCATAAATTTTTACTCCGAATTTCGATTGACGGAAGGTCAGATGTGTTGGAAAGAAGATACAAAGGGCTTTAATTTGATGTGTTGAAAAGGGAGTCATTGTGATTTGAAGTTAATCCTTGTAAGAACTTTTATGAAAACTCAATTGGTAAGAAGGCTCTCAACTCAACTTTGCGCCAGATGTTCCTTATAACCTTAATTTGTATGCAATGAACTTATCAGACTTAAGAATTGATCTTAACATCTACTTTCAACGAAATTCATCAGGCTCGGGTCTATCCACATACCTAGAACCATTTTAAACGTAGTTTAAAAGTCTAAGGTGTTAAAATATCTCAACTTATGAGTGTTGGGTCTAGTCTTAGGGTATTTTGGGGTGTTACAATGGTGTGCGCCATTATCAAGGTAGGTTGTGTGTTCAAATGTTGATGATTTGTGGCAACGAATATTAATGGAAGCTCACAACTCCCGATATTCTATCCATCTAGGTGCCACCAAGATGTACCGAAATCTACGAAAAGTCTATTAGTGGAGGGGCATGAAGAAGGACACTGTAGAATTTGTGACTAAGTGTATGAATTGCTAGAAAATGAAGGTTGAACACCTGAGATGAGGAGGTATGATTTAGGATTTTTCACGACCCGAACGAAGACCCTGATTGTAACACGGGACAAGGAGCCCCGAGAGACTCCAAGTCGACCCCTGGCATGAATATTCATCTAACTTCAGATTATTAAGCGGAGTACTTAACACGATGGTATAACAGATACATAAATATAACATAACATAGCATGATAAGCGAAATTTACACAATTACTTAACAGCTGAGTACTACAATTAGTCTGAAAGCCTCTATCATATCAAATGAACTGATGGGAAGACATCCCCAACTAACCCAGCAAAACTGAAAGAAAAGAAGGACATCAATATCTGAAACATATGGTCTTCATAGAATGAAGACTCACCAAAAGGTTGGATGCTAAACTCTGAAATAGACCATTGACGGGGCTGAGCCTGAGAACCGAGTCCCGTATCATGAAACGATAAAGCATAAGTATGCGGTTAGTACGTGGAATGTACTGAGTATGCAAGGTAAGTAAAAAGGATATTTAAAATTATATAAAAAGCTTATAAACAATTATAAGAGTGGGACAACATGCTCGTAACATAAATACCATAAGATAACATAAGGCTCAAGGTTTCCAATTCATTCGTAAACCATTCATTATAATAGTCATGAGAGAAACTTAATTAAATCATCACTTGAGCCAAATAACATAAACATATCAATGCATGAAACATGAGGGACAATGGGAGATTCTTATAACCAACATACTCCATATGAGCACACATGGATCCCAACCTATAAATCCCTAGTCGTGAGGGTGTTCATACCTTGCCAAGGGTAGAACCATGAAGGGTGTGATATCACACATGAAAGGTACCATTTGGGCAAGGGGACAGTCGCAAAGGAGGTCCCATCATGACCTACGATGGCACGTAGTTCTGAGATTCGGGGAAAAACCTGGGCCCTGAACCTACTCGGTTTAAATACTACACCAAAACATATATAGTGCTCATAGGATAAAATATATGAAATTCATTGGCTAGTTAAATCATGATAATCATAAGCGTACTAGTAAATATGTGACTAGCCATGAGGGTAAATCTCATGAGTCGGCCAAAACATAATTAGCAAAAATCATAAGGTTCATGCATACTTATAGATAAATGTATATGCTTTGTAAATCATAAGTTCATAATGGACATTTGAATAAATCTATATTACGAGTCATAAATCATGATAGGTTTATGAATATTAATGATAGTAGTAGGGATCATGACTCAATTCATCATGGGAAATGCATAATTAAACATAATTTAGTAGAAATTGAAATCAATAAGTTTATAATCGAATTAGTTGTAAAATCTGATCATGATTGAAAAAATATGGTGTAAAACATGAGAAGTAATAACCCATGGATAGATCATTAGAATTCCACCAGATTTAAGATAAAACCCCATAAGATTTTTAAACAAAACTTCTGAATTAGGAGAGATTGGGCATGGGTGAGAACAAAAACACTCATTCATAACCGTACATACTTGGTTATGGCTGATTCTAACATTTCCTTGAATGCCTAAGAAGGAATTTAAGAAAGACTTTGAGGGATTTCCTAGATCACCTCTCTAGACTATCACTCTTGCATGCATGAATGTGAAAATGGCCTGAAATTAATTTAACCCTTTAAAAGTCACTATCCAAAACTCAAAATGATGTAGTTTAGGCCTTAGTAATTTGGGAATTACAGAAAATCCCTTACTAAATTCACAAAAAATAACTGTCAGATGGTCCCAACAAGGGACCCAACGACTCGTTACCCTAGTCCACGACTCGCGGAGTCGTCCAACAAGTACACAGCCTTAGCCTCAAGAACTTTCACTCCCTACTTGGTCATGACTCAGCCCACGAATCATGGGGACTGACCACGACTTATGGGGTCCTCCTGTCGAGTGCACTGCCTCCCTTCTTCTCTTTTCTTACTCATCCACCCTACGACTGACTTAACAACTCATGGGGTCTGACCATGAGTCATGGTCACGTTCGTCGGATCCCTCTTATTAGATTTTCAAACTCCTCACCTAGCCTCCCCACGAGTCTCATCACGACTCGTGTGCTGCTCTCTTAGGTCACCTTATGACTCGTTCTGTGCCTTGTGCTAGATTTGAAGTTTTTCTCTGTTTCAACTCCCTGGTATGATCTTTAGGCTCCTGGGGTATAACAGGATATTAGCAACCCTATTTATAAGTGGGAGGAAATCAATATGGATTTCATTAGAGGTCTACCTCGTATACGCCAACAACATGATTTAATTTGGGTGGTTGTCACGGACTCAGTAGAGGATTATGCCAGGCTATACAACTAGGAGTTTGTCATGTTGCATGGGGTCCCTTTTTCTATCATTTTAGATAGAGATTATCAGCTCACCACAAACTTTTGGAAGTTACTTTAGAAAGGACTTGTTACTCAAGTTAAGCTCAACACAGTTTTCCATCTGCATATAGATGGCCAGGCTGAGTAGACCATCCAGACACTAGAAGATATGTTGAGGGATTACATGATCAATATCAAGGGCAATTGGGATGATTACCTACCTCTTATTAGGTTTGCATATAACAACAACTACTACTCCAACATTCAGATGGCCCCATTCGAGGCACTTTATGGTAGGAGGTGTAGGTCTCCTATAGGGTGGTTTGAGGTTTGTGATGCTACCCTTTAAATGCCTTATTCAGTTCATGAGGCTATGGAGAAAGTTGAGCTTAGCAGAGAGAGGTTGAAAATAGCCTAGAGACGCTAGAAATCATATACAAATACGAGGAGGAGAGAGTTTGAGTTTGTTGTGGATGATTGGGTAGATTTGAAAATATCACCTATGAAAGGGGTGATGAGGTTTGTGAGGAAAGAAAAGCTCAGTCCTAGATATGTTGGCCCTTATTTGATTCTGAGGTGCATTGACAATGTGGCCTGAGTTGGACTTGCTTACGGAGTTAGCATCGATGCATCCAGTCTTTCATATGTCTCTATTGAAGAAGTGCATCGGAGATCTGACCTCAGTTGTGCTTTTAGAGAGTGTTGGCATAAAGGATAGTCTCTCCTATGATGAGGTTTGATTTAAAATCCTTGACAGTCAGGTTCGTAGTTGAGAAATAAGGAAGTCGCTTCAGTGAAGGTTCTTTTGAGGAATCAGATTGTAGAGGGAGCTATGTCGTAAGCTGAAGTAGGTATGATAGCCAATTGTCATCACCTCTCGTCCAGCTCAGCTTCAGCAACATGTACTAGTTTCCTTAGTACCCTACTCAATCTCATTTTAGTTTCAGGCCTTTCAGTTCTACTCATGTCTTAGTACGCATCCTAGTTTAATGAATCCAGTTTAGTATGTGCATTGAGAGTCAGTCACTCTATTAATATTCAGTCCAAAGCTATTAGTATTGGGATTGTAGCTCTTTCCATATCCTTCCAGCATAATTAGTTTTCATTTGCAGATGAATGTTCCCAAGGAAGATAATGTAACATCCCAAAAGTCCCTAAGATTATATCCTAGATATGATGTAGGAAAATAGTAGAAAATGGCACCAGTACACAGATGGAGTCGTTACATGACCCGTTAGGGAATTTAATGAATTGGTAAGTGTGTCATTACCAGGGGAACTCAGAAAAAGTTTGAGATTCTAAGAATTTTAATGGTTGGAGAAATGATCCATTAAGTGTGATGACGGATCATTAAGAGGAGGCGTTATGTAAAGATCAGAGAATTGGATTCTTCCAGTGATGAAAAATGTCTCCTAACGAGCCATCACTATGATTAATGGAACGTTAGGTGATCCATTAAGGTTTCCAAGATACTTTTCTTAGATGGGTTTTTAAGGGTATTTTCATAATTTTCTAGGTTTTACTCCTAAACTACGCTATTTGTGGGTAAATTAATAGGGGAATAAGGAGATTTAATCAATTCTTCTCGCTCATTTCTCACTTAGGCTCTTAAGAACATTATTCTAAAGATCTAAGACTCTCTCAATTCAAGAACTAGTATTCTACTTTCTTCTTAGAACTTCAAGCTTCTTTTCAGGAATTTCTTCTACAGGTGTGTGGGAATTCAAAAAGGGCTAATCTTTCACCCTTGTGTCCCAAATGTCTTTCAAGAGAACCTAGAAAAGATTTCAGTTCTTAGAAGTGATCTTTAGGGCTTTCCAACTATGATGTGAATTCTCTGATTTCTCTTATTATTTCAAATCTTCCATAATTAGTAATGTGTAAATTCATGTTTTTACATGTGATTATATAGTGGGTTTTCATAACCATAATCTTAGATTGATTTTTGGTAAAGCCTGTATGATTCAAAATTTGGTTAGAAATGTGGTCTTATTATCAATATATCATTGTTGCATGGATTTTAGCTTGAATGGTTCTTAATTAAAAATCAGTATTTTCAAATTTATAGTAAAATCAATATCCTTAGAAATTCAAATTATAAGTTTATCAGTGTTATCATATTTTCAGTTTATCAGTTTATTAGGTCCTTTAGACTCTCAAAATACTTCTAGATATGTAGTTCTGACTTAGTAGTAGGACATCAGATTTTGAGATATTAATACAATTAGATACAATTAGGCCTTCAGTTGGGAGTATTACTTAACACCGAGTGGACGGGGGTACAATGCACCCAGGTTCCCAAAACTACATTGCACTGTAGGTATTTAGCCCGAATAGGCCTCATTTTAGTGATCATACAACCATGTCATTATATACTAGAAAGGTATATTGGGTCCTATCGATGGGACATTTACATCGAACTCCACGTCTAGCTCACATGGCTATATTCGGTTAATAGGTACTCCCATAGTATAGCCACATTCCTCAGTCCAGTTTTAATCTTAGATTTTAGGTTATGTATATGACCCAAAAACATGTTTTTGTAGTTGTTAAAACACTTCTAGATTCTCAGGGTACTTACAATATTCATGATTTCAGATAGGGTCATTGCATGTTATTTCGTGCTCTTATTTTACTAGCATGTTTATATTTTCGGTTGCATATCTGATATGGTTAGTACATTCAAAGTAATAACTACATTCCTTCTGTTCTATATCATTTTATGAAATAGGCTCAGGTACCCAGACTTAGAATTTCATCTTATGACTCAGTATTTATCTAGCTTATTAGTTTTCAGTCAATTTTAATATTTACTTATGTAATGTTTCATAAACTCAGTTAGCTTCTGCTAAGTTCTCTTTTTAATTTAGACTATCTTTGTATTATGTTGTGCCATGGGTTAGCTTGGGGTCACTTGTGACTCTAGGAATCATGTTGCGTCCAGGGTGTAAACACGGGTCGTGCCATGAAGGCCAGCAAGGTCACATACAGCTGAAACTATCCAACTGTACGACTGGTCCACAAAAGACTCTAAAGAGTAAGCAAACTAAAATGCACAGGACAGGACCCCTACCTACCCATACTGTACATAAAACTTAATACAACCAAAACCAAACACATGGCGCTTGAAAGAAAGGAGCATACCAACTTTCACCTTAATCTAGGCTTCTACTACAACTGATGATCCGATCCCCTATCTACACCTACAACATGATTGAAGGGGTCGCTGGGCGAATGGACATCAACAGAAAGAATGACACTGGTATGTAAGACTAAAAGTTGTAAATAAAATAATGCAAAAGATAAACTGAACCAATGAAGAGAATAACAACAACCTGACACCCTGGAACCTATAAACATATACAATGGCAAATAACAGCTGAGCATGACTCATAGACATGGTAGTGAGAGATAATATGTAACTTAGTAACCTGCTACTCAATATGCAGACTATGTGCATAGGCATAACTCAACAGACTCATATGCAGACACTTCTAATATCTGGGGTGGAACTTAAGAGTTTCCTGATATTTGGACCATGACTTTCATATATATGTAACACTTCGCACAATTAACCATCTGATACTAGGACCAAAGAGGCCACACGACATCGCAAAATCATCCATTCAATAGTAGGACTAGAGAGGGCATGCGACATCCTATAATCAGCCATCTGATATTGGGACCAGAGAGGGCCTGTAGGAAAAATTTACAAACCATGCAATATGAGAAAAACTGATAGTTAGAATAGCAACTGGGCAATGCAACAATAGGAAAGATATGTAAAATCAATACTTAGAGTAGCAATTGCATGATGCAATATAATTGACTTAGATAATGGGTCGAACATAAAGGAAAAACTGAATACCTTATCCCTAGCATCTAAGAGAAAGGGACATAAAGGCTATCATCATCGGAGATTAACATAAACTTGAGACTCGAGGAATATGACATTGACCCTCACTTACAAACTTTTAAAATTAACTTTAGGTACTCAGACCCAACTTTAGAATACTTCGATCCAATTTAGAGAGCTCAAACTTAACTCAAACTCAACTTGTAGTAGTTAGGTTCATTTAGAGTTTTTCGACTCACTTAAGGTACTTAAATATTCTTTAGAGTACTTGGGCACAATTCTAGATACTTAAAATCGATATTCGTTGAATATAGAACTTAGTAACCCAGTAACTTTCAAATAGGTTAAGAAATAGGAATTACAGAATCTCTTTTAGGGCTTAAGTGCCTTAAAATATACATATACAGGTAGTAGACCATGTTAAGTAATCATCGCATTAATACTTGATGACGTCCAAATCCACTCCTCACAAGGAGAAAGTGTACACGGTCATCGCAATATAATTACCCAACTCGTGAGTCAGGGTCAAATCCACAGGGAATAGAGATATGACAACCAAAAAGTTATCTATCGAATTGAGCTAAGTCGCATCATTCTCTTAAAATTGGAAAAGTAAATATTGGGGGTTCAAATGATCTCAATAGAATTCAAATTTACTCAATAAACTACAAGGCAACCAAATTGAATAAGGAAAGATGAGTAAGACCTAGGGGTGCGCTAACGACGGGGCTTCAATTGGATTGGAATTAAATAGGAAATCACATCATTACTCACAAGCACAAATATTCATGGACAAGGAAATACTCTATATTTCTCAACCACTTGAGTATCTTTTACCTCAAGGTTTTCTCAAACCCCAATGGCCCATACACATCAACCGTAACAACTTGGGCAAGAATTGATTATCTCTAGCCTCAATTCTTTAATGGGTGTATGACAATGGGTTTTGACTATCTCTATCCCAACCCTACAAAATCAAAACCCAAATACCCACCAAGCAATAATAGAATAAGTAAACACAACCCATATTTGAAACTATGGATAATTGATGTGTTGTAGGTTTACAACACTTTCGACACATAAAACTGGGAAAATTAGGACGGTCTTAGCTGTATTTATACGAATATGATGCATTTTTTCTTTGTTTTTAGGGAAATAAGGTGTTGGAGTTGAAATCTGCAAAAGAAATTAAAAGAATGTAGAATGGGCCAAGTACAAGTATATATACGAGTCACGCCTTGATGGTAGGAGCTATACTGAGAGTCGTGGAGAAGTATAGAAGGTGTGCTAAGGCAAAGGCCACATTACGACTCTTAGTACAAGCTATACAATCCTAGTATGATCCGTACCAAGGTAGTAGTGAAAAACTTCAGTAGAAGCTGCACATTATAGTTTTCAGTATGAGTAGAACCTACAGATCATGATGACTACCTATGACCCATACTATGGAGCCATTGTAAAGTTCCGAAGTAATATGGAATGGAAGATCTCAAGGTACAAAAGGCAATTCCAGGTTGTATGATGAAGGTATGAGGCGTACCAAGACACTCAAATTATTCTGAGGATGCCAGAACTCATTCTGTCAGACCACGACATGTTGTACGACTCATAGAATGAATGTATGAGCATTACCAAGTTCTAACACTTAGCAAGATTCAGAGTTGCCAAACATTGTACGAGCAGAAGTTATGAAGTATACAATCATGATATAAGCCATAGGTGAAGTTGGCGATAGTTATATCAGATTACCTATTAATTTTGGAAAGGTTTCTAATTATTTGTATAATTATTTTTTTAGGTTATTTTGTTAAGAAAGAGATTAGTAGATGACTGAATTAGACAAGAAAGAATATTATTCGACATTCTTGAACTAAGGTCGACTTTTTAGGAGATTTTCTTGGACTTTATTCCAGTGTTCTTTAATTGTTTGTCATTGATCTTTTGCAATAATCAAGTGGGTTTATTTTAATCATTAATGTATGTTCATAATTATGTTTTATTCTATGAATTCTAACTGTTCTCTTACAATCATAAGAAGCTAAAACCTCCACAACTAGGGTTGTGAGACCCATGGTGAATTAGCAAACCAGGGTTTGCACAAAGTGATTCTAAACCATTAGTAATGCTTGTATGGTATTCTGTTCAACTTAAACATTTCTTAATGGAGCGCAACATTAGGACTTGCCCGAATTCTCTACTTTGTTGAATCTAGAGAGGTACAAATTAGGAAAAGAGGATAAAACCAAAGCCTTGATCTTAATGGTTAATTGTATAACTTGAGCCGCTGTCACATGATAGTTAATTTGGAACGAATTGATAACAGTTCAGGTGAAATAACTCGAGAGACATATTTCGGTAATTGAGTATAGTAATCCAATAGGGATGAACTGGTCATTTTGGTAAACCTATGTTATTAGTTCTACAAGCCAAGTATTTGGATAGATCACAAATGTAAAGATGTAGTTATGAACCTATTAGAACACTTCCCTAGTTAATTGCATCATCTTGATTAGAACTCACTTTTCAATACTATTACATGTTAAATTCCAAACCCCCATTAGGAAACAATAGAGTAAAAAGGATAAATACGTACATTATTCTAGATCTTGACCATATTTATTGTGGGATGGACCCCAGCCTAGTTGGGTTCTTTATTGAAAATGTCTGCATCATAATTTTACAAGAGTAATTTGAGCGTCATAAAAAATGGCGTTGTTGCTGGGGAATACGACTTAGGATTAAAGTAATTGCTTGTGTTTAACTTTTAGTTGCTATTTTCCTTGTTTATGTTTTTTTTTGTTTTTGTTCTAATCAGGATACAACAAGGAAACCGTAACACTAGATCAACCTCCGTGAGCACCTTGATGGAACACAAGATACTGCCCATGCCTGTGGTGGCATGAATGAGTATTGAGACACTGGCAGTAGTCCTAATGAATTATTAAGGGGATGACGTTCAGGGATATGCAGAGATGGTCAATGCCTAGGAGGAAATGGAGTCCTCCAACTTCAAACCAAAGATTTTGGACCTTGATTTAAGGAACAGGGTGACCCGCACCTTGTCAGTGATTGCAGCAGCAAATCGTGCAGAATGGCAAGTGGAGGCCTTGGTATCAATATTGAGAAGACATAAAAAGGTAATTGGGTGGACCATTGCTGACATCATCGGTATTCCCCTAGGCATTTTCTCCCAAAATTTTAGCTTGAGCTAAACTGTGTACCTAGCATATAGCACCAGAGATGATTGAACCCACCGATGCAAGAGGTGGTGAAGAAAGAGATTATAAAATGGCTCGATGCTGGTGCAGTTTACCCCATTGCTTACAGTAAGTGGGTGAGCTCGGTACGTTGTGTCCCAAAGAAAGGTGGGATCACAGTCGCGCCAAACAAGTGGAATAAGTTGATACCAACAAGGCCGGTTACAGGTTGGAGGGTTTTCCTAGACTACTAGAAACTTAATCATTGGACACAAAAGGACCACTTTCTGATGCCCTTCATGGATCAGATGCTTGACAGGTTGGCGGGTAGACAATGATACTATTTACTTGATGGTTACTCAGGGTATAATCAAATTTATTTATCTCTAGAGGATCAAGAGAAGACCACCTTCATGTGTCCTCATGGGACTTTTTCTTTTAGGTGGATTCCCTTTGGGTGATGCAATGCACCGGCCACATTCCGGTGTTGTATGATGTCCATCTTTTCAGACATGGTGGAGAACACCATCGAAGCATTTATGGATGACTTCTCAGTTGTGGGACTCATTTGAAGATTTCCTTGAGAATTTGAGTAAGATGCTATACCTATGTGAAGAAACTAATCTGATCCTCAATTGGGAGAAATGTCATTTCATGGTTAAAGAGGGGATTGTGTCGGGCCATAGAATTTCAAGAAATGGAATAGAGGCAGACAAGGCGGAAAGTGAGGTAATAGCAGGATTGTCACCACCTATCTTTGTCAAATGTATCAGAAGCTTTTTGGGGCATGAAGGATTGTATACGACGTTCATCAAGGAAATCTCAATAATTGCACAACCATTGTGCAGACTACTTATGAAAGAGATGAAATTCGTGTTTGATGTAGTAGTTTAAAATCCTTTGAATGCATAAAGGAATGACACACCTCAGCCCCCATCATAATAGCCCCAGATTAGGCTCTCCCATTTTAGGTGATGTGTCATGCTAGTGGAGTGGCCCTTGGTGCTGTCTTGGGTCAACGGAGAGCAAAAATATTTTACTGGATCTACTACGCCAATAAGAGACTAATGCAACTCAAAAGAAGTAAACAGTGACCAAATAGGAGCTGCTAGAAGTAGTCTTTGGATTCAAAAAGTTTTGGGCGTACTTGCTCGAAACCAAGGTGAATGTCCATATAGACCATGCAGCATTGTGGTTTCTAATGTCAAAGAAGGATACCAAAACCATGGCTAATTAGATGGGTATATCTCTTATAGGATTTTGAGTTTGAGGTAAAAGATTAGAAGCGTACTAAGAATGGGGTGGCTGATCACTTATCTAGATTGGAGGCAGAGGCAAGAATAAAAGATGAGATTCACATTGATGATGCCTTCCCAGATGAGGAAGTGTTGGCTGAATCTCAGGATTTGATCTCATGGTTTACTAATTATGCAAATTAATTAGTGAGTGATATGATTCCGGCATATCTCACATCACAGCAGAGGAAGAAGCTCTCATTTGACGCTCGGAGGTACTATCGGAATGAGCCTTATTTATTTCATATTTGTGCGCATGGGTTAATTCATAGGTATGTGCCAGAGGTTGAGATGCTGAGTATACTTGGGGCATGCCATTCATCTCTAGTTGGGGGTTATCATACTAGTATTCGAACTACACACAAAATTCTGCAGTGTGGTTACTATCAGCCCACAATCCACTAGGATGCATATGATTTTTTCAAAGCCTGTGATAAATGCCAAAGACAAGGTGGCATCACTCACAAGCATGTGCTACCATTGACCCCAATTCTAAAAGTAGAACTCTTATATGTATGGGGTAATGATTTCATTGGTCCATTTGTGAGCTCATACGAGATGAAGTATATCTTGGAAGTGGTAAATTATGTCTCAAAATTGGTAAAAGCCATTGCACTCCCTAACAATGAAGGGAAAAGTGTCACAATATTTCTATGGAAGCACATATTTGCCAGATTTGGTACTACTAGAGCTATCATCAGTGATGGTGGGTCACACTTTGGTAATCGCCTTTTCAAAACTCAACTTGAGAAATATGGTGTGAAACAAAAGGTGGCATAACCTTACCATCCCCAGTTGAGTGGACAAGTGGAAGTCTCCAACAAGGAGATCAAGATGATTTTGGCTAAAACAGTGAACACCAACTGTACAAATTGGTCTAGGAAGCTTGATGATGCACTTTGGGCAAATCCAACATCTTATAAGACCCCTATGGGCTTATAACCATATCATCTTGTCTACAGTAAGTGATATCATCTACCCGTGGAGCTGGAGGATAAGGCACTCTAGGCACTGAAAAAGTTGAAATTGGATTGCAATGAAGCAACCATGTTAAGGCTAGATTAGCTGAATGGGTTAGATGAATTTTGACACTGATCTTATGAGAGTACAATAATTTATAAAGAGAGGATGAAAATCTACCATGACCGAAAGATTGCACAAAGAGAGTTCAACGCTGGTGAATTGGTACTCCTATTTAATTCAAGGCTCCACTTGCATCAACGAAACTAAAATCTAGATGGATAGGACCGTATCGAGTGGTGAGCGTGTCCCCATATATTGCTGTGGAACTTGAGAATAAGGATGGTAAGAAGTTTAAGGTAAATGGACAAAGAGTGAAACTGTATATGGGAAACACCGAGGAGGTAAGAGGAATCGAGTTAGTGTACCTTGACGAAGCCTGAATAGTCAAGGAAGTTGTGTTGTTCTACGACGTTAAATCAGGCATTGTATGGGAGGCAACCTATGAATGGTTAGTGAAGTCTGAGCAACTGACAGGAGTGCCTAGAGTGTCACAGGTATGTCCCTTTCCCATTTCATACATTTTATGCTTTGGGGACAAAGCATGTTTTTAAAAAAGAGGGGGGGGGTATATTTCTTTTTTTGGGTTTGATTTCATCCGAGGGTTTTTGTTGCTGTGTTTCTTTTCCCTCGGACATGAAATCTAGTAAAACCGACATGTTTAGGATTTTGTTGTTGTGGTTTATTTAGCTAGAAATAGTTTAGGAGTACTTTCAAACCAATAAATGTACATGTTTGATGTTGTGAAAAAAATGACCCATTTAAAAAAAATTGTCTAGTTGTGTATGTTAACTACGGTTCATGACTTTTGTGGATCTTTGTATAACATTTAGTACATTAGTGTGACTAATTGTAGCTTAGTTGTGCAAAACTACATAGATAGAATCAATGCAAACCAGTACCGTGAGTAAGTGAGGATGCCTACCTAGTTCAATATTGCGTTAAGGATCTACAACTTGCCCAGTTGGTCTTTACATACGTTGTAGGATAGTTGGTTAGGAAAGGATTATAGGTTATTTTTGATTGAGCCCACTTTAGCTTAAATTACCCTACAAAATAAAAAGGACTCCCTTGATCCTGAACTTGAGCCTAAAAGTTGACCATTTTTCTTTGATTACCCATTCACCTTCCCGTGTTTATGATGAACTTGTTTGGCCCTGGTCCCTCCTTGGACATTGTGAACCTCAACTCAGGAAAAATACCTAAGTTGAGGGTGGCTATAATAGGGGCGCATAGACCAGTTGAGGGTGAAAATAGAAAGAAGAAGTCAAAGAAAAGTGAGGGGTGGTGTGAAAAGAAAAAAGAAAAAGTGAATAAAAAGAGCTGAAATGTAAAAATAAAAAGAAAAGAAAAAGAGTTGGAAAAAGGATGAGAAATATACACCACACCTACAAATGATTTTGAATGGTGAAAAAAGGAGGAAAAAGCTAAAAAGAGATAAAAAGAGGTAAAAAGTGTAAAGTGAAGCCATGTGTGTAGTGCCAAGGAGGGCTAATCACTAATATCTATATCTACTATACTCAACCTGAAGCCTACATTACATGCTGAGAAAAGTTCTATAATGATCCCAACATAACTATCTAAAAAACCAAAGTAGAGAAAATAAGGGAAAGCCTATGGTATCCGATGTGTAGTATTTGGAACTTCTTTGTGAGAGTGAGAGTCTTACTTGATTAGTTCTCTGTAATACCCCGGAAAAGCCTAAGAATGGATCCGGGAGTTGAATTTGAAAAGTGCAAAAAAAACTTGCAAAATATCATAGGACGGGTGACCCTATGACTCGTGGTAGGGTACCATGAGTCATCGAAAGAAATCATGGAATGGGGGTTCAGGGGAGCAGTGGTGACAACAGACGGTGTAATGACTCGTTGTCAGGACCAACGAGTCATTGTTACCAGTCGTTAGAAGGACTGAGTTTAGTCTGAGGGAGAAACAACGGGGCATCCCACGATTCGTAGTGAGAAAGAATGACTCATTATTTCAAGTCGTTGCTTGTGGGTTGAGGTTTCCATGCGGACAATGGGTTGAGACCACGACTCGTTAGAAGCCACCATGAGTCGTGGTGGGGCTTGTAGTGAGAAAGCTACATTTGGTCAAGGAGTTGACGATGGTTGAAGTAACGACCCGTGGTTCGACGTAACGACTCATCCTAACAAGTCATGGGAAGTATCTAAGATGTGTTATCTACCGATTTTGTTCATCTTTTGAGATCTAAAATGATATTAGTATGGCTGATTTCGAATTTCTAACCATTTAAAATCAACTATGCATGCCTATGATAAACCAATTTATGATTTATTGATCCGTTGATGTTTTGATAAGCCCAACATGTATTATAAATTAAATCATGAATATATTATATTATCTATTATGATCTTTTGGAAACTTAAACTATATGCATGATCTACAAGTAAGCATGACTTTTATCAATCATGAATTATGTTTTTGGCCAACCCATGGGCCTCAAGTCATGCCTAATTCACGTATGTTCAAGTATGTTTATGATTATCATGATTTGAATATCCCATGAACTCATATATGTATTGTATGAGCACTATATATATTTTGGGAGTAGTATCGAACACCGAGTAGGTTCGGGGTCCATATTAAGCCCCGTATCTCATGAACTACATGCCACCGTAGGTATGTTGGGACCCTTCCATATTTGTCCCTGGCCCAATTGGCCCTTTTCATGTGTAATCACTCCCTTCATGGTTCCTACCCTTGTCAAGGTACGAACACCCTCTCGACTAGGGTTACAAGTCGGGCTTCATGTGTGCTCATATGTGGTATGCCAGTTAAGAGAATCTCCCTTTGTTCCTTATGATTTATGCATGTTTATGATTATGAATGTTGGCTCAAGTTATGTTAAGTAAGGCTCTTCTATTAGGATTATGACTATGTTTACGTTATGAATGGTTCGAAAACCTCGAGCCTTATGTCATATTACGATAAATATGTTATCAGCATGTTTTCCTAATCTTGTGATCACTTATGAGTTTTATACATATTTTAAATGTCCATTTTACTTACCTTGCATACTCAGTACATTCCATGTACTGACCGCGTACTTCCTATGTTGTATCGTCTCATGATACAGGTCCCAATTCTTAGGCGCATCCTTACCCGTAGATAGACTCAGACTTTCTCTCTGTGTATTTGGTGAGTCCTCATGTTCCAAGGGCTACATATTCACACTTTATGTTATTCCTTCAGTTTCTGGATGTTGGATTGGTTGGGGAGTTGTCCCATTAATCCGCCTTTCATGTTTAGAGGCTTATCAAACTAAAAGTTGTATCCCACTGTATTATATCAGTATTGTACTATTTTCCATCATGTTATTATATGATTACTTTCTCTATGCTAAGTCTTCTGCTCATGTGATTGAATTTGATGTATGCTCATGCCATTGGCCAACTTGGGGACTCTTGGGGCTCCTTGTCCCATGTCTACGATCTGGGTGTTCGTTTGGGTCGTGACAAACTTGGTATCAAAGCCAAAGGTTTATGTGTCCTAGGGAGTCTGAAATCCGTGTTAAGTAGAGTCTTTTTTATGGGTGTGAAGTTTTGACACACTTATGACGAAGAGGCTACTAGACTTTTAGGAATGTTTCCTTTTTTTCATGATCTATGTCGTGCGATGAACATCCTTTACTCCTGTAATTCATGCTATTCATGTTTTCAGAATCATGCCTCCACGCTTAGTAAATGCCAGGAGGAGCGGTAATGCTGATGATCATGAGGATGCCCCTGATGAAGAGCATCAGCTAGTTCCACCCATTCATGAGGAGCACGTACCATAGCCAGCCGCCCACGCCGAGTTTAGGGCGGTGATCCAGATGTTGGCAAAGGCCATGACAGCTCAGGTCCAAAAGTAGACGGTGGCCTATTATCCACAAAATGGGAATGCGCCAGCTGCTAGGGTGAGGGACTTTCTAAGGATGAGCCCTCCATAGTTCACAGGGTCAAAAGTAGACGAGGACGCACATGAATTTATTGAGGAAATTTTGAAGATCACCCAGGTTGTGGGGGTGAATAATGGGGGAATGTGTTGATTTGACCTCCTATCAGCTCAAGAAGGTAGCACATATATGGTTCAAGAAATGGAGAGGTTCTAGGGCAGCGGGTGCAGGCGCGATAGGTCGAGATGAGTTCCACACCGCGTTCATTGATTTGTTCTTCACTCGGGAAATAAGGGAGCTCAAGGCGGCTGAGTTTGTGATTTTGAAGCAGCACAACATGTCAGTCAAGGAGTATGCCTTGGAGTTTACTCGGCTATCTAATTATCCTCCGGAGTTGGTGGCAGATCAACGGGCTCGAGTGAGTTGCTTTGTGCATGGAGTAGCAGATTACTTGGATAAGGATTGCCGGATTTCCATGCTACACCGGGACATTGACTTTCCCCATATTGTATTACATTCCTAGCAGATAGAGACGGTCTATAGGAGGTAGAGAGAGGCCAAGAGGGTCAGGACCGATAGCTTCAAGCTTTCTCAGGCCAGGTTAGGAGGTGGATCCCGTCAGCAGTCCCAGCACAGGATCACTGCTCTAGCTCCATCATCAGCTAGCATTCTTTCCAAGTTCAGGGGTGACCAGAGGAGTAGGGCTCCAGGCTCGATGGATCATGGTAACTTGTAGGTGGAGCGCACTTTCCCAGCATGTGCGAGATGTGGCAAAAATCATCTCGGGAGGTCCCTGGTTGGTGTGGATGCTTGTTTCGAGTGTGGAAAACTCAGGCACAGGATCAGAGATTACCCTGCAGCCAGTTCTACCACTCCAATAGCATGACCACCTCAGCAGGGTGCCTCTACTAGTTCGGCAGGTGGTCAGCATCAGAATAGGTTTTATGCTCTAGTGCCTCGCCAGGAGCAGAAGGCCTCGCCATATGTGGTCAAGGATATGTTGCAAGTCTTCCATATTGATGCTTATTCTTTGTTAGATCCAGGAGCTACCTTGTCTTTTGTGACCCCTTACATTACAAGAAGTTTTGGAGTTAGTCCTGAAATTCTATTAGAACCATTCTCCGTATCTACTCCAGTCGGTGAATTTGTTGTAGCTAGGCGGGTATATAGAGGTTTCCCTATTACGGTGTTGCATAAGGTTACCTCCGCAGACCTTGTAGAGTTAGCCATGACTGACTTTGACATTATTCTTGGCATGGATTGGTTGTTTGCGTGATATACTTCAATTAATTGTAGGACCCGTACGGTGGAATTTCATTTTCCTGGTGAGTAGTGTTGGAGTGGAAGGTTAGTTCGGCGGTACCAGCAGGTTAGTTCATTTCCTATCTTAAGGCCAGGAAGATGATCTCTAAGGGTTACATGTACCACCTAGTTAGGGTTAAGGATGTTGTGTCCGAGACCCCAACTATTCAGTCAGTTCCAGTGGTGTGCGAATATGCAGAGGTGTCTCCTGATGATTTGCCAGGTGTTCCTCCGAAGAGGGAAATTGATTTTGGTATTGATCTACTGCTTGATACGCAGCCTATTTCTACCCCTCCTTATAGGATGGCTCCATCCAAGCTAAAGGAGTTAGAAGATCAGTTAAAGGACTTGTTGGATAAGGATTTCATTAGACCAAGCAAGTCTCCATGGGGTGCACCAGTTCTATTTTTTCGAAAGAAGGATGGTTCCCTTCGGATGTGTATTGATTATCGATAACTTAATAAGGTCACCATCAAGAACAGGTACCCTTTGCCCAGGATTGAAGATTTATTTGACTAGCTCTAGGGTGCCAGGTGTTTCTCAAAGATAGAACTCAGGTCTGGATATCACCAGCTCAGAGTTTGAGAGTGTGACATTCCAAAGGCAGCCTTCAGAATTTAGTATGTCACTATGAGTTTGTAGTTATGTCTTTTGGACTAACCAATGCTCCTGCAGCTTTTATGGACCTGATAAACAGGGTATTCAAGGCATATTTTGACATGTTCGTGATTGTGTTCATTGATGACATCCTTATATACTCACGGAGCAAGGAGGAGCATGTTGCTCACCTGAGGGTAGTACTTCAGACCCTCAAGGATCGTCAGTAATATGCAAAGTTTTGCAAGTTGGAATTTTAGCTGGACTCGGTGGCATTTATGGGCCATGTGGTGTCGAGTGAGGGCATAACGATAGTTTCTCAGAAAATTGAAGTGATGAAGAATTGGCCTAGATCGGTGAATCCTTCAGAAATTCGGAGTTTCTTGGGCCTAGTAGGCTACTACCGGAGGTTTGTTGAGGGTTTTTCATCTATTGCAGCACCTTTGACCAGGTTGACTCAGAAAAAGGTGAAGTTCCAATGGTCAGAGGATTGTGAGAAAAGCTTCCAGGAATTGAAGACTCGACTGACTTCAGTACCTGTGTTGACTTTACCCGAGGGTACCGATAGCTTTGTTGTATATTGTGATGCTTCGAGAGTCGGATTGGGATGTGTGTTGCTGCAGCGTGAGAAGGTGATAGAATACACCTCACGACAGTTAAAGGTTCATGAGAAGAATTACCCAACCCATGATCTTGAATTGGCTGCGGTGGTGTTTGCATTGAAGATATGGAGGCATTGCTTGTATGGGGTCCACGTGGATGTATTTATGGATCACAATAGCTTGCAATATGTGTTCACACAGAAGGATCTAAATCTTCGGCAAAGGAGGTGGTTGGAGTTGCTAAAGGACCACGACATGAGTGTCCTCTACCACCGGGGCAAGGCAAATGTGGTTGTGGATGTGCTTAGTAGGATCTCTATGGAGAGTGTGTCCTACGTGGATGAGGGAAAGAAGGAGTTGGTTAGGGATGTCCACCTACTCGCAAGGTTGGGGGTTAGATTGGTCGACTTGACTGATGGCGGCGTTGTTGTGTAGAATGGGTCAGAATCGTCTTTGGTGGTCGATGTGAAATCTAAGAAAGATGAGGATCCGATTTTGAGAAGGCTGAAGGAAGCGGTGCAGAGTCAAAAGGTGGAGGTTTAGCAAGTGAAGGTCGAGCACTAGAGGCTGAGAGGTGTACTTCAGGATATTAGCATTCCCACTTGGAAGTGGGAAGAGATTAATATGGATTTAATTACAGACCAACCTCATACTCGCTGACACTATGATTCCGTGTGGGTTGTGGTAGACAGGTTAACAAAGGCTGCACACTTCCTACCGGTCAAGACGATGGATTCGGCGGATGATTATTCTAAGTTGTATATTCGGGAGTTGGTTTGACTTCATGCAATGCCCTTGTCTATTATTTCAGACGGAGGTACTCAGTTTACCTCCCAGTTCTGGCGGTCTTTTCAGAAGGGACTTGGGACTCAAATTAAGCTCATCACAGCATTCCATCTGCAAATGGATGGCCAGGCAGAACGAACCATTCAGACCCTCAAGGATATTTTGAGGGCATGTGTTATGGATTTCAAAGGTAGTTGGGATGTTCATTTTCCCTTGATTGAGTTTGCCTATAACAACAGTTATCACTCTAGTATCCAGATGGCACCGTTTGAGGCCCTCTATGTGATGAGGTGTAGATCTCCCATCGGATGGTTTGAGGTTGGTGAGGGAGCTATAATAGGACCTGATTCGGTTCATGAGGCCAGGTCCAGATGATAAGGGACCGGTTGAAAACCACTTAGAGTCATCAGAAATCATATGCTGATGTGAGAAGAAGGGATCTGGAGTGTGATGTGGAGACTGGGTATTTCTAAAATTATCTCTCGTGAAGGGAGTCATGTAGTTCGAAAGGAAAGGTAAACTCAGTCCCCGCTATGTTGGTCCCTATTGGGTTGTGAGAAGAGTTGGTAAGGTGGTGTATGAGGTGGACTTGCCATCAGATTTATCTTCGGTTAATCCCATCTTTCATGTGTCACTTTTGAAGAAGTGTTTGGGTGATCCAGCCTTGGTAGTTATGGTAAACAGCATTGTGGTGAAAGATAACCTCAGTTATGAAGAAATTCCCGCTAAAATCTAGGATCGTCAGGTTCGGAAGTTGAGAAAAAAAGAAGTATCTTTGGTTAAAGTTTTATGGAGAAATCAGCGCGTTGAGGGAGCTACATGGGAAGCAAAAGCGGATATGATGGCAAGATATCCACATTTGTTCTCTACCAGCTTGGTTTCGACTTGAGGTATCAGTTTTGCCTTATGACTCTATCTAGTTTTCATATTCAGTTCATGTGCACAAGTTTCTTTTATATGTATGAATGTGTGAGTGAAGTATAAGATCAGTTCAGCTATAGGGTTTTATTCGGAGGTAGTAATTCCGTGAAAATTTCGATTAAAATGATTAGTATATGGCTATAATAAATTGTATGTTTCTATTTGCTACTTGTTTTCTATATTCAAGGATGAATGTTTCTAAGGGGGATATATTGTAATACCCCATAAAGGCCTAAAAATAGACTCGGGAGATGAATTTGAAAAGTGTAGAAAAATTGGCAAAATATCACAGAACGGGTGACCTTGATGACTTGTGGTAGGGTACCACGAGTCATCGAAAGTAGTCGTGGAATGGGGGTTTAGGGGAGTAGTGGTGATAACAGACGGTGTAACGACTCATTTTCAGGAACAGCGAGTCATTGTTACCAGTCGTTAGAAAGACTGAGTTTAGGCTGAGGGAGAAACAATGGGGCATCCAACGATTCATGGTGAGGAGGAATGACCCGTCTTTTCAAGTAGTTGCTTGTGGGTTGAGGGTTCTAGTGCGGAAAACGGGTTGAGACCACGACCCATTGGAAGCCACCACGAGTCGTGGGGGGCTCGTAGTGAGGAAGCCAGATTTGGTCAAGGAATGATGGCCGAAGTAACGACCCATGGTTCGACATAATGACTCATCATGATGAGTCGTGGGAAGGATCTGAGATGTGTTATGAGGCAATGGACCCAACGACATACGTTGCCACGACATATTGGGTCGGTCGTTGATCCGTCCATGACAGTTTTCAAGGATATAATTTTTAAGGGCATTTTCAAGTCTTTCATTCTTTTAGACCCTAAACTACGTCGTTTTGTCTTGGGAAAAGTTGAGTTTTTAAGAGCATGACCTATTCTAAACTCTCATTCATGCATGCAAGAACTTTTAGAGGTGATTCAAGGGGAGATTTCAAGCTTTTCACCTCAATTGTTCCAATTTCATTCTTGGGCTTTTAAGGAAGGTCATGAGTTGATAATCCTAGGTATGTAAGGTCTTAAATGGGTGGATTATTCCACACCCATGCTCCTTCTATATTAATTACTCAAAATTTATTTGAGAACTCATGGAGTTTTATATTGGGTTTGTATAAAATTTAATGATTTAATCATGGGTCTTGTGATTTTGAAACCCTATCATTATCTAATGATCTTGGTCATCTTTTGAGCTCTAAATTGATATTAGTATGGCTGATTTCGAATTTCTAATTAGTTAAAACTGATTATGCATGCCCATGATAAATCAATATCTTATCTATTGATCCATTGATGTTTTGATAAGCCCAACATGTATTATAAATTAAATCATGAATAGATTGTGTTATCTATTATGCTTCTTATGGAAATTTAAACTTCTAAGCATGAATTTTATCAATAATGAATTATGTTTTTGGTCGACCCACGGGCCTCAAGTCATGGCTAGTTCACATATGTTCAAGCATTTTTACGATTATCATGATTTGACTAGCCCATGAACTCATGTATGTATTGTTATGAGAACTATAAATGTTTTGGGAGTAGTATTGAACACCGAGTAGGTTAGGGGCCCATGTTAAGCCCCCGATCTCATGAACTACGTGCCATCTTAGGTATGTTGGGACCCTTTCATGTTTTCCCTATCCTAATTGGCCCTTTTCATGTGTGATCATGCCCTTCATGGTTCCTACCCTTGGCAAGGTGCGAACACCCTCCCGGCTAGGGTTACAAGTCGGGCTTCATGTGTACTCGTATGGGGTATGTCTGTTAAGAGAATCTCCCATTGTTCCACATGATTTATGCATGCTTATGATTATTAATGTTGGCTCAAGTTATCTTAAGTAAGGCTCTTCTACTATGATTATGACTATGTTTACGTTACGAATATTTCAAAAACCTCGAGCCTTATGTTATATTACGATAGAATGTTGTCCTACTCTTATGAGCACTTATGAGTTTTATACATGTTTTAAATGTCCGTTTTACTTACCTTGCATAGTCAGTTCATTCCACGTACTGACCGCATACTTTCTATGTTGTATAGTCTCATGATACAGGTCCCAGTTCTCAGGCACATCCTCACTCGTAGATAGACTCGAACTTGCACTCTGCGTATTTGGTGAGTCCTCATGTTTTGAGGGCTACATATTCACACTCTATGTTATACCTTCAGTTTCTGAATGATGGATTAGTTGGGGAGTTGTCCCATCAATCCGCCTTTCATGTTTAGAGGCTTATCAGACTAAAAGTTGTATCCCGCCGTATTATATCAATATTGTACTATTTTCCCTCATGTTATGTTATGATTACTTTCTCTATGCTAAGTCTTCCACTCATGTGATTGAATTAGATATATGCTCGTTCCATGGGTCGACTTGGGGTCTCTCACGGCTCCTTGTCCCGCGTCTACGATCCGGGTGTACGTTTAGGTCTTGATATTCTCAGTTTCATATTTCTATATATTTGTGAGTTTTGGGTACTTCATTTGTTGTGAGGGTACATGTTTGTATTGCATTCTGCCAATTGTTTATGTTAATAGAATTTGTGATAGCTCAGTTCTCTACTAATAATTAGATGCCATATCTTAATCCTTGATTGTCATGAGTTAGAGTTGCATGTGTTCACAACTGACTTGGTTTAAATGAAAAAAGGGGTTAAAAGATGATAATGGTTTTTGTGCAAGTTTGATTGTGTTGGCAATAGGTCTTCCACTTTACTTTCTAGTTAAGCGTCATTTTATAGTTTAGTTTAGTTTGTCTGAGAACATGCAAAAGTCTTAAGTTTAGGGTGTTGATGTGTTATAGGTTTACAACACGTTCGATGCTTAAAACGGGGAAAATATGCTTGATCTTAGGTGTGTGTTTACGGATTTGATGCACTTTTTGCTTTATTTTCAAGGAATAAGGTGTTGGAATTAAAATCTGCAAAAGAAGTGGAAAGAGTGTAGAAAATGGGTCATGTACAAGTCTCAGTACGAGTCGTACCTTGATGATATGAGCTGTATTGAGAGTTGCGGAAATGTCCAGAAGGTGTGCTAAGTCAAAGGCCAAGTTACGACTCTTGGTACGAGTTGTACCAAGGCAGCGTGGAAAACTTCAGAATAAGCAGCACATTATTGTTTCCTGGTACGAGTAGCAACTATGGATCATAATGACTACCTACGACCTGTACTATGGAGAAATAGTAAAGTTTAGAAGAATTGTGGAATGGTAGATCTCAAGGTACGAAAGGCAATCAGGGGATGTATGATGAAGGTATGAGGCGTACCTAGAAATTTGTGGCATTATTCAAAGGAAGTTAGAACTCACAGGTTTAGACCATGACAGTATTGTGTGACTCGTAGAACCAATGTATAATTCGTATCAAGTTCGAACACTTATCTAGATTCAGAGTTTCTAGACATTGTACGAGACGAAGGTACGACTCATACAATCATGGTACGAGTCAGAGGTGAAGTTCGCGACAGTTATATCAGATTCCCTGTTAATTTAGGAAAGATTTATGACTATATATATAAATACTTTTCTAGATTATTTTTGTTAAGAGAGATATCAGTAGAGGGCATAATTGAATGAGAAAGAATATTATTCGACATTCTTAAACTAAATTGACATTTTGGGAGATTTTCTTGAAGTTTATTCCATTGTTCTTGAATTGTTCTTCATTGACCTTTTTCAATAATCAAGTGGGTTTATTTCAATCATCATTGTAAGTTGATAATTATGTTTTTGTCTATGAATTCTAACTCTTCTCTTGCAATCATACGAGGCTAAAACCTCCACAACTAGGGTTTTAGGAATCACGGTGAATTAAAAAATTAGGGTTTGCATAAAGTGATTCTAAGCCATTACTAATGCTTATATTGTGTTCTCTTCATGATAAACATTTCTTAACAGAGTGCAACATTAGGACTTGCCCAAATTTTCTACTTGCTTGAATCTAGAGAGGAATAGATTGGGAAAACAGGATAACAACAAAGCCTTAAACTTTATGGTTCATTGTATAACTTGATCTGCACTCGTACAGTTAATTAGGAATAAATTGATAATGGTTAAGGTGAAATAACTTGAGAGACCTAAGTAATTAAGTATAGTCATCTAATAGGGACAAACCAGTCATTTGGATGAACCTATGTTATCAGTTCTACAAGTCATGTATTGGGATAGATCACAAGTGTAATAACCGAAATAGTTATGAACCCATGGGGACACTTCCCTAGTTAATTGCATCATCTTCATTACAAATCATTTTTCAATATTTTTACGTGTTAAATTCCAAACCCTCCATTAGGAAATAATAGACTAAAAGGCATAAATACTCGCAATATTCTACATATTGACCATATTCCCCATGGGATAGACCCCAACCTAGTTGGGTTCTTTATTGACAACATTCCCGTCATACTTTTATAGGAGTGTGCTTTGAGTGTTATTAATAATTCAATGATAATTTGAAGAAAATAACATATTTATGCTGGATAAGTAAGTTTAAGATTAAAATAGCGACACCCAATTCAATTTAGCTCCTATCATGCACACACCCCTACAAAGATGTTTAGTTACTCATGGATGAAGAAAAAAGAGATTATATTAAGAAATAAATCCATATCATTCATCATCAGGAGTAAATTTCAAGCTTAGAGTTGCCTTTAATGGAGGTTTTTACCTTAAGGAGGAGGAAGAAGATGAAGAAAAGCTCTCTAACATTTTCTCTCTCTAGAAATTCAAAACAATCCCCTGCAATTCAATTCTCTAATGGGATGGAATATTTGGTACTTTACAAAGAATGTACAGAAATAAGTTAAAGTTGCTCCACTTTTCTTGTATTGGATGATTTTACCCTTCTGGTGATGGCCTCATATGCGAGACACTAACATTTCATCGATACCCATCCACGGGGCGTCACTCAGTCGCATCTTGGGGCTAGTGACTCCTGCAATAGTCCGACGGTGGAATCGGTAGTTAACAGGTGCTGACACGCATTCCGCTGGTGTACCTTCAACTTCAACACAATGTTCTCATGCATTTTGCCGGCATTTCACCAGTGTCATTTGGTGGAACGTAGATCCTCTTCTTTATGCTCTTTTCTTTTTTTCAATTCTTTGCTTTCTCTCTTTAAATTGAATGCCTACAAAAAACAATGAGACAAAGCATAAAATCCTCCTAAATGACTTGAAAACTAACTAAAAGCTCATGTTTACAAGCCTAATGAGTTGGTAAATTATCAACTCATCAAACCCCCAAGATTGAAACATTTCTTGTCCTCAAGCAAGAAATTCTTGGCAGCTAAACAAAAGAAGTAAGCATGTCACACAACATGAGATTTTGTACAAGAGACCACTTGGACTCAGAAAACCCCAAAATTGCTCACCAACTCAATGAAAAGAAAAGACTCAATAATTTATGCAAATTTTTCAAGAGTTAACAACATACAATTAGCATGATTCACAATAATTTCTTTCATCTAAAACAAGGGGCATGGTTTATTAAAACAAGATCATATAACATCTCGAGTCATTGAAAATGAATATTCAAAGCTTTCCTTGAAGTTCACTGCACTCTTGTCTCAATCACATCTTTTTAACACATTCAAGCATGTTTCCCAAGGAAGTGATGTCACTTGTAACAAGAGAGAATCCTATTTAATAGTCAAGAAATTCACACACAAAGGGATTATAAAATAAGTACGCTCACTCTCATAAAGAAATTCTCATTCATACAATTTGACCCATAGGCTTGTTCTTCGTGTAACTCGCCACTAATGTAGAGTTGTCACACTCAAAATAAATTAGGACTTGGGGGTCATAATGAACGCTAAGGGTAAGGGTAGGATAAATATTTAGCTCTAGTGACTAAAACCTCCCTAATGCCTTTTTGTGAATACTTTACATCCCATCATCCTATCGAGATCACTCCACCTTATCTCTCCTTGCTCATTATCTTCATCCTTTGTTCAGAAAAAGCCACTATTATAACACCTTTTAAATACCACACTTATCCTCACCCAAGAAAGAGGTAGCACCTATCAACTCTTCTTTTTCTTTCAAGGTTTAGGGGTTCTTTCCAACCAATCAATTCGTTCATTTCTTCACAATTTGGTGCTACCTCACATTGAAACTCGCATAATTATTTCATTTTCTTTTGCACACCCCCCAAACATATGCTTTTGTCTCATTTCTCCCTTTTCTAATCTCACTTTTGGGATCTCAAGCACCATCTTTCATTTCTTCTCACAACTAGCACTAGGGAGGATATGTGCCAAGAGAGTAATTAAAAAGGGTAAGAGGCTTGTAATGTGGTTCGAATGGAAAAGGTCTAAAGGCTCATCATTGTCTAGAAAAGATGGATGTCCAAGGAGGTCATATATGGGTGAAGAAGCTATCAAAAGAAAGCCTAAAATCATGTTCTAAGTGCAGCTACATCTAGGATTTAGCCTTGAGTCACACTCAGGGCATGTTCTAGACAATTAAACCTAATGAAAATTAAGCTAAATGCCTCACCACACAAGGCATCACACTCCAAGGGGTTCACACAAATTTCATTACAACATCAAGATCATGATTTAAGTCAAGACATCATGTGAATCAAAAAGCCAAACAGGGAATGTGCAACTCATGACGTAAAATTGCTCAAAATTTAAATTCAATTGTCCCTTTTTTCCTCAATGCCTTTTAGGAAATTTTTGGTGGTACCTCTCAAAAGCAATCATAAAAACCAACTCAAAAAGACTCTAAACTCGGTATTTTCCCTTAAGAATGTCGGCTCTCCATCTATCACTGGAAATGTCACCCGACTCGACAATAAAAGAAAATAAAAGAAAATCACTCCAAGGGAATGAACCATGGAATAAAGAAAACCATTGGAGTGCATTTGCTAACTACTATGAATAAAGGATAGTATTAAGACATGGGTCATCAACAGTAGGCAATTTAGAATGAACCCACAAATGGAAATAACAAGTCAATAGACAACATTTTTCATTCAACAAAAGCCCAGCAAGGGCATTCAACCATCTAAGTGAAAAATTAGGACTATCAACAACCAAAACATAAGAATTTTAGCTCAAAAAGGCAGCAAAAGACTAACACAACCAAAAAGATAGAGGTACTACCCACCCCCAACTAAAAAATTACATTGTCCCAAATGTATACATGAAGAGTGAAGGATGGTAGGAACTCCCTAAAGTGACTATTCATCGTTATTATCAATGGCCTCATCATTTTCATCATTATCAGCATCTCCCAAATTTTCCTCCTCATCTCCACCTAAGCCCTCAAATAAATCATTAATGAGACCCTAGGCTGCAGATCGGGCAGCCATGGCTGCATCAAGTATACTCATATCCGAGTCCTCCATTGGTGCCTGGTTCTTTAACTCTCAGACCTCTACTTAGAGAGAAGAAACAACTCCCTCAACCACATCCACTCAGGAGCATAGCTTGTTTAAGCTATCAAACACATTCGTCATCTCCCTCTTCACTGTTTTAACAATAAGAGTTGGGAGATTTTGAGCCAACATTTGGAGTTGGCTCTCATGATATTGTGTCATCTCAGCTAGCTTTTGTATTCCACTTGGGCGAGAAGACGTGGGAGGAGGTGAAGGCCCTCTAAATGGTGCTTCTCTATATGCATGACCTGATATCTCAGGGTGGGGCATATTAAAGTCAGGAGCAATAGGGGTCTCCTATATTCCATGAGAAGCAGAATCCGCGAAAGTCTCCCATGATTGCATCCTCTTTCTTTTGATCTTGGGAGTATCCACATCCTTTTTTCTTTCAACATTGATAACAACAATGATGAAGCTGGGGTATTCATTGGGGAATAATGATACCCCTGCTTTGAGGCATAACTGAGAGATGAGAATAGCATATGGCATCGAAGTTCCTTGTTATATGGCCTTACACTTCATTTGGTTGGCCAGTATTTACCCGAAGTTAATGGGTATCCCCGACGTAGGTAATGAGTAGGGCCTCCTTGAGGTTCACTCTTTGTTTCATTTTTGGGGCATAATTTGACTACAAACAAACTCCAGCCACAACATGGCCTCAAACATTAGATCATGCATTGAGATTTCCCCTCCCATGGAGTCTCATAAGGGATGACTAGTGGCGAGGATGGGAGCTATCCAACGGAATTGACTTTCTTTTATGGCTATTTTTACTACGTACTTTGTTGCTGAATCAATTTCATCTTTTCAAAATAGTTCATTTATGGCTGCCGAAGTGATATCTACCTCCACACCTCTAACCCTGTCTATGGGAGGCAAGGGAACTCATCAACCTTCCCTTTGTGCTTCATTGCCTCTTGGAGATCCTAGCAGGAAGCGTAAAATTCTGCCACAAGGTTGGTGTAGTAGTCCAGTAGAGGTGCAGAAAACATGTGCCATTGTCTGTCATTAAACTATGCAGTGATGTTCGGGAAATTATTCCCCAGCCCCTCAAGATCAAAACGTTTCTCTGTGGTGATTGGCCTTCCTTAAAAAATCACATAATATTCCTTCATGTTAGGCACACAGAAGATGATGGCCTCTCTGGTTTTAGTGGGGGCTGGGGTTGCTTTGGCTTTCCCTTTCCATTTACTATTGGATGTGGAGGGTGCCTTTCCCTTATCCGCTTTCCTAGATGAAGTCATGATTTTGTAAAACTATTGTTAGCCACACATGCTAATATTTTTATGTTTTTGATATTACGAAAGTAAAAGAAATAGCTAAACTAATCTAGAAATAAAAATCTCAAAATTGGATGATAATAAGGTGAAACATTAAAATCATGTGCCGGCAGTACTGGTGATACAACTGCGAAACACAGGTGGAAACCCGCGAGTCGCAACTGAACTGCAGGCCTGGGCAGACAACTAGGCAGAATTGTGCTCTCCCTGCTCTACACCGATGTCTTGAAACGCGAGTGCTGGGCAGTGTCCTAAAGCCTCAACCTATGTTTCGCTGGGCCTAACTAGCGAATCATAGGTGGAACACTGTTCAGCATTGATCACCCCAAACCAGTTAAACAAAAATGCCTCAAGTTCACGCTTTACTCAACTCACCCCCACATTATGATTTACCTACTTCAAACAACACAACATAATAGAAATGACGATTTTCCCTTATGAACAACAACAACCTATCTATCATCGGGCAAATTTTGCATTTTAAGCATATGGGGTTACTCAGACTTCACCCCCAACTATTATATCAAACACATAACTTTATATATCATTTCTACCAACATTAGTACCTACACCAGTATTATGCAATTATCACTACCCCTAATATACCCACACTGTTAGAATCATTCAATAATGGAAAAACACAATATGGGAAATTGGGAACATGGGTATGTAAAATTTCGAATCTTGCATGCTTAATTTTAGACTCACATTCTCAAACAACAAGCAATATAGGAGCAAGGAACACACATACCGATGGAGTAGCGAGAAAAAGCAACTAGATTGGAACTTGGTGTATTGAAACAATAGCTAATTTCCAAAGAGTAGAAATTCTTTTGCTTAGTGAGAGTTGAGTGAGAAGTGGTGAAATGAAATGAATGGGTAGGGGGGACTTTATAGGATGAAAAGAGTGAGAGTGATTGGTGGGTGAGAATGTGGGTTTAATGGGAATTAAGTGGGAGAAGTGGAAGGGTGGCAGTTGGGTTATGCGGAAGGTGAAAAAGTGGAAAAGAAAAGTTTTAGGGGAGTTGAAAGGGTTTTAATCGGTTTGGGAAAATTATGGGTCAAGTCAGACAATATTTCAAATGAAGTACTTACTGATGCCTACGCTGGATTTGCAGTCGCCAGTGGTGACCGGCATTTGGCAGTTCCAAGCGCTAGTGACCACTGTCTGATAATGTCCAAAATACACTCCTCTTTTATGAAATTGCGTAACGATCACTGCTCAAAACAAATATTTCCGACGGATGTCGGGGTCGAATCCCACAGAGAATTGAGTTGATAAATCAAAAGTTATAAACTAATTCAAACTAGAGCGCATAATTGTTCAACATTTGAAAAGTAAAACTAGGGGAAAAATAAAAATGGAAAATTAACTAACTAATTCTAAACTAAAACAAATTGGGGGAAATTCCAATTGAAGTAATCACCAGTGAAAGGCAGGGACATTCTACGGGTGAGATCACAATTAAATCGGGAATTTCTTCAATGCCTTAGACTCAAGTGTAAATAATCTCAGGGAGTAGGTAGCCTCAGCTTCCCAACCTATTGAATACCCCTAGCTAGAGTTTTCTCAAAGTGTAGCTACGATTGAGCTCAACCAAAATTGATTTAGATTAACAACTTCACTATTCCTAGCTATTAGCTGCCAATTAGGAAGGAGGAGTAATTTCAGCTATTTCTAGCTTAATTTTACAATCTCCTATCGAAACCCATAACTAGATTCCTTTCCAATACGTAATCATTCTCTCTCGAGCAACTATCAAGTAAGTATAGGTAGATGCATATCATAATCAATGGATCTTCATGTCACGCCCAAAAACTGGGGAGGGCGCAACTGGCACTCGATTCATGATTGATCGGGAAGCCATCTATATGAAATCTGTAACTGTAACACTACGCCATCCAGACCACCTATCACAATCAAATAAAGTATAAACTGGACCCACAAGGTCTCAACAATATGGGGTAAACAATCTAAATGAAACCAAGGCAATTAGTATGCTAAACCAAGCAACAATGAGCCGACGAGGCCACAAACTAAATAACACTATACAAACTAAGTCCACAAAGCCTCTAAAGAGTAAACTAACTGATGGTCGGAATAGGACTCTGACCTACAAATAACTGCATCTCAAAACTCTAGCATAAATAACTAAGCCCTAGCTCCAGGAAGAAAGGAGCATACCAACCATTCGTTCATCTCACGAACTTCTACTCACCTGGAAATCCTGACCTCTACCTATACCTGTGGCACGAACGCAGGTCCCCAAGCAAAAGGACGTCAGTATGAATGAAATTTTTTAGTATGTAAGGCTGAAACTGTAAACATGAGATAATAATCTTGTAATAACTGACTCAACACATAAACATATAAAGGATAGATATAATCGGGAACTCTACAACCTGTAATTGATAACAACTTACTATAACATAAGTGAACTCAAGATAACTGAATCATGAATAAGGAATAGGAACAACTTGGAATCCGGAACCTGATAATAACTCTATAATGAGATGAAAATGCAATTAAGAAATGCACAAGAAAGAAACTAGAACTATAATCCCAGCAACCAGTCAACCATAAATCCATATATAAAATTCGTCCAGCTGGTGTACCATACCAGGGAAAAGTAAAAATATCTTCAGTCGATGTATCACACTGGGGTAAAATAAAAATATCTCCATCCAATGTACCACACCGGTTTAAAATAAAAATATCTCCAGCCGATGTACCATACCGGGGAAAAATAAAAATATCTCCTGCTAATGTACCACACCCGGGTAAAATAAAAATATCTCCAGCCGATGTACCACACCGGGGTAAAATAAAAATATCTCCAGCCAATGTACCACATTGGGGTAAAATAAGAATAATTCTCAATCATAATTATAAATAGGGCCGATATGGCTTATATTGAGTCAATTTAACACGTTTGGCATATAAATGACAAATGTTAAATCTGTAGCCGGAATAGGCCTCTTTCATAACCCATAAATGCAAGTGAGCACCCATATCATGTAAAACTAGAAAATATGCATATATATCACGTAAAGCTGTCAAATTATACATGAACATGTCGACTCAGTTACTTGAAGGACCTTCAAGAGGTTTAGACAACATAAGAACTTTTGTAGGCTTACAAACAATGTCCTACAAATAATCCTACCAATTTAACATATTACTTGGATTGAAACACATAGAGCTCATTTTTACACAATACTTTAACATCTGGGAACTGCAAATATATACTTCCTACCAGGTGGTTCCTTTACCTGCATCGACAACTATACATTGAAATTTCATTGCCAAATTTATCATGTAGATATGCACATATAGTACTTAATTCCTTTGACTAATTTGCAAGAAAACATGGAAATTATAACTAGGAACTTGGAGCTATTTGTCATATACGTAGAGTTGAGAACTAAACTACAGACATACAACGTATGAGACTTCTATATAATATATAACTCGTATTTAGTTAACTGGGTGACCCCTAAGAGACTTCCTGGTATTTAAAGTTATGAACTTAACTGATCATTATCATATCCTGTGCTTATATTTACTTAGACATTAGGAACATTGGTACATGGGAGAATATCTCCTCAGAATTTTGGAAATTCAACTGATAACTCAACAAGAGCTAAACATAAAGATGGATGACTTGAATATAACTGAAAGAATTCAACTGTATGTTATAACATGAAAATCATATGCATTAAGACTTCTTAATGGAAAGACATATAAAGAATTGAGTTCTTAGACTTGTATGCAACATCAGATACTTGACCGAGAAATTAACATAATTCTCAAAATATAATCTCTCAAAAACTTCTAAGATCAGCTAGCACACTTCAACATCAATTACGGACGTGAAGGCATAACTTAAGGATCTGAGACTTGGAGCTCTGTAACTTAGGAACTCGTGAGTAACTCTCTATGTGATGCCTTGTAGGAAAATAAAGATATATATCCGTAATTCGGGCGATGCTAGATTGACTTACATAACTTTGCAATTATCTGCGGAGCTTAAGAAAGCTTACATAATCATAAGTGACTTAGAAGATCCTAGGATTACCTTTTTTAGAAATGGTAGAAGATTTCAACACTTAGAATAGATAACTTAACATAATAGTTTAGGGGTATAACAGAGAGCTTCTCAACTTAAGTTACTATTTTGCTGACGTTCAACTCTAATTATTTCATAGAAGGTTAATACTTTAGGGGTTATTCATCAACATAACACATATTGAACATAAACAACTTAATTTATAACTTTTTTGATAAACATCTTTAGAACAGGGTTAATCTTCCTAGTTGTTTGCCTAACTCATTCACAATCATAACCTGTATCGTCTAATTTAACAATATTTAGCTCTACTTTCCTTATTCATCTTAACTTCTTTGCCAAACATCATTCACTCTACACTCAAGTGTTTACCCTCGTGTTCACTATTCTGTCAATTCTTATACGCACTTACCACTTTGTCTAATTGACAAATTTATCTGTTAAACCTCGCCTTGCTTATATTTTAACATCGTTCAGAGGTTCTAGAAATCAATTACAGGCAGAGTGCATATTACTCACATATTACCTTAAAAGGGCTACCATTTACTCTTATCTTCCCTTTTTATAACGTCACATAAAGATTAACAACTTAGCCACGCTTTCCTAGTTAACATGTATTGACTTAGCTTATTCGCTACGTGCTGCTTACTTAGCTTTAAGGAGGGAAAACATAAAATCTGCTTTTTACCTTAAGCACTTTAAGACATAAACATATAGGAGGGATTAACAATATTATTAAAACGTCATTTCAAGAAACTCGTTTACCCTCAATCGGCTTAGCATCATCTTCTTAGCTTAAGTTCAATTACATGTCGTCGTCTTAACATTTCCTACAAATTTCACTAAGTGATCAGATCTTAACAAATATTCAACATCATATATATAGTAAACTTCAAAGGACAAGCTCACAGTGCCCACATTAAGGGGACTTCAGACTCGATTTTAAACTATAGCAACAATCGTATAGAAATTACGCCTTTCGCTTCACATTTGTTTGCTTCAACCATTCTTAACGATTCAAACTTTATGCCAAGTATTTCCAACCCTTTCGATAGGATCATACATTCCTCAATATTATTTTAAAAACATAGGAATATTGATCCTTTCAATGACTTAGTTTCGTGCTTGAAAAACAAGGAAAGGGACGCCTTTACATACCTTGGCACGTCGACTCTAATTTTGCCAAAAATCTTCCTTTCAAGCTTACTCCTTAAGGCTACTTCCAAGTCCAATTTATAAACACAACAAGAAGCAACTCCACTTCACCAAAGTTCTAGAAAAATCGGGCAGCAACATACCAAGAACACACAAAGAAACAACAACATAATACTACAACATTCTCCAATTTATAACCTCATAAACTTAAAGAAATCAAAAAGGGAATTACTTACCCTTTCTTGGAGATGTTATTAGCAAAAGTAAGAGTAAACTCCTACTCTTTCCTCTACCTAGAATCATCTAAAAACGCAGCAACACCACTATCAACCACAAGACAACAACAAGCCATGACTTTCTTCCAAGGTTCTCTTTTCAAAGACCAAAAGAGACAAGAGTGAAGTTTCTTACCTGGGATATCTTTTCACCATGTGATAGGGCTTTGAATTCTTTGAATTCTGAAAAAAAATTAACTAAAACAGAGTAGAAATGAGCTTTCTAGCTCAATTTTACTTCATATAGGCGGGCTTGCCAAGGTCTAGGAGGTGCCCGCGTGCGGCGCTCGTGCGACATGCCCTGGCGCGCGTGCCCGCCTGTCTTGGCGCCCGCGCGCCTGGGCACTTTCCCAGCCAACAGTGCTGTCTTAAAACATGCATAGCTTTTTACTTCGAACTCCAATTGACGAGCGGTTTTTTTCATTGTAAACTAGACTCAAATACCTTTCATTTTATAGGTTATGAGACTTCTAAATCATTATATGTTCGGAGATATGTCCATTTGAATTTGCCCTTATTTACAAACTTCACATACTCTTTGCTTTTCCCTTTACACATGTTTCCCTCCTCACCTACGGACAACATACAACCCATAATTACCTTAATATGATATATAGACATCCAATAATCATAAAAAAAATAAATTCGGGGTGTAACATTTCATTAATAGATTAAATAGAATCTAATAGATTAACACTTAATTGAACAATAGGAAGATGAATCTATAAACACCCACCTACAATTCAATAAGAATCCAAGAGAAATTTATCAAAACCCAATCAAATTAACAAACCCACCATGAATATACTTCTAACTAAAAAATTAGTAAAGCATAGTTAAAGATAGAGAGAAGATACCAAGAGGATTCCCCTCACATGCATTGCATTAGCTTCCCAACTTTGCTTCACAAGCTTTTATGACAATGGTGGAATTCCCCCAAAATTGGCTAAACAATATAAGGAATAAAAGTCCTACCAAAATCTATAAAACTATGGAGAAAAGAATCTACTCCTAATTCTATGAAGAAGATGAAAATTAGATGAGCAATCTGTTGGTTGAAATGGTTCTCCCTTTAGGTTGTGTACAATGGAGGTTATATAACTGTACTTTCTTGTGTACAACTTTTTCCAGATGTCCTTGGAGCTTATAGATGCTTTTGAGACCTTTTTGGACCCCTTTTACCCTTCATTAGACGGCCTTTCCGGCAAGGAACCGGCATTTCTCCGGTTGCAATCTGTGGAGCACCAAACTTTAGCCGGTTGAAAACAGTGTCCTAGCAGGGGGGAACCGGCGGTTCAGTGGCATTTAGCGATGAAATTTCATGAAGGGCGCCAGTTGTTTAGCTAGTCTGGCCAGTAGATTTGGTGTTTCACCTACATTTTGCCCTTCCAGATCCGCGTTTAGCTGATCTGGGCAGTATGTCGTTTCACCTGCGTTATGCCCTTCCAGATATGCGTTTAGCCGATTCCAAGCATGTCTTTGCACCTCTTTTTGAGCTCAAATCTTCCCATATCTTTAGCTCTTATCCCTCATATGCTAACTCATAAAATTTCTTCTCAAATTCCATGTGTTTTGGTCGATTTCATGCTTTCTTTACTCACATGAGGTACCTACAAAGAATTCTAGAGAAAGGGCATAAAATCCACATAAATGACTCAAGAACTTTGCAAAAACTCATGATTAGGAGCCGAATGAGTTGGTACATTTCCAACTCATCAAACCCCTAAACTTGAACCATTGCTTGTCCTCAAGTAATGCAATTCTTTAGAGTTGAGCAAATGAACAACATGTTTTATATATGAATTTTTGCATTAAGGGACAATCAAGATATTCTTGCACTAGGGAACATTGCTAAGGCTTAGGGCACTATCGTAATTGTACACAAAATCATCAATCTGCAAGCCAACCTTAACATTATACACCGATTCAAGAAAAAGAAAAGACTCAAAACATGTTGCAATAGCTTCAATAGGTAACAACAATCATAACATATCTTTCATGCATTCATTTCATTCAAACAAGGGGCATAGTTCCTCAAAACAAGTTCAAATAGCATCTAAAGTCATTGATAATTCACACTCAAAGCTTGCCTTAAAGTTAGCTACCCGCTTGCCTTAATCATACCTCTGTTTGAAAAAACATTTTAAGCATGTACTCCAAGGAAATGATGCCCCTCACAAGAAGAGATAATCCCATACAAATTTTCGTAGCATTTCACACAATGGGATTATAAGATAAATCAAATACACTCACTCTCACAAAGACATTCAAGTGCACACAAATTGACCCATAGGCTTTCCCTTCATGTATATCGCCACTAATGTAGTATTTCTACACCTAGAATCAATTAGGACTTGTGGGTCATAATGAAGGCTAGGAGTGAGGGTAGGATAATTGCTTAGCTTTAGTGAATAAAGCCTCCCTAAGCCTTTACAAAAGCTTGTAACACCCCATCATCTTATTGAAATTACTCCACCTTAGTTCTCTTTGTTCATCATCTTTATCTTTTTTATAACACAAGACATCCTTATCACACCCATGAATTTCACATTTAGCCTCATTTATGCAAGAGATAACACTTTTTTTCTATTCTTTCTCCTTTGATGATTTGAGGTCTTTCAACCTATCGACTCATTGGTGCTACCTCACATTGACGCTCTCATTTTTCACCCTTCTCTTGCAAACCCCAAAACATAGGCTTTTGCCTCATCTTACATTTGTTTCCTTATCTCTCCCCATCTCATGGGATTCAAGCCCCATTTTTCATTATTTTATCTATAGCAATTAGGGAGGGTGGGTGCCAAAGAGAAAGATTAAAAATGGTCATTAGGCTTGTAATGTGGTTTCCAAAGAAATGGTCCAAGGCTCAAACTTTAGCTATCAAATATTAATGTTCAAGGAGGTCATTTGGGTGAACTGATTAACAAAAGAGGGCCTAAGATCATGTTCTAAGTGAAGCCACATCTATCATTTCTTCTTGAATCACACTTAGAGAAAGTTCTAAAAAATCATGCATACACAAGAATTAAGCTAAAAACCTCATCAGACAAGGAATCACAATCCAAGAAGTTCACAGATTTTCTTTGTCACATTAAGAGGATGACTTTTAATGAGCTAGTTACAAATCAACAAGCCCAGAAAATAATATATAATTCATGATAAGAGCGTGCTCATTTTACATTTAAATGCCCCTCTTATTCTTTTCAAAAGCTCATGCACAATGCAAAACAAGAATTGTTTGTGGTACCTCATAAAACAAGTGCACAAAAGACTCACAAGACTCTACACTTTACATTTTCCCTTAAGAAAGTCGCCTCTCAATCTATCATCACTTCAACTCGGTTTGACAACAAAAGCAAAGACAATGAAATCTCTCCTTGGGAAAGAACCGTGGTATAAAGAAAACCCTTGGAGTTTATTCAAAGACTACTATCTAAAAAGGCGATACAAACTCACAAGTAATGACGATTTACCCTTAAGAATAATGTCAGCAAATCAATCATAGGGCCATGTCGTGCATCACTTAAAAAGTAGGTTACTCAGACTTCATTCCCTAACACAAATAAAGCATTGTCCTTGATGCGCCTAGTAAAACAAAGTAAGGAAGGAATAGGTGAAAGAGCTTCCTGGGCCTTCAGCTCATAACCGACGTTCCACTGGCGTTTCGCATCGTTGGAACAATCATTTTGCCGGTCTAACGTCGATGTGCCACTGCTTAACTAATTTTTCTTCCAATCATTCTGTTTGACATCTATGTTTCGTGCATTTGAACTAGACCTTCGTCGGTATAGCGCCAGTTGCTCACTTTGAATTTGGCTTCTCTCACCTTCATCACATTCCATACCTATTGCAGCCTTACACAAACAAAGACAACACAAACATTAAATAAAACAAAACAAAAGAAAAACAAAAACAAAATGTAAAAGTGCTTGAGTTGCCTCCCAAGAAGTACCTTAGTTACGTCGTGGCTTGACGACTTCAACTTCACCACTTCTCTCTCCACTTTGACCATTTGAATCGCACCCCTAATTTCTTGTCCATTATTTCACTCCTCTTTAGGGGTGGTGGTGTAAGCATCGAAGGACCAAGCAATAGATGTTGCTTCTTTTTTGTCTTGGCCCTCAAAGGAGGGATGTGCTTTGGCCTTTCTGGCATGGCATATTCTAAGAACAAGCCACCTTGATCATCCTCCTCAACTTCCTTCATTGACTTGATTTCCTCAGACTCCATCTTATCGACCAAGATCAATGTTGAAAAATTATAAGAGGGCGGTTTAAATCACTCCCCTTCCAAGCATGCCTCTAGCTTGCCATCCTCCTCTTCAAGTGCACTAGAGTCCTTAAGCATGAATTGTTGGATATTATTTTGAGATTCTAGTGTCACTTCTTCAACGTTGGCATCTTTCAATTTTGCAATGTTGGTTGGTTGGCACACCTCTATGAATTCTTCAAAATTTCACCTTGACTCCTACTTCATCATCATTTTGAGCTTCCTCCCATGAGTCAAGTTGAGTTATGACCCATTGTTCATGTCCTCTTGCTATGCTCCTCAATGTCTCCTCCGCTTCTTCTTTTAGAGATTTACATCTTTCTTCTAGCGGATTTGATAATTCCATGGGCATAGAGGGGTTGGTATTCTTTTCCACATTGGACTCCTTCTCCACAAAGGCTTGGAGAATGGCTTTTATGCGTCCACATGTGCCTCTCCTTCCCTCACTTGCCATGGCTTCATTTCTTTCAAGCTTGGGAGCACAACTCCTATCATAACCATTATAGCGGGAAGTGAATCCATTTGGGAATCCATCCCAATGTATCCAATGACTACCATATAATGTGTATCTATACCCATCATAGGAAGGAGAAGGTGCACTCATCTCCCTTCTAGGGGCATATTTGCAATCTTGCCAATAGTGTGGTCCTCCAAAATAGGGACATGGGTCATCATAATAAGGGTTGCCGCCAACAAACATCTTTCCATTCCATGCTGCCATCATACAACTACAAACAAATAAAAACAAAAACAAAAATAAAATCAAAACAAAATGTAGAACAAAAATGCAAAACTAGTTTGAATCAATAATAACTAATGGCTTATCACAACTCAATTCCCCGGCAACGGTGCTATTTTTTTTAACATCCAAAATACACTCCTCTTTTATGAAAGAGCATAAACGGTTGTTGCTCAAAACAAATATTCCCGATGGATGTCGGGGTCGAATCCCATTGAGAATTGAGTCGATAAATCAAAAGTTATAAACTAATTCAAACTAGAGCGCATAATTGTTCAACATTTGAAAAGTAGAATTAGGAGAGAAATAAAAGGGAAAATTAACTAACTAATTCTAAACTAAAACTTATTGGGGGGAATTCCAATTGAAGTAATCACAAGTGAAAGGCTAGGGATATTCTATGGGTGAGATCACAATTAAATCGAAAATTTCTTCAATGCCTTAGACAAAAGTGTAAATAATCTCGGGGAGTAGGTAACTTAGCTTCCCAGCCTATTGACTACCCCTAGCTAGAGTTTTCTCAAACTCTAGCGGAGATTTAGCTCAACCCGAATTGATTTGGATTAGCAACTTCACTATTCCTAGCAATTAGCTGCCAATTAGGAAGGAGGAAGTAATTTCAGCTATTTCTAGCTTAATTTTACAATCTCTTATCCATACCCACTACTACATTCCCTTCCAATACTTAATCATTCTCTCACAAGCAACAATCAAGTAAGTATAGATAGGCCCATATCATAATCAATGGATTTTCATTAATATATTGAAGATAATCTAATAGATTTACACTTAATTGAACAATAGGAAGATGAATCTAGAACATACACCTACAATTCAATAAGAATCCAAGAGCAATTTATCAAAACCCAATCAAATTAATAAACCCACCATGAATATCCTTCTAACTAGAAAATTAGTAAAATATATTTAAAGATAGAGAGAAGATACCAAGAGAATTCCCCTCAGATGCATTGCATTAGCTTCATAATTTTGCTTCACAAGCTCTTATAACAATGGTGGAATTCCCCCAAAATGGGCTAAAGAAAATGAAGAAGAAAAGTCCTACCAAACTCTACAAAAATATGGAGAAAAGAATCTACTCCTAAGTCTATGAAGAAGATGAAAAATTAGATGAGTAATTTGTTGGTTGAAATGGTTCTCCCTTTAGTTGGTGTACAATGGAGGTTATATATATGTACTTTCTTGTGTACAACCTTTTCCAAATGTCCTTGGAGCTTCTAGATGCTTTTGAGACCTTTTTGGACCCCTTTTAACCTTCATTAGACGGCCTTTTTGGCGAGAAACCAACGTTTCGCCGGTTGCAATCTGTGGAGCATCAAACTTTAGCTGGTTGAAAATAGTGGCCTAGCAGGGGGAACCAGCGATTCAGTGACATTTAGCCAGTGCAATTTTGTGAAGGGCTGGTTGTTTAGCTGATCTGGGCAGTACGTCATTTCACCTGCGTTTCGCCCTTCCAGATCCGCGTTTAGCCGATTCCAAGCATGTCTTTGCACCTCTTTTTAAGCTCAAATCTTCCCAGATCATTAACTCCTCTTCCTCATATGCTAAATCATCAAATTTCTTCTCAAATTCCATGTGTTTTGCTTGATTTCATGCTTTATTTACTAACATGAGGTACCTACAAAGAATTCAAGAGAAACGGCATAAAATCCACATAAATGACTCAAAAACTAGGCAAAAACTCATGATTGGGAGCCTAATGAGTTGGTAAATTTCAAACTCATCACTATCCGAGCCCAGTTCACTACTTTATGGGGTGAGTTTAACCGGCATTACGCGGGTTTCGATTGGTGTCTCACCGGTGATTTCCAGTTCACCATCCCCTATCCAGATTTTTGTCAGGTATACTGGTTGAAGCCGATGCCGCACCTGCATTTCCGGGTTTGTTACCGTGGTTTCGCAACTAAGGCGTTGGTTCCCTCTTTTTACTCTCATCTTTTTACACCTCTCTCTTGCGTTGGGGCAACGAACGCACTTGAGAACCTACGTTTCACATGTCTCGGGCAGTGCTTGCCCTATTTTTCTTTCACCTGGTTCCTCATCCAATCAACCTACAAAACAAAAACAATAAAAATATCAAAGCATCACACATGAAAACACTTGGGTTGCCTCCTAAGAAGTGCCGTATTTAACATCGTAGCACGAAGGATACCTCCGCAACTATCCATTCTCTAGAGGGTCTTCCTCTAAATCAACTTCATCCTCGCTATTGTCATCTTGCTCCTCCTCTTCATCGAGGATCACTATAACTTTGCATTTATCCGGGGGTGTTGTGGGTTGACACACCTTGAAAGTGACTTCTTCACCTTCCCCTCTAGATTTTATCTCTCCTAACTCTACATCCACCAATGCTCTACCTGTGGCTAGTAATGGGCGCCTCAAAATGATGGGCACCTCGACATCCATGTCGAAATCCAATACCACAAAGTTGGCTGGAAAGATAAATTTGTCCACTCGGACCAAGACATCTTCTAGCACTCCCACATATTTCTTGATAGACATTTCCACCATCAATAGCCTTATAGTAGTAGGCTTGGGATTTCCCACACCTAACTTCTTGAAAATGTCAAGAGAAATCAAATATATGCTTGCGCCAAGGTCACACAAGGGCTTTTTGAATATGCAAAACCCAATGGTTCAAGAGATAGTGAAAGCCCCAGAGTCCTCTCTTTTAGGAGCAAGATTGCTCGCCATCATTACACTATAATGGTATTTACTTCCCCAACACCAGCATCAACAATATTATTTTTCTTCAACAATTCTTTCATGAACTTTGCATAGCTTGTGTTACGACCCGAACACAGGCCCGGAACAATACACTAGACAAGGAACCCCAAGAGGCTCCAAGTCGACCCATGGCATGAATATAACATCTATCTCGATCAATAAAAGCGGAAGATCAATCATAATAAAAATGGTGGAAGTCTAAGAATAACATAACATCAAATTACAATCGCAAATCTGAAGTTGATTATAATCAATGTCTGAAAAGCCTCTATTTCTGATTAATTGATGGGACAAGACCCCAACTAACTCTCTAAGCCTGAAAAATAAAAGGGTAAAGATAACTGATAGGGAATGGTCCTCAAGAGAAGAGGACTCACCAACTGAGACTGGATATGCTACTCCGGAAGGTTAGCTAGCAACGAGGCTGAGTCTGTTTATCGGGGCTTGTATCATGAAATGATATAGCATAGAGTATGCGGTCAATACGTGGAATGTACCGAGCATGCAAGGTAAGTAAAGACGCTTAAGTAAGTAAAATCAGTAATAATGCATTTCATAAAACATAACCAAGATAAGATTCTGAGAGTAATGCTTGCATGCTATTTTTTGAAATCATGATCTAAACATAACTTCACATCATAATTGATTCGAATGACCCAAAGCTGAAAACTGATAATCGTAAGTAAAACTGAATAGTGGGTAAAATCGGATGAAAACATAATATCATGACCAATGTACATGCATAATTGAAATCATGAGGAACAATGGGAGACTCGTCATATAACCGACATTACCGCGATAGAGCTTACATGGTCCCGACTATCACACTCAAGTGGGCAGATCCGTCCAAAGCCTTGCCAGGGCTAAGGACGATACCATGATATTGATATCAAGCTTAAGGGCCCTGGCAGGGAAAAGCTCCAAAGGAGGTCCCAAAGTATATGAGTAAACCTATGTTTGGGCGTAGTTCTGAGGCATAGGGTTAACTGACCCTTAGCCTACTCGGTTCTAGACACTACTCCCAAAAACATGCATATGCTCTCCATCGTTTTTCAACAAAGCTGACCATCATCTAGTGACGAAGCTGAATAATAACATACATGCATAATCAGAAATCATCACATGAGGAGCCTTGGATCAAACCGTACCACAAGCTGAAAATAATGGGAGCTTTTACTCCAAAATCATGTGGTAAGCTAATTCATGAAATCATAAAACATACATGATCATATGGACTTTCCCAATACTTTAACATGCTTGAAATCAACTTGATTAACTTTGAAAACATGAAAAATAACATGGGTATATCAAAACCATATGTTATTCATAAAAATCTCATCATACTTGAACTCATAGCTCATAGATCTCAACTTTTATGATCATTCATAAATGGGTATCATAATTTTGAAAACTTGAAAACATGATTTATAAGTTAAAACATTGTAATATTTGCCCATTAACCATAATTCATAATTTAAAACATGCTTAGATCATACCCATGAATAAAACTTAAGAATTCACGCATTGGGTAAGAACCCCATGGAATCATCAATTAGAACATCATGAATTGAGAGGGAATTGGGCACGGGTGTGGAAAATTACACCCATTCATAGCCTTACATACCTCAGAGGATCTGATTCTACAGCTTCCTTGATTGCCCAATTAAAATTTGTGGAAGAACCTTGATGAACTAGGCTTTATCACCTCTTTAGACCTCTAAACTTGCATGAATGAATGTGAATGAGCCTAGAATGAAGTTACCGCTCTTAAAACTCACTATTCAGAACTTAAAATGATGTAGTTTAGGCTTTAGGAACATAGGAATTACGGAAAAGCCCTTACTAAATTCGTAGGGAAAAGTAGACTGCTAGTCCCAACAAGGGACTAGATGAGTCGTTGTCCCTGGCCACAAGTCGTGGCCTGCCATCCGTCACCTGCACTAGAAAATCTTACTTCTGGACACCACGGGGTACATCATGACTTTTGGTGCACCCAATGAGTCGTTGTGATAACCCATCGCCAACACTGCTTATTTTCTCCTTCCTACATCTCATCCTTTACCACCACTGACTCAACGAGTCGTGGTGATGACCACGACTCTTGGTCATGTATGTGATTACCCAAACACTTGAAATTCCAACTTAAGTCAAACACCTCACCATGAGTCACTTAACGACTCATGGTCATCCTGACGGGTCATAGGACGACTCATTCTGTGACCTAGTGCAGAAAATCTTATTTTCTCCATTTCAACTCACGGGTCTAATCTTAGGATTCTCGGGGCATTACAATATCTCCCCCGTGGGAATATTCATCTTCAAATGTTGGAAAACAAATAGAAAATCAAATAAATGCAATCATCATATTCAAATACTGATCATATAAGCTGAAAACAGACGGAATGACTGCCTCCGAACTGAACTACATGATTGAACTAAATTCATGAATCATATACACATGCTTTGACATGAAAGAAACTAGGACACATGAACGGAACAATAAATTGAATAGAGTTTTTGGGCATAAACTAATTCCTCTAGCTGGAACTGATTCGGAAGAGAATATATGTGGGTATCTAGCCATCATATCTGCTTCGACTTCCCAGGTAGCATCCTCAATATGCTAATTCCTCCGTGAAACTTTAACTGAAGCTAATTCTTTGTTTCTTAGCCTTCGAACCTAACGATCCAATATTTCCACCGGAACCTCTTCATAACTAAGGCTATCTTTCACACCGACACTGTCCACAGGAACAACTAGAACCGGATCACCCAAACACTTGTTTAAGAGCGATACATGGAAAACCGGCTGGACTAAAGCTAATTCTAAGGGCAACTCCAATTCATATTCTACCTTGCCAACCCATTTCAGAATCCGGTACGGGCCAACATAACGGGGACTGAGTTTCCTTTTCTTTCCAAACCTCATCACTCCCTTCATGGGGGGACACCTTTAGAAACACCCAATCATCAACATCAAGCTCAAGTTCCCTCCTTGTGACATCCACATAGGTCTTTTGGCAACTCTGAGTTGTTTTCAACCTGTCCCTTAAAAGATGAACCTTCTCCATAGCCTCATGGACTGAATCTGGTCCTATCATCGCAGCTTCACTGACTTCAAACCATCCAATAGGCGATCTACATCTCCGCCCATAGAGACCCTCAAATGGAGCCATTTGAATGGTGGAACGGTAGCGGTTGTTAGATGAAAACTCAATGAGAGGCAAATGATCATCCCAACCACCTTTGAAGTCAATCACACACACTCTCAACATGTCCTCGAGAGTCTGTGTAGTCCACTCCGCCTAACCATCCATTTGCGGGTGAAATGCTGTACTGAGCTTGACCTGAGTATCAAGTCCCTTTCGAAACGATCTCCAAAAAATAAGAGGTAAACTAAGTACCTGTGTCTGATATGATGGACAAGGGCACTCCATGAAACCGAACTAGCTCTCGAATGTATAGTTTAGCATAATCCTTCGTGGAATCGGTTGTTTTGACCGGTAGAAAATGAGTTTCTTTGGTCAACCTGTTCACAACCACCCAAATAGAGTGATATTGTCAATGAGTGCTAGGCAAACCTGTGATAAAGTCCATATTAATCTCCTCCCACTTCCAAGTAGGAATACTGATATCTTGAAACACACCTCTCGGTCTTTGATGCTCCACTTTCACCTGTTGACAGTAGACACTTAGCCACAAATTTTGCAATGTCCTTCTTCATGCCAATAGGTCATGGTACATCTTGGTGGCACCTGGATGTATGGAATACCTAGAACCATGAGCCTCGTGCAACATCCGATTTTTAGAATCGTCAGCATACGAAACACACAAGTGACCCTAATATCAAAGCACACCATCTCCCCCTTTGGAGAAGACCTCTACCTTCTTATTCTTAATAGGTTCCATTAACTTCACCAAGATAGGATCCTCGTCTTCTCTAACTTTTACATCAGACACCAAGGATGATTCTGATCTGTTCTTAATAATCCACCATCGGTCGAGTCAACCGAACAAACTCCCAGCCATGCAAGCCAATGCACATCATTCCCCAGGTCCTTTCTCCCCGCATTTACATGGGACGCACTCTCAAGAGAAAGCCTACAAAGAGAGTCTACTACCATATTAACCTTTCCCTGATACCTTGAGTAACTCCAACCACCTCCTTTGGCATAGATTTAGATCCTTCTAGGTAAACACATATTGTAGGACCATGTGGTCCATAAATACATCTACATGGACCCCGTACAAATAGTGTCTCTAAATCTTCAAGGCAAATACTACCGCCTCCAATTTAAGATCATGAGTGGGGTACTTCTTTTCGTGAACCTTCAGCTGCCTGGAAGCATATGCTATAACCTTACCATGTTGCATCAATACACAACCAATGCCGGTCCTCGAAGCATCAGAAAATACCACAAACCCATCGGTACCCTCAGGTAGGGTTAACACCGGTACTGAGGTGAGTCGAGTCTTCAACTCTTGAAAGCTCTTCTTACAAGCCTCTGACCATTGGAACTTCACCTTCTTCTCGGTCAATTTAGTCAATAGGGTTGCAATGGATGAAAACCCCTCAAAAAATCTCCAATAACCCAGCTAAACAAAAGAAACTCATGATATTCGAAGAATTCACTGGTCTAGGCCAATTCTTCAGCGCTTCAGTCTTTTGATAGTAAACATTTATACCCTCACTTGACACCACATGGCCCAAAAATGCCACTGAGTTCAACCAAAACTAACATTTACTGAATTTAGCATACAACTGGCGATCCTTGAGGGTCTATAGCACCACCCTCAAATGAGCAACATGCTACTCCTCGCTCAGAGAGTATATTAGGATATCATCTATGAACACGATCACGAACATATCCCAGTATGGCTGGAACATCCTATTAATCAACTCCATAAAATATTCAAGAGTATTCATTAGTCCAAAAGACATAATTACAAACTTGTAAAGACCATACCGAGTCTTGAAGGCTGTGTTCAGGATGTCACTCTCCCGAACCCTGAGCTGATGGTATCTGGATCTGAGGTCTATCTTTGAAAAGTACTTAGCACCTTGAAGCTGATCAAACAAATCATCAATCCTGGGGAGAGGATACCTATTCTTTATGGTAGCTTTGTTCAATTGCCGGTAATCAATGCACATATAAAGAGAACCATCGTTCTTCCAGATGAAGAGAACTGGTGCACCCTATTGGGATTTTTCTACGTCTGTTGAAACCCTTTTCTAAAAGGTCTTTCAACTGCTCTTTTAAATATTTTTGCTCAGCTAGAGCCATTTTGTAAAGAGGAATAGATATGGCTGCATATTGGGAAAAAGGTCAATACCAAAATCAATCTCCCGCTTGGGAGGATTCTCAGTAGATCATCTAGGAACACTTTAGGATACTCACATACTACTGGAACTGACTGGATAGTCGGGGTCTCATACGTAGCATCCTTAACCCTAACTAGATGGTGCACACAACCCTTAGAAATCATCTTTCTGGCCTTGATGTTGGAAACGAAATGACCTACAGGCACAACTGAATTACCTTTCCACTTTAGGACTGGCTCACACAGAAATCAGAACTCTTACAAAACGAGTTATATAATTAACTGAGTCATAACATACAAATAGCCAATCCATGCCGAGGATAACATCAAAGTCGGTCATGGCTAACTCTACTAAATTAGCTTAGGTGACATTTTGAAGGACTGTGATAGGGCAATTTCTATACACCCATCGAGCTATAACTAAATCACCAACCAGAGTATAGACTGATAAGGGTTATGATAGGATTTCGGGACTGACTCCGAAGCTACTACCAGCATAGGGCATCACAAAAGACAAAGTAGCCCCTGGATCTAAAAAAGCATGTACATCAAGGTGCAAAACTCGTAACATACCAGTGACTATGTATAGGGAGACTTCCTTCTCCTGGCAGGATGCTAGGGCGTAAAATCTGTTCTGGCGTTGTCCGCCACTCGCACTAGTAGATGCTCTCTACTAAGCTGGGCGTGCTGGTGGAGCTGCTGAAATGGAAGCTTGGCCTTGGCCCCCATCATGGCCCTGTCTAGCTGCTGGGCAATCTCTAAGAATATTTTTGGGCTTCCTACACCCGAAGCAAGCACTTGTACCTGCCAAACACCAACACGTATGTCTCCGGCCATACTTGTCACAAATTGGGATACTAGAATCTACGGGTCTGATGCTCTGACCCCTAGAGCCTGATGCTCGTCCCCTCTGGTCGCGCCTTGATTAGTATGGCACACTCATAGCTGACCGTGTGGGGGATGAAGATCTCTGGTGGTACTGCTACTATTGCCCACCACCTGGTCTCTGTTGGGAAAACCTATACTTTTCTGTCCTAGACCTCTTGGCTTCTCTCTATCTTAGATGCACCGCCTCCATCTGCTAGGCATAGAGAACCATCCAAGGAAAATCCATATCCTGATAAAGCATGGAATTTCGGCAATCCTTGTCTAGGTAGTCTGCCACTCCATGAACAAATCTGCTCACTCGAGCTCTCTGATCAACCACTAACTCTAGTGCGTACTTGGACAGATGAGTGAGCTCTAAGTCATACTCCAGCACTGTCATCTTCCCTTGTATAAAATTCACAAATTTTGTTGCTTTAATCTCCCTCATCTCATGAGGGAAGACCCACTCCAGAAATGTGGCCTGAAACTCCTCCCAACTAATAGGGCGTGCTCCCACTACCCTACTATCCTTCCACTGCTTAAACCACATGTGCGCAAACCCCTTCAACTGATATGAGGCTAAATTGGTGCACTCCTCTTCGGTCACCCCCATAACCTAGGTGATCTTTAGAATTTAATCGATAAACTCATGTAGATCCTCGTCCACCTTTAACCCAAGGAATTCTAGAGGGTTCATCCTTAGAAAATCTTTGACTCAAGTTGTCGCTGCATTCCCATTCTGGGGGACATGCACTATCTCCTATTGATTGACCTGGGTGGTCAAGGCCTGTGCTAGCATCTGAATGGCTGTCCTAAATTCAGCATGGGCAACCGGCTTCGGTTCGTGGTTCTCATGGGTTGGTAGGGCCTGTTGGTGCCCATCCCCGTTGCCATCCTCGTGGCCGTTTCCGTTTCCATTTATTCTTCCTTTAACTCTACGGGGAGGTATGATTTTGCAAACGTATATAGCACGAGTTAGAAGAATAGAAGGACATTTCATCGCACGACTTAGTTCATGAAAGAAGGGAATATTTCCTAAATGTTTGGTAGCCTCTCGTCATAAGTGTGGCGCACTTCACACCCATGAAAAAAGACTCTACTTAACGCGTCTTTCAGACACCCTAGGACACTTCAAATCCTAATTCTTTGATACCAATTTTTTCATGACGCGAACATCGGCCCCGATCGACACATACGACAAAGAACCCCGAGAGGCTCAAACTCGGCACATGGCATGAACATAACATCTAACACGATAAATAAAAGAGAAAGATCAATCATAATAAACATAGCGGAAGTCTAAAAATCACATGAAATCAAAATATAAACGCGAATTTGAAGTTACTTACAATCTATGTCTGAAAAGCCTCTATTTCTGATGAGTTGATGGGACAAGAGCCCAACTAACTCTCTAAGTCTAAAAACTGAAAGGGTAAATATAACTGATAAGGAATGGTCCTCGAGAGATGAGGACTCACAAACTGAGACTTGATATGCTATTCTAGAAGGCTGGCTAGCAATGAAGCTGAGTCTGAGTATCGGAGCCTGTATGATGAAATGATACAACATAGAGTATGCGGTCAGTACATGGAATATACCGAGTATGCAAGGTAAGTAAATCTATTTAAGTAAGTAAAATCAATAATAATGCATTTCATAAAACATAATCAAGATAAGATTCTGAGGGCAAGGCTTGCATGCTATTTTCTGAAATCTTGATCTAAACATAACTGCACATCATAACTGATTTGAATGATCTAAAACTGAAAACTGATAATCATAAGTAAAACTGAATATTGGGTCAAACCTGCTGAAAACATAATTTCATGACCAATGTACATGCATAACTTAAATCATGAGGAATAATGGGAAAGACGTCATATAACCAACATTACCACGATAGAGCTTACGTGGTCCCGACTATCACACTCAAGTGGGCAGAGCCGTCCAAAGCCTTGTCAAGGCTAAGGAAGATATCATGATATCAATACCAAGCGAAGGCCCCTTGGGGGTAAGGGAAAGCTCCAAAGGAGGTCCCAAAGTATATAAGTAAACCTACATTGGCGCATACTTCTCAGACATAGGGTTGACTGACCCTTGGCCAACTTGGTGCTAGACACTGCTCCTGAAAACATGCATATGCTCTCCATCATTTTTCAAAAAAGATGAAAATAGCCTAGTGACGAAGTTGAATAATAACATACATGCATAATCATAAATCATAATATGAGGAGCCTTCACTCAAACGGTACCACAAGATGAAAACAATGGGAGTCTTGAATCCAAGACCATGTGGTTAGCTAATTCATGAAATCATAAAACATACTAGATCATATGGGCTTGCCCAATACATTAACATGCTTGAAATCAACTTGATTCACTTGAAAACATGAACAATAACATGGGTATATCAAAATCATACGTTATTCATAAACATCGCATCATACTTGAACTCATAGCTCATAGATCTCAACTTCCATGATCATTCATAAATGGGCATCATAATTTGGAAAAGTTGAAAATATAACTTAAAATATTGTAAAATCTGCCCATTAATCATAATTCATCATTTAAAACATGCTTAGATCATACTCATGAATAAAACTTAAGAATTCATGCATTGGGTAACAACCCCATGGAAACATCAATTAGAACATCATGAATTGAGAGGGAATTGGGAATGGGTGTAGTCAATTACACCCATTCATAGCCTTACATAACTGAGAGTATCTGATTCTACATCTTCCTTGATTGCCCAATGAAGATTCAGGGAAGAACCTTGATGAACTAGGCTTGATCACCTCTTTAGACCTCTAAACTTACATGCATGCATCTAAATGAGACTAGAATAAACTTACGCCTCTTAAAACTCACTATTCAAAGCTTAAAATGACATAGTTCAGGCATTAGGAACATAGGAATTACAGAATAACCCTTACTAAATTCACAGGGAAAAGCAGAGTGCCAATCCCAAAGAGGGACTAGAGGAGTCGTTGTCCTTGGGCATGAGTCGTGGCATGCCATCCATCGTCTGCACTGGAAAATCTCAACTTTGGACACCACAGGGAACACCACGACTCGTGGTGCACCCAACAAGTTGTGGTGATGACCGGTTTCCAACACTACCCATTTTCTCCTTCCTTCATCTCATCCTTGACCACAACTGACTCAATGAGTCGTGGTGCTGACTCATGGTCATGTCCGTGGTTACCCAAAAATTTGAAATTTCCAACTTAAGTCAAATACCTCACCACAAGTCACTTAGTGACTCTTGGTCATCCTGACGGGTCACAAGACGACTCATTCTGTGACCTGGTGCAGAAAATCGTATTTTCTCTGTTTTAACTCCTGGGTCTGATCTTAGGGTTTTGGGGGCATTACAACTTGGCATCTGAAGAAATGCATTCACCTATGGTATGATTATGGACAACTTGCTAAACATCTCAGAAAATTTTTGAAACGATTGTTCTCCTTATTTGCTAACCACTGAGGATAAGGAGGTGGAATCCTAGGATCTTAGCCCATTTCAGTTAAAGCTTCCTTGATTTCTTCCTCCTCAACAGCCTTTTTGGGGTCAACACCAATTCCCCCTCATCACATTCTTTTGCTTCATCAACACCATCTGGTTCTTTTGGCAACTTATCATTCGCATCACTTCCTGTTTTGGTATCAACAACATTCTTGGGTTTAACGCCCCCATCAGCCAACACCTTTCCTCTCCTTGTGACAATAGCCATGCAATGATTGTCCTACTTGGGATTAGGCATTGTGTCACTAGGGAGTGTCCCTTTCATTCCTGGGTTCATTTGAGTAGACAAGTGATTCATTTGATCTTCCAAGTGTTTAATAGAAGTTGAATGCAAACTCACTATTTGGGAGAGGTTAGACACATACCCTTTTAGCTCATTTAACTCGTTTTCAGTAGATTCGACCTTCTTTAGGACTCTAGATAACATTTATTCAATCTTGAAGTTACCAGCATCGCTCACACCAGGTTGCAATTAGGGGTTTTCATCCTTAGGAGGGGAAACATATGGGTTTGAGCTTCTGTGATAATGTTCCCCATCATGGTTTTGTTCAAGATTCCCCCATCTTTCATTTCGACCAACCCAACTGTGGTTATCGCGGCTTCTCCAACCTTGATTCTCTTCCGGTGGATGCCAAGGGCCTTTGTTGGCACCTTGATATCCAGAGCAAGAATCCCCATTTGACCAGCCATGAATTGACACTCTTCCTCATACCATGGCAGTGAAGTTTCACCCTCATATTGCACGGGACCTTGAGTCTCCACATCATTGACATTCTTGGACCCGGTCCCCATAATACGCTTTATCAATAATTCGAGAGGGTCATCATCACTGCTAGGGTCTCATCTCTCTCTTCATCTCTTTTCCTTATTTTTTCAATCACAATGCTTGAACTAGCACCACTCAAGAGCACTTCCATGTCCTTAGTGTGCCATGCTCAATTTTCTTTGTCATCCTATCGAAAAGAGCCTTGGCTATCCCCTAAGGTTGGTACATGAGGGATGCCCTAGCTAAATTATTGGCCACTGAATTGTTAATGGAATCCATAGATGGATAAAATCTCTAAAGTAGCACTCTATCCAATAGCCCATGGTTATGGCATAAGGCCACTTTCTTCATGAACTGAAGTCATGCTTCATGTAAGGGTTCACCAGGGAATTGCCTAATGTTGGTAATGTCATCTCTCAACTGCAACATCCTCGATGGAGGGAAGAACCTATATGGGAAAGCTTCCATCAATTCTTTCCACATAGTAATACACCCCATAGGAAGCTCCTCTAGCCACATTGTAGCTTCACTAGTCAAGGAAAATAGGAAAAGTGTTAGTATAATCAACTCTTGACTAATATTAGTAATGTTGAATGGTTGGCATATCTCAAGAAAATTCTAAAGATATTGATTAGCATCCTCACAGGGTTTTTCTCCAACGAGTTCTTTCATTTGTAGTAGGTGTAACATCGTGTTGGTCACATGAAACACCTCATTCCCCATTATGGCCAGTAGGCAAATAGCACCTGCTATTTCTGGTAACATCGGATCATCATGATCGTGGTCCATGTGCCCATCCGTAGATCCTTCTTGAGAGTGTTGGCTTATATCAGTCAGCCTTTTAAGACACCAAAAACAACAACAAATGTAAAATAAAATAGAATATGCTTAATTTATTCAAATCAATTATCATCTAGGGGCTATCTAATCCTATTCCCCAGTAATGATGCTAAATTTGATGACGTTCAAATCCACTCCTCACAAGAATAAATTGTAAATGGTCATCGCTATATAATTCCCCAACTTGTGACTCAAGGTCGAATCCACAGGGAATAGAGATTTGATGGCATAAAAGTTGTCTATCGAATTGAATTAACTTGCATCATTGTCTTAAAACTGGAAAAGTAAATGGGGTTAAAATGATCTCAATAGAATTAAAATTCACTCAATCACTAATAAGGTAACCAAATTAAATAAGCAAAGAAGTGTAAGAGCTATGGGTACGTATGGACAGGGCGTCAATTGGATTGGAGGTAACTAGGAAATCAAATCATTACTGACAAGCATAAATAGTCATGGACAAGGCAATACTCTATGTTTCTCAACCACTTGAGTATCTTTTGCATCAGGTTTTCTCAACCCTCAAGGGCCCATACACATTAACCACTACAACTTAGGCAAGAATTTACTATCTCTAGCCTCAATTCTTTAATGGGTGTATGACAATGAGTTTTGGCTATCTCTAGCCCAACCCCACAAAATCAAAACCCAAATACCCACCGTTGTTTTCTCACCAATATTCTATTCCCTTTTTTCAAGCAACAATTGAATAAGTAAACACAACCCATATTTGTAACTACGTATAATTCAATTATAATTTGGAGAAAACAACAGATTTATGCTAAAAAAGTAAGTCTAAGAATAAAATAGCAACCCCAAATCCAATTTAGCCCTTATCATGCATACACCCCTAGCAAGACGCTTAGTTACTCATGGATGAAGAAAAAGAGATTAAATCAAGAAATCAATTCATATAATTCATCATCAAGAGTAAATGTCAAGCTTAGAGCTGCCTTCAATGGAGGTTTTTACCTTAAGAAGGAAGAAGAAGAAGAAGAAAAAGAAAAGCTCTCTATCTTTATCTCTCTCTAGAAATTCAATACAATCCCCTACAATTCAATTCTCTAATGGGATGGAATATCTAATACTTTACAAGGAATGTACAGAAATAGGTTAATGTTGCTCTTCTTTTCTTGTGTTGGATGATTTTACCCTTTTGATGACAACCTCACTTGCGATACATCGGGTTCCACTAATGCCTATCCGCGAGGTGCTGCTCGATCACATTTGAGGGCTAGTGACTCATGCAGTAGTCCAGTGTTGGCACCAGTGGTTCGCAAGTGCTAGCTCGCGTTCCGCTAGTGTACCTTCCACTTCAACACAATGTTCTCCTGCGTTTGGCCAATGTTTCACCGGTGTCATCGGGTGGAATGCAGGTCCTCTTCTTTAAGCTCCATGCTTTTGTTCAATTCCTTGCTTTCTCTATTTAAATTGAATTCTTGCAAAAGAAAAAGAGAAAGAGCATAAAATCCTCCTAAATGAATTGAAAACCAAGTAAAAGCTCATGTTTACAAGCCTAATGAGTTTTTCAATTACCAACTCAACCATACTCTCATTAATCCTTACTAGGTTGACATTAGTTCTTAGCTTACATTTCTCTCAATTGTTGTCTTAGCGTCATTTTCAATTCCATACAAAAATCAGAACTTCAACATGATAAAAATAATACATAACATAATAATAAAGGACCAGCTAATAATGCCTGTGCTGAGGGGTTTTCAACTCGATGTAAAGTTATGACAATAATCAACACGATATTATACTTAAAATTACTCTTTCGGCTAGACCTAAATCCAACACTTAGATTCAATTAAACATGGAACTTAGATCTTAACTGTATCTTAACATACTATGTCAATACAAATAAGAAGCTTGCCATCTCATTCAACCTGTAACTTAAGGATCGCGCTTGTAAGAACGACAGACGTGGCGTCTTACATACCTTGTTCCAATGAGCTTTCTTAAGTCGCTTCTTTTCTTTAACAACCATCACTTATACCCTTTAATTACCTGATTTTATAACCAAGTGGAAAGTTTGTTTTATGCCTACATATCCAGCCAAAACATCACACCAACAGCAGCCACAACAACAACACACAAGGCAACATTTTAGCATAATGCTACAACTTGTTCTACACACTTTTAAGGAATGGAAGTAGAAAATTACCTAAATTCCCTTGTGATTAAATACTACCAACATGGAGTATATTCCCAAAATAAACACAGCTGAACCAACCATCAAAAAGAGCAACAAGCCTCAATAACAGCAACACCAAAATAGTAGCCCAACATCGCTTCCAACTCCTAGCTTTTAGCTAGGATCTTTAAGCAAGGTTTGAATACTAAAAGCTCTTAAATTTTGCTGGAAGTTATTCTTGGGTAAATTATAAGTATTTGAATTCAACTTATTGTTCAAAAACACAACTGTATTGCTATCCAAAAGGCAGCAAAAACAGTTCACAAACACACCTCAAACTTCTAGTCTTTTACTCATGAATTCAAGCAAGTTTAGTAGTAGAATTCTCACCTTTTTTCTTGAATCCAACTCCTAAAAAGATGGAGTATATACACAGCTTATTACTGTTAAAAATGAAGCATACACACCATAAAACACTGCCTAAAACGCAGCTAAAACAGTCCACTCAACCCCCCTCTTACCTTGGCAAAAGGTCTCCAAATTAGCTTTTATGTTGATGGACTTTGCCTTCATGTCTTCCTCCTTATTCCTTCTTAATTTGTCTATTAGAAATGAGAGAGAAAGCAGGGTGTAAACAATAAGCTCACTTCTGGAAAAGAATGAAAATGATTCACAAGCCAAACAGTTGATATATATACTATTGAGGCGGTGGGGTGTTTTAGGGCGATGGGTGACATCACTACTTGACAGTGCCACAGTAAAATGGCTATAACTTTTTACTCCGAACTCCGATCGACAAATGGTTGATGTTCTGAAAACTAGAATCAAATAACCTTAATTTGATAGACCATACAACTTCTAAATAATTATAGATTGGAGATATGATCATTCAAAGTTTACCCTAACTTATGAACTTCACATACTCTTCACTCTTCCCTGCGTACATGTTTCCCTCCTCGCCTAAGGACAATATACATATTATACTTCCCTTAATATAGCTTACAAACATCATATAATCATCAAAAAAAATTTACGGTGTAACAATTTCCTTCCAAGAAGCGCCTGATTTAACATTGCGGCATGATGCAACTACTAGATTTTGGCTAACATTGAGTTGAGTAGTCCCTAAGGTGGAACTTCTCAATTAGCTTTTCCTCTTCAGTGATGCCAAGATAGTACTTGATCCTTTGGCCATTGACCTTAAATTTCTAGGTCCCATCCTCTGACTTTAATTCTACAACACCATACAGGGAAACACTCACAATCTTGAATGGCCTTGACCATCTGGATTTTAGCATTCCTAGAAATAACTTAAGTATAGAGTTAAAAAGAAATACTTGATCACCTGGATTGAAATCACGAAGTTGAATCCTCTTTTCATGTATATGCTTCATTCTCTATTTGGACATAACTACACTATCACGAGTATAGGATAGAAATTTATCCATTTCATTTCATTTCCTTAGCCTCAGCTTTGCAACCTCACTCCACTCCATATTTCTCCTTTTCAAGACACATATATCCTTATACTCAAGTTCCAATTGGAGGTGGCGTGCCTTTCCAAAAACCAACCAATACGAGCATGCACCAAGAGGAGTTTTCTAAGTAGTTCAGTATGCCCATAGAGCATCGTCTAGTTTTTGGGACCAGTCGATCCTATTGTTATTAACTATCTTGACTAGAATGATCTCGATTTTCTTCTTAGAAACGTCAACTTAGCTTTTTGTTTGTGGATGATAGGGAGTGGCCATTTTATGCTTGACCATATATTTCAAAAGCAATCATCCAAATTTCTTTTTATAGAAGTTGGAGCCCCCATAACTGATAATGCACCTAGGAGTGCCAAATCTGGTGAAAATATTCTTCTTCAGAAAGGCGATCACACTCCTTGCTTTATTATTTGGCAATGCCACTGATGTGTCGGGATTTTATGATAGAGTTGTACATCATTTCATAGAGTTTTTCATGCTTTAAGTACTATTATAAGTAAATACTACTGTATTTTACTAGTTTCAGGAATTCCAATGATATTGAGCAAAGGTACAACAATCCGAGAAATCAATTGCAAAACCATGATATACGAGCCACTTAATCAACTTGCAGTTCATCTGATTAATTGTGGATCAACTTTGGAGATTTTTTAAGTCTTACGGTCCATAGATTCTATCTACAAGTCATAAATGGTCAATGTAGAGTGAGAATCAAAGACTTTACAACTTGGGACTCCAACATGCCAAAGCAGATATAGTCCGTAGATTCAAAGTATAGACCTAAATAAAGCTACAAATCAAAGTTAAGACAATTTACATTCCGAAGTTCCATTCTGGAAAGAGAATATATGACCATAAATTTAATGTACAGTCAATAGATTGATTTTCAACCACTGACATATCATAGAAGACATCGAATTTATGGTACGGTCTACATACCATAAGTCTAATGTACAGTTTGTAAGTTGTATCTTGGAAATCAAAAATCAAATTAGGTTTGGGGTTTTGGGCTTTAGTATAAATAGCATTTTTAGTCATTTTTGTAGGGAGTCTGGACATTATCACTGAGAATAGGTTTTGCGAGATTACCCATTGTATTTCAAGCTACTTTCAAAGATCTACTTCAAGGATTTTGAATTCTCACCTCTTCTACTCCATTGTATGTTTATCATGTTTAATTCAAAGCTTTTCTTCTCTTATTCTATCATGAGAGGCTAAATTCTTAGCTAAGGTTGTGAATCTAATGGGGTTGTGAAATCTAGAGATCTCAATTATGATCAATTGAATTGGGATTTAATATATTTGATTGATCCTTTATTTTCTAGTTAAGGTTGGTGGTTGCAAACACCGATCCATGCCAACTTTTCCCATATAACCAACATAATCACGATAGATCTTATGTGATCGCAACTATTACACTCAAGTGGGTAGAGTCGTCAAAGCCTTGCCAGGGCTAAGAGCTTTACCATGATATCCATATCAAGCTGAAGGCCCCTTGGGGCAGGGAATCTCACAAGGGATGTCCCAATGAATTTGAATAAACCTACGTTGGCATGTAGTTCTAAGTCCGAGGATTTACTTGAATCCCTAGCCTACATGTTGATAGACACTACTCCAAAAAAGATGCATATGCTCTTCATCATTTTTCAACGAAGCTGAGACATCGTTTTTCAATGAAGCTAATCATGAAATTTCATACATAGTCTGAAATCTGAATTTAAGGAGCCTTGGCTCAAAGCTTACCACAAGCTGAAAGTGGGAGTCTAGACTACAAACCATGTGGTAGCTAATATCATAAACAAGAACTAAATCATGAAAACATACTTAGATCATGTGGGCTTGCCCAAAATTTAATATGCTTGCAATAGACTTGCTAGTCAAAAATCATGGATTCATACATGGGTAATTCATAAACATTCTTTCACGCTAAACATCTCATCATGATTGAAAACATAGATCATATTTCTTAACTATTCATGAAACTTTCATAATTGGGCATGATGCTTTCAAAATTAGATATCATGAATTGTAATTCATCGTAAGTATAAAACATACCCCTGAATCTTAAAACATCATTTGAAACATAAAGGAGATTGACCCATGAATCAAACATACAGAATTTCATAAATTGGGGTAAGACCTCCTAGGGTCATATACTTGAATTCATGAACTTGAGATAGTATTTGGGAATGAGAGTGAAAAGAAGTTCTCATTCATGACCATACATACCTGAAAATATTATTCTACACCCTTCTTTGAAGGCCCAAGATTGGGGAGGAACTAGGAGAATTCTCAAGCTTGATCTTTAATAGAACCCTCTAATCTTGCTGCATGGGGGAGAATGACTTAAGATAAGCTAAGGACTCTTAAAACCCTCCTAATAGAGTTTAAAACAACATTATTTAGGACTTAGCAGCTTAGAAATTATGAAAACATCCTTACCAAAATCTCTAGAAATATTCTCTGCCAGTCCTCATGAAGGACATCACGAGTCATTTGGTAGGGGACGACTCATGGTGTCCGTTCGTGAGGTCTACTGGATAATCAACCTCAAATTCTTCCTTTTGACCATGACCAACCTCACGGGTCATGAAGTGACTTCATGGCTCATGGAATCTACCCATGGTCAGCCTCTGACCACGACTGCCAACCTGCCAACCTCCACCTCATGAGTCACTCCACGACTCATGGAGTAACCTCACGGGTCACTGGATGATTCATCTTGTGACCTGGTGCAACATTTCCTTTTTTCTCTACTTTCACCCTCGGGTCTGATCTTAGGGGCTTTCAAGGTATTATAATATCTCCCCTTGGAAACATTCGTCCTTGAATATGCATAAACATACTAAATAACTGGGGAAAGGAACTGCCATCGCAAATACTGAATATCTGAAGCTGAAAACTGACGGAATGACTGACTCCAAACTAAGATACTGTATGCATGAATCACGCATACATGCACTAAAATGAAAGAAACTAAGACACATGAACTAGACATGAAGTTAAATAGAGTACTAAGGAGGGAACTAGTACCTCAAGATGGAATTAAGCCGGAAGGGAAAAGATGTGGGTATTTAGCCATCATATTTTCTTCAACTTCTGAAGTAGCTCCCTCAACAAGCCAATTTCTCTACTGAACCTTTACTGAAGCTACTTCTTAGTTCCTCAACTTTAAAACATGAAGAACAAGGATTTCAACTAGAACCTCTTCATAGCTAAGGCTATCATTCACACCTATGCTCTGCATCGGAACAACTAAAGCCAGTTCACCGATGCACTTCTTCAAGAGTTATACATGGAAAAATGCATGTACGGAAGACAACTCTAAGGGAAACTCCAACTCATAGGCCACCTTGCCAACGCTTCTCACAATCCTTTATGAGCCAACATATCTGGGACTAAGCTTTCGTTTCTTTCGGGATCTCATCCCCTCGTCATGGGTGATACCTTCAAGAGCACCCAATTATCAACTTCAAATTCAAGTTCTCTTCTCCTCAGATCCCTATAGGACTTTTGACGACTCGAAGTTGTCTTTAGCCTTTCCCTTATAAGTTGCACTTTGTCCATAGCCTCATGAACTAAATCTGGCCCTACCAATGTAGCTTCACCTACTTCAAACCAACCAATAGGTGACCTATACCTCCTTTCATAAAGAGCCTCAAACGGGTCCATCTGAATACAAGAGTGGTAAATATTGTTGTAAGCGAACTCGATAAGAGGTAAATGGTTATCCCAACTAGCTTTGATGTCAATCACACATGCTTTCGACATATCCTCAAGAGTATGAGGTTTGCTCAGCCTAACCATCTGTCTGCAGGTGAAAACTGTACTAAGCTTGACCTGATTACCAAGTCTCTTCTGAAATGACTTCCAAAACTGTGAAGTGAACTGAGTACCTCTGTCTGATATGATGGAACATGGAAAACCATGTGACCGAACTAACTAATGACATAGCATAGTACTCAGCTGAATTGATAGTTTTGACCCGTGGATAATCAGCTTTTTTAGTCAACCTATCCACAACCACCCAAATTGAGTCACACTAATGATGTGTACGAGGAAACCCATGTCATGAATTCCATATTGATCTCCTCTCACTTTCAGGTGGGGATACTAATGTCTTGAATCAAACCTCCTAGTCTTTGATGCTCCACTTTTACTTGTTGGCAATTCGGACACTTAGCCACAAACTCTGCTATGTCCTTCTTCATACCATACCACCAATAGACTTCCTGTAAGTCACGGTACATCTTGGTGTGACCTAGATGTTTGGAATATCGGGAACCATGAGCCTCGCGCAACATCCACTCCCTCAAGTCATCGACATTTGGAACACACAAATGACCCTGATAACGAAGTACACCATCTTCCCCTTTGGAGAAGACCTCTACCTTCTGATTCTAAACTGCTTCTATCAACTTTACCAAGATCGGATCCTCATCTTGTCTCGACTTGAGGTCAGTCACCAATTAGGATTCTGCTCCATTCTGAACAACGACGCCACCATCCGTTGAATCAACCAGGATAACCCTAATCGAGCAAGCCTGTGGACATCCTTCTCAAACTATCTCCTTCCATCTTCCACATAAGAAATACTCTTCATGAATAGCCTGCTAAGAGCATCTTGTCACACCCTAAACCTAGGGAAGAATGACTGGCCCCTAGTGCCACCCCTGAATGATCATATGCAGTGTCCAAATATAAAACAAAGGCCAAAACAGACGAGGTTCGGCATTACAATACAAGTTAAATCAGAGTAAACAAAAGACTGAAATCGAAGCAAGCTCACCTAAGCAACAAAAAATAAATACAATAGGCCGTCAAGGCCACAAAATGTTAAACAACTATACATTCAGGCCCAACTAGCCTTCAACAACATACTAACACCACAACGACATCTACAAGTCTCTATGAATACAATAGTAATTAAATGATCGGGACAGGGCCTCGAACTACCCTTAGCTGAAACATCTGGTGACTCCAAAACACTTGAAGTGCAACAACTCAGCTGGAAATCCACTCATCACACAAGAACTCGATCTAACATCCCATTATCACTTGCAGGAATGAATGCAGGGCCCCGACTAGGGCGTCAATACAATAATTTACCGAGTATGAGAGGCAGAAACAACTACAAGATTTGGATTAGAGATAACCATATATACTAAATATCTAGAAGGAGAATTCAACTTAAGTAAACACATGGAACCTACCTGGTCCCCATAAGCCTAGAAAGAACAAGAAATCACACAGGAAGAACCTACCTGGCCCAATAAGCCCAGCAAGTCAAAGTAAACAACATGACATAGCACCTAGTCGACACTGCTCACGTGTCATTACCTCTAGACCTCTCAACAGCCTCAGCTAACACCAACCAACATCTAGGATCCACTGCTATCAAATAGCAGATAACACGAGCAGCAATCACAATATAATGCATGGCATATCAAAAGCAAACTCTAGTCAATCAACATGATCAAACAAGCACTGCAAGACCCTCTCTCGGTTGCGTACAGTTAGTAGAGCTTTATTGTTCAAGAGAGCTAATCACAATCATAGGAAGGCTCAAACATGTCGGTCCACTCTCGAATCATGTATCAACTCGACACCACGGAGTACATCATTCTCAACCCCGTAGGTCATTTCACTACTTGGGCTCAACCCCTCAGTCAGAAACAAATCTCATCGGGTATCCATAAGCCAAAAAGCCTCAAACACAACAAACACATAATCAACAACATTCACAATGAACAACAATAACAAAACATTCTCAAACAGCCCACAATAGGCTCTCGCACCCCACCAACCGATTATCACAACATAATACTATTCTTTCACCTCTAGCTGTCCACTAACGAGCCACTAATTGAGCTATGGATCACCAGCCTAACCAGTCTCTTCCAAAGTATTACACATACAACACAAGACACTCTACTCATCCATAAAAAGAAGGGACACGGCCAAGCCACCCCAAGCATCACCACGGTCGCCAACGTGCCATCTACTCAAATATAACGAAAGATCGTCGCAACCGACGACCTACATCTTTTTCAAACCATCAACCACATATAATACTAGCACCTATATGTATCCATTTCTAGCTATTAAAAAACCCACAACATAAGCTATAGTAGCGACAATATATTCCATTACCGACACAAACTAATGCCCTACGGACATACGACAACTAACCAAACTATTACCTAAATTCACGATCTATATAGATGAGGAAAATACCACAGCCCAACATCCCCAAAACACACATATAAATGAGCTAAATAACTGCTGAAAGGAATACAATTGTAACGGACATCATGCCGAAATGGAGAAGCAGAAGCCTTAACATACCTTGGATTCCAGCGAAACCCAATCCAACCAGCTTAATCTAATACCACCAAGAATTTAATGCCTCAAAATAGTCCACACAACACCAAAAATGCAGCTCTAAGAACACAACACAAAAATAGTACAAGACAAAGCTTATTCAGCAAAATTCTTATGGATTTGGCGGTGGAAAATCGAATATAACCACCTACTAGCAACAACAACCTCTTAACCAACTTAAACATACTAAGAATCATCAAGGAAAACAATTTACCAAGCAGTCATCACCATACATCCACCAAACAACCCGAAAATGATGCCATACCACGGACTATACCAATCTCTCGTGTTCTCGACCTTCGATTCCATCTTGAATTATCTTCCCTAAGCCTAAAACCATTAAGAACGAGTTGAAAACCTTTAGGGAGAGTTCTGGTCGAGAAATTTTCTATAAATGAGAATTGTATGTCAACCCACCGACTAAAGGGACAAATAGTCCTCCATCGCCTTAGACCCTTGTGACATGCTTGCTTGTGCGTGAATATCTCTCTATTCCAAAGTTGGATTGACGAACAACTTAATGTGCTGGAAACTAACTCATACAACTTTAATTTGGTAGGTCTTACACCCCCTAACTCCTTATATATTGGGAGAAAAGCTTTGAGATATTTGACACAAATTTCAAGGATTCTCAAGAACAAAATTTTGCGATAATTTTTGTCGATTTTCGTTCTACAACTTGATCGAAGTCCAATTTTATATACGATCATAGAGTGACTCAAATAAATCATAACACTTCCTTCTTATCCTATTAGGTACACTTAGTTCTACCTCGAAAGTACAAATTTATCACTTAAATTATCCGAGGTGTTACACATCAGCCACTACATTGGCCTTGCCCGGATGATAAAGGCACTCATGTCATAATCCTGGAGAAGCTCTAACCACCTTCTTTGTCACCAATTCAGTTCCTTATGGGTAAACATATACTGAAGACTCTTGTGGTCCGTGAACACATCCACATGCAATCCATATAAATAGTGTCTCCAAATCTTCAAAGAAAACACCACCGCTGCCAATTGTAGGTTGTGCGTCGGGTAATTCTTCCGATGAGTTTTAAGTTTCCTAGAGGCATACGTAATGACCTTTCCATGCTGCATCAACACACCACCAAGTCCAACCCTAGAGGCATCACAATAAAACACAAATACATTTGTACCCTCGGATCGGGTCAATACTGGGGCTGAAGTGAGTTGAGTCTTTAACTCTTGAAAACACTTTTCACATACATCCGACCATTGAAATTTGGCTTTCTTCTAGGTCAACTTTTTCAATGGTGTCGCAATGGATGAAAATCCCTAAACAAACCTTTTGTACTTGCGAGCTAAACCCAAGAAACTCCAATATCAGAACGACTGACTGGTCTAGGCCAATTCCTTACAGCTTCTATCTTTTGGGAGTCCACCTACACACCCTAAGTTGACACCACATGGCCCAAAAATCTACTGAGTTAAACCAAAACTAAAACTTGCTAAATTTAGAAAATAGTTGGTGATCCTAATGAGTCTGTAGAACAATCCTCAAATGAGCGGCATTCTTCTCCTTGCTCCGAGAGTATATGAGAATCTCATCTATGAACACAATCACGAACATGTCCAAATATGGCTTGAACACCCTTTTCATCAAATCCATAAAATCAGCAAGAGCATTCATTAGTCCAAAAGATATAACCACAAACTCATAGTGACCATACCGAGTCCTAAAGGTTGTCTTTGGGGTGTCACTCTCTCTAACTATGAACTGGTGATAGCCGGAACTGAAATCAATCTTTGAGAAGCTCTTAGCGCCCTGAAGTTGGTCAAACAAATCATGAATTCTGGGGAGAGGATACCTTTTCTTGATTGTAAACTTATGCAACTGTCGATAGTCAATGCATATACGAAGAGATACATCCTTCTTCCGAACAACGAGAACTGGTGTATCCCACGGAATTTTCTAGGTCTGATGAAACCCTTTTCTAGAAGATCCTTCAACTGTTCTTTCAATTCCTTTAACTCATCTAGAGCCATTCTGTAAGGAGGAATAGATATAGGCTGCGTATGGTGAAGAAGGTCGATACCAAAGTCGATCTCCTGCTCGGGAGGGTCTCCGGGTAGATCATTTGAGAACACCTCTAGATACTCATGGATGATAGGAACTGATTGGAGAGTCGGGCTCTCGGATGTAGCATCCTTAACCTGAACTAGATAGTAAACACAACCTTTAGAAATCATCTTTCTGGCCTTAAGGTAGGAAATAAAGCAACCTATAGTCACAGTTGAACTTCCCTTCAACTCTAGGACTGGCTCTACATGCATGTAACAAATACATACCAAAGATAACATTAAAATATGTCATGTCTAACTCTACTAGATCTGTGGAGGTGACTTTCTCAAGGACTGTTATTGGGCAATATTTGTATACCCGTCGAGCTACAATTGAGTCACCGACTAGAGTAGAGACTAAGAAGAGTTATGATAGGATTTTGGGACTAACTCTAAAACTACTAGCAACACAGGGTATCAAAAATATGAGGTATCCCCTAGATATAACAATTCATAAACATCAAGATGGAATACTCGTAACATACCAGTGATCACATCTGAAGAAACTTCCTGCTCCTAACAAGATGCAAAGGCATAAAACCTATTCTAAAGCTTACCACCACCTGCACTAGTGCATGCACCCTATTGAGCTGACTGTGCTGGTGGAGCTGCCCAACTAGTGGCTATGTCATGGCTACGACTGTGGCCCCGTTTGGCTGCTGGACAATCTCTAAGCATATGATCGGGCTTTCCACACCTGAAACATGCACCTGTTCCTGCTATGCATTGATTGGTTTACCTCCTACCACACCTATCACAACCTACAATGCTGGGTTCCACTGACTGGCTCCCCTGACCTTGAGAGCCTAATGCCCATCCCTTCTGATCATGCCTAGATCTGGATGGAAGACTTGCTGCTGACGTTGCTGGGGCTGATGACCTCTGGTAGGATTGCTGGCGATGTCCACCACCTAACCTCTACTGGGGGAACCCAAAACTATTTGTTTTGGCCCTATTAGCCTCTCTCTCTCCCTCTTCTTCATCTAAACTGCCTCCATTCACTAGGCATACAAGACTAACCGAGAGAAGTCGATGTCCTTATGTACCATAGCGGTCCTGCAACCCTTGTCCAAGTAGTGCGCTACGTTATTCACAAATCTGCTCACCCAAGCCCTCTGATTGGCCACCATCTCTAGCGCATACTTGGACAAGCAGGGGAACTCTAGACCATACCCCTAGATGTTCATATTGTTCTGTCTCAGATTCACGAACTCTGCTGCCTTGATCTCCCTCATCTCCTGAGAAAAAAATCAGTCCAAGAATGTAGTGAGAAACTCATCCCAACCAACAGGACCAGGTCCGACTCCCCGACCATCCTTCTACTATCTATACCAAATATTAGCAACCCCCTTCAACTTATATGAGTCCAGGTCTTCACACTCTTCCTCCATCACCTCCGTAGTCTGGGTGATCTTTTGAATCTCCTTGATGAATTCATGTGGGTCTCTCCACTCTCGATCCAAGAAACTCAGGGGATTCATCCTGAGGAAATCCCTGACCCTAGCCGTCATTTTGTTCCCATTATGGGTAAAATGAGCCACTGCTTGCTAATTGACCTGAGCAAACGCATGGGAAAATATCTTGATAGCTGCCCTAGACTCAAAATGGGCAACCTACTCAGGCACATGATCCTCAAGGGCTGGTGGGGCTTGATGGTGCCTATCTCGTTGCCATTCTCATGGTCATTTCCATTTTCGTTGTCATTCCTTCTTTCGTTAACTCAATGGGGAGGCATGATTCTTCAAATGCATATAGCACCAGTTAGAAGGATATAAAGACACTTCATCGCATGACATAGATCATGAAAGAAGGAAAATTTTCCTAAAATGTTTCGTAGCCTCTTCGTCAAAAGTGTGGTGCACTTCACACCCATGAAAAATACTTTATTTAATGTCACTTTCAAACACCCTAGGAGACACTGAACTTTGGCTCTGATACCAAGTTTTTCACAACCCGAACATAGGTTTGGATCTAGACAGGGAACCTAGAACCATAAATTTCTCTAAGTCGACCCATGGCATGAACATAAAAACTAAAGCTCAACATACACAACATGGCAATCTATATTCTTAAATAGCAGAAGTTTGAACAATGGAACATTTAACCAATGTAAAATCTCAAACAGTAGGTCCGAAACTTAATATACAACTATGTCTGATAAGCCTCTAACATACTGACAAGCTGATGGGACAACACCCCCAACTAGCTCACTAGAAGTCTTAAACTGAAAATGATAATAGCTCGACTATCTAACGGTCCTCGAAGGATGAGGACTAACCAACAAGCTGTCTGGACTGAACTATGAAAACTAGCTAGCGATGAGACAGAACCTGCATGTCTAAGCCTATTCATAAAATGATACAACATAGAGTATGCAGTCAGTACTTGGAATGTACTGAGTATGGAAGGTAAGTAAAATAGGCTCAGTAAGTAAAACTGAAAACATGCCTAACACGTATCATATCATTATAAGATTCTGAGAGTAAGAACTTGTATGCTAATATTTTGAAAACATGAATAAACATAACTGAATCTCATAACTGAAACGAATGACCCAAAGCTTAAACTAATGAGCATAATTAAAACTGATGAACTAATATTTGGACAAAACCTGCTAAAAACATACTATCATACTGATGAACATATATATCTAAAATCATGAGGAACAATAGGAGACTCGTCATATAACTGACATAATTACGATAGAGCTTATGTGACCCCAACTATTACACTCAAGTGGGCAGAGCCATCCCAAGCCATGACAGGGCTAAGGCATTACCATGATATCAATATCAAGTTGAAGGCCCCTTGGGGGCAGGGAAGCTCACAAGGGAGTTCACAATGAATCTGAATAAATATACGTTGGCACGTAGTTCTGAGGCCAGGGGTTACCTCAACCCCTAGCCTACTAGGTGCTAGACACTACTCCCAAAAACAAGCATATTATATCCATCATTTTTCAATGAAGCTAAACCATCATTTTTCAACGAAGCTGATCATGAAATTTCATACATAGTCTAAAATCGAAATATGAGGAGTCTTGGCTCAGAACATACCACAAGCTGAAAGTGGGGGGGTCTAGACTCCTAAACGATGTGGTATTCTAACATCACAAACTTGAACTAAATCATGAAAACATACTTAGATCATGTGGGCTTGCCCAAACTCTAACATACTTGAAATAGACTTTCTAGTCAAAAATCATGGATTCTTACATGAGTAATTCATAAACATTCTTTCATCCTAAACATCTCATCATGCTTGAAAACATATATCATAATCTTAACTTTTCATGAAACTTGCATAATTGCGCATAATACTTTCAAAACTAGAAATCATGAATTGTAATTCAAAATAAGTTTAACACATGCCTATGAATCTTATAACATCATTTGAAACATAAAGGTGATTGACGCATGAATCAAACATAGAGAACTTCATAAATTGAGTTAAGACCCCCTAGAGTCATACACTTGAATTCGTGAACTTAAGATAGTATTTGTGCATGAGAGTGAAAAGAAACTCTCATTCATGACCCTACATACCTGGGAAATTTGATTCTACACCCTTTCTTGAAAGCCCAACAGATTTGGGGAGGAACTAGGAGAATTCTCAAGCTTTATCTTCAATAGAACCCTCTAATCTTGCATTCATGGGAGAGAATGACTTAGGATAGATAAACACTCTTAGAACCCTCCTATCAGAGCTTAAAACGACATAGTTTAGGATTTAGGAGTTTAGGGATTATGAAAACCCCCATACTAAAATCACTGAAAATATACTCTTCCGGTCCTCACGAGGGACATCATGAGTCATTTGGTACGAGATGACTCGTGCTGTCCATTCATGAAGTGTACTAGATAAATCAACCTCAAATTCTTCCTTCTAACCACGACCATCCTCACAGGTGGTGAAGTGACTTCACGGCTCATAGCATCCACCCGTGGTCACCTCCTTGACCATGACTGCCAACCTACCAGCCTCCACCTCATGAGTCACTCCATGACTCATGGAGTAACCTCAAGGGTCACTAGATGAGTCGTCCTGTGGCCTAGTGCTATATTTCCTATTTTCTCTAGCTTTCACCCTCGAGTTTGATCTTAAGGGCTTTCGAGATATTACATAAGGCATCAACTAACTTTTTCACTTATCTTAGCAACTAAATCAATACCAACTCCCTATGCATTTCACCTCTACTCTTAGTTGGGTTATTTATATTGCTACCAATGATGTATACTTTCTCTCAAAGGCGAGTAGATTGGACGTTCACCAATAATGGGGCCGTTGCTGAGGACTTAGGCAATTAATTTTACTAAGTGAGTAATATTTCAATTTATGTATCTTGATCTATTCTATGGCACTTTGTTTGTTGTGATTAGTGAAACGGAGGCATAACAGATACTCTTCCACTAGGTGAACTGGAAAATATATTAGCGAAGGTAAATGATGACTTTGACTATGCAAGTGCAATAGTGCAACCTCGAATGACTACCCCCACATTCATAATAGGTGGAAGAATATACACAATGCTCAAGAGGGTCAAATCTATAATTCAACCAGCTAAGACACACACCAATATATAAAGTTCTCTTTTGGAGGTGTGCAATATGCACAGGCAGAGCAATATTTCTGACGATGCCATCCAGTTAAGGGTATTTAAGTTCTCACTTGCGGGAGGTCCGTGATTGGTTACACCGCCTTTCCCTGGATTCCATCCACACTTGGAAAGAGCTAGTCAATATGTTTCTCAAGAAATGGTTCCCCTCAAGTGAAAAAATGGAGAAACGTGATTAGATTTTTCACTTTCAACAGCTACTTGGGAATGATTAAAGTAATATATTTGTAGGAAACCCACTAATGGGTTCCTCGAGAATATACTTCATGAAAATTTCTACACAGAATATGATCCTCTCACATAATTAGTGGCTAATCCTTGATAGGATTACCAAGCATAATCAAGAGTGGCACACCGGTAACCAAATTGGAGGTATACATGTTGGTGCCCCATCCATGACCCACTTGATAAAGGAGAACCAAGAATGTAACCACATTATGGAAACCATGGCCACCCAATATTGCGTTGCTTATAAAGAAGGTGATAGAAATGAGCTAAAAAAGTGAATTTGATTGATTATTTGCAAGGTTTACCTCCTTGTTTGTATGGATTCCATCCTTCATACTAAAATCAACAATTTCAAGACCAACCTCTAGTGCAATTTTAGGATGCAAAATACATCAGCAATGCACTAGGAGGTTATTCAAGATAGAATTATGAACAACCATATCAATGCTATCCACCATCAAACTAACAAAGTTAATGGAGACCAAAACCGCAAGGCCAAAGAAATTATTATGGTAGAAATGACCAAGGAGGCCCAAGTCAAGGTTGGAAAAATGGAAACTTTGGGAATAGGAGCTCAAATCCTTAGGTAATACCCTGGGGGCCATCCTCTAGTTCTCAAAATTGGTGGAAAGGGCCATCTCAAGATTATGAGGTCTACATATTGGAGAAAGTGCTCAAAAATCAAGAGAGTTTGGATGCATGTTTCAAAAGTTTGATAGACATTGTTAGCTCCCACACAACGTGTATCCAAAAGTTGGAGCAACAAATGAGAGACCTCTCTAGATAGCACAATCTAAATTAGAAAGGATAACTTCATAGCAACACAATTGTTAATCCCAAAGGCAATGGAGGAGGCTCTAATGCTCATTGCACGGCCATCATGACTCATAGTGTAGTGTCAAAATATTAAATTTGGGTATTGATAAAGATAATGATTTAAAGGATGATGACTCTAAGGTTGGTGATGATGTTAAGGTGAAGCCGTAGGTTAATAATTCAAGTGAAAGAGTTGTGGTGGGCCTAAAAAGCAAGGAGAAGGTCAAGGAAAAGGTGATAGACATGGCTAAATCCTTACCTCCAGTTACAAAACCTCTTCCTCCATTCCAATAAAGGTTGATGAAGCAAACTTGTAAAACATCGGAAGTACCTAAGACTAGACTTGGGATTTGGGAATGAGATCAGTAGAAAGTTGGAAAAAATATCACAGGACGATCCATTGTACGAGTCTTAGGAAGCTCCAATGGACCGTTGGTCCTTGTTGTGGTGAGAATGTGGTCGGCGGGTCCAGGACCAATGAGTCATGGAATGACTCGTTGGTCAGTGTAACAAGTCGTGGCAAGAAGTCGTTGTGAGAGTGACTATATTCAAGATGACAGGCATGAGTCATGATATGACTCATTGTATGGGACAATGAGTCATGGTATGTTTCCATTGAGATGACTTCCAAAAGGTGAGTTGTTGCAGGCAATGGTGGGAACGGGCAAAAACGATAAGTTGTTGGGACTAGTAATGACTCGTCCTGTCCACTCGTGGTTGAAGACTTGAGTTTGGAATTTAGTGAAGTAATGAGAGGAAATAATAGATTGTTGTGTGGAGAAACAAGTCATTCTATCGAGTCATTGTCACATGAACAAAGAATGTAAGAAATGATGGAAGGAAGTAACAAATGGATACCACAACTTGTGGTATCAGAGGATGACTCGTGGTATAGGTCATGGTCACTGGTAGTGTTAAATATCCAGATTTTTCATTAAGGGTATTTTCGTATTTCCTAAGCTCTAATGTTCTAAACTATGTCGTTTTAAGCTCAGTTAGAAGGGTTTTAAGAGTTCTAAACCTATCCTAAGCCTTACCATTCCATGAATGCAAGCTTAGAGATCTTCCTTGGAGATCAATCTTGAGAAATCCTCTAATCTTCTCCAATTCCCTTTGGGATTTCGAAGAGGAGTGTAAATCAGATTTACCCAGGTATGTAAGGCTATGAATGAGAGTTCCTTTCACTCTCATGCTCAAAATTCTTCTTAATTCCATGGATTTTAATTCTAGATTCAAGTTCATGATCATTTGGGGTTTATCCCTAATTTTGTGAAATTCTCTATGATCTATCTATGGGTCAATTCTCTTTATGTATCAAATCATTTTTAAAGATCTATGGGCAAATTTTATATCTAATTTTTTTATTATTCATAGTTCAAATTCATATTAAATTGTGCCAAATTATGTTAGTTTCATGAAAATTCAAGTTATGATTCCACTATGATCTTGATCTATCTAAGCCCTAAATTATGATTTATGATTATTGATACGATTTCTCTCAAGTACTCTTCATGGATTTATGAATATCAATTATATGCATTTTCACAAGTATGCATGTTCTTCATGATTTAAGAATTTATGACTATTGGCCGACTCACGGACCCTTATTCATGGCTAATCATGTATTTCATCTATGATCAAGTATGTTATATTTTAATTGGCCATGAAATTTATGAATGATTCACAAATACGATATAAGCCTCATGTGCATGTTTTTGGGAGCAGTGTCTAGCACCAAGTAGACGTTGTTCAGGTAAATCTCGTGGTTTCAGAACTACGTGCCAACCATAGGTATATACATATATTTTTGTATCTCCTATGATATCACATCATGCACGTCCTTTTCCTGGCAAGCCTGGGACAGTCCTAACCACTTGGGCGAAATAGTGGAGCATCATGTATGCTATATCATAATGGTGTTGGTTAAGACAAGTCCTCCCAGTGTTTCGCATGATTTATGTATGGATATGTTATTGTCTTTTTCGCTCAAGTTATGTTTTATAAAGTTTTTCTTGTGGCTATGATTATGATTGGATTATGAATGGTTTGAAAACCTGGAGCCTCTATGTTTACATTATGATATTTACTTCCTGACCATGTTGTCCTACTCTTATGAACTCTTATGTATTTTAATTGTCCATTTTTACTTACTGTGCATACTCAATATATTTCAAGTACTGACCGCATACTCTATGTTGTATCATTTCATGATACAGGTACGAGGGATCAGTATCAGCCGCATCATTAGTTTTGCTTCCCCGTCAGGCCTATCCTTGCAAGCATTGGTGAGTCCTCATCCTCCGATGACATTTAGTGATCTGTGGTTATGTTCTTTCAATTACAGACTTTTGTCGAGCTAGTTGGGGATGCTATCCCATCAGCTCATCAGTTATGTTAGAGGCTTTTCAGACAATATGTAGCAAATTAGCTTGTTAGTATTGATTCAATTTTAGATTTTTATGTATGCAGACTTCCGCTTAAGTATGTTTTCTTATTTCAGTTTATGCTTGTTGTATTCTCTTAGCTATTATGTTCATGTCATGGGTCAACTGGAGCCTCTCGGGGTTCCTTGTCCTGTTTCTCTATCTAGACCTATTTTTGGGTCGTGACAAACTTGGTATCAGATCATTAGGTTTTGAAGTATCCTAGGGTGTATGAAATCTGCGTTAAGTAGAGTCTTTTTCATGAGTGTGAAGTGTGCCACACTTATGACGAAGAGGCTACAAACGTTTAGGAAACTTTCCTTCTTTCATGATCTATGTCGTATGATTAATATCCCTCTATCCCTCTAACTCGTGCTATACGCGTTTGCAAAATAATGCTTCCTCGTTGAGTTAAAAGAAGAAGAAATGGAAATGGAAATGTCCATGAGAATGGCAATAGGGATGGGCACCAGCAGGCCCCACCAGCCCTCGAGGATCATATTCCCGAGCAGGTTGCCATGTAGAGTTTACGGCGGCCATTCAGATGTTGGTACAGGTGTTGACCTCCCAAGTCAACCAGCAGGCGGTAGCGCATGTTCCTCAGAATGGGAATGCGGCGGCAACAAGAGTCAGGGACATTCTTAGGATGAACCCTTCAGAGTTTTTTGGGTAGAAGGTGGGCGAGGATCTACATTAGTTTATTGATGAGATTCTGAAGATCACCTAGATCCTGGGGGTGATGGGGGATGAGTGTGTAGATCTAGCCTCTTATCAGTTGAAAGGGGTTGCCCACATTTTGTTCAGACAGTAGAAGGATGGTAGGGCAGTTGGAGTGGGCGCTATTGGTTAGAATAAGTTCCATACCAATTTTTTGGATCGGTTCTTTCCTCGAGAGATGAGGGAAATCAAGGAAGATGAGTTCATGAACTTGAGGCAGAATAATATGATAGTCCAGGAGTATGCTTTTGAGATCACCCATTTGTCCAAATAAGCACCAGAGTTGGCCGATCAAAGAGCTCGGGTGAGCGGTTTGTGCACTGGGTAGCGGACTACTTAGTCAAGGATTGTAGGACCACTATGCTTCATCAGGACATTGACTTCCCTCGATTGGTTTTGTACACCCAACAGATGGATGTGGTTCATCTGAGAGAGAGAGAGAGGCCAAGAGGGTTAGGACAGACAGTTATGGGTGCTCCCAGTAGAGATCAGGAGGTGGACATCGCCAACAGTCCAATCAGAGGTCATTAGCTCCAGTGTCATCATTGGCCAATGCTCCGTATAGACAGTGAGGTGACCAGAGAAGCAGAGTATCAGGCTTCAGCGGACAGAGGAGCATGCATGCAGAGCGTACCTTTCCGGTCTGTGGGAAATATGACAAGAATCACTTAGGGGAGTGCTTAATTAGGTCATATATCTATTTTTGGTGTGGTATACACGAGAACAGGAGTTGGGAGTGTCTTTTGGCTAGGTAGGATGATGGCAAAGGTCGTGCTTAGGCTACCAGTTCAGTAGCAGCACTAGCACGCCCAGCGCAACAGGGTGCGTCTACCAATGTAGGTGGTGGTCAGTGCCAGAATAGGTTTTATGCCCTAGCATCTCGTTAGGAGTAGGAGACTTCACCAGATGTGGTCACTGGCATGTTACGAGTAATCCATCTTGATGTATATGCATTGTTAGATCTAAGGGCTACTTTATCTTTTATGACGCCCTATGTTGCTAGTAGTTTTGGAGTCTGTACCAAAATCCTATCAGAACCCTTCTCAATCTCTACTTTATTTGAAGATTTAGTTATAGGTTGACAGGTATATAGAAATTTACCTATCATAGTCCTTGAGAAACTCACCTCAGTAGATCTAGTAGAGCTAGCCATGACATATTTTGACGTTATCTTTGATATGGATTGGCTACATGAATGTTATGCCTCAGTAAATTGTAGAACCCTCGCGGTAGTGTTCCAATATCCAGGCGATCCAATCCTAGAATGGAAGGGCAGTTCAGATGTGCTTATAGGTCATTTCGTTTCCTACATTAAGGCCAAAAAGATGATCTCTAAAGGTTGGGTGTACCATCTAGTTAAGGTTAAGGATGCTACATCCGAAACCTCGACTATCTAGTCAATTCCTATAGTGTGAATATCCAGAAGTGTTTCCATATGACTTACTGGAATTCCTCTCTAGCGGGAGATCGATTGTGGTATTGACCTTCTTCCCGGTATGTAGCCTATATCTATTCCTCCTTATAAAATAGCTCCAGCTGCGCTAAAGGAGTGGAAGGAGCAGTTGAAGGATCCTTTAGATAAGGGTTTCATCAGACCAAGAAAATTCCCATGGGTTGCACCAGTTCTCTTTGTCTAGAAGAAGGATGGTTCCCTTCGGATGTGCATTGATTACCGACAGTTGAATAAGGTCACCGTCAAGAACAGATATCCTTTCCCCAGAATTGAAGACTTGTTTGACGAACTTTAGGGTGCCAAGTATTTATCAATGATAGACCTCAGATCAAGGTATCATCAGCTTAGGGTCCGGGAGAGTGACATTCCGAAGAGAGCCTTCAAAACTCGATATGGTCACTATGAGTTTGTAGTTATGTCTTTTGGACTAACGAATGCTCCTGCAGCTTTTATGGATTTGATGAACAGGGTGTTCAAGTCGTATTTGGATATGTTCCTGATCGTGTTCATACATAACATTCTCATATACTCTCGGAGCGAAGAGGAGCATTTTAAGGTGGTACTACAAACTCTTAAGGATTGTCAATTGTATGTTATGTTCAACAAGTGTGAGTTTTGGTTAAGCTCGGTAGCATTTTTTTGTCATGTGAAGTCAAGTGAGGGTGTAGAGGTTGACTCTTAAAAGATAGAAGTTGTGAAGAATTGTCCTAGACCAGTGAGTCCCTCAGATATCAGGAGTTTCTTGGGCTTAGATGGTTATTAAAGGAGGTTTGTGGGAGGATTTTCATACATTGCGGCACAGTTGACTAAGTTAACCCAGAAGTGAAGTTTCAATGGTTGGAGGCCTGTGAGAAGAGCTTCCAAGAGTTGGAGACTCGACTCACCTCAACACCTGTATTGAGCCTCCCTGAGGGTACCGATGGGTTTGTGGTATATTGTGACGCCTCAAGGATTGGCTTAGTTATGTATTAATACAGCATAGTAAGGTTATAGCCTATGCTTCTAGGATGTTGAATGTGTATGTGAAGAACTATCCAACTCACGACCTCGAATTGGCAGCTGTAGTATTTGCCTTGATGATTTGGGGACACTATCTGTTCGGGGTTCATGTGGATGTGTTTACGGACCACAAAATCCTATAGTACGTGTTTTCTCAGAGGGATCTAAATCTACATCAAAGAAGGTTGTTGGATCTTTTTAAAGATTATGATATGAGTGTCCTTTACTATCCGGGAAAGGCTAATTTGGTGGCAGACGCTCTTAGCAGGCTTTCTGTGGAGAGTGTGTCCCATGTGGATGAGGAGAGGAATGAGTTAGTAAAGGATGTGCATCAGCTTGCACGGCTAGGAGTTCATCTTGTTAACTTGACAGATGGTTGTGTCATTGTTCAGAATGGATCAAAATCTTCCTTGGTGACTGAATTCAAGGCTAGGAAAGACTAGGATCCTATTTTGGTAAAGTTGAAGAAAGCTGTTCAGAATTAGAAGGTGGAGCTCTTCTCCCAAGGGGGAGATGGTGTACTACGATATCAAGGTCGTTTATGTGTACTAGGTGTTTGATGACTTGAGGGAGCAGGTGTTTCATGAGGTCATGGTTTCAGATATTCTATACATCTAGGTGCCACCAAGATGTATTGTGACCTACAAGAAGTTTATTGATGGATGGCATGAAGAAGGACATAGCAGAGTTTGTGGCTAAGTGTCCGAATTGTCAAGAGGTGATGGTTGAGCATCAAAGACCCGGAGGTGTGCTTCAAGACATTAGCATCCCTACTTGGAAGTGGGAGAAAATCAATATGGACTTCATTATAGGGCTGCCTCGTACTCGTCGATAGTATGACTCTATTTGGATGGTTGTAGACAGGTTAACTAAAGTAGCTCATTTTCTACCGGTCAAAACTACCAATTCAGCAGAGGATTATGCCAAATTATACATTCTATCATTATTTCGGTTGCATGGAGTGACCTTGTCCATCATATCAGATAGAGGTACTCAATTTACCTCCTAGTTTTGGATATCGTTTCAAAAGGGACTTGGTACACAGGTTAAGCTTAGTACAGCTTTTCACCCGCAACCAGATGGTCAGGCAGAACAAACTATTCAGACTTTTGAGGATATGTTTAGGGCATGTGTGATTGATTTCAAAGGCAGTTGGGATGATCATTTGCCTCTCATTGAGTTTGCATATAACAAAAATTACCATTCCAGCATTCAGATGGGTCCATTTGAGGCTCTTTAAGGGCAAAGATATAGATCGCCAATTGGTTGGTTTGAAGTCAGTGAAGCTACATTGATAGGACTAGATTCGGTCCATGAGGCTATGGAGAAAGTTCAGCTTATAAGGGAGTTCTTCAGAACATCTCAGAGTCATCAAAAGTCCTATATAGATGTTAGGAGGAGAGAACTTAAGTTCGAGGTTGATGATGGGTGTTTCTGAAAGTATCTCCCATGAAAGGACTGATGAGATTTGGGAAGAAAGGGAAACTCAATGCTCGTTATGTTGGCATGTACCGGATTGTGAGACGTGTTGGCAAGGTGACTTTTGAGTTTGAGTTTCCCTCAGAATTAGCTTCAGTGCATCTATTTTCCATGTATCCCTTTTGAAGAAGTGTATGGGTGATCCGGCTTTGGTTGTCCCAGTGGAGAGTGTAGGTGTGAAAGATAGACATAGCTACGAAGAGGTTCCAGTTGAAATACTTGATCGTCCGGTTCAAAAGTTAAGAAAGAAGGAACTAGCTTCTGTAAAGGTTTTATGGAGGAATCCGTATGGTGAAGGATCTATGTGGGAAGCCAAACCAGATATGATGGCTAAATACCCGCACCTATTCCATCCCGATTTAGTTTTAGCTTGACGTACCAATTTACTCCTTAGTACCCTATTCAGTCTCATGTTTAGTTCATGTGTCCCAATTTCTTTCATGTTAATATGGGTATTTGTGATTCATCAATTCCTTTCAGTCATGTATTCCAGTCCAGAGTCAGTCACTCCGTCATTTTTCATCTTTAGATGTTCAGTATTTGAGATGCCATTTATTTTCTCCCAGCTTTCAGTATATTCATTCACATTCGAGGATGAATGTTCCCAGGGGGAGATATTGTAATACCCTAAAATGACTAAGACTAGACTTGGATTTGGGAATGAGATAAGCAAAAAGTTGGGAAAAATATCACAGGACGACCAATTGTACGTATCGTGGGAAGCTCCCACGGACCGTTGGTCCCTATCGTGGTTAGAATGTCGTTGGCATGTCCAGGAACAATGAGCCATGGAATGACTCATTGGTCAGTAAAACAAGTCGTGGCAAGAAGTCACTGTGAGAATGGTCCTTATCAAGGTGACGGGCACGAGTCATGGTACGACTCATTGTATGGGACAACGAGTTGTGATATATTTTCATTGGGAAGACTTCCAGAAGGTAAGTAGGTGTGGGAAGTGGTGGAAACGGGAGAAAACGATGAGTCATTGGGACTATTAACAACTCATCCTGTCTAGTCGAGGTTGAAGACCTAAGTCTGGAATTTAGCAAAGTAACAAGAGGAAGTAACAGATCATTGTGTGGAGTAATGACTCATTCTGTTGAGTCATTTCCACAAGACTAGAGAATGTAAGAAATGATGGATGGAAGTAATGAATGGATACCATGGGTCAGGGTACCAAAGGACGAATCGTAGTATTGGTCGTGGTCACTGGCAATGTTAAATTTCTATATTTTTCATTAAGCATATTTTCATAATTTCTAATCTCTAAGGTCCTAAACTACGTATTTTAAGCTCAGTTGGAAGGGTTTTAAGAGTGCTAAACCTATACTAAACCTTACCATTTCATGTATGAAAGCTTAGATTTCTTCCTTGGAGATCAAGATTGAGAAATCTCAAATCTTCTCCAATTCCCTTTGGGCTTTCAGAGAGGAGTGTAAATCAGATTTACCCAAGTATGTAAGGCTATGAATGAGAGTTCCTTTCACTATCATGCTCAAAATTCTTCTCAATTCAATGGATTTCAATTCTAGATTCCAGTTCATGATCTATTGGGGGTTTATCCCTAATTTTGTCAAAATTCTGCTATGATCTATCTATGGGTCAATTCTTGTCACACCGCGCCATGGGGGGTATGACTGGCACCTGGTGCTCTACTAGGACCTGAACTGCTGGACTGCTAAGCCTGGGCACATCTGGTGCCTGGCTGGCTCTAACTCACATATCTGGAAACAAAGAGCTATATAACGGCTGTAAACACAGCCCCCGGCCCATTGGCCTATAGCCTCCTATACCTGCACTAACAGCTGACCAGAAACATGTCGATATAGGGAAACCTATGCGGGCCGACAAGGCCACCATGCTATCTAGTTATCTGTGACTTAATCATAGAATATTAAAAAGCTACGTCACCGGCAAGGTCACCACTACTGTCAAGCTATGGCCCCACACGGCCAACATGAAAGAAACAGAAGTACTAACAGCTAAACAACTGCACGGCCTCACACGACCGGCTCATCTGACCACAGGGAAACATATACAGACTGCAAGCCTCTAGGAATAGCAATAGAAATGATCGGGACAGGGCCCCGACCTACCCGTACTATATAACAAAAGAAAATGAAATACACCTCTGGAATTCAGTCTCCGGATGACAGGAGCTGAATACTCGATCGCTGATAGGAATCACATGGTATCGCCTGCTTGTCTATGAGTACCTACAGGCAAGTAATGCAGCGCCCCACCGGTTGTCTGTACCACTGGTACTGAGTATGTAAAGCAATAACTGAAAGAAAAATCTGAGAACAACAATGTAACTGATGAAACTGAAGTAAGAAGAATTAGATTAACTGTCTGATAATGTAAGTCATACCTTCTCTCATTTACACTGAAAGGAAATAGGGGTCGTACCTGGAGACGTGTCACTCAACTGCTGATCTACTCGTATCTAACGTGACATGACATAACATAACATAACATAATATAGCACACACAAACCTTACCCGGCCCCCATAAGCCGGGAGGTACAACCAGCACAGAATCTACACCCCTACCCCGGTCATCCCATCTCCTATAATAGCTATAAGCATCCCGCTGGTCCCCTGGGTATGCACTTGGGCTCGCTGAGCCCCTGACTATAACTGTACCTGAGTCTGAAGGACTCCTGAATCAACACCTGGGCGTATACGCTCGACAGGGGTGTGTAAAAGCCGACCAAGGCATAATATGGGGAAAACTGGCATCCCATCTTCGTCCCCTGTGGGACGGCATGCCACTCCGTAGAGCGACGTATCCTCGTCCTCTGGCGGACGAGTCGATACAGCTATCAACCCTGGGGCAGTCATGGATGGTAGGTAGTCCAACCCCAAACAATATAACGGTCTCAACTAGTAATACTATCTGCATGTCTCGCATACTGGCGCTAATAGTGGTAAAGTATTGTATATATTACATGCTGAACTAGTAATAGTAATATGTACATATTTAATACATGCTGAGGCTGGTAAATATATATATGTATGAATATAGTCTCCTGCCAGACTGTTCTGGGGCTAATACTGAACAGGATATAGTGTTTCTGCTGAAAACCATGCTGTATACTGAGTTTCTATAGTAACATGATTTAGTATTCCTAATATGCTTTCTAACTTCATTTTAACTTATCATTATATTTCTGAGATGTCTTACAGATATTGTATCGCTTTGCGGGGTTTCAACTGGATACAAATATCCTAACCTTTCGTACTACATCACATACTGAGCATGCTGTGCAGTTTCTAACTCTTGTATTAATGTCTACGTCGTACTAGTAAGTTTCACGCAAGTTATAACTCGATACTTCTAATATCGTACCAACATTCGTAATAAACGCAACACATGACTTCTGAACATTCTACTGGCCTTTAAATTACTGTATTGTACCGATATTACTTAACTTGCCGAGGAAACTAACTTTACATACCTTATCCTCGAATTATTCGTCTGTCGGACGAGACTCAGCCGGTACTTCAGCTATTTTCTCCCAACTGCATTCATAAATATGACAATTAATACTAAATACAGCTTTATTTTTAAGAGCAACGTCACTTTCGATATAGTTTATAGCCTAAACTTAGGCTTATCGAAAGACGGTCGAAAACTCGCTATTTTTCAGGGGTCCTGAAGGGAGAAATATTCACTTCACAGCTAAGAACACATCGACACTAATTTAGAGCAATTCCACTTACCTTAGCTCGGTGGCTCGACGATTCGTCGGCCGTATTTCATGAAACTGAATCTGTAGGAATGCTCTCTGCTGCTAAATACCTCAGTATCTGGAGTTAATTTGCGTTTGGACAACGTTTGGCAGCGTAATCGGACGAAAATTATATTATCTCCTTGTTTCCCTCTCCTTTTTCTGATTTCTCTCTTTGTTTCCTGGAAATTTCCTAAGTGTTTTAATGAATTAACCCGAAGTGGGGCTTTATATATTTGGGCCTGGACAAGGCCAACGTGTCACGGAGCCAACGCGGAGGCCTGTCCTCCGTGACACGCTGCCATCGCGGAGGGGCTCTGCCTCAGCTCCTTCCGCGATGGTTCGACAGGTTTCTCGGCCGATCTTTTCCCGGGCCTTTCTCCAGCACGTATGGCCTTCAAATATGCTTAACCAACGTGCAAATAGGTCGTCTAGGTGCCGGGAATTCTACGAGGTATAACATTCTCCCCCCCTTAAGAACATTCGTCCTCGAATGTACACTGTTATCTAGAGGACTACTTACTTACCTTCTAGAAAAATTTCGGCAGAGTTTCCCCTGTAATATGGACTATAGCAAAAACCTGAAATGCAGAAAAGTCCAACACAGGCACTGCACGTAATATTTTAGGATCCACTGGATAACAAAGTATCAATCTTTCTCATTCACACGCATACAACTATAAGGTACTGCATAAGTAACAACACAGACATACCTGTCGCCTGACTAGGCGTGGAATAGGTGAGGGTATTTGGCTTTCATATCTTCTTCAGCTTCCCACGTCATTTCTTCCCGTTTCCTGTTACGCCACAATACTTTGACAGATGCAACATCTTTAGTCCTCAACCTGCTAATCTGTCTGTCTAAGATAGCTACGGGAACCTCTTCATATGCTAACTCCTCTGTGACCTGGACATCCTGAACTGGAACTACTGTAGAAGGGTCCCCTACGAACTTCCTTAATATAGAGACATGGAATACTGGGTGAACAAATGCTAACTCTGGAGGCAAGTTCAACTCGTATGCAACTTGGCCTATTCTTCGCCGAATCTGATATGGCCCAATGAATCTCGGGCTAAGCTTGCCTTTCTTGCCAAATCTCATTACCCCTTTCATCGGAGACACCTTCAGATATACCCAGTCATTTACCGCAAATTCTAGATTTCTGCGCCGCATATCTGCATAAGACTTCTGGCGGCTCTGAGCAGTCAGTAAACGTTCTCGGATAAGCTTTATCTTTTCCTCTGACTGCCGAACAATGTCTGGGCAAACCAATGCTGATTCTCCTATTTCAAACCAGCCCACCGGCAATCTACATTTTCGCCCGTATAATGCCTCGAAAGGCGCCATCTGGATAGTTGAATGATAACTGTTATTATAAGCAAATTCAATCAACGAAAGATGCTCATCCCAGCTACCCCCAAAATCTAGCACACACGCTCGCAACATATCTTCGAGCGTCTGAATTGTACGTTCAACCTGCCCATCTATCTGAGGATGGAATGCTGTGCTCAAGTTAATCTACGTTCCCAAACCTTTCTAAAACGACTGCCAGAATCTAGTTGTGAATTGTGCTCCCCTATCTGAGATAATGGATACTGGCACTCCATGTAATCTAACTATTTCTTTGATATATAATTCGGCATAGTCCTCAGCCAAGAAGGTAGCCTTCACCGGCAGGAAATGAGCTGATTTTGTTAGTCTGTCAACTATTACCCAAATGGAATCATTTCTGCATCTGGTACGGGGTAACCCTGTTACAAAATCCATGTTTATCGTTTCCCATTTCCACGTAGGCACCGTTATATCTTACGTCAAACCGCCCGGCTTCTGGTGCTTCGCTTTCACCTGCTGACAGTTAGAACATCTAGATACAAATTCAGCTATCTTAGCTTTCATACCTGGCCACCAGTAGATGTCTCTGATGTCATGGTACATTTTCGTCGCCCTTGGATGGAGGGAATAGCGAGCGTAATGTACCTCATGCATGATCCGCCCACGAAGCCCTAAAATATTCTGGACACAGAGGCGGCCCTTACAGCGTAGCACCTCATCCTCAGTTATCTGAAAATCTGACTCCTTGCCTCTCTGAATTCTATCTCTGAGTTGGACTAAATCAGGATCCTCGTACTGTCATTCTTTTACCTCTGTAACTAATGATGACACAGCAAAATTCTGAATTACTGCTCTATTATTTTCTGTTTCCATTACTCGAACGGCTAAACCAGCTAACTAATGAATTTCTTTGGCTAACTTTCGCTTCTCAGGTCGCAGATACGCCAAGCTTCTCATTGACTTACGGCTCAGGGCATCTGCTACAACATTAGCTTTTCCGGGGTGGTATAGAATATTCACATCATAATCTTTTAACAGCTCCAACCAGCGGCGTTGCCGTACATTCAACTCCCTCTGAGTGAAAATGTACTATAAGCTCTTATGATCTGTGTAAATATCAACATGGACGCCGTACAGGTAATGCCTCCACATCTTTAAGGCGTGGATTACTGCGGCCAATTCCAGGTCGTGGGTAGGGTAATTCTTTTCGTGTTTCCTCAGCTGTCTGGAAGCATATGCAATTACTCTACCATGCTGCATCAACACACAACCTAACCCGACACCTGACGCGTCGCAATAGACTGAATAACCTTCTGTGCCTTCCGGCAATGCTAACACTGGAGCGGAGGTTAATCTGTCTTTCAGTTCCTGGAAGCTCTGCTCGCATGCCTCTGTCCATGTCCATTGAAACTTTGCTGCTTTCTGTGTCAATTTGGTTAGAGGTGCCGCAATGGTCGAGAACCCTTCAACGAACCTCCTGTAATATCCTGCCAACCCTAGAAAGCTACGAACTTCAGTCGGAGTGGTAGGCCTAGGCCAGGACTTAACTGCTTCTATTTTCTGTTTGTCAACTTGTATACCAGCATCTGAGACGATATGCCCTAAAAAGGCCACTGAGTTAAGCCAGAATTCACACTTAGAAAATTTAGCATACAGCTGACGGTCCCTGAGAATCTGGAGCACTGTCCGCAAATGAGTCTGATGATCTGCTTCAGAGTGAGAATACACCATAATATCATCAATGAATACTATCATGGACAAGTCCAGGAAAGGTCTGAAAATACTATTCATTAGGTCCATGAAGACTGCTGGGGCATTCGTTAACCCGAAGGACATAACTAGAAATTCAAAATGTCCATATCGGGTCCTGAACGCTGTCTTAGGAATATCTCTCTCACGTACTCGGACCTGGTGATATCCGGACTGCAAGTCAATCTTAGAAAAGTATCTGGCTCCCTGCAACTAATCAAATAAGTCATCAATTCTGGGGAGCGGGTACTTGTTCTTTACTGTAACTTTGTTTAATTGCCGATAATCTATGCACATTCGGAGCGAGCCGTCTTTCTTCCTCACAAATAAAACTGGCGCACCCCACGGTGAAGTACTCGGCCTGATGAAACCTTTATCCAATAAATCCTTCAACTGCTCCTTTAATTCTCTGAGTTCTGCAGGAGCCATGCGATAAGGAGGAATCGATATCGGCTGGGTGCCTGGAAATAGATCAATAGCAAAATCTATCTCCCTTTTTGGGGGAATACCAGGTAACTCATCAGGAAACACATTGAGGAATTCATTCACCACTGGAACAGACTGGAGTGTCGGAGATTCTGCTTGGACATCCTAAACTCTGACCAGATGGTAAATACACCCCTTAGATATCAACTTCCTCGCCTGAAGGTAGGAAATAAACCTACCTTTTGGCGTAGCGGTACTACCCTTCCACTCCCGCACTGTTTCTCCCGGGAAGTGGAATTGGACCGTCTTGGTCCAATATTCAACGTTGGCAAAACACGGTACTAACCAATCCATACCCATTATGGCATCGAAATCTATCATTTCTAACTCGACCAGATCTACTGTGGTCTGACGGTCAGCAACCTCTACTGTACACCCGCGGTAGATTCGGCTAGCTGTGATAGAATCACTAACGGGCATGGATACTAAGAAGGGCTGCTGTAATAATTCTGGTGCAATACTAAACTTTCGTGCCACAAATGGAGTAATGTAGGACAAAGTAGACCCTGGATCAATCAACACATAAGCAGGGTGTGAGCAGATAGTTAGCATACCTGTCACAACATCAGGCGACGCTTCTGAATCTTGCCTTCCTGGTAAGGCATATGTGTGGCTTGGACCCGCACCTGTACTAGAAGTCTCTGATCTGCCCCGACCCCTGCCTGCTGAAACTGAGGGCCTGCGCCCTGCCGAGGATGCTGTGGTTCGTGACCCCGCAGATGCCCTATCCTGTCTATCCCGATCCTCTCGACCTCTGGCTGGGCAATCTTTCATCAAATGGCCTTCTTGGCCACAAATATAACACGCAGTGGAGCCATATCTACATGCTCCAGGATGGCGTCGATTGCATATAAGGCAAAGTGGTAGGGTATACCTACTCTGCTCCGCTCTCCTATGTACTGGTGACTCTGCCATCTACGAGCCTCTACCAATCTCTGACTGCCCCCTGCGACTTTGGCGGAGGCGGGGGCCTGGGTAGCCTATCTAACAATCGTGGCCTGGGTCCTCCCCGGGCTTCCCTCTGTAACTCAACTGGCCTGTCCCGGCGACGCTGTTCTTGATTAACCCTTCTGATCTCCCGTTGTCGCTGTCTGATGCCCTCAATATTATGGGCAAAGGCCTGAACTCGAGCAATATCATGTCCTCTCGCAGTGTGGCCGTAATGCAAATCTCAACATATTCTGGATTCAACCCCATAATAAAACGGTGCACTCTGGATGCCATGGTATCAACAAAGGCCACTGCACACCGGGCCAAAGAATCAAACCGCAAGGAATATTCCCGAACACTCATGGCCCCCTGCTCCAGATGTAGGAACTGGTCTACCCGGGCCTGTCGAATCTCCCGTGGCAAATAGTGATCCAGAAAAGCTCCTGAAAAGCTGGACCAGGTGGGAGGGGAAATATCTCTCCCTCGGGACCTTTCCCAGCTTTCATACCATAACACGGCGATGTCCCGTAACCGGAATGCTGCCAATTCAACTGATTCTGTAGGCATGGCATGCATAACCCTGAAGATTCTCTGCATTTGATCCAGAAAATCCTGAGGGTCCTCTGTCCGGTCCGTACCTGTAAACTGTGGGGGATTCAAGGCTAAGAACACTCGAACCCTCGAACTGCTAGGCCCTCCTGATAACTCCGCAACTGTAGATGGCATTGGCTGACGCTGAGCAGCCATCATTTGTGCTAACATAACTACAGCACTCCTAACCTCCTGGTCGGAAGGTGTTGGTATAGGGACTGCTGAAGGTAATGTCGCCCCAAGTAGCTCCTGACGTGGTGGAGACTGCTGAGGAGGCTGGGACGATGCCTCTGTAGTGCCCTCTGATCGGACTGTTTCTAAATGAGGATGAGGCATCCTACTGGTGCCTTCCCCTGCTGCAACATCTAAGCTCCGGCCTGTGATAGGATGTCGCTGGTCTGACATTATCTGTAACCAAAGAATGTAGTAAGCTTTTAGGGACTCAACCCTATATTGTACCGCTCTACAGCACGACTGAATAAGAATAAAAGACAACCATCCTATCATGCCTTGCAGTCTCCTACCCATAGTATGTGGTGCACAACACATCCATAGGCAGGACTCTACTTAGCACGGCTTGCAGACTCCCTGGGATATGACCTGCTCTAATACCAAGTTTGTCACACCCCGCCTTGGGGGGTATGACTGGCACCTGGTGCCCTACTAGGACCTGAACTGCTGGACTGCTAAGCCTGGGCACATCTAGTGCCTGGCTGGCTCTAACTCACATTTTTGGAAACAAAGAGCTATATAACGGCTGTAAACACAGCCCCCGGCCCATTGGCCTATAGCCTCCTGTACCTGCACTAACAGATGACCAGAAACATGTCGATATAGGGAAACCTATGCGGGCTGACAAGGCCACCATGCTGTCTAGTTATCTGTAACTTAATCATAGAATATTAAAAAGCTACGTGACCGGCAAGGTCACCACTACTGTCAAGCTATGGCCCCACACGGCCAACATGAAAGAAACAGAAGTACTAACAGCTAAACAACTGTACGGCCTCACACGACCGGCTCATCTGACCACAGGGAAACGTATACAGACTGCAAGCCTCTAGGAATAGCAATAGAAATGATCGGGACAGGGCCTCGACCTACCCGTACTATACAACAAAAGAAAATGAAATACACCTCTGGAATTCAGTCTCCGGATGACAGGAGCTGAATACTCGATCGCTGATAGGAATCACGTGGTATCGCCTGCTCGTCTATGAGTACCTGCAGGCAAGTAATGCAGCGCCCCACCGGGCGTCAGTACCGTTGGTACTGAGTATGTAAAGCAATAACTGAAAGCAAAATCTGAGAACAACAATGTAACTGATGAAACTGAAGTAAGAAGAATTAGATTAACTGTCTGATAATGTAAGTCATACCTTCTCTCATTTACACTGAAAGGAAATAGGGGTCGTACCTGGAGACGTGTCACTCAACTGCTGATCTACTCGTATCTAACGTGACATGACATAACATAACATAACATAATATAGCACACACAAACCTTACCCGGCCCCCATAAGCCGGGAGGTACAACCACCACAGAATCTACACCCCTACCCCGGTCATCCCATCTCCTATAATAGTTATAAGCATCCTGCCGGTCCCCTGGGTATGCACTTGGGCTCGCTGAGCCCCTGACTATAATTGTACCTGAGTCCGAAGGACTCCTAAATCAACACCCGGGCGTATCCGCTCGACAGGGGTGTGTAAAAGCCGACCAAGGCATAATATGGGGAAAACTGGCATCCCATCTTCGTCCCCTGTGGGACGGCATGCCACTCCGTAGAGCGACGTATCCTCATCCTCTGGCGGACGAGTCGATACAGCTATCAACCCTGGGGCAGTCATGGATGGTAGGTAGTCCAACCCCAAACAATATAACGGTCTCAACTAGTAATACTATCTGCATGTCTCGCATACTGGCGCTAATAGTGGTAAAGTATTGTATATATTACATGCTGAACTAGTAATCGTAATATGTACGTATTTAATACATGCTGAGGCTGGTAAATATATATATGTATGAATATAGTCTCTTGCCAGACTGTTCTGGGGCTAATACTGAACAGGATATAGTGTTTCTGCTGAAAACCATGTTGTATACTGAGTTTCTATAGTAACATGATTTACTATTCCTAATATGCTTTCTAACTTCATTTTAACTTATCATTCTATTTCTGAGATGTCTTACAGATATTGTATCGCTTTGCGGGGTTTCAACTGGATACAAATATCCTAACATTTCGTACTACATCACATACTGAGCATGCTGTGCAGTTTCTAACTCTTGTATTAAAGTCTACGTCGTACTAGTAAGTTTCACGCAAGTTATAACTCGATACTTCTAATATCGTACCAACTTTCGTAATAAATGCAACACATGACTTCTGAACATTCTACTGGCCTTTAAATTACTGTATTGCACCGATATTACTTAACTTGCCGAGGAAACTAACTTTACATACCTTATCCTCGAATTATTCGTCTGTCGGACGAGACTCGGCCGGTACTTCAGCTATTTTCTCCCAACTGCATTCATAAATATGACAATTAATACTAAATACAGCTTTATTTTAAAGAGCAACGTCACTTTCGATATAGTTTATAGCCTAAACTTAGGCTTATCGAAAGACGGTCGAAAACTCGCTATTTTTCAGGGGTCCAGAAGGGAGAAATATTCACTTCACAGCTAGGAACACATCGACACTAATTTAGAGCAATTCCACTTACCTTATCTCGGTGGCTCGACGATTCGTCGGCCGTATTTGACGAAACTAAATCCGTAGGAATGCTCTCTGCTGCTAAATACCTCAGTATCTGGAGTTAATTTGCGTTTGGACAATATTTGGCAGCGTAATCGGACGTAAATTATATTATCTCCTTCGTTCCCTCTCCTTTTTCTGATTTCTCTCTCTGTTTCCTGGAAATTTCCTAAGTATTTTAATGAATTAACCCAAAGTGGGGCTTTATATACTTGGGCCTGGACAAGGCCAACGTGTCACGGAGCCAACGCGGAGGCCTGTCCTCCGTGACACGCTGCCATCGCGGAGGGGCTCTGCCTCGGCTCCTTCCGCGATGGTTCGACAGGTTTCTCGGCCGATCTTTTCCCGGGCCTTTCTCCAGCATGTATGGCCTTCAAATATGCTTAACCAACGTGCGAATAGGTCGTCTAGGTGCCGGGAATTCTATGGGGTATAACAATTCTCTTCATGTATCAAATCATGTTTAAAGATCTATGAGAAGATTTTATATCATTATGATTATTAATTCATAGTTTCAAATTCTAATTAAATTGTGCCCAATTTTGTAAGTTTCATGGAAATTCAAGTTATGATTCTGTTATGATCTTGATCTTCCTAAGCCCTAAATTATTATATATGATTATTGATATGATTTCTATCAAGTACTCTTCATGGATTTATGAATATCAAGTATATGTATTTTGACAAGTATGCATGTTCTTCATTATTTATGAGTTTATGACTATTGGCCGACTCACCGGCCCTTATTCACGGCTAATCATGTATTTCAAGTATGATCAAGTATGTTATGTTTTAATTGGCCATGAACTTCATGGATGATTCTTGATTACGATGTGAGCCTCATGTGCATGTTTTTAGGAGCAGTGTCTAGCACCTTGCAGACTTGGCGTTCAGGTAAACCTCGTGGTCTCAGAACTAAGTGCCACTGTATGTATATACATATATTTTTGGATCCCCTATGATATGACATCATGCATGTCCCTTGCCTGGAAAACCTGAGATGGTCCTGACCACTTAGGCGAAATAATGGGCATCATGTAAGCTCTATCATGATGGTATCAATTAAAATGAGTTCTCCCATTGTTCCTCATGATTTATGCATCGATACGTTATTTTTATTTTGGCTCAAGTTATGATTTGTAAAATTTTCTCTTGTGACTATGATTACGATTGGATTATGAATGGTTTGAAAACCTTGAGCCCTCATATTTACATTATGATATTTAGTTCATGATACTGTTGTCCTACTCTTATGAACTCTTATATATTTTAACTATCCATTTTTTACTTACCTTGCATACTCAGTACATTTGAAGTTCTGACTGCATACTCTATGCTATATCATTTCATGATATAGGTCTGAGGGGTCAGTCTCAGCCGCATCATTAGTCTGCTTCCCCCTCAGGCCTGTCCTAGCTAGCATTGGTGGGTCCTCATCCTTCGAGGACATTCAGTGGTTTGTGGTTATGTTATTTCAGTTTCATCTTTTGTCGAGCTAGTTAGGGATGTTGTCCGATCAGCTCATCAGTTACGCTAGAGGCTTTTCAGACAATATGTAAAAAATCAGCTTGTTAGTGTTAATTCAATTTTAGATTGTTATATATGCAGACTTCCGCTTAAGTATGTATTATTATTTCAGTTTCCACTGTTGTATGCTATTAACTATTATGTACATGTCATGGGTCCACTTGGAGCCTCTTAGGGTTTCTTGTGTCGTGCATCTATCCGGACCTATGTTCGGGTCATGACAAAACCCTTGAAGACAAGATTGAGAGGCACATTAAGCGGTTAAAGAGGCAACCTTAAGGATTTCAATCATTTGTGCTATCAAAGAAATGCCTGGTTTTGCCAAGCATCTCAAAGAGTTGATTACTAAGAAGAGATCCAATAAAGAGGAGGTTGTTTCTATCACTCATTTGGTTAGTGTTATCATCAGGGTACCAATGTTGATATGAAGGGTGAACCCGATGCATTTATAATTCTAGAAACTATTAAGACTTATGATTGTGCGACAGCACTTTTTAACAACGGTGCAAAAATAAATTTGATGCTTCTTCACATTTACAAGAGATCCAATCTTACCATGCTTAAAGACACCATTATAAAATTACAAATGGTGGATAAAACTATAAAGAAGTTGGTAGGTAATGTAGAGGATGTTCCTATCAAAGTAAAAAATTTCAAACTTCTAGTTGATTTTGTGGTCCTCGATTAGGCTATGGATATTGGGATTCCCATCATCCTTGTGCATCCATTCTTTTCCATAGGAAGATCTATAATGGACTCGAAAATGCATGGGATTAGATTGAGAGTGAATGAAGAGGAAATCAATTTTAAAGCAAGGAAAGGGCATTTTTTTCCCAAGGTTATGAGAGAATTACTATGATTGAGGATACAAAATCTGAGGATGATTCTGCCACGATTGATGTGAAGGTAGCACCCAAGAAGAAAAAGATAAAAAATAAATGGGAGAAGCACTACCTCTGTGGCTCAAAAGGAAGAATGTGGGTGAGAAAGTCCCGTATTAGAGATTACTCTTCCAATGGTTGATTTAGGTATTTACGTCATTCCACAATGTTAAATTAGGTACTTCTTGGGAGGAAACCCAGAGGATGCTACAAAATGTGTAGTATGCACATCGTGTCGCAATATTAAATAAAGCACTTATTAGGAGGCAACCAAAGTGTTCTATACTAATTGGTTTTTTTGAGTATAGATTAGGAGATGTTGGAAAGAATGGAAATGGTACAGAGAAAAACAACAGCCTTCAATATGTGAGCCCAAAGACGAACTAGGAGAGGCACTTACAAGTCGTGATCATATCGTAGGTTAGACACTAGGTATCAAAAGTATCTGAAGTTTCACCTACAAAATAACATACAATCTATGATTTAATTTTATAGGGCAGTAGGTTGGATCGTAGGTGAAAAGGACTTACGTATTCTACTGAAGTTTATATGCAACTCATCAGATGGACCATAGTTTGCTTTTATGGTCCGCAAATGAGATCGTGATTTTTATTTTATAAGGTTGGGCCATTTCCTAATCTGGGTTCATTTAGAACCTCACCTATGGATATTATACTTGATTTACAATTGTAGGTGGGTAAATCTGACCTCACCCACCTAAGCGATTGATAATTTTCCAAATATATGAGTGTCTTGTGCCTGTTGCACCTCTTCTTTTTCCTCTCTTTAAACCTCCATTGCTGCATACTCCCTCATGTTTTTTGCACTCAAGTCCCTTTATTTTTGCACACACACACACTTAAATACTCAATGATACACTAGTTATCCACTATCATGCAAGGCTAGGGTTTCTGAAGGTCGAGATTCCATAATTTCATCAACACACATAACCCGTTTAACAAATTGACTAACCTCAAGTATTGAATCCATAAAAATACATTTATGTGTGCTTAATTCTACTTGGTGTTTTTCCTAAGAATGAACATGAATCAGAGAGGGAGAAGTAGGGGATTTTGTTTGATTTGTTTGGAGCTTTGTTCTTTCAGGACTGTTTTCTTGTACCAACGATCCACAAATTTTATTTACAACCAAAAATGACTCCCAAATCATATGCTTAAAGAACTAAAATTGGATGACATTTTGCTAAGTGTGAACTTCCCCTATGAATGGACTTACGAGTCATACATTCATTGTATGAATAGTATATCGTATCATATGTTGGGACTGAGTAGACTGACTCTCTAAAGTTGATTTACAATAAAACATATGGTCCATAGATGTATGAACCATCTATTGGTCCATAAGTTAAACATATAGATCTAGTTCTTTGAAGATAAACCTACAGGATATTTTACGGTTTGTAGATTCAATGTAAGAACAATAATTATCTTTTTACTTTCCTTGTAACTACACAACTATGCTCCATTAATGAATATACAGACCGTATGTTTCAAATACGATCCTTAACTAGCCATCTGAGATCAACTTCTTACTCTGTTGGAATTACATTTTGATATACATATCTCTCACCAATGTCACTGATGTTTGATGAATATTAACAGGAAATGGCACCTAACAACTATCAAGAGAGATGTCAAGGCTTAGGTTTCCAAGAGATCTCGATTAGTGGATGAACAATCAGATTCAGGTGAAGAATATCTACTCCCACGAACTAGGGCGGCTAGAAAGCTCAACCCAGCCTTACACCTACTAAATAAGCTCGAGTGGGCCCAACATCCACTCCTTCTCAAACATCACCATCCACAGGATCAAACAAAGGCATCCCCTTAGACTCTCAGTCTTCAAAGAGGTCCATTGCCTAGGCTAGAGGGCAATAGATTTCTTCTTCACCAGTTGAGTCCTCCTTTAAGGACTCCAGCAGCAGAGCAGGTAGCTAGTTGGGACGACCCACAAAGCACTCATAGTGTCCCTCTAGTGAACCAAATTGAACAAAGAAGGAAAATGAGAGAGGACATAGCCTAATCCAGATTTGATGTAAAGAGTTCTTTGGAGAAATATCAAGAGAGTCAGGCTATCATCAATGGAAAACCTCGAAGGAGTGTAATAGAGGAGAAAGTAGTTAGCACTAATGGATTAGAGCAATACAATGACATTATAGAGCAGCTTCAATTTCAGCAATGAGATTTCCTAACTCTACCTCCTGGTAAAACTTTCCAAACCCTAGTACAGGAGTTCTATGCATCATATAAAGCCATTCTAGAGGCCACTAGCTGCAGACCAAAGACTCAGAATGATGCCCTTGACACAGTAATGGTCTAGGGAGTGTCGGTTGATGTTATCCCTAAAGTTATCAACCAGTTTTACTTTGGAGATGATTATGCTCCAATTGACACATCAACCTATGATGTGAAGGCCATGGATACAGAAAGATCCTAGCCATGGATGGCCCCCTTATTGTCAAGGCCACACTAGTGTGGCTCATCATTATTGTGACCTCGATCTACAAGAGTGATTTAAAACTTCATGCCAAGTTTTGGTGGAATATAATGATCCATAGCATTTGTTCAACGTTTGTTATATGGGTGTATAACTCCACGCAAGTGCACGTGGTCGAACAAGTAGTAAAGTGGCTTAAGTAAGCCAAGTATCGATCCCACAGGGACTGGGATGAGGTAACAAATTACTTAAGTGTTACTATATTGATTCTAAAAATGAAGACAACAGTGCAACGAAGAGTTTGATATATTTTGATTTCTAATTTTATCCTAAGTCTACAAAGATTATATAATTTGAGTCTGAACTATGAATGCGAGCATGCTGAGGTTAAACGAACATGTAAGGAAATAAATTATCGATATAATTTGGTTAACTTTTCCTCCGGTTGCTAGTCAAGAATTATTGCCAATAGATTAAAACTCTCGTATTTAACCCCACTTAAGAATCATGAACCATCCACCTACATTTCTGTGATTAAATGCAATTCATGTTCTAGCCATACAAAACCGATTCCTAAATTGACTAATACGACTTTCAGGTATATTTCTATCCTGAAGGTAAATCAATTCTCAATTTTCCCAAACTAAGAAAGGATCATATCCTATTAATTCACAACTTTCCAATTTCTTGCTCTCTCGAGTGAAACCGGACTTTTTAGATGTACATTAACGTAGGCCACACATTAATGCAGTAAGAACAAGAATTAATAGAACAACCATGGAAGAAAAGATGAAAAACCAAAGAATCAATAATCACATTTCATTACAATTGTTCTTAACCTCAGCAAGAAGATGAATTAGCCACTCATTTGTGGATTAAACATCGTTAAATGAGTGTTAAACATACAAGCAATTGAATACAAGAAGAAGAAAAGAGAGAAAAAACCCTGATAATTTCGTCCCCTCAACTGCCTGTAACCCACGTTCTTGCTCCACCAAGTCAGAATAATGAAAAATGAACCTAAGTGTTCTATTTATACTAGTGGGAATTTTTCCCGGAATAACAAGCAACGTGTCACGGAGTGTATTGCAGAGCACTGCCTCCGTGACACGTTGTGTATCGCGGAGCACTGCCTCCGTGACACGGTGTGTATCGCGGAGCACTGCCTCCGTGACACGTTGTTGTTCCGCCACAGGACAAATTTTGCATTTTTTCCTTGTTGACATCCGAGTCCAACCCTAATGATGATTTATGCCTTATGATATGATTTCTCTCAAGTACTTATCATGGATTTATGAAATATCAAGTATATACATGTTTTACAAGTACTCATAAATTTTATAATTTATGGATTTATGATTATGGCCGACTCACGGGCCTTAAATCATGGCTAGTTCACGTATTTCAAGTATGGTTAAGATTATTATGATTTAACTAGACCATGAATCTCATGTACGTTTTCCCTATTATCATATGAGCACTTTTGGGAGTAGTATTTAACACCGAGTAGACCTGGGGTCCAATCATACCCCGAGTCTCAGAACTACGCGCCAACGTAGCCATGATGGGACTGCCCTTGAGACTGTCCCTTATTGCCCAAATGGGCCTTTCATGAGTGATATCACGCCTTTTTTCATGGTTTTACCATTACCAAGGTACGAACACCCTCCCGACTAGGGGTTTACAGGTCGGGCTCTATGTGTGCTCATATGGGGTATGTCGGTTATAAGAATCTCTGATTATTCCTCATGATTTATGCATGGCTATGTTATGTTATCTTGGCTCAAGTCATGTTTAGAAAAGGCTTTCTCTTACGATTGTGATTATGACTGATTTACGAATGTTTTGAAAACCTTGAGACCTCATGTTTACATTTTGATACTTACGTTATGATCATGTTTTCCTACTCTTATGAACTCTTACATATTTTTTACTGTCCATTTTACTTACCTTGCATAGTCGGTACATTCCAAATACTAACCGCATACTTTATGTTGTATCATTTCATGATAAAGGTCTAAGGGATCAGTCTCAAATGCATCTTCAGTCATGCTTCCCTCCCAAACCTTTCCATCTATCATTGGTGAATCCTCATCCTTCGAGGACATTTAGTATCTGCCGTTGTTATGTTTCTTTCAGTTTTAGACTTGTCGAGTTAGTTGGGGATGTTGTCCCATCAACTTGTCAGATATGTTAAAGGCTTTCAGAAATTATGTAGAAATCAGCTTGTCATGTGTGATTCTACTCAAGCTTGATTTACATGCAGACTTTCGTTATTATGTATTTTAAACTTCCACTTTATTATGTTGAGCTTAGATGTTGTGTTCATTTCATGGGTCAAGTTGGAGCCTCTCAGGGTTTCTTGTCTCGTGTCTCGATCTGAGCCCTAGCTCGGGTCGTGACAAACTTTGTACCAGAGCTTTAGGTTATGAAGTGTCCTAGGGTGTCTGAAATCCGCATTAAGTAGAGTCTTTTTTATGGGTGTGAAGCGCGCCACACTTATGACGAAGAGGCTATGAGACGTTTAGGAAATGTTCCCTTCTTTCATGATTTATGTCGTACGATGAAATATCTCTCTATCCTTCTAACTCATGCTATACGCATTGCAGAATCATGCCTCCTCGCCGAGATAATGGAAGAAGAAACCGAAAAGGAAATGGCCACGAGAATGGCAATGGAGATAGGCACCAGAAGGCCCCACCAGCCCATGAGGAGTATGTACCCGATCTGGTTGCCCACGCTGAGTTCAGGGCTGCCATACAGATGTTATCCCAAGCCTTGACCGCCCAGGTTAATCAGTAGGCAGTACTGCATGTCCCTCAGAAAGGGAACGTGGCGCGGCAAGAGTTAGGGATTTTTTAGGATGAACCCTCCGAAGTTTCTTGGGTCAAAGGTGGACGAGGATCCATATGAGTTTATTGATGAGATTCTAAAGATCACCCATATCATGGGGGTGACCGGAGAGGAGTGCGCCAATTTAGCCTCATATTAGTTAAAAGGGGTTGCGCACATCTGGTTTAAGCAATGGAAGGATAGCAGGGAAGTTGAAGCAGACCCTATTTGTTGGAAGGAGTTTCATGTCGCATTTCTGGATCGATTCTTCCCTTATCAGATGAGTGATATTAAAGCAGCAGAGTTTGTGAATGTAAAACAGGATAACACGACAGTCTAGGAGTATGCTTTGGAGTTCACTCAGCTATCCAAGTATGCACAAGATCTAGTGGCTGATTAGAGAGCTCGGGTGAGCAGGTTTGTTCATGGAGTGGCGGATTACCTGGACAAGGATTTTAGGATCACCATGCTTCATCAGGATATTGATTTTCCTCGAATAGTTTTTCATGACCAGTAGATGGAGGTAGTGCATCTGAGAGAGAGATAGACCAAGAGAGCCAGGACAGACAGTGTTCGTTTACTTAGTAGAGATCTAGTGGCAGTCATCACCCTAAGTTCCAGCAAAGGTTGACATCCCTGGCACCATCATCAGCCAGTGTCTCATCCAGACTCAGACGTGATTGGGGAGGTATAATAAGGCTTGAGGGGCCAGGGAAGCACTTCGGGAGATCGCACTTTCCCATCTTGTATGAAGTATGGCAAGAATCACCCATAGAGGTGTTTAGTTGGATTATACGCTTGTTTCGAGTGTGGCAAACCCGGACACATACTCAGGGATTACCCTTCAGCCAGACCAGGTGATGGTGGAGCCCATATTCCAATCTCTAGTTAAGCAATTCAAGCAGCACTTTCCTTCTAGCAGGGTACTTCTACTAGCTTAGCTAGTGTCCAACACTATAACAGGTTCTATGCACTCTCGTCACGACAGGAGAAGGAAATTTTGCCTAATGTGGTGAGTGGTATGTTACGAGTATTCCACCTTGAAGTATATGCATTGTTAGATCTATTAGTTACTTTGTCTTTTGTGATGCCTTATGTTGCTTGTAGTTTTGGAGTCAGTCTCGAAATCTTATCAGAACCCTTCTCAGTCTCTACTCCAATATGTGATTTAGTTATAGCTAGACTGGTGTATAGAAATTGCCCTGTCACAGTCCTTCAGAAAGTCACCTTAGCAGATTTAGTCGAGTTAGACATGATCGATTTTGATGTTATCCTACACATGGATTGGTTATACGTATGTTATGCCTCGGTCAATTGTAGAACTCATGCAATAAAGTTCAGATTTCCACGTGAGCCAATCTTAGAAAGGAAGGGTAGTTCAGTTATGCCTGTAGGTGATTTCATTTCCTATCTTAAGGCCAGAGAGATGATTTCTAAGGGTTGCGTGTACCATCTTATTAGGGATAAGGATGCTACGTCCGAAATCCTGACTATCTAGTCAGGCCCTGTAGTGTGTGAGTACCCAAAAGTGTTCCCACATGATCTATTGCGAATCCCACCTAAGCCGGAGATTGATTTTGGTATTGACCTTCTTATCGATACACAACCTATATCTATTCCTCATTACAGAATGGCTCCAGTTAAGTTAAAGGAGTTGAAGGTGCAGTTGAAAGACCTTTTAGACAAGGGTTTCATCAGACCAAGCAAATCCCCATGGGGTGCACCGATTATCTTTGTCCGCAAGAAGGATGGTTCCCTTAGGATGTGCATTGATTATCGTCAATTGAACAAAGTTACTATCAAGAACAGGTATCCTCTCCCCAGGATTGATGATTTGTCTTACCAGATTCAGGGTGCTAAGTGCTTTTAAAAGATAGCCTTAGGTTCGGATACCATCAGCTCAGGGTTCGGGAGTATGACATCCCGAAGACAGGCTTCAGGACTCGGTATGGTCATTATGAGTTTGTAGTTAAGTCTTTTGGACTAACAAACGCTCCTGTAGCTTTTATGGTTTTGATTAACAAGGTGTTTAAGTCATACTTGGATTTGTTTGTGATTGTGTTCATAGATGATATTCTCATATTGTAACACCTCGAAACATTCCTAGACCAGACTCAAACCCTGCAAGCAAAATCCGAAAGGAAACCAGAAAATTTGTCTCAGAATGACTGAAACAACGAGTCATGGTCAGCTCCTATGACTCGTTGTATCTGTCGTGGTCAGGCCAGCGTGGTCAGTTGAGAACCCACTAGACAAGGATGACCCGTTGTGAGAAATAACAACTTGTCCTATCACTCGTTGGTTCTCCAACTTACAATCCCCTTTCCAGGACCCCACGACTAAACCTACGATTCATCGTCAAAAACAACGACTCGTGGTGTGAGTCGTCAGTTGGGATTCCCAAAAGCCTCCTTTAGTAACAATGGGTGGTAACAATGACCCGTTGTATCACACAACAAGTCATTGTTTCCACCATGGTGACAAGTCCTGAGATTTCCTTGAGTGTTTCCATTAGATAGGATGGGAGGTGACAATGACTCGTGGTCCCAATCAATGAGTCGTTATGTCACCCATCGTCAGACCCTCTAGGTTTTATCGTACAGTTCCCACGGGAGGAACCAATGACCGTTGGTTCATCCAATGATTCGTGGTGACCCCCGTTGCTAGATTTAGTGTTTTCTAGTCCTAAGGAGTTGGACAACTGAGAGGTCCTAATAAGTCATGGTCACAACCAATGACTCGTACAGTGACACATTGGGACCCTGTCGGCTAGTTTTCAAATTTAATTTCCAGGGTTATTTTTGTAATTTCCCACCTATTTAGTCCCTAAACTATGTCATTTAAGTGTTAATTAAGAGTATTTAGAGGGATCAAGCAGTTTTTCTCCCTCATTCCCCACTCAGACCTTTAGAGAGCAATCGTAAAATTCTCTCAAGAGCTCTCAGAGCAATAACTAGGGCAATTCACTTTGCCTCGGATTCTCGAGAGATTTCTTCATATTTCTTTATCAAGTATGTGGTAATTCAACAAGGGAATAGTTCTTCCCTTGTGTCCCAAAAGATCTTCTCTATCTTCTCTATCAGTTATAGCCTTGTAGTTCGAAATTTGAAAAGTTTGCAAACAGATTTCTTGTTGGATTCAAAGGAAATATTTCTCATGATTTTAGATTTCTTATGTATTCCCTATTTCTAGAAATTGTGAAATATTGTAGCTAGTAGCATAATTCAGCCCTAGCCACAGCTTAGTAGAAATTAGAAACTTGTGGGTTGAACTAATTTTCCCTGTAGCGTGGTTCTATAAATTTTGGGAAGTACATGTATTTAATTTATGTTAAAATCTCAGTCAGAATCATGTAAATCTAGTCTTAGTCTGATTTTTAGCAACCTCAGTGTTGTCTATAAAAATGTCAGCTAATTAGTTTGACGATGGTAAATCCTTGAGTGTCCGTGACACCTCCTAGTTATCAGTATTAGACTCAGTGTCAAATTTTAGTGGTTCTTTAGGAGGTCATGAAACTTTCAAATAAGAAGCTCTGGTTGACTTTAAGACCCCAGCTTCAGATTATAGTTTGTCCTTTAAACGGTTGCGACGCTTCCTGATAAGCAGCTCTGACCAGTCTTAGAACCCAGTTATAGAATCTGGTCTGATAAGACTCTCAGGGTGCTTCTAGGTAGGTATTCCTGACTTAGTCTTGGGCCCTAGTTTTGAGCTATCCTCTTAGTAATCAGTCTAGGACTATCCAGTGGGAGTAGGATTTAGCACCGAGTGGACTAGGGTTCCAGCGCACCCAGATTCCCAGAACTGCGTTGCCACCGTAGGATATATTTTATTGGCCTCATGGCCCCAGACCTATGATCACTCATTTCATGCCTTTATACCTTGGCAAGGTATATTAGGTCCTACTGAAGGGGTATATACATCAAACTCAACGGCTAGCTCACGTGATTATATGTCGATTATAGACTCTCCCACTTGTCAGCTCAGTTCAGTCTCAGATTAGTCAGTTCAGATCAATTCAGTATTATATTTCATATTAGTATCTCAGTTTAGGGCATGTATTTGACCATCAGACAGGGTCACTTTGACCATTTCAGCATATTCAGATATGTAGTGTCAATATTTTAGTTAGTCATTGCATGTCTTTACACTCAATTATTTTATTCTCCATGTTATGGTTTCTCTGACTTACTTAGTACATTCAAAGTACTGACGCATACTTTTTATGTTGTATCATCTTATGATACAGTTGCAGGTTCTCAATCTCAGCACCGTTAGCAGATCTTTCTTAAAAGTTTCCATCTTCATCATTGGTGAGTCCTCATCTTTCGAGGACAAGGATTACATCTGTTAGTCATATTTATTTCATTTAGACTTAGAGTTAGCTGGGGGCTTGTCCCAGAAACTCCTCAGATAGATAGCTTTCAAACATAGACAGAGTTTTCAGATTTTCAGTTTTTCTTCTAGTTGTATTAACTTATGATTTAGTTCTTTTCCATCAAATGCTTTATTTATTATTTAAAAACTTCCGCTATGTATTTACTCAAAATGCCAGTGTTATGATAGACCATGGGTTGACTTGGGGTTGCTTTTGACTCCAAGTACCGTGTCTCATCCAGGGTATAGACTCGGGTTGTGACAAACTTAGTATTAGAGCCGGTATAGAGTATCCTATGATGTCTGAAAGCTGCGTCGAGTAGAGTCCTTTTCACGGGTGTGAAGCGTGCCACACTTATGACGGGGACGCTATGAGATATTATTATGAAAACTCCCTTTTGTTCATACACTTTATCGTGCGTTGAAATTCGATTCCAGAATCTTTCTCCTAACTCGTGTTCTATTTCTTTTCAATGAAATCATGCCTCTATGGCATGGTAATGAAAGAAGGGTCGGTAATGCTCACCGACCTGCACCACTAGCTCCAGTAGCCCATCAGGACGACCCATTGTCCTCTATAGAGTTCAAAGCGGCTATCCAACTGCTCGCACAGACAGTCACAAATCAGGTGAACTAGCAGGTGGTACTAGTAAACAATAATGGGTCCACAGCAGCTGCCCGAGTTCGGGACTTTACTCAAAAGAACCATCCAGTTTTCCACAGATCTAAGGTGGGAGAGGACCCACAGGAGTTCATGGATGAGATTAGAAAGATCACCCGAATTATGGGTGTCAGCTCCTCGAAGAGTTCCGACCTGGCTGCCTACCAATTGAAAGGGGTAGCCCAGATATAGTACGAGTAGTGAAAGGAGGGGAGACCAGCAGGAGTAGGATCGGTGGAATGGGAGGAGTTCACTATAGCCTTCCTAGAAATATTCTTCCCTCGGGAGCTCAGGGAGGAAAAAGTGGTGGAATTCATGAATCTGAAACAGGGAAATCGGACGGTGGAAGAGTATGCACTGGAGTTCACTATGTCGTCTAAATATGCTCCACAGATGGTAGCTGAGCTAAGGGCTCGTATGCTGAAATTTGTTAATGGAGTGTCGAACTTGGTCCTCAAGGAGTGCAAGACTGCAATGCTTATTAAGGAAATCGATCACTCCAACCTCATAGTCCATGCTCAGCAAATTGAGGCAGAAAAATTAAAAGATTTGGAGCAGGAGAAAAAACGGGCAAGAACTAGCCAGTCAGATTATGGCCACTAGAGATCTAGTGGTAGTAGTCACTCACAGTAGCAGAAGCAGCAGTAGAGGGCTCCAGCACCAACTTCAGCCAGTACCCCTATTTTTCGATCCCACGAGGATTATAGGGATGGAGCATCTGGCTCCCAATCCTAGACTCATAGTGCCAGCAACTGCTACAGCTAACCATCTTGACCTAATTGTGCCAAGAACCATCTAGGAGAGTGTCTTCAGGGCCGAGAGGGTTGTTTTGGGTGTGGACAACTTGGTCATCGACTCAAAGAATGCCCGTTAGCAGGAAGTGGGAGATTACAATCCATTGCTTCAACAGCTCTAGCAGGCCGACCAGCTCAGCAGGAAAAACCTTTAGGTATGGATGGCGGCCAGTGCCAAAACCATTTTTATGCTTTGTCCTCTTGTCAGGATCATGAGAGCTTACCTGACGCGGTAACGAGTATGTTATGCCTTTTTCATCTAGACGTGTATGTCCTACTAGATCTAGGAGCCACCCTTTCATTCATGACTCCCTATATAGTAGTTCAGTTTGATATTAGTCTAGAAGTTCTCTCCGAACCATTCTCAGTCTCCACGCCAATTGGCGAGTCAGTTAGAGCCAGCCGGGTGTATAGAGACTGTCCAGTCTCAATCTTCAATAAAGTCATTCCAACTAATCTTGTTGAGTTATATATGGTTGAATTTTACCTCATTCTTGGCATGGATTGGTTACATTCTAGTTATTCCTCAGTCGACTGTAGAACTAGGGTTGTCAGGTTTCAATTCCCTAATGAGTCAGTTTTACAGTGGAAGGGCAGTAGTTTAGTGCCTAAGGGTCGGTTTATTTCCTACCTTAAGGCCAGAAAGTGTATTTCCAAAGGATGTATTTATCATTTAGTTCGGGTCAAATATTCCAGCTCTGAGACACCGACTATACAGTCAGTTCCAGTTGTCAGTGAGTTCCTAAATGTGTTTCCAGAAGATCTTCCTAGAGTTCCTCATAAGCAGGAAATAGACTTTTCTATAGACCTTCTCCCAAATACTCAGCCCATCTCCATCCCTCCTTAAAAAATGGCTCCAACTGAGATTAAGGAGTTGAAGAAGCAGCTAAAAGACCTTCTGGATAAAGGTTTTATCAGGCCCAAAATTTCTCCCTGGGGTGCTTCAATATAATTCATGCGAAAGAAAGACGGTACCCTCAGAATGTGCATCGATTATCGTCAGTTGAATAAAGGTTACAGTTAAGAATAGGTGTCCCCTACCCAGGATTGACGATTTGTTCGATCAACTTCAGGGAGCCAGTTGTTTCTCCAAGATAGATCTCAAGTCGGGATATCATCAGCTAAGAGTCAAAAAATGTGACATACCGAAAATAGCTTTCAGAGCTCATTATGGTCACTACGAATTTGTGATTATTTCTTTCGAACTAACTAATGCCCCTATAGCTTTCATGGACCTGAGGAACAGAGTCTTCAAGCAGTATCTAGATATGTTCGTTATTGTATTTATCGACAACATTCTGGTATACTCCAGAAATAAGGAAGAGCATGTTAATCACCTGAGGATAGTGCTTCAGACACGTAGAGACCGCCAATTGTTTGCCAAGTTCAGTAAATGCAAATTCTAGTTGAAGTTCGTGACTTTCCTTGATCACATGGTCTCAGGTAAGGGTATGCAGGTAGATCCTCAAAAGATTGCAGAAGTGAATAACTGGCCCAGACCTACCTCCCCAACCGATATAAGGAGTTTCTTGGGTCTAGCTGGTTATTACCGATGTTTTGTGGAAGTTTTTTCCTCCATTGCATATCCTTTGACTAAGTTGACTCAGAAAAAGATGAAATTTCAGTGATCAGATGCGTGTGAGAGGAGTTTTCAGGAGTTGAAGACTCGGCTCACTACCGCTCTAGTCTTGACCTTATCGGAAGGAACAGATGGGTTTGTAATTTATTGCGACACATCCAGAGTTGGACTCGGTTGCATTCTGATGCAGCAGGGTAAGGTGATAGCTTAAGCCTCAAGACAACTCAAGGTTCAGGAGAAGAACTATCCGACTCATGACCTAGAGTTGGCAGCGGTGGTGTTTGCATTGAAAATATGGAGGCACTACCTGTATGGGGCTCATGTGGATGTTTTCACTGATCAAAAGAGTCTTCGGTATGCGTTCAGTTAGAAAGATCTTAATCTTCGTTAGAGAAGATGATTGGAGCTACTAAAGGACTATGATATGAGTATGTTGTATCACCCGAGCAAAGCCTATGTGATGGCTGATGCCCTAAGCAGAGTGTTTATGGGGAGTGTGGCTCATGTTGAAGAGGGCAAAAAGGAACATGCAAAGGATATCCACAGGTTAGCTCGGTTGGGAGTACAACTGGTTGATACAGCTGAGGGCGGAGTAGTGGAGCAGAGTGGATCAAATTCCTCATTGGTATTTGAAGTAAAGTTAAGGTAGAATGAAGATCCCATACTACTTAAACTGAAGGAGGCGGTTCTCAGAAAAGAAGTGGAGGCTTTCTCCCATGGGGGAGATGGTGTACTCCATTACCAAGGTAGATTACGCGTACCGAATGTGGGTGAGTTGAGACAGAAGATACTGGCTAAAGCACACAGCTTGAGATATTCCGTCCACCCAGCTGCTACTAGGATGTACTGTGATTTACGGGTGTAACACCCAGGATGTTCCTAAGACCAGACCCTGGAGTTAGATGGATTTTAGCTGAAAAACCAACAGAATTGCCTCAAAATGAGTTGTGGAACGACTCGTTAGGTTGCCTAACAGATCATGGTCAAGCTCATGAGGAGCCATAAGGAAGTGTAGCAGGTCCAGTGACCACGGATGACTTGACGAGTCATCATGTCAGGTGACGACTCATTAGGGCAGTCGTGGGAAGGAGAGGTAGGAAATCGTGGGCTTCAGTGGTAACGAATGACTCAACAAATCGTGAGACAAGAACCAACTCATTAAGTCGATCGTCGAATGGAGGCTAGTTTTCATGGATGGGGTTCCAAGTAATGGGGGATAACGGAAGGTGGTCACGAGTCATCAAGTTAGCTGATGACTCGTAAGGTGAGTCATCGGTTGACTTGAGGGAATTTTGAGAACTCATCCAGTCTACTCCAAGACAGGGCCCTACGAGTCGCTGTGAGCCCGACGACTCGTGGAGTGCCCCGTAGGGGACTGTCAGGTGGAATTTTCCTGCGTTTTCAAGGGGTGTCTTCATAAAATCTTATTCTTCTAACTCCTAAAATATGCCGTTTTGGGCATCTTATGGGACGTTTTAAGGGGATAACTAGCCTAAACCCTCATTCTGCACCAAAATACTCTCAAACTCATCTTCCTTCTCTCTCTCAAGGCTCAAGGATTCTTCAAGGATTACACAAGGCTTCAAGGTGCAAGTTCAAGTGCGTTTTCTTCTTGAATCAAGTATGTGGGTTTTTCATCAAGGATATCCCTCCATCCTTGTGCCCCAAAATGTTTTATCAAAAATCCAATTTCAATCCCCATTCCTTGTACCATTAACTCTACGGGGAGCCATAATTTTGCAATTGCGAATAGCATGAGTTAGAAGGATAGGGAGGAATTTCATCACATGACATAGATCATGAAATAAGGGAACATTTCTTAAACATCTCGTAGCCTCTTTGTCATAATTGAGGTGCGCTTCACACCCATGAAAAAGACACTACTCAACACGGCTTTGAGACACCCTAGGACACTTCAAACCTATGGCTTTGATACCAAGTTTGTCCGCTAGACCAACATATTTCCCTGGAGAACCGGTAAATACTTCTGCTACGAAATCATGACCCAAACATAGGCCCGGATCGAGACATGGGACAAGGAGCCCCGAGAGACTCCAAGTCGACCCATGGCATGAACATACATCTAACTCAACCAATAAAGTAGATGACTTAACATAATAAATATAATATAAATCTCATCATAACATAACATCAAAGTCTGAAATCACACGATTCATGACGAGCAACTTACTACATATAGTCTGAAAGCCTCTACATAACTGATGGGTTAACGGGAAAGCATCCCTAACTAACCCGACAAGTCTGATAACCGAAAGTGCAAAGATAACTGATAGAAACGGTCCTCGGGAGATGAGTACTCACCACTAGACTGGATGCTAACTCTTGAACCGGCTAATGGCATAGTTGAGACTAAAAATCGATGCTTGTATCATAAAACGATACAACATAGAGTATGCCGTCAGTATGTGGAATGTACCATGTATGAAAGGCAAGTAAAACTGATATTTAAAATACATAAAAGATCATAATACTAGGACAACATGCTCATAACATAAATATCATAATGTAACATAAGGGTCAAGGTTTTGAAAACATTTGCAAATCAGTCATAATCATAATAATAAAAGAAAAGCTTCGTCAAGCATGACTTAACCCAAAGTAATATGAACATCACCATGCATAAATCATGAGGAACAATGGGAGGACTCGTCATAACCGACACTGTCATAGTAGAGCCTTACATGATGCCCCAACTATCTCATTCAAGTGGGTAGAGTCGTCCCAGGCTTGCCATGCAAGGGACGCCCATTATGTTATATGATGAAAGAGAGGATCCATTGACATTGTAACGTATCAATATGAACCTGTAGTGGCACATAGTTATGAGACACTGGCGTAGTTCTTTGAATGTCGAGATACTCGGTGCTAGACACTACTCCTAAAAACATGCACATTAGGCTCATACATAAATCATAAATATCATTCATGAGATTCATGGACAAATAAACATTAACATCATTGATTCCCATTTACATACATGTTTAGCCATGAATAAAGGGCCTATTAATCGGCCAACATCATAAATCAATCAATCATGAAATTCATATCATAAATCATAAACCATACTTGAACATGTGGGCATTTCCCGATACTTTAACATGATTGAAAATACTCAATTCACTTGAAAACATGATTATAAATATGGAAACTTGAAAACGTGCTTTTTATCATTAATACATTATCATACATGAACACTCATCGTATATCTCAACTTTCATGAACTCCTCATAATGGGGATTTAAGTTTGAAAAGCTTGAAACATAGTTTTAGTGGAAAACAAAGTAAAACTTTCCCCTAATTCATAATTCAATAATAAAACACCTTTGAATCATGCCCATGTAGTAAATTAGAAATTTCATGCATCGGGTTAAAACCCCATAGAACCATCATAGGAATTTCATGATTTAGAGAGAGATTGGGCGGGGGTGTGAACAAATTCACCCATTCATATCCCTACATACCTAGGGAAGATCAGATTTTATCACTCCTTTAAAGCCAAATGAAAGATTGAAGGAATGCTTGAAGAATTCTAACTTGATCACCTCCTAAATCCCCCTTCAATATGCATGCATGGATGTGAATGAGCCTAGGGTAGAATTTTCCCCTCCTAAAACACTGTATTTCGAGCCTTAAATGACGTAGTTTAGACCCTAGGACATAGGAATAATGAAAATACCCTTAATGAATTTCCTGAAAATTCAGCACTGCTAGTGACCATGGCCGATCCTACGGGTCGTGCCAGGATACTATGACTCGTGGTATCCGTCCATTGCATCCACTGCCAAACTTAACTTCTCAAATTCGAACACCACAACATGATAGGATGAGTCGTTGCATCAGATGACAGGTACGTTATGTCCTCAATTGTTTCCCTCTGACGACCTGCACTCGGGCCTTCCCACAAGCCATACCATGACTCTTGCATCCTTTCAATGAGTCGCGGTTTCCATCTGTCACCTTGACTGGAGATTTTCTTACTCTTTCCCACGGCTGCTCACCACGATCCGTTGCTTCTCACCACGAGTTATCATACAACTCATTACCTCCTCCTAGACTTAGGATCAATCTCACTACGACCATAAATAACTACTCGTGACATCAAGCCATGGGTCATTTCTTGACCCATTACCTCCCAACTTCGACCCTATTGCACCTCACCACAAACACTTTCTATGGATTGCTGGTGGAACCAACAATCCGTTATATGACCTGTTCTGTGATGATTTTCTAGATTTCTACTAACTTCCATTTTTACATCCCAGGTCTAGTCTTAGGCACTTTTGGGGTGTTACAACCTTGGACTCGTCGACAGCATGATTCAATCTAGGTGATAGTAGATCAAATGACTAAGTTAGCACACTTCCTCCTAGTTAAAACTACAGACTCAATTGAGGACTATGATAGGGTTTATATCCGAGAGTTGGTCTGACTGCATGGAGTTCCATTGTCAATTATTTCAGATAGAGGTACCCGGTTCACCTCTCATTTCTAGAAGTCATTTCAGAACGGACTCGGTTCCCAGGTCAAGCTTAACACAGCTTTTCACCCGTAGACAGATGGACAAGTTGAGCAGACTATACAGACTTTAAAAGATGTGATGAGAGCATGTGTGATCGATTTTAAGGGTAGTTGGGATGACCACTTGTCTCTCATCGAGTTTGCATGCAAAAATAGCTACCACACCAGTATCTAGATTGCTCGATTTGAGGCATCATATGGTAGGTGGTGTAGATCTCCTATTGGGTGGCTTGAGGTTGGTGAAGCTACCCTAATCAGGCTAGACTCAGTTCATGAAGCTATGAATAAAGTATAGCTCATCCGATAAAGGTAGAAAATAGCTCAGGAGCCATCAAAAATCTTATGCAGATGTGAGGAGAAGAGAATTAGAGTTTGCAGTGGATGACTGGGTTAATGTAAAAATTTCGCCCATGAATGGAGTGATGAGATTTAGCAAGAAAGGAAAACTTAGTCTGATATATGTTGGACCCTATAGAATTTTGAAGCGAATTGGCAGTGTGGCATATGAGTTAGAACTACCTCCAGAGTTAGCATCGGTTCACCCAATCTTGCATGTGTCACTATTGAAGAAGTGCATCGGTGATCCAGCCTCGGTTCTGCCACTAGAAAGCGTGGTAATAAAAGATAGTCTCTCTTACGAAGAGGTCCCAATTCGTATCCTTGATCGTCAGGTTCGTAAGTTGAGAAATAAGGAAGTCGCTTTGGTGAAAGTTTTGTGGAGGAACCAACTAGTTGAGGTAGAAGAAGCAGACATAATGGCCAGATACCCTCACTTATTCCCTTCCAATTCAGTTGCAGCATCAGGTACTAAATCCCTCCTTAGTACACTATTCAGTTCTGTACTCATCAGCCATATTTACATTTTCTATGTGCATTCTAGTTGCATCAGCTCTGTTGGTACGATTAAGTCAGCTTGGAGTCAGTTACTCCTTCAAAAACCAGTTCATAGTCTCAGTCAAGAAATTTTAGCTCTTTTCCTAGTTTGCCAGCAGCTTTAGTGTTCATTCATGGATGAATGATCCCAAGGGGGAGATATGTAACACCCCAAAACCTTTCTAGACCAGACTTAGACCTTGCAAGAAAAATCCAAAAGGAAACCAGAAAATTTGTCTTAGAACGACTAAGACAATGAGTTGTGATCAGCTCCACCGACTCGTTGTATCAGTCGTGTTCAGCCCTATGTGGTCAATAGAGAACCCACGGGACAAGGAATGACCCATTGTGAGAAATAATGAGTCTTCCTGTCACTCATTAGTTCCCCATCTCAAAATTCCCTTTCCAGGATGCCACGACTCAACCTATAAGTCGTCGTCAGAAACAATGACTCGTGGTGTGAGTTGTCAGTTAGGGTTCCCAAAAACCTCTTTTAGCAACAACGGGTGGTAACAACAGCCTATTGTATCGAAGAATGAGTCATTGTGTCCACCGTGGTGTCAAGTCCTAAGATTTCCTTCAGTGTTTCTAGTAGAAATGATGGGAGGTAACAATGACCCGTGGTCCCAACCAATGAGTTGTTGTTCACCCTTCGTTAAACCCTCCATGTTTCCTCGTACAGTGGCCACCGAAGGAACCAACGACCCATTGGTTCATCCAATGAGTGATGGTGACCCCCCATTGCTAGATTCAGTATTTCCTAGTCCCAGACGGTGGGACCAATGAGAGGTCCCAACAAGCCGTGGCCACAACCAATGACTCATTGAGTGACCCATAGGGACCCTGTCGGCCAATTTTCAGATTTAATATTTTCAGATTTAATTTCCAGGGTTATTTTTTAAATTTTCCACCTATTTAGTCCCTAAACTATGTCGTTTAAGTGTTAATTAAGAGGATTTAGAGGGATCAAACAGTTCTTCTCCCTCATTCCCCACTCAGACCTTCATAAAGCAATTGTAAAATTCTCTCAGGAGCTCTCAGAGCAAGAACTAGGGAAGTTCACTTCTCCCTTGATTCTCAAGGGATTTATTTATCAAGTATATGGGAATTCAACAAGGGAATAGTTCTTCCCTTGTGTCCCCAAAAATCTCCTCTATCTTCTCTATCAATTATATCCTTGTAGTTCGAAATGTGAAAAGTTTTCAGACAGATTTCTTGGTGGAATCAAAGGAAATATTTGTCATGAATTTAGATTTCTTATATATTCCCTATTTCTAGAAATTGTGAAAGATTGTAGCTAGTAGTATAATTCAGCCCTAGTCACAGCTTCGTAGAAATTATAAACTTGTAGGTTGAACTAGTTTTCCCTGTAGCATTGTTCTATCAGTTTTGGGAAGCACATATATTTAATTTATGTTAAAATCTTAGTTAGAATCATGTCAGTCTAGTCTTTCTCACATTTTTAGCAACCTCAGTGTTGTCTAGAAAAATGTTAGCTGATCAGTTTGACTATAGTATATCCTTGAGGTGTCCGTGATACCTCCCAGTTATCGGTATTAGACTTAGTATCAGATTTTAGTGGTTATTTAGGCAGACATGACACTTTCAGATAAGCATCTCTAACTGGGCTTAAGACCCTAGCTTCATATTACAGTTTATTCTTTAGACGGTTCCGATGCTTCTAGATAAGAAGCTCTGACCAGTCTTAGAATCCAATTACAGAATCTGGTCTGCTAAGACTCTCAGGGTGATTCCAGATAGGTATTCCTTACTTAGTCTTGGGCCCCAGTTTCGAGCTATCAGCTTAGTAATTACTTTAGGACTATCTAGTGGGAGTAGGACTTAGCATCGAGTGGACCGACATTCCTGCGACCTAGGTTCCCAGAACTACGTTGCCACCGTAGGACATTTTATTGGACTTATAGCTCCAGACCTATGATCACTCAGTTCATGTCTTTATACTCTGGCAAAGTATATTGGGTCCTACCAATGGGGTGTATACATAGACTCCACGTCTAGCTCATGTGGTTATTATGTCGGTTATAGACTCTCCCACTAGTCAGCTCAATTCAGTATAAGATTAGTTAGTTCAGATCAGTTCAGTACAGTATTTCAGATTAGTATCTCAATTTTAGGGCATGTCTTTGACCATCAGACAGGGTCACTTTGACTGACTATTTCAGTATATTCAGATATTCAGTATCAGTATTTCAGTTGGTCATTGCATGTCTTTACAGCTCAGTTGTTTTATTCTCCATGTTATGGTTCTCTTACTTACTCAGTACATTTAATATCCCAATGCATACTTTTATTTTGTATCGTCTTATGATACAACTGCAGGTTCACAATCTCAGCACCATTAGCAGATCTCACTCAGGCATTTCCAGCTACATCATTAGATAGTCCTCATCTTTTGAGGATGAGGATTATCTCTATCAGTTATATTTTTTTCATTTAGACTTAGAGTTAGCTGGGGGGTTACTTGTGAGCGAGGAGGAGCATGCTGCTCATTTGAGGGTGATCCTACAGACTCTCAAGGATCGCCAATTGTATGCTAAGTTAAGAAAATGTGAGTTTTGGTTGAATTCAGTGGCCTTTTTGGTTCATGTAGCGTCAAGTGAGGTTGTACAGGTGGATTCTCAAAAGATAGAAGCGATGAAGAATTAGCCCAAACCAATGAATCCTTCAGATATCAGGAATTTCTTAGGTTTAGTTGGTTATTATCAAAGATTTGTTGAGGGGTTTTCATTCATTTCCGCCCCATTAACTAAGTTGACCCAGAAGAAAGTGAAGTTTCAAAGGTCGGAGGCTTGTGAGAAGAGCTTCCAAGAGTTAAAGACTCGACTCACCTTAGCACTGATGTTGACCTTACTCGAGGGTACCAATGGGTTTGTGATATATTGTGATGCTTCGAATATCGGGCTTGGTTGTGTACTAGATCAGCACGATAAGGTTATAGGATATGCATCCAAGCAGCTGAAGGTCCATGAAAAGAACTACCCGACTCATGATCTCGAATTGGCAGTGGTAGTATTTTCCTTGAAGATTTGGAGACTATCTGTATGGGGTATACGTGGATGTGTTTATAGACCACAAAAGCCTGCAGTACATGTTCACCAAAAGGATTTGAATATGCGTCACAGAAGGCCGTTGGAGCTATTAAAGGACTATGATATGAGTGTCCTTTATCATCCAGGCAAGGCTAATGTGGTGGTAGACACTCTTAGCAGGTTTTCCATGGAAAGTGTATCTAACATAAACGAGGAGAGGAAATAGTTTGTAAAGGATGTGCACCGACTTGCATGACTAGGAGTTCGTCTGGTTGATTCAGCGGATGGTGGTGTCATTGTTCAGAAGGGATCAGAATCATATTTGGTGACCGATGTTAAGGCTAGACAAGACGAGGATCCGACTTTGGTGAAGTACAAAGAAGCGGTTCAGAATTAGAAGGTCGAGGTTTTCTCCCAGGGCGAGATAGTGTGCTTCGATATCAGGGTCCTTTGTGTGTACCGGATATTGGTGAATTGAGGGAGAGGATGTTGCATGAAGCTCATGCATCCAGATATTGTATACATCCAGGTGCCACCAAGATTTATCGTGACCTATTGGAAGTCTATTTGTGGAGTGGCATGAAGAAGGACACAGCAGAATTTATGGCTAAGTGTCAAAATTATGACCAAGTGAAGGTTAAGCATCAAAGAACTGGAGGTCTGCTTCAAGAAATTAGTATCCCTACATGGAAGTGGGAGGAGATCAATATGGAATTCATCACAAGGTTGCCTCGCACTAGCCGACAGTATGATTCTATTTGGGTGGTGGTGGATAGGTTGACTAACGCAACTCATTTCTTACCGGTCAAAACTACCGATTCAGTGGAGGATTATGCTAAGTTGTACATTCGGAAGTTAGTTCGGTTTCTTAGAGTGCCATTGTACATCATATTAGATAGAGGTACTTAGATTACTTTCCAGGTTTGGAGATCATTTAAAAAGGGACTAGGCACTCAGGTCGAGCTTAGCACAACATTTCACCTGCAAATAGATGGTCAGGTCAAGCAGACCATTTAAATTCTTGAGGATACGTTAAGAGTGTGCATGATCGATTTCAAGGGTAATTGGGATGACCATATGCCTCTCATTGAGTTTGTGTGTAATAACAACTACCATTAAGCATTTAAATGGCTCCATTTGAGGCTCTTTATGGGTGGAGGTGTAGATCACCTATTGGTTGGTTTGAGGTCAGGGAGGCTACATGGATAGGAACAAATTCAGTCCATGACGCTATGGAGAAAGTTCAGCTAATAAGGGAAAGGTTGAAAATAGCTCAAAGTCGTCAAAAGTCCTATGTGGATGTAAAGAGGAGAGAACTTGAGTTTGAAGTTGATGATTGGGTGTTTCTGAAGGTGTTTCCCATGAAGGAAGTTGATGAGGTTTAGAATGAAAGGGAAACACAGTGCCCGATATGTTGGTCCATATCGAATTCTGAAATGGGGTTTGCAAGGTAGCATATGAGTTAGAGTTACCCTCAAAACTAGCTTCAGTTCATCCAGTTTTTCATGTATCGCTCTTAAAGAAGTGCTTCAATGACCCGGCTTTAGTTGTTCCGGTGGAGAGCGTAGGTGTGAAGGACAACCTTAGTTATAAGGAGGTTCCGGTGGAAATACTGGATCGTCAGGTTTGAAAGCTAAGAAAAAATGAAGTAGCTTCAGTCAAGGTTTTATGGAGGAATCAGCAAGTTGAGGGAGCTATGTGGGAAGCCGAAGTAGATATGGTGGCTAAATACCTACATCTATTCCCTTATGGCTTAGTTTCATCTTGAGTTATTAGTTTCCTCCTTAGTACTCTATTCAATTTCATGTTTAGCTCATGTGCCCTAGTTTCTTTCATGTCAATGAATGTATTTGTGATTCAGGAATTCAGTTCAGTCATGTAGTTCAAATCGGAGTCAGTCACATTGTCAGTTTTCAACATGTATGTTCAGTATTTGAGTGTGATGGTTGCATTTCTCTTCTTTTTAATATGATTTTCAACATTCGAGGATGAATGTTCCCAAGGGGGAGATATTGTAATACCCCAAAAACCTTAAGATAAGATCTGGGAGTTGAAGCGGAGAAAACTGAATATTATGCACCAAGTCACAGGACGAGTTGTCCCATAACCCGTGGGGTGCACCATGAGTCGTGGAGTGACTCGTGGGGAGGGGGTTCAGTCTTATTTTAAATTGTAGTTTCGGGGTGACAACGGATGTGACCACAAGTCATGGTCAGCACCATGACTCGTTATGTCAGTCATGGCCAAGGGATGCTTGAAAGATGAGAAGTTCCAACAGTGATGATAACGGGTTGGTCACCACGAGTCATTGGGTGCACTACGATCAGATGAAAAATGGCAGTGTTGATCAGGACAGGCAGATGACGACTCATCCCCCAGACCACGATTCGTCCAATCCCTCATTGGGACTGGTCGTGTATATTTTCATGCAAATTTATTAAGGGTTTTCCATAATTTCTATGTTCCCAAGGCCTAAAAGATGTCGTTTTAAGCTAGTTAGGATTGTTTTAAGAGGGTTTAGCTTATTCTAAATCACTCCTCTCCATACATGCAAGACTAGAAGATTCCTAGGATGATCAAGGCTAAAATCCATCAATTTTCATTCAATTTACTTTTTGTATTCAAGGAAGAGTATAAGATCAACTTACCCATGTATGTGAGGCTATGAATGAGAGTTCCTTTCACTGTCATACCCTAAACTCTTCTCAAATTCCATGGATTTCAAATTCTAGAATTCATGTTTCATGATCTACGAGGTTTATTCTAATTCATGTGAAATTCTCTATGATCTATCGATGAGTCAATCCCTTTTATGTATTAAAACATGTTTTATGATTTATGGGAAGAATTTATAACTATTTTCATTATTAAATTATAGTTTAAAATTTTAATTAAATTATACCCAATTATGTATATTCTTATGAAAAGTCGATTTATGATTTCATTATGATATTGATCTAAATTACCCCAATTTTGATTTATGCCTTATGATATGATTTCTCTCAAGTACTTATCATGTATTTTATGAAATATCAAGTATATACATGTTTTACAAGTATGCATGAATTTCATGATTCATGGATTTATGATTATGGCCGACTCACAGGCCTTAATTCATGGCTACTTCACGTATTTCAAGCATGGTTATGATTATTATGATTTAAGTATCCCATGAATCTCATGTATGTTTTCCCTATTATCATATTAGCACTACATATGTTTTGGGAGTAGTATTTAACACCAAGTAGACCCGGGGTCCAAGCATACTCTGAGTCTTAGAACTACACGCCAACATAGCCTTGATGGGACCTCCCTTGAGACTGTCCCTTTTTTCTTGAATGGGCCTTTCATGAATGATATCATGCCTCTTTTCATGGTTCTACCCTTGGTAAGATATGAACACCCTCCCGACTAGGAGTTTACAGGTCGGGCTCCATATGTACCCATATGGGGTATGTCGGTTATAAGAATCTCCCATTGTTCCTCATGATTTATGTATGGCTATGTTATGTTATCTTAGATCAATTCATGTTTAGAAAAGGCTTTCTATAATGATTATGATTATGACTGATTTAATAATGTTTTGAAAACCTTGAGCCTTCATGTTTACATTATGATACTTACGTTATGATATTGTTTTCCTACTCTTATGGATTCTTATGTGTTTTTTTACTCTCCATTTTACTTACCTTGCATACTTGGTACATTCCAAGTACTGACCACATACTCTACGTTGTATCATTTCATGATACAGTTTCAAGGGATCAGTCTCAGTCGCATCTTTAGTCCTGCTTCCCTCCCAGACTTGTCCGGCTAGCATTGGTGAGTCCTCATCCTTCGAGGATATTCAGTATCTGTAGTTGTTATGTTTCTTTCAGCTTTAGACTTGTACAATTAGTTAGGGATGTCCCATCAACTCATCAGATATGTTAGAGGATTTCAGAAATTATATAGAAATAAGTTTGTCATGTATGATTCTATTCTAGCTTGATTTATATGCAGGCGTTCATTATTATGTATGTTGAACTTCTGCTTTGTTATGTTGAGCTTAGACGTTATGTTCATGCCATTGGTCGACTTAGAGCCCCTTAGGGTTTCTTGTCCCGTATCTCAATCCAGGTGCTAGCTCGAGTCGTGACAATTTTGTATTGACATATAGACCTCTATTTGTGACATCTGCGTGTGATAACTGTTGCTTAGTTGATGTAGTTGGGAGTGAAGAATGATTATTCCATTTGATATCCATGTTCCATTGGGTGATAAGGATTGTAGTTTTGTTCAATTGTTATTGTTACACTCTAGAACTTGCCTGGTTACTCATGCTTTAGTCTAGGATATATAGGGTTGTAGAAATAAACTTAGGTCTTCTTTGTGTTTCAAATGCGCTATTTGCCTTAATGAGACTATGAAATAATTACTATATCCCTAGTATCCATTTTTAAGCCTATGACCTTTTTCTTGATTAGCCACAATGATCCCGCAAACAATTCTTAGTTGATCCTCTTTTGAAATCATCCTCCTTGACACTAGGAAATGATTATTTATGTTAAAACGTGTAAGTTGGGGGTGAAAAAGTGGGAAAATAAGAAGAAGATAAAAATGGGAACTTAAACTACTTTCCAAAGAATAATGAGCAAGAAAATGTAAGAGAAAAAGAAAAGAAAAAGAAAAGAATAAGATCAAGAATAATCTAAACAAAATTGCTTTGGGTTGTGGAAATGCTAAGAAAGTAAAGGGAGTAAAAGAAGGGAGCAAAAGCACGAAGGAAATAGGAATGCAATATAGTCTTCAAGGAGGGTACCAAACCACTAAATTTCTTACCTGCTCTTTGAGCCAATATTACAAGCTTAGAGAAGCCATTATGTTATCTCAACCCAAATTTCTGAAAGTAGAGGCATTTGAGAATAAAGGCAAGCATATGGTAGTTGTGACTTTACTTGTGAATATCTTTATGAGAGTTGAGTGTCTTTCTCTTTTGTTTTGTGCTCTTGTCCTTATAACTGATTGTATGTTCTGCTAATTAAAAATGGACACTTTCCTTGATCTTAAGTGAGGACATATATGTTACACCCCGTAAATTTTAAATAAATAAATAGCCTAATGGCATGTTGGCTAAGGGATTTAGAAGGTAAAAAAAATAAGAAAAATAAATAAATAAATAAATAGCAATAACAGAAAATAACAAAGCGGTAATTCAGAATTCTGCCGAGTCATCACTAGTTACAGAGGTAAAAGAACGGCAGTACGAGGACCCTGACTTAGTCCAGCTCAGAGATAGAGTTCAGAAAGGTAAGGAGTCAGATTTCCAAGTGACTGAAAATGAAGTGCTACGTTGTAAGGGCCGTCTATGTGTCCCGAACGTACCAGGGCTTCGCCAGCAGATCATGCATGAGGTACATTACGCTCGCTATTCCCTCCATCTAGGAGCAACGAAAATGTACCACGATATCAGAGACATTTACTGGTGGCCAGGTATGAAATCTGAAATAGCTGAATTTGTATCTAGATGTCCTAACTGTCAGCAGGTGAAAGCGGAGCACCAGAAACCGGGCGGTATGACGCATGATATAGCTGTGCCTGTGTGGAAATGGGAAGCGATAAATATGGATTTTGTAATAGGGTTACCCGGTACCAGACGCAGAAATGATTCCATTTGGGTAATAATTGACAGGCTGACAAAATCAGCTCATTTCCTACCAGTGAAGGCTACCTTCTCAGCCGAGGATTATGCCGAGTTATACATCAGAGAAATAGTTAGACTACATGGAGTGCCGGTATCTATTATTTCAGACAGGGGAGCATAGTTCACAGCTAGATTTTGGCAGTCGTTCCAGAGGGGTCTGGGAACGCAGATTAAATTGAGCACAGCATTCCACCCTCAGACAGATGGACAGGCTGAGCGAACTATCCAAACTCTCGAAGATATGCTATGAACGTGTGTACTAGATTTTGGGGGTAGCTGGGATGAACATCTGTCGCTGATTGAATTTGCCTATAATAACAGTTATCATTCGGCTATCCAGATGGCGCCCTTTGAAGCATTATATCGACGAAAATGTAGATCGCCGGTTGGCTGGTTTGAAGTGGGGGAATCAGCGTTGATTGGGCCAGACATCATTCAACAGTCAGAGGAGAAGATAAAGCTTATCAGAGAACGCCTACTGACTGCTCAGAGCCGCCAGAAATCATATGCAGATGTACGGCGCAGAGACCTGGAGTTCAATGTGAATGACTGGGTAAATCTGAAAGTGTCTCCAATGAAAGGGGTGATGAGATTTGGCAAGAAAGGCAAGCTTAGCCCGAGATTCATTGGGCCATATCAGATTCGGCGGAGAATAGGCCGAGTTGCATACGAATTGAACTTGCCTCCGGAGTTAGCATCTGTTCACCCAGTATTCCATGTATCTATGTTGAGGAAATTTGTAGGAGACCCTTCCACAGTTGTTCCGGTTCAGGATGTCCAGGTCACAGAAGAGTTAGCATATGAAGAGATTCCAGTAGCTATCTTAGACAGACAGATCCGTAGATTGAGAACTAAAGATATTGCGTCTGTTAAAGTATTGTGGCGTAACAGGAACCGAGAAGAAATGACCTAGGAAGCCGAGGAGGACATGAAAGCCAGATATCCCCACTTATTCCAGGCATAGGCAAACAGGAGGTATGTTAGAACTGTTTTCCTTATTAATGCTTATACTTCATATATGAAAGCAGGCGATTGATTATAGACAGTTTTATACATGAATGTTATTATATCGTGTAGAGTACCTGTATTGGGCTTTTCTGCTTTTCAGGAATTTTGAGATAGTCCATAATACAGGGGAAACTCTGCCAAAATTTTTCTAGAAACAAGTTGAGTAAGTTGAGCAGTCCTCTAGACAGAATGTCATTCGAGGACGAATGTTCTTAAAAGGGGGAGGATGTTACACCCCGTAAATTTTAAATAAATAAATAGCCTAATGGCATGTAGGTTAAGGGATTTAGAAGGTAAATAAAAAATAAAAATAAAAAATAAATAGCAAAGTCGGCCCTTGCTGTTTTCATCCATAAAAACCAAAGAAAACAGAGGGTAGCCATTTTTAAGGCAAACCCATGACAATATATATATATATTTCCTTCCAATTACGCGATGAAACGCGGTCTAAACTCTATTCCGGCTTAGATACAGAGGTATAAAGCTGCAGAGAGCAATCCTACAGAGTTGGTTTCGTGAAATTTGGCCGGCGAAACGTCGTGCTACCGAGGTAAAGTAAATAGAATTGCTTTAAATTAGTACCAATGTGTTCCTAGCGTTGCAGTGAGCATTTATCCCTTCTGGACTATCGACAAATAACGAGTTTTCGACCATTTTTCGAAAGGTTGAAATTTGGGATAAATATATATCAGAAGTGATAATTTCTCCCGAATATTAATGTATTTAGTTCTAATTGATATGTATATGAATGTAGTTGGGAGAAACAACAGAAGTACCAACGGAAATCACATCGGTCAGTCGGGTACTCAGAAACCAGGTATGTAAAGCTATTCTTTTGGCAAGCCAGGAAGTACAGTTTAGAAAGTAAATAGAATAAAGGCTATTAACCGATACCCAGTGTACAGGAACGATTTTAGTACAATTCCCAGCAAGCATGCTAGTATATTAATTACGTATCATGCAATAATCAGAATAATAGATATTCAGGCAATACGTATTACATCTGTTGAGATTGTATCCAGTAGTAGATGGTACATTTTATATTATTGAGCTATATCCAGATATAATCAGATAGACAGATGAAGGCCAGGTAGCAGTTAGTCCAGCAATCAGAAATAGTGTAAAACAGAATATAGTATTAGTTATTTAATACAGACTGGCCTTGAGATAAAAGAAGAGAATATGGTTAGTATTTTTCATTGAGCATGCTTGTTGTGTATGTGTTTTGTATGTTGAGACTTGTTTGGCATGTGGGCACCCTTTTAGCATCCCCACCGCCCCTGGGTTATAGCTGTGTCGATACCAGATTCAGATACCGCCACCAGCTGGGCGATGTCGTCCGCCTAAAGGACGATGATGGCTGACCACCATGATAATACGGTCCAGACCACCCTGCTTGTAGGGGTAGTTCAGTTTACTCTGCGCAGAGCCAGTACACCCTGTTTACAGGGGCAGACCACTCTGTGTGCGCTTGTGGCCGGGGGCAGTTTTATATACAGATTTTTATAAAATCACCCTATTGCGTTCTTGCACCCAGGGGCAGTTTCAGTCACAGATACAACAGCAGATCACCCCGTGCGCACCTGCACCCAGAGGCAGGAGTCTTCGGACTCAGACACAGTTTATTGTCAGAGGCCAAGGCCTGAGCTACGTACCCAAGGGGACCGGTAGGAGGAGCTCACAATATCAGATGAGTGGAGTGACTTATTTTTGGTTGGTTTAGACCCGGGTAGGGGTATATAGATTGCTTGCTTGGTTGGCACCTTTCGGCTTATGGGGGTCGGTCAGGTATTGTGTGATCTATTATGTATATTGATATGTGCTATTAGATACTGATAGACAGTAGGACGACACGTCATCAGGTACGCTCAATTAGTTACAGAATGAACAAACTCTCCCCAGTTATCCTCAGCTAGATAGACTCAGCTACTTCTTGCTTATATGTCATGTTATTGTTGCCATTCATTTCAGTACATATTTCAGTTTGCTTTACATGCTCAGTACTTGTGGTACTGACGCCCAGCGGGGCGCTGCATTGCTTGCCTGTAGGTACTCACGGACGAGGAGCCGATCCCTCGTGATTCCAGCCAGCGAGTGAGTCATCAGCTCCAGTCTTCCGGAGTCTGATTCCCCGAGGTGTAGCTCCTTTTCTTTTGTTGTACAGTATGGGTAGGTCGGGGCCCTGTCCCGATCATTTCCACTATTTTATTACAGTATTCGTAGAGGCTTGCAGTCTGTATATATTTCCCTGTGGTCAGTTGGGCCAGTCGTGTGAGGCCGTGCAGTCTGCTGTAGTTGTTTAGTATTTCAGTTTATGTTGGCTGTGTGGGGCCTTAGTTTGACAGTAGTGGTGACCTTGTCGGTCACGTAGTCTTACAGTAGGCTTGTGTTGAGTTACAGATAACTAGACAGCATGGTGGCCTTGTCGGCCCGCATAGGCTCCCTTATATCGACATGTTTCTGGTTAGCTGTTATTACAGGTACAGATGGCTACAGGCCAGTGGGCTGGAGGCTGTGTTTGCAGCTGTTATATAGCCGGTTTGTTTCTTGAAATAGAGCCAAAGCCATCCAAAGCACCAGATTTGCTCAGGCTGGACCATTTAGCAGTCTAGAGTCTAGCAGGCACCAGGTGCCCGTCATACCCCCCAAGGTGGGGTGTGACAAACTTGGTATCAGAGCAAGTCGTGTCCCAGGGAGTCTGCAAGCCGTGCTAAGCGGAGTCTTGTCTATGGATGTGTTGTGCACCACATACTATAGACAGGAGGCTGCGAGGCATGTTAGGATTGTCACTCTTCTTTCTTATTCAGTCGTGCTATAGAGCGGTATAATATAGAGTTGACTTTTGAAACTCACCACCCTCTTTGCTTACAGATATTATGGTAGACCAGTGGCACCCAGCTACAGGTAGGAGATTGGATACAGCAGCGGGTGAAGGCACCAGTAGGATGCCTCAGTTACAGCCAGATTCCGCCCGGTCTGAGAGCAATACGGAGGCGTCATCTCGGCCCTTCCAGCAGTCTCCGACTCGCCAGACACCATTTGAAGCAGCACCGCCTCCCACAGCTCCTGCACCCACTTCATCTGATCAGGAGCTACGTAGTGCGGTGGTTATGTTGACTCAGATGCTAGCTGCTCAGCGTCAGCCAGCACCACCTACAGCAGCAAAATCCCTAGGTGGGCCAGGTAGTTCCAGGGTTAGAGAATTCTTGGCGTTGGGACCCCCTCAGTTTACAGGGTCGGATTCAGCGGAGGACCCTCAGGATTTTCTGGACTAGATGCAGAGGATCTTTAGAGTCATGCACGTAACAACAGCAGAATCAGTTGAGTTAGCAGTGTTCCGGTTAAGGGATATTGCTGTTTTGTGGTACGAAAGTTGGGAGAGGTCTCGGGGAAGAGATGCAGCCCCTCCTACTTGGTCCAGCTTTTCAGAGGCCTTCCTGGACCACTACTTACCCCGGGAGGTCAGACAGGCCCGGATGGACCAGTTCTTACATTTAGAGTAGGGGGCTAGGAGCGTCCATGAATATTCCTTACAATTCGACTCCTTAGCCCGCTATGCTCCAGCATTTGTGGACACCATGTCGTCCAGAGTCCACCACTTTATTATGGGCCTGAATCCAGAGTACATAGAGACATGCATGACGGCTACTTTGAGAGAGGACATGGACATAGCCAGGGTACAGGCCTTCGCACAAACAATTGAAGGCCTGAGGCAGCGGCAGCGGGGTGACAGACAGGCGACTTCAGAGCAGCGCCGTAGAAGCAGACCCGCTGAGATTCAGAGGGAAATTACTAGGGGGCCGAGACCACGATTTTTAGATAGGCCACCCAGATCTTTACCGCCGGTACAGCAGCAGAGGGGCAGATTTATTCGCTGGAGTCAGTCAGAGTCCGGTAGCAGTTCATGGACAGTAGCCTCACCTCAGCAGCGGAGGGTAGAACAGAGTAGATTTGCATCTACCCCTTGTCCTATATGCCACTGACTACATTCTGGAGCCTGCAGGCAAGGCTTCCCAGGGTGTTATTACTGCGGACAGGAAGGGCATTTAATGAGAGATTGTCCATCCAGGGGACAGGGTAGTCAGGATGATCTGGATAGAGCGTCAGCAGGGCCACGAGTTCCAGCAGCCTCAGCAGGGTGCAGACCCTCAGGTTCAGGAAATAGAGGCCGAGGTAGATCAGGAGCCTCTGGCTCAGGTGCAGGCCCCAGTTGTACCTATGCATTACCAGGGAGGCAGGATTCAGAGGCATCTCCCGACGTGGTCACAGGTATATTGATTATCTGCTCATACCCTGTTTATGTATTGATTGATCCAGAGTCTACCTTGTCATATATTACACCTTTTCTGGCCCGAAAGTTGGGCATCAAACCAGAATTGCTTCAACAGCCCTTTTTAGTGCTTACACCGGTCGGTGACTCGATTATAGCTAAAAGAGTTTACCGAGGGTGTACGGTAGAGGTTGCTGATCGCTAAACCACAGTAGACCTAGTAGAACTTGAGATGGTCGACTTCGATGCCATTATGGGTATGGACAGGTTAGTGCCATGCTATGCCAACTTAGAATGCTGGACCAAGATGGTCCAATTTCACTTTCCAGGGGAAGTAGTGCGAGAGTGGAAAGGGAGCACAGCTACGCCGAAAGGTAGGTTTATTTCCTACCTTCAGGCAAGAAAATTAATAGCAAAGGGATGTATTTACCACCTAGTTAGAGTCCAGGACGTTCGGGTGGAACCTCCGACTCTTCAGTCTATTCCAGTGGTCAACGAATTCCCTGACGTATTTCCAGATGAGTTGCCTGGTATCCCTCCCGAAAGGGAGATAGATTTTGCGATTGACTTGTTGCCAGGGACTCAACCTATATCCATTCCCCCGTATCGCATGGCACCAGCTGAGCTTAGAGAGTTGAAAGAGCAGCTAAAAGATTTGCTCGACAAAGGCTTTATCAGGCCTAGTACTTCCCCGTGGGGTGCGCCAGTTCTGTTTGTAAGAAAGAAAGATGGCTCACTCCGTATGTGTGTAGACTATCGGCAGCTGAATAAGGTAACGGTTAAAAACAAATACCCGCTCCCTAGAATAGATGATTTGTTTGACCAGTTGCAGGGGGCCAGATGTTTCTCTAAGATAGATCTGAGGTCTGGATACCACCAGGTCCGGGTTCGTGAGAGGGACATTCCAAAGACTGCTTTCAGGACCAGGTATGGTCACTTTGAATTTCTAGTTATGTCTTTTGGGCTGACGAATGCTCCCGCAGTGTTTATGGACCTGATGAACAGCATATTCAGACCGTATTTGGATCTGTTTGTGATAGTATTTATCGATGATATTCTGGTATATTCTCGCCCAGAGACAGATCACCAGAACCATTTACGAACAGTACTCCAGACCCTTAGAGACCATCAGCTGTATGCTAAGTTTTCTAAGTGTGAGTTCTGGCTGAACTCAGTTGCCTTTTTAGGGCATATCGTGTCGGATGCTGGTATACAGGTAGACACACAGAAAATAGAGGCGGTCAAGACATGGCCCAGACCTACCACTCCGACCGAGGTTCGCAGTTTCCTGGGTTTAGCAGGGTATTACCGGAGATTTGTTGAAGGATTCTCCACTATAGCAGCACCTCTGACAACGCTGACACAGAAAGCAGTGAAATTTCAGTGGACGGAGGCATGTGAGCAGAGTTTTCAAGAGTTGAAAGACAGATTGACCTCCGCCCCAGTACTAGCATTGCTAGAGGGAACAGATGAGTATGTGGTGTATTGCAACGCTTCAGGTTTGGGACTGGGTTGTGTGTTGATGCAGCATGGTAAGGTGATTGCTTATGCTTCCAGACAGCTGAGGAAACACGAAAAGAACTATCTGACCCATGACCTGGAACTGGCCGCAGTGATCCACGCTCTGAAAATTTGGAGGCATTATCTGTATGGCGTCCATGTAGACATTTTTACAGATCACAAAAGCCTGCAGTACATTTTCACACAGAGGGTGTTAAATTTGCAGCAACGTCGCTGGTTAGAATTGTTGAAAGATTATGATGTAAATATTCTCTATCACCCGGGGAAAGCTAATGTAGTAGCAGATGCCCTGAGCCGTAAGTCAATGGGGAGTTTGGCGTATTTGCGACCCGAGAAGCGGGAATTAGCCAAGGAAATTCATCAACTACAGTAGGCTTGTGTTGAGTTACAGATAACTAGACAACATGGTGTCCTTATCGGCCCGCATAGGCTCCCTTATATCGACATGTTTCTGGTTAGCTGTTATTACAGGTACAGATGGCTACAGGCCAGTGGGCCGGAGGCTGTGTTTACAGCCGTTATATAGCCGATTTGTTTCTTGAAATAGAGCCAAAGCCAGCCAAAGCACCAGATGTGCTCAAGCTGGACCATTTAGTAGTCTAGAGTCTAGCAGGCACCAGGTGCCCGTCATACCCCCCAAGGTGGGGTGTGACAATATAGATGAAACTGGCTAATATGAGTTTCTTCCCAATTTAGGAATCTTACATAAATTAGTGGTTTAATTGGATATAATGTTATAATAGGGATTGCATTATTAGTCTTGATATTTGTGAGAACTTCTGCTTTTATATGATAAAGGGGTGACTGATTTGAAAATTGAATGCTTCTAGCTATTTACCAAAACCACCATAGAAATTTCACTTTGTGAGATCAGAACATGAGTTTAGGGTAGACATTCTTATTTTAATTGCTTGAGGAAAAGCAAGCAATGTATGTTGTGGGTGCTGATGTGTTGAATTTTATGAAGCATTTGTATTTCTTTTCATAGATTATTGCTTATCTTCAAGTAAACCATTATAAATAAATACTAATGTTATTTTTCTATATTTCAAAAATTCAGATGATTTAGAGAAAGGGTACAACTATTTAACCAATCTACAACAAAACCATGACAAACGAACCATAAAATCAACTCGCATTCATCTAGGGTCAGTTTGGAAAGCCAATGTGGCATTGAAATTGGTGTAATTACTAGGGTAGTAATTACACGACCTAGTAATTACACAGTATAGTAATTACGATGATCTGTTTGTTTGCCATGATGTAATTACAGTGTAATTACAAGTGTACTGTTTTGTTGTACAAGTGTAATTACATAGTTAGATTAATTTCTAAAAATAAAAGTTAATTATCAAAAATTAATATTTGACAAATATATGTCTTTATAAATGATTAAATTAGGTATTTAAGATACATATTATCTCTAAAAAATAAAATAATTAATAAATACATATTTTTAACTGATATGATTAAAAATATAATAGTTAGATTAATTTTTAAGGATAAAAGTTAATTATCAAAAACTAATATTTGAAGAATATATGTCTTTATAAATAATATTAAATTAGGTATTTAAGATACATACTATCTCTAAAAAATAAATAATTAAAAATATATACTTTTAACTAATATGATTAAAATAATAATAGTTAGATTAATTTTTTAAAAATAAAAGCTAACTATTAAAAATTAATATTTGACAAATATATGTCTTTATAAATCATATCAAATTAGATATTTAAGATACATATTTCTCTAAAAAATATAATAATTAATAAATATATATTTTTAACTAATATGACTAAAAAATAATAGATACATATTTTTAAAATAAAATATTTTAATTTAATTAATTATAAAAACTAAAATTCATATTTTTTAAGAACATCATAGAATGCAAGTTCGAAAAAATATATTAATATTATCAAATTATTCAAATATTTAATAAATAATAATCTATCAATTCTAACTAAAAAATAAATGGCATGTAAAATAACAAGTCAATACTACTAAAACAAACAAATTAGAACTAAAAACATAAAATAAATTCATAAATAAATAAATAAACATAATACTCTTGTGTCAAATTTCAACATAACATAAAATAAGTTTCAATATAACTTAAGTAGATATAATTCAAAAGAAAATAAAAACAAGTCTATAACATAATTAAATAATAAAATTCTACGTTAATTCAAAAATTAGAATAATAATGTATTTTTTAAAATAAAAAAATAAAAATAAAAAATAAAAAATACGAGCAATTACATAGAATCACAAGAAGTAAAGGTCGGAAAATGAGAAGAAAGGAAATAAAAGATAATAATATAAAATAAAAGAATATTTTAAAAATAAAAAATAAAAATAATAAAAATAAACTAGAAACTAAAATGAAGAAATAAAAAAAATAAACTTCAATAATAACAAAAATGAATAAATTAAAAAGTAACCTTGTAATTACACCATGTAATTACCTGCAATTCTCACCTCCCCCCTAGGAATTGGAGTGTAATTAAACCCTCCCAATTACACCCAATTCCCTGCTGACCATGTAATTACCTGGCCAAATAAATATGCAAAACTGTGTAATTACACTCAAATTCAATTACCAGGTGGCTTTCCAAATAGGCTCCTAATGAACAGTGGATCAACTTTAGAGAGTTTGCAACTCTGTGAGCAACATACACAGTAAGTTATGGTCTATAGATTCTATTTACAAACTGTAAATGTTCACTGTAGAGTGAGAATCAGAAACTATGCAACTTGAGACTCTAACATATGGAAGTAGATATGGTTCGTAGATTCAAAGTACGCACCATACATGAAGACACAAATAAAAGTTTAGAGAGTTTGAATTATGAAGTTTTAATCTATGAAGAGCATATACAGACTGTGACTTCAATATACAATCAAAAAATTGATTTATGATCACTGACAGATCGTAGATGACATCTAATTTGTGGTGTAGCCTACAGACCATAAGTCCAATATACGTTCTATAAGATGTATCTAGGCAGTCTAAAATTAAATAGGGTTTGTGATTTTGGTCTTATTATAAATATCATTTTTAGTCAATCTAGTAAGGAGTCTAAACATTATCATTAGGAATAGGTTTGTGAGATTAGCCATTGTACTGCATGCTTCTTTTGAAGATCTACTTCTAGGGTTTTAAATTCTCACTTCTTCTACTCTATTGTAAGTTGATCATGTTTAATTCAAAGATTTACTTCTCTTATTTTACCATGAGAAACTAAATTCGTATATAAGGTTGTGGACCCAACGTGGTTGTGAAATCTAAAGATCTCAATTATGATTAATTGATATTGGTCTTTAATATATTGGATTGATCCTTGATTTTCAAGTTAAAGTTGATGATTGCAAACACTGAACTATGCCAATTTTCCCAATTATGCTTGAACGAGATAATTAGTGTTTGGTAGGATTAATCAACAATAACTCAAGGCTTAACCTTTGTTTAACAAATTCTCTTAGAAATATGTTGAATCAACTTGCAGAATATAATCGGTTTATGTTGAGTTCTTATCAATTTGAATGAATTGATATAGATAAATATTTCTTGATTGTTGAAAGACATTGAGTGATTGCTAATGTGTCCAAATGCATGCGCAAGTGCATGCGATTGTCAAATAATACAGGATGGTGAAGTCAATATATCGTACCCACAAAGACTTTCTAGATCATTCGGCCAATACAAACTCTTATTTAAACTATTAAAAAATAAAGAAATGATTCTTTGAGAATTGTTTATACTACTAACTAAACTAATATAAAGACTTGGAAAACACTTAAATGGTTGCTTGTTTCATAGATGATTTAAAAGATCCGAGGTCTCGACAATTTTGACAATCCAGTTGAAATATAAGTTGTTATATTTATTCACTTTCTTGATTTACTAGTTTCATGTTCATATTACTCAGTTTAGAATTATTTTAGGTATCTCTAAGACTACCTGACTACCCTAAGGCCTATACTTCCATGCTCGTCAAATAATATTGAAGAGCATGTAAGATTTATTTTGTATAACCTAAGCAAGGATAATAGGTATATTAATATACATTAGCAGATGGTACCCCTTTCCCGATATGGTTCACAAACAAGACCTTGTAATACCTCAAAATCCCTAAGATTAGACCCAAGGGTTGAAACGGAGAAAATAGGATTTTCTGCACCAGGTCACATGATGAGTCGTCCAGTGACCCGTGAGGTACACCACGAGCCACTAAGTGACTCGTGGTGTGGAGGAAAAGTTGGCTATGGATGGTGGTCTGGGGGTTGATCACGGAAGAAAGAACGAGTCATGGTCAGGACCGCGAGTCATTAGGATGGTCGTGGTCAGGAGCTTAATTTGAATGTTGACAGGTTTGACAATGCTTCCAGCCACGAGTCTTCAGGTGCACCACGAGTCTTCGCACCACGAGTCATGGTATCCCTTGTGGTGACCAGTAGATATATGTTACACAGTGTTGGCAACGAGTACTGGTGACGAGTCGTCCCCTCAGGCTATGAGTCGTCCAGTCTCTTGTTAGTACTAGCAGTATGATTTTTTCTGCGAATTTAGTAAGGGATTTTTTGTAATTTCTATGTTCCTAAGACCCAAACTACATCATTTTAAGCTCAGATAAGTGTATTTTAAGAGGTTTTAGCTCATTCTAAGCCTATCACTCTCCATGCACACAATCTAAGAAGTTTCTAGGGGTGATCAAGCCTAGAAAATTCACCAAGTCTTCTTCAATTTCCTTTGGGAATTCAAGAGGGTTCTGAAATCAGAAGTACCCAGGGATGTATGGTTATGAATGGGTGTATCCATCCATTCCCATGCCCAATTCCTTCTCAAATTCATGAAAATTCTAGTTTGATGAACATATGCGGTTTAGCCCAACTTGTGAATTCTCTATATATCTATAATGGGTATAATCTATTCATGTTTCTAATTTTGAATAATGATTCATGGGCATGTTTTATAATATTTTAAATTGCAAATCATGTTTTCAAAGTTTTACAAATTATGAAGCTCAATATGGAAGTTCATAAAAAGATGAGATTATGATCTATGTTTCTAAGTATGATGAGAGGTTCATGAAGCAAGTATGATTTCGAATTAGCCATGTCTATATTCATGTTTTGACTATCAAGGTCTATCTCAAGTATGTTTAAGTTTGAGCTAGCCCATAAGATTATGTATGTTTCATGATTTATCTGGATTTCATGTTATTAGCTTAACACATGGATCTTGCTGTCTAAACTCCCACTCTTTCTAGCTAGTGGTATGGCTTCAGCCAAGGCTCCTTATGTTATGTTTTCAGATTTAGTATATCATGTTATGATTTAGCTTCGTCACCAGGCGATGGTTCAACTTTGTTGAAAAAATGATGGAGAGCATATGCATGTTTTTGGGAGTAGTGTCTAACGCCGAGTAGGCTAAGGGTCAGTCAACCCTGTGCCTCAAAACTACGCGTCAACGTAGGTATGACCAGATTATTTTGGACCTCCCTTGTGAGCTTCTGCTTCCCCCAAGGGGCCTTCAACTTGATATGGATATCATGGTAGCGTCCTTAGCCCTGGAAAGACTTTGGATGGCTTGTCCACTTGAGTGTAATAGTCGGGACCACATAAACTCTATCATGGTAATGTCGGTCATATGACGAGTCTCCCATTGGTCCTCATGATTACAGTTATGCATGTTCATTAGTCATGATATTATGTTTTCAGCAGGTTTGACCCAAATGTTTAGTTTTAGTTATGAATAATCAGTTTCATCTTTGGGTCATTCGATTTAGTTATGATATTTAGTTATGTTTAAATCATGTTTTTAGATACCATCATGCAAGTCGTACTCTCAGAATCTTATGATAACATGTTTTATGTTATGCAAGATTTCTGTTTTTACTATCTTAACGGTTTTACATGTTACACCCCGTAAATTCTTGACTTTTAATTTGCCTATTCGCATGTTGGTTAAGAGTTTTAGAATGCCATACATGCTATAAAAAGGCCTGGGGAAAGACCGGACAAGCGCCGCATCAAACCGTCACAAGAGGAGGCCGGGAAGACCCCCTCCGCGATTGCAACGTGCCATGGAGGTCGTCCCTCCGGGATGGCCAACGTGCCACGGAGGGGCTGTCCAGGCTCAAGTATATAAACCCCTCCACTTCGGTTTTATATAATTTTAACTTATAATTTCCCGCAGAAAACGTAGGGGAACAGGGGAGAACGGGGATTTCTTATAAATATTCATCCGATTAGGCCGTCAAACGCAGTCCAAACTCAAATTAATCTTGGGTAGTGAAGTATTAAGCTGCCGAGAGCATTCCTACGGAGTTAGTTTCGGGAAATTCGGCCGGCGAACCGTCGTTCTACCGAGCTAAGGTAAGTGGAATTGCTCCAAATTAGTGTCAATCTACTCCTAGCCCTAAAGTGAGTATTTCTCCCCTCTGGATTTCCGAGAAATAGCGAGTTTTTGGCCATTTTTCGATAAGTCAAAGTTGGGCTATGTATATATTCAAAGTTGCATTTTCTTCCATAATATTGGTGAATTTAGTTCTAATTTCTATGAATGTGAATAAAGTTGGAAGAAATAGCTGAATATTGGTCGAGTTACGCCAGTTAGCCGGAAAGCCAACAACTGAGGTATGTAAAGCCAGTTTTTCGGCAAGTTAGTAATTCTAGTATAATAAAAAAGAATAAATTCCAGAAGGAAGTTCCAGAAACTGAGTATTTAGTATGTTGTATTATTATGTCATATCCAGAATAAAAGTCAGTAAATCAGTATCAGATTCAGTTTAATTCAGCAAGAGATTAAGAATAGAATATCAGAACATGGATAGTATTTTCAAATTTAATATACATGTTATATGTGATTACTGTTGTTTGTTGAGACTTGTTTGTGATATGTGGGCACCTTTAGAGCTTCCTTGCTGCACCAGGGTTAATAGCAGTGTTGATTCGCCCGGCAGAGGGTGAGGACACGACACTCCAAAGAGTGGCATGTCGTCCGCAGTAGGATGAAGATGAGATGCAGCATTCCCCATAGCAAGCTGATCAGCATTATAGCATACCCTGTTGTGCGCTTGCGCCCATGGCACAGATTATAGATTACAGATACAGATCTCAGATTACAGTTACAAGAGTCCTCCGGACTCAGACACAGTTATAGTTAGGGGCCCAGAGAGCCCAAGATGCATACCCAGGGGGCCGGCGGGGTGCTCGTAGTTATTAGGTAAGTGGAGTGAATTTATTTTTGGATGGTTTGACCCAGGTAGGGGTATATAGATTGCATGTTGATTGGCACCTTCCGGCTTGTGGGGGCTGGTATAGGTTCTTGTATGCTATATATATGTGTGGTACTTATTAAAGATGTATACATGTCACTTATTAAATTGATAGATAGCAGGACGCCACATCGACAGGTATGATTCTTATCTTCCTTCCAGTACAGTTAAGCTCAGTACATATTCTGCTATTCCAGATAGTTTTAGCTATCCTATGTCATTTCAATAACTATCAGTATTACTGCTTATCTTCAGATATGTTTGGTTTGCTTTGAATACTCGGTACCAGTGGTACTGACGCCCATTTGGGGGCGTTGCATTACTTATCTGCAGGTACTCATAGACGAGGAGCCGATCCCTCGTAATTCTAGCTAGCGCAAAGAGTCATCATCTCCTGTCATCTGGAGCTAGACAGCTAGAGGTTTATTCCTTTCTTTTGTTGTACAATAAGGGTAAGTCGGGGCCCTTTCCCGACCATCTTATCAGTATTCTTAGAGGCTTGCAGATTGTATATTCCCTGTGGTTAGTTGTACCAGTCATGTGAGGCCGTGTGTATGTTTTAGTTTGTTTATGATGACCGTGTGGGGCCTTATTCAGTTCGTAGTGGTGATCTTGTTGGTCAAATAGCAGTTTAGCACTTATTTTCTCGATTCAGAAATAACTAGACAGCATGGTGGCCTTGTCGGCCCGCATAGGTTCCTTTATACTCCTTTGGTTCTAGTCAGCTGTTGTTTTGTTAAAGGAGGCTATAGGCCTAGTCGGCCGGAGGCTGTATTTACAGCTGTTATATAGACCGTTGGTTCCCTGAATCCAGGGTTAGAGCCATCCTGGCACCAGAAGTGCTTAGGCTCAGTAGTCCAGCAGTCCAGGTCTTAGTAGGGCACCAGGTTCTAGTCATGCCTCCCAAGGCGGGGCATGACAAACTTGGTACAAAGCAGGTCATGTCCCAGGGAGTCTCCAAGTTGTGCTAAGTAGAATCTTGTCTATGGATGTGTTGTGCACCATATACCATAGGCAGGAGGCTGCAAGGCATAATAGGATGGTTACTCTTTCTTTATATTCAGTCGTGCTATAGATCAGTACAGTATAGGGTCGAGTCCATAAAACTTATCATACTCTTTGTTTACAGATAAAATGGCAGACCAGCGACACCCTGCCATGGGTAGAAGAATGGATACCGCAGCAGGAGAAGGCACCAGCAGGATGCCTCAGCCTCGCTTCGAATCAGCCCGATCTGAGGGCGATACAAAGGCATTATCACGACCTTCTCAGCAGTCCCCACCTCACCAGGAGCCACTCGGAATGACACGGCCTCCGACAGTTCCTGTGCCCACACTATCCGATTAGGAAATTCCAAGTGCAGTAGTTATGTTGGCACAAATGATGGCTACTCAGCGCCAGTCAGTGCCACCCGTAACAGCAGAGTCATCAGGTGGGCCTGGCAGTTCGAGGGTTCGAGAATTCTTGGCACTAGGTCCCCCACAATTCACAGGGTCAGATCAGGTAGAGGACCCCCAGGACTTCCTGGATCAAATGCAGAGAATCTTCCGGGTCATGCATGTGACATCTGCAGAGTCAGTTGAGTTGGCGGTATTTCGGCTGCGGGATATTGTTGTGTTGTGGTACGAAACTTGGGAAAGGTCCCGAGGGAGAGATGTTGCCCCTCCGACCTGGTCCAGCTTTTCAGAGGCTTTCCCGGATGGACCAGTTTTTGCACTTGGAGCAGGGGGCAAAAAGTGTATGGGAGTACGCCCTGCAGTTCGATTCCTTGGCCCGCTATGCTCCAGCCTTTGTGGACAACATACCATCTAGAGTCCACCGATTTATTATGGGTATGAACCCAGAATATATTGAGGCATGCATGACAGCTACGCTGCGGGATGATATGGATATTGTTCGGGTGCAGGCCTTTTCCTAGACTATTGGGGGCCTTAGACAGCGGCAACAGGATAGCAGATGAATAAATCAGGAGCAGCGCCTTAGGGATAGATCAGATGAAATATAGAGGGAGATTCAGAGAGGACCCAGGCCACGATTGTCAGATAGGCCACCTAGACCCCACCTCCATCACAGCAACAGAGGGGTAGATTCATTCGCCAAGGGAAGTCAGAGTTTTGCGGCAGCTCTCGAACGGTAGATTCACCTCAGCAGAGGAGGGAAGAGCAGAGTAGGTACACACCCCCACCTTGCCCTATTTGCAGCCGACCCCACACTAGAGCTTGTAGATATGGTCCACAGGGTGTTATATATGCGGGCAGGAGGGTCATGTGATGAAAGACTATCTGGCCAGGGGGCAGGGTAGCCAATATAGATAGGACAGGGCATCAGCAGGGCCGCGAGCTCCAGCAGCCTCTGTAGGGCGTAGGCCCTCAGTCTCAGCAGGCAGGGGCTGAGGCAGATTAGGGACCTCTAGTTCAGGTATAGTTCCAAGTCGTACCAATGCATTACCAGGGAGGCAGGACTCAGAGGCATCCCCAGATGTGGTAAGAGGTATGATGACTATTTGCTCTCACCCTGTTTATGTATTGATTGATCTGGGATCTACCTTGTCCTACGTTACCCAATTTGTGGCTCGAAATTTCAGTGTTGTACCAGAGTTGCTTCAACAACCCTTTTCAGTATCTACACCTGTCAGTGACTCCATCATAGCCAAAAGGGTTTATCGAGGGTGTACAGTAGAGGTTGCTGATCGTCAGACCACAGTAGATCTGGTAGAATTAGAGATGATTGATTTCGATGCCATTATGGGTATGGATTGGTTAGTGCCGTGCTATGCCAATGTATAATGCTGGACCAAGACGGTCCGATTCCACTTTCCAGGGGAGCCAGTACGAGAGTGGAAGGGCAGTACAGCTACGCCAAAAGGTAGGTTTATTTCCTACCTTCAGGCAAGGAAGTTGATAGCTAAAGGATGTATCTACCACATAGTCAGAGTCCAGGATGTTCGGGTAGAGCCTCCGACTCTCCAGTCTATTCCAGTGGTTAATGAATTCCCCGACGTATTCCCAGATGAGCTACCTGGTATTCCCCCAGAGAGAGAAATAGATTTTGCAATTGATTTGCTACCAGGTACTCAGCCCATATCAATTCCTCCGTATCGTATGGCTCTTGCTAAACTCAGAGAATTAAAGGAACAGCTGAAAGATCTGTTAGATAAGGGCTTTATCAGGCCAAGTACTTCACCTTGGGGTGCGCCATTTCTATTTGTGAGAAAGAAGGACGACTCTCTCCGCATGTGTATAGACTACCGGCAGTTGAATAAGGTTACAATTAAGAATAAGTATCCGCTTCCCAGAATAGATGATTTGTTTAATCAGTTACAGGGGGCTAAATATTTCTCCAAGATTGACTTGAGGTCCGGATATCATTAGGTTCGAGTACGTGAAAGGGACATTCCAAAGACTGCCTTCAGGACCAGATACGACCATTTTGAGTTCCTGGTCATGTCCTTTGGGCTGACGAATGCTCCCGTAGTATTTATGGACCTAATGAACAGTATATTCAGACCGTACCTAGACCTGTTCGTGATAGTGTTTATTGACAACATTCTGGTGTATTCTTGCTCTGAGGCAGACCACCACGATCGTTTGCGGATAGTGCTTCGGATTCTCAGGGACCGTCAGTTGTATGCCAAGTTCTCTAAGTGTGAATTTTGGCTGAACTCAATAGCTTTCTTGGGGCATATTGTGTCGGATGCTGGTATACAGGTAGACACGCAGAAAATAGAAGTAGTAAAAACGTGGCCCAGACCTACCACTCCGACCGAAGTACGTAGTTTTCTGGGATTAGCAGGGTACTATAGAAGATTTGTGGAGGGATTCTCCACCATAGCGGCACCTCTGACTAAGTTGACACAAAAAGCAGTAATGTTTCAGTGGACGGAGGCATGAGAGCAAAGTTTCCAGGAATTGAAAGACAGGATGACCTCCGCCCCAGTGTTAGCATTTCCAGAAGGTACAAAGGGTTATTCAGTTCATTGTGATGCTTCGGGTATTGGGTTAGGATGTGTGTTGATGCAGCATGGTAAAGTAATTGCTTATGCTTCTAGACAGCTGAGGAAACACGAAAAGAATTATCCTACCCACCACCTGGAACTAGCTGCAGTGATCCACGCTCTAAAGATATGCAGACATTACTTGTATGGAGTCCATGTGGATATTTTCACTGACCATAAAAGTCTACAGTATATCTTCACTCAGAGAGAGTTGAATTTGCGGCAGCGTTGCTGGTTGGAATTGCTAAAAGATTATGATGCAAATTTCTATATCACCCAAGAAGAGCCAATGTAGTAGCAGATGCCCTCAGCCGCAAATCTATGGGGAGTTTGGCGTACTTGCAGCCTGAGTAGCGGGAGTTGGCCAGAGAAATACACCAGTTAGCCAGTTTAGCCGTTCGCGTAGCAGAAATAAAGGACAACAGAGCGGTAATTCAGAACTCCACTGTGTCGTCATTAGTTGTGGAGGTAAAGGAACAGCAGTATGAAGATCCTGACCTGGTTCATCTTAAAAACAGAGTTCAACAAGGAAAAGCACCGGATTTTCAGGTAACTGAGGATGAAATGTTGCAATGTAAAGGTCGCCTTTGTGTTCTAGATATTTCAGGGCTTCGCCAGTAGTTTAAGAGCAAGGTACATTACACCCGCTATTCTCTTCACCCAGGTGCGACGAAGATGTACCACGATATTAAAGAAATCTACTAGTGGCCGGGTATGAAGAGGGAAATAGCAGAATTCGTAGCCCAGTGTCCTAACTGCCAGCAAGTAAAAGCTGAACACCAGAAACCAAGTGGATTGACTCAAGACATAGTTGTGCCTCTTTGGAAGTGGGAAGTAGTAAATATGGATTTTGTAGCAGGATTACCCGTACCAGGCATAGAAATGACTCGATTTGGGTAATTGTTGATACACTAACAAAATCAGCCCATTTTCTGCTAGTAAGGGCTACTTTCTCTGCCAAAGATTATGCTGAGTTGTATATCAGAGAAATAGTTAGACTGCATGGTGTTCCAGTGTCCATTATCTCTGACAGAGGGGCACAATTCATAGCTAAATTTTGGCAATCATTTAAGATAGGCCTGGGGACATAGATTAACCTGAGCACAGCTTTTCACCCTCAGATAGATGTGCAGGCAGAACGCACTATTCAGACGCTCGAGGATATGTTGCGAGCGTGTGTGTTAGACTTTGGAGGTAGCTGGGATGAGCACTTACCACTTATTGAGTTTTCCTATAATAACAGTTACCATTCAGCTATCTCCAAATGGCGCCTTATGAGGCATTGTATGGGAGAAAATGCAGATCGCCAGTTGGCTAGTTTGAAGTAGGAGAGCCAGTGTTGATTGGGCCAGATATTATTCATCAGTCAGAAGAAAAAGTAATGCTTATCAGAGAACGCCTACTGACTGCTCAGAGCCGCCAGAAATTATATGCTGATGTGCGGTGCAGAAACCTGGAATTTAATGTGAATGACTGGGTGTTTTTTAAAGTTTCTCCTATGAAAGGGGTGATGAGATTCAGCAAGAAAGGTAAGCTCAGCCCGAGATTTGTTGGGCCTTATCAGATTCGTCGAAGAATAGGCCAAGTGGCATACGAGTTGAACATACCTTCAGAGTTAGAGTCTGTTCATCCAGTTTTCCACGTGTCCATTGTTCGGTGTTTTTCACAACTACACGCAAGTGCACGTGGTCGAACAAGTAGTAAAATGGCTAAAGTAAGCCAAGTATCGATCCCACAGGGACTGGACCAAGGTAATAATCGAATTAAGCATTAATAAACTCTAACTCTAATAATGCAGACAACAGTTTCAAGAAGATTTTGGCAGTTTGTTTCCTAATTTATACTAATCTAAAACAAATGTACAATTTGAGTCTGAACTATAGTAATGAGCATGCTGAGGCTAAAACAAACATGCAGGGAAGCAATTTATTGATACAAATTGGTTAATCTTTCCTTCGGTTGCTAGTCAAGAATTATTGTATATGGATTAAAACTCTCGTATTTAACCCAACTTAAGAATCATGAACCTTCCACCTACATTTCTATGATAAGAAGAAATTCATGTTCTAGCCATACGAACCCGATTCCTTAATTGACTAATACGGCTTTCAGATATATTTCTATTCTGAATGTAAATCAATTCTCAATTTTCCCAAACCAAGAAGAGATCATATCCTATTAATTCAAAACTTTCCAATTTCTTTCTCTTTCGAGCGCAAACCTGATTTTTTAGATATACATTAATATTGGCCAAACATTAATGCAGTAAGAACAAGAATTAATAGAACAACCATGGAAGAAAAGATGAAAAACCAAGATGATCAATAATTACATTCCACTACAAATGTTCTTAACCTCAGCAAGAAGTGAATTTAGCCACTCATTTGTGGATTAAACATCGTTAAATGAGTGTTAATCATACAAACAATTAAAATAAAGAAGAAAGAGATAGAGAAGAACCCTAAGAATTTCGTCCCCTCAACTGCCTGTAACCCACGTTCTTGCTCAACCAAGTCAGAATAATTAAAAATAAACCTAAGTGTGCTATTTATACTAGTGGGAATTTTTCCCGAAATAACAAGCAATGTGTCACGGAGTTCATCGCGGAGCACTGCCTCCGTGACATGCCACAAATGCGGAACCTCACTGGAATCCGGTCCTCCAGGTAATTATGCCCAACGTGCCACGGCGTGCAACTCGGGGCTTGGTCAACGTGCCACGGCCCCAACGCGGACCTTCACTGGAACTTGGCCTATTTTTATCATCCGGGGCAAAATGCATCCGCGATGGCAGCGTGACACGGCTCCATCACGGAGCCCCTTAATTTGCTGCATAACCTAGGCCTTTTCCACTGCTCGCTTTCGAGTCTATTCCTGATTTCTCCCAACATGCATCTTAGCTTCCTAAAATTCCATTTTTCCTGCAAAACAACACTAATCATGTTAGTTAGTATAAATTCACATTTTAACTACAAATCACATGAGAATGTACAATTATCAATGTATAAACAAGACGAAATGAAGCATTTGAGTATCACTTGGGCATATAATTCTGCCCAAGATCATCCATGTTGAGGAAGTATATAGGAGACCCCTCCAAAGTTGTCCTAGTTCAAATGTCCAAGTTACAGAAGAGCTGGCTTATGAAGAGGTTCCAATAGCCATACTAGACAGGAAGAATTATTATGGAGAGCCCGCATGGCCCAATGATCATTTATATATTTTTCCAGTAGTAATTCTAGGTACTATTGCATGTAATGTAGGCTTAGCCATTTTAGAACCATCAATGATTGGTGAACCGGCAAATCCATTTGCAACCCCTTTGGAATCGCAGGTTGAGAACTAAAGATATTGCTTCTGTCAAAATATTATGGCATAACAGGAACCGAGAGGAGATGACTTGGGAAGCAGAGGAAGATATGAAAGTCAGATATCCTCAACTATTCCAGACTTAATCATCCAGAGGTATGCTAGTACTGTTGTTTTATGAATTGCCTTATATTATGTGAATAAATGAAATAATTAGCATTTGTGATGAATACTAGTGTTGTGTGGAGTACTTGTATTGGACTTTTCTGTGTTTCAGGATTTTTGAGATAGTCCATATTACAGGGAAAACTCTGCCGACATTTTTCTAGAATAGGTCAAGTAAGTTGAAATTCTTGCAAGTAGAAGTTTACATTCGAGGACGAATATTCTTAAGGGGGGGAGGATGTCACACCCCATAAATTCTTGAATTTTAATTAACCTATTCGCATGTTGGTTAAGAGTTTTAGAATGCCATACATGCTATAAAAAGGCCCGGGGGAAGACCGGACAAGCGCCGCATTGAACCGTCGTAAGAGGAGGCTGGGAAGAACCCCTCCGTGATCGCAACGTGCCACAGAGGCTGTCCCTCCACGATGGCGAACGTGCCACGGAGGGGCTGTCCAGGCTCAAGTATATAAACCCCTCCACTTCGGTTTTATATCATTTTAACTTATAATTTCCAACAGAAAACATCGGGGAACAGGGGAGAACGAGGATTTCTTATAAATATTCATCCGATTACGCTGTCAAACACAAGCCAAACTAAAATTAATCTTGGGTAGTGAAGTATTAAGCTGCCGAGAGCATTCCTACGGAGTTAGGTTCGTGAAATTCGGCTGGCGAACCGTCTTCCTACCAAGCTAAGGTAAGTGGAATTGCTCCAAATTAATGTCAATATACTCCTAGACCTAAAGTGAGTATTTCTCCCTTCTGGACTTTCGAGAAATAGCGAGTTTTCAGCCGTTTTTCGATAAGTCAAAGTTGGGCTATATATATATTCAAAGTAGCATTTTCTTCCAGAATATTGGTGAATTTAGTTCTACTTGCTATGAAAGTGAATACAGTTGGAAGAAACAGTTGAATATTGGTCGAGCTACGCTAGTTAGCTGGAAAGCCGACAACTGAGGTATGTAAAGCCAGTTTCTTCAGCAAGTTAGTAATTCTAGTATAATAAAATAGAATAAATTCCAGAAGAAAGTTACAGAAACTGAGTATTTAGTATGTTGTATTATTATGTCATATCTAGAATAAAAGTCAGTAAATCAGTATCAAATTTAGTTTAATTCAACAAGAGATTCAGAATAGAATATCAGAACATGGATAATATTTTCAGATTTAATATATGTGTTATATGTGATTACTGTTTTTGTTGAGACTTGTTTGTGATATGTGGGCACCTTTAGAGCTTCCTTGCCGCCCCAGGGTTAATAGCTGTGTCGACACGCCCGCCAGAGGGTGAGGATATGCCACTCCAAGGGGTGGCATGCCGTCCGCAGTAGGATGAAGATGGGATGCAGCATTCCCCATAGCAGGCTGATCAGCATTATAGCATACCCTGTTGAGCGCTTGCGCCCACGGCACAAATTATAGATTACAGATACAGATCTCAGATTACAGTTACAAGAGTCCTCCGGACTCAAATATAGTTATAGTCAGGGGCCTAGAGAGCCCAAGATGCATACCCAGGGGGCCGACGGGGTGCTCGTAGTTATTAGGTGAGTGGAGTGAATTTATTTTTAGATGGTTTGACCCGGGTAGGGGTATATAGATTGCATGTTGATTGGAACCTTCTGGCTTATGGGAGCTAGTATAGGTTCTTGTATGTTATATATATATATATATATGTTTTACTTACTAAATATATATACATGTCACTTATTAAATTGATAGATAGCAGGACGTCGCATCAACAGGTATGATTCTTATCTTCCTTCCAGTACAGTTAAGCTCAGTACAGATTCTGCTATTCCAGACAGTTTTAGCTATCCTCTTTCATTTCAGTAACTATCAGTATTACTGCTTATCTTCAGATATGTTTGGTTTACTTTGCATACTCGGTACCAGTGGTACTGACGCCCATTTGGGGGCGCTGCATTACTTGCCTGCAGGTACTCATAGACGAGGAGCCGATCCCTTGTGATTCCAACCAGTGCACAGAGTCATCAACTCCTGTCATCCAGAGCTAGACAGCTAGAGGCCTATTCCTTTCTTTTGTTGTACAGTATGGGTAGGTCAGGGCCTTGTTAGAGGCTTGCAGATTGTATATTCCCTGTGGTTAGTTGTACTGGTCGTGTGAGGCCGTGTGTATGTTTTAGTTTATTTATGATGGAAGTGTGGGGCCTTATTCAGTTGGTAGTGGTGATCTTGTTGATCACTTAGTAGTTTAGCACTTGTTTTCTCGATTCAGAAATAATTAGACACCATGTTGGCCTTGTCGGCCTGCATAGGTTCCTTTATACTCCTTTGGTTCTGGTCAGCTGTTGTTTTCTTATAGGAGGCTATAGGCCTAGTCGGCCGGAGGCTGTATTTACAGCTGTTATATAGCCCGTTGGTTCCATAAATACAGGGTTAGAGCCAGCCTGGCACCAGAAGTGCTTAGGCTCAGTAGTCCAGCAGTCCAGGTCTTAGTAGGGCACCAGGTGCCAGTCATGCCTCCCAAGGCGGGGCGTGACATGACTTACCTTACAAACTCAGTACATTTCATGTACTGACTGCATACTCTATGTTGTATTGTTTCATGATACAGGCTCCGATATTTAGATTTAGCCTCGCATTTAGCCAGATCCTCAGAGTAGCATCTCTCAGCTAGAGTTGGTGAGTCCTCATCCTTCAAGGACCTTTTTTTGTCAGTTGTTTTCAGTAGCTTCAGTTACAGTTTTAGTGAGTTGGTTAGGGTCTTGTCCCATCAACTCGTTAGTATATAGAGGCTTATTAGATATAGTATGTTTTCAGTTTCAGATCGCTGTATGTATTCAGATATTCAATGTCATCAGATTTTCAAACTTATGCTATTTTATATATATGTTAGACTTCTGCATTATTATGTTTATTTTAGATATCATGTTTATTCCATGGGTCGTCTTGGAGCCTCTCGAGGGTCTTTGTCCCGTATTTCAATCTGGGCCTATGTTTGGTTCATGAAAAACTTGGTATCATATTATTAGGTTTTGAAGTGTCCTAGGGTTTCTGAAATCTGCACTAAGTAGAATCTTTTTTATGGGTATGAAGCGCTCCAAACTTATGACGAAGAGTCTACAAAATATTTTAGGAAATGTTCCCTTCTTTCATGATCTATGTCCTGCGATGAAATGTCTTTTTATCCTTCTAACCTATACGCGCTTGCAGAATCAAGCCTCCTCATTGAGTTTATGAAAGAAGAAATGAAAAACAGCCACGAGAATAGCAATGGGGTAGGCACCAGCAGGATCCACCAGCCCCCAAGGATCATGTGCCCAAGAAGGTAGCCCATGTAGAGTTTAGGATTGTCATTCAGATGCTAGCTCAGGCCTTGACCACCCAAGTCAACCAATAGTCAGTAGCGATGTCCTTCAGAATACGAATGTGGCGGCATCAAGGGTGAGAGATTTTCTAATAATGAACCCACCATAGTTTCTCGGGTCGAAGGTGGATGAGGACCCCCATGAGTTTATTGATGAAATTAAAAAAATCACCCAAATCATAGGGGTGACCGGGGAGAAGTGCGCAGATTTTGCCTCTTATCAGCTGAAAGGGGTAGCACATATCTAGTTTAGGCAGTGGAAGGATAGAAGGGCAGTCAGAGCAAGCCCTATTAGTTGGGATGAGATTCATACCACATTTTTGGATAGGTTCTTCCCTTGTGAGATGGAGGAGATCAAAGCAGCGAAATTTGTGAACTTGGACAGAATAATATGATGGTCTAGGAGTATGCTCTAGAGTTCACCCACCTTTCCAAATATGCATGGGCTCAAGTGAGTCGGTTAGTACATGGGATAACAGATTATTTGGTCAAAGATAATCGAACTGCGATGCTTCATTAGGACATTGATTTCTCATTGATAGTTCTGTACGCCAAGCAGATGGAGGCAGTGCAGGTGAGTGAGCGGGAGAGGAATGACAAGTGTGCCAGGACTGATAGCTTTAGATTCTCCTAGCAGAGACCTGTGGTGGGCCCCGTCAATAGTCCCACTAGAGATCATAAACTCTAGCGCTATCAGCAGCAAGCATGCCATCCAGATCTGGGCACGACCAGAGGGGAAGAGCATCAGGCCCTTGAGGTTAGGGGAGCAAATCCGTGAAGCCCAACTTTCCAGCTTGTGACAGGTGTAGCTGGAGACATACTGGCCTGTGCTTAGAAAGTATAGACGCTTGTTTCGGGTGTAGGAAGCCTGGAAATATGCTCAAAGATTGCCCAGCAGCTAGACAGGGCCATGGTAGAGGCGGAGACCCAGCCACTAGTTTAGCAGCTTCGCCGGCATGCTTAGTTCAGTAGGGAGCCTCCACTAGTGCAGGTGGTGGTCAGCGTCAGAACAGGTTCTATGCCCTCGCATCAAGTCAGGAGTAGGAGGCCTCTCTAGATGTAGTCACTGGTATGTTTCGAGTATTCCACCTTGATGTATACACTTTTTTAGATCTAGGGGATATGTTATCTTTTCTAATGCCCTATGTTGCTAGTAGTTTCGGAGCCAGTCCGAAGATCCTATCAGAACCCTTCTCAGTCTCTACTCTAGTCGGTGATTCAGTGATAGCTTGACTGGTATATAGAAATTACCCTGTCACAGTCCTTTAGAAAGTCACTTCACCAGATTTAGTAGAGCTAGCGATGAAAGATTTTGATGTTATCCTTGGCATGGATTGGCTACATGCATGTTATGCTTCAATAAATTATAGAACCCATGCGGTAGAGTTTCGATTTCCGCGTGAGCCAGTCCTAGAGTGGAAGGGTAGTTCAGTTGTGCCTGTAGGTCGCTTCATTTCCTACTTTAAAGCCAGAAAGATGATTTCTAAGGTTGCGTGTACCATCTAGTTAGGATTAATGATGCTACATCTGAAACTCTAACTATCCAATTAGTTTCTGTAGTGTGTGAATATCCAGAAGTTTTCCATATGATTTATCAGGAATTCCTCCTAAGCGGGAGATCGACTTTGGTATTGACCTTTTTCTTGATACGCAGCCTATATCTATTCCTCCTTACAAAATGGCTCCAGCTGAGCCAAAGGAGTTGAAGGAGCAGCTGAAGGATCTTATAGACAAGGGTTTCATCAGACCAAGAAAATCCCCATGGGTTGCACCAGTTCTCTTTGTCTGGAAAAAGGATAGTTCCCTTTAGATGTGCATTGATTACTAGTAGTTGAATAAGGTTACCATCAAGAACAGGTATCCTCTCCCCAAAATTGAAGACTTGTTTGACCAACTTCAGGGTGCCAAGTATTTCTCAATGATAGATCTCAGATTCGGGTATCATCAGCTCAGAATTAGGGAGAGTGACACTCTAACGACAGCCTTCAGGACTCTGTATGGTCACTATGAGTTTGTAGTTATGTATTTTAGACTAATGAATGCTCCTGCAGCTTTTGTGGACGTGATGAACAGGGTGTTCAAGCCGTATCTGGATATGTTTGTGATCGTGTTCATAGATGACATTCTCATATACTCTCAGACCAAGGAGGAGCATGCCGCTCATTTGAGGGTGGTGCTACAGACTCTTAAGGATCGCCAACTATATGATAAGTTTAGCAAATGTGAGTTTTGGTTAAACTCAGTGGCATTTTTGGGTCATGTGGTGTAAAGTGAGGGTGTGCAAGTGGACTCCCAAAAGAAAGAAGCGGTGAAGAATAGGACTAGACTAGTGAATCCTTTAGAAATCAGGAGTTTCTTGGGGTTATCCAGTTACTATACGAGGTTTGTGGAAGGATTTTCATCTATTGCAGCACTGTTGACTAAGTTGACCTAGAAGAAAGTGAACTTTCAACGGCCGGAGGCCTGTGAGAAGAGCATCCAAGAGCTGAAGACTCGACTCACCTCAGCATCAGTGTTTAACTTACATGAGGGTACCGATGGGTTTTTGGTATATTGTGACGCCTCGAGGATCGGCCTTGGTTGTGTATTAATGCAGCACGGTAAGGTTATAGCCTATGCTTCTAGGCAACTAAAAGTCAATTAAACGAACTATCCGACTCATGATCTCGAATTGGTGGCGGTAGTATTTGCCTTGAATATTTAGAGACACTATATGTACAGGGTCCATGTGGATGTGTTTACGGACCTAAAAAGCCTACGGTATGTGTTTACCAGGAGGGATCTAAATCTACACCAAAGGTGGTGGTTGGAGCTTCTTAAAGATTACAATATAAGTGTCCTTTATCATTTAGGAAAGGCTAATATGGTGGAAGATGCTCTTAGAAGGCTTTCTATGGAGAGTGTGTCCCACATAGATGAGGAGAGCAGAGAGTTAGTGAAGGATGTGCATCGGTTTGCATGGCTAGGAGTTCGTCTTGTTGACTCGACGGGTGGTGGTGTTATTGTTCATAATGGATCAACATCTTCCTTGGTGATCGAGGTAAAAGCTAGAAAAGATGAGGATCCTAATTTAGTTAGGTTGAAGGAAGTTGTTCGGAATTAGAAAGTGGAGGTCTTCTCCCAAGGGGGAGATGATGTATTATGATATGAGGGTCGTTTGTGTGTACCGGGTGTTGATGACTTGAGGGAGAAGATGTGGAATGAGGCTCGTGGTTCCAGATATTCTATACATCCAGGTGCAACCAAGATGTACCATGACCTATGGGACGTCTATAGTGGAATGGCATGAAGAAGGAAATAACAGAGTTTGTGGCCAAGTGTCCAAATTACCAACAGGTGAAGGTTGACAATCAAAGACCTATAGGTGTGCTTAGAGATAATAGTATTCCTACTTGGAAGTGGTAGTAGATCAATATGTACTTCATTGCAGGGTTGCCTCGTACTCGTCGACAGTGTGACTCTATTTGGGTGGTTGTAAACAAGTTGACTAAGGCTCCTCATTTCCTACTGGTAAAAACTACCGATTCGGCGGAGGATTATGCTAAATTGTACATTAGGGAGCTAGTTTGGTTGTATATAGTACCCTTGTCCATTATGTTAGATAGAGGTACAAAGTTTACCTCCCAGTTTTGGAGATTATTTCAGAAGGGACTTGGTACTCAGGTCAAGCTCATTACAACTTTTAACTCGCAGATGGATGGTCAAGCGGAGCGGACCATTCAAACTCTTAAGGATATGGTGAGAGAATGTGTGATTGATTTCAAGGGTAATTGGTATGATCATTTACCTATCATTTAGTTTGTATATAACAACAACTACCATTCCATAATTCAAATGACTCCGTTTGAGGCTTTCTATGGGCTAAGATGTATATCGCCTATTGGCTGGTTTGAAGTCGGTAAAGCTATGTTGATAGGACCAGATTTAGTTCATGAGGCTATGGAGAAAGTCCAACATATAAGAGAAAGGTTGAAAACAGCTCAGAGTCACCAAAAGTCCTATGGGATGTGAGGAGGAGGGAACTTGAGTTTGAAGTTAATGATTGGGTGTTTCTGAAGGTATCTCCCGTGAAGGGAGTCATGAGGTTCGGAAAGAAAGAGAAACTCAGTCCCCGTTATGATGGCCCGTATCGAATTGTGAGACAGGTTGGCAAGGTAGTGTATGAGTTGGAGTTGCCCTCAGAATTGGCTTCAGCACATCCAGTTTTCTATGTATCGCTCTTAAGGAAGTGCATGGATGATCTAGCTTTGGTTGTCCCTGTGAAAAGCGTAGGTGTGAAGGTTAATCTTATCTATGAGGAGATTCTGGTGGAGGAACAAGGAGGTAGCTTTAATAAAAGTTTTTTGCAGGAATCAACATGTTAAGGGAGCTACATGGGAAGACAAAGTAGATATGATGGCTAGGTACCCGCATCTATTCCCTCCTGGCTCAGTTCTAGATTGAGGTATCAGTTTCCTCCCTAGTACTCAATTCTGTTTCATATTCAGATCATGTGTTCCAGTTTCTTACATGTAAATGCATGTATGTATGTTTCATGAATTCAGTTCAATCATGTATTTCAGTCCGGAGTCAATCACTCCGTCAGTTTTCAGCTCTAAATGTTCAATATTTGGTATGATAGCTGCATTTCTCAGCATTTCAGTATGTTCGTCCACATTTGAGGATTAATGTTCCCAAGAGGGAGATATTGTAATACCTTGAAAGCCCTAAGATAAGACCTAAGGGTTGAAATGGAGAAAATAGGATTTTCTGCATCAAGTCATAGGATTAGTCATCCAGTGACCCGTGAGGTACATCACGAGTCGTTAAGTGACTCGCGGTGTGGAGGAAAAGTTGGCTATGGATGGTGTCATGGTCAGGAGCTTGATTTGGAAGTTGAAGGGATGGGCAATGCTTCCAATGACTAGTCACCATGAGTCGTCAGGTGCCCCACGAGTCTTGGTGTCCCTTGTGGTGATCAGCAGAGATATGTTACCCAGTGTTGGCAGTGAGTACTGGTGACACGTCGTCCCCTTAGGCAAAGTGTTGTCTAGTCGCTTGTTGGGACTGGCAGTATAAGTTTTCCTGTGAATTTAGTAAGGGCTTTTCCATAATTTATAAATTTCTAAGATCTAAACTATGTCGTTTTAAGCTCGGATAAGTGTGTTTTAAGAGGGTTTAGCTCATTCTAAGCCTATCCCTCTCCTTGTATGCAATCCTAGAAGTTTCTAAGGGTGATCAAGCCTAGAAAATTCACCAAGTCTTCTTCAATTTCCTTTGGCATTCAAGAGGATTGTGAAATCAAAAGTACCCAGGTATGTAGGGTTATGAATGAGTGTATCCATCCACTCCCATGCCTAATTCCTTCTCAAATTCATGAAAATTCTAGTTGATGAATCTATGGGGTTTTAGCCCAACATGTGAATTCTCTAAGTATCTATCATCGGTATAATCTATTCATGTTTCTAATGTTGAATTATCATTCATGGGCATGTTTTATAATGTTTTAAATTGCAAATCATGTTTTCAAAGTTTTATAAATGATGATGAAATTTCATAAAAAGATGAGATTATGATCTATGTTTCTAAATATGATGAGAGGTTCATGATACAAGTATGATTTCGAATTACCCATGTCTATATTCATGTTTTGACTATCAAAGTCTATTTCAAGTTTGTTTAAGTTTGGGCAAGCCCACATGATAAAGTATGTTTCATGATTTATCTCGATTTCATGTTATTAGCTTATCACATTGATTTTGGAGTCTAGACTCCCACTCTTTTCAGCTTATGGTATAGTTTGAGCCCAGGCTCCTCATGTTATGTTTTTAGATTTAGTATATCATGTTATGATTCAGCTTTGTTGAAAAAATAATAGAGAGCATATGCATGTTTTTGGGAGTAGTGTCTATCACCGAGTAGGCTAAGGGTTAGTCAACCCTGTGACTCAAAACTACGCGCCAACGTTGGTATGATCAGATTATTTCAGACCTCCATTGTGAGCTTCCCCTACCCCCAAGGGGCTTTCAACTTGATATCGATATCATGGTAGCGTTCTTAGCCCTGGCAAGGCTTTGGACGGATCTGCCCACTTGAGTGTAATAGTTAGGATCATGTAAGCTCTATCATGGTAGTGTCAGTTATATGAAGAGTCTCCCATTGTTCCTCATGATTCCAGTTATGCATTTAGTGATGATATTATGTTTCAGTAGGTTTGACCCAAATATTCAGTTTTACTTATGAATAATCAGTTTCAGCTGGTGGTCATTCGATTTAGTTCTGATATTCAGTTATGTTTTAAATCATGTTTTCAGATACTAGCATGCAAGCTCTACTCTCAGAATCTTATGATGACATGTTTTATGTTATGCATGATTTCTATTTTTACTTACATAGTAGTTTTACTTACCTTGCATACTCGGTACATTCCACAAACGTATGCTCTATGCTATATCATTTCATGATACAGGCTCTGATATTCAGATTCAGCCCGACAATTAGTCAGATCCTCAGCGTAGCATCTCTTAGCTATAGTTGGTGAGTCCTCATCCTTCGAGGATCTTTTTTTTATTAGTTATATTCAGTATCTTTATTTTTAGTTTTAGTGGGTTAGTTGGGGTCTTGTCCCATCAACTCATCAATATGTAGAGGCTTATCAGACAAAGTATGTTTTTAGTTTTAGATCGTTGTATGTATTTAGATATTCGTTGTCATTAGATTTTCATACTTCCACTAGTTTATGCATATGATAGACTTCCACATTATTATGTTGAGTTTAGATGTCATGTTCATGCCATAGGTCAACTTGGTGCCTCTCAGAGTTCTTTGTCCCGTGTTTCAATCTGGGCCTATTTTTGGGTCGTAACAGACCATTCCTTTATTTACCTCACAATTTTTTTTCAAGTTCAATTAATGAGTCGTAGATAATGCTTAACTATTTCATCAAATAATCATACAATTCAGCCCAAGAAGAAATAAACAACTCAATAGCAAAACACTTTAATATATATGAACAATAATCAACATTCAACTTCATGTTTTTGCCAAAACCCTAGAACTACAATGTTTATCTACTCATAATCCTCAAAATATGAAGGGAAATTCATCAGTTTACAAGAAAGAATGGCTAGAAAGTTAGGAGAAAAAGTAATCCGAGAGAGAAACTAGTTGTGCCCTTGATCTGCAATTTAATTTCATCCAACACTATTCAACCCTTCCTAAAACATCTTAGGGTTAATATATATAATAAATGGAAATGATCCCCTTAGTCATACTTATGCCCAAAATAAAAAATTTGAAAATCCATTCTAGGAATGGCCTAGGTGTGCCGCTCATCTTGTTGCGCCTACCACTTGAATATTTTTTTTTGAAGTTTGGTAGTAGGGGAAGTGTAATGTCTCGGGAATTTTTCACACATCATTGTTTCATTTCATATCATTTTGCATTTCTTTAGGAGTTAAATTAAGTGAAAAATAATCTCATTATGCCATGTTTCAAGAACTCAAGCAAAATAAAGCTGAGAGGTGTTAAAGCCAGAAAGCTTTCAAAGAACGAGACAAAGGATGGACCGTCTGTCTGGTAGATAGTCCACATGTTCAGCCGTCTAGGTCCAACCAATGATTCCATAAACCAACATTAAAGAGTCCTTGTACAACAGTTGGAATGATGAACCATCTTTCCATTAGATAGCCCATCAATTGAAGGATGAACTCAGGATGAGGAAGAATGAAATTGTAAAGGACGTCGCCAGAGTACGGACTGTCTTTTTAGAATATGATTCACTGATTAAAGGACTAAAAGTTGTTGGAAACAAGCCAATTGTAAAGAACAAAACAAAGTATGTCCGTCCTTCCAAGGTACGGTCTGTCCCTGTATACCCGACACCTATAAGTTTAAATTATTTTGGGCTTTTTGAAACATAATATAAATATATTTTTCTTCTTTTTTTTCAGAGAGATTTTGATTCATTAATTTCTATAGAGAGTAGAGATAGATAGATAGTCGTACTTTTCATGGTAGATCTTAGATTTTATCTAGTAATTTCTAGATTCAAGTTTATCAATTGAAGATTTCTTTTACAATCGCAATTTCCACTAGTGATAATATCGAATTTCTATCTTTCTCTTATTCTTCTTTCTATGGGTAACTAAACCTAGATCTAGGGTTTTGAACCATAATGATCACAACTTGGTAAAATAGAGTTTAGGCTTATAAAAATTTGATTGATTATTTCTTTATAGTGTGTGATTGGTGATGAAAATCACCCAATCCTACTTAATGCCTTTATGGGGCCTGAAAGAGCAAACATAGGTTGGGTTAGCATCAATTAATAATAACTCAAGGCATAACCCTTATTTTAAGAGATTCTCCTAAACATAGGTTGAATTTTAATTGGCAACAAACAATTGGGTATAAGGGAGTTCTCTTCAATTTGACAAAATTGAACTAGATTGACACCTATGATGCTATTGAAAGATACCCATGGGTTCCCTAAGTCTAGGCCACTCTCAATTTATCCATATTAGGTGATTTAGGGGGATCGATCCATAATTGGGGTCAGTTCCCTAGAATTTGCTTAAATTGATTACAATCCTAGAAATTTGCATTCTATAATTATAGTTAAATTTTCTCGATCTCAATTCAAATAGACTCTTATCTTGTAATTAGATATTATTTTATACTAGATGGAGTGCGTTTAGCATACTCGTGTCATGAACCTAAGTTTGCACCCTGAATGCGACATGGTACTTAGAGTCACATGTGATACCAAGCAAACCCTGGTAGAGCATATTCTACTAAAACTGACCTGGTGAAATGATAATACAAGAGCGGAAGCTAATAAAGAAATAATTGTTACTAACTAAATGACAAAAATTAAAATAGTCAAAAAAACTAGCTGAGTTTGTAAATATAGTTTGAAAGACTTCTAACATGACTTGATGAGTTGTTGGAACAAACCTCCAGCTACACTAATATCTAAATTGAAATTACAAAATAAAATAAAACTGAATAGGAAACTCCAGCCCTTAGCAGATGAGGACTCACCACTAGAGCTTCTAGGATATCACTGAGAGGATAAAATCGCGGTGCTGAGGCTGGCTACTGGAGTCTATATTATAAAATGATATAGCATAAAAGTATGCTTTAGTACATTGAATGTACTATGTATGTGAGGAGGAACTAAAACATACATGTACTGAATAATAGTAAACTGCAATAAAGTACTACAAAGTAGACTGAAATCTAAAGAAGTTATACTGAACTAACTGAACTAAACTGATGGAACTGGAGCCTATAATCTTACTGGGCTAAGATGTACTATGGGAGGGAATATAATCTACATGTAACCATATGAGCTAAACGTGGAGTCTGATGTATACCCCCTTCAGAGAAGGCCCATTATACCTTGCTAGGGTATAGTAGCTGAACTAGGTGATCAATGTCTGGAGCCTGTTGGGGCTTATAACCTATGGTGGTAATGTAGTTCTGGGAATCTAGGTGCGTTGAACCCCGACCCCTTCAGTGTTAAGTCCTACTCCCACTGAAAGTCATAAGTTTGTTTAACTATGCTGATAGCTTGAAACTAATGTCCTAAAACATAAGTCAGAACTACTTATCTAGAAGTGTTCTGAGAGTCTAAGGAGATGAAAGAAATTATGTTCTAAAATTTGTCAGAGCTACTTTATCTGAACGCGTCATAACGGTGTAAAGAGCAACTAAAAAACTGATAAACTAATTCTACTAAGTTTATTGAGTTCATCAAAAGACAGATAATAGTCAAACTGATCAGCTGAAAATTTTGGAGGATACTAGTATACTGAGTATTGACTATATTTTTGTGACTGGGCATGATGAAAATGATAAAAGCCACTGTATAGCACACATTTTCTAAGAACGAATCCGATATACATGACAATTCATGCTATTTTAAGACATTACCAGTTTATAAATAAACTCTATGAGAAATCATGCCAAGTTCAAGTTCAAGTGAAACATATGTATAATTGAAAATATTATCATGAGCATGTAAGAATTCTAGTCATGGTAGTCTAACATTATAGAGGAAGTAGAGGGAATTTCATAGTCAAAGAAGGTCCCTGAATCATGATCTCTAGAGGTACTGTAAATCTAAGGTTTGCTAGTAACTTTGGGACAAAATGATGAAAGGATACCCTTGTTGAAGTCCTAGATACCTGCAAGAGAATCCCTGGGAGTTAGCTTGGCAGATCTGAGGAAGAGATGAATGCCCTAGCTCCTGCTCTGAGAAGTCTGTGCTTTCTTCGTACAGTTTCTAAGAGATTCTGGAAGAGAATGAGAGTCAGAACTCGACCAATCCCTAGATTCCCTTCAAACCACACCTCAAATGACGTAGTTTAGGCTTTATAATAATGAGAAGTTACAAAATTGCCCCTGAGGAAAAGTTAGGAAAACTGCCCGTCAGGATCCAACAGGTCACAAAATGGGTCATTGGTCATGACCATGACCAGTTGGGACCAGTCATTGTTCCTGGGACTAAAAATATTACTTACTAGAACTGAATAATAGATGACACAACGACTCATTAGTCGAGACAGTGGGTCATTGTCACTATTGGAGATTCTGAAGTATTTAAGGGCTTGACTAACAAATGGGAACAATGGCTCATTGGATGGGACAACGGGTCGTTGTTTCCACTCGTTGTCAATGGAATGCTTTTGATTAGATTCTTGATATCCCCCAATGGACGAACATGATGAACTATTTTAAAAAACAACGGGTAATTGGCACCGGCCATTACTACTGGAGGGGTTGTTAACTCTCCTCCAATAGCTCCCTACAATGAGTTGTTGTATCCAACAACCACTCGTTGTCTAACTCATTGTTTGGAGGGCGGCTCCGGTATGTTTCTCGACTGCCACCAATGGATCAAGACAACAACTTGTTATTGGAAGCAATATATCATTGTGTGGCTCGTTGAATCAGGGGAAAAATCTGAAGATGCTGACAATAACTCACACAAAGGGTCATCATTACTAATAACGACTCATTGGTTGAGTCGTTCTAAGGCAATAATTTTTTGGTTCCCTTCTGGTTTTTCATGCTAAGTATGTGCTTTGGTCTACGAAACTTTTGGGGTGTTACAATTTGACCCCAGCTCCATGTTGGATTCTACATTTGCATTGATTATTTACACTACCCAAATTTGGGAATGAATTTGAACAATATAAAATATTATGGTGTCATTGCTCGGGACTACAAGATAAGCACTATCTAGCCCTATCAGTTATAGTTTGCTTGCTTATACCTATTCTTTTAACTTTCTTTTGTTTTTTGCTAATTAATACAGGATCATGGCTCTCTCACCTGGAGACTTGGAGAACATGCTAGCGGATGTCAATGAAGTGGTTGACTATGACAGCATGATCATTCCACCATGGGTGAATGCCTCCACTTTCAAGATAGACGGAATCATCTATACTATGCTCAAGGTGGAGGGGCTATTCCACAACTTTACCGATGATGACCCTCATCAGTCTTGAAAAATTTATTGGAGGTGTGCAACCTCCACAAGCAAAATAATATTTCTGATGGCGCATCCATCTTATGTTATTCAAATACTCTTTGGCCGGAGAAGGAGGGAATTGTTGCATATGACGTGCCCAAACTCAATCCATATATGGTAGGAGTTAGTAAGCGTCTTCTTGAAAAAATGGTTCCCACCTACCAAAACAGCAAATCAACGGGACATAATATTTTATTTACGATAGCTCCTTGGGGATCAATTGTTTGAATCGTGGGAGAGATTCAAGTGATACATACATAGGGTGCCTAACCACGGGTTCCTGATCACATATTACTTGAAAAGTTCTACACCGATTTGGATCTATTGAGATACTTCGTTGCAAATGATGCCTTTGGAGGATGCTTCATGGACAAAACATTCAACAAAATAACCATCATATTGCATCAAATTTTCAAGAACAACCATGCATGACACAAAGGAGACCAAAGCGGGGAGATAAATGTCAATCCTCCTTCATTATCACATTTGATGAAGGAGAACTAAGATCATGACCAAATGATGGCTACCATGGCCACCAACGTAGTCGTTCTCTCAAAGAAGTTAATCGAGTCTGCAGTCAAAAAGGTACATGCAGTTGAAGAGACCATTAGTGGTGCTTGATATGGGCATGTATGTCCCCCACCTCCATATCAATATCAACCTTACCAGGAGCCACCTCCTATGCAAGTTGAAGACTGCAATTATGATGGAAGCACATCCAACGGCTATAGCCCGCAATATCAACAAGGCCACCCATCTTCTTCATATCAAGGGAAATGGAGACCTCAACCACAAGGTCAAGGTGAATATTACCCATGAAATGATTATGGTGGTCAAAATTAGGGTTGGCATAATGGTGCAAATTTTCATAATCGAGGCTCATCTTCTTTTTTCCGCCGAGAGGTCTCCCTTCTAACTCCCAAAATTGGAGGGAGGGTCCTTCTCATGATCATGGAGGCTCAAAGGATGAAGGAATATTAGAGAAGGTGTTTTTCAACTAGGAGAGATTGACCGCTTGTCTTAATTGTGTTATTGAGATTGTAGGCACTCACACCATGTCCATTCAAAACCTAGGGCAATAGGTTCAGAATCTTTCCCATGACCAAAATCCCGTACCCGAGCTAAGACCCCGGGCGAAAACACATGACCTAGAACTACGAATGGCTCCAAGATAACCTATTTATCAAGCCTGGGAAAGATTCAAGTCCATGTTGCGGGACTATCCTCATCATCATCAGTCAAATGAGGTGTTGGTACACACTTTTATTGAGGGTTTGGAACCCCACACTAAAATTTTGTTAGACTCAGCAGCTGGAGGGCAAGCGCTGGAGAAGACTTATGAGGAGCTGTACACTTTGCTCAACCGAATTTCACAAGGCAATCCGGAATGGAATGCAGATTCTTCAAGAGGTGGAGCAAGGAAAGCAGCGGGAGTGCTTGAAGTGGATGGATTCACAGCTATCGCTGCACCGATAGCTGCTTTGCAAAATCAGTTAAACACTCACTTCAGCAATATGAATTTGAACCAGCCTTCAGCCTCAGTCAATGCAGTCCAACAGATGTGGTGTGAAGTGTGTGGTAGTAGTGAGCATTCAACTGAATGCTGTGGTGCAAATCCTGATTCTGTCAACTTTGTGGGCAATGCACAGAGGAATCAACAGCAGTTTGGTGGTGGCTACAACTCGAATTGGAGGAATCACCCAAAATTTTCGTGGGGTAGCAACAATCAACAAGGCCAAGGTTCAGGGCAGGGTATGCACAGAAACCAAGGAGGGCAATGATCTTGGGCAGATTTATATGCCCAAGTGATACTCAAACGTATCATTTTTACCTTGTTTGTTGTGCAATGTGTATATAATATCATGTATTTGGTAATAAAATGCGAATTTATACTAACCAACATGATTAGCATTTGTTTTGCAGGATAATGTGATTTTTAAGAGCTAAAATGCGTGTTGGAACTATGTCGGAGTTGGACTTGGATGCGAGCGTGGAAAAGACCTCGGATGGCATATTTTGCAGTGGCTCCGCGATGGTGCTGTGCCACGCTGCCATCGCGGTAGCACACTGCCTGGGCAGAAATAAAAGTGGCAATTTCCAGTGTGCCTGCGCGTCAGCTCCGTGGCACGGAGACAGGCCTCCGCGATGGCCTCCGTGCCACGTTGAGGCTAATTATCCGGACCATGCAATTTCCAGAGAGGGTCCGCGTCCACGCCGTGTCACGGAGGCAGTGCTCCGCATTGGCCTCCGTGACACGTTGCTTGTTATTCCGGGAAAAATTTCCCACTAGTATAAATAGCACACTTAGGTTATTTTTAAAGGGGAGTTTTTTAGTTTTAGTTTTTTAGCCTGAGTTCAGAAGGGGGAGCAGGAACGTGGTTTTGTGGCAGTTGAAGAATAGAAAAGATAAGAGTTTTCTTCTCTTCCCTTCTTCTTTTCCTTCAATTGTATGCATGATTCACACTCATTCTAGGATGATTAATCCAAGAATGAGTGGCTAATTCCTCTCTTGCTGAGGTTTTGAACTTGTGAAATGAATGTTGGTAATAATTGATATGGTTTCTTCTTCTTCTTGCATGTTGTTCTATTAATTCTTGTGCTTATTACATTCTTGATTGGCCACCATTAATGTACATCTAAAAAGTCCAATTTCACTCGAGAGAGCATGAAATTGGAAAGTTGTGAATTAATAGGGTATTGTTCTTAACTTGATTTGGGAAAATTGGGTTTTGATGTGCTTTCTTGATAGAAATATACTTGAAAGCCGTATTAGTCAATTTAGGAACCGGAATTGTAGTGTTAGGTCATAAATTGCATTTGATCACAGAAATGTAGACGAATGGTTTATGAAGCTAAAGTGAAATTGAATACGGAAGTTTTAATTTCTAGGCAAACGTTCTTGGCTAGCAATATGAAGAAGAAGATGACCAAATTATCATGATTATCAAGTTCATTACTCGTTCTTAACCTTGGCATGTGCATATCCATTGTCTAAACTCAACGTAAATAGTAGTTATTAATTTTAGTAGATAATTAGTTTAGAAACAAAACTTACTCAAATCTTGGTTGGATTGTTGTTAACATAGTTAGAAATAGAATAGAGATATAGTAAACTAGGAAGTTTTGCATATCTAGAGCAGCCTCCTTGGATCGATACTTGGCTACTTAGCCACTTTATTACTTGTTTGACCACGTACACTTGCGTGTCGGTGTATAATATATACCGAGCAGCAGAGCGCGAACAAGTTTTTGGCGCCGTTGCCGGGGAGGCTAGGCGATTTGTAAAATTTTGTTTAGTGTAAATTTACTGTATTTGTATTTTTATCTTCTTAAGTGTTAACAACTTGGTCTTAGCCTGTATTTTGCAGATTTTTATTTCTGTGAACACTGGCAAGGGACAAGGAGCTGGTGGAATCTTACTTAGAGCCAGAACGTGAATTGCATAGTCAACGTAGAGAAGCTCTTCGGAAGAAGTTGCAGTTGCTCAAACAGTCTATGATGGAGCAACCCAATCCACCAGTTGTGCGGGCCGTGTTAGTGCCCGAGGAAGTAGCAGCCAGGCCGGTACGCGAGGTGGCAATCCCACACGCTAATAATGTACATTCCAGCATCCGCAAACCAGAGCCTGGGGGGAGATTTGAGTTAAAGCAAAATATGGTGCAACTTTTGCACACTAGCGGGCAGTTTACCGGTCTCCCTCACGAAGATCCGCAACAACATCTCCAGAATTTTTTGGAGATAAGTGACACTTACATCCCCGCTGGAGTGTCACCTGATTATGTTCGGCTCACCTTATTTCCATTTTCCTTACTTGGTGAAGCCAAGAGGTGGTTAAAAGCTGAACCACCCAACTCTATATCAACGTGGGATGATCTTGCAAAGAAGTTCTTGATCAGATTTTTCCCTTCAGGTAAAACAGCTAAACTTAGAAGTCAGATTCTAAGTTTTAAACAGAGGGAAGGAGAAAATCTTTATCAAGCCTGGGAAAGATTCAAGTCCATGTTGCGGGACTGTCCTCATCATCATCAGTCAAATGAGGTGTTGGTCCACACTTTTATTGAGGGTTTGGAACCCCACACTAAAATTTTGTTAGACTCAGCAGCTGGAGGGCAAGCGCTGGAGAAGACTTATGAGGAGCTGTAAACTTTGCTCAACCGAATTTCACAAGGCAATCTGGAATGGAATGCAGATTCTTCAAGAGGTGGAGCAAGGAAAGCAGCGGGAGTGCTTGAAGTGGATGGATTCACAGCTATCGCTGCACAGATAGCTGCTTTGCAAAATCAGTTAAACACTCACTTCAGCAATATGAATTTGAACCAGCCTTCAGCCTCAGTCAATTCAGTCCAACAGATGTGGTGTGAAGTGTGTGGTAGTAGTGAGCATTCAGCTGAATGCTGTGGTGCAAATCCTGATTCTGTCAACTTTGTGGGCAATGCACAGAGGAATCAACAGCAGTTTGGTGGTGGCTACAACTCGAATTGGAGGAATCATCCAAATTTTTCGTGGGGTAGCAACAATCAACAAGGCCAGGGTTCAGGGCAGGGTATGCACAGAAACCAAGGAGGGCAACAAGGCTATCAGAATCAGTTTAGAAATCACAATGCCCCTCCTCCACCACCATCACCGACTATTGAGGAAATGTTCAAGACCATGATTGCCAACCAGGCACAATTGCAGGCTGACTATGTCAAACTGGCGGCCGAAGTAAAGAACAATCAATTGGCAACCAAGGCTCTTGAATATCAGTTTGGGCAATTTGCCAGTGCCCAAAATACTAGACCAAGGGGAGGACTACCTAGCGACACGGATCCCAATCCTAAGCAGGTAAATGCAGTGACCACGAGGAGTGGTTTACAATTAAAGGAGGTGGAACCGGAAAGACCGCCTCAGAAGTCAGGAGCAGCAGATGTTGAGGGAGAACAAACCTCAGATACGGGGAAGACCAAAGAAGCTGAACCAACAAGGCCTCCACCCCCGTTCCCTCAACGACTTAAGAAACACAAGGAGGAGGCGTGTTTCCAGAAATTCATGGAGGTACTTAAACAGGTACATGTTAACTTACCTCTTGTTGATGTCTTGCAGGGTGTGCCAAAATATGCAAAGTATATCAAAGACATCGTGGCCAACAAAAGTCGCTTGACCGAGTATGCCACGGTGGCTTTAACGGAGGAATGCACATCCCGTATTCAGAACAGGTTGCCCACTAAACTAAAGGATCCTGGAAGTTTTACTATCCAGCTGACGATTGGGCAAAGTATCCGAGCTCGTGGGTTATGCGACTTGGGGGCAAGTATAAATCTGATGCCATCTTCGGTATTCAGAAAGTTAGGGCTAGGGAGTCCTAGACCTACAACAGTGATCTTGCAGCTAGCAGACAGGTCTTTAGCTAAGCCGGATCGCATTGTGGAGGATGTGCTAGTGCAGGTAGGCTCCCTCATTTATCCGGTAGATTTCATTGTTCTGGATTTTGAGCCAGATGCAGAAGTCCCATTTATTTTGGGATGACCATTTTTGGAAACCGGAAAGGCATTGATCGATGTAGCTGCGGGTCAACTCACGATGCGAGCACAAGACAAGGTTGAGGTGTTCGACGTGTACAAGGCACCTAAGCTTCCGACTGTCTATAAGCAACTCTCGGTGATCAACGTGATTGATCATGGGAATGCAAATGGATTGAGTGATTCCCGAGAGTTACTAGGTAGGCCACTAGACAAGGTTGAGAACTACTGGGGAGATGACCATGATCGGGTCAAATCGTCCATCTCCCTAGTAGAAAATTGAGCGTACAGGCTGTCGAGCCGCGACGTTAAACCAGGCGCTGCACGGGAGGCAACCCGTGAAAAATATTTTTCTTTCTTTTTCCTTAGTGTAAAGTTTTTCTTTTATTTTATTTTCTCTTCCTTTTCTTGACTAGGTTTAAATGTGCATTTTAATTAGTAATTTTTATTCTTTTAGTAGGGAATCTAGTCATTTAACCAATTTTTGTTTAGTGAGGTGATTTTCAAGTATACCGGAGGAAAAATACGTGGAATCGAGAAAACGAGGCGAGGTATGAAAAATAAAATTTGATAGTGAAATAGAGCACTGGCGCGTTGGCGCCGTGTCACGGAGGCAATGCTCCGCGTTGGCCTCCGTGACACGTTGAAGGCAAATCTGGATTTTTTTAAAATTCCAGTAAGCCAACGCGTTGGCTCCGTGTCACGGAGGAGGGCCTCCGCGTTACCCTCCGTGACACGTTGCCCTTATCCCAGTGCCGGGTCACACCGGGTTTCCGGGTGACCCGCGTGTTTTTTTAATAAAAACCCCCGATTTCGCCCCTATTTTCCCCATTCCCTCTTCCCTCCGCGACCAAACACCCATTCCCCTACCCCCAAGCTCCGTGCCACGTTAAGAGGCAAGGAAAACGTCAAGTCTTTATCGATTCTTCAATTCCAAGGTATGTTTTCATCGTCTATCTCAAATTTTTGGCGATTTTTGTCAATTTTGAGCATGTGAGGTGAGATATATCACCCTAGTTAGAAATTAAACATGACGTGAATTATTTTAAGATTGATTGTGTTCGGATTGTTGTAGTTGACGGGTGAACTTATCGATTGACTGAATAATTCATTGTTGATTGTCGAATTGAGTTGTAGGGCTTGGGGTTGTTGAATTTTAACTTGGGTAACTTGATAGTTTGACGAAATTGATGTCGGGGTGTGTTTATTAGTTGAGATAAGTCGTGGTAAATATTGTATAATTGGTGAAAGACGACTAATTCTTGATTTTTAGTGGGACATTGCGTAATATGTGAATTGGTTGAATTGCTTAGATTAGTGTATATAAAATGTTTGTATTGTTGTTTCTATTTGGTTGTTGTTATTGTTGCTAAGTGCCATGGGTGAATAGCTGTCGATGGTAGGATTGGGTTAGCTGTATGAAGTCTGAGTAGTTCGCTAGCCGTTATGCTGTCTAATTTTTGTGAACGCACTAAGCAATATGTTTATAGTGATTGTGTTTGGGGTGAAAATAGATCTATCCTTGCTAACATGTTGTAAATATTGTTAAAGACTAAGTGTGGGGTAAATTTTGTTTAACCCGACCTTAGCCAAAACTAACAAGTCTTTAGCTTAACGTTGTGCTTGTCTGTGTAAATTGACAGGTACAATGGCCAGCCGACAAGATAAAGGCAAGGGTGCTTCAACCTCAGGCACCGGCAGGAAGAGAATGAGACTGGGCACTGCTGTCCCAGCTGCACCTGCTGTTCCATGCGGTCAACACTGCCGATACGGAACACGATGGGTTACCGATGAAGGGAAGAAGTGGTACGCAAAGCATAAGGAGAACAAGTACTTCCCGGAGGAACATATTGCAAGGGAACCACTTGCACAGGAGTTCCCTCGCATCGTACAGAGGATTGAAGCAGCTGGGCTCAGCTTTATTTTTCAGGAGCTCACGGAGTGCAACCTTCACTTGGTCCGGGAATTTTATGCCAACTGGAACCCGGCCATCAGAAGCCACACTATTAAAATCAGAGGGCAGATTGTCACTCTGGAACCCCAGCAGCTGAATGCCATCGTTGGAGCGCGGGACACAGACGCCCACGTTCTCCGCCAGCTCAACATCACCCCACCGTACGCCGACATCAGACGTACGTTGTGCGGGGCTTGATCCACAGCCCGATGGAGTAGACACAAAGAGAGGGGTTACCACCAGACTCTGCCTTATTCGCAGATGAACAAGGAGGCCAGAATATGGCTAAAAATTGTATGTTCGTGTTTGATCCCGGGAGTACATATGACAGACGTGACCCGGGACCGTGTCTGCCTGGTGTATGCCCTTATGAAAGGGCTTGAGATTAATGTGGGGGCGGTTATAATATCCGCCATGAAGAGAGCCAGACTACACCAGGGCCACAGATACGGGTTTGGCGGACTCATCACCACCTTCCTCCGAGGCCTCGACGTTGAGGAAGAAGCCTTGGATTACATTCTGCAGTTGGAGCGGCGGGCCCTTGATGTGACAAAGACCAAGGCCCCCGACACTACACACGGACCGGTGCTGACTCTGGGCGAGCGACATGCTCGTGACGACCAGTATATGGCTCATATGTTCGGTATGCAGATGCTGCAGCTACGGATAGGTGGGAGACCAGCCATCGAGGATGAATTATGGCAGCTGGAGCTGGACTACCCTTTTGGCGAGAACGCCAGAGATTTATGCAAGGTGGGGCCAGCCTTTGTGGAGCCAACTGACGACGACGTCCCTACTGATGAGGAGACACGTCGTGAGGACTCTGATGTGGAGTCCGATGACGGCGAGGGAGCTGATTTAGATATGGGCGACGAGGCCGCAGCACCGGATGAGGAAGTCGAATATTTCGACTGAGCAGGGAGTTTCACCACCCAAAATTTTGTGCTTTGTATTTTTGTGAACACTGAGGACAGTGTTCGATCTAAGTGTGGGGTGGGGAGTAGTTAGGTGTTGGGTCATAGGCTCTAAATCTGCTGTATATTCTTCCTTGACGTTTGTGTATGTCTGTGCTTTCCCTGTTGTTGTGAACTGATTTGTGAATGATGTGTATATATTTGTTTGTGGCTAATGATGTGTGTCTTTAAAAAGTTATGGTTGCCTTTGTAAATATTTTGTAAATTTTGTAAATATTTTTTTTTCTCTATCGATATGATCGATATTTTTCAAAATTTTTGCGAAAGGATGTTGCACTTATCAACATATTTTGTAAATATTTTTTTTTTTCGAAATGATCAATGTGTTGCAAAAATTTTGAAGTTTTATTTTTGGGTTTCTCGTAGTTTGTTTTCGGTTCTTTTACCGAGAATAGTCCCATTGAACCGATGTCATAGTTAGTGAACATTCCCTATGATGGATGGATGACGACCGTCTTAAGGGAAATGTAGTCGATAGGAGTAGATGATTTGTTTTTAGTTTCTTTGGTGGATTGCATCAATAAACTGTAGTTGCTTATGGTTGCTAAAATTTTGTTGCGTGTGTAATTGATGTTCGAAATGCGAAAGTGATTCATTTGAAAGCATGTAATTGTGTGACTATGTTGAGTTACCTAGGCTATAGAATTTGGTTCATTATGATTGAGGCTTAATCTTGAATTCATGTACTTGACTAATTAAAGAGTCTGTGAATGCATCTTGATTCGAGCATGTGCATGAAGTGTGAGTGAGGTTTTGCTATTCCATGTCATTGTGAATTGTCTAGAACTTGCCTGGCGTGTATACAAAGCGAAATGAAGGAGGTGTAGTGTCGGAAAGGATGTAGGCATTTCTTTGTTTTAACCGTTAGTTTCCATTTTTTCTTATCAAGTTCCACCTTTTTATATGTTGTACACCCTAGTCAGCCCGTTGAGCCTTTAGCCGATTTCTTTCTTTTGTCCAGAATTGTATGAACTAAGCTTTATTCCTTCTTTTCATTAGCCTTAAAGTCTATAAGAAGCTCTTAAGCGCTTACAAAGAACAAAAAAAAATTGTTTCCCAAAGTGTTAAAGAGTGAAAAGAGTGAAAAGAAAAGAAAAGCAAAGTGAGGAAAGAAAAGATGGTGTTGAAGAGGCACTAGTTGTAATTAAATGAAATTGAGGGTACATGAAAACCTTCCGTTTGGGGTCAAGTGTGCCTGATGAAATGGGTTGTATGAAAGTAAACCAGCATGAATGGGAGAAAAAGAGAAAAGAGAGGAACAATGTCCATGAGTCGATGGGAATGAGTTGAAAAGGCGCTTAAGGATGCTAGCAACTATTATTGGCTAATCCAATATATATATACTAGATCCATAGCCCAGTTACAACCCATTAAAAGTCCTATTTGATCCTACACTGCATTTCTTTATATTAGTGGAGTAATACACTAAGGGCAAGCCTATGGGTCATGACATGATGCATGTGAATTCTTTTGGGAGAGAGAGTGAAATTAATTTCTATATGCCCCTACGTGCATGTTTGTGTGCTGCACGAGCATAAAAGGAGAAGTTTCTCTCGAGTTGTGAGGGTACATGCTTGATGAAAGATTGATTTTCGTGTCGGATTTCTTGATTAGTTGATTTGCATGAGTTTGCCGATATCAAGAATCAATTCTTAAAAGTCTAGGAAGCCTCGATGTATTAAGGTCATTGTCTTGTACGACCAAGCATGTTTTCTTGATGATTTGCAAAAATCGAATAATCGGTATGACCGTAACGTAAATGGTTGCACCATAGTGACAAAGGTTGAGATGTGATGTGCATGGTTTGTGTATGTGTTGTTCGAGGACGAACAAGGATTTAAGTGTGGGGTAAGTGATCTTGGGCAGATTTATATGCCCAAGTGATACTCAAACGTATCATTTTTACCTTGTTTGTTGTGCAATGTGTATATAATATCATGTATTTGGTAATAAAATGCGAATTTATACTAACCAACATGATTAGCATTTGTTTTGCAGGATAATGTGATTTTTAAGAGCTAAAATGCGTGTTGGAACTATGTCGGAGTTGGACTTGGATGCGAGCGTGGAAAAGACCTCGGATGGCATATTTTGCAGTGGCTCCGCGATGGTGCCGTGCCACGCTGCCATCGCGGTAGCACACTGCCTGGGCAGAAATAAAAGTGGCAATTTCCAGTGTGCCTGCGCGTCAGCTCCGTGGCACGGAGACAGGCCTCCGCGATGGCCTCCGTGCCACGTTGAGGCTAATTATCCGGACCATGCAATTTCCAGAGAGGGTCCGCGTCCACGCCGTGTCACGGAGGCAGTGCTCCGCGTTGGCCTCCGTGACACGTTGCTTGTTATTCCGGGAAAAATTTCCCACTAGTATAAATAGCACACTTAGGTTATTTTTAAAGGGGAGTTTTTTAGTTTTAGTTTTTTAGCCTGAGTTCAGAAGGGGAGCAGGAACGTGGTTTTGTGGCAGTTGAAGAATAGAAAAGATAAGAGTTTTCTTCTCTTCCCTTCTTCTTTTCCTTCAATTGTGTGCATGATTCACACTCATTCTAGGATGATTAATCCAAGAATGAGTGGCTAATTCCTCTCTTGCTGAGGTTTTGAACTTGTGAAATGAATGTTGGTAATATTTGATATGGTTTCTTCTTCTTCTTGCATGTTGTTCTATTAATTCTTGTGCTTATTACATTCTTGATTGGCCACCATTAATGTACATCTAAAAAGTCCAATTTCACTCGAGAGAGCATGAAATTGGAAAGTTGTGAATTAATAGGGTATTGTTCTTAACTTGATTTGGGAAAATTGGGTTTTGATGTGCTTTCTTGATAGAAATATACTTGAAAGCTGTATTAGTCAATTTAGGAACCGGAATTGTAGTGTTAGGTCATAAATTGCATTTGATCACAGAAATGTAGACGAATGGTTTATGAAGCTAAAGTGAAATTGAATACGGAAGTTTTAATCTCTAGGCTAATGTTCTTGGCTAGCAACATGAAGAGAAGAATAACCGAATTATGATTGCTATCGAATTCATTACTTGTTCTTAACCTTGGCATGCTCATATCCATAGTTTCAATTCAAAGTAAATATTTGTTAATAGTTTTAGTATATAGTTTATAAACAAAATAATTTAACTTTTGGTTACATTGTTGTCAACATAATTAGAAGTAAACTAGAATATAGTATACTTAAGCAATTTTACTTATCCAGAGTCTCCTTGGATCGATACTTGGCTTACTTAGCCACTTTATTACTTGTTTGACCACGTGCACTTGCGTGTCGGTTTTTAACCCATACCTGGGTCATAGGCTCTAAATCTGCTGTATATTCTTCCTTGACGTTTGTGTATGTCTGTGCTTTCCCTGTTGTTGTGAACTGATTTGTGAATGATGTGTATATATTTGTTTGTGGCTAATGATGTGTGTCTTTAAAAAGTTATGGTTGCCTTTGTAAATATTTTGTAAATTTTGTAAATATTTTTTTTCTCTATCGATATGATCGATATTTTTCAAACTTTTTGCGAAAGGATGTTGCACTTATCAACATATTTTGTAAATATGTTTTTTTTTTTTCGAAATGATCGATGTGTTGCAAAAATTTTGAAGTTTTATTTTTGGGTTTCTCGGAGTTTGTTTTCGGTTCTTTTACCGAGAATAGTCCCATTGAACCGATGTCATAGTTAGTGAACATTCCCTATGATGGATGGATGACGACCGTCTTAAGGGAAATGTAGTCGATAGGAGTAGATGATTTGTTTTTAGTTTCTTTGGTGGATTGCATCAATAAACTGTAGTTGCTTATGGTTGCTAAAATTTTGTTGCGTGTGTAATTGATGTTCGAAATGCGAAAGTGATTCGTTTGAAAGCATGTAATTGTGTGACTATGTTGAGTTACCTAGGCTATAGAATTTGGTTCATTATGATTGAGGCTTAATCTTGAATTCATGTACTTGACTAATTAAAGAGTCTGTGAATGCATCTTGATTCGAGCATGTGCATGAAGTGTGAGTGAGGTTTTGCTATTCCATGTCATTGTGAATTGTCTAGAACTTGCCTGGCGTGTATACAAAGCAAAATGAAGGAGGTGTAGTGTCGGAAAGGATGTAGGCATTTCTTTGTTTTAACCGTTAGTTTCCATTTTTTCTTGTCAAGTTCCACCTTTTTATATGTTGTACACCCTAGTCAGCCCGTTGAGCCTTTAGCCGATTTCTTTCTTTTGTCCAGAATTGTATGAACTAAGCTTTATTCCTTCTTTTCATTAGCCTTAAAGTCTATAAGAAGCTCTTAAGCGCTTACAAAGAACAAAAAAAAAATTGTTTCCCAAAGTGTTAAAGAGTGAAAAGAAAAGAAAAGCAAAGTGAGGAAAGAAAAGATGGTGTTGAAGAGGCACTAGTTGTAATTAAATGAAATTGAGGGTACATGAAAACCTTCCGTTTGGGGTCAAGTGTGCCTGATGAAATGGGCTGTATGAAAGTAAACCAGCATGAATGGGAGAAAAAGAGAAAAGAGAGGAACAATGTCCATGAGTCGATGGGAATGAGTTGAAAAGGCGCTTAAGGATGCTAGCAACTATTATTGGCTAATACAATATATATATACTAGATCCATAGCCCAGTTACAACCCATTAAAAGTCCTATTTGATCCTACACTGCATTTCTTTATATTAGTGGAGTAATACACTAAGGGCAAGCCTATGGGTCATGACATGATGCATGTGAATTCTTTTGGGAGAGAGAGTGAAATTAATTTCTATATGCCCCTACGTGCATGTTTGTGTGCTGCACGAGCATAAAAGGGGAAGTTTCTCTCGAGTTGTGAGGGTACATGCTTGATGAAAGATTGATTTTCATGTCGGATTTCTTGATTAGTTGATTTGCATGAGTTTGCCGATATCAAGAATCAATTCTTAAAAGTCTAGGAAGCCTCGATGTATTAAGGTCATTGTCTTGTACGACCAAGCATGTTTTCTTGATGATTTTCAAAAATCAAATAATCGGTATGACCGTAACGTAAATGGTTGCACCATAGTGACAAAGGTTGAGATGTGATGTGCATGATTTGTGTATGTGTTGTTCGAGGACGAACAAGGATTTAAGTGTGGGGTAAGTGATCTTGGGCAGATTTATATGCCCAAGTGATACTCAAACGTATCATTTTTACCTTGTTTGTTGTGCAATGTGTATATAATATCATGTATTTGGTAATAAAATGCGATTTATACTAACCAACATGATTAGCATTTGTTTTGCAGGATAATGTGATTTTTAGGAGCTAAAATGCGTGTTGGAACTATGTCGGAGTTGGACTTGGATGCGAGCGTGGAAAAGACCTCGGATGGCATATTTTGCAGTGGCTCCGCGATGGTGCCGTGCCACGCTGCCATCGCGGTAGCACACTGCCTGGGCAGAAATAAAAGTGGCAATTTCCAGTGTGCCTGCGCATCAGCTCCGTGGCACGGAGACAGGCCTCCGCGATGGCCTCCGTGCCACGTTGAGGCTAATTATCCGGACCATGCAATTTCCAGAGAGGGTCCGCGTCCACGCCGTGTCACGGAGGCAGTGCTCCGCGTTGGCCTCCGTGACACGTTGCTTGTTATTCCGGGAAAAATTTCCCACTAGTATAAATAGCACACTTAGGTTATTTTTAAAGGGGAGTTTTTTAGTTTTAGTTTTTTAGCCTGAGTTCAGAAGGGGGAGCAGGAACGTGGTTTTGTGGCAGTTGAACAATAGAAAAGATAAGAGTTTTCTTCTCTTCCCTTCTTCTTTTCCTTCAATTGTATGCATGATTCACACTCATTCTAGGATGATTAATCCAAGAATGAGTGGCTAATTCCTCTCTTGCTGAGGTTTTGAACTTGTGAAATGAATGTTGGTAATAATTGATATGGTTTCTTCTTCTTCTTGCATGTTGTTCTATTAATTCTTGTGCTTATTACATTCTTGATTGGCCACCATTAATGTACATCTAAAAAGTCCAATTTCACTCGAGAGAGCATGAAATTGGAAAGTTGTGAATTAATAGGGTATTGTTCTTAACTTGATTTGGGAAAATTGGGTTTTGATGTGCTTTCTTGATAGAAATATACTTGAAAGCCGTATTAGTCAATTTAGGAACCGGAATTGTAGTGTTAGGTCATAAATTGCATTTGATCACAGAAATGTAGACGAATGGTTTATGAAGCTAAAGTGAAATTGAATACGGAAGTTTTAATTTCTAGGCAAACGTTCTTGGCTAGGAATATGAAGAAGAAGATGACCAAATTATCATGATTATCAAGTTCATTACTCGTTCTTAACCTTGGCATGTGCATATCCATTGTCTAAACTCAACGTAAATAGTAGTTATTAATTTTAGTAGATAATTAGTTTAGAAATAAAACTTACTCAAATCTTGGTTGGATTGTTGTTAACATAGTTAGAAATAGAATAGAGATATAGTAAACTAGGCAGTTTTGCATATCTAGAGCAGCCTCCTTGGATCGATACTTGGCTACTTAGCCACTTTATTACTTGTTTGACCACGTACACTTGCGTGTCGGTGTATAATATATACTGAGAAGCAGAGCGCGAATAGGCAACAAGGCTATCAGAATCAGTTCAGAAATCACAATGCCCCTCCTCCACCACCATCACCGACTATTGAGGAAATGTTCAAGACCATGATTGCCAACCAGGCACAATTGCAGGCTGACTATGTCAAATTGGCAGCCGAAGTAAAGAACAATCAATTGGCAACCAAGGCTCTTGAATATCAGTTTGGGCAATTTGCTAGTGCCCAAAATACTAGACCAAGGGGAGGACTACCTAGCGACACGGATCCCAATCCTAAGCAGGTGAATGCAGTGACCACGAGGAGTGGTTTACAATTAAAAGAGGTGGAACCGGAAAGACCGCCTCAGAAGTCAGGAGCAGCAGATGTTGAGGGAGAACAAACCTCATATACGGGGAAGACCAAAGAAGCTGAACCAGCAAGGCCTCCACCCCCATTCCCTCAACGACTTAAGAAACACAAGGAGGAGGCGTGTTTCCAGAAATTCATGGAGGTACTTAAACAGGTACATGTTAACTTACCTCTTGTTGATGTCTTGCAGGGTGTGCCAAAATATGCGAAGTATATCAAAGACATCGTGGCCAACAAAAGTCGCTTGACTGAGTATGCCACGGTGGCTTTAACGGAGGAATGCACATCCCATATTCAGAACAGGTTGCCCACTAAACTGAAGGATCCTGGAAGTTTTATTATCCAGCTGACGATTGGGCAAAGTATCCGAGCTCGTGGGTTATGCGACTTGGGGGCAAGTATAAATCTGATGCCATCTTCGGTATTCAGAAAGTTAGGACTAGGGAGTCCTAGACCTACAACAGTGATCTTGCAGCTAGCAGACAGGTCTTTAGCTAAGCCGGATGGCATTGTTGAGGATGTGCTAGTGCAGGTAGGCTCCCTCATTTTTCCGGTAGATTTCATTGTTCTGGATTTTGAACCAGATGCGGAAGTCCCATTTATTTTGGGACGACCCTTTTTGGCAACCGGAAAGGCATTGATCGATGTAGCTGCGGGTAAACTTACAATGCAAGCACATGACAAGGTAGAGGTATTTGATGTGTTAAAAGCCATGAAGCTGCCGGCTATACATGAGGAGCTTTCAGAAATCAGCGTGGTTGAACATGGAGAAAGTAAGCAGGCTGTTGAATCTCAAGACCCATTGGAGAGAGCGCTTACGCATTCTGATCATTTGGGGATGGAGAATCTTGTGGAATTGTACAATTGTTGGATGGAGCACCTAAACATCCGAGAAGATAGGAATTTCAGTCCTTGATGAGATCACTAGAGCCGTTGCCGAAACCGTCTGTTGAGGAGGCACCGAAATTGGAGCTGAAAGAATTGCCTCCCCATTTAAAATATATCTTTTTGGGGGAGGGAGAGACGTTACCAGTTATTATCTCTGCAGACTTGACAGAGGAACAGGAACAGGCAGCTTTGGGGGTCTTAAGGAAGAGGAAGAAAGCAATGGGTTGGCAAATGTCCGACATTCAGGGTTTAAATCCAGCTTTCTGCACGCACAGGATATTTATGGAGACAGGAGCCAAGCCAACTGTTCAGTCGCAGAGGAGACTTAATCCAGCAATGAAAGATGTGGTAAGGAAGGAAATAATCAAGTGGCTTGATGCAGGTGTAGTCTACCCAATTTCAGACAGTGAGTGAGTCAGTCCCATTCAATGTGTTCCTAAGAAAGGGGGGATGACTGTAATCACCAATGAGAAAAATGAGTTAATCCCCACACGAACCGTCACAGGCTGGCGAATTTGTATGGACTACCGAAAACTAAATGAAGCCACGAGAAAAGACCATTACCCCATTCCTTTTATTGACCAAATACTTGACAGGTTGGCAGGGCAGGAATATTATTGCTTTCTTGATGGGTACTCCGGCTATAACCAAATAGCCATCGCTCCTGAGGATCAAGAGAAGATGACGTTCACCTGTCCGTATGGGACATATGCTTTCAGGTGAATGTCGTTTGGGTTATGCAACGCACCCGCCACATTTCAGAGATGCATAATGGCTATTTTCCATGACATGGTTGAAGATTTTGTTGAGGTATTTAAGGATGATTTTTCTGTTTTTGGTAATTCGTTTGCTACTTGCTTGCAGAATCTTGACAGGGTGCTGGCTCGTTGTGAAGAATCCAACCTCGTGTTAAACTGGGAGAAATGCCACTTCTTAGTTAAGGAGGGGATTGTCCTGGGCCACAAAGTGTCTAAAAAGGGGTTGGAAGTCGATCGTGCTAAAATTGAGGTTATTGAGAAATTGCCACCACCAGTATCCGTGAAAGGTGGACGCAGTTTTCTGGGACATGCAGGATTCTACAGACGATTCATTAAAAACTTTTCCAACATTTCTAGACCGCTATGCAGGCTGCTAGAAAAGCAGGTCAAGTTTGAATTAAACGATGAGTGTGTTGTAGCATTCGAAAAGTTGAAGCAGAAATTGATAGAAGCACCCATACTTACCTCTCCTGACTGGGAACAACCATTTGAGCTGATGTGTGATGCCAGTGATGTGGCTGTGGGAGCTGTATTGGGACAAAGGAAGAATAGAATTTTTCATTCTATTTATTATGCAAGCAAGATGCTGAATACGGCTCAGAGCAATTACACAGTCACAGAAAAGGAAATGCTAGCTCTGGTGTTTGCATTTGACAAGTTCCGGTCTTATTTGGTGGGTTCGAAAGTGGTGGTGTACACTGATCATGCAGCTATTCGATACCTATTCAACAAGAAAGATGCTAAGCCCAGATTGATCAGATGGATCTTATTGCTACAGGAGTTCGACCTTAAGATTAGAGACAAAAAGGGGAGTGAAAATCAGGTAGCAGATCACCTATCACGACTGGAGAGTCGGTCGCATGTGATGGAAAGTGAGGACATTAATGAGGACTTCCCAGATGAGCAACTATTGGCAGTGGGAGAAGCAGAAGTTCCCTGGTATGCTGACATAGTCAACTTGCTAGTGAGCGGAGTTTACCCCCCTGAAGCAACAGACCAGCAAAGAAGAAAATTGAGGCATGACAGCCGATATTATGTATGGGACGAGCCATATTTGTTCAAGCAGGGACCAGACCAGGTGATGAGAAGATGCATCCCAGATAGTCAGATAGAAGAGGTGCTAAGGGGCTGCCATTCTTCGTTGTATGGAGGGCATCACGGAGGTGAGAGAACAGCACATAAGGTTCTTCAGTCAGGTTTCTTTTGGCTGACCCTGTTCAGAGATTCTATGGAGTATGTCAAAATGTGTGATAGATGTCAGCGGACAGGAACAATTGGCAGAAGACAAGAGATGCCTTTGCAGAACATACTGGAAGTTGAGCACTTTGATGTATGGGGCATTGATTTCATGGGTCCATTCCCACCGTCATTTGGAAATCGTTACATCTTGGTAGCTGTAGATTATGTATCAAAATGGGTGGAAGCAATAGCTTGCCCCAGGAATGATAACAAGGTAGTAACGAAGTTTGTGAAGAAACACATTCTCACAAGGTTTGGGACACCCCGAGCAATTATCAGTGACGGAGGAGCTCATTTTGTCAATGCAAGCTTCAAGAAATTATTGGCTAAGTATAGGGTGCGCCATAAAGTGGCCACAGCATACCACCCACAAACTAGTGGGCAAGTAGAGGTGTCAAATAGGGAGGTAAAACAGATTCTGCAGAAAACGGTGAACACTCAACGGAATGATTGGTCTGGTAAACTTGATGATGCGTTGTGGGCCTACCGAACTGCTTATAAGACACCGATTGGAACGTCACCATACCGATTGGTCTATGGCAAAGCATGTCATCTCCCGGTTGAACTTGAGCATCGAGCTTTCTGGGCTGTAAGAAAGCTAAATATGGAGTTAGAGCTGGCGGGTAAAAAGAGATTGATGCAGCTCAGCGAACTTGATGAATTTCGCTGGCATGCCTATGAGAGTGCGAAGTACTACAAGGAAAGAACCAAAAGATGGCACGACAAGCATGTGGTGCATCGCATTTTCGAACCAGGAAAGAAACTTTTGCTTTTTAATTCAAGATTGAAATTGTTTCCTGGTAAGCTGAGGTCTAAATGGTCTGGACCGTTTGAATTAGTGAGAATGACCCCTCATGGGGCGATAGAACTGTGGCAAGAAGATAGGAGTGCTACGTTCATGGTAAATGGGCAGAGATGCAAGCACTACTGGGGAGATGACCAAGATCGGGACAAATCGTCCATCTCCCTAGTAGACACATGAGCATAAAGGATGTCGAGCCGCGACGTTAAACCAGGCGCTGCACGGGAGGCAACCCGTGAAAAATATATTTTTTCTTTTTTCTCTTTCTTTAGTGTAAAGTTTTTCTTTTATTTTATTTTCTTTTCTTTGTCGTGACTAGGCTTAGATTTGCATTTTATTTAGTAATTTTTTATTTAGTAATTTAGTAAGTTTTTTATTTTTAGTAGGGAATTTATTAATTTAACCAATTTTTGTTTAGTGAGGTGATTTTCAGGTATACTGGAGGAAAAATACTTGGAATCGAGGAAACGAGGCAAGGTATGAAAAATAAAGTTTGATGGTGAAACATAGCACTGGCGCGTTGGCGCCGTGTCACGGAGGCAATGCTCCGCGTTGGCCTCCGTGACACGTTGAAGGCAAATCTGGATTTTTTAAAATTCCAGTAAGCCAACGCGTTGGCTCCGTGTCACGGAGGAGGGGCTCCGCGTTACCCTCCGTGACACGTTGCCCTTATCCCAGTGCCGGGTCACACCGGGTTTCCGGGTGACCCGCGTGTTTTCTTAATAAAAACCCCCGATTTCGCCCCTATTTTCCCCATTCCCTCTTCCCTCCGCAACCAAACACCCATTCCCCTACCCCCAAGCTCCGTGCCACGTTAATAGGCAAGGAAAACGTCAAGTTTTCATCGATTCTTCAATTCCAAGGTATGTTTTCATCGTCTATCTCAAATTTTTGGCGATTTTTGTCAATTGTGAGCATGTGAGGTGAGATATATCACCCTAGGTAGAAATTAAACATGACGTGAATTATTTTGTGATTGATTATGTTCGGATTGTTGAATTTGACGTTTGAACTTATCGATTGATTGAATAATTCAATTTTGATTGTCGAATTGTATTCTAGGGCTTGGGGTTGTTGAAGTTTAACTTGGGTAACTTGATAGTTTGACGAAATTGATGTCGGGGTGTGTTTATTACTTGAGATAAGTCGTGGTAAATATTGTATAATTGTTGAAAGACGACTAATTCTCGAATTTTTGTGGGAAATTGCGTAATATGTGAATTGGTTGAATTGCTTAGATTAGTTGTATATAAAATTTTTGTATTGTTGTTTCTATTTTGTTGTTGTTATTGTTGCTAAGTGCTATGGGTGAATAGCTGTCGATAGTAGGATTGGGTTAGCTGTATGAAGTCTGAGTAGTTCGCTAGTCGTTATGCTGTCGAATTTCTGTGAACGCACTAAGCAATATGTTTATAGTTGATTGTGTTTGGGGTGTAAATAGAGCTATCCTTGCTAAAATGTTGTAAATATTGTTAAAGACTAAGTGTGGGGTAAATTTTGTTTAACCCGACCTTAGCCGAAGCTAACAAGTTTTTAGCTTAACGTTGTGCTTGTTTGTGTAAATTGACAGGTACAATGGCCAGCCGACAAGATAAAGGAAAGGGTGCTTCAACCTCAGGCACCGGCAGAAAGAGAATGAGACTGGGCACGGCTGTCCCAGCTGCACCTGCTATTCCACGCGGTCAACACCGCCAATACGGAACACGATGGGTTACCGAGGAAGGGAAGAAGTGGTACGCAAAGCATAAGGAGAACAAGTACTTCCCCGAGGAACATATTGCAAGGAAATCACTTGCACAGGAGTTCCCTCGCATCGTACAGAGGATTGAGGCAGCTGGGCTCAGCTTTATCTTTCAGGAGCCCAAGGAGTGCAACCTTCACTTGGTCCGGGAATTCTACGCCAACTGGAACCCGGCCATCAGGAGCCATACTATTAAAATCAGAGGGCAGATCGTCACTCTGGAACCCCAGCAGTTTAATGCCATCGTGGGAGCGTGGGACACAGACGCCCACGTTCTCCGCCAGCTCAACATCACCCCACCGTACGCCGACATCACACGTACGTTGTGTGGGGCTCGATCCACAGCCCGATGGAGTAGACACAAAGAGAGGGGTTACCACCAGACTCTGCCTTATTCGCAGATGAACAGGGAGGCCAGAATATGGCTAAAAATTGTATGTTCGTGTTTGATCCCGGGAGTTCATATGACAGACGTGACCCGGGACCGTGTATGCTTGGTGTATGCCCTTATGAAAGGGCTTGAGATTAATGTGGGGGAGGTCATAATATCCGCCATGAAGAGAGCCATACTACACCAGGGCCACAGATACGGGTTTGGCGGACTCATCACCACCTTCCTCCGAGGCCTCGACGTTGAGGAAGAGGCCTTGGATTACATTCCGCAGTTGGAGCGGAGGGCCATCGATGTGACAAAGACCAAGGCCCCCGACACTACACATGAACCGGTGCTGACTCTGGGCGAGCGACATGCTCGTGACGACCAGTATATGGCCCGTATGTTCGGCATGCAGATGCTGCAGCTACGAATAGGTGGGAGACCAGCCACCGAGGATGAATCATGGCAGCTGGAGCTGGACTACCCCTTTGGTGAGAACGCCAGAGCTTTATGCAAGGTGGGGCCAGCCTTTGTGGAGCCGACTGATGACGACATCCCTACTGATGAGGAGACACGTCGTGAGGACTCTGATGTGGAGTCCGATGACGACGATGGAGCTGATTCAGATATGGGCGACGAGGCCGCAGCACCGGATGAGGAAGTCGAATATTTCGACTGAGCAGGGAGTTCCACCACCCATATGTTGTGCTTTGTATTGTTGTGAACACTGGGGACAGTGTTCGATCTAAGTGTGGGGTGGGGAGTAGTTAGGTGCTGGGTCATAGGCTCTGAATTTGTTGTATAATTTTTCCTTGACGTTTATGTATGTCTGTGCTTTCCTTGTAGTTGTGAACTGATTTGTGATTTATGTGTATATATTTGTTTGTGGCTAATGATGTGTGTTTTTGAAAGTTATGGTTGCCTTTGTAAATATTTTGTAAATTTTGTAAATTTTTTTTTTTCTTTATCGATATGATCGATATTTTTCAAAATTTTTGCGAAAAGATTTTGCAATGATCAAAATATTTTGTAAATATTTTCTATCGAAATGATCGATGTGTTGCAAAAATTTTGAAGTTTTATTTTTGGGTTTCTCGGAGTTTGTTTTCGGTTCTTTTACCGAGAATTGTCCCATTGAACCGATGTCATAGTTAGTGACCGTTCCCTATGATGGATGGATGACGACCGTCTTAAGGGAAATGTAGTCGATAGGAGTAGATGTTTTGTTTTTAGTTTCCTTGGTGGATTGCATCAATAAACTGTAGTTGCTTATGGTTGCTAAAATTTCGTTGCGTGTTGTAATTGATGTTCAAAATGTGAAAATGATTCGTTTGAAAGCATACAATTTTGTAAATATGTTGAGTTACCTAGGCTATAGAATTTGGTTCATTATGATTGAGGCTTAATCTTGAATTCATGTAATTGACTAATTAAAGAGTCTGCGAATGCATCTTGATTCGAGCATGTGCATGAAGTGTGAGTGAGGTTTTGCTATTCCATGTCATTGTGAATTGTCTAGAACTTGCCTGGCGTGTATACAAAATGAAATGAAGGAGGTGTAGTGTCGGAAAGGATGTAGGCATTTCTTTGTTTTAACCGATAGTTTCCATTTTTTTCTTGTCAAATTCTACCTTTTTATATGTTGTATACCCTAGTCAGCCCGTTGAGCCTTTAGCCGATTTCTTTCTTTGGTCCAAAATTGTATGAACTAAGCTTTATTCCTTCTTTTCATTAGCCTTAAAGTCTATAAGAAGCTCTTAAGCGCTTACAAAGAACAGAAAATGTTTCCCAAAGTGTTAAAGAGTGAAAAGAGTGAAAAGAAAAGAAAAGCAAAGTGAGGAAAGAAAAGATGATGTTGAAGAGGCACTAGTTGTAATTAAATGATAGTGAGGGTACATGAAAACCCTCTGTTTTGTGTCAAGTGTGCCTGATGAAATGGGTTGTATGAAAGCAAACCAGCATGAATGGGAGAAAAAGAGAAAAGAGAGGACCAATGTCCATGAGTCGATGGAAATGAGTTGAAAAGGCGCTTAAGGATGCTAGCGACTATTATTGGCTAATCCAATATATATATACTAGATCCATAGCCCAGATACAACCCATTAAAAGTCCTATTTGATCCTACATTGCATTTCTTTATATTAGTGAAGAAATACACTAAGGGCAAGCCTATGGGTCATGACATGATGCATGTGAATTCTTTCGGGAGAGAGAGTGAAATTAATTTTTATATGCCCCTACTTGCATGTTTGTGTGCTGCACGAACATAAAAGGGGAAGTTTCTCTCGAGTTGTGAGGGTACATGCTTGATGAAAGATTGATTTTCGTGTCGGATTTCTTGATTAGTTGATTTGCATGAGTTTGCCGATATCAAGAATCAATTCTTAAAAGTTTAGGAAGCTTCGATGTATTAAGGTCATTGTTTTGTACGACCAAGCATGTTTTCTTGATGATTTGCAAGAATTGAATAATCGGTATGACCATAGCGTAAAATGTTGCACCATAGTGACGAAGGTTGGGATGTAATTTGCATGAGTTGTGTATGTGTTGTTCGAGGACGAACAAGGATTTAAGTGTGGGGTAAGTGATCTTGGGCAGATTTATATGCCCAAGTGATACTCAAACGTATCATTTTTACCTTGTTTGTCGTGCAATGTGTATATAATATCATGTATTTGGTAATAAAATGCGAATTTATACTAACCAACATGATTAGCATTTGTTTTGCAGGATAATGTGATTTTTAGGAGCTAAAATGCGTGTTGGAACTATGTCGGAGTTGGACTTGGATGCGAGCGTGGAAAAGACCTTGGATGGCACATTTTACACTGGCTCCGCGATGGAGCCGTGCCACGCTGCCATCGCGGTAGCACACTGCCTGGGCAGGAATTAATTAGGCAATTTCCAGTGTGCCTGCACGTCAGTTCCGTGGCACGGAGATAGGCCTCCGCGATGGCCTCCGTGCCACGTTGAGGCCAATTATCCGGACCCTGCAATTTCCAGAGAGGGTCCGCGTCCACGCCGTGTCACGGAGGCAGTGCTCCGCGTTGGCCTCCGTGACACGTTGCTTGTTATTCCGGGAAAAATTTCCCACTAGTATAAATAGCACACTTAGGTTTATTTTTAAGGAGTTTTTTTTCAGTTTTGGAGTTTTTAGACTGAGTTCAGAAGTGGAGAGCAGGAACGTGGGTTTGTGGCAGTTGAAGAATAGAAAAGCTAAGAGTTTTCTTCTCTTACTTTCTTCTTTCCTTCAATTGTATGCATGATTTACACTCATTTTAGGATGATTAATCCAAGAATGAGTGGCTAATTCCCTTCTTTGCTGAGGTTTTGAACTTGTGTAATGAATTTTGGTGATAATTGATATGGTTTCTTCTTCTTCTTGCATGTTGTTCTATTAATTCTTGTGCTTACTACATTATTGATTGGCCACCATTAATGTATATCTAAAATGTCCAATTCCACTTGAGAGAGCACGAAATTGGAAAGTTGTGAATTAATAGGGTATTGTTCTTAACTTGATTTGGGAAAATTGGGTTTTGATGTGCTTTCTTGATAGAAATATACTTGAAAGCCATATTAGTCAATTTAGGAACCGGAATTGTAGTGCTAGGTCATAAATTGCATTTGATCACAGAAATGTAGACGGATGGTTTATGATTCTAAAGTGAAATTAAATACGAAAGTTTTAATTTCTAGGCAAACGTTCTTGGCTAGCAACATGAGGAAGAGGATAACTAAATTATCATGATTATCAAGTTCATTACTCGTTCTTAACCTTGGCATGCGCATATCCATTGTCTAAATTCAAAAGTAAATAGTTGTTATTAATTGTAGTATATAAATAGTTTAGAAACAAAAACTCACTCAACTCTTGGTTGGATTGTTGTTAACATAGTTAGGAATAGAATAGAGATATAGTAAACTGGGCAGTTTTACATATCTAGAGCAGCCTCCTTGGATCGATACTTGGCTACTAAGCCACTTTATTACTTGTTTGACCACGTGCACTTGCGTGTCGGTTGATAATACTTAATAATAACCGAAGCAGACCGCGAACAAAAATCTATCTCCCTTTCTGGGGGAATACCAGGTAACTCGTCTTGAAATACATTAGGGAATTCATTCACCACCGGAACAGACTGAAGTGTCGGAGATTCTACCCGAATATCCTGAACCCTGACTAGGTGGTAGATACATCCCTTAGTTATCAATTTCCTCGCCTGAAGGTAGGAAATAAACCTACCTTTTGGAGTAGCTGTGCTGCCTTTCCACTCTCGCACTGCCTCTCCTGGAAAGTGGAATCGGACCGTCTTGGTCCAACATTCTACGTTAGCATAGCATGGCACCAACCAATCCATACCCATAATGGCATTGAAATCAATCATTTCTAACTCTACCAGATCTACTATAGTCTGGCGATCAGCAACCTCTACTGTACACCCTCGATAAATTCTACTGCTATAATGGAGTCACCGACGGGTGTAGATACTGAAAAGGGTTGCTGTAATAACTCTGGTACGACATTAAACTTTCGAGCCACAAATGGGGTAATATATGACAGAGTGGATCTGGATCAATCAGTACATAAGCAGGGCATGAACAGATAGTCATCATACCTGTCACTACATCTGGAGACGCCTCTGAGTCCTGTCTCCCTGGTAATGCATAGGTACGGCTTGAGCCGTACCTGAACTGGAGGCTCCTATTCTACCTCGGCCTCTACCTGTTGTACCTGAGGGCCTACGCCCTGCCGAGGTTGCTGGAGCTCGTGGCCCTGCGGATCCCCTGTCCTGACTATCTCTGCTCTCTTGTCCCCTGGCTGGACAATCACTCATGCGGTGCCCCTCCTACCCGCAAATATAACACCCCGAGGAGCCATATCTACAAGCTCTGATGTAAGGTCAGCCGCAATTAGGGCAGGGTGGGGATGTAAATCTGCTCTTCTCTCCACTTCTCTACTGCGGGGAATCTACTATTTGAGAACTGCCACCAGACTCTGACTGCCCTCGATGATCAATCTAACTCACTGTTGTTGTTGTAGTGGAGGTGGGGGTCTAGGGGGTCTGTCTAACAATCGGGGCCTGGGTCCTCTCTGAACCTCCCTCTGCATTCCATCTGATCTGTCTCTGTGATGTTGTTCCTGATTTGTCTGTCTACTGCCCTGTTGCCGTTGTCTAAGGCCCTCAATGGTCTAGGCAAAGGCCTGTACTCGGGCAATATCCATATCTTCTCGTAACGTAGTCGTCATGCAAGCTTCAATATATTTCAAGTTTAGACCCATAATGAACCTGTGGACTCTGGATGGCATAGTGTCCACAAAAGCTGGAGCATAGCGGGCTAGGGAGTCAAACTATAGGGAATATTCTCGTACACTCCTCGCCCCCTGCTCCAAATGCAAAAATTGATCCATCCGGGCCTGCCGGATCTCCCGTGGCAAATAACGGTCCAGGAAGGCCTCTGAGAAGCTGGACCAGGTCGGAGGGGCAACATCTCTCCCTCGAGACCTTTCCCAACTCTCGTACCATAATACAGCTATGTCCCACAACCGAAACACTGCCAGCTCAACTGATTCTGTAGGGGTCACATGCATAACCCGGAAAATTCTCTGCATCTGATCTAGGAAATCCTGGGGGTCCTCTGCTTGATCTGACCTAGTGAACTGTGGGGGACCTAGTACCAAAAACTCCCTGACGCTGGAACTACTTGACCCACCTGAAGGCTCTGCTGCTATAAGTGGCACTGACTGGCGCTGTGTGGCTATCATTTGTGCAACATAACCACTGCGCTCCGAACTTCCTGGTCTGATGGCGAAGGTACAGGAGCTGTCGGAGGCGGCGGCGTGCCCAACGGCTCCTGATGTGAGGGGGACTGCTGAGAGGGCTGTGATGAAGCCTCTATATCGCCCTCAGATCGGGCTGACTCTGAATGGAACTGAGGCATCCTGCTGGTGCCTTCTCCTGCTATTGTGTCTAATCTTCTGTCGGTGGCAGGGTGACGCTGGTCTGCCATTCTTATCTGTAGACAAAGAATATGATAAGTTTTAGGGACCCAACCCTATACTGTACCGCTCTATAGCACGATTGAATGAGAAAGAAGAATAACCATCCTATCATGCCTCGCAGCCTCCTGCCTATAGTATGTGGTGCACAACACATCCATAGACAAGACTCTACTTAGCATGGCTTGTAGACTCCCGGGGACACGACCTGCTCTGATACCAAGTTTATCACGCCCCTCCTTTGCGGTATGACTGGCACCTGGTGCCCTAGTAGGACCTAGACTGCTAACTGGTGAGCCTAAGCACATCTGGTGCCTGGATGGCTCTAACTCAGATTCAAGGAATCAACGGGCTATATAACGGCTGTAAATACAGCCTCCGGCCGACTGGGCCTATAGCCACCTGTATTGTATCATCAGCTAACTAGAATCATCTCATATAGGGAGACCTATGCGGGCCGACAAGGCCACCATGCTGTCTAGTTATCTGTAACTCAATAATAGAATATTGAATAACTACGTGACCGGCAAGGTCACCACTATTATCAGACTATGGCCCCGCACGGCCAACATAATCAACAATGCTAAACTGCTAAACAAAACGCACGGCCTCACACGACCGGCACAACTAACCACAGGGAGATGAATATACACAATCTGCAAGCCTCTATGAGTACTGATGAAATGGTTGGGACAGGGCCCCGGCCTACCCATACTGTACAATAAAAGAAAATGAACTACACCTCTGAATATCAAGCTCCGGATGATAGGAGATGATGACTCTATAAGGTGGCTAGAATCACGAGGGATCGCCTCCTTGTTTATGAGTACCTGCAAGCAAGTAATGCAGCGCCCCAAACGGGCGTCAGTACCATTGGTACCGAGTATGCAAAGCAACTAGATACAACTGAATACAAATAACATAGCTAGCAATTCTGAATAGCAGGAGATAACTGAATCTGTAAGAACTGATATGAACTGAATCAGACTTTATGTGCTGTGATAGGGCAGGAGCGTACCTGTAGACATTGCGGCCTGCTGTCTATTAACTAATATATAGCACATAAATACATATATATAGATATATATATATATATATATAGAAAACAAGATCCAATACCAACCCCCATAAGCCGGATGGCGCCAATCAAGCAAACAATCTATATACCCCTACCCAGGTCAAAACCAGCCAAAAATAAGTCACTCCACTCATCTGCTAACTACGAGCACCTCTGCCGGCCCCTTGGGTCTCCAGCTAGGGCCATAGCCTCCGATATAAATAACTGTGTCTGAGTTCGAAGGACTCCTATACTGTATCTGTAACTGTAACTGTATCTGAATCTGTTCCCTGGGCGCTTGCGCACAACAGGGCTATCTGTACTGTAATGCTGATCAGCCTGATATGGGGAAAGCTTCATCCCATCTTCGTCCAAATTGGGGACAGCATGCCACTCCTTGGAGTGACGTAAACCCACCCGCTCAGTGGGCGACACAGTTACCAACCCAGGGGCGGCGAGGACGCTCAAAAGGGTGCCCTCACGACACAACCAAGTCTCAACAAACAATAAGCACATATATAGCAAGCATGTTTAAACTGAAAAATACTATCTGAATTCTGATTTCTTATTCTCATCTCTTTCTGTATTATACTGATTCTCATACTGTTTTATACTGAATCTGTGATCTTTATCTAACTGCATGGCTAATCTGTAGCCAAGATACTATCTGACTGTATGGCTATACTGTAGCCAAGATATCATTTGTCCGTATGGCTAATCTGTAGCCAAGATACTATCTGACTGTCTGATTTTACTTTACTAACTCTTATTCTGAATATCTGTCATATTATTCTAGAAACATGCTTGCTAATCACATACTGGGCTATACTGAGTCTGGAATGCTAACTTGCCATTTTGGCGCATGCTTTACTAACTTTCGGACTGAGTACGATATAACAACACAAACCAGATTTACTGAACTTGTACAATACTCAATATTCAACTCCGAAAATTCTACTATGGAGTTTACCATGGTATACGAGACTAAAACTACTAACTTGCTGAAGAAACTAGCTTTACATACCTTAACCTCGGTTTATCGGACTAACGGACGAAGCTTGGTCAGTACTCCAGCTATCTCTCCCAACTGCATTTACATATATGTCAATTAGAACTGAATACACCAATATTCTGAAAGAAAACGCCACTTTAGATATATTTATAGCCTAAACTTTGAATTATCGAAAGACGGTCAGAAACTTGCTATTTCTCGAAAGTCCAGAAGGGAGAAATACTCACTTTAGGGATAGGAGTATATTGACACTAGTTTGGAGCAATTCCACTTACCTTAGTTCGGTAGCACGATGATTCACCAGCAAAATTTCACGAAACTAAATCCGTAGGAATGCTCCTTACTGCTTAATACCTCGGTATCTGGAGTTAATTTGAGTTTGGACCGCGTTTGACGGCGTAATCGGACGAATATTATAAGTGATTCTCGATCCTCCCTGTTTTCCCTCGGTTTCTCTGGAAATTATATGAGTTATATCATTAAAAACCGAAGTGAGGGGTTTATATACTTGGGCCTGGACAGGGCCAACGTGTCACGGAGCCAACGCGGAGGCTCCACCTCCGTGATACGTTGCCATCGCGTAGGGGCTCTGCCCTGGCTCCTTCCGTGATGGTTCGACAGGTTTCTCGTCCGGTCTTTTTCCGGGCCTTTTTCTAGCATGTATGGCTTTCAAATACTCTTAACCAACACGCGAATAGGCCATCTATGTGTTGGGAATTTTATGGGGTGTAACACATACGCTCTACACTACATCTATCTGAAGGTGCCATTGTAAGATTTAGTTAAGCCCTTTTTGAAAGTCAAGTGTGTGCAAGCAATCTCCCAATTTGGTAACAAATTTTTTGCCCTTGTCTTAATTTTATTATTGGAGCTTAACTCTTTAGAAGTAATACTTTGTTTCCCTTCATTGTTAAATTTTTGAATGAGATATGCTTTTTGAAAGGAATGGGGATGTGCTTTTGTGTGGGAAATTATGAAAAGGGTGAAGTCTGAGTAACCCATTTGCATAAAGCACTACATTTTGCCCGATGATAGACCAGGTGACGCCATTCTTAAGGGCTAAACTTCATGAATATGTGTTTCAATGGAGTAGTGTTGCTTTTATTATTTTTGATGTGAGTGTGTGTTAATGGGTGCCTGTGAATAGTGAGTTAAAATTTGGTGACGATAGGATTCGGCAATTTGCCGATCGGATTCGGTAAATCACCGATGGAGCACCGGTTCACTTTGAAAATAGGCTCTGGCCACTGAGTGGATACTGTGCTACATCGGCGGTTCGTGAATCTAGACCAGCGATTCGCCGCTTAATCCGTCGAAACCTTCTGACTTGCCCAGTTTTCTGTAAAGCATCGGCGGGCAATCAGTGGTCCGCGAAATGCCTTCTGCGAACCTCCGGTCCTCCGCCAGTGCTATTGGGTCTTTACATGATTGTTTGGTTTTCCCTTATTTCTCAGTTCTTCCTTAGACTAGTTTCTTTTTTTTAATTTCTACTTCAAATTCTTGTCACTAACATAATTCTTGCAGAAAAGCAAACCATGTCTTCCACAAGAACCACAGGAAAAGGAAAGGCCCCTGCTTCTTCTGCTAGCAAAGGAAAGGGCAACGCAAAGGCTGCCCCATCTTGGGCCAACACAAAGGAGGCAATAATCTTCTGTGTCCCCAATATGCAAGAGCACTACGTCATTTTCCAAGGCCATTCAATTACTATGGAGAAGCGGTTCGACTTGGCAGGGCTAAAAGGTGATTTTCCCAACATCACCGTGTAATTCACCGACAGGAAGTGGCATGCATTTTCCAACCCGCTTCCACCATACTACCCCAGCTTGGTAGTTGAATTCTATGCCTCATATCAGGCCCGACAGAAAAGTATGCAGCGTAGGGGCAAAGTGGATGATTTCCCATGCTTGCCATCAGTGATGATCTGGGGAGTAGAGGTTGATATAACCCGACGACCATAAACACCTATTCTAGGAGGACAAAGTTGACTCCGATACGGAGTACATGGCAAGGGTGGCTGATATGAATGTTCAGTTTGTGCTGCATCATAGCTGCTGGTAATCCTCATTGGGCCTCTATGGGTGGCAAAATCTCTCGCCACGACTTGAAGTTTGAGGCCAAGCTATGGCTCGATTTTGTTTGTGCTCAGATCATCCCCTCTAAAAATGAGCAGAGGGTCATCCTTGAAACCATCATCCTTATTGCTTTCATAATGACGGGCTTCCCCATTAACTTCGAGGAAATTGTCGCTCAACAAATGAAGAAAAAGGCCCGGTAGTGCAGTACCTCAATGCCCTATGCTGTCTTAATTTCCCAGCTTAGCACAGCAGATGGAGTGCCTCTATTCCCAAATGAACTTCTTCCATTGCTTCGGGTGTGATAGATATTGAGCGAAAGAGAGATGCCGAGGCACCAGCATTGAAATGAAAGTGACTGCAAGCCTTTGGAGTGCAAGAGGAATCCCTTTCCCACGGGTTAGCCTAATCACCAATTGCCCCAGAGTCAAATATGCCCTATCCTGAAATGTCGAGCCAAGCACTGGGTAACATGCCTCAGCGAGGATCTTCTCCCTCTCCACAATACTCTCATCCAAGTGGTCTCCATTGACTTGTGGAGATGACAAACTCGCACGAAAGCCAACTTCAATGTTTGACTAAGAGCCTCCCAACACTCATTGCTAAAACAATCAAGAAGGAGCTCAAGTCACTGTACAAGAATGTCTCCACTCTATGCAAGAGGGTGGATGCAGTAGAAGGGGCAGTCACTTCCATCCAAACCGAGGTGCATGAGTGGAAGAGTGGGACTTCAATAGAAGTGCCCGACATGAGTGCCTTAGATGCTGCAATGGCTGCTCCTTCCTCAGTCCGGGGGCCAATTGATGATCTATTTGAAGGGATGGGAGATGATTTCGCTGGGCTAGGTAAGGCTAGTGGCGGTGATCGTGGTGAGGCAAATGCTGACGATGAAGAGGAGTAACCCACTCAGGGAGTTCCTTGTCCCTTTCCCTTTTGCATATTTACAGCGGGGATAATGTATGCTCTTAAGTGGGGGAGGGATGAGCACAATTGATGAGGGGGACAGGGATGAATGTTTCTTTTGATATTTTGATGTTTCGTTTGAGTCTAAGTAAGTCCAGCCTTTGTCGGGTTGTTAGGTTTTATTTCAATGATTGATGATTGCCCTTGTCGAGTGTGTCCTGTTTTCAATTGAATGAATGAATGATTTGGTTCAAGTTTTTTTGTTTATGATGAATGATTAGTGACTAAATGGGGTCTTTGCTTTGAATTGCAAAATAGTGAAAATCTTGAATGAAATGACCCCGAAGTCTTGTTCCTTTTTTGCCATTGTAAATAGTAGTGTAGAAATTAAAACTCCGAGGGTTTTCTTTTGACCACGGTTCTTTCCCAAGGAGCATTCTCTTTTATTTTTGTTATTTTTGTTGCCGAACCGAGTTGGTTTTTCCCGATGATGGATTGAGCGGCGACGTTCTTAAGGGAAATGTCATATTGCCTTGAGTCTTTTGTGAAGTTGTTTTGAGAGGCACCACCGAAAGAAAAAAACTTTTTGTTGAAATGAAAATTTAAAACAAGGGCATGAGAATGAAGATAATGAGAAAGTGTTGACACCGTAGCATAGCATTCTTTTTCATACATTGTAAATTCCCTGCTTGAGTTATGATGTTTTCTTGCTTTGATGTCCTAATTTGGTGTTTTGTATTGAGAATGACTCTTGTAGACCCTTTAAGGGTGATGCCTTGTGTGGTGAGGACATTTTTTATGAATCTCATGCATTACATCTTGTCTAGAACTTGCCCCAAATGTGAGTCAAGGCAAAATCCTAGATGTAGTTGCGCCAAGAACATGAGTTTAGGCTTTCCTTTGTCTAGTCACTTCACCCACATGCCCTCCATGAGCATTGATCCTTGTTAGCCAATGTTGAGCCTTAAACCCTTTTCTTAGCAACCACACTACAAGCCTTAAGACCATTCTTAATACCTCTTTTTGGCCCCCATTCTCCCTAAATGCTAGTGACAGGATAAGTGATGAAATGAGGCTCAAGGCCTACGAAAGAGGGAGTCATAAAAACATTTGTGAAAAATAAGGCAAAAGCCTAAGTTTGGTGGTATGCAAAACAAAGGGGCAAGATAAGAATGATAGTGTGAAGGAAACACCACCTTTTGTCAAAGTGCACCAAAGGATAAATCAAAAAGAAAAATATAAGTTGTGTGAATCGGTGTTTTCTCTTGATGTAATAAGGCTAGTTGTGAAAGCAAAAAGGGGTTATAAGGGGGAGTGTTAAAGAAATGGAAGTCATCAACAAGGAAAGAAGGGAAAGAAGGTTAAGTGAGTGGAATTGATATAAGGTATGTCACAAAAAGCATTAGGGAGGATCTAGTCACTATAGCCAAATGTTCATCCTACCCTTACCTCGAACCTACATCACAACCCGCAATCCCTAAATGATTCTAGGTGCAGCTACTCTACATTAGTCGCGAATTACATGAAGGGCAAGCCTATGGGTCAAGTGTATGCATGAAGATATCTTTTGGGAGAGTGAGCGTGAGTGTCTCTTCCAATTAATCCTTTATGTGCATTCAAATGATCACATGACCAAAAGAATAGGGATCCTTATTTTGGTGAGTAGCATCATTCCTTTTTAGGGATGAAGGAGCATTCAGATTTAAGGTGGACAGAGGACAAGGAGTGTGAACTCTAAGGCAAGCTTTAAATTTTCAATAATTATAACTTAAGATGATATGTGTGTTCCAAAGGCCGAATATCATTGCCTCAGAGGGTTAATGTCACCGGCGGTTCGCGACTTGCCAGCGGCGAGTCGCCGGTCCAGTCACGGAATGATAGTCAAAAGTTCTGGAAAATAGCTTGAAGACTCAGCGGTTCATGGATTCGCATCGACGAAACGCCGGGTGAACCGCCGGTGTTCACAGGAATTTTGTGAAGATGCAGAAAAGACACTCCACAGTTCACAAATTGTAACCGGTGAACCGCCGGTGCTTCCGTCGATTCTAGAACGATGCTCATAAGGGTATAATCATCCGACGCTAGAAAAGAGATGAAAAGTGCCCTACTTTTCAGGGTATAAATAGAAATAAAGTACTTTGTACTCAGATATGCAGAAGGAGAGATAGAAATAGAGATATTGAGAGAGAACAAAGCTTACATTACATCATTGTTTCCTCTTTTAGCTGCAGACATTCTCTTAGATGAGAGAGGGAGATTCTGATTGAAAATTATATAAAGTACTCTGTTCTATTTCCTCTTTGTACTAGTAAGTTTCAGCTATTATTGAAGAATATTTTGTGAAGTTGATTTATCTACTCTTTCTATTAAATTCAATGATGCTATTGATGAATATGTTTTTGAATTTCTTACTATGAGTAGATAAAATCATTAATTAGAGGTGTGTGATGATGAATACTTAATTGGATTGGGTATTGCTAGAGTCATCTTCATGTTGTTCAATTAAGTGTAAATCTATTAGATTCTCTTCAATCTATTAATGAAGATCCATTGATTATGATATGGGTCTATTTATTCTTGCTTGATTATTGCTTGAGAGAGAATAATTAAGTATTGGAAGAGAATCTAGTAGTGGGCATGGATAAGAGATTGTGAAATTAGGGTAGAAATAGCTGAAATTGCTTTCTCATTCCTTATTGGCAACTAATAGCTAGGAATAGTGCAGTTGCTAACTCAAATCAAATCGGGTTGAGCTAAGTTGTGGCTAGAGTTTTGATAAAACTCTAGCAAGAGGTAGTCAATATGCTGAGAAGTTGAGATTACCCATTTCCCGAGATTATTTACAGTTTTTGAACTTATAAGATGACTTGGCATGTCCCGATCTAGTTAGTATTTCATCTACACTGCACCTCTAGTATTCCACACCATTATTGACAACTTAGCTGATCTTGCTATTTTACTTCACTAAATCAACCAATACAATTCTCTAAAATTTCAACTCCCCCAATTTTATTTGTTTTTATATTAAATCTACGTGGTGCAAGCTAACATTAATTTCTCAATCGACACTTGAAATTATCATTCTCTAGTCCTCGTGGGATTCGACCCCGGCACTCATCGAGTTACTTGTTTTGATACTTCAGTCGTGTATATTCTTTGAATTGAGGATATATTTTGGACGTTATCACACAACTAAGATCGAATCACTGATGCGCTTCTTCAACAGTGTCACATGGAAGACTGGATGCACAGATGCTAACTCCGAAGGTAATTCTAGCTCATAGGCCACATTGCCAAGTCGCCTCAAAATCCTGTAGGGTCCTACATACCTCGTACTGAGTTTTCCTTTCTTTCCAAAACTCATCACCCCTTTCATGGGTGAAATTTTCAAATACACCCAATCATCTACAGAAAATTCTAACTCTCTCATCCTCACATCAGCATATGATTTTTGTCGGCTCTAAGCTGTTTTCAACCTTTCTCTGATCAATTGCACTTTCTGCATAGCATCATGAACTGGGTCCAGCCCTATAAAGGTAGCTTTGCCAACTTCAAACCACCCTATAGGAGACCTACACCTTCTACCATATAATGCTTCAAACGGGACCATTTGAATACTGGAGTGGTAGTTGTTATTGTATGCAAACTCGATGAGAGGTAGGTGATCATCCCAACTTCCCTTGAAGTCGATCACACAAGCTCTCAGCATATCTTCTAAGGTTGAATAGTCCACTCAACTTGTCCATCTGTCTGAGGGTGAAAAGCTGTGCTGAGCTTGACCTGAGTACCGAGTCCTTTCTGAAATGACTTCTAGAAATGCGAGGTGAACTGGGTACCTCTGTCTGAAATGATAGATAAGGGAACTCCATGTAGTCTGACCAACTCCTGGATGTATAGCCTAGCATAATCCTTAGCTGAGTCTGTAGTTTTAACTGGGAGTAAATATGCTGACTTGGTCATCCGATCTACTATCACCCAAATTGAGTGATGTTGCTGGCGAGTATGAGGCAGACCTGTAATAAAGTCCATATTCACTTCTTCCCACTTCAACGTGTGTATGCTGATATCTTGAGTCATACCCCCAGGTCTTTGGTGTTCAACTTTAACCTGCTGGCAGTTCAAGCACTTAGCCACAAATTCTGCAGTATCTCTCTCCATGTCGTTCCACCAGTGGATTTCCCGTAGATCACGATATATCTTAGTGTCACTTGGATGGATAGAATATCTGGAGTTATGTGCTTCTGCCAGTATCCACTGTCTCAAGTCATCAACATCTGAAACACATAGTCTGCCATGGTAACAAAGCACCCCATCTCCCCTTTTGGAGAAAGCCTCCACTTCTTTTCTTAGAACTACTTCTTTCAGCTTAACCAGTATAGGATCTTCATCCTGCTTTGACTTAACCTCGACAACCAATGAGGATTTTGACCCGCTCTGTAGTACTACTCCACCCTCAGCTGAATCCACCTACTGCACTCCCAATTGGGATAACCTGTAAATATCCTTTGTTAGCTCCTTCTTTCCCTCTTCAACATGAGCAACACTCCCCATAGACATTCTACTCAAGGCATCTGCCACCACATTTGCCTTTCCCGCGTGATACAGCATACTCATATCGTAATCCTTCAATAACTCCAACCACCTTCTCTGTCAAAGGTTCAAGTCCTTCTGACTAAACACATATTGGAGGCTCTTATGATCGGTGAAAATATCCACGTGAACCCCATAAAGGTAATGCCTCCATATTTTTAGAGCAAACACCACTACCGCCAATTCAAGATCATGAGTCGAATAATTCTTCTCATGAACTTTGAGTTGTATGGAGGCATAAGCTATCACCTTATCCGCTGCATCAACATGCAATCGAGGCCAACTCTGGAAGCATCACAATAGACTACGAACCCATCTGTTCCATCTGGTAAAGTCAAATCTGGAGCTGTAGTGAGTCGAGTATTCAACTCTTGGAAACTCTTCTCACATCCATCTGACCACAGAAACTTCACCTTTTTATGAGTTAGCTTAGTTAGAGGAGACACAATAGAAGAAAATCTTTCTACAAATAGTCGATAATAACTGGCTAGACCCAGGAAGCTCCTAATATCTGTTGGGGAAGTAGGTTTTGGCCAGTCTTTCATCGCTGCTATCTTTTGAGGATCTACCTGAATACTCGCACCTGAAACCATTTGACCAAGGAAAGCCACAGGCTTCAACAAGAATTCACATTTTCTGAATTTAGCGAATAGTTGGCGGTCTCTGAGAGTCTGCAACACTATCCTCAGATGGTTAGCATGCTCCTCCTCATTTCTGGAGTACACCAAAATATCGTCTATGAACACTATGACGAACATGTCCAGATACTGTCTGAATATCCCATTCATCAGGTCCATGAAAGCTGCAAGGGAATTAGTTAGTCTAAAGGACATAACCACAAATTTGTAGTGACCATACCGAGTTCTGAAGGCTGTTTTTGATATGTCACCTTACTTGACCCTAAGATGATGATACCCCAACCTGAGATCTACCTTGGAAACAAAACTGGCTCCCTGAAGCTGATCGAACAAGTCGTCAATCCTGGATAAGGGATACCTATTCTTAACTATAACCTTGTTCAGTTGATGGTAGTCGATACACATTCTGAGAGTACCATCTTTCTTTCTCACGAACGACACTAGAGCACCCCATGGAGAGATGTTGGGCCTAATGAAACCCTTGTCTAAAAGGTCTTTCAATTGTTCCTTCAACTCCTTAAGCTCAGCCGGAGCCATTTTGTAAGGAGGAATAGAGATGGGCTGAGTGTCTGGAAGACGGTCTATGCCAAAGTCTATTTCCCACTCGGGAGGGACTCCAGGAAGATCTTCGGGAAACACGTCAAGGAATTCGCTGACAACTGAAACTGACTAGATAGTTGGAGTCTCAGAGCTAGAATCTTTAACTTGAACTAGGTGATATATGCATCCTTTGGAAATGAGCTTCCTTGCCTTAAGGTAGGAAATAAACTGCCTCTTAGGCACTGAAATACTACCCATCCATTCTAAGACTAGCTCATTGGGAAACTAAAACCCGACAACTCTAGTTCTGCAGTCGACTGAGGCATAATCGAAATGTAACCAATCCATGCCAAGAATGAGGTCAAAATTGACCATGTCTAACTCTACTAGATTAGCTAGAATAACCTTGCTCAATACTGAGGCTGGGCAGTTTCTATATACCCGACTAGCTCTAACAAACTCACCAATTGGAGTAGAGACTTATAACGGTTCTGAGAGGTCTTATGGACTGATTTCAAACTGAACAGCTACATAAGGAGTCACAAATGATAGTGTGGCTCTTGGATCTAGTAGGGCATATACATCTAGATGGAAAAGATGTAACATACCCGTGACCACGTCAGGTGAGCACTCCTGATCCTGACAAGAGGAAAAAGCATAAAAGGGGTTTCGGTGCTCGCCGCCATCCATACTTGAAGTATTACCCTACTGAGCTGGATGGCCTACTAGGGTTGCTGAAGTAGACTGAGCTCTCCCCCGTCCTACTAAAGGACACTCTTTTAACCTCTGACCCAGCTGCCCACATCCAAAGCAACTTATTTGCTCATGTGGCATTCACCTGAATGATTCTTGCCACATTTAGGACAAGCTAGGTAACGTTTGCTACCACTGAAACTATGGGACTGAGAGTCAGATGCTCCACCCTTTCTATCCTTGCGGGACTGAAAAATAGGGGTGTTGGCTGATGTGGGTGCTAAAGTCTTCTGTTGCTGCTGCTGCGGGCGACTACCACCGTCGGACCTCTGGTGGCCATAATCCAACTAACTTTTTCTGGCCCACTTGTTCTCCCACTCCATATCCTTCAACGTTTCTACCTCAATCTGCTGGGCATGAATGATGAGGCTAGAGAGGTCAATGTCCTTGATGAGCATCGCGGTTCTGCACTCCTTAAGTACCAAGTTTGACACTCCATTGATGAATTTGAGCATGCGAGCCCTTGGCTCGGCTACTCATACCTCGACAACCGAGTGAACTCCAACACATACTCTCCATGGTTCTATTACCCTGCCTTAAATTCATGAACTCCACGACCTTGGCCTCCCTCAATTCCGGAGGAAAGAATCTATCTAGAAATGCAGTTGCGAACTCTTCCCACTCTATTGGCCCTGCTTCTACTGGCCTCCCTTTCTTCCATTGATTGTACCAAATCTGAGCTACCCCTTTCAACTAGTAGGCAGCCAAATCAACACTTTCCACGGAGCTAACACACATAATCCGGGTGATCTTCCGCACCTCATCCACAAACTCTTGCGGGTCCTCTCCCACCTTGAATTCATGGAAAGCTGGAGGGTTCATTTGGGTAAAGTCCTGAAAGCTAGCAGTTGCTGCAGACCCATTTGCATTCACTGGAACCACCTGCTGGTTCACTTGGTTGGTCACCGTTTGAGACAGCAGCTGGATTGCCACTCAGAATTCTGTTGAGGACACTTGGTCGTCTTGAGGGGCTGTTGGAGCTGGTGGGGCAGGTCAGTTGGCATTGCCAGCCCTCCTTCCATTTCCTTATCTTGGAGGCATATTTTTCACTGAAGAGAATAAAGCACGAGTTAGGAGGAAATTTTGGGATTCAACTTCAATGCACGATAAGGAGTATGAACGAAAGGGAGTTTTTCTAATAACGTCATGTAGCCTCCCCATCATAAGTGCGGCGCGCTTCACACCCATGAAAAGGACACTACTTGACGCGGCTTTCAGACATCCTAGGATACTCTAAACCTAGGGCTATGATATCAAGTTTGTCATGACCCGAGTCTACACCCTGGCCGAGACACGGTACTTGGTGCCACAAGTGACCCCAAGCCAACCCATGGTCTATCATTACACTGGTAAACTGAGTAAACATAAGTGAAAGCTTTATAAGAAATAACTATGTAATCAATACTGCTAAAAGTGTAAACATAGCTGAAAAACAATACTAAACAACTGTGTCTGAAAGCCAACTACTAACTAATGAGTTGTTGGAACAAGCCCCCAGCTAATCTAAAGTCTAATTGAATAAAGAACTAACTGAACAAATAACCGTCGTCCTCGAAAGGTGAGGACTCACCAAATGACGTTGTGCTGATATCATCGGAGGAAAATTACTGACGATGCTGAGACTGAAAACCTGCGCCTGTATCATAATACGATACAGCATAGAAAGTATGCGTCAGTACTTTGAATGTACTGAGTAAGTGAGATACACAATAAGCATAGAAAAATAAGCACTGAACTGAAATAACATGAAATGACCAACTGATACTAAATACTGCTGAAAGCAGAGGTATAACTGATATTGTCATAATGACCCTGACTAATGGTCATAAACATGTCCTGGGATGGAGTGACGGAACGGAGCTGAACTGAACTGAGCTGAACTGATACTGAGCTGAATTGATACTGAACTGACAAGTGGTAAAGTCTATAACTAACATATAATCACATGAGCTAAACGTAGAGTCCAATGTATACACCCCATGGAGAGAGCCCATTGTAACTTGCCAGGGTATGGTGGTTGGCTGGGTGATCACAAGGTTGGGGCTCGTTGGGCCAATAACCTATAGTGGCAATGTAGTTCTGGGAACCTGGATGCGTTGGAACCCCGATTCATTTGGTGCTAAGTACTACTCCCACTGGATAGTCCTAACTTGACTATTAAGCTGATAACTCGAAGTTGGGGTCCTTGACTAAGTCAGGAACACTTATCTGCAAGTACCCTGAGAGTCTATCGGACCAGATAATTGTAAACTGGTATTCTAAGACTGGCCAGAGCTACTTATCTGCAAGCGTCGTAACCGTTTGAAGAACAAACTGATAACTGAAAGTGATGGTTCTAAGATTGGTCATAGCTGTTTATTTGGAAGCGTCGTAACCCTCTAAAGAACAAAATGATAACTAATAACTAAAATCTGAGACTGGGAGGTATTACTGACACCTGAAGGGAGGCATCAGAATCATCAGTGTCAGATCCCCATGCAGCCATCATTCCATAATTTTCTTTCCTTTTCCTTCTTCTTTTCCTTTTTAGCTCTCTCCTTTTCAGCCCTCTCTTTTCTCCACTCTATTTTCCAGAGTGGACAATCTTTAATCATATTATCTGTTTTGTAGCATTTGTAGCAACCTGCTGGAGACTTCTCATTGGAACCATTTTTGCTACTTGTTCCTTTCTTGTCATAGCTCTTCTCTTTCTTAAGAAACTTCTTAAACTTTTTTGCTAGAAATGCTATTTGATCATCATCAATATCAGGCTCATCACTGTCAAAATCTTTTAAAGCCAGTGAGTTTTCTTTGATTCCATCTTCATTCATGAGGTCATCCATGTTCATTTCATAAGTATTCAAGTTCCCTACTAACTCATCAAGAGTCATGGTAGAGATATCTTTAGCTTCCCTTAATTATAGCAGTAACTTTGACATCCCATTTAGCTTTAGGGGAGATCCTCAGAACTTTGTCAACTTGCTCTTCAGTGGTAAGTATTTTTCCTAGGGAAGATAGTTCATTAATTAGAGATGTGAGCCTTGTAATGATTTCTTGCAGAGACTCACTGTCCCTCATCCTGAAAGTTTCATATTCAGTGAATAGCATAGCCACTCTGAATTTCCTTACCTGACTTGTCCCTTCATGAGCATTGGTCAATGCATCCCATATCTGTTTAGCAGTGGTACAGTTTGAAATCCGATTATGCTCATCAGGGCCTATGCCACATACAAGAATGTTCTTCACTTTAGCATTCTTTTTTAGAGCCATCAGATCTTCAGTAGTAAACTCAGATCTTACCTTCATCACTTCAATTCCATCCACCATCTTCTTAGGAAGAGTTTGTTCCATGGTGATCCTATCCCACAACTCATAATTTTCTGCTTGAATAAAAATTTTCATGCGTGCTTTCCACCAAATGAAGTGTGATCCATTAAAGAGAGGAGGTCGAGTTGTTGACTGGCTTTCACTGTGTCCAATAGGTGGTGCAGAATTCATCATGATCTATCTTAAGTGTTAGCCTTATAAGATAAACCTGCTCTAATACCAATTAATAGGTTGCACGACCACGATTTTACTTATTTACCTTAGTTTATTGCCTATGATTGAAACAGGTCGCAGTAAAACAGTAAGTAAAAAATACAGTATTTTTACGTTGAAAACACCCGGCTCAAAAGGTGAAAAACCACGACCTGTACCTCGACAGGATTTTCTCCAATACTAATTTCAAAGGGCCTCTTCAAACAACAGAATACAACTCTTGTAACCTAAAGGAATTATAAACTCTAATTCCTAGCTGCTCATATTCCACCCCAAGAATGTGTTCCCAAACATCTCCTAGTATACTCTACTTGAAGACAAAATCCTCTTAATCCAGTTTATAACTCATTGAATTAAGATTACATCAATTACAACTCAATGACCAACTCCTAGTACAAGATTGTTAACTCTAGCCTATCACTTTATTAGGACCAAGTTCGTCAATTGAATTTATTCACACTTCAAAAGTTGTAAAATCTCACACCTTACAGATTTTCTTTTTCTCTCTCTGTGAGTGCAAAGTTGCTTTGAGAAGTCACACTTCTGTATATTAACAACTCTTTAACATCTTTACAGCAACTATCTTTGCCTTAGAAGTCTACTCTAAGTAGGAGTCCTCCTTCAAGTCTATCTCTTGGTTTCCTTTGTGTTTTAATCAAACTCCAACTCTTATTAATCAGCACATGTACAACTCTTCAGAGAGTTGTTCTTCACTTTGAACTGCCCATCAAATCAAACTCTTCTTGACTTAGAGTTCTACTTCAAGTGAGACTCCTTCTTCGAGTCAAACTCTTTGCTTCTTTAGTGTTGTAGTAGAACTCCAACAATTAAATTTAGCATATATTTATTTCATTGAGATTGTATGACGTGGCTTAACCATCTTTTGATACGTGCAGCTTATCTCTATTTGAGCATTTACTACTGTCGCATGGCTTCTTTAAACAGTAAATTTTATACTCCCTTGAAATAATTTAACTGACCTGTTTCATCACCTTTGTCAATCATCAAAACTACAAAAATCGCAACAAATCTAATTCTCGCTTACCATCTCTTTTTTCATGTTCTGTCCATAATTTAAAAAATCTTAAAGATTTGAAGAACTGTAAAGTATTTTCTCCATGGGACAATAAGAAAGGAGCATGATTTGATCTTGTCCTAGATAGGTGTTCCATTTCCAGGTGTCCTAAAAAACCAGTTCTAGAATTGTTGATTAGTAACCATCTTATCTAATCTGTTGAAAATACATTCTTCGTCAGCTCTACCATTCCACCGGTTATATGAACGCCTTTCAAGTTAATTTCAAATAATTCCCAGGAATTTATGCAGAAAACAAAATCTTCATACTAAATGATATTTTTTTACACCAAATTCACTTTTGTTTATTCTTTTCTTTTTCTCCCACGCAAACAAGTTGGCAGTGAACACCACAATAATAAAAAGATTTTTACCTAGGGACAAACCGGCGAGCAAGTTCATTAACTTACCCCTTAACATACACCAGGCAAATCACTTAGATTTAGATTAAGATATACAAACTACAAAGGCTACACCACAAAACAAAAAATAATAGCAAAATGTACACAATACCAGCACCCAAGCCAAATGCCCAGAACCTGCCACAAAAATAGAACTCTAAAAACAAAAACTATAAAATTGATAAGCGAAAAAACAGCTTTACAACACAAAAAGACTGCAACCCTCCAATGCATCTGACCTCCATAATCAAGCTATGAAAGACCACCCTAACATTATACTTCAATATAAGATTCAGACATATGGTCCCGGCAATCTTGCTGACCACAACATATCAACATCGAGAACCCTTAATGCACAAGCAGCGGTGTCTTTCAATGGAGATCCATCAGCACCAAATTCACTAACATAATTACAAAGACCGGAAACCCTGGTTTCATTTCAAACAAAGGGTACAGCTTCAATCTCTGTCCACAATTGGTATATACTCTCTTGAATGTATTATGCACTTGTGTCTGCCAAGAGATTAAGGACTTCATTGTCATCAAAGTTCGAGCCCAATGCAAGATCGTAAGGGGTTTTACTTTCTCCATCCAAAGCATGTGGATCAACACCCCTGCAGTTAATCACACACAGGACAAATTTTAACAGACGGAGAAGCGCTTTTGCTTACTGATATGGTCTGCAGAAGGATAAATCTGTAAGGAAGATGCAACTGCCCTATTGGAAGATTATTAAAAAAATATGACCACCCCAACCCAATGAAACATTAATGAGGAAATATATAAGAATTAGCGCAGTATATGCTACTTTTGATTACCTTGCAAGAAGCAACTTGGCAAATGCAGCTTTGCCTCTTACAACGCACCAATGAAGTGGTGTCTGACCACTTGAATCTGAAGCATTTACATTTGCACCATACTGCATAAGAAGCTCTAGCATCCCTAGGTCAGCAGTTTCACAAGCAAGGTGTAGAAGGGAGCACCCATCAAAGTCCCCAATTATATGCCTTTCACTTGGACTTGCCAAGTCCATTTTTAAGCAAGTAGAACTCTGATCAGTGTATGGTTGTTCTTGTAACAGCATTACTTTGGCAAGGGTTAAGGAAGAATTAGACACAACTTGCTTGTAAAGAGCATTAACATCTGCTTCAGAGCTTACAAGAAGGCGATACACAGCTTTCTTATCATTAGCTCGAACAGCCTCCCACATCATTTGTGCCACAGAGTGACTGTCCTTGGTCCGACGAACAAATGATTTATCTGCATACTGTGATAATGGAGAAATTATTAATTAATAACCAGGAAAGTATTGCAAAAGTTGTAAGAGTCAGAGTGAAGTCAATGCTGTAGGAGAAAATGAACATGTTAGGCTTAAAAGACGGCTGCTTTTTTTTTTCAAGTTAGACAGGCAACAATAAGCTCAATTCTCCCATAAACATAAGGGTGGGCTTGCATGCAAGCCATATGACAGTAGGTGCATTTGTGTGCTTTGCACTTAAAAGACATCATTCCCTACATATTTCAGACTATGGATGTGAGAAGCAGGTTAGGATTTCTGTTGTTTGTTCTATGCTTAAGTGGATTTTTTTTCTTTTTGGGAAGGGAGGGCTATGAGTTGAGATTGAATGTCATTTTTGTTCTTCTCCGTAGTTCAATTCCTCGGGCCACAGTTACCAAGCTCCCAAACATGTCAAGAGACACTATTTCTAAACACATGATATCCATAGAGTTTGCCAAAATCAGAGTTCCTAGAACAAAAATGGGACAAAAGGAATCTTCTTGATGGTGTTCATCTCAGACCGCAGTTCAAGCTAGACTCTGTTATCCTCAGAAATCCTTGTAGACTCACAGTGACAGGAAACTCAACATTACCACCAGATTTTTTGTCATGTAACACTTCACACAACCAAAGATGTCTCTTTCTACAAATCTACTTTAACATGATCAAAAAAAAAAAAAAGATGTCTCTTCTACAAATCTGACTGATGCAAAAGTACTAAACAACTAATTTTTTAAACAATCACGGAGAATGATGGTAGACCTTTGCATGGATAAATTTCTCCTTGGTTGAAATGGGATCAGCATGACTTGGCTTGCTGATGTAGAGCTGTTGCTGTTTATCAGATCTGTACGAGCTTCAGTTTCCAATGGCCAAGTTATATCAGAAAGATGAAGATAAAACTTCAGAGAAGAAATGATTTGAGTAGGTAACTTACCTGGCAGCGGAAATATTAACTTGGAAAGCACCTCGGGCTTGCAGTGACTCCTCCCAGACTGAATTTGCAAAGGTATTCCCCAACGACTGAAATAAAGCTATAACAGAAGGCTCCCATACTTTGACATCAAGTGTCAGTGACCTCACCTGCAGAGAGATAGTCGCAACTGAGGACAAGATGTAGAAAACCAGCTCAATGCACCAATATAAATGTAATAACTGGTTGTTAACTATAGAAAGGCCATTCCACTACAATGTTCAGAGGGGTTTATCCAAATAGGTGCTCAAAACACATCTTTTCTAAACAACTCCAACTCTGTCAGAAAGAAGAAAACCAACATGCATCCCTTGCAAAAGCTAGTCTAAAGTTTCATAATCTACCGGTACACCAGTATCACAAGTATCTTTAAAGCTACATGAAGAGAAGCACTATAAAATTCATGTTTCTGACTATTCAGCTAACTAAAGAATTTTATATAGTCACATATATTAGTGCCATGAACCGAGTGGCCCAAAATTCATTTAGAAAAAAGAAAGAGCCATGAATCAGGCAGAAATACATGAGTGTCAACCTCCAAAACAACCAAACTAACTAGTTTCCAGTCAATAAAAATATGAGAATAAGAAACAACCTTTTAGGTGATCTTGTACCACTCTGCTGCTTAAAGTTCAAAATTTTAATAAAACTCTAGTATGTTAAATACAATGTAAAATCCATGCAATTGCTAGAATACACTTTTGGGCTTTCCGACTTTAACTTTTCTAACTAGGAACAAATGAATATGCACCTAAGAGAAATGAAATTTAGATCCTTTGAGCGTGCACATAAAAGAAATGAATTTTAGATCCTAGCAAGAGGCAGTATAGCCTGAGGCTATATAATACGTAGCAGAAATCTAAAAGTTCACCTTTGATATATGCACACCAAGATTACGATGAACACCTGAACATTCAATACAAACAAGAACACCAAGATTTAAAGATGCCCAGTCTGGTTCAGCAGCACCACAATCAGCGCACTTATCATTCCCGCATACTCTACGTAATGTGCCAATTGGCTGTTCAGTTTTTGGACCCGATCGTAGCTGTTGTGAATTTCTGAAAGGGCGCTCATGATGCGCTGATGTAAGGCTGTCAGATGGATGGTCTTCAACTGCAGGAGGGTCAAAATCTGAACTTTCAAATGAACTGCTCTCACTGGCAGATCGATGATGACCACTTCCCATAGGACTGGTAGGCAAACACTGAAATAAAGATTGCACATTGTTATTGATTGTGCACCGAATTGAAGGCAATAAAACTGTATAGCAGCTTCCAATAGTTACCCTATCAGGAGCCTGAGAACTCAACAAAGACGCAATAACTCCCGTTATTTTCTCAATCCAATCCATTTGGTCCAAGGCACTCTCTGCCTACAATAAGAGGGAAACCTATAAATTTTGATCCCACAATTCTAACGCGCTCTCCCCCCTGCAACAACAGTGCAATGGTTGGCATGAGATATCCAAAATCAAAATTCTATAGCAATTCACCTGCAAGGTGTAGCTCTTTGTAGGGGAGATGATCCTGAAGCAAAACCGCAGATCTGATTGGTCAGCATCAACCTTTATTGTTGATGTCAAAAGGTTTACAGTGTGATGAGCAACAGACTTTTCATCATGTACACCACCATGATAATGGGACGAAAGCCAGCGACTTAGAAGTCCAGAACCAAGCTCTGAACTATTTCTTTGGCCAGAATGTTGACTGCCTGACCCCTGCAGAATAGAAAGTGAACTTAATAGGCCACAAATTAGGGTTGGATGGTATTCCTTTTACATCCCAGCCTATACTGCAGATAGAACTCACAGATGGTTTTGTGTTCTGTTTGCGATAGTAGTACAACATTCCACGGCTATCAAGAACAAAGAACCTTCTTTTCCAGTCTCCCCTCAAATTTGATGAGCGCTTTGATAGATAACCTTGTCTGATGGTTTGAACCTGAAAGATCACTGTAGTTTTAGCTGATGATAGGTGTGAAGGGTTAACAAAAGGAGTACTTAAAATCATGAAAGCAATAATAAAGGGTACAATAAAATTAATGCAAGGGCTCCAGATGATATAATAGTTTCAACACCTTCCCCCTTGCAGCAGATTGCATGACAGCTTCTATTTGCTTATGTGAGCTTCTGCCAATGGCTTGTATACCATCTCCATTAGGAGATCCGTTAGAACCATTGGACAACCACCTGCTCTCTCGATCTACTTGTCTCTTGTATTCTTGCATCTTTTCATTAAGAGCTGCCTTCTCATAATTGGAGCGTTCTCGAGACTGTTGTGCGTAAGTCAGGACCTGCAAAAAGAAAATGACACATGAATATCTACAGTCTATGAGACAGCAACAGATGTAGATTACTGTTTATGCACTTCAAATATCATGTCAATCGGCAAGTCAAGTGTTCAATAACTCCCAATTCCATTCATTGTAGGTCCCCTGAAAAGACGATGAATCAGTGGTACATAGTACTCCCTCTTTTCCAACTTATGTGACTTAGTTTGACACAATACGGAGTTTAGGAAAGAAACAGGCTTTTGGAACGTGTGGTCTTAGCGGCTATAAGACTTTTGAAACGAGTGGTCTTGCAAACGCCCTAACATTTGTGTGGCTACAAAAGCTTCTCGTTAAGAATAAAATAGGAAGTTCAAAATAAAATTATTTTCAAATATAGAAATGTTCCATTCTTTTAGGAACGGACTAGCAATGAGATAATGTCACATAAAAAGGAAGAAAGAGAGTAACACATTAGAAATGGTCCTTGAAAAGCGGAATAGCCTGGTGACCCTTGTACTTCTTTCGATTTGTCTCCTAGTCCCTGTACTTGACAAAGCTTCAAATGAACCTCTTAACCTATTTAAAAATGGTATTATGAACACCTCCAGACACGCGATACTCACTTACCTGACGTGGATGACAAATCAATGTCCATGTCATCTTATTTAGCACAAAATAATAATTTATTTTTTTCTATTATTTGAAGTTTTTCTAATTTCTTTTTTATTTTTCACTTCACCATCTACTACATTCCTTCCTCCACGAAAAATGGGAAATTACTTTCATCTAAACCATTTTCACAACAGTTGAAATGAAATCATTGGGTAGAGACTAAAAGAGAAACAGAATTTAAATAAAAGATCAAGAAAGGATCCAATTCCAAAGCCAAAAATTTTTAATAAACTGCTAAAAAATCTGATACCAGTATGCTCTCCCAGCTCCAAGAAAATGATGAAGATGAAGAGTTCAATTGAAACAAAATCAATTTATTACGTGTAAAAATAAGGGAAATAAATAGTTAATAATAGGCAATGGTTGATGGAACCCAACGAGGATTTTGTTCTGCTGGTGAAGTTGAAATTGTAGTTGGAGACGAAGTTCTAACCATTGATGACTTTGTCTAGAACATAATTGCCTTTCATAACTATATTATTTTCAATTTTCTGGAAAAGTGGATCAAATCACAATACAATTGTGAATAAATAATTTTATGATTGGGAAATCTAAAACCAGCAAGAATCATCTCTGAATTTTACAAAAAATCTTGGCTGTCCATGAATTTGATTGCAACCACCACCTTACTAGTTCTCTTTCATCAATTTTTTCAAATCAAATAGCTCCATTTTATCCAAATCTGAAAGGGAAATCACCGCCTTCAAGAAAAAACAGCAAGAACTCATCACCTCTAAGCCGTCATCGCCAGAAAATAACCAGCAAAACTCCAAAATAGATAAAATAGAAATCCAATTGAGTCTTCTGAAGTTCCACTTGAAAACCCACAAAAAAATGGAGGGGAAAGTGGAATGTGCTTAATGACTTTAGCACTATTCTAAAGACTTAAGGAGTCAATTGAGCAGAATAACTCCTGAACCACTCAACAAAGAAGTAATTGTGAGAGAGTTCTTAGAAGAGAAAGAGAGAGAGAGAGAGAGAACACTTATTATCTGAATGAATGGATTCATACACTGTTTATGACTGCTATATATGTAATATGTTGCTAACCCTCACTAACCAACTGTTTAATTAGCTAACAAACTTCTACTAACCAATCAATTAACTACCATTAACTAATCAAATGACTAATATGCTCTTCTATACAATTTAGGAATATAAGAACTTCTTCCCCTCTTAAATGTCCTTGTCCTCGAGGACAAACTCAGGAAATTGCTGCTTACAAGACAACTTCTTCGCCTCTTAATGTCCTTGTCCTCAAGGACAAACTCAGGAAATTGCTGCTTACAAGACAACTTCTTTCCCTCTATGTCCTTGACCTTAAGGACAAACTCAGGAAATTGCTGCTTAATAGAGTAGAGATCCATCCTGGTACTGTCCTCAGGGGAGCAATTAAACCACTTAACCCAAAACATGTGTAATTTGCTTTTGTGTTTCGAAATCTGTCTGCTCTCAAGAATAGCTTCAGGGTACAATACAAGGTAGCCATGGGAAGACAGGGCTACCGGAAGACCAGGAACCACAGGGGCAGCACCCACTTGTGACTTCAACTAAGACACATGAAAGGTGTGATGGATTCTAGCATGGGGGAAGGTCCAACTAATAGGCAACAGTCCCAATCCTCTTGAGAACTTTGAAAGGGCCAAAGTATTTAGCTCTGAGCTTGTGATAAAAGTGACCCTCCAGAGACATCTATCTATAAGGTTGAAGTTTGACAAATACTATATCTCCAACAGTAAAACACCTGGGGCTTCTCCTCTTGTCTGCCTGAGCCTTCATTCCAGACTGAGCCAAGGTAAGGTGATGTTTCAACAACCTAATAGTTCTCTCCCTAGCCTGCAAAGACCTATCCACCTTATTCACCATAGAGCTGTGTGGGATGTAAGAGAGATGAAGAGGAGGTTTCCGACCATACAACACTTCAAAAGGAGTCATCTGGACAGCAGAATGATAGGTGGTGTTGTACCACCACTCAGCAAGTGGAAACTAGTCCACCCCCCCCCCCCCCCCCCTCTTTTAGGTCTATCAATTTCACATACATCTCAAATAACTTTTCAAACACTTGTTCACAGCCTCAGTCTGACTATCTGACTGAGGATGACAAGTTGTGGAATGGTGTGACAGACTCCTTGGACTACAAACAACGCTTGCCAAATCTTGCTGAGATAGATGGTATCCATGTCACTCACAATGGTGTGAAGAAGACCGTGTAATTTGTAAATATGTCTAGAAAAGCTTGAGCTACTGTTGATGTTGTATAGGGATGAGTTAAGCTAATAAAGTGAGCATACTTGCTCGACCTGTCCACTACTACCAAAACGACAGCCTTGTTGTGTGAGTTACGGAGGCCTTCAATAAATCCAATTTGATATCCTGCCAGACCTTATCAGGGATAGGGAGCGGTTGCAACAAGTCTGAATACTTCACATTTTCTCCCTTACACTGTTGGCAAGTAGAGCAATGCTTGACATGGTCATAGACGTCCTGCTTCAGACCCTTCCAGTAATATATTTGGTTCACACTATGCAAAGTAGAAGTCGTACCAAAGTGACCCCCAACAGCACCGCCATGCAAAAAATTGAAGGATGTCACTCCTGAGCTGGTTATCATGTCCAACCATTATTTTCCCCTTCCTGTATAAAACTCCACCCTGCAACAAATAAATAGGATTGGAGAGTGCATTGCTAGACAGTTGTAATATTAACTATTGCAAGGGTGAATCCTTGTCATATAAAGTTCTGGTTCTGATCAGGAAATCAGATGTAACTATGGACAAGATCTGCAACTGAGCCCCTTCCAAAGAAAATCTGGATAGTGCATCTGTCACTAAATTCTCCTTCCTTTCTAATATAGGATAGTGTAATCACGCCCCATGAGTTAGGCAACCCGTTTCTGTTGGTTGGGTAGAATCTCTTCGTTCCAGTAAGTACTTCAGAGTGTGATGGTCAGTTTGATAAAAAATGCCTCCCACTCAAGTAGGGTCTCCATTTATCCACTGCAGCCACAACAGCCATCATCTCCTTCGCATACACAGGGAGACACACAGAACTGTTGGTGCCTTAAGACTCAACTCTTTACTTATATAAGCCAGAGGATGATCATTCTGCATTAAAACAGCCCCAACACCATGACCACAGGCATCATTTCAATGGTGAATTCCAGGTAAAAATCAGGAAGGACTAATACAGGAGTTGTGCTCATGGCTTGTTTCAGCTGCTCAAATGCAAAGTTGTTGAGTCAGAACACTCAAACCTATCCTTCTGAGAGAGATTTGTAAGAGGTTTGGCTATAACCCCATACCCCCTTATAAACCTTCTATAGTAATCAGTGAGACCCAAGAACCCACTGAGTTCCTTGATAATCCCAAGAACAGGCCACTCCATCATCACCACAACCTTCTGAGGGTCTGCTGCTAGCCCCTCCTGAGCAATAATATGACCCAAATAATCCACCTCTTTCTTGGAAGGAACACTTGCTAAGTTTGACAGCTAAGGTGTGATGCCTCAGCACCATAAAAGCCTGTTCCAAGTGCAACAAGTGAGAAGGCCAAGAGGGACTATAGACCAATATGTTATCAAAAAAAAAAAAAAAAAGTATAAACTTCCTTAGGTAAGGATGGAAAATAGTGTTCATTAAACTCTAAAAAGTAGAAGGTGCATTTGTTAGTCCAAATGGCTACAAACTCATAGCGGTCATTATGAGTCCTGAATGTTGTCTTCTCACTGTCTGCCTCAGCCATCAGGATTTGATAATATCCTGCTCTAAGATCCAACATAGAAAAGTATTTGGAACCTCCTAATTCATCCAGAAGTTCCTCTATCACAGGATGGGAAATTTCTCCTTAACAGTGTGACTTTTAGTTGTCCATAATTAATGCATAACCTTCCAGATCCATCCTTCTATTTAACCATGAATAGAGGAGAGGATAAGGACTTACACTTGGTCTAATGACCCTTGTATCCAGAATTTCTTCAATCATTTTTTCAATTTCATCCTTTTGACTTACAGCATAGGTGGAACCCCGTCCTTCAATATAATCTTGTGATCATGAGCTCTTCTGGAAGCAGTCCTGTAGGTACCTCAAACAAGGAAGAGTATTGATATAAAGTGTTTGCAAGTCTGTAGGAACTTCTACTTACCGAAGGTTGAGGGATGTCAGACACTGCTACTCAGCTTGAACAAAGGCTCCAGATATCATGCTCAACTGAGTAGGTTGGCCAATAACTTTTGCATTTTCTGAGTACTCACCATCTTGGATGAACCAGGTGGACTCCCTCTTAGTGAAATCTTCTTCCCTTGAATCTGAAACTCCATTTTCAACTACTTGAAATTCCATTTGATATGCCCCAAAATAATGAGTCGTTGAATTCCTAGGACTACATCTGCTCCTCCCAAGGGAATCACCAACGTATCAGCCATAAAATCTACCCCTTGCATCCTCCACTTCACTTTCTGAGTCATAAACTTGCTATGCACCTTGCTCCCATTCGCCACAGCCACAGAGAAAGCAGGGATGACATCAATCTGCATACCCAATTTCTTGACAGTATTGACATCCATAAACTTGTGTATTGATCCAGAATCTACTAGTACATGAACCATTTTCCCTTTTACAGACCGTTTTACTCTCATGGACCTATAGTCTACTGTCCCATCCAAAGGATGAACAGACATTTGAGGACTCAATTCGGACTCTTCCATGTTCTCTTCTTCCTCAGCTTCCCTCAACTGCTCTTCTTCATCCCATTCCACTACTAATTCTTCCATCTCATCCTCTACTTCAAGGATATATAATTGTTTCTTCCTTTTACATTTATGATTAAAGATGTATTTCTCATCACACCAAAAACATTAACCTCTCCTGAGCTCTTTTTGCATCCATTTCTACAGTGGACAACTTCTTGGATGCAGTTGGTACACTTCTACCATTAAAAGTGTTGGATTGCAAGATCTGCCCCTACTTAACCCTTTACTACTTTCAGCCTGATAGTGGTTCCTATAATTTGGGTTCCAAGAAGTACCTGGAGTAGGCAGTAATGCCTTAGAATCTTGATGAATGACTGATTTTGCAACTTCAGTGATGGCTCAGCTAACTTGGCCAAATTATAAGCTCTCATCAAGGTTCGTGGTGCCAACATTCTGATTTGAACTAAAATTTCAGGTTTCAGCCCGTTCACGAAGCAACTAATGGAATATTCTTCTATCAACTCCACTTGATTCAACAATTCCTCAAATTTATCCAGAAATTCTTGAACACTTCCATCCTATCTCAAACCTCTTAGTTCGGCCATGGGATCATCCTTCAAAGTATGGCTAAATCTAAGATTCAAGGGCCGCAGATAATCTCCCCAATTTGGGAGCCCTCATCCCAATCAGGATTTCAACATAGCTTGGTGCCATTGAAGGGCTCTTCCCTCCATATTACTCGCCGCCAATTTCACCTTTAATTCTTCTGGGGTTTCATCAACCTCAAAGAATTGTTCACACCTACAAATCCAACCCCTCAAGTCCTCGCCAATAAAACTAGGAAATTCTACCCGCGAATAATGAGTGTCAACTAGATTGTGATTTTCTCCTCCATTCACCTGCACGCCGCCATTTTTCGTGAATATTTTCTTCCATTGGAGCTCAATTTCGGATCATTTCCATTATCAAGTAACAAATCTCGGCCACCGTCATCCCCATATTTCGCATCTAACCTAGCAAATTATCCACATCACGCCTCAATTCCTGCTTGGTCGTCATCGACCTTGAGTTTTGATCCAGCTCTGACACCAAATGGAATGTGCTTAATGATTTTAGTACTATTTTGAAGACTTAAGGAGTCAACTGAGCAGAATAACTCCAGAATTGTGAGAGAGTTCTTAGAAGAGAGAGAGAATTCTTATTATCTGAATGAATGAATTCATACACTGCTCGTGACTGCTATATGCGTAATCGCGTAATCTGTTGCTACCCCCCCCCCCCCCCAACTAACCAACTGTCTAATTGACTACCAAACTTCTATCAACCTTTAACTGCTAGTCTGCTACTAACCAATCAATTAACTACCATTAACCAATCAAATGATTACTATGCCCTTCTATACAACTTAGACATATAACAGAAAGAAGAGAAAGGGAAGGATGTTGGAGGGGGGAAAGAAAAGAAATGAGGGATGGGGAGTTTGACGACAGTAGTAACTTGGAGGAGGAAGAAGAAGGGATCTTTTAGCACTTTTTTTTTTAACTTTATCTTTTGCCTCTTCTTTTTATTTTACCTTTTTTTCCTTATTTTAATCTTTTTAATCAAAATTATTATTTTCACTCTCTTTATTCGCGTGTGGTACACACACTTTGACCACTTCAGTCAAGTTAACGCCACATAAACTCAGTCAACGGTCATGTGTTTAAAATGATTTTTTTAATCAAGTTTGAGTGTTTACTTGAAACTTCATGAAGAATAGGGACTGGATTGGCAAACCGAAACAAGTATAAGGGTCTCCCCAGCTATTCCGCCTCCTTGAAACATTACAAGAGTGTTGTCGTGTATGTTGAGACCCATGAGACATAGGGAGACATGACAAGTGCCAGTTGGGACCATTCAAAGTATTAAAAGAAAAAAATTGAGGACAGTTGGCAGGAAGATGCAAGGTATTCTCGTTTTCCGTCACCTAAATGTAATTTTGATCATTAATCTTTCTGTAGGAAATAAACCAATAATTTGTTGCTACCTATTTGTGATTTTAATTGAAGCGACCTCAATCAAATTGCCACCAATGAAACCAACAAGAAGACAAACCTGATTGATATATGGCTCCATCTGATGCAAAAGCTCATATCCCTAAAGGATAGAAATAGAATGTGAGAAATTGAAACTAAATAGGCTAGAATAGCTCCCAACTGTATAACATGCCTGTTTGAAATAACGAAGATGAGCATCCATTGTACCACTAACTGCTTCCAGAAATTCAAACCGTTTCTTTGCTTCAACATTAGAAAGAGTGGTTACCTGGATTTAGGATTCATAAAGGAAAAAAAAGTCAACATGTCATTGCTATTGTGGTAACACTTTTTGAATCATAAAATCTAAGAGATTCCTTGAGATGCTCTAACTCCAGATTCACTCACCAAACTAAATCGAGCTTGCTCGAAAGTTGATCTTGCGTTATGAAGTTCCTGGAAAAGTTAAAATAGTGTTATGTAAGTTTTTTTGCCTTACTTTATTTTGAAAGTAGGCAATAATATGTGCAAAAGTTAAACAAGAGTGATTTCAGAATGTTATAGGCAGTATGAGTAGCTAGCTGCTATGTCTGTCTATACCTCCTCCAGTACACTGGCAATGTCACTTTTTGTGCCTTTCCTTAGTGACAAAAACTTCTCACGAGCCTGCAGCACGGAGCATATACCAAGGAGAATTAAGTAATGTTTATTGATAAAATAGAAAATCCCTAAATCAACAACAGAGGAAGTGTTCCTAATATTTTAACTCAGAACTCCAATTATCTTGCAAGTTTTTGTGCAAACTTAAAGAGTTCCTTCAATCCCATTGAAGTGCTAAAATATATCACCTGGAGAAATTTTTAAATGGGAAGAAATGATCGAGGTAAACCATAATATTGTGATAATAGTTATGTAGTAGCAATGCATTACAACATTTTCTGAAAGTAAGTCTTTTAATCCATTACCAACATATAGGATACTTAATAGAGGAATGGTTTATGCTTATTGAACAGTTATTTGTTAAAGAAATGAATTTTGGACCTAACTCAACCCCAAAACTAGAACATGAAAGGAGGATTGCCCAAGACCATAGAAGGAGACCACGCATCCCATTAACTACCGATGTGGGACTTTGTTACAGACACCCTCATGCACAGGGTTGGACATCTGGAGAGTAGACAATTCAATATGGGGGCCCAATAACAGGTGAGATGGGTCCTGCTCTAATACCATGTTAAAGAAATGAACTTTGGGCCTAACTCAACCCCAAAAAGTTAGCTCATAAGGGAGGATTGCTCAAGACCATAGAAAGATACGACCCATCCTATTAATCACTGGTGTGAGATTTCTTCCCAGTTATCTACGGGAAAAAATATATCTTCAAATGCATCAGATGGTGAAATTTCTCGCAAGAATTAGGAATAAGAATACCTGATCATAAATTAGGCTAGCCTTGTCAAAGCGCTTCCGAGCTTCCTGCACAAATAGAAGTCCTTGCAGCAAATACTTACACAATCGTTTTATATTTGGGTATTTAAGCCCACAAAATCAGGTTTCACATATGGATGTTCTTGTTCATTTTTGAAATGACCGAGAAACCCCAAAGGCCAATGGCGCATTGTTCGAAATTCGGTAGATAAAGGGCCCACCTTGTACGTTATCCACTAAAATACCATACTTTTGACTGTGGCAGGGTTCAAAACCATGACGTGTGCCCAACCCACAGCACACACTTACCTTAATACTAAAATACCATGACTTTGCTTAACAAAGTCATGGGACACATTAGATGTTTATATTATCCTGAATTAGCAATCAAATGCCTGTTAGAAAAGAAGGGAAGTCAAAGAATGGTAGTACCTTGACATCTTGCAGATCTATGTTAACAAACTGCAGTAACCGATCATTCAGCATGTGCTCAACCTGAGAAGACAGTATGAATGTTGGAGAAGTAGGTGGTTAGTTAAATGCATATGCCACTACCAAACTAAATGGAATCCTTGCAACTCTATTTTTTTCTTAAGGGCCAACTTGTGTGTATCTCGACTATTCCATAAGGTACCTGCTACCTCCCAACGACACAGGTACCAAATAAATCTGCCCACAAATGCTTGGGCAAATGGGAAGAAATCACCTGCAGTTATATTTTTATTCTTTCCATAGGAAGGAGAGCCTTGAAGGAGGAAAGATCATGAAATTAGATGATAGAATGAGTGAAGTCAAGAAATATGCCAGGCAAAAGAATAAAATATCAAACAACAATTCTGCTAATGATAGAAACACAACAGCAAATAGTTCAACTAGCACAAGAAGAAATTTCATAAATTACTAACAAACGAAGTCAATGCTAAAGTTCGCATAAAAGGAGAGACAAAAAGTAGAGGGAATAAAAAAAATCATATTTCTTTTTTATCAGGAAAGAGAACCATATTTCTTAGGTCACAGATGGTGGAAATCAAGAGTTTTGTGTTCTTAGGGGCCGTTTGGTTACGGTTAGAGTTATGCAGTTATTAGTAATACATGAATTAGTTATGAGGAAATCTATGTATTATTTATGTGGGTTTTAGTTATTCATGTATTAGTTATGTAGGTATTAGTTATGCAAGTATTAGTTATGCAGGGTTTAATAATGTAGAAATTACAATTCAGAATTATTGATTATTGAATATTTAATTTATTGTAAATTAATATATATTATTTACAAATAAGTAAGTAAACAAATAGTTAAAAAATTATTGTATAATTGAATTCATTATTTTTTAAAATAAAAAAATAGAAGTGCAAATATACACCGAATTAAAAAAAAGTGAATCAATAATAATTTAATTATATATATAAAATATTCTTATTATCCAAATATTCACTTCTCCTACGAATTTATTTTGTTGTGTCGGGCCATGATGGATGAATGATGGTGCACAATTTACATTGCTAAACAAAAATATCAAATATTTATCTTTTTCCGTTGGAGGTCTCATCATGAAGAGTGAAGACCAACTGAAAAGAGCTGCATACAATTTGGATACAAGTGATCAATATGTACTCTGTCTCATAGTCGAGTAACAGAACATGAAGATAATGATTTAATTATATATACCATTTAATTAAATCAATAATGATTTAATTTTATATATATATATATATATATATATATATATATATATATATATATAAAATATTCATATTATCCAAAAAAAAAAAGTACACCGAATAAAAAAAATAATAACTAATTCTGGATAAATATACACAGAAGAAAGTATAATTTAAAAAAAAAAGTACCCAATTAAAAAAGAGGGGTAAATGTGTAATTTTTATTATTTTAATCCATGTATAACTAATACCCACACAACTTATTCCAACTTCTACCCCACATAAAATTATACATAGATTTCCTCATAAGTTTTGTAAGTTTTAATTATGTAGAATTACTAAAAACATAACCAAACATTGCATAACATTAATACATGAATAACTTTTATACAACATTTGAAACCTACCAATCAGACATTGTATAAAGTTAATACATGAGTAACTTTTATCCTATTTGGTAACCAAACAATGTATAAAATTAATACATGAATAACTTAGTTATTCATGTATTATTTTGGCCTTTATCCAGTAACCAAACGGCCCCTTAAAGTTTAAGGTGGGCAAGATTTTTTTTGGAGAATATAAGATGGGCAAGATTTTAACACAGATATTGCAGAAATGAGTGTCCAGGACACTATAGAACTTAAAATGGAGCTCAATCAAAATGCATTTACTTAGAAGCCATATACTGCATATCAACGTGAAAGATAACTGGTCAAGGCAATAATTCGGAAGCACATCCCACAGAAAAGGATAATATTGAATAGTTGTTTTGGAGTTATCTCTTGAAAGGAAACCAATGCTGCTTTCTTCCCTGGATAAGGAGGTCGAGCAATACAGCCTCCGGAGGAATATCGCGACAATAACATAAAATTGAGAAACAAGAGATACTGAAAACTTTACCTGCGACCGAAGAACTTCCTTATAAGTCCCGATTTCCCTCAGCGCAATAGTAAATTTAGTCATTACAGGGCCTACAATTAGAACTAAGTAAGTGACTGAACACTTAACGGGTCATTATTCAACTACAGATCACATGTTGAAACTGGACTTTTCATATGAAACTTGCAAAGTAAGGTGGGAAAGGATGCATTTATAAAGGTCAAAGCACTAAAGTTAGAATATTGGAAAGGTGTTTCTGCATTTAGTAGAGCCAATCTCTCTATGCTGGTCAGACAAAAACTTTTGATGAGAAACGACATTTAGCTGATGCCAAAAAATGAGGTGAGAATAGTTGTGGAGATTTTCAGGCAGACACTAACTTATGCTATCTGGATACTTTATAAGACATACTATGTTACAAAGTAGAACTGTAGATGTCCTCAACTAAATTCTGATCATCAACAACTATGTAAATTCTATTTAGTGAATAAGCAGAACAGGTCCAGGAAGTTTTCTCAACCCCCAAGACATCTCGTCAAACTTGGCATGTGGATAATCGGAGATGTGATCCAAACTCCAGATTACATAAACAAGAACCACATTAAACCAATGTTCAAGTTTCATTGCGCAGTTCCCTCAAATGGCGATACCAATTAGGCAGATACCAACAACAACAACAACAACAACAACAACCCAGTGTAATCCCACCAAGTAGGGTCTAGGGAGGGTAGAATGTACGCAGACCTTACCACTACCTCAGAGGTAGAGAGGTTGTTTCCGGTAGACCCTCGGCTTTAAGAGAAACAGACCCAGCAACAAGAAATAAAATAATAGAGAGAGACTTGAGACTATAATCAGTGTAGTGGATGACCTTTTTTCTTTTTTGCACAAATCAGTGAATTATTGGATCATTGAACATCCATAGAAGGTTACTGGACTGCTTTCTACGGGAAATGGTAAGGATTGAAAAAATTATATATTTCCCAGACCATTAATTTCTCATGTTTCCATTGCTCAATGCGATGTCTCTTCATCTATGAACCCATAAGAAGTGCATCTCATGTTTTGTGAATTGTTATTAGCACTTGAAAAAAATTACAAAAGTGGACAGAGAAAATGATGTGTGAAGTGCTGATCCCATTGCTCTAGGATAAAAATATATCTGCCAAACATCATATGAATTTATGTACCAGCTCTTTACATACCTCCAAACGCAACACTGATGGGATCATTGTGCCCCCCGCCAAATGTTTCCAGGGCACTCGCGAAAGCAATATCTCCATCATATCCCTCTCCAAGTCCTTCCCTGAAAGTAGAACAGAAAACCTGATACTTGAAAACCTCTACAAATTCACCAAGGATTAAAAAAAGAGGTTGGACGTTTATTAACCAACAAAACAACCACAAAAGGACTTATTGTAAGCAATCCATTGAACTGATATAAACACTCGATCCCTATAACATAAATCATCAAGCTTTCACCATGACCTTGCCCATTGACAGGCAGCTGAACTACCCTGCACTAATCTAATAAAAGGCTGTGGATTTTATTCAACACTAATGACTTTCCAAAATAATAGGTTTCAACTAGTAGAATTTCGGGAAAGCTACATTAACAAGATTCCAAGAAGAATATTAAATCAATTGTTGCAAAACACCAGGAAGCATATCTCTTTTTAGCTAGCAGAAGACACTCTTTCTTTTTCTTTTTTTCTTTTTTTTTTAAAAAAAAAAAACAGATTGGGACGGCAAAAACCAACTAATTTAGAATTTCAAAGTTCAATAAAAACGTCATTATCAGAAAGAATCTACAAAAATGAAAATAAAAATCAAGCAGTCATTTGGCCAAGAAGTGATACCACCAGAAACTAATGATGTCTACACTCCATTGAAGGAAATGTCTTCTGAGATGAAATCACATACATTTAGAAAAATTGCATGTCTATTAAAACAGCAATTACTGTAGATTACTCACTCATTGCCTTAGCATCCTCTATAAGAAACCAAATGAAAAAGAACAAAGCATGGTTATTAAGCCAACAACATCTTAACAATAAAAAAGAAAGTTTATTAAGCAAACAGCGATCAAAGAACACTCACGTGTATTTTCGACATCCTTTGTAGAACTTCAAGCTTCTTTCTCTTAAGGATTCAGCACTTTCTTCCAAGCATTGCAGCTGTTTCACCAAAACATCAGTCCACAATACAAAGTGAAAATCTGTGAGGACCCAGAAAAAGAACTAAAAGAATTTCTCTGGTAGAAGACTGAGGTTTGACTTGGCAAAACTTTTGAATCAATGCACACCAAGACAGAAAAACAACTTCATCGGAGCGCTTATTGCATATTTTCATCTAAACTCATCATCTTCAAAGCTATATTCATAATAAAGTAACCAAGAATCAGTTTTCACGTTGCAGTATAGCAGATGATTTAAACATAAATACCGCCGTGCATTCCCATTTTGTGTCGACTCATCAAAGCTCCAGCTAAGATATAACCAACTATGTTATCTGAGATTACTATATCAAAAGAAAACATATAGCCAAGCTATTGGGAATATGGAAAACCTAGACTTGCTCATTAAAATAAGATAAAAGAAATTACCACTTATCTCATTAAAATATCCTAGTAGCATTTAAGATTTAAAATTTTAATCAAAAAAATGAGAAATTGTATTTTCCGTCAATCCGAAACTGTAATTTTAGTGGCTAAAGAAACAATTTTTTCATAATTGTGGATCTTTATCTAATCAAGCAAGAATTTTTGTGAAAGAGGAAGAAGCAGGAGAATTCTTAGTTTCCATCGCCTCAAGCAACAATAAGGAAGAATAACAGCTAAAAAGAAAGCAAGGACCCGAAAGTAAGGTAATGCTAAGGATGAGAGAAGAAGTAAGAAGAGGAAGAACAAACCTGTTTACGGAACATGGGAGAGTCATCCAGTTTACCAAAATGCATGTTTGCAAGACTGATTTATCTTTTCTACTCCAATTCTCAATTAACATTACAAGACACCATATCAAATTGTTCGATCTTGGCCGATTTAAACTTCTATCAATGCCATAACAACCTCACAAAGATCTGCCATTTTCCGCTGTCGATCTCAATTCATCTGTCTTTAGTAGAAGACAAGAGCTGCTACTACAACTTTCTTCAGCTAAGAAATTCAATGCACCAAGACTTGTATACTCTAAAACAGCAAAAAGGAAAAAAGAAAAGAAAAAAGAAAAAAGAGTAAAGTGAGGGGTGATGGGTGTTGGTACAAAACCCTAGAGGAGAAGCAGGTAAAGGGTGGGGTAGAAACCCTAGAAATGGAGAGAAAGGAAAAATCTTGGGAACTGAATGAAATGTATTGTTGTCAGCAGCAGCAAAGTCCAGTAGGAATTATGAGAAGTTGGCATTCTCTCTTTCTAATTACAGGCTACAGGGGCGATTCTCCCATTTTAATCTTTCCACTATTTTAGTAGGAATAGTAGAAGTAAACTTGCTACTACTAATACTCCTACTACTTTACTTTTAAAGCAAATGGCAGCTGAAAATGAATAGTACAGTACATTTATTTATTTATTTTTACTTTATACTATACTACTTTAAAATATAAAGAGGAGAGAGACAAGGTTACTTGCAGTGCGAGGGGGGACAGACAGACATTGCTAAAAGACTAGCTTCAGATCTCTTCGCTTTCCCTTTTCTTTCAAAAATAAAAAATAAAAACACTTTCTTTTGTTGCTTCCCAAAATTATTTTTTACTCCCTCCATCTCCTTTTTATTAAAATAATATATTTTATATATATATATATATAGAATATCGTATTTTTAAAATCTAAAATTTAAATATTAAATATTTCAATTAATTTAAAAAATAATTGCTTAATAATAAAATAAAAATAATAAATTAACTTTCTTTTTGATTTATTAAAGTTGACAATGTAAAATGGAAGATCTATATTTAGTATATTGAAAACTAAAAAAGAAACGAAGAAATCAAGCAAGTTGGCTATTTTTTGCTATTAACTTAAGAATATGATTAATTAGATTTGCCTGTAAAAATATAGAGATTATGTTTACTTTTAGCTCTGGTTTGGACTTTTTTCTTTCTATTTTTTTTTTTTTTTTTTTTTTGCTTTTCTCATATTTTTCATTATAAACACTTATTTGATTATATATTGTGTCAATTTTTTCTCTGAATTTGTAAAAAGGTTTTTCAAAAAAACTTCAATAATTTTTCCAAATAAAATAATTATTTAAATATAACTTTAAAATATTTTTTATTCAACTTCAAGTACTACTTTTCTTCAAATATCACTCGATTCATCTCTAAACGTTACTAACCACTCCATTCTCTTGTTCAATATCATGTTTAATTATTCTTCTGCAATTTTATTGTATGTTGAGTTAATGTAGGATGACATAATTTTTTAATTTAAAACAAGAAAAGTTTCTTGCTTTTGAATTTATTTTTCAAATATTTTAATCATGTCTTGCTTTTGAATGCTTAGTTGTCCTAAATAATTTGATCACTTCGTTAATTCTTTCCACCCATACTCCATAATATTAATCAATATTAATTATAATTGAAGACTCTTGTGATTCAACCCTTCTTCAAATTTCATATATAACGAAAACTTAGTGTATTAGACTGTTCTTTTTAAACTCATATCGTAATGATCAACTATAACGTGTCACTAATATTGTATCCTCTCGAACATTTAATTGTACATTGTTTAAGCAATAAATATTCTGTAATATCATCGTATCGTATGGAAAATTAATTGTGAAATCTATATCTATATATATAATAAAGCTAAGTATGAAGTAGGTGATGTGGCAACTCTCTTAGGCCACATTGATATTTATCTTTTTTGTTAATTTTTTGACTATTTTTTAAATATTTTTCTCAATTATTTACTTAAGATAAAAATCAATAAATCTATAATTATTTATATTAATTTGTATTAAATATGTTAGTAAAGGCAAAAAAAAAACTTTCCTCTCCCCATATTGAAGAGATACTTTTAAGTATTTTTTTTAATATTCTACGTAGATTGTTTCTTTTTCTTGTGCATAATTTATAAAAATAAAATTAAAATTTTAATAGAATTTGTTATATGATTTAAAACTCTTAATTAATTAATTTTTTTTTAAATGATCCTTTCAAATTATAACTCTATAAAACTATCATCCAGTCGCATATTTTTCTTTATTTGCATTATATAAAATTAAAAATAATTACTTACATAGTTTGAAGGTAAAATTTACTTTTAAAAATATGAGAAGGTTATATAAGTATAAAAGTTTAACTTTTCAAGAAAAGACATACCATGTATCCACAATTTATATCAGAAAATATTATATACGTAAACATAAAATACGTAATTACACTTGAGACAAAATTTTAAAGAGTTAATTATCTAAGAGACAAAATATTTGCAAAATAAAATTGAAGATTCAAAAATCATATCAATTATTTTAGAAATTAATGATTTGTTTTGAGAAAAAAATAATTATCAATAATCAAACTCAAAATGATCTTTAAAAATATATTAAATATATTAAAATATTTATTTAATAAATATAAAATTTATCATAATCGTGCGAAGCGTGAAAAATTTCTCTAGTTAATTATGTAATTATGGCGCAAGCTATTAGTTTTCTTACAGGTAAACATTTTAATATGAAAATTTTTAATACTCCGTTGAACAAAGACTTTAATTTGGATGCATGAGTCTCAAAGAAAAATTTCAGGTTTAATTTTACTTTTTTAATTTAATCTTTAAAAAAAAAAAACAATACATGTTGTCGTTTATCTAAAATAATAAAATAAAGACAACCGAATACAAATTATTTATTGAATGAAAATAAATGCATATGTTTCTTTCATTTGAGTGTCCATCAATTAATTGATTGGAAGATAACATCCTTGTTTTACTCTCGCTTTCTTTCATAAATAGCATCTTGGCTTTATTTGAAAAACTAGTAAGGTAGCCACGCTTCGCGCGGTGGTAACATACGTTATTAAATATATTAATTAAAAGGTAAAATTATTTTTTAGTATCAAAATCATAAGAGTAGTATTGTTTAACTAGAGGGCAAAACAGACCTCAATTACTAGTAGACATTTTAGTAATTCAATTTTTAATTTTAATTGTCTAATAATATTTATTATAATAATAATATTTATTAATATATAATTTTACTTTTTAATATATAAAATATAATAGAAATAATTTTAGAACTAGCCAAAAAAATCATAATAGATAAAGTTCTTCTTGTCGGGAGAATAGTGTCGGAGACATTTTTATCTGGATTGAAGGACAAAATAGTCGTTCAATATTTAATGGACATTTTGATAATTCAAATTTTTAACTTTTGGTTTTCACTTTTAGAATAGTAGTGCTTTGCGCGTGTATCCCATATTAATGAATATAAATTTAAAAAATTATACGAATATTATTAATGAAAATTAAGGAGAAATATAAGTTCCTAAAAATAATAAATGTGGATCTTTGAAAAATATTTATTACATTGGGTAGGGGTAGGAGATTATGGAAAATCAAACTCTCTTTAGAGCTTACTTAACTAACTCAATTAAAAAAAAAATTAGACATTCCCCAACCATAGATAAAGGTGAATCATAAAAGAGTAGGTCCAAACTGCACGACTTTATAGAAACAATTAGTAAGATACGACATACAACGTCACTAATATCAAATTAAATGATAATATTATTTACATATATATACTTAAAGGAATTTCATCATGAGTAAAATCAAAACTTGTTAACAAAAATGAAGAAAATATACTTGTTGGAATATTTAAAATATCATACTTATTAGTAGCTTCTATGCTAACACATATGTATTTCAAATTGATGTTACTGAATGTTTTGCACCTGCAATGGATTGTAAGTGATTTAATAATATAAAATATGATTTATTTTCTATAAATAATAGTTGCACAAACACGTACATAATATTTTTCTTTATAAAATGAAAAATCCTTTAAGTTAGATATATAAAAGCCGAATCTCCTTTTGCTTGGGGATTACATTGAAGGATAGCATGAAGTATTGAGGCATAGAGATAAATGATAATGCGACTAAAAGTAGATTATGGTAAAGAGAAGGAAAAAAGTAACGTTCATATCAAATAGTAAAACATAAATGAGAAGATTATTATCTCGTCACAAGCCCAATTACAATTATCATACCCATCTCAAAGCTTCTTTACGAAATTTAAGATCATCTCGACTTGCCTCTGAAATCTTCTGCATGAATCATGTTTCAATTTTAAAAAGTTCAAATAAAAGAAGACACAGGTAATTAACAAATAAAATTGTTTTCTTATCTATTATTAAGCAAAAATCATCACAGTATTAGAAGTGAAAAATCTATCAAAGATGATCAACAAACTGAGGTATGAATATGAATTTTAGACATATATACATTAGGTAAAAATAAGAAAGCTTGAAATATATTATTATTAATAAGAGCAATAAAGTGCATTAATAATTGAAAATGGTCTTTAAATTAAACAATGATTCAATAACTATTCAAAACGCTTCTCAAGATTAATTTGATTGTGCATTGAATATAATTTTAATGGATTTGATCAATACGGGAGATCTGTTGCAAACTCCTCAAATTCTTATATTTTTAAGCAACGAAGAGTTGTTTGAAGACAAATAAATAAATTTTCTTTTATTTATATTTGTCTGCGTCATTTATTTGAAGTAAGTTTGTTTTTTAGCATAAAAATATTTATAGCAATTTTTTAGATTTTATATGGCAGATGAGAAAATTCAATAAAAATAAATGTAGATATTCAATTGTAGCTGCTATATTTATTATAATTTAAATTTAATATAAAAGAAATGAATGTTCAAATTATGAGTCCCACGATTTGTATTTTTCAAATTTAATTTTTTATTCTTTTTTATTTTTTTCATTAGTTAGTATATTTACCTTTTAGTAGATAAATATTATTGAAATAGTGTTTAATTGTAAGGGCAAATACGTCACATATTTTGCATGGATATTTTAGTAATTCAACTTTTTACTTTGATTGCTCCCACTTATAGTATGATGCATAACACACACACACACACACATACGTGCATATTTTATGTTAATTAGTATAAATTTCTTAAATATAATAGAAATAACATTAGAATTATGTGATAAGTTGCACAAATTTGAAAGGAAATAATACATCCTCAAACTAATGAAGGATAAGCCTATATGATTGATATTAATTAATTGGCATAGTCAAGTACAATCTAACAACAATATTACTTTCTATTACTTTGAGCAATATCATAGTCCTTTTTTATGCAGTTCCTCTAATACATCACATATTAAACTTAGTAGTTTTGTTAGATTGTCCTCTATTAATGTTCATTATCAATACTTCACCTGAATGGTGAAAAACTTATCATTAATTCTTTCAAGTAACTATTTACTATATTCCTTATTTAGCCAAATTAGCTACTCCCTTCTAATATTCATTATCTATAATTCACCTGAAAATTTACAGTAATTTTACTTTTAAAAATTTGTAGTTATTTTGCTTTTTATATAAAAGATAATTTGGTCATTCATTTTCTAACGAAAATTTTCGTGAATCAACTTTACACTATATGACTTTCCACTTTTAATATATTAGTACTTGGATATGTTCGCCATGTATATCCCATAATTTATATTAAAAAGTTTATTATCCAAATAAAATAAGATTTAATTTTCACTATATAAACTTTTTTTCGTTTCCTATCCCTAGAACTTTGATGTTAAGATCAGATGTATTATTCTTTTTAATTAACTATCTCCTTTAATATTGACGGAGCCCTAATCTTACTAAGATAATTAAATATAAAGAAATTAAAAAAATTCAACATATAGGATATATAGTTAAAAAATAAATAAATAAATCTATATACACTTTTTTCTCTACCAAAATCTTGCTATTACAAGTGAAAAAAGAAAAGAAATTAAAAGAAAAAGAAAATATAAGCCGACTAGGGCGACACAAAGTGGATTGATAATAGAAAAAAAGAGGCAGACAAGATAAATTTTGGTGGGATCATAAGACCTCACCTTCCTTGGCCTTGCCCTGTTCGCTTTATTCATTAAAAATATTCTTCAAATAAAGTTAAAATGAGCAATGTTGCTTGTCCATATTAAAACCTATTCAAAATTGCTCTTTTTGCCAACATCATAGGGTCATCCCGGAAAGGTCCTCTTCTCACATGCTTCAACGATCATTATATTATAAGTAGCAGATGATATGTGCATAATCATAATTCTCAAAAAAACTTCAAAACAAAAGCAATAGTATTTTGCAATACAGGAACTTTCATAGTTCACCTACATAAAAAATGTAGATAAAAGAGAAAGATTCATTTATATTAGTAATACGAAATTTTAGACCTTTTGGGGTACTCTTTTCTCAAATGCATAATACAACACAAATATATTGAAAAGGTCATCCAGTCATCTTACAAAATAAATTTTCATATACATAATAAAAATAAATATCGACCAATTAGAGAAACTAAAAGCCTACTTAAACATTGCGACAGTTCTCTTTAATTTTAATCCGCTAAGTTTTGATTCATAACTTTTATTATTGAACTTCTTCACTCCATATGTATTTTGTAAACCAACTCTAGAATGTTTTAATAATTTGTAAAGGAAAACATACGTTGAAGACAATTTTAAGAATGAGGGAGGAGATAAAAAGAATTCTTCAATAAAATTAAATATACTCTACTTCCTATCTATTACTCTATTAATAAAAATTGGGCTAGCTCAAAAAGTTTGTCCTTTAGAGAGCCCATTTCTCTTCAAATTTTTTGTTCTTATTTCGCCTTCTCCCTTGCTTGTTCCTGATCTATTCTTCTATTGTTTGCAAGTTCCTCTGTTTCTTCTCTCTATATGTTCGTGTTCACTTGAGGAGTATAGACTTTGACTTGACATTGGTTAGGTTGTTTGCTTTATTATTATATAAATTTTAAAATGTGTTTCATATCCCATGCCATCAATAATCACAATTAATTAGCAGTTATATGTCCTTCCAGATTGGAGGACTCTATATTTACTCACGTAATTTTATAAGTTTTATATTGTTAATGTTGACGTACATGTTATATGAAAAGATTCAGTAGTTTATTAATAAGTTTATTGGAGTATATTTGCATTTTTGTATAAGAAAAAATTATAGATATAGTGTTTGATTGATGGATAAATTGACACCAAATTTTCAATGAGTATTTCGATGATTTAACTTTTAATATAAAAGCTTTCAACTTTTAATATATAATAATAATAATAATAATAATAATAATAAAAATAAAAATAAAAATAAAAAATAAAAATAGTCTATATTGAATTATGCAACTCTTCAAATTCTTCATATTTTTATAACAACAAAGAGAAGTAGTAATTTTTTAATAAATTTGGGAAGATGAAAACACTCTTAATTAAAATGTTAAATACACTACATTGAGTCTTTGGTTAATAAGAAATGTCTTCTAGTTTATCTAATTTATTGCAATAATTAAAAAAAATTAGTCTATATTGAATTATGCAACTCTTCAAATTCTTCATATTTTTATAACAACAAAGAGAAGTAGTATTTTTTAATAAATTTGGGAAGATGAAAACACTTTTAATTAAAATGTTAAATGCACTACATTGAGTCTTTGGTTAATAAGAAATGTCTTCTAGTTTATCTAATTTATTGCAATAATTAAAAAAAAAATAGTCTATATTGAATTATGCAACTCTTCAAATTCTTCATATTTTTATAACAACAAAGAGAAATAGTAATTTTTGAATAAATTTGGGAAGATGAAAACACTTTTAATTAAAATGTTAAATGCACTACATTGAGTCTTTGGTTAATAAGAAATGTCTTCTAGTTTATCTAATTTATTGCAATTTGCAGCACAAACATTTTCAATTGGAGTGCAGGTTTACTTTTCTGTACCAAACATATTATAAAAATAATATTAATTGAAGGGTAAAGTAGTTATCAATTTTTAATGGGTATTTCAGTAATTCAACTTCTAACAAAATAGAAAATATTTTTTTCTTAATTTTTCTTTCAAATTGAAGTAGGATAAGCATTGCTAATATATTTCTTGATTTTAAAGTTAAAATGAGAAAAAAAGGATCAATAATAACTCTATCGAGCGATATTTTAAAAATATTTTGTGATTTGAAGCAATATATTAAATTTTTATTTTTTATGATATTACAATTGTTATATCTTACTTTAAAACTAAGGATTATATTAGAAAATGTTTATCTTTCTTCATTCAGAAAAGATTAAGAAGTAAAAATATTTTTTATTTTATTGAATTTTATTTTAATCGTTATCCAAATAAAAGTTAACGATGAATTATTGTGATTTTATATATATGAAAATTAATGATGGATTATAATAATTAGAAAGATAATGTGTTTTAAAAATATATATTATTAGGAAAATGACATTTTTTGACTCAAAAATAACATTAAGGATATTTTTGAACCAAACTATTAATGGAGAAAATCTTTTTTCAATTTCGCATAATTAAAAAATATTTTTAACCCTTTTCCTTAATAGGATTAGTTGATTAAGATTATATAGCAATTATAGATTAACATTAATATATTAAAATTGATTCCAATATGTCAACGGATTCCAGTTATACCCTATCTAATCAATTGATAAAAGTATCAATGCACAAGAAGTACAATCATATACATATATAAAAATATATTTAAAATATATACTCGATTTTACTTTATCAATATCAAAAATTATTTTTTAGATATTAACTATATATTAATTTGTAATAACAATACATCAGTTTCTTATTTTTTCAGAAGTTTGATTCCTTATAATTCTTTTTCCTCCTTTCTCGTTTCTCCAATCTTTTTTCTTTTCTTCCCGGTCTATAAGACCTTCTTTTGTATTTTTCTTCCTTTTCTTTGCTTTCTTTTTGTCTATGAGACTTCTTGGAAGTTCCCGGCATATCAATTGCAAATTGTTCACAAAACTCACCCAATTGGCGCTTTTCATTCAGATGATATCTTTTTATCTGTTGGTTCAACTTTATCTCATTGCAAAGAGATAGTCCTTCCTGGGTACAAACACTTATCAATTTTCCATACGTATAATCTTCATAATTTATACTAATTCTATCTCCCCTAAGGGCTTTCCTAACCCTTTCTGCAAATAAGGTAGGGAGTCCATCTATGAATTTGGATTTCCAATGAGGGTTATTACACTCAGGGAGTTCCATTATTCTTGATAAAAACACATCCTTATACCATCTGAAAGATGTTAAGGTTTTGCACCTTAGGTTTTGGAGCATAGTCCTAATAGTCTCACTATTATCTGACCATCTTCCATAAAAAAGTTCTATAATTGTGAGGATTAGAGAGTATACTATGTTGGGTTCCGATGTATCTCCCTCTCTTTTGACAGCATTAAGAATTGCCATTCTCTGGGTTTCAGTGAGATAATTATCCCACCATCCTTTAAGTTGACCTGTAAATCCTGCTATAATCATATTATCAGTCTTGTTCTCAGTATTACCATTTGCTTTACAAACAGTGCTGAACATTAAAATTCTATGCATCAGCGTATAAATTTGTCTATCGGTATAACCATCAATATTCCATTCATATATCTCATTTCCACTATAACTGTTAGAGATATATGTTTCTTGTTCTTCTAATAACACGTCTTGAGGAGTTGGTCTAGGATAATAGTACATCCTTTGTACTGGCTTCCTAGCATGCTTTTCTGAGATTTTATTAATCTCATCCTTTGGAATATTATTCCATCTGTCTTTAGAAGATCCTTCTTCTATATTCAAAGGCTGGAGATTTAGTCCTTTAAACTTCTTTTCCAATAGGGTCTCTAGATCAGCCATATTTCCAAATCTAAAGTCTCTTACCTCTGGAGGGGGTTGGATACTAGGAGTAGCTTTGGGTGCAATTGGTGCAACCTCTTTCTCTTCAGCTATCCTTTCCTTCTTGAATTCTGTATATAAACTGTCAATCTTCTCATGAAGAGAGAGAATATGTTCTCCTAAAATACTCACATAAACATTTATATAATTATTCTGCCTAATCAAAGTTTGAATATGTCTAGCAGTAATCAAGGCAGTTTCATTTTCCATTAAATTCGCAAAAGCTGTGAAATAAACAACTTTATTTTCTTTTTCAATTTGAAAAGATTGTTGCGGTGGTAAAACTGATTTAGTAATAGTACCATTTAAAAGTTTATAATCATGTTCTAGCATTTCTATATATTCATAAACATATTTGGTCATAAACCATGGGACAAAAGCTATGGCTTTATTTACCCTTGAAAGATCATTATAAAAATCTTCTTGAAAAAACTTTCTTTGGTCTTTATCAAAACTTTTAAAGAACCAATTTTGAAAAGGTTCCCATTTGGGTTGAAAAAATTTTTGCTGGATCTTTTTCCTTATTGGAGATCTTGGTGAAAAATCAAGTTTAGTCTTTTGATCCATATAAACCAGTTGGAAAATCCATATCAGAAGGAGTAGGCTCCATATCAGGAGTTACTATATGATTTTCAATTTTGATATTATCAACATGATCATTTTTCTGAAAATCAGATCTATCAGATCTAGAAGTATCTTCTTCCCTAATCTGAGAAGTTGATGCTCTAGATGGTAGATCTACAATATAATCAGCTGTAGAAGTATAAAAAGAATTACATCTAGGCATATATGAACTAGATCTAATCATTTTTGAAGGTAGTGACATATCATCAACAGATTTTAAAAACATATTATTATTAAAACGAATTTTTACCGTTCCATCTGACGTCTGTTCAATTTCAGAAATATCCGAAGAAATATTATTTCTAGGCGGGGCTGCTTCTTCAATTACCCATTCTTTTGGAAAATCAATTTCATCCCACTTTATAGGTCTTCTAGTTATAATTTTGGACCTACTAAAGTTGGTTTCAATCAAAATAGTTTCATTTTTGAAATCCATTATTTTACACATAGGATTTAAAGTATATAAATGTTTGTAATAAATACGGTAACAGATACATATGACTTCTGTACCAGGCATATAATCATAACCATGTAACTTGATACTTAATATTAAAGTATCTAAAGAATTTTCATCATTCAAGGAAATTTGCAAATTAGGATAAGCATTAAAATAAACCGGGCCATAAGCCAAACTGGTCTGAACAGTCCCTATAAGAGACTTTTTCCAGTTTTTGTTTCTACCATCTCTGAGAGCTGCTATGAAACTCTCTGGCAAGCCTCTTAAAGTAAGGGGCTTAAAAGCAACTTGTATTAAACCAATATGCATAAATCTATAATTTTCCCTATAAGGGGCAAAATCACTTTCATTTAATAAACGAAAGGTTCCATGATCAGAATCAACCGTAATAGTTTCTTCTGTTGTTTTAACAATTTGTTTAAACCCAAGTTTTTCAAAAGTACCCATTTGATATATTAATCTGGGTTGAATTTTAGGAATTGTCCATTTATTAAGGAGATCCAAATTTTGAGGCATATCATACTCATCTTTTCTACTGTTTTTAACAGTAGAATATCTTTTAATGATATTCATTAAAAAGAAGTGTTGGACTAATAACACCTATAACAATTCAATCACATGGCTCTGATACCATAAGAGAGGGCAGGATCGCTTCGGTGACTCCCCAGGAACCTTTACAGTTTAGAGGACCTTTTACAAGTTGATGCAACCCAGAAAATGATAAAGCCTAAACTCACCCCTTAACGCCCTCACAACGCCTTCCACACGGCTAATACGGGCTCAGTAGGGGCTACCGTGCAAAGCACAGGCTTTTATCATTATCAAGGCTACAGTAACTCAACCTCAAACTTGACCTCGGAGTTACCGGAACGAAATTTTTCTCAATTAAGAGATCATTTCCATATTACTGATGTCTAGTATGTTATTAGTCCAACACAGGTGTTTAGCCTATCATTTAGGCTAATAAGATACTAAAAGAAAGATAAAATAATTAGAATAATAAAAATAATACCTTAAATGTAGACTTCAGAAGCAGAGAGATCAGAATAACAACTTTCTATTTCAGAAGGAAATTTACAAGAGATTTAGAGAGTACAAAGTAGGTTTGGCTAAAGCCTGCCTCTTTCTTTACAAAATGGCTCCTTATATAGGCATATCAACAAGAAAGAGCCAAAATAAAAATCGTCATTGCTTACATCATTTTGAATTATTGGGCCGACATGGGGTCCTACTGCTTTATTAAAGTTTACAGATATTTTCAACTTTTATAAAAGCTGATTGTCTCTTTTTCCTTTGTCTTCTTCTTCTTTTATTTCTTCATTTGTCCTTCTCTTGACGTGGAAGATTCTTACGCTTGATTTTTGAATTGCTGGAGGAATGCTTCTATGTCCATTTCCTCGGTGCTATGAGCACTCTGGGATTCTCCTGCTAAACAATTTTCTTCATCTTCATTTGAAGAAGTAGCTATGGACATATTGTCAGGAAATTCCATCCCTAAATTTTTTGCCAAGTCTTTCTTGACTTCTTGCATGTATGAAGCAATTAGTTCTGACTTGGTCATTACCCCCTTTTTTATTTTTATTTTTCTGGAAATTTGTTTAAAGGGGCTCAATTCCTCTTTATCAGATATCTTTTGGGATTGTTTTTTCCCTGTTTCAATGGAACTTTTGATAGAGTCTATTAACTCCTGTCCAGGGACTTTTCCTTCCGCGTCTTTATGGAGTAATTTACTCCAGAACTTTGTATAAAAAATTCTTTTTAGGCAGGGAAAGCCTTCTTCCGCGTTTTGAACTTCTATTGTCCACTTCATGATCCACGGAATTGAAAATTCAATGAAGAAATACATTGAGGATATACCCTCAAAATATATGTCTTCTGTTTGCAACTTTAATAATTTTGGTGAAGTATCCACCCATTCAGCATATAACCTTTTAAATTCGTCTGGTAAAATATTAATAGTTGGACCATATAAAGTCCACCATTTCCCGAACCAATTTGGTATCTGGGTTTTGAAATTATTAGCACAGATTTTTATAAACCATGAATGCTTCTTATTAGCATTCTCATATAATAAGGCTTTATTAAAGCCATCAATATAGTCCCAATAATTAAACTTCACTTTTACCTGTTGTTCTTGGTGGGTATATTCTCTGTCTTTCATTGTGCTTATTCCCCATTCTTCTGGGGTAACAATCTTCTTTATAATGAATTTCGAAAAGTTATAAACTTTTCTAGTATTGGCGGGGCAAAAATGTTGGAATTCAACCGACCCCATAGCAGAGAGTATATTCTCATAATGCATACGGTATTTGTATGTGGGAACAGCATATGATGCTGTATCACAATATCTTTGCATTATTTGCCAAGGATCATCTTTCCATTGTAGATCCCTGGATTCGATGAGGAATATTACCTCTGTCTTTTCATTCTTTTCATATGCCTCTGCTGATTCATTAACTTCTTCATTTGTAATTGCAGAGTATGATGGTGGAGCATCACCTTGTGGCTGTTGGGATTGTATGAAATCCATAAATTGTTGATATAATCGACTGTTTGCATTTATTCCTGATATTCCAGTTGAAGTGCTTGCTCCCGTGGTTGTAATATTGGCGGCTATTAGCCTTTGGTTTCCAATTTGAGCAAGAATATTATCTCTACCCATTTGAGTTCCTCCTCTTCCTCTGCCTCTTCCTCTATTAGAGGAAGAAAAACCACCTTGTGGTCGCATAATCTGTTACAAAAACAAAGCTATTAGCTAATATATTCTCTAGTGAGGAAATCAGGCATATTATTATCTAAACCTTTTTTATATTGTATATTAAAATCAAAAGGGGCTAATAAAGCTTGCCACCTTGCAAACATTTGTTTAGAAACATCATGTTTAACATCTTTATTAAAGATGAACCTTGCCGCTTGGCAATCAGTTTTTATAACAAACTTTTGGTTGTAAAGATCTCCTTGAAATTTCAATACACATTTAACTATAGCTAAAATTTCTTTAGCTACAGTAGCATAATTCTTTTGACTATTAGTCCATTTTCCAGAATAAAATTGAACAAGATATTCTTGTTTTGTGTCTGGGGAGATTTGTTTTAAAATTTCCCCATATCCAATATCAGAGGCATCTGTCTCAACAACTTTTTCCCAATTTGGGTTTGCCAAAGTTAGGCATGGTAGGTTATGAACCTTAGCCTTTATATTTTTTACTGCTTTTGTATGATTAGCAGTCCAGGCTTTAGGGTTTTTCTTTAGACGATAATATAAAATCGCCGTATCTTCAAGCTTCCAAGAAATCTTTGAAGCTGAGTTTTATCAGTAATCTCATCAGGGAATTTTGATGCAAATTCAATACTCCTATGAATAGGAATAATTTTTTCCTTTTCTATAATATGACCTAAAAATCTGACATTTGTTTGAAAAATATGCATCTTTGGTTTAGATATTACCAAACCATTTTGAATAATGATTTTTTTAAATAAATCAAGATGTTTGAAATGCATTTCTAAAGTTTTAGAAAATACAAGAATATCATCTATATAAACGATAATGAAATTGTTAAAAGGGTTAAAAATATCATTCATAATTTTTTGAAATTCTGATGGGGCATTTTTCAATCCGAATGGCATAACATTCCACTCATATTGTCCCATCGGAACATTAAAAGCTGTTTTATATCTATCTTTTTCAGCAATTTGAATTTGCCAGTATCCTGACTTTAAATCAAATTTTGAAAATATAATAGCGTCATGCAGTCTATCCAATAAATCCTTTTTATTAGGAATTGGATATCTGATCCACTTTAAAACTTTATTTAGGGGTTTATAATTTATTACCAATCTTGGTACCCCTCTTTCCTGCTCTGCTTGTTTATTAACATAGAAGGCAGTACATGACCATTGCGACTTCGAGGGTCTTATTAAACCCTTTTGAAGCAAAGTATCAATTTCTTTTTTACATAAATCCAAATATTCTGAATTCATTTGGCATGGCCTTGCTTTTGTAGGAATATTATCCTCAGAAAAGTTTTCCTCATAAGGAAGACTTACCACATGCTTTTTTCTTTCCCAAAATATATTCGGGTGTTCCCCACAAATTTGTAAAGAAAACTGGTTTTTCAAATTTTCAATCTTTTCTTTTATTCTAGAATTTTGAAGAGTTTCTTCTATAGTAATACTGCAAATCTCATTTTTTAAAAAATCAATTTGCTTTATTTTTGAAGAAATCATGTCCTTAATATTATTAACATATTTAGAAAAGGGTTGTGATATAAAATCAATTCTCACTTCTTTCTTTTCAAAAGTACCGGTTATTCCGGTTTCATCCCATCTGGTAATTGGATAAATATGCCAGAAAAAAGGCATACCTAAAATTACCTCATTTGAGATGTTTTTGACAAGTACAAAAGATTCTGGAATACAAACATCATTTGTACAAATATAAGCTTTAGGTAATTCATAATTAATACTCATTTTTTGTCCACTAGCATTTCTGAGACTATGAGTAGTTTTATGAAAATATTTGGAAGGTATTAGCCCTTCCTGTATACAATTTAAATCTGCTCCACTGTCAATTAAAGCAGTAAAATCCTTTTTTAAATTATAATCAATGAAAATAGTAATTTTTGCAATGGGTTTATGAGCTGTAATTAATTCAATAGTTTCTAAAAAAGAACTCTTTTCTTCAGGAGGTATTTCTTGAAAATCATTTTGAAAATTTTTTGAAATGGGAAAGTTTTCATTTAAAACTTGTTTTCCAGGATGTTTATAAACTTCCTGTGCTTCTATTAAAGCAATCCTTTCATCAAGAACCATATTATGGTTTTTAAGAGAAGAAATTTCCTCTTTGAGATTTCCAATGTCTTCTGCCAGATCTTGAATTGTAGTAGGCATATCACTCTTTTGAGATCTTCCTTTGAGTTGCCTTATTACCTCAGTCATGGTATAACCTTTATTTGGAGAGGTAATTTCCTTTTTGGTAGTAGAAGCTTGGATATTTCCAATCTTATCAATGATCTGAGATCTTAAATTAGGATCATCAATTGCTTTCAGAATTTCTACCAAGTTATCACTTGTCAAGACATTCATATTCAAATCTTTAAACTGAGAGTATAGTTGATAGAATTCATCCTCCTTGTCTTTATTTTCGCAAGGTTGTCCAACTTGACATGATAAACATTCTTCTTCTGATGAACTTATATAATCCTCATCATGGAGAACCTTTAAATCTTCACTTGTTGAAGATTCAACATCTGAATGTTCATCTCCAGAATTTTCTGGTGAGGAGTTTAATAAAATCTTACATAAGGAATCTTTGATATTATCTTCCAGGTCAAGATTCTTGACATGTATGTATACATCACGAATATTCAAACATACTATTTATATAACAATTAGTTATATCAATATGTTAGTAATATAATGTGAATAAATTAAAATATATATTAGATACATTAAATATGCCCTTATTATTAGTGAGATATTTTGTTTGCATTTATTAATATATATATAACAAAAACTAATAATTTTTAAAAACACATTATACTGTGAAAACAGTATAATATGAACATAACAATATTTATATATCAACTGATATGCTTCGCAAGAACTTTGAGATTCTAGGTATTAGTTGTTTTAATTTAATCTCAGTCTGGAGGTTTCGACTTTTGTAAATCTTATTTCATAAAAAATAAAACTAATCCTTGATTTATGAAATAATTATTCTTTTAAACCTGTTTTCTTTAAGTAAGTATTTTGCTTAAAAAAGTAAAAAAATCTGCTAGTTTTAAAGTAAATGAAAAGTAATTTTAATGATGTGAATAATATTAAATACCAAAATTACTTATGTAAAAATTTATAATTTAAGGATAAATTTGATCTAATAGGTGAAATGAGGGCATTATTATATTATTTTTAATACGTTAGAGGCAATTTTTGAACTATTTCGAATATATTATGTAATACCCATAAATAATTAGTATTTAAGATTTAAAAAAAAAAAGGAGAAAAGGGCATATGTGGGCCAGACCCAAGTCAATAGGAATAAAAACAAAACAAAGTGAATAGAAAGGGGAGTAGTATCTATCGTCAGTAACACAAAAACAAGAAAGAAAAAAAAAACAGAGAAGAATGCAGAAGAAGTGAAGAACGGAGAAAAAAAAACTGCTTTGAAACCTCTTAGCGATAAGAAATCTTAAGCACTTATTCAGTTAATATTTGAACTTAGACTTTGAATCTTCTGGTATGATTGTTTTCAGCATTCATAAGATTTCTTTTAGGTATTAAAAAAATTTTACCAGTGAAAATTTTAGGGCAACAATACTAGTAAGTTGAGTTCACATGTACAAAAAAAAGTATTATGAATAATCCAGGGATAAGCTATATGAATGCCCTTCTACATTAGAAGACTATGGAGTGGCTAGGTCATTCAAATCGAAAATAAATATATTTTTGGCTAATCGAGAGCCAAAAAAGTGAATCTCTAGGGTTTGGAATTCTAATTTAGTTATGAGTTATCCTTAATAAAGAAATTAACACAAGATCGATATAATGTGATTATAGATTAATCGAAGAAAATGATATAAATTGCTCGAGGCGACAAGTTGAATATCTCGACAAGAGTACGGTTAGTAGTAACCTTACCGCAATTTGTGTTTTCATTACTTGCATGATTTATACATGATTTGAAAATATAATGTTTACTGAATGCTTTAGAATTGCATGTGGGACAAGTCTTTTACTCGATATGGTACTGAAATATTTATTCGATATGTTTACTGTTATTTTAGATGTTCTCACAATTACTAAACATGTTTTACTGTTACTTGAGATGATTATCCTTACAGAAAGAAAGTACATGATTTTATAAGAACTTAAGTGCCCTATACGATTGTGAGAATGCTTTCACATGAGTATTTACTATCTATAAATAAAAATAAATGGGAGTAGACCTTGATGGATCCCGTGGCTAACGACGGGTTCGTTAGGCCTGGTGCACCTTGTATTTACAGATTACCGTTACAACCCTCGCTAGTGGGAAGGTAGCCCTAGCATATTATTATTGGCTATCTCTCAAGGTAGGGAGCCACACCGACTACATGATTCATCCTTGGAAACCTCCTAACACATTGATTTGATATGATAGTATTTACAGATTTTATTAGCAAATGGTTAATTGATTTATGCTTACATGAAACAGACAAGAGCGATTATTGTCATCATTTCTCAAAGGACATTTTATTTCATGATATTTTCTTATTATCTTACTAGCATATTTTTTTAACTTGTCCCCAATAAAAATGGTTGTGGTTAAGTATTATTACTCACTGAGCTAACGACTCACTCCCCACTATTTTTTTTAGAGACTGCAGAAGACGTTGGTGAGGATTTCATTAACTAGAGCATACGAGTAGACAATTTCTGGTGAGCCCTGCATTGCTTCGCGTGGGCAAAAAGTCTATTTATTTGTTATGGTCTCTTCTTTTGAACTCTTAGAGTCGCTCCATAGTCATTCCATTAGAGTCATGAGTATTCTTTCGTTATTATAGACTCGAGACTAGTATTAAACTTATTTTCGTATTTGGAGATGAATTTAGAATTATTGCAGTTGAATAGACTATGGACGGATATGTTTTAGCGATATGAATTGTTGTGTTATTTATTGTTGAGCCAGAAAATTTTTTGGATAGGTCCAAAAACAGGGGAAACTCTGCTCAATTTTTTATAAGATTTCCGCAAGGCTTGCTTTGGGTTTCTATCCCTTAGCGGCGGTCATGATTCTAAATTGGATCGTGACAAAGTTGGTATCAGAGCTTTAGTTTAGGTTATTCCTATGATTAATGGAGCACATGTCAGTAGTAGAATCTCAATTATGGTTATGTAGTCGGCTATTTCTGTAATCGTGATTCTACAAGAGCATGATAGGACGATCTTGTCTTTCTTTCTTATTCCTCCTTACATGTGCAACGTTTAGAACCAACTAGATGAATCTAACAGTATTTATTTTGTTAACCAGATGGCTCAAACTCAAAAATCTAATGGCAGAGCTACAACAACCTCACCAACACCTAATTCCACCGCTAGGGGTAGAGGTGGAGCTCGTAGAAAAGGGCGAGGTAGGGGTCATAGTACCACCACAAGGGATTGTAGTACCACCACGAGAGTTACAAGAGAGCCTACTCCTGAAAGGAGTGCTAGTCCACCTCCACCATCACATGAGGGTGTTGCTGCAAAGGCACTTATCTCCATGCAGAGAGCCATAGAGAGCTTGGTTGATAGAATGGATAGGCAGGAGAGGATTGGACATCAAAACACTACACCAGCTCAGAAACAGGTACCATCTCAGGCAACCTCACAGACTTATACTTTTGGGAATAAAGAGGTATCTTTGCAAGAATTCCTGAAGTTAAAGTCACCACGATTCACAGGTTCTGATAGTTCAGCTGAATCTCAGAGTTTCTTGGATGGGAAACTCAAGGAATTACGAGCACTAGGGTGTTCCAGTGAGAGAGCCGTGGAGCTTGCAGTGTATAAACTAGAGGACATGGCTAAATACATGGTATGAAACCATACTACTAGGAAGGCATGCAAGAGCAACACTACTGACATGGGATGAGTTCACCAAGTTGTTCATAGATCATTTCTTCCTGACAGTATGAGGCAGAAATATGCCATGGAGTTCGAGAGATTGGTCCAGACTCCAGATATGGATGTGTCAACATATAACACCAAATTGTATAAGCTAGCTAGATATGCTCCTTGCTTAGTGGCTGATGAAGCAACTCGGATACAGAGGGTTATTAATGGTTGGTTGGTCATCTATACAGTGCAGTAGCTCCACAGATGAAGACTTTGACCTACTCAGATGCAATTAACCTTGCTAGAAAGATAGAAAATAAAGACACGAGGAGCGTGCAACCAATGATGTACGTAAGAAGGCCAAGATAGGGGGATCTTTCAGTGGCGGCTTTAGTACAAATCGTAAAGCAGGAGATCAAGGAAAACAACAACAGGGTGCACGGACAGGGATAAATATGGTATCACAGTCCACATACAGACCACATCATAGACAGGGTAATAAGGGACTGTCATCATCATCTGAACATCATAGTTCTGGGCAGATGTATGCCACTACTCCAGCCTGCCCGACCTGCTGTAGAGCACATTTAGGCCAGTGTCGTATGTTGACCGGAGGATGTTTTCATTATGGTCAGTTAGGACATCACTTGAGGGATTGCCCTCAACCTCCGAAGAATTCCAGCCAGGCTTCCGTTCAGTTAGCCGCACGTGCTCAGGCTATTGGTAATACTTTAGGTACAAGAAATAGAGCTCGAGGTGCTGGAGATCGTGCTACTGGGAATCAGGGACAAGGGAATGCTGGTAAAGGCCAGGCGAGAGTTTTTGCAGTTACTAGACAAGATGTTCAGGCCTCAAATGCAGTAGTTACAGGTGTTCTTTCAGTTTGTTCATTTGATGCAATTGCTTTGATTGATCCAGGATCTACGCACTCCTATGTGTCCTGTTACTTTTCTTTGAGGTTTGATAGACAACCAGAGATGTTAAATTATCCTTTTTTTGTTTCTACTCCTGTGGGAGATTCTCTGTTAGTTGAATATGTGTATCGAGAATGTCAGATTCGAGTAGAGGGTAGAAATACTCTAGCTGACCTGATAGTACTTGATATGATTAACTTTGATGTGCTGATGGGCATGGATTGATTAACTCCTTGCTATTCTACAGTCGACTGCCACGCAAAAATAGTCAAGTTTGAGATACCCAATGAGCCTACTTTGTATTAAAAGGGGGTCAAGTCCCAGAGGTTAGTAAGGTTATATCTCTTATGAAGGCCCAACGATTACTGAAGAAAGGTTGCATGGGTCTCTTAGCTATGGTAAGGGACATTATAGAGGAAACACTTAGCTTGGAGAAGGTACTAATGGTGAAAGAATTCTCAGATGTATTCCCTGAGGATTTGCCAGGATTACCTCCTGTACGAGAGATAGATTTTGGTATTGATTTAACACCCGAGACACTACCAATATCTATACCTCCATATTGGATGGCATAGGTGGAGCTGAGGGAACTAAAACAACAGTTGCAGGACTTGTTAGATAAGAATTTTATTAGACCGAGTGTATCACCACGGGGTGCACCAGTACTATTCGTAAAGAAGAAAGACGGGTCTCTAAGAATGTGCATCGACTATAGGTAACTAAACAAGGTAACAATATGTAACAAGTATCCTTTACCTCGTATAAATGACCTGTTTGATCAATTGCAGGGAGCTGTCCACTTTTCAAAGATTGATCTTCGATCTGGTTATCATCAGCTTAGGATAAGGGAAGAAGATATTTCCAAGACAACATTCAGAACTAGGTACGAACACTACGAGTTCCTGGTGATGCCTTTTAGATTGACAAATGCTCTGTCTGCATTCATGGACTTGATGAATAAGGTGTTCAAGCCGTTCCTAGACAAGTTTGTGATAGTATTTATTGATAACATCCTCATATATTCTCATAGTCAGGAAGAACATGAGAATCATCTGAAGATTGTGTTGCAGACATTGCGAGAACATAAGCTATATGCCAAAATTTTAAAGTGTGAATTTTGGCTAGACTCAGTAACATTTCTGGGGTATATTGTATCCAAGGATGGAATTACAGTGGATCCTAAAAAGACAGAAGCTTTACAGAAATGACTTATACCTACTTCACCTACAAAGATTCGTAGTTTTTTAGGCTTGGCAAGTTACTACAGGCGTTTGTGCAAGATTTCTCCAGAATAGCAACCCCATTGACCAAGTTAACGCAGAAAAATGTGAAATTTCAGTGGATAGAGGAATGTGAGTAGAGTTTTCTGAAACTCAAAACATGTTTGACCACTACACCGGTATTAGCCTTACCATCAGATTCTGAAGGATTCACGATTTTCTGTGATGCTTCGAGAGTGGGGTTAGGATGTGTTCTTATGCAAGGTGGTCGTGTTGTAGCCTATGCTTTGAGACAATTGAAGAAGCACGAGCAAAACTATCCCACACATGATTTAGAGATGGCTGCAGTAGTATTTGCTCTTAAGATTTGGAGGCATTACTTATATGGTATAACTTGTGAGTATACTGATCATAAGATCTTGAAGTACATTTTTCAGCAGAGATATATAAATCTTCGGCAGCATCGGTGGATGCAACTGCTCAAGGATTATGATTGTGTTATTTTATATCATCCCGAAAAAGCTAATTTTGTGGCGGATCCATTGAGTAGAAAATCTATGGGAATTTTGGCACACATAGCTCCTGAAAAGAGATTTTTAGGGAAGGAGATGCATAAACTCGAAGGCACAGGTGTCAGATTTCGGGTGATAAATTCAGATACATTGTTGGCTTGGTGCAAGCAAAATCTTCATTAGTACAACGCATAAAGGCCACTCAATATGAGGATGGGAGATTGTGCAAATACTGAGATGAGGTCCTAACTGGTAAAAATAAAAAGATGACTGTTGAATATGATGATGTTCTGCGACTAGGTAATTGGTTATGTGAACCAGATGTAGATGGGTTGAGACAAGTTATCCTTGAGGAAGCTCACAACTCCAGATAACACCATACACCCTGGTTCCACTAAGATGTATCGTGACCTAAAGTAGTTTTACTAGTGGGAAGGTATGAAGAAAGATGTTGCTAATTTTGTTTCTAGTTGTTTTACTTGTCAACAGGTTAAAGCTGAGCATCAGCGACCCGTAGGACTACTACAACAGATCAAAATTCCAGAATAGAAATGGAAAAAAGTTAATATGAATTTTGTGATTGCGCTACCACGAACCCTTAGAGGTTATAACTCTATATGGGTAATTGTAGACTGACTAACAAAATCAGCACATTTCCTCCCGGTAAAGGCTACATATGGTGGAGTGAGATATGCACAAATATTTATGAATAAAATTGTTCGACTCCACGGAGTTTCAGCCATCATCTCTGATAGAGGATCACAATTCACTTCATGCTTTTGGAAATCTTTTCAAGAAGCATTGAGTACACGAGTAGATCTTAGTACTGCATTTCATCCGCAAACAGACTGGCAATCAAAATGTACTATACAAATCTTGGAGGATATGTTAAGAGCTTGTATTCTTGATTTTGGAGGTAGTTGAGACTCTTATCTACCTTTAGCTGAGTTTACCTACAACAAAAACTTTCAGTCAAGCATTCAAATGGCCCCATATGAAGCTTTGTACGGTAGATGATATCTTTCTCCTATCGGATAGTTCAAAGTTGGAGAGCCAAATGTGTTGGGACCAGACTTGGTGCAAGAAGCTGTTGACAAGGTCCAGTTAATTAGATAAAGGTTGCTCACAGATCAAAGTAGACAAAAGTCTTATGCGGATAAGAGAAGGAGAGATTTAGCATTCACAGTTGGGGACAAGGTTTTTATACGAGTCTCCCCTATGAAATGTGTGATGAGATTTGGGAAAAAGGAAAAATTGAGCCCGAGATTTATAGGACCATATGAAATACTTGATCGAGTAGGAGAAGTAGCATATCGTTTGGCACTTTCTCATGAGATGTCTTGCATCCACCCGGTGTTTCATGTCTCTATGTTAAGGAAATATATATCTGACTCCTCTCGTGTGCTCGAAGCACCACCTTTATAGCTTGATGATAATTTGATATATGAGGAGGAGCCAATGAGTATTGTTGACAGGCAAGTAAGGAAGTTGCGGTTAAAAATTTTTTTATCTGTGACAGTCTTATGGAGAAACCATACAATTGAAGAAGCTACTTGAGAGTCGGAAAATGATATGCAAGTGAAGTATCCTCACTTGTTTCAGTATGCAGGTATGTATTTGTTTTGAATTCGGGGATCGAAATTTTTTTAAGGTGGGGAGAATGTAATACCCATAAATAATTAGTATTTAAGATTAAAAAGAAAAGAAGAGAAAAGGGCATATATGGGCCAGGCCCAAGTCAATAGGAATAAAAACAAAACAAAGTGAATAGGAAGGGGAGTAGTATCCATCGGCAGCAACACAAAAAAAGAGAAAGAAAAAACAGAGAAGAACGCAGAAGCAGTGAAGAACGGAGAAAAAAAAGTTGCTTTGGAACCTCTCAGCGATAAGAAATCTTAAGCACTTATTCAGGTATTATTTGAACTTAGACTTTGGATCTTCTAGTATGATTGTTTCCAGCATTCATAAGATTTCTTTTAGGTATTAAAAATCTTTTACCAATGAAATTTTAAGGCAACAATGCTAGTAAGTTGAGTTCACATGTACAAAAAAAAAGTATTATGAATAATCCAGGGATAAACTATATGAATGCCCTTCTACATTAGAAGAGTATGGAGTGGTTAGGTCATTCATATCGAAAATAAATATATTTTTGGCTAATTGAGAGCCAAAAAGTGAATCTCGAGGGGTGAAAATTCTAATTTAGTTATGAGTTATCCTTAATAAAGAAATAACACAAGATCGATACAATGTGATTATAGATGAATCGAAGGAAGTGATACAAATTGCTTGAGGCGAAAAGTTGAATATTTCGACAAGAGTATGGTGAATAGTAACCTTACCGCAATTTGTGTTTTCATTACTTGCATAATTTATACATGATTTGAAAATATAATGTTTACTGAATGCTTTAGAATTGCATGTGGGACAAGTCTTTTACTCGATATGGTACTGAAATATTTATTCGATATGTTTGCTGTTATTTTAGATGTTCTCACAATTACTAAACATGTTTTACTGTTACTTGAGATGATTATCCTTACCGAAAAGAAAGTACATGATTTTATAAGAACTTAAGTGCCCTATACGATTGTGAGAATGCTTTCATATGAGTATTTACTATCTACAAATAAAAATAAATAGGAGTAGACCTTGATGGATCCCGTAGCTAACGACGGGTTCGTTAGACTTGGTGCACCTTGTATTTACAGATTACTGTTACAGCCCTCGCTAGTGGGAAGGTAGAACTAGCATATAGTTATTGGCTATCTCTCAAGGTAGGGAGCCACACCAATTACATGATTCATCCTTGAAAACCTCCCAACACATCAGATTTAATATGATAGTATTTACAAATTTTATTAGCAAATGATTAGTTGATTTATGCTTATATGAAACAGACAAGAGCAATTATTGTTACCATTTTTCAAAGGGCATTTTATTTCATGATATTTTCTTATTATCTTACTAGCATATTTTTTTAATTTGTCCCCAATAAAAATGGTTGTGGTTAAGTGTTATTACTCACTGAGCTAGGGACTCACTCCCGACTTTTTTTTAGAGACTGCAGGTGACGTTGGTGAGGATTTCATTAACTAGAGCATACGAGTTGACAGTTTCTGGTGAGCCCTGCATTGCTTCGCGTGGGCAAAAAGTTTACTTATTTGTTATGGTCTCTTCTTTTGAACTCTTAGAGTCGCTCCATAGTCATTCCATTAGAGGCATGAGTATTCTTTCGTTATTATAGACTTGAGACTAGTATTAGACTTATTTTCATATTTGGAGATAAATTTAGTATTATTGTAGTTGAATAGACTGTGGACGAATATTTTGGCCTGTTTTGGAGATATGAATTGTTGTGTTATTTATTGTTGAGATAGAAATTTTTTTGGATAAGTTCAAAAACAGAGGAAACTCTGCCCAGTTTTTTGTAAAACTTCTGCAAGACTTGCTTTGAGTTTCTATTTCTTAGCATCGATCATGATCCTAAATTGGGTCGTGACATATTAGGGGCATATTTTATCCAATAAATAGAAGGAGGGACATATTTGATTTAACTAGTCTCTACTGATATGTGTTGCACGTTTATCCCATAATATTTAATATAAAATTTACTTTGTAATTGATGCACATATTTTCCAATTTACTTTGAACTAAAAAGAAAATAAAATCAGAACATACAAAAAAATAATAATAACTCATAATCTGAAGTTATCTCTAACCTGGTGATACTTCTGTGACATATATAGTACTTTAATTTAAAGACAAATACACACACATTTGAAAAAGAAAAAGTATAAGATCAAACCGTTGGATATTGAATATATAGCCAATTAATTCTATTATCATTGCAAAGCATAATCTGATAGAAAAATTTAAAGGAAAAATCCTTCCTCACCAACTAACTAGAAAAGTAAAGGGAGAAATTAATATCATTAGCATTTGAAAAAGAAAAAGTATAAGATCAAACCGTTGGATATTGAATATATTGCCAATTAATTCTATTATCATTGCAAAGCATAATCTGATAGAAAAATTTAAAGGAAAAATCCTTCCTCACCAACTAACTAGAAAAGTAAAGGGAGAAATTAATATCACTAATGAATATTGAAATGGTCTAAATACAAGCATCAATATATATATATATATATATATATATATATATTGATGCTTTATAAGGAAGACTTAGACGCATGCTGATGTCGTATGCTTTTAAGACCTCCATTTTTATTTTTTTTTCTTGTTCTTTTAAAAAATTTTCTATTTTAAAATTATTTTTTATTTCATTTATTTAATTAATATCATTTAATGTTATGTCATTAAATAAGCTCCAATAAATAAATAAATAATAATAGAAATAAATTAAATTAAAATATAATAAACATGAAAGATTCCTAACTTCAAAGTTGCATTACCATTTTAATCCTCCACTAAATAAAATAAATAAATAAAATAAAAATAAAAATAATATGTAAAAATCATCATCATATCATATTATTATATAAGTGGGAAGCCAAAAAGTGAAAAGTTAGATTACCACTTTGCCCCTTCACCAAATTAAAATTTGATTAAATACATAATTAAATATTAATATTTTATCATATCATATCATAATTATATATTTATTTCTACTACTACTACTACTACTACTACTACTACTATATAAGTGAGAAGGCAAAAAGTGAAAAGTTAAAATACTAAAATAACCTCCAAATATTGAGAGACTAATATACCCTTCAAATAATAAATAGGTTTACTCCTTCATCATCATCTAAATAATTCATTATGAAATATTTAATGGTCTAATAATATTTATTTTTATACAATTTTAGCTTTTAGCATATATAATATTATAGGAATAGTTTTAGATTGAAGGGTAAAATAGTCATCCAATATTTCATGAACACTTGCTTATATATCATATATCTTTAATTTACTTTTAATAGTAATCTAACTTTTCACTTTTTAATTTTTCACTTATATAATAATATGATTATACTAAAAGTCGGAAGCGCCTAAGTCTAAAGTTAAAAGACCAAAATATCCGTAAAAAATTGAACGACCATATTTACCCTTACTTCAAACATATTCATCTACTAAAATGTAATTTACATTTTTAAAAAATAATAAAGTAATAGTACATAATAAATATAAAAGATGAATAATATAAAAATGATTCATGTTTCTAAAATTAATGTCATTTATTGTAATCAATTAAATTTATACTTACTTTAATCTTCCCTATCCATTACAAATGTCCGTTAATATCAATCTTTAATATGTCTATTTAATATTTAGTTCCTTCATCTTTCAACTTCTTGATGGAAATTATATTTATTCATTCATTACTTAAAGAAATTTGCTCAATGACATATTTCGTGTTCAAAGTGTGTCCCTGTTGGTGATGGTTAGTCTTCTCTTTCGTTATTTTAATTAGTGACATTTTATTTAGATAATACAATGGAGGTCTCTTGATGTTGTGGTGTAATCAAGTCATTGATCCTGAGCCTGTGAAGTCTTCCAAGTTGTGTTTTAATTACCTTTTTTATTAATTATTTCTCAATTATTTTTATATATTTGCCAAACAATATTTATTTTGCCATGTTATATCATATTTGTTTTATCGCGACTAAAACGATCACTTCTATCGAAAAATATTTGTTCCATGATTAGTATATTTTTATTAACTTATTATGTTGTCTAATTTACATTTTAATGTATCCACGTTCAGGACACAAAGACAGAAATGTATGTCAAGAAAGAACCAGCATATGGAAGAAAGTCAATTAAATGAATGGCAGCGATGTCAAAAATTAAAATTTTGAGATTTACAAACCGTACATTTTTTAGAATTATTTTTTGAGGAATTTAGTAAGGTCGACAACTTTTCATCTGTTTCTTTTATAAATTTGATTTGCATTTATTCTATTCAAGTACATATGTATACATTTTTCTTTTGCTAAGTCAATAAACAACTCTATTTTTTGTTTTCAAACAAAAAAAATCAAATTACCAACTCGAACACAAATTTAGTACTCATAATATTTATGTGATTTAACAAAATTTTATATGTATATTTGATATGAAATACACGTACAACGTACATATCCAAATACAAACATTATATAAGGGATAAAAAAATATCAAAAGGCTATAGAAGATAAAAGGACAAAGATGAAAGATAACTAATAATTGAAAGACCGTTTTGATAAATAAAAAGACACGATTATTTAAATTAATCACATTTACTACAAAGATTATTCATCGTAGCAATTAATAGGAGTTACGTTTTGATAGTGAAGGATAAAGGAGTACAACATTTGTCTTTCTTATATATTATTCTATTCGTTCCATTTTAATTGTTAGGTATATTAAAAATAATTATTTCAAAATATTTGTTAGTTTAAAAATTCAAAAAATAATTGACCATGTTTTTTTAATTTCACCCTTAGTACTTAAAGTCATTCTAAAATGTGAAAACAATTAATTATTGTATGTTTCCAAAAAATTAATAGGGTTATATTAATTAAATTATCATCCATATTAATTTTTCTTAATGGGTGTGCAAATCTTATTCTAGCAATTAAAATGGAACAGAGGGAGTATTTTATTAGAATGTATATTTACATTAGTTTCTAACCGATGCAAGAATATGAAGAAACATGAAGAGCTGTAATTTTGAAGTAAGTACGGGAAGGTTATTAATAAATAAAAGGTAAAATGATTTTTTAACTTGTAAAAAGATATTTTCATAATTTAATTTTTGACTTAAATGTTTTTCATTTATATAATAATATAATAAGTGGAAGGAGGCATTTTTGAATCATTTTTAATTGTTAGGGGTATTTTTGATTCTTTTCCAAAAAATAAAGGTGTACATATGAGAATTTTAAAAAAGTGTATATATGATATGTAATAACCCGTTCGGTCGTTATGGGATGACTAGGGCTATAGTACCCTTGCTAGAGTTTCCATAGTAAAGTTCTGTTGATATTGGTGTCGTGGAGTGGAATTTGATTCAGTTTTACCGAGCTACTGGTTAACGGTGTACCGCTACAACGAGACCACCGTAATGTTACACCCCGTAAGTTTATATCGTTTAACCGATGCACGCGTACGTATGTTGAGAGTTTTGGGAATACGACGCATACGGAAAAGGGCTTGGGGGATGAACATACGAGCACGATATCGAGCAAGCAAGAGGCCGGGATCGGAGGCCCAGCGCACCGGGCGCCGTGCCGCACCAGCCAGCCTGGCGCTACGGCCGGCGCGTCGCGCCTCTTGGCCAGCGCTACAGGCGGCACACCGCGCCCCCTAGGCCACCAATCCCCCACCTATATATATGTATTCAAGTGTGAAATGTTTTCATTCAAAATAATCCCCTCAACAGAGAAGAGGGAATAAATGTGGGTTTCTTCCGTTTTTCGTTATATTACACCGTTAAACTCCGTCCAAATGCAAATTCATCTTGGATAACGGATTCTAGACCTACGAGGAACATTCCTGCGGAGTTATTTCTTGAAAATTCGCTTGGAGTACCGGAACTCCGCCGAGAAAAAGTTGTCGGAATCATTTCTAATTGGCTTCTACGTGACTATAAGTGATAGGTAAGCACTTCTAACTTGTGTACTCTCTAGAAACTGTAAGTTTTCGATCGAATTAAACGAAGTTGAATTATAGTTAAGGTTATTGAAAGATATCGTTATTTGCCGAGTTATGGTATTGAAAATAGCCTTATTTTCTCAGTATAAAGGCTGCAATTGAATGGAATCGCCGGGTATAGGTTGAAACTAATCGGATAAACGAGAATCGACATTCGAGGTATGTTAAAGCTGATCCCTTCAACAAGTTATTCTCGTCGTATAATGATACGACCTACGTTTTTGAACGGAGATTACAATCCTATATGTTGTAATTAGTTGCTTCTAGTAGATAAGAATCATGTATGTTGTGATTAGCTCCTGTCAGTAGATTATGATTATATCTGTTGTGGTTAGCTGCTAGAAAACGTATTAAGAGTATATTGCAGTATCCCTTATCGGAAAAGTGTATGTTAAGTGTGACTCACGCTAGAAGTGTCATAGAAACTCCTCTATTCTTTTGTCCACTGTATTAGTAGGATTATGATGTTTTGCTGCCATGCCAAGGCCTTAGAAGTTTATGGTTGGCTATTGGGCCTGAATTGGTAAGTTGGATAACATCGGGTGCAGTCGGGGGATATAACTTTTAGTTCAACGCCTGTATTGTCAATAAAGCTCGCCTCGAGGCTATTGGTGTATCTTAATGTCTCTAGGGCCAGGAATTTGGATAGGATGGTCACACCTTAGAGTCAGCGGCACCAGGGTTGTCTAGTGAACTGAGTGACAACCTGCCATCTAGTTAGCTACTGCCAGTGACTATTAGTTTCAGTCAACTTACTGCTTGCCATACAGGTCACCTAGTAAGTCATCCCAGTTGTACAAGTCAGATAGACCCGTGGGTACCCTAAGGAGGGAACCTTATCAGTAGCTGAATGCGGGGCTAACGTCCTAGCCTGCTCTTATAAGATACTCAGATACAAGTTGTCGCGAGTGGATAAGTCTAGATAGACTCACCTACGAGGTTAGGAATCGCCCAGAGAATACATATGAAATCCGAATAGACCAAGTTAAGGTCTAAAGGACTAGAACCATGTTAGTACAATATTACCTTCAAGCTAAGAATTACAGTAAGCTGTCTGTGGAGAGTTAGGACTGACTGCCCGGGAGCATGTCCGATTAGTAGCAGCCCTACAACTGTTCTCAGCAGAGGAACTAAATAGTTGGCTGCCTGTGATCTTACAGATAGCTTATGAGTTATCCTTGCCTCAGCATGACCTTCAGACTATTTCTTAGGTCACCCAGACCTCGACTTTTTCCATCTAAGTCAACGGAGGTTGTGATCACTGCTAGAACCCTCTGGCCAGGTATAGGCACACAGACTGTGCTTGTTGGCAGCTACATAGACCAGTTAAGGGGCGAGTAAGAGTAGCAATCATATTAGGCCTAAGTAGCCCCGACGGTTCATATTCTGCTACGGGAGCCTAGACGACTCACATTCAGTTATAAGAGCTCAGATGACTCATATTCAATTACAGGAGCCTAGATGGCTTATATTCAGTTACAAGAGCCTAGACGGCTCATATTCAGTTACAGGAGCCCAGACGGCTCATATTCAGTCACAGGAGCCTAGACGACTCACATGCAGTTACAGGAGCCCAGACGACTCATATTCAGTTACAAGAGCCCAGACGACTCATATTCAGTTACAAGAGCCTAGACGGCTCATATTCAATTACAGTAGCCCAGACGGCTCAGACACAGTTGTAGAAGCCCAGATGGCTCAGACACAGTTGCAGGAGCCTAGATGGCTCATACACAGTTGCAGGAGCCTAGAAGGCTCCGGTATAGTCTTAAAAGACCAAGTATGTTCAGTTACAGTTACTTGCAGAGTCTAAGGGGGTACCAATAGGGGTATATAGGCTGATTGGCTCCTGTCGAGGGTTATGGGGGCCCAGGTAGGTTATTACTGTGTTGCTTGTACTTTCTCGGCTTATGGGGGCCAGGTTAGGTTCTTGTTTGTATATTTGCCTGCTAGCTATAGCTTATGAATGTATAGTTGTACAGCTTCAGCTCATATACGTGTAGTGGTTACTAGATGTAGGTTATGGATAAGAAAGCTTGCAGGTTAACTTCTGCCCCTTCTTGCTATTCACTTTCTATTTATCAGCTTTTATTCAACTTTTCATTATTGCCTTATATATTGTACTGACGCCCAATTATGGGCTCTTGCATACTTACCTGCAGGTTTAGACAGACAAATTGTGGGATCTCTTAGCAGCTATTCAGAGTCAGCAAATTGGCCAGCTACTTTCATTCAGAGTTGCCAGGTTAGAGGTTACCTACCTTTTATTGGTATAGCATTTATGTAGGCCGAAGCCCTGTCCTGACCACTATTTTTATTCTTAGAGGCTTGCAGACTACAGTCTTTAGTTAGTTGTCCGTGTTGGCCGCATGGGGCCTATATATGTTCAGTTCTGTATGTTGACCATTTGAGGCCTAGTATAGCTTTCAGTTAGCGGCCTCGTCGGCTGTAGTGTTCATATGACTGCTTATTTGCTTTCCTGTTATAACTAGAAAGCATGGTGGTCTTGTTGGCCTGCATAAGATCCCTTTATTATTATGTTGGCTGGATTAGCTGTATTCTTTTACAGGTGCTGCATGGCCTTGTCGGCCCGAGGCTGTGTTTACAGTCGAGATATAACAGTTTGTTTTCTTGATTTTGAGTCGTCGGTAGGCACCAGATTGCATATGTCCAGCCAGGTTTGCCCAGATCCCAGTATGGTATTAGGTGCCAGTCATGCCTCTCAAAGTGGGGTGTGACACGTAATTACCATATTGCCATCATAGGGGGTATCAATGAGATGTTAAGTCTCATCATAACGAGGCCTTGGTTGCCATAGTGAGTCCGGTGTAGCGAAGATGGTGACATGAAGAAAATGATGTGAGATAGAATGTGGGTTTAAGTCAGTTATTTGGAGGTTCTCACCTCATCATTCCAAAATACAAACTTTGAGAGCTTAGAGGCGATTTTCCCAAGGCTGGGCATATCTCCCCTTCAAGGTAAGTTTACTTCATCCATCTTTTCATCTATCAATCCTCTAACCTTCTATAATTGTTAGGGTGTCATTAAAGGTGGATTGTAGGCTAGAACCTTATAACTTATGAAAGTTAGGGGAATTGAATAGGTGTTGATAACTATTGCGTCTTAGGCTTCTAAGTTGTTAATTAACACTTTCTAGGATGAAATTGAATGTTCTTGTTCATAATTGTGGTAATTTAGGGCCTAAAGTTCAAGAAAAGTGATACCTTTAGCATAACAACTATTATAAAGGGGGGAGGAGGGGGGTTAAAGGAGTAGAAACTCCATGAATTAGGGTGATATGATCATTGTGAAATAGATGATAGTAAATTAACCCGTGGGTGATGATTTAAACCTTGATAATAGGTAGAATTAGGTGAGTTTGAATTTTCAAGATTATTGATTGAAGAGTAGATGATTGAGTACTGTTGTATTGTTTGTTTTTAGACTTTGAGCATTCCGAGGGATTTAGGAAAGAAAAAGTTCACATGAAGTAGCTTGCTTATTCAAGTTCTTCGATTGAGGTAGGTTATGATTTATTTAGATTTAGACTTTGATTAATCCCTTGTATGTATTATGAGTTGATCAAGCATGCATGATTGGTCTTCGAAAATAGATTGTGACTGAGATTTGTGACTTGACAATGTTATGCGATTAAGCTGTTAAATTGTTTAAGTATGTAGAATATAACTTGTGATTGTGGTGTGTACTTGTGATAATCAATATATACTAGCTATTCTTGTCTTGTGTGATGATAGAATGGAGGACATACAGAGATATGCATATGGTAATCGAACAACACAACATAATTCGGATATGAGTGGCTCAAGTCCGATGTGAGTTTACGGACGAGCGTTATGTGATTAATGAGTGACGCGTGTCCGATGTGAGCCTACGACCTAGCAGTTGAATAGGAGCGGGTATGACGCTGGTATGGTACATAGACACCTAGGGTCCCCTGAAGGTCATGAATGGATAGACAAGCATAAAACCTACTAGCATATGTGTGCACATGAGTTATAGATGTATAGTACGAAGTGAGATTGATGAGATACTGTAACGACCCGTTTGATCGTTATAGCACCCCGACAATCTAGGCATGGATAAATTTAAAATTTTTGAAAGCTTGGGTGAAGTCCCCAGAATTAAAAGATTATGAGACGAACAGTTTCGAATGGTCTAAGTTAAAATAGGGTGGACCCAAGAACAGGACCGCTGCAGCGGACTGTTTTCGCTGTAACGGCACCACTGCAGCAAAAGTACCCTCGCTACAACGGGCAATGTGAACCAGAATTTTTCAATCCTGTACTAATTAGGATTTAAAAATCCAACTCATAAGGGGGTCGAATAAAGACATCCATAAAACAAGAAGTAGTATTTAGAAACAAGGAGAGAAATGAAGAGGCTAGAGAAGGCAAGACTTCATCCTCAGTAGCGATGATTCTATGCAAGAACTCGGAACTTGAGGCAAGTATGCAGATGGGAACGTATCAATGATATCTTGGCGCCCAGATAGGTAATGGATTGCTTATTTACTAGACTTTGATTAGTGAATCATACATGTGCAAATGTTTGAGATGCTATTGACGAATAAGAAGAAATCCCATGTTAAACACTACTAGGTGGAGCATAATCAGTAGATGTCTATTAGGCAAATATAATTGAAAAAAATTAAGGGAGAGTTGACCAAAACACCATAATATGATGTTTGTAGTTATGAAGAGTCTAGTAATTTAGACCGCTAGTTTCCTGTCGTTGTGAGTAAATCGTAAGGGGCTACCTCCAATGTGTGTCCCGAGTAAGGGACTATCATTTGTTCATGGCAAGGGTATGGAATATTCATGCTTTTGTCGAAATCAATGGATTAATGAGTTAATTTTAATATGTGTATATGATATGGTTCATGAATTGCGATTGAATGAATTACTATTACTTTGCGGGGGGGGGGGGGGGGGGGTTAAATTGATGATAGGAATTTACTAGGAGAGTATGAGCATAACCGCCAAGCTGATTTGCAAAGAGAAAATTCATGGAGAATCTTAGTGGATGACTGGTCAGAGTACTGTCTGAACAGTATCACTGCAGCAAGACCGCGATGGTGATAACAATACCGCTGCAGCTACGTCCAATCTTGCGAGCGGGCCAATTTGCACTCTATTGTTGAATTTTTGGGTAAAAATGATGTGTTAACTGGATGATTTCGAAATGGCCTCAGGTCATGATTGTGTTATAACTTGTAATGAATAATTCTTGTCGAATATGTGGCCTTGTTGATGAATTAAATTGTGATATACTGTTATGAAAATGATAGGTGGAATCCGTGACAAATGAGTAAGTAAAGGAAGTGGTATATGAAATGGAAAAGTGAATCATCTACATGTTGAGAGCAGAAGGCTCGCGGCCAAGGCAAGACTCCGGACGTGCATGGTGGTATGATCAAGTTGGTGAGTGGATACTGGTATATGAGTGACTCATGAGCATCTGGGCGAGCCGTATGAGTGAGTACACAGATAGGTATGCCTAAATGTTCATACGACTGGGTGTACAAACATAAGTAAATAGACAAGTATGATGAAGGTTTCATACGACTGGGTGTATAGTACATGTATTTCTAGAGTCCCCTGTAGGTCATGACTGGAAGGGCAAATATAAGACCCTCTAGCATGTGTGCACAGTGATGTGACGGAGGCGGCATATCACCGATGGTATAATTGTGAGACAAAGATTGTACAGGTATGGCATGATATACATACAACTATAATGATATAGATGTACAGTTATACAAGTGTGATACAAGATATACGGACATAATTTGGGTGTAATGTGAGAGACACAGTTTATATGTAAATAATATGATACGATATAGATAAGGTACTACATGACATGATTGTGGTGTGGAATTTGGGAGAGGCAGGTATGTACATGTACTTTGATCGTGGAGGACTTAACTTCATCGGTATGATTTGATGCTTTTCTTGTATATACATGAGTTATTTAATTTGTGTTGTGATTGAATGCTTTATCAATATGGTCTTTGTGAGTCGTAGAAGGTAGCATTACTGAGTTATCAATGGTAGTGAATTATGAGGAGATCGTTGGTTTAACTTTATTATTAATGTACAAAATTAAAGAGGGTGAGTTAATCCTATGGGTCAAATAATAAGGAATTGATTAATGGGAATGGGCTTGATTAATGATAGGAAAAGGGTAAATGAAGTATACATACTATAAAGTTTATATGACAGAATAAAAGAGAACTGGATCAGTGAAACTGGGCTATTGCGTAACTAGGGTAGCACTGCAGCGGACAAATTACCGCTGTCGTGAGACCGCTGAAGCGGTCAAAGTACCCGCTGTAGTGGGGTGAGAAAGACAAATTAAGAGTTAAAATGAGGGTTAAAGTGGCAGGGTGATTGCATGAACCTTGATGAGTTATAAGAATCAATAATGTGATTAGTACGCTTGTTGGGTTATAAATATAAGGTGCAATAGTTGTTACATTTGTTAAGTCAAGTGCATTTTAAATTATATGTCATTATGTGAACTAATCTTAGTCGGCCAATGATGCCTACCGGTACGTGTGGTGTACTGATTCTATTTGCTACACTTTTTTGGGGTGTAGGTTGTGGCAGGTGTGAAGTCTCATGATTGATGTGGAGTACTCAGCATCAGCTTCTGTATTCTTCTCCGTAGACGAAGCTGTGTCATTTTATTTTGTCAAGTATCCTATTAAAGCTCTTATATCTATCTAGACTAGATATTGGGGAGTCATGGTTTGAAATAAAAGTTTTATTATAACTTTTAGTGACATTTTGTATTATGCCCAATTTATGAGTATTTAAATTATTTTATGAGATGGGTTAACAGAGGTTCTCCTATCGATCCTAAATCTATATAGGTGCCCGCACGACTCGCTTATTTGGATCTTGTCAAGTTGGTATCAGAACATCTAGGTTACCGATCTTACAAGTATAAGAGCAATGTTGAGTAGACTCCTGCGGATTGGTATGTAGATGCCCACATCTAATCTTTTGGAAGCTATAAGATATCTAGAAAGTTTGCGCTTTGTTTCATTCCCATTGTGCTATCCGAATGTGTCGATCGCTTGGGTTGAGTCCAATATCTGGGGGATTCCAATTGGTATCTAGACAGGCTTAATTGGTATCTTTGATGCGAGATTATAGAGGATACAAGATAAACTAGTGGACCGGTGTTGACGTGGGTGACTGGGGAGACAAGAATCTCTGTGGGTATTCTGCTTAATGGGCTTCACTGCAGCGAGGTCTGTCTTGCCACAACAAACTCACTACAACGAGTGAGGGACCACCGTGGCAGGTCTGCTGCAGCATAATGGGGATCGCTACTGCGGATGGCTTCCAGGCAGAACCCCAGGAACAGAATCCCCTGTTTTGAGATAACAACAATCACAACTCACAAGATGATAATGAAAAACAAGCCATATAGATCTAGGCCAAGCAACGATATGATAAAAGAGGGCCAAACCACAGCAAATGTCTACGAATGCTAAACGGGCATTTGTAAAAACAAGCATCAATATCCAAGAAACAAGAAAGGAAATAGTATTCTTTTACAAGCCCCAAAAGGGGGTTACTCAAAAACAATCATAAAGCAATAACAGGGCGGAGGCACTACTGTCCTGCCTAACTGGAGGCCTCATCACTACCGTTGTTGGGGTCACCAGTCACTCCCTCATCGAACCAGCTGAGGAAAGAGAACTCTAGGAGGTCCCGCCTAATTGCCTGGGGTGTCCTGGTACTGGGGGAGAGATACTTGAGGGTTGCCTTGACCCCCTTCCACACGCGAACCAGGAGATTATCACGAGAGCGCCGCTTCTTTTTCTCCTTCTCCAGGTCCTCCTAGAGCTCCATATGGGCTTGGGCTAGGGTGGCAATCGCCCTCGGCATCTCCCTCGGGTCAGCAACTGTTGTACTGGATCTGCTGCTGGAGGGAAGTTTGGGCAACCCTCCTAGTAGCTCGCGCATGGCGGCTATCTCTGTCTCTATCCGCTCCAATAGCCCTACGGGTCTGGAAGTGCTGGCCCCACTATTTTCCTTAGCTGAAGTGGATTTTCTCTTTTGTCGGCCCCTCGTCGAAGCTCCCTTCACCCTCAGAGGATCGAAGGGCATGTCACAACTCACAATGACATCCCTGGCTTCCTGGTGCACCCCAGCCCACTTACAGAGTAGAGTGATGAGAGAGGGAAAAGGCAGGCCAGTGATGGCCTTGGCTGAGAAGTACCTCCACTTCTCAAGAATCTGTGACCCCACATTCAACCTCACCCCACTCAGAATGCAGGCCACCACCAATGTAAGGGCATTAGTCATGTTAGTAACATTAGAGGACAGGCAGATCCTCCGGGATACCAAGTTCAGCCGCCTCCTGGCCTCCACAGTAAAATGGATGCTCTGAATGCCCATCCTAGTAATTCCCTAACTAGTCAAGCCCCTTTGCTCCTCCATCACCAAGGTGTCCACCAGCCACTTCCCGTTCCCATCCACAACCCGGGCTTTTAGCTCACCCTCCGGAGAATTTGGTAGACCCAAAGCCTTGTTGATAGCAGCTAGAGTCAAGAGAATCTGCATCCCCCTAACATAGGCAATTGGATCACTACGACTCTAGCCACAGTAAGGAGGTTAGCATAAAACTCCCTTACCCATACCTCGTTAATCTTACAAGGATCCTTTACTAGTGGATCCCACTCTAGCTTCTAAAGGCGGGCATAAAACTCAGGTGCCTTCTCCGCTACATCCTGCATAATGAATCCCCTCTCATGGATCAGCCTCTTCGCAGCCTGCTCATTGTGCCAAAATTGACACTGGTCATTCAAGAATCGGATATAGTCATCGGTGTGGATTCTACCACTAGAAGCAGAGATATTGTTGGACTTATAATTAATAAGAGATGTTATGAAGTGAATGGGGCAACAAGAGAAGAAAAGATGGGGAAAAAGGAAGACAAAATTGTATAGGGTCCACTGCCTAAGCGGACCGCTGCAACGGTTGTGTGCCTGCTGCAGTGAGTCCATAGTAGAGGAATACACCGCTGTGATGGTTCTACTACAGTGGGAACCGTCGTCCCCAGCAGACCTTCGACCCCCAACAATGGAGGTTGAAATTTCAACCTCCATTTTCTTCCAAATAAACTACAGATGGGCAAAGGGCGCACTAACCCGTACCCTACCAATCATTTTCCACCTCGATAGGGTTCGGATTCAAGTTCAAAAGGCTCTAAAAAGGAAAACCACCACCCTACCCAAATTCCACTATTTTTATCGTAAACACTCCCATGAAAACCATCTATAGTACGTAAGGAACGATCCAAGTAACTTAAGAACGTAAAAACTAATAGCATGCTTCGTAAATTCTCATATTGACAAAAAAAGAAGATTGGGACTTTACACCCCAAAAAAAACCCCAAACCAAGCATGTATATATGGACTCAGTAGCCACAAGTGTAAACAACACTACAAAGAGACGAGAACGTAGGTTACCTAAGTGAAAGACGAGGAGGTAGCCAAAAAATTGTGAGGATTTGCACAAGAGGTGAAGTGAAAATTTTGAGTAATGAACTCAAATTATTGGTTTTGGTCCTTTAACTGATCTTATTTTCTGCTGTAGCCGGACCAATTTTTGTTGCGACGGAACCGCTGTGGCAGGGAATGGATCTCTGTAGCGGACCGACTAAAAACAATGACGTTTCAAATTTCATTGAGGGTCCCCCACATTTTGATGTACTCGCTAAGGGAATTTCTATGGAAATTGGGAACGCTTAAGGCGCACGAGCCATGAGTAAAAGTAGTAAGCCTTAAAAGAAAAATTCGGAAGACTCAGGGTCAGTCCGGTCAAGCCACCACAAGCCAACAAACAGGGGCAGTGAAGCGTTGAGATTTCTTCCCACAATAATATTAGGGAAACGGAATAAGAAGAGATGCAACATGCGAATGGAATTGTTTCAATATGGGTAAGCATAAGCTGAAAGAAAATTCTAAATACGGCTCCGGAACTCAGGGTGACTTCTCCCCGCCTAACTTTTTGTACCGAAAATAAATATAGCAATATAGATATCATTGGATTCATATTTTCATGGAGGTTACATAATCGAATAGATTTGGATCACTTGGAAATATTACGGAATGACAAATCTTAATTTGACGTTTGAGTTTCGATCGGAGCAAGTAGAGATTCTTGATTCTTTGAGGTGTTAGATTGATATATAGTAAATGAAATTAAGGGTAATGTGTAATAAAGGGGTCCTGTGAAGATCAGTCCGAGGACCAAGAAACAATTATCGATAAGACCACAGTGCTGGCTAGAAGCAATAGAACCATGACTAGTGTCAGGGTCAACCTGGGGTGACTGAAGACCCTTGCCTATATCATAGGGATATTCGGGGATGAACAAATTTTTAATTGATATCTGATGTAATGACTCATTCAATCGTTATAGCACCCCTACAATCTAAGCATGGGTAAATTTAATTTTTCTTTCAAGCTTGGGTGAAGTCTCCGAAATTAAAAGATTATGAGATGAACAATTTTGAATAGGCTAAGTTAAAATCGAGTGAGCCAGGCATAGGGCCGCTACGACGGATTATTTCTGCTGCAGCGGAAGTAACCTCGCTGTAGATGGTGATTCGAACTAGAATTCTGCAATCCTATCCCGGTTAGGATTTAAAAATCTATTCTCATAAGAGGGTCGAATAAAAACACCCAGCGGCAGTCAAACGGGGGCGTGAATGCGAGATGCCAGCGGAATGATCGGCCGGACAGAGGCTAGGGCTGCTTCCTTCCCACCGCGTGCAGCTCGCTCGCTGTCTACTAAATGAGCCTTCACTGCCCGCCCGGCCCCTATCTTTAATCTTAAGTAAAGTTTAGTCAAATCAATGAAGTGAACAGCCTTTTTGTTTTCAGTCCCGGGTTTCCTTTCCTCTCCAAGCCAATCGATCGCAGAAAATAGAAAGTAGGATTTTGAAATAAAGAGAGAAATAAGGGGGCTAGAAAAGGCAAGACTTCACCCTTAATAGCGATGATTCTCTGCAAGAACTAGGAACTTGAGGCAAGCACGTAGCTGGAAATGTCTCGATGATAGCTTGGCATCCATATAGGCTATGGCTTGCTTACTTTCTAGACTTTGATTAATGAATCATATATGTACGAATGTTTTTAGATACTATTGACTATTACTAGGCATTCATTACTGACAGGTCCTTTACCCCTGCTTCGGGTAAGCTAACAATCTTACTTTCTCTACTGGCTTATTATCATAAGGGTCTGCACTACTCACGTAATCATAGGGGCTCTTTATACTTTCTAACACTTACTGCTTGATTTGGCAACCTCACCTCAAGTCTTATGCCCCTTACGGAATATAGTCTTTAAGCTGAATCAGGTCAAGAGGTGGGAATACCCTTTTCTTATTGCTATAATACGAAGACATGGAACTGTACTACATCTGAAAAGACGGATATGGGAACCCTGCATTTTCCTCTCTTTCTTTTCTTTTTTTTCCACTTATCTGATAGTCTGATATTGTCTGATATCTTAACCAGATCTTATATATCTAATAAATAAGTCAACTCGTATGTACATTATACTTCTGACTTCCTATTCTGACGTTATCAACGTATACTAGGAATAGTACCGATAAAGGTATCACACTGGGAGGTCTCTGGTACTTCCTCCTGCTGCTGTAGTTATCATGTAACTGGCTGATGCCCTCTTCTGTTGCTATATCTGATCTTCTGCCTGTGATAGGGTAATGCTGATCTGCCTTTGTATCTGTAATCAAAGAATACGGTAAGTTTTTAGGGACTCAACCCTATACTGTACCGCTCTAAAGCATGACTGACTGAGAAGGAAGGGTAACCATCCTATCATGCCTCGCAGCCTCCTGCCTATAGTATGTGGTGCACAACACATCCATAACAAGACTCTACTTAGCACGGCTTGCAGACTCCCTGGGACACGACCTGCTCTGATACCAAGTTTGTCACGCCCCGCCTTGGGGGGTATGACTGGCACCTGGTGCCCTAGTAGGACCTAGACTGCTAGCTGGTGAGCCAAAGCACATCTGGTGCCTGGCTGGCTCTAACTCAAATTTCTGTAAACAAAGGGCTATATAACGGCTGTAAACACAGCCTCCGGCCAACTAGCCCATAGCCACCTGTACCTGTAATAGCAGCTAACCAGAAACATACTACCCTGGGGAAACCTATGCGGGCCGACAAGGCCACCATGCTGTCTAGTTCTCTGTAACTCAACAATAGCATGCTAAATAATTACGTGACCGGCAAGGTCATCACTACTGACTGGTTATGGCCACACACGGCCAACAGGAACTGAAATACTAACTAACTATAACAAACTGCACGGCCTCACACGACCGGCTCAACTGACCACAGGAAAATATATACAGACTGCAAGCCTCTAGGAATGACAATAGAAATGATCGGGACAGGGCCTCGACCTACCCGTACTGTACAACAAAAGAAAATGAAATACACCTCTGAATATCAAACTCCGGATGACAGGAGTTGATAACTCTGCGCTGGCTAGGATCACGAGGGATCGGCTCCTCATCTGTAAGTACTTGTAGGCAAGTAATGCAGCGCCCCACGGGCGTCAGTACCACAGGTACTGAGCATGTAAAGCAACTGAAATACACAACTGAAATGAATAACAACAGTAACATGACATATAAGCAGGAAGTAGCTGAGTCTATCTAGCTGAGGATAACTGGGGAGAGTTTATTTATTCTGTAACTAAACTGAGCGTACCTGAAGACGTGTCATCCTATTGTTTATCAGTATCTAATAGCACATATAGATACACATATAAATACACACATAACCTGACCGACCCCTATGAGCCGGAAGGTGCCAACCAACAGAATAATCTATTTACCCCTACCCGGGTCGAAACCAACCAAAAATAAGTCACTCCACTCATCTGACAACTGTGAGCTCCTCCTACCGGCCCCCTTGGGTGCGTAGCTCAGGCTTTGGCCTCTGACAATAAACTGTGTCTGAGTCCGAAGACTCCTGCCTTTGGGCGCAAGCGCTCACGAGGTAATCTGCTGTTGTATCTGTGACTGAAACTGCCCCTGGGTGCAAGCACGCAACATGGTACCTTTATAAAAATTTGTATGTGAAACTGCCCCCAGCCACAAGCGCACACAGAGTAATCTGCCCCTGTAAACAGGGTAATCTGGCTCTGCACAAAGTAAACAGAACTGCCCCTGCAAGCAGGGTAATCTGGACCGTATTATCATGGTGGTCGGCCATCATCGTCCTCTAGGCGGACGACATCACCCAGCTGGTGGCGGTATCTGAATCTGGTATCGACACAGCTATAACCCAGGGGCGGTGGGGATGCAACGGGACACCCACATGCCATAGCAAGTCTCAACAAACAAATAGCACATATAAATAGCAAGCATGTATAACTGAAAAGACTATCTGAAATCTACTTCTTATTCTGATCTGTTTCTACACTGAGCTAATTCTTACTAATTATACTGATTTTGTAACCTCTGTTTAACTGTACGGCTAATCTGTAGCCAAGATACTGTCTGTCTGAATGGCTAATCTGTAGCCATAACTGTCTGTCTATCTGATCTTTCTTTATTGACTTTTATTATGAAAATCTGTTTCTTTTATTCTACTACATGCTTGCTAATCACGTAATAGGCTATACTGAATCTGAAATACTAACTTGCCCTCGGGCGCATACTTTTCTAACTTTCAGACTGAATACGATATAACAACGCAAACTAGGTTTACTGAACTTTGCACAATACTTAACATTCAACTCCGGGAATTCTACTACGGAGTTTATTGTACTATACAAGGCTAAAGCTACTAACTTGCTGAAGGAACTAGCTTTACATACCTTAACCTCGAGTTATCCGTCTGTCGGACGAGGCTCGGTCAATACTCCAGCTATTTCTCCCAACTGCATTCATGTATACGCTAATTAATACTAAATATAGCTTTATTCTAAAGAACGACGTCACTTTCGATATAATTGTAGCCTAAACTTAGGCTTATCGAAAGACGGTTGAAAACTCGCTATTTTTCAGAAGTCCAGAAGGGAGAAGTATTCACTTCACAGCTAGGAGCACATAGACACTAGTTTGGAGCAATTCTACTTACCTTAGCTTGGTAGCTCGACGATTCGTCGGCCGTATTTCGCGAAACAAAATCCGTAGGAATGCTCCCTGCTGCTAAATACCTCGGTACCTGAGGTTAATTCGAGTTTGGACCGCGTTTGACAGCGTAATCGGAAGGAAATTATCAAATAATCCTCGTTCCTCTTTCTCTCTACTTACCCTATGTTTTTCACTGGAAATTATAAGAAACTTTAATGAAAAATCAAAGTTGGAGGCTTCATATAATTGGGACTTATAAGTCGCATTCCTGGAATGCGATTTATAAGTCGCATTTGCCTTGCGACGCGCCGACTTGGCGCTTGTCCGATCTTTCCCCGGGCCTTTTTCTAGCATGTATGGTTTTCAAATACTCTTAACCAACACGCGAATAGGCCATCTATATGCCGGGAATTTACGGGGTGTAACATTGTAATACATAATTCTTGTTGAATATGTGGTCTTTGTTGATGAGTTGAATTGTGATATACTGTTTTGAAATGAAGGATGGAATCCGTGACAAATAAGTGAGTAAAGGAAGTGGTATGTGAAATAAAAAAGTGAATCATCTATATGTTGAGGGCAGAAGGCTCATGGATGAGGCGAGAATCTGGATGAGTAAGGTGGTATGATCAAGTTGGTGAGTAGATACTGGTATATGAGTGGCTCGTACCCGAGGTGAGCATCCGAGTGAGTGGTATGAGTGAGCACATAGTCAGGTATGACTAAATGTTCATACCGCTGGGTGTATGGACATGAGTACACGGACAAGTATGATGAAGGTTTCATACGGTTGGGTGTGTACATAGATTTCTAGAGTCCCCTGCAGGTCATAACTAGAAGGGAAAATATAAGACCCTCTGGCATGTGTGTACAATAATGTGACGGAGGTGTGTGCCCGGCATATATCACCGATTATATGATTGTAAGATAGAGATTGTGCAGGTATGGCATGATATACATACTGTTGCGATGACATAGATGTACAGGTATACAAGTGTGATACGAGATATACCGACATGATTCGGGTGTAATGTACAGTTGATATGTAAATAATATGATATGATACAAGTAAGGTACTACATGACATGATTGTGGTGTAGAGCTGTGGTGTGTAATTCAGGAGAGACAGGTGTGTACATGTACTTTGATCATGGAGGACTTAGCTCCATCGGTATGGTTTGATACTTTTCTTGTATGTACTGAGCTATTTAATTTGTGTTGTGATTGAATGCTTAATCAATGTGGTCTTTATGGGTCATAAAAGATAGCATAATTGAGTTATCAATGGTAGTGAATTTTGAGGAGATCGGTGGTTTAACTTTATTATTAATGTACGAAATTAAAGAGGGTGAGTTGATCCTATGGGTCAAATAATAGGGCATTGATTAATGGGAATGGGCTTGATTAATGATAGGGAAAGGGTAAATGATATAGACATGTTATAAAATTTATGTGGCAGAATAAAAGAGAACTATATTAGTGAAACTGGGCTACTGCCTAACTAGGGTAGCTCTACAGCGGGCGAATTGCCGCTGTTGTGAGACTGCTGTAGCGGTCAAAGTACTCACTGCAGCAGGGTGAGAAAGACAGATTGAGTGTTAAAACAAGGGTTAAAGTAGTAGGGTTATTGCATGAACCTTTATGAGTTATAAGAATCAATAATGTGATTAGTAAACTTGTTGGATTATAAATATAAGGTGGAGTCATTGTTACATTTATTAAGTCGAATGCATTTTAAATTATATGTCGTTATGTGAACTAATCTTAGTCGACCGATGATACCTATTGGTACGTATGGTGTACTGATACTATCTTTCTACACCTTTTTGGTGAAGGTTGTGGCAGGTTTGAAGTCTCATGATTGACGTGGAGTACTCAACATCAACTTCTGTATTCTTCTCCGTAGACGAAATTGTGTCATTTATTTTGTCAAGTATCCTGTTAGAGCTCTTGTACCTGTCTAGACTAGATCTTGGGGAGTCATGGTTTGGAAGAAAAGTATTATTATAACTTTTAACCACATTTTGTATTGTGCTAATTTATGAGTATTTAAATTATTTTATGCGATGAGTTAACAAGGGGTTCTCCTATCGAGCTGAAGTCGATGTAGGTGCTCGCATGACTTGCCCATTTGGGTCGTGTCAGATATAGAAGCTATAGAGTTTTAATTCAGTATGGACATGATTCCATGATTTTGTTGTGATTGTATTATGATTGCAAGTTCTTGTGATGTTTTTCTTATATCTAGGTTTAGATACTTTTATATATATATATATGTGTGTGTGTGTGTGTGTGTGTGTGTGTGTTTGTATGTTTGTATGTTTTTATGTTTTTATATATGTGTTGATTGACATTGCTAGTCTTGAGATTGGTGTGGTTACTTGGTGTAGTTGACTATTTGAATTCTCGAATGAGTTGGTTACGTGTTGCTATACCTGTTGATTGCTTTCATTGAATTTATCATATATACTTGTTACTAATCTAAGTCGACTTATAATGCCTACCAGTACATAGTGTTTGTACTGATGCTACTCCTGCACTTTTTCTTGAGTGCAGAATGTATTCGAGAGACTTCTTTGAGACCTCACATTTAGCAGCGGTGGTTAACTAATCTGAAGGGGAGTTGTTCTTATCCATGCTACCGCAGATCTTCTTTCAGATGGATGTCTATTCTACTCAGACATTGACTATAGGTTTTTTGTCTTACTATTTTAAATATTGTTAGTTAGAGTACATGTACGATGACTTTCGGATTTTTAGAATTTGTAATAGTTATGTTTCCGCTTAATTGTTTTACACTTAATCAGTTCTTTATGATTTATTTCTTTATAATACTTTATTTAGGGCTAAGTGAATCCTTAATTGTTGGGTTGGTTGGTAAGTAATGATTCGCTATCGGAGAATTAGTGTGGGTGCCAATCACGATAGTTGGATCGTGACACGATAGTATTGAGAAATTTCTTCAAATATATTTATAGATATTAAATCTACTATAAAAATTCAACCACCGTATTTATAGCTATGAAATTTGTTATAAATTTGTGTACATAATATAAAAATAAGTGTACTTATGTACATACGGAAATGTTGGAAATTCTACAACCATATTTTAATTGTAAAATACATTTGAAAGTAAATCAATATGATACATGTTCACACATATTTTTTCATAAAATATAAAATAAGAATTAATTTTGAAATCTTAAATATTAATATTTTCTATATAGTATTTTTTAAATAAGAAAAAATTATTAATTTTTAATATTTCAAATATTAATAATTAATTTAAAAAATTACTTTATACATATTTTACGTGAATTTATTTACGTAAAATAGATATGAATATTATAATATAAAATAGTGCAATTTTGGACATTTATAATACTTGTGTTTTTTCTTATTTGATTTATCTCAATGTACTGGTTTAGATTGATACTCTAAGAATAAATATGAAGTTTAGTTATAAAACATATGTTGTCCTCCTATTTTTTTGTGCGTATTGTATATTGAATTTGGAACGTTTCTATGTAAAAAAAATTCATATAATTTTATTAGAAAAAATAACGTGAAATATTTATTATTTTGTACATATATGTAACGACTTTATCAACTGTAAAATTCTAATTAAATTTAAACTCCTGAATATTAGAATTTCCTACGTAGTTTAAATAAAAAAAGATTCAATAAGTTAGTTTTTTGTTGATTTCAAATTCCGAAATATAAAGAAATAATTGAATAATAATTATATCATATATTTCTCTTTGATGTGATTCTATAACCATCCAACTTCTGATTTTTCTTTACATTAGCTGATGTGTGACATCTTAAATATTTAAGAAAGTAGTTAGTTCCTCCATTTCAAGATAGTGGTGTTTTTACTTTTTTATTTTATTTCAAAACTAATGGTGTTTCATATACTCCCTTTCCATTTCAAAATAAGTGGTGTTTTTAGTTTGGGCCCACCTTTTAAGAAACTACTCATTTCAGAAAGTAAAATGCATTTTTACTAACTTATCCTTAATAAATATCTTGAAAAAGATGTATCTCTTTAGTAGTTTATAAATCTCTCTTCATTTAAATAAGCGTAAAATTGGAAGAACTTCATTAATACCTTCTTGATAATGTGAAACACTACTTATTTTGAAACAAAATGAAAAAACTAAAACAACACTTATTCTAAAACAGAGGGAGTAATCAGGAAGACATTAATGATATTCTTTTTTCTTCTTCTTATTTTTTTAGATTTTATGGCCTTTTTACAAGAGATTATTGCTTTTATACATAAGAGATCATCATTTTTATATATAAGAGATTTGAAAAGGCCATTTTCTTCTATTCAAATTATAAAAGGCCAAAACAATCTCATTTTTTCCATGCAACTACATTCTTTTTAAGGTATTTATTTAGGTTAAATTAATAAAAATATTGTTAAATTTTTAGATATGAATAGTTTTCTTAAGGGGTGTGTTTAAACTAAAAATACCACTTATTTTGAAATGAAGGAAGTAAATGACAATTTTATCAATTATAAAGCTTTTTAATAAAGAACAAAAAGTTCAATTAATATTTCAAAGGATCTTCGTGCTTTTTCTATAATATAAATAAAATTACTGATTTTTTATGTCATGCAGACATTATATATTTATTTTAAATAATTATTGTAAGGAGTCGACCAAGTTAATTACCAAATGCACAGAGAAATATGAATAGAGAAAGGTGTAGAAAAAGATATTGATGATCACATATATAAATCCATTTATGTGATAGAAGTATAAAAAGAGCTACAAAAATATAAGTGAATGAGATAAATTAGAGAAGAGGAAAAAAATCAAATTGGTCGTGATCTGCAAATATGGAATGGAGGAGAAATTTCTATAATAAAATCTGCTATAAATTTTTTCATTTTTCATGTATAGAATTTTTTTAATGTATTGAAATAATTAATATATAAATTAATGGGAAAATATTAAATTTGAGAAGGATGAATAAAAATGTTAAAAAGAAATATGTTTATCATGTACTTAGACAATTCTATCATATTTGAGCCATCGCGGCCAAACTTATTAGGGCTAAAAGGATTTTTTTTAAATACTAATTGATTTTAAGTCTTAAATATTAAGACTTCCTGCATAATATTTTAAATAAGAAAAAATTTATATGATTTCAGTATTCTAAATATTAATAATTAATAAAAAAATACCTAATATATATTTTAAGTGAATTTATTTAAGTAAAATAAATATGAATATTAAGGTATGCAAAAGTGTAATTTTAGATGTTTATAGTATTTGTGCTTTTTCATTTTATTTTGTTTCAATGTACTTTCTTTAGATTGATGCCTCATGAATAAATATGAATTTGAGTTAAAAAATATATATTTTTCTCATAATTTTTCACATGTACTTTCTTTAGATTGATGCCTCATGAATAAATATGAATTTGAGTTAAAAAATATATATTTTTCTCATAATTTTTCACACATATCTTATGCTGAAATTGAAATGCTTTTATACAAAAAAATCATATTATTTTGTTAGGGAAAGTAACATGGAGTGTTTATTATTATGTATATACAAGTAAAGAATTTATTAAAGGTAAAATTCTTGTTGACTTAAACTCCTTAATATTAGAATTTCTTATGTAATTCAAATAAGGAAAGATTTAACAAGCTATATTTTAGTGATTCCAAATTCTCAAATATTTTAAGAAATAATTAAATAACAATTATATCATATATTTATTCTTTAATGTGATTTTACAGCCATTCAACTTTTGATTTTTCTTTGCATTAGCAAATGTGAGGCATCTTAAATATTTTAAAAAATAATTAAATGACAATTTTATCTATTATATAACTTTCAACGACGAACAAAAAATTGAATCACCATCTTAAAAGACCTTCATGCTTTTAATATAATATAGATAAATTACTAATTTTTAGTGTCCTGCAAACATTATACATTTATTTTAAATAATTTATTGTAAGGAGCATACCAAGTTAACTACTAAATGCACAAAAAAGTATGAATAGAGAAAGGTGGAGAAAAATATAGCGCTGATAACAGATATAAATTCATTTACGCGTAGGAGTATAAAAAAGAGCTGTGAAAATACAAGTGAAAGAGAGAAAGGATGAGATGAAATAGTGGTGTTTTATGTAATTAAAAATGTTGATATTTTTCAAAATTTATTTTTATTTAATTAAAAAAAATTTATATAATCAAGAAACTATTATAGAATTATATCATATTCAAGACATTTATTAAGAATAAGTTGGTAAAAATATATTTTACTTTTTAGGAATGAGTAATTTTCTTAAGAAGTATGCTCAAATTAAAAATACTATTTATTTTGAAATGAAGCAAATAATAAATAAATTAATGAAAAAATTTTAAATTTGAAAGAAAAAAATAAAAATATCCAAAAAAGATACTTATATTATAGATAAACAATACTATCATATTTGAGTCATCATGCCTAAAACCATTGTGGTCAAAAGAATTTTTTCAAATATTCAATATGCATTTCTTTGCCCGAAGGATTTGTGACTCAATCAGTCTGGCATACACTAAATATAGGTTGGGAGATTCTTAGGTTTTCCTCTTTATCATTTTCTTACATAAAGTTTGTGCAAGACAAATGCAATTTTTCACAACATTTGAACAACAATGGCCGAAGGTATGTTCCTGTTTAAATATTCCGCTGCATTTTAACTCTACATATGTGTTGAAATTCAACACGTGATATAGGAGCCTACCTTTAATCATGTTGTTTATTATTTGTTAAGGTGATTATGACAATAATTTATCATATTTCAGTAACTACAATTTTGCTAACTGCAATTAAACTGAAGTCAGCAGATTAATCAATAGATTTTGAGGTCTGAATGTGTTATTGTTAATTGTTCGATATAGAGATTTATCTCTGCCGACATGTTTGATTTCACATTTTTTGTTGAATAGTCATTATTTGTTCTGATTATTCTAAAGTAGATCTACAATTTATGTTTAAAGTTATTCTTTGTTATATAATACTGCAATTACAATAATTGGCAAAATATGTCTTCTAGAATAACTATGATTCTAACTGGAGTGATATGCATTAATTGTATTATAGTCCAAGGCTTTTGAACCAAAAAAAGTGTTCGAACTGTAGTACAAATTTCTTACTTTAAATATGGACTTGTAATTTGGTTGCTTTTACCAAATGCATTTAATGAATTTTTTTTATATATATATATATATATATTCTCTTTAGGTCCTGATGTTTTTTGGTATTTATTTTTTCGATCATGTTCATCCTCTTATAAGTTTTTTGCTACTGTTTAAGTTCTTATAATATTTTATTTTAATGAGGAATATGTAGGCTCTATCTATTTTCTTGTTGTGCGATATTTTCTTCTGTTAATGCAAGATGCTTTGTGCACTAAATAAATTTTTATGTAGGCTTTGCCTATACAATTGTAACGACCTGAATGTCGTTATCGGAAGGGAATGATCTCAGAACACTGTAAACAGGCTAAGGGAGGGATAGAAAAAGCTGTGAAATAATCTAAGTATAAAACTAGTTGAAATTAGGTAGTTACTGTAATGCCTCGGAAACTCGAAGACTAGATCCGGGACTTAAATCAGAAAATCTGGAAAATTTGCAGAAAATGGACGACTCACCTAACGAGTCGTTGTGAGACCTAACGACTCGCTAGGTGAGTCGTGGGACGGAGGAATTAAAAGTGTGAGGTGAGAAGCAGTGTACCCAACGAGAGACCCCACGAGTCGTGGTCACTGACCATGACCCATTAGATCATTCGTGAGCAGGCCGGGTCAGAAATTAAATATTTAGGCAGTGTACTAGACAGATGGTGACCACGTGGTCACCAGTAACGACTCTTTATGCCCCTGTTACCAGCCCTAGTTAGTTGTTAGGCAGTGCACCTAACGAGTGGCACCACGAGCCGTCATCAGTGGTAACGACTCGTTGTGTGACTTGTGGTCAAGTCTAGTATAAAAATTTCAAAAGTGAGACAGTGTGGTCCACGACTGGTGACCACGAGTCGTGGTCAGTGACCACGACTCGTTAGGTCCCTTGTGGTAACCTACAAAGAATTCCGGCAGTGTACTCCACGGGTCTGACCATGAGTTGTGGTCAGTCACCACGAATCATTAGGTCACCCGTTAGGTTCACCTGTAAGTTTTTCCTAACGATTTTCTATGGGTTATTTAGTAATTTTCTACTCTCCTAAGCTTTAAACTACGTCGTTTTGGACATAATTCAGACTTATTAGAGGGTTTGGACGGTTCCTTCCCTCATTCCTACGTTTATTCTCAGAAAAACACCGAAAGTTCTCTCAAGAAACTCTCAAGCAGGCTTAGGGTTTTCCTCCATTGCAGCAGTCCAAGTTTTCTCCTTCAAGAAACTTCAACTCAGGTATGTGGGAATTCAACAAGGGAAATTGTTCTTCCCTTGTGTCCCCCAAAACCCTCCCATAGTTCTCTATCAGTTTTAGCCCTGAGTTTTCAAATACGAAGAGATTATATGTTATTATTTGTTAATTCCATATAGAATGATATCCTTGCTCATTATTGATATGATCTCCATCAATTCTTACCTGAATTGTTGATGTTCTTGCCAAGTGAATTCAAGCCCTAAATTTTTGAGTAAGGATTATTTGCCTAATAAATTTCATCTAGTGAATGAAGTATGTTTTGGGCTAAATTTCCTAGAAATTCTTATTATATATATATGTTGAGCAAATATTCCATTGATAAGAATGATTTTAGCCTTGTCAGATGAGATTTCTTTAATTCGTGAGATTTTGCCATATTATGAAATTCCCGTGTTGTTGGAATGAGTTGCGTTCTCTATTAGCTGCTTAGTAATTCAGTTCAGTTAGAACGTAGAACCTCTTCAGAACTACTCAGAATTTTTCAACTGATCAGTTTTACTTCAGTCTTTTCCTGAGGAGTCAGTGGTGCCTCCTAGTTATCAGAATCAAACTCAGAATCCAATTTATTGGTCCATTAGGCGGTCATGACATTTTAGATATATAGCTCTGACCAGTCCTAGGACCCCAGTTCAGTTTACAATTTGTTCCACTACTAAAACTAGTCAAAAAACGAGGAATAATTCCGACGGACAGAGTCGATTTTTTAGCTAAAAATGATGGAAAATCGACGGACAAAAGGTCGTCGGAGTATGTCGCTTCGGAAATAAAAAACCGATGGACAGCATCGGATAATACCGACGGACGTCCGTCGATTTTTAAAATACTACCCGACGGGGAATAGAAATACCAACGGACACCGTCGGTAAATTTTAATTATTAATTAATTTTTTAAATCATATTTATCGACGGTGTCCGTCGGTATGTTCTTAGTTTTAAAGAACATACCGACGGACACTGTCAATTTGTCCATCGATTTTCTGGGGTATATATTTGCAGAAAACCGATGGACTTACCTACGCTGTCCGTCGGTTTTCTGCAAACGCACCAGCAGCAAAAAGCTACAATTTCTGCATTCCCACCTGCTAAATTAAAAATCAATTCAATTTCAACCAATATCCAACATAATTGCTGCCAAAACAATTTCAAATGAACAAGAACATCAATAACATAGTAATTATTGAATTAAAACATCAAAAACAACACTATATATCCACCAAAATGATCAACAAAGTTTAGAAATATCAAAAAATATATATAAAGTTTGTTTTCAATTTACAATAATCCTAGCAACTAAGGTGTCTCTTCGACATTTTCATAATCTGTCAAATACACTTCATCATTTGAAGGAGGAGAAGGAGAACGTCGTCTCCGCATTTCACTAGCCAGGCTGTTCACTTGTTCCTTGAGAGCCTCAACGGTATGACACATTATCCTACTCTCTGCAATGCGTCTTGCCTCGGCATCTGCCAAGGCATGTGTAAGCTGTTCAATCTTCTGCGACATTGCAGCGATCTGAACTCCATCAACTGCCTCGGCCTGGTTAGAAGAGCCAATACCTTCCAGTCTAGACTTTTCTAGATCCTAGGCCGTAGACTCTCCCCTTTTGCCTTCCCCCGACCACTTTTTTAGTCCAAATTTGGGTAGCGACATCCGGTGGAGGCTGGGTCAGCCTACCTAGGGCTTCCCGGGTCTGGCTGTACTCAGATAAGAGTCGTTGATAATCCATCTACATAATTAAAAAAAGTTAATTAGTATAATATGGTTGTTCAAATTAAATTTAACATATTACTATTTATATATAATATTTATGAACTTACATAGGCTTGTTCAGCTCTTTGTTCAACCCATGTGTCAGCATCAGACTCATTCTTCTTCTTCTTTACGTGGGTAGCTCGAAATAGCTCCTCCTGAGTAGGGTCACGACCCAATTTTTTGGCCTGCAAATAAAATTAATGTAATCAAAGTAAAACAATATGTAAAATTTAATCAAATTTATATAAGTATTAAATATAATATTTACTTACCAATTTTCTAGCTATTGTCCCTTGGCTCTTTGCACCTCCAGTGTGCAACGAACCACCTTTTCCTTCCCTCCTAGCCTTCTTTGCCTGTTCACACTTTGCCTTAAATTCACACGTGTTCCAATATTCCTGAAGCGCCTCGAAAAGATGAGGTAGCATCCATTCAGGCCTCTTGTTCTTTAATCTTGCATCCCTAAACCAATATGACATCCTTGAACTGCCCTTTCTCTCGTAGTTCATGGTTATCTTCTTATCATGCTGAGATAGCAAAGTACAATGTCTGTAATCAAGGATCAAAAGTGTTAGATGATATATAATAATCATGGGTCAGAGAAGAATTTTATGAAATAATAATTCATTTATATACCTTAAACTCATTAAACATGTCCTGTCGAATCCGATGTGGTATTTCAGTCCAACTCAGATAAGGTCAATCATATATCCTCCGAATGCTCTTCCTTAGATGATTTCCGGCCTCTTTTCCTAGATGAAACCAGTAAAAATGACAATAAACATATCAAGTCATAAATATAACATTAAGATTAAATATTATAAATCTAAATCAAAAATAAAATCAAACTTACCCAGATCCATCAGGCACAATCATCAGTCTACCGAGACTGTCTATATCTCCTGGCCGTGGCTCTCCAGCTGCTGGTGCTGGTGCTGGTGCCGGTGGTGGTGTCGGTGCCGGTTCCGGTGCTCTATATGACTGGGTCAAGGGTCGATTAGTAAAAGCACCCTGTGAGTATGAGTCAGAGCTTCTATCTCTGAGTCGCAAGCCGGCCATGTCAGGAGATGATCCAATCAGGGAAGGAGTACCGGACGATGAATATGTCGAGTTTCCACGTGGTGGACGAATGCCAGGTGTAGGCATAAAAGTGTGAGAAGTAGTAGGAAATGGAGGCAGAGATGAATGTGCTGAATACCCAGTACCATAGGGGACATAGGACAAAGGTGGAGAAGAATGTGTATGTGGAGTAGATGAAAGGCCACCCGAAGCAGCATTAGAATCTAGTGGTCTCCTATGTGTTTTCCTACTACTCTTACTTGATTTACCCTTATTAGTTTGACCTCGATCACATGACGACATATGCATACAAGTTTACATGCATTATAAAATATAATTAAAATAATAATGTAAGTATATATTAGATATAATAATTACTTAAAAGAATTAATTACGTTACTTGCTAATCATCATTCTTCCATTCTTCCTCCTCACTTGTTTCATTTCCATCATTCTCCCATTCTTCCTCATCACTTGTTTCATAATCATGATCTGATTCTTCTCCCTCACTTGGTTAATTTTCATTACCTGATTCGTCTTCAACATTTGCAATTTCAATTATTACATCATCATCAGAAACTTCTTCTAATATGTATTCAAGATGTTCTAAACTTTGTTCTAACTCAGCATCCACAGTTTGATGAACAACTGTCAAATCATTTTGGTACACCACATCCAACACATTATCAATCTCTATCCGACCCATGGGCTTAGTCTTTATAACCACTCACCAATCAGCCTTGTCTCTACGTAGAGGATATGGAGCATAATACACCTGCTTAACATTTTGTGCAATGATGAAAGGATCATAATGGGCATACTGCCTAGTGTGCTTAACTTCAGTTATATTATCCTATTGATTAACTCTAGTACCTCTGTGCGATGGATTAAACCACTTACACCGAAATAGTACTATCTTTTTCCTCGGCCATCCAACATACCTAACTTCCATTATCTCTTGTACCACACCATAATAATCAACAGTTTGGCCATTACCGTCTACATCGCCTTTAACGCACACTCCACTATTATTGATTTTCTTATACTTGGAAGTTTCCTCTGTTTGAAACTTGAAACCATTGACACAATATTTATGTATGGACTGAATTTGATTATCAGGCCCGAGTGCAAAATCACTCACAAATTGTAAATGTTCAATATTGTTATTTTCATCATGAACCTACATAGTGTTTAAAAAAATTATTTAAACAAATGATTATGTTGTACTTATATTGTTAACATGATATTCAACACTTACATAATCTTTCAGCCAATCAGAGAACCTCGTATATATGGCATCATTACCCCACTGTCCTACAAAGTAACTGTTCAATAACATTAGTTTTTAAATAATATTATTCAATAATAATATGTATGAACATACTTAAGATATGGTTGTATTTCGGGGCAATTAAGCAAAACATGTGTCACAATAAATTGCATTTCTATACTACTCAAATCTCGTCTGGTTCATTTTTTAGAGCCTCGACCTGGTTGATTAAAAATTGAAATCGCGGGTAGGTTGGATCAATATCACCATCGTCATTGCGGATAGGTCTATTTCTTAAAGTTGGCACTTGCTGCTCAAAATAGTAAGAACAAAAATGAGCAGTTTCCCTTGCAAGATAAGCTTCACAGATAGATCCTTCAATCTTAGACCGCTGCTTAACAGTTCTTTTGCACTTGCCAATAGTTCTATATAAAATTTTTATGTTAGTAATTTGGTTAAACCAACTTTTAAAAAATGAATTCATTGTGTACAAAGTCATAGTTTTAGTACCTTTCGAATGGATACATCCATCTGTATTGAACTGGGCCTCCAAGACGCGCCTCATGTACGAGGTGAATCGGTAAATGTTCCATCACATCAAAGAATCCGCATGGGAAGATCTTTTCCAACTTAGTAGTAATCACAGAAATATTTTCATCCATCCTTTCTAAGTTATCCTCCCACAAAGTGTTACTATACAAATCTTTGAAGAATAAACTTATCTCTGTGATTGGATTCCATATCCTATGAGGTAGCAGGTTAAATGCAATAGGAATCAAAGTTTCCATGAAAACATGACAATCATGGCTTTTCATACCACATAACTTCCCCTTGTTCATATCTGCACGCTTTCCCAAATTTAAAGCATAGCCCTCAGGAATCCTCAAATTTTTAACCCACTCAAAAATCTCACGTTTTTCATCCAATGTGAATGAAAAGCTCGCCTTGGGCTTTAACAATTTATTATTGTGTGTTTCTTGCAGCTCTAGTTCCTTTCTTCTGCAATATTCTTTTAAGTCCATTCTAGCCTTTGGATTATCTTTTGTCTTACCCTTAACATCCATCACAGTGTTGAACAAATTATCAAAATAATTTTTTTCAATGTGCATCACATCAAGATTGTGTCGTAGAAGGTTGTCCTTCCAATACGGCAACTCCCAAAATATGCTCTGTTTTGTCCAATTATGTCCAACACCATATCCAGAAAGTCTACAAGGTGTAGCATCTGTAACCTTTGGCAAGTGACAAACTCTCTCCCAAATTTCACTTGCTGACAATAATGGAGCTGGCAGATCATTTTCAACCTTATTCTTTCGGAAGACATGTTTCATTCTTCTAAACTCGTGATCCACTGGCAAGAACCGACGGTGAAAATCAAACCATAAACTTTTACGACCATATTTTAATGTGAATGCTTTACTATTTTCCATACAATATAGGCAAGCTAATTTTCCAGCGGTCATCCAACTAGACAGCATCCCATATGCCGGAAAATCATTTATAGTCCACATTAAACAAGCATGCAAAAGAAAATTCTGCTTAGTTGATATGTCATAAGTCACTACACCTTCAGACCATAATTGTTTTAACTCATTTATCAAAGGTTGTAGATAAACATCAATCAAACTTTTTTAGATTGCGGGTACCCAGGATAATACAACTTAGAAATATGTAGGGACTCGTCATACACATTTCAGGTGGAAGATTATACGGAGTAAGGAATATATGCCAACAAGAGTAGGGTGCAATAAAAATAGAGAATGGTGTAAAACCATCTGCACACAAGCCTAATCTAATATTTCTTGGTTAACTAGCAAAATCAGGATAAGTTCTATCAAAATGTTTCCAAGCTTCTCCATCTGATGGATAAGACATAACACCAGGAGCCCTTCTATTCTCACAGTGCCATCTCATATGCGGAGCAGAACTCATCGACGCGTACAACCTCTTTAACCGAGGTATAAGAGGTAAATAATGCATCGCATCAACTGGAACCATCTTCCTACCAGGAGTCTGCTTAAAACGAGCATGTCCACAAAACTTGCAACTTTGTAGATCCCCATCATTCTTATAGAACAACATACAACCATTTTCACAACAATGAATTCTATCACATGACAATCCTAACTTGGAAACCAATTTCTTCGCCTGATAGAAAATTCTTAGGTATGTTCAACTCAGGGTTAACGAGTTCCTCAAAAGACCAACCATAGAGTCCATAGCAGGTTGAGGAACACTCCAATCTAATTTGATATTGATTAGTCTAACTACAACGGACAACTCAAAATGCGGACTCCCTATGCATAGTGGACGACTAGCCTCTTCTAGTTGTTCGTAGAAACGCATTGCTTCTTCATTGGGAGTTTCTTCAAAATATTGTTCGGGTTCCATCCCATATTGTATTCCAAACGCATCATTGACCATTTCATGCACTCTCTCATGTTGAACACTACTTTGATCATGTGTAGACCTACTACTTTCATCGATCAAATTATAAAATATACCATTCTCTCCATCAGTCTCACTATGATCCGTCCACACAAAATATCTAGGCTTAAACCCAAAACGATAAATATGAACAACAACACTATCAGGTTTAAAAAACATTATGCAATTGCATCGCTTACAAGGACACCTAATCAACCCATCAGTTTGAAAAGGGTATAACGACATTGCATGGTTGATAAATCCTCTAACACCTTCAAAAAATTCATCTTTCATGCCCCCACGATTTGGATTAGTTCTATCATACATCCATAGACGATGATTCATCTAAAAAATTAAAGATATTTTAGATTACACATATAAATTAATATTAATTAATTTGTATTGATAATTAAATTTTATTATTTAATGATCACTAATTATGCAACAAACATCCTCCAAAAGTAAGTCAAATTTTAATGAAATTATTAAATTAATATTTAATAATTAATTACTAAAATTATATGTGGTTAAGAAATTTGATTATTTAATTATAAATTTTTGTAATTATTGAATATGAATATGAAATTTTAATAATTATTAACTTTACATTATTATATTATTTTTGATATATAATTGTTATTATTAAATTTTATTATTAAATTTTAATAGTTATTGCTACTAATTATTTTTGATAAATTTGTAACTTGACTTGTAACAAAGTTTCAAAACTGACGGACTCAAACAATGTAATAAAATTTTAACTAAATCTAACAATCCTAACAATAACATTAACAACAAAATTTAACAAATTAACAATGAAATCTAACAATCTAACAAAGATTCAACTAAACCGAATTAACAATCTTAAAATTAACATTAATAATAAAATCTATAATTCTAATAATTTAACAATAAACTAACAATCTAATAAAGTTTCAACAAAATCTAATTAACAATCCTAAAAATAATATTTACAATAAAATCAAAACATTCTAACAATTTAAATAACATTAACAATATAATAATTTAACAAATAACAATAACAATAAAATCTAATAATTTAGCAAGGAAATCTAACAATTCTAACAATAACATTAACAATATTGTAATTTAACAATGACAATAACAATGAAATCTCACAATTTAACTTAAAATCTAACCAAAAAAAAATCTAATTCAAAATTTGAAAACCCTATCCTTCAAATATGGCAGTGGGTCGGATGGGTCAGGCAATAGGGTGGGGGAGTGGGTTCGTCGCCGGCGGAGCTGCCACGAGGAGGGTGGACGATGGCTGGTGGGTGAAGATGGAAATCGTCCGAGAAGAAAGGGGAATCGTCGAAGAAGATGAGAGAAAGAGAGAAATAGGGAAGAAAGGGGGGTCTGGGTCGATTAGTCCGTCAGTTTTTGGTCAAGATCGGGTCAACTCATTAATTAAAAAACCGACGTACTACTCGACCCCGTCCGTCGTTCTTTTGAATTAAATTATTATAAATTATTATCTTAAAAAGATGACCCTATCCGTCCGTTAATTAAAATATTTTTTAATTTTTTTATTAAATATCGATCGTATCCGTCGATTATCTATTTGGCAAAAAAATTAAAAAATAAATAACAAGGGAATAACCGACAGACACAGTATTTATTTTAATAAAATAATTATAAAATAATAAAAACTGAGAGAAACCGATGGACAGAGTCGGTATCCACACGTTTTTTTATCGATGCTATCCGTCAGTATCTGGACCTCATTTTTTGCCCCTTTTTGTAGTGTTCTTAGATGGTTACGTCGCTTTCAGATAAGCAACTCTGACCAGTCTAGAATCCAGTTTTAGAATTTGGTCCGACAAGACTCTCAGGGTACTTTCAATTATATGTCCCTGACTAGTCTTGGACCCCAGTTTCGAGCTATCAGCTTAGTAATTCAGTCTAGCTTTTTCAGTGGGAGTAGGACTTAGCACCGAGCGGGCCGGGGTTCCAGCGCACCCAGGTTCCCAGAACTACGTTGCTAGCATAGGTTACAGTATTATTTGGCCTGATTGGCCCCAGACTCTTGTGATCACCTAGTTCATGCCTTTATACCCTGGAAAGGTATATTGGGTCCTATCGGTGGGGTGTATACATCGGACTCCACATCTAGTTCACGTGGTTATATGTTGGTTACAGACTCTTCTACTAGTCAGTCCAGTCCAGTCCAGTTTCAGAATAAATAGCTTAGTTCAGTACAGTATTTCAAACTCAGAACCCTCAGACTTAGGGGATGTCTTTGACCATCAGACAAGGTCATCTTGACCATTTTAGTTTACATCAGTAGTTTAGTTCAGCTTACTTTTTGGTTATTGCGTGTCATTTCGGTTCAGACATTATGTTTAGTTATGCTTTGTCCCACTTACTCAGTACATTCAAAGTACTGACGCATACTTTTATGTTGTATCATTTCGTGATACAGCTGCAGGTTCCCAGAATCAACATCGTTAGCCGTTGCGAACCAGATCCTCATCCGCCGCAGTTGAACTGTGAGTCCTCATCATTCGAGGGCCTTATTTCATTTTCTTTCAGTTGATTTATTATTTTTAGTTAGATTTAGATTTGGCTGGGGGCTTGTCCCAGCAACTCATCAGTTAGAAGGCTTTCAGACACAAAGTTAATTTCAGACTTCAGATGCTTAAAATTTTATGTTTTCTTTTAGTTCTATTTTTCTAAAATGCTCTTGTACTGATATTTCAAAGATTTTTCTATTCATGTTTTGCTAGAATACCAGTGTATGATAGACCAGTGATTGACTTGGAGTCACTTGTGAACTCAAGTACCACGTTACGCCCAGGGTGTAGACTCGGGGCGTGACAATTACTGATTCGGGAGACTGCCGCAATGGTAGGATGTTCACTGCAGCAAGACCGTGGTTATGGTCGAAGTCCCGCTGGGATGAACTTGGGAAGTAACCGCTGGAACTGCTGCAGCAACGCCCTGGATGCTGTAGTGGGTCCGCTGTAGTGAAAATGCGATCGCTGCAACGGATAAAGGAAATTAGAAAGTGGGTTTAAGTGAAATTTCTGGGGTTTTTACCCCATTATTTCTAGAACACAATCATAAAAGTTAGAAGGACAAAATTTTCCTCTGGAGCAGTAAATTCTTCTTCCAAGGTAAGCCTCTTGATCCCCTATTTCGATTATGAGTATTGTGGATCCTAGAATGCTTATAGACTCTTTAATGTTGGGTTTCTAAATGGAGAAAACCCTAGGTTGTTAGACTAGGGCTGAATTATGGGGGAGGGGGAGGGGGTCTATGGGGTGGTTTGAATTGAGGTTTGAGGAGTATTGATTTCTTTCCTAGGACTACTTGTCTGAGAATGAGGGTTACGCGGGAATTAAGGCCTTGAACTAAGTAGAACTGGGGTTTACTTTCGAAAGTCCTCTAAAGGTGAAGGGTTTGATCTTCTAAAACCCTTATTTGAAGAATAAGTAATGAATTACTTTATATTGTGCTGTAGATTTTGAGCATTCCAAAGATTTGAGAAAGGGCAAGGCTCCTGTAAAGTAACTGACTCTTCGTGTCCAAAATTGAGGTAGGTTATGGTTTATAGGGATAGATTCTATATAATAGCATGCACGTTTTCTGCAATGATGATTTACGATTAGTCTTCGAACATTACTCGTTAAGAGAATTTGTTATTGAATAAATTGTTGAAGGAATGTGGATATGATGTGGTATTAAACTGTGATGAAACTATGTTAAGTGTTAAGTAGAGATATTATATCCTATTAATGGGATGTTTTATTGGTTTGTAAGTGTTTACTTAGAGGAGAAGATTGCAAACTCCTATATGTTTAAATAATACACCTTGATGTATTCACTTGAGGAGACTGATGAAGTATAGTAACAATATCCTAAGATGAGAGGCTCGTGCCCAAGGGAAGAATTCGGGCGAGCGATGTTGGTTGAGTGGCTCATGTCCGAGGGGAGCATCTAGATGAGTATATGAGTGGGAGTCGGTACCATGCCGGTACAATACATGAATTTCTAGAGTCCCCTACAGGTCATGACTGGAAGAGCAGAAATAAGACCCTCTAGCATGTGTGTACACTGATTTTGAGGAAGGAGTGTTTATGGTGATATGGCGAAGGCGTGTGCTCGACATATCACCATTAGTTTTATTTCATGTTGTGTGTGTAACTTGTGAAAGTTTGGAATGAGTATGTGCTAAGTTGATGAGTTTAATTGATGATCCTGTAATTGTAATGAACCGAGAGAAGTGGGAAAAGATCCTAAGTGTGATACAATGTGATAACAAAAGATGCTGAGCTATTTTTTCTGTGATGAAATGCTTTAAACTGTATGTCTAGATGGGTTGTTATTGTTTATGTCAAACTTGTGTTATATCTGATTGAAGTATAGAGAGTGTGAACTGTTGAGAACTGGGAGCTGAAGAAGGTGCAGCTAAGTCGAGCTGCTGCCTTGACCAGTACCGCTGCAGCGGAGCTACTTCCGCCGCCACGAGACCGCTGCTGTGGTCTAGTAATGCTGCAGCAAAAGGCCCACTCCAGTGAGCAGGCCAGTTGTCACCTGTGCAGAGCCAGTGTACTTGATATATTGCTATTTTTATGTGTGATGTTGAAACTGGTTGTATACTATTATTACCTTAATATATGTTATTATGTATGGTCGGTTGATGATGCCTACCAGTACCGTATTTTGTACTGACCCTACGCCTGCACTTCTTTTCTGAGTGCATAATTCAATCCAGGAAGCTCTTCTCATCCCCACCCTTAGTCAGCAACAGTTTCCTTGAAAGGTGAACGACGTAAAATGGGCTGATTGACTCTCCTTGTGAAGATGTCCCTCCTCCGGATATTGTAGTTTTCATTTTTATTTCTCTTTAACAAAATATTCTTAGAGTTATAGTTAGACGTTAGGTGCAATGACAATCAAGTCTTGGGATTATCGCTTCGTTTGTTTTTAAGAGAAATTTATTTGTTTTGACGATTCATTTTGTTCTATTATGAGTTTATTTCTTTATGAATGATCAATGTCGGGTTAAGTATTTGAAAATCATTGGTTCGCCCATCGGAGGGTTAGTATTGGTGCCAATTATGGCCATTTGGGTTGTGACAATAATTCGTTTTCACATATTAATTAATTAAGACTTTGTTTAAGTTAATTATTAAAGTTAACTATTGTGTGATGTTAATTTTTAGTTCTTTTATGTCATATGTGTGAGTAGACACAACATCCTGGACATATGATATAAAAGAAATTGAATTCTTTAATCACATAAGGTTAAAGTGACTAAAATATAATAATAACATCTAATAAAGTTCGACTATTTTATCAAAATAGTAATCCGACCTATAGGGAGATAACTATTTTGGTGAAATTAATTGGAGCAAGATAGTAAGCCTTTTTGTTTGAAAATTATCCTATGTCCACAGGTAAGGATTATTTTCTAGTTTTATTTGATTTATTAGTCTAATAAAGTTAAGTAAATTTTGAAAATAGGGTTGCAACCTCTGCCAACATGAAGGTTTAGAATTTACTTAGAATCGATATTTATACGATTTACTTTTGATAGTTTGTACTTCATAGCTTATGTATGTGTTCCCTTGTTTGCAGTTTACACAATCTTTCCTACTTTATCTTTAATGAAAATGCTCGAATTTTGATGCTATATGCTGACAACTTTACTGAATGGAAGGAGAAAGTCCTTCTCACTTTAGGGTGCTCGGACCTAGATTTGGCACTCTGTGTGGAAGAACCACCTAAACCCACGAAATCAAGTACGCCAAAAGCTAAGACGTTTTATGAGCAATGAGAGCAATCCAATCTCTTGATCTTAATACTCATAAAATCTCATATAAGCCAAAGTATAGGGTTTTATCTCTTATAATGATAAGGTCAAAGCTTACATAGAGGTAATTGATGAACAATTTTTAAGCTCTAACAAGACGTTATCTAGCATCCTTATGAAGAGGCTCTCAAGGATGATATTCGATAGAAGTCATACAGTGTAAAAGCATATTATGTAGATAAAAGATATTGCTGTTAAGCTCAAGTCTCTTGAGGTTGATATATATGCACCATTTCTTGTGTATTTTACCCTCAACTCTCTTCCAGTGAAATATGGTCAGTTCAAGATATTATACAACACACATAAAGATAAATGCTCAATTAATGAACTTTTGGTCATGTGTGTTCAAGAAGAGGAGAGATTGAAACACAAGATACCTAAAAGTACAAATTTGGTTATTCGTAATAAGAGAAATGCAAAGAGAGACAAAAGTGTTCATATGAAGAAAAAAGTCAGTCTTGATAAAGATCCTTGTTGTTTCTGCAAAAAGAAGGGACACTGGAAGAAAGATTGCCTTAAGTATAAGAAAAGACTTGAGAAAAAAGATAACTTTACCTCTGTATGTTATGAATTAATTTTCACTGAAGTCTCTGATAACACATGGTGGATCAATTCTAGTTCCACAAGTCACATTGTTAAAATCATGCAAGATTTTCTAACTCTAAGAAAGCCAACGAGAAGTGAGCAAAATATTTATTCTGATAGTAGGACGTCATCACATGTGAAAGGCATGGGGACTTATAAGCTCATTTTAAAAGATGGTTTCAATTAAATTTAGAAAATACTTTTTATGTTCCATCATATTCTAGAAATTTAATTTCTCTTTCAAGACTATCAATTGAAGGTTATAATTTCAATTTTCATTATACTTCAGCGAAACTTTAAAAGGCAATAAAGTTATTGGTTTGAGAAATTTAGATAAAAATATTAAATTTAAGTTAGACCCCACAATTGAATGTAATATTTTAACTCTGCATGATAAAGAAGTTGGTACTAAGAAATATATTATTAATGAGAATTCATCAAGTCTTTGACACAAGAGATTGAGACAAATCTCTACTGAAATAATCAAAAGGTTAGTTAATGATGGAGTTCTAGAATCATTTGATTTATATGACTTTAGGACTTGTTTGGACTGCATAGAAGGCAAGCAGACCAATACATTCACCAAAGAGCTAAAAGGAGTTCTCAATTGCTTGATATCATAAATACATATATTTATGGACCTTTTTATACCCCTTGCTTGAATAGTGAGAGATATTTTATCCCATTTATGTATAAATATTCAAGATACATGTATCTCTATTTTTTGTTTAACAAATCAGAAGCACTTGATGCTTTTAAAGTTTCAAAAAAGAAGTAAAGTGTCACGCCTCACCTTGGGAGGCATGACTGACACCTGGTGCCCTACTAGAACCTGAACTGCTGAGCTGCCGAGCCTAAGCACCTCTGGTGCAGGGCTGACTCTAACTCTACAATCAAGAAAATAATGGGCTATATAGCGGCTGTAAATACAACCCCCGACCGACAAGGCCTATAGCCACCTGTGAAAATAAACAGCTAACCAGAGAAAAACAAACATAGGGAGTTCTATGCGGGCCGACAAGGCCACCATGATATCTAGTTATAACTGAAAAGCGAAATCAGATGCTAAACTGAGCTATGACCGACAAGGCCACCAATCAATAACTAAACAGGGCCCCACACCGCCAACACACATAGTCTAAAACACATATAGGCCCCACACGACCGATATCATCTAATCACAGGGAAGTAATGCAATATGCAAGCCTCTAAGAGTAATAAGATGGTCGGGACAGGGCCCCGACCTACCTATACTGTCAACAAAAGAAATAAACCTCTATCACACAAGCTCCGGAAGAAAGGAGCTAATGGCTCTATACGGCTGACTGGAACTATGAGGGACCCGCTCCTCGTCTATGTGTACTTGCAGGCAAGTAATTCAACGCCCTAGAAGAGGGCATCAGTACCACAGGTACTGAGTATGTAAAGCAATAACTTTAAATGACTGAAAGTAAGAAATAAAACTGATAATAACTGAAGTAAAGAAAATAGAATGAAGCTGACTGAGGTAGTGAAATCAGGACTAAACATAACTATAATAAGGAAGGTAGGGTTCATACCTGGAAAATGAGGTGTCTTACTGTCTAACTATCAATAACTAAAGCAAGCATAAACCTTACTTGGCCCCCATAAGCCGGAAGGTACAATCAGCACATAATAACCAACCTAGGCCCCCATTAGCCCTAGTGAGTACACCTCAATCTATATACCCCTATCTAGATCATACTGAGTCAACTACCGGCTATAAACATCCTGCCAATCCCCTGGGTCTGCAACTAGGCCCGCTCAGCCCCTGACTGTAGCTGTATCTGAGTCTTGAGGACTCTTGATATCTACACCCCGGGCGTAAATGCTTGGCGGGGGTGTGTATAAGGCCAACCACGGAAATATGAGGATCTGGATCTCCATCTTCATCCCTTGCAGATGGCATGCCGCTCCGTAGAGCGACGTATCCTCGCCCCTGGCAGGCGGCGACACAACTATTAACCCTGGGGTGGTCACGGAAGCTATACAGGTATAATCCAGCCCAAAACAATACAATTTATGAGTCTCAACTGACAGCAACAACTAAACATGATAACATACTCCTGACATGCTTTACTGGGATTCATACTAGACTACTATGCTGAAGAAACTAACTTGCCGAAAGAAAATGCCTTAACATACCTCGTTCGCTATTTACCGATTAACTGGCGAATTCCAATTAGTATTCAATAGCTCTTCCCAACTGAAATCGTGTTACTAGAAAGATAGGACTAGTTTTAACACTAAATTTGGCAAAAAGGAAAACTTTATATATAAATATTAACTATATTCCAACTTAGCGGAACACGGTCGAAACCTCATTATTTCTCGAAAGTCTAGAAGGGAGAAATGCTTACTTTAAGCCTGGGATCGTATTGACACTAGTTTGGACCAATTCCAACAACTTTGGCTTGGCGGGACGATAATTCGTCGGGCGAATTTCACGAAACTAACTCCGTAGAAATGCTCCCTGCAGCCTTATACTTTGATACCCGAGGTTAATTTGGATCTGGACGGCGTTTAGCAGCATAATCAAATGAAAATTAAATGTTTTCCTGCGTTCCTATTCTCTGCTGGTCGAAGATATATGAATTATGATCTCATTTCTAAGTGTGAGACCCTTATATACTTGAGACTACAAACAAGGCAATGTGGCACGTTGCCCAACGCGCTGATTCTGCTCCGCGCCACATTGTCTAACGCGGAGGAGCAGCTCCGTGCCACTTTTCCCCTCTCGACAGCTTGGTTCGGCCTCCTCTCGCGAAATCTCGACTTGGCACTCGTTCGGCCTTTCCTCGGCCCTTTCCTCGTATGTATGACACTCTAAAACTCTCAACCAACATGCGAATAGGCCGACTAAACTCTACAAACTTACGGGGTGTAACATCCTCCCCCCTTAAGAACATTCGTCCTCGAATGTTAACTTCTACTTGCAAGAACCCTAACCTTGCAAATACTTATTTTTGAAAAATTTTGGCAGAGTTTCTCCTGTAATATAGACTATCCAAAAACCCTGAAACGCAAAAAAGTCCAATACAGGTACTTCACACAATACTATGACATTCATTTCACAATAGACTGAAGTCAAATATCTCACATATACATGTATGTAATGCAACTTATGAAACAACAACAACGACACCATACCTCTAGCTGCACAATCTGGCTAAGTCTGAAATAATTGAGGATATCTGGTTTTCATATCATCTTCTGCCTCCTAGGTCATATCCTCTTGGTTCTTATTTTGCCATAACACCTTAACGAAAGCAACATCTTTAGTTCTCAGTCTACGAATATGCCGATCTAATATGGCTACTGGAGCTTCTTCATAAGCTAACTCCTCAGTGATTTGGACGTCTTTAACTGGGACAATCCAGGAGGGATCTCCGATACACTTCCTCAGCATTGATACGTGAAAAACTGGGTGAACGGATTCTAATTCTGGGGGTAAATCCAATTCATAAGCCACCTGGCCTATCCTTCGGCGAATTTGATAAGGCCCAATAAACCTCGGGCTGAGCTTGCCTTTCTTACTAAATCTCATCACACCCTTCATCGGTGAAACCTTTAGGAATATCCAGTCACCCATATTAAATTCTAGGTTTCTTCGCCGCACATCAGCATAAGATTTCTAGCGGTTCTGAGCTGTCAGCAAACGTTCCCTGATAAGCTTTACTTTCTTTTTTGACTGATGAATAATATCTGGCCCAATCAATGCTGATTCTCCTACCTCAAACCAACCAGCTGGCGATCTGCACTTCCATCCATATAATGTTTCATAAGGCGCCATCTGAATTGCTGAATGATAACTGTTATTATAGGAAAATTCAATAAGTGGTATATGTTCATCCCAGTTGCCTCCAAAATCTAGCACACATGCCCGTAACATATCCTCGAGTGTCTGGATTGTACGTTCTGCCTACCCGTCTGTCTGAGGATGGAAGGCTGTGCTCAGGTTAACCTGCGTCCCCAGGCCCCTCCTAAAAGATTGCCAAAACTTAGCTGTAAACTGCGCCCCTCTGTCAGAGATAATTGACAGTAGAACACCATGGAATCGGACTATTTCTCTAATATACAGCTCAACATAATCTTTGGCTGAAAAGGTAGCCCTTACTGGAAGAAAGTGAGCTGATTTTGTCAATCTGTCAACAATTACCCAGATAGAATCATATTTACGCCTGGTACAAGGTAACCTTACTACAAAATCCATATTAACTGCCTCCCATTTCCATAAAGGCACGGCTATATCCTTGTCAGTCCGCCTAGTTTCTGAGTTTCGGCTTTCACCTGTTGGCAATTGGGACATTGAGCTACGAATTCTGCTATCCCCTTTTTCATTCTCGGCCACCAGTAAATCTCTTTTATGTCATGGTACATTTTTGTCAAACCTAGATGGAAAGAGTAACAGGCCTCTCCCATAATTTGCTGGCGAGGCCCTGCCACGTCTGGAACGCAGAGGCGATCCCTATATCTCAAAACTCCATCCTCGGTTACCTGGAAATCTATCACTTCCCCTTGATGAACCCTATTTCTGAGCTGAACCAGGCTAGGATCTTCATACTGTCGTTCTTCCACTTCGACAACCAATGATGACACCGCGGTATTCTAGATTACCGCTCCATTGTCTCCTGATTCTACTATACGAACAGCTAAACTGGCTAGCTGATGCAATTCTCGGACCAATTCCTGCCGCTCGGGCTGTAAATATGCCAGGCTTCCCATGGATTTGCACCTAAGGGCATCTACTACAACATTAGCCCTTCCTGGGTGATATAAAATATTCACATCATAATCCTTTAACAGCTCCAACCAGCGACGCTGTTGCAGATTCAACTCTTTCTGGGTGAAAATATACTGCAGGCTTTTGTGATCAGTGAAAATATCTATGCGGACGCCATACAGGTAGTGTCTCCATATTTTCAAGGCATGAATCGCCGCGGCTAACTTTACGTCATGGGTAGGGTAGTTCTTCTCATGCTTCCTCAGCTGCCTGGAGGCATAGGCAATCACCTTACCATGATGCATCAAAACACATCCTAACCCAACACCCGAAGCGTCATAATAGAATGCATAACCCTCTGTTCCTTCTGGCAACGCTAGCACCGGTGCCGATGTCAATCTGTTTTTTAGTTCCTGAAAGCTCTTCTCACATGCCTTAGTCTAATGGAATTTTGCTGCCTTCTACATCAGTTTGGTTAAAGGTGCTGCTAAAGTAGAAAATCCTTCCACGAACTTTTTGTAATACCCGGCTAACCCCAGAACTACGTACCTCAGTCGGAGTGGTAGGTATAGGCCATGTTTTCACTGCCACTATCTTCTACATATCTACCTGTATACCAGCATCTGACACAATATGGCCCAAGAAGGCTACTGAATTCAGCCAAAATTCACATTTAAAAATTTTTGCATACAACTGGCGATCTCTGAGAATTTGGAGCACTATCCGTAGATGATCCCGGTGATTTGCCTCTGAACAGGAATACACCAGAATATCATCGATAAATACTATCACGAACAAGTCCAGGTATGGTCTGAAAATGTTGTTCATTAGGTCCTTGAACACTGTTGGGGCGTTTGACAGTCCGAAGGACATGACTAGAAATTCAAAGTGGCCATATATGGTCTTGAAGGCAGTCTTTGGAATATCTCTTTCACGAACCCGAACCTGATGATATCCTGACCTTAAGTCAATCTTTGAAAATACCTCGCTCCCTGTAGCTGATCAAACAAATCCTCTATTCTGGGAAGCGGGTACTTAGTTTTTATAGTTACTTTATTCAGCTGTCGATTATCTACACACATACGAAGGGAGCCATCCTTCTTCCTTACGAATAGAAGTGGCGCACCCCATGGTGAGGTACTCAGCCTGATAAAGCCCTTGTCTAGCAAATCCTTCAATTGTTCCTTTAGTTCTCTGAATTCAGCAGGAGCCATCCGATATGGAGGAATAGATATAGGCTGAGTTCCTGGTAATAGATCAATTGCAAAATTAATTTCCCTTTCTGGGGGAATACCAGGAAGCTCATCTGGAAATATGTCGGGAAATTCATTAACCACTGGAATAGACTGAAGGGTCGGAGGCTCTGCCCGAACATCCTGAACTCTGACAATATGATAAATGCACCTTTTTGCTATCAATTTTCTCGCCGGAAGATAGGAAATAAACCTACCTTTTGGCGTGGCTGTACTGCCTTTCCACTCCCGTACTGCCTCCCCTGGAAAGTGGAATCGGACAATCTTGGTCCAACATTCGACATTGGCATAACATGGAGCTAGCCAATCCATACCCATAATAGCATCAAAACCAACCATTTCTAGTTCTATCAAGTCTGCCGTAGTTTGACAACTGGCAACCTCTATTGTACACCCACGATAGACCTTTCTTGCTATAATAAAGTCACCAATGGGTGTAGACACTGAGAAAGGTCGCCGAAGCAATTCCGGCATAATACTAAACTTCCAAGCAACTAACGGTGTAACATAGGACAAGGTGGATCCTGGATCTATCAACACATAAGCAGGATGAGAGAAAATGTTCAGCATACCTATCACAACATCTGGTGATGACTCTGACTCCTATCGCCTCGGTAGTGCATAAGTACAGTCTGGGCCTGCACCCGAACCGGAGGCCCCTGATCTGCCTCGGCCTCTGCCGGCTGAAACTGAGGGCCTACGCCCTGCCGGGGATGCTGGATCTTGTGATCCTGCCGAGGACCTATCCTGTCGATCCCGGTCACCCTGACCCCTAACTGGACAATTCCTTATCTGATGACCCTCCTGTCCACAAGTGTAGCATGCTGTGGAACCATACCTGCATGCTCCAGAGTGGCGTTGACTGCAAATTGGGCAAAGTGGTATTGTAAACCCACTCTGCTCCACTCCCCTCTGCTGCTGTGAACCTACTACTGGCGAACCTTCGCCGGGATCTGGTTGCCCTCGGCGACTAGACCTTTTCCTCTGCCGCTGTGGTGAAGGCAGGGGTCTAGGCGGCCTATCTGATAACCGTGGCCTAAGTCCTCCCCGGGACTCCTACTGTAATTCACCCGGTCTATCCCTGCGGCACCGCTCCTGAATTGTCCTCCTAATCTCCCATTGTCGTTGTCTGATACCCTCAATATTCTGAGCAAAAGCCTGCACATGGGAAATATCCATATCCTCTCGTAGTGTGGCTGTGATACAGGTCTCAGCATATTTTGGGTTCAACCCTATAATAAAGCGGTATACCCTGGCCGGCATTGTGTCCACAAAGGATGGCGTATATCGAGCCAAGGAATCAAACCGCATGGCATATTCCCGAACACTCATCGACCCCTGCTCCAAGTGTAGGAAATGATCAACCCGGGATTGTAGAATCTCCCGCGGTAGGTAATGATCCAAGAAAGCCTCTGAGAAGCTGGGCCAGGTCAGAGGGGGAACATCTCTCCCTCGGGGCCTCTCCCAACTCTCATACCACAGTACGACGATGTCCCGTAGCCGGAATATTGCCAACTCAACTGACTCTGTGGGTGTAGCATGCATCACCCTGAAAATCCTCTGCATCTGGTCTAAGAAGTCCTGAGGGTCCTCGGTCCGATCTGTCCCTGTGAATTGCGGGGAACCTAGTGCTAGGAACTCTCGGACCCTTGAGATACCAGGCCCTACTACGGATTCTGCAACTATAGGTGGCACTGGCTGGTGCTGAGCAGCCATCATCTGGGCTAGCATAACCACCGCGCTCCTGACCACCTGGTCAGATGGTGTGGGTATAGAAACTACCGGAGGCGGTGCCGTCACATCGGCCGTCCCAAGCGGATCCTGACGTGGTGGAGACTTCTGGGGAAGTCGAGATGATACCTCAGTATCGTCCTCAGATCGGGCCAATTCTGACCGAGGCTGGGGCACCCTGTTGGTGCCCTCTCCTGCTGCTACATCTAGCCTCCTACCTGTCGTAGGGTGTCGCTGGTCCGACATTTCTCTATAAGCAAAAGAGTATAATGAGCTTAGGGACTCAACCCTATACTATACTGCTCTATAACACGACTGAATAAGAAGAAAGAGTAACCATCCTATCATGCCTTGCAGCCTCCTGCCTATAGTATGTGGTGCACAACACATCCATAGACAAGACTCTACTTAGCACGGCTTGCAGACTCCCTACGATACGACCGGCTCTGATACCAAGTTTGTCACGCCTCACCTTGGGAGGCATGACTGGCACCTGGCGCCCTACTAGGACCTGAACTGCTGAGCTGACTGAGCCTAAGCACCTCTGGTGCAGGGCTGTCTCTAACTCTACAATCAAGAAAACAATAGGCTATATAGCGGCTGTAAATACAACCCCCAGCCGACAAGGCCTATAGCCACCTGTGAGAATAAACAGCTAACCAGAGACAAACAAACATAGGGAGTTCTATGCCGGCCGAAAAGGCCACCATGATATCTAGTTATAACTGGAAAGCGAAATCAGATGCTAAACTGAGCTATGACCGACAAGGCCACCAATCAACAGCTAAACAGGGCCCCACACGACAACACACATAGTATAAAACACATATAGGCCCCACACAACCGATATCATCTAACCACAGGGAAGTAATGCAATCTGCAAGCCTCTAGGAGTAATAAGATGGTCGGGACAGGGACCCAACCTACCCATAATGTACAACAAATGAAATAAACATCTATCACACAAGCTCCGGAAGAAAGTAGCTGATGGCTTTGTACGGCTGACTGGAACTATGAGGGACCCGCTCCTCGTCTATGTGTATTTGCAGGCAAGTAATGCAGCACCCCAGAAGAGGGCATCAGTACCACAGGTACTGAGTATGTAAAGAAATAACTTTAAATGACTGAAAGTAAGAAATAGAACTGACAATAACTGAAGTAAAGAGAATGGACTGAAGCTGACTGAGGTAGTGAAATCAGGACTAAACATAACTATAATAAGGAAGGTAGGGTTCATACCTGGAAAATGAGGCATCTTACTGTCTAACTATCAATAACTAAAGCAAGCATAAACCTTACCTGGCCCCCATAAGCCAGAAGGTATCAACACAGAATAACCGACTTGGGCCCCCATTAGCCCTAGTGAGTACACCTCAATCTATATACCCCTATCTAGGTCATACTGAGTCAACTACCAGCTATAAGCGTCCTGTCGATCCGATGGGTCTTCAACTAGGCCCGCTCAGCCCCTGACTGTAGCTGTGTTTGAGTCCAGAAGACTCCTGATATGTACTCCCCGGGCGTAAACACTCGGCGGGTGTGTGTATAAGGCCAACCACGACAATATGAGGATCTGGATCCCCATCTTCGTCCCTTGCGGATGGAATGCCGCTCGTTAGAGCAATGTATCCCGCCCCTGGCGGGCGGCGACACAATTATTAACCCTGGGGTGGTCAAGAAAGCTATACAGGTATAATCCAGCCCAAAACAATAAAATTTACAAGTCTCAACTGACAACAACAACTAAACATGATAACATGCTCCTGACATGCTTTACTGGGATTCATACTAGACTACTATGCTGAAGAAACTAGCTTGCATACTGACATGCTTTAATGGGATTCATACTGGACTACTATGCTGAAGAAACTAACTTGCCGAAAGAAAATGCCTTAACATACCTCATTTGCTGTTTACCGATTAATAGGCGAGTTTCAATTAGTATTCAATAGCTCTTCCCAACTTAAATCGTGTTACTGGAAAGATAGGACTAGTTTTAACACTAAATTCGGCAAAAAGGAAAATTATATATATAAATATTAACTATATTCCAACTTAACGGAACACGATCGAAACCTCGTTATTTCTCGAAAGTCTAGAAGGGAGAAATGCTTACTTTAAGCCTGGGTTCGTATTGACACTCGTTTGGAGCAATTCCAACAACTTTGGCTCGGCGGGACGACGATTTGCCGGGCGAATTTCACGAAACTAACTCCGTAGAAATGCTCTCTGTAGCCTTATACTTTGATACCCGAGGTTAATTTGGATTTGGATGGCATTTAGCGGTGTAATCGGATGAAAATTAAATGTTTTCCTGCGTCCCTATTTTCTACTAGTCGAAGATATATGAATTATGATCTCATTTCTAAGTGTGAGCCCCTTATATACTTGAGGCTGCACCCAACACGGCACGTTGCCCAACACGCTGATTCTGCTCCGTGCCACGTTGGCTAACATGGAGGAGAAGCTCCGTGCCACGTTGGCTAACGTGGAGGAGCAGCTCCGTGCGACTTTGCCCCTCTAGCTTGGTTCGGCCTCCTCTCGCGAAATCCCGACTTGTCACTCGTTCGGCCTTTCCCCGGGCCCTTTCCTCGTACATATGACACTCTAAAACTCTCAGCCAATATGCGAATAGGTCGACTAAATGCTCGAAACTTATGGGGTGTAACATAGAGAAACAAACTACAGCTCAAATAAGAAATTGTAAGGACTAATAGGGATGGAAAATATTATGTTAGATACACAAATAAGAGACAAATTAAAGGTCCATTTGCTGAGTTTTTTAAAAGTATAGGTATGATTACTCAATATATCATATAAAAAATTCCACAACAAAATGGTGTGGTACAAATAAGGAATCGGGCATTAATGGACATGGTAAGAAGTATGATTAGTATCAAGTTTACCTTTATCTTTAAGGAGTGAAGCCTTAAAACCCCTATATATATTTTAAATCGGGCTCTATCCAAAACTGTCCTCGATAGACTTTTTGAATTATAAAAAAGATGAAAACCTAGTTTAAGTCATTTACATATTTGAGGGTGTCCAATTGAGGTGATGGTTTATAACCCACAATTAAAAAGAGTTGAATAAAATAATTAAAAATAATTTTTTATAAGCTATGCGATTAACTCTAAACGATTTAGGTTCTATTGTCCTTCTTATGCTCCTAAGATTATTGAGGTTAGAAATGTTAAATTTCTTGAGGAACATGAAGTAAGTGCAAGTGGTTCAATTCAAGTGGTGAAACTGGAAGAAGTAAGGGAACCACTTGTGATATCTTTATATATTGGGAATTTGAATGTTGATCTGACAAATTCTCTGAAGAGCAACAAGTTCAAGAGCCACCACCATTTGAGGAGTCACATGAAGTACAACCCACTTTCCCTGAACACATTGAAGGAGCATCTGAATAAGTGGGAGTAAAAAAACCTCAAGAGGTCATAAACCAATAATTTTTATTGACTATGTTGTATATTTCCAAGAGTCTCCATGCTCATTTTCCTAAGCCATGAGTGGATAAAAATCCACACTTTGGCATGATGCCATTAAAAAAAAAGTCGGAATCTATGGCAAAAAATAAAGTCTGAAATATCATTGAGTTATCATAAAGAGTCTCTACTATGTTCTCTGAGTTTACAACACTTTCGACACTTAAAATAGAGAAAATAGCATGGACTTAGGTATGTTTATATGGATATGAGACACTTTTACTTTGACTTCAGGGAAAAAAAGTGTTGGAGCAAAGATGTGCAAACGAAGCCTTAAAATGCAGAAAATCATCCAAAGTACAAGTCTCAGTACGAGCTGTACTGAGAATCGTGAGGAAAGTCAGAAGGCTGAAGCAAGAAGAAGGCAACATATGACTCTCAGTACGAGTTGTACCACGATGGTACCAGCCGTAACTGGAGTCGTGGAATTGTTCAGAGGAAATTACACAAAGGAAGACTCCTGGTACGTATGGACTCATGAATTGTGGCATCAATATACGAACGGTACCATGATCTATAGTGAATTTAAAAAGATTCTCAATATTTGGTAGAATTTCAGAACTACAAATATTACGAGTCCTAGGAAGAAGGTACGAGTCGTACCTCAACACTCGTGGAGAATTTCAGAAGATGTCAGAGTTCTCAAGGCCAAACCACGAAAACATTATACGACTCGTAGGATGGAGGTATGAGTTGTACTAGCCTGCCAACACTTGGTCAAATTTGTAGCAGCCAAGGACTTATGAGAAGCAGGTACAACTCGTACAATCCTGCTACGGGTCTTAGGTCCAGTCGTGATACAGTCGGCACTAGATATGGAAAATTCCCTGTTAGCTTAGGAAAAAGTTTCTAATGTCTGTATAAATAGCTTTTATGTTTTATTTTAGTTAGAGAAGGACGTAATCAAATCAGTAGACGTGTGAACAATATTTTTTGTGAATTTTTATCAAGTTTAGAGGAGCAATTCTTGGGATCAAATTCTTGATTTCCTACATTGTTCTTGAGATTGTTCTTTGATATTCAAATCTGGTTTTCTTCCAATCGTTGCTGTAAGTATTTAATTATGTTTTTGTCTATGAATGCAAATTGTAATCTTACAACTATGAGAGGCTCAAACCTCAACAACTAGGGGTTGTGGGAACCATGATGGATTAACGAAATAGGATTACACAAAAGTGATTCGAAACCAATGTGAGAGCTTGTTTGTATTCTCTTCATCTTTAAATATTTCTTAACGGTGTACAACATTAGGACTTGCTCGAATTCTTTACTTGCTTGAACCTAGAGAAGTAGATATTAGGAAAAGAGAATTAAAAAAAAGCCTTGGTGTCATGCCCCGAGCTTACACCCTGGACGTAACACGGTACTTGAAGTCACGAGTGACCCCAAGTCAACCCTTGGTCTATCATACACTGGTGTTCTGAGTAAACATGTATAGAGGAAGTTTTAAATAACAGATTTATCAGTTTAATAAAATGTAAAGACTGAAAGTAGAGAAAGAAATAATATATTTGAAATTCAATCTGAAAGCCAAGTCTGGTCTGAAAGCCAACTACTGAGGAGTTGCTGGGACAGGTCCCCAACTAACTCTAAGTCTAAATAAAACCATATCCAACTGAAGTAAATAAACAAAGCCCTCAAATGAGGAGGACTCACACTTTGATTTGCTAAAATGGAATGCTCTGAAACTGAAGTAACTATCTGTGCTGAATCTGAGAACCTACAGCTGTATCATGAAATGATACAGTATGAAAAACATGTGTCAGTACTTTAAATGTACTGAGTAAGTGAGAGAAACATACTGAATATAAAGTCTGAACTAAAATGACATGCCATGACCAACAAGTAAGCTGAATTTAACTACCGATATAATCTGAAAAGGGTCAAGACGACCCTGTCTAATAGTCAAGGACATGCTCTGAGTCTGAAACACTGAATCTGAGATGTTGTACTGAACTGAGCTGCTTATTCTAATACTGGATTGGACTGACTAGTGGGAGAGTCTATAACCGACATATAACCACGTGAGCTAGACGTGGAGTCCAATGTATACACTCCACCGGTAGGACCCAATATACCTTGCCAGGGTATAAAGGCATGAACTGGTGATCACAAAAATATCTGGGGCCAATCAGGCCATGTAATACTGTAACCTACGCTGGCAACATAGTTCTGGGAACCTGGGTACGCTGGAACCTCGACCCGCTCGGTGCTAAGTTCTACTCCCACTGGAAAACCTAAACTGAACTACTAAGCTGATGGCTCGAAATTAGGCCCAAGACTAGTTAGGGACGAATAACTGCATGTACCCTTAGAGATCGGACCACATTCTGAAACTAGATTCTAAGATTGGTCAGAGCTACTTATCTAGAAGCGTCGTAACCATCTACAGAACAACTAATAACTGAACTAGGGTCCTGGGGCTGGTTAGAGCTATAACTGGATGTCATGACCGCCTAATGGACCAAATAATTGAAATCTGAATCTGAGTCTGAAAATTGGGAGGCACCACAGACACTTCAAAAATAAACTGGAGTCAAACTGATCAGTTGACATTTTTTGGACAACACTGAGGTTGCCAAAATCTGACTGAAGCTAGACTGATATGATTCTGACTGAGACTAGACTGATAGAGTTTTGTGTTCTAACTGACTAAACTACTAAGCAACTAATAGAGAGTTTCGTTCAACGTACTAAAGTCATTCTAATTCATGGGATAATTACCCAACACATACGCAACGCAAGACAATTCTAGGAATTCAACCCAAAGCATTTTTAATTCACTAGAGGGAATTTAACAAGTAAAATCATTACTCAAAAATTAGGGCTCAAATTCACTTTTGTAATAATACTGATAATTTGATGAGGAACTAATGAAGATTATTTTAACAGTAAGTGTCAACATCATTCTGAGTGAAATCAATGAAAAATAAACATGAATGCTTCTCATACTCGAAAGCTCAGGGCTTAAAATTGATAGAAGAAATTGAGGAGGACTTTGGGGATGCAAAGGAAGGACAATCCCCTTGATAAAACCCCACATACCTGGCAAAGAAACTTGGAGAATCTTCCTGAAAATCGAAGAGAAAAGTTCCGCCCTAGCCCTTGCTCTGAAATACTCTGAGAGAGAATTCTACGATGTTCTTCTGAGGATTAGTGTGAGAATGAGGGGAGGAACCATCACCCACTAAAATGTCTAAAATTGAAGCTTAAACGACATGGTTTAGGGTCTAAAAGCATAGGAAAGTCGAATTTGCCCTTAATGAAAATTCCCTAAAAAACTGTTCTGGTCCCGACCATGACTTTTACCATGAGTCGTACCACAAAGTCACGACTCGTGGTCACCTCACCATTTTTCTCAATCTTCTGAAACTGGACACGACTCGCATACCATGACTCGTAGGACTATCCTATGTGTCGTACCTCGAGTCGTCCTGGTGCAAAATTTCAGGTTTTTCAGCGGTTACCAACTTAAACTCCTGCGTCTATTCTTAGGCCCCTTTCCAGGGTATTATAATATCTTCCCCTTGGAAACATTTGTCCTTTAATATAGGGAACAAGCAGCAACCAAAAACATACAATTACCATATGAAAATAATGACCATTAAAGCTGAAAACTAACGGAATGACTAGCCCTGAAAAGAACTACATAGATGAACTGAATTCAGACATCACATACCTATATCATATCATAAAACAAACTTGCATGTATGAATGAAATGTTATAAACTGATTAGAGGTCTGGGGATAAAACTGATACCTCAAACTGAAACTAAGCCAGTAGGGAACAAGTGGGGATATTTAGCCATCATATCCGCTTCAGCTTCCCATGTAGCTCCCTCAACATGCTTATTTCTCCATAACACCTTCACTGAAGCTACTTCCTAGTTCCTCAATTTACGAACTTGACGGTCAAGGATCTGGACTGGTACCCCCTGATAGGTAAGACTATCCTTGATTGCCACACTATCCAATGGCACCACAGAGGTTGGATCTCCAATACACCTTTTCAAAAGTGATATATGGAAAACTGGATGTATAGTTGCTAGTTCTGAAGGCAACTCTAGCTCATAGGTGTAAACTCCAGAAGGGCCTATGAATGGACCTAGGAGTTGAAGTCGAAAACTGCAGAAGACTTGGAGTTTTGCACCAGTACGACTCGAGGTACGAGTCGTGGTGAGGAGTTGTGGTTAAGTCGTATTAGTTTGGGTGGATGGTACCATGGTTGATAGTACGACCTATAGGATGGTGGTACGAGTTGTGGTATATCAGTCGTGGCCAAATTTAGAAAGCTAGGAGAAAGGGTGAAGTGACCACGAGAGGTAACCATGATTCGTGACTTGATGGTACGACTCGTGGCACGACTCGTGGTTGGGGTTAGAACTGCTTTTCAGGGAAATTTCAGTAAGGGCAATTTCAATATTTTTTTTATGTTTTTGGACCCTAAAGCACATCCTTTTGAGGTTGGAATAGGGTATTTAAGGGTTGAAAACTCCTGGTAAGTTCATTTTAGCAATTACAAGTGTTAGAGAAGGGAGTAGGAAGGGTGTCGAGCAACTTTCTTCAAGATTCTTCAAGCTTTCACTTTGGGTTCTTCAATGGAGTAGGAAATCACGAAATTTTAAGGTATGTGGGATCTTGAATGGGTAATTAGACCCTACCCATTCCCATTTCTTTCCATTTCCTACGATTAAGTTACCAAATTCTTGTGGGTCTTAACCCAATTGCATGATTTCTCACAAGTTTACATGAAAGTGTAGTAGTATGTTTAAATTATGGATTTTGAAGTATTTGGGCTGATATTGATTGTATATTTTATATTTCACGATTTAAAACTCTAAAAGTATGGATGCCCAATTATGAAGGATTTTTAGTAAAATTCATGTTCATGATGATTCCGCAAGCTTAATACAAATTTTTGAATTTCAAGCATGTCTTCAAGTTTTCTATTTCTTATGTTGTAATGATTATGTTTTGCATAAACTAAGCATTTCAATCATGATTAAGATTTTGGGCCATGACCATATGTTGTGTATGGTTTATGAACTACGTCTTTGGTAAACTCACGGGCCCAAATTCCATGGCTAGTATTATGAACTTTCAAGCATGGTATGATTTTCACGATTAAACTAGCCGTGCATGTTACGTATGAATTTCTATGGGCACGTTGCATGTTTTGGGAGCATTACTTAACACCAAGTAGGTTCGAGGCTCAGGTTCCGCCCCGAATCTCAAAACTAAGTGCCATTATAGGATTATGTTTGGGACCTCCTCAGTGAATGTCCCCTATTCCCTATGGTGCCTTCATGAGTTATATCACGCCTTCATGGTTCATACCCCTGGCAAGGTATGAACGGCCTCCTGACTAGGCGTACAAGTCGGACTTCATGTGTGCTCATGTGGAGTATGTCGGTTATAGAAATCTCTCATTGTTCCTCATGGTTTTAAAATATGCATGATTATGTTCATTTGGCTAAAGTTATGATTTATGAAATGTTTTTCCCACATGTTATGACTTTGATGGGTTTATGAATACTTTTGGAAATATTGAGCCTTATGATATACTTACGATTTCAGTCTTATAATCATGATGTCCCCACTCCTTTAAATTTTATGTTTTTAAGCATTGCTTTGCATATCTTACATACTTCGTACTATCCAAGTACTGACCCACATATTTTCAGGATCCGGTTCACAGGTTCCGCATCGTCCCTAGCTTGTGCTCTGTTCCGCGTAGTCTTTAGTGGTGAGTCCTCATGATTCGAGGGCTTCATGTTCAGACTTGTTTAATTGTCTTATGTTTTAAGAATGTTTGAGTTAGTTGGGGTCTTGTCCCTTCAACCTGTCTTTTATGATTAGAGGCTTTCAGACTTATGTATAGTATTTTTTCATTGATGAATGTATTTCGGTTTGTCATTCCTTACAATTCATGATACGATTTTCAGTTAGTTTATGTCACACCCCGCCTTGGGGGGTATGACTGGCACCTGGTGCCCTACTAGGACCTGACCTGCTAAACTATGCTGTATACTGATTTTCTATAGTAACCTGATTTACTATTCCTGACATGCTTTCTGAACTTCATTTTAGCCTGCTATTCTATTTCTGAAGTGCTTTACGGATACTGTACTACTCCGCGGGGTTTCAGCTGAACACAACAATATCTTAACATGGCATATTACATCACACACTGAATATACTGGGCAATCTCTAACGCTTGCATTAGAATCTATATCATACTGATCGGTTTCATACACATTACAACCCAATATTTCTCACATCGCACCAACATTCATAATAACGCAATATTCGACTCCTGAACATTCTACTGGTCCGTAATTTATTACACTACACTGATATTACTTAACTTGTCGAAGGAAACTAACTTTACATACCTTGTCTTTGAATTTTTCGTCCGTCGGACGGGGCTCGGCCGGTACTTCAACAATTTTCTCCCAACTGCATTCATAAATACGTCAATTAATACAAAATACAGCTATATTGTAAAGAGCAACGTTACTTTCGATATAGTTTATAGCCTAAACTTAGGCTTATCAAAAGACGGTCAAAAACTCGCTATTTTTCAGCGGCCCAGAAGGGAGAAGTATTCACTTCTCAGCTAGGAACACATAGACATTAATTTAGAGCAATTCTACTTACTTTAGTTTGGTGGCTCGTCGATTCGTCGGCCGTATTTCACGAAACTAATTCCGTAGAAATGCTCTCTGCTGCTAAATACTCCGGTATCTGGGATTAATTTGAGTTTGGGCAGCGTTTGGCAGCGTAATTGGACGAAAATATTTAATTTTCTTCGTCTTCCTCGGCTTCACTGCGTTTCTCTGGAAATTTATAAGTGTAATATGATTTTAAACTGAAGTGGGGGCTTATATACTTGGGGCTGAACCTGGGCAACGTGTCACGGAGCCATCGCGGAGGCCTCACCTCCGTGACACGCTGCCATCGCGGAGGGGCTCTGCCTCGGCTCCTCCCGCGATGGTTTCGACGGGTTTCTCGTCCGATCTTTTCCCGGACCTTTCCCTAGCACGTATGGCCTTCAAATATACTTAACCAACGTGTGAATAGGTCATCTAAGTGCCGGAAATTCTACGGGGTGTAACAGTTTATGGTTGATAAGTTAAGTTTTCTGCCTTTATATGAATGAATTAGTATTATGCTCACGACATGGGTTGACTTGGGGTCTCTTAGGGCTCCTTGTCTCATGTCTACGATCCGGGTGTACTCTCGGGTTGTGACAAACTTAGTATCAGAGCAATAGGTTTAGATGTGTCCTAGGGAGTATGAAAGCCGCGTTAGGTAGAGTATTTTTCATGGGTGTGAAGCGCGCCACACTTATGAAGAAGAGGCTACTGAATGTTTTAGGAATATTCCCTTCTTTCATGGTCTATGTCGTGCGGTCAAAATCTATCCCTCTTTCTAATTCATGCTGTTCGTGACTACAGAAAATTTATGGCTCCCAAAAGGATAATCATAAGGAGGAACATAAATGATGAAGGCCATGGGGGTTGCAAGAATGATGGGCGTCAGTAAGCCCCACTGATTCAGGAGCCCCAGGCACCCGAGCCAGCTGCCTATGCCGAGTTTCAGGCGGCTATTCAAATGCTGGCGCATTCCTTGACTGCTCAGGTCAACTAGCAGGCTTTTGCGTCTGTTCCTCAAAACGGTAATGCAGTGGTTGCCCAGATCAGAGACTTTTTGAGGATGAACCCTCCCGAGTTCACAGAGGATCCACACGAGTTCATCGAAGGGATTTTGAAGGTCGCTCAGGTCATGGGAGTAACAAGTGAGGAATGTGTTGATTTGGCCTCTTATCAGCTGAAGGAGGTCGCTTACATTTTGTTCAAGCAATGGAGGGATAGCAGGGCAGCGGGAGCAGGCCCTATCAACTGGGATGAGTTCCACATAGCCTTTCTCGATAGGTTTTTCCCTCGGGAGATGAGGGAACTGAAAGCAACTGAGTTTGTCAACCTTAAGCAAGGAAAGATGACGGTGCTGGAATATGCACTTAAGTTCACTCGTCTGTCAAAATATGCCCGGAGTTAGTGATGGATCAAAGGGCGCAGGTGAGCAAATTCATACTGGGAGTAGCTGTGTATCTGGATAAGGACTGTAGAAAAGCCCTACTTCATCAGGATATGGACTATCCACTGATAGTCCTCTATGATCAGTAGATGGAAGAAGCTCATATGAGGTAGAGAGAGGCCAAGAGGGCAAGAACTGATAGCCACAGGTTCTCCAGCCTAAGCCAAGGGGTGAATTTCACCAGCAGTCCCAGCACAGACGCACTGCACCAACACCATCTTCAGCCAGTACTCCATCCAGGCCACAAGACGGTCAGAGGAGTAGGGCCTCAGGTTTGATGAGTCAAAACAGCATACGCACAGAGTGCACATTCCCATCTTGTGCTACTTGTGGCAAGAACCACCTAGGGAAATGTTTGGTGGGCTCAGACGCTTGTTTCGGGTGTGGCAAACCCGGACACAGACTTAGGAATTGCCCTGCAGCTAGGTTAGGGGGTAGTGGAGCCCGCACTTTAGCAGCCAGTTCAGCCATCCCAATTGCACGTTAGACTCAGCAGGGTGCTCCGACTGGCTCAGCTGGCAGCCAGTGCCAGAATCGATTTTATGCACTTGGCTCTCGTTAGGAGCAAGAGACTTCTCCCGATGTGGTTACGGGTATGTTGCGAGTTTTTCATATTGATGCTTATGCTTTATTAGATTCGGGAGCCACACTATCTTTTGTGACACCTTACATTCCTAGTCACTTTGGAGTCAGTCCTGAAATCTTGTCCGAATCATTTTCTGTCTCTACCCCGGTTGGTGATTCAGTCGTAGTAAGGCGGGTATATAGAGGTTGCCCTATTACAGTGTTGCATAAGGTTACCTCCACAGACTTAGTAGAATTAGCTATGACTGATTTTGAAATCATCTTAGGCATGGATTGGTTGTTTTCATGTCATGCTTATGTTAACTGTAGAACTCAGGTAGTGGAGTTTCGGTTTCCAGATGAATCAATTTTAGAATGGAGGGGTGGTTCAGCGGTACCCGTAGGTCGCTTTATCTCCTATTCAAGGCCAAAAAAATGATTTCCAAGGGCTGTATTTACCACTTGGTTAAGGTTAAGGATGTCACGTCGGAAACCCCGACCATTCAGTCAGTCCCCGTGGTGGGTGAATACCCTGAGGTATTTCCAGATGACCTACCAGGTGTCCCTCCCAAGAGGGAGATTGATTTTGAGATTGACCTTTTACCCGACATGCAGCCCATATCAATTCCTCCCTACCGAATGTCCCCGGTTGAGATAAAAGAGTTAGAGGAGCAGTTTAAGGATTTGCTGGATAAGGGTTTCATTAGACCGAGTAAGTCCACATGGGGTGCCCCAGTGTTGTTCGTCCGGAAGAAAGATGGTTCCCTGCGGATGTGTATTGACTATAGATATTTGAACAAGGTCACCATCAAGAATATATATCCCTTACCTAGGATTGATGACTTATTCGATCAGATTCAAGGTTCCAAATACTTCTCTAAGGTAGATCTCAGGTCTGGGTATCACCAGCTTAGAGTCCAGAAGAGCGACATTCCAAAGATTGCTTTTAGAACCCGGTATGGCCACTATGAATTCGTTGTTATGTCTTTTGGACTAATCAATGCCCCTGCAGCTTTTATGGATTTGATGAACAGGATATTAAAGGCATATTAGGATATGTTCGTGATCGTGTTCATTGAAGACATATTAATATACTCCCGGAGTGAGGAGGAGCATGCCGCACACCTGAGGGTAGCACTCCAAACCCTCAAGGATAACCAACTATACGCCAAGTTCAACAAATGTGAATTTTGGATGAAATCAGTTGCATTTTTGGGGCATGTGGTGTCAAGCGACGGTATAAGTGTTGAATCCCAGAAGATAGAAGCAGTAAAGAACTGGCCTAGATCGGTAAACCCTTCGGAGATCGGAAGATTTGTGGGCTTAGAGGGTTACTATCGGAGGTTCATGGAAGGTTTCTCATCCATTGCAGTCCCACTAACGAGATTGACTCAGAAAAAGGTGAAGTTCCAATGGTCGGAGGCTTGTGAGAAGAGCTTCCAAGAATTGAAGACCAGACTCACTTCAGCACTGGTGTTGACTTTACCGGAGGGTACCGATGGCTTCATTGTATATTGTGATGCTTCGAGGGTCGGACTGGGATATGTATTGATGCAGCACGGAAAAGTCATAGCATATGCTTCAAGACAGTTAAAAACTCACGAGAAGAATTACCCGACCCATGATCTTGAGTTGGCCGCGATGGTATTTTCTTTGAAGATATGGCGACACTACTTGTATGGGGTTCATGTATATGTATTCAAAGACCACAAAAGTATACAATATGTGTTCACACAGAAGGAACTAAATCTTCGGCAACGGAGGTGGTTGGAGCTACTTAAGGACTACGACATGAGTGTCCTTTATCACCTTGGCAAGGCCAACATGGTAGCAGACGCTCTTAGTAGACTTTCTATTTGAAGTGTGTCGCATGTGAGTGTAGATAAGAAGGAGCTGGTAAAGGAGGTACATCGACTTTCACAATTGGGAGTTAGGTTAGTTGGTTCGACCGATGGTGGGATGATAGTTCAGAATGGGTCAGAGTCATCCTTGGTAGCGGAGGTGAAGGCTAAACAAGATGAAGACCCAATATTGGTAAAGTTGAAAGAAGCTGTTCAAAATCAGAAGGTAGAAGTCTTCTCCAAAGGGGGAGATGGTGTGCTTCGGTACCAGGATCGCTTATGTGTCCCGAGCTTGGGTGATTTGACAAGTCGGATGTTACATGAGGCTCACGGGTCCAGATATTTTATACATCCAGGTGCCACCAAAATGTATCATGCCTTGCGGAAATCTACTGGTGGAATGGCATGACGTGAGATATTGCAGAATTTGTAGCTAAGTGCTCGAATCGCCAACAAATGAAAGTCAAGCATCAGAGACCGGGGGGTGTACTCCAAGATATCAACATTCCTACTTGGAAGTGGGAAGAAATCAACATGGATTTTGTGACAGGTTTGCCCCGCACTCGTAGACAGTATGACTCCACTTGGGTTGTGGTGGATAGGTTGACCAAGGATGCTCATTTCCTACCGGTCAAAACCACCGATTTAGCAGAAGATTATGCAAAGTTATACATCAGAGAGTTTGTTAGACTACACGGAGTGCCCTTTTCCATTATTCAGATAGAGGTACCTAGTTCACCTCTCAGTTTTGGAGATCTTTTCAAAAGGGACTTGGCACCAAGGTCAAGCTTAGCACGGCATTCCATCCGCAAACAGATGGTCAGGCGGAGTGGATTATCCATACTCTCGAGGATATGTTGAGAGATTGTACTGTTGACTTCAAGGGTAGCTGGGACGAACATTTGCCTCTTATTGAGTTCGCCTAGAACAACAGCTACCACTCCATCATACAAATGGCACCGTTCGAGGATCTTTACGGGCGACGGTGTAGATCGCCCATTGGATGGTTTGAAGGCGGTGAGGTTTCATTAGTGGGACCCGATTCAGTCCATGAGGCTATGGAAAAGTTCAGTTAATAAGAGAGGCTGAAAACGGCTCAGAGTCGCCAAAAGTCTTATGTAGATATGAGGAGAAGGGATCTTGATTTCGAAGTCGATGATTGGGTGTTTCTGAAGGTATCTCCCATAAAGGGAGTGATGAGATTTGGAAAGAAAGGAAAACTCAGCCCCCGCTATGTTGGCCTATATTGGATTGTGAGGCGAGTGGGTAAAGTAGCCTATGAGTTGGAGTTACCTTCAGAGTTGGCTTCGGTTCACCCCGTATTTCATGTATCGCTCTTGAGAAAGTGCATGGGAGATCCAGCCTTAGTGGTTCCGGCGGAAAGTGTTGGCGTGAAGAATAGCCTCAGTTATGAAGAGATCCCTATTACAATCTTGGATCATCAGGTTCGAAGGTTGAGGAACAAGGAAGTAGCTTCAGTAAAGGTGTAATGGAGAAACCAGCATGTTGAGGGAGCTACATGGGAAGCTGAAGCAGATATGATGACCAAATACTCCCATTTGTTCCCTAACGGTCCAGTTTCAATTTGAGGTATCAGTTTTGTCCTAAAACTGCCATTCAGTTTTTCATGTTCTGTTCATGCGTATAAGTTTATTTTATGATATGATGTATGTAAGTGATGTCTAAACTCAGACTAGCTATGTGGTTCTTTTCGGGGGTAGTCGTTCCGTCAGTTTATGGCTTGAATGATTAGCATCTAATATAGTGATTGTATGTTTCCATTTGCTGCTTGTTTCCCTATATTCGAGGATGAATGTTTCCAAGGGGGGAGATATTGTAACACCCTAGAAGGGCCTACGAATGGACTCGGGAGTTGAAGTCGAAAGCTGCAGAAGACCTGGAATTTTGCACCAGTACTACTCGAGGTACGAGTCGTGGTGAGGACCTACGACTCGTGACTCGAGTCGTGAGGAAATCGGGAGCTTGAGGTTGTGTCACGGGTAGTGCTATGAACCGTGGTGATAAGGTACGACTCGTGGTTAGGAGTCATGGTGAATATCTCAGTGGTGCCATAGTGAGTCGTCACGAGTCATGGTATGACTCATAGGATGAAGCAACGAGTCGTGGTGAGGAGTTGTGGTTAAGTCGTATTGGTTTGGGTGGATGGTACCGCGGTTGACAGTACGATCCGTAGGATGGTGGTACGAGTCATGATATACCAGTTGTGTCAAAATTCAGAAAGTTAGGAGAAAAGGTAAAGTGACCACGAGAAGTAACCACGAGTCGTGACTTGATGGTACGACTCGTGGCACGACTCGTGGTCGGGGTCAGAACTACTTTTCAGGGAAATTTCAGTAAGGGAAATTTCAAGTTTTTTTATGCTTTTGGACCCTAAACCACATCGTTTTGAGGTCAGAACAGGGTCTTTAAGGAATGAAAACTCCTGTTAAGTTCATTTTCGCAATTACAAGTGTTAGAGAATGGAGTAGGAAGGGTTTCAAGCAACTTTCTTTAAGATTCTTCAAGCTTTCACTTAGGATTCTTCAGGGGAGTAGGAAATCACGAAATTTCCAGGTATGTGGGGTCTTGAATGGGTGATTAGATCCCACCCATGCCCATTCTTTCCATTTCCTACGATTAAGTTACCAAATTCTTGTGGGTCTTAACCCAATTGCATGATTTCTCACAAGTTTACATGAAAGTGTGGTAGTATGTTTAAATTATGGATTTTGAAGTATTTGGGCTGATATTGCTTGTATATTTTATATTTCATGATTTAAAACTCTAAAAGTATGGATGCCCAATTATGAAGGATTTTTAGTAAAATTCATGTTCATGATGATTCCGCAAGCTTAATACAAAATTTTGAATTTCAAGCATGTCTTCAAGTTTTCTATTTCTTATGTTGTCACGATTATGTTTCACATAAAAGCATTTCAATCATGATTAAAATTTTGGGCCATGCCCATATGTTGTGTATGGTTTATGAACTATGTCTTTGGCCAAGTTACGGGCCCAAATTCTATGGCTAGTATTATGAACTTTCAAGCATGGTATGATTTTCACGATTAAACTAGCCGTGCATGTTACGTATGAATTTCTATGGGCACGTTGCATGTTTTGGGAGCAGTACTTAACATCGAGTAGGTTCGGGGCCCAGGTTACGCCCCGAATCTCAAAACTACGTGCCACCGTAGGATTATGTTTGGGACCTCCTTAGTGACTGTCCCTATGCCTTATGAGGCCTTCATGAGTGATATCACACCTTTCATGGTTCATACCCTTGGCAAGGTATGAACGGCCTCCCGACTAAGCGTACAAGTCGGACGTCATGTGTGCTCATGTGGAGTATATCGGTTATACAAATCTCCCATTTTCCTCATGGTTTTAAAATATGCATGATTATATTCTTTTGGCTCAAGTTATGATTTATGAAATGTTTTTCCCCCATGTTATGACTTTGATGGGTTTATGAATATTTTTAGAAATATTGAGCCTTATGATATACTTACGATTTCAGTCTTATAATCATGATGTCCCCACTCCGTTAACTTTTATGTTTTTAAGCAATACTTTGCATACCTTACATACTCAGTACTATCCAAGTACCAACCCACATATTTTCAAAGATCCAGTTCGCAGGTTCCGCATTGTCCCTAGCTTGCACTCAGTTCCGCTCAGTCTTCAGTGGTGAGTCCTCATGATTCGAGAGCTTCATGTTCAAACTTGTTTAATTATCTTGTGTTTTCAAAATTTTTGGGTTAGTTGGGGTCTTGTACCTTCAACCCATATTTTATGATTAGAGGCTTTCAGACTTATGTGTAGTATTTTGTCATTGATGAATGTATTTCGGTTTGTCGTTCTTTACAATTCATGATACGATTTTCAGTTAGTTTATGATTGACAAGTTAAGTTTTCCGCCTTTTTGTGAATGAATTAGTATTATGCTCACGCCATGGGTTGATTTGGGGTCTCTCGGGGCTCCTTGTCCCGTGTCTACGATCTGGGTGTACTCTCGGGTCGTGACAATAGGCCACCTTGCCGATATGCCGCAAAATTCTATAGGGTCCCACATACCTAGTGTTCGCGCTCTGCTGCTCGGTATATATTATACACCGACACGCAAGTGTACGTGGTCAAACAAGTAATAAAGTGGCTAAGTAGCCAAGTATCGATCCAAGGAGGCTGCTCTAGATATGCAAAACTGCCTAGTTTACTATATCTCTATTCTATTTCTAACTATGTTAACAACAATCCAACCAAGAATTGAGTAAGTTTTGTTTCTAAACTAATTATCTACTAAAATTAATAACTACTATTTACGTTGAGTTTAGACAATGGATATGCACATGCCAAGGTTAAGAACGAGTAATGAACTTGATAATCATGATAATTTGGTCATCTTCTTCTTCATATTGCTAGCCAAGAACGTTTGCCTAGAAATTAAAACTTCCTTATTTAATTTCACTTTAGCTTCATAAACCATTCGTCTACATTTCTGTGATCAAATGCAATTTATGACCTAACACTACAATTCCGGTTCCTAAATTGACTAATACGGCTTTCAAGTATATTTCTATCAAGAAAGCACATCAAAACCCAATTTTCCCAAATCAAGTTAAGAACAATACCCTATTAATTCACAACTTTCCAATTTCATGCTCTCTCGAGTGAAATTGGACTTTTTAGATATACATTAATGGTGGCCAATCAAGAATGTAATAAGCACAAGAATTAATAGAACAACATGCAAGAAGAAGAAGAAACCATATCAATTATTACCAACATTCATTTCACAAGTTCAAAACCTCAGCAAGAGAGGAATTAGCCACTCATTCTTGGATTAATCATCCTAGAATGAGTGTGAATCATGCATACAATTGAAGGAAAGAAGAAGGGAAGAGAAGAAAACTCTTATCTTTTCTATTCTTCAACTGCCACAAAACCACGTTCCTGCTCCCACTTCTGAACTCAGGCTAAAAAACTAAAACTAAAAAAAAAACTCCCTTTAAAAATAACCTAAGTGTGCTATTTATACTAGTGGGAAATTTTTCCCGGAATAACAAGCAACGTGTCACGGAGGCCAACGCGGAGCACTGCCTCCGTGACACGGCGTGGACGCGGACCCTCTCTGCAAATTGCATGGTCCGGATAATTAGCCTCAACGTGGCACGGAGGCCATCGCGGAGGCCTGTCTCCGTGCCACGGAGCTGACGCGCAGGCACACTGGAAATTGCCACTTTTATTTCTGCCCAGGCAGTGTGCTACCGCGATGGCAGCGTGGCACGACACCATCGCGGAGCCACTGCAAAATATGCCATCCGAGGTCTTTTCCACGCTCGCATCCAAGTCCAACTCCGACATAGTTCCAACACGCATTTTAGCTCTTAAAAATCACATTATCCTGCAAAACAAATGCTAATCATGTTGGTTAGTATAAATTCGCATTTTATTACCAAATGCATGATATTATATACACATTGCACAACAAACAAGGTAAAAATGATACGTTTGAGTATCACTTGGGCATATAAATCTGCCCAAGATCACTTACCCCACACTTAAATCCTTGTTCGTCCTCGAACAACACATACACAAATCATGCACATCACATCTCAACCTTTGTCACTATGGTGCAACCATTTATGTTACGGTCATACCGATTGTTCGATTTTTGCAAATCATCAAGAAAACATGCTTGGTCGTACAAGACAATGACCTTAATACATCGAGGCTTCCTAGACTTTTAAGAATTTATTCTTGATATCGGCAAACTCATGCAAATCAACCAATCAAGAAATCCGACACGAAAATCAATCTTTCATCAAGCATGTACCCTCACAACTCGAGAGAAACTTCCCCTTTTATGCTCGTGCAGCACACAAACATGCAAGTAGGGGAATATAGAAATTAATTTCACTCTCTCTCCCAAAAGAATTCACATGCATCATGTCATGACCCATAGGCTTGCCCTTAGTGTATTACTCCACTAATATAAAGAAATGCAGTGTAGGATCAAATAGGACTTTTAATGGGTTCTAACTGGGCTATGGATCTAGTATATATATATTGGATTAGCCAATAATAGTTGCTAGCATCCTTAAGCGCCTTTTCAACTCATTCCCATCGACTCATGGACATTGTTCCTCTCTTTTCTCTTTTTCTCCCATTCATGCTGGTTTACTTTCATACAGCCCATTTCATCAGGCACACTTGACCCCAAACGGAAGGTTTTCATGTACCCTCAATTTCATTTAATTACAACTAGTGCCTCTTCAACATCATCTTTTCTTTCCTCACTTTGCTTTTCTTTTCTTTTCACTCTTTTCACTCTTTAACACTTTGGGAAACAATTTTTTTGTTCTTTGTAAGCGCTTAAGAGCTTCTTATAGACTTTAAGGCTAATGAAAAGAAGGAATCAAGCTTAGTTCATACAATTCTGGACAAAAGAAAGAAATCGGCTAAAGGCTCAACGGGCTGACTAGGGTATACAACATATAAAAAGGTAGAACTTGACAAGAAAAAAATGGAAACTAACGGTTAAAACAAAGAAATGCCTACATCCTTTCCGACACTACACCTCCTTCATTTCGCTTTGTATACACGCCAGGCAAGTTCTAGACAATTCACAATGACATGGAATAGCAAAACCTCACTCACACTTCATGCACATGCTCGAATCAAGATGCATTCACAGACTCTTTAATTAGTCAAGTACATGAATTCAAGATTAAGCCTCAATCATAATGAACCAAATTCTATAGCCTAGGTAACTCAATATATTTACACAATTACATGCTTTCAAACGAATCACTTTCGCATTTCGAACATCAATTACACACGCAACAAAATTTTAGCAACCATAAGCAACTACAGTTTATTGATGCAATCCACCAAAGAAACTAAAAACAAATCATCTACTCCTATCGACTACATTTCCCTTAAGACGGTCGTCATCCATCCATCATAGGGAATGTTCACTAACTATGACATCGGTTCAATGGGACTATTCTCGGTAAAAGAACCGAAAACAAACTCCGAGAAACCCAAAAATAAAACTTCAAAATTTTTGCAACACATCGATCATTTCGATGAAAAAAAATATTTACAAAATATGTTGATCAGTGCAACATCCTTTCGCAAAAATTTTGAAAAATATCGATCATATCGATAGAGAAAAAAATATTTACAAAATTTACAAAATATTTACAAAGGCAACCATAACTTTTTAAAGACACACATCATTAGCCACAAACAAATATATACACATCATTCACAAATCAGTTCACAACAACAGGGAAAGCACAAACATACACAAACGTCAAGGAAGAATATACAGCAGATTTAGAGCCTATGACCCAACACCTAACTACTCCCCACCCCACACTTAAATCGAACACTATCCCCAGTGTTCACAAAAATACAAAGCACAAAATTTTGGGTGGTGACACTCCCTGCTCAGTCGAAATATTCGACTTCCTCATCCGGTGCTGCGGCCTCGTCGCCCATATCTGAATCAGCTCCCTCGCCGTCATCGGACTCCACATCAGAGTCCTCACGACGTGTCTCCTCATCAGTAGGGACGTCGTCGTCAGTCGGCTTCACAAAGGCTGGCCCCACCTTGCATAAAGCTCTGGCGTTCTCGCCAAAAGGGTAGTCCAGCTCCAGCTGCCATAATTCATCCTCGGTGGCTGGTCTCCCACCTATCCGTAGCTGCAGCATCTGCATACCGAACATACGGGCCATATACTGGTCGTCACGAGCATGTCGCTCGCCCAGAGTCAGCACAGGTCCGTGTGTAGTGTCGGGGGCCTTGGTCTTTGTCACATCAAGGGCCCGCCGCTCCAACTGCGGAATGTAATCCAAGGCTTCTTCCTCAACGTCGAGGCCTCGGAGGAAGGTGGTGATGAGTCCGCCAAACCCGTATCTGTGGCCCTGGTGTAGTCTGGCTCTCTTCATGGCGGATATTATAACCGCCCCCACATTAATCTCAAGCCCTTTCATAAGGGCATACACCAGGCAGACATGGTCCCGGGTCACGTCTGTCATATGTACTCCCGGGATCAAACACGAACATACAATTTTTAGCCAGATTCTGGCCTCCCTGTTCATCTGCGAATAAGGCAGAGTCTGGTGGTAACCCCTCTCTTTGTGTCTACTCCATCGGGCTGTGGATCGAGCCCCACACAACGTACGTCTGATGTCGGCGTACGGTGGGGTGATGTTGAGCTGGCGGAGAACGTGGGCGTCTGTGTCCCGCGCTCCGACGATGGCATTCAGCTGCTGGGGTTCCAGAGTGACAATCTGCCCTCTGATTTTAATAGTGTGGCTTCTGATGGCCGGGTTCCAGTTGGCATAAAATTCCCGGACCAAGTGAAGGTTGCACTCCTTGGGCTCCTGAAAAATAAAGCTGAGCCCAGCTGCTTCAATCCTCTGTACGATGCGAGGGAACTCCTGTGCAAGTGGTTCCCTTGCAATATGTTCCTCCGGGAAGTACTTGTTCTCCTTATGCTTTGCGTACCACTTCTTCCCTTCATCGGTAACCCATCGTGTTCCGTATCGGCGGTGTTGACCGCGTGGAACAGCAGGTGCAGCTGGGACAGCAGTGCCCAGTCTCATTCTCTTTCTGCCGGTGCCTGAGGTTGAAGCACCCTTGCCTTTATCTTGTCGGCTGGCCATTGTACCTGTCCATTTACACAGACAAGCACAACGTTAAGCTAAAAACTTGTTAGTTTTGGCTAAGGTCGGGTTAAACAAAATTTACCCCACACTTAGTCTTTAACAATATTTACAACATGTTAGCAAGGATAGATCTATTTACACCCCAAACACAATCACTATAAACATATTGCTTAGTGCGTTCACAAAAATTCGACAGCATAACGACTAGCGAACTACTCAGACTTCATACAGCTAACCCAATCCTACCATCGACAACTATTCACCCATAGCACTTAGCAACAATAACAACAACCAAATAGAAACAACAATACAAACATTTTATATACACTAATCTAAGCAATTCAACCAATTCACATATTACGCAATGTCCCACTAAAAATCGAGAATTAGTCGTCTTTCACCAATTATACAATATTTACCACGACTTATCTCAAATAATAAACACACCCCGGCATCAATTTCGTCAAACTATCAAGTTACCCAAGTTAAAATTCAACAACCCCAAGCCCTAGAACTCAATTCGACAATCAACAATGAATTATTCAATCAATCGATAAGTTCACCCGTCAACTACAACAATCCGAACACAATCAATCGCAAAATAATTCACGTCATATTTAATTTCTACCTAGGGTGATATATCTCACCTCACATGCTCAAAATCGACAAAAATCGCCAAAAATTTGAGATAGACGATGAAAACATACCTTGGAATTGAAGAATCGACGAAGACTTGACGTTTTCCTTGCCTCTTAACGTGGCACGGAGCTTGGGGGTAGGGGAATGGGTGTTTGGTCGCGGAGGGAAGAGGGAATGGGGAAAATAGGGGCGAAATCGGGGGTTTTTATTAAGAAAACACGCGGGTCACCCGGAAACCCGGTGTGACCCGGCACTGGGATAAGGGCAACGTGTCATGGAGGGTAACGCGGAGGCCCTCCTCCGTGACACGGAGCCAATGCGTTGGCTTACTGGAATTTAAAAAAATTCCAGATTTGCCTTCAACGTGTCACGGAGGCCAACGCGGAGCATTGCCTCCGTGACACGGCGCCAACGCGCCAGTGCTCTGTTTCACTATCAAATTTTATTTTTCATACCTCGCCTCGTTTTCTCGATTCCACGTATTTTTCCTCCGGTATACCTGAAAATTACCTCACTAAACAAAAATTGGTTAAATGACTAGATTCCCTACTAAAAGAATAAAAATTACTAATTAAAATGCACATCTAAACCTAGTCAAGAAAAAGAAAAGAAAATAAAATAAAAGAAAAACTTTACACTAAGGAAAAAGAAAGAAAAATATTTTTCACGGGTTGCCTCCCGTGCAGCGCCTGGTTTAACGTCGCGGCTCGTCAGCCTTTACGCTTAATTTTTTTACTAGGGAGATGGAAGATTTGACCCGATCATGGTCATCTCACCAGTAGTTCTCAACCTTGTCTGGTGGCCTACCTAGTAACTCTCGGGAATCACTCAATCCATTTGCATTCCCATGATTAATCACGTTGATCACCGAGAGTTCCTTATAGATAGTCGGGAGCTTAGGTGCCTTGTACACGTCAAACACCTCAACCTTGTCGTGCGCTCACATCGTGAGTTGACCCGCAGCTACATCGATCAATGCCTTTCCGGTTGCCAAAAATGGTCGTCCCAAAATAAATGGGACTTCTGCATCTGGCTCAAAATCCAGAACAATGAAATCTACCGGAAAAATGAGGGAGCCTACCTGCACTAGCACATCCTCCACAATGCCATCCGGCTTAGCTAAAGACCTGTCTGCTAGCTGCAAGATCACTGTTGTAGGTCTAGGACTCCCTATCCCTAACTTTCTGAATACCGAAGATGGCATCAGATTTATACTTGCCCCCAAGTCGCATAACCCACGAGCTCGGATACTTTGCCCAATCGTCAGCTGGATAGTAAAACTTCCAGGATCCTTCAGTTTAGTGGGCAACCTGTTCTGAATACGGGATGTGCATTCCTCCGTTAAAGCCACCGTGGCATACTCGGTCAAGCGACTTTTGTTGGCCACGATGTCTTTGATATACTTTGCATATTTTGGCACACCCTGCAAGACATCAACAAGAGGTAAGTTAACATGTACCTGTTTAAGTACCTCCATGAATTTCTGGAAACACGCCTCCTCCTTGTGTTTCTTAAGTCGTTGAGGGAACGGGGGTGGAGGCCTTGTTGGTTTAGCTTCTTTGGTCTTCCCCGTATTTGAGGTTTGTTCTCCCTCAACATCTGCTGCTCCTGACTTCTGAGGCGGTCTTTCCGGTTCCACCTCCTTTAATTGTAAACCACTCCTCGTGGTCACTGCATTTACCTGCTTAGGATTGGGATCCGTGTCGCTAGGTAGTCCTCCCCTTGGTCTAGTATTTTGGGCACTGGCAAATTGCCCAAACTGATATTCAAGAGCCTTGGTTGCCAATTGATTGTTCTTTACTTCGGCCGCCAGTTTGACATAGTCAGCCTGCAATTGTGCCTGGTTGGCAATCATGGTCTTGAACATTTCCTCAATAGTCGGTGATGGTGGTGGAGGAGGGGCATTGTGATTTCTAAACTGATTCTGATAGCCTTGTTGCCCTCCTTGGTTTCTGTGCATACCCTGCCCTGAACCCTGGCCTTGTTGATTGTTGCTACCCCACGAAAAATTTGGATGATTCCTCCAATTCGAGTTGTAGCCACCACCAAACTGCTGTTGATTCCTCTGTGCATTGCCCACAAAGTTGACAGAATCAGGATTTGCACCACAGCATTCAGCTGAATGCTCACACTACCACACACTTCACACCACATCTGTTGGACTGCATTAACTGAGGCTGACGGCTGGTTCAAATTCATATTGCTGAAGTGAGTGTTTAACTGATTTTGCAAAACAGCTATCTGTGCAGCGATAGCTGTGAATCCATCCACTTCAAGCACTCCCGCTGCTTTCCTTGCTCCACCTCTTGAAGAATCTGCATTCCATTCCGGATTGCCTTGTGAAATTTGGTTGAGCAAAGTGTACAGCTCCTCATAAGTCTTCTCCAGCGCTTGCCCTCCAGCTGCTGAGTCTAACAAAATTTTAGTGTGGGGTTCCAAACCCTCAATAAAAGTGTGGACCAATACCTCATTTGACTGATGATGATGAGGACAGTCCCGCAACATGGACTTGAATCTTTCCCAGGCTTGATAAAGATTTTCTCCTTCCCTCTGTTTAAAACTTAGAATCTGACTTCTAAGTTTAGCTGTCTTACCTGAAGGGAAAAATCTGATCAAGAACTTCTTTGCAAGATCATCCCACGTTGATATAGAGTTGGGTGGTTCAGCTTTTAACCACCTCTTGGCTTCACCAAGTAAGGAAAATGGAAATAAGGTGAGCCGAACATAATCAGGTGACACTCCAGCGGGGATGTAAGTGTCACTTATCTCCAAAAAGTTCTGGAGATGTTGTTGCGGATCTTCGTGAGGGAGACCGGTAAACTGCCCGCTAGTGTGCAAAAGTTGCACCATATTTTGCTTTAACTCAAATCTCCCCCCAGGCTCTGATTTGCGGATGCTGGAATGTACATTATTAGCGTGTGGGATTGCCACCTCGCGAACCGGCCTGGCTGCTACTTCCTCGGGCACTAACACTGCCCGCACAACTGGTGGATTGGGTTGCTCCATCATAGACTGTTTGAGCAACTGCAACTTCTTCCGAAGAGCTTCTCTACGTTGACTATGCAATTCACGTTCTGGCTCTAAGTAAGATTCCACCAGCTCCTTGTCCCTTGCCAGTGTTCACAGAAATAAAAATCTGCAAAATACAGGCTAAGACCAAGTTGTTAACACTTAAGAAAATAAAAATACAAATACAGTAAATTTACACTAAACAAAATTTTACAAATCGCCTAGCCTCCCCGGCAACGGCGCCAAAAACTTGTTCGCGCTCTGCTGCTCGGTATATATTATACACCGACACGCAAGTGTACGTGGTCAAACAAGTAATAAAGTGGCTAAGTAGCCAAGTATCGATCCAAGGAGGCTGCTCTAGATATGCAAAACTGCCTAGTTTACTATATCTCTATTCTATTTCTAACTATGTTAACAACAATCCAACCAAGAATTGAGTAAGTTTTGTTTCTAAACTAATTATCTACTAAAATTAATAACTACTATTTATGTTGAGTTTAGACAATGGATATGCACATGCCAAGGTTAAGAACGAGTAATGAACTTGATAATCATGATAATTTGGTCATCTTCTTCTTCATATTGCTAGCCAAGAATGTTTGCCTAGAAATTAAAACTTCCGTATTTAATTTCACTTTAGCTTCATAAACCATTCGTCTACATTTCTGTGATCAAATGCAATTTATGACCTAACACTACAATTCCGTTTCCTAAATTGACTAATACGGCTTTCAAGTATATTTCTATCAAGAAAGCACATCAAAACCCAATTTTCCCAAATCAAGTTAAGAACAATACCCTATTAATTCACAACTTTCCAATTTCATGCTCTCTCGAGTGAAATTGGACTTTTTAGATATACATTAATGGTGGCCAATCAAGAATGTAATAAGCACAAGAATTAATAGAACAACATGCAAGAAGAAGAAGAAACCATATCAATTATTACCAACATTCATTTCACAAGTTCAAAACCTCAGCAAGAGAGGAATTAGCCACTCATTCTTGGATTAATCATCCTAGAATGAGTGTGAATCATGCATACAATTGAAGGAAAGAAGAAGGGAAGAGAAGAAAACTCTTATCTTTTCTATTCTTCAACTGCCACAAAACCACGTTCCTGCTCCCACTTCTGAACTCAGGCTAAAAAACTAAAACTAAAAAAAAAACTCCCTTTAAAAATAACCTAAGTGTGCTATTTATACTAGTGGGAAATTTTTCCCGGAATAACAAGCAACGTGTCACGGAGGCCAACGCGGAGCACTGCCTCCGTGACACGGCGTGGATGCAGACCCTCTCTGGAAATTGCATGGTCCGGATAATTAGCCTCAACGTGGCACGGAGGCCATCGCGGAGGCCTGTCTCCGTGCCACGGAGCTGACGCGCAGGCACACTGGAAATTGCCACTTTTATTTCTGCCCAGGCAGTGTGCTACCGCGATGGCAGTGTGGCACGACACCATCGCGGAGCCACTGCAAAATATGCCATCCGAGGTCTTTTCCACGCTCGCATCCAAGTCCAACTCCGACATAGTTCCAACATGCATTTTAGCTCTTAAAAATCACATTATCCTGCAAAACAAATGCTAATCATGTTGGTTAGTATAAATTCGCATTTTATTACCAAATACATGATATTATATACACATTGCACAACAAACAAGGTAAAAATGATACGTTTGAGTATCACTTGGGCATATAAATCTGCCCAAGATCACCTAGGACTGAGTTTCCCCTTCTTTCCAAACCTCATCACCCCTTTCATGGGGGAAATTTTCAGGTATACCCAGTCATTAACTGAAAACTCCAACTCTCTTCTTCGCACATCGGCATAGGATTTTTAACAGCTCTGGGCTATTTTCAATCTTTCTCGGATGAGCTGAACATTCTGTATCGCCTCGTGAACTGAGTCTTGCCCTATCAAGGTAGCTTCGCCGACTTCAAACCAACCTATAGGAGATCTACACCTCCTACCATACAATGCCTCAAACGGGGCCATCTGAACGCTGGAATGATAGCTGTTGTTGTACACAAACTCGATAAGAGGCAAATGGTCATCCCAATTACCCTTAAAATTGATTGCACACGCTCTTAGCATATCTTCTAAGGTCTGAATGGTCCTCTCAGATTGTCCATCTGTCTGCGGTTGAAAAGCTGTACTGAGCTTGACGTGAGTGCCTAGTCCTTTTTGAAAAGATTTCCAGAAGTGAGGTGAATTAGGTACCTCTGTCTGAAATAATGGACAAGGGCACCCCATGTAGTCTAACTAGCTCCCGAATGTAAAGTATAACATAGTCCTCAGTTGAATCTGTGGTTTTGACTGGGAGGAAATGTGCTGGCTTAGTCCTCCGGTCTACTACCACCCAAATAGAGTCATGCTGCCAACGAGTCCAAGGTAGACCCGTAATGAAGTCCATGTTTATTTCTTCCCATTTCCATGTGGGTATACTGATATCCTGAGTCATACCTCCCGGTCTCTGGTGTTCTACCTTTATTTGCTGGCAGTTTGGGCACTTAGTTACAAATTCTGCAATATCTCTTTTCATGCTGTTCCACCAGTAAATATCCCGTAAATCACGGTACATCTTAGTAGCACCAGGGTGAGTGGAATATCTAGAACTGTGCGCTTTAGCCAATATCTGCTATCTCAACTTGCCGACATCCGGTACACATAATCTACCCTGGTAACGGAGCACACAATCTCCCCCTTTGGAGAAAGCTTCTATCTCTTTTCTGAGCACTACCTCCTTAAGCTTAAGCAAAATGGGATCTTCATATTGCCTAGGCTTAACTTCCACAACTAAGGAAGGATCTGACCCGCTCTACATAATTACTCCACCTTCAGATAAATCCACCAACTGTACTCCCAACCGGGCTAGCCTGTGAATATCTTTAGCCAGTTCCTTTTTTCCTTCTTCTACATGAGCCACGCTGCCCATAGACACCCTACTTAGTGCATCAGCCACCATATTGGCCTTGCCCGGGTGATATAGCACGCTCATGTCATAGTCTTTCAGTAGTTCTAACCACCTTCTCTGACGAAGATTTAGGTCCTTCTGATTGAACACATACTGCAGTCTCTTATGCTCTGTAAATACATCTACGTGAGCTTCATATAAGTAATGTCTCCATATTTTTAATGCGAACACCACCGCTGCGTCATGAGTCGGATAGTTCTTCTCATAGACTTTGAGCTGTCTGGAGGCATAGGCTATCACTTTGCCCCGCTGCATTAAAACGCAACCAAGTCCAACTCTGGAGGCATTACAATACACAACTAACCCATCTGATCCATTCGATAGGGTTAACACTGGAGCGGTAGTGAGTCGAGTCTTCAACTCCTGGAAACTCTTCTCACACTCGTTCGACCACTGGAATTTCACCTTCTTTTGAGTTAACTTGGTCATAGGATAGGCTATGGAGGAGAAACCTTCCACAAATAGTTGGTAATAACCCGCTAAGCCCAGGAAACTCTCGATTTTAGTAGGAGAGGTAGGTCTGGGCCAATCCTTCACTGCTGCTATCTTGTGAGGATCTACTTGTATCCCTTTTCCTGAGACCACATGACCCAAGAAAGTCACATATTTCAACTAGAATTCACACTTACTGAACTTGGCGAATAACTGGCGATCTCTGAGAGTCTGTAATGCTAGCCTTAGATGATTGGCATACTCTTCCTCATTTCTGGAGTACACCAGAATGTCGTCGATAAATACGATGATGAACATATCTAGGTACGACTTGAAAACCCTTTTCATTAGGTCCATGAAGGTTGTTGGGGCATTTGTTAACCCAAAGGACATCACCACAAACTCATAGTAACCATACCGAGTTCTGAATACCGTTTTTGGTATGTCACTCTCTCTAACCCTTAACTGATGGTACCCCGACCTAAGGTCGATCTTGGAAAAACAACCGGCTCCCTGAAGTTGGTTGAATAGATCGTCAATTCTAGGCAAAGGGTACCTGTTCTTAACTGTGACCTTGTTCAGTTGGCGGTAATCTATGCACATTCTGAGGGTACCGTCCTTTTTACGCACGAATAGCACTGGAGCACCCCAGGGAGAGATGTTGGGTCTGATGAAACCCTTATCAAAAAGGTCCTTTAGATGATCCTTCAACTCCTTAAGCTCCACTGGAGCCATTCTGTAAGGAGGGATGGAGATGGGTTGAGTGTTTGGAAGGAGATCTATCCTGAAGTCTATTTCCCGCTCAGGGGGAACTCTAGGAAGATCTTCAGGAAATACATCTGGGAACTCGCTGACAACTTGAACTGACTGAATGTTTGGGGACTTAGAGTTGGAATATTTGACATAAACTGGATGATATAAACATCCCTTGGAAATGAGTTTCTGGGCTGGAAGGAAATAAACCTACCCTTAGACGCTAAACTGTTGCTCGACCATTCTAACACGGGCTCATCTGGAAACTAAAACTTGACAACTCTAGTCCTGCAGTCAACTGAGGCATAGCAGGAGTGTAACCAATCCATGCCTAGAATAAGGTCGAAGTCGACCATGTCTAGCTCTATAAGATCAGCTGGAATGATTTTATTCAAGACTAAGACTGGGCAGTGTCTATACACCCGGCTGGCCCTAACTGACTCGCCAACTGGGGTGGAAACTGAGAAGGGTTCTGATAGGACCTCTGGACTGATACTGAACTGAACTGCTACATAAGGAGTTACAAATGAAAGAGTAGCTCCTGGATCTAGGAGGGCATACAACGTCTAGATGGAAGAGACGTAACATACCAATAACTATGTCAGGTGAGCTTTCCTAATCTTGACGAGAAAAGAGAGCATAAAAACGATTCTGGCATTGACCGCCATCTGTACCTGATGGGTTGGCCTGCTGGAGCTGATGAGGCGGTGGATTGTGATCTCCCTCACCCTACTGATGGGCACTCCCTAAGCTTGTGTCCAAGCTGTCCACACCCAAAGCAGCCCTCTCGTCCTTGAAGGCATTCTACTAGGTGATTCCGACCACACGGACAAGCTGGATACTTATTTCCTATACTTTGGGCCTGAGACTGAGTGCCAGAATACCCACCCTTCCGATCATGGCAGGACCAAAAGGTTGTGGCGCTGGCTTAGCTAGGTGCTAGGGCCCTCTGCTATTGCTGTTGTGGGCGGCTACCACCGCCAGATCTCTGGTGGCCAAAATTTGTATGACCAGTTCTTGCCCGCTTGTTCTTACGTTCCATATCTTTCAGCTTCTCTACCTCAATCTGCTGGGCATACACAATTAAACTAGAAAGGTCCATATCCTTGATTAGCATTGCTTTCCTGCACTCTTTGAGGACCAGATTAGATACTCCATTTACGAACTTTAGCATGCGAGCCCTTGGCTCAACCACCATCTCTGGAGCATACTTTGATAGTCTAGTAAACTCCAGAGCATACTCCTCCACTGTCTGGTTGCCCTACCGTAGGTTCATAAACTCTGCCATCTTAGCCTCTCTCAGCTTCTGGGAAAAGAACCTATCCAGAAAAGCTGTATGAAACTCCTCCCACTCAACCGGTCCTGCTTCTACTGACTGCCCCTCCTTCCACTGCTCGTACCAAACCTGGGCTACCCCTTTTAGCTGGTAGGCAGCCAGGTCAGCACTCTCGGAGGAGCTGACACCCATGATTCAGGTGATCTTTCTAATCTCATCTACAAAGCCTTGTGGGTCCTCTCCCAACTTTGTCCCGTGAAAGTCTGGAGGGTTCATTCGGGTGAAATCCCGCACCCGGGCAGCAGTTGTAGACATTTGTGGCTACTGGAACCACTTGCTGGTTCACTTGATTGGTAACGGTCTGGGCAAGCAACTGAATGGCCGCCCTGAATTCGGTAGTAGACACAGAGTCTTCCTGAGGAACTGCTGGAGTGGGTCTGTAGGCATTTCCGTCTCTGTGTCCATTTCCACATCAAGGAGGCATTGTTCACTGAAAGGAAATAGACACGATTTAGAAAGACACCTTTGGAATTGGACTTTAACGCACGATAAAGAGCATGAACAAAAGGGGAATTTTTTTCCTAATAACATCTCGTAGCCTCCTCGTCATAAGTGTGGCGTGCTTCACACCCATGAAAAGGACTCTACTCGATGCGACTTTCAGATTTTCCGAGGATACTCTAAACCTAGTGCTCTGATATCGAGTTTGTCATGCCTCGAGCCTACCCCCTAGATGTAATACGGTACTTGAAGTCACGAGTGACCCCAAGTCAACCCCTGGTCTATCATACACTGGTGTTCTGAGTAAACATGCACAACAAAAGTTTTAAATAACAGATTTATCAGTTTAAGAAAATGTAAAGACTGAAAGAAGAGAAAGAAATAATATATCTGAACTTCAATTTTGAAAGACAAGTCTGGTCTCGAAGCCAACTACTGAGGAGTTGCTGGGACAGGTCCCTAACTAACTCTAAGTCTAAACAAAACCATATCTAACTAAAGTAAATAAACAAAGCCCTCGAATGAGGAGGACTCACACTCTGATCTGCTGAAATGGAATGCTATGAAACTGAAGTAACTATCTGTGCTGAATCTGAGAACCTGCAGCTGTATCATGAAACGATACATCATGAAAAACATGCATCAATACTTTGAATGTACTGAGTAAGTGGGAGAAACATACTGAATATGACATGCCATGACCAACAAGTAAGCTGAACTGAACTACTGATATAATCTGAAAAGGGTCAAGACGACCCTGTCTAATGGTCAAGGACATGCCCTGAGTCTGAAACACTGAATCTGAGATGTTGTACTGAACTGAGCTGCTTATTTTGATATTGGACTGGACTGACAAGTGGGAGTCTATAACCGATATATAACCACGTGAGCTAGATGTTGAGTCCGATGTATACACCCCACCGGTAGGACCCAATATACCTTGCCAGGGTTAAAGGCATGAACTGGTGATCACAAAAATATTTGGGGCCAATCAGGCCAAGTAATACTGTAACCTATGCTGGAAACGTAGTTCTGGAAACTTGGGTGCGCGGAACCCCGGCCCGCTCGGTGCTAAGTTCTACTCCCACTGGAAAACCTAAACTGAACTACTAAGCTGATGGCTGAAAACTGGGGTCTAAGACTAGTCAGGGATGAATAACTGAATGTACCCTGAGAGCCTTATCGGACTAGATTCTGAAACTGGGTTCTAAGACTGGTCAAAGCTGCTTATCTAGAAGCATCGTAATCGTCTACAGAACAACTAATAACTGAACTGGGGTCCTGGGGTTGGTTAGAGTTATAACTGAATGTCATGACCGCCTAATGGACCAAATAACTAAAATATGAATCTGAGTCTGAAAACTGGAAGGCACCACTGGCACCTCAAAATAAACTGGAGTCAAACTAATCAGTTGACATTTTCTGGACAACACTGAGGTTGCTAAAATCTGACTAAAGCTAGACTGATAGAGTTCTGTGTTCTAACTGACTAAACTAATAAGTAGCTAATAGAGAGTTTTCTTCAACGTACTAAAGTCATTTTGGTTCATGGGATAATTACCCAACACATACACAACGCAAGACAATTCTAGGAATTCAACCCAAAGCATTTTTCATTCACTAGAGGGAATTTAACAAGTAAAATCATTACTAAAAAATTAGGGCTCAAATTCACTTTTGTAATAGTACTGACAATTTGATGAGGAACTGATGAAGATTATTTTAATAGTATGTGTCAACATCGTTCTGTGTGAAATCAACCAAAAATAAACATGAATGCTTCTCATACTCGAAAGCTCAGGGCTTAAAATTGATAGAAGAAATTGAGGAGGACTTTGGGGATGCAAGGGAAGGACAATCCCCTTGCTAAAACCCCACATACCTGGCAAAGAAACCTGGAGAATCTGCCTGAAAATCGAAGAGAAAAGTTCCCCTAGACCTTGCTCTGAAATACTCTAAGAGAGAATTCTACGATGTTCTTCTGAGGATTAGTGTGAGAATGAGGGGAGGAACCATTTTCCCCCACTAAAACGTCTAAAACTGAAGCTTAAATGACATGGTTTAGGGTCCAAAAGCATAGGAAAGTCGAATTTTCCCTTAGTGAAAATTCCCTGAAAAACAGTTTTGGCCCCGTCCACGACTCTTACCACAAAGTCACGACTCGTCGTCACCTGACCATTTTTCTCAATATTCTGAAACTGTCCACGACTCACATACCACGAGTCCTTGGACCATCCTATGGGTCATACTGTCAGTCGTGGTATCATCCACCCATACAACCTATGACTTACCCACGACTCCTCATCACGACTCGTTGCTACATCCTATGAGTCGTACCATGACCCTTGACTACTCACTGGCACCATTGAGAATTTCACTATGAGTCCTAACCACGAGTCGTACCTACGCGTCATGATTCATAGGACCACTCGTGACATGACCTCAGGCTCCCGAACTTCATCACGACTCGAGTCATGAGTCATAGGTCCTCACCACGATTCGTACCTTGAGTCATCCTGTTGCAAAATTTTAGGTTTTTCTGCGGTTACCAACTTAAACTACCGGGTCTATTCTTAGGCCCCTTTCTGAGGTATTACACTTGGTCTTTACAATTATTGTATTAACTTGAGCTGTGGTCGCAGGATAGTTAAATTTGGAACATATTGATAACGTTTAGTTTGAAATCGCTTATGAGTCCTGACCCAGTGATTGAGTATAGTCATCCAATAGGGACGAACAAGTTGTTTGGATGAATCCTAGTTATCAGTTCTACAAGTAAGCATTGGGATTGATCAGTGTGTATACTCGAAGTAGTTATGAACCCATGGGGAAAACTTACCCTAGTTGTTTGAAAACCTTGATTTAAATCACAAATATAATCTTATTTTAATATTCCTTTCTTCAAAGCCCCCTAATTTGGAGATAACTCACCAACAAGTTTAATTATCGGCATTAGTCTAGATCTTACCCTATTCCCTATTGGTTCGACCCCAACCTCTTAGTTGAGTTCTTTATTAACAACGATCGCTTCATACTTTATTAGAAAGTGTGGGTTTGAGCGTTATCAAGAATCGAAATGGATTGACAAAACTAAAAGAGACTCATTTTCTAATATTTAATGATATAAAGTTAGACTTATAGCTAAAAGTTTTCCTCAAAAAGAAACCATTAATTACCATGAAACCTTTCCTCTAATGTCTAAGAAGGATTCATTAGGAATAATGATACGACTTTCTCGAATGGAGATCTTGAAGAGAAGGTCTACATGCTTCAGCTTGAAGGATTTCATGATAAAGATAAGAGTCACCTTATTTTCAAGTTGAATAAATTCATTTATGGACTAAAACAGGCTTCTTGCCAACGGTATATTAAATTTCATAATGTTATTTTTTCACTAGGACTTATGGAGAATATCATTATCAATGTATATACCATAAGATAAGTGGGAGCAAATATATTTTTCGAGTCCTATATATGGATGACATTTTACTTACTAGGAGTGATTTAATATTGTTGCATAAGACGAAACAGTTTTTTATCCAGAATTTTGAAATAAAGGTGTCACAACCCCAAATAGACGGGTCATGTGGACACCTAAATCGACTCTACTCGATAGGAGAACCCTTGCGGAACATTATATAAACACCCAAGTATTTTCATTAACTTACACACATCAATAATAATGTGAAACAATAACTCAAAAACTCCAAAGACCATGACTCTCCCAAGAACTAGTCTAAAAAGGTACAAGAGCTCTAATAGAATACATGATAGTATAAATGACATAGCTTTGTTAGAGAAAACGAACACGAACACTGATGCTGAGTACTCCATGCAAATCAAGAAACTTCAGACTTGCCATAACCTACACCAAAAAGGTGCAACAAGGTAGTATCAATACATCAAACGTACTGGTAAGCATCATCAGACGACTAAGATTAGTTAACATAAGAACATAATAATCAATATACAATTAATGTTATAAAATTCAACAATTATTTCACTTATATAACCACTCATTAATTTAATACTACATTATCTTTTCTTAAGTCTCATCAAGATTCGTAAAATTACCCTAACATTCTAGCCATCAATATATCTCTAATCTGTCTCCTTACTACTCCGCTGCAGCGAGTACTCAAACAGCCCCAACGGTCCCATTACCGCGGCTATTTGTCTGCTGCAGCGACATACCCAATAGTCAGTAATCGATTTTTCCTGATCCAGTTATGTTTATTTTTGCTGTAAAATTTCATAGCACCGCTACCTCTTTTACCATTCACTATGATTGACCAATTCCTTGACTACTATTTATTAACCTTTTTATTTATCTACAGGATTTTTTGACCCTTCTTAATGAGGTACATTAAGTAATACAGTCTACTTGCTATCTCACAGTAATTCATTATCTTTTGTTTGAACCTGTCATGCTACCTTCTACACAAAACCAATTAAAACAAAATATTCAATCGCAAATATGGATTAACTAATTCAAGTACACAGAGAAGTCATCAAAACATAAAAGGGGATTTAATTTTTCCCAAACATTAACATACAGGCACATACATGTCCCCATACCACGAAAATTCCATAAGATATCAATACCTAAAATGTATAGACATATACAGTGCTCCACACATGTTTCTTACCACAAAATCGAATCATGTCGGTATATCCAGTATCACAATTTTATGCCTGTACCTTTCTGTCTCTGCAGCCGTATGTATGATTAAATCATACCTGCACGATCTCTGTCTCACAATTATTCATCAGTGATATGCCAGGCACACGTGTCTATCACATCACTGTACACACATACCAAAGGGTCTTATGCTTGCCCTTCTAGTCATGTCCTGCAGGGGACTCAAGAAATTCATGTACTATACACCTAGCCATATGAAACCTTGATCATACCTGTCTATGTACTCATATTCGTACACCCAGTTAAATGTTTCTGAATCCCAAACAATTCGATTAGGGGTTAGTATACTAAGATTTAAGGTCATTTCTTCAAATTGCTCTCCATTTCTAAATTTATAGCCTTCGCAGTAGCTTCATCGAATTACCTACCTTTCAGCTATACCCGTCTGTGTACTCTCTCATACTGCTTGCTCGGATGCTCACCTCAGGCACGAGCCGCTCATATCTCCAATCCTCGTTCAGAGTTTGATTGTACTATCCTGCTCATTTCAAGTTCTTTCCCTTCGGCCCCAGGCCTCACATTCACCATCATATCAATGATTTACATTTCTATATCATACATTATCTCATGCATACGTTCGATCGATACCAACTCGCCCCTAAATCTTGGGACGCACATCATAGCACAACAAACAATAATTCACACATGACAAGAATTATGTAAGCATATGCACAAGTATAATCAAATGCAAGTTTCGAACCGAACTTCATACCAAAATGGTAATAATCTCATTTATATCAATACATCACAAGAAAATACAACTTGACCCACTTACTAGCTTGGGCTCCGTTGTAGCGGCATTACTGCCGCTACAACAGTCTCACTACAGCGATACCATACCCACTGCAGTGGTACTGTTTGGCAGTATTACGACCAGTTTTTCTTTCCAGTCTCTCTCATGGATTGTTTCTTCCCAATTTTGTATCTCATCTCTTTCATGCCCACCACAATGGAGGAAGCATCATGTCGGGCTTATTTCATCAATTAACTTTTTAACAGTTCAACCATTATTATGAACAATATTCATGGACTCAACGAATACAATACTAACCGCAACACATGCAGATCAATATTTAGGGTCTCGCTCCTCTAAAATACGGTCTTTAACTCACATTCTGTAGAGAAATCATAGTCTATTAACCATTCAATTACCGCATCCTATAAACATTATTTATAAGAATATCCATTTAAGATTACACTTTATGAAGGATGACTCTGTAATTCTATATCCATGTAAATATATTCAACAACAACGCGCGAGGATCATTCTACATACACTTAATTAGATCCCACCTATACCCTTACACATAGACAAATTATTATTGCAATCTCCCTCTAAGGGTTTTCACATCACAGGGATCTCCCCACCCCTTTTCTAATTCGTTCATCCTCAAAATTGGTTTTAAATAATTAATAACAATTTGTCTAAGTTTTGATCCTACCCATCAAAATCATATCAACTATATGCACGATATATTTAGATAATTAAATTCTAACACAAAAGTGAGTAAGCCATAGCATACCTGGGTGCCAAACTATTGCCAAGACATTCCCAATTGTATGCTTGCACCAATTCCTGGGCTCTTGTGGAAAAGTCTTATCTATGGAGGATGAATCGCACCTCCTAGCCCTTCTTCTTTTTCCAAAAGTCTATTTTCTGTTTTTGGGCATTTTTATTAAGCCTTTTTTAGAGGCTAGATTTTTAAAATCCTAAATGAAATGGGATTTTAGAATTCTGGTTCGCATCAGTTGCTGCAGCGGGACCATTTGCGACTGTAGCGGTTTCGCTACGGTGAAGGGTAACCCGCCATGGAGGATACGCTCCTAGGTCTAATTATTATGACTTGGCCCATTCGAACTTGTTCTTCTTATGTCATTTGTTTTTTGAGGATTTCATTTTAAATTTTTAAAAATTTAAAATTCACCTGCTTTTAGGTGGTCGGGGTGCTATAATGGTCGGGCGGGTCGTTACATCAGATACTAATTAAAAATTCGTTCATCCCCAAACGATACTACGATATAGAGGTGGGGGTTTTTAGCCACCCCAGGTTGTTTCTAATATCGATCATAGATTTTCCCACTTCTAGCCGGCACTGGGGCTTATCAATTATGTGTCTTGGTCCCCAGACTGATCATTGCAGGACCTTTTTATTACACCTTGCTATAAATTTTTTTCAGGTAGGTCTGATAATTTATTGTGAAGCTATAAATTTTCATCTAGGGTTGACCAAGGCTCGAGCATTAAATTACGCAATTACCCCTCCTTCAGGTATTTCAGATTCTTATTCCTAAATCGGTGTCCTAGGTATTCCCAATTTTGTCAGACTTTTTGGAGCGGTTGTTTTTGAAATGGTAGGGACCTACGGTGGAATTTGAACCATCACTATTTTAACCGTCCGCTGTAGCGAGTGGGTTTCCCGCTACAGTGGTTCCGCTACAACAAAAAATGGTCTGCTGCAGCGGACAATGGGGTCAGTAAAAGGCAGAATAGACGGTTTGAATTTCATTCTCAACTTTTTCACTCTTATTTTGTGCAAATCCTCTTAATTATCCTGGCAATTTTTCTCAATTTCTCAGGTAATCCTTATCCTCATGGCTTTATTACTTCATTTGCTAATGAATGATTGCTGTGTATTGGCTATTGCTTTCATTTTTGGGTCGTTATAGGGAGATATGGGTAGGTTCTCTTCTTTTGAATTCATAGCTAGATTGTCATAGCACGCTTGTTGTATTTACGTTCTCAAGTGATCTATACTATTCTCTGCGTGTTTCTGGTCAATTTCATGGGATTGTGGGGTCGAAAATGAGGTGGTTTGGGTAGGGTGGTGGTTTGAATTCCTTGAAGCTTTTGGGATTGAATCCATACCCTATTGGGGTGAATAATGGTCATTAGGGCTTGGGCAAGTTCTCCCCTTTCCCGATTTGTAGTTTAATTGAAAAAATTCGGAGGTTGAAATTTCAACCTCCATTGATGGGGTTCAAAGGTCTGGGGAAGACGATGTCCGCTACAGTAAAACTATGATCACTATAGTGGTATCGTGATAGGGGACCTAGTCCACTATGGTGAACTCGCTGCGACGGACATACGTCCACTGCAGCGGTCCGCCTGGGCAGTGTCTCCCCCTTAAATCCTGATTTTTTTTTCTCATACTCCATTCTCCTAGTTATTAGGTCCCTCTTCTAATACTTTTTATCAATGTAGGTTTATTAACATGGTCTCCTTTAGCAACAGAATCCACACCAAGGACTATATTCGCTTCGTAAACAACCAGTGTCAGTTTCGGCATAATGAACAGGCCGCAAAAGACTTCTTTATGAGAGGGGGTTGGTCATGCAAGATGTAGAGGAGAAGGCACCAGAGTTTTATACCCTCCTCTAGGAGATTGGCTAGGGCCTGTTGGTGGAGGACCTAGGTAAGGCTAATGAGGGCTGGGTGAGGGAGTTTTACGCTAACATCCCAACGGTGGCTTGAAACCGGGACAAGCCAGTTGCTTACGTCAGGGTTATGTAGATCATCTTGACCCCCGCTGCCATCAATGAAGCTTTGGGTCTGCGAAACCCTCCCGAGGACGAGCTGAAGGCCCAGGATGTAGAAAAAAATGGGCAATGGCTGGTGGATACTCTGGTGGTGGAGGAGCAGAGGGCCTAGACTAACTAGAGCGTCACGAGGACAGGCATCCAATTCTCATATTTCTCAGCGGAGGCTAAGAGGTGGCTCAACCTCATGTTTTGGAGGATTTTTCCTTCCTCCAATGTCACAGATGTGACCTATTCTCAGGCCCTGGTGGTGGCACGTGTTTTGAGTGGGGTGAGGGTGAACGTTGGAGTCAGATTGTTGAGGAGTGGAGGTATTTATTTGTGAAGCGCATCATCGACCTACCATTTTCTTCACTTATCACTAGGCTCTACAAGCGGCCGACGTCCATCAGGAGTCCCAGGATGTCATTGTGGATTGTGACAGGCCCTTCAGTCCCTTGAGGGTGAAGGGGGCTCCAGGGAGAGGCCGGAAGAAGAGGAAGACCACGTCAGTTGAGGGAGATGGTGGGGACAGTACCTCCAGACCTATTAGGCCATTTGAGCGGACTGAGGCCGAGATAGCGGCTATGCAGGAGCTCCTTGGAGGGTTACCCATGTCACGCCCCAAAACTGGGGGAGGGTGCAACTGGGTCCCGATACTTGATTGATGGAGAAGCCGACTATATAGCATCTGTAACTGTAACACCTAGGCCTTGCAAGCCACCTGTCACAATCAACTGGAGTAAACATCTGGACCCATAAGGTCTTAACTACCACAAATAAATAACTTAAATGTCGATAAGGCCATGACTATGCTAAACCAATCAACGAAAAGCCGACAAGGCCATAAATTGAATAATACTATACATACTAAGTCCATAAAGCCTCTAATAAGTAAACTAAATTGATGGTCGGAACAGGGCTCCGACTTACCTGTAACAATAACTCAAAACTCAAGCTTAAATAACTAAGCCCTAGCTCTAGGAAGAAAGGAGCATACCAATACATCTGCTAATCTCACGAACCGCTACTGCACCTGGCAATCCAGCCTCTCTGCCTGCACCTGCGGGGCAAGTACGAATGAAATGTACTGGTATCTAAGGATGAAAATTGTAAACATATAAGATAGCAATGGTAACTGAGCCAGAAATAAGGAATAGTAACAACCTGGAATTCTGGAAATTGAAACCTGACAATAACTCAATACTTAAGTGCAAATGCAACCAAGTAATGCACAAGCAAAGTTATAATCGTAATGTCAGTGGTTAGCCGACCATAAAATTCATGTAAAAATGCCTCCAGTTGATGTACCACACCAAGGTAAAATAAAAATATCTCCAACCGATGTACCACACCAGGGTAAAATAAAAATATCTCTAGTTAGTATATCATATCGGTGTAAAATAAAAATATTTCCAGCCAGAGTATCATACCAGGGTAAAACAAAAATATCTCCAGCCGGTGTATCATACCGAGGTAAAATAAAAATATCTCCAGCTGGTGTACCATACCGGGGTGAAATAAAAATATCTCAATCATAATCATGAATAGAGCCGATATAGCTTATATGGAGTCAATTTAACACATATGACATTGAAATGAGAAATGCTAAATTTGTGGCCATAATAGGTCTCTTTTGTAACATATAATGCAAGTGAGCACATATACCATGAAAAATTAGAAAATATGCACATATATCACGTAAAGCTATCAAATTATATACAAACATGTTGACTCAGTGACCTCGATGGACCTTCAGGAGGTTTAGACAACGTAAGAACTTTAGTAGGCTTACAAGCAATGTCCTACAAATAATCTTACCAGTTTAACGTATCGCTTGAGTAGAAGCACATAGATTCTCATTTCTATACAATCCTTTAACATCTGGGAACTACATATGTATATATATATATACTGCCTACGGGATGGTTCCTTTACATATATCGATAACTATACACTAGAATTCTATTATCGAACTTATCACGTCGATAAGCACATATAGTTCTTAATTCATTTGTCTTATTGGCAGGAAAACATGAAAATTATAACTTGGAACTTGGAGTTATTTGTCATAACGCTTAGCATATATATAGAGATGAGAGCTGAACTATAGACATACAACGTATGAGATTTATGTATAATGTATAAACTCATATTTAGTTAACCGAGTGATCTCTAGGAAACTTCCTGGTATTCAAAGTTCTGAGCTTAACTGATCATTATCATAGCATGTTCTTATACTTAATTAGACATTAAGAACATTGGTACATGGGAGAATCACTCCTCCGAATTTAGGGAAATTCAAATGATAACTCAACAAGAGCTGAATATATAGATGTATGACTTGAATATAACTGAAAGAATTCAACTGTATGTTATAATATGAAAATCATATACATTAAGACTTCTTACCAGAAATTCTTATAATGACTTGAATGCTACTTCAAATACTTGACTGAGACATTAGCATGATTCTCAAAATATGAATTCTTGAAAACTTCTTAGATTAGCATAGCACATTTCAACATAACATAGGGACGTGAAGACATAACTTAAGAATCTAAGATTAGGATTTGTTCAGCTTGGGAACTCATAAGCAACTCTCTAAGTGCTGCCTTATAGGCAAAAAAAAAAGACTTATAGTCGTAATTTGGACGATGCTGGATTAACTACATAAATGTGCAATTATCTGAGGAGCTTAAGAAAATTTACATAATTATAAGTGCCTTAGAATCTCCTAGGATTACCCTTTTCAAACTTGAAAAATAATTTCAACACATAGAATGGATAACTTAACATAATCGTTTGAAAACATAACGAAAAACTTCTCTTTAACTTGAGTTACTATCTCAAAAACATTCGATTCTAATCATTTCATAAGGAGTTAACACTTTACTGTCCATTCATCAACTTAACATATACTGAACATAAACAACTTTATTTATAACTCTATTACTAAATGTCTTTAGAACAGGGTTAATCTTCCTAGTTGTTTGCCTCAATCGGCTTAGCATCATCTTCTTAGCTTAAGTTCGCGATCACACGTTGTCGTCTTAGCATTTCTTACCAATTTCACTAAGTGACCAGATATTAACATATATTAAATATCACATATATAATATACTGCAAAGACCAGCTCACGATTTCCACGTTAAGGGGACTTCAGACTCGATTTACAACTACGAAAACAATCGTATAAAAATTTCGTCTTTTGCTTCACATTTGTTCGCTTCAACCATTCTTAAAATTTTTTTTTACTTTGAACTCCAATTGACGAGCGATTATTTTCACTATAAACTAGACTCAAATATCTTTCATTTGATAGGTTATAGGACTTCTGAATCATAATACATTTGGGGATATGTCTATTTAAAGTTGACCCTTGTAACCCTTACTTACAAACTTCACATACTCTTCGTTTTTCCCTTTGCACATGTTTCCCTCCTCATCTATGGCCAACATAAAACCCATAATTTCATTAATATGACATATAAACATCAAATAATCATCAAAAAATTTTTGGGGTGTAACCACCCAAACCTCCTTCCAGCCGCCGACCCTCTAGTATAGTAGCTGCTGACTCCGGGGAGGTGTGAGGAGCAATTTATGCTCTGACTCAAGCCCACATGGTGCTCTAAGAGGACTTGGACTGGGAGAGGAGGAGGCGGCGTTCTCGGGATAAGATGCTCATCCACATGTGGAAGGGGATCAAGAAGATCCTGAAGACCCTTGCTCTCAGGGCCAGGACACCCGAAGCGACCAGGAAGGACCGCCTTGAGTTCTCCTTCTTCAGTGGGTTTGAGGAGGGAGTGGACGAGGATGCAGGCAGTGACAACGACGAGGCCTACAGCTAGATGGGTCGCAGTATTCCCCCGATTTTCAACTTTTATAACTGTTTTTGGGTAGCCTTCATTTGGGGCTTGTAAGACAATTCTGATTTCTTTCTTTCTGGTTTTTAAATGATGGTACTGGTTCTACTTTGGCGTACGGATGCCCGTTTGGCATCCTTAGACATTGGTAGTATTTTTGGACCTTCTTTTAATATCGTAGTTGCTTTCCTTTATTCGTATTGCTTGAATGGTTTTATCGCTTAATGATTGTAGTTTCTATTCAAAACAAGGGAATTTGGAATTTATGGAATCCGTCATTCTGCCTGAACATGTCCGCTGCAGTGGTCGCGTTACCGCGACAACGGTACATTTTTCGCTGTAGTGAGTCTGTTGTAGCGAAACTTGTTAAGCCTAACATCTGTAGGTTTCTCGTCTCTCTGTTCAACTCAAGTAAATTCCACCCACCAGTCATATCGCATACTTCCAATAATCACACATGGTTAGATACTAATTAGGCCTGTTGAGATACCAATTGGAATCTTTTACATACGAATTGGACTCAACCCAGGCAGTCAACATACTCAGACATCACGATAGGAAAGAAATAAAGCGGAAACTTCCCCTAGATGCCTTATAGCTTCTTAAAGATTAGATGTGGACGTCTACACACCAATCTGCAGAGTCTACTCAACATTGCTTTTGTACTTGTGAGATCTGCAACCTAGATGCTCTTATACCAACTTATTATGATCCCAAATAGGTGGGTCGTGCGGGCACCTACATCAACTCTATTCGATAGGAGAACCCTTGAGGAACATTACATAAACACCCAAGTACTTTCATTAACCTACACAAATCTACAATATTGTAAAACAATAACTCAAAATCTCCAAAGACCATGACTTTCCTAATATCTAATCTAGATAGGTACAAGAGATATAATAGAATGCATGATAGGATAAATGACATAGCTTCACCTGAGAAAAAGAACACGGAAGCTGATGTCGAGTACTCCATGCCAATCAAGGAACTTCAAATCTGCCACAACCTATACCAAAAAGGTGTAGCAAAGTGTATTAGTACACCACACGTACCAGTAGGCACCATCGGCCGACTAAGTTTAATTAACACAACATCATAATAATCAACATACAATCAATATTATTAAATTCAACAATTATTCCATTTATATAACCACCCATTAATTTAATACTACATTATCTTTTGTTAAGTCTCATCAAGGTCCGCGAAATTACCCTACCATTCTAGACATTAATTTATCTCCAATCTGTCTCTTTACTACTTCGCTGTAGCAAGTACTCAGATTGCCCCAGCGGTCCGGCTACTGTAGCTATTTGTCCGCTGCAGCGATATACCCAACACTCAGTAACCAATTTTTCCCTAATCCAGTTCTGTTTATTTCCGCTATAAAATTTTGTAGCACCACTACCTCTCTTACGATTCGCTATGATTGACCAAGTCCTTTTCTACCATTTATTAACTTTTTTATTTATCTATAGGATTTTTTGATCCTTATTAATGAGGTACATTAAGTAATACAATCTACTTGCTATCTCACTGTATTTCACTAACTTTTGTTTGAAAACATCATGCTACCTTTCGTAACACACAAAACCAATTAAAACAAAACATTCAATGGCAACTACAGATTAACTAGTTCAAGTGCACACAGAAGTCATCAAAACATAACGGGGAAGTCAATTTTTCCAACTATTAACGTACAGGCACATACCTATCTCCATACCACGAAAATACCATAAGATATTATACTTGAACCGTATAACCATATATAGTGCTCCACACATGTTTCTTACCTCAAACCTGAATTATGTCGGTATATCCCGTATCACACTTGTATACTTGTACCTTTCTATCTCTACAACCGTATGTATGATTAAACCTTACCCGCACAATCTCTATCTCACAATCATCTATCGGTGATATGCAGGGCACACGCCTCTGTCACATCATTATACACACATGCTAGAGGGTCTTATGCTTGCCCTTCCAGTCATGACCTACAGGAGACTCTAGAAATCCATGTACTGTACACCCTGTCGTATGAAACCATCATCATACCTGTCTGTGTACTCATATTCATACACCCAAACACATGATTTTTTAGCCATAGCATTCTGTGTACTCTCTCATATCGCTCTGCCGAATGCTCACCTCGGGAACGAGCCACTCATGTCTCCAACCCTTATTCAGAGTCTAATCGTACTATCTTACTCATTCCAAGTTCTTTCCCTTTGGCCCTAGGCCTCACATTCACCATCATATAAATGATTTACCTTTCCATATCATACATTATCTCATGCACACGCTCAATCGATACCAACTCAACCTTAAATCTCGGAACGAATGTCATAACACAACAAACAATAATTCACACATGACTAGAATCATGTAAACATATCCACAAGTATAATCAAATGCATAGTTCCAAACCTAAATTCATACCAAAATAGTAATACTCTCAGTTATATATATACATCACAAGGAAATACAACTTAGCTCGCTTGCTATTTTGGCTCCACTGCAGCGGTATTACTGTCGCTACAATGGTCTCGCCGCTGCAGCGGTACCATACCCGTTGCAGCAGTAATGTTTGGCAGTACTGTGACCAATTTTTCTTCCCTGTCTCTCCCATGGATTATTTCTTTCCAATTTCGTATCTCATCTCTATCATGCTTACCACAATGGAGGCAGCATCATGTTAGACTTATTTTAATAATTAACTTTTTATTAGTGCAACCATTATTACGAATGATATTCACCGACTCAAAGAATACAATACTAACATCAACACATGCAAATCAATACATGAGGTCTAGCTCCTCTAAATTACGGTCTTTAGCTCACATTCTATAGAGAAATCGTAGTCTATTAACCATTTAATTTCCGCATCCTATAAACATGATTTATAAGAATATCCATTCAAGATTATACTTTAGGAAGGATGACTCTATAATTCCATATCCATGTAAACATATTCGACAACAACGCACGAGGATCATTCTACATGCACTTAATTCGATCCCACCTATACCCTTATACATAGACTAACTATTATTGCAATCTCCCCCCTCGGGGTTTTCACATCACGCGAATCTCCCCACCCCTTTTCTAATTTGTTCATCTTCAAAATCTCATTGGTTTTAAATAATCAATAATAATTTGTCTAAGTTTCGATCCTACCCATCAAAAGCATAACAACTATACGCACGTATATATTTAGACAATCAAAAATCTAACACAAAAGTCAGTAAGCCATAGCCTACCTGGGTGCCAAAGTATCATCAAGATGTTCCTAATTGCATGCTTGCACTGATTCCCGGGCTCTTGTGGAAAAGTCCTAGCTATGGAGGACGAATCTTCACCTCCTAGCGCTTCTTTTTTTTTCAAAAGTCTATTTTCTATTTTTGGGTGTTTTTCTTAAGCCCTTTTTAGAGGCTAGATTTTTAAAATCCTAAATGAAATGGGATTGCGAAATTCTAGTTCGCGTCACCATTGCAGCGAGACCATTTACCGTTGTAGCGGTACTGCTACGACGAAGGTAACATGCCATTGTAGACTCGCACCTGGGTCCACTTATTGTGACTTGGTCCATTCGAACTTGTTCGTCTTATTCCATATTTTTTGAAAATTTCATTTCAAATTTCTAAAAATTTAAATTCACTCGCTCTTAGGTGGTCAAGGTGCTATAACAATCGGGTGGGTCGTTACAAAAGGATATGGGTGAAACCTCTCTTGTCATTAGCATAGAGATTCATTGAGATAGATCTCAAAGATTGCATGAACTATCTCAAAGGGCCTACATTGAAAGAATTCTGTTAACCTACGAAATAAAAAATTGTTCTCCTATAGCAACAACACCCACCGTTAAAGGTGATAGATTCTCATTGAATCAATGTCCACAAAATGCATTAGAATAAAAGAAAATGAAAGACATTCCATAAACTTCACTTGTTGGAAGCCTTATGTATGCATAAGTCTGCACTAAACCTGATATTGCTTTTGCGGTAAGAATGCTTGGCAGATATCAAAGTAATCTTGATTTTGATCATTGAAAAATTGATAAAAAGGTTTTGATATATTTGCAAGGAATCAAGGATCTTAAGCTCAAACATAAATATTCTGACTCATTAAAGGTAATTGTATATTTAGACTCTGATTTGAGTGAATGCAAAGACAGTGATAAATCTATTTTTGGGTATATTTTTGTTTTTGCTGAAGATATTATGTCTTGGAGAAGTATTAAGAAAATCATTGTTGCAACATCCACAATGAAAGCCGAATTTATAGCATGCTACGAAGCTACATCACATGCATTATGGTTGAAGAATTTCATTTCGCACCTTAACATTTGATTCCATTTCAAGGTGATTGAAAATATTTTGTGATAATTCAGCTGTAGTATTCTTTTCTAAGGACAATAAAAATGGCAGCCGAAGTAAGCACATCGACATAAAATATTTGATGGTTAGAGATTATGTCAAGAAGTAAGATGTGAGTTTTGAACATGTTAATACTATTTTGATGATTGCTTATCCTATGATTAAAGGTTTACCAGCAAATACTTTCAATGATCATGTAATTCGTATGAGGCTTAATAACTCATTTTAGTCTTGCTTTGTACTCTAATATTTTATGTAGCCATTATCATTTCTTTGATATAAATGATAGTGCATATTTTTTATTTTCATGTATTTTGTTGTGTTCATTGTATCAATAAAGTTGGATTCTAAATGACTTATATTAAGCCTATTCACAAAATTATTAGACACTTTTTAGACTATATTATACATTATAATATCTGAAAGTAAGTGTTTTGATTAAGACCATGACCACCATGATTCATATAGTAATGTGTTTTAGTTAAAGTGATTATTGCATAATGGTTTAGTTGAGTGAATAGAGTCTATGGCTGCACTATTATGTTTATCACTCATAAATAATTATCTGACTATAATATGTGGACCATGTGGGAGAATGTAAGAATAATGTCTCTTTGATGAGACATTCAATGTAGCCCACATATTCGATAATAATTTATTTACCTTTTTTGTCAAGTAAATAATATATATGACAGATAATAATTTTTTTATTATGCATATATGAAAGTTTTTTTGATGGAAGAAAACTATTAATTATGAGTCTATAGAGCAACCGTATTTTATGGTGAAACTCCTAGGGTTAAAATTTTTAGCTAAGAGTTCCTATCCTATCTATAAATACGTTTGTGACTCCATCAATCTGACATAAACTTCGATAGGCATACACTAGGAGATTCTTAGGTTTTTTTTATCACTTTCTTACATAAAGTTCGTGCAAGACAAAGGCGATTCTCCACAATACTTGAACAACAATGGTTGAAGGTACATTCCTGTTCAAATATTTTGTTGTGTTTTGGCTCTGCTGTTTTGTTAAAATTCAATAAAAAAATTCTCATTGTTCAATTTAGGCTGCATATCAACCCATTTTAAAATTGAGTCAAGTTAATTAAATAAGTGGGTTGTTAACCCCCCCCCCCCTCCCACTAAGGACAGGGCATGATTTTATAAGCTGATTTTGCCACCTCTAAATGGTAAACCTAATCTCAAGTGAAATAAATACCTTCTCCCTTCATTTCAATTTGTTTGGCTTACTTTCATTTTTAGTCTGTTCCAAAAAATGTGTTTTTTCTTTATTGACAATACTTTAGTTTCAACTTTCCACAAGGCATGTTTAAGACCATAAGATTAAAAGGCATTTTGGTATATTCGACATATATTTAATTTAAGACCATATAATTTAAAAGTCTTTTTACTTTCTTAAAATCTCTGTCAAGTCAAAACAACACAAATAAATTGAAAGAGTTGTCCTTCCTTTTCAATTTATTTTTCTTACTTTTCTTTTTATAAGTCGGTTTTAAAAGGAACGCGTCTTTTTTTTTGGCAATTCTTTAATTCTAACTTTTCATATGACATGTTTAAGATCACAAGATTAAAGGATATTTTAGTACATTTCACATATCTGTAATTTAAGACAATAAATTTTAATTTTTTTTAAAAAAAAATTCATGTCAAGTTAAAATCAGACAAACAAATTAAAACCAAGAGTATTATTTTTGTTTCGTACTAAAAAATTATTACATAGTAAGTGAACAATGTTCAAGGTGATATCACCTTGAAGTTTACTTACTAATAGCCTCTTTGGTCAAACTTCTAAAATTAGCTTATTTTGAGAAGTGTTTTTTTTAAAAGTACTCATCAAAGAAGTACTTTTAGTGAGAAGCAGTTTATGTTTGACCAATAAATTTAAAAAACACTTTTGAGCAACAAATAGTGTTTGGCCTAGCATTTAAAAAGTGTTTTTCAAATGAGTGTTTTTAGGGAGAAACTACTTTTTTTTTTAACTTCTGAAAAACAACTTCTGCTACTCTCTGAAAATATTTATTTTCTCCCAAAAATAAATATAAATGTATCCCCCCAATTAGTAATCATGTTTTATGATTTAGAGGCCATAATTTTTTTGTTTTGGTTTTAAATTATTTATCATTTTTTAAAAGAATAGTTGTTCCAAATTGATTTTTATTTTAAAATTTTAAGGTGAAATTAATTAATCTTACCCCATTTTATTTTTAATATAATTTTTCTTAAAAGCTATAAATTTTTTAACTATTGAATAAATATTTAATAGAATAAAATTATAATTTAAATATAAATAAGATTAAACTAGTTAAGAATCTCTCTTAATTAATATTTCTTAAAAAACGTATTAAAAAAATTGAAACGGAGGGAGTAGTATCAGCATTTAATAGATAGACTAGCAGACATACTTTTTCATGATCATATGTATTTAATTCTAGTATATTCTTCTGCACACCTAAATGGCACATTCCGAATAAATTGGCATGTTTACCCAAGAAAAGTTGCCCCTCTATGTTTAGGATGGGAGGGTTTTAATTTGTGAAATAAGAAGGGATAGTAAATCATTAAAGTATGGTGCTTATTTATTGTTTAAATATTATATCAGTTTAGCATTATGGACACGCACTCGGACAGACAGCCTCAATATTTGTTAAGCAAAGAAAGAGAGAGAAAAGATTAGGATAGAGAAACTGAAATGAATAAATAAGTATGAGCAGTGCTACATAGATTTAAATAAAGCAGATAAAAGAGAATGTGAAGAGAAGAGTGCTTTCTCCTTTATGACATAAAGATATTGCCTACTTTTTGACCATTTGCTCTCTGTTTTTTTATCCTTCTTTTTCCACTCATCTATGGGGGTGGGCAAAAAAATCGAAAACCGAAAAACCAAATCGAATCGAATTAATTCGATTTTTCGGTTTCGGTTTTTTCGATTTTTCGGTTCGGTTTCGATTTTTTTTTTTAAATTTCGGTTTTTCGGTTCGGTTTTCGGTTTTCATATTTCGGTTTTTCGGTTTTTCGGTTTTTCGGTTTAACCGAAATTTTACACTTTTTTTTTTTTTAAATTATAACTTAATTTCAAAAAAATAAAAATACTACACCCAACCCAAATCTCAAAGCACATTTACATTTAGAGAATTATTTATATAATTGATACAATTGCTTAAGTTTTTTTTACAAATAACAAGTTTTATAATAGTTTTAGCATGTTAAGAAAATTCTTACTATTATTAATATGCTTTGAAAGAAAAATGAAATATATAATATTTATTTAACAAGAAATTAGGGACCATAGATTATTAAAATCTTAAAAGACCCTTAACTTTTTATTGGTTTTGTTATAAGGATATTAAGCATATGAGAAAATTTATTATCAAAAATTCAAATGTTATGTATATACTACTAAATGTAAATCAATTGATCCCACTATTTTCTTTATTTAAAAAGTTAAAATTAAGCTTAGTTGAATTAAACTTTAGAATTCAAACTTAAAATAATTTATTTTGAATTTAGAAAGATAAAACAACTCATTTTTAATTTAAAAAGTAGCTCATTTTGTAAGTTAAAAAATAACCCATTAATTAGGCCCATAACCGAAAAAACTGAATTAAAAAAACCGAAAAAACCGAACCGAATTTGAAAAAAACCGAACCAAACCGAATTAGTTTGGTTCGGTGTTTGGTACACTACATGAAAAACCGAAAACCGAAAAAATCGAATCGAAATTTAAAAAAACCGAACCGAAAAACCGAATGCCCACCCCTACTTATCTCCCTTCTCTTTCCAGGTGGGGTTTAGTGGTACATAGTATTCCCTTCGATTATTTTTTATTTATTAGAATAAGGTTTATATATTTTTTAATAAAAAATTAATAGATATTGCAATTTGATTAATATAATTTTATTAATTGATAGATAATTTTTAAAAATATACAATAATCATCCTTTGAAACTTTCTTCCAACTTTGATCTTGTTTAATTTTTTCTCCTTTAGAAGATAAAATGGCCAATAGGCTAGCTATTATCTCAAGAGACTTATTGAGAAAATGAGACAAAGTTTTATGCTCGTTTATATGTCCTAGTTACAAAGTCAGTTAGGTTAGCTATTATCTCAAGAGACTTTTATGAGGTGAAATAGGGAATGCCTATTTATAATTACGAAGTTATTTGACTAAATTTATAAGTTGCTCAAACTAATTTATAAACACTTAATTAGTTTATATATTTGGTAAATGTTGCTTTTTATGTGTATTTTAATATTAAAATTAAAATATTAAGTGCATGATATATTAGTAGACATAAAGTGAAGAAAGTGGGATTACTATTCTTGTAACTCATATAACCATTCTGATATGTTTTTTATATTATATCCTACTAATTACCCCACTGCACCTCAAATTGTTATCCACTTTCTTGATGTTTACTTGTGGAGAAAATTCTACATTTACATAAAGAATATTTTCCTTGTGTTGGTAAGATGAGAAGTATGAGGAGTATAAGAAGTGTAGGAAAATATTGCAGTGTGTAGTTAGGTTGGAATAGTGAAAGAGGGAGTCAACAACAAGAAAAATTATTTTAAGTTTTAAACTAATTTACTATAAAAAAGAGTAATTTTATATTGAAGGAACATGTTCTTATTAGTGGAGCTTTGAATTTTTCAACTAGTTAAGAGTTGTTCGAGCATACGATGTTGGGTTGTTCTATCTTAAAGGGGACAAGTCAAAAGTAATAATGTTGGATTAGTGAAGATTATACCACAGAGGGCTTGAATTCCTTAAAAAGAGCAAAATATCCGCGTATCAGCTTGAATATTTATTTATTTATTTTTGTTCATTTTACTTATCAACTGTAAGTTATGGTATTTTCACGAACAAATTTAAGAATTTCTATTCTTATTACATTTTGAAAAATACCGCATATCAAGATAGGAGATGTCAACATCATTAGATCTCTTCAAGTGATGGAAGGAAGGATAAAGTATTTTTTTCTTGCTCAACTCAAGTGAAGAAAGGTAAAAATATTTTACCTAACATTGTTCATGAAAAAAGTGAGACTACATTTCATGAATATAAATTGATATTTAACTTCTCAAAATAGTGAAAGTTAATGAATGAGAAAAATATTTGTCATTAAAAATGTGATTTGTGCACATTTGAGAACGTTTTAAAACAAAATGAGTATTGCAAGTACATATATTAATCTTGGAATAATTCACATGTTATTTTTTGAATATGATATGATGGTTGTTTGTTCTAACATGGTTCATGTTATCAAAGAAATGACTATAAAAAATTGTTGACCCATTTTAATATGAAATATTTGGGTGAGATAAATTTTATTTTTGAAATGAAAAATATCATAAAACATGTGATGAAATTTTTTTTGATCAGTCACATTATGTTGAAAAATTATGAGGTATAATTTTATTGATTGTGTGTGTCTTGAAACTCTTTGATTCAAATGTGTGAAAATGGTGTGATAAATAAAAAAATACTCTAGACTAATAAAAAACATGAGATATGCGACTGATTCTACTTGGGATAATATTATATATGCAGTAAAAGTACTTAGCAAATACAGACAAGCCATTTTATTTACTTGCTACAAAAAATTATGACTTGTTTTATAAAAAATATCTTACTGACTTAAAGGCTTTTTTTAAAAATTTTTTATGCAGATGGAAACAGTTGGTGCTATTTGAGAATTATAAAAAAATTATTATTGTTAATTCTACCATGGAGGTTGAGTTTATTGCTTCACTTCAATAAATTAAGAAGAGAATTGGTTGAGAAATTTATTATTTCAAATATCTTATTTTGAAAATCAATTCCTTCTATTTTACATCATTATGATAGCACCAATATTATTGGTAGAATATAAAATCGTTGTTACAACGGTAAAACCAGACTCATAAGGAGAAGCTACAATATTGTGAGATCATATTGACCAGTGGTATACCATTAATATTGATTGTGTTAAATCTTGTGAAAATCTTAAAAATTCATACACCAAGGCTTTAGCAAGAGAAAGAGTCTGGAGCACATCGAGGAGGATAAGATCAAAATCCATAAATTTATGAGTCATATACCCAACCTGGAGACAAGAGATCCTATAACCAGGTTCAATGAGAAAAATGAATAATATAATAACTTGTTATGAAATGCATTATTATATATTTATTTTATTTTCTCCCTGTGATGTGAATGCATTTAGTCTATAATAATTTGTGGAAGTTGTGTCATGAACTCGTGATGAAAATTTGTATCTCGTATGAGTGAGGTGTTAGAGTTACAGGAGCACCCTTGATAGATTTTACCTACATAAATGTGGAAATAGGCTACTTCGCATGAGAATTAGGCTTGTTCTCAAAATATTCATGAAATTTGGGATAACACAAGATCGTAATGTGCTATCTATTAAAAATTATGTCAACACCTTGATTATTATATGTAAATAGTGATACTTTATTTCCCTTAAGAAGTCATAGTTTAAGTATGAGATCTCTACTGACCCTGGAGTAAAATTTATTGTTTTACTAAGTGAAGGTTCAATGTAGAGAACGCCTTCGTTATGCATAAAAGTCTCCCTTCAGCTAAATTGGTGAACTTTCTTATTTTATTATTAAAATAGGTGAGAAAATACTGGTGTTTATGAGCATTTTAATATTAAAATTAAAATATTAAGTACATGATATATTAGTGGGTATAAAGTGGTATTATTATCTTGTAACTCATGTAACCACTATGACATGTTCTCCACATTATATCCTACTAATTATCTCATTACACTTTAAATTACTATTCATTTTTTTGAATATTTACTTGCGGAAGAAATTCTACACCTATATAAAGGATATTTTCTTTCTTGTGATGGTAAGATGAGAAGTATGAGGAATATGAGAAGTGTGAAAAAAATATTTTAGTGTGTAGTAAGGTTGAAGTGGAGAGAGAGAGAGAGAGAGAGAGAGAGAGAGAAATAATAATAAAATACCTAGTGTAGTCAAAAAGTGGAATTTGGGGAGGGTAGAGTGTATGCAGACCTTACCTCTACTTCAGAGGCAGAGAGGTTATTTTCGATGTACCCTCGGATTAAGGATAAACAAGTCAAAGGAATCTAGAAAAGGAAGAAGCGAATGAAACAAAGCATGTCAAATATTAACTAAAGCAAAAAAATTATAAGAAAGAATACGTATCAAGAATCCAAGGGCAGGACACGATACATAATAGTACTACGACTACTAGTATGGAAAGATTAGGTAAACAACGCTTTAGTCCCTACTAACCTCCTGCCCTGATCCGTGTCCTCCATAATCTCCTATCTAGGGCCATATCTTCGATAAGCTGAACCGATGAAAAATTATTTACTATAAAAGAGAGTAATTTTACATTGAAGGAAGATATTATTAGTGGTGTTGCTTTGAACTCTTCAACTAGTCCAGGGTTGTTCGAGTCATACGACGTTGTTGAACTGTTGTATCCTAGAGGGGACAAGTCAAGAGTTATACTGCTAGACCAATAAAGATTATACCGCAGTGGACTTGAATCTTCTTAAACAGCGCGAGATATCAGCCCCTCAGACTGAATCTTTATTTGTTCAATTTTGTTCATTTTACTTTTCAACTGTAATTTATGATATTTTCACTAATAATAAATATTCAAAGTGCTTATTAATCAAGTCAAAATTTGACAAAAGTCATTAGTTGCTCTTCCTCAACTCTTTTTAACTTATAAACATTTTCATTTGACCAATGTTATTCTATGCTGCCATCTATGTAGTAAAAAATCAGGTTTTTAGTAACTATGTAATAAGTAAATGCAAAATAATAAATTAATATAAGAATTTTCACATGAAAAAGTCCTTTCTCCCAGGAGTCAAAAATCACGACCCATCCCCCCCCAAAAAAATTTTTTTTCTCAAACTATCACTAAATTTGAGAAATTATTTTAGGTACAACTCTATAACCAAGGGACTACCTCGTAATACCTTTACCGTCTACAATTATCCCTAATTATTGTTACTTCTTTTAAGACTCTACCCACTCAAAAAAGTCCTTATAATACAAGAACCTATTATAATTCAATAGGAGTGTAAAAGTTAGAATTTACACATGAAGAGTCGAACTAGACAACAAAAATTGTACAGATAAAACTTGATAGGAATAAATTCTTTTATTATTATCAATTAACTATCTTTGAGCTGAAGAAACTCTAAATAAGATCTCTCTTTATTAGCTCGTCTTCTTCTTGTGTCTGTGTATTCTTCAGCAACATCAATATGATATTTTATATAGGAGTACGATGGGCATTTCTTATTCTCCCAATTTGACATGGATTAGTTCAAGAATCCAATAACCTAATATAAGTTTGATTTGATTCTTCCTTCACTCATGTGCCTCCTTTATTCTCCTATTTCAAAAATTCTTTCTATGTGAGCAAATATGACAATATTTTCATATTGCTTTCTTGTTCCTTGCTTCATAATATTATCCATAATCCTAATTACTTAGAAAATCCTTTAATGCACTCGGAATCTAATTTTTGCTTGATCAACGACCTTTTTTCAGTCTACTATAAAGGACTTGATACCTTCATTTCTTACAATGTACTCTTGTAAGTAGCTCTTATAGTAGATATATTAAGGAACTGGTTCTTCAATAGTTGTTTTTTAAGAACTACCAATCTTAATTGTTACATGCTTAAATATTTGGTTCTTACATATATTTGTCATGTTTTTTAATCATAAAAACTTCATATTGTTAGTCTAGCTCATAGTTCTTCCTAATTTATGGCTCATAGCTAAATAACTATCCTATTTTTTATGTTGACAAACCCATAACAAGACATAACTGTATCATTGTATTTTCATTTTCTAGTTGTATTAGCACAATGGGTCTTCCCCTTTTATCTGATTCTAGGTAGTTGCTGATTTCAGCTAAGGTGATTCAACTGCTCTTGAGTATGGTGGCAACCATCATCTTATTCCTTTCTATTTGTTTCTTATTTTTGGCATGTACCGCCCAATTGTACTCAAATATTCTTAAATGTTCTTTGATAGCGTTATGGTGTACGAGGTGCATTTTGAAACTTATGTTATTTTCTGTCCTTCAAGCTCTTGATGATATTTTCTATTTGTGTAATAGATGACTTGAACTTGTCCATTTCTTTCTTGGTTAATGCTCTGGTACCCCTGGGGTAGTGGCTCTTCTAGTGCCAATCATGGTCAATGATTTTGAGTCATGACAAACCTTGTATCAGAACTTAAGCTTTAGAGTCCTTTGATTCAAGGAGCAATGTCTTAGTAGAGTCTTATTTTTGAATATGTAGAGCTCCATATCTATATGCGGGAGGCCAGTGGAATTTGGGAAGGTGTCTCCTTTTTTAATTCATTCCTCGTGGTATAGAACTTGAATGTATAAATTCTCACACTCTTTATTGTCTTTCCTACACTAAGACGAGAACGTTACTCTATTCGAGAACCAACGACTTTAGGTGATATCATGGATGAGGTGCGAGATATTTTTTGTGATGTGAGGGTAGGTTAGTCTCGAGGATACGCTAGGTACTGATTGTAGCTTATGCTTGGGGACTAGTTGATTGATGTGGCAATTCATGATATTTTGTCTGATAATGTCCCTATAATTGAGAATGATGTTATATTGAACTACAATAGCTATGTTTTCACACTTAGTTGCTTGAAAACTTAATGATCGCCTCCCTACCTTAAAGGATAATGAAGGACAAGATTTTTAATTTGAATTGGTACAGTTAGCAAGACAATCACGTAGTATGTGTTAAATGTCTGAGATACACTTGGAAAGTTTGGAATAATAGAAAAGATTTCCTTGGGATACAAAGGGGAAAGGGGAATGCTTCAACCATCTCGATTTATAACTGTAGTCTTATGATATAAACGTATCAATGGACTCTCAATAGTTCATTAATAGGATGGAACATGTAACACTCCGTAAATTTAAATTAGAATTAAAATCATTAAGTGCTTGTGGTTAGATCCAAACATTAAAGTTATGTTCATATTTGAGTTGGGAGCTATGCTACGTACCAATATTTTCAATGAGCTCGCACAAGGTCCCATTTCAAATGAGAATTTATTTCAAGTGTTGGATGCCAAGTTCGATGTGGCACATATCCCATCACATCCAATTTGGATGCTTTGGCTAGTGAATTGCATGCATTTGTAAGAGCAAATTAGAATCTTGGCTAAATGTTCGATGCGAGGTGTGATGCAGCGCAAGCTCAACCACATTTAAATTCAATGCGAGAAAATATGCAATGCATGCTTGTCACGTTCAATAGTTGATGCGGTGTGCATGTGGTGTATTAGTCATCTCATTCCAAGAAAATTTAGTCAGTTACCTATATATACAACTTTAGTTCGTAATTTTTGTTCGGCTTTATTTTTTATGTCTTTTTGAGAGAGAAAACATCCTAGGGCATCTATAACTCATCTAAGGAAAGTCTCTACTCATTCTCGGTGATTATAACACTGATTTAACACAAACTAATATGCAAATCATCATTCTATACCATAAATTCAAGGAATTCGATTTGAGACCATTGAAAACAGATTTTTTTGAGATTTGTCAAGAGGTAAGTCCCTGCTTAAGTATAACTATTAGAGGGATAATTAGAGTTTGTGTATCCTATTGAAAGACATCACAATCATTGGGTGATTCTCAAAATCTTTAGAGCATGAACCTTGTCCTATAACCCTAGAATTTCATAAAGGTGAAAATTCATGAAATTCGATCAAAGTTTGATTCTTTGTCATCGTAACTAAATATAGAGCTATCGTGGAATATCCTAGAAAAAGTTTAGGATATTTCTAGCGGAATTTAAGATATATCTCTTTTCGAACATGCTTGTAATTACAAGGTTTGAATGGGATACGCATGCGGGATAAACTCGCATTGAGCCTTTATATTTTGATTCATACTATTATATATATGCATGAACGTATTTTACGCTATGAACGGGATTTTTGAACTTGATTTACATAGTGATTATTTTTAACGCGTTGATCTTTAAAAATATTCTTTTTCTCCATGAATGATCCAAATAAATTAAAACATGATTTAATGAATTTAAACATGATTTCTCTATTAAATAATGATTTTGGTTTATCCTAATTATGTGATGATGAATTTGAATGATTTTGGATACTACACCATAACTTATGATTTTTCGATTAATATTTCCATGCGTGTAAATTCTTTGTGTTTGGAGCATATAAGGGTAGCTATGCTAGTCTAGCGGATCTTCGAGGGTGAACACCCAGGTGTATCACTTCGAGGAATGGGATCCCGATGTGACATCTCAAGTTTGTATTATGCTCATGAGTGGCATGATAGTTTGGATTTACGCCCATGAGTGGCATGAAAATCTGGATTACGCCTATGAGTTGACATGAAACTTCTATTTACACTATGCCTATGAGTTGAATGAACTTTACTGTTTTGGTTTCCACCTTTTGGTATTTGGCATGAAAATAATCCGATTGACTTGATTTCGACATTAATTGTCTTTACATGATTTTGAACATAATAACCTGAAATTGACTATTTCTTCAATGATGATTTCCCCGAGTTTTTATGGTTTTACTCTATCTGTGGAATTGAACAATAACAATAACAACAACAACAACAATGATAACATACCTAGTGTAATTTCACAAGTGGGGTATGGGGAAGATAGGATGTACGCAGACCTTACTTACCCTATCATTGTCGAGTAGAGAGGTTATTTCTGATAGACCCTCAACTCAAAAGGAAAGTTATTTAAAAGAAAAGAACAGATAGTAGAAACATATAGAAGAACATGTATCAAGATACAAAGGCAAAATAAAGCAACAAATAATAGAAACACATAGAAGGATAAGCAACTATGTAATTACTAAATACTACTACTATAAAGGGAAAAGGATATGGGGAAAGCCCCTATCTCTCCCACCTAAAGGGCAACTATACTCAACTACTTACTAACTTTCGATTCTAATCCTCGACCTCCATACCTTCCTATTTAGGGTTATGTCCTCAGTAAGCTGAAGTTGTGCCATGTCCTTTCTAATCACCTTCCCCCAATTATTTTTCAGCCTACCTCTACCTCTCCTAATTCCTACTACAACTAGCCTCTCACACCTCCTAACTGGTGCATTAATGCACCCTCCTCTTCACATACCTGAACCATATCAACCCTGATTCTCTCATCTTGTATTTCGTAGAGTCCACTCTCACTTTGACCCATATAACTTTATTCCTAATCATATCTCTTCTAGTATGCCCACATCCATCTGAGCATCCTCATCTCCACTACATTCATCTTCTATACATGGGTGTTCTTGACTAGCCAACACTCTATTTTGTACAACAATGCTGGTCTAACCACCAATCTGTAGAACTTACCTTTGAGTCTTAGCGATACATTTTTATCGTATATTACCCTAGATGTGAGCCTCCATTTCACCCACTCCGCTCTAATATGGTGTGTGTCATCATCATCAATCTCCCCATCTCTTTGAAATATGGACACGAGATACTTGAAACTTCCTCTCTTGAGTATGACTTGTGTAGTGATCTTCACATCCACCTCCATATTAAGTGTTACATCACTGAACTTGCACTCCATGCATCCTGTCTTAGTATTTCTTAACCTGAAATCTTTAGACTCTAGGGTCTGTCTCCAAACTTCTAACCTATTATAACTCCACTGTGCATCTCGTTTACCAACACTGTAAAATCTGTAAATAACACACCATGGCCCCTCTTCTTGAATATGTCGTGTCAACTCATCCATCACTAAGGCAAATAAGAATGGGCTAAGGACTAATCCATGATGCAACCCCATCATGACCAGAAAGTGTTATGAGTCACCTCCTACTGTCCTAACTCGGTTTTTGGATCCATTGTATGTATCCTTAATTTCCCTAATTTAAGCCACTAGTACACTTATAGCCTCTAAATATCTCTAGAAGACCTCCTTAAGACTTTGTCATACGCCTCCTAGGTTGATGAACACCATGTATAAGTCTCTCTTCTTGTCCCTATATTGTTCCAATAATCTCCTTACAAGATGGATGACTTCTGTAGTTGACCGTCTCGACATGAATCCAAATTGATTTTTAGATAGACACATCCTTCCTTAACCTCATTTTGACCACCCACTCCCTAACTTTCATAGTATGGCTTAGTAGCTTGATACCCTTATAGTTATTGCAATGCTAAATATCACCCTTGTTCTTGTACAATGGTACCATTGTACTCTACTACCATTCTTCTGGCATTTTATCCATTTGAAAAATGACATTAAAGAATCCAGTCAACCACTCCATACTTGCCTTAGTTGCGTTCTTCCAAAACTCCATCGGTATCTTATTTGGACCAATCACTCTTCCCATTGTCATCTTACGGATATCCTTTTTAACCTTCACAACTAGTATGCACCTACAGTACACAAAATCTCTATAACTCTTAAAGTTCTCTAAGTCCCCCATCAAGAGCTTGTGAAAATATGTCCGCCATCTCCCTCTAACGTGTTTTTTCTTCTACTAAAACTTTTTCATTCTCATCCTTGATGCACTTCATTTGGTCCAGCTCATGGGTCCTCTTCTCTCACCTTGGAAAGCCTATATAACTTTCTATCCCCACCCTTTCCTTCAAGATCATCATATAAATGGTTAAAAGCAGCTGTTTTATCCATTGTAGCTACAAGCTTCACTTCCTTTTTATCCATATTATACCTCTCCATGTTCGTCCTATTATCCTCCCCATCTAAGATTTCAACTAGCGCCATGTAAGCAGCCTTTTTGGCTTCCAATTTTCTTTTGGACTTTTCCATTCTACCACTAGTCCCCTTAGTGCCCACCTGTGATACCCCTCAAGACCCCTAAAACCTATCTAGTTGCTTCCCTTATACAGTCAGCTATCCAAGCCCATATACTATCTGCATCTCTACTACTCTCCCAAGTCCCCATAGCCATAAACTTCTCCATTCTTCTAGGCGTTGGCCTCAGTTAGGTTTCCCTATCTTAATCTTTGATTGGTCAAATGAAATCCTCTTCTCCCTCTTCCTGTTGATATGTAAATCCATAACGATGAGCTTATGTTGGGTTGTAAGATTCTCTCTCTGTATAACCTTGCTGTCCTTGGATAACTTCTAGCACACTTTCCAAATAGTAGGTAGTCTGTATGAGTCATAGGTAATTAAGTGATCCTCCCTCTTTTGGAAGCTCGAATTAGACATGACTAACTCGAAAGCTTTCACGAAGTCTAAGAACAAAAATCCTCCTTCATTTATATCCCTAAAGCCTGCCATGTAAATCATCATATCCATAGCGTCAGCAACAGAAATATCATTTTATGCAAGGGGTGACACTATCTAGTAGTGTTGAAAATATGATGATGAATTTGATGGCTAATCAGCAAACAATGATAGTTTACATGGATACATTGATGGAGGACAATCAAAATTGTGATCTTGCAGTTCGCAATTTAGAGAGAGATGGGGCAAATTTCTCATGTGTAAAACACGAGGCTAAATAGAGCATTTCCAAGTGATATTAATCCAAATCTAATGGACTAGGTAAATACTACAACTCCAAGAAACATTAAAAAAATTAGAGGAGTTGACTATCGAGCATGAATGCTGAGACGTCAGGGGTTACGATGGAGCTAGAGCAGCCAACTCAAAGCTCAGCGAAATAGGCCACATGTGTGGCTACTAAGACACCATCGCCATTTTCTCAAAAATTGATCAAGAATAAGGTAGAAGCCACATACAAAAAATTTCTCGATTTTCTTAAGTAGGTGAATGTGAATGTTCCCTTGGTAGAAATGTCATATGAAATTCTGAAGTATGATAAGAATATCAAAGATATCGTGTAGAACAAAAGAAGGTTCACTAAGTATGCAATGATATCACTTATTGAAGAGTGCATATACAAAATACAAAATAAGATACCCACAAAGTTGAAAGATCTGGGTAGCTTCACCATTGAAATTACTAGTAGTAAGCAGGTTATTGCTAGAGCGCTTTACAATTTGGCTGCTAGCATAAACCTCATGTCATCGTTATTATTCAAGAAGTTGCGGTTTAGGAGACCTCTCCCCACCACGACTGTTCACTCGTACAATGCTTGGAAACTTCTATTTTTGCTAAGTGTTGGAAGCTGGTACGACTCGTACCATGAATCTACGAGTCATACTGTCTTGTCGTGGTTTGAACCTGAGAGGTCTGGCATCCTTTGAATATTTTCACAGGTGGATTAGTACACCTCGTATCTAGGTCCTACGACTCATAACTTCCAATCATACATTGAGATCTGCCATTCTTCAATTCTTCTAAACTTTACCACGACTCCTTGGTATGGGTCTTAGGTAGATATTATGATCCATGGTTGTTACCCGTATTTGGAGACTTGTCCTATGCAACATCTTCTGAAATTCTCTACAATTGCTGTGGTATGGCTCATACTATAAGTCACACTTTGCCTTTACCTCAAACAAATGTGCTAGATTTTTCTACAACTCTCAGTACGACTTGTACTAGGATGGTACGGCTCATACCGAGGTCCGTATTTAGTCTTTTTTCTGCATTTTGTCCTTCTTTTGAATATTTCAACTCCAACATCTATCTTCCCTGAAAAAAAAGTAAAAGTGCATCATATCCATATAACACCTAAGTCCATGCTTATTTCCTCAGTTTTAAGTGTCGAAAGTGCTGTAAACCCACAACACATCAACACCCTCAACTTAAGATTCTTGCATGTCCTCAGACAAAGAAAATAAAACTAAAAACGAAGCTTAACTAAAAAGTATACTTAGAATACCTACAGCCAACACAACAAAATTTGCATCATGAACCATTAACAGATATTGACCCCTTTTTCATTCAACCCAAGTCAACTGTGTACACATGTAACTACAACCTATGACATATAGGGATTGAGATATGACATCTAACTATTAACAGAGAATCGAGCTATCATCAATGCTATTCACACAGAAAATTGGCAGAATGCAACACAAACCATGTACCCTCACCGCAAATGAGAGTTGATAGAATTGTCTTAAGCTCAGTTTTTAGCGTGGATAGCAATAGATAACATTAAACCCTATTATTTCTTAACCACAAGGGTGTTTTTAATTTGGGTTTTCTCAAACCCTAAAGTCACAACACAAATCAGCCAAAAAGCTTGAGGAAGAGTTGAGCTATCTCTAGCCTCAACCATTCAACGAAGTGGAGATATGGGTTTGGACTATCTCTAGCTCAAGCCCACACACTTACACTCCTAATCTTCATTATTGATTCCTCACCCTAATATCACTCTTCTTTCTCATGCAAAAGAAAAATAATGAAGTTAAATCAATGTTTGCAACCATTAATTTTTCAATTAAATCTTAAAAAAAAAAAGATCCATACTTATAAATTGAATTTATGAACTAATCATGAACACCCAACCAAGTTTAAACACCTATCAAGCACACACCACTGGCTAATAATTTAGCTACTTATAAATGGAGAAGAAGAAATTATACCCATGGGTAAATCATCAACAATCATTATATTGAATAACAAATTAATCTTTTAAAATCTACAATAATGGTGTATTGCCCAATGAAATTGAAGAAGAAGAAGAAGGAAAGTGTACTCTCTCTATCTCTCTCTACTTCTCTTTACAATTCAATTCTATGCTATGATGTGTTGTATGACATGGGTGCGTACAATTGGGGTAAAATTTGCACATTTTTCTTGCATAACTTTCCAAATTTTCCCTTGGAAGCTTCTCAGGTACTTTTACACCAAACTGGAAGATTTGGCCCTTGTCAGCATCCAAGTCACTTGCGCGACACTTGTGTTATGTAGGAGCCCATCCACGAGCTACAGGTCCTTTGCAGGTCCAAGTAGTGTTGCTGGAAGTCTTTTTGCAGTTACACTTGCATTTTGCAGGTTCTTTTTAGCTACTTCCATAGGGCCAACTACATGGCACCTGCGATGCGACACACATGTTCCTTACTTCCAGCAAAGTGCTTTTTGTTCAATTCTTTCATTTTCTTTGTATAAGTCAAATACCCACACAAACAAAGAGAAAAGGCATAAAAACCTTCCTAATTTGTGTGAAAACAAAGTAATATCTCTTGCTTAAAAGCCTAATGAGTTGGTAAATTACCAACTCATAGAACCCCCAAACTTGAACCATTGCTTGTCCTCAAGAAAGTATTTTCTCACAACTTAGAATTGAATTGTGCATACATATCATAATAGTTGCATAGTTTCTTTTCAGCTCATTCGCCAGTGCTAACTGCGTGGCACCTGCGTTTAACAGGTGCCAATATGCGGCACGTATGTTCCTTGCTTCCAGAAGAGTGCTTTCTATTCAATTCTTCTGGTTTCTTCATCTAAGTAAATATCTACACAATCAAAGAGAAAAGGCATAAACCCTTCCTAATATATGTGAAAAAAAAGCCACAACTCTTAGTTAAAAGCCTAATGAGTTGGTAAATTACCAACTCATTACCCCTTCATCAACAATATCAATCACTGAGACTATGTTCATACCTCTTGGTTGTTTCCTGGACTATCAAACATTACACCTTACCTTTTCATCATTCAGTCTGAACTTCAGTTCACCACACTCTATATCAACCAATGCTTAACTGATTGCTAAGAATGGCCTCCTTAAAATTATGGGGACTTAAAAGTCCACTCGCAATCCAAGATTATGAAATTAATAGGAAATATAAAGTGCTCCACCTTAACTAGAACGTCATGTAGAATCCCCACAGGCCTCTTAACTGAACATTTAGCCATCAACAACCTCATAGTAGTCGGTTTTAGGGTTCCTAAGTCCAACTGCGGATATATTGCCAGCGGCATCAAATTGATGTTGGCACCCAAGTCACATAATGCTTTGGAAAAATTTAAATATGCCAATGGTGCATGAAATAGTGAATGCACCAGGGTCTTCCTTCTTCTGAACAATGAGCGCGAGGAGATCGCACTACAATGATGAATTATCCATTGGCTTATAACTGGTTGTCCTCTTTTTTGTGACCAAGTCCTTCATGAACTTGGCATAACCTGGCATCTTCTTAAGGGCTTCCACTAATGGAACATTTACTGACAGCTACTTCAACATGGACATAAATTTATGGAATTTTCCATCTTCCACCTTTTTAAATCTTTGTGGGAATGAAGGTGGGGTCTAGGAATTCGGGTCAGTGGATTTACCACCTCCTTTTCTTTTGATTTACCTTCATCTCCATGATGTTCGCAGTAACTACTGGCTCTGCAGACTTAGTATGAATCACCTACTCAACCTCATCTCCAATTGCAAGTTCTCTATGAAGCTAACTCCTCAACCTGCTCTACACTAATAAAAGTTGTTTCAGCTAACCTTTTTCCACTTATGGTTATGAAGGCCATGTATTGGCCATTCTTCCTTGGATTCTGCATTGTATCAGTTAGCAGGGCACCACTCTTCCTCTGATTAAGGGCTGCAGACATCTGCCCCATTTGATACTCCAGCTATTTAATGGATACGGAGTGTGAATCCACAAATTGACTAATATTGGAGAGGTCACTCTTCATCTCCTTATTTCAGGAGTATGTAGATTCGACCCTTTACAAGACCTTGGCCAACATTTCATCCATCTTAGAACTTTGTGCATCATTACTGTTTCGCTCACAGTTTATGGGAGGCACATACAACTGGTTGCAATCATTCCTGTAACTCTCTTTATTTTTCCAATTGCCAAGATCTCGATCTTTATAACTATCTCCGTCATAATAATTATCCCTTTTGATAGTTCCAACCATGGTTTCCCTAGCCATTGGCCCGAAAACCCCCCCATGTTATTCAGATACATAACTTCTTCTTTAGAGTCCAAGCAATGCTCTTTTTGTCTGTAAGCGTTACCCCTTGAGGCTACTGCATTCACCTTTTCATCACCCCCTGCAAATAAATGTTTTGTGATAAACTCTATTTGGGTTTTCATATGCTCCATATCATGGTCTCTATCCTCTTCCTTCTGGTGCTACTCGCAGTTAACCGTACTAAATATGTATTAACTAGAGACTTCAACCATGCCCTATTAGTTTTGGTGACTCTATCCAATCAGCTGCTGCCTCAGTGTAAGTTCGTAACATGAACGACCCTCCAGTCACAACATCAATAATCGTCTTATTTGCAGAATTTAGAGACCTGTAGAAAGCCTCCTTCAGATGCTCATCAGCTAACTTATGATTGGGGAACCACTTGAGTTTTTTGTTGAATCGCAGCCATACATCATGCAATGCCTCACTAGGTAACTGCTTCAAATTATTTATCTCATCTCTCAGCTGCAACATTCTCGACAGTGTAAAGAATCTCCCAAGAAATAAATCTTTCAACTCTCTCCAATTCATGATCGAGTCATGTGGTAAGTCATTTAACCATATTGTTCCTCTCCAGAAAAAGACAATGAAAACAACCTCTACCGAATAGCATTATGACTAACTCGTGGCAACTCAAATACTTGTAGATTCCCAAGAAGTTCATCAGATGTAAATTAGGATCATCACCAGCTACTCCTCTGAATAAGCTCTTCAAGTTCAATAGGTGGATCATAGTACTTTTGATGTTGAACTTAGCACCTGGAGCTAGTGGTGGAGGAATGATGGCTCCAAAAACTCCATCATGTTGCCTCATGCTCTTGTGCATTCATGGCTCTCATCAAAGCTCTCTCATGTTTGGGATTGTAAGGAGTTAATGGTTTGCCTCGACTTCTGGTACTTAGCATGCACTGACTTGTACCTTATATAAATAGAAACAACAAACAAAAAAAGTAAAATTAGGAAATAATACTAAGAGTTAAATAAACACACTTGATTGAATATAAAATAGTACTCCCCGAAAATGGTGCCAAAATATGATACACCCAAATTACACCTCTATGATAAGAAGTATAATGTGCTAGTTGTCAAATATACAACCCAAAAAGGTTGGGGTTGAAACTCATAGGGAATATCATGAAAACTATGTCTTATGTGATTATTTACTATTAGTCAATTATTTTCGTTAAAAGGGGGTGCAGGAAAGTTGTTTATACTTCAATATCAGTCCAAAGAAAGAGACATCAACTGTGATCTATTACCATTGAATTCAAGAAGATATAAATCTAGGGTCATGATCATCATGGTTGCTTAATGGCATTTGGTGATTGACTATGGTGGATACGTGATCTTGGGCAAATTTATATGCCCAAGTGATACTTAAATGTGTCATTTTAACCTTGTTTATCTAGCAATGTTTATACATTCTCATGTGGTTTATAATAAAATGTGAATTTATACTAACCAACATGATTAGCGTTATTTTGCAGGTGAAATGTAATTTTGTGAAGCTAAAATGCGTGTTGGGAAAATAGGGGATGGACTCGGATGATTAGTAAAGGACAAAGCATTGGACGACAAGAATTAAAGGGCTCCGCGATGGAGCCGTGTCACGCTGCCATCGTGGAGGCCTTCTGCCTGGCTAGGGAATTTTTGGCAATTTCTAGTGTGGGTGCGCGTTGGGGCCATGGCACGGTGGCCTAGCCCCGCGTTGCACGCCGTGCCACGTTGGGCTTTATTACCTGGACAGTCCATTTCCAGTGAGCCTTCACGTTTGTGGCGTGTCACGGAGGTAGTGCTCCACGATGCACTCCGTGACACGTTGCTTGTTATTCCGGGAAAAATTCCCACTAGTATAAATAGAACACTTAGGTTCATTTTTCAAGATTCTGACTTGGTGGAGCAAGAACGTGGGTTACAGGCAGTTGAGGGAACGAAATTATCAGGGTTTTTCTCTATCTCCTTCTTCTTTAATTCAATTGCTTGTATGTTTAACACTCATTTAACGATGTTTAATCCACAAATGAGTGGCTAATTCCTCTTCTTGCTGAGGTTAAGAACAATTGTATCGAAATGTAGTCATTGATCAATTAGGTTTTTCATCTTTTCTTCCATGGTTGTTCTATTGATTCTTGTTCTTACTGCATTAATGTGTGGCCAATGTTAATGTATATCTAAAAAGTCCGGTTTCACTCAAGAGAGCAAGAAATTGGAAAGTTGTGAATCAATAGGATATGATCTTTTCTTAGTTTGGGAAAATTGAGAATTGATTTACCTTCAGGATAGAAATATACCTGAAAGTCGTATTAGTCAATTAAGGAATCGGTTTTGTATGGCTAGAACATGAATTTCGTTTAATTATAGAAATGTAGGTGGACGGTTCATGATTCTTAAGTTGGGTTAAATACGAGAGTTTTAATCCATTGACAATAGTTCTTGACTAGCAACCGAAGGAAAAGTTAACCAAAATATATCGATAATTTATTTCCTTACATGTTCGTTTAACCTCAGCATGCTCACATTCATAGTTCAGACTCAAATTATATAATCTTTGCAGACTTAGGATAAAATTAGAAATCAAAATATATCAAACTCTTCGTTGCACTGTTGTCTTCATTTTTAGAATCAATATAGTAACACTTAAGTAATCTGTTACCTTATCCCAGTCCTTGTGGGATCGATACTTGGCTTACTTAAGCCACTTTACTACTTGTTCGACCATGTGCACTTGCGTGTAGCTTTATACCCAAAGCAGAGAGCCGAACAAGTTTTTGGCGCCGTTGTCGGGGACTGGCAATTGGTGAATTTTTCTTAAGTGTTAATTTACTATATTTTTATTTTCTTAGTGTTGACAACTTAGTCTTAGCCTGTATTTTGCAGATTTAATCTCTGTTGAACACTGGCAAGAGACAAGGAGCTGGTGGACTCGTATTTAGAGCCTGAAAGATTATTTCATCGTCAGCGGAGAGAAGCTCTAGAAAGAAAGCTGCAGTTGCTCAGACAAACAATCATGGAGCAACAACAGAATCCACCAGTAGTACGGGCAATGTTAGTGCCCGAGGAAGTAGCAGCTCGGCTGGTTCGCGAGGTGGCAATCCCACATGCTAATAATGTCACATCTAGCATCCGCAAACCTAAGCCAGGAGGGAGGTTCGAGCTCAAACAAAACATGGTGCAATTGCTGCACACCAGTGGGCAGTTTACAGGTCTCCCTCATGAGGATCCACAACAGCATCTCCAAAATTTTTTGGAGATAAGTGACACTTACATCCCTGCTGGAGTGTCATCAGATTATGTCAGGCTTACATTGTTCCCATTTTCACTATTGGGAGAAGCCAAGAAGTGGTTGAAAGCTGAGCCACCTAATTCTATTTCTATGTGGGATGATCTTGCAAGGAAATTCTTGATACGATTTTTTCCCTCCGGTAAAACAGCAAGACTTAGAAGTCAAATTCTAAGTTTCAAATAGAGAGAGGGAGAGAATCTATATCAGGCTTGGGAGAGATTCAAGTCCATGTTGCGGGATTGTCCTCATCATCATCAATCCAATGATGTGCTGGTGCACACTTTTATAGAGGGTTTGGAACCCCATACAAAAATATTGCTAGACTCAGCAGCTGGGGGACAAGCGCTGGAGAAAACTTATGAGGAGCTGTATACCTTGTTGAACCGTATTTTGCAGGGCAATCCGGAGTGGAATGCTGATTCATCAAGAGGAGGGACAAGGAAAGCAGCAGGAGTTCTAGAAGTGGATGGTTTTACAGCTATTGCTGCACAGATAGCTGCTTTACAGAATCAACTCAACACCCACTTCAGTAACATGACAATGAACCAGACTCAAGCCCCAGTGAATGTAGTACAGCAGATTTGGTGTGAAGTGTGCGGGAGTAGTGAGCACTCAGCTGAGTGTTGTGGAGCAAATCCTGACTCGGTGAACTTTGTGGGAAATGTATAGAGGAACAACCACCAACAGTATGGCAACAACTACAATTCCAACTGGAGGAATCACTCGAATTTCTCTTGGGGTAGCAACAACCATCAGGGGCAAAGTTCGAGTCAGGGGGCACAGAGGAATTAAGGAGGACATCAGAACTATCAGGAACAATATAGAAACAACAATGCAACTCCTCCACCACCATCACCCAGCATTGGGAGATGTTCAAGACAATGATAGCTAACCAAGCTCAATTGCAGGCTAACTATGTGTAATTGGCAGCCGAGGTGAAGAACAATCAGTTAGCTACTAAGGCACTTGAATATCAATTTGGGCAATTTGCTGGAGCCCAAAATACCAGGCCTAGAGGAGGACTTTCGAGCGACACAGATCCCAATCCCAAGCAGGTGAATGCGGTGACCACAAGGAGTGGTTTGCAGCTGAAAGAGGTGGAACCGGAAAGACCACCTCAACAATCGGGAGCAGCAGAAGTTGAGAGGGAGCAAAGTGATGAGAGGGGGAAGAAAAAGAAAGATGAATCAGAAAGACCACCACCCCCGTTCCCTCAAAGATTAAAGAAACACAAGGAGGAGGCGTGTTTCAAGAAATTCATGGAGGTGCTGAAATAGGTACACATTAACTTACCTCTTGTTGATGTTTTGCAGGGAGTGCCGAAATATGCAAAGTACATAAAGGACATCGTGGCGAACAAAAGTCGGTTGACTGAGTATGCTACGGTAGCTCTCATGGAGGAGTGCCCTTCCCGGATACAAAACCGACTGCCCACAAAGCTCAAAGATCCTGGGAGCTTTACTATACAAATTACAATTGGGTAGAGTATCCGAGCTCGCGAATTATGTGATTTGGGAGCGAGTATTAATTTGATGCCGTCATCGGTATTTAAGAAGTTGGGTTTAGGGAGTCCTAGACCAACAACAGTGATCTTGCAACTAGCGGATCGGTCCTTACCCAGACCTGATGGCATTGTGGAGGATGTGCTGGTGCAAGTGGGCTCCCTTATCTTCTCGGTAGATTTCGTCGTGCTGGATTTTGAACCAGACGCGGAAGTCCCATTTATTTTGGGACATCCTTTATTGGCGACCGGGAAAGCGCTAATTGATGTAGCTGCAGGGCGGCTAACCATGCGGGCACACGACAAGGTGGAAGTGTTTGATGTATATAAGGCCCCCAAGCTCCCGACTGTGTACGAGGAACTCTCGGTGATCAACGTGATTGATCGAGGTGATGATGCTCAGATAGTTGATTCACGAGAGTTAATGGGAAAACCACCGGAGAGATGTAAGCACTACTGGGGTGAGGACGGTGGTCGAGGAAAAATGTCCGTCACCCTAGAATACAATTGAGCTGAATGACGTCGAGCCGCGACGGTAAACCAGGCGCTGCACAGGAGGCAACCCGTGAAATTTTTCTTTGTAAATTGTGAATAGATTTTTTATTTTTTTTCTTTCTTTTTTTCTTGATTAACAACAAAATTTTTAGTTTTATATTTTTATTTCTAGTTTTATTTTGAGTGAAACCTATAATTCTAACCAAATTCTTGTCGTAAGATGAATTTCAGGTTGAACGGAGGATAAATTTGCAAGAGATCGCAAAGGAAAATTCGAGGTATGAAAATCAATAAAAAGTGGCAAAACAGTGAGCTAGGACGATAGCTCCGTGTCACGGAGGAGGACCTCTGCGTTACCCTCCGTGACACATTGAGGTGTAAATCTAGAATTTTAAAAAAATTCTAGAATGCCCTCGCGATAGATCCGTGTCACGGAGGGCATGCTCCGCTTTACCCTCCGTGACACGTTGATGTTTATATCGCGACGGGTCCCACCGGGTCGCCGGGTGACCCGCGCGATTTTCCCCCTTTTTAACCCCGATTCCCCCTCTTATTCCCTCATTTCTCACACACTCCGCGACCAACCTCCCAAAAACCCATCCCCCCTTGACGTGAAACGGACTTAGGACAAGAATTTCATCGAGTTTTCATCAATTCTTCGAATTTAAGGTATGATCTTCAACTCTATCTCATTTCTTGTCGATTTTCTTCGATATTGAATATGTGATATGAGCTAAACTTGCCCTAAGTAGGAATTAAGCATAAATTCAATTGAATTATTGTTGATGGATGTTCGAGTATCATTGTGATTGCTTGAACTCGTTAATTGCATAATTTAATCGAATTTTTGATACAATCATAGCTAGGGCTTGCTTTTGAGTTTGAAGTGGAAAAATTTAGTGAACTAGTGAAATCCATGCTGGGTTGTACATGTTGAGTGAGATGAGTCAGTGTGCTAACTGTTACTATGCTAAAAGACCGACAGATTCTCGAGTGAAGGAAATATTGGAATTTGCAAGAATTGGGTGAATTGTATAGGTTCATGTAGATAAATTCTTTTTGTTTTCGTTTCTTTGTTTCTCCTTGCTAAGTGCGATGGGATAAAATGTTATCGATGGTAATGATTGTGGTTAGCTGTACGAAGTCTGAGTAGTACATAGAATATATACCGTCGAATTCTCCAAATGCACTAAGCATATTTGTTATGTTTTGTTGGTTGTTTGTGTAAATAAGCATGATCTTGCCTGAATGTTGTAATTTTGGCTAAGGACTAAGTGTGGGGTAGCCTAGTTTAACCCAACCTTAGTCGAAGCAATTTTTAGATGGCTTAACATTGATCTTGTCTATTTGGGTTGACAGGAAAAATGGCAAGCAGGCAGGACAAGGGAAAAGGCGCATCAACATCTGGCACCGGCAGAAAAAGAATCAGACTGGGCACAGCGGTCCCAGCAGCACCAGCGGTTCCACGCGGCCAACGCCGTCAATATGGAACCAGGTGGTTGACTGAGGAGGGGAAGAAGTGGTACGCAAAGCACAAAGAGAGCAAGTACTTCCCCGAGGAACACATAGCAAGGGAACCGTTGGCACAGGAGTTCCCCAGGATTGTCCAGAGGATCGAGGCAGCTGGGATGAACTTCATTTTTGAAGAGCCCAAAGAATGCAATTTGCACTTGATTCGGGAATTCTATGCCAACTGGAACCCGACTCTCAGAAGTCACACCATCAAAATAAGGGGGCAAATAGTCACTTTTGAGCCCCACCACCTCAATGCTATCTTAGGGGCGCGGGACACAGACGCCCACGTGCTTCGACAGCTGAACATCACTCCACCATATGCGGACATTAGACGCACTTTGTGTGGAACCCGATCGACGGCTAGGTGGAGCAGACATAAGGAGAGGGGCTACCATCAGACTTTTGCCTTCTCATAGATGAACAGGGAAGCCAGGATATGACTTAAGATCGTGTGTTCCTACCTAATCCCGGGGGTGCATATGACGGATGTAACCCGGGATCGCGTATGCTTGGTGTACGCCCTGATGAAAGGGCTAGAGATCAATGTGGCGGCGGTGATTATTTCCGCCATGAAGAGAGCCCGGTTGCATCAGGGACACAGATACGGATTTGGTGGATTACTCACCACATTCCTGAGGGGCCTGGACATTGAGGAAGAGGCCCTTGACTATATCCCGCAAATGGAGCGGCGGGCCTTAGATGTCACCAAAACTAAGGCTCCCGACACCACCCATGGGCCAGTGCTTACACTAGCCGAGCGACATGCTCGGGATGATCAGTACATGGCTCGCATGTACGGGATGCAGATGCTCCAGCTACGTATAGGCAGAAGGCCGGCAATAGAAGAGGAGCTATTGCAGCTCGAGCTAGACTACCCTTTTGGCGAAAATGCCAGGGCTCTATGCCTAGTGGGGCCAACTTTTCTAGAGCCCACGGATGATGATGTCCCCACAGATGAGGAGACACGTTGTAAGGACTTCGATGTGGAGTCCGATGATGACGATGGGGGTGATTCAGACATGGGAGACGAGGCAACAACACCTGATGAAGAAGTGGAGTATTTTGATTGATCAGGGAGTTCCACCACCCAATTTTTGTGCTATTTTAATTTCTATGAACACTGGGGACAGTGTTCGATATAAGTGTGGGGTGGGAGTAGTTAGGTGCTGGTTGTGTTGTTGTGTATGTCTATCCTGTTGTTATGCCTGATGAAAAACTTTTGTGACCCTGTGATTTGTGATTGTGAAGTTGTTGTTCTGTATTGTAATTAAATGTGAAACTGTTTTGTGCTGCTGAATATTTTGCTAGCTGATTTTGTACATATTTTTGTTTTTATCGAAATGATTGATATTTTGAAATTAATTTTTTAAAATTCTTGGGTTTCTCAGCGTTTGTTCTCGGTTCTTTTACCGAGAATGGTCCCATTGAACTGAAGTCCTAGTTAGTGACCGTTCCCTATGATGGATGGATGACGACCGTCTTAAGGGAAATGTAGTTGTTAGGATTAGATTTTTTCACTTATTTTTAAGTTGTTTTCTTTTGTGGGTTGCATCCCAAAACCTGTAGTTACTTTATGGTTGCAGAATCCTGGTTGCGTGTCGTACATGATATTCGAAATCCAAAGGTGATTCGTATGAAAGCATGCAACTTTGTAAATATGTTGAGATACCTAGGCCATAGAGTCGATTCAGTGTGATTGAGGCTTAATGTTTGAATTCTTGTAATTCGCTGATTGAAGAGTCTGTGAACACGTCTTGAATTAAGCATATGCAATAAGTGTGAAGTGAGGTTTTGTTTATTCCATGCTATTATGAAGTGTCTAGAACTTGCCTGGTGTGTGTGCGAAATGAAATGAAGGAGGTGTATTGTAGGAAAGGATGTAGGCATTTCTTTGTGTTAACCGAAAGTTTCTCTGTTTCATTATTGCACCCACCTTGAATGTACTCCCTAGTTAGCCCGTTGAGCCTTTAGCCTATTATTTTTTTCTTGTGTCGAAAATGTGTAAAGCGAGCTTTACCCCTTCTTTTCATTAGCCGTAAATTGATCCCAAAACTCTTAAGCGCTTAAGAAGAGAAAATAATTTTCCCGAAGTGTCAAAGAGTGAGAATGGTGAAAAGAAAAGAAAAGCAGAGTGACGAAAGGAAAGAAAATGTCAAAGGTGCACTTGTTATAAATAAAATATAATGAAGGTGTCTGAATAATCTTTGTTATCGAGTCAAGTGTGCTTAATAAGATATGGGCCAAACTAAAGACAGACTTCAAGAATGGGAGGATGAAGGAAGAAACAATGCCCATGAGTTTGATGGGATGTATTGAAAAGTCGCTTAAGGATGCTAGTGGCTATTATTGGCTAGCCCAATATTTACTAGTTCCGTAGCTTACATTACAACCCGTTAAAGTCCTACGTGATCCTACATCACATTTTCTTACATTAGTGGAGTAATACACTAAGGGCAAGCCTATGGTTCATGACATGATGCATGTGAATTTTTTTGGGAGAGAGAGTGAAATTGTGTTTATATGCCCCTGCATGTAATCGTTTGAGTTCGTATGATCAAAAAGGGGAAAATTCTCTTGTGTTGTGAGGGCCCATGCTTGATGAGAGATTAATTTCCGTGTCGGATGTCTTGATCAGCTGATTTGCATGAGTTTGCCAATATCGAGAGTCGATTCTTAAGTCTAGGAGGTCTTGATGTATTGAAGGTCATTGCATTGATTGGACCATGCGTGTTTTCTTGATGATATGCTGTATTGAATAATCGGTATGACCGTAGCCTAAATTGTCGAACCAAAGTAGCAAGGTTGGGGTGTAAATTGCATGAGGTGTAAGATTGTTGTTCGAGGACGAACAAGGATTTAAGTGTGGGGTAAGTGATCTTGGGCAAATTTATATGCCCAAGTGATACTTAAATGTGTCATTTTAACCTTGTTTATTTAGCAATGTTTATACATTCTCATGTGATTTATAGTAAAATGTGAATTTATACTAACCAACATGATTAGCGTTATTTTGCAGGTGAAATGTAATTTTGTGAAGCTAAAATGCGTGTTGGGAAAGATCGGGGATGGACTCGGATGATTAGCAAAGGACAAAGCATTGGATGACAAGAATTAAAGGGGCCCCGCGATGGAGCCGTGTCACGCTGCCATCGCGGAGGCCTTCTGCCTGGCTAGGGAATTTTTGGCAATTTCCAGTGTGGGTGCGCGTTGGGGCCGTGGCACGGTGGCCTAGCCCCGTGTTGCACGCCGTGCCACGTTGGGCTTTATTACCTGGACAGTCTATTTCCAGTGAGCCTCCGCGTCTGTGGCGTGTCACGAAGGCAGTTCTCCGCGATGCACTCCGTGACACGTTGCTTGTTATTCTGGGAAAAATTTCCACTAGTATAAATAGAATACTTAGGTTCATTTTTCAAGATTCTGACTTGGTGGAGCAAGAACGTGGGTTACAGGCAGTTGAGGGGACGAAATTATCAGGGTTTTTCTCTATCTCCTTCTTCTTTAATTCAATTGCTTGTATGTTTAACACTCATTTAACGATGTTTAATCCACAAATGAGTGGCTAATTCCTCTTCTTGCTGAGGTTAAGAACAATTGTATCGAAATATAGTTATTGATCAATTGGGTTTTTCATCTTTTCTTCCATGGTTGTTCTATTGATTCTTGTTCTTACTGCATTAATGTGTGGCCAATGTTAATGTATATTTAAAAAGTCCGGTTTCACTCGAGAGAGCAAGAAATTGGAAAGTTGTGAATCAATAGGATATGATCTTTTCTTAGTTTGGGAAAATTGAGAATTGATTTACCTTCAGGATAGAAATATACCTGAAAGTCGTATTAGTCAATTAAGGAATCAGTTTTGTATGGCTAGAACATGAATTTCGTTTAATCACAGAAATGTAGGTGGACGGTTCATGATTCTTAAGTTGGGTTAAATACGAGAGTTTTAATCCATTGGCAATAATTCTTGACTAGCAATCGGAGGAAAGATTAACCAAAAATTGTATCGATAATTAGTTTCTATACATGTTCATTTAGCCTCAGCATGCTCACATTCATAGTTCAGACTCACATTAGGTATTCGTTTTAGACTTAGCATACAATTAGAAATCAAAATATCAAACTCTTCTTTGCACTGTTGTCTTCATTTTTAGAGTAAGTATAGTAACACTTAAGTAGTTTGTTACCTTATCCCAGTCCCTGTGGGATCGATACTTGGCTTACTTAAGCCACTTTACTACTTGTTCGACCACATTCACTTGCGTGTAGCTTTATACCCAAAGCAGACATCCGAACAATACGTTTAATGCTACGTATGTAGGTTATTAACTCAATTGCTCCATCTAAACGTTTAATAACATATTCATATAGATATCACTCTTATATTCTCAAACTAAGAGTGATGAACTAGGAGTATTGATAATTAACCTAAGTTGATTAATCTTATTACATCATGAATCATTAGACAAAGGTTAAAACCTTAAATCCTTTTTTATCACTTCATTTTTCAGATTTATACCTCTTACTCATGCAAGTCAAACCTAGGGTTTATTCTAATGTTTGCAACCATTGGAAATGATTCAAAACAAAAGAAGCGATAATGCAGATGATTACACCAACATAATCCACACATCAATCACCATAACTATGTCAATTTACCATGAATCGCTGATAAAGCTCAAACTCACACTCCTGACAAGGGTCGAACCCATAGGGCATATAGAAGGATATAGAAGAATGCTAGTATTTAAGCTTTTAAGTCAATTATCTCCTAAAGGGAGGATTTGTAAAGGTAACAAGTAATATTGCTGAGAGAAATTGAATGTTGATTCCAAATTAATGCAACTAACTAGGGTAAGTATTCCCCATGGGTTCATAACTACTTTGGGCTTTACACTTGTGATCTATCCCAATACTTTACTTGTAGAACTAATAACTAGGGTTCATCCAAACGACTGGTTCGTCCCTATTGGATGACTTTACTTAATCATCGGGTTAGGTCTCATGAGTGATTTCAAACTAACCGTTATCAATATGTTCCAAATTTAACTATCCTGTGCCACATCTTAAGTTAATACAATGATCATAAAGACCAAGTCTTTGTTGTAACTCTCTTTTCCTAATCTCTACTTTTCTAGGTTAAAGCAAGTAAAGAATTCAGGCAAGTCCTAACATTGTACACCGTTAAAAAATGTTTAAAGATGAAGAGAAAACAATACAAGAATTTAGCATTGGTTTTGAATCACTTTTGTGTAACCCTATTTTGTTAATCCGCCATGGTTCCCACAACCCCTAGTTGTGGAGGTTTTAGCCTCTCATAATTATATGTAAATTCATAGCATTCATAGACAAAAATTTAAATTAATACTTACAACGATGATAAGAAGAAACTCACTTGATTATCACAAAAATAAGGAAGAATGATTTAACAACAATTGTCTCAATGTATTTCTAACTCTAAGTTGTAAATTGTCTAAAACTTCTCTCCAAAAATTCACACTTCATTACATAAAAATAAAAGGTATTTATAGTAGTAGATTTTTGCCTTTCTTGTTCCTTCATGGATTTGATTTGGGATTTATAGCTCCTTTTCCTAGTTGAAGTGGGATAGACTTGTTGGCATCCGGACAAGGCTTGGCGCCTCATGCAGGGCATTGCGCTGGAAGGCCGGATCCTCGCACATGGCATTGCGCCAAACTCATGCTGCGACGCGTGGCTGGTTGTTCAAGTAGGAAGGTGCCTCGCGCCTCTCATCGTGCAGCAGAGCCTGTGCACGTGCTGCTAGTCGCATAGTTGTGCCACTGCATTGCTTCATGCTTTAGTCTGTACATTGTTCATTCCAACTTCTTCACATTCGATCCAAAAGCCTCAAATACACCTAAATCTATCACTTTTATCCCTGAAAGCATCTTAATCACGTGCGTTAGCTATTTTCATAAATATATAATATAAAAACATGCAAACACACATAATTTATTCTCAAAACATAGTGAAGTATGGGAAAAATATGGATAAGAAGTGCGTGAATACGCCCTTCATCAATCACACAACCCTAGTAATGGATCTTAGCCACACATGATAATTGAAATCACAATAGTAATTGTATTCATCTAAGAAGATTCAACTTATAAAGAAAATCTGAAACCTTGATTGTAATTCCAATAATACGATGATATCTCCTCAAGAACTTTTGAAAGTAATGTACAAAGTCGATATATTTCTCTCCAAAAGTCTCATAATTAGAAATAACCTAAATCATCCTACTTATTGTCTCAGACAATTCAGAAATACACTTTGAAACGGAAGCCCACTTTCACCTTACGATAGAAGTAATAGTCTGTCACAAGTGTGACGGACTGTCACTTGGACCGTCACACACTGCTTTTCCAGTAGCTAATTAAATTTTTTATGGACTGATGCCAAGTTTGACAGACTGTCAACTGGTTGATGGTCCATCATAGGCATCGTCAAGTGGTTGACTGTCACGCCCCGAGACTACACCCTGGACGTAACACCATACTTGAAGTCACATGTGACCCCAAGTCAACTCCTGGTTGATCATACATTGGTATTCTGAGTAAAACATGCACAACATAAGTTTTAAAATAATAACATAAAAGCATTTTTATGAAATTTAAGATAAAACTTAAAACATGAAATCTGAACATCTGCAGTCTGAAAGCCTTATAATTGATGAGTTACTGTGGGACAAGTCCCCAACTAACTCTAAGTCTAAATAAAAACTATAATCTAACTATAAGACAATGAAATAAGGCCCTCGAATGATGAGGACTCACAATTCAACTGTGGCTGAGGAGGATCTGAATCGTGGCGGCTAACGCTACTGTGTTTGGGAACCTGCAGTTGTATCATGAAAAGATACAACATAAAAGTATGCGTCAATACATTGAATGTACTGGGTAAATGGGAGAAAACGTAACTGAATATAATGTCTGAATTGATATGACATGCAATGACCAACAAGTAAACTAAACTGAACTACTGAAGTAAACTGAGGTGGTCAAAATGACTCTGCCTGATGGTCAAGGAATGTCCTAAGTCTAAAAGTACTGAGTATGAGATACTGAACTGAACTGAGCTAAACTGATAGAACTAGAACTGAACTGAGATGCTTATTCTGAAACTGGACTGTACTAACTAGTGGGAGAGTCTATAACCGACATATCACCATGCGAGCTAGACGTGGAGTCCGATATATACACCCCACAGGTGGGACCCAATATACCTTTCTAGGGTATAAAGGCATGAACTGGGTGATCACAAAAGTCTGGGGCCAATCAGGCCAAGTAATACTGTAACCTATGCTGGCAACATAGTTTTGGGAACCTGGGTGCGCTGGAACCCCGACACACTTGGTGCTAAGTCCTACTCCCACTGGAAAACCTAAACTAAACTACAAGGCTGATAACTCGAAATTGGGATCCAAGACTAGTCAGGGACTTATACTTAAAGTACCCTAAGAGTCTTATCGGACAAGATTCTGAAACTAAGTTCTAGACTGGGCAGAGCTGCTTATCTGGAAGCGTCGTAGCCGTCTAAGAACAAACTGTAAACTGCACTGGGGTCCTGGGGCTGGTCAGAGCTATATATAAATGTCATGACAGCCTAATGGACCAATAAACTAAATTCTGAGTCTGATTATGATAACTAGGAGGCACCACTGACACCTCGGGAAAAGACTGAAGTCAAACTGATCACTTGACACTTTTTGTATAGTTCTGAAGAGGTTCTATGATCTAACTGAATTGAATTACTAAGCAGCTAATAGAGAACTCAAATCATTCCAACAACACGTGAAATTTCATAATTTAGCGAAATTTCAATAATTAAAGGAATCTCATCCAACAGGGCTAAAATCATTCTCATCAATGGAATAATTTCTCAACATATATAAATAATAAGAATTACTAGGACATTCAGCCCAAAACATACTTCACAAACTAGACGGAATTTAATACACAAATAATCTTTACTCGAGAATTTAGGGCTGTTAATCACTTGCGAAAAACATCAACAAGTTACATAAGAACTGATGAAGATCATATGAATAATAAACATGGATAATAACCCAATTGAAATTAATGAAAACCAACATGAAAATCTTTTTCATATTCAAAAATCTCAGGGCTAAACTGATAGGGAAATTGTGAGAGGATTTTTTTTTTTTTGGGGGGGGGGGGGGGGGACAAGCGAAGGAAAATTCCCTTGTTGTATTCCCACATACCTGGCTAAGAATTCCCCGAAGAAGAAGAAGACCTGAACTTCTGCGATGAAGGAAAGCCCCAAGCCTACTTGAGAGTTTCTTGAGAGAATTTCGATAAGTTTTTCTTAGCGTAAATGTGAGAATGAGGGGAGGAACCGTCCAAACCCTCTAATAAGTCTAAATTTATGTCCAAAACAACGTAGTTTAAAGCTTAGGAGAATAGGAAATTACTAAATAGCCCTTAGAAAATCGCTGAAAAAACTGCTAGGTGACCCTAACGAGTGACCTAACGAGTCGTAGTGACTGACCATGACTTGTGGTCACACCCGTTGAGTACACTGCCTGGATTCCCCTGTAGGCCACCATGAGGGACCTAACGAGCCATGGTGACTGATACGACTCGTGGTCACCAGTTGTGGACCTCACTGCCTCAATTCTGAAGTTCTATACTAGGCTTGACCATGTCACCTAATGAGTTGTTGCCACTGATGACGACTCATGGTGACACTCGTTAGGTGCACTGCCTAACAAATGACCAGGGCTAATAACGGGGGACATGACGAGTCGTTACAGGTGACCATGACTCATGGTCACCATCTGTCAAGTACATTGCTTCCCATTTCACGCTTCCAATTCCTCCTTCCCATGACCGACCTAACGAGTCGTTAGGTCTCACAACGACTCGTCAGGTGGGTCGTCCTGAGACATTTTTTGCATATTTTTTGGATTTTCATATTTAAGTCCCAGATCTAGTCTTTGAGTTTCTAGGGCATTACAATATCTCCCCCTTGGAAACATTCATCCTCGAATGTTAGAAGACACACAGGAAAGAAGAGAATAACAATCAAAGTTCCAGATACTATTCATTTAACTCCAAAACTGACGGAACGACTACCTCCGCTTTAAAATACATAACTAAGCTGAATTCTCTTTTCGTAAATACATTCAAAAACATAAAAGAGACTTGAACACCTGGACTGAGTCATGAAAACTAAATTGAGTTCTAGGGTCAAAACTAATATCTCAAGCTGTGATAGAGCCGGTAGAGAACAAATGTGGGTATTTGGCCACCATATCTGCTTCGGCCTCCCACGTAGCTCCTTCAACCTGCAGATTTCTCCATAAAACCTTGACTGAAGCTATCTCCTTGTTCCTTAGCTTATGAAATTGAAGGTCAAGGATCTGGACTGGTACTTCCTCATATGAGAGACTATCTTTTATTCCTACACTATCCAATGGCACAACTGAGGTTGGATCTCTGATGCACTTCTTCAAAAGTGACACATGGAAAACTGGGTGTATAGCTTCTAGTTCTGACGGTAATTCTAGCTCATTGGCTACATTGCTGATACGCCTCAAAATTTTGTAAGGTCTCACGTGCCTCGGACTGAGCTTTCCTTTCTTTCCAAACCTCATCACCCCTTTCATAGGCGAGATTTTCAAGTAAACCCAGTCATCAACTGCATACTCCAACTCTCTTCTCCGCATATCAGCATAAGATTTCTAATGGCTATGAGCTGTTTTCAACCTTTCTTGGATGATCTAAACTTTCTTCGTTGCCTCATATACCGAGTCTGGCCCTATCAAGGTAGCTTCACCAACCTTGAACCACCCTATAGGCGATCTACACCTTCTTCCATATAATGCTTCAAATGGGGACATATGAATTCTAGAGTGGTAATTGTTCTTGTATGCAAACTCGATAAGAGGCAAATGGTCATCTCAATTCCCCTTAAAATCAATCGCGCACGCTCTTAGCATATCTTCTAGAGTTTGAATAGTCCGCTCAGCTTGCCCATCGGTCTGCGGGTGAAAAGAGGTGCTAAGCTTGACCTGAGTGCCTAATCCCTTCTAAAAGGACTTCCAGAAATGTGAGATGAATTGCGCTCCTCTGTTTGAAATGAGCACCCCATGGAGTTTGACTAACTCTTTGATGTAAAGGTTGGCATAGTCCTCAGCTGAGTCTGTGGTTTTAACTGGAAGCAAATGAGCTGACTTAGTCATCTAATCTACTACTACCCAGATTGAGTCATGCTGCTGGCAAGTCCAAGGTAGACCCGTAATGAAATCCATATTTACTTACTCCCACTTCCATATGGGTATACTGATATCTTAAGTCATGCCTCCTAGTCTTTGATGCTCCACCTTGACTTGCTGGCAGTTCGGGCACTTGGCTACGAATTCAGCAATGTCTCTATTTATGCTGTTCCACCAATAAATATCCCGCAGATCATCGTACGTTTTTGTAGCACCAGGGTGAATGGAGTATCTCGAACTGTGTGCCTCAGCCGGTATTTGCTGTCTCAACTCATCAACATCCTGTACACACAACCTGCCCTAGTAACGGAGCACCTCATCTCCTCCTTGGGAGAAAGCTTTTGTTTCTTTTCTGAGGACTACTCCCTTAAGCTTAAATAAGATAGGATCCTCATCCTGTCTGGACTTGACTTTAACTACCAAGGATGAATCCGACCCGCTTTGCATTACCACACCACTTTCGGCTAAATCCACCAACTGCACCCCGAACCGGGCTAGTCTGTGAACATCCTTCACTAACTCCTTCTTTCCTTCCTCAATGTGAGCCACACTCCCCATAGACCGTTTGCTTAGGGCATCGGCCACTACATTGGCTTTACCCGGGTGATACAACACGCTCATGTCATAGTCCTTTAGCAACTCCAACCACCTTCTCTGATGCAGATTTAGATCCTTTTGAATCAGCACGTATTGAAGACTCTTATGATCTGTAAACACATCTACGTGAGCTCCATATAAGTAATGTCGCTCCATATAAGTAATGCCTCCATATTTTTAGCAAAAACACCACCTCTGTCAACTCCAAGTCATGGGTTGGATACTTCTTCTCATGAACTTTGAGCTGACTGGAGGTGTAGGCTATCACTTTTCCCTGCTGCATCGTAACGCATCCGAGTCCAACTCTAGAAGCATCACAATAAAAAACTAATCCATTTGTTCCTTCTGGCAGGGTTAGAACTGCAGCAGTAGTGAGTCGAGTCTTCAAATCTAGGAAACTCTTCTCACACTCATCTAACCACTGAAATTTCACCTTCTTTTGAGTTAACTTAGTCAGAGGAGATGCTACAGAGGAGAAACCTTCGATAAACCATTGGTAATAACCCGCCAAACCCAGGAAACTCCTGATTTCAGTAGGAGAGGTAGGTCTGGGCCAATCTTTCACGGATGCTATTTTGTGAGGGTCTACTTGTATTCATTCACCTGAGACCACATGACCTAAGAAGGTCACGGACTTTAACTAGAATTCGCACTTGCTGAACTTGGCGAACAACTGGCGGTCCCTGAGTGTCTGCAATGCTAATCTCAGGTGATTTGCATGCTCTTCCTCATTTCTAGAGTATACTAGAATGTCATCAATAAATATAATAACGAACATATCCAGATACTGCTTGAAGACCCTGTTCATCACATCTATGAAGGATGCTGGGGCGTTTGTTAGCCCGAAGGACATCACCACAAACTCGTAGTGACCATACCGAGTTCTGAATGTTGTTTTTGGTATGTCACACTCTTTGACCCTTAGCTGATGATACCCTGACCTGAGATCGATTTTGGAGAAACAACTAGCTCCCTAAAGTTGGTCAAACAGGTCGTTAATTTGGGGTAGGGGATACCTGTTCTTGATTGTGACTTTGTTCAGCTGACGGTAATCTATGCACATTCTGAGGGTACCATCTTTCTTACGCACGAATAGTACTGAAGCACCCCAGGGAGAGATACTGGGTCTAATAAAACCCTTGTTAAGAAGATCTTTCAGTTGCTCCTTCAGCTCCTTAAGCTCAACTGGAGCCATTCTGTAAGGAGGGATGGAGATAGGCTGAGTATCTGGAAAGAGATCTATCCCGAAATCTATTTCCCGCTCAGGGGGAACTCCAGGAAGATCCTCAGGAAATACATCTAGGAACTCACTGACTACTTGGAATTGACTTGATAGTTGGGGTCTCAGAGTAGGAATGCTTGACCCGAACTAGATGATAAATACACCCCTTAGAAATTAGTTTCTGGGCCTTAAGGTAGGAAATAAACCTACCCTTAGGCGCTGAACTGCAGCCAGTCCATTCTAACACTGGTTCATTTGGAAACTGGAACTTGACAACTCTGGTTCTGCAATCAACTGAGGCATAGCAGGAGTGTAACCAATCCATGCTAAGGATAAGGTCAAAATTGACCATATCTAACTCTACAAGGTCAATTGGTATGACTTTATTAAAACTGAGACTGGGCAGTTTCTATACACCCGGCTGGCTCTAACTGACCTGCCAACTCGGGTGGAGACTGTGAATGGTTCTGAGAGGACCTCTGGACTGATATTGAACTGTACTGCTATGTAGCGAGTCACGAATGAAAGAGTGACTCCTGCAACTAGGAGGGAATACACGTCTAGATGAAAGAGATGTAACATACCTATAACTATGTCAGGTGAGCTCTCCTGATCCTGACGGGAAGATAGAGCATATAAATGATTTTGGCGCTGACTGCCATCTGTACCTGATGTGTTGGCCTACTGAGCTGGTCGGCCTACTGGAGCTAATGATGTGGTAGATTGTTATCTCCGTTGCTCTACTGACGGGCACTCCCTAAGCCGATGTCCAAGCTGTCCACAACCAAAATAGCCCTCTCGACCCTGAAGGCACTCTCCAAGGTGGTTCCTACCATGCTTGGGGCAAGCTGGTTACCTGTTCCCGGTACTGTGGGTTTGAGACTGAGTGCCAGATGATCCATCCCTCCGATCTTGGAGGGATCGAAAGTTTGGGGTGCTGGCTGAAATGGATGCTGGGGCTCTCTATTTCTACTGTTGCAGTGGACGACTACTACGCTAGACCTCTGATGGTCGAAATCTGACTAGCTAGTCCTTCCCGTTTGTTCTTTCGCTCCATATCCTTAAGTTTTTCAGCCTCAATCTGCTGGGCATAGACAATCAAGCTGGAGAGATCCATGTCTTTAATCAACATCGCTGTCCTGCACTCCTTGAGGACCAGATTTGACACCACATTCACAAATTTCAACATGCGAGCCCTTGGCTCGGCTACCATCTCTAGAGCGTGCTTAGATAGCCGAGTAAACTCTAGAGCATACTCCTCCACGATTTTGTTGCCCTATCTCAAATTCATAAACTCCGCCATCTTTGCCTCCCTCATCTCCCAAGGGAAAAACCTATCCAATAAATCTGTGTGGAACTCCTCCCACTCTACCAGTCCTGCTCTTGCTGGCCGCCCCTCTTTCCACTATTCATACCAGATCTAAGCTACCCCTTTAATTGGTAGGCAGCTAGGTCAGCACTCTCAGAAGAGCTAACACCCATAATGCGGGTGATCTTCCTGATCTCATCCACGAACTCCTGGGGATCCTCCCCTACTTTGGATCCTTGAAAAGATGGAGGGTTCATACAGACCCTCGCACCCTCGCGCTGCTGCGGACCCATTGGTGTTCATTGGTACCACCTGCTGGTTCACCTGGTTGGTGACTATTTAGGCCAGGAGTTGAATGGCTGCCCTAAATTTAGTGATAGAAACTGAATCATCTTGAGGAGCTGTCGGGGTTGGTGGGGCAGGTCTATTGGTGTTATCGGCCTTTTTTCCGTTACTGCGTCTAGGAGGAATGATTCACTGAAATGAAATAGAGTATGAGTTAGAAGGACGTGTCTGGAGTTGAACTTTAACACACAACAAAGAGTATGAACAAAAGAGAGTTTTCCTAATAACATCTCGTAGCGTTCTCGTCATAAGTGTGGCGCGCTTCACACCTATGAAAAGGACTCTACTCGATGCAGCTTTCAGACATTCTGAGGATACTCTAAACCTAGTGCTCTGATACTAAGTTTGTCACGCCCCGAGACTACACCCTGGACGTAACACGGTACTTGAAGTCACAAGTGACCCCAAGTCAACCCCTGGTTTATCATAAACTGGTATTCTGAGTAAAACATGCAAAATGGAAGTTTTGAAATAATAACATAAAAGCAGTTTTATGAAATTTAATATAAAACTTAAAACATGAAATCTGAACATCTGCAGTCTGAAAGCCTTCTAACTGATGAGTTACTAGGACAAGCGCCCAACTAACTCTAAGTCTAAATAAAAACCATAATCTAACTATAAGACAATGAAATAAGGCCCTCGAATGATGAGAACTCACAATTCAACTATGGCTGAGGAGGATCTGAATCGTGGTGGCTAACGCTGCTAAGTCTGGAAACCTGCAGCTGTATCATAAAATGATACAACATAAAAGTATGTGTCAGTACTTTGAATGTACTGAGTAAGTGGGAGAAAACGTACCTGAATATAATGTCTGAACTGATATGACATACAATGACCAATAAGTAAACTGAACTGAACTACTGAAGTAAACTGAGGTGGTCAAAATGACCCTGTCTGATGGTCAGGGCATGTCCTGAGTCTGAAAGTACTGAGTATGAGATACTAAACTGAACTGAGCTAAACTGGTAGAACTAGAACTGAATTGAGCTGCGTATTCTAAAACTGGACTGGATTGACTAGTGGGAGAGTCTATAACTGACATATCACCACGCGAGCTAGACGTGGAGTCCGATGTATACACCCTACTGGTAGGACCCAATATACCTTGCCAGGGTATAAAGGCATGAACTGGGTGATCACAAAAGTCTGGGGCCAATCAGGCCAAGTAATACTGTAACCTATGTTGGCAACGTAGTTCTGGGAACCTGGGTGCGCTAAAACCCCGGCCAGCTCGGTGCTAAGACCTACTCCCACTAGAAAACCTAAACTGAACTACTAGGCTAATAGCTCGAAACTGGGGTCCAAGACTAGTCAGGGACATATACTAAAAGTACCCTGAGAGTCTTATTAGACTAGATTCTGAAACTAAGTTCTAGAATGGTCAGATGCTTATCTGGAAGCGTCATAACTGTCTAAGAACAAATAGTAAACTGCATTGGGGTCCTGGGGATGGTCAGAGCTATATATAAATATCATGACCACCTAATGGACCAATAAACTAAATTCTGAGTCTAATTTTGATAACTGGGAGGCACCACTAACACCTCGGGAAAAGACTAAAGTCAAAATGATCAATTGACACTTTCTGTATAGTTCTGAAGAGGTTCTATGTTCTAACTGAACTGAACTACTGAGGAGCTAATAGAGAACTTAAATTATTCCAACAACATGGGAAATTTTCACAATAAAGCAAATTTTCAAGAATTAAAGGAATCTCATCCAACCGGGCTAAAATCATTCTTATCAATGGAATAATTGCTCAACATATATAAATAATAAGAATTACTAGGAAATTCAACCCAAAACATACTTCACAAACTAGACGGAATTTAATACACAAATAATCATTATTCGAGAATTTAGGGCTGTTATCACTTGGAAAGAACATCAACAATTTACTTAAGAACTGATGAAGATCATATGAATAATAAACATGGATAATAACCAAATTGAAATTAACGAAAACCAACATGAAAATCTTTTTCATATCTGAAAATCTCAGGGCTAAACTGATAGGGAAATATTTAGAGGATTTTTTTTTTTGGGGGGGGGGGGGACACAAGGGAAAGACAATTCCAACATACCTGACTAAGAATTCCCTGAAGAAGTAGAAGACCTGAACTACTGCGATGAAGGAAAGCCCTAAGCTTGCTTGAGAGTTTCTTGAGAGAACTTTCGATAAGTTTTTTTGAGAGTAAATGTGAAAATGAGGGGAGGAACTATCCAAACCTTCTAATAAGTCTGAATTTAGGTCCAAAATGACGTAGTTTAAAGCTTAGGAGAATAGGAAATTACTAAATAGCCCTTAGAAAATCATTGAAAAAAATTGCCAAGTGACCCTAACGGGTGACCTAACGAGTCGTGGTGATTGAACACGACTCGTGGTCACACCCGTTGAGTACACTGTCCAGATTCCCCTGTAAGTCACCACGAGGGACCTAACGAGTTGACTCATGGTCACTAGTTGTGGACCTCACTACCTCACTTCTGAAGTTCTATACTAGGCTTGACCACGAGTCACCTAACGAGTCATTGTCACTGATGACGACTCGTGGTGACACTCGTTAGGTGCACTGCCTAACAACTGACTAGGGCTAATAACGGGGGACATGACAAGTCATTACAGGTGACCACGACTCATGGTCACCATCCGTCAAGTACACTGCTTCCTACTTCACACTTCCAATTCCTCCTTCCCAAGACCGACCTAACGAGTCGTTAGGTCTCACAACGACTCGTTAGGTGGGTCGTCCTGAGACATTTTTTATAGATTTTATGGATTTTCTAATTTAAGTCCCGGATCTAGTCTTTGAGTTTTCAAGGCATTACATTGACAATATGCACAGACACCGTCAAGTTAACTTATTTTATTGCGATCACTGCTTAAGGCTGATGATGAAGCTGATGCTCTGTCACTGAGTTGACAGCTGTCAAGTGAGTCGTTATCTTCAACTACCCTTTTGTTGAGCTTCTAGAATCTAATGTTGGAGTTGACGGGCCATCATAGAGTTGACGGTCCATTAAAATAGATATCATTTTGCACTTTTGGGCCTTTGTCCAAACATCTTCAACCTGAGACTATTTTCCTAAACAAACAACAAAAACACAATCAAATCTAACAAAAGTTTCTCAAGAACTTGCATTTATTCATAGTTGATAGCATTCAATGTGCCATCAAATATCGACATATCAAACATACAACCCGTACTTCCCTTAACATAGCGTATGAATATTAAATAATAATCAAATGTTTTTTGGGGTGTAATGATCCATCTCTCTAGAGCATCACTCACGAGCTTGGATACTCACCTTAATAGAGAGGAGAAGTAGCAGGCCCGCTTGATTGAGGAGATGCCGACCTTTGTGGCCAAGATTGTTGAGCGAGCATGCAGCCACTATGAGATTCAGCAAGGGCCTCCTATTAGACACTGTGTGTCAAATTAGTGGCCATAGAGGCAAGGTTGATGTAGTTTGAGTAGGGATCCAGCAGGACAGAGATTCAGAGGTTCCGCACTGACTTAGAGGAGACTAGAGCTACTGTGCTAGATCTCTAAATGAGAGAGCCTCAAGTTGAGGAAACTAAGATTACTTTGCCTTTGGTTGACCATACCATTCCCATTTCTAGCTTGATGGGACTGATTCCAAATGTTGTACCTACCAGTGTTCTCCCACCTAGAGAGGCTTCACAAAAAACATCACCAGTTGAGGCTTCATAGTCTTGGTTATCTCTACAAGATACCTCATCTCATAGAGCTATATTTTTTAGAGCTACACCCATGCAAGCTCAATTATCTAGTCCATAACTACTTATAGGTCCTACTCCTCCATGAGCTACAGAGAAGATGCCATCAGTAAAGGAGGGGGATGACTCCTATGGAGGAAGCCTCCAGGAGGAGGATGGTCCTGTCATGGACCCCAGAGAGGCTTCGAAGTTGCGGGCTGCAAGACTTGAGTCCTTTGCATTTGGTAGAATCAAACCACACATAGGTAGTGAGACGAGCACCTCATCTACACCCAGGCCTAGAGTTTCGTCATTCATCCCTGCCCATGTACCACATAGTAGTGCACTTTGAGTTCCACAGGAAGCACCCTCATTTCTATGCTTTATTTTTGCATGTATCAGGGATATCACACGACTTTTAAGTTGGGGATGGGGGTTTACATGTTTTTGGGACTTGGACATGTTAAACTTGTATTGATGATGTGAGCTTTGATTCTTTTGATTTGTATTGAAAAATTGATTTTGTGAGTTGTGATGATGTATATATGTCCATTTACCATTTTCATGGTGTAATGTTTTATTGCTTTTGTAGTATAGAGTACTCCATAATTTTCTTAGCGTAGTTCTTTTTTACGGAGGTTTTATTTCTGTTGAATTTGGAAAAATAATAGTTAAGTATCATAATATATGGGCCCAATAATACATTGTTAGATGGCAGTCTTAAGAGTACCAACCTACAGTTTGAGTTGATCTTGGTTGAATAAAGTATTTTATGATATATGTGGTGGTGACATATAAGATTATAGCATGCTTGTGAAATTTATTTTGAAAAATGTCACCCCTCAAAATTTTTGCCTACACTGTTGTGTATTGACACGTTTACCTCTATTTTGACATCTTATTGTGTTGATTGTGGCAATTTTCCCTAGTTAAGAGTAGCGCTTTTTAGTTTATTTGATATCCATGTTCCATGTGTGGTTAGGAAATTTTATTTTGTTTACTTATTGCATTCATACTCTAGAGCTTGCCTAAATACTCATCGTTTAGCTTAGGATTGACTTTGGATTGTAGATATGAACTTAGGCCTTCTTTGTGCTTCAAAAGCCACATTTTCCAACCGAATAATGCATGTATCCTTAGTCTCCCTTTTTGTGCCTATTACCTTTTTTTCTTGATCAATCACAATGATATCAACACCAATTCTCAAGTTGATCCTCTTTGATCCCATCCTTCTCGATAATGTGATATGTGATGAAAGTATGTAAAAGTGTAAGTTCAGGGTGATGAGGTGAGAAAAAAAGAAAATGGCATAAATGATTCATTTGACCACTTCCCAAGTTATATTGAGCAATAAAGGAAAGAATAAAAAAAGAAAGTAAATAAATTAAGCTCACAAAGAGTGCCTTGGATTGTGAAAAATTGCTAAGAAAAATAGAAGGGAAGAAAAAGAACGGAGCATAAAGTGAAAAAAGGAATGTAAATGTGTTGTAGTGTTTAAGGATGACAGTGAGCCACTAAAAAGCCATATTTGTACTCTACCAGCCCCTTTGACCAATATTACAAGCTTAGAAAATCCTTTATGTGATCTCAACCCAGATTTTCAAAAGAAGAGGCATTTTAGAATAAAGGCAAACATATGGGACGTGTGACCTATCTGGTGAACATCTTTGTGAGAGTTGAGTGTTTTATCTTCTCTCTTTATTTTGTGTCCATGAAATGTGTGTGATTGTTGATGTTGAAAATGAACACTTTCTTTGGTCTAAAAGTTAGGGCATGTGGATGATAATGGCTAACATGAATTATGTCTCAATCTAGGTGTCTTGCATGTTTAAATGATGTCATGAATAGAGATTACATTCTTAGAATTAATGGTTGTGAGGAAGCTGATTTTGTATAATATGGGGGTTGACTTGCTTGGAAATTGTATGTTTGTAGCTTTTTGTCAAAACCACCCTAGTCATTTCACTTTGTGACACCAGAACGTAAGTCTAGGTTTAGGATAGATTGTCTTATTTTAGTTGCTTGAGGACAAGAAAAAACTTTATGTTGGGGATGTTGATGCGTCGGTAGTTTGTGAAACATTTTTACTTCTTTTCATGAAGTTTTGCATGCCTTTAAGTACTAACTTAAGTAAATACTAACTTTATTTTTCTAAGTTTCAGGAATCCAATGAGTTCATAAAAGGAGGTATAGAAGCAACTAAAGTCTACCAAAAAAAAGAAGCAAAAGACAAATTGTATTTCTAAGATGCGGTCCACATTCTTAAAACATCTTCTGGATCATAGAACACCACCATGAATTATGCAAAGGACGATTGAAGATGTGGTCTATCTTCTCAAATGATGGACCGTCAACTGGTCCATCTTGTCAAACACAAATTCATGGTGGAAAAATTGTCGGAAGCAAAAACGGATTGTCTTTCCAAAACATGGTCCGTCAATAAAAGGACGGATGAAGGTTAGAGAGCACGAAAGCCAGTCAACGATTCAATATATGGACCATCTTTCCAAAAAACGGCCAGTCTCTACGAACAGGGACCCTCCGGATTTGAATTAAATTGGAATTTTAAGGACTTAACATAAATAGTTTTTTTTTGTTCCTTTTGATAGGGATCCAAAATTTTTAGATAATTTTAGCTTAGTTCTCATAGTTCCTTCATAGCTTTGGTATATTTAGCTTGTATTGAAGATACCTATTGAATATTTAAAATTTTCAATTCAAGTTTTATCTATTCTCTTATTGCTTTGTAAGTGAATATGTCTAATTACTTGCTTTTCTCTTCTTCTCTTGCTATGGGTAACTAAACCCAGATTTAAGTTTGTGAACCCAATGGGTTTGTGAATCCTAATAATCTCATTTGGGTGAAACTAATTAAGGGCTTGATATTATTTGAGTTATCTGGGATTTGGAAAGTGAGATTGGTGATGAAAGTCATCCAATAATACCCAATTGCCTCTATTGTGCTTGTGAGAGCTAATTAAGGTTTGGATAGCATCAATCAACAATGATCTAAGTCTCTAAACCTTGATTAATGGATTTAGTTATACATAGGAGGAATTCAATTGGCAAATTGCAATCGAATTGAATGAAGTTATCTGGGATTTGGAAAGTGAGATTGGTGATGAAAGTCATCCAATAATACCCAATTGCCTCTATTGTGCTTGTGAGAGCTAATTAAGATTTGGATAGTATCAATCAACAATGATCTAAGTCTCTAACCCTTGATTAATGGATTTAGATAGACATTGGAGGAATTCAATTGGCAAATTGCAATCGGATTGAATGAAGTTCTCATCAACTTGACAAAATTGATGTAGATTAACACCACTGGGATTGTTGAAAGATACCTAGTGGTTGCCTAAGTTTATTTCTTTCATATTTACCAAAAGACCATTTTCAATTATCCCTTTTGAGTAATTTAGGGGAATCAACCCAAATCAAGGACACTTCCCTAGAATTTTCTTCTTATAGAATTACAACTCATTTTAGATCTTAGTTAATTATAATCTTTACCACTAATCCAAGTAGTTTCTGAACTCACAAATCACATTTGAATTATTTGATAGTAATTTCCTAAACAAAGTCTCTATGAATACGATCCTTACTCTAAAGTTAGATAATTATACAATATCGACCGCATACACACTCACTAGTTAAGGTGGATCAAGGACGATATTGGTAACCCCCCCTCCCCCCGCCCCCCACAAATTTCTTTCCACAACTACTTTATAGTAACATGCTTACCTCTATTTGTGACATATACTTGTGATTACTGGTATTGGTTACCTAATTGACAGTAAAAATGATTAGTCTGTTTGATGTGTAATGTGCTAATGTGTAGTAAGGAATTTTATATGTTTACCTGTTATTGCCACACTCTAAAACTTGCCTAGTTACTCCTGTTTTGACTTAGGATTGATTATGGATTGTAAAAATGAACTTAGACCTTTTTTGTGTTTCAAAAGCCTCGTTTGCCTATATGGGCCTACCAAATGATGCATGTATCCCTGATATTCTCTTTTGAGCTTATAATCCTTTTTCTTGATCAATTGTAATGAGATCAAAATCAATGTTTAAGCTGATCTCTACTTTAAACCCATCCTCTTTGGCAGTATGAAATATTATGATGATATGAAAAAGTATAAGTTGAGGGCGAGAAGGTGAAAAAGAAAGAAGAAGATAAAAGTGAATGGTTCGACCACTTCCCAAGATAGATTGAGCAAAGAGAGAAAAGAAAAAGAAAAAAATAGAAAAACAGAAAGAAAAAGAAAAGAAAAGAAAAAAAGAGAAAAATAAAATAAGCTCACAAAAAGTGCCTTGGTTGTGGAAGATGTATAGAAAAGAAAGGGAAGAAAAAGAAGGAAACAAAATGGAAAGGAAAATGAGAATGTGATGTAGTGTTCAAGGATGGTATTTAGTTACTAAATGTTTTATTTGTATCCTACCAACCATTTGAACCAACATTAAAAGGTTAGAAAAGTCCTTATGTAATCTCAACTCGAATTTCCAAAAGAAAAGAAATTTGAGAATAAAAGCAAGCATATGACAGTGGTGACCTAACTTGTGAATATCTTTGTGAGAGATGAGTGTTTCTCTTCTCTCTTGATCTTGTGTCCATATATTGGATGTGATGCTTATTTCTGAAAATTGATATTTTCCTTAGTCTTATGTGAGAGCATGTGGATGATAATTGATAGCATCAATTGCTTCTCAATCTTGGTATCTTGCATGTTGAAATGATATCATGAGTAGAGATTAGATGATCAGTCTTAATAGTTGTGAGAAAGTTGATTTTGCATGATGGAGGGGGTGACATATTTGAAAAGTGAATGATTGTAGCTACATGCCAAAACCACCATAAGCAATCATTGCACTTTGTGATAGGGAACATGTTTCTAGGTTATATTTTCTTTTTTGGTTGCTTGAGGACAAGCAAAGGCTTTAAGTTGTGATTATTGATGTACCGAAATTTTGCAACACATTTGTATTTTTTCGTAGAATTTTGCATGACTTTAAGTGCTAATTTAAGTCAATACTAACACTTTTTTGCTAAGTTTCAAGAATCCCATTTAGTTGGTGAAAAGAGGTATAATTCAGAAAGTTTGCCAAGAGAATGAAACAGACGGAGCACAACTTCAGGATGTGGCTTGTACTTCTAGATATAATTCAAACTAGAGAGTGACAAAAGTCTGGTAGTAAGGCACAAAGAAATATACAGACTATATATTCAATGTGCAGACCGTAAGTTGCACTGTAGATCACAAAACTATAAAATTGGTGAAGCAATCTATGGAGGAATGTACACGGACCATAAATGTCATATACGGTGTGTAAGTTGAAATACAACAACCAACAAATTAAATTCAAGATGAAAAGTACGGTACAACATATAGATCATATATTCAATGTATGGACCGTAACTGTGAACTGGACTCACCAAATTTAAATTATATTTGGGGTTTTGGGTTTTAGTATAATAGTGTTTTATTCATTATTTTTAGTGAGTTTTAGCTAGAATCAGAATTCTACAATAGAGAAATAATATTTTGAAGAGACCTATTGTAGTTTGAAGAATATTTAAAGATCAATTATACAATTTGAATTTTCACTTTCATCTATTGATTGCAAGTTGTTGAACTAAATCCTTTAATATCATTTTAATGATGACTAACTAATTCTATTTAATGCAGGTCATAGGACAAAAAGGGACTTTACGAAACTAACACCCACTATTAATAGACTCGAATTCAACTGGTTGTGAAGAAGGACTAGGGAGCAAATTATCAAAGATCCCCAATGGATAAACAATGAAGAAATCCTATCTTGATATGGATCAAAGTTTACAAGGAAACCAAACTGTTAAAAGAAGAAAAGATGAGCAAATCAATCAGCTAAGGAAGGAAAAATGATTTGCATCAACGAAGAAAATTAGCATGCCACATATTGAGCGAAAATCTGGAAGACCAGAGAAGTACCTATAGAGGGAGCAAGATTTACGGGTTCTACAAAAGGAAGAAAACGCCATCAGTGGAAGAAGATAGCACGAAATTTTATCAAAATGGCGATCATCCAGATCTCAATCACGTATCCATCTAGCGTAATTGAGATAACAAATCCCTTGGGTTACCTTAGAAGGTCTCACTCATATTGCTTAACCACAAGGTGAGAAAAAGATCCTATGGTTTTGTATCAAATTCAAGGAGCAATTCTACAGGATGGACATTCATCATCTAGACCACCTTACTTCAATTGACAATACTACTCTCACTAGAAAGAACGATTCAAAATTTTTGTTCAGGAAAATTACTTCCAAGCGTGGGTAGTAATCAAGAAAGGTCCCAAACCTATTCCTGGAGTATCAGATACTACTAAGACTCACCTGAAAACTTTTAAAGTTACCAAAGAACAATAAGAGGTAATTCAAACTAACGCCAGAGCTAATGTTAAGGAGATATGGGACAAGCATGAAGTAACTTATGAAGGCACCACAAAAGTGAAGGAAGCTAGAATAAATGCCTTAGTAAATGAATATGAACTGTTTAAAATGTCCGATAAAGAGAATGTTGAATCCATGTTCTCATGATTCAGCAAGATAGTTGGAGAGTTGACTGATAAAGAGAATGTTGAATCCATGTTCTCACGATTTAGTAAGATAGTTAGAGAACTAAAATCACTTGGAATGGTATACCCAAATAGTATGCAAGTCAGAAAACTTCTCAGGAGTAGATGGAGATTTGAAAAAACTCACTTATGATGAACTTTGAGGAAACCTGATGGCCTATGAACAAAATCATCTCAACAAATATACCAAGGAAGAAAAGAAGAAGGCAGTAGCTTTCAATGCCATGCAAAATGAGGGTGAAAAGGAGGAAGAAGAAGAAGACAGTGAAGGTTTGACTCTAATCAATCGAGGAGTCAGACACATTCTTAGAAAAATATGTCAGAAGCCTCAAACTGGATATCGAAACACTGGAAAGAACGAAGATTGTTGTTATGACTGTGGAAAACCAGGACATATTAAGAAAAAAATTGATAAGTTAAATAAAAGAAACAACAACTCAAAATCCATGGGAGCATGGACTGATGAAGAAGCTATAAATGAAGAAATTGAAGAGGCTGTAAACATCTGTTTCATGGACCTTGAAGGATCAAGTGAGGTAATATCTAATTCTTGTGCTAAATGTCAAGATCTTTAGGACTCCCTGGATCTTTTCAGAGATGAACTTCAAAAAATTATTGATGAATATAATACACTCACCAAAGAAAAGAAAGTATGGCAAATACTTCTTGAAGTAACTCCAATTGAAGTAGACTTGCTTGAGGAAGAACTAGGTGACGTGCAATTAAATAGCATCAATAAATCACCCAGTCACAACTTAGTAAACTCAAACAAAAGAACCTCTGACTATTCTCCTATCTCTTCTACAAGTTTTTACTCTTCAAGATCTTCTTTCTCTCCCGTATGTTACTCTTGTGGTAAAATTGGTCATAAATCCTTTAACTGCAAGTTGCATAGACCTGCTCATGGCAGATGGATTTATAAGAAAAAGAATCTGTCACATGAAACTCTTTCCACTAACTCATCAAGATCCAAGAAAACTTAGGTACCTAAAAGAAATTAATCTTCTTGTTTTGCAGGAGCAACCAAAAGGAAGCTACAAAAAGGAAATGTGGGTAATTGATAGTGGATACTGTAGCACATGAAAGGAACTAAAGAAAATTTTAGATTTTGTTAAGAATTGATGGAGGATACATCAGATTTAGAGACAATGCAAAAAGCGAAGTGGTTGGAGTAGGATCTATTATTATAAGCCCTCGTGTTACCTTATTGAAGTATACCTGGTGAATGGTTTAAAACACAACCTTCTGAGCATCAATCAACTGTGTGATGTGGGTTTTGACGTAATGCTATCAAGTGCACCATTAGCAATATCTCTAAAAATATCACTCTTATTGGTGAGCATGTGGAAAATATCTATGTTTTAAATAATGTTGATTTACCGACTCTAACCTATCTTGCAGCAGTTTCAAAATCCAGGTGTGTGGCATAGGAAATTAGGTAATGCAAGCATGCATACTATTAAAAATCATTCCAAAGTTGATTTAGTACTTGGCCTACCTAAATTAAATTTTTCTAACAACTGTCTATATGATATATGTCAACTGGGTAAATAGACAAGATCTTCTTTTAAATCCAAAGACATTATGAGTACTTCTAAACCCCTTGAACTTCTTCATATGGATTTATTTGGTCCTACAAGAACTTCTAGCATTGGTGGTAAGAAATATGCATTTTTTATTTTGAATGATTTCTCAGGTTTCACTTAGGTCATGTTTTTAGCACACAAAGATGAAGCCTTCTCAAATTTTGAAATTTTCTACAAAAAGGTCCAACGTGAAAAGGGATACTTTATAACCTCCAATCATAGTGATCATGGACGAGAATTTGAGAATCAATCATTCAAAGAATTCTGTAACTAGTAGGGCTACACTCAAACCTTCTCCTCACCTCGTACTCCTCAATAGAATGGAGTGGTTGAAAGGAAAAATCGCTAACTACATGATATAGCTAGAACCATTCTCATTGAACAAAATCTTCCTAATAATTTTTAGGCTAAAGTTGTAAGTACTACATGTCACATTCTTAACAGATGTCTCATTCAGCTCGTGTTGAAAAAGACTCTCTATGAACTATGGAAAGGTAAAAAGCTGAATATCAGCTATTTTCACCCATTTGGGTGTAAATATTTTATTTACAATAATGGTAAGAACAATCTTGGTAAGTTCGATCTGAGAAGTGATGAAGGAATATTTCTTGGATATGTGTCACGACCCAAATGTACACCCGGATCATAGACATGGGACAAAGAGCCTCGAGAGACCCCAAGTCGACCCATGGAATAAGCATACATCTAATCAATCATATGAGCGGAAGACTTAGCATAGAGAATGTAATCATAACATAACATAAGGGGAAATAATACAATACTTATACAATACAGAGAAATACAACTTTTAGTCTGATAAGCCTCTAAACATGAATGACGGATTGTTGGGACAACTCCCCAACTAATCCAACATCTAAAAACTGAAGGAATAACATAGAATGTGAGCATGTAGCCCTCGAAACATGAGGACTCACCAAGTGCACTGAGGACAAGTCCGAATCTATCTACGTGTGAGGATGAGCCTAAGAACTGGGACATGTATCATGAGCCGATACAACATAGAAAGCATGCGGTCAGTATGTGGAATGTACTGAGTATGCAAGGTAAGTAAAGCGGACATCTAAAACATATGTGAAACTCATAAATGAACATAAGAATAGGACAACATGCTCGTATCATAAATCGTTATAACATATCATACGACTCAAGGTTTTCAAAACATTCATAACATAAACATAGTCATAATCATAATAGAAGAGCTTTGCTTAACATAACTTGAGCCAACATACATAATCATAACATATGTAAATCATGAGGAACAATGGGAGATTCTCTTAACCGACATACCCCATATGAGCATACATGAAGCCCAACTTGTAACCCTAGTTGGGAGGGTGTTCATATCTTGACAAGGGAAGGAACCATGAAGGGTGTGATTACATATGAAAAGGGCCATTTGGGCTAGGGAAAAACATGAAAGGGGTCCCGACATACCTACGTTGGCACGTAGTTCATGAGATTTGGGGCTTAACCTGAGCCCCGAACCTACTCGGTGTTCGATGCTACTCCCAAAATATATATAGTGCTCATAACAATACATACATGAGTTCATGGTCTAGTTAAATCATGATAATCGTAAACATGCTTGAACATGCAGGAACTAGCCATGACGTGAGGCCCATGAGTCGGCCAAAAACATAATTCATGATTAATAAGATTCATACATACTTATACATCATGCATATAACTTGAATTTCATAAAAATCATTATGGGTAACATAATAAATTTATAATTCAAAACATAATTCATGTGGGGCTCATAAAGAACATCGATAGAATATTAGATCATAAATCGATTCATCATGGGGCATGCATAATTAAACTTAATTTTTTAGAAAATCAAAAAATCAATAATATTATAATCAAGTTTAAATCTCAAAGGATGATCAAAATCCCTAGATTATGATAATATTTCAAAATCACAAAACACATAATTAAATCATTAGATTTTATTTAAATCAGATACAAAACCCCATGAGTTTTTAATAAATTTTAAGTAAAATCCTAGAGTAGGAGCATGGGTGTGGAAGAATTCACCCATTGATGACCTTACATACCTGGAAACACTTGATTCTTAATCTCCCTTGAAAGCCCAAGATGGAATTTAGAGAAATGGGGAAGAACACCTTGAGTCACCTTCTAGACTCCTCTCTATACTCTTTCATGCATGAATGAGGATTAACATGGACTAATCCCCCTTAAAAGACCCTATTTAGACCTTAAAATGATATAGTTTAGGCCTTAGGAATTTAGGAATTACGAAACCACCCTTACTAAAAACGTAGAAAAATAATTGTCAGGGGTCCCAACAAGTGACCTGATGACTTGTTGCCAGTCCTCAAGATCCGTCACCTTACCGGTTAAGTCCACTATCTGAACTGGTTGTTGGAACCTCTAACGGATAACATAATGATTCGTTACCGGTGGCCACGAGTCGTGGCCACCACTCGTCAAGTTCACTGCCTCCCTAAAACCACTTTATTAAAATTCCTCCCAACGACCCACACCATGAATCGTTTCTTGACATGACGAGTCGTGGTCACCTTCCATTAAGTACACTGGTTGATCCTTCCATTTTATTTTTCAACTTCTCCCCATGGCTGACTTGATGCCCTCGTGGTGGCAGACCACGAGTCATTCCCATGCCCGTGTGGACCTTCAACCATCCTGTCACACAAGTCTCCCCATGAGTCACCTGACAACTCATGGGGTCTCCTCATGTGTCGTCCAACAACTTGTCCTGTGCCAGCAACCCAGATTTTCAGTTTTTCCCCGTTTCAACTCCTGGGTCCGATCTTTGAGTTCTTGAGGTATAACAATATGCTCCTCTAAATAGATCTTTTATAGTTCTTGACAAACGTACTCTAGCTATGGAGGAATCCATTCATGTTGTCTCTAATGATTCTAATCCTTCTCCGAGTATTATTGTGGATGATGCAGGGGAAGATGATGAAACCAGTTCTCACCCTATTGAGATATCAGCTAAGCAAAATTTATCAAACCTTGAAGAAAGACATGCTGGTGAAACATCAAATTTGACTTCTTCTATTACGCTGGATCAAAGTAAAAACGAAGTTTCTCAGTCAACTAAGAGCTCAAATATTCCGTGAGAATATAGAAATGAAGCAAGATATCCAAATGACTTCATTATTGGTCATCCAAATGCTCAATGACAAACAAGATCCTCTCTTAGAAATCAATCTTCATTGGCTTTAGTCTCTCAGCTTTAACCTAAAATAATTGAAGAAGCTCTTATTGACAAATCTTGGTTGAAGTCTATGCAATAAGAAATGGATCCGTTTTGTAATGCCCCGAAAACTCAAAGACTAGATCGGGGACTTAAATCAGAATATCCAGAAAATCTGCAGAAAATGTCTCAGGATGACCCACCTGACTTGTGAGACCTAACGACTCATTAGGTCGGTCGTAGGAAGGAGGAATTTGAAGTGTAAAGTGGGAAGCAGTGTACTTTATGGATGGTGACCATGAGTCGTGGTCACCTGTAACGACTCGTCATGTCCCCCGTTATTAGCCCTAGTCAGTTGTTAGGTAGTGCACCTAACGAGTGTCACCACGAGTTGTCATTAGTGGCAACGACTCGTTAGGTGACTTATGGTCAAGCCTAGTATAGAACTTCAGAAGTGAGGTAGTGAGGTCCATGACTGGTGACCATGACTCCTTAGGTCCCTCGTGGTGACCTCTAGGGGAATCCGGACAGTGTACTCAATGGGTGTGACCACGAGTCGTGGTCAGTCACCACGACTCGTTAGGTCACCCGTTAGGGTCACCTGGCAGTTTTTCCTAGTGATTTTCTAAGGGATATTTAGTAATTTCCTATTCTCCTAAGCTTTAAACCACGTCGTATTGGACATAAAATCAGACTTATTAGAGGGTTTGGACGGTTCCTCCCCTCATTCTCATATTTATTCTCAGAAAACGTATTGAAAGTTCTCTCAAGCAAGCCTAGGATTGTCCTCCATTGCAGTAGCTCAATTCCTCTTCTCTGGGAGAATTTTAGTCAGGTATGTGGGAATTAGAAAAGGGAATTGTCCTTCCCTTATGTCCCCCAAAATCTTCCCAAAATTTCCCTATCAGTTTAGCCTTGAGATTTTTGAATATGTAGTGATTTTCACGTTGATTCTCGTTAATTTCAATTGGGTTGTTATCCATGTGTATTATTTATATGATTTTCATCAATTCCTAAGTAAATAGTTATTGTTATTGCAAGGATGATTCATAGCCATAAACTTTTGAGTAAAGATTATTGCGTACTTAATTCCATCTATTTTGCAAAGTATGTTTTGGGATGAATATCCTAGAAATTCTTATTATATATGTGAGCAACTATTCCATTAAGGAGAATGGTTTTACTCTTGTTGGATGAAACCCTTTAAATTCTTGAAATTTCATCATTTTATGAAATTCTCGTGTTGTTGGAATGAGTTGAGCTTTATATTAGCTGCTTAGTAGTTCAGTCCAGTTAGAACATAGAATCTCTTAAAAATCATTCAGAAAATTGTCAACTAATCAGTTTGACTTCAGTCTTTTTCTGAGGTGTCAGTGGTGCCTCTCAGTTATCAGACTCAGACTCAGATTATAGTTATTTTGTCGATTAGACGGTCATGAAATTTTAGTTATATAGATCTAACTAGCCGCAGTACCCCAGTTCAGTTACAATTTGTTCTTAGACGGTTACGACGCTTCTAGATAAGTAGCTCTGACCAGTCTAGAACCCAGTTTCATAATTTGGTCTGATAAGACTCTCACGGTACTTTAGTATGTCCCTGACTAGTCCTGGGCCCCAGTTTCAAGCTATCCGCTTAATAGTTCAGTATAGGTTTTCAGTGGGAGTAGGACTTAACACCGAGTGGGCCGGGGTTACAGCACATCTAGGTTCCCAGAACTACGTTGCCAGCGTAGGTTACAATATTACTTGGCTTGATTGGCCCTAGACTCTTGTGATCACCAAGTTCATGCCTTTATACCCTAGCAAGGTATCGGACTCCACGTCTAGCTCATGTGGTTATATGTCGGTTAGAGACTCTCCCACTAGTCAGTTCAGTTCAGTCTTAGTGTTGATAGTTCAGGTCAGTTCAGATCAGAACAGTGTGGTCTCTTAGACTCAGTATTTCAGGCTTAGGACATGTCTTTGACCATCAGATAGGGTCATCTTGACCATTTCATTTTATATCAGTAGTTCAGTTCAGCTTGTCTGTTGGTCATTGCGTGTCATTTCAGTTCAGACTTTATATTCAGATATGTTTTCTCCCACTTACTCAGCACATTCAAAGTATTTATGCACACTTTTATGCTGTATCATTTTTTAATATAGCTGCAGGTTCCCAGACTCAGCATTATTAGCCGTTGTAATTCAGATCCTCCTTCTCTGCAGCCGAAGTGTGAGTCCTCAACATTCGAGGGCCTTGCTTTACTTTCTTTCAGTTGAGTTATTTTTTTAGCTAGACTTAGAGTTAGCTGGGGGCTTGTCCCAACAACTCCTCAGTTAGATGTCTTTTAGACAAGACTTGATTTTAGATTCTCAGATATTTTAAATTTCTAAGATTTTAATTTTCATAAATGTTATTATGTATTATTTTAAATTTCCGCTGTGCATGATTTCTCATAATACTAGTGTATGATAGACCAAGGGTTGACTTGGGGTCACTTGTGACTTCAAGTACCGCGTTGAGTCCAGGGTGTAGGCTCGGGGCGTGACAAATTTGTTATCAGAGCACTAGGTTTAGAGTATCCTCGGAAAGTCTGAAAGCCGCATCGAGTAGAGTCCTTTTCATGGGTGTGAAGCGCGCGCCACTTATGACGAGGAGGCTATGAGATTTTATTAGGAAAACTCTATTTTGTCCGTACTCTTTATCGTGCGTTAAAGTTCAATTCCAGAAATGCCCTTCTAATTCGTGTTTTATTTCGTTTCAGTGAACCATGCTTCCCAGGCGCGGTAATGGAAGAAGGGCCGGTAATGTAAACACACCAGCCCCACCAGCCCCGATAGCTCCTCAAGATTATTCCATATCTACTGCTGAATTTAGGGCGGCCATCCAACTGCTGGCCCAAACAGTCACTAACCAGGTGAACTAGTAGGTGGTGCTGATGAACACCAATGGGTCTGCAGCAGCTGCGAGGGTGCGAGACTTCACCCGTATGAACCCTCCATCTTTTCAAGGATCCAAAGTAGGGGAGGATCCCCAGGAGTTCATGGATGAGGTCTGGAATATCACCCGCATTATGGGTGTTAGCTACTCTGAAAGTGCTGACCTGGCTTCCTACCAATTAAAAGGGGTGGTGCAGGTTTGGCATGACCAGTCGAAAGAAGCGCAGCTAGCAGGAGTAGGACCAGTGGAGTGGGAAGAATTCCACACAGCTTTCTTGGATAGGTTTTTCCCTCGGGAGCTGAGGAAGGAAAAGATGGCAGAGTTTATGAATTTGAGACAGGGCGACAGAACGGTGGAGGAGTATGCTCTGGAGTTTACTAGGCTGCTGTCTAAGTATGCTCCGGAGATGGTAGCCGAGCCAAGGGCTCGCATGCTGAAGTTTGTAATTGGAGTGTCAAATCTGGTCCTCAAAGAGTGCAGGACGGCGATGTTGATTAAGGACATGGACCTCTCCAGCTTGAATGTTTATGCCCAGCAGATTGAGGCTGAAAAGCTGAAGGATATGGAGTGAAAGAACAAACGGGCGAGGACTAGCCAGTCAGATTTCAGCCATCAGAGATCTCACGGTAGTAGCCGCCCATCGCAACAGGAACAACAGCAGCAGAGAACCCCAACACCTAGTTCAGCCAACACCCCAACTTTTTGGTCCAGCCAGGATCGGAGGGGTGGGTCATCTAGCTCTTAGTCTCAGGCCCACAATATCGGGAAAAAGTATCCAGCTTGCTCCAAGTGTGGTAGGAATCACCGAGGAGAATGCCTTCAGGGACGAGAGGGCTATTTTAGGTGTGGACAACTTGGACGCAGACTTAGGGAGTGCCCGTCAGTCGGGCGAGGGAGATCATAATCTACCACCTCATCAACTCCAGCAGGCTGACCAGCTCAGCAGGCCAACACATTAGGTACGGATGGCGATCAGTGCCAAAATCACTTCTATGCTCTATCTTCCCGACAGGATAAAGAAAGCTCACCTGACGTAGTTAATGGTATGTTAAGTCTCCTCCATCTAGACATATATGCCCTATTAGATCTAGGAGCCACTCTTTCGTTCTTGACTCTTTATATAGCAGTCCAGTTCAACATTAGTCCAGAGGACCTCCGAGAACCATTTTCAGTCTTCACTCTAGTTGGCGAGTCAGTTAGAGCCATCCAGGTGTATAGAACTTGCCCAGTCTCAGTCTTGAGTAAAGTTATTCCAGCTGATCTTGTAGAGTTAGACATGGTTGATTTCGACCATACCCTTGGTAGGGATTGGTTACACTCCTGCTATGCCTCAGTTGATTGTAGAACTAGAGTTGTCAAGTTCCAGTTTCCCAACGAGCCGATGTTAGAATGGACGGGTAGCAGTTTAGTGCCTAAGGGTAGGTTTATTTCCTACCTTAAGGCCAAGAAACTCATCTCCAAGGGGTGTATATATCATCTAGTTTGGGTCAATGATTCCAACTCTGAGACCCGACTATCCAGTCAGTCCCTGTGGTCAGCGAGTTCCCAAACGTTTTTCCTGAGGATCTTCCTGGGGTCCCCCTGAACGGGAAATAGATTTCGGAATATACCTCCTCCCAAATACTCAACCCATCTCCACCCCTCCCTACAAAATGGATCTAGCTGAGCTTAAGGATTTGAAGGAGAAGCTAAAAGATCTTCTTTGAAAAGGGTTTTACCAGACCCATCATCTCTCCCTGGGGTGCCCCAGTGCTATTTGTGTGTAAGAAAGACAGTACCCTCAGAATGTGCATAGATTACCATCAGCTGAACAAAGTCACATTTAAGAACAAATACCCTCTACCTAGAATTGACGATCTGTTCGACCAACTTGAGGGAGCCAGTTGTTTCTCAAAAATCGATCTCAGGTCACGGTACCACCAGTTAAGGGTTAGAGAGAGTGACATACCAAAAAAACATTCAAAACTCGGTATGGTCACTATGAGTTTGTGGTGATGTTCTTCGAGTTAACAAACGCCCCAGCAGCCTTCATGGATTTGATGAATAAGGTATTCAAGCAGTACCTGGATATGTTCGACATTGTATTTATCGATGACATTCTAGTGTACTTCAGAAATGAGGAAGAGCATGCAAATCACCTGAGATTAACATTGTAGACACTCAGGGACTGCTAGTTGTTCACCAAGTTCAGCAAGTGCGAATTCTAGTTAAAGTCCGTGACCTTCTTAGGTCATGTGGTCTTAGGTGAAGGAATACAAGTAGACCCTCACAAGATAGCAGCCATAAAGGATTGTCCCAAACCTACCTCTCCCACTGAAATCAGGAGTTCTTGGGCTTGGCGAGTTATTACTAACAGTTTATAGAAGGTTTCTCCTCTATAACATCTCCGCTAACTAAGCTAACTCAGAAGAAAGTGAAATTTTAGTGGTCGAATGAGTGTGAGAAATTTTTCCAGAGTTGAATACTCGACTCACTATGCTCCAGTGTTAACCTTGTTAGAAGGATCAGATGGGTTGGTTGTTTATTGTGACGCTTCCAGAGTTGGACTCGGTTGCGTTCTGATGCAGCGGGGCAAAGTGATAGCCCATGCCTCCAGACAGCTCAAAGTTCATGAGAAGAATTATCCAACTCATGACTTGGAGGTTGAAGCGGTGGTATTCATGCTAAAAATATGGAGACATTACCTTTATGGAGCTCATGTGGATGTGTTCACAGATCACAAGAGCCTTCAGTATGTGTTCAGCCAGAAGGACCTAAACCTGCGTTAGAGACGGTGGTTGGAGTTGCTAAAAGACTATGACATGAGTGTACTGTATCACCGGGGCAAAGCCAATATGGTGGTTGACGCCCTAAGCAGATGGTATATGGGGAGTGTGATTCATATTGAGGAAGACAAAAAGGAATTAGCAAGGGACATTCACAGATTAGCCCGGTTAGGGGTGCAGTTGGTGGATTCAGCCAAAGGTGGTGTGGTAGTGCATAGTGGGTCGGATTCATCCTTGGTAGTTGAAGTTAAGTCCAAACAAGATGAAGATCCAGTTCTACTTAAACTTAAAGAGGCATTTCTCAGAAAGGAGGTTGAGGTTTTCTCCCAAGGGGGAGATGGGGTGCTCCGTTACCAGGGCAGGTTATGTGTACCAGATGTTGGTGAGTTGAGACAGTAGATACTGTCCGAGGCACACAGCTCGAGATACTCTAGTCACCTTGGTGCGACTAAGATGTACCATGATTTACGGGAAATTTATTGGTGGAAGACATGAAAAGAGATATCGCTGAATTTGTGGCACAGTGCCCGAACTGCCAGCAAGTCAAGGTAGAACATTAGAGACACGTAGTCATGACTCAAAATATCTGTATACCCACATGGAAGTGGGAAGAAGTAAATATGGACTTCATTACAGGTCTACCCCGGACTCGTCGGCAACATGATTCAATCTGGGTGGTAGTAGATCGGATGACTAAGTCAACTCACTTCCTCCCAATCAAAACCATAGACTCAGCCGAGGACTATGCCAAACTTTACATCCGAGAGTTAGTCAGACTCCATGGGGTGCCCTTGGCTATCAATTTAGATAGGGGAACGCAGTTCACCTCACACTTTTGGAAGTCCTTTTAGAAGGGACTAGGCACTCAGGTCAAACTCAGCACAACTTTTCATACGCAAACCGATGGTCAAGTAGAGTGGACTATTCAGACTCTAGAAGATATGATAAGAGCGTATGCAATCGATTTTAAAGGTAATTAGGATGACCATTTGCCTCTTATCGAGTTTACGTACAACAATAGCTACCATTCTAGCATTCAGATGGACCCATTCGAAGCATTGTATGGGAGAAGGTGTAGATCTCCTATAGGGTGGTTTGAGGTTGGAGAAGCTACCTTAATAGGTCCAGAATCGGTTCACGAGGCAATGCAGAAAGTTCAGCTCATCCGAGAAAGGTTGAAAACAGCTCAGAGCCATTAGAAATCTTATGCCGATGAAGAAGAGAGTTGGAGTTTGCTGTTAATGATTGGGTTTACCTAAAAATTTTGCCCATGAAAGGGGTGATAAGGTTTGGCAAGAAGGGAAAACTCAGCCCAAGGTACGTAGGACCTTATAGAATTTTGAGGCGTAATGGCAATGTAGCCTATGAGATAGAATTACCTTCAGAATTAGAAGCTGTACACCCAGTTTTCCATGTGTCACTTTTGAAGAAGTGCATCAGCGATCCAACCTCAGTTATTCCATTGGACGGTGTAGGAATAAAAGATAGTCTCTCATATGAGGAAGTACTAGTCCAGATCCTTGACCGTCAGGTTTGAAAGATGAGGAACAAGGAGATAGCTTTAGTCAAAGTCTTATGGAGGAATCAACAGGTTGAGGGAGCTATGTGGGAGGCCGAAGCAGATATGATGGCCAAATACCAGCATTTGTTCCCTACCAGCTCTAGCACAGCTTGATATATTAGTTTTGACCCTAGGACTCAATTTAGTTTTCATGACTCAGTCTAGGTGTTCAAGTCTCTTTTATGTTTTTGAATGTATGTATGAAAAGAGAATTTAGTTCAGTTATGTATTTTGAAATGGAGGTAGTCGTTCCGTCAGTTTTGGAGTTAAATGAATAGTATCTGGAACTTTGATTGTTATTCTCTGCTTTCTTGTGTGTTTTCTAACATTCGAGGACGAATGTTTTCAAGGGGGAGATATTGTAATGCCTTGAAAACTCGAAGAATAAATCCAAGACTTAAATCAGAAAATCCAGAAAATCTGTAAAAAATGTCTCAGGATGACCCACCTGACGAGTCATTGTGAGACCTAACAACTCGTTAGGTCGGTCGTGGGAAGGAGGATTTGGAAGTGTGATGTGGGAAGCAGTGTACTTGATGGATGGTGACAACGAGTCGCGGTCACCTGTAACGACTCATCATGTCCCCCATTATTAGCCCTAGTCAGTTGTTAGGCAGTGCACCTCACGAGTGTCACCACGATTCGTCATCAGTGGCAACGACTCGTTAGGTGACTCGTGGTCAAGCCTAGTATAGAACTTCAGAAGTGAGGCAGTGAGGTCCAAGACTGGTGACCACGCTTGGTGACCTCCAGGGGAATCTGAGCAGTGTACTCAACGGGTGTGACCAGGAGTCGTGGTCAGTCACCACGACTCATTAGGTCACCCGTTAGGGTCACCTGGCAGTTTTTCCCAGCGATTTTCTAAGGGATATTTAGTAATTTCCTATTCTCCTAAGCTTTAAACCACGTCGTTTTGGATGTAAAATCAGACTTATGAGAGGGTTTGGATGGTTCCTCCCCTCATTCTCACGTTTATTCTCGGAAAACTTATCGAAGGTTCTCTCAAGAAACTCTCAAGCAAGCTTAGGGTTGTCGTCCATTGCAGCAGTTCAAGTCCTCTTCTCTGGGAGAATTTTAGTCAGGTATGTGGGAATTGAATAAGGGAATTGTCCTTCGCTTGTGTCCCCCAAAATCTTCCCAAAATTTTCCTATCAGTTTAGCCCTGAGATTTTTGAATATGCAGAGATTTTCATGTCGATTCTCGTTAATTTCAATTGGGTTGTTATCCATGTGTATTACTCATATGATTTTCATCAATTCCTAAGTAAATAGTTATTGTTATTTCCAAGATAATTCATAGCCATAAATTTTTGAGTAAAGATTATTGCATATTGAATTCCGTCTATTTTGCATAGTATGTTTTGGGATGAATATCCTAGAAATTCTTATTAAATATGTATATATATATATGTGAGCAACTATTCCATTAAGGAGAATGGTTTTACTCTTGTTGGATGAGACCCTTTAAATTCTTGAAATTTTGTCATATTATGAAATTCTCGTGTTGTTGGAATGAGTTGAGCTCTCTATTAGCTGCTTAGTAGTTCAATCTAGTTAGAACATAGAATCTCTTCAAAATCATTCAGAAAATTGTCAACTGATCAGTTTGACTTCAGTCTTTTTATGAGGTGTCAGTGGTGCCTCTCAGTTATCAGACTCAGACTCAGATTATAGTTATTTTGTCCATTAGACGGTCATGATATTCTAGTTATATAGCTCTAACCAGCCGCAGTACCCCATTTTAGTTACAATTTGTTCTTAGACGGTTACGACGCTTCCAGATAAGCAGCTCTGACCAGTCTAGAACCCAGTTTCAGGATTTGGTCTGATAATACTCTCAGGGTACTTTTAGTTATATGCCCTTAACTAGTCTTGGGCCCCAGTTTCGAGCTATCCGTTTAGCAGTTCAGTATAGGTTCCAGTGGGAGTAGGACTTAGCACCGAGCGGGCCGGGGTTACAGCGCACCTAGGTTCCCAGAACTATGTTTCCAACGTAGGTTACAATATTACTTCTCCTGATTGGCCCCAGACTCTTGTGATTACCTAGTTCATGCCTTTATACCCTGGAAAGGTATATTAGGTCCTACCAGTGAGGTGTATACATCGGACTCCATGTCTAGCGCACATGGTTATATGTCGGTTAGTGATTCTCCCACTAGTCAGTTCAGTTCAGTCTCAGTGTTGATAGTTCAGTTCAGTTCAGATCAGAACAGTGTGGTCTCTTAGACTCAATATTTCAGACTTAGGACATGTCTTTAACCATCAGACAGGGTCATCTTGACCATTTCAGTTTATATCAGTAGTTCAGTTCAGCTTATCTGTTGGTCATTGCATGTCATTTTAGTTCATACTTTATATTCGAATATGTTTTCTCCCACTTACTCAGTACATTCAAAGTACTGAAGCATACTTTTATGCTGTATCATTTTATGATACAGCTGCAGGTTCCCAGAATCAGCATCATTAGCCGTTGCGATTCAGATCCTCCTCCGCTGCAGCCGAAGTGTGAGGTCTCATCATTCGAGGGCCTTGCTTTACTTTCTTTTAGTTGAGTTATTATTTTTAGTTGGACTTAGATTTAGCTGGGGGCTTGTCCCAGCAACTCATCAGTTAGATGGCTTTCAGACCAGACTTGATTTCAGATTCTCAGATATTTTAAATTTCTAAATTCAGATTTTAATTTTCATAAATGCTATTATGTGTTATTTCAAATTTCTGTTGTGCATGATTTCTCAGAATACCAGTGTATGATAGACCAGGGGTTGACTTGGGGTCACTTATGATTTCAAGTACCGTGTTGCGTCCAGGGTGTAGACTTGGGCGTGACAAGTTTGAAAGAAATCAAATATGAACTCTCATACCTAGGCCTAATAAGGCATCTATAATCGGAACAAAATGGATATTCAGAAATAAACTGAATGAAGAAGGTAAAGTAGTCAGAAACAAGGTAGGGTTAGTTGTTCAAGGATATTCTCAACAAGAATGTATTGATTACGATGAAGGCTTTGCTCCTATAGCCAGGTTGGAATATATACGTATTTTATTAGCCTATGCTTCCTCCAAACATTTTAAGCTTTTTCAAATGGATGTCAAAACTACTTTCTTAAATGGTTTTATTAAAGAAGAAGTTTTTGTTAAGCAACCTCCTGGTTTTAAAAATTCATCCTTCCCTGACCATGTTTACAAACTTTCTAAAGATCTTTATGGTCTGAAGTAAGCCCCGAAAGCTTGGTACGAGAAACTAAGTTCTTTTCTTATAGAAAATGAATTCGTCGAGGAAAAATTGATAATACTCTGTTTACCCAACATTCTTCCTCTAACATTTAAATTATTCAAATCTATGTAGACAATATCATTTTTGGCAGTTATGATACCTCTGTTTGCAAGAATTTTGCAGACCTTATGATAGGAGAATTTGAAATGAGCATGATAGGAGAACTGACATTCTTCCTAGGACTTCAAACTCTTCAATCAACTAAATGAACTTTCATCAGTCAAACAAAATACACCAAGGAGTTGATCAAAAAGTTTGGTCTGGAAAATGGAAAGGATGTCGGAACACCTATGATCTCCTCAACGTGTCTAGACGCTGACTCATAAGGGAAAAATGTTGATGAGAAACTCTATCATGGAATGATTAGATCTTTGCTTTACCTCACATCCAGTTGACTAGATACCATGTTTTAGCGTGTGGAAATGTGCCAGATATCAGTCGACTCCAAAGGAATCTCATATGACTACTGTAAAATGAATCATCTGTTAACTTATTGGAACTCAAGAATTCAGTGTATGGTATCCTCACTCCAATTTGATCTAATCAGTTATTTAGATGCAGATTTTGCAGGTGATAAATCTGACAAAAAAAGTACAAGTGGATCGTGTAAATCCTTCAAGAAGCTCTTATATCCTGGCAAAGCAAGAAATAAAATTTGATTTCTCTCTCAACTACAGAGGCTGAATACCTGGCCCTTGGAGGCTGTGGTGCTCAGTTATTATGTATGAAACATCAATGATTAGACTATGATCTTAATTATGAAAGTATTTCTATTTTATGTGACAATACTAGTGCTATTAGTCTCTTTAAATACACTGTGCATCATTCTAGTGCTAAGCACATTGAAATAAAACATCATTCCATTAGCGATCTCTTTGAAAATGGAGATTTCTTGTTAGAATTTGTTGATTCTGAAAATCAGTTAGCCGATATTTTTACAAAATCTCTTTTGGAAAATAGATTCTATTTATTAAGAAAAATTCTCAGTGTGATTGCTTTTTCCCAAAATTAAAATTGTTTTCCTTAATTTACTTAAATGTGTGCCATTTATTTACATTAATTAATTGCATCATTTCCTTCCCCTAGGTCATTATTACCCATCCTTTTGGCCGGTGTCTTTTCAGTCTTCTACACCCTTTCACATCCCGCTGTACTATTGTTTCTTTATTTAAAATCCTCTCATCTGTATTCCTTTTCTCCCCATATCTCATGTCTCAACTCTCAAATGGCAAAAAACCCTTCTAAAGGTTCTCTAAAGGTTCTCCCTGTTCCAGAAAAAGGATTAAAAATTCATCTCCTTCCCCTACTCATGTTGATATTTTCGACTCGTCCTCCAATTAGTGCCCAGAATCGCCTTGTCTCTTCTAAATAGACCCTCTTCCTCTGTCCTTAAAAAGGGCCAAATCAACTCATTTGTTTTATTTGATTTGGAATACATTCAAAAGTTTTGGAGTATTTCCATGAAAGAAAAATTCGTTGCCTTCAAAGATCGACCTTTTGCTCATGGCCGAGTCATTTGTCTTGAAAAATTTGAGGAATCCTATTACTCTGTAAGTCGCCTCTTGAGCTTTCAAGGATTGGATGGTCTATTTTTTCTATGTGCTAATGAAGTTGTTGAAGAACCCATCATAATGTTTTATGCAAATCTTAGAATGTGTAATGACAGTGGTGATCTAGAAACCCTTGTGTTGGGGAATAGAATCATCCTAAGTCACAATTTGTTTGAAAATATTTTTTATACTCGCTTCTCTGGATATATACCTTTCTTTTCTGGTTCCAGGCCAGACAACATTGCGGTCTCCATTGGTAAGGCTAAGTCCTTCATAGCCGAAGATGGTACCCTGCTCACTGATTTCAGTCCTGCCACTATCTGTTTTGAGGATCGCATTATTGCTCATATTGTGGCCATAATACTTCTTACCCTAAAAGGTTCATTAAGTACTCTTTTTACAAGAGATATGTTCATTGTTAATTGTCTTTTGAGGAAACTAAAGATAAATTGGATGGAGTGGATTTTGAGGTTCATGCTTGAAAGTTGCCAAGACCCTGGTAGTAACACCATCCTTCCCTATGGTATGATTGTGACTCGGATTATAAAGGCCATAGTTATTGATGTGTCAAGATTCCCCGTGAAGAAAATCTCCTCGACCTACAATGATCGAGCCTTCACCAACATGGGTTATGTTTTGGATGAAGGAGTCTGGGTCAAGAAGGCAAGTTACAAACCCAAGGTTAAACCTGCATCAGCTAAAGGTTCTAGCAATGTCAGATTAGATGATGCTCAAGGTGCTGTTCTCAACTCTCTCTTATTTGAAGCCCAAGAATCAAACAACCACTTGGTGCAGTGGTTGGTGACCTGCACAAGTGCACTGAACTTCTAGGGAAGTTGTCCACTGATGTGACCAGCCTACAAGCTTAACTATCTCTCATTCAATGAGAAGGGGTGAAATCCTTCAACCTGGTGCTCAAGCAAGTCGGCTCTGTTGTTGCCCGAGTCGAAGTCTCTGACAATGAATTGGCTGTTGCTGTACAAAACTTTCTTTTCTCTATCTATATGCTTTGAAAAGTCCTATCGTTCCTTCTCTGAGAGTATTATAAATATGCTGAAATATTTTCTTGGTCATCGCTAATTCTTGTGGTCCTCTCTGGTTTATGGAAATCTCTTTTTTTAACTCTCTTCCCTTGCACGGGCTATGTGTTGCTATCTAGTGTGTCCCTTTTTGTGATGAAGGGCGGGGGGGGGGGGTGTGTGGAGTACTATTTTGATGGTTTTGTTTGGTTTTTTCTATGATGTTTTTATGATATTACAGTTTTTTAAGTGCCTTACTTTCTTGTTAAGTTCTACTTCATTAATTTAATTTATTAATTTATGTGGTATGAAGACAATTGCTTCTGATATACTCTGCAAAGTTTTTTCTATACAACATACATAAAGCGAGGGGGAGAACATGCCTCAAGATCCCGCTTTTAGGGAAGTGTCACAAAATCATATCCCTAGAATTGTCATCATCAAAAACAGGGAGATTGTTGAACTATAACCTTTAATATCATTTTAAAGATGACTAATAATTCTATTTAATGTAGGTCATAGGACAAAAAGGGACTACAAGAAACTAGCACCCACTATTAAAGGACTCAAAGTCAACTGGCTGTAAAGAAGGACTAGGGAGGAAATTATCGAAGATCTCCAATGACTAAAAAATTAAAAAATCCTATCTTGATATGGATCAAAGCCTACAAGAAAACCAAACCATCAAAAGAAGGAAAGATGAGCAAATCAATCAGCTAAGGAAGGAAAATTGATTCACATCAACAAAGAAAATCAGCATGCCACATATTGAGAGAAGATCTGGAAGACTAGAAGTACCAACAAAGGGAGCAAGATTCACGGGTTCTACAAAAGGAAGAAAACACCACTAGTTGAAGAAGATAGAACGAAATCTCATCAAAATGATGATCATCAAGATCTCAATCACGTATCCATCTAGCCTGATTGAGATAACAAATTCCTTGTGCTACCTTAGAGAAAATCAATCAAGATCAAAGAAATTGATCTCCTACCTTTCTCCAAACGAAGCACGCACTACAAAAAAGCATTGAAGACTCTCTGAAGAATTATGCAACTTCACTTGGTCAACCTGACAACTTCTGGTCTTACACATTCATTTTACTTTGAAAATAAATATCAGTGATTATAAAAGAGAGAAAGAGTTAGGTAGATATACAGGTAGAGGTTGTATCAATCATCATCCCAACAGTTGGTGAAACACTTTGTAATCCAACCTCTTACAAGCTCTAAGGAAACCCTTGTAATCCAAAAGGACTGGAGTAGACACCACCCTGGTGATCCAAATCAGTATAAAACAACTGTGTCATTTATATCCCTGCATTTTAATATATCTTTATTGTTATTTCACTGGCATCTTTTGTAGGAACTCAGTCGACTGAACGATTCTTAGAGTCGACTGGTCAATATTTAAATTATTTTTTAAATTCACCCCCTCTCTTTATTTATCACCAGTAATCATGTCTGATTTTATGATTTCTTCTTCTTTTTCTCCATGAGTAGATAAATTCCAATCTAGGGTTGTGAACCCGATTGATCTCAATTAGGATGAATTGATTATGAGCTTATATCAGATTGGTCTATGGTTTGTAAAGTGAATTTGGTCATTACAAACACTCCATCATGCCAAATTTCCTCAATTATACATGAAAGAGCCAATTAAGGTTTGGGTAGCACCAATGAAAAATGACCCAAGGCTTAAGCCTTGTTTAGTAGGTTCACTTAGAGATTTGATGAACCTAATTGGCAACTCGCAATCAATTTTGATTTGAATTCTCTTCATTATGAAAGAATTGATTGAGATAAACATTGCTTGATTGTTGAGAGACACCTAGTGATTAATCTAGAGATTGCTTGCATACTTATAAAAAACTTATTTTAGGACACCATATAAACATCACAATTGTCTGGAGCATTCATGAGGATAATTGATGGCATTCTTGATCCCTTCAGCTTCCTAGTAAAAGTTTATCTAAAGTTTAGCACAAGTACTGACTCAAAATCAAGAATCTTTACCCAATTATGGCAGAGTTACATTCTTCTACCAAAAGAACATCATTAGAAAAGGTCATGTTGCAGCTAGAGATTACCACACAAAGTATTCTAAAAAGAAAACATGATTCTCAAATGGACATTAAGTAATAACTAAAATAAACATGGACTACAATTTGGGTAACTTTTGATGAAATTTAATAATAGAAGAACAAACCCGTGATATTATTATCAGTGAAGAACTCCAACCAACAAATATAAATTGATGAACAGTGCTAAACAAAAATTTAAGTCATCTTAACCTTATGTACATGGAAAAGTATCTGGGAGAGAAAGAGCCCAAGACTAAACTTTTAATCCCTGAGTTATTTACATATTCTATAGCATTATTGCAGGATTATTTCCTTCCATCACTAAAAGTCTCAACCTACAGAATGTTGGAACATAAATACACTTGAAAATTTAATTTACTTCATCAAACCAAAACACAAAGGAGACCATGTTATACAAGAAAACGAAAAACATATATTTTTTTTTGCATAAAATCTTAAATGGAATAAAGAGTTCTTCATTCTGAAATTGCTTTTCTTTATTTTCTTTGTTTGTAGGGTCTGAATGTCTAAAGCATTTTGGTACCTGACACGTTAGTCATCCCTACGTTGCACACTCCATTTTACTCTCTAGTTTTGGAGCATATGAAGCCACTGTTCGGTCCAACTCACACACAAGCCTTTATGTCATATAAGTAATATAGGATTGCAAGTTAAGATATCGTACCCACAGAGACTTGTCGATTAATTATTTAATAAATTAAACTAATACTAATTTATTTATTTGGATGATAGAATTTAAAGATATATTTATAATTATCTAAACTAAAAATGTAAAGAAATACTAATGAACAAGTAATCAAAGAAAGAGTAGATTTTATTTTATGTAATCAATGAGATAAATTGATCAAGGACTATGGATTGCTAGCAATAATGTAATATATGCACCTTCATTAACTTTTAATAATTATCGAGTCATTGATTCACGGGGTTAATTGTATGATTATGGTCTTATGAACCTCTAATCACCTATTCACATACAACTTAATGTCTATATTCCTATAATTAAGAATAAATCATGCCAACGAAATTAGTTTCTCCCATTTAATAAGCAAGCAAGGCGTTCTAGGTATATCCGTATCTAGCCGAAAACCAATTCTTAATTTTATTTTAGAAAAAAGATCTTACTCCCTATATTCTACTACAATGCTAATTATGCGATTTAACTCAAGTTGAAATCATAATAATTATGTAGCTACCATAATCCAAGAACAAGAAGTTTAATTCAACATATACATGAAGTAAATACAATAATTCATTCAAAGAATTACGCAAAAATAAATAATATAGAAATGATATTCTTTAGCTTTCATGGTGGCTTCTAGCTCTTCCCTGATCAAAAGTTATGTTCCAGAAATTTTTTTAGGGACTATTTATAAGTGTAAGAAAAATTTCACATAAAAATAGATTTAGTCCAAAATAAATTGAAAAATAAAAAATTAAATTATGTGAAGGTTTGGCTCTGGTACAGAGCACCAACAAAAGCGCCGAGCCTGTTGCTTTAATTGCTGCTTGGATGTTCTTTGCAATAAATTTCACTTTCCAAATTTCTTTGGTAGCTAATCGTTACATGTAATGATTTTCTTTTTTGCTTTTCCTCGTATTAATTTTTGTCTCACTTTTTATTCATTTTTTCTCCAGATTTTTTAATTTTCTTCATGCTTTATTCATACACAATAAAATATAATATTTAGCATAAAAATATTAATACTCAAAATATAATTAAAAGAATTAGAATATGATACAAATAATAGCTAAATATATGTATTTTTGCCCGAACATCACCATCCAATACTTATACTTTTGCTTGTCCTCAAGCAAACATTTAAGCTCATCTTAATAAGTCAGGCACGAGAACACACCTACTTTGGTTAATATAGGTAATTCAATCATATAGCAATTCACTACATAAAGTATGCTTCATGCTCATCATGCAAGATATACAAAACAACAAACATCTACACTCCTAACCTCAAAGATGGACTATAGTTTTTCAAATTTAAGCTCACTCATTTACTCTGTCAAAGGAAGCCGATCATATCACCTATCTATCATGAAACAAATATCTTCACAAGAATAAATAGTCCATCACTTAAATCAAAGAAGCAATGTAATTTAGAGTTAATTTCTCATATGGTCACTCAACTATGGATAGTTCACTCAGAAAGTCACTTTTCTTTGCTTTATAACTCAAAAGTCACTCAATTATTGACGTTTCACTCACAAAGTCACTTAACTATTGATAATTCACTCACAAAGTCACTCAAACAATTAGATAATTTTTTCATTTAATTTTTCTGATATAAAATCTTTATTTTAACCCAAATTTATAAGAAACAAAAAAAATACTCATTTAAACCATTTTTTTAACCCACCCCATGCAACACCCCGAAACTTTTCTAGACCAAATTCAGACATTTCATGAAAAACCATAGGAAAACCAGAGAAAATTTCTATCTCAGATGACCCAGACAACGGACTGTGGGTGGAACCAACAGGCCGTTGTAAGGAGTCGTGGTTTGTTCAAGCATAATTCCTACTAGAAACTATGAGCCGACCAACGAGTCGTTGGTAGTTCCAACGACCCGTTGTAGGCAATCGTTGTTAGATTTTCTAGTGAGGGTTGGGTTTGAGCTAGGAAGCAACTAGTGGAATCAACGGCTCGTTGTTGGTACCCACGATCTATCCTTTCCACCCGTCTTCAGGACCCAGATCCCAAGAGTGTTGACAACGAGTGGGTACAACGAACCGTTGTTCCTTAGAATGAGTCGTTGTATCTCTCTTTGTCTTAGGGCTCGAGTTTCCCTCTCCGTAACCACGACAGGAACTAACGGCATGTTAGTTCTTCTAATGGACTATTGGATACTTTTGTTGTTTTAGTCCAGTAGGTCCGGCTTTATAAACAAGAACCAACGACAGCTTTCATGGGCTGTTGTTTGAACCAACAACCCGTTCTGAGATCCATTGTTCAAGGTCGGGCAATTTTCAGTTTTTCTGCCAGGGGTATTTTAGTATTTTACTAGCTTTTTAAACTTGAAACCACATCGTTTTGGGTTCGTACAAGAGGGAATTAAAGGGTTAGAGTGACTCTTTCCATTCATTCCTCTAAACTCAATCAAGAACAGAGCGTAAGAACTTCTCTGAAAGCATAGAGCAGGAGCAAGGGTTTTCAATTCTTCTATATTCTTCTCAGGGATTTTCACCAGGGTTTCTTCTACTGGTATGTGGGAATTCAGCAAGGAGTTTGTTCTCCCCTTGCATCCCCTAAAACTCTCTCTCTGTTCATTATTAGTTCTAGCCCTAAGTTTATGAATTTGAAGATATTGTCCTTGTTCTTTGATTAATTCATGTGGAATTCTATCCTATGTTAATTGTAGCTATTGTTCAACCCATTTGTAACTAAAATGATGCTGGTTCTATTGAGTTATAAATTTAGCCCTAACTCTTGAAAAAGTCAAAAACTAGAATCCTGCATAAGTATTGAATTCTCGACAATGTTAGGGGCTCCTATAATAATTGTATGTGTTAGAAACTCAGTTACATGTATAATAATCAGATACAGTCAGAAAGTCTATATACTCTGTATTACTCAGAATTGTCGCTCTAGCCTCAGTCAGATTTTAGAAAGCCTCTAGGTATACCAGAATAATATCAACTGATCAGTTTAACTATAAAATTTCTCGAGGTGCCAGTAGTACCTCCTAGATATCAGAATCAGAATTAGAATTCAGTTATTGGTCCACTAGGCAGTCATGACATTTTAAATATATAGCTCTGACTTGCCTAGAACCCCAGTTCATATTTCCGTTTGTTCTTAGACTATTACGACACTACTAGATAAGAAACTCTGACCAGTGTAGAACCCAATTTCAGAATCTTGTTCGATAAGACTCTAAGGGTACTTGTAGTTATATGTCCCTGACTAGTCTTGGACCCTAGTTTCGAGCTATCAGTCTAGTAGTTCAGCATAGGTTTTCTAGTGGAGTAGAACTTAGCACCGAGGGACCAGGGTTCCAGCGCACCCAGGTTACCAGAACTATGTTGCCGGTGTAGGTTACAGTTACAAATTATTGGCCTGAATGGCCCCAAAATTTTATGATCACTCAGTTCATGCCTTTATACCCTGATAAGGTATATTGGGTCCTACCAGTGGGGTGTATACATCAAACTCCACATATAGCTCATGTGGTTATATGTCGGTTACAAACTCTCCCACTAGTCAGTTTAGCTCATTCTTAGATTTCTTAGTTTAGTTTAGTTCCGATTAGTTCAGTGCAGTATCTCAGACCCAGTATTTCTGACTTAGGACATGTTTATGACCATCAGCCAGGGTCATTATTGAACATATTAGCTATATTCCAGTTGTATTAATTTTTCAGTATTTTCAGTTGGTCATTTCATGTCATTACAGACCAGTTACTAGTTCTTTCATACTATTTATATCTCTCACTTACTCAATACATTTAAAGTACTGATACATACTTTTATGATGTATCATTTCATGATACTGCTGTAGGTTCTCAGACCCAGCACCGTTAGCTGATTACATTCGGGTCTCTCTATCAGCAACATCAGTGTGAGTCATCATATTCCGAGGGCACATTTTATTCATTTCAGTTTGTTTATTTTTCTCAGCTAGACTTAGAGTTAGCTGGGGGCTTGTCCTAGCAACTCCTCAGTTAGGTGGCTTTCAGACTAGATTTGGTTTCAAACTTCCAGATATTTTAAATCTCTATGTTCAGTCTTTAATTTTTTTTATAAAAGCTATTATGTATTATTTCAAATTTACACTATGCATGTTTACTCAAAATACCAGTGCATGATAGACCAATGGTTGACTTGGGGTCACTTGCGACTTCGAGTATCGTGTTACGTACAGGGTGTAGGCTCGGGGGCATGACAAACTTGGTAGAAGAGCCCTAGGTTTAGAGTATCCTCGAAAAGTTTGAAAGTCGCATCGAGTAGAGTCCTTTTCATAGGTGTGAAGCACGCCACACTTATTATGAGGAGTCTACGAGATGTTATTAAAAAATCTCTCTTTTGTTCATACTCCTTATCGTGCATTAAAGTTCAATTCCAGAAATGCTCTTCTAACTCGTGCTCTATTTCATTTTAGTGAATTATGCCTCCTAGATGCGGTAATGGAAGAAGGGCCAGTAATGCCAACAGACCTGTTCCACCAGCCCTGACAACTCCTCAAGATGATTCGGTTTCTACCACATAGTTTAGAGTGGCCATACAGTTACTGGACCAAACTGTGACCATTCAGGTGAATCAGTAGGTAGTGCCGGTGAACACAAACGGGTCTGTAGCAGCTGCAAGGGTGCAAGACTTCACCCGCATGAACCCTCCATCTTTTCAGGGATCTAAAATGGGGGAGGACCCCCAAGAGTTTGTAGATGAGGTCAGAAAGATTACCCGTATTATGGGTGTCAGCTCCTCTGAGAGTGCTGACCTGGCTGCCTACTAGCTTAAAAGGGTAGCCTAGGTTTGGTATGAGCAGTGGAAGGAGGGGCGGCCAGCGGAAGCAAGACCAGTGGAGTGGGAAGAATTCCACACAGCTTTCTTGGACAAGTTTTTCCCTTGGGAGCTTAGGGAGGAAAAGATGGCAGAGTTTATGAACTTGAGACAGGGCACCAGAACTATGGAGGAGTATGCTCTGGAGTTTACTAGGCTGTCTAAGTACGCTCTAGAGTTGGTAGCCAAGCCAAGGGATCGTATGCTGAAGTTTTAAACTGGAGTGTCAAATCTGCATCTCAAGGAATGCAAGATAGCGATGCTAATTAAGGATATGGACCTTTCTAGCTTGTTTGTCTATACCCAGCAGATTGAGGCTAAAAAGCTGAGGGATATGGAGTGTAAGAACAAACGAGCAAGCACTGGCCATTCAGATTACGACTATCAGAGGTCTGGCGGTGGTAGCCGCCCATAACAGCAGCAGCAGCAGAGGGCCCCAACACCTAGTTTAGCCAGCGCCCCTACCTTTTGGTCCCACCAGGACCGAAGGGGTAAAGAATATGGCTCAAAGTGTCAGAGCTTCAGTGCCGGGAATAGTTACCTAGTTTGCCCCAAGTGCAGCAAGAATCATCCCAGAGAGTGTCCACAAGGCAGGGAGGGTTGTTTTGACTGTGGATAGCTTGGGCATCGAATTAAAGAATGTCCGTCCGCAGGATGGGGAAGATCATAATCCACTACCTCAGCAGCTCCAGAAGGCCAACCAGCTCAGCTGGCCAACCCTTTATGTATGGATGGCGGTCAGCGCCAAAACCGTTTCTATGCTCTATCTTCCCGTCAGGATCAGGAGAGCTCACCTGACGTAGTTACATGTACATTACGTCTCTTTCATTAAGACATGTACGCCCTCCTAGATCCAAGAGCCACTCTTTCATTCGTGACTCCCTTTATAGAAGTTCAGTTGGATGTCAGTCCAGAAATCCTCTCAGAACCATTCTCAGTCTCCACCCCAGTTGGCGAGTCAATTAGAGCCAGCTTGGTGTATAGAAACTGCACTGCCTCAGTCTTGAATAAAGTCATTCCAGCTGATCTCATAGAGCTGGATATGATTGTCTTCAACCTTATTCTCGGCATGGATTGGTTACACTCCTGCTATGCCTCAGTTGATTGCAGCACCAGAGTTGTCAAGTTCCAGTTTCCAAAAGAGCCAGTGTTAGAATGGACGGGTTGCGGTTCAACGCCTAAGGGTAGGTTTATTTCCTACCTCAAGGCCTAGAAAATCATTTCCAAGGGACGTATTTATCATCTGGTTCGGGTCAAGGATTCCAACTCTGAGACCCCAACCATTCAGTCAGTTCCAATGGTCAGTGAGTTCCCAAATGTATTTCCTAAGGATCTTCCCAGAGTTCCCCTTGAACAGGAAATAGACTTCGGAATAGACCTCCTCCGAGATACTCAGCCCATCTCCATCCCTCCTTACAGAATGGCTCCAACTAAGCTTAAGGAGTTGAAGGAGCAACTAAAGATCTTCTTAACAAGGGTTTTATCAGACCCAACATCTCTCCCTAGGGTGCTCCAGTTCTATTCGTGCGAAAGAAAGACGGTACCCTCAGAATGTGCATAGATTACCGTTAGCTGAACGAAGTCATAGTCAAGAACAAATATCCCCTACCTAGAATTGATGACCTGTTCGACCAACTTTAGGGAGCCAGTTGTTTCTCCAAGATCGATCTCAGGTCAGGATACCACCAGTTAAGGGTCAGAGAGTGTGACATACCGAAAATAGCATTCAGAACTTGGTGTGGTCACTACGAGTTTGTGGTGATGTCCTTTGGACTCACAAACGCCGTTGCAGCCTTTATGGACCTGATGAACAGAGTCTTCAAGTAATATCTAGATATGTTCGTTATTGTATTTATCGACGATATTCTGGTATACTCTAGAAATGAGGAAGAGAATGCAGATCACCTGAGGATAGTGCTTCAAACACTCCGAGATTGCCAGTTGTTTGCCAAATTCAGTAAGTGCAAATTTTGGTTGACGTCCGTGAATTTCTTGGGTCATGTGGTCTCAGGTGAAGGAATACAGGTAGATCCTCAAAAATAGCAGCAGTGAAGGATTTGCCCATACCCACCTCTCCTACTGAAATCAGGAGTTTCCTGGGCTTAGGTGGCTATTACCGACGGTTTGTGGAAGGTTTCTCTTCTATAACATCTCCTCTGACTAAGTTAACTCAGAAGAAGGTGAAATTTTAGTGGTCGGATGAGTGTGAGAAGAGTTTCTAGGAGTTGAAGACTCGAGTCACTACTGATCCAATTTTGACCTTTCCAGAAGGAATAGATGGATTGGTTGTTTATTGTGATGCATCCAGGATTGGACTCAGTTGCGTTCTGATGCGGCGGGGCAAAGTTATAGCCTACGTGTCCAGACAACTGAAAGTTCATGAGAAGAATTATCCAACTCATGACTTAGAGTTAGCAGCGATGGTGTTTCCGCTAAAAATATGGAGGCATTACTTATATGGAGCTCACGTAGATGTATTCACGAATCACAAGAGTCTTCATTATGTGTTCAATCAGAAGGACCTAAATCTTCATCAGACAAGGTGGTTGGAACTACTAAAAGACTACGACATGAGTGTGCTATATCACCCGAGTAAAGCCAATGTGGTGGTTGATGCCCTAAGTAGAGTGTTTATGGGTAGCGTGGCTCATCTAGAATAAGGCAAAAAGGAGATGGCTAAAGATATTCAAAGGCTAACCCAGTTGGGAGTACAGTTGGTGGATTCGATTAAGGGTGGTGTAGTAATGCAGAGCGGGTCAGATTCCTCTTTAGTTGTGGAGGTTAAGTCCAGACACGATGAAGATCCTATCTTACTTAAGATGAAGGAAGCAGTTCTCAGAAAAGAAATAGAAGCTTTCTCCAAAGGGGGAGATGGTGTGCTCCGTTACCAGGGTAGATTATGTGTACCGGATGTCGGTGAGTTGAGTCAGTAGATATTGGCTGAAGTGCACAGTTCTAGATATTCCATTCACCCTGGTGCTACTAAGATGTACCTTGATTTATGGGATGTTTATTGGTGGAACAATATGAAAAGAGATATTGCTAAATTTGTAGCTAAGTGCCCGAACTGCCAGCAAGTAAAGGTGGAACACCAGAGACCGGGAGGTATGACTCAGGATATCAGTATACCCACATGGAAGTGGGAAGAAATAAACATGGACTTCATTACGGGTCTACCTCGGACTCGTCGGCAACATGACTCTATCTGGGTAGTAGTGGAAAAATGACTAAGCCAACACATTTTCTCCCAGTTAAAACCACAGATTCAACTGAAGACTATGCTAGACTTTATATTCGGGAGCTAGTCAGACTTCATGGGGTGCCCTTGTCCATTATTTCAGATAGAGGTACCCAATTCACCTCTCACTTCTGGAAGTCTTTTCAGAAAGGACTTGGTACCCAGATCAAGCTCAGTACAGCTTTTTACCCGCAGACAGATGGACAAGTTGAGCGGACTATTCAGACCTTAGAAGATATGCTAAGAGCGTGTGCAATTGATTTTAAGGGTAATTGGAATGACCATTTTCCTCTTATCGAGTTTGCGTACAACAACAACTATCACTCTAGCATTCAGATGGCCCCATTTGAGGAATTATATGGTAGGCGGTGTAGATCCCCTATCGGGTGGTTTGAAGTTGGTGAAGCAACCTTGATAGAAGCCAGACTTGATTCATGAAGCTATTCAGAAGGTACAACTCATCAAAGAGAGTTTGAAAACAACTCAAAGCCGTCATAAATCTTACGCAGATATGAGAAGAAGAGAATTGGAGTTCCCTGTGGATGATTGGGTTTACCAAAAAATTTCACCCATGAAAGGGGTGATGAGGTTTGGGAAGAAGGAAAAACTCATTCCAAGATATGTGGGACCCTACAGGATTCTGAGGCGGATTGGTAAGGTAGCTTACGAGTTGGAGTTACCTTTAGAGTTAGCAGTTGTGCACCCAGTCTTCCATGTGTCCCTACTGAAGAAGTGCATTGGTGATCCAACTTCAGTAGTTCCATTGGACAATGTGGAGATAAAGGATAATCTCTCTTACGAAGAGGTTACAGTTCAGATCCTTGACCGTCAGGTTCGTAAGCTGAGAAACAAAGAAATCACTTATGTGAAAGTTTTGTGGAGGAATCAACTAGTTGAGGGAGCCACATGGGAAGTAGAAGCAGACATGATGGCGAAATACCCTCACTTGTTCTCTCCCAGTTCAGTTCCAGTATCAGGTACTAAATCCCTTTTTAGTACTCTACTCAGTCCATACTCAACCTTATTTAGATTTTCTACATGTATTCTAGTTGCATCAGCTCTGTTAGTATGGTTAAGTCAGTTCGGAGTCAGCTCCTCCTTCAGATATCAGTCCTAGCCTCAATTTTAGAAATCTCAGCTCTTTTCCTAGTTTTGATCTTCATTTGAGTATGAATGATCCCAAGGGGGAGATATTGTAACACCCCAAAACTTTCCCAGACCAAATTCGAACATTGCATGAAAAACCATAGGAAAACCAAAGAAAATTTATGTCTCAGACGACCCAGACAACGGACCGTGGGTGGAACCAATGGGCCATTGTAAGAAGTCGTTGTTTGTTCAAGCATACTTCCTCCCAGAAATAACGAGCCGACTAACGAGTCACTGGTAGTTCCAATGACCCATTGAAGGCAACCGTTGTTAGATTTTCCAGTGAGGGTTGGATTTATGCTAGAAAGCAATGAGTGGAATCAACAGATCGTTGTTGGTACCAACAGGCCGTCCTTTCCACCCGTCGTCAGGACCCAGACTCCAACAGTGTTGACAACGAATGGGTGCAACAACCCATTTTTCCTTATAACGATTCATTGTATCTCTTGTTGTCTTAGGGCTCGAGTTTCGCTCTCTGTAACCACAACAGGAACCAACAGCTCATTAGTTCTTCTAACAAACTGTTGGATCCTCCCGTTGTTTTAGTCCAGTAGGTCCGACTTCAGAAACCAAAATCAATGAAAGCTTTCAACAGGCCGTTGTTTGAACCAACGACCCGTTCTGAGATCCGTTGTTCAGGGTCAGGCAGTTTTCAGTTCTTTCTCCAAGGGTATTTTAGTATTTTCTCAACTTTTTAAACTTGAAACCACGTCATTTTGGGTTCGTACAGGAGGAAATTAAAGGGTTAGAGCGACCCTTTCCATTCATTCCTCTCTACTCCCTCAAGAATAGAGCATTAGAACTTCTGTGAAAGCACAGAGTAGCAGCAAGGGTTTGATATTCTTCTCAATTCTTCTCAGGGATTTTCACTAGGGTTTCTTCTATAGGTATGTGGAAATTCAGCAAGGAGATTGTTCTCCCCTTGCATCCCCTAAAACTCTCTCTGTGTTCACTATCAGTTCTAGCCCTAAGTTTACGAATTTGAAGATATTGTCATTGTTCTTTGATTAAGTCATGTGGAATTCTATCCTATGTTAATTGTAGCTATTTTTCCACCCGTTTGTAACTAAAATGATGCTTGTTCTAGTGAATTAGAAATTTAGCCCTAAATCTTGAAAAAGTCAGAAACTAGAATCCTGCATAAGTATTGAATTCTCGAAAATTGCTTGTATCTTTCAAGGTCAGGGGCTCCTATAATAATTGTATGTGTTAGAAACTCAGTTAGATGTATAATAGTCAGATTCAGTCAGAAAGTCTATATACTCTATATTACTCAGAATTGTTGGTCTAGCCTCAGTCAAATTTTAGCAAACCTCTGGGTTAACCAGAACAATGTCAGCTGATTAGTTTGACTATAGAATTTCCCGAGGTGCCAGTAGTACCTCCTGGATATCAGAATCAGAATTCAGTTATTGATCCACTAGGCAGTCATGACATTTTAGATATATATCTCTGACTTGCCCCAGGACCCCAGTTCAGATTTCAGTTTATTCTTAGACGGTTACGAGCTTCTAGATAAGCAGCTTTGACTAGTTTAGAACCAGTTTCAGAATCTGGTCCAATAAGACTCTCAGGGTACTTGCAGTTATATGTCCCTTTCAGTATAGGTTTTTTCCAGTGGGAGTAGAGCTTAGCACCAAGGGACCGGGGTTCCAGCGCACCCAAGTTCCTAGAACTACGTTGCCAACGTAGGTTACAGTTACAGATTATTGGCCTGAATGGCCCCAGACTTTTGTGATCACCAAGTTCATGCCTTTATACCCTGGTTAAGTTCACGTGGTTATATGTGGTTACAAACTCTCCCACTAGTAAGTTTAGCTCATTCTCAGATTTCTTGTTCAGTTCAGTTCAGATCAGTTTAGTGCAGTATCTCAGACTTAGTATTTCAAACTTAGGGCATGTTTATGACCATCATCCAGGGTCATTATTGACCATATTAGCTATATTCCACTTGTATCAGTTTTCAGTATTTTCAGTTGGTCATTTCATGTCATTACAGATCAGTTACTAGTTCTTTCATACTATTTATATCTCTCACTTACTCAGTACATTCAAAGTACTGATGCATACTTTTATGTTGTATCATTTCATGATACAGCTGCAGGTTCTCAGATCCAGCACCGTTAGCTGCTTACGTTCGGGTCTCTCTATTAGCAGCAGCAGTGTGAGTCCTCATATTCCGAGGGAACATTTTATTTATTTCAGTTTCTTTATTGTTTTCAGCTAGACTTAGAGTTAGTTGGGGGCTTGTTAAAGCAACTCCTCAGTTAGATGGCTTTTAGACCAAACTTGGTTTCAAACTTCCAGATATTTGAAATCTCTATGTTCAGTCTTTAAATTTTTTTTATAAAAGCTATTATGTATTATTTCAAATTTCCGCTGTGCATGCTTACTCAGAATACCAGTGCATGATAGACCAAGGGTTGACTTGGGGTCACTTGCAACTTCAAGTACCGTGTTACGTCCAGGGTGTAGGCTCGAGGCGTGACACCCAACTTGACCCGATTGATTACAAGAATGCAATTTGGACATTTTTCATTTTTTGTTCAAAAGAATGCTTCTTTCTTTTTAAATTTAGAAGTAATTCAATTTAAATTTTTTATTCTATTTCTTGAATAACAATCTCTTATAATTAAACAACAAATATCCGAATACATTTATTCTTTGCTAATCGAGGCTAGCATTTTAAAAATGAAAAATATTAAAATAAGAATAAGAATGAATATTATTAAAATTGGCAAAAGAAAATCATATTGGTAAATTAAAATCATAAACTTTTAAAATTTAGGGGTCGGGTCAAGTGGGGCGGAATAATAAAATGGTTAACATGAATAGGTTTTATTTGTTATAAATTTGAGTTAAAATAAAAATTTTATATTAAAAAAAATTAAATGAAATAATTATATAATTGGTTGAGTGACTTTGTAAGTGAAACATCAATAGTTAAGTGACTTTGTAAGTGAAACACCAATAGTTGAGTGACTTTTGAGTTATAAAGCAAAGAAAAGTGACTTTTTGAGTGAACTATCCATAATTGAGTAACCATCTGAGAAATTAACTCTGTAATTTAAGGACTTAGCATCAAAGCACAAGTCTTGCACTCATAAAAGAATTCACATATATGCATAAAGTACCATAGGCTTGCCCATTATGTACATCTTCACTAATTAAGTATGCTTGAATAAAATCAAATTGGAATTTAAGGGGTTATAATGTTGGCTGGGACGGGTAGAAAAACTATATAATAGTGATTTACACTTCCTTAAGCCCTTTGCAGTTTTTAGACTTATCACCCATTATTCTCTCACTTTATGTTTTAGCTCTCTTTTCATCAATTCTTTTCAACAACAATTCTCATCATATCAAGAACAATACAATCATATATAATTTTTTTCTTTTTTTTTTCTCAAGCTTTTATTCCATTATTTTCATGTCATATTCTTTCTACGAGGGTCTTATCATCACAAGCAATTTTCATTGGTCACCATTTACATTTGACCATCTTCTTGTTTTTTTTTTCAATTTAATAATTTCATCATAGTCTATGCTACAATGATCAAGGAAGCAGGATGCATAACAAAAATTCAATAAAAAGGATCAAGGAAAATATACAGCTAACAAATGAAAGGCTACATGCTCAAAGGGCTAGCTAGTGGTAATAATATTTGAATTGGCTAAATTTCGTTAAAAAAAATCAAAAAAAGCCTATTATCATCTTCTAAATAGAGCAACTTTTATTCTTTTAATTCAATAACATGTAGAAAAAGTTCTAGACTAAGATGAAAAATATGAAATATATGTAAGAAATTCTCACCTCAAGTGGCACAAGTCTCAATCAAAATGGATCAATATGCTCTAAGACAGATAGGGTCATTGCAAACCACAAAAATAAGAAAATCTATATACAGAATCGATATCTTGAGTCTTGGTATGAAAAAAATGCTATTTTATTTTAATTACCATATACTCATAGAAAAACACAACTCAAGCTTAGGCCTAAATTGCTAGTATCAAACAAGTCAAAAATAGTTTTTTCATTTCTCTCCTTATTATTTTAAAAATAATTTAAAAAATCTAATGACTTAATTCCTTCCAGATGGTCGTCAGCCATCCATCATAGAAAAAAATCTCTATTTATGACTAAAAAAATAATTAGGAGTTACTCCTAAACTATAATAATTACCTGATTCAAGTTACATCCCTCTAAAAAGAACCGATGCACAAAGAAAAGCCGAGAGAAATTATTAACTATCCTATAAAGTAGAACATAAAAACACCCAAATAATTTTTCACCTCACACTTAAAATTGTGCATTGTACTCAATGCACACAAAGATAACAAGAGGGTAAAGAAACTCCTTGGAAGGCCAAAGACCGTAGCATTAGCAGCTTATGGGATACTCAAACTTCTCCCAACACAATCTGGTTCTTTATGTGGGCAACCCGACACTTAGTCCTAACTCAGTAGCTTATTTTTGCAACTTATCGTGACTTTGATTCAATGCTCAAACTCTTACAAAAAAATAAAAACTATAAAACTAATATAAAAATAAAAATAAAAGAAAGAAATAAAATTGGGCTGCCTCCCGACAAGCGCCTGATTTAACGCTGCGAAACGACATATCAAGTCCATCACTTTCCTTCTACTTTGAACTTATGAATTTTACCCATAATTTATTTTCTATCTTTCTTCTCCATTCGAGGGGTGGCGGTGTAAAAATAGAGGTACCAACTAATAGATGTCGTATCTTGCACTTCTTGGCCCTCAAGTGAGGAATATTGTTTTATCTTTTTGGAATAGCAAATTTAAGAATATAAAGGCATTGTTCCTCATCTACACATCTCTCCATAGGCTTGGAAGACTCTATTTTTATTTTTCCAACCAAACACAATGTCATAAAATATTTAGAATAAGGGCCAATACATCCCAACTCTAAAATTACATTAATTCTTACATCCTCACTATTGTACATCTCCTAAACATTAACATCAACTAACACATAATAGTTGAATGATTGGAGTTCTTCTTTCTGTTTCATACATTGGCTAATATCAGCAATAATTTGTGATTGGGCATCAGACGCCTCTACCTTTTTATTCAAATGAGCCTGTAAGTGATGGATATCTGAACCAAATTGGTTTATCTCTTGCATGAGCTCTATGCTCCATTCTATTAATTGATTAGCCATGATTGTATGACCATCACAGAGAAACCCATGAAATTTTATTTGTTGAACTTGTTCCTCAAGCAAAGATTGACTTACTATCTCTTCTTCATCAAAATTATCTTCTTCTAAGAACTCACTTTTTTCTTCTGTTTGAGGTTTTTCTTGATTATTGGCTAAGACCATGACTTATAGATCATTACAAGTTTCAGTCTCAGCCTGTATCTCTGTGAGCTTGGCGCTCATCCTTTCTATAACTTTTTCTCATTAAGTATACTGTTCCCTTATTGCTTCCATCTGCTCAAGCACCTGTTTTGCATATTACTTATCTAAGCATGATATTCTAGGTCCTCCTCTTCATTATTTCTATCAACATCACAAATAACAGGAGAATCATAATAGAGGCTTGTGGGAGGGGAATAAGAGTTCGTAAAACCATTCCAATGGTCATTCTGAGCTCCACATACACTACAAATGTTTCTCACGAAGGATTGGGGAGGTGCACACAACCTGCTCCCAGGAAAATTATGACAATGTTGCAAAAGTGGGGTCCTGCACAGATTAAAAAAGAATCACCAAATTATAAATATTCATCATTCGATCAATCTATATTCCATGATGTCATGTCAAGAAGGATAGTAAAATACTAAAAAAATTGAAAAAATAGAAAATAAAAATCTAGATAATATATTTACAAAACTAAAATGAAAGAACTTAAAAAAATAAAGAAAAAAAAATCTAACTTAACGAAATAACTAATTTTCAAGTCCCCAGCAATGACATCAAAAACTTATTCGAGTTCAACTCATATGCAAGTGTACATAGATGTACAAGTAATATAGGATTGCAAGTCCAGATATCGTACCCACAATTACTTGTTGATAAATTATATACTAAATTAAACTAATGCAAATTTATTTATTCAGGTGATACAATCTAAAGATATATTTATAATTATCTAAACTAAGAATATAAAAAATACTAATGAATAAGTAACTAAAAAAAGATCAGCTTTTATTTTACGTAACCAATGAGATGAATCAATCTATAAATTTGGAATGCTAGCAATCATGTTGTGTATGAACCTTCTTTATCTTGTATTATTGCCGAGTTATTGATTCACAGGGTTAATTGAACGGTTATGATCTTTCAACCTCTAATCATCTATTCACATGCAATTCTATGTTTATGTTCTTATGATAAAAAATAAATCATGAGAACAAGATTAGCTTCTCCCTTTTAATAACCAAGCAAGGGGTTCTAGGTATATTCCTATCCTAGTCACAGATCAATTCTCAGTTTTATTTCAAGAAAAGATCTTACTCCCTATATTCTTAGTTCTATCTTATTGATCCTTCTTCCGAGTTCACAACAAGATTGTAGATGTATTTCAATGATTGCGAAGCATTAAAATAGTAAGAACAAGAATATAAGAATAACTACTATGCTAATTATGCAATTTAACTCAAGTTCATACCACAATAATTATGCCGCTACGATACTCCAAGAACAAGAAGTTTAGCTTCACATAGACATGGAGTAAATACAATAATTCATTCAAAGAACTATGTAAAAATAAATAACACAGAGAAAAAAGATAAAACCTAAATTCTCTAGCCTCCATAGTGGCTCTTAACTCTTCTCTGGTCAAAATTTGTGTTCCAAAATAGTTTTAAGGACTCTTTATAAATGTAGGAAAAATCCAACACCAAAATAAATTGAATCCAAAATGAATTGAGAAATTAGCTTGTTCTTGAAGTATAATATGGTCCATTTGTTCTTGAATAGCTTCTTTCAAAAGAGCTTCTGCTTCCTTAGTAAGTATCTTGGTAGAAGATATAATTTCTTGAAAATGAGGTTTATTAATTTTTAAGTAAGTATGTAGCGCAACATGAAATTTTATTACCTATCCAACTTCTAATGAATCAAGATAGTCATTTGTTCCTATAAGAATAGTCATTATCTGCTCTTTTACCAAGAGGGAAGCTGATTGAAATTATTTAAGCAATTCATGTAATCATATTATGCAAAAGCGCCAGGCCTGTTGCCTTTATGTCAATTGCTGCTTGGACGTTCTTTGCAGAAAATTTCACTTTGCAAATTTCCTTAGTAGCTAATAATTACATGTAACTGATTGTCGAATAATGAGGCAATCATTACATGTAATGATTTCCTCTTTTCTTTTTCTCTTATTAATGTTTTATCTCGCTTTTTGTCCGTTTTTGCTTCAAATTTCTTTGTTTTGTTCATGCTTTATTCCTACACAATAAAATATAATATTTAGCATAAAGTAATATATTAATACTCAAAAGACAATCAAAACTACTAAAAGTATGAGACAAATAATGGATAAATATATGCATTTTTGCCCGAACATCAGTCACATACTACAACTTTGTTATTCTTCTCTCAAATAAGACAATTACCATTTAATCGAAATTAATATTTAAATAGATTCTTTTTGGCAACTAAAACTGATAGTTCTATTAATCACCAAGTAGGCTGTACAAAACCTGAGAATACTAACAATATGGTAGCTTATCTTAAATCACCCAAGTACCCGCATTCCTCCTATTAATGCAAAAAACCTATAAAGAAGAAATAATATCAAATAGTTTCCTATTCTCCCTAACTCGCATGCACATGTTAAGTTGTACTGTTTATGTCAGTGGCTCCTTTAAAATACTTATGTTCTAAAAAAATTTGGATTTTCTCTCACATCAAAGTTCATATACTACTGTTGAAAATAAGGCCTTTAGAAGAACACATCTGGATACCTTGGATTAGTTTTTTTGCAGAACTCATTGCCATTCTTGAATCCATGGTAGTGTAATGACCCTCCTGGTCATTTTCTAAAACTACCCTCTTGGTCATTTCTTTACACTACCCTCTTGGTTATCTCCTTATTTTCATATGTTTTTACCCTTTTGATCCTCCCCATGGATTCTACACTATTTTTATGACTTATGGGGATGTGTTGCGCGATACTCAAGGTGTTCGGGCTAGTTTTAGAAAGATTTTCTAGTTTTGGAGCTTTTAAAGTTGAAATGGTTGACTTTGGTCAACATTCTTAGTAGGCAAGCTCGGATGAGAATTCTATCAGTACAATTAGCTACTGAACATGAATTTTAGGCTAGTGGGACATTTGGTTTGGGTCCCAAGGCTTTTGGACTCATTTCGGGCATTTGGGCAGTTGTTTGCATTTGGTTAAAATGTTGATTTTTTTTATCATTTTGTCAATACGAACACCAATGGTCATTTTATCAATTCCATTGAGTTTGGAATGTTGTTTTCAGTTAGAAAATATATAATGTTTGCATTCACGACAAGACTCCAAATAAATTTCGAGGGTAATTTTGAACTGAAAGCTGTGGCTGGAGCTAGGCATCTCTCTATAGCGAGCCAGAGACCACTATAGCAAACCAGAGTTTGCTGCAGTGAAAAAACTAGTAGTATTATACGCAGTTCACTTTTCTTTCAGCTCATTCATGCAAAGACCTAAATACTCCATTGTTGAGAGCTCGTGGGTGGCGACTTCCACCAGTTCTTGATCTAATAGGTAAGGTTTCTTCCCATTTTCATTCTTAAGCTACTTATAGCTTCATTTCATAGTTTAATCCGCGTATTTTTGTTCCAAATTTCCTAGAATTTCTCTTTCATGATCTTGAAGTTTTTAGGATAATTTAATCCTTAAAACGAGCTCCATGTTTGCCTGAATTTTGGGTAATGGTTTCTGACCCTATGAGAAAGATAAGGGTGTGTTGTTTCTGATTTTACTAGCAGGCCCTGAGGGTCGATTTTTTACTAATTTTTTATCTGAATTATATTATTTCAATATGAATATTTTTATTCTTATTTTGATGAGTAGATCATATTTATTATAGCGTGACAGCAATCCGAGGCTTTGCAAAATAGGAAAGCTTTCCATTGACGGTTCCTGACTTGCTATTTGGCCATAAGGTAGGTTATGATTTCCTTCTCTAGACATGGATCAATTTGGCGGTATATTTTATAAAATTCATGACTTTTGGGAGATTTTCCCAGAAGAGTTAGGTTTGTGATGATTTTTAGATAATTGGCCATTTCTTGGACATTAAAATAGTGTCACGACCCGAGTCTACACCCTGGATGCAACATTGTAACTAGAGTCACAAGTGACCTCAAGCTAACCCTTGGCTTAACATGAAACTGGTCTGCTGACTTAAGGCATAAGCAGAAGCTGTAAAACAGAAATAAATAACACTTTTCGGTGAAAATAACTATCTAATAAGCTACTGAAATTTATGCGATAAGCATAAAACATATTTAACAATGCTGTGTCTGAAAGTCGCCTAAGATCTGGCGAGTTGTTAACATAAGCCCCCAGCTAACTCTAAAGTAATACAATATAGAAACTTAATTGAAGGAAAAGTCTTTTCCTCAAAGGATGAGGACTCCCCAAATGATTAATATTGCTGGATCGCCGAAAGGGAACTAATGACGATGCTGAGTTTGAGAACCTGCACCTATATCATAATACGATAGAGTATAGAAAATATATGCATCAGTACTTTGAATGTACTGAGTAAGTGAGATGTACGTAAAGCATGGAATAAATAACTGAATTGATATAACATGAATGACCAACTAATAACTAATAAGTGCTGAGACATATTGTAATAATGTACGTAAGCATAGACACTAGCTAATGGTCATAACATGTCCTGGATCTGTGAGACTAAATTGAGAACTGGGATGGAGTTGTAATGACAAGTGGGAGAGTCTCTAACCGACATGTAACCACATAAGCTAGACGTGGAGGCCGATGTATACGCCCCCATCGGAGAAGGCCCACTATACCTTTCTAGGTTATAGTAGCTGAATTGGGTGATCACTGTTTAAGGCCCATTTGTGCTAATAATCTATGGTGGCAACGTAGTTTTGGGAACCTTCATGTGCTGAACCCCGGTCCACTCGGTGCTAAGTCCTACTTCCACTGGAAATCCTAACCGTGACTACTAGGATGATAACTTGAAACTCATCTCATAAAACTTAAGTCAGGAATACTTATCTAGAAGTACCCTGAGAGTCTGAAGGACCTGATAATTTAGACTAGGGGTCCTAAGACTGGCCAGAATTGCTTTGTCTGAAAGCATCATAACCGTCTCAAGAACAACCTGACAATTGATAAACTGAATATAGTCAAACTGATCAAATGACATTTCTGTAAGATACTAAATTTTTTGCTAAATACTGACTGAGACTAAAAAATCTATAACTCAACTCTTAATCATACAACTGTACTATCCTGGTGATTTTAAGAATAATCAGCATCATGCAATGTTGTATCTAGACAATTGTGCAAGACTCCTTTAAAACACATTTATCAACTAAGGCTAGAATATGCATTTCATGGAAAGAGATATCAACAGGAAGTATAGCTAACAACAACTTCTAAGAGTCATGGAGATTATAACAATAAGGAAATTCACAATCTAACTGAGAAACAAACCCTAACTTTGATCTTCAGGGCTAGAACTGCTAAAGATTTTCAGAAGGGTTTTGGAACACAAGGGAAGAGCAATTTTCTTTTTGAATTCCCACATACCTAGAGTAGAAATATCTAAGAAAAATCCTTAAGTAATCTAAGAAGAACATTGAAACCCTTGTTCTTGCTCTATTCCTCCTGTTTGAGTTTTCTACGTACTAACTTGAGAGAATGAGAGGAAATGAGAGGAACTATCGACTAACTCCCTAAATCCCTCTGAAAATAACCCAAAACGATGTAGTTTAGGACATAGAATCTTAGGAATTATGAAAAAACTCTTATGAAAATCACTAGAAAACTGACCCTACCAGTCCTCATGAGGGACATCATGACTTGTGAGGGGCGGGATGAGTCGTGGAGTCCAATCCGTTGTCAACACTGGAAAATCCGGTCTTAAATTTTAAAGCTCAAATGATGATCACTTCATGAGTCATGAGGTACACAATGACTCGTGACTCCCCTCGTGACGTCTTTGGAAAATCAAACCTTCAATATTTGACCACCTTGACCACGACTCACTTCACGAGTCATGCATGACTGCCACCCGTGGTCACAACCAGCCTTCACTTCACAATTCACTCCATGACTCGTGGAGTCTCCTTACGAGTCACTGGATGACTCGTCCTATGACTTGGGAAATATTTTTTTGTTTTCTCCACTTGAACCCTCGGGTCTGATGTTAGGGGCTTTTGGGGTATTAAATATATCCCCCTTGGGAACATTCATACTTGAATGTGGGTAAACATACTGAAAAGCTGCGGAATGGAACTGCCATCCCAATTATTGAACCTCTGAAGCTGAAAAGTGATGTAGTGACTGACTCCGAACTGAAATACATGACTGAACTGAACACAGAGATCACACATACAAGCACTAACATGAAAGAAACTAGGAGACATGATTTAGACATGAAGTTGAGGAGAGTATTAGAGAGGAAACTGATACCTCAAGTTGTTACTGAGCAGGGAGGAAAAAGATGTAGGTATTTAGCCATCATTTCTACTTCAGCTTCCTATGTAGCTCCCTCAACGAGATGATTTCTCCATAGAATCTTTATTGAAGCTACTTCCTTGTTCCTTAGCTTACGAACCTGACTGTCTAGGATCTCAACTAGAACTTCTTCATAGGAGAGGCTATCCTTTAAACCAACACGCTCTAGAGGCACTACTGAGGTCGGAACACCAATGCACTTGTAAGGTCCCATATATCTCAAACTGAGTTTTCCTTTCTTCCAAACCTCATCACCCCTTTCATAGGTGAAATATTCAGATAAACCCAATCATCAACAACAAACTCCAACTCTCTTCTCCTTACATCTGCATATTATTTCTGTTGGCTGTGTGCTATTTTCAACCTTTCTCTGATAAGCTGCACTTTCTTCATAGTCTCATGAACTGAATCTGGCCCTATCAAAGTAGCTTCGCCAACCTCAAACCACCCTATAGGGGACCTACACCTCCTACCATATAATGCCTCAAACAGGGCCATCTGAATATTGGAGTGGTAGTTGTTGTTTTATGCAAACTCGATGAAAGGTAGGTGATCATCCCAATTGCCCTTGAAGTCGATCACACAAGCTCTCAAAATGTCTTCTAGGGTCTGAATGGTTCGCTCGGCTCATCCATATGTATGTGGGTGAAAAGTTATGCTGAGCTTGACCTGAGTGCCAAGTCCCTTCTGAAATGACTTCCAAAAATGCGAGGTGAATTGAGTACCTCTATTTGAATTTATAGATAAGGGGACTCCATGTAGTCTGACTAACTCCCGAATGTACAACTAGCATAGTCCTCAGCTGAATCTGTAGTTTTTACCGGTAAGAAATATGCTGACTTAGTCATCTGGGCCACAACCACCCAAATTGAATCATGCTGTTGGCGTGTACAAGGTAAACCCGTGATAAAGCCCATATTCACTTCCTCCCACTTTCAAGTAGAAATATTGATATCCCGAGTCATACTCTTAGGTCTTTGATGCTCAACTTTAACCTGTTGGAAGTTTGGACATTTAACTACAAATTATGCGATGTCCTTCTTCATGCCTTTCCACCAATATATTTCTCATAGATCACGGTACACCTTAGTGGCACCTGGATGAATAGAATACCTGGAGCTGTGTGCTTCTGCCAGTATTCACTGTCTCAAGTCATCTACATCGAGAACACACAATCTACCCTGGTAATGGAGTACACCATCTCCCCCTTTGGAAAAAGCCTCCACCTATTTTAGTAGAACTGTTTCTTTCAGTTTGAGTAGTATGAGGTCTTCATCCTGCTTTGACTTAACCTCTACCACCAGTGAGGAATCTGACCCACTCTGTATTATAACTCTGCCCTCAACCGAATCAACTAATTGCACTCCCAATCGAGCTAACATGTGGATATATTTTGCTAGCTCCTTTATACCCTCTTCAACGTGAGCAATGCTTCCCATAGACATCCTGCTTAAGGCATCTTCCACCACATTGGCCTTGCTCGGATGGTATATCACACTCTTGTCATAGTTTTTCAATAATTCTAGCCACCTCCTCTGACGAAGGTTCAAGTCCTTCTGACTTAACACGTATTGAAGGCTCTTGTGGTCAGTGAAAACATCCACGAGAACCCCATAAAGGTAATGTCTCCATGTCTTCAAAGCAAATACCACTACCGCCAATTCAAGATCATGAGTTGGATAGTTCTTCTTATGAACCTTGAGCTATCTGGAGGCATAAGCTATCACCTTACCCCGCTACATCTGAACGCAATCGAGGCCAACTCGGGAAGCATCACAATAAACTACGAACCCATCTATTCCTTCTAGCAAGGTCAAAATCAGAGCTGTAGTGAGTCGAGTCTTCAACTCTTGAAAACACTTCTCACATGAATCTGACCACTAAAACTTCACCTTTTTCTGAGTGAGTTTAGTCAGAGAGGATGCAATAGAAGAAAACCCCTCTACAAACCGTCAGTAATAACCGACTAAATCCAAGAAACTCTTGATATCTGTTGGGGAAGTGGGTCTTGGACAATCTTTTACTGCTGCTATCTTTTGAGGATCCACCTAAATACCCTCACCCGAGACCACATGAATGAGGAAAGCCAATGACTTCAACTAGAATTCACACTTACTGAATTTAGCGAACAACTGGCAGTCTTTAAGAGTTTGCAACACTATTATTAGGTGATTAGCATGATCCTCCTCATTTATGGAGTATACCAAGATGTCATTTATGAACACAATGATGAACATGTCCAGGTATGGCTTGAATACCTTGTTCATCAGGTCCATAAAAGCTGCAGGAGAATTGGTTAGTACAAAACACAACCAAAAAATCATAGTGATCGTACCGCATTTTGAAGGCTGTGTTCGGTATGTCACAGTCTCTGACCCTAAGCTGATGATATCCCGATCTAGGATCTACCTTGGAGAAACAACTAGCTCCCTAAAGTTCATCAAACAAGTCATCAATCCTGGGTAGGGGATACTTGTTCTTGACTGTGGCTTTGTTTAGTCGACAGTAATCGATGCACATTCTGAGCATATCATCTTTCTTTCACATGAACAATACTGGAGCACTTCATGGAGAGATTTTGGGTCTAATAAAGCCCTTATCTAGAAGGTCTTTTAGCTGTTCCTTCAACTCCTTAAGCTCAGCTAGAGCCATTCTGTAAGGAGCAATAGATGGGCTGGGTGTCTGGAAGAAGGTCTATGCCGAAGTCTATCTCCCGCTTAGGAGGGACTCCAAGAAGATCTTTAGGAAAGATGTCAGGAAATTCACTGACAACTGGAACTAACTAAATGGTCGGGGTCTCACAGCTGGAATCCCTGACCCTAACTAAGTAATAGATGCAACATTTTAAGATTATCTTCCCAGCATAAGGTAGGAAATAAACCCACCCTTAGGAGCTGAAAAACTACCCTTCCATTCTAAGACTGGCTCATTAGGAAGCTGAAACCTGACAATTCTAGTTCTGCAGTTGACTGAGGCATAGCCAGAATGTAACCAATCCACGCCAAGAATGAGGTTGAAGTCGACCATGTCTAGCTCTACTAGATCAACTAGGATGACTTTACTCAACATTGAGACTGGGCAGTTTCTATATATTCGGTTGGCTCTAATTGACTCACCAACTAGAGTAGAAACTGACAACAGTTCTGAGAGGACTTATTGATTGATATCGAACTAAAAATCTATGTAAGGATTCACAAATAAAAGTATGGCTCCTGGATCTATTACGGAATATACATCTAGATAGAAAAGACGTAACGTACCCGTGACCACGTCAGGTGAGTTCTCCTAGTCCTGACGAGAAGACAAGGCATAAAAATAGTTTTGGCGCTAACCGCCATCCGTACCTGAAGTAGTACCTTGCTGAGTTGGCAGACCTGCTGGGGCTGCTGAGGTAATGGACTGAGCCTTTCCCCATCCTGCTGATGGACAATCTCTCAATTTGTGACACAACTTTCCACACTCAAAGCAAGCATCTCTACCCAAGCGGCACTCACTGGGATGGTTCTTGCCACATTTAGGACAAGCTGGAAATGAGCGGCTACTGGAGAAGTGACTCTGAGATTGAGAGTCTGATGTTCCACCTCTTCAGTCCTTGTGGGGCCTAAAAGAAGAAGCACTGGCTGCTGTGGGTGCTGGAGGTCTCTACTGCTGCTGTGGGTGACTACTGCCGCCTAACCTCTGTTGGCTATATTCAAACTAGACTATTCTCGCCCATTTTTTCTCCCTCTCAATCTCCTTCAACTTCTCTATCTAAATATGTTGTGCATGAATGATGAAGCTGGAGAGGTCGGTCCTTGATAAGCATCGCAGTTCTGCATTTCTTAAGTACCACATCTGAAACTCCATTTACAAATTTGAGCATATGAGCCCTCGGCTTAGCGACCATTTCTGGAGCATACCTCAACAATCGAGTGAACTCCAATGCATACTTTTTCACTGTCTTCACTTTCATTTTATTCTACCTTAGGTTCATAAATTCGGCAACCTTGGCCTCTCTCAATTGCCGAGGAAAGAATCTGTTGAGAAACACTGTAAAGAACTCGTCCCACTCTACTGATCCTTCTTCAGTCGGCCTCCCCTCCTTCCATTGTTTGTACCAAATCTGAGCGACGCCTTTCAACTGGTAGGCAGCCAGAACATCACTCTCTACAAAAGTAGCACCCATGATCTGGGTGATCTTCTGTACCTCATCCATGAACTCCTGCGGGTCCTCTCCTACTTTAGATCCATGAAATGCTGGAGGGTTCATTCGGGTGAAATCCCGAACTCTAGTAGCTAGTGCAGACCCGTTCACATTCACTGGAACCACCTGTTAATTCACTTGGTCGGTCATAGCCTGGGCAAGCATCTAAATTGCAGCCTTGAACTCAGCATGTGACACTTGATCGCCTCGAGGGGCTACTAGAGCTGGTGGGGCAGGTTGGATTGCTTTCCCGTTACTCCTCATGTTTCCTCTTTTTGGAGGCATGTTATCACTGAAAAGAATAGAGCATGAGTAAGGAGGAAATTTTTGGGATTAAGCTCAACGCACAATAAGGAGTATGAACATAAGGAAAATTTCCGAAAAAACTCCTCGTAGCCTCCCCATCATAAGTGCGGCGTGCTTCACACCTATGAAAAGGACTCTACTCAATGCAACTTTCGGACATCCTAGGATACTCTAAACCTAGTACTCTCATACCAAATTTGTCATGACCCAAGTTTACACCCTGTACGTAACACGATACCTGGAATCACAAGTGACCCCAAGCTAACCCTTGGCTAAACATCACACTGGTCAACTGACTTAAGGCATAAGCAGAAGCTATAAAACAAAACTAAATAACACTTTTCTGAGAAAATAAATATTTGATAAGATACTGAAATTTATGCAACAAGCGCAAAACATATTTAACAATGCCGTGTCTGAAAGCCGTCTAAGATTTGGCGAGTAGTTGGGTCAAGCCCCCAGCTAACTATAAAGTAATATTACAAAGAAACTAAACTGAAGGAAAGGTCTTGTCCTCGGAGGATGAGGACTCACCAAATAACTAATGCTGCTGGATTGCTGCAAAGGAACTAATGACGATGCTGAGTCTAAGAACCTGCACCTATATGATAATACGATACAACATAGAAAATATATGCATCAGTAGTTTGAAAGTACTAAGTAAGTGAGATGTATGTAAAGCATGGAATAAACATCTGAACTAATATAACATGAATGACCAACTAATAACTGATAAGTGCTGAGATATATTTCATGACCCGAACATAGGCCCACATGGGACAAAGAACCTCGAGAGGCTCCAAGTTGACCCATGGCATGAACATGACTTCTAAAACTCAACATAATAATGAGGAAGTCTAACATACATAATAGTGAAAGTCTGATAATCTGATATATCGAATATCTAAATACATAACAACGATCTGAAACTGAAAACATACTATGTCTGATAAGCCTCTACATACTGATGAGTTGATGGGACAAGACCCCAACTAACTCACTAGAAACTGAAAAATTGTATACAAGCTGAAAAAGGGTCCTTGAAGGATGAGGACTCACCAACCTTGGTTGAGAGAAGCTAACAATGAGGACCTGGCTAACGGCGGGACTGAACCTGAATGTTCGAGCCTGTATCATGAAACAATACAACATAAAATATGCGGTTAGTACTAGAAATGTACTGAGTATGTAAGATAAGTAAAAACAGATAGTTTAAAATACATAAGAGTGAATAAGAGTAGGACATCATGATCATGAAGTAAATATCATAATGTAAGTGTAAGGGCTCAAGGTTTTCGGAGCATTCATAATCTATTTGTAATCATAATCTTAAGAGACACCTCATAAATACATGAATTGATCCTAAATAACAAAATGTGAAAATGCATAAATCATGAGGAATAATGGGAGGTCTCGTCATAACCAACACCATCATGATAGAGCCTTACACGATGCCCCACTATTTCGTCCAAGTGGTTGGATCTCTCACAGCTTGCCTGGAAAGGGGATGTGCAGTATGGTCATATAACAAGGATCCAATAATAAATATATATAAACCTATGGTGGCACATAGTTTTGAGACCAGAAGATTTTCATTTGAACACCGGGTCTACTAGGTGCTAAACACTGCTCCCAAAAACATGCATATGAGGCTCATATCATAATCATAAATCATTCATAAAGTTTAAGGCCAATTACATCTATACTTAATCATACTTGAAATACGCGATTTGTCATGAATAAGGGCCCATGAGTTGGCTAAGAGTTATAAATTCATAAATCTTGAAATCCATGCATACTTGTGAAACATGTATATACTTGACATTCATAAATCCATGATGAATGCTTGAAGAGAATTCTTAACATAAATCATAAATCATAATTTAGACTTGATAAGATCAAAATCGTAATAGAATCATAACTTGACTTTTCATGAAGCATGCATAATTGGGCATAATTCAATTAAATTTGAAACTGTAGCTTAATAATAAAAAATAGTTATACAATCTGCCCATAGATCATAAAATATGATTTGATACATGAAGGGAATTGACCCATAGATAGATCATAGACGATTTCACAAGAATTGGGATAAACCCCATAAGATCATGAAACCTAAATTTAGAAGATAGATTCATGGAATGGAGAAGAATTTTGAGCATGAGAGTGAAAGTAAACTCGCATTCATAGCCTCACATACCTGGGTAAGTTGATCTTACTCTCTTCCTTGAATGCCCAAAGGAAATTGAAGGAGAATTGATGGATTTTTAGCCTTAATCGCCCCTAGGAACCTGCTAGTCTTGCATGCATGGAGAGGAGTGATTTAGAATGAGCTAAACCCTTTTAAAACTATCCTAAATGAGCTTAAAACGACGTAGTTTAGGCCTTAGGAACTTAGGAATTATATAAAAGCCCTCAGTAAATTCACAGGAATATTCACACTGCCAGTCCCAACCAGGGACTGGACGACCCATCGTCACTGACCATGACTCATGGTCTAAAATCATTGCCAGCACTGGAAGCTCTTCATTAATGGTCACCGCGAGGGACACCACGACTCGTGGTGTGCCCGATGACTCGTGGTGACTAATTGTTAGGAGCATTGCAAAACTTTCAACATTTGAGTCAAACTATTGACCACGGCTAACATAACGACTCGTGGTGCTGACCACAAATCGTGGCCTCACCCGTAGTCAACTCCCAAACTAAGAAATCCAACCAAGTCTTCCCTCTTTCCCACCAGTTACCTAACGACTCGTGGTGCACCTCACGGGTCACTAGACGACTCATCCTGTAACCCAGTGCAAAAAATCCTTTTTTCTCCGCTTCAACCCTCGGGTTTGATCTTAGGGCTTTTGGGGTGTTACAATAACTCCCCTTGGGAACATTCATTCTTGAATGTGAAAAAACATACTGAAAAGCTGAGAAGCGTAAACATCATACCAAGTACTGAACATTTAGAGCTAAAAACTAACGGAGTGATTGTCTTCGGACTGAACTACATGACTGAAATGAATTCATGAATCATACATACATACATTGACGTGAAAGAAACTTGGGCACATGAACTGAACATGAAACTGAATAGAAAACTAGGGAGGAAACTAATACCTCAAGATGGAACTAGTCTTGGAGGGAATAGATGCGGGTATTTAGCCATCATATCTGCTTCGGCTTCCCGCGTAGCTCCCTTAACATGCTGGTTCCTCCACAAAACCTTGACTGAGGCTACTTCTTTGTTTCTTAGCTTCCGAACTTGACGATCGAGTATTTCCACCGGAACCTCCTCATATCTAAGGCTATCCTTCACACCTACACTGTCTACCAGGATAACCAAAGCAGGATCACCCAAGAACTTCTTTAGAAGTGACACATGGAACACCGGATGAAATGACGCTAATTTTGAGGGAAACTCCAACTCATATGCTACCTTGACAACCCGTCTCATAATTCGGTATGGACCAACGTAACGGGGATTCAGTTTCCATTTATTTCCGAACCTCATCACTCCCTTCATGGGAGATACCTTCAGAAACACCCAATCATCAACTTCAAACTCAAGCTCCCTCCTTCTCACATTTGCATAGGACTTTTGGCGATTCTGAGTTGTTTTCAACATGTCCCTTATAAGCTGAACTTTCTCCATATCCTCATGGACTGAATCTAGTCTTATCAATGCAGCTTCACCGACTTTGAACCAACCAATAGGCGATCTACATCTTTGCCCATAGAGAGACTTAAACAGAGCCATTTGTATGTTGGAATGGTAGTTGTCTTTATATGCAAACTCAATGAGAGATAAATGGTCATCCCAAATGCCTTTGAAATCAATCACACATGCTCTCAACATGTCCTCCAAAGTCTGAATGGTCCACTCGGCCTGACCATCTATTTGCGGGTGAAATACTGTGCTAAGCTTGACCTGAGTACCGAGTCCCTTCTAAAACGATCTCCAAAACTGGGAGGTAAACTGCGTACCCCTATCTGATATGATGGACAAGGGCACTCCATGCAACTGGACTAACTCTCGAGTGTATAACTTAACATAATCCTTCGCTGAGTCGGTAGTTTTGACCGATAGAAAATGAGCTGCCTTAGTCAACCTGTCTACTACAACCCAAATAGAGTCATACTATCAGCTAGTACGAGGCAATCCCGTAATGAAGTCCATATTGATTTCCTCCCACTTTCAAGTCGGGTAACTAATATCCTGAAGCACACCTCTGGGTCTTTGATGCTCAACTTTCACCTGTTGACAATTCAAACTCTTAGCCACAACTCTGCTATGTCCTTCTTCATGCCAATCCACCAATAGACTTCCCGTAGGTCAAGGTACATCTTGGTGGTGCTTGGATGAATAGAATATCTGGAACCATGAGCCTCATGCAACATCCACTCCCTCAAGTCATCAACGCCCCGTATACACAAATGACCCTGATATCATAGTACACCATCTCTCACTTGGGAGAAGATCTCCACTTTCTAAATCCGAACAACTTCCTTCGCCTTGACCAAAATAGGATCCTCATCTTGTCTCGCTTTGACCTTAGTCATCAAGGAAGATTTTGATCCATTTTGAATAATGAAACCTCCATCTGTTGAGTCAAAAAGATGGACTCCTAGCCGTGTAAGCCAATGCATATCCTTCATTAACTCTTTCCTCTCCTCATCTGTATGGGTTACACTCTCCATAGAAAGCCTGCTAAGAGTGTCTGCCACCATATTAGCCTTACCCAGATGATAAAGGACACTCATATAATAATCTTTAAGAAGTTCAACCACCTTCTCTGATGTAGATTTACATCCTTCTGGGTGAACACGTACTGTAGGCTTTTGTGGTCCATAAACACATCCACATGGACCCCGTACAAATAGTGTCTCCAAATCTTCAAGGAAAATACTACCGCTGCCAACTCGAGGTCGTGAGTCGGATAGTTCTTTTCATGGACTTTCAGCTACCTGGAAGCATAGGCTATAACTTTATCATGCTGTATTAATACACAACCAAGGCCGATCCTTGAGGTGTTAAGATATAGCACAAATCCATTGGTACCCCCAGGTAGGGTCAACACTGGTGCTGTGATGAGTCGAGTCTTTAACTCTTGGAAACTCTTCTCACAAGCCTTCGACCATTGAAACTTCACCTTATTCTAGGTTAACCTACTCAATGGTGCTGCAATGGATGTAAGCCCTTCAACAAACCTTCATTAGTAACCAGCTAAACCCAAAAACTCCTGATATCCGAAGGACTAACTAGTCTAGGCCAATTCTTCACCGCTTCTATCTTTTGAGAGTCCACCTATACACCTTCATTTGACACCACATGGCCCAACAATGCTACTGAATCTAGCCAAAACTCACACTTGCTGAACTTAGAATATAATTGGTGATCCTTCAGAGTCTGTAGCACCACCCTCAAATGAGCGACATGCTCCTCCTTGCTCCGAGAGTATGTGAGCATGTCATCTATGAACATGATCATGAACATATCCAAATATGGCTTGAACACCCTGTTCATCAATTCCATAAAAGTTTTAAGAGCATTCGTTAGTCCAAAAGACATAACTACAAGCTCATAGTGACTATACCAAGTCCTGAAGGCAGTCTTTGGAATGTCACTCTCTCTAACTCTGAGTTGATGATATCTGGACCTGAGGTCTATCCTTGAAAAGCACTTAGCACCTGGTCAAAAAAATCATCAATCTTGGGGAGGGGATACCTATTCTTGATGGTAACCTTGTTCAATTGCCGATAGTCAATGCACATCCAAAGGGAACCATCCTTCTTCAGGACAAAGAGAACTGGTGCACCCCATGGGGATCTGCTAGGTTTGATGAAACCCTTGCGTAAAAGATCTTTCAACTGCTCCTTCAACTCTTTTTTCTCAGCTGGAGCCATTTTGTAAGGTGGAATAGATATAGGTTGCGTATCAAGAAGAAGATCAATACCGAAATCAATCTCCCACTCGCGACAAATTCCCAGAAGTTATCTGGAAACACTTCAGGATATTCACGCACTATAGGATCTGACTGGATAGTCAGGATTTTAGACGTAGCGTCCTTAACCCTAACTAGATGGTACACACAACCCTTAGAAATCATCTTTCTAGACTTAAGGTAGGAAATGAAGAAACCTACAAGCACATCTGAACTACCCTTCCATTCTAGGACTGACTTACCTGGAAAGCGAAACTCTACCGCACAGGTTCTACAATTTACTGAGGAATAACCTGCATGTAGCCAATCCATGCCAAAGACAAAATCAAAATCTATCATGGCTAGCTCTACTAAATCTGTTGCGGTGACTTTCTGAAGGACTATGATAGGACAATTTCTATATACCTGTCGAGCTATAACTGAATAACTAACTGGAGTAGAGATCGAGAAGGGTTCTAATAGGATTTGGGGACTTATTCCAAAACTACTAGAAACATAGGGCGTCACCAAAGATAAAGTATCCCTTAGATATAAAAAATGGATATACATCAAAGTGGAATACTCATAACTTACCGGTGACCACATTTGGTGAAGTCTCCTGCTCTTGGTGAGATGCAAGGAAAAAAAACCTGTTCTAGTGCTGGCCACCACCTGCACTAGTGGACGCACCCTGCTAAGCTGGGAGTGCTGGTGGTGCTGCTGAACTAGTAGCTTGAGCATAGCCTCTACCATCGCCCTATCTAGACAAGGGACACTCCCGACGTCTGTGTCCAGATTACCATACCCAAAGCAGATATCTGATCCCAACAAGCACTCCCCTACATGACCCTTGCCACACTTCCCATAGGTTGGGAAGGTACGCTCTTCCTGCATACTCCTTTGTCCCCTCAACCCTGATGCTATACTCCACTGATCACCTCATGGTCTAGCTTTTACACTGGATGATGATGACGCTGGGGCTAATGACCTCTGATGAGATTGTTGGCGATGTCCGCCTCTTGATCTCTATTGAGGGAACCATAACTGTGTGTCTTGGCTCTCTTGGCCTCTCTCTCTCTCAGATGCACTGCCTCCATCTGCTGGGCGTACAAAACCAATCAAGGAAAGTCAATGTCCTGGTAAAGCATAGTGGTCCCGCAATCTTTGACCAGGTAGTCTTCTACTCTGTATACAAACTGGCTCACCTGAGCTCTCTTATCAGTCACTAGCTCTGATGCATATTTGGACAAATGAGTGAACTCCAAAGCATACTCCTAGACTGTTATCTTGCCTTGCTTCAGGTTCATAAACTCAGTTACTTTAATCTCCCTCATCTCACAAGGGAAGAACCGATCCAAAAATGCAGTATGGAACTCATCCTCACCAATAAGGCCTGTTCCAACTGCCCCGCTATCCTTCCATTGCCTGAACCAGATGTGCGCAACCCCTTTCAACTGATACGATGCTAAATATGTGCACTCCTCCCCGATCACTCCTATGATCTGGGTGATCTTCAACACTTCATCAATAAACTCATATCGATCCTCGTCCACCATTGACCCAAGGAACTCTAGAGGATTCATCCTTAGAAAATATTTGACTCTTGCCACTGCCGCATTCCCATTCTAAGGGACATGGGCTACCGCCTGTTGGTTGACTTGGGCAGTCAAAGCTTGAGCTAGCATCTGTATGGCTGCCCTAAACTCTACGTGGGCAACCTGCTAGGGTAAATGCTCCTCAGGAGCTGGTGGGGCATGCTGGTGCCCATTTCTGTATCCATTTTAGTGACCATTTCTATTTCCATTTCTTCTTACATTAACTTGGTGAGGAGGCAGGATTCTGCAAATGTGTATAACACGAGTTAGAAGGATAGAGAGACATTTCATCGCATGACATAGATCTTGAAAGAAGGAAACATTTCCTAAAATATTTCGTAGCCTATTCGCGATAAGTGTGGCATGCTTCACACCCATAAAAAAGACTCTACTTAATGCAAATTTCAGTCACCCTAGGACACCTCAAAACCTAATGCTTTGATACTAAGTTTGTCAAGTTTGTCATTACCCGAACATAGGCTCGGATCGAGATATGGGACAAACAACCTCGACAGGCTCCAAGTCGACCCATGGCATGAACATGACATCTAAAACTCAACATAATAATGTGAAAGTATAACATACATAATAGAGGAAGTCTGAAAATCGAAGTCTGAAAATCTAATACATTGAATATCTGAATGCATAACAATGATATGAAATTGAAAACATACTATGTCTAATAAGTGTCTACATACTGACGAGTTGATGGGACAAGACCCCAACTAACTCACTAGAAATTTAAAATACTGAAAAAGGGTCCTCGAAGGATGAGGAATCACCAACCTTGGCTGAGAGATGCTAACTCTGAAGACCTAGCTAACGGCAAGACTGAACCTGAATGTTTGAGCCTGTATCTGAAACAATATAGCATAGAGTATGCGGTTAGTAAACATCACATGAAAATGCATAAATCCTGAGAAACAATGGGAGGACTCATCATAACCGACACCATCATGATAAAGACTTACATGATGCCCTACTATTCTCGCCAAGTGGTCAGGACCGCCCCCGGCGTGCCAGGAAAGGGGACGTGCATTATGGTGATATCAAAGGGATCCAATAATAAATATATAAACCTATGGTGGCATGTAGTTTTGATACCATGAGATTTTAATTTGAACACCGGGTCTACTCGGTGCTAGACACTGCTCCCAAAATCATGCACATGAGGCTCATATCATAATCATAAATCATTTATAAAGTTTATAGCCAATTACATCATAACATACTTAATCATACTTGACGTACGTGATTTGCCATGAAACAGGGCCCATGAGTTGGCCAAGAGTTATAAATTCATAAATCATGAAATCCATGCATACTTGTAAAATATGTATATTCTTGACATTCATAAATCATGATGAATTCTTGAAGAGAATTCTTAACATAAATCATAAATCATAATTTTGACTTGATAAGATCAAAATCATAATAGAATCATAACTTGAGTTTTCATGAAGCATGCATAAATGAGCATAATTCAATTAAATATGAAACTATAACTTAATAATAAAAAATAGTTATAAAATTTGTTCATAGATCATAAAAATGATTTCATACATGAAACTTAAATTTAGAAGTCAGATTCATGGAATGGAAAAGAATTTTGAGCATTAGAGTGAAAGGAACTCTCATTCATAGCCTCACATACCCGTGTAAGTTGATCTTACACTCTTCCTTGAATGCCCAAAGGAAATTGAAGGAGAATTGATGGATTTTTAGCCTTTTTCACCCCTAGGAACCTTCTAGTCTTTCATGCATGGAGAGGAGTGATTTAGAATGAGCTAAACCCTTTTAAAACAATCCTAACTGATCTTAAAATGATGTAGTTTAGACCTTAGGAACTTAGGAGTTACAGAAAAACCCTTAGTAAATTCGCAGGAAAATCCAGACTGCCAGTCCCAATAAGGGACTGGATGACCCGTTGTCACTGACCACGACTCATGGTCTGAACTCATTGCTAGCAGTGGAAGCTCTTCATCACTGATCACCTCGAGGGACACCATGACTTGAGGTGACTAGTCGTTAGGAGCACTATAAAACTTTCAACCTTCGAGTCAAAATCTTGACCACGGCTAACATAACAACTCGTGGTGCTGACCATGATTCATCGCCTTATTCGTGGTCAACCCCCAAACCAAGAAATCCAACCAAGTCTTCCCTCCTTCCCATGAGTCATCTAACAACTCGTGGGGCACCTCATGGGTCACTGGACGACTCATCTTGTGACTTGGCACAAAAAATTCTATTTTTTCCATTTCAACCCTCGAGTCTAATCTTAGGGCTATCGGGGTATTACAATATACTACAAAATTATACGTAAGCATAGACACTGGTTGAAGGTCATAACATATCTTGAATATGTGAGACTGGATTGAGAACAGGGACAAAGTTGTACTGACAAGTGGCAGAGTATCTAACCGACATGTAACCACGTGAGCTAGACGTGGAAGCCGATGCATACCCCCCTCCCCAATCGGAGAAGGACCACTATACCTTGCTACGTTATAGTAGTTGAACTGGGTGATCATTGTCTGAGGATTGTTTGGGCTAATAACCTAAGGTGACAATGTATTTCCGGGAAACCTGGGTGTGCTAAACCCCATCCACTCAGTGCTAAGTCCTACTACCACTGGAAATCTTAATTGTGACTACTAGGCTGATAGCTCAAAACTGATGTCCTAAGACTTAAGTCAAGAATACTTATCTTGAAGTACCGTGAGAGTCTGAAGGACCTGATAATTTAGACTAGGGGTCCTAAGACTGGCCAAAGCTTCTTTGAATGAAAGAGCCGTAATTGTCTCAAAAACAACCTGACAACTTATAAACTAAATATAGTCAAATTGATCAGATAATATTTCTGTAAGATATTGAATTTTTACTAAGTACTGACTGAGACTAAAGAATCAATAACCCAACTCTTAATCATTCAACTATACTATCCTGGTGATTTCAAGAATAATCAGAATCAAGCAATGTTGTATCTAGACAACTGTGAAAGACTCCATTAAAATACATTTATCAACTAGGGATAAAATAAGCATTTCATGGAAAGAGATATAAATAGGAAGTATAGCTAACAACAACTTCCAAGAGTCATGGAGATTATAACAATAAGGAAATTCACAATCTAACTGAAGACAAACCCTAACTTTGATCGAAAGAGCCGTAACCGTCTCAAAAACAACCTGACAACTTATAAACTGAATATAGTCAAACTGATCAGATGATATTTCTGTAAGATATTGAATTTTTACTAAGTACTGACTGAGACTAAATAATCAATAACCCAACTCTTAATCATTCAACTATACAATCCTGGTGATTTCAAGAATAATCAGAATCAAGCAATGTTGTATCTAGACAACTGTGAAAGACTCCATTAAAATACATTTATCAACTAGGGATAAAATAAGCATTTCATGGAAAGAGATATAAATAGGAAGTATAGCTAACAACAACTTCCAAGAGTCATGGAGATTATAACAATAAGGAAATTCACAATCTAACTGAAGACAAACCCTAACTTTGATCGAAAGAGCCGTAACCGTCTCAAAAACAACCTGACAACTTATAAACTGAATATAGTCAAACTAATCAGATGATATTTCTGTAAGATATTGAATTTTTACTAAGTACTGACTGAGACTAAATAATCAATAACCCAACTCTTAATCATTCAACTATACAATCCTGGTGATTTCAAGAATAATCAGAATCAAGCAATGTTGTATCTAGACAACTGTGAAAGACTCCATTAAAATACATTTATCAACTAGGTATAAAATAAGCATTTCATGGAAAGAGATATAAATAGGAAGTATAGCTAACAACAACTTCCAAGAGTCATGGAGATTATAACAATAAGGAAATTCACAATCTAACTGAAGACAAACCCTAACTTTGATCTTTAGTGCTAGAACTGCTAAATATTTGCAGAAGGGTTTTGGGGCACAAGGGAAGAGCAATTCCCTTGTTGAGTTTCCACAAACCTGGAGTAGAAATATCTGAGAAAAATCCTGGAGTAATCTGAGAAGAAGACTGAAACCCTTGTTCTTGCTCTAATCTTCTGTCTGAGTTTTCTACGTACTGACTTGAGAGAATAAGAGGAAATGAGAGCTAACTCCCTGAATCCCTCTGAAAATAACCCCAAAACCGTGTAGTTTAATACCTAAGAGCTTAGGAATTAAGAAAACACCCTTACTAAAATTGCTGGAAAACTCACCCTTCCAGTCCTCACGAGGGACATCACGACTAGTGAGGTACGGGGCGAGTCGTGGAGTCCAATCCATTGTCAACACTAGAAAATCCCATCTTAAATTGTAAATCCCAGATGATGAGTCACTTCATGAATCGTGAGGTACACCACAACTTGTGACTCCCATCATGACGTCATTGGAAAATCAAACCTTCAATCTTTGACCACCTTTACAATGGCTCACTTCACGAGTCATTAGGTACTCCATGACTTGTGACTGCAACTCATGTTCAACCCCCGACCATGACTTCTCACAACTAGCCTTCACTTCATGAGTCACTCCACAACACGTGGAGTCTCCTCATGGGTCATTGGACAACTCGTCTTGTAACCTGGGCAATATTTTCTTGTTTTCTCCACTTGATCCCTTGGGTCTGATCTTAGGGGTTTTAGGGATATTACCAATAATATTAATTTATAAGCATTAGTTTATGTTATTACCTTCTATATTGAGGATAGGCTTGGGATCCTTAGATTTTGTTTAGGTGTAATTTTTTCATGGTACAATTAGTAGTTATTGATTATTTGGAGTTGTTATCGCTTTATTTTCTTATTTTGTTCTTTTGTTATGAGATTTTGGGCAAGAGACCATGGTTTTAGAGTGGCTGGACTTTAGGCTAGTATCATTATGGTATGAAGGGTGATTTACCTATCTAAGGTGTAATTATATATATGTGTGTGTGTGTGTGAGAGAGAGAGAGAGAGTGTGTGTGTATAAGTGAGCATGCATGCAACCACATATACATGCACGTGGATTGAGGTATGACTTGAAGGAAAAAATATTGATTTTTGGCTTTAAAACTAAAATACCTCATTTTTTTTACTGATTTGGGCTCCAAGGGGAGTGTACTACCATTTTTGCTGATTTTCAATTTATAAAAGAAATGTAATATCTGTAAATTCAATCCGAGGTAAGATTCAGATCCAATTATAGTTTTATTTTTACTATGACTACGTCCGAGGTTAAATGTCTGGACGGCCCAAGTTTATTGCTAGGTTTGCTATTACTATGTTGGAGGTTAAATGTACAGATGGCCTGAGGTCATTTTTGGGTTCACTGCTTTCTGCACTGTCCACATATTGCATTACATCATCCCATAATACAATGCATTACTCTTGCATACTTGTATATATAACTATAATTGGGTATTAATACTATTTTTCACTTTACCTTGGTCTATTGTGATTTATAGATTAGTTTTTCATAGATAGTTCCTTTCATATCTTTATATTATATGTTATCTTCTAAGTTCAATCGACCTATGATGCCTACTGAGTATCACATATTTTAGTACTTATACTACACTTTTGCATCTTTTTCTGGTGTTGTGCTCAGTACGAGTCACCCTCGTTGATCTCCTATTTGTTTATGGATTCTTTTGTTGTTTTGGATCGTAGTCAGCTCTTGCCATCTGGGATTTACTACTTTCCATATTGTATCACCTATTTATATTTCTTTTTTTCCAGAAAGTTGTATGCATTTTGTATGGCCTTATTCTTGTATTTTTAGGGGCTCTTGTACCGGTGAAACTAGGTCTAGGGTTGGTATCTTGGGTATATATTATCTTTTCTTATTTCCTTAGGGCCCATATTATATGTTTTGTACTTGTTATGTATATATCTATACATTGTGGCCCATTTATCTCATTTTCTTTTCCTTTTTATTCTTTTGGTCTTTATTTTTAATATTCGCTTTAGGATTTGGCTTTTTTATTTGATGGGTGTAACAGGTGCCATCATGGCCCAATTTTGGATCGTGACAATGTGATATCAAAGGTTTAAGTTCATCGGTCTTACCAGTACAAGACTAAGTCCCTAGTAAAGTCTCGCAAATCGATATGATGACATCGGTATCCTATCTTTGGAAGGTTATAAGGAATTCTTAAAAAAGTTCACTTCTTTGATTCCTTATCATGCATCCTTGACTCTATCAATTGCTACACTTTACTTATTTCATTGTTTCACAAATGGTTTGGATGAGATAATCGATGGCTGAGGTCGAGGCTCTTGCGCTTGTAGCAAGGGATCTAGCTAGGGGTCAAGGTAGAGGTAGACCTAAAGGTCGAGGGAGGGCATTGGGGGCGGTGCCAGTTCAAGGCCAGGCTAGGGCATCGTCACCTAAGCTAGAGATTATAATTGAGTACTTACAACAGTAGCAATGGATGTAGGGCTAGCCAAGCTTCCAATAGGATTTGTAGCCATATAAGTTCTTCAGGATACCATGGATAGGATCCTTCGCTTTCTAGAGGGCTTGTCATAGGTAGGGACTTTTCTTGTCACTCTGGGTGGTTCACATGTTAGAGACGAGGCTAGAATTCAGCCTAAGCAATGACACAGGGTTTTATGGGTTTAGAAGTATAGCCTGCTACTGTGGCACCCCATCTAGAAGTATTTACAGTGTTAGTCATTGCTCATCCTATTGTAGCTAGGCCATTTATGTATTCTAAGCAGCAGAAGATGCTTGGTCGATATACCTGGTTAGGTCTCTCGAGGTTTTCAGGTGCCCTAGGAGAGGATGCCCATGAGTTTCTAGTGAGTTTCCAGGAGAGGTTGCATAAACTCTCTTCGTGGAGATGCATAGGATAGATTATACTATATTTCATATGGAGGGGTCAGCTATGTAGTAGTGAAGAACTTACCTTGAGCGTAGACCAGTCGGGTCACCTCCCATGACTTGGGCTCAGTTCTCTAATCCTTTCCTAGAGAAGCATGTACCTCGCAGCATGAGAGAGAGAGAGAGAGAGGTTGAGGGATGAGTTCATGGACCTTCAGTAGGGTTTGATGTCTATCATAGAGTATTAGATGCGATTCTACGAATTGGCCAGACATGCTGCCATGATTATACAGATAGAGCATGAGCGGGTTTGCCGATCTATCAGGGGCTTAACTTTACCACTTTGTATAGCGACAGAGCATCTAGTGGTATCAGGTTCTACTTTCCTTTTGTTTGTGCATCATTCACGAACTATTGAAAGGATACGTCGCGAGGCATAGAGAGCTGGAAAAAAGATGTCCTGCTGCTAGGTGGTTTTAGTGGTTCTAAGTCCCGAGGTAACAGTTTCTCTAGTAGGGGTTTCTCTTGGCATTTCCATCCTAACAGGACTGTTTAGACAGGGCTACAGATTATAGAGGGTAGTTGTTCAAGTCAGAGTGGATAGGGTAGCCAAAGTTTTGGACGGACATTACGGAATTTGTATTATAGATATTTAGGTCGTGGTGGTTAGTTTGCTTAACAGGATCTTCTCATTATCCATGGTCAGCTAAATGGTGATACAAGTGTGATGAGTTGGGGAATTTTTCTACGGAGTGTCCTAGAATCACACATCCAGGCAAGAGGTTCAGCTAGTTCAGGCCATCAGGGCTTAGTGCCATCGGCTAGAGGCAGTGGCAGGGTAGTAAGGGTGGTCCCCAGGGTCCTAGAGGTGCTTCTCTACCGGGTAGGTCAGGAGGTTGTCGGGGGCATAGCCACATGTATGCTTTTTCTCTGCCGGGTAAGTCAGGAGGTTGTGGGGGGGGGGGTAGCCATATGTATGCTTTTCCAGTAGGTTAGAGGCTAAGGCTTTTGATGCTGTCATCACAAGTACGATCTCTTCTTGTCATTAGCCACATGTATGTTTTTCCAGTAGGCTAGAGGCTAAGGCTTCTGATGTTGTCATCACAAGTACGATCTCTGCTTGTCATTAGCCAGCTTCAACATTATTTGATCTAAGTCTTACATAATTTTATGTATCTTCATAATTTGCGACTCGTCTAGAGTTATTATGTGAGCTATTATTTGTGCCTATGCATGTAACTACTCCCATAGGAGATTCTTTAGCAGTGGATCGTGTACACCGATCCTATGTGGCGACTATATTGGGGTATGGCACTTGGGTAGAACTTGTTATCCTAGATATGGTAGATTTTGAAGTAACTCTTGGAATATATGAGCTATCCCCTTATCATGCGGTCTTGGATTGTTTTTCCAAGAATGTTACCTTGTATATTCTTAGTATCCTTCTAATAGTGTTGAAGGGCACTAATAGCCATGTGCCGAGGGGAGTTGTATTGTTTTTGAAGGTTCAATAGTGTATAGGGAAAGGGCGTTCAGCTTATCTTGCTTATGTTTTTGATAGTAGTGCCGACACACCTTTACTTGAGTTAGTTTCTGTGGTTTGTGGGTATTTTGATGTAGTTACTACTGATTTATTTAGACTTCTACCTGATCGCAATATTGTTTATAGCATTGATGTCAAGCCAGGCACTTATCCATTTCTATGCCGCCATATCGGATGGCACTAGTTGTGCTGAGGGAGCTAAAGGAGCAACTTCATGATCTTCTAGGTAAAGGGATTATCAGGCCTAGTGTATCTCCATGAGGTGCTCTTGTTCTATTTACGAAGAAGAAAGATGGCTCCTTGTGTATATGTATTGACTACAGAAAGCTGAATAAGCTGACCATTAAGAAAAAGTATTCGATGACATGTATTGATGACTTATTTGATCACCTGTAGGGTGCAAAAATTTTCCCTAAGATAGATTTGAGGAAGCCTACCACCAATTAAGATTCAGGGTTGCAGATATTCCAAAGACTGCCTTTAGGATACGTTACGACCACTATGAGTTCCTATTCATGTCTTTTGGTTTGACCAATGCTCCAGCGATGTTTATGGAATTGATGAAATTTTTGTTTAGGGCCAATTTGGACTCATTTTTTAAAATATTCATCGATGACATCATAGTCTACTCAAGTAATAGGGAGGAGTGTGAGCATTATTTGAGAGTTGTGCTCAACTTTGCGGGACCGGTAGTTGTATGCCAAGTTATCTAGTGTGAGTTCTGGTGTAAGTCCATGACATTCTTGGGACACGTGGTGTCCAAGGATGGTATTATGATTGATCTAGCGAAGATTGAGATAGTTTGTGATTGGGATAGGCCCACTTCCCCTACCAAGATTCATAGTTTTATCGGGTTAGCAAGTTACAATAGATGTCTTATGGAGGGATTCTCTTGGATTGCAACACCTTTGACCAAATTATCTCATAAGACTGTCCCTTTTCAGTGGTCCGATGAGTGTGAGGTGACCTTTCTAAAGCTTAAGGCCTTATTGACTTCAACGCTGATTCTGAGACTTCCAGTTGAGGGACAATGGTTTATAGTATATTGTCACGCTTCTAGAGTTAGTTTGGGTTGTGTGTTGATGCAGTAGGACAGAGTTATTGCATATGCTTCATGGAAGCTGAAGATTTAACCCACTTATGAATTTGGAGTTAGCGGCGATAGTCTTGACATTGAAGATTTGGAGGCACTATTTATATGGAGTTCATTGTGTGATCTTCTTCGATGATCATAGTCTTCAACACATTTCAACTAGAAGAACCTTAATTTGAGATAGTGTAGGTGGTTGGAGTTGCTGAAGGACTATGACATTTCAATTCTTTATCATCGGGCTATGCGAATATGGTAATGAATACCTTGAGCCATAAGGTAGTGTGCATCGGGAGTTTGGTATTCCTAGTGGAAGAGGAGCAACCTTCGGCTTCAGACGTCCAGTCCTTAGCCAAAAGGTTGGTTAGACTTGATATTCTGAGCCAGGGTGAATTCTTGCTTGTGTGGAGGCTAGATCTATGTTGTTGGAGCAGATTCGGGCATAATAGTTTGAGAATGTGAAGTTGAGGTTGATTTGAGATAAGGTGTTGCGCGGATAGACTAGGACGGTAACCTTAGATCCAAAGGGTGTTTTGAGGATTGAGGGTCATATTTGCATTCCTAGAGTTGGAAACTTGGTTAGGTTGATTGTGGAGGAGGCCCATTGTTCTAGATATTCTATCCATCTGGGAGCAACAAATATGTACCGCAACATGAGGTAGCATTATTGATGGTGTGGGATGAAGTGAGATATCTCGGATTTCAAGTCCATATGCTTTAACTTCCAGTAGGTGAAGTACGAGCAGCAGAGACCAGGTGGATTGACTCAAAGGCTACCTATTCCTCAATGGAAGTGGGAGCGGACAACTATGGACTTTGTGGTAGGCTTGCCACACACATTTTAGTTATTTGTTGTTATATGGGTCATCATTGATAGATTAACCAAGTCTTCTCACTTTTTTCCCTGTTAGATTTCGTACAATTCAGAGAGGTTTGCTTAGATCTACATTTGAGAGATTGTTCATTTGCACGGCGTGCCTGTTTCTATCATCTTGGACCATGGTACTCAGTTAACATCATGTTTCTAGAGGTTGATTTAGAGAGTGTTGGGAACCGGAGTTAAGCTTAACACAACGTTTCACCCACAGACTATTGGCCAGTCTAAGCGTACTATTCAGGTCCTAGAGGACATGCTTCGGGCCTATGCGATTGATTTCAAAGGTTGGTAGGACCAATTCTTTGCCTTGGTAGAGTTTTCATATAATAAAAAAATCATTCGAGTATCTAGATGGATCCATTCGAGGCGTTATATGATAGGAGGTGTAGGTCTCCTGTGGGTTGGTTTGATAGTTTTGAGGATAAGCCATGGGACACTGACTTGTTGCTCTATGGATATAGTTTGGGTGATTCATAAGAGAATCTGTACAACTGAGAGTAGGAAGAAGAGCTACGCTGCTCGGAGGGTTCGAGAGATTGAATTTATGGTTGGAGAGAGGGTTTTCCTTCGTGTGTTGTCCATAAAGAGCATGATGATATTTGGCAAGAAGGGCATTCTTAGCCCTAGGTTCATCAGTCTTTTTGATATTTTGCAGCATATTGGGGAGGTAGCTTATGAATTAGCTTAGCCTCCAGCTCTTTCGAGTGTTCACCCTATTTTCATGCATCTATGTTGAGGCGGCATGTACCGGACGAATCTCACGTGCCTTAGCGAGATCCAGTCCAGCTTGGTGAGTCTTTGGCTTTTCAGGAGGAGCCTATGGCTATCCTAGACAGGAAGGGTAGAAAGTTGAGGTCAAAGGAGATTCAGTTGGTTAAGGTAGATTGGAGGCATCATCTGGTCGAGGAGGCTACTTGGGAGACCAAGCTCGATATATAAACTAGATATGCTCACCTTTTCGAGCCTTCTGGTACTTCCTATTTCTTTAAATTCCAATGACGAAGTTATTTTAGTAGTGGATGTTATCCTCTTGGTCATTCATGTGTTTTTACCATTTTCACCCTCCCCATGGCTTCTACACTACTTTCGTGACTTGCGGGGATGGGTAGCACAATTCCCAAGGTGTTTAGGTGAGTTTTAGCAAGGTTTTCTAGTTTTGGAGCTTTTAAAATTAAAATAGTTCACTTTGGTCAACATCCTTAGTTGGTGGGCTAAGATGAGAATTTCATCAGTGCCATTAACTCCAGAACATGGATTTTAGGCTAGTGGAACCTTTGGTTTGGGTCCCAAGGCTTTTAGACCCATTCTGAGTGTTTGGGCGGTTGTTTGTATATGGTTAAAGTGTTGATTTTGGTGGTCATCTTGTCAAGACAATCACCGATAGTCATTTCGTCGATTTCATTGAGTCTGGAATCCTGTTTTTAGTTGGAAAACATAAAGTTTTTTGTTCACGGGACTTCGAATGAATATCAATGGTCCGTTTAAAGTTTGAGCTATGCCAGTGCCAGGAAGGTCGCTATAGCAAGTCATAGACCTCTATAGTAAAGCCGCTATAACGAACCAGAGTCCGTTATAGTGAAAAATCGACATTATTATTGGAAGTTCACTTCCCTTTCATCTCATTCATGCCAAAACTTAAAACCTCCATGTAAAGAGATCATGGGTGGTAATTTCCAACAATTCTTACTTGATTCTTGAGCTAATAGGTAAGTTTTCGTCACCTCTTCATTCATTAGATAATTATAGATTCATTTTCGTGTTTAATCCGCATATTTGAGCTCCAAATTTCCTAGAATTTCTCTTTTATGACCTTGATGTTTCAGGACCAATTTGAGCCTCAAAACGAGCTCCATTTTTGCCTAAATTTTAGGTATGGGTTTCCAACCCTACGAGGAAGATACTTGTTATACCCCAAAAGCCCTGAGATGAGACCTAGGAATTGAAATGGATAAAATAGAATTTTCTGCACCAGGTCATAGAACGAGTCGTCCTATGACCCGTCAGGATGACCACGAGTCGTTAAGTGGCTCGTGGTGAGGAGTTGGACCTAGTTGGAAAATTCAAGTTTTGAGTAACCACGGGCATGAAAACGAGTCATGGTCATCCCCATGACTCGTCAGGTCAGCCGTGGTCAAGGTTGATGGAAGGAAGAAGAGAAGTTGGACAGTGCACTTGACGGGTCCTCAGTATGACTCATTGGGTGCACCACGAGTCGTGGTGTCCCCCGTGGTGACACCCAGGTAGTTTCTGGTAGTGAGGATAAAGGGAGGTGACCACGAGTTGTGGTCACCAGTAACGAATCATAGGGTGCCTCGTGGTGACAACCTAGATGAAATTTCCAGTGGAGGCAATAGATGAAGACCACGAGTCATGGCCATGGACAATGACTCGTCCAGTCCCTCATTGGAACTGGCAGTATGTTCTTCCCTGTGAGTTTAGTAAGGGCTTTTTCATAATTCCTATGATCCTAAGGCCTGAACTACGTCATTTTGAGTTATGAGTAGTCAGTTTTAAGAAGGTTAAGTTCATTCTAAGCCATTCCTAATTAATGCATACAAGCTTAGAGGTCTAGAAAAAGGTGATGAAACTTAATTTATTCCAAGTTCTTCCTCAATCATTCCTTGGGCAATCAGAAAAGTTGTAGAATTAGATTCTCTCAAGTATGTAAGGTTATGAATGGGTGAAATTTTTCACATCCATGCCCAATCCCTCTCGAATTCATGAAAATCTATATGTCGATTTTATGTAGTTTTAACCCAATACATGAATTTCCTGAGTTTCTACCATGGGTATGTTCTAAGCATTTTCTATTCTTGAATTATGATTCGTGGGTAGGTTTGACCATGTTTGAATTATAAATCATGTTTTCAAGTTTTATGAATTATGATGCCCATCCATGGAAGTTCATGAAAGTTGAGATGTATGATGTATGTTCAAGTATGATGAGATATTTATGAGAAAAGCATGTTTTCAAGTTACCCATGTTTATGACGATGTTTTCAAGTGAATCAAGTATTTTCAAGCATGTTTAAGTATTGGGCCCATATGTTCAAGTATGATTTATGATTTCACGAATTAGCTTACCATATGGTTTTGGAGTCAAGACTCCCAATTATGTTCAGCTTTTGGTATGGTTTGAGCCAAGGCTCCTCATATATGACTTCAGATTTTATATATACATGATTATCCAGCTTCGTCACTAGATGATGGTCGCTTCATTGAAAAACAATGGAGAGCATATGCATATTTTTGGGAGTAGTGTTTAGCACCGAGTAGGCTTAGGGTCAGTCAACCATATGCCTCAGAACTATGTGCAAACGTAGGTATGATAAGATTTTTTGGGACCTCTTTTGGAGATTTCCCATTCCCCAAGGGGCCTTCATCTTGATATCGAAATCATGGTAGTGTCCTTAGACCTGACAAGGCTTTGGACGGCTCTTTCCACTTAAGGGTCATAGTCGGGACCACATAAGCACTATTGTGATAATATTGGTTATATGATGAGTCTCCCACAGTTCCTCATGATTTCAGTTATGCATGTTTATTATTCATGATATATATATATATATATATATATATGATTCAAGCATTTTTGAGTCAATGTTCAGTTTTACTTATGATTATATGTTTTCAGCTTTGGGTCATTCAAATTGGTTATGATATTAAGTTATGTTTAGATCATGATTTCAGAAAATAGCATGCAAACCCTACACTCAGATTCTTATCTTTATTATGTTTTATATTATGCATGTTTTAATGACTTTATTTACTTAAGCAGTTTTACTTACCTTACATACTCGGTACATTCCATATACTAACCACATACTCGAAATGATACAGGCTCCGACATCCAAACTCAATCCCGTCATTAACCAATTCCCGGAGTTAGCATCTAGTCTTAGTTGGTGAATCCTCATCTCGCGAGGACCCTTCCTTATTAGTTATCTTTATATTTTCAGTTTCAGACTTAGAGAGTTAGTTGAGGTCTTGTCCCATCAACTCATCAGAAATAGAGGCTTTTCAGCCATAGATCATATTCATCTTCAAAATTTTGTTGTATTATGATGTTATGTCATGTTAAGACTTCCTCTATGTTTATTATGATTGATCTTTCGCTTATATTGATTGAGTTAGATGTTATGTTCATGCCATGGGTCAACTTGGATCCTTTCGGGGTTCCTTGTCCTGTGTCTCGATCCGGGCCTATGTTTGGGTCTTGACAAACTTGGTATCAGAGCAACAGGTTTTGGAGTGTCCTAGGGTGTCTAAAAGCCGCGTTAAGTAGAGTCTTTTTCATGGGTGTGAAGCGCGCCACACTTATGATGAAGAGGCTATGAGACGTTTAGGAAATGTTCCCTATGATCTATGTCATGCGGTGAAATGTCTCTCTATCCTTTTAACTCGTGTATATGCATTTGCAGAATTATGCCTCCTAGTAGAGTTAATGGAAGGACAAATGGAAATGGAAACAACCATGAGGATGGCAATGGGGATGGGAACCAACAGGCCCAAAAGCCCATGAGCACCATGCACCGTAGCCGGTTGCCCATGCTGTTCAGGGAAGCCATTCAGATGCTAGCACAGGCCTTAACCACCCAGATCAATTAGAAGGTGGTAGCACATGTCCCTCAGAATGGGAATGCGGCGGTAGCAAGAGTCAGAAAGTTTCTACGGATGGACCCTCAAGAGTTTCTTGGGTCAAAGGTGGACGAGGATCCAGATTAGTTTATCGACGAGATTCTAAAGATCACCCAGGTTATGGGGGTGACTGTGAAGGAGTGTGCTGATTTGGACTCATATCAGTTAAAGGGGGTCGCACACATTTGGTTCAAATAGTGGAAGGATACTAGGTTAGTCGGAGCAGGCCCTATCAGTTAGGATGAGTTTCATGTCGCTTTTCTAGATCAGTTCTTCCATCGTGAGATGAGGGAGCTGAAAGTGGCCGAATGAATTTGTGAATCTGAGAAAAGGGAAGATGACAGTGCAGGAGTATGTCCTAGAGTTCACTTGTCTATCCAAGTACGAAGCAGAGTTAGTGGTTGATCAGAGAGCTCGAGTGAGCAGGTTTGTTCATGGAGTGGCGGACTATCTAAACAAGGACTATGAGACTGTGATGCTTCATCAGGATATGGACGAAAACTCGTCCAGTCCCTCATTGGGATTGGCAGTCTATTCTTCCCTGCGAGTTTAGTAAGGGATTCTCCATAATTCTTATGATCCTAAGGCCTGAACTATGTCGTTTTACACTATGAGTAGTGAGTTTTAAGAAGGTTAAGTTCATTCTAAGACATTCCTAATTAACGCATACAAGCTTAGAAGTCTAGAGAGGCGATCAAGCTTAATTTCTTCTAAGTTCTTCCTCAATTACTCCTTGGGCAATCAGAAAAGTTGTAGAATCAGATTCTTTCAGGTATGTAAGGTTATGAATGGGTGAAATTGTTCACACCCATGCCCAATCCCTCTCTAATTCATGAAAACCTACATGTTGATTCTATGGGGTTTTAACTCAATGCATGAATTTTCTAAGTTTCTACCATGGGTATGTTCTAAGCATGTTTCTATCATTGAATTATGATTCATGGGCAGGTTTTACCATGTTTTCAATTATAAATTATGTTTTCAAGTTCTATAATTATGATGCCCATCAATGGAAGTTCATGAAAGTCGAGATCTATGATGTATGTTCAAGTATGATGAGATATTTATGAGAAAAGCATGTTTTCAAGTTGCCCATATTTATGACTATGTTTTCAAGTGAATCAAGTATTTTCAACCATGTTTAAGTATTGGGCAAGCCCATATGTTCAAGTATGATTTATGATTTCATGAATTAGCTTACCATATGGTTTTGGAGTCAAGACTCCCAATTATGTTCAACTTGTGGTATGGTTTGAGCCAAGCCTCCTCATGTATGATTCTAGATTTTATATGTACATGATTATCTAGCTTCGTCACTAGACGATGGTCAGCTTCGTTGAAGAATAATGGAGAGCATATGATAACATCCATGGAAACTCATTATCAACTAAGGAAGCTTTGGATGTTCCAAGAGGACCCATGACAAGATCCCAAAAAAGGAAATTTGAAGACCAACTTAATGGGATGGAATTATTTATTAAAAAAGTGTCTTTTGATGGAAGAAGATCTCAATCCCAATGAAGATATTTTCTCCAAGTCTTACATCTACTTGAAGGCCCAAATTAAAGTCCAAGAGGAGATGTAATGACGCCCAAATCAGCCCCTAAATGGAGAAAATATTGATTCATTTTTTTAATTAGTTTCTAGAATTAAAATTAAAGTTGTTTTATTCTATGTTGACTCTTAGGACTTTGTGTGTGACAACCTTCTATGCCATTTAATAGTTGTTTTATTCTATGTTGACTTGATAGGATTATGTGTATGGTAGTTTTCTAGGTCCTAGGAAGTATCATTTTCATTTAGGATATCTTTTGATCAACCACTTCTTCACTAATATATAAAAAGGTCTTTCTTCATTCATTAAAATCAGATTGTGAATATTAATATATTTGAGAGTTCTTTTAAACTTTTGTGGCAGATTACTTTTGGTTTATCTTGCAACCTAACTAGTTCATAGTTTATGGTAGTAAGATAATTTTCTTTCTTGATATCTTTGGTTTCTTCTTGGTATTCTTAGAAGATGATTAGTACACTTACTAATTGTTGTCTAACGTTACTCACGAAGCGGTCAACATCAGATTCTAAACTTGATTAGTTTCTCAAGTAAATATATATGTTATATGTGATTATTGTTGTTTGTAGAGACCTGATTGTTCTATATTGGGCACCCTTAGAGCTTCCTTGCCGCCCCAGGGTTAATAGCTGTGTCGACTCGCCCGCCAGAGGGTGAGGATACGTCACCCCAAGGAGTGGCATGCCATCCGCCAGTGGACGAAGATGGGAGGCAGCATTCCCTATAGCAGACTGATCAACATTATAGCACACCCCCATCGAGCGCTTATGTCCGGGGTACAGATTACAGATTACAGATACAAATCTCAGATCACAGTTTACAGGAGTCCTATGGACTCAGATACAGCTATCGTCGGGCCTAGAGAGCCCAAGTTGCATACCCAGGGGGCCGACGGGATGCTCGTAGTTACTAGGTGAGTGGTGTGAATAGTTACTAGGTGGATGGCCACCCGGGTAGGGGTATATAGATTGCATGTTGATTGGTACCTTCCGACTTATGGGGCTGCTATAGGTTCTTGTATGCTATATGTGTTATTCATTAAATTTATAGATAGAAAAACGCTGCACTGACAGGTATGATTCTCATCTTCTCTCCAGTATAGTTAAGCTCATTTTAGATTCTGCTATCCCAGGCAGTCTTAGCCATCTCCTACACTTCAGTAACTATCAGTATTACTGTTTATCTTTAGTTATGTTCTAGTTATTGCTTTGCATACTCGGTACCTGTGGTACTAACGCCCATTTGGGGGCGCTGCATTACTTGCCTGCAGGTACTCATAGACGAGGAGCCGATCCCTCGTAATTCCAGCCAGCACACAGATTCATCATCTCCTGTCATCCGGAGCATGATCGCTAGAGGTTTATTTTTCTTTTTGTTGTAAAGTATGGGTAGGTCGGGGCCCTGTCTCGACCATCTTATTATCATTCTTAGAGGCTTGCAGATTGTATATTCCCTGTGGTTAGTTATACCGGTAGTGTGAGGCCGTGTGTATGTTTTAGTTTGTTTATGATGGCTATGTGGGGCCTTGTATAGTTTCTAGTTGGTGACCTTGTCGGTCACAGAGCCGTTTAACATTTACTTCAGCTTTTCAGTGAAACTAGTCAGCATGATGGCCTTGTCGGCCCGCATAGGTTCCTTTATACTCTTGTGGTTCTGGTCAGTTGTTGTTTTCTTACATGAGGTTGTAGGCCTAGTCCACCGGAGGCTGTATTTACAGCCGTTATATAGCCCGTTGGTTCCATGAATCTAGGGTTAGAGCCAGCCTGGCACCAGTTGTGCTTAGGCTCAGTAGTCCAGCAGTCCAGGTCTTAGTAGGGAACTAGGTGCCAGTCATTCCTCCCAAGGCGGGGCGTGACAAACTTGGTATCAGAGCAGGTCGTATCTTAGGGAGTCTGCAAGCCATGCTAAGTAGAATCTTATCTATGGTGTGTTGTGCACTGATCTTGGGCAAAATGGCATGCCCAAGTAATACTTTATAACTTAGTTTTTGTCTTGTTTATCTATTTATTTATATACATTCTCATGTAATTTTATGTAAATGTGAATATATATATACTAACCAACATGATTAGTCTTGTTTTTTCAGGTTTAAAATGAATTTGAGGAACTAATCTATGATTTGGTGAAATGGAAGAATGGAATCGGAAGCAAAATGTGAAAGTCGGCAAGGAGGACACACGAAACAGCCCACCTGTGCGACTGCAACGTGCCACGGAAGTCCAGGCTGCGCGACAAGGGCGTGTCACGGCCCCTAACGCGCTGCACAAGCAGCGTGCCACGCTGCCATCGCAGAAAGGGGCTGCCTGGCATTTGTTTTATGCAAATTCCAGATTGCTTCCGCCATTCCTCCGTGTCACGGAGGTAAATTGGCACGACCAACTCCATGCCACAGAGCTATTCCATGTCAGGCATAATTTTATACACCTCTCATTTACTATAAATAGGTCCCTTAGCTCCTAAAAACATTTTGTCGCGTAATATTTCTGAAAAACTACCAAGGAGTGAAGGGAGAAGTGGGAGAACTCACCTAGGGTTCTTAAATTTCATCTTCTCTTCTACAAATTCTTGTAAGTATGTTACGTTAATTATGTTTTCTTGTAATTATACGAACTTGAGTGGCTAGAACCCTTCCTCTAGGGTTGAGGCCACAAGGTATGATTGCTATTATGCGAATGTGTTTCGGTTTTAAGTTACTGATTGTTGTTTTGTCTTACATTCTTAATTATGGTTGTTTTTATGATTGATCACCATGAAAACACACACGTTACACCTAGGTAAAAGCTTGAGAAAGTAAACCTAGGCAAGAACAAAGAATGTAGGGAGCAAGTTTGTCTCTTATGATATAATTCACGGTTAGGATAATAAATTATACCTAATTTGCCTTGCTTGGTTACTAAAACGGGATGAGCTAGACACCAACTTAGAATTATCACATCACCACTCGTAGAAGTAGTTGTGAAGCTAAGTTCGGTTAAATGATTAGAGGTACGAAAGTCCCTAATTAAGAGCATAAACCCCGTAAACCACATTCCCATAATTTAATTTCCCACGAACTAGAATGTCACATACCCGCTCAACGATGTAGTTGTGAGGCTAGTTTGTCGTGTTTAGAGGCTCAAAAGACCATGAACATGCAATTGTATTTATGTGAGATGACAATTGATAATTCAATACTCAAACCATTACAAAGCGTAGTATCGCATGCTTATCTGGCCTTAGCTCTAGTTGCTCCTTGAGTTACTTCAGAGTATTTCTATGACCACCCCTAGATTTAAATAGAATTTATCAAAAACTTTTATAATCAACACTTGCGAAAGTTAATATCACACTTGAACTTGATAATTAGCTAAATTGGTCCAGTCCCTATGGGTTCGACATCCGGCTCTTAAAAAGAGCCACTGTATTACTTGTAAGACCACATACGCTTGCGTGTGGACTTGGGCGCAGTCGTCAACAAGTTTTTGGCGCCGTTGCCAGGGACTCGGCGAAGTTTAGTAAATTTGTCTGTTTTTGTGTGATTTTTAATTTCCTTAAGTGTTGAGAAACTTGGTCTTAGTCTGACTTATTGGAGGTGACAGGTTGTCTTGCCGAGCTGGCTAGGAATAGAGAGCTTGTGGAACCGTTGCTTGAACCAGAATGTCAAATTCATTTGCGGAGGAGAGTAGCTCTTGAGAAAAAGATGAAAAGACTTCAAGAAAAGGTACAACAACAACCACCTGCAGGACAAGTACAATTGTCACCGAAAGCCATGGCAGCCAGACCAGTTCGCGAAGTGGCAATCCCACTTGCAATAAATGTGAACTCTAGTATTCGTAAACTGGAACCTGGATGGAACTTTGAATTGAAACAGAACATGGTGCAGCTGCTACATTCTAGTGGTCAATTCACTGGGATGGCACATGAGGACCCGCAACAGCACCTACAGAACTTTTTAGAGATTAGTGACACTTTCGTCCCCACCGGAGTGTCCACAGACTATGTCCGACTTACTCTCTTCCCATTCTCATTGTTGGGAGAGGCAAAGAGGTGGTTGAAGTCTGAGCCACCGAACTCCATAACTTCTTGGGATGATTTGTTAAAGAAGTTCCTCTTCAGATTCTTCCCGTCAGGCAAGACTGCCAAACTTAGAAGTGAGATATTGAGTTTCAAGCAGAGGCCCGATGAGAACTTGTATTTGGCTTTGGAGAGATTCAAGTCATTACTGAGAGACTGTCCCCATCATCAGCAATCCAATGAAGTGCTGGCTCACACCTTTGTAGAAAGTCTAGACCCACATACAAAAATTTTGCTAGGCTCTGTATCGGGTGGGCAAGCCTTAGAGAAGACGTATGATGAGCTGTACACGAATGTTGAATAGAATTGCTCAAGGAAATCCGGAATGGCACAGTGAATCATCGAGAGGGGCAGGAAAAAGAGTAGGGCTGAAAGAGGTAGATGGTATGAATGCCTTGGTGACACAGTTAACTTCATTCCAGCATCAAATGATGACTCAGCTCAATAAACTGAGTATGAACCAACAACAGGGCCAGGTTAATGCACTTCAGCAAGCTCTAAGTTGGTGTGAAATTTGTGGGAATAATGGGCACAATGCAGAATCTTGTGGAGCCAACCCAACATCAGTCAATTTTGTTGGGAATGTACAGAGGAACACTCAGAATTTTGAAAACAACTACAACAAAAATTGGCAGAGCCACCCGAATTTTTCTTGGGGTGCAAATCAAAAGCAAAGTTATAAGCAACCTCAACAGCAGCAGTATCAGCAGAATAGGCAGAATGATGGCCAGTTTTGTAGCAACATTGAGGAAACATTTCAGAAAATCATGGAGACCCAAAATCAATTAGCAGAAAATCAGGCGAGGATGGCATCAGACTTGAAGAATCAGCAGTTGGCCACCCGCAATCTAGAGAAGCAGATGGGTCAAATAGCAGCTGCTCACCATACGAGACCGCAGGGAGGACTACCAAGTGACATAGATCTTAACCCCCGTCAGGTCAAAGCCATCAGTCTGAGGAGCGACAAACAATTAGTTGATGCAGTGCCAAAAGAGAAGAGAAATTAGGTGCAGCCGGAGTTGGTTAGACAAGGATCATCCACTGACAAGGGAGAGAATCAGACTGCTGTGCAACAAAATGCACAATCTTCATTGCAGCCAGCACAAAGACCACCACCACCATTCCCTTAGAGATTTAGAAAGAGTAAGGAGGAGGAATGCTTCAAAAAGTTCTTTGAGATTTTCAAAGAACTTCACATAAATTTGCCTTTGCTTGATGTTTTGCAGGGAATGTCCAAGTATGCTAAATACTTGAAGGATGTGATGGCGAACAAAGTCAGATTGGTGGATGTCCAGATGGTAGCACAGACTGAGGAGTGTAGTCACAGGGTATTGAGCAAGATTCCTAAGAAGCTCAAAGACCCAGGGAGTTTTACCCTCCCCATACAAATTGCTAAAGCTGAAGTGCTGCGAGCCCTATGTTATTTAGGGGCAGCAGTTAATCTAATGCCCCTATCTTTATTTAACACCCTGGGGTTGGGGAAACCGCGACCAACAAGATTGATGCTGCAACTGGCGGATAAGTCGTGAGTGGCATCGGATGGAATCATAGAGGACCTTCTCATCAAAGTGGGTAAGTTTATTATACCTGCTGATTTTATTATCTTAGATTTTCATGTTGATGACCAGGTACCCTTAATCTTGTGATGGCCATTCTTGGCGACCGGAGGAGCGATCATTGACTTAAGAGCAGGGACCCTAAAAATGAGGGTCGAGGATGAAGAAGAACTCTTCCGAGTTTACCAAGAGATTAACCACCCACTCACTACAGAAACCTTTCTAAGGTTAGTGTGTTTTCAGAGGATAAGTGTGGGGTGGTATATTCTGTAGGTCCACGGCAAAAGGTAATAATAAGTGTTCAGCCCGAGTCTGATAAAGGGCTTCAGTTTGATAAGAAGTTGGAGGAAGATAGGAACAGAGTGGAGGTTGTTTCCTCTAAAAATCAAAAGAAAAGAAGATGCGTCTCAAAATAGAACCTAGGTATAAGGATGTCTTGAAAAGGATAGTCCACATCGTGCCACGACGTAAAATAAGGCGCTGCTTGGGAGGCAACCCAAGGGTACCACAGGTACAATTTGTAACTGTTGTTTGTGTTGATTTTGTTATTGTCAACTTGTGTTGTTTTTGGTGGATATTTAAGCACAAGTGGAGGGGAAATCTGAGTACCCTTGGAGGAGGAAGCTAAAGAGCATGGAAGAGAAAAAGTGTGGGGTCGAATACCCACTTGTGCAAAAATAAAGAAAAACATATTGTTAGCTAAGCATAGAGGCCAGGGAGTATTTCTCGCCCTTTTGAATTTTAATTAGATGCTTTGGGGACATAGCATGATTCAAGTGTGGGGTGAGGGAAATTTCAAAAATTTTGTGCTTAATGATTTTGCTGAATGTAGTGCTTGATACATATTGGAAAAATTTTTGAGTTGAGCATGACTTCACCACCCGCTGGTTTTTCTTTTCGATTCTTTTCCGATGAGGGGTCTTTGAACCAAAGAATAAAAATTTTCTTTGTCTGTATATAGTGTTTTTAGTCATAGTTAGGGACTGTTTTCGACGATGGATGGATGACGACCGTCTTGAGGAAAATTAGTCAATAGGTATTGGTTTTTGAACCCGTAGCTAATTGATGGCTTGATATTCTTGCTATGTGCTATACATGATTGTAGGATACAAGTGTGGTTAGTATTGAAGCATGTAAGAAGTGTATAACTTTGTTTGAGACACTTAGGCTCTTGAATTTGACTCGATGTGATTGAAGCTTAATTCTAAATTCTTGTGATTAGCTGAGTTAGAGTCTGCTGAATGTTTCTTGAATTGAGCATGTGCTGTGAGTGTAAGTTTTTCGAATATTCCATGCTATTGTGGAATGTCTAGAACTTGCCTGGTGTGTATATAAAATGAAATGAAGGATGTGGACTGTAGGAGATGATTTAGGCATTTCTTTGAATGAACCTAATGTTTATCCCTTACTTTACTTACCATGAATGTTGAATCCTAGTGAGCCCCATTGAGCCTTAAGCCTATTCTTTGATAGTTACAACATAAGCTTTATCCTTTTCTTTCATTAGCCTTGAATTTGATCCAAAACTCCTAAGCTCTTAAGGGAAAAATCCGAAAGAGTGAAGGAGTTAGAAGCATGAAAAAGAAGGAAAAGTAGCAGTTGTAAAAGTTGAGAAAGGTCAAGGGTGCACTTGTTTGAAAATGCCTGAGTATTGGTAGGGAGTAAGAAATAAATGAATGAAAAAATTGCTTAAGTACCCCTTACTAATAAGCTAAGTGTGCTTAAAGAAATGGAAACAAGAAGAGAAAATTCAAGAGTGAAAAGAATGAGAAGGAAGTAAGAAAAGAGATGTCCTTAATGAAGGTTGAAGTTATTAAAAGCGCTTGGGGAAGATAGGCACTGTTATTATCCATAATATTACCTACCCGTCCATTGGTTTACATTACAACCCATTAAGTCCTACTTGATCTTACGTTCATACATCCTTAAATTAGTGGAGTAAAACACTAAGGGCAAGCTTATGGGTCACTACATGATGCATGTGAATTCCTTGAGAGAGCGAGCGTAATTCTATTCATATACCCATATACGTTGTGATTTGAAAATTTGTGAGTAAAAATGGGTAACTCTCTTGTTGTGAGGGCACATGTGTAATGAGAGATAGCATTCATGTTGGATTTCTTGATCGGTTGATTTGCATGAGTTTGCTAAGATTGAGAGTCGATTCTTGAGGTTAGGAAGTCTCAACATATTTATATTTCATTTCAATGACTACATCGTGCATGCTCTATTTTTAACTTGCTATCTTAAACAATCATTGTAGCCGTAGCTTGAATTGTCTTGCTAAATTAGTTATGTGTGAGTCTTCATTTACATGACATGTAAAAGGGTTGTTCGAGGACGAACAAGGCTTTAAGTGTGGGGTGGTTGATCTTGGGCAAAATGGCATGCCCAAGTGATACTTTATAACTTAGTTTTCGTCTTGTTTATCTACTTATTTATATACATTCTCATGTAATTTTATGTAAATGTGAATATATATATATATATATATATATATATATATATATATATACACTAACCAAAATGATTAGTCTTGTTTTTGTAGGTTTAAAATGAATTTGAGGAACTAATCTATGATTTGGTGAAGAGGAGGAATGGAATCGAAAACAAAATGCGAAAGTCGGCAAGGTGGACACGCGAAACAGCCCACCTGCGCGACAGCAACGTGCCACGGCAGGCCAGGCTGCACGACAAGGGCGTATCACAGTCCCTAACGCGCTGAAAAAGCAGCGTGCCACGCTGCCATCACGGCAAGGGGCTGCCTGGCATGTGTTTTATGCATATTCCAGATTGCTTCCGTGATTCCTCCGTGTCACGAAGGTAAATTGGCACGACCACCTCCGTGCCACGGAGCTATTCCATGTCGAGCATAATTTTATACACTCTCATTTACTATAAATAGGTCCCTTAGCTCCTAAAAACATTTTGTCACGTAATATTTCTAAAAAACTACCAAGGAGTGAAGGGAGAAGTGGGAGAACTCACCTAGGGTTCTTAAATTTCATCTTCTCTTCTACCAATTCTTGTAAGTATGTTACGTTAATTATGTTTTCTTGTAATTATACGAACTTGAGTGGCTAGAACCCTTCCTCTAGGGTTGAGCCACAAGGTTTTATTACTATTATGCGAATATGTTTTGGTTTTAAGTTATTGATTGTTGTTTTGTCTTACATTCTTAATTATGGTTATTTTTATGATTGATCACCATGAAAACACACACGTTACACCTAGGTAAAATCTTGAGAAAGTAAACCTAGGCAAGAGCAAAGAATGTAGGGAGCAAGTTTGTATCTTACGATATAATTCGCGGTTAGGATAAGAAATTATACCTAATTTGCCTTGCTTGGTTACTAAAATAGGATGAGCTAGACACAAACTTAGAATTATCACATCACCACTCGTAGAAGTAGTTGTGAAGCTAAGTTCGGTTAAATGATTAGAGGTATGAAAGTCCCTAATTAAGAGCATAAACCCCGTAAACCACATTCCCATAATTGAATTGTCCACGAACTAGAATGTCACATCCCCGCTCAATGATGTAGTTGTGAGGCTAGTTTGTCATGTTTAGAGGCTCGAAAGACCATGAACATGCAATTGTAAGTATGTGAGACAACAATTGATAATTCCGTACTTAAACCATTACAAAGCGTAGTATCGCATGATTATATGGCCTTAGCTCTAGTTGCTCCTTGAGTTACTTCAGAGTATTTCTGTGACCACCCCTAGATTTAAATAGAATTTATTGAAAACTTTTATAATCAACACTTGTGAAAGTTAATATCACACTTGAACTTGATAATTAGCTAAATTGGTCCAGTCCCTGTGGGTTCGACATCCGGCTCTTAAAAAGGGCCACTGTATTACTTGTAAGACCACGTACGCTTGCGTGTGCGCTTGGGCGCAGTCGTCAACATGCACCACATACCATAGGCAGGAGGCTGCAAGACATGATAGGATGGTTACTCTTTCTTCATATTCAGTCGTGCTATAGAGCAGTACAGTATAGGGTTGAGTCCCTAAAGCTTATCATACTCTTTGTTTACAGATAAAATGGCAGACTAGCGACATCCTGTCACAGGTAGAAGATTGGATACCGCAGCAGGAGAAGGCACCAGCAGGATGGCTCAGCCTCATTTAGAATCAGCCCGATCTGAGGGCGATACAGAGGCATCATCTCGACCTTCATAGCAGTCCCCACCTCACCAGGAGCCACTCGGGATGACATTACCTCCAACAGTTCCTGTACCTACACCATCCGACCAGTAAATTTAAAGTGCAGTAGTTTTGTTGGCACAAATGATGGCTACTCAGCGTTAGTCAGTGCCACCCTTAATAGCAGAATCATCAGGTGGGCCTGGCAGTTCGACGGTCAGAGAATTTTTTGTACTAGGTCCCCCGCAGTTCACAGGGTCGGATCAGGCAGAGGACCCCTAGGACATCTTAGATTAGATGCAGAGAATCTTCCTAGTCATGCATGTGACATCTACAGAGTCGGTTGAGTTAGCGGTATTCCAGCTGCGGGATATTATTGTGTTGTGGTACGAGAGTTGGGAAAGGTCTCGAGGGAGAGATGTTGCCCCTCCGACCTAGTCCAGCTTTTCAGAGGCTTTACTGGACCGTTATCTGCCACGAGAAATCCGACAGGCCCGGATGGACCAGGTTTTGCACTTGGAGTAGGGGGCGAGAAGTGTACGAGGGTATGCCCTGCAGTTTGATTCCTTGGCCCGCTATGCTCCAGCCTTTTTGGACACCATGCCATCTAGAGTCCACCAGTTTATTATGGGTCTGAACCCAGAATATATTGAGGCATGCATGACAGCTATACTACGGGAAGATATGGATATTGCTCGGGTACAGGCTTTTGCCCAGACTATTGAGGGCCTTAGATAGTGGCAACAGGATAGCAGATGAATAAATCAGGAACAACGCCACAGGGATAGACCAGATGAGATATAGGGGGAGATTTGGAGAGCGCCTAGGCCACGATTGTCAGATAGGCCACCTAGACCCCCGCCTCCATCACAACAGCAGAGGGGTAGATTTGGTCGCCGGGGACAGAGAGTCCGGCAGGAGTTCTCGAACGGTAGATTCACCCCAGCATAGGAGGGCAGAGCAGAGCACATATACACACCCACCTTTCCCTATTTGCAGCCGACCCCACACTAGGGAATGCAGATATAGCTCCATAGGGTGTTATATATGCGGGCAGGAGGTTCATTTGATGTGAGACTGTCCAACCAGGGGTCAGGGTAACCGAGATAGAGAGGACAGAGCGTCAGCAGTGCCGCGAGCTCCAGCAGCCTCGGCAGGGCGTAGGCCCTCAGTCCCAGCAAGCTGGGGCCGAGGTAGATCAAGGGCCTCGAGTTTAGGTACGGGCCCAAGCCGTACCTATGCATTACCTGGGAGGCAGGACTCAGAGGCGTCTCCAGATGTGGTAACAAGTATGATGACTATTTTCTCTCACCCTACTTATGTATTGACTGATCCAAGACCTACCTTGTCCTACGTTACCCCATTTGTGGCTCGACAGTTCGATATTGTACTAGAGTTTCTTCAGCAACCTTTTTTAGTATCTACACCCTCGGTGACTCCATCATAGCCAGAAGGGTTTATCGAGAGTGTACAGTAGAGGTTGCTGATCGTCAGACCACAGTAGATCTGGTAGAATTAGAGATGATTGATTTCAACTCCATTATGGGTATGGATTGGTTAGTGTCGTGCTATGCCAATGTAGAAGCTGGACCAAGACGGTCTGATTCCACTTTCCAGGGGAGGCAGTACGAGAGTGGAAGGGCAGTACAACTACGCCAAAAGGTAGGTTAATTTCCTACCTTTAGGCAAGGAAGTTGATAGCTAAGGGATGCATTTGCCACAGAGTCAGAGTCCAGGATGTGCGGGTAGAGCCTCCGACTCTCCAGTCTGTTCCAGTGGCTAATGAATTCCCCGACGTCTTCCTAGATGAGCTACCTGGTATTCGCCCAGAAAGAGAAATAGATTTTGCAATTGATTTGCTATCAGGAACTCAGCCCATATCGATCCCTTCGTATCATATGGCTCCTGCTGAACTCAGAGAACTAAAGGAACAACTGAAGGATCTGTTAGATAAGGGCTTTATTAGGCCGAGTACTTCACCTTGGGGTGCGCCGATTCTATTTATGAGAAAGAAGGACGCCTCCCTCCGCATGTGTATAGACTACCGACAGTTGAACAAGGTTACAATCAAGAATAAGTATCCGCTTCCCAGAATAGATGGTTTGTTTGATCAGTTACAGGGGGCCAAATATTTCTCCAAGATTGACTTACGGTCCGGATATCATCAGGTTCGAGTTCGTGAAAGGGACATTCTGAAGACTATCTTCAGGACCAGATACGACCATTTTGAATTCCTAGTCATGTCCTTTGGGCTGACGAGTGCTCCCACAGTATTCATGGACCTGATGAACAACATCTTCAGACCATACCTGGACCTATTCGTGATAGTGTTTATTGCCGATATTCTGGTGTATTCTCGCTTAGAGGCAGACCACTAGGATCATTTGTGGACAGTGCTCCAGATTCTCAGGGACTGTCAGTTGTATGCCAAGTTCTCTAAATGTGAATTTTGGCTGAACTCAGTTGCCTTCTTGGGGCATATAGTGTCGAATGCTGGTATATAAGTAGACACACAGAAAATTGAAGCAGTAAAAATATGGCCCAGACCTACCACTCCGACTGAAGTACAAAGTTTCTTGGGATTAGCAGGGTACTACAGAAGATTTATTGAGGGATTCTCCACCATAGAGGCACCTCTAACTAAGCTTATGCAAAAGGCAGTAAAGTTTCAGTGAACGGAGGCATGTGAGCAGAGTTTCTAGGAATTGAAAGACAGGTTGACCTCTGCCCCAGTGTTAGCATTGCCAGAAGGTACAGAGGGTTATGTAGTTTATTGTGACGCTTCGGGTATTGGGTTAGGATGTGTGTTGATGCAGCATGGTAAAGTAATTGCTTATGCTTCCAGACAGCTGAGGAAACATGAAAAGAATTATCCTACCCATGACCTGGAACTAGCCGCAGTGATCCATGCCCTAAAGATATGGATACATTACTTGTAAGGCATTCATGTGGATATTTTCACTGATCATAAATGCCTACAGTACATCTTCACCCAAAGAGAGTTGAATTTGCGGCAGCTTCGCTGGTTGGAGTTGTTGAAAGATTATGATGTAAAGATTCTATATCACCCAGGAAGAGCCAACGTAGTAGCAGATGCCCTTAAATGTAAGTTTATGGGGAGTTTGGCGTACTTGCAGCCCGAGCAATGGGAATTAGCCCGAGAAATACACCAGTTAGCCAGTTTAGTTGTTCGTGTAGCAGAAAAAGAGGACAACAGAGCGGTAATTCAGAACACCATAGTGTCTTCATTAGTTGTGGAGGTAAAGGAACAACAATATGAAGATCCTGACCTGGTTCAGCTTAAAGACAGAGTTCAGCAAGGAAAAGCCGGATTTTCAGGTAACTGAGGATGAAGTGTTGCGATGTAAGGGCCGCCTTTGTGTTCTGGATCTTGCAGGACTTCGCCAGCATATTATAGGCGAGGTACATTACGTCCGCTATTCTCTCCATCCAGGCGCGAAGAAAATGTACCACGATATCAAAGAAATCTACCGATGGCCAGGTATGAAGAGGGAAATAGCAGAATTCATAGCCCTGTGTCCTAACTGCTAGCAAGTAAAAGCTGAACACCAGAAACCAGGTAGATTGAATCAAGACATAGCTATTCCTCTTTGGAAGTGGGAAGAAGTAAATATGGATTTTGTAGCAGGATTACCCCATACCAGGCACAGAAATGACTCGATTTGGTTAATTGTTGATAGATTGACAAAATCAGCCCATTTTTTGCCAGTAAGGGCTACTTTCTCTGCCAAAGATTATGCTGAGTTGTATATCAGAGAAATAGTCAGACTGAACGGTGTTCCAGTGTCCATTATCTCTGACAGAGGGGCACAATTTACAGCTAAATTTTGGCAATCATTTCAGAGAGGCCTAGGAAGACAGATTAATCTGAGCACAACATTTCATCCTTAGATAGATGGGCAGGCAGAACGCACTATTCAAATTCTCGAGGATATGTTGTGAGCATGTGTGTTGGACTTTGGAGGTAGTTGGGATGAGAACTTACCACTTATTGAGTTCGCTTATAATAACAATTACCATTCAGCTATCCCAGAAGGCGCCTTACGAGGCATTGTATGGGCGAAAGTGCAGATCGCCAGTTGGCTGGTTTAAAGTATGAGAGTCAGCGCTGATTGGGCCGGATATTATTCATCAGTCAGATAAAAAAGTAAAGCTTATCAGAGAACGCCTACTGACTGCTCAGAGCCGCCAGAAATCATATGCTGATGTACGACGTAGAAACTTGGAATTTAATGTGAATGACTGGGTATTCTTGAAAGTTTCTCCAATGAAAGGGGTGATGAGATTTGGCAAGAAAGGCAAGCTCAGCCCGAGATTTGTTGGGCCTTATCAGATTTGCCAAAGAATAGGCCAAGTGGCATACGAGTTGAACATACCTCCAGAGTTAAAGTCTGTTCATCCAGTTTTCCACGTGTCCATGCTGAGGAAGTATATAGGAGACCCCTCCAGAGTTGTCCCAGTTCAGGATGTCCAGGTTACAGAGGAGTTGGCTTATGAAGAAGTTCCAGTATCCATACTAGACCGGCAGATTCGCAGATTAACAACTAGAGATGTTGCTTCTGTCAAGGTATTATGGCATAACAGGAACTGAGAGGAAATGACTTGGGAAGAATAGGAAGATATGAAAGTCAGATATCTTCAGTTATTTCAGACTTAATCAGCCAGAGGTACGTTAGTATTGTTGTTTTATGAATTTCCTTATGTTATGTGTATAATGAGATAGTTGACTCTAGTCTACTGCGTGATGAATGCTATAGTATTGTGTGGAGTACCTGTATTGGACTTTTCTGCATTTCACAAATTTTGAGATAGTCCATGTTACAGGGGAAACTCTGCCAAAATTTTTCGAGAATAAGTCGAGTAAGTTGAGATTCCTGTGAGAAGGAGTTTACATTCGAGGACGAATGTTCTTAAGGGGGGAAGGATGTTACACCCCGTAAATTCTTGACATTTAGATGGCCTATTTGCATGTTGGTTAAGAGTTTTAGAATCCAATACGTGCTAGAAAAGGGCCCGGGGAGAGACCGGACAAGCGCCAAGTTGGAGTATCGCAAGGCAAATGCGACTTATAAATCGCATTCGACAAATGCGACTTATAAATCGCATTCGACAAATGCGACTTAAAGGCCCCAAGTATATAAAGCCTTCCCACTTTGTTTTAAATCATTTCCCATCTTTTAATTTCCAGTAAGCGACTAAAAACAAAGGAAGACAAGGATTCCATACAAATATTCATCCGATTACACCGTCAAACGCGGTACAAACTCAAATTAACTTCGGGTAGCGAAGTATAAAGTTGCAGGGAGCATTCCTACGGAGTTAGTTTCGTGAAATTCGGCAGGCGAATCGTCGTCCTACAGAGCTTAGGTAAGTGGAAATGCTCCAAATTAGTGTCAATATACTCCTATCCCTAAAGTGAGTATTTCTCCCTTCTGGACTTCCGAGAAATAGCGAGTTTTCGGCTGTTTTTTGATAAGTCAAAGTTTGGGCAGTATATATATTCAAAGTAGTGTTTTCTTCTAGAATATTGATGAATTTAGTTCTAATTGCTATAAATATGAATGCAGTTGGAAGAAATAGCAGGATATTGGCCGAGCCAGTTAGCCAAGAAGTCAGTAACTGAGGTATGTAAAGCCAGTTTCTTCGGCAAGATAATAATTCTAGTATAGTAAAATAGAATAAACTCCAGAAGAACATTTCAAAGCCGAGTATTATGCCCAGTGTGAATTCAGTAAGCATGCTTGAATAATTATTATGTCATATTCAGAATAAAAGTCAGTAAATTAGTATCAGACAATGAGATATTATTCCAGACCCAGTATAACTCAGTATCAGATTCAGTATAATTCAGCAAGGGATTCGGAATAGAATATCAGAACATGGACAATATTATCAAATTTAATATATATGTTATATGTGATTATTGTTGTTTGTAGAGACCTGATTGTTCTATGTTGGGCACCCTTAGAGCTTCCTTGCCGCCCCAGGGTTAATAGCTGTGTCGACTCACCCGCCAGAGGGTGAGGATACGTCACTCCAAGGAGTGGCATGCCTTCCGCCAGAGGACGAAGATGGGCGGCAACATTCCCCATAGCAGGCTGATCAACATTATAGCACACCCCCGTCGAGCGCTTGCGCCCGGGGTACAGATTACAGATTACAGATACAAATCTCAGATCACAGTTTACAGGAGTCCTCTAGACTCAGATACAGCTATAGTCAGGGGCCTAGAGAGCCCAAGTTGCATACCCAGCGGGCCGGCGGGATGCTCGTAGTTACTAGGTGAGTGGTATGAATAGTTACTAGGTGGATGGCGACCCGGGTAGGGGTATATAGATTGCATGTTGATTGGTACCTTCCGGCTTATGGGTGCTGGTATAGGTTCTTTTATGCTATATGTGTTATTTATTAAATTTATAGATAGCAGGACGCCGTACTGACAGGTATGATTCTCACCTTCTCTCCAGTACAGTTAAGCTATTTTCAGATTCTGCTATCCCAGGTAGTCTTAGCCATCTCCTATACTTCACTAACTATCAGTATTACTGTTTATCTTCAGTTATGTTCTAGTTATTGCTTTGCATACTTGGTACCTGTGGTACTGACGCCCGTTTGCGGGCGTTGCATTACTTGCCTGCAGGTGCTCATAGATGAGGAGCCGATCCGTCATAATTCTAGCCAGCACACAAATTCATCAGCTCCTGTCATCCGGAGCTTGACAGTTAGAGGTTTATTTCTCTTTTTGTTGTACAGTACGGGTAGGCCGGGGCCCTGTCTCGACCATCTAATTATCATTCTTAGAGGCTTGCAGATTATATATTCCCTATGGTTAGTCGTACCGGTCGAGTGAAGATGTGTGTATGTTTTAGTTTGTTTATGATGGCCGTGTGGGGCCTTGTATAGTTGATAGGTGGTGACCTTGTCGGTCACAAAGTAGTTTAGCATTTAGTTCAGTTTTTCAGTGAAACTAGTCAGCATGGTGGCCTTGTCGGCCCACATAGGTTCTTTTATACTCCTGTGGTTCTGGTCAGCTGTTGTTTTCTTACAGGAGGCTATAGGCCTAGTCGGCCGGAGGCTGTATTTATAGCCGTTATATAGCCTGTTGGTTCCATGAATCTAGGGTTAGAGCCAGCCTGGCACCAGAAGTGCTTAGGCTCAGTAGTCCAGTAGTCCAGGTCTTAGTAGGCCACCAGGTGCCAGTCATGCCTCCCAAGGCGGGGCGTGACACTATGCATCGGAGCCGGTTGCCCATGCTGAATTCAAAGCAGCCATTCACTGCCTAGTACAGGCCCTGACCGAAAAGATCAATCAATAGGCGGTAGCACACTTCCCTCAGAATGGGAATGCGGCAGCAACAAGAGTTAGAAATTTTCTAACGATGAATCCTCCAGAGTTTCTTGGGTCAAAGGTGGACGAGGATCCACATTAGTTTATCAACGAGATTATAAAGATCATCCAGGTTATGGGGGTGACTGGTAAGGAGTGTGCTGATTTGGCCTCATCTCAGTTAAAGGGGGTCGCACACATTTGGTTCAAACAGTGGAAGGATATTAGGGCAGTCGGAGCAGGCCCTATCAGTTAGGATAAGTTTTATGTCGCTTTTCTAGATTGGTTCTTCCCTCATGAGATAAGGGAGCTGAAAGTGGCCGAATTTGTGAATCTAAGACAAGGGAAGATGACAGTGCAGGAGTATGCCCTAGAGTTCACTCATCTATCTAAGTACTCACCAGAGTTAGTTCTTGATCAGAGAGCTCGAGTGAGCAGGTTTGTTCATGGAGTGACGGACTATCTATACAAGGACTGTCGGATTGTGATGCTTCATCTGGATATGGATTTTCCTAGGATAGTCTTGTATGCCCAGTAGATGGAGGCGGTGCATGAGAGAGAGAGAGAGAGAGGCCAAGAGGGCCAGGACAGATAGCTATGCGTTCTCCCAGTAGAGACCGGGCTGTGGACACCGTCAGCAGTCTCACCAGAGATCGTTAGCCCCCGCATTGTAGGCTATGAGTGTGCCATCTAGATCTAGGAATGACCATAGAGGACGAGCATCAGGTTCTAGAGGCTAGAGCAGCAGGCCCACAGATTCCAGCATCCTAGCTTGCGATAGGTGTGGGCAGAGACAGAGACACATGGGTCAGTGTTTGGTAGGTATAGGTGCTTGCTTCAGGTGTGGGAAGCCCGGACATATGCTTAGAGATTACCTAGTAGCTAGACAGGGCCATGATAGGGGCCGAGGCCCAGATTCCAGTTTAGCAGCTCCACTAACATGCCCAACTCAGCAGGGCGCATCCACTAGCACAGGTGGCAGTCAGTGCCAAAATAGATTCTATTCCCTAGCATCCCGCCTGGAACAGGAGGTCCCCCCCGGATGTAGTCACTAGTATGTTGTGAATTTTCCACCTTGATGTATATGCTTTGTTAGATCTTGGGGCTACTTTGTCTTTTGTGATGCCCTATGTTGCTAGTAACTTTGGAGTCAGTCCCAAAATCCTATCAGAACCCTTCTCAGTCTCTAATCCGGTTGGTGATTCAGTTATAGCTCGATGGGTGTATAGAAATTTCCCTGTCACAGTCCTTCAGAAAATCACCTCCGCCGATTTAGTAGAGTTAGCCATGACTGACGTTGATGTTATCCTCAACATGGATTGTCTATTTGCATGCTATGCCTCAGTTAATTGTAGGACCCGTGTGGTAGAGTTTCGATTTTCGGGTGAGCCAGTCCTAGAGTGGAAGGGTAGTTCAACTATGCCGGTAGGTTATTTCATTTCCTACCTTAAGGCCAGAAAGATGATTTCCAAGGGTTGCGTGTACCATCTAGTTAGGGTTAAGGATGCTACATCAAGACCCTGACTATCTAGTCAGTTCCAGTAGTATGTGAGTATCTAGAAGTCTTCCCAGATGATCTACCAGGAATTCCTCCTGAGCGGGAGATTGATTTGGTATTGACCTTCTTCCCGATACGTATCCTATATCTATGACTCCTTACAAAATGACTCTAGACAAGCTAAAGGAGTTGAAGGAGCAGTTGGAGGACCTCTTAGACAAGGGTTTCATCAGACCTAGCAAATCCCCGTGGGGTGCACCAGTTCTGTTTTTCAGCAAAAAAAATGGTTCTCTTCGTATGTGTATTAATTATTGGCAGTTGAACAAGGTCACCATTAAGAATAGGTATCCACTCCCTAGAATTGATGATTTGTTTGACCAACTTTAGGGTGCTAAGTTCTTTCCGAAAATAGACCTCATATCCGCATACTGATCTCGGGCAAAATAGCATGCGCGAGTGATGCTTGATAACTTAATTTAGTCTTGTTTAGCTAAGTAATGGTATACATTTTCATGTGATTTTATATAAATGTGAATATATGTGCTAACCAACATGATTAGTCCTTGTTTTGTAGGTTTCAATGATTTTGAGGAATTAATTGATAAGTTGGTGAAGTAGTGGAATGGAGTCGGGAGCAGATGTGGCAGGCAGGCAGCACCAGCGTGCCAGCAACGTGCCACATCGTGCCAGCTGCGCGACAGGGGTGTGCCAACGCGCTGCCCAAGCAGCGTGACATGCTACCAACGCGGTGACACTCGGCAGTTTCAGCTTCCCCGGAGGCAATTTCTAGAGAGCTTTCATGTTACCTCTGTGTCACGAAGGCAGTGCTCCGCGATACACTCCATGACACCGAGCCGTTCCACGATAAGCTAAATTATGAACATTTTCCATTTACTATAAATAGGTCCCTTAGCTCCTAAATCCAATTTGTCACGATTTTATTCTGGAAACCCACCTAGGAATGAAGGGAGAAGTGAGAGAACTCATCTAGGGTTTGTCAAATTCCCTTCTCATCTACCAAATTCCTGTAAGTATGTTAATTTAGTTATAGTTTCTTGTAGTTTTACTAACATGAATGGCTAGAACCCTTCCTCTAGGGTTGAAGCCATGAATTATGATTGTGATTCTATGAAATTGTTATGGAATTAAGTTATTGATTGTTGCTTTCGTCTTGCATTCTGGATTGTTGGTTGTTTTTATGATTGATCACCATGAAAGCATATATGTTAGCTTGGGCATTGGCTTGAGAAAGATTTACCTAGGTCAGGACATGAGAATGTGAGGAGCATATTTGTATCTCACGATAAAATTTCGTATTAGGATAGAAATATACCTAATACCTTGCTTGGTTGATAAAATGGGGGTTATTAAAGACTAACTTAGGTTTATCACATCACCACTCGAAGAAGTAGTTGTGAGGCTAAGTTGAGTTAAATGGTTAGATACACGAAAGTCCCTAATCATTTCCACGTAAACCATAACATAATTAATTGCCCACGAACTAGAAATTAGCATCCTCACTCACAATGATGCAGTGAGGCTAGTTTGTCGTGTTTAAAGGCTCGAAAGACCATGAACATGCAATTCTAATTATGTGAAACGACAATCGATAGTTGCAGACTTAACCCATTGCAAATCGTAGCATCGCATGATTATCTGGTTTTAACTCTATGTTTCTCCTAGAGTGCATTTAGAATATTTCGTTGACCAAACTTAGACTTAATTAAAAATCTCCCCCGAAAACTTCTATAACCAACATTTTCGGTATTTAAGATCACACTTATAATGGATAGTTAGAGGAAAGGGTCCAGTCCCTGTGGGTTCGACATTCCGGTTCTTAAAAAGAGCCACTATATTACTTGCATGACCCGTACACTTGCGAACGCGCGAATAAGGGCACGTCAAGTTTTTGGCGCCGTTGCCGGGGACTCGGCGAAGTTTTGATAATTTATCTGTTTTTGTGTGATTTTTGAAATTTCCTTAAGTTTTGAGAAACTTTGTCTTAGTCTGTTTATTTGCAGGTGACAGGTTGTCCTGCCGAGCTGGCTAGAAATAGAGAGCTTGTGGAATCGTTGCTGGAACCTGAACGTCAAATCCATTTGCAAAGGAGAGTAGCTCTAGAGTAAAAGATGAAGAGACTTCAAGAAAAGGTACAACAACAACCACCCGCGGGACAAGTACAATTGTCATCAGAAGCAATGGCAGCAAGACCAGTTCGCGAAGTGGCAATCCCACTAGCGACGAATGTGACCTCTAGCATCTGTAAATCGGAGCTTGGAGGGCACTTTGAGCTTAAACAGAACATGGTGCAGCTGTTACATTCTAGTGGTCAATTCACTGGGATGGCACATGAGGAACCACATCAGCACCTACAGAGCTTTTTAGAGATTAGTGACACGTTTGTCCCCACCGGCGTGTCCACAAATTATGTCCGACTGACCCTCTTCCCATTTTCACTGTTGGGAGAGACGAAAAAGTGGCTGAAGGCTGAGCCACCGAACTCCATAACTTCATGGAATGACTTGGCTAAGAAGTTCCTTATCAGATTCTTCCCTTCAGGCAAAACTGCAAAGTTGAGAAGTGAAATACTCAGTTTCAAGCAGAGGCCTGATGAGAACTTATATATGGCTTGGGAAAGATTCAAGTCATTGTTGAGAGACTGCCCCCATCACCAGCAATCAAATGAAGTGCTGGCTCATACCTTTGTAGAAAGTCTATACCCACACACAAAAATATTACTAGACTCTGCATCGGGTGGGCAAGCCTGGGAGAAGACGTATGATGAGTTGTACACTTTGTTGAACATAATTGCACAAGGAAATCCAGAGTGGCACAGCGAGTCATCGAGGGGGCAGGAAAGAGATCGGGGTTGATAGAAGTAGATGGTTTGAATGCCTTGGCAGCACAGTTAGCTTCGTTCCAACATCAAATGATGACTCAGTTCAATAAATTGAGTATGAACCAACACCAGGGCTAGGTTAATGCAGTTCAGCAAGCTCCGAGTTGGTGTGAAATTTGTGGTAATAAGGGGCACAATGCAGAATCTTGTGGAGCCAATTTGGAATCAGTCAATTTTATTGGTAATGTGCATAGGAATCAGAATTTTGGGAACAACTCCAACAGAAATTAGCAGGACCACCCGAATTTTTCTTGGGGTGGAAACCAAAAGCAGAATTATATGCAACCTCAACAACAGCAATATCAGCAGAATAGGCAGAATGATGGGCAATTGAGCAGCAGCATTGAGGAAACACTCTGTAGAAAATTATGGAGACCCAGAATCAGTTAGCGGAAAATCAAGCGAGGATGGCAACAGACTTATGAATCAGCAAGTAGCCACCCGCAATCTTGAAAAACAAGTGGGTCAGATAGCAGCTGCTCAGAACATGAGGTCGCAGGGGGGATGACCAAGCAATGCAGATCCTAACCCTCAGCAAATCAATGCCATCAGTCTTAGAATCAGAAAGCAATTAGCTGATGCAGTGCCTAAAGAGTTGAGAAAGGAGGTGCAGCCGGAGTTGGTTAGACCAGGACCATCCACCGAACTAGAGCGAATCAGAGTGCTGGGCAACAAAATGCACAACCTGCATTGCAGCCAGCACAAAGACCACCACCATTCCCTCAGAAAGAGCAAGGAGGAGGAATGCTTCAAAAAATTCTTTGAAAGTTTCAATGAACTTCACATAAATTTGCCTCTTATTGATGTCTTGCAGGAAATGCCCAAGTATGCTAAATACCTGAAGGACATGATGGCGAAAAAAGTTAGATTGGTGGATGTCTAGACTGTAGCACTGACTGAGGAGTGCAGTCACAGGGTATTGAGCAAAATGCCGAAGAAGCTCGAGGACCCAGGGAGTTTTACCCTCCCCATACAAATTGGTAAAGTTGAGGTGCTACGAGCTTTGTGTGATCTAGGGGCAGCAATTAATCTAATGCCCCTATCCTTATTCAACACCCTAGGGTTGGAAAAATCGAGGCCGACAAGGTTGATGCTGCAGCAGGCTGACAAGTCGCGAGTGACACCTAATGGAATAATAGAGGACCTTCTCATCAAAGTAGGTAAGTTTATTATACCTGCTGATTTTATTGTTTTAGATTTTCAGGTTGATGACCAGGTACCCCTGATCTTGGGATGGCCATTTTTGGCCACCAGAGAAGCGGTGATTGACTTGAAAGCAGGGACCCTGAGAATGAGGGTTGAGGATGAAGAAGAAATCTTTCGCGTTTACCAAGAAATGAACCCATCTGCACACTACAGAAACCTTTGTCAGGTTAGTGTGTTGGCAGAGGATGAGTGTGGGGTGGAGGATTCCACAGGTGCACGGCTAAAGGCAATGTCAAGTCTTCAGCCCAAGTCTGATAGAGGGCTTCAAATTGAGAAGAAGTTGGAGAAAGAGAGGAACAGAGTGGTGGCTGTTTCCTCTAAACAGAAAAAGAAAAGGAGATGGTTCTCGAAAGAGAACCCAGGTATGAGGATGTCCTGAAAAGGACAGTCCACGTCGGGCCACGACGTAAAATAAGGCGCTGCTTGGGAGGCAACCCAAGGGTACCCCAGGTACAATTTTTTAATTTTGGTTTGTGTTGATTTTTGTTATTTTTATTTTGTTTGTGTTTTTGGTGGAAAGTTAAGCACAGATGGAATGGAAGTCTGAGTACCGAGAAGGTGGAAGCTAAAGAGCATGGAATAGAAGAAGTGTGGGGTCGAACACCCATCTCTGGAACTTGAAAGGACAACATGCTTTTAGCTTGGCATAGAGGCTCAGGGAGTATTCCTCATCCTTTAAATATTAATTTAATGCTATGAGGACATAGCATGATTTAAGTGTGGGGTGAGAAAAATTTCAAAATTTTTGTGCTTAACAAGTTTTTGGTGAATGTGATGCTTATGTGAAATTCGGGAGAAATTTGAAAATTTTTGGGAGTCAAGCATGAATTCATCACCCGTTGGTTTTTCTTTTCGGTTCTTTTCCGACGGGGGGTCTTTGAACCGAAGAATAAAAATTTTCTTTTTCTTTCCTTTGTCTGTATATAGTGTTTTTAGTCATAGTTAGGGTCTATTTCCGACGATGGATGGATGACGACCGTCTTGAGGAAAAATTAATCGATAGGTTTTGGGTTTTTGAAACCATAACTAATTGATGCTTGATGTTCTTGTTAGGTTCTATACATGATTGTAAGATGCAAGTATGTTCAGGGTGAAGCATGCAAGTGTATAACTTTGTTTGAGACACGTAGGCTCCTGAATTTGACTCAATATGATTGAAGCTTAATGTTCGAATTCTTGTGATTGGCTGAGTAAGAGTCTGCGGAATGTGTCTTGAATTGAGCATGTGCCATGAGTGTAAGGTTTTTGAGCATTCTGTGCTATTGTGGATTGTCTAGAACTTGGCTGGTGTGTTTATAAAACGAAACGAAGGATGTGAATTGTAGGAGATGATTTAGGCATTTCTTTGAATGAACCTAATTTCTATCCCTCAGTTTACCTACCTTGAAAAATTAATCCTAGTTAGCCCCATTAAGCCTTGAGCCTATTCTTTGACAGCTGCAACATAAGCTTAACCCTTTTTCTTTCATTAGCCTTGAACTTGATCCAAAATTCTTAAGCGCTTAAGGGAAAAATATGAAAGACTAAATGAGTGAGAAGAAGGAAAAGAAAGGAAAAGTAGCAAGTTGTAGAAGTGGAGAAAAGGACAAAGGTGTACTTGTGTGAAAATAGTTGATTATTAGTAAGGAGTAAGAAAACAAATTAATGAAAAATTATTTATAGAACTCCTTACTAATAAGCTAAAAATGCCTAAATAAAGGGGGGAACATAAGAGGAAGAAGAAAGTTGAAAGGAGAAAAAGGTGAAGTAAGTGAAGGGAAGTTCGTAATGAGGGCGTGATATATTAAAAGCGCTTAGGAAAGCTAGTCACTATTACTGGCCATAATAGTACCTACCCGCACCTGAGTGACATTACAACCTAAAAAGTCCTACTTGATCTTACATTCATATATCCTTAAATTAGTGGAATAAAACACTAAGGGCAAGCTTATGGGTCATTACATGATGCATGTGAATTCTTTGTGAGAATGAGCGTAATTCTAGTCATGTACCCACACATGTTGTGATTTAAAAATTGTTTTTGCTTGTGAAATTGGGTAACTCTTTTTCCGTGAGGGCACATGTTGAATGAAGGATATAATTCATGTGGGATTTCTTAATCAGTTGATTTGCATGAGTTTGCTAAGATTGAGAGTCGATTCTTGAGGTTAAGAAGTCTTAACATAGTTGTACTTCATTTTGATGATCAAATCGTGCATGCTCTATTTTTAGCTTGTTATCTTACGTAATTATTATAGTCGTAGCTTGAATAATCCTGCTAAATGAGTTATGGGTGAGTCTCCATATGCATGAGATGTAAAAGTTTGTTCGAGGACGAACAAGACTTTAAGTGTGGGGTTGTGATCTCGGGAAAAATAGCATGCCCGAGTGATGCTTGATAACTTAATTTAGTCTTGTTTAGCTAAGTAATGGTATACATTTTCATGTGATTTTATATAAATGTGAATATATGTGCTAACCAACATGATTAGTCCTTGTTTTGTAGGTTTCGATGATTTTGAGGAACAAATTTATAAGTTGGTGAAGTAGCGGAATGGAGTCGGGAGAAGATGCGGCAGGCAGGCAGTACCAGCGCGCCAGCAACGTGCCACATCGTGCCAGCTGCGCGACAGGGGTGTGCCAATGTGCTGCCCAAGCAGCGTGACATGCTGCCAACACGGTGACACTCGGCAGTTTCGGCTTCTGGAGGCAATTTCCAAAGAGCTTTTGCGTTAGCTCCGTGTCATGGAGGCAGTGCTCCACGATACACTCCGTGACACGAAGCCGTTCCACGACAGGCTAAATTATGCACGTTTTCCATTTACTATAAATAGGTCCCTTAGCTCCTAAATCCAATTTGTCACGATTTTATTCTGGAAAATCACCTAGGAGTGAAGGGAGAAGTGGGAGAACTCATCTAGGGTTTGTCAAATTCCCTTCTCATCTACCAAATTCTTGTAAGTATGTTAATTTAGTTGTAGTTTCTTGTAGTTTTACTAACACGAATGGCTAGAACCCTTCCTCTAGGGTTGAAGCCATGAATTATGATTGTGATTCTATGAAATTGTTATGGAATTAAGTTATTGATTGTTTCTTTCATCTTGCATTCTGGGTTGTTGGTTGTTTTTATGATTGATCACCATGAAAGCATATATGTTAGCTTGGGCATTGGCTTGAGAAAGCATTACCTAGGTCAGGACATGAGAATGTGAGGAGCATGTTTGTATCTCACGATATAATTTCATATTAGGATAGAAATATATCTAATACCTTGCTTGGTTGATAAAACGGGGGTTATTAAAGACCAACTTAGGTTTTTCACATCACCACTCGAAGAAGTAGTTGTGAGGCTAAGTTGAGTTAAATGGTTAGACGCACGAAAGTCCCTAATCATTTCCACGTAAACAAAAACATAATTAATTGCCCATGAACTAGAAATTAGCATCCTTGATCACAATGATGCAGTGAGGCTAGTTTTTCGTGTTTAGAGGCTCGAAAGACCATGAACATGCAATTCTAATTATGTGAAACGACAATCGATAGTTGCAAACTTAACCCATTGAAAATCGTAGCATCGCATGATTATCTGGTTTTAACTCTATGTTGCTCCTAGAGTTCATTTAGAATATTTCGTTGACCAAACTTAGACTTAATTTAAAATCTCCCTCGAAAACTTCTATAACCAACATTTTCGGTATTTCAGATCACACTTGTAATGGATAGTTAGAGGAATGGGTCCAGTCCCTATGGGTTCGACATTCAGGTTCTTAAAAAGAGCCACTATATTACTTGCATGACCCATACACTTGCGGACGCGCGAATAAGGGCACGTCACATACCATTAGCTCAGGGTTCGGGAGAGTGACATCCCGAAGACAACCTTCAGGACGCGTTATGGTCATTATGAGTTTGTAGTTATGTCATTTGGACTAATGAATGCTCCTGCAGCCTTTATGGATTTGATGAAAAGGGTGTTCAAGCCATACTTGGATATGTTTGTGATCGTGTTCATAGATGATATCCTGATATACTCTTAGAGGGAGGAGGAGCATGCCGCTCATTTGAGGGTGGTGCTACAGACCCTCAAGGACCGCCAGATGTATGCTAAATTTAGTAAATGTGAGTTTTGGTTGAACTCAGTGGCATTTTTGGGTCTTGTGGTGTCAAGTGAGGGTGTACAGGTAGACTCTCAAAAGATAGAGGCAGTGAAAAATTGTCCTAGACCGGTGAATCCTTAGGATATCAAGAGTTTCTAAGGCTTAATTGGTTATTATCGGAGGTTTGTAGAGGGGTTTGCATCTATTGCATTGCCATTGACCAAATTGACCCAAAAGAAAGTGAAGTTCCTATGGTCGAAGGCTTGCGAGAAGAGCTTTTAAGAGTTGAAGACTCGACTCACCTCAGCACCTGTGTTAACCCTACCCGAGGGTACCGATGGGTTTGTGGTATATTGTGATGCTTCGAGGATCGGCCTTTTTTACGTTTTGATGCAGCATGGTAAGGTTATAGCATATGCTTCCAGGCAACTGAAGGTTCATGAAAAGAATTACCCAACTCATGATCTCGAATTGGCGTCAGTAATGTTTTCCTTGAAGATTTGGAGAAACTATTTGTATGGGGTCCATATAGATGTCTTTACAGACCACAAAAGCCTACATATATGTTTACCCAGAAGGACCTAAATCTATGCCAAAGGAGGTGGTTGGAGCAACTCAAGGACTATGATATGAGTGTCCTTTACCATCCGGGTAAGGCTAATGTAGTAGCAAACACACTCAGTAGGCTCTCTATGGAGAGTGTGCCTCATATAGATGAAGGGAGGAAGGAGCTGGTGAAGGACGTGCATCGACTTGCATGGTTTGGAGTTCGTTTGATTGACTCGACCGACGACGGTGTTATTGTTCAGAAAGGATCAAAATCATCCTTGGTGACCGATATGAAAGCTAGAAAAGACGAGGATCCTATCTTGGTAAAGTTAAAGGAAGCCGTTCAGAATCAAAAGGTAGAGGTCTTCTCCAAAGGGAGAGATGGTGTGCTTCGATATCAGGGTTGCTTATGTGTTCCGAATGTTGATGATTTAAGAAATCAGATGTTGTACGAGGCCTATGGTTCCAGATACTCTATACATCCAGGTTCCACCAAGATGTATCGTGACCTATGGGAGGTCTATTGGTGGAATGTCATGAAGAAGGACATTGCAGAATTTATGGTTAAGTGTCCAAATTGTCAACAAGTGAAGGTTGAGCATCAAACACAAAGGGAGGTGTGCTTCAAGACATCAGTACTCCCACTTGGAAGTGGGAGGAGTGTAATATGGACTTCATCACAGGTTTGCCTCGCACTCGCCAACAGTATGACTCCATTTGGGTGGTTGTGGATATGTTGACCAAAACGACTCATTTCCTACCGGTCAAAACTACTGATTTACCAGAGGATTATGCCAAACTATACATTCTATAGCTGGTTCGGTTGCATGGAGTGACCTTGTCCATCATATCGAATAGAGGTACTTGGTTTACCTCCCCATTTTGGAGATCATTTCAAAAAGGAACTGGTACTCAGGTTAAGGTCAGTACATCATTTCACCCGCAAATGGATGGCTAGGCGGAGTGAACTATTCAGACTCTCGAGGACATGTGAGAGCGTGTGTGATTGACTTCAAGGGTAGTGGGAAGATCATTTTCCTCTCATTGAGTTTGCGTATAATAACAACTACCATTCCAACATTCATATGGCTCCGTTTGAGGCTCTCTATGGGCAGAGATGTACATCACCTATTGGTTGGTTTGAATTCGGTGAAGCTGTGATGATCGGACCAGATTTAGTCCATTAGGCCGTGGAGAAAGTTCAGTTCATACATGATAGGTTAAGAACAACTCAGAGTCGCCAAAAGTCCTATGCGGATGTGAGGAGGAGAGAGCTTGAGTTTGAAGTTGATGATTGGGTGTTTCTAAAGGTGTCTACATGAAGGTAGTGATGAGGTTCGGAAAGAAAGGGAAACTTAGTCCCTGTTATGTTGGCCCATACCAGATTGTGAAACGCGTTGGCGGGGTAGCATATGAGTTGAGTTTCCCTCAAAATTGCCTTCAATTCATCCAATTTTTCATGTATTGCTCTTAAAGAAATGTTTTGGTGATCCAGCTCTAGTTGTTCCGGTGGACAGTGTCGGTGTGAAATACGGTCTTAGTTATGAAGAGGTTCCAGTGGAAATATTGGATCGTCAGGTTCGAACTCTAAGAAACAAAAAACTAGCCTCAGTCAAGGTTTTATGGAGGAATCAGCATGTTGAGGGAGTTATATGGGAAGCCGAAACAGATATGATGGCTAGATACCCACATCTATTCCCTTCCGGCTTAGTTCCAGCTTGAGGTATCAGTTTTTGTCCTAAAACTCTATTCAGTTTCATGTTCAATTCATGTGTCCCATTTCGTTCATGTCAAAGTATGTATGTATGATTCGTGAATTCAGTTCAGTTATGTAGTTCAAATCAGAGTCAGTCACTCCGTCAGTTTTCAACATATATGTTCAGTATTTGAGTATGATGATTGCATTTCTCTACTTTTTTGTATGATTTCCAACATTCGAGGATGAATGTTCCTAAGCGAGATATATTTTTATACCACGAAAGCCTTGAGATCAGACCCAACAGTTGAAACTGAGAAAATAAGATTTTCTGCACCAGGTCACAGAATGAATCATCCTGTGACCCATCAGGATGACCACGATTCGTTAAGTTACTCGTGGTGAGGAGTTGGACCTAGTTGGAAAATTCAAGTTTTGAGTAATGTTATACCCCGGAGGCCCAAAGATCGGACCCGAGAGTTGAAATAAGGAAAATGTAAGAGTGATGTTGCAAACTCAGGACAAGTCATGGGACGACTCATGAGGATAGTCCACGAGTCATCAGGTGACTCGTGGGGAGGCCTGGGAGGAGTTTAGGACGTTGGAAGAAAGAGGGTTCCCACGGGCATGGTAATGACTCGTGGTTAGACCCCATGAGTCGTTAGGTTAGCCGTGGGGTGGGGAGAAGGAAAAGAGAAGAGAGAAGGACAGTACACTCAACGAATGGTGACCACGAGTCGTGGTCACCCTAACAAGTCATTATGTTGGCCGTTACGAGCCTAGGAGATCGTTGCCTTGGACCACGAGTCATTAGGTTGTCTGTTAGGACCACCTAGCAGTAATTTCCTGTGAATTTAGTTAGGGACTTTTCGTAATTCATAAGTTCCTAAAGCCTATACTACATCGTTTAAGACTCGTATTAGTGGGTTTTAAGAGGGGAAAACCTATTCTAAAATTATTCCTTCCATGCAGGCAAGCTTGAGAGGTTGAAGAGGTGATCTAGAAAAATTCTCCAAGTTTTTCATTCAAATCGTTTTTGGGCAATCAGAGGAGTGGTAGAATCAATCCCTTCCAGGTATATAGGGTTATGGGTGGGTTTATTCTTTCGCACCCATGCCCAATTTCTATCAAAGTATGAGAATTTCCTATGATCAAGTATGGGGTTTCTACCCAAATGCATGAATCTTCAATTTCTTTATATGGGTATGCATTGATTACGATTTTATTACGAAATTGTGAAGCACGGGCTGATTTTCTAATGATTTCAACTAAAAATTATATTTCTTGCCTTACGAATGTGGAAGCCCATGGATGATATGATTATGAAAAGTGAGATTTGTGAAGAAAATGTGATAATGATGAGATATTATGATGAAAAGTATGATTTGAAGCTACCCATGCATATAATTATGTTTTTTATGAGAATTGAGTATTTCTAAGTATGATAAAGCTTTGGGCAATGCCCACATGTTAAGTTTAAATGGTGATTTTATCGAACTAAACTTACCACATTGTTTTGGAGCGACGCCTCCCAAATGTTATATTTTAGCTTGTCGTATGTTTTGAATTAAGTCTTCCTATGCAAAGCTTACCACATGGTTTCAGAGCAAAGGCTCCCATGTACATTTTCAGCTTGTGGTATGTTTTGAACTAAAGCTTCTCATTTGCATGATTTCGTATTTGAGATGTAATTGATCATTGAGCTTCATCCATGGACGATGTTGGGCTTCGTTATATAAGATGTTGAGCATATGCATGTTTTTGGGAGAAGAGTCTAGCACCGAGTGGGTTAAGGGTCGACTACCCTATGCCCTAAAACTATGCACCAACGTAGGATGATATTATTCTATTAGAGGGACCTCCCTTGTTAGGTATCCCCGTCCCTAATGTCCCTTTATCTTGATATCGATATCATGGTAGCGTCCTTAGCCCTGGAAAGATTTTGAATGGCTCTGCCCACTTGAGTGTGACAGTCGGGACCACGTAAGCTCTATCGTAGTATGTCGGTTAAGTGACGAGTCTCCCATTGTCCATATGATTTAGATTTTCATATTCATTACTCATGGTTATTATTTTTATACATGAATGTTCTAAAAGCAAGGTTTTTACTCAATGTTCAGCTTTTCTATAAGTGTCATATTTCAGCTTTGAGTCATCCGAGTCAGTTTGATGTTATAAAGTTATGTATTGTCATGTTATGAAAGGATCATAATTTTAGAAAGAATGCATGCAGGCCCTACTCTCAGTCTACTGAAGTTTATGTTTAATTAATTCATTGTGTTTTAAAAGATTTTGCTTACTTTAGCGGTTTTACTTACCTTGTATACTCGGTATATTCCACGTACTGACCGCATACTTTCTATGCTGTATCATTTCATGATACCGGACCTGGCCCTTAGGTTCTGCCTCGCTCTTAGACTGTCCATCGGAGTTAGCATTTGCCTATCGGTGAGTCCTCATGTTCCGAGGACCAGACTATCTATAATTTTCTTCATATATTTCAGTTTTCATCTTGTTGAGTTAGTTGGGGTCTTATCCCATCAACTTGTCATGTTTAGAGGCTATTCAAACACATGTGTGAATTCATCTTTGGATTTATATTCTTATGTTATATTCAAGTTAGACTTCCGCTATGAATGTATTGACAGTTATTCAGTTCTTGATTGAGTTAGATATGTACTTATGCCATAGGTCGACTTGGGGTCTCTCGGGGCTCCTTGTCCCGTGTCGCGATCTGTGCCTCCGCTCGGGTTATGACAAACTTGGTATCTGAGCCATAGGTTTGAAGTGTCCTAGGGTGTCTGAAAGCCGCGTTAGGTAGAGTCTTTTTCATAGGTGTGAAGTGTGCCACACTTATGATGAAGAGGCTACGACACATTTAGGAAATGTTCCCTTCTTTCATGATCTATGTTGTGCAATGAAATGTCTTTCTATCCTTCTGATTCATACTATTCACAATTGCAGAATCATGGCTCCTCGAAGAATGAACGGAAGGAGGAATGGAGAGGGTGAAGGCCATAAGAATGGTAATGGTCATGGGCATCAGAAAGCCCCGCCAGTTCAGGAGCCCTAGGTACTGGAGCCAGCCGCCCATGCTGAGTTTCGGGCCACTATTTTAGATGCTTGCACAAGCCTTGATCGCTCAGGTCAATCAGCAGGTCGTTGCGCATGTTCTGCAAAATGGTAACGCAGCGGCGGCTCGAGTTAGAGACTTCTTGAAGATGAACCCGCCGGAGTTCCTTTGGTCCAAGGTATATGAGGACCCATATGAGTTTGTTGATGAGATTGTAAAAATCACCTAGGTCATTAGGGTGAATGGGGTTGAGTGTGTCGAGTTGGCCTCTTACCAGTTAAAAGGGGTCGAGCACATCTGGTTTTGCCAGTGGAAGGATAGAAGGGTTGCAGGAGCAGGTCCAGTCACTTGGGAAGAGTTCCATGTTGCATTTCTAGACCGGTTCTTCCCTCGGGAGATGAGGGAGCTGAAGGCAGCAGAGTTCGTGAATCTAAAGCAAGGGAGAATGACTGTACAAGAGTATGCCCTTGAGTTCACTCGACTGTCGAAATATGCCCAGAGTTGGTAGCCGATCAGAGGATGCGGGTGAGTAGATTTGTCATGGGGTAGCAGGCTATTTGGACAAGTATTGCAAGACTGCAATGCTCCACCAGGATATGGACTTTCCCCGCATATCGTTGTACGTCCAATAGATAGAGACGACACATTCGAGAGAGTGGGAGGCCAAGAGGGAAAGGATCGAGGACCACATATTCTCTCAATAGAGGTCTGGTGTTGGGCACTGAGAATAAACTCACTAGATATCATCCGCCTCGGCTTTATCAGCATTGAGTGTGCTATCCCGACCTAGGCATGATCAGAGAGGGCAAGAATCAGGCTCGAGAGGTCAGAGAAGCATACCCGCAAATTCCAACATCCCAGCTTGTCGCAGGTGTGGTTGAGGGAAAACAGGCCAGTGTTTGGTAGGTTTAGGTGCTTGTTTTGGGTGTGGGAAGTTGGGGCACATGCTTAGAGATTGTCCAGCTGTGAGGCAGGATCAGGTTGGTGGCTGAGGCCCATATTCTAGTTTAGTAGCCCCTCCCGCACACTCAACACATCAGGGGGCATCTACTAGCACAACTGGCAGTCTGCGCCAAAACAGATTCTATGCTTTAGCATCTCATCAGGAGAAAGAAGTCTCCCAGATGTAGTCACTAGTATGTTGCGAGTTTTCCATGTTGATGTTTATGCTTTGCAAGATCCGGGGGCTACCTTGTCTTTTGTGACACCTTATGTGGCCAGTAGCTTTAGAGTTAGTCCTGATATCTTGTCACAACACTTCTCAGTTTCCACTCCAGTAGGTAACTCAGTTATAGCTAGACGGGTGTATAGAGGTTGCCCAGTCTCAGTCCTTCATAAGGTCACCTCACCAGATTTGATAGAGTTGGACATCACCAATTTCAATGTTATTCTCGGCATGGATTGGCCATTTGCATACTATGCTTCAGTTAATTTTGGAACTCGGGCAGTAGAGTTCATGTTTTCGGGTGAGCCAATCTTAGAATTGAAGGTAGTTCAACTGTGTCTGTAGGTCGATTCATTTCCTACCTTATGGCCAGAAAGATAATTTCTAAGGGTTGCATATACCATCTAGTTAGGGTTAAGGATGTCGAGTCCGAAACCCTGACTATCCAGTCAGTTCCTGTAGTATGTGAGTATCCAAAGATCTTTCGTAATGATTTTCCAAGTGTTCCTCTCGAGCGGGAGATTGATTTCGGTGTTGATCTTCTTCCAGACATGCAACCTATATCTATTCCCCCCAAGGGATGGCTCCAGCCGAGCTAAAACAGTTAAAGGATCAGTTAAAGGACCTGTCAGATAAGGGATTCATTAGACCGAGCAAGTCTCTGATAACGGGCAAAAATATATGCCCGAGATACTCTTTATTACTTCAATTAGTCTTGTTTATCTAAGTTATTGTATACATTTTCATGTAATTTTATATAATGTGGAGATATGTGCTAACCAACATGATTAGCCTTTGTTTTGTAGGTTTTGATGATGTTTGAGTAACTAATCCATGAGTTGGTGAAGTAGAAGCTTGGAAACGGAATTAACACGCGAACGTCGGCAAGGAAGAGGCACAAAACAGCCCACCGGCGCGTCGACAAGGTGCCACGGCAGGCAGGCCGCTCAAAACAGCCCACCTGCGCGTTGGCAACGTGCCACGGCAGGTGAACTCCGCGACCATGGGGCTACAATGCGCTGCCCAGGCAGCGTGACACGTTGCTAACGCGGCAAGGTGCTGCCTGGGCCGATTTCGGGTGATTTTCCAGAAAGCCTCCGCGTCCGTAGCGTGTCACGGAGGCCGTGCTCCGCGATGCACTCCGTGACACGTTGCTTGTTAATCCGGGAAAGATTCCTACTAATATAAATAGCACACTTAGGTTTATGTTTCATAATTGAGACTTGGTGGAGCAAGGACGTGGGTTAGGAGCAGTTGAGGGACGAAAAAGCTAAGAGTTTTTCTCTCTTTCTTTCTTCTTTCAATCAATTGTACGTATGATTTACACTCATTTGAGGATGATCAATCCACAAATGAGCAGCTAATTCTCTTCCTTGCTAAGGATTTGAACATGTGTAGTGAATTTTGATTGTGAATTATATGGTTTTTCATCTTCTTCTTTCATGTTGTTCTATTAATTCTTGTTCTTACTGCATTAGTGTGTGGCCAACATTAATGTACATCTAAAAAGTCCAATTTCACTCGAGAGAGCAAGAAATTGGAAAGTTGTGAATTAATAGGGTATTGTTCTTAACTTGATTTGGGAAAATTGGGTTTTGATGTGCTTTCCTGATAGAAATATACTTGAAAGCCGTATTAGTCAATTTAGGAACCGGAATTGGATTGATAGGTCATAAATTGCATTTGATCACAGAAATGTAGACGAATGGTTTATGATTCTAAAGTGAGATTAAATACGAGAGTTTTAATCTCTAGGCTAATGTTCTTGGCTAGCAACATGAAGAGAAGAATAACCGAATTATGATTGCTATCGAATTCATTACTTGTTCTTAACCTTGGCATGCTCATATCCATAGTTTCAATTCAAAGTAAATATTTGTTAATAGTTTTAGTATATAGTTTATAAACAAAATTATTTAACTTTTGGTTACATTGTTGTCAACATAATTAGAAGTAAACTAGAATATAGTATACTTAAGCAATTTTACTTATCCAGAGTCTCCTTGGATCGATACTTGGCTTACTTAGCCACTTTATTACTTGTTTGACCACGAGCACTTGCGTGTCGGTTTTTAACCCATACCGAACCAGCCGGACAGTCTCCATGTGGTGCACCGGTGTTATTTGTTCGGAAGAAGGATGGTTCGCTTCGGATGTGCATTAACTATCAACAATTAAAAAGGTCACCGTTAAGAATAGTTATCCTTTACCTAGGATCGATGATCTGTTTGATCAGCTTCAGGGTGCCAAGTGTTTCTCAAAGATAGATCTCAGGTTCGAATATCATAAGCTCAGAGTCTGGGAGAGTGATATCCCGAAGACAGCCTTCAGGATGCTATATGGTCATTATAAGTTTGTAGTTATGTCTTTTGGACTAACGAATGCTCCTGCATCTTTCATGGACCTGATGAACAGGGTAAGCAATATCTGGACATGTTCATGATTGTGTTCATTGATGACATCCTTATATATTCGCGGAGCGAGGATGAGCATACCGCTCATTTGAGAATAGTGCTTCAGACCCTCAAGGATCACCAGATGTATGCCAAGTTCAGCAAGTATGAGTTTTGGTTGGACTCCATGGCATTTTGGGCCATGTGGTATCGAGTGAGGGCATAATGGTAGATTCTAAAAAAATTGAGGTGGTGAAGAATTGGACTAGACCGGTGAATCCTTCGGATAGCCGAAGTTTCTTGGGTTTAGCTGGTTACTATCATAGGTTTGTTGAGGATTTCTCATCTATTGCGGCATCGTTTACCAAGTTGACTCAAAAGAAGGTGAAGTTCCAATGTTCGAAGGCTTGTGAGCAGAGCTTCCAAGAGTTGAAGACTCGACTCACTTCAGCACAGGTGTTGACCCTACCCGAGGGTACAGATGGTTTTGTGGTGTATTGTGATGCTTCAAGAATCGGACTTGGGTGTGTACTAATGTAGCGAGCAAAAGTCATCGCATATGCCTCAAGAAAGTTGAAAGTCCATGAGAAGAATTACCCGACCCATGACCTAGAGTTGGCAGTGGTGGTATTCGCATTGAAGATATGGTGAAATTATTTATATGGGGTCCATGTGGATGTGCTTATGGACAACAAGAGCTTACAATATGTGTTCAGGCAGAAAGACCTCAATCTACGGCAAAGGAGGTGGTTAGAGTTACTCAAGGACTATGATATGAGTGTTCTTTACCATCTGAGTAAGGCTAATGGTGTAGCGGACACACTTAGTAGGCTCTCTATGGAGAATGTGTCCCATGTGGATGTGGGAAATAAGGAGTTGGTGAAATATGTACGTCGACTCGCAGGGTTGGGAGTTGGGTTGGTTGACTCGACCAATGGCGGTGTTGATGTCCAGAATGGGTCAGAATCATCCTTTGTGACTGATGTGAAAGCTAGACAAGATGAGGATCCAATTTTGGTGGAGCTGAAAGAAGCCATTCGAAATCAGACGGTGGAGGCCTTCTCCTAATGGGGAGATGGTGTGCTGCGGTAGCAGGGTCGCTTATGCGTTACGGATGTCGATGAATTGAGGAGTCAGATTTTGCATGAGGCTCATGGATCCAGATATTTTATCCATTCGGGTGCCACCAAGATGCGTCATGTCTTGTGAGAAATATATTGGTGGAACGGCATGAAGAAGGATATTGCAGAATTCGTAGCCAGGTGCCCGAACTATCAGCAAGTAAAGGTTGAGCATCAAAGGCCGGGAGGCGTACTTCAGGTATGAGCATTCCTACTTGGAAGTGGGAAGAGATTAACATGGATTTCATTACAGGACTACGTTGCACTCGTCGAAACTATGATTCTATTTGGATGGTGGTAGATAGGTTGACCAAGGCTGCACATTTCCTATCGGTGAAAGCCATAGACTCAGCGGATGATTATGCCAAGTTGTATATCCGAGAGTTGATTCGACTACATGGAGTGCCCTTTTCCTTTACTTCGGACCGAGGTACTTAGTTTACCTCCTAGTTTTGTCGGTCTTTTTAGAAGGGGCTTGGGACTCAGGTTAAGCTCAGTACATCCTTCCATCCGCAGACGGATGACCAAGCGGAATGAACAATCCAGACTCTCGAGGATATGTTGAGAGCATGTGTGATGGACTTCAAAGATACTTGGGCTGATCACTTTCCCCTGATCGAGTTTGCTTATAATAAAAGCTATCACTCCAGTATCCAGATGGAACCGTTCGAGGCTCTTTATGGGACAAGGTGTAGATCGCCCATCGGTTGGTTTGAGGTTGGTAAGAAAGCAATGATAGGTCCAGATTCGGTTGATGAGGCTATAGTGAAGGTTCAGTTGATAAGGGATAGGCTGAAAATCGCTCAGAGTCGTCAAAAGTCATATGCTGATGTGAGGACGAGAGAGTTGGAGTTTGAGGTGAACGATTGGTTATTTCTGAAGGTGTCTCCCATGAAAGGAGTCATGCGGTTTTGGAAGAAAGGAAACCTCAGTCCCCGCTATGTTGGTCCCTACCGGGTTATGAGAAGAGTTGGTAAGGTAGCATATGAGTTAGACTTATCCTCAGAGTTATTTTCTGTGCATCCTGTGTTTCATGTGTCACTTTTGAAGAAATGTGTGGGAGACCCATCCTTAGTAGTCTCGGTGGACAGCATTGGAGTAAAGGATAGCCTTGATATGAGGAGGTTCTAGTCGAAATATTGGATCATCAGGTTTGAAGGCTGAGGAACAAAGAAGTAGCTTCAGTTAAAGTAATATGGAGAAATCAGCATGTTGAAGGAGCTATGTAGGAAGCCGAAGCGGATATGAAGGCTAAATACCCACACTTCTTCTCTACCGGCCCAGTTTCGACATGAGGTATTAGTTTTTCTTTATGAATCCGTCTACTTTTCAGGTTCAGTTCATGTGTTCTAGTTTCTTTTATGTGTATGGATGGTATGTGAAGAATGAGATCGATTTAGCTATGTGATATGAATCAGAGGTAGTCATTCTGTTAGTTTTCGGTTTAAATGATCAGTATTTGAATATGATAATTGCATGTTTCTGCTCCCTGCTTGTTTCCAACATTCGAGGATGAATGTTTCCAAGGGGGAGATATTTTCACACCCCGGAGGTCCAAAGATCGGATCTGGGAGTTGAAATGAGGAAAAATGTAAGAGTGATGTTGCAGTCTCAAGACGAGTTGTGGGATGACGCGTGAGGATAGCCCACAAGTCGTCAGGTGACTCGTGGGGAGGCCTGGGAGGAGTTTGGGAAGTTGGAAGAAAGAGGGTCCCTACGGGCGTGGCAACATCTCGTGGTCAGACCCCACGAGTCGTTAGGTCAGTCGTGGGGTAGGGAGAAGGAGAAGAGAAGAGAGAAGGATAGTACACTCAACGACTGGTGACCACGAGTCGTGGTCACCTTAACGAGTCATTATGATGGCCGTTATGAGCCCAGAAGATCAGACAAACAGTGTACTTGACAAGCTAGGTGACGAGTCATTTCCTTCGACCATGAGTCGTTAGGTCGTCCGTTAGGACCACCTGACAGTAATTTCCTGCGAATTTAGTAAGGGCCTTTTCAAAATTCCTAAGTTCCTAAAGCCAATAATACGTCGTTTAAGACTCGTTTTAGTGGGTTTTAAGAGGGGAAAACCTATTCTAAGATTATTCCATCCATGCATGTGTAACACCCCAAAACTTTTCTAGACCAAATTCAGATGTTGCATTAAAAGCTAGAAGAAAACCATAAAGTTCACCTCAGACTACTCACACAACGGGTCGTGGCTCGTACCAACGGATCGTTGTATGAGCCATTAGTGCTCAGCCGACCCTTCCTTTCAGGAAACAACGGGTGGAACAAACGGCCCGTGAAAGCTTCCAATGAGCCGTTGTTCACGCTCATTTCCAGAAGTAGTGGCGACGACGGGAGGGCACAATGGGTCATTGGATATTCCAACGGGCCGTTGTATCTTCCATTGTCTGGAGGCCTAGTTTTCCTACCCATTTCAATGAGAGGTCCCAACGACCCGTTTGTACTTCGAATGAGTCATTGTAACCTCCCGTGGTTTCAGTCCAGTAAGTCCAGCTTTGGCTATCAGAACCAATGATGGCTTCCAATGGACCATTGTTTGAAATTAACGGCTCGTTCTAAGGCCCATTGTTCGGCATCGAGCAGTTTTCAATTCTTTCTGCTGGGGGTATTCTAGTACTTTCACGGCTCTTTAGTCTTGAAACCCCGGCGTTTTGGGTTTGTATAGGGGGAGTTAAAGGGTTAGAACGACCTTTTCCCTTCATTTCACTCATTCCCCTTTAGAGCAGATCATAGAAACTCTGACAGAAAGCACAGAGATTTTCACCAGGATTTCTTCTACAGGTATGTGGGAATTCAAAAAGGAGATTGTTCAACCCTTGTGTCCCCAAATACTCTTTCTCTGTTCACTATCAGTTCTAGCCCTGAGTTTTCGAATTTGAAGATATTGTTATCATACTTCGATTAATTCTTGGGGGATCTTATTCTATGCTCATTGTACATATTTTCCACCAGATTGAGACCAAAATAATGCCTGTTCTAGTGAAGTAGAATTTTAGCCCTCACTTTTGAAGCAGAAACTAGACTCCTGCATATGTACAGGACAATTGAATCTTTCAAAGTAAGGAGTTCCTATCGTATTCAAATGTATCAAAAATCTTGGTCAAATGTATAATTGGTCAGTGTCATCTAGAAATTCATATACTCAGTATCACTTAGAAATGTCAGTTTAGTTTTAGTCAGATTTTTGTCATCCTCCGGGTTGACTAGAATAATGTCAGCTGATCAGCTTGACTACAAAAATTCCTGAGGTGTCAGTATCACCTCCCAGTTATCAGAATCAGATTTAAAATTCAGTTTATTGTCCACGAGGTAGTCAGGACACTTAGATAGTTAGCTTTGACTAGCGTTCTTACACGGTTACAACGCTTCTAGATAAGCAGCTCTGGCCAGTGTAGAACCTAGTTTTAGAATCTGGTTTGATAAGACTCTTAGGGTAAGTTCAGCTATATATCTCTGATTAGTCTTGGACCCCAGTTTCGAGCTATCAGCTTAGGGATTAGTTTAGAAATTCTAGTGGGAGCAGGACTTAGAATCGAGCGGACTGGGGTTCCAGCGCACCCAGGTTCCCAAAATTACGTTGCCAGCATATGTTACAGTATTTATTGGCCTGATTGGCCCCAGAATTTTGTGATCACCCAGTTCATGCTTTTATACCCTGGCAAGGTATATTGGGTCCTACCAGTGGGGTGTATACATCGGAATCCACTTCTAACTCATGTGGTTAAACGCCGGTTATGGACTCTCCCACTAGTTAGTCCAGTCCAGTTTTAGAATAAGCAGTACATTTCAATTCCAGCTCTATCAGTTTAGATCAGTTTAGTACAGTATCTCAGACTCTTAACTTTCAGACTTAGGGCATGTCTTTGAGACCAGACAGGGTCATCTTGACCATCTCAGTTTACTTCATTTGTTTCAATTCAGTGTATTAGTTGGTCATTTCATGTCATTTCAGTTCAATCACTTATATCCAGCATTATGGTTTCTCTCACTTACTTAGTATATTCAAAGTACTGATGCATACTTTTATGTTGTATCATTTTCTGATATAGCTGTAGGTTCTCAGACTCAACACTGTTAGCCAACTTCGTCCGAATCCTCCTCAGCAGCAGAAGTGTGAGTCCTCATTTTTCAAGGGAGTTATTTCATTATTTTTAGTCATTTCATTATTTCAGTTAGACTTAGAGTTAGCTGGGGGCTTATCCCAGCAACTCATCTATTAGATGGCTTTCAAGCACAGACTTGATTTTAGATGTTTCAAACTTTATGTTTTAGTTTTAGCTTCCTAAAATGTTTTATGTTGTTATTTCAAAACTTCCTCCATGCATGTTTTACTCAAAATACCAGTGTATGATATACCAGGGGTTCACTTGGGGTTACTTGTGACTATAAGTACCATGTTCCGTCTAGGGTGTAGAATCGAGGCATGACGAACTTGGTATCAGAGCACTAGATTTAGAATATCCTCAGAATGCCTAAAAGCAACATCGAGTAGAGTCCTTTTCATAAGCGCACCACACTTATGATGAGGAGGCTACGAGATGTTATTAGGAAAACTCTCTTTTGTTCACACTCTTTATCATGCGTTAAAGTTCAATCCTAGAGACGTCCTTCTAACTCGTGCTCTATTTCATTTCAGTGAATCATGCCTCCCAGATGCGGTAACGGAAGAAGGGTCGGTAACGCCAACAGACCAGCCCTAGTAGCCCCTCAAGATTACACAGTGTCAATTGCGAAATTCAAGGCGTCTATCCAACTACTTGCTTAAACAGTCACCAATCAGGTGACCCAACAAGTAGTGCCATCTAACAACAATGGATCTGCAGCAGCGGCTAGGGTGTGAGACTTTACCCGTATGAACCCTCCACCATTTCAGGGTTCCAAGGTGGGGGAGTAGCCCCAAGAGTTCATGGATGAGATCAAGAAGATTACCCGCATTATGGGTGTTAGATCCTCTGAGAGTGCTGACCTGGCTGCCTACCAGCTAAAAGGGGTAGCTCAGGTCTGGTATAAACAATGGAAATAGGGGCGGCTAGTGGGAGAGAAGGACCAGTAGAGTGGGAGAAGTTCCACATAGTTTTCCTGGACAGATTTTTCCCTCTGGAGCTGAGGGAGGCAAAGATGGCGGTGTTTATGATCTTGAGATAGGGCAACAGAACCGTGGAGGAGTATGCTCTAGAGTTTACTAGGCTATCTAAGTACGCCTCAGAGATGGTAGCTGAGCCAAGAACTCGCATTCTGAAGTTTGTGAATAGGGTGTCAAACCTGGTCCTCAAGAAGTGTAGGACAACAATGTTGATAAAAGATATGGACCTCTACAGCCTGATCATCTATGCCCAATAGATTGAGGCTGAAAAATTGAATGACATGGAGTGAAAGAACAAGAGAGCAAGGACTGCCCAGTCAAATTATGGCCATCAGAGGTCTGGCAGTAGTAGCCGCCCACAGCAGCAACAGCAGTAGAGAGCCCCAATACCTCACTCAGCAAGCTCCCCTACCTTTTGTTCCCTCCAAGATCGGAGGGACGGAGCATCTGGCTCTCAGTCCTAGAGCTACGGTGCCAGCAATAGATATCCAACTTGTCGTAAGTGCGGCAAGAACCACCCAGGAGAGTGTCTTCAGGGTCAAGAGGGATGTTTTGGTTGTGGACAGCTTGGTCATCGACTGAAAGATTGCTCGTCAGCAGGACGGGGTAGAGCACAATCCACCACATCCTCATCTCCAGCAGGCAAACCAGCTCAGTAGGCCAACGCTTCAGGTAGGGATGGCGGTCAGCGCCAAAACCGTTTTTATGCATTGTCTTCCCATCAGGACCACGAGAGCTCACCTGACGTAGTAACAGGTATGTTACACCTCTTCCATCTAGACATGTATGCCCTCGTAGATCTAGGAGCCACCCTTTCATTTGTGACTCCCTATGTAGCATTCTAGCTCAGTATCAATCCAGAGGTCCTCTCAGAACCCTTCTCAATATCCACCCCAATTGTCGAGTCAGTTAGAGCCAGCCGGGTGTATAAAAATTGCCCAGTCTCAGTCCTGAATAAAGTCATTCCATCTGATCTCATAGAGTTAGACATGGTCGATTTTTACCTTATCCTCGGCATCAATTGGTTACACTCTCTCAATTGACTGCAGAACTAGAGTTCTCAAGTTTCAGTTTCCAACTGAACCAGTGTTAGAATGGTCGGGCAGCAGTTCAACGCCCAAGGGTAGGTTTATTTCCTACCTTAATGCCCAGAAACTCATTTCCAAGGGATGTATTTATCATCTAGTTTGGGTCAAGGATTCCAACTCTGAGACCCCAACTATCCAGTCAGTTTCAGTGGTCAGCGAGTTCCCAGATGTATTTCTTGAGGATCTTCCCGGAATTCCCCCTGAACGGGAAATAGACTTCGGAATAGACCTCCTCCCAGATACTCAACCCATCTCCATCCCTCCATATAGAATGGCTCCAGCTGAGCTTAAGGAGTTGAAGAAGAAACTAATAGATCTTCTAGACAAGGGTTTTATCATACCCAACATCTCTCCCTGGGGTGCTCCAGTACTATTCGTACGTAAGAAAGAAGGTACCCTTAAAATGTGCATGATTACCGTCAGCTGAACAAAGTCACAGTCAAGAACAGGTATCCCCTACCCAGAATTGATGATCTATTTGACCAACTTCAATTAGCAAGCTATTTCTCAAATATCGATCTCAGGTTGGGGTACCATCAGCTAAGGGTCAGAGAGTGTGACATACCAATAACAACTTTCATAACTTGGTATGGTCACTACAAATTTGTAGTTATGTCCTATAGGCTAACTAATGCCCCCGTAGCCTTTATGGACCTGATGAACAGAGTCTTCAAGCCGTATCTGGATATGTTCATCATTGTATTTATCGATGACATTCTGGTATACTCTAGAAGTGAGGAAGATCATGCCAATCACCTAAGATTAGCATTACAAACACTCAGAGACTGCCAGTTGTTTTCCAAGTTTCACAAGTGCGAATTCTGGTTAAAGTCCATGACTTTCTTAGGTCATGTGGTCTAAGGTGAAGGAATTCAGGTTGATCCTCACAAGATAGTAGCAGTGAAAGATTCGCCCAAACCTACCTCTCCTACTGAAATTAGGAGTTTCCTGGGCTAAGCTGGTTATTACCGACAGTTTGTAGAAGACTTCTCCTCTATAGCATCTCCGCTGACTAAGTTAACTTAGAAGAAAGTGAAATTTCAGTAGTCGGAAGCATGTGAGAAGAGCTTCCAGGAGTTGAAGACTCGACTCACTACCATACTAGTTTTGACCTTGCTAGAAGGAATATATGAGTTGGTTGTCTATTGTGACGCTTAACGAGTTGGACTTGGTTGTGTTCTGATGCGGTGGGGCAAGGTGATAGCCTACGCCTCCAGACAACTCAAAGTTTGTGAGAAGAATTATCTAACTCATGACTTGGAGTTGGCAGCGGTGGTGTTTGCGCTTAAAATATGGATACATTACTTATATGGATCTCACGTGGATGTGTTTACAGATGACAAGAGCCTTCAGTATGTGTTTAGTCAGAACGACCTAAATCTACGACAGAGAAGGTGATTGGAGCTACTAAAGGATTATGACATGAGCGTGCTGTATCATCGGGGAAAAGCCAATGTAGTGGCTCACGCCCTAAGCAGACGGTCTATGGGGAGTGTGGCTAACATTGAGGAAGGCAAAAAGGAGTTAGTGAAGGATGTTCATAGACTAGCCCGGTTAGGGGTGCAGTTGGTGGAATCAGCCGAAGGTGGTGTGGTAATGCAAAGTGGGTCTAATTCATCCTTGGTAGTTCATGTAAATTCCAGATAGTACGAAGATCCTATTCTATTTAAACTTAATGAAGCGGTTCTCAGGAAAGAGGTCGAGGCTTTCTCCAAAGGGGGAGATGGTGTGCTCCATTACCAGGGTAGATTATGTGTACCGGACGTTGGTGAGTTAAGACAGCAGATACTGGCTGAAGCACACAGTTCTAGATATTTCATCCATCGTGGTGCTACCAAAATGTACCGTGATTTACAGGATATCTACAGGTGGAATGACATGAAAAGAGATATTGCTGAATTTGTAGCCAAATGCCCGAACTACTAGCAAGTTAAAGTGGAACACCAAAGACCAGGAGGCATGACTCAAGATATCAGCATACCCACATGGAAGTGGGAAAAAGTAAACATGGACTTCATTATGGGTCTACCTCGGACTCGTCGGCAACATGATTCAATCTGGGTGATAGTAGATCGAATGACTAAGTCAGCAAACTTCCTCCTAATCAAAACCACAGATTCAGCTAAGGACTATGCTATACTTTTTATCCGGGAGTTAGTCAAACTTCATGGGGTTCCCTTATCCATCATTTCAGATAAAGGTACCCAATTCACCTCTTTCTTCTGAAAGTCTTTACATAAAGGACTAGGTACCCAGGTCAAGCTCAGCACAGCCTTTCACCTGCAGATGGATGGACAAGCTGAGCAGACTATTCGGACCCTAAAAGATATGTTGAGGGCATGCGTGATTGATTTCAACGGCAGTTGGGATGATCACTTGCATCTCATTGAGTTCGCGTACTACAATAGCTACCACTTTAGTATTCAGATGGCCCAGCTTCAAGCATTATATGGTAGGAGGTGTAGATCTCCTATAGGGTGGTTTGAGGTTGATGAAGCCACCTTGATAAGGCCAGACTCAGTTCACGAGGCAATGCATAAAGTATAGCTTATCCGAGAAAGATTGAAAACAACTTAGAGCCATCAGAAATCTTATGCCAATGTGAGGAGCGGAGAATTGGAGTTTGCAGTTGATGACTGGGTCTATCTAAAAATTTCACCCATGAAAAGGGATGATGAGGTTTGGGAAGAAAGGAAAATTCAGTCCCAGGTATGTGGGACCCTATAGAATTCTGAGGCGTATTGGCAATGTGGCTTATGAGTTAGAACTACCTTCAGAATTTGCAGCCATGCACCCGTCTTCCATGTGTCACTACTGAAGAAGTGCATTGGTGATCCAACTTTAGTGGTGCCAAGGGATAGTGTGGAGATAAAAGACAATCTCTCTTATGAAGAGGTTTCAATTCAGATCCTTGACTGTCAGGTTCTTAAGCTGAGAAATAAAGAAATCGCTTCGGTAAAAGTTTTATGGAGGAATCAGCTAGTTAAGGGAGCAACATGGGAAGCAGAAGTAGACATGAAGGCTAGATACCCTCACTTATTCCCTCCTAGTTCACATTCAGTACCAGGTATTAAATATTTTCTTACTATTCTATTCAGTTCCATAGTCATCACCTCTATTTAGATTGTTGGTGTATATTCTAGTTGCACTAGCTCTATTAGTGCGGTTAAATTAGTTTGGAGTCAGTTACTCCTCCAGAAATCAGTTCATAGTATTAGTTTGGGGAATTTCAGCTCCTTTCCTAGTTTTAGCCTTCATTCGAGGATGAATAATCCCAAGGGGGAGATATTGTAACCCCCTAAAACAATCCTAGACCAAATTCAGATGTTGCATCAAAAGCTAGAAGAAAACCAGAAAGTTCACCTCAGACGACTCACACAACGGGTCATGGTTCGTACCAACGGACCATTGTATGAGCCATTAGTGGTCAGCCGACCCTTCCTTTCGGGAAACAATGGGCGGAACAAATGGCCCATGGAAGCTTCCAACGAGCTGTTGTTCACATTCGTTGCCAGAAGCAATGGCCACAATGGGAGGACACATTAGGCCATTGGATCTTCCAACGGGTTATTGTATCTTCCGTTGTTTGGAGGCCCAGTTTCCCTACCCATTTCAATGAGAGGTACCAATGAACCATTTGTAATTTGAATGAATCATTGTAACCTCCCGTTGTTTCAGTCCAGTGAGTCCAGCTTCGGAGATCAGAACCAACGATGGCTTCCAATGGACCGTTGTTTGAATCAATGGCCCATTCTGAGGCCCGTTGTTCGGCATCGGGCAGTTTTCAGTTGTTTCTTTTGGGGGTATTTCAGTACTTTCCCGGCTCTTTAGTCTTGAAACCCTAACATTTTGGGTTCATATAGGGGGGAGTTAAAGGGTTAGAACGACCTTTTCCTTTCATTTCACTCATTCCGCTTTAGAGAAAAACGTAGAAACTCTTATAGAAAGTACAGAGCAGGAGCAAGGGTTTGAATGTCTTCTCAGTTTTTCTTAGAGATTTTCACCAGGATTTCTTCTACAGGTATGTGGAAATTCAATAAGGAGATTGTTCTCCCTTTGTGTCCCCAAAACTCTTTCTCTGTTCACTATCAATTCTAGCCTCGAGTTTACGAATGTGAAGATATTGTTATCACACTATAATTAATTCCCTTGGAATCTTATTCTATGCTCATTGTAGATATTTTCCACCAGATTGAGACCAAAATAATGCCTATTCTAGTGAAGTAGAATTTTAGTCGTAACTTTTGAAGTAGAAACTAGACTCCCGCATATGTACAAGACTATTGAATCTTGCAAAGTAGGGATTTCCTATCGTATTCGAATGTATCAAAAATTTTAGTCAAAGGTATAATTAGTCAGTCTCATCCAGAAATTCATATACTCAGTATCACTCATAAATGTCAATCTAGTTTCAGTAAGATTTTTGTCAACCTCCGGGTCGACCAGAATAATGTCAACTGATCAGTTTAACTACAAAAATTCCCAAGGTGTTAGTATCACCTCCCAGTTATCAGAATCAGATTCAGAATTCAGTTTATTGGTCCACGAGGCAGTCAGGAAATATAGATAGTTAGCTCTGACTAGCCCTAGGACCCCAGTCAGATTACAGTTTGTTCTTAGATGGTTAGGACACTTTTAGATAAGCAGCTCTGACCAGTCTAGAACCAAATTTTAGGATCTGGTCCGATAAGACTCTCAGGGTAACTTTAGTTATATATCTCTGATTAGTCTTCGACCCTAGTTTTGGGCTATCGGCTTAGGGATCAGGTTAGAAATTCTAGTGGGAGTGGACTTAGACCGAGTGGACCGGGGTTCCAGCATGCCCAGGCTCCCAGAACTACGTTGCCAGCATAGGTTACAGTATTTTTTGTCCTGATTGGCCCCAGACATCTGTTATCACCGAGTTCATGCCTTTATACCCTGGCAAGGTATATTGTGTCCTACTGATGGGGTGTATACATCGAACTCCACGTCTAGCTCGTGTGGTTATATGTCGGTTATAGACTCCAACTAGTCAATCCAGTCCAGTTTTAGAATAATCATTTTAGTTCAATTCCATCTCTATCAGTTTAGATCAATTCAGTACAGTATGTCAAACTTAGAACTTTCATACTTAGGGCATGTCTTTAACACAAGACAGGGTCATCTTGACTATCTCAGTTTACTTCATTTGTTTCAGTTCAGTGTACTAATTGGTAATTGCATGTAATTTTAGTTCAATCACCTATATACAACATTATATTTTCTCTCACTTACTCAGTACATTCAAAGTACTGATGCATACTTTTATGCTATATGATTTCATGATACAACTGCAGGTTCTTAGAATCAGCGCTGTTAGCTGACTTCATTTAGATCCTCCTCAGCAGCAGAAGTGTGTTTCCTCATTTTTCGAGGGCGTTATTTCATTATTTTCAGTTAGACTTAGAGTTAGCTGGGGCCTTGTCCCAGCAACTCATCTATTAGATGGCTTTCAGACCCAGACCAAATTTCAAATGTTTCAAACTTTATGTTTATGTTTTAGCTTCCTAAAATGTTTTATGTTATTATTTTAAAACTCCTGCCATGTGTGTTTTACTCAGAATACTAGTGTATGATAGACGATGGGTTGACTTGGAGTTATTTATGACTCTAATACCGTGTTCCGTCCAGGGTGTAGACTCGGGGCGTGACATCATGCAAGCTTGAGAGGTTCAAGAGGTGATCTAGAGCAATTCTCCAAGGTTTTCACTGAAATCCTTTTTGGGCAATCAGAGGAGTGGTAGAATCAATCCGTTCCAGGTATGTAGGGTTATGAGTGGATGTCTTCTTCCTCACCCATGCACAATTTCTATCAAAATATGAGAATTTTCTATGATCAAGTATGGGGTTTTACCAAATGCATGAATCATCAATTTCTTTACATGGGTATGCATTGATTACGATTTTATTACGAAATTGTGAAGCATGGGTTGATTTTATAATGATTTCAACTAAAAATTATATTTCTTGCCTTACAAATGTGGAAGCCCATGGATGATATGATTATGAAAAGTGAGATTTGTGAAGCAAATGTGATAATGATGAGATATTATGATGAAAAGTATGATTTGAAGCTACCCATTTCTATAATTAAGTTTTCGATGAGAATTGAGTATTTCTAAGTATGATAAAAGCTTTGGGCAATGCCCACATGTTAAGTTTAAATGATGATTTTCTCGAACTAAGCGTACAACATTGTTTTGGAGCGAATCCTCCCAAATTTTATATTCTATATTGTGGTATGTTTTGAATTAAGTCTTCCTATGCATAGCTTACCACATGGTTTTGGAGCAAAGGCTCCCATTTATGTTTTCAGCTTGTGGTATGTTTTGAACTAAAGCTTCTCATTTGCATGATTTCGTATTTGAGATGTAATTGATCATTGAGCTTAGTCCAAGGACGAGTGTTGAGCTTTATTATATATGATGTAGATCATATGCATGTTCTTGGGAGAAGAGTCTAGCACCAAGAGGGTTAAGGGTCGACTACCCTTTGCCCCAGAACTACGCGCCAACGTAAAATGATATGATTCTATTAGTGGGACCTCCCTTGTGAGCTATCCTAGCCCTAATGGCCCTTTAGCTTGATATCAATATCATGGTAGAGTCCTTAAGCATGGTAAGTTTTTGGATGGCTCTGCCCACTTGAGTGTGACAGTCGGGACCACGTAAGCTCTATCGTGGTATGTCGGTTAAGTGACGAGTCTCCCATTATCTATATGATTCAGATTTGCATATTCATTACTCATGGTTATTATTTTATACATGCATGTTCTAAAAGCAAGGTTTGAATCAATGTTCAGCTTTTCTATAAGTGTCATATTTCAGGTTTGAGTCATTCGAGTCAGTTTGATGTTACAAAATGTCATGTATTGTCATGTTATAAAAGAATCATGATTTTAGAAAGAATGCATGCAAGCCATACTCTCAGTCTACTAATGTTTATGTTTAATTAATGCGTTGTTTTTTAAAAGATTTTGCTTACTTTAGCAGTTTTACTTACCTTGCATACTCGGTACATTCCATATACTGGCCGCATTCTTTTTATGCGATATCATTTCATGATATAGGACCCGGCTCTCAGGTTCACCCCGTTCTTAGAAAGTCCATTGGAGTTAGCGTCTGCCTATCGGTGAATCCTCATCTTCTGAGGACTAGACTATCTATCTTTTCTTTATGTATTTTAGTTTTAAGCTCGTTAAGTTAGTTGGGGTCTTGTCCCATCAACTCGTCATGCTTAGAGGCTATTCAGACATATGTGTGTATTCAGCTTCAGATTTATATTCTGATGTTATATTCAAGTTAGACTTCCACTATGAATGTATTGATGGTTATTCAATTCTTATTTGAGTTAGATATATTCTAATGCCATGGGTTGACTTGGGGTCTCTCAGGGCTTCTTGTCCCGTGGCGCGATCTGAGCCTCCGCTCGGGTCGTGATAAGTAACCACGATCATGACAATGAGTCGTGGTCAGCCCCACGACTCGTTAGGTCAGCCTGATCAAGGTTGATAGAAGGAAGATGAGAAGTTCGACAGTGCACTTGACGGATCCTCACCATGACTCATTGGGACACCTAGGTAATTTATGGCAGTGAAGATAATAGGAGGTGACCACGAGTCGTGGTCACTGCTAACGAATCATAGGGTGCCTTGATCACGGGCAAAAATATATGCCCGAGATACGCTTTACGACTTAAATTAGTCTTGTTTATCTAAGATTATTGTATACATTTTCATTTAATTTTAGATGAAGTAAAGATATGTGCTAACCAACATGATTAGCCTTTTTTTTGTAGGTTTTGATGACGTTTGAGTAACTAATTCATGAGTTGGTGATGTAGATGCTTGGAGACGGAATTAACACGCGAACGTCGGCGAAGAGGAGGCACAAAACAGCCCACCTGCGCGTTGGCAACGTGCCACGGCAGGTGGCCTCCGCGACCAAGGGCTACCAACGCGCTGCCCAAGCAGCGTGAAACGCTGCCAAACAGGCAGGGTGCTGCCCGGGCCATTTTCGGGTGATTTTCCAGAAGGATTCCTGTCCGTAGCGTGTCACGGAGGCCGTGCTCCGTGATGCACTCCGTGACACGTTGCTTGTTATTCCGGGAAAGAGTCCTACTACTATAAATAGCACACTTAGGTTTATTTTTCAGAATTCAGACTTGGTGGAGCAAGGACGTGGGTTACAGGCAGTTGAGGGATGAAAAGTTCAGGGTTTTTTCTCTCCTTCTTTCTTCTTTCACTCAATTGTTTGTATGATTAACACTTGTTTTAGGATGATTAATCCACAAATGAGTGGCTAATTCCCTTCCTTGCTGAGGTTATGAACATTTGTGATGAATTTTGATTATTGAATTATATGGTTTTTCATCTTCTTCTTCCATGTTGTTGTATTAATTCTTGTTTCTACTGCATTGGTGTGTGACCGACATTAATGTATATCTAAAAAGTCCGATTTCACTCGAGAGAGCACGGAATTAGAAAGTTGTGAATTAATAGGGTATTGTTCTTAACTTGATTTGGGAAAATTGAATTTTGATGTGCTTTCCTGATAGAAATATACTTGAAAGCCGTATTAGTCAATTTAGGAACCGGAAGTGTATTGCTAGGTCATGAATTGCATTTTATCACTGAAATGTAGACGGATGGTTTATGATTCTTAAGTGAGATTAAATACGAGAGTTTTAATCTCTTGGCTAATGTTCTTGGGTACCAACTGGAAGAAGGGATTAACCAATTTATGATTATAATCAAGTTCATTACATGTTCTTAACCTTGGCATGCTCATATCCATAGTTTAAGTTCAAAGTAAATAATTGTTAGTAGTCTTAGTACATAATTTATAAAACAACTTTTCAATTGTTGGTTACGTTGTTGTTAGCATCTTTAGAAGTGAGATAAAATATAGTATACTTAAGCAATTTTTACTTATCCAGAGTCTCCTTGGATCGATACTTGGCTTACTTAAGCCACTTACTACTTGTTTGACCACGTGCACTTGCGTGTCGGTTTTTAACACCCAACAAACCAACCGAACAAGTTTTTGGCGCCGTTTTCGGGGAGACTTGGCAATTGGTGAATTTTTCTTAAGTGTAAATTTACTATATATTTTTTTTCTTAAGTGCTGACAACTTAGTCTTAGTGTTTGTTTTAATTCTTTTGCATTTTACTTTTTCTTTTTTGAATACCCTTATTGACATGACATCGTGGAATATAAATGGTTTCAATGGTGGATACTCATATTTTAGTGAATCTTGTCTGAATTGCGGAGGACACCACTTATGGCAACAATGTAACACGTGTAATATATGTGGTGGTCAAGATGGCCATTGGGATGGCTGTCCGAATGCATATTCCCCTCCCCCAAGCCCCTACTATGATCCTTCTGTTGTTTTTCCTGAATATAGGCATGCTGAGAATGAGGACTTGGGACGCCAAGCTCAAATAGAAGACATGCTGAAACAACTCTTGGAGCAATTAGAAGCAATGAAGGAGGCGATGGCAGTATTGAGAATTCAGCAAGAAGAGAATGCAGAGGCTCTAGAAAGGATGAGCATCAAATTCACGGAGATGATCGCTGAAGCTGAAGCTTGTGATAAATTGCAGGTAACAACTTTAGCCGATATTCAAGAGGAAATACAAGAGGACGACAAGGGTGAATTTTTGGATGAAGCCCAACAATTAGAATCTCTTGAGTGTCCCCGTGACGGGCTCACACTTATAGAAAATCCATTCAGGGAGGAAGAGATAGAGTATCCCCCATTTGACATTAATGAAGAGATAGATGTCGATGCTGAGAAGGAGTATACAAGTAAGGAGGTCAAGCAAAATGCAATTTCAGAGTTGAGGTGTATTGGACCACACTTTACGCATTTTTTGACGTTAAATTTGGTTGACAACATAGAAAGAGAGTCTTCCAAGCTTATAGAGAAATGTCTAGAGGAGGGCCAAGCACCATATATTTTGAAATTTGCCAACGCGGAGAGACAAAATGACTTCACTTACTTGAGGGCCAATAAAGTAAAAAGGCAACACCTACTATTTGGTCCTTACAATTTTTCACCACCACCCCTGGAGCATAAGAGGAAATTAGAGAAGAAATTAGGGGTGAGATTCATATCCTCAAGGTGGAGGAAAAAGTGGTGAAACTTGGTACGTCGTGCTGCGACGTAAAATTAGGCGCTGCTTGGGAGGCAACCCAAGGGTACCATGCGTACCATTTTAATTTCTTGCATTTAAGTTGATTTTATTTATTTTCATCTTGTGTTGTTTGGTGTAAAGTTAAGCGCAGATGGAGGGGAAGTCTGAGTACCCGTGGAGGAGGAAGCTAACAAGCATGGAAGAGAAAAAGTGTGGGGTTGAACACCCACTTGTGCAAAGTCGAAGAAACGCATGCTGTTAGCTAAGCCTAAAGGCCTCAGGGAGTATTTCTCACCCTTTGTAAATTTTAATTTGATGCTATGAGGACATAGCATGATTTAAGTGTGGGGTGAGGGAAATTTCAAGGGAAATTTCAAAATTTTCTGTGCTTAACGATTTTGGTGAATGTAATGCTTGTGCAAAAGTTGGTGAGAAATTTGAAAAATTTGAAATTTTTTTGTGAATTAAGCATGACTTCATCACCCGTTGGATTTTCTTTTCGGTTCTTTTCCGACGGGGGGTCTTTGAACCGAAGAATAAAAATTTTTCTTTGTCTGTATATAATGTTTTTAGTCGTAGTTAGAGACTGTTTCCAATGATGGATGGATGACGACCGTCTTGAGGAAAATTAGTCAGTAGGATGGTTTTTGGACCCGTAGCTAATTGATGGCTTGATATTCTTGTTATGTGCTATACATGGTTGTAAGAGGCAAGTATGTTCAGTGTGAAGCATGCAAGTGTATAACTTTGTGTGAGACACTTAGGTTCTTGAATTTGACTCAATATGATTGAAGCTTAATCCTGAATTATTGTGATTAGCTGAGTAAGAGTCTACTGAATGTGTCTTGATTTGAGCATGTGCCATGAGTGTAAGGTTTTTGAGTATTCTGTGCTATTATGAAATGTTTAGAACTTGCTTGGTGTGTATATAAAACGAAATGAAGGATGTGAATTGTAGGAGATGATTTAGGCATTTCTTTGAATGAACCAAACTTTTAGCCCTCATTATACCTACCTTGAAAATTAATCCTAGTTAACCCCATTGAGCCTTGAGCCTATTCTTTGACAGCTGCAACATAAGCTTAATCCTTTTTCTTTCATTAGCCTTGAAGTTGATCCAAAGCTCCGAAGCAGGTAAGTGGAAAAATCCGAAAGAGTGAAGGAGTGAGAATTGGGCGAAAGAAGGAAAAATAGTAAGTTGTAAATAGTTGAGAAAAGGAAAAAGGTGCATTTGTGTGAAAATGGTTGATTGTTAGTAGGGAGTAAGAAAAGAAATGAATGAAACATATTTCTTAAGTACTCCTTACTAATAAGCTAAAAGTGCCGAAAGAAATGGGGAAACAAAAGACGAAAAAGAAAACTAAAAAGAGGAAAAAGGTGAAGTAAGGGAAGGGAAGTTCGTAATGAAGGCGTGATGTATTATAAGCGCTTAGGAAAGATAGTCACTATTACTGATCATAATAGTACCTACCCGCACCTGCGTTACATTACACCCTAAAAAGTCCTACTTGATCTTACATTCATACATCCTTAAATTAGTGGAATAAAACACTAAGGGCAAGCTTATGGTTCATTACATGATGCATGTGAATTCTTTGTGAGAGTGAGTGTAATTCTATGCATGTACCCACACATGTTGTGATATAAAAATTGTTTTTGCGTGTGAAATTGGGTAACTCTCTTTCCGTGAGGGGCACATGTTGAATGAAGGATATAAATCATGTGGGATTTCTTAGTCAGTTGATTTGCATGAGTTTGCTAAAATTGAGAGTCGATTCTTGAGGTTAAGAAGTCTTAACATAGTTGTACTTCATTTCAATGATCAAATCAGGCATGCTCTATTTTTAGCTTGTATCTTACGTAATCATTATAGCCGTAACTGGAATTCTCTTGCTAAATTAGTTATGTGGGAGTCTCCATATGAATGATATGTAAAAGGTTGTTCGAGGACGAACAAGGCTATAAGTGTGGGGTTGTGATCACGGGCAAAAATATATGCCCGAGATACGCTTTACGACTTAAATTAGTCTTGTTTATCTAAGATTATTGTATACATTTTCATGTAATTTTAGATGAAGTAAAGATATGTGCTAACCAACATGATTAGCCTTTGTTTTGTAGGTTTTGATGACGTTTGAGTAACTAATTCATGAGTTGGTGAAGTAGATGCTTGGAGACGGAATTAACACGCGAACGTCGGCGAAGAGGAGGCACAAAACAGCCCACCTGCATGTTGGCAACGTGCCACGGCAGGCAGGCCGCTCACAACAGCCCACCTGCGCGTTGGCAACGTGCCACGGCAGGTGGCCTCCGCGACCAAGGGCTGCCAACGCGCTGCCCAAGCAGCGTGAAACGCTGCCAACGCGGCAGGGTGCTGCCCGGGCCATTTTCGGGTGATTTTCCAGAAGGATTCCGCGTCCGTAGCGTGTCACGGAGGCCGTGCTCCGTGATGCACTCCGTGACACGTTGCTTGTTATTCCGGGAAAGAGTCCTACTACTATAAATAGCACACTTAGGTTTATTTTTCAGAATTCAGACTTGGTGGAGCAAGGACGTGGGTTACAGGCAGTTGAGGGACGAAACGTTCAGGGTTTTTTCTCTCCTTCTTTCTTCTTTCACTCAATTGTTTGTATGATTAACACTTGTTTTAGGATGATTAATCCACAAATGAGTGGCTAATTCCCTTCCTTGCTGAGGTTATGAACATTTGTGATGAATTTTGATTATTGAATTATATGGTTTTTCATCTTCTTCTTCCATGTTGTTCTATTAATTCTTGTTTCTACTGCATTGGTGTGTGACCGACATTAATGTATATCTAAAAAGTCCGATTTCACTCGAGAGAGCACGAAATTGGAAAGTTGTGAATTAATAGGGTATTGTTCTTAACTTGATTTGGGAAAATTGAGTTTTGATGTGCTTTCCTGATAGAAATATACTTGAAAGCCGTATTAGTCAATTTAGGAACCGGAAGTGTATTGCTAGGTCATGAATTGCATTTGATCACAGAAATGTAGACGGATGGTTTATGATTCTTAAGTGAGATTAAATACGAGAGTTTTAATCTCTTGGCTAATGTTCTTGGCTACCAACTGGAAGAAGGGATTAACCAATTTATGATTATAATCAAGTTCATTACATGTTCTTAACCTTGGCATGCTCATATCCATAGTTTAAGTTCAAAGTAAATAATTGTTAGTAGTTTTAGTACATAATTTATAAAACAACTTTTCAATTGTTGGTTACGTTGTTGTTAGCATCTTTAGAAGTGAGATAGAATATAGTATACTTAAGAAATTTTTACTTATGCAGAGTCTCCTTGGATCGATACTTGGCTTACTTAAGCCACTTACTACTTGTTTGACCACGTGCACTTGCGTGTCGGTTTTTAACACCCAACAAACCAACCGAACATGCCTCATGGTGACTACCTAGATGAAATTTCCAGTGGAGGCAACGGATGAAGACCACGACTCATGGGCATGGATGATGACTCGTGCAGTCCCTCATTGAGACTGGCAGTCTGTTCTTCCCTACGAGTTTAGTAAGGGTTTTTCCATAATTCCTATGATCCTAAGGCCTAAACTACATTGTTTTAAGCCCTGGATAGTGAGTTTTTACAAGGTTAAGTTCACTCTAAGTCATTCCTAATTCATGCATGCAAGCTTAGAAGTCTAGAGAGGTGATCAAGCTTAATTTCTTCCAAGTTCTTCCTCAATTATTCCTTGGGCAATCAGAGAAGTTGTAGAATCAGATTCTCTCAGGTATGTAAGGTTATTAATGGGTGAAATTGTTCACACCCACGCCCAATCCCTCTCTAATTCATGAAAATCTACATGTTGAATCTATGAATTTCCTAGGTTTCTACCATGGGTATGTTTTAATCATGTTTCTATTATTGAATTATGATTCATGGGCAGGTTTTACAATATTTTCAATTATAAATCATGTTTTCAAGTTTAATAAATTATGATGCCCATCCAAGGAAGTTCATGAAAGTTGAGATCTATGATGTATGTTCAAGTATGATGAGATATTTATGAGAAAATCATGTTTTCAAGTTACCCGTGTTTATGACCACGTTTTCAAGTGAATCGAGTATTTTCAAGCATGTTTAAGTATTGGGCAAGCCCATATGTTCAAGTATGATTTATGATTTCATGAATTAGCTTACCATATGATTTTGGAGTCAAGACTCCCAATTATGTTCAGCTTTTTGTATGGTTTGATTGAAGGCTTCTCATGTATGATTTTAGATTTTATATGTACATGATTATCTAGCTTCGTCACTAGACGATGGTCAGCTTCATTGAAAAACGTTGGAGAGCATATGCATGTTTTGGGGGTAGTATCTAGCACCGAGTAGGCTAAGAGTCAGTCAACCCTATGCCTCAGAACTACACGCTAACATAGGCATGATCAGATTATTTGAGACCTCCTTTGGAGCTTTCCCCTGCCCCAAGGGGCCTTGAGCTTGATATCGATATCATGGTAGCATCCTTAGCCCTAGAAAGGATTTGGACGGCTCTACCCACTTGAGTGTAATAGTCAGGACCATGTAAGCTCTATCGTGATAATGTCAGTTATATGACGAGTCTCTCATTGTTCCTCATGATTTTAGTTATGCATGTTTATCATTCATGATATATATATGTATGTTTCAAGCAGGTTTGACCCAATGTTCAGTTTTACCTATGATTATCAGTTTTCATCTTTGGGTCATTCGAATCAGTTATGATATTCAGTTATGTTCAGATCATGATTTCAAAAAATAGCATGCAAGCCCTACTCTCAGATTCTTATCTTGATTATCTTTTATATTATGCATGTTTTAATGATTTTACTTACTTAAGAGATTTTTACCTTACATACTCGATACATTCCACGTACTGACCGCATACTCTATGCTATATCGTTTCATGATACAGGCTCCAGCATCGAGACTCAGTCCCATCATTAGCCAGTTCCCGGAGTTAGCATCCCGTCTTAGTTGGTAACTCCTCATCTCCGTTGGACCCTTCCTTATCAATTATCTTTATATTTTTAGTTTCAGACTTAGAGAGTTAGTTTGGGCCTTGTCCAATCAACTCATCAGAAATAAAGGCTTTTTAGACATAGATTGTATTCAACTTCAGACTCGTGTTATTTTCTGATGTTATGTTATGTTTAGACTTCCACTATGTTTATTATGATTGATCTTCCACTTTTATTGATTGAGTTAGATGTTATATTCATGCCATGGGTCGACTTGTAGCCTCTCGGGGTTCCTTGTCTCGTGTCTCGATCCGAGCCTATGTTCAAGTCTTGACAATACTTGTGTATTTTATTTCTGATTTCATTAGCAGGCCTCGAGGGTCTATTTTAACTAGATTTTTTGCTCGAGGTAATATGTAAATATTAATATTTTTAGTATCATTTTGATGAGTAGATCATGTTTATGATAGCATTGCAGTAATTTAAGACTTTGCGGAAGGTGAAAGCTTTCAAATGACGGTTCGTGACTTTCCATCTAGCCTTGAGGTAGGTTATGGTTTCCTTTATTTAGGCTTGGTTTGATTCAGTAGTATATTTTATATGTTTCATGACATTTTGGGTGATTTTCTAGGTAGAATTAGGTTTGTGACGATTTTTGGATAATTGGCCATTTCTTGCACTTTAGAATAGTATTACGTTATAAGTCTTAGTTTAGGTTGTTAGTTGATATATTGAGGATAGGTTTGGGATCCTTAGATTATGCTTAGGGGTGATTTTCATGGTAGAATTTGTCGTTATTGATTATTCAGATTTGTTATCGCTTTAGTTTCTCGTTTTCCCTTCAGTTATGAGATTGTGGGTCTGAGGCCGTGGTTTTGGAGTGGCTGGACTTCATCCTAGTATGATTATGATATGCAGGGTGATTTACACTATCTGAGATGTAATTGTACACACACACACATACACACACCTGAGTGAGCACGCATGCATCCACATATACAAGCACATGGATTAATGTATGACTTGAAGGAAAAATTATTGATTTTCGGCTTTTAAACTAAAATAACTCATCTTTTATTGATTTGGTCTCTAAGAGGAGTGTACTACAATTTTCGCTGAATTTTAGTTTTATAAAATAGTGGTACCATCTATAAATTCAATCCGAGTAAGATTCGATCCAGTTGTACTTTGCATTTACTATTACTACATCCGGATAAATGTCCGGGCAACTCGAGGTCATTATCGGGTTTGCTATTAATACATCTGTAGTTAAATATCTGAATGACCCGAGGTCATTATTGGGTTAGCTACTTTCTACATTGGCTACATATTGCATTTCATCATCCTATACTACACTGCATTGCTCTGGTATACTTGTATCTATAACTGTATTCGGGTATTACTACTATTTTCACTTTACCTTGATCTGTTGTGATTTCTAGGATAGTCTTTGATATATAAAGTTCTTTTCAAGTCTTTTATGTTATATGCTATCTTCTGAGCTCGGTCTGCCTATGATGCCTACTGAGTACCCCATATTTTGGTACTCATACTACACTTTTGCATCTTTTCTGATGCAGTGCCCAGTACGAGTCACCCTCATTGATCCCCTGCTCGATCATCGATCCTATTGCATTTTTGGATTGTGCTGAGCTTTTGGGGTCCAGAGAGTTATTATTTTTGATTTTGTATCTCGTGTCTATATTTCATATCTGCCAGATAGTTCTACATCTTTTGTAAAGCCTTATTCTTGTACTTTTAGAGTCTCTTATACCTTAACACTAGGTTCGGGATTGGTATCTTGTGTACATATTGTCTTTCTTTGTTTTCTTAGGGACTGTGTTGCATATTTTATACCTTATTTTATATATCTATACTTTATATCCCACATATCTCATTTCCGCTTCCTTGTTATTTTTGTTAGTCTTTACTTTAAGTATTCACTTTGGGATTTAGCTTGCCTACTCGAGGGGTGTAGTAGGCTCCATCATAGCCCGATTTCAGGTCGTGATAGGTAGAATCTGTCTCTGCATCCTAGCCATTTCAAAATTCTGCTCCAAGTGTATTGTGAGTAGTCAAAATCAAAAAAGAGGTGTTGTAATGTTTTAGAATGGTTGTCACAAAGCACACATTTGTTGTTAATATCAATACCCTATTTTAGCATGACATCCTTTGTTTTAATCCTACCAAGAAGAGCCAACAATAATATGAAAACCTTTTTAGTTCAGTTAGTATCCATTCAAGGAAGATTGTTCCCAAGGGGGAGAAAATGTAACACCCCAAAAGTCCCTAAGATCAAATTCTAGACATGAAGTAGAAAACCAGCAGAAACCTATCAAAAATAACCAAACGACTCGTTATGTGAGGCGCCAAGTGATTTAATAAATTGTTAAGTGAGTCGTTAAGTGGAATTGATATGGAGTTTGGCATTTTTCTTCCTAGTGATGATGATTTAGGCCACGATTTGTAAGTTCAATTGACAATTTGGTAAGTAGGTCATTATGATGGACTCTTGGATGATAATCAGAGGATGAAAGACTTCACAGGAGGGACCTAATGAGTCGTCATGTTAGGTAACGACTCATTAGGTGGGTCGTTACCATTGGTAGTGTCCAATTTACAAATGGGATCTCAGGGGTATTATCATAACCTCTTATGATTTTATCTCTTAAACTAAGTAGTTTTGGTTTACTTAAGGGTTTATTAGAGGGTTTTACTTAGCCTAAATCCTTATTCCTCTCAAAACACCGTAAGTTAAAGATCAAAACTCTGAAGGCTCTCAAGTTCCTAGGGTTCGTCTTCTTCTCAATTCTCTTAGGTCAGAAGTCTAAGCAAGAACTCATCAAAGTTCAAGATATGGGGTTATGAATGGGGGATTTATTCCAATGGGTGATTTATTCCACCCTCATGCCCCAATCTCGAGTCTAATTTCATTTTTTCAATTTCTTCGAGTATCCAATAATGATTTTTATGAATTTCTATGGTTAGATCCTTGTTATGCAAAACTCTATGAATCTCCTATGAATTTGATTCTCTCATGATACTTTCTATGATTTATGATTATGATTACATTATTTCAATAGAAAAACTCTCATGAATATCTATTTTCAAGTTATGATGAATTACTCAATTATGCATGATTTTCATGAATTTCAAGTTATGTATCATGGCTGTAATTTTCAGCACTTAGCTTATTTTCCTGGCTAGTTCACGTATATCAAGGAATCTATGTATTCACCATGTTTTTAAACTAGTCCATGTAAAACCCATGTTTCATGATTATGATATGAGCACTATAAATGGTTTTGGGAGTAGTATTTAACAACGAGTAGGCCAGGATTCAGCGCATCCAGGTCTCAGAACTACGTGCCACTATAAGATAAGGGGTTCTCGCTCGTTGACAGTGTCTCCCTTGCCCCGAGCCTAAGGTGTCCTCACCAGATGAGAGTGTCTTCCTTACATTACTGGGCTCATGAGTGATATCATGCCTTCATGGTTCTTAACCTTGGTAAGGTATGGTCACCCTCCCAACTAGTTGTACAGGTTGGGCTCCATGATGCTCACTTAGAGTATGTTGATTATGAGAATCTCCTATCATTCCTCATGTTTCATGTTGTTCATGTTCAGGATTTAAGATATAGTATTATATAGTGTGTTTTCCAATTGATCAATGATTATGATTTTTACTTATGTTTTCAAATATGATGTGCTTTATGATTTTACTTTTAAACCTTGGGTCATTATACTTTAGAGTATAATGAAAAACTCATGTTTATGACTATCTCACGATCATGATTTTTAGGATGTTTTCCTTACTCTCATGTCTTACTTATCATACATACTCAGTACATTCAAAGTACTGATTGCATACTTTTGCACTATATCATCTCATGTATAGGTAAGGTGATCAGTCTTAGCCCCGCCTCTAGATTCCATCTTTCTTCAGATTCAACATAGTCTTGATGAGCCTCATTATCCGAGGACGTCAGTTTTGGTTCATGACTTTTCATGTCAGTTTAGTTTTCAGACTTAGTAGAGCTAGCTGGAGGTTTTGTCCCTTCAACTTATCTCATGCTTTACAGGTTATTCATACTTGATGTATAGATAATTAACTGCTTGGCTTGTTGCCTCAGTTTTGACATTTTATGATATCTTAAACTTATGCTTGTCTTTCCTCTTATGATTTAATTCCACTTAGTGTATGCTTGTGTTTATGTTATGCAAGTGCGATAAGTTATCTTGGAGCCATTTGTGATTCTAGTCCCATGTTACGTCCGGGGTCTATTCTCGGGTTGTGACAAACATTGTGTCATAGCATCATGGTTTAGGTATTTCCTAGGATGTTTGAAAGCCGCATTGAGTCTATTTAATGGGTGTAAAGTGTGCCACACGTATGAGGAAGAGGCTATGAGACATTTTAGGAAATTTCTCTTTTTTCATGTTCTATGTCATGCTATGAAGTCTAACTCTCTTGCTCTTGTAACTTGTTCTATTCACATTTACAAGAATATGCCTCCCCATAGAGCCAATAGAATGATAAATGACAAGGGCAATGAAAAAGGGAATCAGCCAGCTCCACCAGCTCTAGCGGATCATTCTATTGAGTAGGTGACTTATGCCTAGTTTAGGGATGCTTTTCAGATGTTGGCATAGGCTATGACAACCCAGGTCAACTAGCAGGCGATTGCACCTTTGAACATCAACGGGAGTGCTGTAGTGGCTAGAGTGCGATACTTCACTAGGATGAACCAGCCAAAGTTTCATGGTTCTAAGGTGGACGAAGATCCACAGGGGTTCATTGATGAGGTCCAAAAGATTACCCAAATTATGGGGGTTTTAGGAGAGGAGAGTGCAGATTTGGCCTCCTATCAGCTAAGGGGGTAGCTCATATATGGTTTAGGCAGTGGAAGGAAGGCCATAGGGCAGGAGCAGTTCCTATTGATTTGGATGAGTTCGTTATAGATTTCTTGGATAGGTTCTTTTCCCGATAGTTGAGGGAAGAAAAGGCAACATAGTTCATCAACTTGAAGTAGAATAACATGACTGTTCAGAGTATGCCTTGAATTTTACTCAATTGTCCAAGTATGCTCAGAAGATGGTTTCCTCACCAAGTACTCGTATAAGTAAGTTTGTGTTAGGGGTATCAGTGACATGGATATCTCTTGACATATGATTCATGCCCATTAGGTCGAGGAAGAGAAGTGAAGGAGAAGGAGAGGGAGATCAACAGTTCTAGGACAGGGAACTTTGAGTATTCGTAGCAAAGGTCTGATGGTGGACATCACTCACAGTCCCATTAGAGGTCATCAACCCCTGACCATCACAATTAGTGTTCCATCCAGGACCCAAGGTGATCAAAGGGGTAGAGCATCCGACTCTAATACTCAAGGGAGCATGTCAAGAGGATGCACTATCCCAACTTGCAAGAAGTGTAGTAGGAACCACCCTGGAGAGTGCTTAGTTGGTTCAAATGCTTGCTTCAGGTGTGGGAAGTTCGGACCAGACTCAGGGATTGTCCTTTAGCTAGACAGGATGATGGTAGAGGTCATGCCCTAGCCACTTCTTCAGCAGCTCCAGTAGCTTGCCCGTCCCAGTTGGGCACACCATCTATTGCAGGTGGCGAACAACACAAGAACCATTTCAATGCCTTCCATCATGCTAGGAGCAAGAGAGTTCACCAAAAATAGTAATGGTCTGTTATGAGTTTTCTATCTTGATGTTTATGAATTGCTAAACCCAAGAGCCTTATTATCCATCGTGACCCCCTATGTTATTATCAATTTTGAGTCCAAAAATCCTCTCAAAACCCTTCTCAGTCTCTACTCCTATTTATGAGTAAGTTTTAGCACAGAGAGTCTAAAAAAATTGCCCTGTTACAGTTCTTTAGAAAGTTACCTCAGCCGACTTAGTAGAGTTATACATGACCTACTTCGATGTTATCTTTAGCATGGATTGGTTGTATTCTTTCTATGATTTAGTTAATTGTAGAACCCGAACACTAGAGTTCCAATTACTGAGTTAACCAGTCCTACAGTGAAAGGGTAGTTTTGTAGTGTCTGTAGGTCACTTTGTCTCCTTGTTTAAGGACAGGAAGATGATCTCCAAGGGTTGTGTACACCATATAGTTCGGGTTAAGGATTCTACATTTGAGGCTTGACTTTTCAGCCAGTTCCTATTATGTGTGAGTTTCCAGAGATGTTTCAAGATGATCTACCAAGACTCCCTCCCGAGCAGGAGATTGACTTTGGGATCAACCTTCTTCCTAATACATAGCCCATATCCATTCCTCCTTATAGAATGGCTCTAGTCGAGCTTAAGGAGTTGAAATAACAATTGAAAGATCTCTTAGATAAGGGTTTCATCAGGCTTAGTAAGTCCCGGTGGAGTTCTCCAATCCTCATCCTACTGAAGAAAGATAGTTTTCTTAGGATGTGTATCGACTACTGCTAGTTGAATAAGGTCACAATCAAGAATAAGTATCTTATTCCTAGGATTGATGACTTGTTTGATCATCTTCAGGATTCTAGTTTCTCTTCAAAGATAGACCTCAGATCTGGCTCTCATCAACGCAAAGTTAGAGAGTGACATTCTGAAGACAACCTTCAGTACTCGGTATGGTCACTATGATTTGATGAATAGGGTGTTTAAGTTGTATAAGGATATGTTCGTTATTTTCTTTATAAATGATATCCTCATATATTCTCGGAGTGAGGAGGAGCATGCTCCTCATTTGAGGATTGTGTTGCATATTCTTAAAGATCGTTAAATGTTTGCTAAGTTTATCAAGTGTAAGTTTTGGCTAAAATCAGTTGCGTTCCTTGGTCATGTGGTGTCTAGTGAGGTGTGCAGATAGACTTTCAGAAGATAGAGGCAATGAAGAACTGTCCTAGACCTGTCACTCCTACTGACTTTAGGAGCTTTTTGGGCTTAGCTGGCTACAACAGGAGGTTTGTAGAAGGGTTATCATACATTCCCTCACCTTTGACCAAGTTGACTCAGAAGAAGGTCATATTTCAGTGGTCCAATGCGTATGAGAAGAGTTTTTAGGAGTTCAAGACTCGATTCATTTTAGCTTCAATTTTGACCCTACCAAAGGACCTAGATGGTTTTGTAGTGTATTGTAATGCCTCTAGAGTTGGCCTTGGGTGTGTCTTGATGCAGTATAGGAAGGTCATTTCTTTTTCCTTGAGACGACTTAAGACTCATGAGAAGAATTACTTGAGGCATGACCTTGAGTTAGCGGCGATGGTGTTTTCCTTAAAGATTTAGAGGTACTATTTGTATGGGGTGCATATTGATATGTTCACGGACCATAAGAGCTTTCAGTATGTGTTTACTAAGAAGGACCTAAATTTGCAGCAAAGGAGGTGGCTTGAGTTTCTCAAGGATTATGGCATAAGTGTTCTTTATCATCCATAAAAGGCCAATGTAGTGGCTGATGCTCTAAGTAGTTTATCTATGGGGAGAGTAGACATGTGGAAGATGGGAAGAAGGAGTTGGCTAGATATGTTCATAATCTTTCTCTCTTTGGGGTTCTTCTTATCGACTCAATAGATGGTGGTGTCATTATACAGAATGGGTCGGAATTTTCATTGGTGGAGGTTAAGGAAAAGCAAGATGAGGACCCTATCCTAGTGAAGTTGAAAAAAGCTATCCGGAATTAGAAGGTGGAGGTTTCTCCCAAAGGGGAGATGGTGTACTCCAATATCAGGGCCGATTGTGTGTTCTGGATGTGGATGACTTGAGGGAGTGGATGTTGAGAGAGGTGATGACACTCAATACATCTTTCCCAATTAAGCGAAGTGGTAGCAATCGTTGTCAAAAATAAATTTTCAACAGATGTCGAGGTAGAATCCCACAGGGAATTGAGCTAGACCAACCAAGAGTTGTAAAATAAATAAATTTAGCATGCATCATTGTTTATAATGTAACAAGGGGAAATTGGGGGAAAAGAGTAAATTATAAAATTCTAATTTCAAAGCAAAACAAGACAAGTTTGATAGTTGCAAGCAATGAGAATGAACTAGGATGTACTTTTGACGGGGCATCAATTGGATTGGGGTTAATAATCTAGTCTCATATGTCAATTACAACATGAATAAAAATGGATAAGGATACATCTGATGTTTCTCAACCACTTGCGTGGATTTGACTTGGGTTTTCTCAAACCCCAAGGTCACAACTATCAATCAACCACCAAAAACTTGAGTAAGAGTTGAGCTATCTCTAGCCTCAGTCCTTTAATGGATTGTAGAAATGGATTTTGATTATCTCTAGGTTAACTCCACATATCCATAACCCAATTCCTCACTAATGCTTTCTCACCCAGATCTTACTCATCTCTTTCAAGCAAAAGCAAGATAAGAAAAGTAAACTAATATTTTCAACAATTAATTATAGCATTCAAACTTGGAGGAAATGCTAGATTCATGCATTAGAATTGAATCTATCTATATATATGTATATAAAGGAAGGTTTTGGATGTGTTGATGTGGCATGCTTCTAAAGCGTCCATTTTCATTTATCTTTTTTCTTGGTTTTTTTTGAGCATTTTTCTTCATTTGTCCTATTAATTTTTAATTATCTTTGTAACAATATTAAATGGCTCAATAATTAATACTCCATTATTTTTTCTCTTAGAGTCTCACTAATAAGATTTATCAGTTCAATACACTATATGTTTTCTTCTTTTAAAGTCTCGCTAATGACATTTATCAGCCACTGTGCTATCGATTTTATCTCTGTCTTTATATATATAAAAAGATATAATTTTTCTCTTAATATGTTAAAAAGGACAAAAGTAAAAGTGAAAGTCTATTTTTAATATAATGAACAAGTCAAAGTAAATATAGGAAATATATTTTTTCTCCTTTTTTATTTTTTGTTTATCTTAATTCTTCTCTCAAAGTCTCACTAATGACATTTTGTCCCGCCCCACCTTGGGAGGCATGACTTTCACCTGGTGCTCTACCGGAAATGACTAAGCCCAAGCACTCCTGGTGCAGGACTAATACTAATTTTGAAATCAAGAAAACAACAGGCTATATCTCGACTATAAACACAGCCCCCGACCGGATAGGCCTTGTAGCCACCTGTCAAAGGAAAACACCTAACCAGAAACACATAGCAATAGGGAGTCCTATGCAGGCTGACAAGGCCACCATGATGTCTAGTTATGACTGAAACTTAAATCCGATGCTAAACTAAGCTATTGCCGACAAGGCCTTTAACTATGAGCTAGACATGGCCCCACGCGGCCAACATACCAGATAAAACACATACGGGCCCTACACAGCCAACAACAGCTAACCACAGGGAAATAGAAATAATCTGCAAGCCTCTATGAGTAATACAATGGTCGGGACAGGGCCCCGACCTACCCATAAACTGTATTGTCAAAAGAACAACCTGTTATCTACAAGATCCGGAAGAAAGGAGACGACTCTTCTGCTAATTCAGGCTGGAAGCTAAGAGGGACCTGCTCCTCGTCTATCCGTACCTGCAGGCAAGTAATGCAACGCTCCAAAAGGGCGTCAGTACAACATATATCGGGTATGTAAGGCAATAACTATAAATGACTAAATATAAAAGATAGAACTGAAAATGACTGAAAGAAAAGGGATAGGATTCATACCTGAGTAGCTAGGTTCTCTATTATCTAGTCTATTAATAACTAAAGCAAACAAGAACCTTACCTGCCCCCATAATCCGGAAGGTACAACCAGCACAGAACAACCCACCTAGGTCCCCCATAAGCCCTGGTGAGTACACTTCAATATATATACCCTAACAAGGTCATGATGGTTCAACTAGTAACCATAGCCATCCTACCAGTCCCCTGGGTCTGCAACTGAGCTAGCTCGGCCCCTGATTGTAGCTCTGTCTGAGTCCGGTGGACTCTTGATATCTGCATCCCGAGCACCAGGCTCTTCGGGGGTGTGGTGCCAATACGATGTATATATAATGGTCCAGCCATGGAATGAACCATATGAGGACCTAAGACCCCATCTTCATCCCTCGCAGACGGCATGCCACTCTTTCTGGAGCGACGTCATCTCGCCACTGGCGGGCATCGACATAGCTAATAACCTTGCGGTTGGTCATGGACGGATATATAGGCAAATCAAATCCCAAACAAAGTGTAGAATACTAGTTTAAGCTAATAACAACAACTATTCATAATTACCGTACTTCCAATTCTCTTACTGGGATTTAGACCGAGTTATGATACTATAGGAACTAACTTGCCTATGTATTTTGCCTTAACATACTTCGTTCACCGATTACTGACTAATTGGCGAGTTTCAGCTCCTATTCAACTGCTCTTCTCAATATGAAAACGTATTATTGGAAGAATGAGGCTAATTTAAGTACTAAATTCTAAGAAAATGATAACTTTATATAAATATTAACTATATTTCAACTTAACGTAATACGATCGAAAACTCGTAATTTCTCGAAAGTCTAGAAGGGAGAAATGCTTACCTTAAGCCTGTGATTGTATTGACACTAATTTGGAGCAATTCCAACAACTTTAGCTCGGCGGGGTTACAATTCGCCAGGCGAATTTCGCGAAACTAACTCCATAGCAATATTCCTTGTAGCCTTAAAATTCAATACCCGAAGTTATTTTGAATTTGGGCAGCGTTTCGTAGCGTAAACGGACGAGAAGTATTAATTTCCTTCGTTCTACCCCTTTGTTTGTCGTGAGTTAACTTATGAAGATAATATTGAATTAAAGGGAGGGACTTATAAATACTTGAGGCGGTGTATAGGGATACGTGGCACGGACCCCAATGCACTGATTTACGGGCGTGCCACGGGGCCCGATGTGGAGGGAGGAGGTCCATGCCACATTGCCCCTTTGGGCAGCTGGCTCGACCTTCTCCCGCGCAGTCCCGACTCCGTGCTCGTTCGACCTTTCCTCGGGCCCTTTTTTCGCATGTATTGCACTCTAAAACTCTTAACCAACATACGAACAAGCTGTTTAAACATTAGAGACTTACGGGGTGTAACATCCTCCACCCCTAGAAACATTCGTCCTCGAATGTTAACTTCAGCTTACAGGGACGCTAACCCTCATAACCACTTATTTTGGAAAAAGATTTCAGCAGAGTCTCCACTACAATATGGACCATCTGAAAATCCTGAAATGCAGAAAAGTCCAACACAGGTACTTCCCACTGTACTATAGCAACCATTTCACAACAAGACTGGAGTCAACTACATCAAATACACATATGAAACAACAACTAAGTAGATAAGTGTACCTTTAACTGCATAATCTGAGCTAAGCTTGGAACAAATGAGGATATATGGTTCTTATATCATCTTCAGTTTCCCAAGTCATTTCTTCTCTATTTTTGTTTCTCCACAATACTATAACAGAAGCGACATCTTTAGTTCTCAGTCTGCAACCTGTCAATCTAATATAGCTATGGGAACTTCTTCATAGGCTAGCTTCTCAGTAACCTGGACATCTTCAACTGGCACAATTCGGGATGAATATCCTAGCTCTTCCATAGCATCGACACATGAAAGAACGGATGAACGGATTCCAATTCTGAAGGCAAATCTAGCTCGTATACCACTTGGCCTATTCTCCAAAGTACTCGATACAACCCAATAAACCTCGGGCTGAGCTTACCCTTTTTGACAAACCTCATCACGCCTTCCATTAGCGAGACTTTCAGAAATACACAGTCGCCCACACTAAACTCTAGGTTTCTATGTCGTACATCCGCATAAGATTTATGTCAGCTCTGGGCTGTCAGCAGACGTTCTCTGATAATCTTCACTTTCTCTTCTAACTGATGAATTATATCTGGCCCAATTAACCATGATTCGCCAACCTCAAACCAACCAACTGGGGACCTACATCTCCTCCCATATAAGGCCTCGTAAGGCTCCATCTGAATTTCCAAATGGTAACTATAATTGTAAGAAAATTTAATAAGTAGTAAATGCTCATCCCAGTTGCCTCCAAAGTCTAACACGCGTGCCCGTAACATATCCTTGAGTGTCTGAATTTTACATTTTGCCTGCCCACCTATTTGAGGATGGAAGGATGTACTCAGGTTAATCTGTGTCCCCAGACCCTTCTGAAAGGATTGCCAAAATTTAGCTGTAAACTGTGCTCTTCTGTAAGAAATAATTGATACTGGGACACCATGTAATCGCACTATCTCCCTGATATATAATCCAACATAGTCCTTAGCTGAAAAGGTAGCCCTGACTGGTAGAAAATGGGCTGACTTTATCAACCTATCAACGATGACCCAGATAGAATCAAATTTACACCTGGTACGAGGTAACCCTGTCACAAAGTCCATATTAATTGCCTCCCATTTCCACATAGGCACTGCTATTTCTTATGTCAATCCACCAGGTTTTTGATGTTCAGCCTTCACATGCTGGCAGTTAGGATATTGTGCCACAAATTTGGCTACCTCCTTTTTCATTCCCGGCCACCAAAAAATTTCTTTTATATCATGGTACATCTTCGTTGAACCTGGGTGAAGAGAATATCGGGAATAATGTGCCTCACTCATAATCTGCTGGTGAAGTCTTGCCATATCCAGCACACAAAAGTGGCCCTTATACCTCAAAACTCCGTCTTCCGTTACCTTGGAATCTGTTACCTCCCCTCGCTGAGCCTTATTTCTGAGCTGGGCTAGGTTATGGTCTTTATACTGCCGCTTCTTAACTTCTATAACCAATGATGATACTGCAGTATTCTGAATCACTGCTCCATTGTCTCCTGAATCTACTATACGAATGGCCAGATTAGCAAACTGATGTAATTGTCGAGCTAGTTCCCACTATTCTAGCCTCAAGTATGCTAAACTCCCCATAGATTTGTGACTGAGAGCATCTGATACAACATTGTCTTTTCCTGGATGATACAAAATATTTACATCGTAGTCTTTCAATAATTCTAACCAGCGGCGCTGCCGCAGATTCAACTCTTTCTATGTGAATATATACTGGAGGCTCTTGTGGTCAATGAAAATATCTACATGAACGCCGTAAAGATAGTGCCTCCATATTTTTAAGGCATGGATGACCGCGGCTAATTCCAGGTCATGGGCGGGGTAGTTCTTTTCATGTTTCCTCAGCTGCCTGGAAGCGTAAGCAATTACTTTACCACGTTGCATCAGAACACATCCTAACCCGACACCCAAAGCATCACAATACACTGCATACCCTTCTATCCCATCTGGCAAGGCTAATACGAGTGTTGAGGTCGGTCTATTTTTCAGCTCTTGTAAACTCTGTTCAGATGCTTCAGTCTAGTGAAATTTGGCTGCTTTCTGAGTTAACTTGGTCAAGGGTGCTGACAGAGTAGAAAACCCTTCTATATATCTCCTGTAGTAATCGGTTACTCCCAAGAAACTGCGTACCTCAGTTGGAGTTGTCGGCCTAGGCCATGTTTTTACTGCCTCAATCTTCTGGGAGTCTACCTAGATACCAGCTTCTGACACAACATGACCTAGAAAGGCCACTAAATTCAGCCAAAGCTCACACTTGGAAAATTTTGCATATAACTGACGATCTCTGAAAATCTGGAGCACTGTCCATAAATGATCCCGGTGTTCTTATTCTCAGCGGGAATACACCAGAATATCATCAATAAATACTATCACAAACAGGTCCAGATATGGTCTAAAGATACTGTTCATCAAGTCCATGAACACCACTGGAGCATTCGTCAACTCGAAGGACATGACTAGAAATTCAAAGTGGCCATACCGGGTCCTGAAAACAGTTTTTGGTATATCTCTCTCTCAATCTGATGATACCCAGATCTCAAATCAATCTTGGAAAAGCACTTCGCCCCCTGTAACTGATCAAACAAATCATATATTCTGGGAAGCGGGTACTTATTCTGATGGTGACTTTATTCAGCTGCCAATAATCTATACACATGCCGAGGGAGCCATCTTTCTTTCTCATAAATAAAATCGGCGCACCCCATGGTGAAGTCCTTGACCTGATAAATCCCTCATCTAGTAAATCTTTCAACTGCTCCTTTAATTCTCTAAGCTCAGCAGGATCCATCCTGTACGGAGGAATAGATATAGGCTATGTACTCGATAATAAGTCAACTGCAAAGTCGATTTCACATTCTGGGGAATACCAGGAAGTTCATCTGGCAATACATCTGGAAATTCATTGACCACTAGAATACACCGAAGAGTCGAAGATTCTGCTTGGACACCCTGAACCCTGACAATATGATAAATACATCCCTTTTCTATCAATTTTATCACCCGAAGATAGGAAATAAACCTACCTTTCGGCGTAGCTGCACTACCTTTCCATTGCCATACTACCTCCCCAGGAAAGTGGAATCGGACAGTCTTGGTCCAACATTCTACATTGGCATAAGATGGAGCTAGCCAATCCATACCCATAATTGCATCAAAATCAATCATCTCTAATTCTACCAAATCTGCTATAGTCTGGCGACCAAGGACCTCTACTATGCACCCTCGGTAGACCCTCTTAGCTATAATAGAATCGCCGACGTGGGTAGACACTGAAAAAAGGTTGTCGAAGCAATTTTAGCGTGAAACCGAACTTCCGAGACACTAACGGTGTAACATAAGATAAAGTGGAGCTTGGGTCTATCAAAACATATACGGAATGAGAGCAAATGTCCAGCATACCTGTCACAACATCCGACGATGACTCCGACTCCTGTCGCCTCGATAAAGCATATGTGCGATCTGGACCGGTACCTGAACTGGAGGCCCATAATCTGCCTCGGCCTCTGTCGGCTAGAGCTGAGGTTTTGCGCTCTACTGAAAGGGTTGGGACACGTGACCTCACTGAAGATCTATCCTGTCGATCCCACTCGGTCTGACATCTAGCCAGACAGTCCCTCATCCGATGACCCTCTTGTCCACATGCATAACATGCCATGGAACCATACCTGCATGCCCTAGAATGACATTGGCTATAAATAGGGCAAAGTGGTACAGTAAATTTGCTTTGCTCTAACCCCCTCTACTATTGCGAACTTGTTGGCCGTGAGCTCTCATCGGGCCCTGACGGCCCCCGACATCCATTTCTACTCTCTCTTGTTGCTGTGGAGGTGGGGTATAGGTGGTCTATTTGATAAGCATGGCCTGGGTCCACCTTGAAATTCTGCAACTACCAACACCACGGGCTAACGCTGTGCGACCATCATCTGGGCTAACATAACAATAACACTCCTAACCTCCTGAGTAGACGGTATCAGTATAGGTACTGCAGGAGGGGGTGCCGACACATCTGTCGCTCCGAGCGTCTCCTGGGGTTGTGGAGAATGCTAGGGAGATTGAGATGAAAACTCCCTATCGCCCTCAGATCAGGCTGTCTCTGACTGGGGTACCCTGCTAGTGCCTTCTCCTACTGCCACGTCCAATTCTTTGCCACTCGCAATCCGTTGTGGGTCTGACATTTTTCTGTAAAAAGGAAGTAGATTAGAATAAACTTAGGGACCCATCTCTACATAGCACAACTATATAGCATGACTGAAAGAGGAAAAAGAGTAACTATCCTAACATGCCTCACAGCCTCCTGCCTATAAAATGTGGTGCACAACACATCCATAGACAAGACACTACTTAGCACGGCTTCCAGACTCCCTGGGATAAGACATGCTCTGATACTAAGTTTTTCACGCCCCACCTTTGGAGGCATGACTGGCAGCTAGTGCCCTACTGAAACTGACTGAGCCCAAGCACTCCTAGTGCAGGGCTAATACTAATTCTGAAATCAAGAAACAACAGGCTCTATCTCGGCTGTAAACACATCCCCCGGCCAACAAGGCCTTGTAGCCACCTGTCAAAGGAAAACAGCTAAGTAGAAACACATAGCAACAAGGAGTCCTATGCGAGCTGATAAGGCCACCATGATGTCTAGTTATGACTTAAACTTAAATCCGATGCTAAACTAAGCTATAACCGACAAGGCCGCTAACTATCAGCTAGACAGGGCCCCACATGGTCATCATACTAGATAAAACATATATGGGCCCCACATGGCTAACAACAGCTAACCATAGGAAAATAGAAACAATCTGCAAGCCTCTAAGAGTAATACAATGGTTGGGACAGGGCCTCGACCTACCCATAAACGATACTATCAAAAGAACAACCTGTTATCTATAAGCTCCGAAAGAAAGTAGCTGACTATTCTGCTAATTCTGGCTGGAAGCTAAGAGGGACCTGCTCCTCATCTATCCGTACCTGCAGGCATGTAATGCAGCACCCCAAAAGGGCGTCAGTACAACATGTACCGAGTATGTAAGGCAATAACTATAAATGACTGAATATAAAAGATAGAACTGAAAATGACTGAAAGAAAAGGAATAGGAGTCATACCTAAGTTGCTGGATTCTGTATTATCTTGTCTATCAATAACTAAAGAAAACAAGAACCTTACCTGGCCCCCATAAGCCGAAAGGTACAACTAGCACAGAACAACCCACCTGGGGCCCCCATAAGCCTTGGTGAGTACACTTAAATCTATATACCGCTAACAAGGTCATGATGGGTCAACTGGTAACCATAGCTGTCCTACGAGTCCCTGGTTCTGCAATTGAGCCCGCTTGGCCCCTGACTGTAGCTGTGTATGAGTGCTGTGGACTCTTGATATCTGTACCTCGGGCACCATGCTCGTCGGGGTTGTGGTGCCGATACGGTGTATATATAATGGTCCAGCCATGAAATGGACCATATGAGGATTTGGGACCCCATCTTTGTCCCTCGTGGAAGGCATGTCGCTCTTTCTGGAGCGACGTCATCTCACCCCTAACGGGCGCCGACAAAGCTAATAACCCTGGGGTTGGTCATGGAGGGCTATATAGTAAAATCAAATCCCAAACAAAGCGTAGAACACTAGTTTCAGCTAATAACAACAACTATTCATAATTAGCATACTTCTGATTCTCTTACTGGGATTGAGTTATAATACTATAGGAACTAACTTGCCGAAGGATTTTGCCTTAACATACCTCGTTCGCCGATTATTGATTAACTGGCGAGTTTCAACTCATATTCAACTGCTCTTCTCAACTGCAAATGTATTATTGGAAGAATGAGGCTAATTTTAGTACTAATTTCGGAAAAAATGATAGCTTTATATAAATATTAACTATATTTCAACTTAATGGAATATGATCGAAAACTCGTTATTTCTCAAAAGTCTAGAAGGGAGAAATGCTTACTTTAATCCTGTGATTTTATTGACACTAGTTTGGAGCAATTCAAACAACTTTAGCTCGGCGGGGTTAAGATTCGCCGGGCGAATTTCGCGAAACTAACTCTGTAGCAATGCTCCCTGTAGCCTTAAACTTCAATACCCGAAGTTAGTTTGAATTCGGGCAGCGTTTCATAGCGTAAACGGACGAGAAATATTAATTTCCTTTGTTCTACCCCTTTGCTGGCCGTGAGTTAACTTAGGAAAATAACATTGAATTAAAAGGAAGGACTTATATATACTTGGGGCGGTGGATAAGGGTCCGTGCCAACGCGCTGATTTTCGGGCGTGCCACGAAGCCCAACGCAGAGGGAGGGGGTTCGTGCCACGTTGCCCCTTTGGGCAGCTGGCTCGGATTTCTCCCACACAGTCCCGACTCCGTGATCATTCGACCTTTCCCCAGGCCCTTTTCTCGCACGTATTGCACTCTAAAACTCTTAACCAATGATGAATAGGCCGTTTAAATATTAAAAACTTACGGGGTGTAACACATTTAATAGCCCACTACACTCTATCATTTTTATCACTCTCCATATATATGAAAAAAGATATATTTTTCTCTTAATATGTTAAAAATGACAAAAGTAAAAGTGAAAGTATATTTTTAATATAGTGAATAAGCCAAAGTAAATATAAAAAATATATTTTTTAATAGCCCACTACACTCTATCATTTTTATCACTCTCCATATATATGAAAAAAGATATATTTTTCTCTTAATATGTTAAAAATGACAAAAGTAAAAGTGAAAGTATATTTTTAATATAGTGAATAAGCCAAAGTAAATATAGAAAATATATTTTTTTCTCCTTTTCTATTTTTTGTTTATCTTAATTTTGAAAAGTTAAATATCTACATAATTACTCAATTAAAGAGGAAGACAATTACTCACTATAATGAAAAATGAAAAGTCATGACTCTCCAAAATATTTTTTCCAACTTCCTCTTATTTATTGTATTGTATTTATGCATTCATAAATGTTGTTACAGTTAGCTTGTATTCTATGAATATATATTTGTAGATTTAGTGAATTGCTAGCTTCTTCCCTCCCCAAAACGTAAAAATATATTTTAATCAATGTATATTTACTAGTACAAAATTTTAAGAAAGTGACACAAAAGTGTTGGGTGAAATCTACATCATTAAGATGTTGGTGGAAGTGATGGAATGTGAAGGCAACAACACAACTTCTTCAAGTGGAAGTATTAGAGAAGATTGAAACAATCTTTCTAAATGACATTTGGCTTATGTTCTAACAATTTGCTCTTTTAATATTTATTTTTAATCCCTTACATAGATCGATGTCACGACAATATGATATTTCATATTATAATTTTGTAAGCAACTACTATGGAGGAAGTTTTAAAGTAATGTTATCACTTATTAGACCCTCAAGGAACTAAAGTGAAACAATGAACCTAGCTACCACCTCTTGCTTTCTTTTTCTTTTTCTTTTCTTTTTTTTTTTTGCAAAATCTTAGTGTAAATGCTAAAGAGAAGTAATAGAGCAGATGTTGAAGTCGGTAATGATTTAGTAATGTAGATTTGATATCATATTTTAACGTCTAAAGGAGATTTAATATTGTGGCATAGTTCTTTTTGGTCAATGATTTATTTTTTATTTGGCTCTTTTCACTACTTTCTCTCTTTTGTTCAATTCACTCTATTTTGGATGATATGACATATTTTATTTTAATTTTTTTATTTATTTTATATTTACAAAGAGTAACTAGTCATATCTTTTCAATTTCTACTCTTAATAATCTACATATATATGACACCTCTCTAAGTATTTTTCTGTTTATATATATAATACATAACTAAGAATAATAATAATTCTAGGAATAGAAAAAGTGATGTGGCACTTATATTTGGGAAAGAAACATAATTATCTTTTTTTTTAAAAAAAAAAAAGAATTTTCTCTATTTTTTCTTCATTATATGCTATATTAAAAAACTTAAAAAATCACTCTTTAACCACTCTTAATTATATGAAATATGAAATATTAAGAAAAAAAAGGGTCATTTCTTTAAATTTCTTTAACGTAAATTATAATGTTCTTTATTTTCGTTATTCCTATAAATTGTTATTTTTATAAATCTTAAAATAATTAATAGTCATATTTATGATATTATTTGGTATTTCATATTGTAGTTCAATAAATAGAAATATTATAAGACTTTGTAGAAATGATCACATTAGATTCATGCTTTAGTTTGACTTAAAAAACTAAGATGAAGGCTATTGAATGGTGATCAGCTTATGGGAGTGGATGTTGTGTTATACCCCGGAAGCCCAAAGAGCAGATTCGGGAGTTAAAACGGAGAAAAACTAAAATTTCACACCAGATCTCAGGACAGGTCATTAGGTGACCCGTGAGGAGGGACCACGAGTTGTGGGGTGACTCCTAGTCAAGGAAAAAAGAGTGTGGTCTGGAGGGGCCACCACGGGAATGACCACGAGTCGTGGTCAGGCCACACGACTCATGGAGTCACCCGTGGTCTAGACTGAGGTATGGCTAGGAAATCATGGACAGTGGGGATCACAGGTGGAGACCACGAGTCGTGGTCAGCCACCACAATTCATGGGGTCCTTCGTGGGGTCCCCTGATGGAAATAGGCAGTGGACTTGACAGTTTGTATCCATGAGTCGTGGAACCTGGGGACGAGTCATCTAGTCCCTCGTGGGGATTGGCAATCAACAAAACTCTGCGATTTTAGTAAGGATCCTTTTGTAATTCCTATGTTCTAGGGTCCTAAACTATGTTGTTTTAAGCTATGAAAGGTGGGTTTAAGAGGGGGAAACTATCCTATAGTCTTCATTCATGCTTGCAAAAGAATAGAAGAGTGGTAGAGAGGTGATCAAGGGTGACTCAAGGTTTTCTCCATCAATTCTCCATTGGGCATTCAAGGATCTCTAGAATCTGATCTCACTGTAGGTATGTAGGGGTATGAATGGGTGTTTCCATTCACACCCATGCCCATTCTCTATTAATTTATAAAAAACTATCAAAAATCTCATGGGGTTTTGAATTCAATTTATGTGAAAATTTAATGATTTACCAACGGGTTATTATGATTTGTGATTTACATCATATCTTACGGATTATGATTAGATTTTACAATTATTTTTGCTTATAAAAGTATTAGTTTTGATTTCTACTCAATTAAGCCTAATTATGCATGATCTATGATAAATCGATTTATGATCTACTCTTCAATTATTGATATTTACAAACCCAGCATGATTTATGATTTGAAATATCAATTTATTCAATTACCCATCATGATTTGATGATTTACATGTTATATGTGTGATCTACAAGTATGCCTGAAACCTATGATTCATGAATTATGTTTCGGCCGACTCACGAGCCTTATGTCATGGCTAGTTTACATATGTACAAGTATGCTTATGATTATCATGATTTAACTAGCCCATTAATTCATGCATGTTATATTATGAGCACTACATATGTTTTGGGACCAATATCGGACACCGAGTAGGTTCGGGGCCTAGGTTCAGCCCTGGATCTCATAAACTACGTGGCACTGTAGGTATGTTAGGACCTCCCTTGCGACTGTTCCTAGCCCAAATAGCCCTTTTCATGGTGATATCACACTTTCATGGTTCTACACTTGGCATGGTACGGACACCCTCTCGACTAGGGTTATAAGTGGGGCTTCATGTGTGCTCATATGGGGTATGTCGGTTAAGCGAATCTCCCGCTATTCCTCATGATTTGTGCATGTTTATGATTATGTATTTTGTCTCAAGCCATGTTAAATAAAGCTTTTCTCTTATGATCATGAGTACGATTGTGTTACGAATGTTTTGAAAACCTTGAGCTATATGTTATGTTATGATATTTATCATATGAGCATGATGTCCTATTCTTATGATCATTTATGAGTCTTATATATTTTAAATGTCCATTTTACTTATTGCATACTCGGTACATTCCACATACTGACCGCATAAATTCAATGTTGTATCGTTTCATGATACAGGACTCGGCTCTCAGGCTTATCCTCATCCTTAGACCATCTTGGAGTTACTCTCAGCCTTATTGGTGAGTCCTCATGTTCCAAGGGCTGTATGACTAGACGTTTATGTTGTTCTTTTGTTTCAGTTTGACCGAGTTAGTTAGGGATGTTGTCCCATCAACCTATCTCACATGTTAGAGGCTTTTAGACATTATGTAGAACTCAGCTTATGTATATGTCTAGTACTTCCGAATGTTATGGTACTCTATGTTATGTTTACGTTTCGTTATGCCTTATGTTCAGTCTTCCGCTTAAAGTTAATAAAGTTAGATGTATTTTTATGCCATGGTTCGCCTTGGGACCTCTCGGGGTTCTTGTTACATGTTACGATTCAGGTTTACGTTCGGGTCATGACATGCTGACAAGCATTTAGAAGATTGTGCATTAATTTTGTATTTTTCTTTTATTTTTTAATTATTAAGGTTTTAAGAATAATGTTGCATTGTTTAATTTTTTGTATGTTTTCTATGATTTCTCTCTATTTTGTATTTATATGAATTTCTGATTATCGTAAGTTTATAATTTCTTTTGGTTATATATATTGTGAGTATATCTAATTTTTATATTATATTTAATAAAATTATTGATAGTTTATTGTCTTTTTAATCGCGCAAAGTGCAAACAAATTCACTTGTTTAAGACTAAATCAACAACACCCAATCCATTCTAAACTCCTATCATGCACACATCCCTAGCAACTAAATTAGCTACTCATGGATAAAGTTAAATAGAAGATACCATGGGTAATTCATTAACCTTCATCATATTGATTAGAACTTAAAGCTTTTGACAATCTGCTAAAATGGTGTACTTTCTAATGTAATTGAAGAAGGTGAAGAAATGGGAATGTGTACTCACTATTTCTCCCCTCTACTTCTCTCTACAATTTCACAGCTAAGATATAAAAGTTATGTCATGTATGAGTACAACTGAGGTAATTATGCATATTCTTTTTGTACAGCTTTCCTCAAATGCCCTTGGAAGCTTCCACATTGAATTTGTGCCAGAGTTGGACAATTTTACCCTGTCAGTGATCAGGTCACTTGCGCGACACCTGCGTTTCATAGGTGCCTAGTCATGAGTTGCATATCTTCCATAGGTTACAACAAATGTGCTTGGACTCCTTTGTGGTTGCACCTACGTTTCGCAGGTGCTCTTCTGCTCAAGACTAGTGCTCACTGTGCGACACTTGTGATCCTTTGCGGTTGCGCCTATGTTTCACAGGTGCTCTTCAGCTTAAGACTAGTGCTCACTGCGCAGCGCCTGCATTTTGCAGGTGCCAATGTGTGGCACACAGGTTCTTTCTTCCAACAGAATGTTTCTTTGTTCAACTCCTTTGTTATTCTTGTCTCAATACAATACCTGCAAAATCTAAGAGAAAAGGCATAAAACCTTTCTAATTGATGTGAAAGCCATGAAAAAGCTCATGCTTAAGAACCTAATGATATAGTAAATGTAACACCCCAAAAAATCATTATGAGCAAGACCTAGACTTGTAGCAGAGTCAGTAGAAAAATCTGCATTTTTCTCTTAGAACGACTCATGGTACAAGTCATAGGATGGAGTCATGGTAAGCTAGCAGTTTCCCCAACCAGAGATAATGACTCATGGAGTGAGTCGTAGGTTGAGGTAGTGAGTCGTGATAAGCTATTGGATGTTAGATCATGGACCTACGAGTGAAGGTGCGACTCATTGTTTGGCATGAAGGGTCGTGGGCAAGGGTCGTGGTATATGATTGAGTGGAAGGCTTCGAGGAAGTAACGAGTCATGGTATGAATCATTGTAGGAAACAATGAGCTGTTGTATGCAGTCGTGGGGTGATAGTATGGGTGATGGAGACCCCTAACCACGAGCCATGGTATGACTTATTGTAGGAAACGACGAGTCCTTTTGAGATCCATGGTTTGAGAAATAGTGAAGCCGAGAAAATTTAATGGGCTAGCAATGGAAGGAGACCACGAGTTGTTGTTTGTGGGTACGACTCGTGTACGACCTATAGTGGTTGACAATCTATTTTAATGACGTGTTCCCAGGGGTATTTTGTAATCTCCTATGCTTTTTAACTCCTAAATGATGTCGTTTTGGGCTTCATAAAGGTAAGATTGAAGGGTTTAACCTAGCCTAAGTCAGTATGCTCTCGTAATTTCATTGAATTTGAAATCCTCTTCCAAGATTAAGCTAGGGGTCCTCACCAAATTCACTCTCACTCCTCTTGGGAATTCAAGACCATCTTTGAAATTAATTTACCTAGGTATGTAGCACGATGAATGGGGGATTTCTTCTACCCTTATGCCCATGTTATATTTTAGCTCATGAATTCAAGTTTCTGGTTATGTTTATTGAAATTATAGGGTTTTTAACTCAAAACCATGCAAATATCCATGCTATGTCTATGGGTCCAATTCCCCTCATGTTTCAATGAATGATTTAAGAAAACTAAAACAGATTTTACTTTCAATTTAATTACTATTTCCTGATTTCATGTTTTATGAAGATTATGCCTTATTATGCATGATTTATGAAATTAAGCTTATGAGTTTATGATTTTAAGTATGATGAATTATCTAGCATGAGTGAATGTTTGTGAATTCTTAACTTAAGATTTCATGATTTCAAGTTATGAAGGTTAGTTCAAGTATGTATGATTTTATGACTTGGGCAAGCCCATGAAAAGCTAAGTATGTTTATCATGATTTTAGCCAAGGCTTACAAGATCAGTTTATACAATATTTTGGAGTCAAGACTCCCCAATATTAAGATTTAATCTTTGTTTTGAGAATACGATTATATGAGCAATATGCATGTATTGTAAGTAATGTCTAGCATCAAGTAGGTCAGGATTTTTGAGGACCCTAGTCTTTGAACGACGCAGCAACGTAGGATATATTATTATTGGGACCTCTCAAGAGAGTGCTTCTCCCGTCGAGGGCACACCTGTGATATCACACCTCATTTGTTCTTTTCCCTGGCAAGGCTTAGGATGGCTCTCGTCCACATTGGTAAGACGTGGGATTATCATGCACACATACATGTTGATTGTTGGTTGTGATGAGTCTCCCACTGTTCCTCATTTTTCAATTACTCATGTTCATGACTTCTGATATTATGTTTTATAGCATATTTGACCCATTGATCATATATGAGCTTTCACTTACGATTTCAAGCATGAAAAGCTATATGATTTCTGTTTCTAAACCTTGGGTCATTATGTTCAGATTATGATGAATAGCTTGTGCTTATGTATATCTCAGATTTATGGCTTTTAGCATGTTATCCTTACTTTTATGAACTTTCTTGATTTATACCCGTGATTTCAGACAATCATTTTATTAACATGTTTTACTTACCTTACATACTTAGTATATTCAAAGTACTGACCGCATACTTTATTTATATCATCTCATGATATAAGTTCAGGTGATCCAGCTCAGTCTCATCGATAGCTCGCACCCGATCAGTTGAGTCCTATTCCCGCTTGGGTGACTCCTCGTCCTTCGGTGATGTTATCAATTTTATGTTTCCATCATGACTTTTAGTTTAAGACCTAGTGAGCTAGTTGGGGGTGTTGTCTCATCAGCTCGTCATAGTAGTAGAGGCTTTTCTGACTATCATGTAAAGATAGTTCAGCATTGTCGAGTTGTTTTTACGTTTTTGTCCTTGTGAAATGCTGACTTCTTCTTATGTCGTATTTATTCTTTACTTTCCACTTGTTTATGCTATTAATCATGCTATGTACAAACCATGGGTTAGCTTGGAGCCATTCATAGTTCTAGGTCCCATGTCTCAGTCCGGGGTCTCAGCTCGGGTCGTGACAATAAATTACCAACTCATTAAACCCCAAAACTAGAAACATTACTTGTCCTCAAGCAAGACATTCTCTCATAACTAAGAATTGAATTAAGCACTTGCATCACAAGAGCTTCTTAAGGGACTCCTAAAGCTTAAGACAACCCCAAAAATCTCACACTGTCTCAAGAAAATTACAAAGACTCAAAACATGTTGCACAAACATAATTGGTAACAACTAGCATTTGGAACATATCATTTTCATTCTTTCACTTTAAAATAGTTGATATTTTCAATAAAAGCAAGCTCAATAAGCATCTCAAGTTATTAACAATTAACATTTATGGTTTTCCTTAAAGTTCCCTACGCAACTTGTATCATTCACACCTCTTAATTGAAAGCATAAATTTAGCATGTATTCCAAGGAAGTGATGCCACTCACACAAAGAAAGAATCCCACTAATATTCATGCAATTCACACATAGGGATTATAGAATAAGGCAAAGACGCTCACTCTCTCAAAGACATTCAACTGCATACATATTTGATCCATGGGCTTGCCCTTCGTGAGCCCTTCATGTAACTCACCACTAATATAGAGTTGCTACAGTCGAAATCTCTAAAGACTTGAGGATCATAATGATGGCTAGGGGTAAGGGTAGGGAAATTTCTAGATCTAGAGACTAGAACCTCCCATATGCCTTTTGTGAACACAATCAAGCATCCTGCTACCTTAGTGAGATCACTCCACCTTATCTCTTCTTATTCATCATTCTCATTTATCATCAAGAACTACTCTTGTAACACGTTGGATTCTACATTTAGCCTCATGTAAGCAAGAGATAACACCTTTCAACTTTTTCTTTTTCTTCTATTGATTAGATGTCTTTAATAAACTATTTCATTCTTTTCCACAATTAATTTGGTGCTAACTCACATTGAAGCTCACATATTTTCCCTTTTTGCACACCCCAAAACTTAGGCTTTTGCCTCATTTCAATTTATTTCCTCATCCCTCCCCAAGTCTTGGGGTTCAAGCCCCATTTTTATTTCTTTTATCACTATAAATTAGGGAGGATGGGTTCCCAAGAAGAGGATTAAAAAGGTAATAGGCTTGTAATGTGGTTTTCAAGGAAAAGGGTTAAAGGCTCAAACATTGTCTATCAAAAAATGATGTTCAAGGATGTCATTTTGTGATGAAGTGACTGTCCAAAGAAAGACAAAGATCATTTTATAAGTGCAGCTAAATATAATATTTCACCTTGAAGTTCTAGACAATGTACACACACAAGAATCAAGTCAAAGGCCTCACTACACAAGGCACCACACTTCGAAGAATTCACCTATTTTTCATAATCAAATTAAGGGTATGACTTTAGAAAATCTAGCTTACAAACCAAGAAGCCAAACAAGTAATGCATGCGTAATACATGACAAGAGAGTGCTCATTTTGAAATTTAAAGCATATTGCTATGCCACAAAAATTTTTGGTGGTACCAATAAAAGCAAGTACAACAATGACTCAAAAACATAGTATTTTCCCTTAAGAAAGTTGCCTCTCAATCTATCATAGGAAAATGTCATCCGGTTCGACACAAAAATGAAAAAAGGAAAATTTTGCTCCTTGGTAAATAATGTGGTATAAAGTATACCCTTGGAGTTTATCGTTATCTACTATTGTTATACCCCAAAAATTCCTAAGATCAAACCTGAGGGTCTAAGTAGAGAAAATAAGAAATACTGCAGCAGGTCATAGGATGAGTCATCTAGTGACCCGTGAGGAGACTTCATGAGTCGTGAAGTGGCTTGTGAAGTGGAGAAGGCTAGCAGGGACTCGTGGTCATGGGGTAACCGCGAGTTGTAGTAACGAGTTGTGGTTTGGCTAATGACTCATGACGTGAGCGTGGTCAAGGTGGTCAATGATGAAAGATTTGATTTTCCTGGAGATGGCACGAGAGGAATCATGAGTTCTGGTGTGAATCACGACTCTTGAAGTGACTAGTCGTATGGCTAGTGTTTTTCACAATGGGACTTCTTTCCAGTGGACGTAACGACTTGGACCTAACAACTCATTATGGGCACCACGAGTCGTGATGTCACTCATGGTGACTGGCAGTGTCCAATTTTTCCATGTTTTAGTAAGGGTGTTTTCATAATACATAAGCCCTTAAGTACTAAACTATGTCGTTATAAGCTTAGTTAAGATGATTTTAAGAATGCTTAACCTATCCTAAGCCTTCCCATTCCATGCATGCAAGATTAAGGTGCTCCATTGGAGATCAAGCTAGAGAATCCCCTTAGTTCTTCCCCAAACCTCATGGGCATTCAAGGAAGGTGTGAAATCAGGTTTAACTAGGTATTTAGGGTAATGAATAGGAGTCTCTCTTCACTCTCATGCCCAATTCCCTTCTCAATTCATGAATTCAAGTGCATGGTTCCATGGGGTTCTAACCCAATTTATGAAATCCTCTATGTTTCTATCATAGGTCAGTTGTATTCATTTTCCTAGTGATGTTTTAAGATTCATGGGAATGTTTTATAATGTTTTTGATCACTTATGAATTCAAAGATTTAAGATTATGATGCCCAATTATGCTAGATTCATGAAAATATTGAATTTATGGTTTATGCTTCCAAGTATGATGAGATTTCTAGTATTCAAGAATGTTTATGAATTACCCATGTATGTATCCATGTTTTTGTACTATCAAGTCTATTTCAAGCATGATAAAGTTTAGGCAAGCTCACATGATTTAAGTATGACTTCATGATTTGACTAACTCTTATGATATAAGCTTGTCGCATGGTTTTCGGAGTCTAGACTCCCACTTTTTAGCTTGTGATATGTTTTCAGCCAAGGCTCCTCATGTTTAAGTTTTCAAAGTATATATGTAATTTAGCTTCATTGAAAGGTGATCTTTTATCTTTGTTGAAAAAAGATGGAGAGCATATGCATGTTTTTGAGAGTAGTGTCTAGCACCGAGTAGGCTAGGGGTTTAGACAACCCTGGACCTCAGAACTATGTGCCAATGTAGGTTTATTCAGATTCTTTTGGGCCTCCTTTGTGAGCTTTCCCTGCCCCCAAGGGGCCTTCAGCTTGATATCGATATCATGGTAGCACCTTTAGCTCTGGCAAGGCTTTGGATGGCTCCGCCCACTTGAGTGTAATAGCCAGGAACATGTAAGCTTTGTCGTGGTAATGTTGGTTATATGATGAGTCTCCCATTGTTCCTAATGATTTCAGTTATGCACGTTCATCAATTATGATATTGTGTTTTCAACAGGTTTGACCCAATGTTCAGTTTTATTTATGATTATCAGTTTCAGCTTTGGGTCATTTAATTCAGTTACGAGATTTAGTTATGTTTAATCATGGTTTCAGTTAAAAGCATGCAAGCCTCACTCTCAGAATCTTATGATGTAGTGATTTATGATTCGCATGTTTTTAGTTTTACGTACTCAGTTGTTTAATTACCTTGAATACTTGGTACATTCAAAGTACTGACCGCATATTCTGTGATGTATCATTTCATGATATAGGCTCAGACGTTCAGACTTAGTCCCACCGCTAGCCAGTTCTTGGATTTTAGCACATCCAGTTTAATGGTGAATCCTCATCCATTGGGGACCTTCATTTAGCCTTATTATTACCGTCTTTCAGTTTAAGTCTTCTAGTAAGCTAGTTGAGGTCTTGTCCCAACAGATCGTCAGTATGTAGAGGCTTATTAGACATAGTAATGTATTCTTCTTTGGATTCAGTGTTTGATATTCCATTTTTTAGATGTATTAAGTATTTAGACTTCTGCTATTTCAGAATTTAGTTTTCCACTTTATTTATGTTGAGATTTAGTTGTCATGTTTATCCCATGAGTCAACTTGGAGCCATTTATAGTTCTAGATTCCTTTACTACATCTGCGCCTATGTTCAGGTCATGACGAACTTTGTATCAGAGCCATAGGTTTTAAGGTATTCTAGGGTGTTTGAAAGTCGTGTTAAGTAGATTCTTTTTCATAGCTGTGAAGCGCGCCATACTTATGACGAAGAGGCTACCAAGTGTTTTAGGAAATAACCCTTTTTTCATAGTCTATGTCGTGCGATGAAATGTCTTTTATTCTTCTAACTCATGCTATACATGTTTGCAGAATCATGCCTCCTCACATAGTGAATAGAAGAAGGAACGAGAATGGAACTGGCCATGAGAATGGTAATAGAGATTGTCACTAGCAAGCCCCTCCATCCACTTAGGATTATGTGCCCGAGTAGGTTGCTCATGCTGAGTTTAGGGCAGCCATCCAGATGTGGGTGTAAGCATTGACCGCTCATGTCAATCAGCAGGCGGTGGCTCATGTTCCCTAGAACAAGAACGTAGCAGTGGCTAAGGTTAGGGACTTCCTCAGGATAAATCCTCCTGAGTTCCTTGGATCAAGAGTGGACGAGGATCCACATGAGTTTATTGAAGAGATCCATAAGATCACCCAGATTATGGGGGTGATGGGGGAGGAGTGTGTAGATCTAGCCTGTTATCAGTTTAAAGAGGTTGCTTGTTCGGTGCTAGTGACTACACGCAAGTACACGTGGTCGAACAAGTAGTAAAGTGGCTTAATTAAAGCCAAGTATCGATCCCATAGGGACTGAACTACGGGACTAATTGACTTAAGCGTCAGTGAACTATGCCTTTATGAATGCAGACAACCAATTAAACAATATTTTGAGAGTTAAGTTTACTAAGTAATAAAAATCTAAGTTAAGATTATAATTTGAGTCTGAACAATAGCAATGAGCAAGCTGAGGTTAAAACAAACATGCAGGAAAGTAATTTATCGATTCAATTCAGCTAATCTTTTCTTCGGTTGTTAGTCAAGAATTATTGCTTATGGATTGGATCTTTCGACTCCTATCCAATTTAAGAATCATGAACCTTAATCTACATTTCTGTGATAAAAGAATTTCATGCTCTAGCCATACATAACCGATTCCTTAATTGACTAATAAGACTTTCAGATATATTTCTATTCTGAATGTAAATCAATTCTCAATTTTCTAAACTAAGAAAAGATCATATCCTACCAATTCACATCTTTCCAATTTCTTTCCTTTTCAAAATCAAAATTGGATTTCTAGATATACATTAACATTGGCCAAACATTAATGCAGTAAAAACAAGATTGATAGAACAACCATTGAAGAAAAGATGAAAACTGAAATGGTCAACAATTACATTCCACTACAATTGTTCTTAACCTCAGCAAGAAGTGAATTAGCCACTCATTTGTGGATTAAACATCATGAAATAAGTAGAATTCATACAAACAATTGAGATTAAAGAGAAAGAGAAAGAGAAAGAGAAGAACCCTAGAATTTTCTTCCTCTCAACTTCTTGTAACCCACGTTCTTGCTCAACCAAGTCAGAATGTTTAAAATAAAACCTAAGTGTGTTATTTATACTCTTGAGAATTTTTTCCCGGAATAACAAGCAACGTGGCACGGAGTGTATCGCGGAGCATTCCCTCCGTGCTACGGGGGTATCACGGACCCTCACTAGAAGTCGGCTCCCCAGCAAATGTACCTCAACGTGGAACGACTTGCATTGCAGAGCCTCGCCTCCGTGCCACGGTGCTATCGTGCACCTTCACTGGAACTTGAGGTTCCAGATAATTGTACTCAACGTGACACGGAGTGTATCGCGGAGCACTGCCTCCGAGTCATGGAGGTAATGCGAGCCTCCATTGGAAATTGACAAAATTAATTCCTCCAGGAAGAACGCCTTCGCGATGGCAGCGTGACACGGCTCCATCGCGGAGCCCCTATTTTTGCTGCTCTGCCTTGTCATTTTCCACTCCTTGTTTCCAAGTTCATTCTCGATCTTCACCAACATGTATATTAGCTTCCAAAATTTCCTTTTTCCTGCAAAACAACACTAATCATGTTGGTTAGTATAAATTCACATTTAACTAAAAATCACATGAGAATGTACACATAACGATAGATAAACAAGTCGAAACGAAGCATTTGAGTATCACTTGGGCATGCAATTCTGCCCAAGATCACGTAGCCCACACATAGAACCTTGTTTGTCCTCGAACAATACTCTCACATCTCATGCAATTGACACCCACGCATAGCTACTTTGGCTCGACAGTTCAAGCTATGGCTATACCGATTATTTAATAAAGCAAATCATCAAGAAAACAAGCATGGTCTCATCAATACAATGAAGTACTTCAAATTAAGATCTCCTAAGCTCAAGAATCGATTCTCGATCTTGGCCAGCTCGTGCAAATCAACTGATCAAGACATCCGACACGAAATTTAATCTCTCGTCAAGCATGTGCCCTCACAACACAAGAGAATTACCCCATTTGCCATCACATGATTTCCAAAGCACTACATGTAGGGGTATATGAATACGATTTCACTCTCTCTCCCAAAGAATTCACATGCATCATGTCATGAACCATAGGCTTGCCTCTAGTGTATTACTCCACTAATATAAGGACGCGTGATGTAAGATCATATAGGACTTAACGAGTTGTAATGTAAGCTAAGGAACTAGTAAATACTGGGCTAACCAATAATAGCAACTAGCTTCCTCAAGCACTTTTCAATACATCCCACCATCATTATGGGCATTGTTTCTTCCTTCATCCTCTCACTCTTGAAATTTTTTCTTTATTTTTGTTCCCATTTCGTTAAGCACACTCGATTTACTAGCAAAGATTAGTTATACATCTTTATTTTATTTTATTTCAGCAAGTACACCTTTGACCTTTCTTTAACTTTCACCTTCTTCCGCTTTTCCTTCCGTTTCACAATTCTCACTCCTTTACACTGTGGGAAAATTGTTTTTCTTGAGCGCTTAAGAGTTTTGGATCAAATTCACGGCTAATGAAAAGAAGGGATTAAGCTCGGTTTGTACCTCTTCAAAAAAAGAAAAAAAATAGGCTAAAGCCTCAATGGGGCTAACTAGGATGCACATTCAAGGTAGGTATGATAATGGAGAAACTTTCGGTTTACTCAAAGAAATGCCTTCATCCTTTCCTACAATACACATCTTTCATTTCGTTTAGTACACACACCAGGCAAGTTCTAGACACTTCACAATAGCATGGAATAATCGAAACCTCACCTCGCACTCATTGCACATGCTCAACTCAAGACATATTCACAGACTCTTCAATTAGCTAATTACAAGAATTCACTATTAAGCCTCGATAACACCGAATCGAACTCTCTAGCCTAGGTATCTCAACATGTTTACACATTTGCATGCTTTCATACGAATCACCTTTGCATCTTAATATCATTTACAACACATAGCAAGAACTCCGAACCATGAAGTAGCGACACGTTTTGGAAACACACAAAAGAAAGAAAAGAGAGAAAAGAACTACTCCTATCGACTACATTTCCCTTAAGACAATCGTCATCCATCAATCATAGGGAACGGTCGCTATCTACGACTTCAGTTCAATGGGACTATTCTTAGTAAAAGCACCGAAAACAAAGGCCGAGAAACCCAACAAAAACAATTCAAAAAAATTCGATAGAAAAAGATAAAAATTTTAATTTGAACAATATTGACACAACACAACCAACAGTAGCTCAACATAACACACAATAGCTCAACATTCATTTCAACACCAAATTAATTACAGAACAAACAACACAGAGTCACAAGGTCACATTTTGCACAGGCACAACAACAACAAAAAAAAACAAAAAAAAAGAAGCTGGCACCTAACTACTCCTACCCCACACTTAACCCGAACACTGTCCCCAGTGTTCATATAATTTCACATATCACAAAGGTTGGGTGGTGAAACTCCCTAATCAATCGAAGTATTCAACTTCTTCATCAGGTGTCGTTGCTTCGTCTCCCATATCCGAATCGCCCCTGTCGTCCTCGTCTGACACAACATCTGAGTCCTCTCGGCGTGTCTCCTCATCGGTAGGGACATCATCGTCTACGGGCTCCACAAATACGGGCCCCACTTTGCATAGAGCCCGGGTATTCTCGCCAAATGGGTAATCCAACTCGAGCTGCCAAAGCTCATCCTCTGTTGCCGGCCTCCCGCCTATGCGTAGCTGCAACATTTGCATCCCATACATGCGGGCCATATACTGGTCATCCCGAGCATGTCCCTCAGCTAGTGTGAGCACCGACCTATAAGTAGTGTCAAGTGCCTTGGTTTTGGTGACATCCAAGGCACGCCTGTCGATCTATGGGATGTAATCCAGGGCCTCCTCCTCAATATCATGGCCCCTCAGGAACGTGGTAAGCAAACCACCGAACCGATATCTATGCCCCAGACGCAGTCGGGCTCTCTTCATGGCGGAGATGATTACCGCCCCAACATTGATTTCCAGCCCCTTCATCAGGGCATACACCAAGCACCATGTATCTCGGGTGAAATCTATCATGTGCACCCCCAGGATCAGGCAGGAACACACAATCTTCAACCAAATCCGGGCTTCCTGGTTCATTTGAGAGTAGGGCAATGTCTGATGGTAGCCCCTCTCCTTGTGCCTGCCCTACCTGGCTGTCGATCGGGCTCCACGGAGGGTGCGTCTGATGTTCGCATAGGGTGGAGTGATGTTCAGCTGCCTAAGGACATGAGTGTCTGTGTCCCGCGCCCCCAGGATTGCATTCAAAATATAGGGATCAAAAGTGACAACCTGCCCCCTGATTTTGACGGTGTGACTGCGTAGGGTCGGGTTCCAGTTGGCATTGAACTCCCGGATAAGATGTAGATTGCACTCCATGGGCTCTTTGAAGATGAAGTTAAGCCCAGTGGTGTCAATCCTGTGTACAATCCATGGGAATTCCTGTGCCAGCGGTTCCCGTGCTATCTGCTCTTCCGGGAAGTATTTGGTTTCTTTGTGTTTAGCATACCACTTCTTCCCCTCATCAGTTACCCATCGAGTTCCGTATTGTCGGCGTTGGCCTTGCGGAACCGCTGGTGCTGCTGGAACTGTTGTTCCCAATCTCACCCTTTTTCTGCTGGCGCCCGATGTGGATGCGCCCTTGCCCTTGTCTTGTCGGCCTGACATTGTTCCTGTACATTCAAACATACAGTCCCAATGTTATGTCAGTCATAGTTAGCTACAAATAAGGTTGGGTTTAGATTGGATCACCCCACACTTAGGCTTAAGCCACTATCCAAACAATTCGACAAGACATTCATGATTTTTCTAATCGTAGCATTCAACCGGCTTAGTGCATACATATAAATTGATGAAACAATTACGATGTACTACTCAGACTTCGTACAATGAATACAAATTTCTCCATCGATTCAATGTCATCAATATAGCACTTAGCAATTTTTCAATAACCTATGTAATTCTCCAATTGCATTTTCTCAAAAGTCCCTCTTCTAACTTAGCATATTCAACATCAATCACACTATATTTCACTTCACCCAACATGCACAATCCAATTTTTTTCAATATTTAAAAAAATTTAGTCACCTTCCTATTTCATCTTCAACCCTAGCTACCAATTTCGCAAGAGTTCAATAAAACATGCAGTCATTGAGTTCATATATTCAAAACGATATTATGAACATCATTCAATCATAACTCAAGTAAATTCAAGCTCATTTATCACTTAGGGCAAGGTTAAATCACCAAACATGTTCAAGAATAGAAAATTTGAGCACCTCCTCTGTGACACAGAGCCATCGCGCAGGCTCACTGTAATGTGCCAATTTTTATTTTCTCACCTCAATTTTTTTCCTTTGCGTTTCTTTGCATTTTTTCCCTCTGTTCCACCTCAAAATCATTTCACCACAAGAAATTGGTTAGAATTCATAGGTTTCAACGCAAAAAAAATTATTTTTCTTTTTCTTTGTTTTTCTCTTTTATATATATATATATATATATTCAAATAGTTCTACTCATCTATTACAACACATTCACGGGTTGCCTCCCGTGCAGCGCCTGATTTACCATCGCGGCTCGACGTCATTCATGCTCAATCATCCTCTAGAGTGATGGACATCTTCCTCGAATGACGTCCTCACCCCAATAATACTTACATCTTTGCCCATTTACTTAAAACGTGGCACTTCTATCTTCTTGCCACAACTCCACTACCCCGTGCGGGGTCATTCTCACCACTTCAAACGGTCCTGACCATTTGGACCCCAATTTTCCTGGAAAAAGCTTTAGTCTCGAATTAAATAGCAACACCTTCTGCCCCGGCTCAAAGATCCGATGCACCATATGCCTATCGTTCCACTTCTTCGTTTTCTCCTTGTAGCATTTGGCACTTTCATAAGCATGCCATAGAAACTTGTCAAGTTTGCTGAGTTGCATCAGCCTCTTCTTCCCTGCTAGCTCCGGGTACATGTTCAACTTTCTCACGGCCCAAAAAGCTCGATGTTCTAGCTCCACAAGTAGATGACAAGCCTTTCCGTAGACCAATATGTATAGAAAAGTCCCAATGGGTGTCTTGTACGCAGTTCTATAAGCCCACAACGCATCGTCAAGTTTGCTTGACCAATCAATTCATTGTGAATTCACTATCTTCTGTAGAATCTGCTTTATCTCTCAGTTCGACACCTCCGCTTTCCCACTAGTTTGGGGATGATTGTTCGGTCTGTTTCGCAACTACACGCAAGTGCACGTGGTTGAACAAGTAGTAAAATGGCTAAAGTAATCCAAGTATCGATCCCAGAGGAACTGAACTGAGGAAGTAATCGAATTAAGCGTTAATGAACCCAAACTCTAAAAATGCAGACAACAATTTAAAGAAGATTTTGAGAGTTGGTTTCCTAATTTATACTAATCTAAAGCAAAATTATAAAGTGAGTCTAAACTATAGTAATGAGCAAGCTGAGGCCAAACGAACATGCAGGGAAGTAATTTATCGATACAATTCAGTTAATCTTTCCTCCAGTTGCTAGTCAAGAATTATTGCCTATGGAGAGAAACTTTCGTATTCTACCCAACTTAGGAATCTTGAACCTTCAACCTTCATTTCTGTGATAAAAGAATTTCATGTTCTAGCCATACGAAACTGATTCCTTAATTGACTAATACGACTTTCAGATATATTTCTATTCTGAAGGTAAATCAATTCTCAATTTTCCCAAACTAAGAAGAGATCATATCCTACCAATTCACAACTTTCCAATTTCTTTCCTTTTCAGGATAAAATTGGATTTTTAGATATATATTAACATTGGCCAGACATTAATGCAGTAAGAACAAGAATTGATAGAACAACCATGGAAGAAAAGATGAAAAACCAAAATGACCAACAATTACACTCCACTACAAATGTTCATAACCTCAGCAAGAAGTGAATTTAGCCACTCATTTGTGGATTAAACATCATCAAATTAGTATAAATCATACAAACAATTGAAATAAAGGAGAAAGAGTTAGAGAAGAACCCTATGATTTTCGTCTCCTCAACTGCCTGTAACCCACGTTCTTGCTCAACTAAGTCAGAATAATTAAAAATAAACCTAAGTGTGCTATTTATACTAGTGAGAATTTTTCCCGGAATAACAAGCAACGTGTCACGGAGTGCATCGCGGAGCACTGCCTCCGTGACACAGTGCAAATGCGGACCCTCACTGGAATTTTATGTTCCAGGTAAATATCGGCAACGTGCCACGACATGTAACGCGGGGCTTGGCCAACGCGCCACGGCACCATCGCGAACCTTCACTGGAATTTGACAAAATAACTCATCCGAAGCAGACTGCCTCCGCAATGGCAGCGTGACACGGCTCCATCGCGGAGCCCCTTTATTTACTGCTTTTCCTTGACCTATTCCACTGCTCACTTCCGAGTCCATTTCCAATTTTCACCAACATACAACTTAGCTTCCTAAAATTACATTTTTCCTGCAAAACAACACTAATCATGTTGGTTAGTATAAATTCACATTTTAACTACAAATCACATGAGAATGTACAAATAACGATAGATAAACAAGACGAAATAGAGAATTTGAGCATCACTTGGGCATATAATTCTGCCCAAGATCACTTACCCCACACTTAAAACCTTGTTCGTCCTCGAACAATACTCTCATATCTCATGCAATTGACACCCACGTATAGCTACTTTGGCTCGACAATTCAAGCTACGGTTATACCAATTATTTAATATAGCAAATCATCAAGAAAACATGCATAGTCTCATAAAGACAATGACATTCACCACATTAAGACCTTGTAGACTCAAGGATCGACTCTCGATCTCGGCAAACTCATGCAAATCAGCTGATCAAGACATCGGACACGAAATTCAATCTCTCGTCAAGCATGTGCCCTCACAACACAAGAGAATTACCCCTTTTTCAATCAAATGATTTCCAAAGCATTACATGTAGGGGTATATGAACACGATTTTGCTCTCTCTCCCAAACAATTCACATACATCATGTCATGAACCATAGGCTTGCCTCTAGTGTATTACTCCACTAATATAAGGATGCGTGATGTAAGATCACGTAGGACTTAACGGGTTGTAATGTAAGCTAAGGAACTAGTAAATACTGGGATAACCAATAATATCATATAGCCTCCTTAAGCGCTTTTCAACACATCCCACCATAATTATGGGCATTGTTTCTTCCTTCATCCTCCCATTCTTGAAGTCTTTCTTTATTATTTTTTTTTCTTCCCATTTCTTTAAGCACACTCCACTTCATAATAAAGATTAGGTATACATCTTCATTTTATTTAAATTCGGCAAGTGCACCTTTGACCTTATCATCTCTTTCACCACTTCCGCTTTTCCTTTCTTTTCATACTTTTCACTCCTTGACACTATGGGAAAATTATTTTTCTGCGCTTAAGAGTTTTGGATGAAATTCAAGGTTAATGAAAAGAAGGGATTCAGCTCAGTTTCTACCTCTTCAACGAAAGAAAAAAAATAGGCTAAAGGCTCAATGGGGCTAAATAGGATGTATATTCTTGGTAGGTATGATAAGAAAAAAAACTTTCGGTTAAATCAAAGAAATGCCTACATCGTTTCCTACACTACACATCCTTTGTTTCATTTCGTACACACACCAGGCAAGTTCTAGTCACTTCACAATAGCATGGAAGAATCAAAACCTCACCTCACACTCATTGCACATGCTCAACTCAAGACATATTCACGGACTCTTCAATCAGCTAATTACAAGAATTCAATATTAAGCCTCAATCACACCGAATCGAACTCTATGGACTAGGTATCTCAACATGTTTCACATTTGTATGCTTTCATAAGAATCATCTTTGCATCTCAATATCATGTACAACACGCAACAAGAATTCCGAACCATGAAGTAACGACACGTTTGGGAAACAACCAAAAGAGAGAAAATAAAAGAAAGAAAAAAACTACTCCTATAGACTACATTGCCCTTAAGACGGTCGTCATCCATCTATCATAGGGAACGTTCAGTATTTACGACTTTGGTTCAATGGAACTATTCTCGGTAAAAGCACCGAAAACAAAGGTCGAGAAACCCAATCATAAAAAATTCAAATTTTTTTTTAAAAATATCGATAATTTCGATAGAAAACAAAAATATTTACACAACCAGCTAACAAAAACTCAACATAGCACACAACAGCTAAACATTCATTACACACCGAATTACAATACAAAACATACGCACAAAATCATAGGGACATAATTTTTTTCACAGGCACAACAACACAAGACATAAAAAAAGTAAAAACCAGAACGAAACATACAACACCTAACTACTCCCACCCCACACTTAAACCGAACATTGTCCCCAGTGTTCAAAAAATTCAATTTATCACAAAGGTGGGTGGTGAAACTCCCTGATCAATCGAAGTATTCAACTTCTTCGTCAGGTGTCGTTGCCTCATCCCCCATATCTGAATCGCCCCCGCTGTCCTCATCTGACTCAACATCTGAGTCATCGCGACGTGTCTCCTCATCAGTGGGGACATCATCATCTACAGGCTCCACAAAAGCTGGCCCCACTCGGCATAGAGCCCGGGCATTTTTGCCAAAGGGGTAATCTAGATCGAGCTGCCATAACTCATCTTCGGTTGCTGGCATCCCGCCTATTCAAAACTGCAGCATCTGCATCCCGTATATGCGGGCCATATATTGATCATACTGAGCATGGCGCTCGGCTAGTGTGAGAACTGGCCCATGAGTGGTGTCGGGTGCCTTGGTTTTGGTGACATCCAAGGCACACCTATCCATTTACGGGATATAGTATAGGGCCTCCTCCTCGATGTCAAGGCCCCTCAGAAACGTGGTCAGCAAACCACCAAACCCGTACCTGTGCCCTTGATGCAAATGGGCTCTCTTCACGGCGGAGATGATCACCGCCCCAACATTAATCTCCAGCCCTTTCATCAGGGAATAAACCAAGCACACACGATCCCGGGATCAGGCAAGAACACACAATTTTAAGCCAAATCCTGGCTTCCCTGTTCATTTGAGAGTAAGGTAGCGTCTGATGGTAGCCCCTCTCCTTGTGCCTGCTCCACCGTGCTGTCGAACGGGCTCCACACAGAGTGCGTCTAATATCCGCATAGGGTGGAGTTATGTTCAGCTGCCGGAGTACATGGGCGTCTGTGTCCCACGCCCCCAATATGGCATTCAGGTGATGGGGCTCAAAGGTGACAACCTGCCCCCTTATCTTGACGGTGTGACTGCGGAGTGTCGGGTTCTAGTTTGCGTAGAACTCCCGAATGAAATGGAGATTTCACTCCTTGGGCTCTTCGAAGATGAAGTTCATCCCGGTAGCGTCAATCCGGTGTACAATTCTGGGGAATTCCTGTGCAAGTGGCTCCCTTGCAATGTGCTCCTCAGGGAAGTATTTGGTCTCCTTGTGCTTTGCATACCATTTCTTCCCTTCATTCGTCACCCATCGGGTTCCATATTGACGGCGTTGGCCACGTGGAACCGTTGGTGCTGCTGGGACTGCCGTTCCTAGTCTAATCCTTTTCTCCCGACGCCTGATATAGATGCGCCCTTTCCTTTTCCTTGCCTGCTTGCCATCGTTCCTGTCAAATCAGACAAACAGTCCCAATGTTATTCAAGTCAAAAATTAACTTCGACTAAGGTTGGGTTGGGTTAGGCCACCCTACACTTAATCTTTAGCCACAATGAAAACAATTCGGCAAGACAATCATTCTTTTCTAATTTTTATCAATCAACATGCCTCATGCATTCAAATAAGTCAATGGAATAATGACTAAGTACTACTCAGACTTCGTACAACTAATCACAATTTCACTATCGATTCCATTACATCACATAACACTTAGCCAAAAATTTTCTCAACAACAACTACTAATGCAATTCACCAATTTCATTTTCCTGAAAATTCCCTTGTTTATTTAGCATATTCATCAATATTCACAACATCATTTACATCACCCAACATGCACAACCCAATTATTTTCAAATTTTCAACCAAATTTAGTTTCTTCCTATTCAAATTCCAACCCTAGCTACCAATTTCCCACAAATTCAATTAAACATGTCTTTATCGAGTTCACATAATCATAATGATACTATGAACATCAATCAACACTATCTTAAATGAATTCAAGCTCAATTTACACTTAGGGCAAGCTTTAGTCACCTCACATGCTCAAAAATCGAAAATTTCGGCAAAAATTGAGGTTAAGTTCAAGAACATACCTTTAATTCGATGAACTTGAAGAAAAGTTGAAGAAAATTCGATCCTAGGTCCGTGTCACGTTGGGGAAGGAGGTATTTTAGGGGTTTTGTCGTGGAGGGGAGTGGGAAATGGGAAAAAATGAGGTGTTTTCGGGGTTAAAAAGAGGATTTTTCGCGTGGGTCACCCGGCGACCCGGTGTGACCCGTCGCGAATAACACCTCAACGTGTCACGGAGGGTAATGCGGAGCACCCCCTCCGTGACACGGAGCCATCGTGTGGGTGTTCTGAAATTTGCAAAAATTCCAGAATACCTTCAACGTGTCATGGAGGGTAACGCGGAGGCCCTCCTCCGTGACACGGAGCCATCGCGCAGGCTCACTATTTTGCCACTTTGTAATTTTTTCTCACCTCAATTTTTTTCCTTTGCGATCCTTTGAATTTTTGCCCTCCGTTCCACTTGAAAATCATCTCACAATAAGAAATTGGTTAGAATTCATAGGTTTCAAACACGAACACAAATTTTTTTTTGTTTGTTTTTATTTTTATTTCTATTTTCTTTTTATTTTTCTTTTCTTTTTCTTTTTAACTAATTCTACTCATCTATTACAACGATTTCAAGGGTTGCCTCTCGTGCAGCGCCTAGTTTACCGTTGCGGCTTGACGTCATCAAAGCTCAATCATCCTCTAGAGTGATGGACGTTTTCTCTCGAATAACGTCCTCACCCCAATAATGCTTACACCTCGGCCCATTGACTAAGAACGTGGCACTTCGATCTTCTTGCCACAACTCCAGTTTTAGGGTGTCCTCAATCGGTGGTTTTCCCACTGGATCTCGAGAATCAACAATCTGAACAATATCTGCTTGATCAAGCATATTGATTGCTGAAAGCTCCTCATATACGACCGGAAGCTTCGTGGCCTTGTACACGTCAAATACCTCCGCATTGTCATGCCCCTGCATGGTTAGCTTCCCTGCAGCTACATCAATCAAAGCTTTCCCGGTTGCCAAGAAAGGACGTCCCAAAATAAATGGGACTTCCGCATCCAACTCAAAATCCAGCACAACAAAATCTACCAGGAAGATAAGGGTGCCCACCTGCACCAGCACGTCCTCCACAATGCCATTTGGTCTGGCCAAAGAGCGATCTGCTAACTGCAAGATCACTGTCGTTGTTCTAGGACTGCCCAGCCCCAACTTCTTGAATACCGATGTCGGCATCAAGTTAATGCTTGCTCCCAAATCGCATATTCCACGAGCTCAGATACTTTTCCCAATTGTGATTTGAATTGTAAAGCTCCCAGGGTCCTTGAGCTTTGTTGGCAACCTGTTCTGTATTCGGGAAGTGCACTCCTCAGTAAGCGCCACCGTAGCATACTCTGTCAATCTGCTTTTGTTAGCTACGATGTCCTTGATATACTTTGCGTACTTTGGCACTCCCTGCAAAACATCAACAAGGGGTAAATTAATGTGTACCTGTTTAAGCACCTCCATGAACATTTTGAAACACCCTTCCTCCTTGTGTTTCTTTAATCTTTGAGGGAACGGGGGTGGTGGTCTTTCTGCTTCAGCTGCCTTCTCCTTCCCCCTCTCATCATTCTTTTCCCTTTCTTTCTCCACTGCTCCTAACTGCTGAGGTGGTCTTTCTGGTTCCACCTCCTTGAGTTGTAAACCACTCCTTGTGGTCACTGCATTTACTTGCTTGGGATTCAGTTCAGTGTCACTCGGTAGTCCTCCTCTTGGCCTGGTGTTTTGAGCTCCAGCTAGTTGCCCAAATTGGTACTCCAATGCCTTTGTAGCTAATTGATTGTTCTTAACATCTGCCGCTAATTTCACATAGTCAGCCTGCAGTTGAGCTTGGTTAGCTTCATTGTTTTAAACATTTCCTCAATGCTGGGTGGTGGTGATGGAGGAGGTGCATTGTTGCTTCTGTATTGAGTCTGATAGTTCTGCTGCCCTCCTTGATTTCTCTGCGCACCCTAATTTGAACTCTGCCCTTGATGGTTGTTACTACACCAGGAGAAATTCGGATGATTCCTCCAATTAGAGTTGTAGTTGTTGCCATACTGTTGGTGATTATTTCTCTGTACATTACCAACAAAGTTCACTGAATCTGGATTTGCACCACAACACTCAGCTGAGTGTTCATTACTACCGCATACTTCACACCAAATCTGCTGCACTACATTAACTGGGGCTTGAGGTTGATTCAGGCTCATGTTGCTGAAGTGGGTGTTGAGTTGATTCTGTAATGCAGCTATCTGTGCAGCGATAGCTGTAAATCCCTCCACTTTCAAGACTCCTGCCGCTTTCCTTGTTCCTCCTCTAGAAGAGTTCGCATTCCACTATGGATTTCCCTGCGAAATACGATCTAACAAAGTATACAACTCCTCATAATTATTTTCTAATGCTTGTCCCCCAACTGCTGAGTCAAGCAAAATCTTTGTGTGGGGTTCCAAACCCTCTATGAAAGTATGCACCAGCACATCATTGGACTGGTGATGGTGAGGACAATCTCGTAACATGGATTTGAATCTTTTCCAAGCTTGATACAGACTCTCCCCCTCTCTTTGTTTAAAACATAGAATCTGACTTCTAAGTCTTGTTGTTTTCCCGGATGGAAAGAACCATATCAAGAATTTTCTTGCAAGATCTTCCCAAGTGGTGATGGAATTAGGTGGCTCAAATTTCAACCACCTCTTTGCTTCTCCCAATAGTGAAAATGGGAACAATGTAAGCCTTACGTAATCAGATGATACTCCAGTGGGGATGTAAGTGTCACTTATCTCCAAAAAGTTTTGGAGATGTTGTTGTGGATCCTCGTGAGGGAGACCTGTGAATTTTCCGCTGGTGTGCAGCAATTGCACCATATTCTGTTTCAGCTCAAACCTCTCTCCTGGCTTAGGTTTGCGAATGCTTGATGTAACATTGTTAGCATGTGGGATTGCCACTTCGCGAACCGACCTAACTGCCATTTCCTCGGGCACTAACACTGCCCTTACAAGTGGTGGATTCTTTTGTTTCTCTAGGATTGTTTGTCTGAGCAACTGCAGTTTCTTTTCTAGAACTTGTCTTCTTTGACGATAAAATTGTCTTTCCGGCTCTAAGTATGAATCCACCAGCTCCTTGTCTCTTGCCAGTGTTCAACAGAATTCAATATCTGCAAAAGACAGGCTAAGATCAAGTTGTCAGCACTAATAAGAAATCATAGACTAACACTTAAAAACACAATTTTACCAATTGCCAGTCCCCAACAACGGCTCCAAAAACTTGTTTGGTCTGTTTCGCAACTACACGCAAGTGCACGTGGTCGAACAAGTAGTAAAATGGCTAAAGTAAGCCAAGTATCGATCCCACAGGGACTGAACCAAGGTAGTAATCGAATTAAGTGTTAATGAACTCTAACTCTAAAAATGCAGACAACAATTTAAAGAAGATTTTGGGAGTTGGTTTCCTAATTTATACTAATCTAAAACACAATTATAAAGTGAGTCTGAACTATAGTAATGAGCAAGCTGAGGCCAAACGAACATGCAGGGAAGTAATTTATCCATACAATTCGGTTAATCTTTCCTCTAGTTGCTAGTCAAGAATTATTGCCTATGGAGAGAAACTTTCGTATTCTACCCAACTTAAGAATCATGAACCTTCAACCTACATTTCTGTGATAAAAGAATTTCATGTTCTAGCCATACAAATCGATTCCTTAATTGACTAATACGACTTTCAGATATATTTCTATTCTGAAGGTAAATCAATTCTCAATTTTCCCAAACTAAGAAGATATCATATCCTACCAATTCACAACTTTCCAATTTCTTTCCTTTTCAGGATAAAATTGGATTTTTAGATATACATTAACATTGGCCAGACATTAATGCAGTAAGAACAAGAATTGATAGAACAACGATGGAAGAAAAGATGAAAAACCAAAATGATCAACAATTACATTCCACTACAAATGTTCTTAACCTCAGCAAGAAGTGAAGTTAGCCACTCATTTGTGGATTAAACATCATCAAATGAGTATAAATCATACAAATAATTGAAATAAAGGAGAAAGAGTTAGAGAAGAACCCTAAGATTTTCGTCTCCTCAACTGCCTGTAACCCACGTTCTTGCTCAACTAAGTCAGAATAATTAAAAATAAAACTAAGTGTGCTATTTATACTAGTGGGAATTTTTCCCAGAATAACAAGCAATGTGTCAAGGAGTGCATCGCGGAGCACTGCCTCCGTGACATGGTGCAAACGCGGACCCTCACTGGAATTTTATGTTCCAGGTAAATATAGGCAACGTGCCACGGCATGTAATGCGGGGCTTGGCCAACGTGCCACGGCGCCATCGCGAACCTTCACTGGAATTTGACAAAATAACTCATCCGAAGCAGACTGCCTCCGCGATGGCAGCGTGACACGGCTCCATCGCGGAGCCCCTTTATTTACTGCTTTTCCTTGACCTTTTCCACTGCTCACTTCCGAGTCCATTCCCAATTTTCACCAACATGCAACTTAGCTTCCTAAAATTACATTTTTCCTGCAAAACAACACTAATCATGTTGGTTAGTATAAATTCACATTTTAACTACAAATCACATGAGAATGTACAAATAACGATAGATAAACAAGACGAAATAGAGCATTTGAGCATCACTTGGGCATATAATTCTGCCCAAGATAAATGATACGTTGTTGATACCTTGTGGCGCACCCCATACTTAGCTAGCAAATTCTTGAAACTTGCATTTATAAAATGAGCCTCCCCATCATTGATAATTGCTCGTGGTGTCCCGAACCTGGTGAAAATATGCTTTTTCAAAAATTTTGTTACCACCTTGTTGTCATTCCTGGGGCAAGCTATTGCTTCGACCCACTTGGATACATAATCAACGGCTACCAAGATGTAACGATTATCAAATGAATGAGCCCATGAAATCTATTCCCTATACATCAAAGATCTCCACTTCTAATATCTGCTGCAGTGGAGTCTCCTTCCTTCTACCAATTGTTCCTGTTCTTTGACATCTATCACACATTTTTACATATGCCATAGAGTCTCTAAATAGTGTAGGCGAAAAGAAACCTGACTGTAGCACCTTTTGCGTTGTCCGCTCGCCTCCGTGGTGCCCTCCATACAATGATGAGTGACAACTCCTCAATACTTCTGCAATTTGGCTCTCTGGAACGCATCTTCTCATCACCTGATCCGGTCCCCGCTTAAACAAGTACGGCTCATCCCAAATGTAATACCTGCAATCATGTCTCAACTTCTTTCTTTGCTGAGTCATAGCCTCCGGAGGATAGACTCCACTTACCAGCAAGTTCACAATGTCTGCATACCAAGGGATTTCAGCTTCCCTTATTGCCAAGAGCTACTCATCCCGAAACTCTTCCTTTATGTTGTCACCTTCCTTCACATGCAACCGGCTTTCCAATCGCGATAGGTGATGTGCCACTTGATTCTCGCTCCCCTTTCTATCCCGAATCTCTAGGTCAAACTCTTGTAACAACAAGATCCATCTAATCAGCCTGGGTTTTGCATCCTTTTTGTTAAACAGATACCGAATCGCTGCATGATCGGTATACTCCACTACTTTAGAGCCCACCAAGTAGGACCTGAATTTATCAAACGCGAACACCAATGCTAGCATCTCCTTTTCAGTGATTGTATAATTGACTTGGGCTGCGTCAAGTGTTTTTTTGGATAATGAATGGAATGAAATATTCTATTCCTCCGCTGCCCCAATATAGCTCATACAGCCGCATCACTTGCATCACACATTAATTCAAATGGTTCCTCCCAATTCGGAGAAATGAGAATAGGTGCTTGTATCAACTTCTATTTAAACTCCTTGAATGCTTTAACACAATCCTCATCAAACTCGAACTTCACCTCTTTTTCTAGCAATCGGCATATCGGTCTAGAAATTTTAGAGAAGTTCTTGATGAACCGTCTGTAGAACCCTACATGTCTGAGAAAACTGCGAACACCCTTCACAGACACAGGTGGTGGTAGCTTTTCAATAACTTCGTTCTTTGCCCGATTGACTTACAACCCCTTTCAAGACACCTTATGGCCAAGGACGATACCCTCCTTGACGAAAAAATGACATTTCTCCCAGTTGAGTACAAGGTTGGAGTCTTCACATCGAGCTAGCACCCTGTCAAGATTCTGCAAACATGTAGCAAACGAATTACCAAAAACAGAAAAATCATCCATAAATACCTCGATGAAATCTTTCACCATATCATGAAAGATCACTATCATGCATCTCTAGAATGTGGCGGGTGCATTGCATAGACCAAATGGCGTCTGCCTAAAAGCATATGTCCCATAAGGACATGTGAAAGTGGTCTTCTCCTTGTCCTCCGGTGCTATGACTATTTGGTTATAGCCAGAATATCCATCAAGGAAACAATAATATTCTTGACCTGCCAACCTGTCCAATATCTGATCAATAAATGGGATAGGATAATGATCTTTCATTGTGGCCTCATTGAGCTTTCTGTAGTCCATGCAAATTCGCCAACCTGTGACTGTGCGTGTAGGGATCAACTCATTCTTCTCGTTGGTGACCAGGGTCATCCCTCCTTTCTTTGGGACACACTGAACGGGACTGACCCATTCACTGTCTGAAATGGGATAGACCACACCTGCATCAAGCCACTTGATCATTTCCTTCCTAACCACATCCTTCATCACCGAATTCAACCTCCGCTGATGTTGTATAGTTGGCTTTGCTCCTTCCTCCATAAAAATTATGTGTGTGCAAAAGGCTGGATTGATTCCCCTAATGTCTGACATTTGCCAGCCCATTGCTTTCTTCCTCCTCTTGAGAACCACCAATGCATCCTTTAACTGTGCCTCTATCAGTTCTGCGGAGATGATGACTGGCAAGGTGTCATCTTTCCCCAAAAGTACATATTTCAAATATGGAGGCAATGTCTTCAACTCCAGTTTTGGTGCTTCCTCAATAGATGGTTTTGGAAATGGTTCTAAGGACCTCATCTATGGCTGAAATTCTTGCTTCCTGAGAAACCATTTTGGTTCGTTCAACATTTGCACCATCTCATAAGTATCCCTATCTCCTAAATGATCGGAGCTCATCAAAGCTCTCTCCAATGGATCTTGAGAATCAACAATCTGAAGAATTACTTCCTGGTTTAGCACATTGATTGCTGATAGCTCCTCAAAGACGGCTGGAAGCTTCATGGCCTTATACACATCAAACACCTCCACTTTATCATGCGCTCGCATGGTTAGCTGCCCCGCAGCTACATCAATCAATGCTCTCCCAATTGCCAAGAAAGGACGTCCCAAAATAAATGGGACTTCCGCATCCGGCTCAAAATCCAATATAATAAAATCTACCGGGAAAATAAGGGAGCCCACTTGCACTAGCACGTCCTTCATAATTCCATCTGGTCCGGCCAAAGAACGGTCTGCAAGCTAGAAGATCACTGTAGTTGGTCTAGGACTGCCCAGCCCCAACTTCTTGAAAACCGATGTCGGCATCAAGTTTATGCTCGCTCCCAAATCACATAGTCCGCGAGCTCGGATACTTTTCCCGATTGTGATCTGAATGGTAAAGCACCCGGGGTCCTTGAGCTTTGTTGGCAACCTGTTCTATATCCGGGAAGTGCACTCCTCAGTAAGCGCCACCTTAGCATACTCCGTCAATCTACTTTTGTTTGCTATGATGTCCTTGATATACTTTGCATATTTCGGCACTCCCTACAAAACATCAACCAAAGGTAAATTAATGTGTACCTGTTTCAGCACCTCCATGAACTTTTTAAAGCAAGCTTCCTCCTTGTGCTTCTTTAATCTTTGAGAGAACGGGGGTGGTGGTCTTTCTGCCTCGGTTGCCTTCTTCTTCCCCCTCTCATCATCATGTTCCCCATCTTTTTCCACTGCTCCTGATTGCTGAGGTGGTCTTTCTGGTTCCACCTCCTTGAGTTGTAATCCACTCCTTGTGGTCACTACATTAACCTGCTAGGGATATGGGTCAGTGTGACTCGGTAGTCCTCCTCTAGGCCTGGTGTTTTGAGCTCCAGCTAGTTGTCCAAACTAGTACTCCAATGCCTTTGTAGCTAACTGCCGATTTTTCATGTCAGCCCCCAATTTCACATAATCAGCCTGCATTTGTGCTTGGTTAGCTATAAGTGTTTTAAACATGTCCTCAATGCTGTTGGGTGGTGGAGGAGGTGCATTGTTTCCTCTGTATTGCGCCTGAAAATTCTGATGCCTCCCTTGATTTCTCTGCACACCCTGATTCGAACTTTGCCCTTGATGGCTATTACTACCCCAAGAGAAATTCGGATGATTCCTCCAATTTGAGTTGTAATTGTTGCCATACTGTTGGTTATTATTTCTCTGGATGTTCCCAAAAAAGTTTACTGAATCTGGATTTGCACCACAACTCTCAGTTGAGTGTTCATTACTCCCACATACTTCACACCATACCTGCTGCACTACATTGACTGGCGTTTGTGCTTGATTCAAGCTCATACTGCTGAAGTGGGTGTTAATTTGATTTTGCAATGCAGCTATCTGTGCAGCGCTAGCTGTAAAACTATCCACCTCAAAGACTCCTACCGCTTTCCTTGTTCCTCCTCGTGATGAGTCCGCATTCCACTATGGATTTCCCTGTGAAATACGATTTAACAAAGTATAAAGCTCCTCATAAGTCTTTTCTAATGCCTGTCCCTTAGCTGCTAAGTCTTGCAAAATTTTTGTATGTGGTTCAAAACCCTCAATGAAAGTATGCACCAACACATCGTTGGACTGGTGATGGTGAGGACAATCCCTTAACATTGATTTGAACCTTTAGAAAGCTTGATACAAATTCTCACCCTCTCTTTGTTTAAAACTTAGAATCTGACTTCTAAGTCTTACTGTTTCCCCAGATGGAAAGAATCGTATCAAAAACTTTCTTCCAAGATCATCCCAAGTGGTGATAGAGTTTGGTGGTTCAGCTTTCAACCACCTTTTTGCTTCCCCCAATAATGAAAATGGGAATAATATAAGCCTCACGTAGTCGGATGATACTCCAGTGGGAATGTAAGTGTAACTTATCTCCAAAAAGTTTTGGAGATGTTGTTTTGGATCTCTATGAGGGAGACCTGTGAATTGCCCGCTGGTGTGCAACAACTGCACCATGTTCTGTTTAAGCTCAAACATCCCTCCTGGCTCTGGTCTGCGAATACTAGATGTAACATTGTTTGCATGTGGAATTGCCACTTCGCGAACCGGCCTTGCTGCCATTTCCTCGGGCACTAAAACTGCCCTCACAAGTGGTGGATTCTGTTGTTGCTCCAGAATTGCCTGTCTTAGCAACTGCAGCTTCTTCTCTAGAACTTCCCTTCTTTGATGATGAAATTGTCTCTCCGGCTCTATATATGAATCCACCAACCCCTTATCTCTTGCCAGCGTTCAGAAGAATTCAATATCTGCAAGAGAAAGGCTAAGATCAAGTTGTCAGCACTTATATATAATTTGTAAACTAACATTAAGAAAATAAATTTACCAATTGCCAGTCCCCGGCAACGGTGCCAAAAACTTGTTCGGTGCTGTAGTGACTACACGCAAGTGCACGTGGTCGAACAAGTAGTAAAGTGGCTTAATTAAAGCCAAGTATCAATCCCACTGGGACTGAACTACGGTACTAATTAACTTAAGCGTCAGTGAACTATGTCTTTATGAATGCAGACAACCAATTAAACAATATTTTGAGAGTTAAGTTTACTAAGTAATAAAAATCTAAGTTAAGATTATAATTTGTGTCTGAACAATAGCAATGAGCAAGCTGATAAAAACAAACATGCAGGGAAGTAATTTATCGATTCAATTCAGCTAATCTTTTCTTCGGTTGTTAGTCAGGAATTATTGCCTATGGATTGGATCTTTCGACTCCTATCCAATTTAAGAATCATTAACCTTAATCTAAATTTCCGTGATAGAAGAATTTAATTCTCTAGCCATACATAACCGATTCCTTAATTGACGAATAAGACTTTCAGATATATTTCTATTTTGAATGTAAATCAATTCTCAATTTTCTAAACTAAGAAAAGATCATATCCTACCAATTCACATATTTCCAATTTCTTTCCTTTTCAAAATAAAAATTGGATTTCTAGATATACATTAACATTGGCCAAACATTAATGCAGTAAAAACAAGAATTGATAGAACAATCATTGAAGAAAAGATGAAAACTGAAATGGTCAACAATTACATTCCGCTACAATTGTTCTTAACCTCAGCAAGAAGTGAATTAGCCACTCATTTGTGGATTAAACATCATCAAATAAGTAGAATTCATACAAACAATTTAGATTAAAGAGAAAGAGAAAGAGAAGAACCCTAGAATTTTCGTCCTCTCAACTGTCTGTAACCCACTTTCTTGCTCAACCAAGTCAGAATGTTTAAAATAAAACCCAAGTGTTCTATTTATACTCTTGAGAATTTTTTCGCAGAATAACAAGCAACGTGGCACGGAGTGTATCGCGGAGCACTCCCTCCTTGCCACGGGGGTATCGTGGACCCTCACTGGAAGTCGGCTCCCCAGAAAATGTACCTAAATGTGGCACGGCTTGCATCGTGAAGCCTCACCTCCGTGCCACGGTGCTATCGCGCACCTTCACTGGAACTTGAGGTTCCAGATAATTGTACTCAATGTGACATGGAGTGTATCATAGAGCAATGCCTCTGTGTCACGGAGGTAACGCGAGCCTCCACTGGAAATTGACAAAATTAATTCCTCCAGGCAGAACGCCTTCGCGATGGCAGCATGACATGGCTCCATTGCGGAGCCCCTATTTTTGCTGCTCTCCCTTGTTATTTTCCACTCCTTGTTTCCAAGTTCATTCCTGATCTTCACCAACATGTATATTAGCTTCCATAATTTCCTTTTTCCTGCAAAACAACACTAATCATGTTGGTTAGTATAAATTCACATTTAACTAAAAATCACATGAGAATATACACATAACGATAGATAAACAAGTCAAAATGAAGCCTTTGAGTATCACTTGGGCATGCAATTCTGCCCAAGATCATTGCTCATATCTGGTTCAGATAGTGGAAGGAAAGTAGGGGAGTTGGAGTGGGTCCCATTGGTTGGGATAAGTTTTTCACCGTGTTCCTTGACCGGTTCGTTCCTTGAGAGATGAGGGAGATAAAGGCACCAGAGTTTGTTAACCTTAGGAAGAACAACATGAAAGTCTAAGAGTATGCCTTAGAGTTTATCTGCTTGTCCAAATATGCACCAGAGATAGTGGTAATCAAAGGGCTCAGGTGAGCAGGTTTGTGCATGGGATAATGGACTATTTGGTCAAAGATTGTAGGACTGCTATTCTTCATCAGGATATTGACTTCTCACGGTTGGTCCTGTATGCCAGTGATAGAGGCGGTACAGGTGAGTGAGAGAGAGAGAGAGGCCAAGAGGGCCAGTACAGACAACTTTGGGCTCTCCCAGCAGAGGCTGGTAGTGGGCATCGTCGGTAGTCCCACCAGAGATCATCAGCCCTTGTGTCGTCAACAACAAGCATACCATCCAGATCTAGGCGCGATCAGAGGGATGAACATCAGGATATTGAGGTTAGGGGAGTAGGCTCGTAGAGCCCAGCATTCCAGGTTATGACAGTTGTGGTAGGAGGCACATTGGTCAGTGCTTAGCTAGTACAGGTGCATGTTTCGAGTGTGGGAAGCTCGAACATATGCTCATAGATTGTCTAGCAGCTAGACAGGGCCATGGTATAGGCTGAGACCCAACCACTAATTCAGCAGCTCCACCAGCTCGCTTAGCTCAACAGGGTGCATCTACTAGTTCAAGTGATAGTCAGCTTTAGAACAGGTTCTATGCCCTCGCATCTCATTAGGAGCAGGAGGTCTCTCCAAATATAGTCACTGGTATGTTACAAGTATTTCACCTTGATGTATATGAATTGTTAGATACAGGGGCTACTTTATCTTTTGTGATTCCATATGTTGATCCTTTCAAAACCCTTCTCAGTCTCTACTCTAGTTAGTGATTCATTTATAGCTCGATAGGTATACAAAAATTACCCTGTCACAGTCCTTCAAAAAGTCACATCAAAAGACTTAGTAGAGTTAGCCATGATAGATTTTGATGTTATCTTTGGCATGGATTGGTTACATGCATGTTACGCTCAGTAAATTGTAGAACCCGTGCGGTAGAGTTATGGTTTTTGGGCGAGCAAGTCCTACAGTGGAAGGGTAGTTCAGCAGTGCCTGAAGGTCGTTTCATTTCTTACCTTAAGGCCAGGAAGATGATCTCTAGGGGTTGCGTGTACCATTTAGTTTGGGTTAAGGATGCTACTTTTGAGACCCTGACTATCCAGTCAGTGCCTATAGTGTGTGAGTATCCAGAGTTGTTTCCAGATTATCTATCAGGAGTCTCTCTGTCACGACCCGAACATGGGCCTGGATCGAGACACTGGAAAAGGAACCCCGAGGGACTCCAAGTCGACCCATGGCATGAACATACATCTAACTAAATCATAAAATGATATCTCAACATGATAAACTTAGTAGAAGTCTGAAATAACCATCGCATCAGGAATACACATGATCCGAAGCTGATCACATTCTTTTGTCTGAAAAGCCTCTAGGTCTGATGAGTTGATGGACAAGACTCCAACTAACTCTCTAAAGCTAGAAATTGAAAATAATCAATCATAACTAAAATAAAGAGAGGCCCTCGACTAATGAGGACTCACCAACAGGGACTGAGGCGAACTCTAAAAGCTGGCTAGTGGCGGGGCTGAATCTGATGATCGGAGTTTGTATCATGAAATGATATAGCATAGAGTATGCGATTAGTACGTGAAATGTACCAAGTATGCAAGGTAAGTAAAACCGCTTAAATAAGTAAAATCACTTAAAACGTGCCTAATATAAAACATTATTAATATAAGAATCTGAGAGTAGCTTGCATGCTCTTTTCTGAAATCATGAACTCCACATAACATAACATCATAACTGAGTTGATTGACCCGAAGCTGAAATCTGATAATTGTAAGTAAAACTGAACATTGGGTCAAAACTACTTTAGAACATATATATATATATATATATATATATATATATATATATATATATCCATAAAAATAGATTAGATATAAATTAGATAAAATGAGTTGAAAAAAAAAAGAAAAAAGGAATACTTAAGCTGATTCAAAGATGTATGATTGAATTTTTACTTCATCCAAGCATTAGATCTCCAGTTTTGGAATTAAAAGATACTTTTGACCAGTAATTATTCCAATATATATATGTATGTATGTATATATCATGAGTAATCAACATGCATAACTAAAATCATGAGGAACAATGGGAGACTCATCCTATAACTGACATACCACGATAGACTTACGTGGTCCGAACTCTCACACTCAAGTGGGTACAGCCGTCCAAAGCCTTGCCAGGGCTAAGGGCTGGCCCATTCGGGGTAGGGGATAACTCACATAGGAGGTCCCAATGTAATCTAATTGTACATACATTGGCGCATAGTTCTAAGGCATAAGGTTGACTCACCCATAGCCTACTCGGTGCTAGACACTACTCCCAAAAACATGCATATGCTCTCTATAATTTTTCAACGAAGCTGACCATCGTCAATTGGTAAAGCTAAATGATCATGAATACATAAATCTGAATCATATATGAGAAGCCTTGGCTCAAACCATACCATAAGCTGAACATAAATAGGAGTCTTTGTTCTAAATCCATGTGGTAAGCTAAATTCGTAAAATCATAATCATACTTGAACATATGGGCATTTCCCGATACTTTAACATGCTTGAAAATATTTAATTCTCTTGAAAACATGATCATATACATGGGTAAATTGAAAATATGCTTTTCATCATAAATATCTCATTATACTAGAACATTCATCATAAAATCTCAACTTTTATGAACTTCTCATAATTGGGCTTCTTAATTTATAAAGCTTGAAACATGATTTTAATTGAAAACAACATAAAACTTTCCCATGAATCATAATTCAATAATAGAAGCATCTTTAAATCATACCCATGAAGTAAATTAGGAATTTCAAGCATTGGGTTAAAACCCCATAGGATGAACATAGGAATTTTATGATTTACAGAGAGATTGGGAATGGGTGTGAACAGATGCACCCACTTATAAACCTACATACTTGAAAGGGTTTGATTCTACCATTTCTCTGATTGCCCAAGGAAGGTTTGAAGAAGAACCTTGAAGGATTAGCCTTGATCACCTCTCTAGACCCTTACTCTTGCATGCATTAATACGAATGACTTAGAATAAATTTTCCACTCTTAAAACCCACTATTCATAGCTTAAAACGACGTAGTTTAGGCCTTAGGATCGTAGGAATTATGGAAGAGCCCTTACTAAATTCATAGAAAATAACTGACTGCCAGTCCCCATGAGGAACTAGACGACTCATTACTCAAGGCCACGACTCGTGGCATCAGTCATCAAGTGCACTGTCTAATAGATCATCTGTGGCTCTTCATAGGGGACCTCACGAGTTGTTACTGGTATCCATGACCTGTGGTCACCACTCATCACCTTCACTGCCTAGGACTTCAAATTATAACCAACTAGCTGACCACGACCCATCCCATGAATCGTGGTGATTGAACACGACTCGGGGTCAGGTCCATGAGAACTTCCAAAACCCAAACTTCAACTCACACCCTGAACCTCACCATGAGTCTCATCACAAATCGTGGTCTACCACATGGGTACAGAATGACTCGTTCTGTGACATGGTGCCATATTTTTAGTTATCTCCATTTCAACTCCAGGGTTTGATCTTTGGGCTTCCGGGGTATATCACCCTCCCAAGGGGAGATCGACTATGGTATTGACCTTCTTCCCAATACGAAACTTATATCTATTCCTCCTTACAGAATGGATCTAGCTGAGCTAAAGGAGTTGAAGGAGAAGTTGATGGACCTCTTAGACAAGGGTTTCATCAGACATAGCAAATCCCCATGGGGTGCACCAGTTCACTTTGTCCAAAGAAGGATGATTCTCTTCGGATGTGCATTGATCTTTGGCAGTTGAACAAGGTCACAATAAAGAACAGTTATCCTCTCCCCAGAATGGATGACTTGTTTGACCAACTTCAGGGTGCCAAGTATTTCTCGAAGATAGACCTCAGATCTAGATATCATCAGCTTAGAGTTAGAGGGGGTGAAATTCCAAAGACAACTTTTAGGACTCAGTATGGTCACTATGAGTTTGTCGTGATGTCTTTTGGACTAAAGAATGCTCCTGCATCTTTATGGATTTGATGAACAGGGTGTTCAAGCCATATTTGAATATTTTTATGATTGTGTTCATTGATAAAATTCTCATAAACTCTCGGAGTGAGGAGGAGCATGCCGCTCATCTGAGGGTGGTGCTACAGACTCTTAAGGATAGCCAGTTGTTTGCTAAATTCAGCAAGTGTGACTTTTGGTTGAACTCGATAGCACTTTTGGGCCATGTGGTGTCAAGTAAGGGTGTGTAGGTGGACTCTCAAATGATAGAAGTTGTGAAGAATTGTCCTAGAACAGTTAGCCCTTCAGAAATCAGGAGTTCTTGGGTTTAGCTTGTTACTACAAGAGGTTGGGTTTTCTTCCATTGCAGTACATTTGACTAAGTTGACCTAGAAGAAGGTGAAATTTCCATGGCCGGAGGCCTGTGAAAAGAGTTTTGAGGAGTTGAAGACTCAACTCACCTTATAACCAGTGTTGACCCTACCTGAGGGTACCGATGGATTTTTGGTATATTGTGACACCACGAGAATCGTCCTTGGTTGTGTATTGATGCAGCACGATTGTTGAATGGAGGCTCGGATCTTAGACACGGGACAAGGGACCCCGAGAGACCCCAAGTTGACCCATAGCACAAGCATACATCTAACTCAATCAATAAACTGAAGAATAAATAATATAAACTCAGCGGAAGTCTAACTCAACATAACATCAAAATAAGCATCCGAAACTGAATACATACACAAGTCTGAAAAGTCTCTAATCTGGATGAGTTGATGAGACAAGACCCCAACTAACTCAATAAGCACAAAACTAAAATACATAAAGAAAGATAGATAGTCTGGTCCACGAAAGATGAGGACTCACCAATAGGCAGACACTAACTCCGATGAATTTCCTATGAGCGGGGCTGAACCTGAGAGCCGGATCCGGTATCATGAAATGATACAACATAGAAACTATGCGGTCAGTACATGGAATGTACCAAGTATGCAAGGTAAGTAAAACCTCTTAAGTAAAATAAATCATTTAAAGCATATCATAACATATCATAAGCTTTAAAATCTGAGAGGAGGGTTGACATGCATTTTTTCTGAAATCATAAACTTTTCGTAAAATGACTATACATATCTTCGTAACAGCATAACTTACTCGAATGACTCAAAGTTAAAATATGACATTTATAAGAAAAGCTGAAAAATTAGTCAAACCTTGCTTTTAGAACATGCATGTATAAAATAATAACCATGAGTAATGAATGTGCAAATCTGAATCATATAGACCGTGGGAGACTCGTCACTTAACCGACATAACACGATAGAGTGGTCCCGACTATCACACTTAAGTGGGCAGAGATGTCCAAAACCTTGCAAGGGCTAAGGTCGCTACCATGATATCAGTATCAAGCTCATGGGCCATTAGGGTCGGGGATAGCTCACAAGGGAGGTCCCAATAATATAATAGTATCAACCTACGTTGGCGTGTAGTTCTGGGGCATAGGGTGATCGACCCTTAGCCCACTCGGTGCTAGACTCTTCTCCCAAAACATGAAATGCTCTATATCATATATAATGAAGCTCAACATCGTCTATCGACGAAGCTCAAGATGAAATCATTCATAAACTCAACATCGTATGAAAACGAAGCTTAATAATAACATACATCTCAATTGTGAATTCATGCATATGAGAAGCTTTATTTAAAAACATACCACAAGCTCAAAGATAAGTGGGAGTCTTTACTCCAAAACTATATGGTAAGCTTACTTTAGAGATACTACATTATACTCAATCTAAGAGCTTTGCCCAAAACTTTGTCATGCTTGGATCTACTCAATTCATTTTGAAAATAATGTCATAATCATGGGTAACTTTAGAAACATTCTTTTCATCATCAAATCTCATCATCATCATACATTCATCATCATTCTCTTCTTTCATGAATTTTTCATCCATGGGCCTTTAATTTCATAAAACTAGAAAACACAATTTTGATTGAAAATAATTTAAAATCTGTCCATGCTTCAGAATTCATCAATAGAAACATAATCTAATCGTACCCATGTATAGAATTGAAGAATTATGCAATTGGGTGAAAACCCCATATGTTGATCATAGGAATTTCATATATTTAGATAGTAATTGGCCATGGGTTATGAAGAAGACACCCACTCATAACCCTACACACTTGGAAGGGAATGATTCCACCAAATCTTTAATTAACCAAGAGAAAAATGGATGGAAACCTTGAAGACTTGCTCTAAATCACCTCTTCAACCTCTCAGGTTTGCATGCATGGAGTGAAAATAACCTAGAATAGGTTTTCCCCTCGTTAAACTCTTCAAAACGAGCCTTAAACAACATAATGTAGGTATTAGGAACTTAGGAATTATGAAAAGACCTTTACTGATTTGCAGGAAAATACTGCCAGGTGATCCTAAAGGACGACCTGACGGATTGTGGTCCTTGGCAATGACTCGTTGCCTGGCTCGTCAAGTACACTGCCTCAATTACTTCACTTTACACATAAATCACCCTACGACTTACACCATGACTCATTACCTCATCCAATGAGTCGTGGTCAGCTTCCATTAGGTACACTGCCTCAATTTCCCCTTCCTTCCTTCTAACCCACACCACGGCTGGCCTGACGACTCGTGGGGTTTGAGCATGAGTCGTTGCCATGCCCGTGGGGAAACTTCTCTTTAAAACTTCCCTTCTCTTCACTAGTCTCCCCATGAGTCACTTGACGACTCATGGGTTGTCCTCCTGAGTCATCCCACGACTCGTCCTATACCTGCAATACCAATTTCACATTTTTCCCCATTTTAACTCCCGGGCTCGATCTTTAAGTTTCTGAGGTATAACAATATCTCCCCCTTGGGGACATTCATCCTCGAATGTAAGAAACACACAGAAAACTCAAAAACATGCAATCATCATATGCAGATACTGATCATTTAAACCGAAAACTGACGGAATGACTACCTCCAAAAAGAACTACATAACTGAACTGAATTCATACATCACATACATCTATCATAACATAAATCAAACTTGCGCACATGAACTGAACATGGAAACTAATTAGAGAATTAGGGCAAAAACTGATACCTCAAACTGAAACTAAGCCAGTAGAGAATAGGTGAGGGTATTTAGCCATCATATCCGCTTCGACTTCCCACGTAGCTCCCTCAACATGTTGATTTCTCCATAACACCTTTGCTGAAGCTACTTCTTTGTTCCTCAGCCTCCGAACCTGACGATCAAAGATTACAACTTGAATTTCCTCATAACTGAAGCTTTCTCTCACACCAACACTTTCCACCAGGACAACTAAAGCTGGATCACCTAAGCACTTTTTCAAGAGCGATACATGAAAGAAGGGATGAACTGAAGATAACTCTGATGGCAAGTCCAACTCATACGCTACCATACCAACTCTTCTCATAACCCGGTAGGGACCAACATAGCAGGGGCTGAGTTTTCCTTTCTTTCCTAACCGCATGACTCCCTTCATGGGAGATACCTTCAGAAATACCAAATCGTCCAAGTCGGACTCCAACTCTCTCCTCCTCACATCAGCATATGACTTTTGATGACTCTGAGCGGTTTTAGCCTGTCCCTTATCAATTGAACCTTCATCATAGCCTCATGAACCGAATCTGGCCCTATCATAGCTGCCTCACCAACTTCAAACCATCCAATGGGCGACCTATATCTCCGCCCATAGAGAGCCTCGAATAGTGCCATTTGGATACTGGAGTGATAGCGGTTATTGTAAGCAAACTCGATCAGGGGAAAGTGACCATCCCAACTACGTTTGAAGTCCATCACACATTCTCTCAACATGTCTTCGAGAGTTTGAATTGTCTGCTCCACCTGACCATCTATTTGCGGATGAAATGCTATGCTGAGTTTAACCTAAGTCCCAAGCCCTTTTTGAAAAGACCGCCAAAACTGAGAGGTAATTGAGTACCTCGGTCTGAGATAATGGACAAAGGTACTCCATGTAATCGCACAAACTCCCGGATATACAGTTTGGTGTAATCATCTGCTAAATCAGTGGTTTTGACCGATCGAAAGTGTGCAGCCTTGGTCAACTTGTCTACCATCACCCAAATAGAGTTGTAGTGTCAGCGAATACGAGGTAGACCTATAATGAAATCCATATTAATCTCTTCCCACTTCCAAGTGGGAATGCTAATATCCTGAAGTACACCTCCCGACCTTTGATGCTCGACCTTCACTTGCTGATAGTTCGGGTACTTGGATACGAATTTTGCAATATCCTTCATGCCATTCAACTAAATATATTTCCCGCAAATCATGATACATCTTGGTGGCACTCGGGTGAATAGAATACCTGGATCCATGTGCCTTATGCAATATCCGGCTTCTTAAATCATCCACATCTGGAAACATAAACGACCCTGGTACCGCAGCACACCATCTACCCTTGGGAGAAGACTTCCTCCTTCTAACTTTGAACGACTTCCTTTAGCTTCACCAAAATCAGATCCTCATCTTGCCTAGCTTTCACATCAGTCACCAAGGAAGATTCTGATTCATTTTGCACGACAACACTGCCATCAGTTGAATCGAACAACCTAACTCCCAACCTTACAAGTCGATGGGCATCTTTCACCAACTCCTTCCTCCCTTTATCCACGTGGGACACACACTCCATAGAGAGCCTACTAAGTGCGTCCGCTACCATATTTGCTTACCCGGGGGGTAAAGGACACTCATGTCATAGTTCTTTAGTAGCTCCAACCACCTCCTTTGTCAAAGGTTGAGATATTTCTGTGTGAACACATATTGGAAGCTCTTGTGGTCCATGAATACATCCACGTGGACTCCATACAAGTAATGCCGCCATATATTCAATGCGAATACCACCACAACCAACTCTAGATCATGGGTCGGGTAATTTTTCTTATGGACTTTCAACTGTCTAGAGGCATATGCTATCACTTTCCCATGCTGCATCAAAACACACTCAAGTCCGATTCTCAAAGAATCACAATACACAACAAAACCATTTGTACCCTCAAGTAGAGTCAACATTGGTGCGGTAGTGAGTCGAGTTTTCAATTCTTGGAAGCTTTTCTCGCAAGCCTCCGACCATTGGATCTTTACCTTCTTTTGAGTCAACTTGGTCAAAGGTTCTGCAATAGATGAGAAGCCCTCAAGAATCCTCCGGTAGTAACCCGCTAAGCCCAAAAAACTCCTGATATCTGATGGTTTTACCGGTCTAGGCCAATTTTTCACCGCCTCAATTTTTGGAGAATCTAGCTTTATACCCTCACTAGATACCACATGGCCCAAAAGTGCCATGGATTCCAACCAAAACTCACACTTGCTAAACTTTGCATACAACTGAAGATCCTTGAGGGTCTGAAGCACTACTCTCAAGTGAGCACCATGCTCCTCCTCACTCCGAGAGTATATAAGGATGTCATCAATGAACACAATCACGAACATGTTCAAATATGTCTTGAGCACCCTATTCATTAGATCTATAAAAGCTTCAGGGGGTATTGGTTAGTCAAAAATACATAATAATAAATTTGTTGTGACCATACCGAGTCCTGAAAGCGGTTTTTGGGATGTCATTCTCCCGAACCCTGAGCCAGTGATACCCGGATCTGAGATCAATCTTGGAGGAACACTTGGAACCCTGAAGCTGGTCAAACAAATCATCGATCCTAGGTAAAGGATACATGTTCATAATGGTGACCTTGTTTAACTGAAGATAGTCAATGCATATCCGAAGCGAACAATCCTTCTTCCGAAAAAATAACACTGGTGCACCCCATGGAGACTTACTCAGCCTAATAAATCCCTTATCTAACAAGTCCTTCAACTGATCCTTCAAATGATTTAGGTCGGTTGGAGCCATTCTGTGGGGAGGAATATATATAGGCTGCGTATCGGGAAGAAGGTCAATACCAAAATCAATCTCCCGCTCGGGAGGAACACCTAGAAAATCATTAGGAAAGACCTCTGGATAACCACATACTACTGGAATTGACTGGATAGTCAGGGTTTTGGATTCGACATCCTTAACCCTAACTAGATCGTATATGCAACATTTCAAAATCATTTTTCTGGCCTTAAGGTAGGAAATGAATTGACCTACAGGCACAGTTGAACTATTCTTCCACTCTAAGTCTGACTCACCCAGAAACCTGAACTTTACTGACCGAGTTCTACACTTATCTGAAGCATAGCATGCAAATAGCCAATCCATGCCAAGAATAACATCGAAATCGGTCATGACTAACTCTATTAAATCTGGTCAGGTGACCTTATGAAGGACTGAGACTGGGAAACCTCTATACACTAGTCTAGCTATAACTGAGTCACCTACTGGAGTGGAAACTGAGAAGGGTTATAACAAGACATCAGGACTGACTCCAAAGGTACTGGCCACATATGGTGTCACAAAAGACAAGGAGCCGCTGGATCTAGCAAAGCATATACATCAATATGGAAAACTCACAACATACTAGTTACCACATTCAGGGAGACCTCTTGCTCCTGTCGAGATGCTAAAGCATAGAACTGTTCTAGCGCTGACTGCCAACTGTGCTAGTAGACGCTCCCTAATATGCTGAGCGTGCAAGAGGGGCTGCTGAACTAGAAGCTGGGCCTCGGCCCCAAACTTGATCCTTCCTTGCAGCTGGACAATCTCTAAGCATGTTTCCGGGCTGTCCACACCCGAAACAAGCACCTGAACCTACCAAGAACTGGCCTGTGTGCCCCTGACCATATCTGCGACAAGCTGGGATGCTAGAATTTGTGGGTTTGCTTCTCTAACCACTCAATCCTGATGCTCGCCCTCTCTGATCATGCCTATGCCTGGAGGGAATACTCAATGCCAAAGATGCCAGGGTTGATGATCTCTGGTGAGTCTGCTATCGGTGCCCACAACCGGACCTCTGTTGAGAGAATCTGTGGTCCTCAGTCCTGGCCCTCTTTGCCTCCCTTTCCCCCGAATGTGCTGCCTCCATCTGCTGGGCGTACAACACTATGCTAGGAAAGTCCATATCCTGATGAAGCATACCAATCTGAAACTCCTTGTCCAAATACCCTGCTATGCCATGCATAAATCTGCTCACCCGCGTCCTTTGGTCAGCCACAAACTTCGGGGCGTATTTTGATAGGTGAGTGAGCTCAAGGGAATACTCCTGCATTGTCATTCTTCCCTGTTTCAGGTTCACAAACTCAGCTGCCTTTAGCTCCCTCATCTCCCGAGGGAAGAACCGATCTAGAAATGCAACATGAAACTCCTCCCACATGATTGGACCTGCCTTGTGACCCTGCTATCCTTCCATTGGAGAAACTAGATATGTGCAAACCCCTTCAACTGGTAGGAGGCCTACTCTGCACACTCAACAATACTTACCCCCATGACTTGGGTGATCTTGACAATCTAATCAATGAAATCATGCAGGTCCTCATCTACATTGGACCCCAAGAACTCTGGCGGGTTCATCCTCAAGAAGTCTTTGACTCAAGCCGCCGTCGCATTGCCATTTTGCGGAACATGCACAACGGCCTACTGATTGACTTGAGCGATCAAGTCCTGCGCAAGCATCTGAATAGCGGCCCGAAACTCAGATGGGCAGCTGGCTCTGGTGCCTAGTGCTCCTGAAATGGTGGGGCCTACTGGTGCCCGTTTCCATTGCCATCCTTGTGGCCTTCACCATTCCAATTCCTTCTACCATTCATTCTTCAAGGAGCCATAATTCTGCAATCGCGAATAACACAAATTAGAAGGATAGGGAGATATTTCATCGCACGACATAGATCATGAAAGAAGGGAACATTTCCTAAATGTCTCATAGCCTCTTCCTCATAAGTGTGGCACGCTTCAAACCCATGAAAAAGACTTTACTTAACGTGTCTTTCAGACATCCTAGGACACTTCAACCCATGGCTCTGATACCAAGTTTATCATGACTCAAACGGAGGCCCGGATCGGAGACACGAGACAAGGGACCATGAGAGACCCTAAGTCGACCCATGGAACAAGCATACATCTAACTATATCAATAAACTGAAAAATCAACAATATAAACTCGGCGGAAGTCTAACTCAACATAACATCAGAATAAAAATCCAAAACTGAATACATACATAAGTCTGAAAAGCCTCTAATTTGGATGAGTTGATGGGACAAGACCCCAACTAACTCAATAAGCTCAAAACGGAAATACATAAAGAGAGATAGATAGTCTGGTCCTTGAAAGATGAGAACTCACCAATAGGCAGACGCTAACTCTGATGAACTACCTAAGATCGGGGCCGAACTTGAGAGCTAAATCCTGCATCATGAAACAATATAACATAGAAAGTACGCGGTCAGTACGTGGAATGTACCAAGTATGCAATGTAAATAAAACTTCTTAAATAAAGTAAATCATTTAAAGCATTTTATAACATGTCATAAGCTTTCAAATCTGACAGGAGGGTTGACATGCAATCTTTCTGAAATCATAAACTTTTCATAACATGACTATAAATATCTTCGTAACATCATAACTGACTCGAATGACTCAAAGTTGAAATATGAAATTTATAAGAAAAGCTGAAAAATGAGTCAAACCTTTCTTTTAGAAAATGCATGTATAAAATAATAACCATGAGTAATGAATGTGCAAATCTGAATCATATAGACCTTGGGATACTATTTACTTGACAAGACATACCACAATAGAGCTTAGGTGGTCCCGACTATCACACTCATGTGGGAAGAGCCATCTAAAACCTTTCCAGGGCTAAGGACGCTACCATGATATCGATATCAAGCTCAAGGGCCATTAGGGCCAGGGATAGCTCACAAGGGAGGTCCCAATAATATAATAGTATCAATCTATGTTGGCGCGTAGTTCTAAGGCATAGGGTGATCAACCCTTAGCCCGCTCGGTGCTAGACTCTTCTCCCAAAACATGCAATGTTATACATCATATATAACGAAGCTCAACATCGTCTATTGACGAAGCTCAAGATGAAATCATTCATAAACTCAACATTGTATGAAAACGAAGCTCAATAATAACATACACCTCAATTTTGAATTCATGCATATGAGAAGCTTTATTCCGAAACATCCACAACTCAAAGATAAGTGGGAGTCTTTACTCCAAAACATTTTGGTACGCTTACTTTAGAGATACTACATCATCATACTCGATATAAGAGCTTTTCCCAAAACTTTATTATGCTTGGATCTACTCAATTCATTTTGAAAACAATATCATAATCATGGGTAGCTTTAGAAACATGCTTTTCATCATCAAATCTCATCATCATTCTCTTCTTTTATGAATTTCTTATCCATGGGCCTTTAATTTCATAAAACTAGAAAACACAATTTTAATTGAAAACAATTTAAAATCTTTCCGTGCTTCACAATTCATCAATAGAAATATAATGTAATTGTAGCCATGTATAGAAATTGAAGAATTATGCGATTGGGTGAAAACCCCATAACTTGATTATAGGAATTTCTTATATTTAGATAGAAATTGGGCATGGGTGTGGAAGAAGACACCCACTCATAACCCTACATACCTGGAAGGGATTGGTTCCACCAAATCTTTGATTACCCAATAAAAAATTGGATGGAAAGCTTGAAGACTTGCTCTAAATAACCTCTTCAACCTTTCAAGTTTGCATGCATGGAGTGAAAATAACCTAGAATAGGTTTTCCCCTCTTTAAACCCTTCAAAACGAGCCTTAAATGACGTAGTATAGGTCTTAGGAACTTAGGAATTATGAAAAGACCCTTATTGAATTCGTAAGAAAATACTACAAGGTGGTCCTAACGGTCGACCTGACAGATTGTGGTCCTTGGCAATGACTCGTTGCCTGGCTCGTCAAGTATCACTACCTCCATTACTTTTCTTTACACATAAATCACCCCACGACTTACACTACGACTCGTTACCTCATCCAATAAGTCGTGGTCAGCTTCCGTTAGGTAAACTACCTCAATTTCCCTTCCTTCCTTCTAACCCACCCCACGGTTGGCCTGACAACTCGTGGGGTCTGACCACGAGTCATTGCCACGCCCTTGGGGAACCTTCTCTTCAAAACCTCCCTGCTCTTCACTAGTCTCCCCACGAGTCACCTGACGACTCATGGGCTGTCCTCATGAGTCGTCCCATGACTCATCCTGTACCTGTAATATCAATTTCACATTTTCCCCATTTTAACTCCCGGGCCCGATCTTTATGTTTCTGGGGTATAACAACTATAAGGTCATAGTCTATACTTCCAAGTAGCTTAAGGTCCATGAGAAGAACTATCCGATTCATGACTTTGAGTTAGCAATGGTAGTATTTTCCTTGAAGATTTTGAGATATTATATGTACGGGGTCCATGTGGATGTGTTTACGGATGACAAGATCCCACAAAACGTGTTTACCCCGAAGGATTTGAATCTATGATAACGAAGGTGGTTGGAACTTCTTAATGATTATGACGTGAGTGTCCTTTATCATCCGGCCAAGAGCAATATGGTAGTAGACACTCTTAGTAGACTTTTAATGGAGAGTGTTTCTCATGTAGACGAGGGGAGGAAAGAGTTGGTGAAGGATGTGCATCGGCTCGCACTATAGGAGTTAGCCTTGTTGATTCGGCAGATAGTGGTGTCATTGTGCAGAATGGTTTAGAATCTTCTTTGGTGTCTGAAGTCAAGGATAGGCAAGATGAAGATCCTATTTTGGTAAAGTTGAAGGAAGCGGTTCAGAATCAGAAGGTTGAGGTCTTCTCCCAAGGGGGAGATGGTGTACTTCGATATTAGGGCTAGTTGTGTGTTTCGGGTGTTGATGACATGAGAGATCAGATGCTTCATGAGGCTCGTGGTTCCTAATACTCTATACATCCAGGTGTCACCAAGATGTACCATGTCCTACGAAAAGTTTATTGGTGGAGAGGCATGAATGACATAACGGAGTTTGTAGCTAAGTGTCTGAATTGCCAACAAGTGAAAGTTGAGCATCAAAGACCAAGATGTTTGGTACAAGACATCATTATCCCTACTTGAAATTGGGAGGAAATCAATATAGACTTCGTTACAAGGTTTCCTTGTACTCGTTGACAATATGACCCTATTTGGGTGGTTGTGGATAGATTGACCAAAGCAGCCCATTTTCTTCCAGTCAAAGTTTATTGGAGGATTATGCCAAATTGTATATTCGGGAGTTATTTGGATTTCATGGAGTACCCTTTTCCATCATATTAGATATAGGTACTCAGTTTACCTTATAGTTTTTGAGGTTGTTTTAGAAGGGACTCGATACTCAGGCCAAGCTTAGCACAACGATGCTCAGGCTGAGCAGACCATTCAGATTCTTGAGGAAATGTTGAGGGCATGTGTGATTGACTTAAAAGGTAGTTTGGATGATCATTTACCTCTCATCGAGTTTGCGTATAACAACAACTACCAATCTAGCATTCAGATGGCTCCATTTGAGGCTCTTTATGGGTAGAGGTATAGATTGCCTATTGGTTGGTTTGAAGTCGGTGAAACTACATTGATAGGTCCACATTCAATCCACAAGGCTATGGAGAAAGTTCAGCTTATAATGGAAAGGTTGAAAAACAATTTAGAGTCATCAAAAGTCCTATGCGGATGTGAGGAGAATAGAACTTGAATTTGAGGTTGTTGATTGGGTGTTTCTAAAAGTGTCTCTCATGAAAGGAGTGATAAGATTCAAAAAGAAGGGGAAGCTTAGTCCCACTATATTGGACCATACAAGATTGTGAGATGTGTTGGCAAGGTAGCCTATGAGTTGGAGTTTCCCTCAGAATTGGCTTTAGTACATCCAGTTTTCCATGTATCTCTTTTGAAGAAGTGCATGGGTGACCAGGCTTTGGTTGTTTCAATGGAGAGTGTAGGTGTAAGGATGGCCTTAGTTATGAGGAGGTTCCACTTGAGATAATTGATCGTCAGGTTCAGAAGTTGAGGAACAAAGAGGTAGCTTCAATAAAGGTTTTGAGGAGAAATCAGCATGTTTGAGGGAGCTACGTGGGAAGTCGAGGTAGATATGATGGCTAAATACCCACATCTTTTCCCTTCCAACCTGTCCCAGCATGAGGTATTAGTTTCCTCCTTCGTACTCTATTAAGTTTCCTATCTAGTTCATGTCTTCCGTTTCTATCATGTCAGTGCATGTATGTATGATTCATGAATTCAGTTCAGTCATGTATTCTAGTTTGGAGTCAGTCACTTTGTCAGTTTCAGCTTCAAATGTGCAGCATTTGGGGTGACAATTCCATTCCCCAAAATTTCAGTATGTTAATCCACATTCGAGGATGAATGTTCCCAAGTGGGAGATATTGTTATACCCTGAAAGTCCCTAAGATCGGACCTAATGGTCCAAGCGGAGAAAATAGAAAATACTGCATTAAGTCACATGATGAGTCATCTAGTGACCTGTGAGGAGACTCACGTGACTCGTGAAGTGGAGAAGGATAGAAGAGATTCACGGTTAGGGGGTTACCATGAATGGCAGTAATGAGTCGTGGTTTGGATAACGACTCATAAAGTGAGTCGTGGTCAAGGTGGTCAATGATGGAAGATTTGATTTTCTTGGAGATAGCACGAAGGCAGTCTTGAGTTGTGGTGTGACTCACGACTCGTGAAGTGAGTAGTTGTCTGGCCAGTGTTTTTCAGAGTGGGACTTCTTTCCTATGGACTTAACGACTTGGACCTAACAACTCTTCATAGGAACCACGAGTCGTGATGTCACTCATAGTGACTAGCAGTGTCCAATTTTCCTGCATTTTAGTAAGGGTATTTTCATAATTCCTAAGCCTCTAGACCCTAAACTACATTGTTTTAAGTACAGTTAGGAGGGCTTTAAGAGTGCTTAACCTATCCTAAGCCTTCCCATTCTATGCATACAAGATTAAGGTTCTCCATTGGAGATCAAGCTAGAGAATCCCCTTAGTTCTTCCCCAAGCCTCTTGGGCCTTCAAGGAAGGTGTGAAATCAGGTTTACCAAGGTATGTAGGGTTATGAATGGGAGTCTCTCTTCATTCTCATGCCCAATTCCCTTCGCAATTCATGAATTCAAGTGCATGGTTCCATGGGGTTCTAAACCAATTTATGAAATCCTTTATGTTTCTATCATGGGTCAATTCTCTTCACGTTCATAAAGATGTTTTAATATTCATGGGTGTGTTTCATAATGATTTTGATTACAAATTATGAATTCAAAGTTTTAAAAGTATGATGTCCAATTATGCAAAATTCATGAAAAAGTTGAATTTATGATTTATGCTTCCAAGTATGATGAGATTTCTATTATTCAAGAATGTTTATGAATTACCCATGTAAGTATCCATGATTTTTTACTATCAAGTCTATTTTAAGCATGATAATGTCTGGGCAAGCCCACATGATCTGAGTATGACTTCATGATTTTACTAACTCTTATGATATTAGCTTACCACATGGTTTTTGGAGTCTAGACTCCCACTTTTCAGCTTGTGGTATGTTTTGATCCTAGGCTCCTCATGTTTAAGTTTTCAGATTATGTATGTAATGTCATGATTAGCTTCATTAAGAAACGATGAAGAGCATATGTATGTTTTCGGGAGTAGTGTCTAGCACCGAGTAGGCTAGAGGTACAACCCCGGGCCTCAGAACTACGTGCTAACGTAGGTTTATTCAAATTTTTTTGGACCTCCTTTGTGAGCTTTCCCTACCCCTAAGAGTCCTTCAGCTTGATATCAATATCATGGTAGAACCTTTAGCCTTGGCAAGGCTTTGGACTGCTCCGTCCACTTGAGTGTAATAGTCGGGACCACGTAAGCTCTATCGTGGTAACGTCGGTTATATGATGAGTCTCCTGTTGTTCCTCATGATTTCAATTATGTATGTTCATTAGTTATGATGTTATGTTTTCAACGTGTTTGACCCAATGTTCAGTTTTATTTATGATTATCAGTTTTCAGCTTTGGGTTATTCCATTCAGTTATGAGATTTGTTTATGTTTAATCATGTTTTCAGTTAAAAGCATGCAAGCCTCACTCTCAGAATCTTATGATGTAATGATTTATGATTCACATGTTTTTTGTTTTACTTACTCAGCTATTTACTTACCTTGCATACTTGGTACATTCCAAGTACTGACCGCATACTCTATGCTGTATCGTTTCATAATACAGGCTCAGACGTTCAGACCCAGTCCCGCCGCTATCCAGTTCATGGAGTTTAGCACATCCAGTCTTGTGGTGAATCCTCATCCATTGGGGACCTTCATTTAGCCTTTTTATTATCGTCTTTTAGTTTCAGTCTTCTAGTGAGCTTGTTGGGGTCTTGTCCCATCAGATTGTCAGTATGTAGAGGCCTATCAGACATAATAATGTATTTAGTGTTTGATATTCCATTGTTTGGATGTATTAACTGTTCAGACTTCTGCTATTTCAAAAGTGAAAATGTCATTTAAGGAGAGATAATATGAGGGTAATCTAAAAAGAAAACAGAATGTGCAATAAGGTTCACAAAAAAGGCATTAGGGAGGTCTGGTCCCTAGAACTTGAAAGTCTTGATCTTGGGAAAATTTATATGCCCAAGTGATACTCAAAAGTACCATTTTCGCCTTGTTTATCTACCAATCTGTATACATTCTCATGTAATTGGTAATAAAATGTGAATTTATACTAACCAACATGATTAGCATTGTTTTGCAGGTAAAATGTAATTTCGGGAAGCTAAAATGTATGTTGGAGGATATCGGGGTTGGACTTGGATGCGAGCAAGGGATAAAGCATTGGACAGCATGAATTAAAGGGGCTCCGCGATGGAGCCGTGTCACGCTGCCATCGCGGAGCCCTTCTGCCTGGATAGGGAAATTACGCCCAAATTCCAGAGAGGGTCCGCGTTCGTAGCGTGGCATGGTGGCTTGGCTCCGCGTTGCACGCCGTGCCACGTTGAGCTTTAATTCCTGGACCCCCAGTTCCAGTGAGGCTCCGTGTCCGTAGCGTGTCACGGAAGCAGTGCTCCGCGATGCACTCCGTGACACGTTGCTCGTTATTCCGGGAAAAATTTCCAACAGTATAAATAGAACACTTAGGTTCATTTTTTAATATTCTGACTTGGTAGAGCAAGAACGTGGGTTACAGGCAGTTGAGGGACGAAAATATCAGGGTTTTTTCTCTCTTCCTTTCTTCTTTAATTCAATTGCTTGTATGATTAACACTCATTTTAAGATGTTTAATCCACAAATGAGTGGCTAATTCCTCTTCTTGCTGAGGTTATGAACAATTGTGATGAAATGTGATCATTGATTCTTTGGTTGTTTATCTTTTCTTCCATGTTGTTCTATTAATTCTTGTTCTTACTGCATTAGTGTGTGGCCTACGTTAATGTATATCTAAAAAGTCCGATTTCACTCGAGTGAGAAAGAAATTGGAAAGTTGTGAATTAATAGGATATGTTCTTTACTTGGTTTGGGAAAATTGAGTCTTGATTTGCTTTCAGGATAGAAATATACCTGAAAGTCGTATTAGTCAATTTAGGAATCAGAATTGTATGGCTAGAACATGAATTGCATTTAATCACAGAAATGTAGGTGGATGGTTCATGATTCTTAAGTGAGGTTAAATACGAGAGTTTTAATCTCTTGGCAAATGTTCTTGGCTAACAACTGGAGGAAAAGATTAACCAAGTTATGATGATAATTAATTCCATTACATGTTCGTTTAACCTCAACATGCTCTCATTCATAGTTCAGACTCAAAGTAGATAATTGTTTTAGCTTTAGTATAAAAATTATAAAACAAAATATCAAACTTTTGGTTACACTGTTGTCTGCATTTTTAGAAGTGAAATATAGTACACTTGAGTAGATTGCACTTCATCCAAGTCTCTGTGGGATCGATACTTGGCTTACTAAAGCCACTTTACTACTTGTTCGACCACGTGCACTTGCGTGTCGTTTTATATACCCACAAATCACGCGAACAAGGTTTTGGCGCCGTTGCCGGGGACTTGGCAATTGGTGAATTTGTTTTAAGTGTTAATTTACTGTATTTTTATTTTCTTATTGTTGACAACTTGGTCTTAGCTTGTATTTTGCAGACTTAACTTCTGTTGAACACTGGCAAGAGACAAGGAGCTGGTGGAATCGTATATAGAGCTAGAAAGAATATTTCACAGTAAACAGAGAGAAGCTCTACAAAGAAAGCTGCAGTTGCTCAGACAAACGATTTTGGAGCAACAACAGAATCCACCGGTAGTACGGGCAGTGTTAGTGCCTGAAGAAGTAGCAGGTCGGCCGGTTCGCGAGGTGGCAATCCCACATGCCAATAATGTTACATCTAGTATCCGCAAACCTAAGCCAGGAGGGAGATTTGAACTTAAACAGAATATGGTGCAGTTGCTGCACACTAGCGGGCAGTTTACCGGTCTCCCTCATGAAGATCCACAGCAGCATCTCCAAAAATTTTCGGAGATAAGTGACACTTACATCCCCGCTGGAGTGTCATCAGACTACGTCCGACTTACATTGTTCCCATTCTCATTATTGGGAGAAGCCAATAGGTGGTTGAAAGCTGAGCCACCAAATTCTATATCTACGTGGGATGATCTTGCACGGAAGTTTTTGATACGGTTTTTTCCCTCTGGTAAAATAGCAAGACTTAGAAGTCAGATTCTAAGTTTCAAACAGAGAGAGGGAGAGAATTTATATCAGGCCTGAGAGAGATTCAAATCCATGTTGCGGGATTGTCCTCATCATCATCAGTCCAATGATGTGCTGGTGCACACTTTTATAGAGGGTTTGGAACCCCACACCAAAATATTGCTAGACTCAGCAGCTAGAGGGCAAGAGCTGGAGAAAACTTATGAGGAGCTGTATACCTTGTTGAATCGTATTTCGCAGGGCAATCCAGAATGGAATGCTGATTCATCAAGAGGTGGGACAAGGAAAGCAGCAGGAGTGCTTGAAGTGGATGGGTTTACAGCTATCGCTGCACAGATAGCTGGATTGCAGAATCAACTTAACACCCACTTCAGCAACATGACAATGAACCAGCCTCAAGCCCCAGTTAATGCAGTACATCAGATGTGGTGCGAAGTGTGTGGAAGCAGTGAGCACTTAGCTGAGTGTTGTGGAGCCAATCCTGACTCGGTAAACTTTGTGGGTAATGCGCAAAGGAACCACCAACAGTATGGTAGTAGCTACAATTCCAATTTGAGGAATCACCCTAATTTCTCATGGGGTAGAAACAACCATCAGGGCCAAAGTTCGGGTCAGGTTGTGCAAAGGAACCAAGGAGGGCAGCAAAATTATCAAGCACAATTCAGAAACAACAATGCACCTCCTCCACCACCATCACCCAGCATTGAGGAGATGTTCAAGACCATGATAGCTAACCAAGCTCAATTGCAGGCTGACTATGTGAAATTGGCAGCCGAAGTGAGAAACAACCAATTAGCTACCAAGGCGCTTGAATATCAATTTGGGCAATTTGCTAGTGCCCAAAACACAAGGCCTAGAGGAGGACTGCCGAGCGACACGGATCCCAATCCCAAGCAGGTAAATGCAGTGACCACAAGGAGTGGTTTGCAGCTGAAAGAGGTGGAACCAGAAAGACCACCTCAACAGTCGGGAGCAGCAGAAGTTGAGAGGGAGCACAGTACTGAAAGGGGGAAGACTAAGGAAGCTGAATCAGAAAGACCTCCACCCCCGTTCCCTCAACGACTAAAGAAACACAAGGAGGAGGCGTGTTTCAAGAAATTCATGGAGGTGCTGAAACAGGTACATATTAACTTACCTCTTGTTGATGTCTTGCAGGGAGTGCCAAAATATGCTAAGTATATAAAGGACACCGTGGCAAACAAAAGTCGGTTGACTGAGTATGCTATGGTGGCTCTAACGGAGGAGTGTACTTCCCGGATTCAAAATAGACTGCCCACAAAGCTCAAAGACCCTGGGAGCTTTACTATCCAGATTACTATTGGGCAGAGCATCCGAGCTCGTGGATTGTGTGATTTGGGAGCGAGCATAAATTTGATGCCTTCATCGGTATTCAGAAAGTTGGGTCTAGGGAGTCCTAGACCCAAAACTGTAATCTTGCAGTTGGCGGATCGATCCTTAGCCAGACCTGATGGCATTGTAGAGGACGTTCTGGTGCAAGTTGGCTCCCTAATTTTCCCGGTAGATTTTGTCGTGCTGAATTTTGAACCAGACGCGGAAGTCCCATTTATTTTGGGACGTCCTTTCTTGGCAACCGGGAAAGCACTAATTGACGTAGCTGCGGGGCAGTGAACAATGCGAGCACACGACAAGGTGGAGGTGTTCGATGTATACAAGGCACCCAAGCTCCCAATTGTGCAAGAAGAACTCTCAGTGATCAATGTGATTGATCAAGGTGATGATAAGCAGATTAAGGATTCACAGGAGTTAAGGGGAAAACCACCGAAAAGGTGTCAGCACTACTGGGGGGAGGACGGTGATCGAGAGAAATCGTCCATCACCCTAGAGGACAATTGAGCTTAACGACGTCGAGCCGCGACGGTAAACCAGGCGCTGTACGGGAGGCAACCCGTGAAAAATTTTTCTTTCATTTTGTAAAGTGTAAATAGATTTTTCTTTTCTTTTTCTTTTTCTTGATTTACTACAAAAAATTTTCATTTTAGTTTTTGTTTTATTTGTATTTAGAGTGAAACCTATAATTCTAACCAATTTTGTATAGTGAGATGAATTTCAGGTCAAACGGAGGAAAATATGCACGGAATCGCGAAGGAAAAGTCGAGGTATGAAAAATTAATAAAAAGTGGCACACAGTGAGCTGGGGCGACAACTCCATGTCACAGAGGTGGACCTCCGCGTTACCTCCGTGACACGTTGAGGTATAATCCGAAAATTTTAAAAATTTCCAGAACAGTCTCGCGATGGCTCCGTGTCACGGAGGCAGTGCACCGCGATGCACTCCGTGACACGTTGCCTTGTATATCGCGACGGGTCACACCGGGTCACCGGGTGACCCGCGCGATTTCCTTACTTTTTAACCCCGAAAACCCTCCCTTTTCCCTCATTTTTTAATCTCTCCGCACCAAACCCCCCAAAACCCATCCCCCATCAACGTGACACGGAGTAAGGCAAGAAATTCAACAAGTTTTCGTCAATTCTTCAAAGTCAAGGTATGTTTTTCGATTTCCTTTCAAATTCTTGTCGATTTTCTTCGATATTGAGCATGGGAGGTGAGCTAAATTGCCCTAAGTAGAAATTAATCATGAATTCAAGTTTAATTATTGTTGATGAATGTTCGGAATGTCGTTATGATTGATTGAACTCGTCAATTGCATAAATTAATCGAATTTGCTTGATAATATCAATTCTAGGGCTTGTATTTTGAATTTGAGGTTGAAAATGTAGTGAACTTGTGAATTTCATGCCGGGATGGATGTGTTAAATGAGATGAGTCGATGTACAAATTGTTAGGATGTTAATAGAACGACTGATTCTCGAGTTAAGGGAATGTTGAAATTTGGAAGAATTTGGTTGGTTGTATAGGTTCGTGTAGATAAATTTTTGTTGGTGTTTTTGTTTCTTTGTTTTACTTTGCTAAGTGCGATGGGTAAAATGTTAGCGATGGTAGTGATTGTGATTGGCTGTACGAAGTCTGAGTAGTACGCAGAAGATATACCGTCGAATTTTTCGAACGCACTGAGCATGATTGTATAGTTGGTTATTGTGTGTAAATAAAGATAATCTTGCTGTAGTGTTGTAAATGTAGCTAAGGACTAAGTGTGGGGTAACCTAGCTTAACCCGACCTTAGCCGAAGTTAATATCCGTTAGCTTAACATTGATCTTGTTTACTTGGGTTGACAGGTGAAATGGCAAGCAGGCAAGAGAAAGGGAAAGGCGCATCAACTTCAGGCGCCAGAAGGAAGCGAATCAGACTGGGCACAGCAGTCCCAGCAGCACCAGCAGTTCCACGCGGCCAACGCCGCCAATACGGAACGAGATGGGTGACTAATGAGGGGAAAAAGTGGTACGCAAAGCATAAGGAAAACAAATATTTCCCCGAGGAGCATATAGCACGGGAACCATTGGCACAGGAGTTCCCTAGGATGGTCCACCGAATCGAGGCAGCTGGGCACAATTTCATATTTGAAGAGCCCAAGGAATGCAATTTGCACCTGGTTCGGGAGTTCTATGCCAATTGGAACCCGACAAAAGAAGCCACACCATCAAAATCAGAGGGCAAATAGTCACCTTGGAGCCCCACCACCTCAATGCCATCATAGGAGCGCGGGACACAGACGCCCACGTACTCTGACAGCTGAACATTACCCCACCGTATGTGGACATCAGACGCACATTGTGTGGGACCCGATCGACAGCTAGATGGAGCAGACACAAAGAGAGGGGCTACCACCAGAATTTGTGATATTGACAGATGAACAGGGAAGCCCGAATCTAGCTGAAGATAATCTGCTCATGCCTAATCCCGGGGGTACATATGACAGATGTAACCCGGGATCGTGTATGCCTGGTGTACGCCCTGATGAAAGGGCTGGAGATCAACGTGGGGGCGGTAATTATCTCCGCCATGAAGAGAGCCCGGTTGCACCAGGGGTATAGGTATGGCTTTGGTGGACTACTCACCACCTTCCTCAGGGGCCTAGATGTCGAGGAGGAGGCCCTTGACTATATCCCGCAGATGGAGCGGCGGGCCTTAGATGTTACTAAAACTAAGGCTCCCGACACCACCCATGGGCCAGTGCTTACACTTGGCGAGCGACATGCTCGTGATGACCAGTATATGGCTCGGATGTATGGGATGCAAATGCTCCAGCTGAGGATAGGTGGGAGGCCGGTGACAGAGGAGGAGCTATGGCAGCTCGAGCTAGACTACCCCTTCGGCGAAAACGCCAGGGCTCTATGCCGAGTGGGGCCAGCATTTGTAGAGCCCACAGATGATGATGTCCCCACAGACGAGGAGACACGTCGGGAGGACTCCGATGTGGAGTCCGATGATGACGACGGAGGCGACTCGGACATGGGAGATGAAACAGCATCACCCGATGAAGAAGTGGAATACTTTGACTGATCAGGGAGTTCCACCACCCGATTTTGTGCTATTTTAATTTTTGTGAACACTGGGGACAGTGTTTGAGCTAAGTGTGGGGTGGGAGTAGTTAGGTGCTGGGCTGGGCTGTTTTGTATGTATGCTCTATTCTGTTGTCGTGTATGTGAAAATTTGTTTGTCCTTGTGAGTTGTGAATTTTAAGTTGTTGTTCTGTTTGTAAATTTATGTGAAATTGATGTGTGTTGCTGAATGTTGCTAGCTGATTCTGATTCTGTACATATTTTTGTTATCGAAATGATCGATTTTTTTTTTTTTAAAAAAAAAATTTAAAATATTCTGTACATATTTTTGTTATCGAAATGATCGATATTTTCAACATATTTTTTTTAATTCATGGGTTTCTCAGTGTTTGTTTTCGGTTCTTTTACCGAGAATGGTCCCATTGAACTGAAGTCATAGTTAGTGACCGTTCCCTATGATGGATGGATGACGACCGTCTTAAGGAAAATGTAGTCGTTAGGAGTTGTTTTTTTTTTCAATTATGTTTCAGTTTTTTTCTTGGTGGGTTGCATCCCAAAACCTGTAGTTATTATATGGTTGTGAAATTCTGGTTGCGTGATGTACATGATATTTAAAATGCAAAGGTGATTCATATGAAAGCATGCAACTTTGTAAATATGTTGAGATACCTAGGCCATAGAGTTCGATTCAGTGTGATTGAGGCTTAATGTTTGAATTCGTGTAATTAGCTAATTGAAGAGTCTGTGAATACATCTTGAATTGAGCATGTGCAAAAAGTGTGAAGTGAGGTGTTGTTATTCCATGCTATTGTGAAGTGTCTAGAACTTGCCTGGTGTGTGTACAAAACGAAATGAAGGAGGTGTATTGTAGGAAAGGATGTAGGCATTTCTTTTTTTTAACCGAGAGTTTCTATTTTTCCTTGTCGTACACACCTTGATTGTATACCCTAGTCAGCCCGTTGAGCCTTTAGCCTATTATTTTTTTTCTTTTGTCATAAAGTGTAAACCGAGCTTAATTCCTTCTTTTCATTAGCCATAAAGTCTATACAAAACTCTTAAGCGCTTAAGAAGAGAAAATCATTTTCCCGAAGTGTCAAAGAGTGAGAATGGTGAAAAGAAAAAGAAAAGCAGAGTGAGGAAAAAAAAAGAAAAGGTTGAAGGTGCACTTGTTATAAATAAACGATAATGAAGGTGCATGAATAATCTTTGTTGTTGTGTCAAGTGTGCTTAATACGATGGGTCATATTAAAGAAAAGAATCAAGAATGGGATGAAGAAAAAAAAAGAAACAATGTCCAGGAGTTGATGGGATGTGTTGAAAAGGTGCTTAAGGATGCTAGTGGCTATTATTGGCTAACCCAATATTTACTAGTTCCGTAGCTTCCATTACAACCCGTTAAAGTCCTACGTGATCTTACATCGCACTTCTTTATATTAGTAGAGTAATACACTAAGGGCAAGCTTATGGGTCATGACATGATGCATGTGAATTCTTTTGGGAGAGAGAGCAAAATTGTGTTTACATGCCCCTGCTTGAATGTTTGTGAGTCATATGAGCAAAAAGGGGAAGATTCTCTTGTGTTGTGAGGGCACATGCTTGATGAAAGATTAATTTTCGTGTCGGATATCTTGATCAGCTAATTTTCATGAGTTTGCTAATATCGAGAGTCGATTCTTTAAGTCTAGGAGGTCTTGATGTATTGAAGGACATTGCATTGATAAGACCATGCATGTTTTCTTAATGATTTGCTGTATTGAATAATCAGTATGACCGTAGCCTAAATTGTCGAACCAAAGTAGCGAGGTTGGGATGTAAATTGCATGAAGTGTAGGATTGTTGTTCGAGAATGAACAAGGATTTAAGTGTGGGGTAAGTGATCTTGGGCAAATTTATATGCCCAAGTGATACTCAAAAGTACCATTTTCGCCTTGTTTATCTACCAATGTGTATACATTCTCATGTAATTGGTAATAAAATGTGAATTTATACTAACCAACATGATTAGCATTGTTTTGCAGGTAAAATGTAATTTCGGGAAGCTAAAATGTATGTTGGAGGATATCGGGGTTGGACTTGGATGCGAGCAAGGGATAAAGCATTGGACAACATGAATTAAAGGGGCTCCGCGATGGAGCCGTGTCACGCTGCCATCGCGGAGGCCTTCTGCCTGGATAGGGAAATTACGCCCAAATTCCAGAGAGGGTCCGCGTTCGTAGCGTGGCATGGTGGCTTGGCTCCGCGTTGCACGCCGTGCCACGTTGATCTTTAATTCCTGGACCCCCAGTTCCAGTGAGGGTCCGCGTCCGTAGCGTGTCACGGAGGCAGTGCTCCGCGATGCACTCTGTGGCACGTTGCTCGTTATTCCGGGAAAAAATTCCCAGCAGTATAAATAGAACACTTACGTTCATTTTTCAATATTTTGACTTGGTGGAGCAAGAACATGGGTTACAGGCAGTTGAGGGACGAAAATATCAGGGTTTTTTCTCTCTTTCTTTCTTCTTTAATTCAATTGCTTGTATGATTAACACTCATTTTAAGATGTTTAATCCACAAATGAATGGCTAATTCCTCTTCTTGCTGAGGTTATGAACAATTTTTATGAAATGTGATAATTGATTCTTCGGTTTTTCATCTTTTCTTCCATGTTGTTCTATTAATTCTTGTTCTTACTGCATTAGTGTGTGACCTACATTAATGTATATCTAAAAAGTCCGGTTTCACTCGAGAGAGCAAGAAATTGGAAAGTTGTGAATTAATAGGATATGTTCTTTACTTGGTTTGGGAAAATTGAGTCTTGATTTGCTTTCAGGATAGAAATATACCTGAAAGTCATATTAGTCAATTTAGGAACCGGAATTGTATGGCTAGAACATGAATTGCATTTAATCATAGAAATGCAGGTGGATGGTTCATGATTCTTAAGTGAGGTTAAATACGAGAGTTTTAATCTCTTGGCAAATGTTCTTGGCTAGCAACTGGAGGAAAAGATTAACCAAGTTATGATGATAATTAATTTCATTACATGTTCGTTTAACCTCAGCATGCTCTCATTCATAGTTCAGAATCAAAGTAGATAATTGTTTTAGCTTTAGTATAAAAATTATAAAACAAAATATCAAACTTTTGGTTACACTGTTGTCTGCATTTTTAGAAGTGAAATATAGTACACTTGAGCAGATTGCACTTCATCCAAGTCTCTGTGGGATCGATACTTGGCTTACTAAAGCCACTTTACTACTTGTTCGACCACGTGCACTTGCGTGTCGTTTTATATACTCACAAATCACGCGAACAAGTCTCCTACCTTTACCCTTAGACTTCATCATGACCCCTAAGTCCTAATTGATTTTAAGTATAGCAGCTCTACATTAGTGGCGAGTTACACGAAAGGCAAGCGGTCAAGTTATATGCACAAGAATTTCTTTGTGAGAGTGAGCATGTTTGTTTCATTCAATAATCCATTGAGTGTGAATTTCTTGATAATTAAATGGGATTCTCTCTTGTTGTGTGTAGCATCATCTCCTTGGGAACTGCTAGCACATGCCAAAAGATATGATTAAAATAAGAATGTAGCGAGCTTGAAGGCAAACTGTGAATGTGAATTTTTAATGACTTAAAATACTATATAAGCTTGTTGTGATCAACAATGCCCCTTGTTTTGAATGAAGGAATCAAGTGTGAATCATGCCAATTGATTGTGGTCATCTCTTGAAGTATTTTCATAAAGTGTTGAGTCTCCTCTTTTCTTTTGTATTGGTGAGTAATCTTTGAGTTTATAGGTTGTAGTGTTCCTTGTGCATAATCTCATGTAGAATGACATGCTTACTCCTATAGTTCAACTGTAAAGAATTGTCTTGCTTGAGGATAAGCAATGGTTCAAGTTTGGGGGTTTGATGAGTTGGTAATTTACCAACTCATTAGACTTTTAAACATGAGATTTTGCTTTATTTTCAAGTAATTTGGGAGGATTTTATACTCTTCCTCTTTTGTTTATGCAGGCATCTAACTTAATGAGAGAAGGCAAGGAATTGGCAAAAGCATGAAATTAAAGAAGAGGAATAGAGCTTTACTGTATAGGACCGGTGCTCCATCGGATAGAACTGGCTGAACGACGATTGAAACGCAAGAGCATACTGTCTATAAGTGGGAGGTGCACCGGTGCAACATGGGACAACACCTGTGAACCACCGATGCCAATACCAATTAGAGCCCCAAAGACACTGACACCACCTGTAGCAAAGTGGCATCCCGCGGATGGGCACCGGCGGAACTCCAGTGACTCGCCACTGAGATTTCCTTCAAAAAGGACAAAATCATCTAGCACGGGATTTTGAGGAGTATCTTTTAATCTATTTCTATACATTCTCTAAAGTACCAAATATTCCATTCCAGATTTGTAGAGTTAGAGAAAGAAATTTGAATAGCTTTTCTTCTTCTTCTTCCGCTTTCTCAGGGTTTAAACCACCATTGAAGACAATTATTGAGCTTACTATTTACTCTTAGTGATGAATTTTATGAATTTATTGATCAATATGCTTTTCTATTATTCATCTATGAGCAACTAGATATTTTGCTAGGGGTGTGTGCATGATTGCGAATAGATTGGATTGGGTATGACTATTTTAATCTTGTAATTACTTATTTTGTATAAATTTGTTGTTTTATCTCAATTATAAATGAATTACCCGTAGTTGCAAATGTGGGTTATGTCTACTTATTCCATTGTTACTTAAAAAAGAAACATTGAATATGGGTGAGAAAGCAATGGTAGGGAATTGGGCCTTGAGTGTATGGGGTTGGACTAGAGATAGCCAAAACCCATAGTCATGTACCCACTAGAGATTTTAGGCTAGAGATAGCTCAAATCTTGCCTAAGCTATATTGGATTAATCAATTAATGCCTTGGTATTTGAGAAAACTCAAGGAATAGAGCACCCATATGGTTGAAAAACATCAGGTGCCACTTTATCTACCGTTATTTATGCTTATGTATAATTATTTGATTTTCTAGTTAATCCCAATCGAATTGAACCTCTAGAAATAGCATATCCTTAGCCCTAGCTCATAATTGTTAATTTAATTTGGTTTCTTTGTTCTCTTTATAGTTGATTTTAAAATTCAAATTGTGATCTCAATTTTCCCCCCAACATTTTAGTTTTATTTTCAAATGCATGGATGCAATTTTAGGTCAATTCAATAGACAAGTTTTGCGTTATTTAATTGCAATTCCCTGTGGATTCGACCCCGACTCTTACTTGGGTATTTATATTGCGACGATCATTTACACTTCCACCTCATGAGGAGTGGATTTGAACGTCATCAAAGCATACTGATCATGGGTCATTTGTGCCATTTTTAGGAGACCTTTTGTTGGTGGAGATATATTTCTGTCGGCTTGTGGTGAAACAGAGGCATCATCAGATAGCATAGAGGGTAGAGGAGTATTTGTTCCTAAAGTCAACTTGAGCCACATTGAAGCTGGAGTATCCTTATCCCTTTTGGTGGCCAAATTAATCACTCCCTCTACTCTCCTTGTCTTATCCAATGGTCGGAACATAGGGTAGTTGGCCCGGAAGCAGAGTAAACTAATGAGGATCAGATATGGCATAGAGGTGGCTTGTTGCCTTGCCTTCTTCTTGAATTGGTCCGCGATGATTTCTCCCACATCGATATATCTTCGATCCATGATGAATGCTACAAGGATGGCCACCTCAATGGGAACATGTGTTGTGTTTTAGAAAGGAATGATGCGGGCACACACAAAGTCAAGCCACATTCGAGCTTCAAATTTAAGATCATGGAAATGAATCTCGCCTTTCAATACCGCCCATTGCGGCTGACCTTCGGTGATGATACCAGCCACCTATGCAACTAATTATCTTTGTCTACTAGTTTCCTTGTGAACTATAAAATCGAATCCACCAGATCAGCCCAATAAATAGAATTAATTTCTTCTGGGTTTATGTTAGCTTCTTAGCCTCGCACTAGCACGGACGATAGGCATGGAATTATGTGCACTTGGATTTTGTGCTTTATGAGATTCTATCATGCCTTATAACAGGCATAAAAATCCCTCACTAACTATACAAAGCAGGGGTCTAAGGGCATAATGAACGGCTCCTAACACAAATTTGGAATTGTTTGTAGATATCGAGGAAGTCACCATTTAAAGAGTCAACCTCGAATCAAGCTTACGATGTAATAGACCATGTCTCCTTGAAGGAGACATATAAGCTTCCATTCCATCAAGCCCAAAGCAGAGTCAGGCGATTTTCTTGGCCTCCTCTATCTCTTCTTCTTGGGATGTGGTAGCCTCTATAGGAGCTTTTCCTTTATCCAAATGTCTGGATGATGACATTCTCCTGCAATACCATGTGAGCGCTACACATAACTAACATCTTTTTGCATTTGGCACATGGTAAATAAAAGAAAACAACTATGCTGAGCCAAGAAATAAAAGAAAAAGATATTGGATATCCGACAAAGTGGAACAACAATTGTGTAACAACTGGCGACACTTGTGCTAAACTTGTATTTTGTAGGTGCAAGGTTATGCAGCATAATTCTCCAACCACTTGCATTTTGCAGATGGTGATCCGTTGTTCGTCGGTGCAATGCAGGAGGCAGAGAGTGAACTTGAATCTCAACCCCTCACCTGCATTACAACCTGTATTTCATAGAGTGCAATCTGCGACCCCTAGTTGATCAACAGTGGCTAAAAAGTTCTTGGATGCTCTACACTTCACATATCTAACAGGCACTCAAACTTCCTTGATAAATTGATCAACAATACCAACACAATTTCAACTATTTCGACCATTCAACGACTTCCTTTGAGATGGACGTTACCCCAACTATCAGCGGGAAAGATCGATTGACCACTTTAACCCATATTCAACAAGGCAATTTCACATTTCATAGTACTTACCCACCTTATCACATTTTCATCTATATGCAAAACATAAAAGAAGAAATGATCATTTTTCCTTAAGAAAGACATCAACCTATCTATCATCGAGAAAAATCATGCATCTCAAGCAAGTGTATTACTCAGATTTCACCCTCATTTAAAGTTTCAAATAATAAGAGCATATGCAAGAGGTATAACATCACAAAACAATACTTCCTACCTAATTGGTTTTGCAATTCAAAGCTTGCCCATAATACCCATAAACATCAATTTCATCACGAACATGAAGAACAAGTAATGGGAAGTGGGAAGAAGTTTAAGAGACATGGTTCGACCATGGGTCCTGTTTGGTCAAAATTTAAAAATTATTTCATACTTGTGCCTACACCAGACTTGTGGCTGCAGGAGTGAACCTGCAAAATGCAGAACAAGCACAGGTGGCCTCTTTTCTTCACAATTCACTTTTATTCATACGTGGCAGACCTGCATTCTGCGGGTATGTACCTGCATTTCACGGGTCTCACGCAGGTTCCCTCCATTTTTCACAATTTTTTTCAGGTATTCTGTGTTGGACTGCTATAGACCTGCGTCTCATGAAACCTCACTTGCATTTCACAGGTGAGACACTGACATACTCAAATTTACCAGGTTTACTAGTTCCAAGCTGCGCCTAGCCTACGTTTCATGGATATGCACCTGCATTTTGCAAGTCTTACACAGATGCCATCCCCTATTTTCTTTCACTTAGTTCTCAATCCACTCCATTCTACAAAACAAAAACAACAAGAATGTGAAATGCTACTGAAATTAGAAATACTCTAGTTGCCTCCCATGAAGCATTTTATTTAACGTTGCGGCACGACAGGGAGCCTTTCTGCTAAGGCTCATCCAAGTAGGTGATCCCAATAAATTCCACTTCTTCTAGAACCCCCAAGTACATCTTGACTCGTTGCGCATTCACCTTGAACTTAAGTTCATCTTCCCCTTCAAGCTCAATAGCTCCATTTACAAGGACTTGAGATACCTGAAATGGACCGGACCACATGGATTTTAACTTTCGGGAAACAATTGCAACCTAGAATTGAACAAAAGCACCCAATATCCCAGAGCAAATTCCCTCTATAAAATTTTTTGATCGTGATAGTGCTTTATTTTAGCCTTATATGTGGCAATGTTTTCATAGGCCCTCATCCTAAACTCGTCCAATTCATTAAGGTTCTCCATTCGCACTTGGATGGCTTTTCCCAAGTCAAAATTCAAACTATTCAAAGCCCATATGGCTTTATGCTCTAGATCTATTGGTAAATGGCATGCTTTGCTGAAAAATAGCTGGTAAGGCGACATTCCAATAGATGTTTTGTACATTGTCCATATGCCCATAGGGAATAATATAATTTCCTCGCCCAATCTATTCTATTTGTGTTCATAATTTTTGTCAAGATGGACTTTATCTCCCTGTTGGAGACCTCCACTTGGCTACTCTTCTGAGGATGATAAGGGGTAGCCACCTTATTCTTCAAACCATACTTAGATAGCAAAGCGCTGAATAATCGATTGAAAAATGGCACCCTCCATCATTGATGATGACCCGAGGGGTGCCAAACCTTTAAAATATGTGCTTTTTAAGAAGGTTGTCACACTCCTCGCCTTATTATTGGGAAAAGCCACCGCTTCCACCCACTTAGACACATAGTATACACCCACAAGGATGTAAGTATTCCTATAAAAGCTCATGAATTGTCCCATAAAATCCAACCCCCATACGTCAAACAACTTTACCTCCAGAATTAGGGTTATAGGAAGCTCATGTCTTCTTGAGATACTATCGGAAAGCTAACATTGGTCACAATTCTTGACAAATTCATGAGCATCGTGATAAAGAGTGGGCAAACAGAATCCACATTGCAAAACTGTTGTTGCTATCCTCACACTTCCATAATGACTCCCAACAAATGAAGAGGGCATGCCTAGAGAATAGGTGTCATCTCTACCTCTAGGACACATCGATAAATCGCTCCATCAACATATATGAAAAACAGGTATGGCTAATCCCAATAGAATTTTCGAACTTCATACATGAACTTTTTCTTCTGATGGAAGTTTAAGCCTTCTGGCACTATGTTGCTAGACAGAAAGTTGGCAAAGTCAGCAAACCAAGAAACTAGATCATGAGAGGCCGCCAAAATGCATTCATAAAGGAAGACATCATCTATATCATTATCTCCAACTAACCTACCATCTTTTTCTAATTGAGAAAGATGATCGGCCACCTGATTTTCACACCCTCTCCTATCTTTAACTTCAAAGTCAAATTCCTGCTGCAGAACCACCCACTGAATAAGTCTAGGTTTTTCATCCTTCTTTATCATAAGATATCGAAGTGCTGCATGATTGATGTGTACCACAACTTTGGTGCCTAACAGATATGATCGAAATTTCTCAAAGGAAAATACTACCGCAAACAACTATTGCTCTATCATATTGTAGTTGTCTTGGGCATCATTCAGGGCCTTTCTATTGTAATATATAGGATGGAAGATCTTTTCTCTCCTTTTCCCAAGCACCACCCCTAAGGCAACCTCGCTTGTTTCAGACATTAGCTCAAATGGCATAGTCCAATCCGGTGCAATGATGATAGGGGTTGATATAAGCTTCTCCTTCATATCAAGGAATGCCTTCATGCATGCATTGTCAAAATGGAACTTGGCATCCTTCTCTAATAGCCGAAACAATAGGTGACCCACAGAAAAATCCTTGGTGAACTAGTGATAAAAGCCTACTTGACCAAGAAACTTTTTATGCCTTTCATAGTCTTTGGAGGAGGTAGATGAGAGATGGCTTCAATCTTTGCTTGGTTGACCTCTATTCAATTTTTTGATATTCTAATGCCTAACACAATTCCTTACTTCTCCTTTAAATGGCATTTCTCCAAATTGAGAATCAAATTTGTTTCTGCACACCTTTTCAATACATCATTCAACTGAGCCAAGCAATCATCAAACGAATTTCCCATAATGGAGAAATCGTCCCTAAAAGCTTCTATGGTATCCTCCACCATATCTGAAAAAATTGACATCATGCATCTTTGGACAGTAGCTAGAGTGTTAAAAAGCCCAAAGGGCATTCACTTAAATGCAAATGTCCTATAGGGTCCTACGAAGGCTGTCTTCTCTTAGTCTTCTAGGGCAACTGAAATTTGATTGGACCCCAAATACCCATCCAAAAAAATAGTAACATTCTCTTTCGGATATTTGGTCTAACACTTGATCAATAAACAAGATCAAGAAGTGATCCTTCTTGGTCCATGAGTTCAATTTCCCATAATCCATGCATACTCTCCAACCAGTGACTGGGCATGTAGCTATTAATTCCTCCTTCTCATTCAGAACCATAATGATCTCTCCCTTTTTAGGCACACATTGGACTGGGCTTACCCAATTACTATTATCTATGGTATATACAACCCCCTCATCAAACTATTGGATGATCTCTTTCTTCACCACCTCTTGCATAGGTGGATTCAAACGTCTTTGATGCTCCACCGAGGGGTTACAATCTTATTGAAGGTTGATCTTATGAGGAAAAATACCCGGGAGGATGCCTATTTTATCATCTATAGTCCAATTAATTGCTTGAATGTGCTTCTTTGAGACTGTCAGGAATGCCTTTACTTGCTGCTCAGTCAGCTTAGCCGAGATGATTACCGGTAAAGTTTCATTTAGACCAAGATAAGCATACTTCAAATATTAGGGCAGCAATTAAGCTCTAACACTGGAGGTTCAAGAATTGAGGGGTGTGATGCCTCTACTTTCTCCTCAAATTTAGCTCTATGTCTTCCTCACCAATGTTTTTTTGACTTGGAGTGACATTTTCCATGAGTGGCTCCTTTTCCTCCACACTCATCTCCGAGCTTATTTGAGAGGCTAGATGGTTCATCCTATCTTCCAGATGTCTAATAGAGATTTCATGATCTTTCACTATTCAACTGATCTTTGAAAGATCACCTTTAATTCTCAGATCCCCGAGTTAGTGGAAAGTACCCTTTCCATAACCACTTCAAGCATGCCTTCGATTCTCGAGTGTGAGGACTCCTCACTTTCCTAATTTCTCAATTCGGCTGCAATTTTATATTTTCGTCCTTGATTCTCATCATGGGAATTTCATAAGCCTTAGACTGCACCTTGATATCCCAAATGACAACCCTCATAGATATTGCCATCAGCCCAATCCGAGTCATAATTTTTACCAACATAGCATCTCTTTCCTCCTCTTTTTTCCGTATTTCGTTCATCCATTGAACATAATTTGTACGTGAAAATGCTCTGGTGTCTCTTAGTATCCATGCAAGATAGCTCATTTTTTACGCACCTAGCAAATAGCAAAAACACAAAAACAATGTGAAAATAACACAAGATGCAAAGTAAAAATTGAATAACTAAACAACTAATGGCAATCAAAACTCAATTCCCCAGCAACGACGCTATCTTTTTATAACACTCAATACAACTCTCCCAATTAAGGGAGATGGCAATGATCGTTATCCAAAACAAATTTCCAACAGATGCCGGGGTCAAAACCCAGAGAGAATTGAGCTAGATAAATGAAGAGTTGTAAAATAGATCAATTTAGCCTGCATCATTATTTATAATGTAACAAGGGAAAATTGGGGGAAAGAGTGAATTATAAAATTTTAATTTCAAAGCAAAGCATGGAGAATTTGATTGTTGTAAGCAATCAGAATGAACAAGGGATGTACTTTTCATGGGTATCAATTTGATTGTGGTTAATTAACTAGTCTCATATATCAATTACAGCATGACTAGCAATGGCTAAGGCTACACTCGATGTTTCTCAACCACTTGGGTGAATTTACCTTGGTTTTTCTCAAACCCCAAAGTCCCAACTATCAATCAACCACCAAAAACTTGAGGAAGAGTTGAGTTATCCCTAGCCTCAACCCATTAATGGATTGTGGAAGTGGGGTTTGATTATCTCTAGTTCAACCCCATATATCCATAACCCAATTTCTCACTAGTGCTTCCTCACCTAGATCTTACTCCTCTATTTCAAGAAAAAGCAAGATAAGAAAAGTAAATTAATGTTTGCAACCATTAATTATAGCATTCAAATTTGGAGGAAACACTAGATTAATGCATTATAATTGAATTTAAAACTTAATCAACAACACCTAATCCATTCTAAACCCCTATCATGCACATATCCTTAGCAACTAAATTAGCTACTCATAGATGAAATTAAAGAGAAGATACCCATGGGTAATTCATTAACCGTCATCATAATGAATAGAAGGGAAAGTGTACTCTCTATTTCTTCTCTCTACATCTCTCTGTAATTTCTTTGCAAAGATGTAAAAGTTATGTCATGTATGAGTACAATTGGGGCAATTCCACATATTCTCTTTTTGTATTGCTTTTCTCAAATGCCCTTGGAAGCTTCCGCATTGAATTTATGTTAGAATTGGACAATTTTGCTATGTTAGCGATCTGGTTATTTGCGTGGCACCTGCAATTCACAGGTGTCTATCCGCGAGTCGCAGATGTTCCATAGGTCTAAACAGATTTGCTTGGACTCCTTCGATGGTTGCACTTGCGTTTTCTAGGGGCCAACTTGCACCTCGCATTTTCTCTCAGCTCAAGACCAGTTCTCACTGCGTGACCCCTGCATTTTATAGGTGCCAATGTGTTGCACGCAAGCTCTTGCTATCAAATCCTTTTCTTTTCTTGTCTCAATCCAATACCTACAAAATCAACGAGAAAAGGCATAAAACGTTCCTAATTGATGTGAAACCATGCAAAAGCTCATACTTAAGAAACTAATGAGCTAGTAAATTACAACCTCATCATGAGGCTCATAACTCTTAGTATTCTATCCATCCAGGTGCCACTAAGATGTATTGTGACCTATGGGAACTCTATTGGTAGAATAACATGAAGACGGGCATTGTATAGTTTGTGGCTAAGTGTCCCAATTGCTAACAAGTGAAGGTTGAGTACCAGAGACTGGGAGGTATTCTTTAGGATTTCAATATCCCTAATTGGAAGTAGGAAGAGATGAATATGGACTTCATTATAGGATTTCCTCATACCCGCCGTCAACATGATTCTATATGGGTGATTGTAGACCAGATGACTAAGTCAGCACATTTCCTACTACTTAAGACTATAGATTCAACTGAAGACTATGCTAGACTTTACATTCAGGAGTTAGTTAGATTGCGTGGAGTCCCTTTATCCATCATTTTAGATAGGGGTGCCCAGTTTACCTCTCAGTTTTAGAGATCATATCAGAAGGGCGTTGGTACTCAGGTGAATCTTAACAAAGTTTTTCACCCACAGACAGGTGGTCAGGCTGAGTGGACCATTGAGATTTTGGAAGAAATTTTGAGAGCTTAGGTTATTAATTACAAGGGTAGTTGGGATGATTACTTACCTCTCATTGAGTTTTCCTACAATAACTATTACCACTCCAGCATCCAGATAGTTTTGTTTGAGGCTCTTTATAGGCAGAGATATAGATCACCTATTGGATGGTTTGAGATAGGCGATGTGATGTTGGGCATACTCTTATGCCCATTTTCCATGTTTTATCTATATTTTGCCTTGTTTTGAGTTTATAATCCTTATGAAATGTATGAATTCATGTTTTCATGTGTCTTATGAGTTAATGAATGTTTCTAGATGTTTTTAGCATGAAACCAAGGAAAAAGGACCCAAATATGACTCAAGGTGTGAAGAAGATGAGTTCGTGAAAGTTGGCATAAGGCTGTGGCTAGCGTGGCGCGCCCAACACCTGTATTTTAGAGAAAATGCACCAAATTTGGTTCTGTGGATGGCATGGGGCACCAGGTAACTTAGCTTCAGAGAAGAGAATTTGACTAACACCTTGGCAAGTGGATGACGTAGTGCCCCAGAAGCATTCTAGACTTAGGAAATTTTCTTAACATACTGGTTCTATGGTGAGATTGGGGCACCAAAAGGGTCTTGAAGCTCACAAATTTGACAACACTCTAGTGCTATGGTGACAGTAGGGCTCCCGAGGTGTTAGAAGTGCAGAAATTTGGCTAAGTCCTTAGTGCTATGGTGAGAGTGGGGTGCTTAGAGCCTATCTTTAAAAGAAATTTGGCTAATTTTGTGGTGCTATACATGGGACGGCACACTAGACCCTATTGGATGGGATTTTCTAATTTTTAAGTCAATTACCTGAGGGAAAAAATGTCATTTTAAAGCTCACCTATATATATAACATTTAGGGCATTTCTAGCATATCGATTATTATAAGGTTCATCATTTTGAAGGTTGTAAATGTAGCGTTTTGATGAGAGACAAGTTTTACTTAGGTTTCTTCTTTTCTTTATTATTTTATAAGAATGATGATGTTATATTTGTTTTTTTGCTTGTCTATGAGTGGCTAAATGATGATTGCTAGTTTTGATTCTCGATCAAGGTTGTTTATATTTACTTGTTATAATTGATTATTCACTAGCCTAATGAACTTGTGAGTAAATCTGTTGGCTTTTGGTTGAGCTTGGGAAAGGGAACCAAAATGGTTAAAAGTAAATCAAAGATCCTTTGGCCTATTGGTTGAAGGTTAGAATTTATTGTTGAGGATAGGTATAGACACTTCAACCTTGTTTAATTGAAATACAGTAGGCATAACTGTTGTTTTATATTTCTCCTGTGACTATAAGGATACAAGTTTTAGGGTTCATGAGATAGTTCTTGGATGCTTGGGAGAGTGGCAAGAAATGGGATAGTAACTTGGAACTATCAACTCTAGGATGAATAAATCTAGCTTAATCATGTCTTGAGAACTCAACCTAATATGAAAGTTCCAGTTCCCTAGATTTTCATCATCATTTGAAATACAAACAAGTCTGCAACAATCTTAGTTCATTAGTTAATTTTGCATTTCCAGTTTTTAGTAGTTAAATTCTCCAAACCATTCTTCATTTTATATATTTGTTTGAATAGCAAAATAAAGTAATAACCTTAAAATTATTGATCTAACAAATCTCTGAGGAATCAATAATCAGGATTTCCAATCCTATATTACTTGAGGACGACGTGCACTTGTGTGCGCTTGGGTGACATCAAGTTTTTGGCACTATTGCTGTGGTCTTGAATATTGATTGATTATTTGTAGGTTAGGATTTTTATTCTTCTATTCTATATTTTTGCGTTTTTCTTTATTTGTTTGTGAAGTTACAGGTGTTGTGTGCTCAGTGTATGCCAAATATGAGAAGTCAAGACTCACTTTCGGCTTCTCTTGATCCTAAAACTGGGAGAACCTTTCAAATGTTAATCATGGAGAATAATTAGCAAGTGCAGGGCAACATTTAGGTGAGGGTTCCAGTGTTGAATTTTGTTAGGCCAAACTTGGAGAACGCTTCTAAAGTAATCAACAAGCCGACCATTATTGGGAACTTTGAGTTGAATGAAGGGATTGTGTTGTTGGTCCAAAACACTTTCCAATAGTAGGGCAAGCCGCATGAAGATCCCCACTGGTATCTAATGACATTCGTGGAGTGGAGTGAGAACTTTCACTATCAGAACGTGTTAGGTGAATATGTAAAGCTCATGTTATTTCTGTTCTTATTGGTTGGTGAGGCCAAGGAGTGGCTTCAAAATAAGCCAGTAGGTTCAATCACCATTTGGGAGGTTCTTTCAAACAAGTTCATCAACAGGTTCTTCTTTTCAAGGAGAAGGAAAGAGTTGAGGGGGAAGATCTCTGGTTTTGTGCAAAGAGATTGTGAAACCTTGGCTCAGGCTTGGGAACGATACAAGGGCTACTTGAGAGATTTCCCACACCACATACAGCCGAAGGAAATTATTAAGCACAACTTTATTGAAGGGCTGAAGCCATACTCAAAAATCTTGCTTGATTCTACTGCACAAGGACAAATTTTGTCTAAGAGCTATGATGAAATTGAAGCTCTTTTAAACCTTATGTCATCGGGGAGTCAAGACTATCGAGACTTAGATAGAGGATTCATAGCAGTCGAGTTGCCAGGAAAGCTAGAAGTAGATGGTGTGGCAGCAATAAGAGCAAATATAAGTCAGCTGGTGAATATGATTAGCAAGCTTGTAACCACACCAATAGGAAGTCAGGTTCAGTAGGTCTATCAATTCAGACTCCAATGCTATTGTGTGAGGTGTGTGGAAAAGGCCACGCTTACTTAGGTTTTCCACTTAACCCTAAATCTATTTTTTTGGGACAATAAGGTTGTGGTGGATGTTTTGCAGGTAATACTTACAACAAGGGTTACAAGAATGTAGCCAATCCCTAATGGGGAGGGAACCAGAATTTCCAAAAGCTCCAAAACACTTATCCAAGGCCTTAGGGCCAATAGCCTAGTAATTTACTTGAAGAGACTATGAAGAAGTGGATGGTGCAGCAGACCCAGCTAGTAAATAAGATGCACAATTCCATTCATGATCTTGAGAGACAGATGGGGCAATTGGCCCTGCAGCAGACTAATAGACCACAAGGGGAACTTTCGAGTAACATCAAGAAGAATCCCAAGGATATTGTAATAGCCCGGAAAGGACTAAGAATAGACCCGGGAATTGAAGTTGAAAGCTACAGAGAACCTGGAATTTTGCACTAGTACGACTCGAGGTACGAATCGTGGTGAGGACCTACAACTCGTGACTCGAGTCGTTATGAATTCGGGAGCCTGAGGTCATATCACGAGTAGTTCTATGAATCGTGACGTGTAGCTATGACTCTTGGTTTGGAGTTGTGGTGAATTTCTCAATGGTTCTATAGGGTGTCATCACGGGTCATGGTACGACTTGTAGGATGCAGCAACGAGTTGTGATGAGGAGTTGTGGTTAAGTCATTTTTGGTATAGGTGAATGGTACCACGACTGACAATATGACTCGTAGGATGGTACTATGAGTCGTGATACATGAGTCATGGCCAGATTCAGAAGATTGAAAACTGGTGAGGTGACCACGAGTCGTGACTTCGTGGTATGAGTCGTGGTGGGGGCCGGAACTGTTTTTTAGGAAAATTTCATTTAGGGCAATTTCGACTTTTCTATGCTTTTGGACCCCAAAGAACGTCTTGTTGAGGTTGGGGAAGGGTCTTTTAAGGAGGTAAAATTCATGATAAGTCTCATTTTGGCATTTTCAAGAACTAGAGAAGGGAGTAGGAAGAATTTCAAGTGCTCTTCTTCAATTCTTCAAGTTTCCACCTAGGGCTTTTCAAGGAAGTTAAGAGTAACATAATTCCAGGTATGTGGGGTTTTAAACAGGTATTTTAGTCCCTACCTATGCCCAATTTCTCTCTAATTCTATGTTTGAAGTTACCAAAACTTTATGGGTCTTTATAAATTGCATGACTCCTTAAATTTGAAATGAGCTTGTTGTAGTATGCCTAACTTATGAATTTCGAGTTATTGGGCTTATTTTAGTTGTTTATTCAACAATTTCATGATTTAACCCCCCTAAAAGTATAGATGCCCAATCATGAGAAATTTTTAGTAAGGTTCATGGTCATGATGATTCCGCAAACATAATATGAATTTTTAAATTTTGAGCATGTCTTCAACTACTCATGTTATTATGATCATGTTTCCTATAAATTTAAGCATTTCACGCATGATTGAAATTATGGGCAATGCCCACATGTCTCTTATGATTTATGAACTATGATTTTGGCTTATTTACAGGCCCAACTCAATGGCTAAAATCACGAATTCTCATGCACGTTAATATTATCACGATTTAATTAGCCATGCATGTCATGTACGAATTTCTATGAGCATGTGGCATGTTTTTGGAGTAGTACTTAACACCGAATAGGTTCTAGGCCTAGGTTATGCCCCAAATCTCAAAACTACATGCCACCGTAGGTTATGTTTGGGACCTCCTCAGTGATTGTCCCCTATGTCCTACGGGGCCTTCACGAGTGATATCACGCCTTTCATGGTTCATACCCTTGGCAAGGTATGAATGACCTCCCGAATAGTTTTACAGGTCGGGCTCCATGTGTGCTCATATGGGGTATGTTGGTTGTAGAAATCTCCCATTGTTCCTCGTGGTTTTAATACATCTATGATTATGTTATTTTGTCTCAAGTTATGTCTTATGAAATGTTTTTTCCCTCATATGTTATGACTATGATAGGTTTACGAATATCTTGGAAATCTTGAGCCTTACGATATACTTACGATTTCAGTCTAATGATCATGATGTCCCCACTCCTATAACTTTTATGTTTTCAAGTACTGTTTTGCATACCTCGCATATTTTGTACATTCCAAGTACTGATCCGCATATTTTCTATGTTGTATCGTTTTATAATACAGGCTCTGGTACACAGGTTCAGCATCGCTCCTAGCTTGCTCCCTAATCTACTCTTAGTTCTCAGTGGTGAGTCCTCATGGTTACATGACTTCAAGTTTTGATCTTGTTTGTCTTTCAGTTTCCAGTATGTTGGGGGTTATTTGGGGTTTTTTCCCTTCAACCCGTCTGTTATGATTAGAGGCTTTCAGACCTCTTTGTAGTATTCAGCCATCTATGTTTGGATCATGTATTGTTGTTTCGTATATCTCATGTTATGATTTTCAGTTAGTTCGTGATTATTAAGCTATACTTTTCGCCTTATGTGAATGAATTAGTTTTATGCTCATGCCATAGGTTGACTTGGGGTCTCTTGGGGCTCCTTATCCCATGTCTATGATCTGGGTATACACTTGGGTCGTGAAAAACTTGGTATCAAAGCAATAGGTTCAGATGTGTCCTAGGGAGTCTAAAAGCCACGTTAGGTAGAGTCTTTTTCTTGGGTGTGAAGCGCGCCACACCTATGACGAAGAGGCTACAAGAAGTTTTAGGAAATGTTCCCTTCTTTCATGATCTATGTCATGCGGTGAAAATCTCTCCATCCTTCTAATTCGTGATATTCGCGATTGCAGAAAATTATGGCTCCCAGAAGGATAAACGGAAGGAGGAATAGAAATGAAGAAGGCTATGGGGGTGGCAATGATAATGGGCGTCAACAAGCCCCACCTGTTCAGGAGCCCCAGGCACCAGAGCCAGCTGCCCACGCCGAGTTTCAAGCAGCTATTCAAATGTTGGCGCAGGCCTTGACACCGCTTAGCTCAACTAGTAGGCTGTTGCGCACATTTCGCAGAATGGAAATGCAGCGGCAGCCCGAGTCAGGGACTTTTTAAGGATGAACCCTCCCAAGTTCATAGGGGAAAAGGTGGAAGAGGATCCACACAAGTTCGTTGACGGGATCTTGAAGGTGAATCAGGTGATGGGGATGAAAAATGAGGATTGTGTGGACTTGGCCTCTTATCAGCTAAAGGAGGTCGCTTATATTTGGTTCAAGCAATGGAAGGACAACAGGGCAACAGGAGCGGGCCCTATCAGCTGGGATGAGTTCTACATGGCTTTTCTTGACAGGTTCTTCCCTCGGGAGATAAGGGAATTGAAAGCAGCCAAATTTGTTAACCTCAAATAGGGAAAGATGACGATGCTAGAATATTCACTAGAGTTCACTTTCCTGTCAAAGTATGCCCAGGAGTTAGTGATGGACCAAAGGGCGCGGGTGACCAGATTCGTGCAGGGAGTAGCCGAGTATCTAGAAAAGGACTACAGGACAGCCATGCATCATCAGGATATGTACTACTCACGGATCGTCCTCTACGCCCAGCAGATGGAGGCAACTCATATAAGGCAGAGAGAGGCCAAGAGGGCCAGAACTGATAGCCACAGGTTCTCCTAACCAAGGCAAGGGGGTGGTCCTCACCAGTAGTCCTAGCATAGGTCCATTACACCAGCACCATCTTCAGCCAGCACCCCATCCAGGCCTCGAGATGATTAGAGGAGTGGGGCCTCAGGTTCGAGGTGTCAGAATAGCATGCGCACAGAGCACACTTTTCCATCTTGTGTTAACTGTGGCAAGAATCACCCAGGGAAATGTTTGGTGGGCTTAGACCCTTGTTTATGGTATGGCAAACCTGGACACAGGCTCAAGGATTGACCCACAGCTAGGTCAGGGAGTTGTGGAGCCCGCACTTCAACAGCTACTTCAGCAGTTCCAGTGGCACATTAGGCTCAGCAGGGTGCTTCGACTGGTTCAGCTAGCGGCTAGCACCAGAGCTGATTTTATGCACTTGGATCTCGAAAGGAGCAAGAGACTTCTCCCGATGTGGTTTCGGGTATGTTGTGAGTCTTTCATATTGATGCTTATGGTTTGTTAGATCTGGGAGCTACACTGTTTTTTATGACACCTTACATTGCTAGTCACTTTGGAGTCAGTCCTGAAATTTTGTCAGAACCATTTTTTGTATCTACTCCGTTTGGTGATTCAGTCGTAGCGAGGCAAGTATATAGAGGTTGCCTCATTACAGTATTGCATAAGGTTACCTCCGCAGACTTAGTAAAAGTGGCTATGACTGATTTTGACATCATCTTGGGCATGGATTGGTTTTTTGCATCTTATGCTTCTGTTAACTGTAGAACTCGAGCGGTGGAGTTTGGATTTCTAGGTGAACCGATTTTAGAATGGAGGGGTGGTTCAGCTGTACCTGTAGGTCGCTTTATCTCCCATCTCAAGGCCAGGAAAATGATTTCCAAGGGTTGTATTTACCATTTGGTTATAGTTAAGAATGTCATGTCCAAGACCTCGACCATTTAGTTAGTCCTTATGGTATGTGAATATCCCGAGGTATTTCCAGGTGACCTACCCAGTGTTCCTCCCTAGAGGGAGATTGATTTTGATATTGATATTTTACCCGACACAGAGCCCATATCAATTCTCCCTACCGAATGGCCCCAGCCAAGCTAAAAGAGTTAAAGGAGCAGTTGAAGTATTTGTTGGATAAGGGTTTCATTAGACTGAGTAAGTCCCCATGGGGTGCCCCGGTGTTGTTCGTCCGAAAGAAACGCGGTTCTCTTCGGATAAGTATTAACTATAGGCAGTTGAACAAGGTCACCATCAAGAATAGGTACCCTGTACCCAGGATTGATGACCGATTCGATTAGCTTCAGTGTGAAAAATATTTCTCCAAGATAGATCTCAGGTCCGGGTATCACCAGCTCAGGGTTCGGGAGAGCGACATCCCAAAGACAACTTTCAGAACCCGGATGGCCATTATGAATTTCTTGTTAGGTCTTTTCGACTAACCAATGCCCCTGCAACTTTTATGGATCTAATGAATAGGGTATTTGAGGCATATCTAGACATGTTCATGATTGTGTTCATTGACGATATATTAATATACTCTAGGAGCGAGGAGGAGCATGCCGCACACCTGAGGGTAGCACTTCAGACCCTCAAGGATAACCAGCTATACGCCAAGTTCAGCAAATATGAGTTCTGGATGAAATCAATTGCATTCTTGGGACATGTAGTTTCAAGTGAAGGTATAAGGGTGGACTCCCAGAAAATAGAGGTAGTAAAGAACTAGCCCAGAGCGGTAAACCCTTCGGAGATCAGGAGCTTTTTGGGATTAGCGGGTTACTACTGGAGGTTCATGGAATGTTTCTCATCCATTGAAGCCCCACTGACTAGATTGACTCTGAAAAAGGTGAAGTTCCAATGCTCGGAGGCTTGTGAGAAAAGCTTCCAGGAATTGAAGGCTAGAATCACTTCAGCACCAGTGTTGACTTTATCGGAGGGTACCAATGGATTTGTGGTATATTGTGAAGCTTCGAGAGTCGGACTGGGATATGTATTGATGCAGCTTGAGAAAGTCATAGCATATGCTCCCAGACAGCTGAAAATTCACGAGAAAAATTAGCCAACCCATGATCTTGAGTTAGCCGCGGTGGTATTTTCTTTGAAGGTATGGAAAAACTAATTGTATGGAGTTCATGTAGATGTATTCATGGACCACAAGAGCTTACAAATGTGTTCACATAGAAGGAACTGAATCCTCGGCAACAGATTGTTGGAGCTACTTAAGGACTACGACATGAGTGTCCTTTACCACTCGGGTAAGGCCAACATGGTAGCAGATGCCCTTAGTAGACTTTTTATGTAAAGTGTGTCACATGTGAGTGAAGACAAGAAGGAGCTAGTAAAGGAGGTACATCGACTTGCACGGTTAGGTGTTAGATTAGTTGGTTCAACCGATGGTGGGTTAGTAGTTTAGAACGGGTCAGAGTCGTCCTTGGTAACGGAGGTAAAGGCTAAAAAACATGAAGATCCAATATTGGTAAAGTTGAAAGAAGATGTTCAAAATCAAAAGGTAGAAGTCTTCTCTAAAGGGGGAGATGGTGTGCTTCAGTACTAGGTTCGCTTATGTGTTCCCAATGTGGGGGATTTGAGGAGTCGGATATTACATGAGGCTCACGGATCCAGATATTCTATCCATCCATGTGCCACCAAAATGTATCATTCCTTACAGGAAATCTATTGGTGGAATGGCGTGAAGAGGGATATCGCAGAACTCATAGCCAAGTGCCCGAATTGTGAACAAGTGAAAGTCGAGCATCATAGACCGGGGGGTGTACTCCGAGAGATCAGCATTCCTACTTGGAAGTGGGAAGAAATCAATATGGACTTTGTAACAGGTGTACCCCGCACCTTGTAGACAGTATGACTCCATTTGGGTTGTGGCCGATAGGTTGACCAAGGCTGCTCATTTCCTACCGGTTAAAACCACCAATTCAGCAGAAGATTATGCTAATTTATACATCCGAGAGTTGGTTAGATTGCATGGAGTGACCTTGCCTATTATATCATATAGAGGTACACAGTTCACCTCTCAGTTCTGGATATCTTTTCAAAAGGGACTTGGCACCCAGGTCAAGCTTAGCACGACATTTCATCCGCAAACAGATGGTTAGGCGGAGCGGAATATCCAGACTCTTGAGGACATGTTGAGAGCTTATGTTATTGACTTCAAGGGTAGTTGGGACGAGCATTTGCTTCTTATAGAGTTTTCCTACAACAACAGCTATCACTCCAGCATTCAAATGGCACAGATTGAGGCTCTTTACGGGCAAAGGTGTAGATCGCCCATTGGGTGGCTTGAAGTCGGTGACGCTTCGCTAGTGGGTCCAAATTCAGTCCATGAGGCTATGGAGAAAGTTTAGTTAATAAGAGGAAGGCTAAAAATGGCTCAAAGTCGCCAAAAGTCTTAAGTGGATGTGAGGAGAAGGGAGCTTGAATTCGAGATTGACGATTAGATGTTTCTGAAGGTATCTCCCATGAAGGGAGTGATGAGATTTGTAAAGAAAGGGAAACTCATCCCCTGCTATATTGGCCCATAGCAGATTGTGAGACGAGTGGGTAAGGTAGGTTATGAGTTAAAGTTAACCTTCAGAGTTGGCTTCAGTTCATCCCGTATTTCATGTATCGCTCTTGAAAAAGTGCATGGGAGATCCATCCTTGGTGGTTCCGGTGGAATGTGTTGGCATGAAGATAACCTCAATTATGAATAAGATCCTATTGCAATCTTGGAACATCAAGTTCGATGGTTGAGGAACAAGGAAGTAGCTTCAGTAAAGGTGTTATGGAGAAACCAGCATTTTGAGGGAGCTACGTGGGAAGCTGAAGTAGATATGATTGCTAAATACTCCCACTTGTTCCCTACCAGCCCAATTTCAGTTTGAGGTATCAGTTTTTGCCCAAAAACTCTAATCAGTTTTTCATGTTATGTTCATGCATGCAAGTTTGTTTTATGATATGATATATGTATGTGATGTCTGAATTCAGTCCATCTATGTAGTTCTTATTGGGGGTAGTCATTCCATCAGTTTTCATCTTAAATGATCAGTATTTGCATATGGTAATTGTTTTGCTGCTTGTTTCCTACATTTGAGGATGAATGTTTCCAAGGGGGAGATATTGCAATACCCCATAAATGCCTAAGAATAGACCGGGGAGTTGAAATTCAAAACTGCAGAATCTTGGAATTTTGCACCAGTACGACTCGAGGTACGAATCGTGGTGAGGACCTACGACTCGTGACTCGAGTGGTGATGAATTCGAGAGCCTGAGGTCATATCACGAGTAGCTCTATGAATCATGACGTGTAGGTACGACTCATGGTTTGGAGTCATGGTGAATTTCTCAGTGGTGCCAGAGTGAGTTATCACGGGTCATGGTATGACTCGTAGGATGTAGCAATGAGTCGTGATGAGGAGTTTTGGTTAAGTCATTTTTGGTATGGGTGTATGGTACCACGACTGACAGTATAACCTGTAGGATGGTACTATGAGTCGTGGTATGCGAGTCGTGGCCAGATTCAGAAGATTGAAAACTGGTGAGGTGACCACCTGTCTTGACTTCGTGGTACGACTCCTCGTACGAGTCGTGGTTGGGGCCAGAATTATTTTCAAGTAAATTTCATCAAGGGCAATTTTGACTTTTCTACTCTTTTGGACCCTAAACCATGTCGTTTTGACGTCGGGACATGGTTTTTTAAGGAGGAAAAATTCATGCTAAGTCTCATTTTGGCATTTGCAAGAACTAGAGAAGGGAGTAGGAGGAATTTCAAGTGTTCTTCTTTGATTCTTCAAGTTTCCACCTAGGGCTTTTCAAAGGAGTTAAGAGTCACGTAATTCCAGGTATGTGGGGTTTTGAATTGGTAGTTTAGCCCCTACCCATGCCCAATTTCTCCCTAATTCTATGTTTGAAGTTACCAAAACTTTATGGAAAATTTCATGATTCCTTAAAATTTGAAAGGAGCTTGTTGTAGTATGCCTAAATTATGAATTTCGAGTTATTTGGGCTGATTTTACTTGTTTATTCAATATTTTCATGATTCAACCCCCCTAAAAGTATAGATGCCCAATCATGAGAAATTTTTCGTAAGGTTCATGGTTATGATGATTCCACAAGCATAATATTATTTTTGAATTTTAAGCATGTCTTCAACTACTCATGTTATTGTGATCATATTTCCTATAAATTTAAGCATTTCATGCATCATTGAAATTATGGGCAATGCCCACATGTCACTTAAGATTTATTAACTATTATTTTGGCCGATTCACGAGCCCAATTCCATGGCTAGAATCATGAATTCTCAAGTATGTTATGATTATCACGATTTAATTAGCCATGCGTGTCATGTATGCATTTTTATGAGCATGTTGCATGTTTTGGGAGTATCTCTTCATACCGAGTAGGTTCGGGGCCTAGGTTACGCCCTAAATCTCAGAACTACGTGCCACCGTAGGTTATATTTTAAACCTCCGCAGTGACTTTCCCCTATGCCCTGCGGGGCCTTCACGAGCGATATCACGCCTTTCATAGTTCATACCCTTGGAAAGGTATGAATGACCTCCCGACTAGGTTTACAAGTCAGGCTCCATGTGTGCTCATATGGGGTATGTTGGTTGTAGAAATCTCCCATTGTTCCTCATGGTTTTAATGCATGCATGATTATGTTCTTTTGGCTCAAGTTATGTCTTGTGAAATGTTTTTTTTTCTCATATGTTTTGACTATGATAGGTTTACGAATATTTTGGAAATCTTGAGCCTTACGATATACTTGCAATTTCAGTCTAATGATGATGATGTCCCCACTCCTATAACTTTTATGTTTTCAAGTATTGTTTTGCATACCTCGCATATTTAGTACATTCCAAGTACTGACCCGCATATTTTCTATGTTGTATTGTTTTATGATACAGGCTCCAGTACATAGGTTCAGCATCGCTCCTAGCTTGCTCCCAGATTTGCTCTCAGTTCTCAGTGGTGTGTCCTCATGGTTCGAGGGCTTCATGTTCGGATCTTGTTTGTCTTTCATTTTCCAACATGTTGGGGGTTACTTGGGGTTTTATCCCTTCAACTCGTCTGTTATGATTAGAGGTTTTCATACCTATTTGTAGTATTCAGCCATCTATGTTTGGATCATGTATTGTTGTTTCTTATATCTCATGTTATGATTTTCAGTTATTTCATGATTATTAAGCTATGCTTTTCGCCTTATGTGAATGAATTAGTTATATGCTTATGTCATGGGTTAACTTAGGGTCTCTCGGGGCTCCTTGTCCCATGTCTAGGATTCAGGTGTACTCACGGGTCGTGACAGATATGAGCACAATCTCTTTGCGCAGTGGTAAAGAGCTGGGTAAGGTGATCCCAAGAGAAAAGAAAATTATTGAGGAGTAGGTGGTGATGTCCACATCAGAGGTTGGTGAGTCAAGAAACTCAATGCCAAATTTGGTAGAAACTAGGCCACCCCCTCCATTTCCTCAAAGATTTAAGAAGTAGAAGGAGGACTTAGCCTGCCAGAAATTTCTTGAGGTGTTGAAGCAGGTACATGTTAACTTACCATTGGTGGAGCTTTCGCAGGAATTTCCAAAATATGACAAGTATTTGAAGAACATTGTGTCCAACAAGAGGAGACTAACAGAGTTTGAAATTATGGCTCTCACAGAAAAGTGCAGTTGTTGGGTTCAAAAAAAATTTCTAAAAAGCTGAAGGATCTCGGGAGCTTCACCCGTCTAGTGGTGATTGGAAACAAGGAAGAAGGTTCTGCATTGTCTGACCTGGGTGCAAGCATTAATTTGATGTCTACATCCTTATTTATAACCTTGGGATTAGGTGAACCACATCTGACCACAGTAACTCTGCAGCTTGCCAATAGGTTTCTTGCTTATCCTGATGGAATCATAGAGGACGTCTTGAATAAGGTTGGACCTTTCATCTTACCAATGGACTTCATAATCTAGATTATGAAGTAGATGCAATAGTTCCCCTCATTTTGGGTAGAGGATTCTTAGCAATCGCAGATGCAGTCACAAAGCTGAAGTCGAGTAAGATGTCGATGACTGTGGATGGTCAGGAGGTAGTCTTCGATGTGTTCATAGCGGAAAGTTTGCCTCCTAATTATGAGAACTTCATAGTAAAGCCAATGGTAGAGCCCGGAGGATGTGAGTAGGCAGTTGAGCAGCATGTGCTGCATCAAAATTTAACAAGTGCAACAGGTGATTCGAACTATCTCACTCGATTGAAGGATTGAGAGTGGTTTTCGTCATACCACAATACTAAATCACGTGCTGCACGGGAGGCAACCCGTGAATGTCATTCCACGACTATAAGTAAGGCACTTAGTGGGAGGCAACCCATATTTTTCTAATATTTTTGATTTTGCAAAGAAGAACAAGGCTTTAGAGGCACAAAGAGCGGGGAAAATGAGCTGAAAAAAGTTAAGTTCATGGTGAGATACCTGGCATGGGGCGTAAGGTGTTGGTTCCAGAAAAAAATTCAGTTTGGTTCTATGGGTGGCGTGTCATGCCAGGACTGATCCACGAAGAAATTTTTTTCTAAGTGTATGACGAGGTGACTGGCGCGTCGCGCCAAGGTGTTTTTTGTCCAAAATATTTTGGTCCAATGAGTCAAAGTTGATCCAAGGACCTAAAATTACCAAAAACCCATTTCCTACACCTTTATTTTAAATTTCCATTAATTCCCTCTCACTAAAAGTCAAAACAAAAAGCAAAATAAAATTTTCTCTCTCTCTCTTGGAAAGGGCTGTAATTCCCCTCTCCCTTGTCCCCCATTGTTGTCTTCTCCAAGAAGCTTAGTGAAACTTGTCTCTTCAATTCAAGTAAGTAATTCTCTTCTCTCTTGGTTATGTAGTGTGAAAAGCATGCCCCCATACCCTTCTTCCCCAAGTTAAAGACCCAAAATCACCATTGTTGGTGAAAATCTTAAGTTTTATAATGTGGGTTTCATGAGCTTTAATTTCTTAAATTCTTCCATAATAATGTGTTATCCATGTTGGGTTGCTTATTTTATGTTGATTATGGTGATTTAAAGTTTTGGGGACGAAGGGAATTTATAATTTGAAACCAATGATTTTAGTGGGTAGAACATTTATTGTAGAGAGTAAAAGTTCTTTGCTCTTAAAGTCTTGAATGTGAAGAATCTTGAGTTGCTGAGAAATTCATGTTAATTCATTATGGATTGTAGTAAATTTCCTTTTGGTTTTTTCATGAATTTAATGTAGCTACTTCCATGTATGGGTTACTTGAATGATTAATTAATGGAGGGAAGGTAAAAGGAATGCCTAAAAGAGGCATTCTTGATAAAATTAATAGAGGAGAGATATGAAAATTCATGAACTTTGGTGTAATAGGAAGTTAGTGAATATTATGGAGGTTGAGATTTGGGTTGATAATGGGGGAAGTCTTGAGTATCATATTTGACAAATTCTCATAGGTATGCTAGCGAATTAAGTGTGGGGTCACTTTGCACCCATTACACCTAATTAGCTTGCTGTTTTGTTCAGAAACTAAACATGTAAAGTTCTTGATTTTTGTTTGATTGGTGTCCTGGCATCAAACTCTAACAAAGAAAAGGAGATAGTGGTAGTTGGCAAGGGTTTCAAGCGGCTCCAAAAAGGGACAAAAGGGTCGAGTTCAGTGGCTAAAGGAGCCCCTACTAGGAGGTTTGGAGAAAGAGCAGTGGAGCCTCATGGACTATCATGGTTCAAAACACAAAAGGAGGTCGAATATGCTCCTGAGAAATAGATTGATGAAAGCCGCCTCACACTTAAGTTCCTCGCCATTCGGGACAAGTTCCAAGAGTTGGGACTAGGCTACATCTTTACCGAGCTGGAGGAGTGTAACCTCAATTTGGTGAGGGAATTTAATGCACACTGGGACACTTCTTGTAGGGATTGAAATGAGGTCAAAATAAGGGGATAGGTGGTGCGGTTCACTACTAAAACATTCAATGCCTTCCTTAGCACTAGAGTGGTAGATCCATCCGAGTACTTCATTTTGTTAGAGAAGACTCCATATCATGTCATCCTCCATACTCTTTGTGTTGGGCTCAGCCGCACATTGGGCAAGGGACCATTAGGACACTCATTGTACACTTTCGTTCTCCTACATGAATAAGGAGGCAAAAGTGTTGGTAAAAATTGTTTGTGCCATGCGTCTCCCTTGGACACACATCAGGACATCACTAGAGAGTGGGTCGTGTTGGTGTACAAGCTAATGAAAGGGATACCACTCAATTTTGGTGCAGTGCTTAGAGGCAGAATGAGGAAAGTGAGGGATAATTACAAGTGGACTTACTATTAAGGTAGTCTCTTGACTCAATTTTTGAGAGGCAAAGGCATTGAGGAGGAAGAAGTAGACCTTCATCTACCTAGAGCAGGGCTCTTAGTAGGCAATATGATGGACTTGACAATAGTAAAGGAGCCCATCACTTCCACAACTTCATCTCTTACTATAGCTGATCGCTACGCTCTTGATGATAGTTGGAGAGGTCATATATTCGGCATGCTTGATTTTCAGTTGAGAATTGGAGGTTGAGATGTGATGGAGGCCTTAGAGGATAGATGCCTACTCACGGAGAGTACCACGTAGATGACCTATTCGAACAACTTTAGGGAGCTAAATGTTTTTTCAAGATAGTCCTCAAATCAGGATACCATCAGCTTAAAGTCAGGGAATGTGACATTCCGAAAATAGCCTTTAGAACTCGGTATGGTCTCTATGAATTTGTTGTTATGTCTTTTGGACTAATGAATTCTCCTGCAGTTTTTATGGACTTGATGAATAGGGTGTTCAAGCAATAGTTGGACATGTTCATCATCATCTTCATAGATGACATCCTTGTTTATTCCTGAAGTGAGGATGAACATGCAGGCCATTTGAGGATAGTTTTACGGACTCTCAAGGACAGACAGTTATTCACTAAGTTTAGAAAGTGTGAATTATGGCTAAAATCAGTAGAATTCCTCGGTCATGTGGTCTCCAGTGAGGGTATTCAGGTAGATCCTCAAAAGATAGTGGCAGATATGGACTAGCCCCGACCCACTTCTTCGTCAAACATCAAGAGTTTCTTGGGCCTAGCCAGTTACTACAGATGGTTCATACAAGGATTCTCCTCCATCGCTTCTCCTTTGACCAGATTAACTCAAAAGAAGGTAAAGTTTCAGTGATCTGATGCATGTGAGAAGAGGTTTCAGGAGTTGAAGACTCAAGTCACTACAACCTCAGTTTTGACTCTGTCAGAAGGATCAGACAAGTTCTTAATCTATTGTGATATCTCTAGAATTGGCCTTGGTTGTGTTCTGATGCAGCATGGTAAAAAGTCATAGCTTATGCTTCCAGATAGTTCTATATTCATGAAAAGAACTATCTGACTCAGGATATTAAGTTGGAAGCGGTAGTATTTTCCTTGAAGATCTAGAGGCACTACCTTTATGAGCTTCATGTGGACATTTTTACTAAACACAAGAGCATATAGTATGAGTTCAATCAGAAGGACCTAAATCCGCATCAGAGAAGGTGATTGGAGTTGTTAAAAAACTATGATATGAGTTTGCTGTATCACCCAAGCAAGGCTAATGTAGTGGCTGATGCCCTCAGTGTAATGTCTATAGGAAGTTTTGCTCATGTAGAGGAGGGTAAAAACGATCTGGCGAAGGATATTCATAGACTAGCTCAGTTAGGGGTCCAGTTGGTTGATCCAGCAGCAGGTGGAGTTATAGTACAGAGTGGGTTAGAATCTTCCCTAGTGGTGGAGGTTAAGTCAAAGCAGGATGAAGACCCAATCCTACTCAAGTTGTAGGAAGCATTCCTAAAGAAAGAGGTTGAGGCATTCTCCAAAGGGCAGGTTGTATGTTTTATATGTAGGTGATTTGAGGCAACGAATACTAATGGAAGCTCACAGCACCAGGTACTCTATCCACCTAGGTGCCACCAAGATGTACCGTGATCTATGGGAAGTCCACTTGTGGAATGACATGAAGAAGGACATTGAAGAATTTGTGGCTAAGTGTCCAAATTGCTAATAGGTTAAGGTTGAACATCAGAGACCTGGGGGTATGACTTAGGATATTAGCATTTCTACTTGGAAGTGGGAAGAAGTGAACATGGATTTCATTACATTTCTACCTCATACGCACCGACAGCATGACTCAATTTGGATGGTTGTGGAGCAGATGACTAAGTCAACACATTTCCTACTAGTTAAGACCACAAATTCAGTAGAGGGTTATACTAGACTCTACATCTTGGAGTTAGTCAAACTGCATGGAGTACCCTTGTCTATCATTTCAGGTAGGGGTACTCAGTTCACCTCGCACTTCTAGAAGTCATTTCAAAAAGGACTTGGTACCCAAGTCAAGCTTAGCACTGCTTTTCACTCGCAGACAGACGGCCAGGCTGAGAAGATTATTCACATTCTGGAGGATATGTTGAGGGCTTGCATGATCGATTTCAATGGAAGTTGGGATGATCACATACCTCTCATCGAGTTTGCATACAATAAAAGCTACTACTCCAGTATTTAGATGGCCCTATTAGAGGAATTATATGTGTCATGACCCGAACATAGGCACGGATCGAGACATGGGACAAAGAACCCCGTGAGGCTCCAAGTCGACCCATGGCATAAAAATGAAATCTAAAGCTCAACATAATAAATGTGGAAATCTAACATATGAAATAGCGGACGTCTAAGAATACAATAACATCTGAACATCTGAATACATACTATGTCTTATAAGCCTCTACATACTGATGAGTTGATAGGACAAGACCCCAACTAACTCACTAAGACTGAAACTAAAAATATGAAATACAGGCTGATAAAAAGGTCCTCGAAGGGTGAGGACTCACCAACTAACTAAGAGATGCTAACTCTGAGGATCTGGCTAACGGTGTGTCCAAACCTGAATGCTCCAGCTTGTATCATAAAATAATACAGCATAGAGTATACGGTCAATATGTTGAATGACTAAGTATGCAAGGTAAGTAAAACCGCTAAGTAAAAGTATTTCACTATAAAATTCTGAGAGTAGGGCTTACATGCTAGTATCTGAAAACATTACTTAAATGTAACTGAATATCATAAATGAATCAAATGACCCAAAGCTGAAAACTGATAATCATAAATAAAATTGAACATTGGATCAAAACTACTGAAAACATATATCATGACTGATGACATGCACTACTGAAATCCTGAGGAACAATGGGAGACTCATCATATAACCGACATTACCACGATAGAGGTTACATGGTCTCAACTATTACACTCAAGTGGGCAGAGCCGTCTAAAGCCTTGTCAGGGCTAAGAGTGCTACCATGATATCGATGTCAAGCTGATGGCCCCTTGGGGCCAGGGAAAGCTCACAAGGGAGGTCCCAATAATCTGAGCATACCTACATCGGCATGTAGTTTTAAGGCACAGGGTTGATTGAACCCTTAGCCTACTCGGTGCTAGACACTACTCCCAAAAATATGCATAAGCTCTTCATCATTTTTCAACAAAGCTGAACCTAGCTAAATCATAATCATACATGCATAATCAGAAAACATATCATGAGGAGCCTTGACTCAAACCATACCACAAGCTGAAAAGTGGGAGTCTAGACTCCAAAACCATGTGGTAAGCTAATAACATGAAATTTAGGTAAATCATGAACATACTTGATCATATGGGCTTGCCCAAACTTATACATACTTTAGATAGTCCAAGAAAATGGATATTAACATGGGTACGAAATCATACTTTCATCATATGCATCTCATCATATTTGAAACATAGATCATAAATTTCAACCTTTCATGAACTTTCATAATTGGGCATCATAATTTTGTAAAACTTTGAAAACATTATAAAACATGCCCATGAATCTAAATTCAACATTAGAAACATGAATAAGATTTATCCATGATAGATGCTTAGAGAATTCACAAGTTGTGTAAAACCCCATAGATTCATCAACTTAGAATTTCCATGAATTTAAGAAGGAATTTGGGAATGGGAGTGGATGAATACACCTATTCACAATCCTACATACCTGAGTACTTTTGATTTCACACACTTCTTGAATGCCCAAAGGAATTGGGGAAGAACTTTGATGAATTCTAGGCTTGATCACCCTTAGAAACTTCTAGGCTTGCATGCATGGAGAGGGATAGGTTTAGAATGAGTTAAACTATTACACCCCGTAAGATGTTAGTGACTAGCGTACATGTGCGTGTGCTTGTGAAGAGTGGTTAGAGCATCGCACATGCGGGAGAAGTCTGGGCAACAGGAAGTGTGACTATATCATCGAGTGGGTTGGTAGGGCCGAGGATAGGCCACGAGGGCCTACATGAAATGGAGTCCCTGCTGCATAATGGCCTGCGGGATGCGACAGCCACTCAGCATAGTGAGCTGTGGCACAGCACCGCTGCGGCACGATTACCCACGCGATGCGCCTGACTTCCACCGCCCTTTACATATATATATTAAGTTGGGTAAGTTGGATTCATTTTATAAATTCCCCAATTGAGTAGCTCGACCTTGGCGATTTAGCTTGTGGTTTTCATCAGTGTTTTGCCAGATTATGCTGTTAAACTCCATTCAAATGCAAATTCATCTTTGATAATGAGGTATAGGCCCACAAGGAACATCCCTGCGGAGATATTTCTTGAGAATTTGCTTAGAGTATCAGAACCCCACCGAGTAAAAAGTCGATGGAATCACTTCTAATTGAGTCCTAAGCGGCTATAAGTGATAGGTACATTTCTACCTTTGAAACTCTCAGGAATTTGTATGCTTTCAGCTGAATTGGATGAATTTTTTTTCTAGTTAATCTTTTTGAGAGGTGTTGTTATTAAGTCGTTCCTATTATTGGAAATAACTTTATTTTCTCAACGTAAGGGCTATAATTTGATGAAATGATCGGCTTCAGGTTGGAATTGTTTGGGTAAACAGAAATCGACTTTTGAGGTATGTTAAGACTTATATCTTCGGTAAGTTATTCTCATCGTATAATGATACGACCTATGCCCTTGAAAATAGATAATGATCTTGTCATTCTGATTAGTTGCTGCTAGTAGATAATGATTATGTATGTTGTGGTTAGCTGCTATAAGACGTATTGAAATTATACTATAGTATCACTCATCAGGAAAGGGTATGTCAAGTGTGACTAATGCTGGGTGCACCTTAGAGAGTTCCCATCACCCGGTTATAATTTAGAGGTATTTTGATGTTATTCCATCGTGCAAAGGCCTTAGAAGTTTATGGTTAGATGTTGGTCCTGATTTGGCAAGTTGGACAAAATAGGGTATAGCGGGCGATATTACTTTCAAGGTTGACGTTTATATTGTCAGTAAAGCTCGCTTAGAGGCTGTTGGCCTACCTTGATGCCCCTAGTTATAGAATCTTAATAGGGTGGTCATACCTTTAAGTTGATGGCACTAGGGTTCCCTAATTAACTAAGCGACAACTTGCCATATGATTGGCTACTGTCAGGGGATGCTAGTTTTAGTCGACTTAATGCTTTTCATACAGGTCACCCAAGAAACCATCTCAGTTCTTACAAGTTTGATAGACTAGTTGATACCTTAAGGAGGGAACCTTATTAGTAGTTAGATGTCGGGTCCAATGGCCCAGCCCACTCTTATAGATGCCCATGTACAGGTTGTCGCGAGTGGCTAGGTCTAGATATACCTTCCTATGAGGCTATGAATAACCATAGGAGCCATATAAAATCTGGACAGACTAAGTTAATTTTTATGGGGACTAGAACCATAGTATCACAGCATTACCTTCTGGTTAAGGATTATAGCGAGCTGCCTGTGGGAAGTTAGGGCCAACTGCTTAAGAGCATGTCAGATTAGTAGTGGCCCTACAGTTTTTCTTAGCATAGGAAGTAAATAGTTGGCTGTCTGTGAGCTTACCATTTGCTTGTGAACTATCCTTTCCCAAGCATGACCTTCAGAGTATCTCTTAGGTCACTTAGACATCTACCTTTTCTGTCTAGGTCGATGGAGGTTGTAATCGCTGCTAGGACCTCTGGTCAGGTGTAGGCATACAAGGTGTGCCGGTTGGAAGCTATATTGACTATTCTGAGAGAGAGTAGCGGTTGCGTTTGGCATGAGGGCCAGATACACCTTTTGAATGACTAGATTTGTAGATTGTAACATAGTGTCCCTAGTTGGAGTAGATCGTATTTCTACTGCCTCTAGCCTCGATCAGCTAAGAGGCTGCTAGATGTGCGAATTGCTTAGGGAGCTACGATGTTGCTAATGCTTACGAAGCTATAGACTACTTACAGAGATATAATGTTGTATTACTTATGGAGCTACTGAATCGCTTACATAGCCATATGCAATATCTGTAAGGACTAAAGTAGAGCCTACGAAGCCATATTGAAGTCTATTCACTTATGGACTTCTTCTATGCTTTAGCAGCATTACAGACCCTTCGTAGAGCCTTGTGTACTCGAGGTAAAATCACAGGGGCGAAAAGGCCCGAACCTAGTTGCAGGAGCCCATAAGGCTTCGGTATTGTCTCAAGAGACCAGATATGTTCAGTTACAGTTACTTGCATGGCCTCATGGATACTAATAGGGGTATATAGACGGATTGGGGCCTGTTGAGGCTTATGAGGGCCTAGGTAGGTTATCTTTGTGTTGATTTTACCTTCCAAGCTTATGGGGGCCAGGTTAGGTTCTTTTTTTGATACTTTCTTGCTAGCTTATGTTATGAATGTATAGTCGTACAACTTCAGCTCATATTTAGGTAGTGATTTACTAGATGCAGGTTAAGGATACGAGAGCTTACAAGTTAATTTCTGCCCTTCTTGTTGATTACTTTCTATTCTTTATCAGCTCCTATTTAGCTTTTATGGCTGCCTTACATATTCGGTACATATTGTACTGACGCCCACACATGGGGCGCTACATACTTGCCTGCGGTTTAGATAGACAGGTTTGGGGACCTCCTTGCAGCTATTCAGAGTCAGCAGATTAGCCAGCTCCTTTCTTTCGAAGTTGCCAGGTTGTAGAGGTTTACCTGTATTTTATTTTTGTATCATTTGGGTAGGATGGGGCCCTATCCTGACTAATATTTTAACTCTTAAAGGCTTGCAGACTACAATCTTTAGTTTGTTGTTCGCATTGGCCGAGTGGGGCCTATATTTGTTGTGTTTTGTATGTTGGTCGTGTGGGGCCTAGTGTATCTTTCAATTAGCAGACTTGTTAGCTGTAGTTGGTATATAACAGTCTGTCTTTCTTTCTATTACGACTAGAGACATGGTGGTCTTGTCGGCCCACATAGGATCCCTTTATTATTATGTTGCTGGGTTAGCTATTTCCTTTTACAAGTTTGTTATGTGGCCTTGTCGGCCGAGGCAGTATTACAACCAAGATATAGCTATTTGTTTTCTCGATTCTGAGTTGTTGGTAAGCACCAGAGGTGCATCTGTCCAACCAGGTCAGCCCATATCTCAGTATGGCACTAGGTGTCAATCATGTCTCCCAAGGTGGGGGCGTAGATATAGGATGCATATTGGGAAGAAGGTCAATGACAAAATCGATCTCCCGCTCGGGAGGAACTCCTTGTAACTCATATGGAAATACTTCTAGATATTCACATACTATAAGAACTGAATGGATAGTCGGGGTTTCAGATGCTGTAGCATCCTTAACCCTAACTGGAGGGTACATGCAACCTTTAGAGATCATCTTTATGGTCTTAAGGTAGGAAATAAAGAGATCTACAAGCACAGCTGAACTACCCTTCCACTCTAGGATTGGCTCACCCGAAAATCAAAACTCTACCGCATGGGTTCTACAATTTACTGAAGCATAACATGCATGTAGCCAATCCACTCTAGGACTGGCTCACCAGAAAACCGAAACTCTACCGCACGGGTTCTACAATTTACTAAAGCATAACATGCATGTAGCTAATCCATGCTAAAGATAAAATCAAAATCTGCCATGGCTAGCTCTACTAAATCTTCTAAGGCGACTTTCTAAAGGACCGTGACAAGGAAATTTCTATACACCCGTCGAGCTATAACTAAATAACCGACTGGAGCAGAGACTAAGAAGGGTCCTGATAGGATTTTGGTACTGACTCCGAAACTAGTAGAAACATAGGGAATCACGAAAGATAAGGTAGCCCTTGGGTCTAACAAAGCATATACATCAAGGCCGAATACTCGTAACATACTAGTAACTACATCTAGAGAGGCCTCTTGCTCGTAATGAGATGTGAGGGCATAAAATCTATTCTAACACTGACCACCACCTGCACTAGTGGATGCACCCTGCTAAGCTGAGTGTGTTGGTGGGGCTGCTAAATTAGTGGATGGGTCTCAGCCTCTACCATGGCCCTGTCTAGCTACTGGACAATCTATGAGCATATGTTCGGGCTTCCCACACTTGAAACAATCACCTATACCTTCTAAGGACTAACTAGTGTGCCTCATGCCTCACCTGTCACAAGTTGGAATACTGGGCTCCACAGATCTGATCCCCAAGCCTTGATAGCCTGATGCTCGTCCCCTCTGGTTAGGCTTAGATTTGGATGGTACACTCGCTACTGACGATGTTGGGGCTGATGATCTCTGGCGGGACTGCTGACGGTGCCCACCACTAGGTCTCTACTGGAAGAATCCAAAGCTATCAGTCCTGGCCCTCTTGGCCTCTCTCTCCCGCTCACTTGCCTATATTGCCTCTATTTTCTGGGTGTACAAAACTATCTGTGAGAAGTCAATGTCATGATAAAGCATCGTGGTCCAGCAATCTTTGACCTAATAGTCTTCTATCCCATGCACAAACTGGCTCACTCAAGCCCTCTGGTCTGCCACCATCTCAGGTGCATATTTGGATAGGCGGGTGAACTCTAAAGCATACTCTTGGACCGTCATGTTGTTCTGCCTCAAGTTCACAAATGCAGCTGCTTTGATTTCCCTCATCTCTAGGGAAAGAACTGATCCAAAAATGTGGTCTGGAACTCATCCCAACCAACAGGGCCCACTCCAACTGCCTTACCACCCTTCCACTATCTAATCCAAATAGGCTAAGTCTACGCACTCCTCCCCTGTCACCCCCATGATCTGGGTGATTTTATAAATCTCATCAATAAACTTGTGTGGATCCTCTTCCACCTTCGATCGGAGAAACTTCTAAGGGTTCATCCTAAAAAATCCCCTGACTCTTGCTGCTGCCGCATTCCCATTTTGGGGGACATGTTGTAACACCCCAGAAACTCAAAATCTAAATCCGTGGCTTAAAGAAATTTGGAAATCTACAGAAAATGCCCCAGAATGACTGACTTAACGAGTCGTTATGAGACCTAATGACTCGTTAAGTCAGTCGTGAGGAGGGGCAAAAGTGGGAGAAAACAAAGATTGAGGCAGTGTACTTGACGATGGACCCCAAATTCATTTCCGTCCTAACGAGTCCTGAGGTGAGTCGTTGCTAGTGGGATGAGAATTTTCTAAAGTTGAGGCAATGTACTAGACGGATGGTGACCACGAGTCGTGGTCACCACTAACAAGTCATTGAGTTATCCGTGTTGAAGCAGGTGACCTGATGACCAATGCACTTAAGGGGTTATATGATAAGTCGTGGACAGGAGGGACGACTCGTTATGTCTTCGTGGTAACTTTAGTTGCTTTGGGAAGTAGACCTCACAAAAGGTCCCAAGGAGTCGTGGTCCCAACCAACGACTCGTTGAGTGACCGGTTGGGACCCCCTCGACCAATTTTCAAATTTTTGTCAGGGTTTTTTTTGTAAATATCCTATCTACTTACTCCCTAAACTACATCATTTTGGAACTAAGTTTAGACTTATTAGAGGTTTTGGACGGTCCTCCCCTCATTCATACATTATTTCTCAGAAAATCATCGAAGGTTCTCCCAAGAAACTCTCAACCAAGCATAGGGTTTTCCTCCATTGCAGTAGTTCAAGTCTCATTCTTCAAGAAACCTTAAATTAGGTATGTGTGGTTTTAGCAAGGGGATTGTTCTTCCCTTGTGTCCCCAAAGTCCTCCTCAATTTCCTCTATCAATTTTAATCCCTGAGCATTCGAGTATGAAAAGGATTCATGTTTATTTCAGTTAGAACATGGTTCATGTATATTGTTGATATGATCCCCATAAATTCCTTATCAAATTTTCAGTGTTTATACAAAAGTGAATGTAAGCCCTAACTTTCGAGTAATGATTTTGCTTATTAAATTTCCTCCAGTGAATGAAGAATGCTTTGGGCTGAACTTTCTAGAATTTCCTATATTATATATATATACATACATATATATATATATATATATATATATATATATATATATATATATATATGTTGAGTAAATATTCCATTAGAGAAAATGACTTTAGCTCTATTGAAAGAAATTCCCAAAATTCTTGAAATTGCTCTACATTATGAAATTCCCCTGTTGTTGGAATAAGTTGAGTTCTCTATTAACTGCTAGTAGTCTAGACCAGTTAGAACTTAGAATCTCTTCAGAATCATATCAGACTAGTCTCAGTCAGAATGTTAGAATCCTCAGTGATATTCAGAAAATTGTCAACTGATCAGTTTGACTTTAGTTTCTTCCCGAGGTGTTAGTGATACCTCCCAGTTATTAGAATCAGACTTAGAACATAATTTATTCGGTCTATTTAGTGGTCATGACCTTCTATTTTATATTTCTGACCAGCCTCGGGACCCCAGTTCAGTTATCAATTATACTTTAGATGGTTACGACGCTTCCAGACAAGCAGCTCTGACCAGTCTAGAATCCAGTTTCAAAATCTGGTCCGATATGACTCTCAGGGTACATGCAGTTATACGTACCTGTCTAGTCTTGGACCCCAGTTTTGAGCTATCAGCTTAGTAGTTCAGTTTAGGTTTTCCAGTGACAGTAGAACTTAGCACCGAGCGGGCCAGGGTTCCAGCGCACCCAGGTTCCCAAAACTACGTTGCCAACATAGGGTACAATATTACTTGGCCTGATTGGCCCCAGACTTTTGTGATCACTCAGTTCATGCCTTTATACCCTGGCAAGGTATATTGGGTCCTACCGGTTGGGTGTATACATCAGACTCCACGTCTAGATCACGTGGTTATATGTCGGTTATAGACTCTCCCACAAGTCAGTCTAGTCCAGTTTTAGAATAAGCAGCTCAGTTTAGTGCAGTATCTCAGATTTCAGTGTTTCATACTTAGGACATGTCCTTGACCATCAGAAAGGGTCATCTTGACCATTTCAGATTATACTAGTAGTTCAGTTCAGCTTACTTATCGGTCATTGCGTGTCATTTTAGTTCAGACTTTATATTTAATTTTTTTCTCCCACTTACTCGATACATTCAAAGTACTGACGCATACTTTTATGTTGTATCATTTCATGATACAGCTGCAGGTCCTCAGACTCAGCACTGTTAGTTGTCGCAAATCAGATTCTCCATCTCGGCTGTGAAGTGTGAGTCCTCATCATCTGATGGCAATATTTCTTCCTTTAAGTCATTTATTAGTTTCAGTTAGACTTTGAGTTAGCTGGGGGCTTGTCCCAGCAACTCCTTAGTTAGATGGCTTTCAGATAGATATGATTTTCAGATTTATCAGTATAACTCAAGTGTTTTAAACTTTATGTTCTCAAACTTGTTTTTCATAAATGCTTTATGATATTGTTTCAAAGTTCCATTGTGCATGATTACTCAGAATGTTAGTGAATGATAGACCAAGGGTTGACTTGGGGTCACTTGTGACTTCAAGTACCGTGTTACGTCCAGGGTGTAGGCTTGGGTCGTGACACATGCGCTACCGCCTATTGGTTGACTTAGGTGGTGAATGCCTATGCCCACATCTGGATGAGAGCCCTAAACTCTGCATGGGCCACATGCTCGGGCACATGATCCTTGGGGGCTGGTGGGGCTTGCTAGTGCCCATCTCCGTTGCTATTCTCATAGCCATTTCCATTTCATTCCTTCTTCCGTTAACTTGTCAAGGAGGCATGATTTTGCAAACATGTATAGCACGAGTTAGAAGGATAGAAAGACATTTCATCGCATGACATAAATCTTGAAAGAAGTGAACTTTTTCGAAAAGCTTTTGTAGCCTCTTCGTCATAACTGTGGTGCGCTTCACACCCATGAAAAAGACTCTACTTAGCGCAATTTTTAGACACCCTAGGACTCTTCAAAACCTAATGCTCTAATACCAAGTTTGTCAAGACCCAAACATAGGCCCGGATCGAGACACGGGACAAACAACCCTGCGAGGGTCCAAGTCAACCCATGGCATGACCATGACATCTAGAGCTCAACGTAATAAATGCTGAAATCTAACATATGAAATAGCAGAAGTCTGAGAATACAATAACATCTGAACATCTGAATACATACTATGTCTAATAAGCCTTTACATACAGCTTATTGTATGACAAAACCATAGATTGGGCTTAATATTCAAGGCCCAGAAAAGACGAGTTGATGGGATAAGACCCCAACTAACTTATTAAAGACTGAAACTGAAAATACAAAATATAGGCTGATAAAAAGATCCTCGAAAGGTGAGGACTCACAAACTGACTGAGAGATGCTAACTCTGAGGATCTGGCTAATGGTGGGTCTGAACCTGAATGTCTGAGCCTGTATCATGAAATGATACAGCATAGAGTATGCGGTCAGTACATGGATGTACCGAGTATGCAAGGTAAGTAAAATCGTAAGAAGTAAAAATTAGAAATCATGCATATCATAAAATATTTCATCATAAGATTCTGAGAATAGGGTTTGCATGCTAGTATCTGAAAACATGACTTAAATGTAATTGAATATCATAATTGAATCGAATGACACAAAACTGAAAACTGATAATCATAAGTAAAACTGAACATTGGGTCAAACCTGCTGAAAACATATATCATGACTGATGAACATGCACTATCGAAATCTTGAGGAACAATGGGAGACTCGTCATATAACTGACATTACCACAATAGAGCTTAAATGGTCCTGACTATTACACTCAAGTGGGTAGAGTCGTCCAATGCCTTGCCAGGGAAAAAGTTGCTACCATGATATCGATATCAAGTTGATGGCCCCTTGGGGGTAGGGAAAGCTCACAAGGGAGGTCCCAATAATCTGAACATACCTACATTGGCACGTAGTTTTGAGGCACATGGTTGATTAAACCCTTATCCTACTCGGTGCTAGACACTACTCCCAAAAACATGCATAAGATCTCTATCGTTTTTCAATGAAAATGAACCATCATCTTGCGATGAAGCTGAATTATAATCATACATGCATAGTCTGAAATCATATCAGGAGGATCCTTGGCTCAAACCATACCACAAGCTGAAAAGTTGGAGTCTAGACTCCAAAATCATGTGGTAAGCTAATAACATGAAATTGAGGTAAATCATGAACATACTTGATGATATGGGCTTGCCCAAACTTATACATACTTTAGATAGTCCAAAATCATGGATATAAACGTGGGTTATTCAAAATTATACTTTCATCATATACATCTCATCATACTTAAAACATATATCATAAATCTCAACCTTTCATGAACTTTTATAATTGGACATCATAATTTTTTAAAACTTTTAAAACATGAACTATAATTGAAAACATTATAAAACATGACCATGAATCTAAATTCAACATTAGAAACATGAATATGATTTACCCATGATAGATGCTTAGATAATTCAATTATTGGGTAAAACCCCATAGATTCATCAACTTAGAATTTCCATGAATTTGAGAAGGAATATGGGCATGGGAATGGATGAATTCACCCATTCATAAGCCTACATAACTTGGAACTTTTGATCTCACACCCTTCTTGAATGCCCAAACAAATTGGGGAAGAACTTTGATGAATTCTATGGTTGATCACCCTTAGGAACTTCTAGGCTTGTGTGCATGGAGAGGGATAGGTTTAGAATAAGTTAAACCCTCTTAAAACACACTTATCTAAGTTTAAAACGATGTAGTTTAGGTCTTAGGAACTTAGGAATTACAAAAAATCCCTTAATAAATTCTCATGAAAATCACACTGCCAGTCCCAATGAGGGATTGGACGACTCGTTGCCTGAGGGGATGACTCGTCATTTTCTCCCGTCGTCAGCACTGGTAAACTGTTACACCCCGTAAGTTCTTGATACTTAGTTGGCTTATTCGCATGTTGGTTAAGAGTTTTAGAATGCCATATGTGCGATAAAAGGGCCCGGGGAGAGATCGGACAAGCGCCAAGTCGGAGCGTCGCAACGCAAATGAGACTTATAAATCGCATTCGACAAATACGACTAATAAATCGCATTCGACAAATGCGACTTAAAGGCCCCAAGTATATAAGGCTCCCATTTCGTTTTAAATCATTTTCCTTTCACATAATTTCTAGTAAACGAACAGAAACAGAGGGGAACGAAGGGTTTGATTAAATTTCCTTCCGTTTATGCCGTCAAACACAGTCCAAACTCAAATTAACTTCGGGTAACGAAGTATAAAGCTGCAGGGAGCATTCCTCCGGAGTTAGTTTCGCAAAGTTCAGCCGGCCAATAATCATCATGCTGATCCAAGGTAAGTGGAATTACTCCAAACTAGTGTTAATATACTCCAACCATTAAAGTGAGTATTTCTCCCTTCTAGACCCCTGAGAAATAGCGAATTTTCGGTCGTTCTTTGATAAGTCGAAGAATAGGCAGTAGGTATAGCCATAATATGGTTTCTTTCCAAAATAATAGTGGAATTAATTCTATTCTTTCATGAATATGAATACAGTTGGGAGAAATAGCTGAATACTAGGCGAGCTACGCCAGTTAATCAGAAAGTCGGCAATTGAGGTATGTAAAGCCAGTTTCTTTAGCAAGCTAGTATTTCTAGTATAGCAAAATAGTACGAATTTCAGTAGAGTGTTTTAGAAGTCGTATATTATGTTCAGTATGAAATTTAGTAAGCATGTTAGAAATATAACAGTGTTCAGCATGAAATTCAGTAAAACAGTATAAGTCCCAGCAGAATATTCTAGAAATATTATTACAGATTTAGTATATTTCAGTATTAGATTCAATACATTTCAATATAAGATTCAGAACAGAATACCAGAACATAAATATTATTATTAGATCTAGTATATATATTACATGTGCCTATTGCTATCTGTGGAGACATGATTGTTCTGTGTTGGGCACCCTTACAGCTTCCTTGACCGCCCCAGGGTTAATAGCTGTGTCGACTCACCCACCAGAGGGTGAGGATACGTTGCTCTACGGAGTGGCACGCCGTCCGCCAGCGGACGAAGATGGGATGCAGATTCCCCATAGCAGGCTGATTAGCACTATACCACACCCCCTGTCGAGCGCTTGCGCCCGGGGTGCAGATTTCAGATTTCAGATTACAAATTTCAGATATCAGATTTTAGGAGTCCTCCAGACTCAGATACAACTATAGTCAGGGGCCCAGCGAGCCCATGTTGCATACCCAGGGGGCCAAAAGGATACTCATAGTTACTAGGTGGATGGTATGACCTGGGTAGGGGTATATAGATTATGTGTTGGTTGGGACCTTACGGCTTATGGGGGCTGGTAAGGTTCTTGTATGCTATGTTGTGTTTGTTATTAATAGATAGAAAGTAGACTGCCATGTTATCAGGTATGACTCTTACTTTCTTCAGTAAAGTTATGCTCTTTTCAATCAGTCTTAGCCCGTCTCCTATTACTTCAGTATCTATCAGTATTATTGTTTGCTTTCAGTTATCTTCAGTTAGTGCTTTGCATACTCAGTACCAGTCGTACTGATGCCCGTTTTGGGGCGCTGCATTACTTGCTTGCAGGTACTCATACACGAGGAGCACATCCCTCGTAGTTCTAGCCAGCGTACGGAGTCTTCAGCTCCTATCATCCGGAGCTTGACAGCTAAAGGTTTACTTCCCTTTTTTTTTGTACAGTATGGGTAGGGTCCCGACCATCTTATTATTCTTAGGGGCTTGCGCATTGTATATTTCCTATGGTTAGTTGTACCGGTCATGTGGGGCCGTGTGTATGTTTTTAGTTTGCATGTGATGGCCGTATGGGGCCTTGTACAGTTGTCAGTTGGTGACCTTTTCGGTCACAGATCAGTTTAGCACTTGATTCTACTTTTCAGTGATATCTAATCAGCATGGTGGTCTTGTCGGTCCGCACAGGTTCCCTTATGTTCGGTTGTTCTAGGTAGCTGTTATATTCCTACAGGTGGCTATAGGCCTTGTCGACTAGAGGCTGTATTTACAGTCGTTATATAACCCGTTGTTTTCATAAATCCAGAATTAGAGCCAGCCTGACACCAGAAGTGCTTAGGCTTAGTAGTCCAACAGACCAGGTCCTAGTAGGGCACCAGGTGCCAGTCATGCCTCCCAAGGTGGGGCGTGACAAACTTGATATCAGAGCAGGTCGTATCCCAAGGAGTCTGCAAGTCGTGCTAAGTAGAGTCTTGTCTATGGATGTGTTTTGCACCACATACCAAAGGTAGGAGGCTACAAGGTATGATAGGATGGTTACTCTTTCTTCACATTCAGTCGTGTCATAGAGCAGTACAGTATAGGGTTGAGTCCGTAAAGCTTACTCTACTCTTTGTTTACAGATAAAATGTCAAATCAGCGACATCCTATCACAGGCCGAAGATTGGATACAGCAACAGGAGAGGGCACCATCAAGGTGCCCCAGTCTCCATTAGAATTAGCCAGATCTGAGGGCGATGCAGAAGCATCGTCCCTACCTTCTCAGCAGTCTCCACCCCATCAGGAGTCACTCGGGACGTCACCACCTCTGACAGTTCCTATACCTACACATCTGACCAGGAGGTCAGGAGTGTTGTAGTTATGTTAGCGCAAATGATGGCTACTAAGCCCCAGTCAATGCCACCAACAGCGGCAGAATCATCAGGTGGGCCTGGTAGTTCGAGGGTTCGAGAATTCCTGGCACTAGGTCCCCCACAGTTTACCGGGACAGATCGAACAGAGGACCCCAGGACTTCCTGGATCAGATGCATAGGATTTTCTGGGTAATGCATGTTACATCTATAGTGTCGGTCGAAATGGCGGTATTCCGACTGCGGGATATTGATGTGTTGTGGTATGAGAGTTGGGAAAGGTCTTGAGGGAGAGATGTTGCCCCTCCGACCTGGTCTAGCTTTTCAGAGGCCTTCCTGGACCGTTATCTACCACAAGAGATCTGATAGGCCCGAATGGACCAATTTTTACACCTAGAGCAGGGGGCGATGTGTGTTCAAGAATACGCGTGTAATCCAGAGTCCACCTATTTATTATGGGGCTGAACCTAGAGTATATTGAGGCCTGTATGAAAGCTACTTTGCGGGAAGATATGGATATTGCTCGAGTGCAGGCTTTTGCTCAAACTATTGAGGGCCTCAGACAGCGGCAACAGGATAGCAGATGAACAAGTCAGGAACAGTGCCGCAGGGACAGGTCAGATGAGTTACAGGGAGAGATTCAGAGAGGGCCTAGGCCACGGTTGTCAGATAGGCCACCTAGACGCCCGCCTCCATCACAGCAGCAGAGGGGTAGATTCAGTCGTCGAGGACAGTCAGAGTCCGGCGGAAGTTCTCGAACAGTAGATTCACCCTAGCAAAGGAGAGCAGAGCAGAGTAGGTGTACACTACCACTTTGCCCTATTTGCAGCCGACGCCACTCTATAGCTTGCAGATATGGCTCCACAGGGTGTTATATATACAGACAAGAGAATCATGTGATGAGAGATTGTCCAGCCAGCGGTCAGGGTGACCGGGATAGACAAGACAGGGCATCAGCAGGGTCGTGAGCTCCAGCCGCCCCGGCAGAGCGCAGGCCCTCAGTTTCAGCAGGCAGAGGCCAAGGCAGATCAGGGGCCTCTAGTTCAGGTACGGGCCCAAGCCGTACCTATGCATTACCAGAGAGACAGGATTCAGAGGCATCTCCAGATGTTATGACAGGTATGATGACTATTTTCTCTCACCCTGCTTATGTACTAATTGATCCGGGATCTACCTTGTCCTATGTTACCCCATTAGTGGCTCGAAAGTTCAGTGTTGTACCAGAATTGCTTCGGCAACCCTTTTTCAGTATCTACACCCGTCGGTGACTCTATCATAGCCAGAAGGGTTTATCGAGGGTGTACAGTAGAGGTTGTTAGCCGTCAGACCACAGTAGATCTGGTAGAGTTAGAAATGGTTGATTTTGATGCCATTATGGGTATGGATTGGTTAGCTCCATGCTATGCCAATGTAGAGTGCTGGACCAAGACGGTCTGATTCCACTTTTCAGGGGAGGAAGTACGAGAGTGGAAGGGCAGTAAAGCTACGCTAAAAGGTAGGTTTATTTCCTATCTTCGGGCGAGAAAATTGATAGCCAAGGGGTGCATTTACCACATAGAGTTTAGGATGTTCGGGTAGAGCCTCCGACTCTCTAGTCTGTTCCAGTGCTTAATGAATTTCCCGATGTATTCCTACATGAGCTACCTGGTATTCCCCCAGAAAGGGAAATAGACTTTGCAATTAATTTATTACCAGGAACTCAACCCATATCAATTCCCCCTTATTGCATGGCTCCTGCTGAACTCAGAGAACTAAAGGAGCAGTTGAAAGATTTGTTAGACAAGGGCTTTATCAGGCCGGGTATTTCACCTTGGGGTGCGCCATTTCAATTTTTAAGAAAGAAGGATGGTTCCCTCCGTATGTGTATAGACTATCGGCAACTGCATAAAGTTACTGTCAAGAATAAGTATCTGCTTCCCAGGATAGATGATCTGTTTAATCAGTTACAGGGAGCTAGATATTTCTCCAAAATGGACTTAAGGTCCGGATATCATCAGGTTCGGGTTCGTGAAAGGTACATTCTAAAGACTGCCTTCAGGACCAGATACGACCATTTTGAATTCTTAGTCATGTCCTTTGGGCTAACGAATGCTCCAACCATGTTTATGGACCTGATGAACAGTATTTTCAGACCATACCTGGACTTGTTCATGATAGTGTTTATTGACGATATTCTGGCGTATTATCTCTTAGAGGCAGACCACCAGGATCATTTGCGGACAGTGGTCCAGATTCTCAGGGACCGTCAGCTATATGCCAAGTTCTCGAAATGTGAATTCTGGATGAATTCAATAGCCTTTTTGGGTCATATCGTGTCCGATGCTGGTATACAGGTAGATACCTAGAAAATAGAAGTAGTAAAAGCATGGCCCAGACCTACCACTCCGACCGAGGTATGCAGTTTCCTGGGGTTAGTAGGGTACTACAGGAGGTTTGTTGAAGGATTTTCCACCTTAGCAGCACCTCTGACTAAACTGACGTAGAAGGCAAAAAAATTTCAGTGGACTAAGGCATGTGAGCAGAGCTTCCAAGAATTGAAAGACAAGCTAACATCATCTCCAGTGTTAGCATTACCAGAAGGTACAGAAGGTTATGTAGTTTATTGTGACGCTTTGGGTGTTTGGTTAGGATGTGTGTTGATACAGCATGGTAAAGTAATTGCTTATGGTTCCAGACAGCTGAGGAAACATGCAAAGAACTATCCTACCCATGACCTAGAATTGGCAGTAGTGATTCACGCCTTGAAGATATGGAGACATTAATTGTATGGCGTCCACGTGAATATTTTCACTGATCATAAGAGCCTACAGTATATCTTCACCCAGAAAGAACTAAACTTGCGGTAGCATCGCTGGTTAGAGCTATTGAAAGACTATGATGTGAATATTCTATATCACCCAGGAAGGGCCAATGTGGTGGCAAACACCCTTAGCCGTAAGTCTATGGGGAGTTTGGCATACTTATAGCCTGTGCAGCGGGAATTAGCCCGAGAATTGCATCAGTTAGCCAGTTTATCCGTTCATGTAGCAGAAACAGAGGACAATGGAGTGGTAATCCAGAACACCGCAGTGTCGTCTTTAGTCGTGGAAGTAAAGGAACGGCAGTGTGAAGATCCTAGCCTGGTTCATCTTAGAAACAGAGTTTAGCAAGGAGAGGTGACAGATTTTCAGATAACCGAGGATGGGATATTGCGATATAAAGATTGCCTTTGTGTTCCAGACGTTGAAGGGCTTCGCAGCAGATTATGGGTGAGGTACATTATGCCCGTTATTCTCTCTACCTAGGTTTGACGAAAATCTACCACGATATAAAAGAAATCTACTGGTGGCTAGGAATGAAGAAGGGGATAGCGGAATTCGTAGCTTAGTGTCCCAACTGCCAGCAGGTAAAAGAAGAACATCAGAAACCAGGCGGAATGACTCAAGATATAGATGTACCTCTATAGAAATGGAAGCAGTAAATATGGATTTTGTAGTAGGATTACCCCACACCAGGCGTAGATATGATTCGATCTGGGTGATTGTTGACAGACTGACAAAATCAGCTCATTTTCTACCAGTAAGGGCTACCTTTTTCGCAGAGGATTATGCTGAGTTGTATATCAAAAAATAGTCAGGTTGCATGGTTTTCCAGTGTCCATTATCTTTGACAGAGGGGCAGCAATTTACAGCTAAATTCTAGCAATCATTTCAGAGAGGCTTGGGGACGCAGGTTAACCTGAGCACAACTTTTCATCCTCAGATAGATGGGCAAGGAAAACACACCATTCAAACGCTCGAGGATATGTTGCGAGCATGTGTGTTGGATTTCGAAGGTAGCTGGGATGAACATTTACCACTCATTGAGTTCACCTATAATAACAGTTACCATTCAGCTATTCAGATGGCACCTTATGAGGCATTATATGGGCGAAAGTGCAGATCTCTAGTTGGTTGGTTTGAGGTAGGAGAATCAGCATTGATTGGGCCAAATAACATTCATTAGTCAAATGAAAAAGTATAGCTTATCAGAGAACGTTTACTGACTGCTTAAAGCCGCCAAAAATCGTATGCTGACATGCGGCGCAGAAACTTGGAAATAAATGTGGGTGATTGGGTGTTTCTGAAAGTTTTGTCGATGAAGGGTGTAATGAGATTTGGCAAGAAAGGCAAGCTCAGCCCGAGGTTTGTTGGGCCTTATCAGATTCGCCGAAGAATAGGCCAAGTGGCATATAAGTTAGACTTACATCCAGAGTTAGAATCTATCCACCCAGGTTTCCATGTATCAATGCTGAGAAAGTGCATAGGAGATCCCTCCAGAATTGTCCCAGTCCAAGATGTTTAGGTTACAGAGGAGTTGGCCTCTGAAGAAGTTCCAATATCCATACTAGACCGGCAGATCCGTAGATTAAGAACTAAAGATGTTACTTCTATCAAAGTATTATAGAATAACAGGAACCAAGAGGAAATGACTTGGGAAGCAAAAGAAGATATGAAAGCCAGATACCCTCAGTTATTTCAGACTTTGTTAGTCAGAGGTATGTTGATATTGTTGTTTTATGAGTTGCTTTATATTCATGTGTATGAGTGAAATGTTGACTTCAGTTTATTATGTAATGGATGCTATAGTATTATATGGAGTAACTGTATTGGACTTTTCTGCATTTCAGGATTTTTGAGATAGTCCATATTACAGGGGAAACTCTGCCGGAATTTTTTCAGAAAAGGTAGAGCAAGTTAAAATTTCTGTAAATGGAAGTTAACGTTCGAGGGTGAATGTTCATAAGGGGGAAAGATGTTACACCCCATAAGTTCTTGACACTTAGTTGGCCTATTCGCATGTTGGTTAAGAGTTTTAGAATTCCATACATGCGAGAAAAGGGCCCGGGGAGAGACCGGACAAGCGCCAAGTCGAAGTGCCACAAGGCAAATGCGACTTATAAATCGCATTCGACAAATGCGACTTATAAATCGCATTCGACAAATGCGACTTAAAGGCCCCAAGTATGTAAGGCTCCCACTTCGTTTTAAATCATTTTCCCTTCACATAATTTCCAGTAAACAAACATAAACAGAGGGTAACGAAGGGTTTGATTAAATTTCCTTCCGTTTACGCCATCAAACACAGTCCAAACTCAAATTAACTTCTGGTAGCGAAGTATAAAGTGCAGGGAGCATTCCTGCGGAGTTAGTTTCGCGAAATTCGGCCGGAGAATCATCATCATGCCGAGCCAAGGTAAGTGAAATTGCTCAAAACTAGTGTTAATATACTACCAACATTAAAGTGAGTATTTCTCCCTTCTAGACCCCCGAGAAATAGCGAGTTTTCGGCCGTTTTTTGATAACTTGAAGAATAGGAAGTAGGTATAGCCATAATATGGTTTCTTTCCAAAATAATAGTAGAATTAATTCTATTCATTCGTGAATATGAATACAGTTGGGAGAAATAGTTGAATACTAGCCAAGCTACGCTAGTTAATCAGAAAGTCGGCAGTTGAGATATATAAAACCAGTTTCTTTCGGCAAGCTAGTAGTTCTAGTATAGAAAAATAGTACGAATTTCAGTAGAGTGTTTCAGAAGTCGTATATTATGTTCATTATGAAATTTAGTACGCATGGTAGAAATATAATACAGTGTTCAACATGAAATTCAGTAAAACAGTATATGTCCCAGCAGAATATTCCATAAATATTATTATAGATTCAGTATATTTCAGTATCAGATTCAGTACATATCAATATGAGATTCAGAACAGAATACCAGAACATAAATATTATTATCAGATCCAGTATATATATTACATGTGTCTATTGCTATCTGTGGAGACATGATTGTTCTGTGTTGGGAACCCTTAGAGCTTCCTTAACCGCCCCAGGGCTAATAGCTGTGTTGACTCGCCCGCCACAGGGTAAGGATACGTCACTCTACGGACTGGCACGCCATCCGCCAGGGGATGAAGATGGGATGCAGATTCCCCATAGTAGGCTGATCAGCACTATACCACACCCCCTATCGAGCTCTTGCGCCCAGGGTGCAGATTTCAGATTTCAGATTACAGATTTTAGATTTCAGATTTTAGGAGTCCTCCGGACTCAGATATTGCTATAGTCAGGGGCTTAGCAAGCCCAAGTTGCATACCCAAGGGGCCGGCAGGATGCTCATAGTTACCTATCACACCCCGCCTTGGGGGGTATGACTGGCACCTGGTGCCCTACTGGGACCTGAACTGTTGGACTGCTAAGCCTGGGCACATCTGGTGCCTGGCTGGCTCTAACTCATATTTCTGGAAACAAAGGGCTATATAACGGCTGTAAATACAGCCCCCGGCCCATTGGCCTATAGCCTCTTGTACCTGTACTAACAGCTGACCAGAAACATATCAATTCAGGGAAATCTATGCGGGCCGACAAGGCCACCATGCTGTCTAGTTTTCTGTAACTTAATCATAGAATATTAGGAAGCTATGTGACCGGCAAGGTCACCACTACTGTCAAGCTATGGCCCCACACGGCCAACATCAAAGAAATAGAAGTACCAACAACTAAACAACTGCACGGCCCCACACGACCGGCTCATCTGACCACAGGGAAATATATACAGACTGCAAGCCTCTAGGAATAGCAATAGAAATGATCGGGACAGGGCCCCGACCTACCCGTACTATACAACAAAAGAAACTAAAATACACCTCTGGAATTCAGTCTCCGGATAACAGGAGCTGAATACTCGATCACTGACAGGAATCACGTAGTATCGCCTGCTCATCTATGAGTACCTGTAGGCAAGTAATGCAGCACCCCACCGGGCGTCAGTACCGCTGGTACTGAGTATGTAAAGCAATAACTGAAAGAAATATCTGAAACAATAATATAACTGATGAAACTGAAGTAGAAGGAATAGATTAACTGTCTGATAATGTAAGTCATACCTTCTCTTAATCATACTGGAAGGAGTAGGAGTCATACCTGAGGATTTATCATTCTACTGTCGATCTACTCGTATCTACTATAACACAGTATAACATATCATAACATACATAGCACACACAAACCTTACCCGTCCCCCATAAGCCGGGAGGTACAACCAACACGCAATCTATACCCCTACCCCGGTCATCCCGTCTCCTATAATAACTATAAGCATCCTGCCGGTCCCCTGGGTATGCACTTGGGCTCGTTGAGCCCCTGACTATAACTGTACCTGAGTCCGGAGGACTCCTGAATCAACACCCCGGGCGTATCCGCTCGACGGGGGTGTATAAGGGCCGACCAAGGTACAATATGGGGAAAACTGGCATCCCATCTTCGTCCCCTGTGGGACGGCATGCCACTCCGTAGAGCGACGTATCCTCGTCCTCTGGCGGACGAGTCGATACAGCTATCAACCCTGGGGCGGTCATGGATGCTAGGTAGTCCAACCCCAAACAATACAACAGTCTCAACTAGTAATACTATCTGCATGTCCCACATACTGAAGCTAATAGTGGTAAAGTATTTGTATATACTATATGCTGAGCTAGTGACAGTAATATGTACGTACTTAACACATGCTGAGGGTGGTAATAGTATATATGTATAAATATAGTCTTCTACCAGACTACACTAGGTCTAATGCTGAACATGATATAGTCTTTCTGCTGAAACTATGCTGTATACTGAGTTTCTATAGTAACATGATTTACTAGTTCTAATATGCTTTCTAGCTTCACTTTAACTTATCGTTCTATTTCTGAGATGTCTTACAGATATTACATTGCTTTACTGGGTTTCAACTGAATACAATGATATCCTAACATTCTGTGTCACATCACATACTGAGCATGCTGTGCAGTTCCTAACACTTATATTAAAATCTATATCGTGCTAGCAAGTCTCGCGCTGATCATAACATGATGTTTCTAATATCGTACCAACATTCGTAATAAACATCATACATGGCTTCTGAATATTCTACTGGCCTTTAAATTACTGTACTGTACCAAGATTACTAACTTGCCGAGGAAACTAGCTTTACATACCTTATTCTCGAACTATCCGGCTGTCGGACGAGGCTCGGCCAGCACTTCAACTATTTTCTCCCAACTGCATTCATAAATATGTCGATTAATACTAAATACAGCTTTACTTTAAAGAGTAACGTCACTTTTGATATAGTTTATAGCCTAAACTTAGGCTTATCGAAAGACGGTCGAAAACTCGCTATTTTTCAGAGGTCCAGAAGGGAGAAATATTCACTTCACAGCTAGGAACACATAGACACTAATTTAGAGCAATTCCACTTACCTTAGCTCGGTGGCTCGACGATTCGTCGGCCGTATTTCACGAAACTGAATCCGTAGGAATGCTCTCTGCTGCTAAATACCTCAGTATCTGAGGTTAATTTGAGTTTGGACAACGTTTAACAATGTAATCGGACGAAAATTATATTATCTCCTTCGTTCCTTTTCTCCCTCTGCTGGCTTGCTCTGTTTTCTGGAAGTTTAATAAGTGTTTTTATCATTTAAAACCGAAGTGGGATTTATATACTTGGGCCTCGACAAGGCCAACGTGTCACGGAGCCAACGCGGAGGCCTCTCCTCCGTGACACGCTGGCATCGCGGAGGGGCTCTGCCTCGGCTCCTTCCGCGATGGTTCGACAGGTTTCTCGTCCGATCTTTTCCCGGTCCTTTCCCTAGCACGTATGGCCTTCAAATATGCTTAACCAACTTGCGAATAGGTCATTTAGGTGCCGGGAATTCTATGGGGTATAACATTCTCCCTCCCTTAAGAACATTCGTCCTCGAATGTGCGCTGTTGTCTAAAGGACTACCTAACTTACTTTCTGGAAACATTTCGGCAGAGTTTCCCCTGTAATATGGACTATAGCAAAAACCTGAAATGCAGAAAAGTCCAACACAGGCACTGCACGTAATATTTTAAGATCCACTGGACAACTAAGTATCAATCTTTCTCATTCACACACATACAACTACAAGGTACTGCATAAGTGATAATACGGACATACCTGTCGCCTGATTAGGCCTGAAATAGGTGAGGATATCTGGCTTTCATATCTTCTTCGGCTTCCCACGTCACTTCCTCACGGTTCCTGTTACGCCACAGTACTTTGACAGATGGAACATCTTTAGTCCTTAACCTGCGAATCTGTCTGTCTAAGATAACTACGGGAACCTCTTCATATGCTAACTCTTCTGTGACCTGGACATCCTGAACTGGAACTACTGTAGAAGGGTCCCCTACGAACTTCCTCAACATAGAGACATGGAATACTGGGTGAACAGATGCTAACTCTGGAAGCAAATTCAATTCGTATACAACTCGGCCTATTTTTCGCCGAATCTGATATGGCCCAATGAATCTCGGGCTAAGCTTGCCTTTCTTGCCAAACCTCATTACCCCTTTCATCGGAGACACCTTCAGATATACCCAGTCATTTACCGCAAATTCTAGATTTCTGCGCCGCACGTCTCCATAAGACTTCTGGCGGCTCTGAGCAGTTAGTAAACGTTCTCGGATAAGCTTTATCTTCTCCTCTGACTGCCGAACAATGTCTGGGCCAACCAATGCTAATTCTCCTATTTCAAACCAACCAATCGGTGACCTGCATTTTTGCCTGTATAATGCCTCGAAAGGCGCCATCTGAATAGCTGAATGGTAGCTGTTATTATAAGCAAATTCAATTAACGAAAGATGCTCATCCCAGCTACCCCCAAAATATAGCACACACGCTTGTAGCATATCTTCGAGCGTCTGAACTGTACGTTCAGCCTGCCCATCTGTCTGAGGATGGAATGCTGTGCTCAGGTTAATCTGCGTTCCCAAACCTTTCTGAAACAACTGCCAGAATCTAGCTGTGAGTTGTGCTCCCCTATCTGAAATGATGGATACCGGCACTCCATGCAATCTAACTATTTCTCTGATATATAATTCGGCATAATCCTCAGTTGAGAAGGTAGCTCTTACTGGCAGGAAATGAGCTGATTTTGTCAGCCTGTCAACTATTACCCAAATAGAATCATTTCTGCGTCTAGTACGGGGTAACCCTATTACAAAATCCATGTTTATCGTTTCCCGTTTCCACATAGGCACCGTTATATCTTGAGTTAACCCGCCTAGTTCCTGATGTTCTACTTTCAGTTGTTGGCAGTTAGGACACTGAGCTACAAATTCAGCAATTTCTCTTTTCATACCTGGCCACCAGTGGTGATATCATGGTACATCTTCGTCGCGCCTGGGCGGAGAGAATAGCGGGCATAATGCGCCTCGCTCATAATCTGCTGGCGAAGCCCCAAAATATCTGGAACACGAATGCGGCCTTTACATTGCCACACTTCATCCCCGGTTATCTGAAAATATGGCACCTCTCCACAAATTACGGCTAAGGGCATCTGCTACCACATTAGCCCTGCCTGGGTGATACAAAATATTCACTCTTTAAGGCATAAACTACTACGGCTAACTTTAGGTCATGGGTAAGATAATTCTTTTCATGTTTCTCCAACTGCCTGAAGGCATCAGCTATTACTTTACCATGCTGCATTAACCCTCTGTACCTTCTGACGATACTAACACTGGGGATGATGTTAACCTGTCTTCTAACTCCTGGAAGTTCTACTCACATGCCTCGATCTGCTGGAACTTTACTGCCTTCTGTGTTAATTTACTCAGAGGTGTTGTTAAGGTGGAAGATCCTTCCACAAACCCTCTGTAGTACCCGGCTAGCCGCAGGGATTGCGTATTTCGGTCGGAGTGGTAGGTCTGGCTATGTCTTCGATGCTTCTCTTTTTTTTTCTGTGTATCTACCTGTACACCAACTTCCAACGCAATGCGACCAAAAAGGCTACTGAACTCAGCCAAAATTCATATTTAGGAAAAAAAGAAATCGACATACAACTGGCGGTTATACTGGTTTATTATACCGGAGAATCTGATAAGTAATCTACCGGTATAACTAGAGCTCATCTGGCCTTCTGGCCGCATGCTAAGGCTACTTGTTGCTGAGATAACCTGAACAACTATCTGCACACCATGTGCCCGTATCTGATCAGAGGATTCTGACAATGATCATGATCTCTAATAATCTGGCTGAATAACCTTGACTAACTAAATGGCTGGGTTAGATGATCCGAATGCTGCAATAGTCTAACAATGCTCTACATGTCCTACTCGGATATCTTTAGCTCATGCATAACTGCGGAGTTGTGGACAGCTAACCGTTTCGTCCTCCTAATTGAACAATTGTGATATTGTGTGCTCGGTGCGTTTGTTGGGTGTAAAACCGACACGCAAGTGCACGTGGTCAAACAAGTAATAAAGTGGCTAAGTAAGCCAAGTATCGATCCAAGGAGACTCTGGATAAGTAAAATTGCTTAAGTATACTATATTCTAGTTTACTTCTAATTATGTTGACAACAATGTAACCAAAAGTTAAATAATTTTGTTTATAAACTATATACTAAAACTATTAACAAATATTTACTTGAATTGAAACTATGGATAAGAGCATGCCAAGGTTAAGAACAAGTAATTAATTCGATAGTAATCATAATTCGGTTATTCTTCTCTTCATGTTGCTAGCCAAGAACATTAGCCTAGAGATTAAAACTCTCGTATTTAATCTCACTTTAGAATCATAAACCATTCGTCTACATTTCTGTGATCAAATGCAATTTATGACCTAGCAATACAATTCCAGTTCCTAAATTGACTAATACGGCTTTCAAGTATATTTCTATCAGGAAAGCACATCAAAACCCAATTTTCCCAAATCAAGTTAAGAACAATACCCTATTAATTCACAACTTTCCAATTTCTTACTCTCTCGAGTGAAATTGGACTTTTTAGATGTACATTAATGTTGGCCACACACTAATGCAGTAAGAACAAGAATTAATAGAACAACATGAAAGAAGAAGATGAAAAACCATATAATTCACAATCAAAATTCAATACACATGTTCAAAACCTTAGCAAGGAAGAGAATTAGCCACTCATTTGTGGATTGATCATCCTCAAATGAGTGTAAATCATACGTACAATTGATTGAAAGAAGAAAGAAAGAGAGAAAAACCCTTAGCTTTTTCGTCCCTCAACTGCTGCTAACCCACGTCCTAGCTCCACCCAGTCCTCCCCTTTGAAAAATAAACCTAAGTGTGCTATTTATATTAGTAGGAATCTTTCCCGGATTAACAAGCAACGTGTCACGGAGTGCATCGCGGAGCACGGCCTCCGTGACACGCTACGAACGCGGAGGCTCTCTGGAAAATCACCCGAAATCGACCCAGGCAGCACCTTGCCGCGTTGGCAACGTGTCACGCTGCCTGGGCAGCGCGTTGTAGCCCCATGGTCGTGGAGTCCACCTGCCGTGGCACGTTGCCAACGAGCAGGTAGGCTGTTTTGAGCGGCCTGCCTGCCGTGGCACCTTGTCGACGCGCCGGTGGGCTGTTTTGTGCCTCTTCCTTGCCGACGTTCGCGTGTTAATTCCGTTTCCAAGCTTCTACTTCACCAACTCATGGATTAGTTACTCAAACATCATCAAAACCTACAAAACAAAGGCTAATCATGTTGGTTAGCACATATCTTTATTTTATCTAAAATTACATGAAAATGTATACGATAACTTAGATAAACAAGACTAATTTAAGTAATAAAGAGTATCTCGGGCATATATTTTTGCCCGTGATCACAACCCCACACTTAAAGCCTTGTTCGTCCTCGAACAACCTTTTACATATCATGCAAATGGAGACTCCTACATAACTAATTTAGCAAGAGAATTCAAGTTACGGCTATAATGATTACGTAGGATACAAGCTAAAAATAGAGCATGCCTGATTTGATCGTTGAAATGAAACACAACCATGTTAAGACTTCTTAACCTCAAGAATCGACTCTCAATTTTAGCAAACTCATGCAAATCATCTGATTAAGAAATCCCACATGAAATATATCCTTCTTTCAACATGTGCCCCTCACAGAAAGAGAGTTACCCAATCACACGCAAAAATAATTTTTTTACATCACAACATGTGTGGGTACATGAATAGAATTACGCTCACTCTCACAAAGAATTCACATGCATTATGTAATGACCCGTAAGCTTGCCCTTAGTGTTTTATTCCACTAATTTAAGGATGTATGAATGTAAGATCAAGTAGGACTTTTTTTAGGTTGTAATGTAACTCAGGTGCGGGTAGGTACTATTATGATCAGTAATAGTGACTATCTTTCCTAAGCGCTTTTAATACATCACGCCTTCATTACAAACTTCCCTTCCCTCACTTCACCTTTTTTCTCCTTTTAGTTTTCTTTTTCCTCTTTTGTTCCCCCATTTCTTTCGACACTTTTAGCTTATTAGTAAGGAGTACTTAAGCAATATGTTTCATTCATTCCTTTTCTTACTCCCTACTAATAACCAACCATTTTCACACAAATGCACCTTTTTCCTTTTCTCAACTATTTACAACTTGCTATCTTTCCTTCTTTTCCATTCTTCTCACTCCTTTACCCTTTCAGATTTTTCCTTTAAGCGCTTCGGAGTTTTGGTTCAATTTCAAGGCTAATGAAAGAAAAAGGATTAAGCTTATGTTGCAGCTGTCAAAGAATAGGCTCAAGGCTCAATGGGGTTAACTAGGATTAATTTTTCAAGGTAGGTATAATGAGGGATAAAAGTTTGGTTCATTCAAAGAAATGCCTAAATCATCTCCTACAATTCACATCCTTCATTTCGTTTTATATACACACCAGGCAAGTTCTAGACATTTCATAATAGCACAGAATACTCAAAAACCTTACACTCATGGCACATGCTCAAATCAAGACACATTCAGCAGACTCTTAACCCAGCTAATCACAAGAATTCAGAATTAAGCTTCAAACATATTGAGTCAAATTCAAGAGCCTAAGTGTCTCAAACAAGGTTATACACTTGCATGCTTCATACTGAACATACTTGCATCTTACAACCATGTATAGCACATAAAAAGAACATCAAGCACCAATTAGTTATGGTTTCAAAACTCAAAACCTATTGACTAATTTTCCTCAAGACGGTCGTCATCCATCCATCGTCGGAAACAGTCCCTAGCTATGACTAAAAAAAAACTTTATATACAGACCAAGGAAAGAAAGAAAAAAGAAAAGAAAAAAGAAAAAAAAAATTTTATTCTTCGGTTCAAATACCCCCCGTCGGAAAAGAACCGAAAAGAAAAACCAACGGGTGATGAAGTCATGCTTAATTCACAAAAAATTTTCAAATTTTTCAAATTTTCAAATTTCTCACCAACTTTTGTACAAGCATTACATTCACCAAAAATCATTAAGCACAGAAATTTTGAAATTTCCTAGAAATTTCCCTCACCCCACACTTAAATCATGCTATGTCCGCATAGCATCAAACTAAAGGTTACAAAGGGTGAGAAATACTCCCTGAGGCCTTTAGGCCTAGCTGACAGCATGGTTTTCTTCAACTATGGACAAGTGGGTGTTCGACCCCACACTTTTTCTTTTCCATGCTTGTTAGCTTCCTCCTCCACGGGTACTCAGACTTCCCCTCCATCTGCGCTTAACTTTCCACCAAAACAACACAAGATGAAAATAAATAAAATAAACATAAATGCAAGAAATTAAAATGGTACCCATGGTACCCTTGGGTTGCCTCCCAAGCAGCGCCTAATTTTACGTCGCGGCACGACGTACCAAGTTTCACCACTTTTTCCTCCACCTTGAGGATATGAATCTCACCCCTAATTTCTTCTCTAATTTCCTCTTATGCTCCAGGGGTGGTGGTGAAAAATTGTAAGGACCAAACAGTAGATGTTGCCTTTTGCATTTATTGGTCCTTAAGTAAGCGAAGTAATTTTGTCTTTCTGAGTTAGCAAATTTCAAAATATATGGTGCTTGGTCCTCCTCTAGACATTTCTTTACAAACTTGGAAGACTCTATTTCTATGTTGTCAACCAAATTTAATGTTGAAAAATGCGTAGAGTGTGGTCCAATACACCTCAACTCTAAAACTGCATTTTGCTTGACCTCCTTACTTGTATATACCTTCTCGACATCGACATCTATCTCACCATTAAAGTCGACTGGGGGACACGCTAACTCTTCTTCCAAGAATGGATTTTCCATAAGTGTGAGCCCATCACGGGGACACTCAAGAGATTCGAATTGTTGGGCTTCATCCAAAAATTCACCCTTGTCGTCCTCTTGTAGTTCCTCTTGAATATCGGCTAAAACTGTTGCCTGTGATTTATCACACGCTTCAGCTTCAGCGATCATCTCCGTGAATTTGATGGTCATCCTTTCTAGAGCCTCTGCATTCTCTTCTTGCTGATTTCTCAATACTGCCATCGCCTCCTTCATTGCTTCTGATTGCTCCAAGAGTTGTTTCAACATGTCTTCTATTCGAGCTTGGCGTCCCAAGTCCTCATTTTCAGCATGCCTATATTCAGAAAAAACAACAGAAGGATCATATTAGGGGCTTGGGGGAGGGGAATATGCCTTTGGACAATCACCCCAATGGCCATATTGACACCCACATATATTGCACGTATTACAATTTTGCCACAAGTGGGGTCCTCCACAGTTCAGACAAGATTCACTAAAATATGAGTATCCACCATTGAAACCATTTATATTCCACGATGTCATGTCAATAAGGGTGTACGAACAAGCAGAAAAATAAAATAAAATAAAGAAGAATTAAAACAAACACTAGACCAAGTTGTCAACACTTAAGAAAATAAAACAAAAATACAGTAAATTTATACTTAACACAATTTCACAAATCGCCTAGCCTCCCCGGCAACGACGCCAAAAACTTGCTCGGTGCGTTTGTTGGGTGTAAAATCGACACGCAAGTGCACGTGGTCAAACAAGTAATAAAGTGGCTAAGTAAGCCAAGTATCGATCCAAGGAGACTCTGGATAAGTAAAATTGCTTAAGTATACTATATTCTAGTTTACTTCTAATTATGTTGACAACAATGTAACCAAAAGTTAAATAATTTTGTTTATAAACTATATACTAAAACTATTAACAAATATTTACTTGAATTGAAACTATGGATAAGAGCATGCCAAGGTTAAGAACAAGTAATGAATTCGATAGTAATCATAATTCGGTTATTCTTCTCTTCATGTTGCTAGCCAAGAACATTAGCCTAGAGATTAAAACTCTCGTATTTAATCTCACTTTAGAATCATAAACCATTCGTCTACATTTCTGTGATCAAATGCAATTTATGACCTAGCAATACAATTCCAGTTCCTAAATTGACTAATACGGCTTTCAAGTATATTTCTATCAGGAAAGCACATCAAAACCCAATTTTCCCAAATCAAGTTAAGAACAATACCCTATTAATTCACAACTTTCCAATTTCTTGCTCTCTCGAGTGAAATTGGACTTTTTAGATGTACATTAATGTTGGCCACACACTAATGCAGTAAGAACAAGAATTAATAGAACAACATGAAAGAAGAAGATGAAAAACCATATAATTCACAATCAAAATTCAATACACATGTTCAAAACCTTAGCAAGGAAGAGAATTAGCCACTCATTTGTGGATTGATCATCCTCAAATGAGTGTAAATCATACGTACAATTGATTGAAAGAAGAAAGAAAGAGAGAAAAACCCTTAGCTTTTTCGTCCCTCAACTGCTGCTAACCCACGTCCTAGCTCCACCCAGTCCTCCCCTTTGAAAAATAAACCTAAGTGTGCTATTTATATTAGTAGGAATCTTTCCCGGATTAACAAGCAACGTGTCACGGAGTGCATCGCGGAGCACGGCCTCCGTGACATGCTACGAACGCGGAGGCTCTCTGGAAAATCACCCGAAATCGGCCCAGGCAGCACCTTGCCGCGTTGGCAACGTGTCACGCTGCCTGGGCAGCGCGTTGTAGCCCCATGGTCGCGGAGTCCACCTGCCGTGGCACGTTGCCAACGCGCAGGTAGGCTGTTTTGAGCGGCCTGCCTGCCGTGGCACCTTGTCGACGCGCCGGTGGGCTGTTTTGTGCCTCTTCCTTGCCGACGTTCGCGTGTAAATTCCGTTTCCAAGCTTCTACTTCACCAACTCATGGATTAGTTACTCAAACATCATCAAAACCTACAAAACAAAGGCTAATCATGTTGGTTAGCACATATCTTTATTTTATCTAAAGTTACATGAAAATGTATACGATAACTTAGATAAACAAGACTAATTTAAGTAATAAAGAGTATCTCGGGCATATATTTTTGCCCGTGATCATTGTGCTTAGTCCAACCTACTCTTAGGCGATCTGTCCCTGGATCTTCATTGGGAACCTACCGATCTCCTTGTCTTAGTAAACACTGTGCTAGCAGAGCACTACCAATTTCTTACGCCTTGTGTGTATCCACTTGGATTTATATTGCTATTCTGGGGAATTCTCGGTCTTATGAGCTATTCTGTAAATACTGGCCTTCTGCCAGGGCCTTGGCTCCGTATCTGAATATCTTACGAGAACTGGCTGAAGCACTAGTCTATCGCTGACTACTGATGTGGACCCCCCCTTTTTTTTTTGGGTGCCCACGGGCTTGTCTAACTTGCGGAGTATTCCTTGTAATAACTGCTAGGTTGACTAAGGTTGACTCTCACCTACAAGGCTGGGAAAATGATGTACGACCACTTAACATACTGGAAAAATTCTGGTTCCGGCATATACAATAATGCTATTGATTTTTAAAGATGCTTCCCTGCTAATATAAGCGCCAGCTAGTCATTAGACCATCTAACTGTGCTCTTATCATCTAGCCATCTGATTCTGGCCATTAACTCTAGTAAGCTTCCAGAGCCTAGATCTGACAATAACACATGAATCCAATAACTTATTAACTGAGAACTGAGACAGTTCCTATGACTTCATACGTAATTCACACTTAATTTGCCCTTTCTCTTCTCCTTTCCCTTTCTCCTTTCTTCTCTCCTTTCTTTCTTTCTTCTCTCTTCTCTCTCTTTTTTTTCCTTCTTTTTTTTTTGCAAGGGGATCCTGCAATGCAATTTGTACATGCTTTCTATTACTAATCAGTATCCGTGATTATACCCCTTAGGCAGCTACTCACAGCATACCTATTATCTGTATATATATATATCGCTAGTTACGTACAATATGTACTGAATTCTGCGGTAATACCTAATCTCTGACATGCTCTGCTGAGTCTCATACCATACATGATACACCGCTTCTACGGCCTAATACTATCTCTTGCCCTGACTTATCATTTCATTGTATTGTCACCCCATTCTGAAGGTAACAAACATAAACACCTTAGTTATTGTCTGCTGTTTGATATTCCGCCACTCCTGCGATGTGGGGTCAACGTTCGAATCTTGTGGCCTTACTTGGCTTATATTAAGAGCCCATGACTGTCTGCTGGGCCTTATCTCTAGGCCACACTAGATTAGAATTGTTGTATCAGTAATTTCTTAACTTTCCCATGAACAAGCATACTGCGGTATTCTAAACCGCAATCTTACTGTCAGGCCGAGGCTTAATCCTTAAAACGATACTCTATCAATCTGGGGGGGGGTAACCCTGATTTCCCCACATAATCTGGCATTCCTGCTCCTTCCTCTCATCTTGCTTAAGATGAACTCTGGGGTTTAAGGTACCTGCCTTTCGTTGCTAATGAGATTACTAATCAAGCCTCGGCCTATACTTCTTCTGGCTTATATTCAAGCCCATCTGATTCACATGATCTCTATATCTTTTGATGTCACAACGAGATCATAACTATAATCTTACAGGTATGTCTTGCTATCTGTTAGCATATATGGCGGACTTGGCCTTTTTCTGACTCAAACTTGACTATTATTAGGCATTCATCACTAGCAAGTCTTTTACCCCTACTTCGGGTAAGCTAACAGTCTTACTTTCTCTACTGGCTTATTATCATAAGGGTCTGCACAACTTACGTAATCATAGGGGCTCTATATACTTTCTAATACTTACTAGGATCAATCAGCCCATCTTTACTTACTGCTTGATTTGGCAACCCCATCTCAAGTCTTACGCCCCTTTACTATAGTGGCATCAAAATCAAGAGGTAGGAATAGCCCTTTTCTTATTGCAACAAATAAGAGTATTTAACTGTTCCATATCCAAGAAGATATATTTGGGATTCCTGCATTTCCCTCTCTTTCTTATACTTACCTGGTGGTCTGACCTTGTCTGTAATCTTAATCAGATCTTATATAGCTAATAAATAAATCAACTCATATGTACATTACATTCCTGACTTCCTATTTTGATGTTATCAACATATACTGGGGATAATACCGATAAAGGTATCATACTGGGAGGTTTCGAGTACCTCCTCCTGCTACTGTAATTATCATGTAACTGACTAATGCCCTCTTCTGTTGCTATATCTAATCTTCTGCCTGTGATATGATAATGTTGATCTGCCTTTGTATGTGTAATCAAAGAATACGGTAAGTTTATAGGGACTCAACCCTATGTTGTACCGCTCTAAAGCACGACTGACTAAGAAGGAAGGGTAACCATCCTATCATGCCTCGCAGCCTCCTGCCTATAGTATGTGGTGCACAACACATCCATAGATAAGACTCTACTTAGCACGGCTTGCAGACTCCCTGGGATACGACCTGCTCTGATACCAAGTTTGTCACACCCCGCCTTGGGGGGTATGACTGGAACCTGGTGCCCTACTGGGACCTGAACTGCTGGACTGCTAAGCCTGGGCACATCTGGTGCTTGGCTGGCTCTAACTCATATTTCTGGAAACAAAGGGCTATATAACGGCTGTAAACACAGCCCCCGACCCATTGGCCTATAGCCTCCTGTACCTGTACTAACAGCTGACCAGAAACATATCAATTCAGGGAAATCTATGCGGGCCGACAAGGCCACCATGCTGTCTAGTTTTCTGTAACTTAATCATAGAATATTAGGAAGCTATGTGACCGGCAAGGTCACCACTACTGTCAAGCTATGGCCCCACACGGCCAACATCAAAGAAACAAAAGTACCAACAACTAAACAACTGCACGGCCCCACACGACCGGCTCATCTGACCACAGGGAAATATATACAGACTGCAAGCCTCTAGGAATAGCAATAGAAATGATCGGGACAGGGCCCCGACCTACCCGTACTATACAACAAAAGAAACTAAAATACACCTCTGGAATTCAGTCTCCGGATAACAGGAGCTGAATACTCGATCACTGATAGGAATCACGTAGTATCGCCTGCTCGTCTATGAGTACCTGCAGGCAAGTAATGCAGCGCCCCACCGGGCGTTAGTACCGCTGGTACTGAGTATGTAAAGCAATAACTGAAAGAAATATCTGAAACAATAATATAACTGATGAAACTGAAGTAGAAGGAATAGATTAACTGTCTGATAATGTAAGTCATACCTTCTCTTAATCATACTGGAAGGAGTAGGAGTCATACCTGAGGATTTATCATTCTACTGTCGATCTACTCGTATCTACTGTAACATAGTATAACATATCATAACATACATAGCACACACAAACCTTACCCGTCCCCCATAAGCCGGGAGGTACAACCAAGACGCAATTTATACCCCTACCCCAGTCGTCCCGTCTCCTATAATAACTATAAGCATCCTGCCGGTCCCCTGGGTATGCACTTGGGCTCGCTGAGCCCCTGACTATAACTGTACTTGAGTCCAGAGGACTCCTGAATCAACACCCCGGGCGTATCCGCTCGACGGGGGTGTATAAGGGCCGACCAAGGCACAATATGGGGAAAACTGGCATCCCATCTTCATCCCCTGTGGGACGGCATGCCACTCCGTAGAGCGATGTATCCTCGTCCTCTGGCGGATGAGTCGATACGTCTATCAACCCTGGGGCGGTCATGGATGCTAGGTAGTCCAACCCCAAACAATACAACAGTCTCAACTAGTAATACTATCTGCATGTCCCACACACTGAAGCTAATAGTGGTAAAGTATTTGTATATACTATATGCTGAGCTAGTGACAGTAATATGTACGTACTTAACACATGCTGAGGCTGGTAATAGTATATATGTATAAATATTGTCTTCTACCAGACTACACTAGGTCTAATGCTGAACATGATATAGTCTTTCTGCTGAAACTATGTTGTATACTGAGTTTCTATAGTAACATGATTTGCTAGTTCTAATATGCTTTCTAGCTTCACTTTACCTTATCGTTCTATTTCTGAGATGTCTTACAGATATTACATTGCTTTACTGGGTATCAACTGAATACAATGATATCCTAACATTCTGTGTCACATCACATATTGAGCATGCTGTGCAATTCCTAACACTTATATTAAAATCTATTTCATGCTAGCAAGTCTCGCGCTGATCATAACATGATGTTTCTAATATCGTACCAACATTCGTAATAAACATCATACATGGCTTCTGAATATTCTACTGGCCTTTAAATTACTGTACTGTACCAAGATTACTAACTTGCTGAGGAAACTAGCTTTACATACCTTATTCTCGAACTATCCGGCTGTCGGACGAGGCTCGGCTAGCACTTCAACTATTTTCTCCCAACTGCATTCATAAATATGTCGATTAATACTAAATACAGCTTTACTTTAAAGAGTAACGTCGCTTTCGATATAGTTTATAGCCTAAACTTAGGCTTATCGAAAGACGGTCGAAAACTCGCTATTTTTCAGAGGTCTAGAAGGGAGAAATATTCACTTCACAGCTAGAAACACATAGACACTAATTTAGAGCAATTCCACTTACCTTAGCTCGGTGGCTCGACGATTCGTCAGCCGTATTTCACGAAACTGAATCCGTAGGAATGCTCTCTGCTGCTAAATACCTCAGTATCTGAGGTTAATTTGAGTTTGGACAACGTTTAGCAACGTACTCGGACGAAAATTATATTATCTCCTTCGTTCCTTTTCTCCCTCTACAGGCTTGCTCTGTTTTCTGGAAGTTTAATAAGTGTTTTTATCATTTAAAACCGAAGTGGGCTTTATATACTTGGGCCTGGACAAGGCCAACATGTCATGGAGCCAACGTGGAGGCCTCTCCTCCGTGACACGCTGCCATCACGGAGGGGCTCTACCTCGGCTCCTTCCATGATGGTTCGATAGGTTTCTCGTCCGATCTTTTCTCGGGCCTTTCCCTAGCACGTATGGACTTCAAATATGCTTAACCAACGTGCGAATAGGTCATTTAGGTACCGGGAATTCTACGGGGTATAACACTAGGTGGATGGTATGACCTGGGTAGGGGTATATAGATTGTGTGCTGGTTGGTACCTTACGGCTTATGGGGGTTGGTAAGGTTCTTGTATTCTATGTTGTGTTAGTTATTAATAGATAGAAAGTAGACCGCCATGTTATCAGGTATGACTCTTACTCTCCTCAGTAAAGTTACGCTCTTTTCAGTCAGTCTCAGCCCGTCTCCTATTACTTTAGTATCTATTAGTATTATTGTTTGCTTTCAGTTATTTTAAGTTATTGCTTTTGCATACTCAGTACCAGTGGTACTAACGCCCGTTTTGGGGTGCTGAATTACTTGCCTGCAGGTACTCATAGACAAGGAGAAGATCCCTCGTAGTTCCAGCCAGCGTACGGAGTCTTCAGCTCCTATCATCCGGAGCTTAACAACTAAAGGTTTACTTCCCTTTTTGTTTGTACAATATAGGTAGGCCGAGGCCCTGTCCCGACCATCTTATTATTCTTAGAGGCTTGAGGATTGTATATTCCATGTGGTTAGTTGTACCGGTCATGTGGGGCCGTGTGTATGTTTTTAGTTTTCATGTGATGGCCGTGTGGGGCCTTGTTCAGTTGTCAGTTGGTGACCTTGTCGGTCACAGATCAGTTTAGCACTTGATTCTACTTTTCAGTGATTACGAGTTAGCATGTTGGCCTTGTCGGCCCGCATAGGTTCCCTTATGTTCAATTGTTCTGGGTAGCTTTTATATTCCTATAGGTAGCTATAGGCCTTGTTGGTCGGAGGCTGTATTTACAGCCGTTATATAGCCCGTTGTTTTCATAAATTCAGAATTAGCGCCAGCCTGGCACCAAAAGTGCTTAGGCTGAGTAGTCCAATAGTCCAGGTCCTAGTAGGGCACCAGGTGCCAGTCATGCCTCCCAAGGCAGGGCGTGACATAAACATACTGATGTTCCATGATTTTACTGCTCAACGTTTAAAACCAAGAAATTATGCACATTCCGGGTAAGTTTATATAGGTATGATGTGTTTTGTGTTTAATGTTGTAAGAAAATAGGTTCAGAAGTGGACTGGGCAAATTAATTCTGAAAACAACTGAAAAGGTGACTGTCAGGAACTTCACGAGTCATTGGCAAGATGCATGACTCATTGCTAAAGGCGTGGGCAATTATTGAAGTTTGAAGAAGCAGAGACAGTGTACCTGACAGGTTGAGGGAATGACTAGTTACATCAAGTAACGAGTTGTGAAGTCAGTCATGAAGGCTGGAAGAGAAATTATTGCCAAAGTAACAAGTGAAATGACGACAGACTTAACGAGTTGTTAGTTGACTAAACAACTCGTTGGCAGATTACTGGAACCAGCCATAAGGTGCACTGGAATTTTAAGAGAGTTAGACCACGAGGGGTCTGACAACTTATGCCCAAGCACAACGATTCGTTAGGTGACCCATTGCCACAACTCAGTACGATGCTGAGGAAGACTATTCTTAGCAAGTCACGACTCGTCCGAGGTCCCAATGAATCGTCACCAAGCCCGTGGCCACTGCTGGCCTAGTTTCCAGTTTCAGTTAGGAAAGGGTTTTCTTGGAACTATAAATACATAGTTTACGTTTATTTTTGTAGAGAAGTCAATTATTACTATTTTTCATGTAGGATTTTGGTGTTGTACGATTATTCTTGAGTCAAGAAACAAGCTTTATAATTTTGTTCTTGAATTTGAGGATCAAAAGCAACATTGGAATTTATTCATCAACTTTGGAGTTTTATTCAATTCACTTGGTTTTCTTCTACGATAATTTGTAAGTTGCAATAATGATTTATTCAATATATTGTGATTGTAATCTTACAACCATGAGTAGCTAAACCCATAACTAGGGTTGTGGGAACCAATATTAATTAACACACATAGGTTAAATACTTAGTGATTCTTGAATGGGGTTTAATGCATGTATTGTTTTTCCCTTCGTTTTGATTGATTCTTGACAGTTACAAACGTTAGGACTTGCCTTATTCTTACTTACCGGACCAAGGAGGTATTGAATAGGAAAAAGGGATTAACAATGGAGATTTGAGGCTATCAACCCTCATCTAATAGCTTGAACTTTTCTGGGGATAGCTAATTCAATATTAAGGGTAAGGGTCAATTAAAAGTACACCCATATACAAACCAAGTTGCGTAGTGATAATACGTCTAGATAGGGGACCAACCATTTAGGTGAACCTAACGTACAAATATTGCATGTTAAACATCAGAATATATCACTAGTTTACAAACCTTGTGGTTATGAAGTCTTGGGGAACACAATCCTAGTCAAGTCGTTAATTGAATAAAAACCGAATTTGATCTAAGCATTCAGTAGTTTTACTTTTGTTTATTATTTTATTTCTTTCCCCCTTAGGAAATAAGTAACTCGATAGTAACAACTACTCGCTTTAACATAAGTTCTTTCCATATTTCCTGTGGGATCGACCTCAAACTCTAGTTGGGTTCTATATTTGACATCGATCGCTTTATATCTCAATTGAGAGGTGTAATTTGGGCGACATCAAATTTTGGCGTCATTGCCGGAGAATACGGCTAAGGCTTTTGTTAATTGTGTTTGCTTTACTATTGATTCTTGTTTCCTTTTTATTTTTTTGTTTTTTCTTTTGTATTTAGCAGGTCTTGCCTATGGATGAATTCTTGCTTCTCGATGACCTAGCAGCCGTGTTGATGGACATTGTTGCTGAGGAGATTCATGGGGGTGAGGAGATTGTAAATGCACTTGTTGGCATGGGGTCATACACTTATGCTCCAAAGAAGATCGATCTTGATTTGAAAATCGGGTGACCCACCAGCCAAGCCATCTATTGAGGAGCCTCGGGTGTTGGAGCTCAAAGCATTCCCATCCCATTTACAGTATGTATTTTTGGGAGCTGGTAACACTCTACCGGTCATTATTGCAACTGACTTGGAGGAATGCCAAGTGGAGGCTTTGGTCTTCGTCCTTAAGAGATATAAAAAAGCCATTGGGTGGACCATTGCAGATATTATTGGAATCCCAGCTGGTATTTGCACTCACAAGATCCAACTAGAACCAGATTGTATTCCGAGTATTGAACATCAGCATAGGTTGAATCCACCTATGCATGAGGTGGTCAAGAAGGAAATCATAAAGTGGTTGGATGCAGGTGCGGTTTATCCTATTGCAGACAGCAAATGGGTGAGTCCAGTCCAGTGTGTACCAAAAAAGGGAGGAATCACGGTGGTCCCAAATGCTAACAATGAGCTCATTTCTCTAAGACCAGTCACCGGTTGGAGAGTATGCATGGATTATAGAAAGCTGAAACAGTGGACGCAGAAAGATCACTTTCCGATGCCATTCATGGACCAGATGTTAGACAAGCTTGCAGGTAGAGGATGGTATTGTTTCCTTGATGATTATTTGGGGTACAATCAGATTTTTGTAGCCCATGAAGACCAAGAAAAGACCACACTCACTTGGCCATATGATACATTTGCTTTCAAGAGGATGTCGTTTGAGTTATGTAATGCACCCACCACTTTTCAGCGTTGCATGATGTCCATATTTTCTCACATGGTGGAAGACATCATTGAAGTCTTTATGGATGATTTTTCAGTGGTGGGTGATTCATTCGAGGAGTGTTTGGCTCATTTGAGCAAGGTGCTTTAGAGATGTGAACAGAAAAACTTGGTGCTTAACTGGGAAAAATGTCATTTCATGGCCAAGGAAGGAATAATGCTAGGCCACAAGATTTCTGGTAAGGGTATGGAGGTAGACCAAGCCAAGATTGAGGTAATTGCTAGTCTTCCACCTCTAATTTTTGTGAAAGGTGTTCGAAGCTTTTTGGGTCATGTAGGTTTTTACAGAAGATTCATCAAGGACTTCTCCAGAATTGCACATCCATTGTGTAAACTACTCGAGAAGGAGGTGAAGTTTGTTTTTGACGAGGCATGTCTGAAGGAATTTGAATGTCTTAAAGAGAGATTGACCACTGCCCCCATTATAGTCGCACCTGACTGGTCTTTGCCTTTTGAGGTTATGTGTGATGCTAGCTGTGTGGCCCTAGGAGCTGTGTTGGGTCAAAGGTGTGAAAAAAAATTTCATCCTATTTATTATGCTAGCAAGGCTCTTAATGCAGCTCAGAAGAATTATATCGTGACAGAATAGGAGCTGTTGGCTGTAGTTTTTGCATTTGAGAAGTTTTGGGCATACTTGGTCGGAACTAAGGTGATAGTCCACACAGACCATGCAACTTTGAGATATTTGATGGCAAAAAAGGATGCCAAGCCACGGTTGATTCGACGGGTTTTTCTACTACAATAGTTCGAGTTCGAGGTAAAATACCGGAAAGGGACGAAAAATCAGGTTGCAGATCACTTATCCAGATTGGAACCTGATGCAGCACTTAAAAATGAGCATGACATAGATTATGTATTCCCAGACGAGCAGGTTCTAGCGGGATGACAAGATCTCATCCCATGGTTCGCAGACTTTGCTAATTATCTAGTGAGTGATGTTATACCAGACCACTTATCTTTTCACCAGAGGAAGAAGTTTATGTCTGATGTGTAGAATTTTTTTTGGGATAAGCCCTACTTATTTCGCATATGTGCTGATGGGGTTATTCGGAGATGCGTTCCTGAGGTGGAGATGCTGAGTATATTAGAGGCCTGCCACTCATCCCCTATTGGAGGTCACCACAACGGAATTCGCACAGCCCACAAAATTCTACAATGTGGGTACTATTGGCCAATCATTCACCAGGATGCACTTGATTTTGCAAAGGCATGTGATGCATGTCAAATACAAGTAGGCATATCATGGAGGCATGAGCTTCCCCTTACTCCCATCATCGTCATTGAGCTATTTAATGTATGGGGCATTGATTTCATGGGTCCATTTGTTAGCTCAAACGGGATGAAATACATACTTGTTGTTGTTGACTATGTTTCGAATTGGGTGGAAGCAGTTGCACTTCCAAATAATGAAGGGAAGAGTGTCACAACGTTCTTGAAGCAGAATATATTTGCTAGATTCGGGACTCCCAGAGTCATCATTCGTGATGGGGCCTCACACTTTTGTAACTGGTTGTTTGGCTCTTTATTAGAAAAATATGGGGTCAAACATAGGGTGGCCACACCCTATCATCCGCAGTCGAGTGGGCAGGTTGAAGTCACCAACCGGGAACTAAAGACTATTTTGGCGAAGATTGTGAATGCAAACTAGAAAGATTGGGCAAGAAAGCTAGATGATGCTCTATGGGCCTATCGGACCGCCTTCAAGACTCCTATAGGTATGTCTCCCTATCAGCTTGTTATGGTAAAGCATGTCATCTTCTGGTCGAACTTTAGCACAACGCAATGTGGGCGCTCACGAAGCTAAATTTAAACTAGAATGAAGCAGAAAACTTGAGGCTTGATCAGTTAAATTAGCTTGATTATTTTCGGTTGAAAGCCTATGAGAGTTTTGAGATTTACAAATTAAGTATGAAAATTCAACATGACCGGAAGATTGAGAAAAGAAAATTTAGTCCGGGTGATATGGTGCTACTATTTAATACTAGACTGCATTTGTTCCCTAGAAAGTTGAAGTCTAAGTGGCTGGGAGCTTTTAGAGTGGTTCAAGCATTCTCCCACGGGGCAATTGAACTAGCAAACCATGAAGGAAAGCCGTTCAAAGTGAATGGTTAGCGGGTGAAAGCTTATTTGGGGAGAAGCGAAGAACTCCAACTGGTAGACCTTTGGACCCTGAGTGAAGTCTGAGTAACTTGGGGAAATTGCTGTCATGCCCTGATGTTAAATTAGGCATTGTATGGGATGCAACCCATGGAGGTGTTTTGGTGATGTCTGAGCAACCTAAACACCCACATCGTGCCGCGACGTTAAATCAAGCGCTTTTTGGGAGGAAACCCAAGTTGTAAATGTAAGAAATATATAGTGTTTACAATTGTTAATGAGTGTAGGTGATTAAGATGGAAAATTTGAACTTGTAACCAAAATCTGGAACTTCAGTTCTAGTGTAACATGTCATAAAACGAGTCGTTGTCTTACCTGATGACTCATTCAGTCAAATCGTGAAGAGAACTGTAGAAAAACGGGGGAGTAACGGGTGATTCAACGATTCGTTTCTCTAAGAAAGAATCGTGAGGTCCTCCGCCATGTACACTGGATAAAAATCAGAATTAAAAGGAAAAGGGTGATAACGACTCACTCAATGAATCATTGGGAGACCAAACAATTCATTAGGTGACTCGTCCTACACCAGTCCAAGGAGCACGACTCAGGCCACGACTTGTTGGGTGACACAACGAGTCATTGCTTGACTCGTTAGGTCCTATGTAAGTTTGTTGAACTCAAGTCAAAGAACGAAGGATCAAAATGAGTCGTTTCATCATGTAACGACTCATTTAGTTAGTCTTCAGGTATTTCAATTAATTGACAGTCGATCCGACCCATGCTGAAATTAGAGTAATTCTTAATTTAAAACAAATAAAACCCAATTCTTATACTCTTCCAAATTCTCATTACTAAACTTAAACCCAACAACTTCAAATTTCCCTCATCTTCTTCTTCTCTCAAACCCATCAAAAAATCTTCGACCTTGCACTCCCAACATTCGCACGCACACACGATTGCACTCCCATCTCCAATCAAGCATTTTGTGAATACCGTTTTTCCCAGTTAATTTGGAGTATCGATTTCATTTGAATATCTTTGCATTTAAACAAGAATTTTGAGGACCCATATTTTGAATGAAATTGAATTTATTTCAAGTAATGTTGTGCTTGTGTCAATATGTGCCTCATGATGATAATGAACCTTAGGAAGGAAAAACAAATGAATTTCGACACGAATTTACATCAGGGTTTATTTGAGAAATTAAGTTCTGTGTCTATGGAGTTGAATGATAGGAAGAATATGAAGATGAACGAATGGGTGAACTAAAACTCTTGAGCACGAGCTACATCATGAGTCGTGGATCCCTAAATGACTCGTCGTGTAGCTCGTCCTGAGTGGAAAATTTAATCACTAAGACAGTGTACTTAACGACTGACTTAATGACTCATTGCCTATGGTAACGACTCATTGGGACCAGTCGTCAAGTACACTGGTCCAACATGAAGGAAGTCTAGTTTGGGATAACGAGCGAGCTCACGAGTCATTTCCAGTGGCAATGACACGTTTAGTCACTCGTCGGGTCCACTAGGAAGCAGCCAAAAAAATTGTTTTTGTTTTATCTCACCTTATATGCTAACAATGTTTCCACAGGTACAATGGCTCCAAGAGGTACACAAAGAAAAGGTCAGGCAAAGAAACAGACACCTAAGCGCAGTCAACCATCATACCGCACACTTCAGGATGATCCATCCTCCTCCGAAGAGTCAAGTGGCTCTGAGGAGGAATATGACGTATCGAAGGAGTAGTTAGTGAGGAGGTCAACCAGAGATAAGGCTCAACAAACTTCAAATCCGACATCCCTGGTCGATGCTCCCACTCCACTGGCAAAGGATCCACCTAGCCACACTGATGATAATGTCAGGGCTATTGTTGCACTTGCTCCTAGGGCTCCCACAGCTGGGCAAAACATAGAGAGAGTTGATGTATCACATGCTCAGTGAGGGGAATCTTATAATGAACTAACTGAGACCTCATACACATCAAACGAGCAACCACAGAACGTGCGGAGATGGTGTGTTCATGGTATAAGGGCCATATATAATAGAGATATTGCTCCAAATGAGAAAGGAAATCCGAAGAGGAGCATATATGAGGAGCCAAGGCTGATCACAATAGGGCTGAAAGACCTTCCAGAGCTATAACCAGTGTTTGATAAGTACAGGTTCGGGTGGTTGACCGAGCCATCAGGTAGCTACAACCTGTTCTTAGTCGGAGAATTCTATGCAGCCTATGCGACCATATTGTAGTGTTTGGCATTAGGAGGCCAGGATTGGAAAAAGAGGCCCGCCTTAAATCAGGTGTTGGTGCGAGAGACTATGGTAGATATATTTGAGAGGACAATCTACAGGATGTTGTATGGCCCAGATTATCATGCTCCAATGAACACGACCGAGTTTGACCACAGGCTATATGAGTTAAAGAAATTCAAGAACAAAAAGTTGAATAGCCAGGAGAACATCAGGAAATATACTTGGCTGTCTCAAATCATTGCTACAAGAGGTCCGCTGGTTGAATGGTTGAACGACATAGAGTCTCAAATAAAGAAGGCCACAAGCAAAATTTTTGTGGTCACTGGTGCGGCACGGGCTTGTACCAATCAGCAATGATAACATCCTCTCACCTGACAAGAGCAGTATTGGTTGCAAGTATAATGGAGATATATGCCACAATTTCCTACGGTAAATTGCTAAGGATATTAGAGAGCGGGCAATCAATGACAGTACTACAATCCCCTTTCCCTGTCTGATTGATAGAATCTGTTAGGAGTCAAAGGTGCCGGAGTTGCCATCAGTTGAATAGAGAATAGTGGTCTAGAAGATAACAAATATCGGGTTGATTCTAGATGACACAAACCCGGTATCGAGAGCAAGGGCTTAGGGAGCTGCATCCGCTAGAGCAATGATATTAGTAGAAGCATTTGGCAGTGGTATCTAGACCGATGTCACACAATTCACTGAGTTGGCGGCTGAGCCTATTGAGGGAAGAGAGATAGGTAGCCAGCCTGAGGCTACAGATGTAGCGGACACCTCCACACCTGCTGATGTTCCCGAGTCATCATCCACAACAGCAACTCCCAGACCACCAGTTAAGCCTCCATGAACCACTACAGATGGCCTAGTTACGATTTCACAGGAGTTTTTGGTAGATATGGCTAGGCGGCTAGCTAAGGCAAAAAAGCAGCAGGCACACACAACTCTACAGGTTAAAGTTCTGATAGAGCAGGTAAAGTCGTGGGTGTCGAAAGAGTTGGAGACATTGTCCAGTTCTGTGCATGGATGATTGGACGTGTTTGAGAAGAGAATGGATGAGCGCCTTGCACAGTTACAGGCGCCTGAGTTGTCAAAATGGTACTTAGAGCAAGGAGAACTCAAAGCCGAGGTGTGGGACTTGGCCGCACGAAAGGTAGCTGCAGTACCTCCATCAGTACTTTCTGTGATAGATGATGCGTTCGAAGAAGAGTTACCAACAATTTTTTATTTTATCACGGAGGAGCCGGTGGCACATAATAAGGGAAAGAGGCCTCGTCAGGAGGCAAGTTTTGAAGATGAGGCTTCTCTGCTCCGTCAGCAAAAACGAGAGCGGAGTGAGATGGAGAGAGTGTTTCATGTATCGAGAGAGGAGGCTAGTCAGAGAGCTAAGACTGAGGCAGTGAGAGCTCGTGGAGAAGGCACGAGCTCATTTGGATTTAAGAATGCACCAGGCCAAGCTGATAATGTTGGAGGTAACATTGGAGGCGTATCTACACCCTCCACCGACCAGGTAGCTAATACCTAGGTAGAAAAGGTATGTTCCCTATTTTCCTAGTTTTGTTGGATACATATATGCGTCAAGGACGGTGCATGATTTTCTTGATGGGGTGGGGACGGATACTTGTGCATGCTTTTGTTGAACATAACCTGAGGGTTTTTCCTGCCGGATATCTTTTCCCTCGAGTGTTCCATATCTAGTAGAACTGACACGTTTAGGATTTTATTTTATGTTTTTGTGTTTTTGTGTCAGTCGGAAGAAAGAAAGGTAAACTGAAGGCAGTCAAGAGCTTAAATTGTTGATTTTTGGTGATTCATAATTTGATACCCCTCCAAAAAAAATTTATATGTGTATGTGAAAGTTGACAACTCTGACCTTTGTGAATCTTTGCATGGCATTGAAATTGTGAATATGTTTACCATTGTATGGTTGTACCTGAACTAGCAGTTAATAGAAGTGATGATGTTGACCTGTGCAATATGTGAGTGAGGTTTAATAGCTAAATTCAGTTGTATGTGTCAATCTAGAACTTTCTTGGTCAGTCGTACCGAGATAGAGGATAGGAAACTAGAAAATGATCATAGGTCATTTTAATTTATGAGTCAACTTTAGCCTTAAAAGACCTACCAAAAGAGAATAAATATCCCTTGATCCAAATGTTTGAGCTTAAATTGATCTTTCTTTTTATTTACACCAATTGACCTTCCTGCTTTTATTAAGGATGAACTTGTTTTGTCCTTGGTCCCTCCTTGGACATTGTGAACATCAATTCAGGCAATCACCTAAGTTGAGGGTGGCTATTATAAGGGTGATTAGAAAGAGTCGGGTGGAATTAAAATTGGGTAATAAAAAAGGAAAGAGCGGGTGCGGTTTGCATAATGAAAAGAAAGACATAAAAAACTGTTGTCAAAAAGTAAGAAAAGAAAAGAAAAGAAAAAAGGTGACATCAATGAAAGCTCGAATAAAGAGAAACCGCATCTATAGTTGCAAACACAAATAAAAGAAGAAGCAAGTAAAGGAGAAAGGGAAAAAATAGAAAAAAAGTGAAAAGTGGAGTCAAGAAGTGTGTAGTGCCAAGGAGGGTTAAGATACTAATTCCATATGTACCATACCCGAGCTCGAGCCTACGTTACAAGCCTAGAAAGTCCTATAGTGATCCTGGTTACTTGTCTGAAAATTGAGGTATTAAAAGTAAAGGCAAGCCTATGGTATTGTATGCACACAATTTGAATTTCTTTGTGAGAGCGAGTGAATCTTACCTAGTCCCAAGAGAAATTTATCGACATAATCATATATACATGTGTGAGTATGGGACTTCTTTGAGGTGAGATCATTTGGTCAACAAAGTCGGGTATGCAAATTTTCTGGGGCAGTGTTATAAATTTATGTGTGTGGTTGCAAGTGACAGTGTTTTTCCATGTTTTGATTCCTCTGTGTCATAGTTGGAAATTTTTCATATGCATTGTGATTTGAGTTGATACGATGAGGGAGGGGTTAGAAAATTCTATTTGATGTATAAATGTGGTTGCCATAAGTTTCCTAGAGTTTTTTTCGATTGAAGCGTTCAAGTAGTTTATTTATTTTGTTTTGTTTTGTTTTAACCCCAGGACATGCAAAAGTTCTATGTTGAGGGTGTTGATGTGCCATGATTTTATGACACTTTCAACGCTTAAAACCAAGAAATTATGCACATTCTAAGTATGTCTATATAGGTATGATGTGTTTTCTGTTTAATGTTGCAGGAAAATAGGTTCAGAAGTGGACTGGGAAAATTAATGCTGAAAACAACTGAAAGGGTGACTGCCAGGCACTTCACGAATTGTTGGCAAGATGCATGACTCGTTGCTAAAGGCACAGGCAATTATTGAAGTTTGAAGAAGTAGAGACAGTGTACCTGACAGGTTGAGGGAACAACTCGTTACATCTAGTAAGGAGTCCTGAAGTCAGCCGTGAATGCTGGAAGAGAAATTATTGTCAAAGTAACTAGTGAAGATGACGGCATACTTAACGAGTCGTTAGTTGACTAAATGACTTATTGGCAAATCACTGGAACCAGTCGTAAGGTGCACTAGAATTTTGAAAGAGTTAGACCACGAGGGGCCTAATGACTCGTGCCCAGGCACAACGATTCATTAGGTGACTGATCGTGGGCAAAATAGCATGCCCGAGTGATGCTTTATAACTTAATTTAGTCTTGTTTAGCTAATTAATTATTTACATTTTCATGTGATTTTATATAAATGTGAATATATGTACTAACCAACATGATTAGTCCTTGTTTTGTAGGTTTAAATGAATTTGAGGAACTAATTTAGAAGTTGGTGAAGTAGAGGAATGGAGTCGGGAGCAATTTGCAAAAGTCAGCAAGAAGCATGCCTTGGCAAGGCTGGCCGCGCCAGGCAGCGTGCCACGCTGTGCGTGTGCCGCGCCCAGTGCCGCGCCATGCCCATGCCAGGCACGAGAGGAAGGCAGCAAGCAGGCAGGCATCCTACACGCCAGCGCCGTGCCACGCCAGGCGACCTGCGCGCCAGCATCCTGCCATCGCGCTATATGAGCAGCGTGTCACGCCAGCCATCGCGGTAAGCCTCAACCTCTTGGCATCATGAGGCGATTTCCAGTGTGCATCCGCATTACCTCCGTGTCACAGAGGTAGTGCTCCGCGATACACTCCTTGACACAGAGCCATTCCACAACAGGCATAATTTTGCAAAATTCTCATTTACTATAAATAGGTCCCTTAGCTCCTAAAATCATTTAGTCACGATTTTATTCTGAAAAACCACCTAGGAGTGAAGAGGGGAGTGGGAGAACTAACCTAGGGTTCATCAATTTCATCTTATCCTCTACCAATTATTGTAAGTATGTTACTTTAACAATGTTTTCTTGTAATTTTATGAACATCAATGGCTAGAACCCTTCCTCTAGGGTTGAAGCCATGAGTTATGATTGTGTTTTTCCGAATTTGTGTTGGAATTAAGTTATCGATTGTTGTTTTGTCTTGCATTCTTTATTATGGTTATTTTTATGATTGATCACCATGAAAACACACACGTTAAACTTAGGCAAATGCCTGAGAAAGTAAACCTAGGGAAGAACCTAAGAATGTGAGAGGCAAGTTCTTGTCTTTTGATAAGATTTTGTGGTTAGGATAGAAATATACCTAATACCTTATTTGGTTGATAAAATGGGAGGAGAGAAAGACACCGGCTTAGAATTGTCACTCCACCGCTCGAAGAAGTAGTTGTGAAGCTAAGATTGGTTAAATGGTTGGAGGTACATAAGGACCCTAATCAATGGTATACCCCATAAACCACATCCACGTAGTTAATTGCCCACGAACTAGAATTAGCATCCTCGCTCTCAATGAAATAGTGAGGCTAGTTTGTCGTGTTTAGAGGCTTGGAAGGCCATGAACATGCAATTCTAACAACGTGAGACGACGATTGATAGTTTCATACTTAAACCATTGCAAATCGTAGTATCGCATGATTATCCGGCTTTAACTCTATGTTGCTCCTTGAATGAATTCAAAATATTTCATTGACCACAATTAGACTTAGTTAAACTATATCGAAAACTTCTATAATCAACACTTGCGGTATTTAATGTCACACTTGAACTTGATAGTTAGCTGAATTTGTCCAGTCCCTGTGGGTTCGACATCCGGCTCTTATAAAGGGCCACTATATTACTTGTACGACCCGTACACTTGCGGGCACACCAAGTTTTTGGCGCCGTTGCCGGGGACTCGGAGAATTTTTGATAATTTATCTGTGTTTGTGTTATTTTTAAATTTCCTTAAGTGTTGAGAAACTTGTTCTTAGTCTGACTTATTGCAGGTAACAGGTTGTCTTGCCAAGCTGGCTAACAATAGAGAGCTTGTGGAACCGTTGCTTGAACCTGAATGTCAAATCCATTTGCGAAGGAGAGTAGCTCTAGAGCAAAAGATGAAGAGACTTCAAGAGAAGGTACAACAACAACCATCCGCAGGACAATTGTCACCGGAGCAATGGCAGCTAGACAAGTTCGCGAAGTGGCAATCCCACAAGAGACTAATCTGAACTCTAGTATCCGTAAATCGGAGCCTGGAGGGAACTTTGAATTGAAACAGAACATGGTGCAGCTGTTACATTCTAGTGGTGAATTCACTAGGATGGCACATGAGGACCTGCAGCAGCACTTACAAAACTTTCTTGAGATTAGTGACATGTTTGTCCCCACCGGCGTGTCCACAAATTATGTCCGACTTACCCTCTTCCCATTTTCATTGTTGGGAGAGGCAAAGAAGTGGTTGAAAGCTGAGCCACCGAACTCCATAACTTCTTGGAATGATTTGGCAAAGAAGTTCCTTATCAGACTTTTTCCTTCAGGAAAGACTGAAAAGTTGAGAAGTGAAATACTAAGTTTCAAGCAGAGGCCTGATGAGAATTTATATTTGGCTTGGGAAAGATTCAAGTCATTATTGAGAGACTGTCCCCATCACCAGCAATTGAATGAAGTGTTGGTTTATACCTTTGTAGAAAGTCTAGACCCACACACGAAAATTTTACTAGACTCTGTATCGGGTGGGAAAGCCTTAGAGAAGACTTATGATGAGTTGTACACTTTGTTGAAAAGAATTGCTCAAGGAAATCTAGAGTGGCATAGCGAGTCATCGAGAGGGGCAGGAAAGAGATCAGGGTTGATATAGGTAGATGGTATGAATGCCTTGGCAGCACAGCTAGCTTCATTCCAGCATCAGATGATGACTTAGTTCAATAAACTGAGTATGAACCAACAACAGGGCCAGGTTAATGCAGTTCAGCAAGCTCCAAGTTGGTGTGAAATTTTTGGTAATAATGGCCATAATGCAGAATCTTGTGGAGACAATCCAGAATCAGTCAATTTTGTTGGGAATGTGCAGCGGAACAATCAGAATTTTGGAAACAACTATAATAGAAATTGGTAGAGCCACCCGAATTTTTCTTGGGGTGGAAACCAAAAACAGAGTTATCAGCAACCTCAACAACAATAGTATCAGTAGAATAGGCAGAATGATGATCAATTGAGCAGAAGCATTGAGGAAACATTGCAGAAAATCATAGAGACCCAGACTCAGTTAGCAGAAAATCAGGCGAGGATGGCAGCAGACTTAAAGAATCAGCAAGTGGCCACTCGAAATCTTGAAAAACAAATGGGTCAGATAGCAGCTGCTCAAAACATGAGATCACAGGGGGATTACCAAGTGACATAGATCCTAACCCTCGGCAGGTCAATGCCATCAGTCTGAGAAGCGGCAAGCAATTAGCTAATGCGGAGTCCACAGAGAAAAGAAAGGAGGTGCAGCCAGAGTTTGTTAGACCAGGACCATCCAATGACAAGGGAGAAAATCAGAGTTCTGTGCAACAAAATGCACAATCTTCATTGCAGCCAGCACAAAGACCACTACCACCATTCCCTCAGAGATTCAGAAAGAGCAAGGAGGAGGAATGCTTCAAAAAGTTCTTTGAGAGTTTCAAAGAACTTCACATAAATTTGCCTCTTATTGATGTTTTGCAGGGAATGCCCAAGTATGCTAAATACTTGAAAGACGTTATGGCGAACAAAGTCAGATTGGTGGATGTTCAAATAGTAGCACTGACAGAGGAGTGTAGTTACAGGGTATGAGCAAGATTCCGAAGAAGCTCAAAGACCCAAGGAGTTTTACCCTCCCCATACAAATTGGTAAAGCTGAGGTGCTACAAGCTTTTTGTGATCTAGGGGCAGCAGTTAATCTAATGCCCCTATCGTTATTTAACACCCTAGGGTTGGGAAAACCGAGGCCAACAAGGTTGATGCTGCAGCTGGCAGATAAGTCGCGAGTGACACCTGATGGAATAATAGAGGACCTTCTCATCAAAGTGGGTAAGTTTATTATACCTGCTGATTTTATTATATTAGATTTTCATGTTGATGACCAGGTACCTTTAATCTTGGGATGGCCATTCTTGGCCACCAGAGGAGTGGTGATTGACTTGAGAGCAGGGACCCTGAAAATAAGGGTCGAGGATGAAGAAGAACTCTTCCGAGTATACAAAAAAATGAACCCATCCACGCACTACAGAAACCTTTGTCAGGTTAGTGTGCTGTCAGAGGATGAGTGTGGGGTGGGGGATTCATCAGGCCCATGGCCAAAGGTAATGACAAGTGTTTAGCCCGAGTCTGATAAAGGGCTTCAAAGTGTGAAGAAGTTGGAGAAAGAGAGGAACAGAGTGGAGGTTGTTTCCTTTGAAAATCAAAAGAAAAGGAGGTGGTTCTCGAACAGGAACCCAGGTATGAGGATGTCCTAAAAAGGATAGTCCATGTCGTTCCGCGACGTAAAATAAGGTGTTGCTTGGGAGGCAGCCCAAGGGTACCACAGGTACAAATTGTGATTTTTTTTGTTGGTGTTGATTTTGTTATTTTCATTGTGTTTGTGTTTTGGTGGAAAAGTTAAGCACAGATGGAGGGGAAGTCTGAGTACCCACAGAGGAGGAAGCTAAAAAGCATGGACAATAAAAAGTGTGGGGTCAAACACACACTTGTGCAAAGTTGAAGAAAAGCATGCTATTAGCTAGGCCTAGAGGCCTCAGGGAGTATTTCTCACCCTCTTTAAATTTTAATTTGATGCTATGAGGACATAGCATGATTCAAGTGTGAGGTGAGGGAAATTTCAAGGGAAATTTAAAAATTTTTGTGCTTAACGATTTTTGGTGAATGTAATTCTTGTGAGAAATATTTGAAAATTTTTTGTGAGTCAAGCATGACTCATCACCCGTTGGTTTTTCTTGTCGGTTCTTTTCCGACGGGGGGGGGGGGGGGGGAAGGGGTCTTTGAACCGAAGAATAAAATTTTTCTTTGTCTGTATATAATGTTTTTAGTCATAAATAGAACCTATTTCCCACAATGGATGCATGACTACCGTCTTGAGGAAAATTAGTCAATAGGTTTTGGTTTTTGAACTCGTAGCTAATTGATGGCTTTATATTTGTTATGCGCTATACATGATTGTAAGATACAAGTGTGGTTAGTGTTGAAGCATGTGAGAAGTGTATAACTTTGTTTGAGACACTTCGGCTCTTGATTGTGACTCGATGTGATTGAAGCTTAATTCTAAATTGTTGTGATTAGCTGAGTTGAGAGTCTGCTGAATGTGTCTTGATTTAAGCATATGCCATGAGTGTAAGGTTTTTGAGTATTTTGTGCTATTGTGGAGTGTCTAGAACTTGCCTGGTGTGTTTATAAAACAAAATGAAGGATGTGAATTGTAGGAGATGATTTAGGCATTTCTTTGAATGAACCTAAATGTTATCCCTCACTCTACCTATCTTGAATATTTAATCCTAGTGAGCCTCATTGAGCCTTAAGCCTATTCATTGATAGCTACAACATAAGCTTAATCCTTTTTCTTTCATTAGCTTTGAATTCGATCCCAAGCTCCTAAGCGCTTAAGGGAAAAATCCAAAAGAGTGAAGGAGTGAGAAGCATGAAAAGAAAGGAAAAGTAGCAGTTGTAAAAGTTGAGAAAGGTCAAGGGTGCACTTGTTTGAAAAGGATGGAATATTGGTAGGGAGCAAGAGAACAAATTAATGAAAAGTTACTTATAGAATTCCTTACCAATAAACTAAGAGTGCCTAGAGAAATGGGGAAACAAAAGAGGAAAAGGAAAGCTGAAAAGAGATAAAGGTGAAGTAAGAGAAGGGGAGTTCGCTATGAGGGCGTGATGTATTAAAAGCGCTTAGGGAAGATAGTCACTATTACTGGCCAGAATAGTATCTACCCGTCCCTTAGCTACATTACAACCTAAAAAGTCCTCCTTGATCTTACGTTCATACGACCTTAAATTAGTGGAGTAAAACACTAAGGGCAAGCTTATGGGTCACTACATGATGCATGTGAATTCTTTGTGAGAGTGAGCGTAATTCTATTCATGTACCCACACATGTTGTGATTTAAAAATTTTGTGCGTGTGAAAATGGGTAACTCTCTTGCTGTGAGGGCATATGTTGAATGAAGGATACAATTCTTGTTGGATTTCTTGCTCTGTTGATTTTCATGAGTTTGCGAAGATTAAGAGTCTATTCTTGAGGTTAGGAAGTTTTAACATAGTTATATTTCATGTCAATGATTAAATCGTGCATGCTCTACTTTTAGCTTGTTATCTTAAATAATCATTATAGTTGTAGCTTGAATTATCTTGCTAAATTATCTATGTGTGAGTCTTCATGTGCATGAGATGTAAAAGGTTTGTTCGAGGACGAACAAGGCTTTAAGTGTGGGGTAGGTGATCGTGGGCAAAATAGCATGCCTGAGTGATGCTTTATAACTTAATTTAGTCTTGTTTAGCTAATTAATTATTTACATTTTCATGTGATTTTATGTAAATGTGAATATATGTACTAACCAACATGATTAGTCCTTGTTTTGTAGGTTTAAATGAATTTGAGGAACTAATTTATAAGTTGGTGAAGTAGAGGAATGGAGTCGGGAGCAATTTGCAAAAGTCGGCAAGAAGCATGCCTTGGCAAGGTTGGCCGCTCAAGGTAGAGTGCCACGCTGTGCGTGTGCCGTGCCCAGCGCCGTGCCACGCCCATGCCAGGCACGAGAGGAAGGCAACAAGCAGGCAGGCATCCTGTGTGCCAGCGCCGTGCCACGCCAGGTGACCTGCGCACCAGCGCCCTGCCATCGTGCTGCATGAGCAGCGTGTCACACCGGCCATCACGGCAAGCCTCAACCTCTTGGCATCATGAGGCGATTTCCAGTGTGCATCTGCGTTACCACCGTGTCATGGAGACAATGCTCCGCAATACACTCCGTGACACGGAGCCATTCCACGACAGGCATAATTTTTCAAAATTCTCATTTACTATAAATATGTCCCTTAGCTCCTAAAATCATTTAGTCATGATTTTATTCTGAAAAACCACCTAGGAGTGAAGGGAGAAGTGGGAGAACTCACCTAGAGTTCATCAATTTCATCTTCTCCTCTACCAATTCTTGTAAGTATGTTACTTTAACAATGTTTTATTGTAATTTTACGAACATGAATGGCTAGAACCCTTCCTCTAGGGTTGAAGCCATGAGTTATGATTGTGTTTTTCCGAATTTGTGTTGGAATTAAGTTATTGATTGTTTTTTTGTATTGCATTCTTGATTATGGCTGTTTTTATGATTGATCACCATGAAAACACACACGTTAAACTTAGGCAAATGCTTGAGAAAGAAAACCTAGGGAAGAACATAAGAATGTGAGAGGCAAGTTCTTGTCTTTTGATAAGATTTTGTGGTTAGGATAGAAATATACCTAATACCTTGTTTGGTTGATAAAATGGGAGGAGAGAAAGACACCGGCTTAGAATTGTCACTCCACCACTCGAAGAAGTAGTTGTGAAGCTAAATTTTGTTAAATGGTGGAGGTATGTAAGGACCCTAATAAATGGCATACCCCATAAACCACATCCACGTAGTTAATTGCCCACGAACTAGAATTAGTATCCTCGCTCTCAATGAAGTAGTGAGGCTAGTTTGTCATTTTCAGAGGCTCGGAAGGCCATGAACATGAAATTCTAACTATGTGAGATGACAATTGATAGTTTCATACTTAAACCATTGCAAATCTTAGTATCACATTATTATCCAGCTTTAACTCTATGTTGCTCCTTGAATGAATTCAGAATATTTCGTTGACCACAATTAGACTTAGTTAAACTATATCGAAAACTTCTATAATCAACACTTGCGGTATTTAATGTCACACTTGAACTTGATAGTTAGCTGAATTGGTCCAGTCCCTGTGGGTTCGACATCCGGCTCTTAAAAAAGGCCACTATATTACTTGTATGACCCGTACACTTGCGGGCACACCAGTGACCCATTGCCACAACTGGGTACTATGCTGAGGACGACCACTTTTAGCAAGTCACGACTCGTCCGAGGTCCTAAAGAATCGTCACCTAGCCCGTAGCCACTGCCTACCTGGTTTTCAGTTTTAGTTAGGAAAAGGTTTTCTTGGAATTATAAATACACAGTTTAGGTTTATCTTTGTATAGAAGCCGATTATTACTATTTTTCATGTAGAATTTTGGTGTTGTACGATTATTCTTGAGTCAAGAAACAAGGTTTATAATTTTGTTCTTGAATTTGAGGATCAAAGGCAACATTGGAATTTATTCATCAACTTTAGTGTTTTATTCAATTTACTTGGTTTTCTTCTATTATAATTTATAAGTTGCAATTATGATTTATCTAATATTTTGTGATTGTAATCTTACAACCATGAGTAGCTAAACCCATAACTAGGGTTGTGGCAACCAAGATGAATTAATACACATAGGTTAAATACTTAGTGATTCTTGAATGGGGTTTAATGCATGTATTGTTTCCTTATTCTTACTTACCGGACCAAGGAGGTATTGAATAGGAAAAAGTGATTAACAATGGAGATTTGAGGCTATCAACCCTCATCTAATAGCTTGAACTTTTTTGGGGATAGCTAATTCAACATTAAGGGTAAGGGTCAATTAAAAGTACACCCGTATACGGACCAAGTTGCATAGAGATAATCATCTCGATAGGGGACCAACCATTTAGGTGAACCTAACTTACCAATATTGCATGTTAAACATTGGAATATATCACTAGTGTACAAGCCTTGTGGTTTTGAAGTCTTGGGGAACACAATCCTAGTCAAGTCGTTAATTGAATACAAACCGAATTTGATCTAAGCATTCAGTAGTTTTACTTTTATTTATTATTTTATTTCTTTCTCCCTTAGGAAATAAGTAACTTGATAGTAACAACTATTCGCATTAACTTAAGTTCTTTCCATATTCCCTGTGGGATCGACCTCAACCTCTAGTTGGGTTCTATTTTTGACATCGACCGCTTTATATCTCAATTGCGAGGTGTAATTTGGGCGACATCACATACCTCTGCTGGTCACCACGAGGGATACCACGACTCGTGATGCATCCAACAAATCGTAGTGACCATGTCGTGATGAACACTGCCCATAATTTCCACATTCATGCCAACCTATGACCATGAGTAACCTAACGACTCGTTGTTCTAACCACAAGTTGTGTCTTGTCTCCTGGTCAACCCCCAAACCAAAAAAATCTTAGACAACTTCCTCCCACCTCACTATTCACTTAATGACTCGTGGGGTACCTCACAGTTTACTAGACAACTCGTCCTGTGACCTGGTGCAGAATTTTCTGTTTCCTCCATTTCAACCCTCAGGTCTAATCTTAAGCCTTTCGGGGTATTAAAATATGGTAGGAGGTGTAGATATACTTAGGGTGGTTTGAGGATGGTGAAGCTACCTTAATATGACCTGATTTAGTACATTAGACTATGCAAAAGGTTCAGCTTATCAGGGAACGATTGAAAATAGCTCAAAGCTGATAGAATTCATATGCAGATGTAAGGAGAAGAGAATTGGAGTTTATAATGGATGATTGAGTTTATCTAAATATTTAACCTATGAAAGGATTGATAGGGTTTGGGAAAAAAGGAAACCTCAGTTCTAGATACATTGTTCCTTACAAAATCCTGAGATGCATTGGCAATATGGCATATGAGCTAGATTTGCCTGCGGACTTAGCATTGGTGCACCCAGTCTTGTATGTGTTATTGTTGAATAAATGCATCAGTGATATGATCTCAGTGGTGCCTTTAGAGAGCATTGGTGTAAAGGATAGTCTCTCTTACGAAGAGTTTCTAATTTAGATTCTAGACCATTAGGTTCGTAAGTTGAGGAAGAAGGAGGTCACTTCAGTAAAGGTTTTATGGAGGAACCAGTAGTTGAGGGAGCTATATGGGAGGACAAAGCAGATATGATGGCTAGAAACCCTCACCTTTTCCCTTCCAGCTCAACTTTTGCATCAGGTATTAAATTCCTCCTCAATACTCTGTTTAGTTCCATTCTCATCAACGTTATTCATGTCTTAGTGTGCACCCTAGTTGCACAAATTCAGTTTTTTATCTATCTCAGTTCAGAGTCAGTCACTCATCCAATATTCAATTTATAGTTCTCAGTTTCGGGATTGTAGCTCTTTCCTTATCTTTCCAACTTATTTAGTCTCCATTCAAGGACGAATGTTCCAAAGGGGGAGATATTGTAACACCCCAGAAATTCCTAGGATGAGCCCTTAGATTTAAAACTTGATCATGAAGAAAACTAGAAAGAAAAATTCCTCAGTACAAGTCACAGTACAACTTGTGAGGAGGTGGTATGAGTCGTACTAGGACTCGTGAGATGAGGTTCTAAGGGACAACAAAAATATTCCAGTAAACCATGGGTGATTCATACGAGTTGTAATAGGGTGGTACAATTCATACTATGAGTCATGATATAGGTACAGAGTGTCTGGCAAGAGATCACCAGGAAACCATGACTGTAAGTCACAATTCGTACAGATCGTACTAACCAATTGTAAGATGAATTTCAAAGAAGTGTTTAGGAGATTCTTAGGAAACCATGGATCATGGTATGACCCATAGTATGATGGCATGGATCGTGGTGGGCTTCCATGGAAAACTTCAGAGAATTGTGTTGGGTAGGGCCCCTACTCACGAGTGTCAGTACGGATCGTATGATCTTGATACGACTCGTAGGATTGGTCGTACCCCGGACATGCAAATTTTTAAACGGTTTTCCAAGGGCATTTTGGTAAAATTTTAAGCTCTTAACTTCTAAAGTACATTTGTATTGGGATCAGCGGGAGGGGGATTTAGGGCAGTAGTTGACCCTCTCTCCTCATTCTTTCCTAATCACTCAAACTTCCACCGTAAGAACTCAAATAGGTTTCTCCGAATTAGAGATAGAGCTTCTACTTTTTCTCAAGATTTCAAGAGCATTCTCAGAGAATTATTCTATAGGTATGTGGGGATTTAGCAGTGGTATTCCTTCCATCCTTGTGCCCAAATAACTAGTGAACCCTAGCTTTCATTCGAGTTCCTAGAAATCGTGGCCTAGGGTTTTCTTCCATATGTTCAAATTCCATATTCTCTTAAATCTTTTAGAGTTTCCAGAATCAGTACTATGTTGTAGTTGTATGATTGATTTCAACTGCTAAAATATCTCCCCTTGATGATTTTTACATGATTGTGATATTACACTTTGTGATTTGACAATGTCTTTGAACAACATGATCTTTCATAAATATGCATAACTTATGTACTGTGATTTACAGATCTAGTAACACTTTAGCATACTCAGTAATATTAGTACTATTAGTATTTCAATACATCAGTATCAGGCCCTTTAGACGCTCAGGGCACTTTCAGATAACTAGTCCTATCATAGTCTTAGTACATTAGTTTCGAGCTATTAGTGTAGTATCATAAGATGTACCAATATTTAACTATATGTATTTAGTTGGGAGTAGTAATTAGCACTGAGTGGGCCGGACTTCAGCGCACCTAGGCTTCTAGAACTACGTGCCACCGTAGGATTTAACCTAAATGGGTCATATAGTCAGTGGTCACTTAGTGCAGTCACTGTACCCTGGCAAGGTATGGTGGACCCTATTGATGGGGGTAAACATCAAACTCCACTTCTAACTCACATGTTTATTTCTGACGCGACATATTCCGACGACTCTTTGTCCGTCTGTTTTCTGTTGTTTTTAGCCAAAAAGCCGACGCTATTCTACGGAAATGATCCTCATTTTTTGACTATTTTTAGTAGTGACCCAAGATGGGACTCTGGACCGAGACACGGGACCTAGAACCATGAATGGCTCCAAGTCGACCCACGGTATGAACATAGCAACTAAAGAGCATACATCAAAGTGGAAACTGATAATTATACATGAATAAGCAGAAGTATGAATAACATGATTTAATACAATGATCAGAAACAAAGTCAACACTCGATAGAGCTAAAAGTCTACATAATGTCTGATAAGCCTCTAATCTGTCTGATGAGCTGATGGGACAACACCCCCAACTACCTCGCTGAATTCTAAAACTAAACTATCATAATCAAACACAAAACTGAATGTCCTCGAAATATGATGACTCACCAACAATGGGAACTGAGCTGAACTGCGGGGGAGCTGGACTAATGGTGAGATTGAGTCTGAAAGCTTGGACCTATGTCATGAAATGATACAACATAGAATAAGCGGTAAGTACTTAGATTGTACTATGTAAGGTCAGTAAAACATGTTGAGTAAATGTTAACTGAAATCATGCATATAAATATAAATTAGTATATCATGAGAGTAAGGACTTCATGCTGAAGTCTAAATCTAAGAGTATATAGTTTTAAGTTGAATATTATATCTGAATAGAATGACCAAGGTTTGAAACTAGAAATCATGTCATTTCATAGCCAAAATCATAAGTAAAAGTTTATAAACTGATCTTTTGATCAAACTTGTTGTATAACATAATATCATAAGTCATGAACATGGATAACTAAAATCATGAGGAACAATGGGAGACTCGTCATAACAGACACAATCATGATAGAGCTTACATGATTCCCCAACTATTGTATCAAGTGGGCAGAGCCGTCCAAAACCTTGCCAGGGCTAAGGATGATACCATGATATCAATATCAAGCTGAGGCCCCTTGCTGGTGGGGAAATTATTAAGAGAGGTCCTAATATATATGTATACCTATGTTCGCATGTAGTTTTGAGAGCCAGGGTTTTCCTGAATCCCTGGACTACTCGATGCTAGATACTACACTCAAAAACATGCATGGTGCTCCCATAATTTCTCAACGAAGCTAAAATCATAATTACATACATAGTCTGAAATTTGAACATGGGGATTCCTAGATCCAAATATAACATAAGCTGAACTAGGAGTATTGACGCCAAACCATATGGTAAGTTGATCTTATAAAACTGAGCTAAATCATGAAAACATACTTAACTTGTATGGGCTCATCTAAATCTTAAAATCATGCATACTTGAAGTAAACTTCATAGGTCAAAATCATGGATTCATGGGTAATTTATAAATATTCATTCATTCTAGATATCTCATCATACTTGAAATCATGAATCATAAACCTGACTATTCATAAAATTGCATAATTTCTATTAACTTGAAATCATGAATTTATAAATAATTTGTGTATAAAACCTGCCTATAAATCTTAAAATATGCTTTGGAAAATGAGGAGAATTGACCCATAAGCATATCATAGAGAATTTTCTAAAATTGGGTTAAAACCCTATAAGATCATATACTCGAACTAGAACTTTAATTCATGAACTTGAGGAGAAATTTGGGTATGACAGTGAAAGAAAACTCTTATTCAAAGCTCCACGTACCTGGGTAAACTGATTCCCAACTTATCCTTGAAATCTTAAGAGAATTGCGAAAGAATTGAGAGAATTCTTGATTGATCTTCCAAGAGAATTCAAATATTTTGCATGCATGGGGCGTCTAATAACTTGATATAGGCTAAACCCTCTTAAAGCACTCCTTTTAGGGTTTAAAATGATGTAGTATAAGACTTAGGAGTTTAGAATTTATGAAAAAACCCTTAATGATTTTGCAGGATAAATGGAACTGCCAGATGCCATGGGCCATACAGTAGGTCATACCTTGAAACAGTGGCCCGTGGTTTCCTCCTGTTGCCAGATCTGCCTTAATCCCCTATTCTCTGATCTTCAAATAACAACTAGATAGGATGAGTCATTCTACCTTAGTCCCCTATTCTCTGATCTTCAAATAACAGCTAGCCAGGATGATCCATTACTCATCATAATGGGTCATACATTGTGATGATGGGTCGTTGGACCCATCCATTGCTATTGCTTCCAACTCCTTTGTTCGTTCCCACAACTACAAACCATGACTCGTACCATCCAACCCTGACACCCTAGAAACAAACGATAACTCTAGAACATGACCAGTTACATCAACAAACGGGTTGTACCTTGACTCATTGGTCCTGGACTATCAACCAGAAATTTACCACGACTCAGACCTATGACCCGTTACTCCTTCCCATGACTCGTAGAATGAGTCGTTCTGAGATAATTTTCAAACATTTTGTGCTGATCATATATCTAATTCTGAATCAAGTCTTAGGAACTTTTGGGATGTTACATTATCTCCCCCTTGGGAACATTCATCCTCGAATGTAGACTAAGCATACTAAAAGATCGGGGAAAGAACTGCAATGCCAAATACTAAACATCTGAAGCTAAAATTTGATGGAGTGACTGATCCCATACTAGTACATATGACCAAACTGAATTCATGAAACATAAATACATGCTAAAACATGAAAGGAATTGAGAGACATGGACTTGACATGAAACTGAATAGAGTACTAGGAAGGAAACTGATACCTTATACTGAAACTGAGCCTGTAGGGAAAAGATGTGTGTATCTATCCCTCATATATACTTCGGCTTCCTACGTAGCTCCCTTAACAAGCTGATTCTCCCTAAAACCTTCACTGAAACAACTTCTTTATTTCTCAACTTTCGAGCTTGAAGATCAAGGATCTCAATCGGAACCTCCTCATAGGTAAGGATATCCTTCACACGTATGCTCTTCACCGGGACAACCAAGGCCGGGTCACCAATGCACTTCTTCAATAGAGGTATATGGAAAACTGGATATACGGAGGCTAACTGAACTGGTAGCTCCAACTCATATGCCACTTTGCCAATTCACCTTAGAATCCTATAAGGACCAACATATCGGGGACTTAGCTTCCCTTTCTTTCAAAATCTCATAACTCCCTTCATGGGAGACACCTTGAAAAACACCCAATAATCAACATCAAACTCAAGCTCTCTCTGTCTAACATCCGCATAAGACTTCTGACGACTGAGCTGTTTTTAGCCTTTCTCTAATAAGCTTGACTTTCTCCATGGCCTCATGAACTAAATCTAGCCCTATCAACAAAGCTTCACCTACCTTGAACCAACCAACAAGCGATCTACACCTCCGCCCACAGAGAGCCTCAAATGGAGCCATCTGAATGATAGAGTGGTAACTGTTATTGTAAGAAAACTCGATGAGACGCAGGTGATCATCCCAACTACCCTTGAAATAAATCATGTATGCTCTTACCATATCCTCAAGAGTCTGAATGGTCCACCAAGTGTAACCATCTATCTGCGTCTAAAAGGTTGTGCGAAGCTTGACCGGGGTACCAAGTTCCTTCTGAAATGATCTCCAAAACTGTAAGTTAAACTGAGCACCTCTATTTGAGATGATGGACAAGGAAACTCCATGCAACTGATCTAACTCCTGAATGTATAATCTAGCATAATCCTCAACTGAATAGATAGTTTTGATCGGTAGAAAATGTGTTGCTTTGTTTAACCTGTCTAGAACCACCTAAATAGAATCATACTGTCAACATGAAGGATGCATCTCTGTGATGAAATCCATATTGATCTCTTTCCACTTCCAAGTAGGGATAATAATTTCCTAAAGCACACCCCTAGGTTTCTGAGGCTCCACCTTCACCTATTGGCAATTCGGACACTTAGCTACGAACTCCGCTATGTCCTTCTTCATGCCATTCCACTAATAAAATTCCCATAGGTCACGGTACATCTTGGTGGCACCTGGGTGGATTAATAATGAGAGCCATGAGCCTCGCCCAGTATCCACTCTCTCAAGTCCTCAACAGCTGGAATGCATAATCATCCGTGATAACGAAGTACACCATCTCCCCCTTGGGAGAATACCTCCACCTTCTAATTTTGGATAGCTTCCTTTAGCTTTACCAAGATAGGATCCTCATCTTGCCTAGCCTTTACCTCGGTCATCAATGAAGATTTTGAACCATTCTGAACAATGACACCACTGTCTGTTGAGTCAACGAGGTGAACCCCTAAATGTGTAAGCCTATGGACATCCTTTGCTAACTCCTTCCTTCCGTCCTCAACATGAGACACACTCTCCATGGACAGCTAGCTATGGGCATTCGCCACTATATTGGCCTTTCTTGGATGATAAAAGACACTCATGTCATAGTCCTCGAGAAACTCTAGCCACCACCTTTGAGTGAACACGTACTTAAGGCTCTTGTGGTCCGTGAACACATCCATTTGCACTCCATAAAAGTAGTGTCTCCAAATCTTCAATGCAAACACCACCAGTGCAAACTCTAGGTCATGCGTCGGGTAATTCTTCTCATGAGCCTTAATATGTCTAGAGGCATAAGAAATTACCTTACCATGCTACATCAACACACAACCAAGACAAACCCTAAAGGAATTACAGTGCATAATGAATCCATCCGTGCCCTCTGGTAGAATCAATACTGGGGGTGAAGTGATTCAAGTCTTTAACTCCTAAAAACTTTTTGCACAAGCATCCGACCATTGAAATTTGACCTTCTTTTGGGTCAACTTAGTCAACAATGATGTAGTGGATGAAGATCCATAAACAAACCTCCTATAGTAGCCAGCTAAACCCACAAAGCTCCTAATGTTCGAAGGGTTAACTAGTCTAGACCAACTCTTCACCGCCTCTATCTTTGGGAGTCCACCTGCACAGTCTCGCTTGACACCACATGACCAAAAAGTGCTACTGAGTTCAACCAGAACTCACACTTTCTAAATTTAGCAAACAGATGGTGATCCTTGAGAGTCTGTAACACAACCCTTAAATGAGAGGCATGCTCCTCTTCACTCTGAGAGTATATCTTCTATGAAGACAATCATGAACATATTCAAATATGGCTTAAATACCCTATTCATCAAGTCCATAAAAGTTGTAGGACCATTTGTTAGTCCAAAAGACATGACTATGAACTAATAGTGACTATATCGAGTCCTAAACGCAGTCTTCGGGATGTCACTCTCTCTAACTCTGAACTGATGATAACCGAATCTGAGGTCTATCATTGAGAAGCACTTAGCACCCTGATGTTGGTCAAACAAGTCATCAATCCCGGGAAGGGGATGCTTTTTCTTAATTGTGACCTTGTTCAACTGCCGATAATTAAAACATATTCTACAGGAACAATCCTTCATCCAAACAAAGAGAACTAGTGCACCCCATGCGGATTTACTAGTCCTGACGAAACCCTTATCTAGGATATCTTTCAACTCCTTTAGCTCGGCTGGAGCCATTCTATAAGAAGGAATGGATATTGGTTGAGTATTAGGGAGAAGGTTTATACTAAAGTCAATCTCTCACTCGGGAGGGACTCCTAGTAGATCATCTAGAAACACCTCTGAATACTCACACACTATAGGAACTAATTGAATAGTTGGGGTCTCAAATGTAGCATCCTTAACCCGAACTAGATGGTACACACATCCTTTAAAAATAATCTTTCTAGCCTTGAGATAACAAATAAAGTGACCTACAGGAACAACTGAACTACCTTCCAATTCTAGGACTAGCTTACCCGGAATTTAGAACGTTACCGAATGGGTTCTATAATTTAGTGAGGCATAACATCCATGCAATCAATCCATACCAAAGATAACATCAAAATTTGTCATGTCTAACTCTACTAGGTTAGCTGAGATGACTTTCTAAAGGACTGTGATAGGGCAATTTCTGTATACCCGTCGAGCTATAATTGAGTCATCGACTGGAGTAGAGACTAAGAAGGGTTCTGATAGGATTTCGGGACTGACTCCAAAATTAATAGCAACATAAGGAGTCATAAAAGATAAGGTAACCATTGGATCTAATAATGCATACATATCAATATGGAATATCGTAACATACCGATGACCATATCTGAAGAGACCTCCTGCTCCTGACAAGATGATAGAGCATAAAATCTATTCTAACACTAACCACTACCTACACTAGTGGATGCAACTTACTGAGCTGAGTGTGCTAGTGGAGCTGTTGAACTGGTGGCTGGGTCATGGCATCTACTATGGCCCTATTTGGATGAAGGGCAGTCTCCGAGTAGATGTTCTGGCTTCCCACACCCGAAACATGTGCCTGAACCCACTAGGCACTCTTCGTGTGCCTCCTACCATACCTGCCGTAAATTGGAATGATGGGCTCTCCTGACATGCTCCCTTGAACTCTAGAGCCTGGTACTCTACCCCTCTGATCATTCCTAGGTCTGGACGGAACACTGGCTGATGATGGCGCTGGGGTTGACGACCTCTAGTGAGACTTATGGTGATGTCCTCCATCGGACCTATGCTGAAACTGTCCATAACTCCCCGTCCTGGCCCTTTTGGCCTCTCCCTTCTTTTCCTTCATCTGTTTCGCCTACATCTGCTACGATTATGACCAACCGTGAGAAATCTAGATCACTGTTTAGCATAGAAATCCTGCACTCCTTGACCAGTGAATCTGATACTCCATTCACAAACCTGCTTATACAACCCCTCTAATCCGCCGCCATCTCTGGTGCATACTTAGATAGCTGGGTAAACTCCAAAGCACACTCTTGGACAGTCTTGTGATGCTGCTTCAAGTAGATGAATTTTGCTGCCTTCGCCTCCCTTAACTCCCTAGGGAAGAATCTATCCAAGAAGGCAGTCATGAGCTCATCCCAACTCATGGGAACTGCTCCCACTACTCTACCATCCTTCCACTAATGGTACCATATATAAGCAACCCCCTTCAGCTGGTATAAGGCTAAGTTCACACTTTCCTCTCTAGTCACCCCGATAATCTGGTGATCTCCTGCACCTTCTCAATAAACTCATGCGGGTCCTCATCCACTTTTGACCTGGAAAACTCAGGTGGATTCATCCTGAGAAAGTCTTGAACTCTAGCTGTTGTTGTGTTTCTATTTTGAGGAACATGGGCCACTGCCTGTTGATTAACGTAGCCGTCATAGTCTATGGCCACTCTAAACTCAGCATGAGAGACATGTTTGGGCAAAGGATCTACTGGAGCTGGTGGGCTTTCTTATGCCCATCTCCATTACCATTGCTATGGCCATTTCCGTTGCCATTCCTTTTCCATTCACTCAGCGTGGAGGCATATTTCTGCAAACACGTATAGCATGAATTAGAAGGAACAGAGAGATACTTCATCGTGTGACATAGATCATGACAGAAGGAAATATCCTAAAACATCTTGTTGCCTCTTCCCCATAAGTGTGGCGTGCTTCACACCTATGGAAAAGACTCAACTTAATACGACTTTCAGAAACCCGAGGACACTCTAATCCTTTGACTTTGATACCAAGCTTGTAACAACCAGCTAGAACCTCGGACAGAGACACGGGACCTACAACCACGAATGGATCTAAGTCGACCTATGGCATGAACATAGCAACTAAATAGCATACATCAAAGTGGAAACTAATAACTTATACATGAATAAGCGGATATCTGAATCACATGACATAATACAATGATCAGAAACAGAGTCAATACTTGATAAAGTGAAAGTCTACATAACATCTGATAAGCCTATAAACTGTTTGATGAGTTGATGGGAAAACACCCCCAACTAGCTCGCTAAAGTTTGAAAATGAAATAGCATAATCAAGAACTAAACTGAATGTCCTTGGAAGATGAGGATTCACCAATAATAGCAACTGAGCTGGATGGGGGAGGGGGGAGCTGGACTAACGGCGAAACTAAGTCTAATCGCTCGAACCTGTATCATAAAATGATACAACATAGAGTATGCGATCAGTACTTGGAATGTACTATTTATGGTAGGTAAGTAAAACATGCTGAGTAAATGTTAACTAAAATCATACATATAAATATAAATAAGTATATCATGAGAGTAAGGATTGCATTCTGAAATCTGAATCTGAGACATATATAGTCATAAGCTGAGTATCATATCTGAATAGAATGACCCAAGGTTTAAAAGTAGAAATCATATGTCTTTTCGTAGATGAAATCATAAGTAAAAGTTTATAAACTAATCTTTGGGTCAAACCTGTTGTAAAACATAATATCATAAGTCATGAACATGGATAACTAAAATCAAGAGGAACAATGGAAGACTTGTCATAAGCAACACCGTCATGATAGAACTTACATGATTCCCTAACTATCACACTGAAGTGGGCAAAGCCATCCAAATCCTTTCCAGGGCTAAGGAAAATTCCATGATAGCGATATCGAGCTGAGGCTTCTTGTAGGCAGGGAAACTCTCAAGGGAGGTCCTAATATATATTTATACCTGCTTTGGTGCGTAGGATTCGAGGTTTTCCTAAACCCCTGGCCTACTTGGTGCTAAACACTACTCCCAAAAACATGCATAATGCTCCCATCATTTTTCAACAAAGCTGAAATCATAATTGCATGCATAGTTTGAAATCTGAACATGTAGAGTCGTGGATCCAAACATACTATAAGTTTAATTAGGAGTATTGACCTCAAACCATATAGTAAGTTGATCTTATAAAACTGAGTTGAATCATGAAAACATACTTAACTTGTGTGGGCTCGCCCAAATCTTAAAATCATGCATACTTGAAGTAGACTTCATAAGTCAAAATCATGGATTCATACATGGGTAATTTATAAACATTCATTCATGCTAGATATCTCATCATACTTGAAATCATGAACCATAAACTTGACTTTTCATAAAACTTTTATAATAAGGAATAATTTCTATAACTTGAAATCATGAATTTATAATCAGTTTGTGTATAAAATCTACCCATTAATCTTAAAACATTCTTTGGAACATTGTTACACCCTGTAAGTTTTTGGTACTTAGTTGGCCTATTCGCATGTTGGTTAAGAGTTTTAGAATGCCATACGTGCGAGAAAAGAGCCCGGGGAAAGGCCAAACGAGAGCCAAGTCGGATTTTCACAAGAGGAGGCCGAACCGCGCTGCCCAAAGGGGCAACGTGGCACGGAGGCCCCTCCTCCGCGATGGCCAACATGGTACGGAGCTAGATTCGCGCGTTGGCTAGTGTGCCACGTTGCCATGGTTCAGGCTCCAAGTATATAAAGGCCTCTTACCTCTTTTTCAAGTTATTTTCCTAAGTCACGACCAGAAAACAGAGAGAAGCGAAGGGTTTACATAAATTTCCTTCCGATTACGCCGTCAAACATTGTCCAAAGTTAAATTAACTTTGGGTGCTAAAGTATAAAGCTGCAGGGAACATTTTTATGGAGTTAGTTTCGCGAAAATCGCTCGGCGAATCGTCGTTCTACCGAGTCAAAGTGATTGAAATTGCTCCAAACTAGTGTTAATACACTCCCAGGCTTAAAGTGAGTATTTCTCCCTTCTAGACTTCCGAGAAATTATGAGTTTTCGACCGTTCTTCGATAAGTCAAAGAATAGTCAGCAAGTTATATTTATAGTATTATTTTTCTCCAGTATAATAATGAAGTTAATTCTATTCCTTCGTGAATATGATTACAGTTGGGGAGAACAACTGAACACTAGCCGAACCTCAGCAGTTAATCGATAAACCAACAGTCGAGGTATGCAAAGCTAGTCTCTTTCGGCATGTTAGTTACCCTAGTGTAGTAAAACAGTATGAATTCTAGTAAGGTATTTCAGAAACTGTATATTATGTTCAGTATGTAATTTAGTAAAGTACGTCAGAAATATTATATCATGTCTTGGTATGAGATTCAGTACAACATGCAAGAGATTATGTTATTATTAATTTTAGTGTGTATTATATATAGTTATTGCTATCAGTTGAGACTTGATTGTATTGTTTTGGGCTGGATTACCCGTATAGCTTCCGTGACCGCCCCAGGGTTAATAGCTGTATCGACTCGTCCGCCAGAGGGCGAGGATACTCGCTCTACAGAGTGGCATGCTGTCCGCTAGGGACGAAGATGGGATGCTAGTTTCCCCATATTTTGCCTTGGTCGGCCTTTATACACCCCCGTCGAGCACTTGCGCCCGGGGTGTTGATTTCAGGAGTCCTCCGAACTCAGGTACAGTTATAGTCAGGGGCCCAGCGGGCCCAAGTTACATACCCAGGGGATCGGCAGGTTGCTTATAGTTACTAGGTGATGTGGTATGACCTAGGTAGGGGTAAATAGATATTGATAATTGTACGTTCCGGCTTATGGGGGCCAGGTAAGGTTTATGTTGTGATATGTTATGTCATGTTATTTTAGTTATGGTTAGATAGACAGTTGGACGCCACGTTACTAGGTACAACTCCTACTCTTTTTAGAATAGTAAGGTTAGTCCTAAACCCACTATTCCAGTCAGTTTCAGTCTGTCTTTCTTGTTGCTCCAGTTACTATCAATTTCAGTATTTACTTTGAGTTATTTTCAGTTGTTGCTTTGTATTCTCAGTACCAGTGGTACTGACACCCATTTTGGGGCGCTACATTACTTTCCTGCAGGTACACATAGATGAGGAGCAGATCTCTCGTAGTTCCAGTAAGCATTACAGAGCCTTCATCTCCTTTCATCCAGAGCCTGGAAAACAGAGGTGTACTTTCTTTTTGTTTGTACAGTATGGGTAGGCAGGGGCCCCGTCTTGACCATCTTATTATTCTTAGAGGCTTGTAGATTGTATATTTTCCTTGTAGTTAGTTGTATTGGCCATATGGGGCCTTATTAAGTTGTTAGTTGGTGGCCTTGTCGGTCATAGATCAGTGTAGTGCACGATTTCATTTCTCAGATATAACTGGACAGCCTGGTGGCCTTGTCGGCCCGCATAGGATCCCTTGTAGTTGGTTGTTCTAGTTAGTTGTTTATATCCTTACAGGTGGATATAGGCCTTGTCGGCCGGAGGCTGTGTTTATAGTTGTTATATAGCCCGATGTTTTCTTGAATCCAGAGTTAGAGCCATCCTGGCACTAGAAGTGCTTAAGCTCAGTAGTCCAACAGTCCAGGTCCTAGTAGGGCACCCGGTGCTAGTCATGCCTCCCAAGGTGGGGCGTGACAAACTTGGTATCAAAGAAGGTCATATCCCAGGGAGTCTGCAAGCCGTGCTAAGTAGAGTCTTGTCTATGGATGTCTTATGCACTACATACTATAGGCAAGAGGCTACAAGGCATGATAGGATGGTTACTCTTTCTTCTTATTCAGTCGTGCTGTAGAGCGGTACAGTATAGGGTTGAGTCCTTAAAGCTTACTATACTCTTTGTTTACAGATAAAATGTCAGATCAGCGACATCCTATCACAGGCAGAAGATTAAATATAGAAGCAGAAGAGGGCACCAGTAGGATGCCTCAGCCTCGAATAGAATCATCCCGATCTGAGGGCGATACAGAGGCATCGTCTCGATCTTCCCAGCAGTCTCCATCACATCAAAAACCGCTTGGGACGACGCTACCTCGGCAGTCCTTATACCTATACCATCTGACCAGGAGGTCAGCAGTGCAGTAGTCATTTTATCACAGATGATGGCTGCTCAGCATCAGTCGATGCCATCTATAACTGCAGAATCATTAGGAGGGCCCGGTAGTTCGAGGGTCCGAGAATTCCTAGCATTGAGCCCCCCGCAGTTTACAAGGACGGATCGGACAGAGGATCCCAAGGATTTCCTAGACCAGATGAAGAGCATCTTCAGGGTAATGAATGCCACACCCACAGAGTCGGTTGAATTGGCGGTATTTTTGTTACGGGACATTGTTGTGTTGTGGTATGAGAGTTGGGAGAGGTCCCAAGAGAGAGATGTTTCCCCTCCGACCTAGTCCAGCTTCTCAGAGGCTTTTCTGGATCATTATCTAACATGGGAGATTTGACAAGCCCAGGTTGATAAGTTTTTACACTTGGACCAGAGAGCAATGAGTGTTTGAGAATACGCCCTGCGGTTTGATTCGTTGGCCCGGTATGCGCCAGCCTTTGTGGATACCATGCTATCCAGTGTACACCGTTTCATTGTGGGGCTAAATCTAGAATATGTTGAGACTTGTATTACGGCTACTCTGCGAGAGGACATGGATATTGCCCGAGTACAGGCATTTGCTCAAAATATTAAGGGCATCAGACAGCGGCAACGGGAGATCAGGAGAACCAGTCAAGATCAGCGCCGCAAAGACAGGTCAGATGATTTTTAGGGGGAGGCCCGGGGAGGACCCAGGCCGCGGTTATCAGATAGGCCACCTAGATCCCCGCCTCCATCACATCAGCAGAGGGGCAGTTCCAGTCGCGAGGGCAGTCAAAGCCCGGCAGTAGTTTACGAGCAGTAGATTTACCACAGAAGAGGAGGGCAGAGCAGAGTAGGTATACACTATCACTTTGCCCTATTTGCAGCCGAAGCCACTCTGGAGCTTGCAGATATGGCTCCACAGGATGTTATATTTATGGCCAGGAGGGTCATCTAATGAGAGATTGTCCGGCTAAGGGTCAGGGTGACCGGGATCGACAAGATAGGTCATCAGCAGGGTCGCGAGCTCCAACATCCCAGGCAGGGTGCAAGCCCTCAGTTTCAGCAGGTAGAGGCCGAGGCAGATCAGGGGCCTCCAATTCAGGTGCGGGCCTAGACCGTACCTATGCATTATTGAGGAGATAGGATTCAGAGTCGTCACCAGATGTTGTGACAGGTATGCTGAATATTTGCTCTCATCCTGCTTATGTGTTGATAGATCCGGGATCCACCTTATCGTATGTTACACCATTAGTGGCTCTGAAGTTCAGTATTGTGCCGCAATTGCTTCGACGACCTTTTTCAATATCCAGACCTGTTGGTCACTCTATTATATCCAGAAGGATCTATTGTGGTGTACAGTAGAGGTTGCCAGCCGTCAGACTACAGCAGATTTGGTAGAGCTAGAGATGGTTTATTTTGATGCCATCATGGGTATGGATTGGTTAGCTCCATGTTATGCCAATGTTGAGTGCTGGACCAAGAAGGTCCAATTCCACTTTCCAGGGGAGGTAGTACGGGAGTGGAAAGGTAGTACAGTTACGCCAAAAGCTAGGTTTATTTCCTATCTTCGGGCAAGAAAGTTGATAGGAAAGGGGTGTATTTACCACATTGTCAGAGTTTAGGATGTTTGGGCAGAGCCTCCGACTTTTTAGTCTGTTCCAGTGGTTAATGAGTTCCCCAATGTATTCCCAGATGATCTCCCTGGTATCCTCGAGAAAGGGAAATTGATTTTGCAATTGATCTATTACCAGGCACTCAGCCTATATCAATTCCCCCTTATCGGATGGCTCCTGCGGAACTAAGAGAACTAAAGGAGCAGTTGAAAGATTTGCTAGATAAGTGTTTTATTAGGTCGAGTACCTCACCTTGGGGTGTGCTAGTTTTGTTCGTGAGGAAGAAGGACGGCTCCCTCCGTATGTGTATAGACTATCGGCAACTGAATAAAGTTACTGTTAAGAATAAGTACCCGCTTCCCAGAATAGATGATTTATTTGACCAGCTACAGGGAGAAAGGTATTTTTCCAAGATTGACTTAAGATCCGGATATCATCAGGTTCGGGTTCGTGAAAGGGATATTCCAAAGACTACCTTCAGGACCCGATACGACCACTTTGAATTCTTAGTTATGTCCTTCAGGTTGACAAATGCCTCAGCAATGTTTATGGACCCGATGAACTGTATTTTCAGGACATACTTGGACTTGTTCGTGATAGTCCTTATCGATGATATTCTGGTGTATTCTTTCTCAGAGGTAGACCACCAGGATCATCTGCGGACAGTGCTCCAGATTCTCAGAGAACGACAGCTATATGCCAAGTTTTCTAAATGTGAATTTTGGCTAAATTCAGTAGCCTTCTTGGGTCATATTGTGTCAGATGCTGGTATATAGGTAGATACGAAGAAGATAGAGGCAGTGAAAACATGGCCTAGACCTACCACTCCGACCGAGGTATGTAGTTTCCTGGGGTTAGTCGGGTACTACAGGAGGTTCGTGGAAGGATTTTCCACTTTAGGACACCTTTAACTAAATTGACGCACAAGGCAGCAAAGTTCCATTGGACTGAGGCATGTGAGCATAGTTTTCAGGAACTAAAAAATAGATTGACATCAACACCAGTGCTTGCATTACCAGAAGGAACAAAGGGTTATGCAGTTTATTGTGATGCTTCAGGTGTTGGGTTAGGATGTGTGTTGATGCAGCATGGTAAAGTGATTGCTTATGCTTTCATACAGCAGAGAAAGCATGAAAAGAACTACCCTACCCATGACCTGGAATTAGCCGTTGTAATTCATTCCTTGAAGATATGGAGACATTACTTGTATGGCGTTCACGTGGATATTTTCACTGATCACAAAAGCCTACAGTATATCTTCACCCAGAAAGAGTTGAATTTGCGGCACTGTCACTGGTTAGAGCTGTTGAAAGACTATGATGTGAATATTTTGTATCACGCAGGGAGAGCCAATGTGGTAGCAGACGCCCTTAGCTGTAAATCTATGGGGAGTTTGGCATACTTGCAGCCCGAGCAGCGAGAATTGGCCCGAGAATTGCACAACTAGCCGGTTTAGCCGTTCGCATAGCAGAAACAGGGGACAACAAAGCGGTAATCCAGAACACTGTAGTATCATCATTAGTCATGGAAGTGAAGGAACGGTAGTATGAAGACCCTAGCCTGGTTCAGCTCAGAAACAAAGTTCAGCGAGGAGAGCTGATAGATTTTCAGGTAACCGAGGATGGAGTGTTGAGATATAAAGATTGCCTTTGTGTTCCAGACATTGCAGGGCTTCGCCAGCAGATTATGGGTGAGGTACAGTATGCCCGTTATTCTCTCCATCCAGGTTCGACGAAAATGTACCACGATGTAAAAGAAATCTACTGGTGGCCAGGAATGAAGAAGGGGATAGCAGAATTTGTAGCACGATGTCCCAATTGCCAATAGGTAAAAGCTGAATATCAGAAACCAGGCGGACTAACCCAGGATATAGTTGTGCCTCTATGGAAATGGGAAGACGTTAACATGGACTTTGTAGCAGGATTACCTCACACCAGGCGTAGATATGATTCGATCTGGGTAATTGTTGATAGGTTGACAAAATCAGCTCACTTTCTACCAGTAAGGACTACCTTTTCAGCCGAAGATTATGCTGAGCTATATATTAAAGAAATAGTAAGATTGCATGGTGTTCCATTGTCAATTATCTCCAACAGAGGGGCGCAGTTTACAGCTAAGTTTTGGAAATCATTTCAGAGAGGCTTGAGGACGCAGGTTAACCTGAGCACAACTTTCCATCCTAAGACAGATGGGCAAGCAGAACGGACCATTCAAGTGCTCGAGGATATGTTACGAGCATGTGTGTTAGATTTTGGAGGTAGTTGGGATGAACATCTACCACTCATTGAATTCGCCTATAATAATAGTTACCATTTGACAATTCAGATGGTGCCTTATGAAGCGTTGTATGGGCGGAAGTGCAGATCTCCAACTGGTTGGTTCGAGGTAGGCGAAATAGGGTTAATTGGGCCAGATATCATTCATCAGTCAGAGGAAAAAGTAAAGCTTATCAGGGAATGTTTACTAACTGCTCAGAGCCGCCAGAAATCGTATGCTGACATGCGGTACAGAAACTTGGAATTTAATGTGAATTGACTGGGTATTCCTGAAAGTTTCACTGATGAAGGGTGTGATGAAATTTGGCAAGAAAAGCAAGCATAGCCCGAGGTTTGTTGGGCCTTATCAGATCCGCCAAAGGATAGACCAGGTGGCATATGAAGTGGATTTACCTACAGAGTTAGAATCTATTCACCCAGTTTTTCACATATCCATGCTGAGAAAGTGCATAGGAGATCCCTCCAGAATTGTCCCAGTCCAAGATGTTCAGGTTACAGAAGAGTTAGCCTATGAAAAAGTTACAGTAGCCATACTAGACCGGCAGATCCGTAGACTAAGAACTAAAGATGTTGCTTCTGTAAAGGTGTTGTTGGCGTAATAAGAACCGTGAAGAGATAACTTGGGAAGTAGAAAATGATATGAAAATCAGATATCCTCAGTTATACCAGACTTAGTCAGATTATGCAACTAGAGGTATGTTGTTAGTGTTGTTTTATGAGTTGTTTTATATTCATGTAATTTTGGAGTAGCTGACTCCAGTTTATTGTGAAATGAATGCTATAGTATTGTGTGGAGTACCTGTATTGGACTTTTCTGCGTTTCAGGATTTTGGGGATAGTCCATATTACAGGGGAGACTCTGCCGAAATTTTGTTTTCCAGGATAAGTAGAGCAAGTTAAGATTCTTACAAGTAGAAGTTAACACTCGAGGACGAATGTTCTTAAGGGGGGGAGGATGTTACATCCCGTAAGTTTTTGGTACTTAGTTGGCCTATTCGCATGTTGGTTAAGAGTTTTAGAATGCCATACGTGCGAGAAAAGGGCCCGGGGAAAGGATGAACGAGCCCCGAGTGTAGTAAAACAGTATGAATTCTAGTAAGGTATTTCAGAAACAGTATATTATGTTCAGCATGTAATTTAGTAAAGTACGTCAGAAATATTATATCATGTCTTGGTATGAGATTCAGTACAACATGCAAGAGATTATGTTATTATTAATTTTAGTGTGTACTATATATAGTTATTGCTATCAGTTGAGACTTGATTGTATTGTTTTGGGCTGGATTACCCGTATAGCTTCCGTGACCGCCCCAGGGTTAATAACTGTATCGACTCGTCCGCCAGAGGGCGAGGATACTCGCTCTACAGAGTGGCATGCTGTCCGCTAAGGACGAAGATGGGATGCTAGTTTCCCCATATTTTGCCTTGGTCGGCCTTTATACACCCCCGTCGAGCACTTGTGCCCGGGGTGTTGATTTCAGGAGTCCTCCGAACTCAGGTACAGTTATAGTCAGGGGCCCAGCGGGCCCAAGTTACATACCCAGGGGATCGGCAGGTTGCTTATAGTTACTAGGTGATGTGGTATGACCTAGGTAGGGGTAAATAGATATTGATGATTGTACCTTCCGGCTTATGGGGGCCAGGTACGGTTTATGTTGTGTTATGTTATGTCATGTTATTTTAGTTATGGTTAGATAGACAGTTGGACGCCACGTTACTAGGTACAACTCCTACTCTTTTCAGAATAGTTAAGGTTAGTCCTGAACCCACTATTCCAGTCAATTTCAGTCTGTCTTTCTTATTGCTCCAGTTACTATCAGTTTCAGTATTTACTTTCAGTTATTTTCAGTTGTTGCTTTGCATATTCAGTACCAGTGGTACTGACGTCCATTTTGGGACGCTACATTACTTTCCTGCAGGTACACATAGACGAGGAGCAGATCCCTCGTAGTTCCAGTCAGCGTTACAGAGCCTTCAGCTCCTTTTATCCAGAGCCTGGAAAACAAAGGTGTACTTTCTTTTTGTTTGTACAGTATGGGTAGGTCAGGGCCCTGTCCCGACCATTTTATTATTTCTAGAGGCTTGCAGATTGTATATTTTCTCTGTGGTTAGGGTTATTGGCCGTGTGGGGCCTTATTCAGTTGTTAGTTGGTGGCCTTGTCGGTCATAGATTAGTGTAGTGCTCGATTTCATTTCTCAAATATAACTAAACAGCATGGTGTCCTTGTCGACTCGCATAGGATCCCTTGTAGTTGGTTGTTCTGGTTAGCTATTTATATCCTTACAGGTGGATATAGGCCTTGTCGGGTGGAGGCTGTGTTTACATCTGTTATATAGCCCGTCATTTTCTTGAATCCAAAGTTAGAGTCAGCCTGACACCAGAAGTGCTTAGGCTCAGTTAGTCTAGCAGTCCAGGTCCTAGTAGGGCACCAGGTGCCAGTCTTGCCTCCCAAGGTGTGGCGTGACAAACATGAGGGGAACTGACCCATATACATATCATAGAGAATTTCATAAAATTAAGTTATAACCCTATAAGATCATATACTTGAATTCATGAACTTAAGGAGAAATTTAGGCATGAGAATGAATGGAAACTCTCATTCAAATCCCTACATACCTGGGTAAACTGATTCTCAACTTATGCCTGAAAGCCCAAGAGAATTGGGGAAGAATTGAGAGAATTCTGGATGGATCTTCTAAGAGAATTCAAAGCTTTTGCATGCATGGGGAGTCTAATGATTTGATATAGGCTAAACCCTCTTAAAACACTCCTCTTACGGATTAAAACGACGTAGTTTTGGACTTAGATGATTATAATTTATGAAAATACCTTTAATGATTTTGCAGAAAAAGTGGCACTACCAGATGCCACAAGCCATACCGTGGGTCGTACCTTGAAACAATGGCCCATGGTTTCCTCCCATTGTCAGATCTTCCTTAATCCCCTATTCTCCGATCTTTGAAGGATGGCTTGATAGGATGAGTCATTACTCGTTAGGATGACTCATTGCTTTAACTCGTTGTCACCACTGTCTTCATGTATAATTTTTGAATCCTCCCAATAGACCCAAACAATGAGTCATACCTTATGACGACGGGTCATTGAACCCATCCATTTCTACTGCTTCTAACTCCTCTATTCCTTCCCACGAGTACAAACCATGACTCATTCCCTACAATGAGTCGTACCATGACTCGTACCATCCAACCTTGACACCCAGAGACTAACGCGACTCCAGACCATGACCCATTATATCAACCAACAAGTCATACCTTGACTCATTGGTCCTGGACCTAGTCAACCAGAAATTTACCATGACTCAGACCTACGACCCATTACTCCTTCCCACAACTCATACAATGAGTCATTCTGAGACATTTTCCAAATTTTTTCTGCTGATTATATTTCCAAACCCATATAAAGTCTTAGGAACTTTTGTGGTGTTACAAAGTGAGTCGCTAGCTAGGTGAGTAATAACACTTAACTGTAAGCTCTTTTAACAGGGACAAGTCAGAAAACATGCTAGTAGGATAATAAAAAAATATATATTTTCTGATTTTAGTTACTTTTAAATACTAATCCAAATATTTACGCATTTGGACTGCCTCTTCAACGAATTATACATACTCATGCTTCAAGTAATTCAATTTGTCTAATATCTATCATTTCCGACTTATCATACCATTTACTCATCCAATTCCTTACCCAATATTTTCTAAATTTATGCTTAAAACAAACTAAAATAACCTTCCTTTTCATTCTACTTTTCTTTGGTGTATGCCAAAATATAAGAGTTTACACTCCAAAAATCTAATCTACTCACTCCGTTCATGATAATTTAATAGAATCCTCCATTTTTACCCATGTTTCTTGAACTTTGAATCTCAACTCAATAGTCATAGGTTATATGAATTAATCTATAAACTAAGTTAAGAAATTTACATTTTTCTTCTCCTCTCTTAAATTATTTATCATAGCGTTGAATTCTCTACTCTTTATGCTCCTTTCAAGGAAAGGAATGAAAGATCCTCATGTGTCTTTTTTTTAATTTCTAGAAGTGATTGGCTGAACGCCAGTCGACTTTCTTTATAATTTACCTTTATTTTGTTCCCTTATTTGCGTAGATAATAGGCTAAGGCCCACTTTTAGCTATTTTTTTATGCCTAAATATCTCTTCTTTTTATTTACTTTTGCAAGGGTATTACATTGGTAGAATCTCATTTGAGGATTTCCAATTTGAACTAAAGTAGCATAAGATAGATCCCTTGCCTCTCCTTAGAATGGATAGTCGTAATTTTTTTGGGGGTGTTAAACCTCCCTGGATGAGTTTGAGACTGCTTAATCGTGTAGTGGTGGATGACTTAGACTCTGAAGGTGCAGGGTCCAAACTAATAGCTACTACATTTTCTCCATTTCAAGCATATCCAATCACTCTATCAGCAGTGGTTTAGTTTGCCACTGTTTATCTACCATTTTATGATTATATATATCCATCCTCATCCTCTCCTACTATATTGTCTATTGCTTTTAGTATTGTAAAATTTGTATCATGACCATGTTGAACATGTTTTATAGAAAAGAGGTCTCCAATCATATGTCATATCCCGTCTAAACATCTACCTTTCAAGTCAGCTATATCAATCACTAATGGCAAAGCCTGAGTAACATTTATATCCACAAACACCCTTACATAGGAACCCTCTTATACTGTGCTATACACTCATATGCAAAGAGAGGGTTTCCTAGTATAATTGGAATTTTGCTTAATATACCATCCCCCAACAATTAAATAAGAGGTTGGGGAAAGTTCACCCAAATAGGCAGAGTATTAGGTAGTTCCTTCTTGAAGCCAAATTCCAGTGTCCATAAGTTTAAGATAAGGTGTCTACTATTAATGGAATGTGACCCAAAATATAGGATTTCATCCCTATCTTGTCTGCTTTGAAATTTGACAATGTATAATCGATCATCATGCATGTAGAGTTTTGGTTCAACAACAGAACTCCAATACCTTCCTATGTAATTAGTCATCTAAGAGAAAGTAGGGGTTTCACCAATAATGTGTATGACCAGTGCATTTTCCATTCCTCGGTCTATTTTTCAAGCTCCAAGGTCTCCAGAACCACTATAGGCTTACCATCAATTATCGCAAAAGGGATGAATGATAGCGGCAGCCCTATAGTAGCTATGTGGTTATGCGAGAATAATCTGGAATAAGTTATCTAGTTATGCGAGAATAATATGGAATAGGTTATCTACTGTAGTTCATCCACTTATTCTCCTCCTTATTTTGACTCACATTCTCCTCAATTAGTATTTCATTTAGCTAACTATTCCATTGCTTTCCTCCATTGATACTCGAGATTTAGGAAGATTCATCCTAGCAGAGGCCTTAGTCGTACTAAAATCCTCATATTTAGTTTGTTTTATTGTCTTTCCATCCTTTCTTTATTGTCCCTGACCTTGTTTTTCCATGGATTTTTAGTACCCAGTGCATGTTAGAAAAGGGGCTAAACAGTAATGCCCTGGAAACTCAAAAATCAATATTCGGGACTTAAATCAGAAAATCTGGAAACTGCAGAAATGTTGCAGGACGCCCTCCTAATGAGTCATTAAGTAACCTCATGACTCGTTAGGTGAGCCGTGAGGAGGAGACTGGACAATGTAAAGGAGGGAGGCAGGGTACTTAACAAGGGACTTCACGAGTCGTGGTCACTGATCACGACCCGTTAGGTCACTCATGGTCAGACCTGAGTTGAGAAAATATTGTGTTGTCCAGTGTACATGACGAATGGGGGCAATGAGTCATGGTCCCCAGTAATGACATGTCATGTCCCCTATTACCAGTCCCAGTTAATTTTTAGCCAGTGTACCTGACGGGCGTGACCACGAGTCGTGGTCAGTCAGCACGACCCGTTAGGTCACCCGTTAGGGTCATCTAGAAGTTTTTCCCAATAATTTTCTAAGGTCTATTTAGTAATTTCCTAGCCTCCCAAGCATTATACTACATTTTAGCATTAATTTCAGATGTTTTAGTGGGGGTAACAGGTTCTCTTCCTCAATCCCCACTCAAACACTCTAGAAACAGAACATAGAGTTCTCTCTCAGAGTATTTCAGAGCAAGAGCTAGGGTAGATATTTCCTCTTCGATTCTCAAGCGATTTCTCCAGGTTTCTTCGGCAGTTATGTGGATATTCAACAAGCAAAATTATTCTTCCCTTGTGTCCCCCAAAATCCTTCCAAAACTTCTCTATTAGCTTTAGCCCTGGGCTTTTCAAATACGAAGAAATTACGTGTTATTATTCGTCAATCTCCCATAGAATGATATTCTCGTTTATTATTGGTATGAATTCCATCAGTTCCTACTTAAATTATTGAGATTCTTGCAAGAGTGAATTGAAGCCTGAATTCTTGTATAAAGATGATTTTACTTGAAAATCTCCCTCTAGTGAGTTAAGCATGTTTGGGCTGAATTTTCCTTGAAACTCTTTTATATATGAAACGAGCAGATATTCCATAAATACGAATAATTTTAGACTTGAAAAATAAGTTTTCTTGAATTCTTGAGTTGTTTCTATATTACGAAATTCCCATGTTGTTAGAATGAGTCGAATTCTCTATTAGCTGCTTAATAGTTCAATTTAGTTAGAATATAGAATCCCTTCAGAACTATGCAGTAATTGTCAACTAATCAGTTTGACTATAGAAATTCTCGAGGTGTCAATAGTACCTCCCAGATATTAGAATTAGAATCAGAATTCAGTTGTTGGTCCATTAGGTAGTCATGAAATTTTAGATATATGGCTCTGACATGCCCCAGGACCCCAATTTAGATTTCAGTTTGTTTTTAGACAGTTACAATTCTTCTAGATAAGCAGCTCTGACAAGTCTAGAACCTAGTTTTAGAATATGGTACAATAGGACTTTCAGGGTACTTTCAGTTATATGTCCCTGACTAGTCTTGGACCCCAGTTTCGAGCACTGAGCGGACCGGGGTTCCAGCGCATCTAGGTTCCTAGAACTATGGTGTCAGCGTAGGTTATAGTTACAAATTATTGGCCTAATTGGCCCCAGACTTTTTTGATCACCTAGTTCATGCCTTTATACCTTGCCAAGGTAAATTAGGTCTTACCGGTAGGGTGTATACATCAGACTCCACGTCTAGCTCACGTGGTTATATGTTGGTTAAAGACTCTCCCACTAGTCAGTCCAGTCCAGTTTCAGAATGAGAATCTCAATTCAGTTTCAGCCCTATTAGTTTAACTTAGTTTAGTACAGTATCTCAGACTCAGTGTTTCAGACCTAAGGCATGTCCTTGACCATCAGACAGGTTCATCTTGACCATTTTAGATTACATCAGTAGTTCATTCAGCATACCTATTGGTCATTGCATGTCATTTTAGTTTAGACTTTTTATCCAGTTATGTTTCTTCCACTTACTCAGTACATTCAAAGTACTGACGCATACTTTTATGCTGTAGGTTTCATGATACAACTGTAGGTTCTCAGACTCAACACCACTAGATACCGCAGTTCAGATTCTCCATCTCAGCAGTTGCAGTGTGAGTCCTCATCATCCGAGGGCATTATTTATTTCCTTCGGTCACTTATTAGTTTCAGTTAGACTTAGAGTTAGCTAGGTGTTTGTCCCAGCAACTCCTCAGTTAGATGGCTTTCAGACAAACATGATTTTCAAATTTATCAGTATTATTCAAATGTTTTGAACTTTATGTTTTCATGCTTTTCATTCATAAATGCTTTATGAGATTGTTTCAAGTTTCGTTGTGCATGATTACTCAGAATACTAGTGAATGATAGGCCAGGGGTTGACTTGGGGTCACTTGTGGCTTCAAGTACCGTGTTACATCCAGGGTGTAGGCTCGGTGCATGAAAAACTTGGTATCAGAGCACTAGGTTTAGAGTATCCTCAAAAAATCTAAAAGTCGCATCGAGTAGAGTCCTTTTCATGGGTGTAAAGCGCGCCACACTTATGACGGGGAGGCTACGGGATGTTATTAGGAAAAATTCCCTTTTGTTCATATTCTTTATCATGCGTCAAAGTTCAATTTCCATAAATGCCCTTCTAATTCATGCTCTATTTCATTTTAGTGAACCATGCCTCCCATACGCGGTAATGGAAGAAGGGCCGATAATGCCAACAGACTTGCTCCACCAGCCCCGTCAGCTCCTCAAGATGATTCGATTTCTACCGCAAAGTTTATAGCGGCCATTCAGTTAATGTTTCAGACCATGACCAATAGGTGAATCCGCAGGTTGTGTCGGTGAACACAAACGAGTCTGCAGCAACTGCAAGGGTGCGGGACTTCATCCGTATGAACCCTCCATCATTTCAACGATCTAAAGTGAGGGAGGACCCCCAAGAGTTTGTAGATGAGGTCATGAAGATTACCCATATTATGGATGTCAGCTCCTCCGAGAGTGCTGACCTGGCTGCATAAAAGCTTAAAGGGGTAGCCCAGATTTGGTATGAGCAGTAGAAGGAGGGGAGGCCAGCGGAAGCAGGACCGGTGGAGTTCCACACAGCTTTCCTTGATAGGTTTTTCCCTCGAGAGCTGAGGGAGGCTAAGATGGTAGAGTTTATGAACCTAAGGCAGGGCAACCGGACAGTGGAGGAGTATGCTCTGGAGTTTACCAGACTATCAAAGTATGCTGCAGAGATGGTAGCCGAGCCAAGGGCTCGTATGCTGAAGTTCGTTAATGGAGTATCTAATCTGGTCCTCAAGGAGTGCAGGACCGCGATGCTGATCAAGGACATGGACCTCTCTAGCCTAATTATTTATGCTAGCAGATTGAGGCAGAGAAGCTGAATGATATGGAATATAAAAACAAGCGGGCAAGAACTGGTCATTTAGATGTTGGCCACCAAAGATCTGGCGGTGGTAGCCTCCCACAGCAGAACCAGCAGCAGGAATAGCAGAGGGCCCCAGCACCTAGCTCAGCCAGCACCCAAACCTTTCGTTCCCCCCATGATCAGAGGGGTGGGTCATCTGACACTTAGTCTTAGGCTCACAGTACAGGGAATAGGTATCTAGTTTACCCCAAGTGTGGCAAGAATCATCCTAGAGAGTGTCTACAGGGCAGGGAGGGCTGTATTGGTTATGGACAGCTTGGGCATTGAGTTAAAGAATGTCCGTCAGCAGGACGAGGAAGATCACAATCCACTGCCTCAGCAGCTCCAGTAGGCTGACCAGTTCAGCATGCTAATTCATTAGGTACAGATGGCGGTCAGAGCCAGAGTCGGTTCTATGCACTATCTTCTCGTCAGGATCAGGAAAGTGGCATAATATTGAGAATGCGAATTGAATGAGCATTCTCAATGAGAGAGCTCGGATCGAATCGGTATATCAATACCGATTCGATCCGAGCTCTTGGAATTGGAATAAATTCGGCAGCAGATCGCGAAATCTTGGTGATCTTCTCTATCTAATGAATGGGGAGTCCGCTTTAAAATCGTCCGCCCTGCACCCACCCCCCGAGTATATGCTTCAACAGGAATCACACAAGGGTAGATTAGAAACCTCTGGTAAAATGCTCGCCCGTAACCCAGAAGATAAAGTACATTACATAGTCCAGGGATTTTCACCTAACGTAGTTACTGGTATGTTACATCTCTTCTATCTATACATATATTCCCTCTTAGATCCAGGAGCTACTCTTTCGTCCGTGACTCCTTATATAGTGGTTTGGTTCAATATAAGTCCAAAGGTCCTCTCAGAACCATTCTCAGTCTCCACCCAGTTGGCAAGTCAGTTAGAGCCAGCCGGGTGTATAAAAATTGCCCAGTCTCAGTCATGAACAAAGTAATTCCAGCTGATCTCGTAGAGCTAAACATGGTCGACTTCAACCTTATTCTCGGCATGGATTGTTTACACTCCTGCTATGCCTCAGTTGATTGCAAAACTAGAGTTGTCAAGTTCTAGTTTCCTAATTAGCCAGTATTAGAATGGACGGGCAGCAGTTCAACACCTAAGGGTAGGTTTATTTCCTACCTTAAAGCCCAGAAACTCATTTCCAAAGGATGTCTATATCATCTGGTTCGGGTCAAGGATTCTAACTCTGAGACCCCAGCCATTCAGTCAGTTCCAGTTGTCAATGAGTTCCTAGATGTATTTTCTGAAGATCTTCCTGTAGTTCCCCTTGAACGGGAAATAGACTTCGAAATAGATCTCCTCCCAGATACTCAGTCCATCTCCATCCCTCCTTAGAGAATGGCTTCCGCTGAGCTTAAGGAGTTCAAAGAGCAGCTAAAAGATCTTTTTGACAATGGTTTTCTCAGACCCAGCATCTCTCCATGAGGTGCTCTAGTGCTATACGTTTGTAAGAAAGACGGTACCCTCAGAATGTGCATAGATTACCGTCAGTTGAACAAGGTCACAGTTAGAACAAGTACCCTCTGCCCAAAATGATGATCTATTTGATCAACTTTAGGGAGCCAGCTGCTTCTCCAAGATTGATCTCAGGTCAGGGTACCATCAATTAAGAGTTAGAGAGAGTGACACACCGAAAACAGCATTCAAAACTTGGTATGGTCAAACGAGTTTGAGGTGATGTCCTTTGGGTTAACTCCACAACAACCTTCATGGATTTGATGAATAGGGTTTTCAAGCAGTACTTGGATATTGTTCGTCATTGTATTTATTGAGACATTCTGGTGTACTCCAAAAATGAAGAAGATCATGCCAATCACCTAAGGTTAGCACTACAAATTCTCAAAGATCACCGGTTATTCGCCAAGTTCAGTAAGTGTGAATTCTGGTTAAAGTTTGTGAATTTCTTTGGTCATGTGGTCTCAGGTGGAGGGATACAAGTAGATTCCCATAAGATAGCAGCGTGAAGGATTGGCCCAGACCTACCTCTCCTACTGAAATCAGGAGTTTTCTGGGCTTAGCGGGTTATTACTGACAGTTTATGGAAGGTTTCTCCTCCATAGCATCTGATCTGACCAAGTTAACTCAGAAGAAGGTGAAATTCCAGTGGTCAGACGAGTGTGAGAAGAGCTTCCAGGAGTTGAAGACTCAACTCACTACCACTCCAGTGTTAACCTTACCGGAAGGATCAGATAGGTTAGTTATTTATTATGACGCTTCCAGAGTTGGACTCGGTTGCATTCTGATGCAGCAGGGCAAAGTGATAGCCTATGCCTCCATACAACAGTGGTATTTGCTAAGACTTTCAGGGTACTTTCAGTGAATGGTTACCAAGCCTAAGCTATGACTTTCGTGAATGGTTACCAGGCCTAAGCTAGTAAGTTGAATAGCATAGGCGTAGTTAGGCAGTTTAACTACCATTTTGGTGTGTGTATGGTCAGGAAAGAACGCCTGAGGCCATTGGCGAATCCCTACTCCCTAGGGCCAAAAATTTAGATAGGAAGGCCACGTTCTAGAGTCAGCAGCCTAAAGTTGTCTAGTAAGCTGAGTGACAGTCTGTCACCCTATTAGTTATTATCAGTGATTGTTAGTCTTAGTGGGCTTAACAATTATCATATAGGTCTCCCAGGAAGCCAGCCCAGTCGTCCAGGTCAAATAGACCCATGGGTACCCTAAGGAAGGGGACCTTATCAGTAGTTAGAGGTCGGGCCAGCACCCCAGCCGGTTCTTGTCACCCACAAGTTTCCAGGAATGATTAGGTCTATATAGAGGTGTCTATAAGGTTAATATATAAGATCTGATTAGAAAAAGATGAGGCCTAAGGCACTATTAAGTGCCATGTTAGCATAGTACTGCCCATAGGCTAAGGATGTCAGTAAATTTCCTATGGAGGATTAGGAGCCAATCACTCAAAAGCATGTTCGGCCAAAACCATCTCTACAATTGCCTTAAGTAGGGGGACTGAGTAGTTACTCATTCGTGACCCCGCAATTATTATGAGCTATAGATGTCCGGGCAGGACATATAAAGAGTTATGCTGGACCACTCCAGATCTTGCCCTATCCAGTCCAGACTATTAGAGATAATGATCACTATCAGGATCCTCTGATCAGATACAGGTGCACGACGTGCCTGCTAGTAGCTTTATAGATTATCCTAGGGGGTGAGCAATGGTGGCGTTAGTCCTAGAAGGCTAGTTGTTCCTTTTGAGTGGCTAGATTGAGATGTTAGTACAACACCTTGGTTGGGGTTGCCCTCACTTAGGATCCATCCATGACCACCCCAAGGTTACTAGCTGTGTCGACGCCTGCAAAGGGTTAGATGACATCGCTCTGAGGAGAGGTATACCATCCGTGAGGGATAAAGATGAGTTCTGAGGTCCTCATACAGTCCATTCCATGGGTGGGATATTATATGTCGTGGTTGGCTCTACACACCCCCATTGAGCCTGGTATCGTGGATGCAGATATCATGAGTCCACTAGACTCAGATACAGCTACAGTTCAGGGGCCAAGCGGGCTCAGTTGTAAACTCAGGGGACTGGTAGGTTGGCTACAGTACTAGTGGAGTCATAGAAACCTGGATAGGGGTATATAGATTGAGATGTACTCGCTAAGGCTTATGAGGGCCTGAACGAGTTATTATGTGTTAATTGTACCTTCCGGCTTATTGGGGCCAGGTGAGGTTCTTATTTGTATTCTTGTCTGCTAGTTATAGTTTATAAATGTGTAATTATACAGTCTTAGCTTACGTACATGTAGTGTTGGTTAGATACAGATTACGAATCATCAGGCTTACATGTTAAGCTTTCTATCTCTCCTTCCTACTCACTTTCAGTATTTCACAGCTTTCATTTAGCCTATTTACTGCCTTACATATTCGGTACATATTGTATTAACGCCAAATTATGGGGTGCTGCATTACTTTCCTGCAGGTTTAGACAAATAGGGTTTAGGATCTTCAGTAGCAGCTGTTCAGAGTCGCAGTTGGGTCAACTCTTTTCATTCGGAGTTACCAGGTTGTAGAGATTTCTATATTTCAGTTGTATAGCATTTTGGGGTAGGCTAGGGCTCTGTCCCGACCACTATTTGTACTCTTAGAGGCTTGCAGATCATAGTCGTCAGTTAGTTAGTTAAATGCTGACGTGTGGGGCCTTAATCAGTTATATTTCGTATGTTGGCCGTGTGGGGCCTAGGATAGTAGTTTGTCTTCATTTTCGTTATAACTAGACAGTATGGTAGCCTTGTTGGCCCGCATAGGATCCCTTTTGTTGCCTGTTGTTGGTTAGCTGTTTTCATTTACAGGTGGCTATACGGCCTTGTCGTCGGTAGGCTGAATTTACAACCGAGATATAGCCCATCGTTTTCTTGATTGAGGAGAAATCCTGCACCAGGTGCACCTAGGCTTAGTTAAGTCAGTTCAGATCCTAGTAGGCATTAGATGCCAGTCATGCCTCCCTAGGTGGGGTGTGACATAATCCCCCTAAATCACTCAAAAAGAATAATTGAGAATGGACATATGGTGAATATGCAAACAATCAATTTAGGCAACTAATAGGTGTCTTTCAATAATTCCTATAGTGTCAATCTTTATCAATTTTTTCAAATTAAATAGAAATCCATTCTACCTTATTGCATTTTGCCAATTAGAATCCTCCTATACCTAGGGGAATCCATTAAACAAGGGTTATGTAATACCCCACAAGTTCCTTAGACTAAACCCCTATACTCGGAATGAAAAACCAGAAGAAACCAGAAAACTTTTCTTAGAATGACTCATCATACGAATAGTTGTCAGAGACAATGACCCGTTAAGGCAATCTTCAGTTGTCCAACAGGTTTTTTGTACACTAAAGTCACCCCAGTGACAACGGGTGGAAAAAATGACCTGTTATTTTAGATAACGGGTCGTTCTATCCATCGGTTGGGGGAGATCTATAAAATGTTCAAACTTCCTCCAGTGACAACGAGCGGAACCAACGACCCGTTGTTCCATCTAATGGATCATCGTTCCCTTCCATTGGTCAAGTCATAGAACAAGAATTTTCAGACTTAGGACCAATGTCTGGTCCCAACGAGTAGTGGTCACAATCAAGACTCGTTGTGTGACCTGTTGGATATTGATGGGCTAATGTCACCAAACCGCATGCAAGAGCACATGGTCATCAAGTAATATAGGATTGAAAGTCCCGACTATCGATCCCTCAGAGACTTGTCAATTTAATCATTTAAGGTTGTTTCTTATTTTGCTATTCTATCAAACAATTGAAATGGGGAATGGTCTGGAAAAGTAACTACTACATAATTTAAATATAAAAATAACTAATGACAATTGCAAACTTGGTTTTACTTCAGATGATGATGAAAATCTAGGGAAATTAAGTTTCAAGGTGACGTTTCAAGATGTGATTACACTAGTACGATTCTTCCTATAGTTGCTAGATGCAAGTTACTATCCCATTCCTTGCCACTCTCCCGAGAATTCAAGAACTATCTCATGAACCCTAATTCCTATATCCCTATGGTCGCATGAGAAACATGAAATTATTGTTATATATACTTGTATTTCAACTAAACAGGGTTGAAGGATATATCCCTATCTTCAAAAACAACTTCTATCCTCTAACCAGTGAGTTCAAGGGTCATTGAATTTCTATTGTATATTTACCTTTAACTCTTTTGATTTCCTTTTCCATGTTCAATCAAAGGACAACAGATTTACTTATAAGGTGATCAGTCTCATAAATAAGTAATTAAAACGAGTACATATAAATGACTAATAATGATAGATTGAAACAAATATAAAATCATTCTATCAAACATCAACAATCTACCATGGCCAAAACCCTAGAGTATGAGTTTAGCCACTCATAGACAAGTAAAAAAATAAAGTCTTAATCATCATCATTCAAAGTTAGAAGAAAACAAGAAACCTAGTGTAGAACTTGTCTCCTCTTCCAAACAGTTGACAAGCCTTACAAAATGATATACGGAATGTAAAAGTGATCCTAAGATGATTAACAAATGACCTAGAGGCTATATATTTAGTTTATCCTTCAAATGATGCTTCTTCCCTCCAATACTTAGCTTTAAAATTAGCAATTTCAACTCTTGAATGGTCCTGACGCACCACCCCACCTATAGCCCCAAGTTGGGCTCAAGTTTCCTTTGAAGTTTGGCTATGGGTGCCCCCTACAATCCATCTTGTCAAGGAGTTAGGCAACATTCAGCACCCCTGGATCATTCGGGAGTCTCGAGCCACCTATATCGCCAGAATGTTAGTCAAATATTTTGGCTCTAAGACCTCTCTGGTGCCCAGCCTCATCCATTTCACAAGAATTTTAAGAATTTTCTCCAAGTCTAGAATACTCTTGGGCTCCGCGCCTCTCATCTCACCAAGGTATTGAATGAAACATCTTTGAAGTTTGGTCCCACTAGAATTTTGAGAAATTTCTCCAAGTCTGGAATGCATTTGGGCTCTGCGCCTCTCATCTCACTAAGGTATTGAATGAGACATCTTTAAATTTTGGGACCTGGCGCTGTGCGCCAGCCATAGCCCCAAAATTGTAGCATATTTCTCTAAAGTTCAAGACCTGGTGATAGGTGCCAGCCATAGCCCCAGATCTTTTTTCTCAACTTCTCAAATATTCACACCTTGAGCTAATTTGGATCCTTTTTTCTTTGATTCCTGCTCAAAATATCTCAGATTGTTTATTAGCTTACAAAATACACAAACACATGAATTTGTGTATTTCATAAGGATCATGTACTCAAAACAAGGTAAAAGGTGGGCAAATACAAGGTATATTGGCATAGAAATATGCCCAACATCACCACCCTACACTTAAATCATTCTTCATCCTCGAACAATCCCTAATACATGCGTAAACTCATCTTTTACCATCACACTTGGTACCTCTATCAATTCATACTCAACCTACTAGCATAAATCTTAGACCAAGTGTTCATCAACATACAACAATTCTCATTAAGCACATATGAAGGTTTCACAATCAAGACCACACAACCTCTATAATTGCTTCACGCTTTCAAAACAAAGGGCCAACATGATTAAGTATGATACATGAAACAAATAGCAAACCGACTTAGATATCTTGTACCCCTCACTTTTAGTTATATTCCTCTCTCATATTATCAGTGCAAACATATGGAATACAGAAAGCAAGGCACCCTCATGCTCAAAAATGATGTAATGTACATTTGTCACATACCATAAGCTTTTCCTTCATGTACACTTAGACTACTTGGTTGCTTCAAGAGATTTGGATCACAAGGACTTTTCATAGTTGTGATGTCGGCTAAGGGACAGGTAGGAATGATATATTTTTATAGAGACTACCACCCTAAGTACTTTTAAGACATTTTTCTTGTCCACCACTTTTTTCCTTGTTGTTTACCCTTCACTTAACTCACCTTTTTCCTTTTCTTCTCATGCTCCTTTATTCACTACTTGACTGCTAGTCTTTGCTTATAGAATCAATAAGGATTTCTGCAATTAATGCTCTATCATTCATTTTCCTAGTAGCAAGTAAACACACAATTCTGTGGGCACCCTTTTTTCCTATTTTTCTCCTCTTACCATAATTTTTTCTTTTTCCTTTAATGTTATACCTTGGTGGACATTTATTTTCAAGTCTCAAAGTGACTAAGACTACTTTGGATCAATAAGTCCAAGGCCTCACAAAAACAGGGATTAAGCTACTTTCATTGCTAATAAAGAATAAGGCATATGGCTAAAAGGGGTTAAATAGCGATAATATTTAGGAAGATAAAACAAATATGGGAAAAACATGATTTTTTTCAAAGAAAAACCTTGATCATATCCACACTCCCTAACAACTAGCTATCCTCCATATACTAAGACAAGTTCTAGATGCTACAATATGTACAAAAAAGACAATTTAGCTCACCTCTCATGGCAATAAAGAATCTAGTCGGCTTCCTATAGCTACACATTCACACCATCATATTGAATGACATTTTTAACTATTAAGCCCTTAGAATCCTTTTGAGTCAGATTAAAGAGACATGTATGTCTCTCATGGATTCCTCAGTTATGTATTCAAGATAACCACTTTATTGACTCTAGCATAACAACTAAGTAGAATGTCAACAAGTACACAAGTGAATGATCTATGACTCAATCCTAAAAAATAAGGAAAATGTGATGAATTTCCCTTAAGAAGAACGTCATCCATCTATCATAGGGAAGGGTCAATACTCTAAGATGACAAGGAATCCTAAAAAATGAAAAAAGTTACTCGGTTCAAAAGACTCCCCTTGGAAAAAGAACTGAGGCCATAAGAGAAATCGAAGAGTGGGTGAGGTATGCCAATTTTCAAAAATTTCCAAACAAAGCTTAATGGCATACTCACCCTTAACCAACAAAATTCAGAGAGACACACCCTCACCCCACACTTAAATCCCTGCTCTGTCCTCAGAGCAACTAAAATTAAAGATCAAATTAGAGCAAAAAATTACTCCCTGAGGACCTCCAAGGCCTAGCTAGTAGCAGGTTCTTGGATTTTCGGGCCAAATAAACCTACACATAAGATCAGACCATGCTCCTTTGCCTTGATTTCGGGTACTCAGACTTCCCCTTTTCTGCAAAGGAAATTCAATAGTGACACTATATATATAAAACATTACAATTATATTTTTACAGATTGGGTTGCCTCCCAACAAGCGCCTGATTTAAGTTGCGGTATGACACAAGATTCCTTAATCCTTTTGCAAGAAAATTGAGGTCTTCTCTCTATCAAAATTGTCCTCATAATAGTGCTTCACCCTTTGACCATTAAGGAAGAAGGTTCTGTCAGACCCCAAGGGCTTCAACTCTACTGCACCATGTGAATTCACATTCACAATCTCAAATGGACCCAACTACTTCGATCTCAACTTTCCCCAAAATAACTTCAATCTTGAGTTGTACAATAATACTAACGGCCTTGCTTGAAAGTCACAAGGTTGAATACGCTTATCATGCACCCTTTTAGTCCGCTCCTTATACATTTTTGCATTTTCATATGAAAGGAACTCATAAAGCTTATGTAGTTGCAACAACCTTTTCTCACCAACAGCTTCCCAATCCATTTTCAACTTTTGGATGGCCCAATATGCTCAGTGTTATAGCTCAACTGGTAAATGACATGCTTTCCCGAAAACTAACCTACATGGTGAAGTACCAATAGGAGTTTTGAAAGTTGTTTGTTAAGCCCATAGTGCATCATCCAACTTGGTAGATCAATCATTTCTGTTTGTGCTCACAGTTTTATCAAGAATTCTTTTGATTTCTCGATTTTACACTTCTACCTGTCCACTAGTCTGCGGGTGATGGGTTGTTGCTACCTTGTATTTTACATTATACTTAGCCAACAGATTATTGAAGAGTCGATTGCAGAAGTACGTACCTTTATCACTAATGATGGCTCTGGGTGTACCAAAACGGGTGAATACATTCTTCTTCCGAACCTGGGTCACTGCCTTTGTATCATTGATAGGTAGTTCTACAACTTCCACCCATTTTGACACATAATCAACTGCTATCAGAATATACTTGTTCCCATTCGAAGGGATGAAAGGTTCCATGAAATCAGTTTCCTAGCAGTCAAACACTTCCACTTCCATAATGCCCCTCTGACACATTTCCTGCCTCCTCGAAATATTCCCTATACTCTGACAACTATTAGATGATTTATCAAATAAATACACATCCTTGAACAGGGTGGGCCAATAAAATCCATCTTGAAGGACCTTTGTTGCAGTTCTATCTCCCCTGTGGCTTCTGCCAAAAGGTGAAGAATGGAAGCTTTCCAAAATCTGGTGTACTTCTCCCTCGGGAATACATCTTCTAACCAACTAATCTGGACCTATCTTGTAAATGAAGGGTTCATCCCCTATGCAGAATCTGCTGTCATGAAGTAGTCTCCTTTTTCTATCCAGGGTTACATCAGGTGGGTACACACCACTAACCAAGAAATTTACCATATCAGTGTCACGCCTCATTTTTCTCGCGAAAAGCAAAACATGGCATGTGACAACTCTTTTAGGCTTAAAAAAAAAAGGAAGAGTCGCCACCTAACGAATTATGGTGCGTTAGGCCACCGAACTAAACTAATTATGGATAATTTCATTTATTAGTCTATGTCACCAGAAATTAGGTAAAGGTTCAGATTACCTTAAAAGGAAGATGTTAGGCACCTTTCAAGGTCTAGAACTGTGGATCCCTACCGGATTCATTACTATGTGGAAAATGACTAAGTGATCAAAAAATGGTCAATTAATTTCATTAAAAACTAAATTAACTAGATTTTTAAACAAATAAACTCTTATAAAATAAATAAATTAATTAAGTCATTTACTTATTAATGCAAAACAGTGTGATAAAAATAATTATTAAGCAATTTTCTAATTAGACGTATAAAAATTTACTTTAGGACATGTAAATATCTCAATAGAAATTAAAATAATAAACTAGCTAATATAGAAATTAAGTGATAAAGCAAATTGATTTGCAATCTTATTTATTACATGTTACCAAATGCACTTGCTAATTAAAAATTAGATTTTAGACTAGCGAGAACAAAGAAGTTAAGCAATATAACAATAAAATTTGTTCATAATAACTAAAGATATATATAAATCTCAACTACCCAAAAGTAAAGAAAAGAAAGTTAATAAATAAAAAATTGTAAATAAATTTATGACGATTTAAATGCATTCAATGTATCAAGACATAAAAGAAATTTTGAAAGTTTGAAATATTTGTTGCTTTTAGGGATGACAACATGATATTGTAAATCATGATCTTCAACCTTAGCAACAAATTAATTAGAGGTCGGTTTTGAATTTGAAAGTAATAATAATAATATATTTTTCAAGAAAAGATTTAAATTTTACGTATATTCACATAAGATATTTACAGATAAATACACATAAATTCTTTGAAAATCTTGGGGTTGTGTTACTTTCAAAGGACGTGTAGGCTTAATTTAAAAAGTTACGGAATTAGACATCGTAATTTCTTTTACTTTTCCAATAACTATAGGTTAAGGGACAATATTTATATAATTAAAAAAAAGGTCAGTTCAAGTGGAGAAGGAAAAAATATGTACAATGATTTTGATAAGAAAATACAAGCTTATAGAAAATTATTAAAAAATGAAACAATTAGCACATAATTCTCAGCCCCCTTTAACATCCCCTTTTTCATTATATATAGGGTTCATACAATTATTATAATGCTTAATAAAATAGAAAAAATAAAACCTATACTAAATGGTTCTCTGCTCTCCTTTCCCGGATCGAAACAAACTCTTCGAAATCCAAAACGATAAGGGAGAAGGTACCTGCTTAAAAGATTACAAAAAAAAATGTTGCATATCTATAGGCATAAATAGTAACTATCAAAACACATCAATCCTTTAATATTTGAACCAACATAGATACGCCAAAAACAGAAAACTAATAAATGATATATTAAAGCACACAGGAATCAAGATCATCTATCAACAATTAGTAAGACATCCAACAATATACCGAGATTATTGCGCAATATAAATGTAATTGCTTAACTGAAAGAGCTAACCAGTTAAGGGTGAATTAAGAATAAGAAGCACTATGAGAATCAATGAATTTGAATACTGAATAATAAATAAACTTTGAATGCTAAAGAAGAGGGATTAGTAATATTGTTAGAGACCAAGTAATGTTTGAGTGTAAAAATAAAGAGAAAGAAAAATGGTATTCTCTAGAGAATCGGTAAAGTTCGAATGTATATCTTGGTAGAGAATTAAGAGTGTTCAGATGTTGAAGAAAAATAAAGGTTTATTCCTGAGAATAAGTTCTGTTGAATGTTATATTATAAGGGAATAGCTATTTTCGACCATTGAGAAGAGAGGAAAAGGCCTGCTTTTATAGCTAATAAGTAAGAAGGTTTAAAGGAGAAAAAAATATTAAAAATCAAATTAAGAGAATCTTTTCCTTAATGAGAATAATCAATTCAAAACAACCATATGCAAATAAATCATCCGAATTAATGAAATCAAATCAAGGGAAGAAGTCTCTCTACTTAACTAAATCAAATCATATTTTACTATAATTATTCATGTATCAAAATATTTAAGAAGAGAGGATAATTAACAAATTCTTTCCTTAATCAAGAAGGAAAATTTATTAATTGTATGCTAAATAAAATCCACCAAAATTAATTATGCACTAAACTAATTAAGAGAGGAGACAGAAATTTCATCAACTCGAAAGGAAAGAATCAGTCAAGCATAAAAATAAATTCTAGGTTATTTCAAACTACCATATATATTCAAATATTTGACCAATAGTAAAATTTCCTTTAACTTAAGTACGAAATTACCATATTTAACTAGTGACTAAAGGAAAAAAACAATAATTAATTCTTTACAATACATGTTGCAACTATTCCAAGGCATCTAAGGAGGGAAATCAATCATACAAGGCTCCTTAAATATAATCAATTAGGTGAAAACTTAATAATCATATATTCAAGTTAAGGCAAGAACAGGAGAAGAATATGGTCGGCTAAAACAATCATCAAAATTTGCTAAAATAAATAGGTAATCATTTTTTTTAAAAAAGGACGCAATTAAGTGCAAGACTAATCAAACTTTAACATAAATAATCATCTTTAAAGTTGTCACATAACATATAAAGTTAGAATATTAGATTAACCATAAATAAAATAAATACAAATCTTTTCGCAATATTCAAACCAAAGTTATTCATATCTAAACATACGCACATGGAAATATAATATTAAAAAGTTAATAACTTGAAACTAATGCAATAAAATATTTTAAAAGTATAACTCGAGAGGTGTATAAATGATAAACAATTATGCAAAAACTAATTATTTAATATTATAGTATTATGGATGCGAACTAAATAATTATGTTAAAAGGGTAGTTTTTAAAATATATACATATATAAATATATATTAATACGAAGCTTAGAAGGATCATAGGGAGGTTAAAATTGGGCGCAAACAATCAGCATACTATGGCAGCTCTGGGCTGTGCACAACAAATAACTGCTCGTTAGGGAAAGTCTAAACAACTTCAGTCTCACAATCAATATGCTTCCTATCCTCCAATCAAGATAGATGATATGTTACCCGGTTCTTTGTTTCTTTCCTATCTTTGATCACAATTTCAAATTCTTGCACTAATAGTATCCACTGAATGAGCCTAGGTTTAGCATCCTTCTTTGCAAAACAGTACCTAATTTGTGCGTGATCAGTATACACCACCACTTTCGTCCCTACTAGATAAACTCAAAATTTATCAAATGCATAAACCACCGCTAACAACTCCTTTTCGGTCATAGTGTAATTCTCCTGGGTTGTATCTAATGGTTTTCTTGCATAGCAGATTGGCTGAAACCTCTTCCCCCTGTTCTGGCCTAAAATAGCCCTTATAGTAAAATCATTGGCATCACATATCACAATAAATAATAATATCTAGTTTGGGGTAATGATGATTAGAGTTGTGGTCAACTTATCCTTCAATATGTTGAAATCCTGCACATTCTCGGTTAAACTCAAACTTCACATCCTTCTCCAAGAGTTCTCATATTAGATTTTCTATTTTAGAAAAGTCATGAGTGAACCTCCTATAGAATCCAACATCTCGTAAAGAACTATGCGCCCCTTTCAATGAGACGGGGGGGGGGGTAGTTTTTCGATGGCTCAATCTTAGCCCTGTCCACCTCAATACTTGCCTTTGAAATTTTATGGCCCAAGACTATTCCTTCACATACCATGAATGGTACTTCTCCCAATTTAGTACAAGATTAGTCTCCACACATCTGGCTAGTATGACATCCAAATGATTCAAAGAGTCATCAAAGTCACTCCATAGACTGAGAAGTCGTCCAAGAATGCCTCCACAAATTTCTCCATCATGTCTGTAAAAATGGCTAGCATGCATCTCTAGAATATTCCTGGAGCATTACATAGTTCAAACGACATCCAGCGAAATGTAAAGGTGCCAAAAGGGAAAGTCCATCCAAGTGCCATTACTCAACGCCTTAGAACTTCCAACAACTTACCAACCCATCCATCAGATGGTAAAGCAGATATTATCACAGGCAGTATTATTTCACTGCCTAGAAAAGCAAATTTCAAATGCATAGGTAAAGGTTTTAATTCAAGAACGAGTGCTTTCTCAATGGATGACTTCAGCTTTTCCCAAGTCAAAGGTTTTTCAAGTGCCTCCAATATACCTCCTTGCTAACATGGGGGCTAGTGGCATCCAAGACTGCTAAGCATTCCATCTTATCTGAGCTATCACCCTATTTTTTCTCAAATACTAGTGCTCTTCCAAGTGGATCTTGCTATGATAAATATTGTTCTAAGGCCTTGGTAGACATTTCTGTCTCTACTTCCATAATGGCCTTAATCTCCTTATATTGGGGTGGCAATCTTGCTGCTCTTATGACATCAAAAATTGCCTCCTAACCATCCACGGTCATTGACATTATACCCGACTTCAATTTCATCACAGCGTCGGTGGTGGCTAAAAATCCTCTCCCTAAAATGAGAGAAATTGCAGCATCTTCTTCGTAATCTAGGATTATGAAGTCTACCGAAAGGATGAAAGGTCCCACCTTTATCAAGATGTCCTTCATTATTCCATCAGGGCAGATAAGAGATTAGTATAGAAGCTGCAGAGTCACTGTCGTAGGACGTGGTTCACCTAGTCCTAAAGTTCTAAACAAGGATGCAGGCATCAGATTAATGCTTGCACCCAAATCACATAAAGCTGAACCAACTTCTTTTTATCTGATCACCACTAAAGGGTGAAGCTACTGGGGTCCTTCACCATTTTAGGAATTTTGTTTTCAACTCGAGAACTGCACTCTTCCGTGAGAGCCACAATTTCAAACTCTGTTAACCTCTTCTTGTTGGTCATGTTCTTCAAGTACTTAGCATATTTTGGAACTTCCTGCAAAAGCTCCACCAATAGTGTACCTATTTCAACAAGTCAAGAAACTTTTGGTAGGCTGAGTCTTCCTTCTGCTTCTTAAACCTTTGAGGGAATGAGGGAGGTGGTCTGGCTACTACAGCTTTCGGTTGTGAGTTGCTTAGCTCACCGACCTCGTTCTTGGACTTTACAACCTGCTCATCATCGACCTTTTTTCTCTGGTGATCACCACACCTAGCTCTTAACCACTGCAAAAAGAGATTGCGCTCACATCTCTTTGGGGTTCTTTTCGGTGTTATTAGGAAGGGCCCCTTTCGGTTTGTTCATCTACTGCAGGGCCAATTGCCCCATCTTCCTTTCAAGATCATGGATGGACTTTCGCATCTCATTCACCTCCTGGGTTTGCTACACCATCATCTGCTTCATTGTCTCCTTAAGAAAACTGCTCAGTTGCTGGCCCTACGACCTTGGATAAGTATTTAGGGGCCTTTGGAAGTTCTGATTCCCTTTCCATGAGGGATTGGCTGCATTTCAATACTCCTAATTATATCCATTTCTTGTAAAACTTCCTCCACGACCTTATTGTCCCACAAATAATACAAATTGAAGGTTAAGTGGACAACCTAAATATGCGTGTCCATCTCCACATGCCTCGCATGATAGTGGTGGAGTCTGCACCAGATGTACCTACTGTACTTGGCTTCCTACTGGTGTGTTTATAAGCTTTCTAATCACATTCACCAGTTGGCTAATATCTGCTTTGATTGCCACAACACCATCTACCTCAAGCTTCCCTAGCACCTTAGCTGCTATGAATCCTCTAACTGAGTCTTGGTAATCTTTACTCCCCGCTGACATGAGGTTCAAAAGAGCCTCTATCTTCTTATAGCTCTTGGACTAGATCTGTCCCTATACGGTAGCGTTAACTAAGATCTTAGACTCGAGCTTTAGACCCTCTATAAAGTTGTTCCTGATTATCTTCTTAGGATGCATGTGGTGCGGAAAATATCTCAAAATAGCCCTTGTAACGTTCCCAAGACTGAGCTAAGGTTTCACTATCTTTCTGCACAAACCGGGAGATCTTCCCTCTCAAATCCTTGATTCTCTTTGAAGAGAAAAACCTGTTGATGAATTTGTTTGAAAGAGTCTCCCATGTGGTGATGGAACCTATTGGCTCATTTTGAAGCCATTCCTTGGCTTCGGCAATTAGTGAGAACGGAAACAATGTCAGTTTAACATATTCATCTAACATGTTATGGCAGTGGAAATTCTCAGTCAATTCCACAAACGCCATCAGATTCTTATGGGGATACTCGTACGGCTTGCCCTAATATTGGCAAGTGTTTTGGACCAATCGCACGGTCCCTTCCTTTAGCTCGAAGTTCCCAGTGATAGTTGGCTTGATGATCACTTTAGAAGCATTCTCTAAGTTTGGCCTAACAAAGTTCAACACTGGAAATCTCTCCTAGTTGTTGCCCATTGCCTGCTCATTGTTCTCCCTAATTACCTTCGAAAGTTCTCTCAATTTTAGGATCAAGACAAACCAAAAGTGATTCTTGACTTCTCATGCTTTGCATAGAATAGCACACAACCCTGTAAACTTCACAAACACAAAAAAAAATGCAAAATACAGAATAGCAAAATAAAATTCTAACCTACAAATGATCAAACAATATTCATGTCCACGGCAATAGCACCCAAAACTTGATGTTGACCAAGCGCATGTGCTCATCAAGAAATATAGGACCGGAAGTCCCGATTATCAATCCCTTAGAGTCTTGTCAGTTTAATCATTTAAGGTTGTTTCTTATTTCACTATTCAATCAAACAGTTGAAATGGGGAATGGTTTGGAAAATTAACTACTACAAACTTTAAATATAAAAATAACTAAAGACAGATACAAACACGGTTTTATTTCAGATGATGATGAAAATCTAGGCAAATGGCACTTTTCAGTTTTAGATTGATTTTTCAAGATGTGATTACACTAGAATGATTCTTCCTATGATTTCTAGTTGCAAGTTACTAACCCATTCCTTGCCACTCTCCCAAGCATTCAAGAACTATCTGATGAACTGTAATGCCTATATTCCTATGATCGCAGGGGAAACATCAAACGACGGTTATGGCTACTTTTATTTCAACTAAACATGGTTGAAGTGTATATCCCTATCCTCAACAACTCCTATCCTCTCAACAATGTGTTTAAGGGTCTTTGAATTACTATTCTATATTTACCTTTAACTCTTTTGATTTCCTTTTCCATGTTCAATCAAAAGCCAACAGATTTACTTATAAGGTGATCAGTCTCATAAATAATTAATTAAAACGAGTAAATATAAATGACTAATAATGAAGAATCAAAACTAGAATAAAATAAATATATCAAACATCAACCATCCACCATGGCCAAAATCCCAGTGTATGAGTTTTTCCACTCATAGACAAGTGGAAAAATAAAGACTTAATCATCATCATTCAAAGTAAAACAAAGAAGAAAAGAAGAAACCTAGTGTAGAACTTGTCTCCTCTTCCAAACGGCTTACAACCCTTACAAAATAATATACGGAATGTAAAAGTGATCCCAACATGATTAACAAATGACCTAGAGGCTATCTATAGTTGATCCCTCAAATGACACTTCTGCCCTGCAATGCATAGCTTTAAAGTCAGCAATTTCATCTTTGGAATGGCCTTAGTGTGCCGCCCCACCTATAGCCCCAAGTTGGGCTCATGTTTCCTTTTAAATTTGGCTTCGGGTGCCTTGCACCATCCATCTCACCAAGGAGTTAGGTAAATTTCAATACCTCTTTATAGATAGCCCTCAAATGACATTTTTGCCCTACAATGCATAGCTTTAAAGTCAGCAATTTCAGCTCTGGAATGGCCTTGGTGTGCTGCCCGACCTATAGCCCCAAGTTGGGCTCATGTTTCCTCTGAAGTTTGGCTTTGAGCCCCACACACCATCCATCTCACCAAGGAGTTAGGTGCATTTTAATACCTCTGGATCATCCGGGCGCCCCTTTCCACCTATCATTCCAGAGTGTTAGACAAATTTCTTGGCTCTAAGACCTCTCTGGCGCCCAACCCCATCCATCTCACCAGAATTTTGGAAAATATCTTTAAGTCTGGAATGCTTTAGGGCTTCACCCCTCTCATCTCACCAAGGTGTTGAATAAAACATCTTTGAAGTTTGGGACCTGGAGCTGGGCGCCAACCATAGCCCCAAAATTGCTGCACATTTCTCTGAATTTCACGACCAAGTACTGGCTCCAGCCATAACCCCAGATCCATCTTCTCAGCTTCTCAAATCTTCATACCTTGAGCTAATTTTGGTCCTTTTTCCTTGGTTTCCTGCTCAAAATATCTCAAATCATTTTTTATCTTACAAAAAACACAAACACATGAATTTATACATTTTATAAGGATTATGAAATCAACACAAGGTAAAAGATGGGCAAAAACAAGGTAAATATACAAATATGCCCAACATCACGGGTAGTTTTCCAGACTTCTCTCCAGGATATTTTTGTTACTTTACGCTATTTTTGTTCCTAAACTATGTCATTTTAGGAATAATTTCAATGGATTTATAGGGGTAAATAGTGCCTCTCCCTCATTCTCCACTTAGACTTTCAGAATATCTTTCGTAGACTTTAGAGCTTCTCTCTCAAACCAAGACTAGGGCTTTCAATTCTCCTCAGAAGTTTTGAGCTACATCTCCGAGATTTCTCTCCAGGTATATGGAATTTCAACAAGGATTATCCTGTAACCCTTGTGTCCCAAAAGCTTTTAGAAAACGTTGGCATCTCAGTCCTATAGGAAAATCTTGTCTTAGAATTTTCATTTAGTTATGAATTCTCCAATTACTTCAATGTTCTCAAGTCTCTTGTAACTTCTAGTATGTGATGTTCATGGTTTTACAATTCAGTTACAAATGATACTTTCATGATAGATTTCCATATGATTCAAGTTCATTTATATAAATATGTATATTTCGCATCTATATGGCATTGAGTTTAGCATGAATTCATACTTCAGTCCTTGTGATTCTATCATGACTTCAGTATACAGATGTTGAATTCATAATCAATATCTTCAGTTCTTTAGCCTCTCAAAATATTTTCAGATAAAGTTTTTGACTTAGCTATAAGAACACTAGTTTTTGAGCTATCAATAAATTATGAGTAAATTTATCGATTGGAAGTAGTTTTTAGCACCGAGCTAGTCCAGAGTTTAGCACACCCAGGACCCAAGACTACGTGCTACCATAGGTTATTATCCCGAATAGGCATCAGTTTTAGTGATGACATCAGTCATTCCTTTATACATAGGCAAGGTATATTGTGTCCTATCGATGGGGTGTATACATCAAACACCATATTTATCTCACGTGGTTATATATCAATTGATAGACTCTCCTATCATTTAATATATATATATATATAGTCTAAGTCACACTTACAAACTCAGTTTTAAGTACATGTACATGACCTTTAAATCAGTTTTCAGTATACTTTATTATGTATTGTAAGACTACTACTTCATATCGATATTTATGTAACTTAGGAAGGGTCATGGTACTTCAGTATTTTTATGCATTTTAGCAAATCTTTTTGAACTATCATTATGTTCTATATATTATAATTGCATATATCATATACTCAGTACATTCAAAATACTGACCGCATACTTCTTGTGCTATATCAATTTATGATATATGCTCAGGTTCTCAGGCTTAGCAACAGGGTTCTCTTCTCCTTCAGACTTATTGCAATTCCTTATCTTCAAGGAACAAAATCTTCATTTCTAATTATTGGCATTTTCAATTTTCAGACATTAGAGTTAGCTGGGGTTTGTCCCAGCAACTCATCAGTTTTCTTTTAGAAGGCTTTCAAACAGAGTATGTCAGTTTCAGCTCAAGTTTCAAGTTTGATTAAATTTCAGTATCTTATCAGATGTTCTGTACTTATAAAAGTATTTGGTTATTTATTATAAGGAGATACCGCTTAATATTCTTTTACAATAGTTCAGTCATAATAAGGTTATGCTAGGCCATGGGTTAGCTTGGAGCCATTCATAGTTCTAAGCACCATGTCGCATCCAAGGTGTAGATTCGGGTCATGATAGGTTAGAGCCTTTGGTCATTTTGATTGATACTATAAAAACCTAAATTGGCTTTCTCAAGCACAACAAAGACAATTAGGAAGGATTAAATGACTTTCATCCCTAATCACACTTTACAAACCCCAAATAAGTCTATAATTCTCAAGCGCATAAATAATTTAACCCAGTAGAGATCATTAAGATTCATAAACCCATTGGGTTTTGATAACACCCAAGAAATCTCTCCCGATTAAGAAAAGTGACAGCGGTCGTTGTCAAAAACAAAAATACCCGATAAGTGTCAGGGTCGAATCCCACAAGGAATTGAACTAGATCAACGAAGAGTGGTAAAATAAATCAATTTAGCATGCATCATTGTCTATAATGTAAAAACGGAAAATTGGAGGAAAAAGAGTGAATTATAAAATTATAATTTCATAACAAATCAAGGCATGATTATTATAAGCAATGAGAATGAAATAGGGATATTCTTTTGACAGGGCATCGATTGGATTGGGGTTAATTAACTAGTCTTCAAACATAAATTACAGTATGAATATCAATGGCTAAGGCTACATCCAATATTTGTCAACCACTTGGGTGAATTTTTCTTGGGTTTTCTCAAACCTCAAGGTCATAACTATCAATCAACCACCAAAAACATAAGGAAGAGTTGAACTATCTCTAACCTCAGCCCTTTAATGAATTGTGGATATGGGTTTTGACTATCTCTAGGTCAACCCTATATATCTACAACCCAAGTCCTCACTAATGCTACCTCACCTAGATTTTACTTCTCTCTTTCAAGCAAAAGTAAGATAAGAAGAGTACATCAATGTTTGCAACCATTACATTTAGCATTCAAATTTGGAGGAAACACTAGATTCATGCATTATAATTTAATTTAAGACTAAATCAACAACACCCAATCCATTCTAAACCCCAATCATGCACACATCCCTAGCAACTAAATTAGCCACTCAAGGATGAAGTTAAAGAGAAGATACCCATGGGTAATTCATTAACATTCATCATATTGAATAGAAATTCAAGCTTTCAATAATCTATTACAAATACAATGGTGTACTTAGCTCAAAAAAGAAAAGAAGAAGAAGAAGAAGAACAATGTACTCTCTTCTTCCTCTCTCTACAAATTCAAAGCTAAAATGTAAAAGTTATTACACCTGTGAGTACAATTGCGGCAATTTTGAATATTCCCTTTTCACATAGCTTTCCTCATATGCTCTTGAAAGCTTCCATATTGAATTTGTGCCAGAGTTGGACATTTTTTCCCTGTCAGCGATTTGGTCACTTGTGTGGCTCCCGCATTTTATAGGTGCCCATAAGAAAGTCGTATGTCTCTCGCAGGTCCTAGTAGTGTGGCTTGGCATCCTTCTATGGTTGCACCTGTGTTTCGTAGGTGCCAACCTACAGTTCACAGGTTCCTCTCTGCTCAGCATCGATGTTGTCTGCATTGCACCTTCGTTTCGCAGGTGCCTTTCTTCAAAATGCATGTTCCTTGCTTCCAGCACAGTGCTTTTTGTTCAATTCCTCTATTTTCCTTGTCTAAGTTCCATACCAGTAAAATCAGAGATAAAAGGCATAAAGCATTCCTAATTGATGTGAAAATAGTGCAAAAGCTCATGCTTAAAAGCCTAATGAGTTGGTAAATTACCAATTCATTAGGTTCATAACCCTAGATATGAGTTTAGGTACATATATCAAGAGAAGAATAAGAAAGAAAGTAATTAGATATTGTTACTCATAAAGAAAGAATGAGAGAACAAAAACTTGGATTGAGAAACTTTATCTTCAACTTTAATTACAATGCTAAAGCTATGAAAGAAAAAATGGAAAAATAGCTAAAACTATCTCTAAAAATCTAATCTAGACGAACTCTCTGAAAAGTGAACAAAAAGGACTATTTATACTAAGTCTCTAAAATCCCAATTTAAATCAAATCTAGAGGATCCCACTTGTAGAGACAGATTGTCTCTTGGAAAGAACCGTCACTTGATTTTGGTGTCCTTCTTGGCCTCATTCATCGTTTTATTGATGGACCGTCTTTTGAAAAGATGGTCCACACATTGAAACGTGAAATGCTTTAGTGTTTCGCCCAACCTCAATCTGTCTTCTGGTTGGTGGACCGTCTTCTCCATCTTGAACCATTGGTTGCATACCACTTGTTGTTTTTCTGACAAGAAATGAAAGAAAAAAAGATATGAAAAAGAAAAATGAAAAGAAAAGAAAATTCAAGAGAAAAAGAATGAAAAAGATGAGGAAAACACACCCACCCACATATTGCATGTAAATGGAGAAAAGGGACAAAAAAGTTGAAAAGTAAAAAATAGGGTAAAAAGTGGTAAGTCGAGCCACAAGTAAGTTGTTCCAAGGAGGGTTTAGTCACTTAATTCTGTATTTACCATACCCAACATGAAGCCTACATTACAAGCCGAACCAAGTCCTATAGTGATCCTAGATTGACTGTCCGAAGAGCCGTAGTAGAGAAAATAAGGGCAAGCCTATGATATCCGTTGTGCAGTATTCAAAAATTCATTGTGAGAGTAAGAGTCTCATGTGTTTAGTGCAAAGTATCATGATTCTATATATTTGTGAGTGTTGGGGACTTCATTTGTTGTGAGGGTACTTGGTTTGTGTTGTATTTTACTAATTATCTGTGTGAATAACATTTGTGATAGCTCAATTCTCTACTAATCATTGTATGTCATTGATTGTGGTTATATGTGTGCATAGCCGATTCAGTTTGAGTGAACAAAGGGTCAATAATTGATTGTGATTCAAAGTGCAAATTTTGTTGTGTTGGTTGTAGGTATTCTAGGTTTACTTTCTAGTTAAGCGTCATTTTCAGTTTTTGTTTACTTTGCCTGAGGACAAGCAAATGTCTTAAGTTGACGGTGTTGATGTGTTGTGGGTTTATAGCACTTTCGAAGCTTAAAACTGAGGAAACTAGCATGGACTCAGGTGTGTTTATATGGATATGATGCACTTTTACTTTATTTTAAAGAAAAATATATGTTGGAGCTAAATTGTGCAAACGATGGAGAAAAATGCAGAAAAGTGGATAAGTGCAGATCTCAATACGAGTCATACCATCCTAGTGCAACCTGTACTGAGAGTCATGGAAAGGTCCAGGATCAAAGTATGAGGCAAAGACAAGTTACGGTTCATGGTACGAGCCGTACCACAGCAGTCATAGGAAATTCTAGAAGGATTTGCATAGGCCATATATCCTGGTATGGGTAGTAACCACGAGTCATGAGACCTACCTATGACCTGCACCAAGGAATCATGGAAAAGCTCATAATAAGAGAAGACAGGCAGAAATCAAGGTATGAGAATGAGTCATGGATCGTGGAACTGAGGTACAAGTTGTACCAAGCCATCCATGAAAGTTAACTGAGAATGTCAGCAAGTGCAATTTCAAGCCATGGGAAGATTGTACAACTCATAGGTTCTTGTTACGAGTTGTACCAGAAGTCAAAACCTGTCCAGATTCAGCAGAAGCCAGCCAATGTGCGAGTCAAGGTATGACCCGTACAATCTTGTTACGGGTCGTATATGAAGGCAGCAATAGTTTTTGGTAGTTTTCCTGTTTATTTAGGAGAAGGTCCAAAATATTTATCTGAATACTTTTTAGGTTATTTTTAGTAGAGAGAGTCAAACATTAAGTTTTCTTACATTGAGAGACAAGTTGTTGTTAACTTTAATTCAAGTCTTGGAGATTTTCTTGCTTTAATATCTTCCTTGTTCTTGAATTATTCATTTTTAATTCTTGCAATAATCAAGAAGCTTTATTTTCAATCATCTTTGTAAGTATTCGATTATGTGTTTGTCTATGAATGCTAATAATGATCTTATAATCATGTAAGACTAATACCTCAACAACAAGAGTTGTGGAACCACGATGAATTAACAAACTAGGGTTACACAAAGTGATTCTAAACCAATTCTAAATACTTGTATTGTATTCTCGTCATCTTTAATGTCTCTTAACGAAGCACAATATTAAGACTTGCCCGAATTCTTTACTTGCTTAAACCTAAAGAAGTAGAGATTAGCAAAAAAATTACAAAAAAGCCTTGATCTTTATGGTCAATTGTATGACTTGAGTTGCGGTCACAGGATAGTTAATTTGGAATAAATTGATAACAGTTGAATTGAAATCGTTCATGAGACCTAACTTGGTAATTGAGTATAATCATCCAATACGGACAAACCAGTCATTTGGATGAATCCTAGTTATTAGTTATACAAGTAAGCATTGGGATATATTACAAGCGTAAACCCGAAGTAGTTATGAACCCATGGGGAACACTTACCCTAGTGAATTGCGAATTTTGATAAATAATAACCAATTCTCAATTTTGTATTATAATTGCTTTTACAAACCTCCTATTTGGAGATAACATACTTAAAAGCTTAAATAGCTGCGTTATTCTATACCTTGACCATATTCCCTATGGGATCGACCCCAACCTTTGTTGAGTTCTTCATTGACAACGCCTGCTTCATTCTTTATCAGGAATGTGAGTTTGAGTGTTATCATCCGCCCTTGAACATCTGTTGGGAAAATCCAACGCTGCTCGTCTTGGCCCTCTTAGCCTCTCTCTCCTTATCCCTCATCTAATCCCCCTCCATCTGCTGGGCGTATATCACCAACCAAGAGAAATTAGGATCACTATTTAACATTACGATCCTACACTTCTTGACCAGCGAGTCAGACACCCCATACACAAATCTTTTCATATGGTCTCTCTGGTTTGCAACCATCTCTGGCACGTACTTGGTCAACCGGATGAACTCCAAGGTGTACTCCTAGACAGACATATCTTTTTGCCTCAAATTGACGAACTCTACCGCCTTTGCCTCCCTCAACTCTCTAGGGAAGAATCTTTATAAGAAGTCTATCATGAACTCCTCCCAGCTCATGGGAACTGCGCCCACTGCTCTACTGTCCCTCCAATAATGATACCAAATATAAGCAACCCCCTTCAGCTGATAGGAGGCTCAGTCTGTGCTCTCTTCTCCTATCACCCCCATAATCTGGGTGATCTTCTGTATCTCTTTCAGAAACTCATGTGGGTCCTCATCCACTCTCGACCCAATGAACTCAAGGGGATTCATCTTGAGGAATTCCCAAACTCGGGGGCCACTATGTAATGCATTGGAAACCCTAAGATCAAAACTAGGAGTTGAAATAGAGAAAATAGAATTTTCTGCACCAGGTCATAGAACGAATCGTCTTGTGACCCGTGGGGTAGGCTACAAGTTGCGGAGTGACTCATTGGGAAGGGTCTAGAATTGGTTGAAAAATTGGGAAATTTAGTGACCACGGGTATGATCACAAGTCATTATATGGGTTGTGGTCAAGGGTTGACTAAAAGTTGGAAATCGGGTTGTGCACTCAACGAGTCCTCACCACGACTCCTTTGGGACACCACGAGCCGTGGTGTTTCCTGTGGTGTCCCCCAGGTGGTTTTCGACAGTGAGGACTATGGGAGGTGACCACTAGTCGTGGTCACCGATAACAAATCGTCAAGTAAGATGTGGTGACCCCTAAAGAGGAATTTTGGTTCAGTGACAACAGGAAACATCATGACTCGTTAGGTCTCCTGACAACTCGTGTAGTCAGTCATCGGAAGGTTGGGTAATCTGTATAAATTTTCTAGTACACCTCACGATTGGGCACCACGAGTCGTCCCTGACCTCATGAATCGTGGAGTGCCTCATGGGCACTAGCATGGTCCTTTTCGTGCGAATTTCCTAGGGAGTTTTATGTAATTTTCTAAACTCCTAGACTATAAACTGCATCATTTTGGGTTTAAATCAGGGGTTTTAGAGTGGGTAATCAACGATTTATTTAATTTCTCATCCCCTCAAATGTTAGAATGTAAAATTTCTCTCAGAAAGACTCAAAGCAAAAGCTAGCGCAATTGAATTCTCCTCAGATTTTCAAGGGATTCTCTCAGGGATATCCATCACCAGGTATGTGGGAATTCAACAAGGGAATAGTTCTTCCTTTTTTCCCCAAAAAATCTTCTCTATCTTCTCTATCAGTTTTAGCCCTGAAACTTTTGAATGTGAGCAAATTATATGTCAGATTTCATTTATAGCATATGGAATGTTGTCTATGTTGATTGTTGTTATAATTCCACTACCTAGTTATCATGCTAATACTCATTCTTATAAGGATGGTTTTAGCCCTAGCTTTGAATTGAATAAACTAGAATTTTGCCTGTTGGATTAATTCTTCCTTGTGGCTTGATTTTATCAGTTGGGTTTCCCAAATTGCTAATGTTGAGAATTAAGTCAGATGCTTGTTAGTCCAGTCTCAGCTAATATTAGCATATTCAGTATAATTCGGTAATGTCAGCTGATCAGTTTGACGACAGTTAATTCTTGAGGTGTCTGTGATGCCTCCTAGTTATCAGTACTAGACTCAGAATCAGATTTTAGTGGCTCTTTAGGTGGTCATGACACTTTTAGATAAGCAGCTCTGACCAGCCTTAGGACCCCAGCTTCAGATTACAATTTGTTCTTCAGATGGTTATGATGCTTCCAGATAAGTAGTTTTGACCAGTCTTACAACACTAGTTAAAGAATCCGGTCTGTTAAAACTCTCAAGGTACTTCCAGATAGGTATCCCTGACTTAGTCTTGCGCCGCAGTTTTGAGCTATCATCTTAGTAGTCAATCTAGGACTATCCAGTGGGAATAGGACTTAGCACCGAGTGGACTGGGGTTCCAGCGCACCCAGGTTCCCAGAACTACGTTGCCGCTGTAGGTTATATTTTATTGGCCTCATGGCCCCAGACCTGTGATCACTCAGTTCATACCTTTATACCCTGACAAGGTATATTGGGCCTACCAATAGGGTTTATACATCAGACTCCACGTCTAGCTCATGTGGTTATATATCAGTTATAGACTCTCCCACTAGTCAGCTTAGTTCACTCTTAGATTAGTCAGTTCAGATCAGTTCAATACTGTACTTAAGATTTGTATCTCAGTTTTAGGGCATGTCTTTGACCATCAGACAGTGTTATTTTGACCATCTCAGTATATCACAATTTATTCAATTTCAGTATTTTAGTTGGTCATTGCATGTCTTCCTAATACAGTTATTTATTTCTTTGTGTATGGTTTCTCCTACTTACTCAGTACATTCAAAGTACTGATGCATACCTTTTATGTTGTATCATTTTATGATATAGCTGCAGGTTCTCAGACTAAGCACCGTTAGTAGATCTCACTTAGACACTTCCAGCTGTATTATTGGTGAGTCCTCATCTTTCGAGGAAGGGGATTATTTCTTTCAGTTATATTTCTTTCATTTAGACTTAGAGTTAGCTGGGGGCTTGTCCCAGCAACTCATCAGATAAATGGCTTTCACAGATAGAGTTCTCAGATTTATAGCTTTGTTTCAGTTGTATAGAACTTTTGACTTAGTTCTTCTTCATAGATGCTTTATTTTATTATTTTAAAGCTTCCGCTATGTCTTTACTTAGAATGCCAATGTTATGATAGACCATGGGTTGGCTTGGGGTTACTTGTGACTCCAAGTACCGTGTCTCATCCAGGGTATAGACTCAGGGGAAACTTGGTATTAGAGCACTAGGTTTAGAGTATCCTAGGATGTCTAAAAGTTGCATCGAGTAGATTCATTTTCATGGGTGTGAAGCGCGCCACTCTTATGATGGGGAGGCTATGAGATGTTATTAGGAAAACGCCCATTTTGTTCATACTCTTTATCGTGCATTGAAATTTAATTCCAGAATTGTTCTCCTAACTCATACTCTATTTTGTTTCAGTGAAATCATGCCTCCACGATGTGGTAATGGAAGAAGGGTCAATAACACTCACCGACCTGCCCCACCAACTCCAGAAGCCCCTCAGGACGACTCAGTGTCCTTTGAGAGTTCAGGACGGCCATCCATCTGCTCGCACAGACAGTTACTAATCAAGTGAACCAGCAAGTGGTTTTGATCAACAATAATGGGTCCGCAGCAGCTGCCCGAGTTTGGTACAGCACTCGAATGAACCCTACAGTTTTTCATGGATCTAAGGTGGGAGAGGACCCAAAGGAGTATGTGGATGAGATTAGAAAGATCACCCAAATTATGGGTGTCATCTCCTCGGAGAGTGCCGAGATGGCTACCTACCAGCTTAAAGGGGTAGACCAGATCTGGTACGAATAGTGGAAGGAGGGGAAACCAGCGGGAGCAGGACCGATGGAATGGGAGGAGTTCCCTACAGCCTTCCTAGATCAATTCTTCTCCCGGGAGCTCAGGGAGGCTAAAGTGGCTGAGTTCATGAATCTGAAACAAGGAAATTGGACTGTACAAGAGTATGCACTGGAGTTCACCAGATTGTCTAAACATGCTCCAAAGATGGTAGCCGATCCAAGGGCTCGTATGATGAAATTTGTTAATGGGGTGTCGAACTTAGTCCTCAAGGAGTGCAGGACTGCAATGCTTATTAAGTACATCGATCTCTCTGGCCTCATAGTTCATGCCCAGCAAATTGAGGCAGAAAAATTAAAAGACTTGGAGTGGGAGAACTAACGGGCAAGAACCAACCAGTTAGATTATGGCCACCAGAGATCTGGCAGTAGTAGTCGCCCACAGCAGTAGCAGCAGTGGTATCTAGTACCCACTTCAGCTAGTGCCCTACCTTCCAGTCCCATAAGGATCAGTGGGGTGGAGTATTTGTCTCACAATCCCAGAGTCATCGCACCAGCAACCTCTACACCTACCCAGCTAGCCCTAAGTGTGACAAGAACCATCCAGGAGAAGGCCTTCAGGGTCTAGAGGGTTGTTTTAGTTGTAGATAACTTGTTCATTGGCTCAAAGAATGCCCGTCAGTAGGATGAGGGAGATCACATTCCACTACTTCATCAGCTCCAGTAGGCCGACCAGCTTAGCAGGCCAACACCTCAGGTACAGATAGTGTTCAGCATCAAAACTATTTTATGCTTTGTCCTCTCATCAGGATCAGGAGAGCTCACCTAACGTGGTCATGGGTATGTTACGCCTTTTTTATCTAGACGTGTATGCCCAACCAGATCTAGGATCCACCCTTTCGTTCGTGACTCCCTATGTAGCAGTCCAGTTTGATATCAGTCCATAGGTCCTCTCAGAACTATTCTAAGTCTCCACCCTAGTTGGTGAGTCAGTTAGAGCCAGCCGGGTATATAGAAACTGCCCAATCTCAATCTTGAATAAGGTCATTCTAGCTGAAGTTGTAGAGTTAGACATGGTTGACTTTGACCTCATTCTTGGCATGGATTGGTTACACTCCCATTATGCCTCAGTCTACTGCAGAACTAGGGTCGTCAGGTTTCAATTCCCTAATGAGCCAACTTTAGGGTGGACGGGCAGTAGTTCAGCGCCTAAGGGTTGTTTTTTCCTACCTTAAGGCCAGAAAGCTTATTTCCAAAGGGTGTATCTATCATCTAGTTGGGGTCAAAGGTTCCAGCTCTGAGACCCCAAGTATCCAGTCAGTTCCAGTTGTCAGCGAGTTCCCTGACGTGTTTCCCGAAGATCTTCCCAGAGTCCCTTCTGAGCAGGAAATAAACTTCTGCATAGACTTTCTTACAGAAACTCATCCCATCTCCATCCCTCCTTACAAAATGGCTCCGGTCGAGCTTAAGGAGTTGAAGGAGTAGCTAAAAGACCTTTTTAACAAAGGTTTTATCAAACCCAGCATCTCTCCCTGGGGCGCTCCAGTACTATTCGTGTGAAAGAATGACAGTACTCTCAGAATGTGCGTCAATTACCGTCAGTTTAACAAGGTTACAGTCAAGAACAGGTATCCCCTACCCAGGATTGACGACTTGTTTGATCAGCTTCAAGGAGCTAGTTATTTATCTAGATAGATCTCTGGTCGGGGTATTATTCGGTAAGAGTCAGAGAGTGTGACATACCAAAAACAACCTTCAGAACTCGGTATGGTCACTATGAATTCGTGGTTATGTCCTTCGGACTGACTAATGCCCCCGCAGCTTTCATGGACCTGACGAATAGATTTTTCAAGCAGTATCTCAATATGTTCATCATTGTATTTATCAACGACATTCTAGCGTACTCCGAAAATGAGGAAGAACATGCTAATCACTTGAGGATAGTGCTTCAGAAACTCAGAGACCGTCAGTTGTTCGCTAAGTTCAGCAAATGCAAATTTTGGTTGAGGTCCGTGACTTTTCTTGGTCACGTGGTCTCTGGTTGGGGTATTCAGGTGGATCCTCAAAACATAGCAGCAGTGAAAGACTGGCCCAGACCTACCTCCCCAACCGAAATTAGAAGTTTCTTGGGTCTAGTCGGTTATTACTGATATTTTATGGAAGGTTTTTCCTCTATTGCATCTCCTCTGACTAAGTTGACTTAGAAAAAGGTGAAATTTCAATGGTAAGATGCGTGTGATAAGAGTTTCTAGGAGTTGAAAACTCGACTCACTACCGCTCCAGTTTTGACCTTACCAGAAGGAACAGATGGATTTGTAGTGTATTGAGAAGCTTCTAGGAGTTGGACTCGGTTATGTTCTTATGCAGCGGGGTAAGGTGATAGCCTACGCCTCTAGACAGCTCAAGGTTTATGAAAAGAACTATCTGACTCATGACATGGAGTTGGCAGTGGTGGTGTTTGCGTTGAAAATATGGAGGAACTACTTGTACAGGGCTCACGTGGATGTTTTCACCGATCACAAGAGTCTCCAGTATGTGTTCAGTCAAAAAGATCTAAATCTTCGTCAGAGAAGGTGGTTGGAGTTACTGAAGGACTATGACATGAGCGTGTTGTATCACCTGAGCAAAGCCAATGTGGTGGCTGATTCCGTAAGAAGAGTGTCTACGGGGAGCACAGCTCATGTTGAAGAGGGAAAAAAGGAACTGGCAAAGGATATCCACAGGTTAGCTCGGTTGGGAGTATAGTTGGTTGATATAGCTGAGGGCGGAGTTGTGGTGCAGAGTGGGTCAGATTCCTCTTTGGTAGTTGAAGTTATATCAAGGCAGGATGAAGATCCCATCTGCTTAAATTGAAGGAGGCGGTTCTCAGAAAAGACGTGGAGGCTTTCTCCCAAGGAGGAGATGGTGTGCTCTGTTAATAGGATAGGTTGTGCATACTGGATGTGGGTGATTTGAGACAATAGATAATTGTTGAAGCACACAGTTTGAGATATTCCATCCACCCAGGTTCTACTACGATGTACCATAATTTACGGAATATTTACAGGTAGACTGGCATGAAGAGAGATATCGCAGAATTGGTAGCTAAGTGTCTGAACTGCCAGCAGGTCAAAGTAGAGCGTTAGAGACCGGGAGGTATGACTCAGGATATTAGCATACCCACATGGAAGTGGGAAGAAGTAAATATGGATTTTATTACAAGTCTACCTCGGACTCGTTAGAAGCATGACTTAATCTGGGTGATAGTAGACCGGATGGCTAAGTTAGCACACTTCCTCCTAGTTATCATCCGAGGATTATGCTAGGCTTTATATCCAGGAGTTGGTCAATCATCATGGGGTGCCCTTATCCGTTATCTCAAATAGAGGTACCCAGTTCACCTCTCATTTCTGAAAGTCATTTCAAAAGATACTCGATACCCAGGTCAAGCTCAGCATAACTTTTCACCCACAGACAGAAGGACAGGCTAAGCGGACTATTCAGACCTTGAAATATATGTTGAGAGCTTGTGTGACCGATTTTAAGGGCAATTGGTATGATCACTTGCCTCTCATCGAGTTTGCGTACAACAACAGCTACCACTCTAGTATTCAGATGGCCCTATTTAAGGCATTGTATGGTACAAGGTATAGATCTCTTATCGGGTGGTTTGAAGTTGGTGAAGCTACTCTGATTTGGCCAGACTCAGTTCACGAGGCAATGTAGAAGGTGCAACTTATCAGGGAAAGGTTAAAAATAGCACAAAGCCGTCAAAAATCTTATACTGATGTGAGGAGAAGAGAATTAGAGTTTGTAGTGGATGATTGGGTTTATATGAAAATTTCACCCATGAAAGGGGTGATGAGATTTGGGCAGAAAGGAAAACTCAATTTGAGATATGTGGGACCTACAGAATTCTGAGGCGAATTGGCTATGTAGCCTATGAGCTGGAATTACCTTTAGAGTTGGCATCTGTGCACCAAGTATTCCATGTGTCACTATTGAAGAAGTGAATCAGTGATCCAACTTCAGTTGTGCGACTAGACAGTGTGGGAGTGAAAGATAGTCTCTCTTAAAAACAGGTCCCAGTTCAGATCCTTGACCGTCAGGTTCGTAAGCTGAGGAACAAAAAAGTAGCTTCAATCAAAGTCTTGTGGAGGAATCAGCATCTAGAAGGAGCTACTTGGGAAGCCGAAGTAGATATGATGGCCAGATACCCACAATTATTCCTTCTAGCTCAGTTTCAGTTTAAGGTATCAATTTTCTCCCTAAAAACTCAATTAAGTTACATGCTCAATCCATGTGTCCCAGTTTCTTTCATGTTAATAAATGTGTGTATGGTTTGTGAATTCAGTTTAGTCATGTAGTTTAGTTCGGAGGTAGTCTTTCTGTTAGTTTTCAGCTTTCTTGATCAGTATTTGAGTATAATGATTGCAATCTCTACTTTTATGTGTGTTTTCCGACATTCGAGGATGAATGTTCCCAAGGGGGAGATATTGTAATGCCCCGAAAACCCTAAGATTAGACACAGGAGTTGAAACAGAGAAAACAGGATTTTCTACACCAAGCCACAAAATGAGTCGTCCTGTGGCCTGTGGGGTAGGCCACGAGTCATGGAGTGTCTTATGGGGAAGGGTCTGGACTTGGTTGAAAATTGGGAAATTTTGTTACCACGAGTGTGACCATGAGTCATGGTCAAAACCACAATTCGTTATGTGGGTCGTGATCAAGGATTGACTGAAAGTTGGAAAATTCAGGCAGTGCACTCAACGGGTCTTCACCACAACTCCTTTGGGACACCACGAGTCGTGGTGTTGCCTGTGGTGACCCCCAGGTGGTTTTCGGCAGTTAGGACTACGGGAGGTGACCACGAGTCGTGGTCACCGATAACGAAACGTCAAGTAGCCCGTAGTGACCCCTGAAGAGGAATTTTTGTTCAGTGGCAAAGGAAGACATCACGAGTCATTAGGTCTCCTAAAGACTCGTGTAGTTAGTCATTGGCAGGTTGGGGAATCTGTAGAAAATTTCTAATACACCTCACGATTGGGCACCACGAGTCATCCCTGACCTTACAACTCGTGGAGTGCCTCGTGGGGACTGGCAGGGTCTTTTCCCTGCGAATTTCCTAGGGAGTTTTACGTAATTTTCTAAACTCCTAACTTTAAACACATCATTTTGGGTTTAAATCAGGGATTTCAGAGGAGGTAACCGATGTTTTATTTCATTTCTCATCCCCTCAAAAGTTAGAACATAAAAATTTCTCTCAAAAAGACTCAGAGCAGAAGCTAGGGCAATTGAATTCTACTTAGATTTTCAAGGGATTCTCTCAGGGATTTTCATCACCGGATATGTGGGAATTTAGCAAGGGAATAGTTCTTCCCTTGTGTCCCCAAAAATCTTCTCTATATTTTCTATCAATTCTAGCCCTGAAACTTTTGAATGTGAGCAGATTATATGTCAGATTTCGTTTATAGCATGTGGAATGTTGTCTATGTTGATTGTTGTTATAATTCCACTACCTAGTTATCATGTTATTAATCATTCTTGTAAGGATGGTTTTATCCCTAGCTTTGAATTCAGTAAACTAGAATTTTGCCTGTTGGATTAGTTCTTCCTTGTGGCTTGATTTTATCAGTTGGGTTTCCCTTATTTCTAGTAAATGTTGAGAATTTAGTCAGATGCTTGTTAATCCAGTCTCAGCCAATTATTAGCATATTCGGTATAATCCGGTAATGTCATCTGATTAGTTTGACAACAGTTAATTCTTGAGGTGTCCGTGATGTCTCTCAGTTATTAGTATTAGACTCAGAATTAGATTTTAGTGGTTCTTTCAGCGTCATGACACTTTCAAATAAGCAGCTCTGACCATCCTTAGGACCCCAACTTCAAATTACAGTTTGTTCTTTAGACGGATATGACAATTCCAGATAAGAAGCTCTGACCAGTCTTAGAACATAGTTAAAGAATCCGGTCCAATAAGACTCTCAGGGTACATCCAGATAGGTATCCCTGACTTAGTCTTGGGCCCCAATTTTGAGCTATCAGCTTAGTAGTCAGTCTAGGACTATCCAATGGGAGTAGGACTTAGCACCAAGCAGACCAGGGTTCCAGTGCACCCAGGTTCCCAGAACTACGTTGCCACCGTAGATTATATTCTATTGGCCTCATAGCCCCAGATCTGTGATCACTCAGTTCATGCCTTTATACCCTGGCAAGGTATATTGGGTCCTACCGAAGGGGTGTATACATCAGACTCCACGTGTAGCTCACGTGGTTATATGGCCTTTATAGACTCTCCCACTAGTCAGCTCAGTTCAGGTTCAGATAAGCCAGTTCAGTATAGTACTTCAGATTTGTATCTCTGTTTTAGGTCATGTCTTTGACCATCGATAGGGTTATTTTGACCATCTAAGTAAATGACAGTTTTTCCAGTTTCAGTATTTTAGTTGGTCATTGCATGTATTCCCAATATAGTTATTTATTTCTTGGTGTAATGGTTTCTCCTACTTACTCAGTACATTCAAAGTACTTACGTATACCTTTTTATGTTGTATCCTTTTATGATACTATTGCAGGTTCTTAGTCTCAGTACCGTTAGCAAATCTCGCTCAGATGTTTCCAGCTGCATTATTGGTGAGTCCTCATCTTTTAAGGACAAAGATTTTTTCTTTAAGTTATATTACTTTCATTTAGACTTAGAGTCAGCTAGGGGCTTGTCCCAGCAACTCATCAGATAGGTGGCCTTCAGACACAGACAGAGTTCTCAAATTTATAGCTTTGTTTCAATTGCATAGAACTTATGACTTCGTTCTTCTTCATAGATGTTTTATTTTATTATTTTAAAGCTTCCGCTATGTCTTTACTTAGAATGCCAGTGTTATCATAGACCATAGGTTGACTTGGGGTTACTTGTGACTCCAAGTACCATGTCTCATCCAGGGTATAGACTCGGGGCGTGACACACTATGCTCCCATTTTGAGGGACATGGGCCACCACTTGCTGATTGACCTAAGTGGTCAAAGCGAGCCAACATTTGAAAAGATCCCTAAAACTCGGCATGAGAAACTTGCTCGGGCAAAGGACCTATTGGTGCTGGCAGGGCCTGCTGATGCTCATCCAACTCCTTTGACATTTCCATTTCCATTCCTTCTACTATTTACTTGGCATGGAGTCATGATTCTGCAAATGCATATAGCACGAGTTAGACGGATAGAAAGATACTTCATCACACGACATAGATAATGAAAGAAGGAAAATTTCCTAAAATGTCTTGTATCCTCTTCCCTGTGAGTATGGCACTTCACACCCATGAAAAAGACTCTACTTAACTCGGCTTTCAGACATACTAGGACACTCTAAACCTTTTCTCTGACACAAAGATTGTCGTGACCCGAACATAGGCCTGGATCTAGACACGGAACCTAAATACATAAATGACTCCAAGTTGACCCATGGCTTGAACATGATAACTAAAGATCAACATAAGCAAAACTCGTAAATGAATTTTGAAATAGCGGAAGTCTGAATAACAAAATGTATAGCCAACAGTAATATTATAACATTGAGTCCAAAGATGAATATACAAGTCTATGTCTAAAAAGTCTCTACTAACTGATGAAATGCTAGGACAAGCCCCCAGCTATCTCTGAGTCTGAAACAAACTGACATAATGATACTGAAAGATAGATGTCCTTGTAAAATGAGGACTCACCCAAGGCAGGTTCTGAACTGGAACGAGAGCAGGACTAATGACGTACCTGAGTCTGATCACTAGGACCTGTGCCATGAAATGATACAGCATAGAGTATGCGGTCAATACTTTGAATGTGCTCAATATGCAAGGTAAGTAAAATGGGCTGGCTAAGTTTAAACTCAAATCATGTATATTAACATTAGTCATAACATCATAAAAGTAGGGATTACTTGCTAATATCTGAAACATGAATAGTCATAAACTAGATCTCATAACTAAATCAAATAACCTAAAGCTGAAACTGCAATTCATAAGTAAAACTGATAACCTGATCATTTGGTTAAACCAGCTTAAAACATAATATCATACTAATTAACATGCAAAACTGAGATCATGAGGAATAATGGGAGACTCTTCATATAACCGATACTATCACGATAGAGCTTATGTGATCCCAACTATTACACTCAAGTGGGTAGAGTCGTCTAAAGCCTTTCCACAACTAAGGGCACTATCATGATATTGATATCAAGCTGAAGGCCCATTCAGGATAGGGGAAGCTCACAAGGGAGGTACCTAAAGTAAATGTTAAATCATTGGCACGTAGTTTTGAGATCCTGGGTTTTCATGAACCCCTGGCTTACTCGGTGCTAGACACTGCTCCCAAAAATATGCAAAGTCTCACCATCATTTTTCAACAAAAATGAACCATACCATAAGCTGAAAGTGGGAGTATAGACTCCAAAACCATATGGTAAGCTGATTTATAGAACTAACTGAATCATAAAAACATGTTTAATTTGAGGTGAATTTCGCAAAATATGAAGATCATGCATACTTTAAATAGACTTCACTAGTCAAAATCATAGATTCATATACGGAAAATTTGTAAACATACAAACATGCCAGATACTTCATCATACTTGAAATTATGAATCATAAACTAAACCTTTTCATGAACTTGCATAATTGGGAAAAATTTCTAAAACTTGAACTCATGAATTTATAATCAAAACATGTATAGTATTTTCCTATTATTCATCATACATCCTTTAAAACATAGAGGGAATCAACCCATAAACAATTTGTAAGAATTCTATGAAATTAAATTGAAATCTCTTGTTGATCATAATTTGAATTAAGACTTGATTCGTGAAATTGAGGAGAATTATGAGCATGAGAGTGAAAGGAACCCTCATTCATGACCTTACACACCTAGAAGAACTGAATTTACACTGGCTCTAGAAAGCCTAAAGGATTTGGAGAAGAACTTGAAGGTATCTAGGCCTGATCTTCAATAGAGAGGTCTAGACTTGCATGCATGGGAGGGGAAGGGTTTTGAATAGGTTTAATCCTATTAAAACCCTACTAATAGAGCTTAAAACTCCATAGTTTTGGGATTAGGAGCTATGGAATTACGAAAATTCCCTTACTTAAATCATAGAAAATTCCACTCTGCCACGTGTCACGATTCACACCACGAGTTGTACCTAGATACCATGACTTGTGGTTACTATCTATAGTCATCACTATTCTTTTCTGACTTTCTAAAGTTCTCCACTGGTCAGAACATGACACGTACCACCAACGTATGAGTCGTTAGATCAGCCCGTGATAACAGTTTCCAAGATCCTCATTTCCTTCTCACGGTATAGGCCACGACTCGTTGTTTCCTTCAACGAGTCATACAAAAATTTGTACGTTCCAACCAGGGTAATTCAGTCCTAAAACCACAGCTCATCCTATGATTCATAACATAATCCCATGAGTCGTACCTTTACTCATTGTCATTAGACTCCTCCTACATATTCTAACCACGAACACCTCATACGAGTCGTACCAAGAGTCATTCTGTGAAAAAAAATTCTTTTTTTTTGCTTAACATATTTTAAATCTTGGGTCTAGTATTAGGAACCTTTGGGTTATAACAAACACCTATATCATTTCTGGCCCAAACATACCTCTCGACATGTAAAAAAAACTATGAGAAATCTAAAATTGGAAGGACAGAGAGCGCCAATTAGAGAAGTGATAAATTATGTATTGAAAGTAAAGATTTTCATAATATCATTATTTAATAAAAATATGAAATAAATGTCAAATCAAAGTAATGGACATGAAGATGCACTAACTGACAGTCAATGAAGCCTATACAGAACTAGGAGTGTCTGATTTATGGGGACTAGGCCCCTGGTATAACTTCTAGTAAAAGCTATACATAGCTGAATATATAACTGCCCCAAGGGAGAATATAGCTCACCAATAGTTGAACCGATATAAGCTCACAGAGCTTCAATTTGAATGTATTTACACCTAAGGCTGCATTATTAAACAATGCACCCCCCCCCCACCTGACAAAAGAGGCGCTGGCACATACTAACGTGCAGGAAGATATTGTGCAAGAAATCATAATTAATGTAAAAATCATCATAAGGTTTCTGAAAGAAAAACATTCAATTTTCCATTTAAAATATGAAATCAAGTTGTGACCTGAAAATGTTGTGGAAGCTTATGCATAGCCGACATAGTGCATCGTGTAAACATGGAGTTTGATCCCAATGGCCTTACCAACTAAACCACCACCTACCTTGCTGGGTAGGAGGGTGAATTGACTTGCTAAAAAGATTTATGAATCATCCACTATTAGAGAATAATTAGGGGATCCACCCGAAACTACAATATGCTCTATTTCTTCGTCGGTTAACATAGCTTCCAGCACTTTCTTAAAAGACTCATGCCGTCTCGGTTACCACTTACTTCCTAACTAAAATCATAATACTGAAAATAACCCTTGGGCTCATAATCTGATTGTTATCTATAGGCTCTAGTTTTATAATATGCCTTATCTGAAGGCTTATAATCTGATGTACACACTTAAATCAAGAAGCTAAACCAATTCATAAAATAATGATCTTAACTTGAAAGCTCATAGCCATGCTAAAAATTTATATGTCAAAACTCAAGAAAATTCATGTGGCTTTGGCCAAAATCTGTAATATTAATCTCATGGAGACAATTAAGACATTTCAACAATTTTATATTTTCCCTCATAAGAGCAAAACGGTTAGCACTTTCATAGAGAATCATGGAAATCTCATAAAATTAGCTCATTTGAGAGATTAAGATGCACATGGTAGATATAACAAGTTCATAAAGCTTAGACATGCAATTTCCAACTTAAAATAAAGATTTCATAGACATTCATGTAGTATAATCATTCATGAGTTTAAGGAAAGTATTTTCTGGAAGAACATGATGTCCCACACTTAGGGTTTACCTTACATATCTTATTTGCTTAAGACCAAAGGAAGAACACAAGTTAGAGCTTGGGAAGAAGGTTGTTATACCTCCTTTGAGCTAAGAATGAGTTTTCCCTAAAACCCTAGGAGTAGAGGAGATAGAAAACCAACAATCTAAACTTACATGCAAGGGTTCCTCATGGAAATAACTTGGAGGGACTTATATTGAAGTACGACGGCTTGGAGAAGAGGGAGAAACCATGCTCCTAAGTTTTAGTTGAAGAAAAATGAGTAAAGGATCAAGTTCATAATTTATATAGGTGCATAGAAAAATACAACCTACAGATGCCTGGGTGCTGTTATGAATCATAGAATTGATCTATGGTTTGTAGGTCAGATTGTAAACTAAGATTAGAGGGTCAAGTTTTCCATTTATGGGAATCGGTACATATTGTAAAATTGATCTACGATCCATGAGTCAAGTCATCTAGTGAACTATAAATATACACCTCTCTGAAGTTTCACTTAGGAAGTCAGTTACAAGCCATAAATTCAATATACAATCAATAGAAACAATCGTCTGCCGGTCTAGGAAAAATAAAGTTTCTAAAGTCCATTTATGGTTTCCAGGTATCATCCGTAGAATCATTTTACGAACCATAGATCACTTTGTCTATTAAACTTGCACCATTTTCATTCTCTGAAGATTCATCTTCAACATAAAAAATTGATATTATATTCATTCTACAATTTGTAGGTTGGTTTCTTAGACCTTAACAGTACCTTAAAATGAGGCTTCTACATATAGTGATGACTTATGCTTCGTACAAATCATTTATGTTTCATAAAATGGACCATAGATCCGTTAAATAGTAACTCAAACTGAAGACAATCCTAGGTACTTTCACATACGGCTCGTAGAATAGATCTATGGCCCATGCATCATCTATAGTACCTGTGTAGTAGATTTCTACAATTTCACACTTTTTTTCGATTAGATCCTGGGCACTTTCACACTTGGTTAAAAATTTCACACACCACATAAACCCCCTATACCACCTAAGAAGTTATATTCTAAGGTCGAAAATTCCTTTGGGATATGACGTGTTATAATATCTCCTTCTTGGGATCATTCTTCATCGAATGATGACTGTAGCTACTAGTACTCTCTGAAATCCTCCAAAATTTTGCTAGAATTTTTTTCGTAACTAGTACTATGCCAGATTTTAAATCTTACAACATCTAACCATAAACATCATTATAGGCCTTATAGAGGGGAATCAAACACAACAACAAGAAAGAACACATAGAAATCATACTAAGCCCTCATTGGCTTCTAAGATCACAAAAATGGGAACATCAAAATCAGCTAACTACCTTTCCCACTTCCTTTTTTTCACTCTCCTGTAACTCCTCTCCACTGAAAGAATAATATTACTGATAGACATTGGTTCGCAAGGAAACAATTCTTAGAATCATACGAAGTAAGCAATTAAAGGCACGAGGCATGAGACTTAGGGGAACTCTACATGAGTTATAAATTTATGTACGCATAGGAGCATGAGTTCTACATACCATGACCAATGACATAGATAGTGGATCCATGAAAAATACTAAATAAAGCTAGAATCAATACTTGGGGTATTTTCATCCAGCTCAATAACTAGGGATAATTTTGTTTTATATCATTCTTGGATTCCCATATTGCCTCTTTAATATTATGAGTTATTACAGAATACTTTCACTGAAGCAATCTCTTTGGTTCTCAATTTGCGTACTTGGAGATCAAGGATGGCCACTAGGACTTCTTCATAAGTCAAGTTTCCTTGGGCACCTATATTCTCAATAGGACTACTAGCATATGGGTCTCCTATGAACTTCCTCAACATATATATGCTGAAAATTGGATGTGCTAAAGCTAATTCTGCAGGCAATTCTCACTCATAAGCCACTAACTCAACTCTCCGCACGATCCTGTAAAGGCCAATATACCTTGGATTGAGTTTTCCTTCTCTTCTAAATATCATGATGCTTTTTATATGCGAAAGCTTTAGGAATACCCATTCATTAACATCAAACTCCAAGAATCTATGTCGCACACCTGAATAGGAGTTCTAACGAACTTGAACATGGATCAACCACTCCTGAATTAACTTAACTTACTCCACAGCCCGGTGGACAAAGTTTGGTCCAAGTAATTAGGTCTCCCCAACATCAAACAATCCATTGGGTGATCTAAAAATTCTCCTATAGAGAGCCTCATTAGGAGCCATTTTCATTCTAGCACAATCGATATTCTCATATGCAAACTCAATGATAGGCAGGCATCCCGACTGCCTTTGAAATCCAGAACACAAGCTCTCAATATATCCTTGAGCATTTGATTAGGTGCTCGTCCTGCCTACTTGTCTATGGCTGAAAAGTCATACTCGGATATGAAGTGAGTCATGAATTGAGTGCCTCTATCTAAAATGATGGAAATTTGGGGTCCCATGCAGTCGAACAATCTCTCGAATGTATAACATAATCTTTTGTTGAATTTATCATCTTGATAGGTAGAAAATGTGTCGACTTGGTGAGTCGATCCATAATCACCCAAATCGAATCATGCTTTTAAAATGAGCAAGGTTGACTTGTCGTGAATTCCATATTAATCATCTCTGACTTCCACACTGGTATTTCTATACTCAGGGCTAGCCCTCTGATGCTCCACTTTCACCTACTGATAATTTGGACACTTAACCACGTAGTCCACTACATTCTTCTTCATGTCAGCCTACCAATATATTTATTTCAAGTCATGATATATTTTGGTAGAACCTTCATGGATAGATTATCTGGAGCTATGTTCCTCTACTATAATTCTCTCCTAAAGCCCATCCACATTCGAGACACACAACTTTCCCAAGTGCCTTAAAGTACAATCTTCCCCTTAATTAAAGCCACAGTTCTGTGCTTATGAATTCCATCCTTTAATTGGAACAAGATGGGATCGACATACTGCTTTCCTTTTACTTCTGCAACTAAGGACCTATTTGGAAAGCCACCTGAAAATTGAATTTGAGTGTAATTAGGTGCAACTACATAGTTTGACGTGTTTATTTGGCAAGGTAATTACATGGTAAGCTAGAAATTGAGTGTAATTGGGAAGGAGTGATTACACTCTCCAATTTCTAGGAGTAAGGTGAGAATTGCAGATAATTACATAGTGTAATTACATGGTCACTTTTTAATTTCTTTGTTTTGGTTTTTATTTTAATTTATTTTCTTTTTAATTTATTTTTATTTCTATTCTTTTAATTTCTTTTTTATTGTAAATATTTTTTAAATATTTTATATTTTATGTTGTTAATCTTTCATTTTATTTCTTCTCATTTCTCAATCTTTACATTTTGCAATTTCATGTAATTACTCGTACTTTTTATTTTTTTATTTTTTTATCTTCTTCATTTAACATAAGTGAATTATTATCCTAGTTTTTTAATTAAAGTTTAATTTCCATTGCTGAAAAATGTTATACAATTATATTTTCTTTTTCTATTTCTTTTGAATTACATTTACTTAAGTTATGTTGGTATTTATTTAATTATGTTGGAATTCGAAATAAGATTATTATGTTAAATTTTTTAAATTTGGAATCTATGTTATATTTTTGTTCTAATTTATTTGGTTTAGTAGTATTGACTTGTTATTTCATACTACATTTCATTTATTTTTCTATTATAATTGATGGATTATTTTTTTAAATATTTGAATAATTTTATGACATATATTTATAATATTAATATTTTGATCAAACATGAATTCCATGATAATCTTAAAATATATGACTTTCAGTTTTTATAATTAATTTAATTAAAATATATTACAATTAGTTTTATAATATTCGTTGTAAATATATGTTTATTAATTTAAATATTTTTCAAAGAAAATATGTATCATAATATATAATTCAATATCATTCATAAAGACAGATATTTGTTAAATATTAATTTTTGATGATTAACTTTTATTTTAAAATTTTTAATCTAGCTATGTAATTACACTTGTGCAACCAAATATTATGCCTATAAGTTAGACTATAATTATATTACGACAAACAAATAGGTCATGGTAATTACTATACTATGTAATTACTAGGTTGTGTAATTATTATCCTAGTAATTACAATTACCAGGTGACTTTCCAAACAGACCCTAAGAAATAACAGATCTGCAATAGAAGTCGAATACGATTAAGTAACTAGGGGCAAGATACAGACTTTAGAGCGTCAAGTCATACACAAACCGGAGTGACTTCACTACCTGAAGAAAGAAAGCCTGCTTTATTTAGTACCACCGCACCGCCATCCCCAGAGTCTAATAAGTGTACCCTACTCTTTCCGATATGAGAAAATATCAAGCCAAGCCTTTCTTACTCCCTTCAATTTGTCAAACTCCCCATGGAGCGTTGGCTGCTATATTAGCCATATCATGGTCCTTAAATGGTACAAGATATCCACATCATATACCTTGAGCAACTCAAGCCCCCATCGTTGCTTGATATTTAACTCCCTTTGGTGAAGATGTACTGGAAACTCTTATGGTTTGTGAATTTGTCCATATGGACTCCATACAGATAATGATGCCATATCTTTAGCACAAAGATCACCACGATCAATTTTAGATCATTCGTGAGGTAGTTCATTTTGAGAATTAACATACACCTAAGACCTATCCCTGAAGAATCGCAATAAAATAAGAATCCATCAGTTCCTTCGGGCAAGGTCAACACTAGAGTGGTACTCAACTTGGCCTTTAATTCCTGAAAGCCCTTCTCACAGATCTTTGACCATTGGAACTTGGTCTTCTTCTGAGTCAATCAGGTCAATGGAGTGGATATAGAGGAATATCCCTCCACAAACATCCTTTAGTAACCTACCAAACCTAGGAAATTCCTAATCTCTATGGGAGTCATGGACCTCGCCCAGTCCTTGATTGCTTCAATCTTTTGAGGATCTACCTTGATGCCCTCATGTGACCCCATGTGGCCTAAGAAAGCTACTAAGTTCAGCCAAAACTCACACTTGGAGAATTTAGCATATAATGGGCAATCTCTGATTGTCTGCAATACTATTTTAAGGTGATCTATATGTTCACCCTTATTCCTCGAATATACCAATATGTCGTCGACGAATAGTATCACAAATACATCAAGGTATGGCTCTAATACTCTATTCATGAGATCCATGAAGGCTGCTGATGCATTTGTTAACCCAAACTACATAACAAGAAATTCATAGTGTCTATTCTAGGTCCTGAAAGCCAACATCAATATATCCTCCTCCCTGGCCCTCAATTGGTGATAACCTAATCTAGGTTCAATTTTAGAGAAACAGTCGGCACCTTGAAGCTGATAAAAAATCATGGATCCTTGATGAACGTGTAATTATTCTTTATGGTGACCTTACTCAACTAGTTGTAATCAATACACATACACAAGAACCCATTCTTCTTCTGGAAAAATAAGACCGATGCATCCCACAATGAGATACTTGGCCAAATAATCCTTTTTTGAGTAGGTCCTTCAGTTGCTCCTTAAATTCCTTCAACTATGCTCAGCCCATTCTATAAGGGGAAATAGAAATAGGCTTCATGCTGAAAATAATGTCAATCCCAAAATTTATATCTCTCTCAAGCGGATGCCCAGGAGCTCATCTGGGAACATGATGTTTCATGGTTTTACTATATTTTCGACCCTTAAAACATACAAAATATGTTGGGACTTGAGTGTATTTATACAAATATGAGGTTCTTTTACTATTTTGCAGGAAAATCAGTTCTAGGAGTGAGATTTTGAAAAAGGAAGTGAAAAAGAAGCGGGAAGTGGAGTCTTACAAGTCACAGTACGAACCATGCCATATGAGTATGAGTCGTAGCTAATGCCCATAACAAAGGATCAAAGAATGCACAAGTGCAGGTCTCACAGTACAATAGGATACCACAAGTTGTGATAGCATTGTACGACCCATACTACAGGCTCGTGGTGAGAAGTAGAGAACCAGCGACTTGACATCCTCAAGGCACGAATTGATCCCATGGGTCGTACCAACATGGTACGCTTCATAGTAAGGATCTGTAGGATGACAATCAGAGATGTCGTATTTCATAAGTCCATGTCAGGAGTGCTAGCCATGACTCGTAGTGACCTATCATGAGTCTTAATGGACACCCATACTGATCTTGGGCAGATTTATATGCCCAAGTGATACTCAAACGTATCATTTTTACCTTGTTTGTTGTGCAATGTGTATATAATATCATGTATTTGGTAATAAAATGCGAATTTATACTAACCAACATGATTAGCATTTGTTTTGCAGGATAATGTGATTTTTAAGAGCTAAAATGCGTGTTGGAACTATGTCGGAGTTGGACTTGGATGCGAGCGTGGAAAAGACCTCGGATGGCATATTTTGCAGTGGCTCCGCGATGGTGTCGTGCCACGCTGCCATCGCGGTAGCACACTGCCTGGGCAGAAATTAAAATGGCAATTTCCAGTGTGCCATCGCGTCAGCTCCGTGGCACGGAGACAGGCCTCCGCGATGGCCTCCGTGCCACATTGAGGCTAATTATCCGGACCATGAAATTTCCAGAGAGGGTCCGCGTCCACGCCGTGTCACGGAGGCAGCGCTCCGCGTTGGCCTCCGTGACACGTTGCTTGTTATTCCGGGAGAAATTTCCCACTAGTATAAATAGCACACTTAGGTTATTTTTAAAGGAGGTTTTTTTAGTTTTAGTTTGGAGCCTGAGTTCAGAAGTGGGAGCAGGAACGTGGTTTTGTGGCAGTTGAAGAATAGAAAAGATAAGAGTTTTCTTCTCTTCCCTTCTTCTTTCCTTCAATTGTATGCATGATTCACACTCATTCTAGGATGATTAATCCAAGAATGAGTGGCTAATTCCTCTCTTGCTGAGGTTTTGAACTTGTGAAGTGAATGTTGGTAATAATTGATATGGTTTCTTCTTCTTCTTGCATGTTGGTCTATTAATTCTTGTGCTTATTACATTCTTGATTGGCCACCATTAATGTATATCTAAAAAGTCCAATTTCACTCGAGAGAGCATGAAATTGGAAAGTTGTGAATTAATAGGGTATTGTTCTTAACTTGATTTGGGAAAATTGGGTTTTGATGTGCTTTCTTGATAGAAATATACTTGAAAGTCGTATTAGTCAATTTAGGAACCGGAATTGTAGTGTTAGGTCATAAATTGCATTTGATCACAGAAATGTAGACGAATGGTTTATGAAGCTAAAGTGAAATTAAATACGGAAGTTTTAATTTCTAGGCAAACGTTCTTGGCTAGCAATATGAAGAAGAAGATGACCAAATTATCATGATTATCAAGTTCATTACTCGTTCTTAACCTTGGCATGTGCATATCCATTATCTAAACTCAATGTAAATAGTAGTTATTAATTTTAGTAGATAATTAGTTTAGAAACAAAACTTACTCAAATCTTGGTTGGATTGTTGTTAACATAGTTAAAAATAGAGTAGAGATATAGTAAACTAGGCAGTTTTGCATATCTAGAGCAGCCTCCTTGGATCGATACTTGGCTACTTAGCCACTTTATTACTTGTTTGACCACGTACACTTGCGTGTCGATGTATAATATATACCGAGCAGCAGAGCGCGAACAAGTTTTTGGCGTCGTTGCCGGGGAGGCTAGGCGATTTGTAAAATTTTGTTTAGTGTAAATTTACTGTATTTGTATTTTTATTTTCTTAAGTGTTAACAACTTGGTCTTAGCCTGTATTTTGCAGATTTTTATTTCTGTGAACACTGGCAAGGGACAAGGAGCTGGTGGAATCTTACTTAGAGCCAGAACGTGAATTGCATAGTCAACGTAGAGAAGCTCTTCGGAAGAAGTTGCAGTTGCTCAAACAGTCTATGATGGAGCAACCCAATCCACCAGTTGTGCGGGCAGTGTTAGTGCCCGAGGAAGTAGCAGCCAGGCCGGTTCGCGAGGTGGCAATCCCACACGCTAATAATGTACATCCCAGCATCCGCAAACCAGAGCCTGGGGGGAGATTTGAGTTAAAGCAAAATATGGTGCAACTTTTGCACACTAGCGGGCAGTTTACCAGTCTCCCTCACGAAGATCCGCAACAACATCTCCAGAACGTTTTGGAGATAAGTGACACTTACATCCCCGCTGGAGTGTCACCTGATTATGTTTGGCTCACCTTATTTCCATTTTCCTTACTTGGTGAAGCCAAGAGGTGGTTAAAAGCTGAACCACCCAACTCTATATCAACGTGGGATGATCTTGCAAAGAAGTTCTTGATCAGATTTTTCCCTTCAGGTAAAACAGCTAAACTTAGAAGTCAGATTCTAAGTTTTAAACAGAGGGAAGGAGAAAATATTTATCAAGCTTGGGAAAGATTCAAGTCCATGTTGCGGGACTGTCCTCATTATCATCAGTCAAATGAGGTGTTGGTCCACACTTTTATTGAGGGTTTGGAACCCCACACTAAAATTTTGTTAGACTCAGCAGCTGGAGGGCAAGCGCTGGAGAAGACTTATGAGGAGCTGTACACTTTGCTCAACCGAATTTCACAAGGCAATCCGGAATGGAATGCAGATTCTTCAAGAGGTGGAGCAAGGAAAGCAGCGGGAGTGCTGGAAGTGGATGGATTCACAGCTATCGCTGCACAGATAGCTGCTTTGCAAAATCAGTTAAACACTCACTTCAGCAATATGAATTTGAACCAGCCGTCAGCCTCAGTTAATGCAGTCCAACAGATGTGGTGTGAAGTGTGTGGTAGTAGTGAGCATTCAGCTGAATGCTGTGGTGCAAATCCTGATTCTGTCAACTTTGTGGGCAATGCACAGAGGAATCAACAGCAGTTTGGTGGTGGCTACAACTCGAATTGGAGGAATCATCCAAATTTTTCATGGGGTAGCAACAATCAACAAGGCCAGGGTTCAGGGCAGGGTATGCACAGAAACCAAGGAGGGCAACAAGGCTATCAGAATCAGTTTAGAAATCACAACGCCCCTCCTCCACCACCATCACCGACTATTGAGGAAATGTTCAAGACCATGATTTCCAACCAGGCACAATTGCAGGCTGACTATGTCAAACTGGCGGCCGAAGTAAAGAACAATCAATTGGCAACCAAGGCTCTTGAATATCAGTTTGGGCAATTTGCCAGTGCCCAAATACTAGACCAAGGGGAGGACTACCTAGCGACACGGATCCCAATCCTAAGCAGGTAAATGCAGTGACCACGAGGAGTGGTTTACAATTAAAGGAGGTGGAACCGGAAAGACCGCCTCAGAAGTCCGGAGCAGCAGATGTTGAGGGAGAACAAACCTCAGATACGGGGAAGACCAAAGAAGCTGAACCAACAAGGCCTCCACCCCCGTTCCCTCAACGACTTAAGAAACACAAGGAGGAGGCGTGTTTCCAGAAATTCATGGAGGTACTTAAACAGGTACATGTTAACTTACCTCTTGTTGATGTCTTGCAGGGTGTGCCAAAATATGCAAAGTATATCAAAGACATCGTGGCCAACAAAAGTCGCTTGACCGAGTATGCCACGGTGGCTTTAACGGAGGAATACACATCCCGTATTCAGAACAGATTGCCCACTAAACTAAAGGATCCTGGAAGTTTTACTATCCAGCTAACGATTGGGCAAAGTATCCGAGCTCGTGGGTTATGCGACTTGGGGGCAAGTATAAATCTGATGCCATCTTTGGTATTCAGAAAGTTAGGGCTAGGGAGTCCTAGACCTACAACAGTGATCTTGCAGCTAGCAGACAGGTCTTTAGCTAAGCCGGATGGCATTGTGGAGGATGTGCTAGTGCAGGTAGGCTCCCTCATTTTTCCGGTAGATTTCATTGTTCTGGATTTTGAGCCAGATGCAGAAGTCCCATTTATTTTGGGACGACCATTTTTGGCAACCGGAAAGGCATTGATCAATGTAGCTGCGGGTCAACTCACGATGCGAGCACACGACAAGGTTGAGGTGTTCGACGTGTATAAGGCACCTAAGCTTCCGACTGTCTATAAGGAACTCTCGATGATCAACGTGATTGATCATGGGAATGCAAATGGATTGAGTGATTCCCGAGAGTTACTAGGTAGGCCACCAGACAAGGTTGAGAACTACTGGGGAGATGACCATGATCGGGTCAAATCGTCCATCTCCCTAGTAGAAAATTGAGCGTGAAGGCTGTCGAGCCGCGACGTTAAACCAGGCGCTGCACGGGAGGCAACCCGTGAAAAATATTTTTCTTTCTTTTTTTTTCCTTAGTGTAAAGTTTTTCTTTTATTTTATTTTCTCTTCTTTTTCGTGACTAGGTTTAAATGTGCATTTTAATTAGTAATTTTTATTCTTTTAGTAGGGAATCTAGTCATTTAACCAATTTTTGTTTAGTGAGGTGATTTTCAGGTATACCGGAGGAAAAATACGTGGAATCGAGAAAACGAGGCGAGGTATGAAAAATAAAATTTGATAGTGAAACAGAGCACTGGCGCGTTGGCGCCGTGTCACGGAGGCAATGCTCCGCGTTGGACTCCGTGACAAGTTGAAGGCAAATCTGGAATTTTTTAAAATTCCAGTAAGCCAACGCGTTGGCTCCGTGTCACGGAGGAGGGCCTCCGCGTTACCCTCCGTGACACGTTGCCCTTATCCCAGTGCCGGGTCACACCGGGTTTCCAGGTGACCCGCGTGTTTTCTTAATAAAAACCCCCGATTTCGCCCCTATTTTCCCCATTCCCTCTTCCCTCCGCGACCAAACACCCATTCCCCTACCCCCAAGCTCCGTGCCACGTTAAGAGGCAAGGAAAACATCAAGTCTTTATCGATTCTTCAATTCCAAGGTATGTTTTCATCGTCTATCTCAAATTTTTGGCGATTTTTGTCAATTTTGAGCATGTGAGGTGAGATATATCACCCTAGGTAGAAATTAAACATGACGTGAATTATTTTGCGATTGATTGTGTTTGGATTGTTGTAGTTGACGGGTGAACTTATCGATTGATTGAATAATTCATTGTTGATTGTCGAATTGAGTTCTAGGGCTTGGGGTTGTTGAATTTTAACTTGGGTAACTTGATAGTTTGACGAAATTGATGCCAGGGTGTGTTTATTATTTGAGATAAGTCATGGTAAATATTGTATAATTGGTGAAAGACGACTAATTCTCGATTTTTAGTGGGACATTGCGTAATATGTGAATTGGTTGAATTGCTTAGATTAGTGTATATAAAATGTTTGTATTGTTGTTTCTATTTGGTTGTTGTTATTGTTGCTAAGTGCCATGGGTGAATAGCTGTCGATGGTAGGATTGGGTTAGTTGTATGAAGTCTGAGTAGTTCGCTAGCCGTTATGTTGTCGAATTTTTGTGAACGCACTAAGCAATATGTTTATAGTGATTGTGTTTGGGGTGTAAATAGATCTATCCTTGCTAACATGTTGTAAATATTGTTGAAGACTAAGTGTGGGGTAAATTTTGTTTAACCCGACCTTAGCCAAAACTAACAAGTTTTTAGCTTAACGTTGTGCTTGTCTGTGTAAATTGACAGGTACAATGGCCAGCCGACAAGATAAAGGCAAGGGTGCTTCAACCTCAGGCACCGGCAGAAAGAGAATGAGACTGGGCACTGCTGTCCCAGCTGCACCTGCTGTTCCACGCGGTCAACACCGCCGATACGGAACACGATGGGTTACCGATGAAGGAAAGAAGTGGTACGCAAAGCATAAGGAGAACAAGTACTTCCCGGAGGAACATATTGCAAGGGAACCACTTGCACAGGAGTTCCCTCGCATCGTACAGAGGATTGAAGCAACTGGGCTCAGCTTTATTTTTCAGGAGCCCACGGAGTGCAACCTTCACTTGGTCCGGGAATTTTATGCCAACTGGAACCCGGCCATCAGAAGCCACACTATTAAAATTAGAGGGTAGATTGTCACTCTGGAACCCCAGCAGCTGAATGCCATCGTTGGAGCGCGGGACACAGACGCCCACGTTCTCCGCCAGCTCAACATCACCCCACCGTACACCGACATCAGACGTACGTTGTGTGGGGCTCGATCCATAGCCCGATGGAGTAGACACAACGAGAGGGGTTACCACCAGACTCTGCCTTATTCGCAGATGAACAGGGAGGCCAGAATCTGGCTAAAAATTGTATGTTCGTGTTTGATCCCGGGAGTACATATGACAGACGTGACTCGGGACCGTGTCTGCCTGGTGTATGCCCTTATGAAAGGGCTTGAGATTAATGTGGGGGCGATTATAATATCCGCCATGAAGACAGCCAGACTACACCAGGGCCACAGATATGGGTTTGGCGGACTCATCACCACCTTCCTCCGAGGCCTCGACGTTGAGGAAGAAGCCTTGGATTACATTCCGCAGTTGGAGCGGCGGGCCCTTGATGTGACGAAGACCAAGGCCCCCGACACTACACACGGACCTGTGCTGACTCTGGGCGAGCGACATGCTCGTGACGACCAGTATATGGCCCGTATGTTTGGTATGCAGATGCTGCAGCTACGGATAGGTGGGAGACCAGCCACCGAGGATGAATTATGGCAGCTGGAGCTGGACTACCCTTTTGGCGAGAACGCCAGAGCTTTATGCAAGGTGGGCCCAGCCTTTGTGGAGCCGACTGACGACGACGTCCCTACTTATGAGGAGACACGTTGTGAGGACTCTGATGTGGAGTCCGATGACGGCGAGGGAGCTGATTCAGATATGGGCGACGAGGCCGCAGCACCGGATGAGGAAGTCGAATATTTCGACTGAGCAGGGAGTTTCACCACCCAAAATTCTGTGCTTTGTATTTTTGTGAACACTGAGGACAGTGTTCGATTTAAGTGTGGGGTGGGGAGTAGTTAGGTGCTGGGTCATAGGCTCTAAATCTGCTGTATATTCTTACTTGACGTTTGTGTATGTCTGTGCTTTCCCTGTTGTTGTGAACTGATTTGTGAATGATGTGTATATATTTGTTTGTGGCTAATGATGTGTGTCTTTAAAAAGAGTTATGGTTGCCTTTGTAAATATTTTGTAAATTTTGTAAATATTTTTTTCATCGAAATGATCGATGTGTTGCAAAAAAATTTTGAAGTTTTATTTTTGGGTTTCTCGGAGTTTGTTTTCGGTTCTTTTACCGAGAATAGTCCCATTGAACCGATGTCATAGTTAGTGAACATTCCCTATGATGGATGGATGACGACCGTCTTAAGGGAAATGTAGTCGATAGGAGTAGATGATTTGTTTTTAGTTTCTTTGGTGGATTGCATCAATAAACTGTAGTTGCTTATGGTTGCTAAAATTTTGTTGCGTGTGTAATTGATGTTCGAAATGCGAAAGTGATTCGTTTGAAAGCATGTAATTGTGTAAATATGTTGAGTTACCTAGGCTATAGAATTTGGTTCATTATGATTGAGGCTTAATCTTGAATTCATGTACTTGACTAGTTAAAGAGTCTGTGAATGCATCTTGATTCGAGCATGTGCATGAAGTGTGAGTGAGGTTTTGCTATTCCATGTCATTGTGAATTGTCTAGAACTTGCCTGGCGTGTATACAAAGCGAAATGAAGGAGGTGTAGTGTCGGAAAGGATGTAGGCATTTCTTTGTTTTAACCGTTAGTTTCCATTTTTTTCTTGTCAAGTTCTACCTTTTTATATGTTGTACACCCTAGTCAGCCCGTTGAGCCTTTAGCCGATTTCTTTCTTTTGTCCAGAATTGTATGAACTAAGCTTTATTCCTTCTTTTCATTAGCCTTAAAGTCTATAAGAAGCTCTTAAGCGCTTACAAAGAACAAAAAAATTGTTTCCCAAAGTGTTAAAGAGTGAAAAGAGTGAAAAGAAAAGAAAAGCAAAGTGAGGAAAGAAAAGATGGTGTTGAAGAGGCACTAGTTGTAATTAAATGAAATTGAGGGTACATGAAAACCTTTCGTTTGGGGTCAAGTGTGCCTGATGAAATGGGCTGTATGAAAGTAAACCAGCATGAATGGGAGAAAAAGAGAAAAGAGAGGAACAATGTCCATGAGTCGATGGGAATGAGTTGAAAAAGCGCTTAAGGATGCTAGCAACTATTATTGGCTAATCCAATATATATATACTAGATCCATAGCCCAGTTACAACCCATTAAAAGTCCTATTTGATCCTACACTGCATTTCTTTATATTAGTGGAGTAATACACTAAGGGCAAGCCTATGGGTCATGACATGATGCATGTGAATTCATTTGGGAGAGAGAGTGAAATTAATTTCTATATGCCCCTACGTGCATGTTTGTGAGCTGCACGAGCATAAAAGGGGAAGTTTCTCTCGAGTTGTGAGGGTACATGCTTGATGAAAGATTGATTTTCGTGTCGGATTTCTTGATTAGTTGATTTGCATGAGTTTGCCGATATCAAGAATCAATTCTTAAAAGTCTAGGAAGCCTCGATGTATTAAGGTCATTGTCTTGTACGACCAAGCATGTTTTCTTGATGATTTGCAAAAAAATCGAATAATCGGTATGACCGTAACGTAAATGGTTGCACCATAGTGACAAAGGTTGAGATGTGATGTGCATGATTTGTGTATGTGTTGTTCGAGGACGAACAAGGATTTAAGTGTGGGGTAAGTGATCTTGGGCAGATTTATATGCCCAAGTGATACTCAAACGTATCATTTTTACCTTGTTTGTTGTGCAATGTGTATATAATATCATGTATTTGGTAATAAAATGCGAATTTATACTAACCAACATGATTAGCATTTGTTTTGCAGGATAATGTGATTTTTAGGAGCTAAAATGCGTGTTGGAACTATGTCGGAGTTGGACTTGGATGCGAGCGTGGAAAAGACCTCGGATGGCATATTTTGCAGTGGCTCCGCGATGGTGCCGTGCCACGCTGCCATCGCGGTAGCACACTGCCTGGGCAGAAATTAAAATGGCAATTTCCAGTGTGCCATCGCGTCAGCTCCGTGGAACGGAGACAGGCCTCCGCGATGGCCTCCGTGCCACGTTGAGGCTAATTATCCGGACCATGAAATTTCCAGAGAGGGTCCGCGTCCACGCCGTGTCACGGAGGCAGTGCTCCGCGTTGGCCTCCATGACACGTTGCTTGTTATTCCGGGAAAAATTTCCCACTAGTATAAATAGCACACTTAGGTTATTTTTAAAGGAGGTTTTTTTAGTTTTAGTTTGGAGCCTGAGTTCATAAGTGGGAGCAGGAACGTGGTTTTGTGGCAGTTGAAGAATAGAAAAGATAAGAGTTTTCTTCTCTTCCCTTCTTCTTTCCTTCAATTGTATGCATGATTCACACTCATTCTAGGATGATTAATCCAAGAATGAGTGGCTAATTCCTCTCTTGCTGAGGTTTTGAACTTGTGAAATGAATGTTGGTAATAATTGATATGGTTTCTTCTTCTTCTTGCATGTTGTTCTATTAATTCTTGTGCTTATTACATTCTTGATTGGCCACCATTAATGTATATCTAAAAAGTCCAATTTCACTCGAGAGAGCATGAAATTGGAAAGTTGTGAATTAATAGGGTATTGTTCTTAACTTGATTTGGGAAAATTGGGTTTTGATGTGCTTTCTTGATAGAAATATACTTGAAAGCCGTATTAGTCAATTTAGGAACCGGAATTGTAGTGTTAGGTCATAAATTGCATTTGATCACAGAAATGTAGACGAATGGTTTATGAAGCTAAAGTGAAATTAAATACGGAAGTTTTAATTTCTAGGCAAACGTTCTTGGCTAGCAATATGAAGAAGAAGATGACCAAATTATCATGATTATCAAGTTCATTACTCGTTCTTAACCTTGGCATGTGCATATCCATTGTCTAAACTCAACGTAAATAGTAGTTATTAATTTTAGTAGATAATTAGTTTAGAAACAAAACTTACTCAAATCTTGGTTGGATTGTTGTTAACATAGTTAGAAATAGAGTAGAGATATAGTAAACTAGGCAGTTTTGCATATCTAGAGCAGCCTCCTTGGATCGATACTTGGCTACTTAGCCACTTTATTACTTGTTTGACCACGTACACTTGCGTGTCGGTGTATAATATATACCGAGCAGCAGAGCGCCTGAGAAGATCAGAAGCTGCCAAGCAAAGTACGAGTACTAACAACGACTCATAGCACCATGTTGTGACTCATTGGTCATCCTGACGTCTGCAATCCCTATTATTTTAGGAAAAGATTTTAATGATTGTATAAATACTTTCGTTTTATTTTTTATTAGAGGAGCTGAAACTCTTTTTATCAGTGTATTATGGAGTATCCAACACCATGGGGAGATCAAAACTACACAAAAGAGAAACAAGTTTTGTTCATTATTCTTGATTTTCAAATATTATTTTGAAATTGATCGGTGGGGTTTTATTCATTCACTATTGTAAGTCTTGAATTATGAATTCCTCTATGTTGTTAGATTTAATTCTTGCAACTATGAGTAGCTAAACTCCCACAACTAGGGTTGTGGGAAACATGGTGAAATAATTAAAAAAGGTTAACACAGGGTGATTCAAAACCAATATGAACGCTTGTATTGTTCTTCCCTTCATGATAATTGTTTCTTAATAGTCGCAACTTTAGGACTAGCCCAAATTCCCTACATGCTTAAATCTAGGGAAGTAAAAATTAGGAAACGGGATTGACAACAAAGACATGATATTATCAACTTTCAATTAATAACTTTAGTTGCGGTCACAGGAAAGTTAATTTGGAATAATTAATAAGGGTTAAGTTGAAACCGCTCATGAAACCGAATTTGGTGATAGAGTATAGTCATCTAATAGGGGCTAATTAGTTGTTTAGATGAAAATAACTTATAGATTCTACCAGCTAAGTAAGTATTGGAATAGTTCACAAGTATAGCAAACCCTCCGTAGTTATGGATGCATGGGGAACACATCCCTAGTTAATTACCTATCTTTGATAACCACACCATTTTTACAACACTGTCACTTACTATTTTCTATAAAAAACTCCTTTGGAAATAATTGAACTAGAAGTGTAAATAATAGCATTAGTCAAAATCTTGACCATATTCCTCATGTGATCAACCCCAACCCTGTGGGGTTCTTTAATTGACAATGATCGCGTTATACTTCTGCTGAGATATAATTTGAGCATTATCAGAATACCTCTAGAAATTCACTATTGATTGGCACTAAATGTAAGTCTAGTGCCTCATCATCAGTATCCCTTACTCTTAGTAGATGATATACGCAACCTTTGGAAATGAGCTTTCTTGCCTTAAGATGAGAAATAAACCTACCCTTTGGCACCATAAAAAATTTTGAGACATCTCAAGATGTTGGTAGCCAACTAAAGCATATAAGCCATTCTGCCCGCCACCTCTTTTCACAACTTCTCCCTGTTGTGCTAAACTACCACGATGAGGACCTACAGGAGTGGGGGTGGCATTATGAGACCTGGTTGTATTACCCCAACATTTATAGCATACATTGGGGCAGTCCATTTAAAAGTGACTCTGACGCCCACATCTGAAACATCGACCTTCCCCTATCAACATAACTGCAGGTGTCTTCTTCCATTCCTATTACATGTGGGAAATCATGGCACACTCTGAGTAACACTAGCTTTAGATTGAGAGCTTGACACACTAATATTGTGACTCTTGTCACCCTATCCTTATTGTTCATTCTGAGATCTCTGTGGTAGTATACTGGTTGCGGGTGGAGTAGGTCCCTATGAAGTCTAGGAATAAGAATCATCTACTTCTCCCCTAATATTGTTATCATTGCCAACTAATCTAGCCTTCTTACTCTGACACTACTCTCTGTCGAATCTGTATGCCAGCTTTTGATCCTCCATTTGTAGGGCATACACAATTAGTCTTGATATGTCCATATCTTGATGCAATAATGTCGCATCACATTCACCATCTACTTGCTTTCCGAAGCTACACACAAACTGGCGCATTTTGGCTCTCATTGTGGAGTCCATCTCTAGAGAAAAATGGACCAACTGAGTGAACTTAAGGCCATACTCCCTCACACTCATATTATCCTACCTGAGAGTCATGAACTCCTTAACCTTGGCCTCCCTTAGTGTTACTCCCTAAAGGTCCCTAAGATCCGATCCCAGACATAGAGTAGAACCCAAAAGAAAAGTATGTAATTTTCCATAAAAAGATTCGTCATACAAGTCATGTTATGACTTGATGACTCGTCATGTGAGTCATTGTCACCCTCAATAGTTTAAACTTTTGGACCATGAGTCATGGTAACAAGGTATGACTCATGGTCACGAGTTGTCACTTCCAAGCAGTCAAGGGGTCCTAATGTAATGAGTCAAGTAATGACTCGTGATATCGTGTAAAGGGTCATGGTATGAGGTCATAGTATGAAGTTAAGAGATTTTAGTCAAAGTGTTTGGGCAGTGACGGTTGGTCATCGTGAGTCGTGATGACATATCACAACTCGTGACAACCGTTCATGGTGTAAAGTTCAGAGAAGGGGTAAAGATTTTATCCACCGACCACGATCCATCGGATAACTCGTGGTAAAGAATGTTAGGTCGTGATGAGCGCCCTTGGTAAGAAGTTCATAATACTGGAAAAATGTTCCATCATGTCATGATTGGTCACCACGATTCATGGTGACAACCAATGACTCGTGGTGTGGCTCATGGTGATTGTACATGTAGATTTTTAATGCAATTTCTCAAGGATATTTTGTAATTTCTCATGCTTTTAACTACTAAATTAGTTAATTTTGGGTTTACCAAAGGGGTATTTAAGGGTTATACTACACCTAAACCCCTATGGTACTCTCCAAAAACTGTGGATTGAAAATCATGCTCTCAAGAATTCTCAAGGTAAGCTAGGGTTCCTCTTCTCAATTTCTCTTGGTTCTCAAATCAAGTCAAGAAATTAGTAATCCCAGGTATGTGGGATCATCAATGTAGGATTTTTTCCACCCTCATGTCCAATCTCAAGTTTAATTTCATGATTCAGTTCTTTCATGTCCCCAATTATGATCTTCATGAATTTCTAGGTTAGACCCTTTTTATGCGAAACTCCATGATCCTTATGAAATTAATCCTCTCATATTTCTACTTATGATTTTTGGTTATGTTACATGGATTTCATTGAAAGAATCTCATGATTTTTTATATACAAGTTAGCATTATTTACTCAAGTATGTGCGAATCTCATGAATATCAAACTTTTATATCATGGCTGTATTTTCAATTTTATTTTCATGGCTAGTTCACGCACATTAAGGAATTTATGAATTCATCTTGTTTTTAAACTATCCCTGCGAAAACCCATGTTTCAAGTATGAGTATGATCACTATGTAAGGTTTTAGGAGTAGTATTTAACACCGAGAACGCCGAAGTTCAGCCCACCCATGTCACAATCCGAGCGTGGACCCTAGATTGAGACACGAGATTTATAACCACGAATGGCTCAAAGCTAACCCATGACACAACACAATATGATTACGAGCATAACTAAGCGGAGATAAAACATGAACACAACTTGAGCGTAAGTCTGCATATCATAAAGCATAAGAATAGAAAACAAGTCAACAATGCTAGACCATCTATACGTAGCTGTCTGAAAAGCCTCTAGTCATATGATGAGCTAATGGATCAAAACCCCAACTATCTCGCTAAGTCTAAAACTAAAAGACATAAGAGAAATAGACGTGAACCAAAACTGTCCTCCTCGGCTCATGAGGACTTACCAAAACTGGGAGGGTACTGATCTAAAGAGGGAGCAAACTAACGTCGGGGCTGGGACTGATCACCCGAACCTATAACATGAGATGATATAGCATAGAGTATGTGGTCAGTACTTTGAATGCACTGAGTAATTAGAGAAAGTGAAACATGCTCGTAAAACATTCAATTAAGATCGAGAGTAAAGGTTTAACTAAGACATGAGAACTAGGCACATGCTGAAATCATAATCATATAATACTCATAAACATGAGTTATTCAACATAAGTTGAAGTATAGTGACCCAAGGTTTGAAAGTAGAAATCATATAGTGTATCATACTTGAAATCAGAAGTTAAAGCTCATAAATTAATCAATGGGTCAAGTACGCTATAAAACATAGTATCATAAGTCATGAACATGAATAACTTAAAACATGAGAAACAATGGGAGACTCATCGTAATCAATACCATCATGAGAGAGCTTACATTATCCCTCAACTGTCTCGCTCAAGTGGGAAGAGTCGTCCCATACTTGCCAATGCAAGGAACGATTAAGGTGTGATATCTTTCATGAATCCCCGAAGGGCTTGAACATGAATATATACCTACAGTGGTACTTAGTTATGAGACTCGGGGTTTCCTTGAACCCCTATCATACTCGGTGCTAGACAGTACTCCCAAAAATATGCACATAGCTCATAATCATCATTGTGAAAGCATACTTCATCTTGCATGGACTTGTTTAAATCATGAACTCATAACCATAGTTGATAGACGTGAAATAGTCATGAGAAATAATGCCATTAAGTTGGCCATGATACATAGATTTAAGTGTCATGAAAATCATACCTACTTGAATAAATAGTGATAACTTGAAATCATAGGCTCATAAGCTTGAAATTCACAAAAAAAATGTATGATTGGGCAAAATGACCATAAACGTGAAAATATAGACACATGAGAGATTCTAGTAGAATATAAGTAATTATAATCATAAATTGTGATTTTATTCATAAGAGACTTGAATTCATAAAAGTTCATAACAGATTTCACGAGAATTGGGTCTAACCGTAGAATTTCAAAAAACCATGCTTGGAGACTTGAAATCATGAGATAGGGATGAAATTGGGTGTGAGAGTGGAAGGATTTCCCCCATTCATAGCTCTACATACCTGGGGTTGACGGGATTCTTTCTAGGGTTTGATGCCTAAGAGAATTGGAGGAGAAGGACAACCTTGATGCATGAGGCTTGAGAGAGTTCTTGATCTTCAACTTGGAGTGTTAGGAGTATAATGAGGATTTAGGATGAATAAATCCCTTTAAAACACCCTTTAAGGAGCTTAAAAACGACTTAGTTTAGGAGATAGGAACTTAGTAATTATGAAAATTCCCTTAATAACCTGACTAGAAATTTGATCCTACCAGACCTAATGAGTGACCTAAAGACTCATTAGGCCTCTTGAAGACTCATTAGGTGCCATCTGTCACCACTAGGCTAAGTTTCCAACTTTCTTATCTTTCTTGATGCTTCCACTCAATGATTCATCATAACACTTAATGGATCACTTCAACACTTGTTAAAACTCTCTGAACTTAAATTTTCACGGCCTCACTGCACTTAACGACTCATTTAATGAGTTGTTAAGTGAACTAATGATTCAATTGATGAATCGTTCTGTGATCTGATGCAGCTTTTCCCTCTTTTCTCCATTCCAGTCCCCGGGTCTGATCTTTGGGACTTTTGGGGTGTTACATTATCTCCCCCTTGGGAACATTCACCCTCAAATGCAAATTAAGCATACTAAAAGGATAGGGAAGGAACTTCAATCCCAAAATTGAATAACTATAGTCGAAAATTGGCGGATTGACTGACTCTGCACTGAGATACATGACCGAACTGAATTCATGAATCACACTTACATACTAACATGAAAGGAACTGAGAGATATTAACTTGACATGAAACTAAATGGAGTTCTAAGGAAGAAACTGATACCTCTTGCTGGAACTGAGCTAGAAGAGAAAAGGTGTCGGTATTTAGCCATCATATCTGCCTCGGCTTCCCATGTAGCTCCGTCAACTAACTGATTTCTCCACAAAACCTTCACAGATGCTACCTTCTTATTCCTTAACTTATGAACTTGACAATCAAGAATCTCAATCGGAACATCCTTATAGGTAAGGCTATCCTTCACAGCAGTTCTCTCTACTGGAACAACGAAAGCTATATCACTAATGCACCTATTCATCAAGGACTCATGGATAATTGGATTCACCAAAGCTAACTCCATTGATAACTCCCCTCGTAAGCCACCTTGCCAACTCACCTTAGAATCCTATAAAGATCCACATATTGGGGACTAAGCTTCCCTTTCTTACTGAACCTCATAACTCCCTTCATAAGAGACACCTTCAAAAACACCCATTCAACAACCTCGAACTCAAGCTCTCTCCTCCTAACATCTGTATATTATTTTTGTTGATTCTGAACTATCTTCAACCTCTCTCGGATAAGCTGAACTTTCTCCATAGCCTCCTAAATTGAACCTGTCCCTATTAACATAGCCTCACCTACCACAAACTATCCAATAGGTGATCTACACCTCCGCCCATAAATGGCCTCAAATGGAGCCATCTGAATGCTGGAGTGATAACTGTTGTTATAGGCAAACTAAATAAGAGTCAAGCGACCATCGCAAGTACCCTTGAAATCAATCACACAAGTTGTCAACATATCCTCTAAGATCTGAATGGTCCATTTAGCCTAACCATCTATCTATGGGTGAAAAGTTGTACTAAGCTTCACCTATGTACCAAGACCCTTCTGAAACGATCTCCAGAACTGAGAGGTGAACTAAGTACCCCTATCTGATATGATGGACGAAGGAAATCCATACAACTTAAACATCTCCCAAATATAGAGTCTAGCATAATATTCATCTGCATCTGTAGTCTTTACCGGTAGGAAATGTGCTCATTTAGTCAACCTGTCTACAATCACCCATATAGTCATATTGTCGGTGCATATGAGACAACCTTTAACGATGGCTATGTTGATGTCTTCCCACTTCCACGTAGGAATACTGATGTACATAAGCATACCCCCAGGTCTCCAATGCTCAACCTTCACTTGTTGGCAATTCAAATACTTAGCCACAAATTTTGGTATGTTCTTTTTCATGCCATTCCACCAATAGACTTCCCATAGATCATGGTACATCTTGGTGGCACCTATAAGGATAGAGTAACGAGACCCGCGAGCCTCACTCAACATCCACTCCCTCAATTTGTCCACATCCAGAACACATAATTGGCTTTGATATCATAGCACACCATTTCCCCCTTGGGAGAAAACCTCCACTTTGTAACTCCAGACAGTTTCCTTCAACTTCACTAAGAGAGGATCCTCATCTTTCCTTGCTTTAACCTCTATCACCAATGAAGATTCTGACCCATTTTTAACAATAACACCACCATCCGTCGAATTTGTAAGGTGAACTCCTAAATGAACAAACCTATGGACATCCTTCACCAAATCCTTCCTCCCGTCCTCAATGAGGGACACACTCTCCATGGAGAACTTACTAAGAGCATCCGCCACAACATTTGCCTTTCCCAAATAATAAAGGAAACTCATGTAATAATCCTTGAGAAGCTCTAACCATCTCCTCTGTCGTAAATTCATATCAATCTGACTGAACATATACTGAAGGCTCTTGTGGTCCGTGAACACATCCACATGCACCTTATACAAATAGTGCCTCTAAATCTTCAAGGAAAACACCACCGCTGCCAACTCTAGGTCATGCATCGGGTAGTTCATTTCATGAGTCTTGAGCTATCTCGAGGCATAAGTAATAACCTTACCATGTTGCATCAATAAAAAACCAAGGACAATTCTAGAAGCATCAGAATACACAACGAAACCATCAGTGCCCCTCGGTAGGGTTAATACTGGGCTGAGTTGAGTCGAGTCTTTTATTCTTGAAAACTCTTCTCACAAGCATCCGACCACTAAAACTTTGCCCTTCTTCTGGGTCAACTTTGTCAACGATGTTGCAATGGATGAAAATCCCTCTACGAACCTCCTGTAGTAACCATCTAAGCCCAAAAAGCTCCTAATGTCAGTTGGACTGACGGGTCTTGGCCAATTCTTCACCGCCTCTATATTTCGATATTCTACCTGGACACCTTCACTAGATACCACAAGACCCAAGAATGCTACTGAGTTTAGCCAAAACCACACTTTTTGAATTTAACAAACAACTGATGGTCCTTGAGAGTCTACAACGCAATGCTCAAATGAGCAGCATGATCCTCCTCACTCCAAGAGTATACGAGGATATCATTTCTGAAAACAATAATGAACATATCCAAATACTGCTTGAACACCCCATTCATCAAATCCATAAAAGTTGCAGGAGAATCCATTAGTCCAAAAGACAAAACTACAAACTCATAGTGACCATACTAAGTTCTAAAGGTTGCCTTCAGAATATCACTCTCTCTAACTATAAGCTGATGATAGCCGAATTTGAGGTCTATCTTTGAAAAGCAGTTAGCACCCTGAAGCTAGTCGAATCAGTCACTAATCCTGGGGAGTGGATACGTATTCTTGATTGTGACCTTGTTTAATTGTTGGTAATCAATGCACATCTTAATGGAATCATCCTTCTTCCGAACAAAGAGGATTAAGGCACCCCACGGGGACTTACTAGGCCTAATGAAACCCTTATCTAGTAAATCTTTCCTCTTTTCTTTAAACTCCTTTAGCTTGACTGGAGCCATTCTGTAAGGAGGAATGAATATGTGTTGCGTATCGGGAAGAAGGTCAATACAAAAGTCAATCTCTCTCAGGAGAGACTTCAGGTAGATAATCTGGAAGAACTTCTGAATACTCAGATACAACTAAAACTGACTGAAAAGTTGAGGTCTTGTACATAGAATCCTTGACCCAATCTATATGGTATACAAAAACCTTGGAGATCATCTTTTAGGCCTTAAGGTAGGAAACAAAGTGACATACATCCATAGTTGAACTACCTTTCCACTCAAGGACTGGATCACCAAGAAATTGAAACTATACTGATCGGGTTCTATAATTAACCGAAGCATCACAAGAATAAATCTAATCCATACCGAAGATAACATTGAAATCGATCAGATATAACTCCACTAGGTTGGCTGAGGTGATTTCTAAAGAAACATGACATGGCATTTTTTGTACACTCGTCGAGGTAAAACTGACTCATCGATAGGAGTAAAGACTGAGAAAGGTTCTAAAAGGATTTCGGGACTAATACTGAAGCTAACAACAACATAAGGAGTCACGAAGGATAATATGGCCCCTAGGTTTAACAATGCATAAATATCAAGATGGAAGACTCGTATCATACCAGTGACCACAATGGATGAGCACTCCTGCTCCTGATGGGATGAAAGCGCATAGAACTTGTTCTGGTGTTGTCCGCTAGCTGCACTTGAAAAGGTGCCCTGTTGAGATGGGCAAGCTGCTGGAGCTGCTAATGTGGTGTCTGGACATGGCCTTTACTCATCCTATCAGCTAAAGGACAATCCCTGCATGTATGGTCGGGCTTCTTGATCTTGGGCAGATTTATATGCCCAAGTGATACTCAAACGTATCATTTTTACATTGTTTGTTGTGCAATGTGTATATAATATCATGTAATTGGTAATACAATGCGAATTTATACTAACCAACATGATTAGCATTTGTTTTGCAGGTAAATGTGATTTTTAGGAGCTAAAATGCATGTTGGAACTATGTCAGAGTTGGACTTGGATGCGAGCGTGGAAAAGACCTTGGAATGCATATTTTATAGGGGCTCCGCGATGGAGTCGTGCCACGCTACCATCACTGTAGCACACTGCCTGAGCAAGGATTAAAATGGCAATTTCCAGTGTGCCTGCGCGTCAGCTCCGTGGCACGGAGATAGGCCTCCGCGATGGCCTCCGTGCCACGTTGAGGTTAATTTTCCGGACCCTGGAAATTCCAGTGAAGGTCCGCGTCCACGCCGTGTCACAGAGGCAGTGCTCCGCGTTGGCCTCCGTGACACGTTGCTTGTTATTCCGGGAAAAATTTCCCACTAGTATAAATAGCACACTTAGGTTTATTTTAATGAGTTTTTTTAGTTTTTAGACTGAGTTCAGAAGTGGAGAGCAGGAACGTGGGTTAGTAGCAGTTGAAGATTGGAAAAGCTAAGGGATTTCTTCTCTTCCTTTCTTCTTTCTATCAATTGTACGTATGATTTACACTCATTTTAGGATGATCAATCCAAGAATGAGTAGCTAATTCTCTTCCTTGCTGAGGTTTTGAACATGTGTAATGAATTCTGATTTTAATTGATATGGTTTCTTCTTCTTCTTTAATGTTGTTCTATTAATTCTTGTTTTTACTGCATTAGTGATTGGCCAACATTAATGTACATCTAAAAAGTCCAATTTCACTCGAAAGAGCAAGAAATTGGAAAGTTGTGAATTAATAGGGTATTGTTCTTAACTTGATTTGGGAAAATTGGGTTTTGATGTGCTTTCCTGATAGAAATATACTTGAAAGCCGTATTAGTCAATTTAGGAACCGGAATTGTAGTGCTAGGTCATAAATTGCATTTGATCACAGAAATGTAGACGGATGGTTTATGATTCTGAAGTGAAATTAAATACGAGAGTTTTAATTTCTAGGCAAATGTTCTTGGCTAGCAACATGAAGAAGAGAATTAACCAAAATTATCATGATTATCAAGTTCGTTACTTGTTCTTAACCTTGGCATGTTCATATCCATTGTCTGAATTCACAAGTAAATAGTTGTTATTAGTTGTAGTATATATAGTTTAGAAACCAAAAACTCAAGTAACTCTTGGTTACATTGTTGTTAGCATAATTAGAAGTGAAATAGGAATATAGTAAACTAGGCAATTTTACATATCTTGAGCCTCCTTGGATCGATACTTGGCTACTTAGCCACTTTATTACTTGTTTGACCACGTGCACTTGCGTGTCGGTTTTTAACCGTAGTAACAAACCACGAACAAGTTTTTGGCGCCGTTGCCGGGCAGGCTAGGCGATTTGTAAAATTGTGTTTAGTGTAAATTTGCTGTATTTGTATTTTTATTTTCTTAAGTGTTAACAACTTGGTCTTAGCCTGTATTTTGCAGATTTTGTTTCTGTGAACACTGGCAAGGGACAAAGAGCTGGTGGAATCTTACTTAGAGCCTGAGCGTGAGTTTCATAGCCAACGTAGAGAAGCTCTTCGAAAGAAGCTGCAGTTGCTTAAACAGTCTATAATGGAGCAACAAAATCCACCAGTTGTGCGGGCAGTTTTAGTGCCCGACAAAGCAGCAGCAAGGCCGGTTCGTGAGGTGGCAATCCCACACGCTAATAATGTACATTCTAGCATCCGCAAACCAGAGCCTGGAGGGAGGTTTGAATTAAAGCAGAATATGGTGCAACTTTTGCACACAAGCGGGCAATTTACCGGTCTCCCTCACGAAGATCCACAAGAATATCTCCAGAACTTTTTGGAGATAAGTGACACTTATATACCCGCTGGAGTGTCACCTGATTATGTTCGGCTCACCTTATTTCCATTTTCCTTACTTGGTGAAGCCAAGAGGTGGTTAAAAGCTGAACCACCCAACTCTATATCAACGTGGGATGATCTTGCACGGAAGTTTCTTATTAGATTTTTCCCTTCTTGTAAAACAGCCAGACTTAGGAGTCAAATCCTAAGTTTTAAACAAAGGGAAGGAGAAAATCTTTATCAAGCCTGGGAAAGATTCAAATCCATGTTGCGGGACTGTCCTCACCATCATCAGTCCAATGAGGTGTTGGTACACACATTTATTGAGGGTTTGGAACCCCACACTAAAATTCTGTTAGATTCAGCAGCTGGAGGGCAAGCGCTGGAGAAGACCTATGAGGAGCTGTACACTTTGCTCAACCGAATTTCACAAGGCAATCCAAAATGGAATGCAGATTCTCCAAGAGGTGGAGCAAGGAAAGCAGTGGGAGTGCTTGAAGTGGATGGATTCACAGCTATCGCTGCACAGATAGCTGCTTTGAAAAATCAGCTAAACACTCATTTCAGCAATATAAATTTGAACCAGCCTTCAGCTTCAGTCAATGCAGTTCAACAGATGTGGTGTGAAGTGTGTGGTAGTAGTGAGCATTCAGCTGAATGCTGTGGTGCAAATCCTGATTCTGTTAACTTTGTGGGCAATGCACAGAGAAATCAGCAGCAGTTTGGTAGTGGCTACAACTCAAATTGGAGGAACCATCCGAATTTTTCGTGGGGTAGCAACAATCAACAAGGCCAAAGTTCAGGGCAGGGTATGCACAGAAACCAAGGAGGGCAACAAAATTATCAAGCTCAATTCAGAAATCATAGTGCCCCTCCTCCACCACCATCACCGACTATTGAGGAGATGTTCAAAACCATGATCGCGAATCAGGCACAATTGCAGGCTGACTATGTCAAATTGGCAGCCGAAGTGAAGAACAATCAATTGGCGACCAAGGCTCTTGAATATCAGTTTGGGAAGTTTGCTAGTGCCCAAAATACTAGACCCAGAGGAGGACTACCTAGCGACACGGATCCTAATCCGAAGCAGGTTAATGCAGTGACCACGAGGAGTGGTTTACAGTTAAAGGAGGTTGAACCGGAAAGACCGCCTCAAAAGTCAGGAGCAGCAGATGTTGAGGGAGAGCATATTTCAGATAAGGGGAAGACTAAAGAAGCTGAACCAGAAAGGCCTCCACCCCCGTTCCCTCAACGACTTAAGAAACACAAGGAGGAGGCGTGTTTCCAGAAATTCATGGAGGTACTTAAACAGGTACATGTTAACCTACCTCTTGTTGATGTCTTGCAGGGAGTGCCAAAATATGCGAAGTATATTAAAGACATCGTGGCTAACAAAATTCGTTTGACTGAGTATGCCATGGTAGCTTTAACGGAGGAATGCACTTCCCGTATTCAGAATAGGTTGCCCACAAAACTGAAAGACCCTGGAAGTTTTACTATCCAGCTGACTATTGGGCAAAGTATCCCAGCGCGTGGATTATGCGACTTGGGGGCAAGCATAAATCTGATGCCATCTTCGGTATTCAGAAAGTTAGGTCTAGGGAGTCCTAGACCTACAACGGTAATCTTGCAGCTAGCAGACAGGTCTTTGGCTAAGCCGGATGGCATTGTTGAGGATGTGTTAGTGCAAGTAGGCTCCCTCATTTTTCCGGTCGATTTTATTGTTCTGGACTTTGAACCAGATGCTAAAGTCCCATTTATTTTGGGATGACCCTTTTTGGCAACCGGAAAGGCATTAATCGATGTAGCTGCGGGTCAACTCACGATGCGAGCAAATGACAAGGTCGAAGTGTTCGACGTGTACAAGGTACCTAAGCTCCCGACTGTTTATAAGGAACTCTCAGTGATCAACATAATTGATCATGGGAATGCTAATGGATTGAGTGATTCCCGAGAGTTACTAGGTAGGCCACCGGATAAGGTTGAGAACTACTGGGGGGATGATCATGATCGGGACAAATCGTCCATCTCCCTAGTAGACAAATGAGCTTAAAAGACGTCGAGCCGCGACGGTAAACCAGGCGCTGCACGGGAGGCAACCCGTGAAAAATATTTTCTTTCTTTCTTTTTAGTGTAAATAATTTTTATTTTTCTTTTTCTTTTCTTGATTAGGTTTAGATTTGCATTTTAGTTAGTATTTTTTTATTTTAGTTAGGGAAATCTATTAATTTAACCAATTTGTGTTTAGTGAGGTGATTTTCAGGTATAACGGAGGAAATATACATGGAATCGAGAAAATGAGGCGAGGTATGAAAAATTAAATTTATTGGTGAAACAGAGCACTGGCGCGTTGGCGCCGTGTCACGGAGGCAGTGCACCACGTTGGCCTCCGTGACACGTTGAAGGCAAAATCTGGATTTTTCAAAAATCCAGTAAGCCAACGCGTTGGCTCCATGTCACGGAGGAGGGGCTCCGCGTTACCCTCCGTGACACGTTGCCCCTTATTCAGTGCCGGGTCACACCGGGTTTCCGGGTGACCCTCGTGTTTTCTTTAAATATAACCCCGATTTTCGCCCAATTTTCCCCATTTCCCTCTTCCCTCCGCGACCAAACACCCATTTCCCCCTCCCCAAGCAACGTGCCACGTTGATAGGCAAGGAAAAACGTCAAGTTTCTTCGGTTCTTCAATTCTAAGGTATGTTTTCATCGTCTAACTCAATTTTTTGGCGAAATTTGTCAAATTTGGGCATGTAAGGTGAGATATATCACCCTAGGTAGAAATTAACCATGATATTGAATTATTTTGTGATTGATTATGTTCGGATTGTTGTAGTTAGCGTTTGAACTTGTCGATTGTGTAAATAATTCAAAATTGATTGTCGAATTGCATTCTAGGGCTTGGGTTGTTAAATTTGACTTGGGAAACTTGATAATTGGATGAAATCGATGTCGGGGTGTGTTTATTATTTGAGATAAGTCGTGGTAAATATTGTGTAAATGTTCAAAGACGACTAATTCTCGAATTTTTGTGGGAAAATGCATAAAATGTGTGAATTGGTTAGATTGTTTAGATTAGCTTGTATATGAAATGTTTTATAGTTGTTTTTATTTTTGTTATTGTTTTTGTTGCTTGTGCGAGGTGTGAATTGTTAGCGATAGTAGGATTGGGATTAGCTGTATGAAGTCTGAGTAGTACGCTAACCGTTATGCTGTCGAATTTTTTTTGCGAACGCACTAAGCTATATGTGTATAGTTGTTTGTGTTTGGGGTTGTAAATAGAGCTATCCTTGCTGTAATTTTGTAAATATTGTTAAGGACTAAGTGTGGGGTAAATTTTGTGTAACCCGACCTTAGCCAAAGTTAACAAGTTTTTAGCTTAACGTTGTGCTTGTTTGTGTAAATTGACAGGTACAATGGCTAGCAGACAGGATAAAGGCAAGGGTGCTTCTACCTCAGGCACCGGACGGAAAAGGATGAGACTGGGCACTGCAGTCCCAGCTGCACCCGCTATTCCGCGCGGCCAACGCCGCCAATACGGAACACGATGGGTCACCGATGAAGGGAAGAAATGGTATGCGAAACACAAAGAAAACAAGTACTTCCCGGAGGAACATATTGTAAGGGAACCACTCACACAGGAGTTCCCTCGCATTGTACAGAGGATCGAAGCAGCTGGGCTCAACTTTATTTTTCAGGAGCCCAAGGAGTGCAACCTTCACTTGGTCCGGGAATTTTATGAAAATTGGAACCCGACCATCAGAAGCCGCACTATTAAAATCAGAGGGCAGATTGTCACTCTGGAACCCCAGCAGCTGAATGCCATCGTTGGAGCGCGGGACACAGACGCCCACGTTCTCCGCCAGCTAAACATCACCCCACCGTACGCCGACATCAGACGTACGTTGTGTGGGGCTCGATCCACAGCCCGATGGAGTAGACACAAAGAGAGGGGTTACCACCAGACTCTGCCTTATTCGCAGATGAATAGGGAGGCCAGAATCTGGCTGAAGATTGTATGTTCGTGCTTGATCCCGGGAGTCCATATGACAGATGTGACTCGGGACCGTGTCTGCTTGGTGTATGCCTTTATGAAAGGGCTTGAGATTAATGTTGGGGAAGTCATAATATCCGCCATGAAGAGAGCCAGACTGCACCAGGGCCACAGATACGGGTTTGGCGGACTCATCACCACCTTCCTCCGAGGCCTCGACATTGAGGAAGAAGCCTTGGATTACATTCCGCAGTTGGAGCGGAGGGCCCTCGACGTGACAAAGACTAAGTCCCCCGACACTACACACAGACCGGTATTGACTTTGGGCGAGCGACATGCTCGTGACGATCAGTACATGGCCCGTATGTTCGGCATGCAGATGCTGCAGCTACGGATAGGTGGGAGACCAGCCACCGAGGAAGAGTTATGGCAGTTGGAGCTGGACTACCCCTTTTGCGAGAACGCCAGAGCCTTATGTAAGGTGGGGCCAGCTTTCGTGGAGCCGACTGATGATGATGTCCCTACTGATGAGGAGACACGTCGTGAGGACTCCGATGTGGAGTCCGATGACGACGATGGAGCTGATTCAGACATGGGCGACGAGGCCGCAGCACCGGATGAAGAAGCCAAATATTTCGACTAAGCAGGGAGTTTCACCACCCAAATTTTTGTGCTTTGTATTGTTGTGAACACTGGGGACAGTGTTCGATTTAAGTGTGGGGTGGGGAGTAGTTAGGTGCTGGGACATAGGCTCTAAACTGCTGTATATTTTTCCTTGATGTTTATGTATGTTTGTGCTTTCCCTGTGGTGAACTGTTTTGCGATGTATGTGCATATATTTGTTTTGTGGTTAATGATGTGTGTTTTTGAAAGTTATGGTTGCCATTGTAAATATTTTGTAAATTTTGTAAATAATTTTTTTTCTCTATCGACATGATCGATATTTTTCAAAAATTTTTGCGAAAATATTTTGCACTTGTAAATATTTTCTTTCTATCGAAATGATCGATGTGTTGCAAATTTTTTTTTTCTCGAATTTTATTTTTGGGTTTCTCGGAGTTTGTTTTCGGTTCTTTTACCGAGAATAGTCCCATTGAACTGATGTCATAGCTAGTGACCATTCCCTATGATGGATGGATGACGACCGTCTTAAGGGAAATGTAGTCGGTAGGAGTAGGATTTTTAATTTTTTTTAGTTTTTCTTTGGTGGATTGCATCAATGAACTGTAGTTGCTTATGGTTGCTAAAATTTCGGTGCGTGTTGTAATTGATGTTCAAAATGTGAAAGTGATTCGTTTGAAAGCATGTAATTCTGTAAATACGTTGAGTTACCTAGGCTATAGAATTTGGTTCATTATGATTGAGGCTTAATCTTGAATTCATGTAATTGACTAATTAAAGAGTCTGTGAATGCATCTTGATTCGAGCATGTGCATGAAGTGTGAAGTGAGGTTTTGCTATTCCATGTCATTGTGAATTGTCTAGAACTTGTCTGGTATGTATACAAAACGAAATGAAGGAGGTGTAGTGTTGGAAAGGATGTAGGCATTTCTTTGTTTTAACCGATAGTTTCCATTTTTTTTCTTGTCAAATTCTACCTTTTTATATGTTGTATACCCTAGTCAGCCCGTTGAGCCTTTAGCCGATTTCTTTCTTTTGTCCAAAATTGTATGAACTAAGCTTTATTCCTTCTTTTCATTAGCCTTAAAGTCTATAAGAAGCTCTTAAGCGCTTGCAAAGAAAAGAAAATGTTTCCCAAAGTGTTAAAGAGTGAAAAGAGTGAAAAGAAAAAGAAAAGCAAAGTGAGGAAAGAAAAGATGAGGTTGAAGAGGCACTTGTTGTAATTAAATGATAGTGAGGGTACATGAAAACCCTCTGTTTGGTGTCAAGTGTGTTGATGAAATGGGCTGTATGAAAGTAAACCAGCATGAATGGGAGAAAAAGAGAAAAGAGAGGAACAATGTTCATGAGTCGATGGGAATGAGTTAAAAAGGCGCTTAAGGATGCTAGCTATTATTATTGGCTAATCCAATATATATATACTAGATCCATAGCCCCGTTACAACCCATTAAAAGTCCTATTTGATCCTACATTGCATTTCTTTATATTAGTGGAGTAATACATTAAGGGCAAGCCTATGGGTCATGACATGAGGCATGTGAATTCTTTTGGGAGAGAGTGAAATTAATTTTTATATGCCCTTACTTGTATGTTTGTGTGTTGCATGAACATAAAGGGGAAATTTCTCTCGAGTTGTGAGGGCACATGCTTGATGAAAGATTAATTTTCGTGTCGGATTTCTTGATTAGCTGATTTGCATGAGTTTGCCGATATCAAGAATCAATTCTTAAAAGTCTAGGCAGCCTTGATGTATTAAGGGTCATTGTATTGTACGACCAAGCATGTTTTCTTGATGATTTGCGAAAATTGAATAATCGGTATGATCGTAGCGTAAATTGTTGCACCATAGTGACGAAGGTTGGGATGTAATTTGCATGATTGTGTATGTGTTGTTCGAGGACGAACAAGGATTTAAGTGTGGGGTAAGTGATCTTGGGCAGATTTATATGCCCAAGTGATACTCAAACGTATCATTTTTACCTTGTTTGTTGTGCAATGTGTATATAATATCATGTAATTGGTAATAAAATGCGAATTTATACTAACCAACATGATTAGCATTTGTTTTGCAGGTAAATGTGATTTTTAGGAGCTAAAATGCATGTTGGAACTATATCGGAGTTGGACTTGGATGCGAGCGTGGAAAAGACCTTGGAATGCATATTTTATAGGGGCTCCGCGATGGAGCCGTGCCACGCTACCATCGCGGTAGCACACTGCCTGAGCAAGGATTAAAATGGCAATTTCCAGTGTGCCTGCGCGTCAGCTCTGTGGCACTGAGATAGGCCTCCGCGATGGCCTCCGTGCCACGTTGAGGTTAATTTTCCGGACCCTGGAAATTCCAGTGAAGGTCCGCGTCCACGCCGTGTCACGGAGGCAGTGCTCCGCGTTGGCCTCCGTGACACGTTGCTTGTTATTCCGGGAAAAATTTCCCACTAGTATAAATAGCACACTTAGGTTTATTTTAATGAGTTTTTTTTAGTTTTTAGACTGAGTTCAGAAGTGGAGAGCAGGAACGTGGATTAGTAGCAGTTGAAGATTGGAAAAGCTAAGGGATTTCTTCTCTTCCTTTCTTCTTTCTATCAATTGTACGTATGATTTACACTCATTTTAGGATGATCAATCCAAGAATGAGTAGCTAATTCTCTTCCTTGCTGAGGTTTTGAACATATGTAATGAATTCTGATTTTAATTGATATGGTTTCTTCTTCTTCTTTAATGTTGTTCTATTAATTCTTGTTTTTACTGCATTAGTGATTGGCCAACATTAATGTACATCTAAAAAGTCCAATTTCACTCGAAAGAGCAAGAAATTGGAAAGTTGTGAATTAATAGGGTATTGTTCTTAACTTGATTTGGGAAAATTGGGTTTTGATGTGCTTTCCTGATAGAAATATACTTGAAAGCCGTATTAGTCAATTTAGGAACCGGAATTGTAGTGCTAGGTCATAAATTGCATTTGATCACAGAAATGTAGACGGATGGTTTATGATTCTAAAGTGAAATTAAATACGAGAGTTTTAATTTCTAGGCAAATGTTCTTGGCTAGCAACATGAAGAAGAGAATTAACCAAAATTATCATGATTATCAAGTTCGTTACTTGTTCTTAACCTTGGCATGTTCATATCCATTGTCTGAATTCACAAGTAAATAGTTGTTATTAGTTGTAGTATATATAGTTTAGAAACCAAAAACTCAAGTAACTCTTGGTTACATTGTTGTTAGCATAATTAGAAGTGAAATAGGAATATAGTAAACTAGGCAATTTTACATATCTTGAGCCTCCTTGGATCGATACTTGGCTACTTAGCCACTTTATTACTTGTTTGACCAGGTGCACTTGCGTGTCGGTTTTTAACCGTAGCAACAAACCGCGAACACTTCTCACACCTGAAGCAAACATCCTTGCCAACCAAGCACTATCTCGGGTAGTTCTTACCATACTTCCTGCAAGCTGGGAAAGTGTGCTCCCCTATCATGCTCCTCTGACCCCTAGAGCCTGACGCTCTACCTTTTTTATCACCTTGAGGTCAGAATAGAATACTAGCTTATGATGGAGTTGGGGCTATATCCACCACTGGATCTCTGCTAAGAGTACCCATAACTTCTTGTCCTTTTCCCTCTTGGCCTCTTTCTCCCTTTTCTCATCTTCTCCACACCTCTTTGCTGGGCATATATCATTAGTCAGGAGATATCTATATAACTAATCAGCAGGGCGGTCCTGCACTCCTTGACCAATGAGCCCGCAATCCCATTCACAAACTTGCTCATGTGAGCCCTCGGCACTGCAACTATCTCCGGAGTATACTTGGATAGCTAGGTGAACTTAAGGGTATACTCCTATACAGTCATGTCATTTTTCTTCAAATTGAAAAACTCTGCCACCTTTCCTTCTCTCAAATAAACTGACCAATGTGATTAGCTCTTTGTTTTATAGGTGAAAAATGCTAGGAGGGGCTTAAAACTAATGACGCACGAACAAGATGAAGCGTTGGAATGAATTTGAGGAAGATCGCATGAAATGTACGAAAATATCATGGTCACACTACCCAGCGCGCCACGCCGTTAGACCTACACGACCAGCATTGTGTCACGCAGGTAGAGTGCGCGCGAGGAGTTCCAGGCAGTGTGCCTGCACGACAGTGCCATGCCACGGAGTGCGAGAGGCGCGATGGCCTCCGTGCCAGGCCTGATTCTCTCGCCAATGCCTTGCCAAGGCCACCCGTCCAGTGCACCTGCACGACCAGTCGGTGCCATGGAGCTGCTTCTGCACGATGGGCAGCGTGGCACGGGGCTGGTCCATGGCCGGCCAAAATTGTAATTTTTCCCCAAGTATAAATAGAACACTTAGCTCCTAAAATCATTTTATCAAGAAATTTCTTGAGAACAACAGAAAGGAGCAAAGTGAGAAAGGAAGAACTCTACCTAGGGTTCCTTAATTTTCATTCTCTTTTATCTATTCTTGTAAATACTCTACTTGAATCATGTTTTTAAGTATTTGTACGAACATGAGTGGCTAAAACCCTCCTCTAGGGTTGAGGCCACATGATATGATTGTAAATGCATGAATTATTTGTTGGTTTGAGTTTTAGTTGTTGTTTTTTTCTTACATTCTTTATTATTATTGTTTTTATGTTTTATCACCATGAAAACAAACTCGTTAAGCTTAGGCAAAAGCTCGAAAGAGTAACCCTAGGCTAGAACATAAGAATGTAGGGAGCAAGTTTTTATCTTTACAATAGGATTTCGCGATTAGGATAGAAATTATACCTAATTTGCCTTGCTTGGTTAATAAAACGGGATGAGCTAGACATAAACTTAAAATTTTCACATCACCGCTCCTAGAAGTAGTTGTGAAGCTAAGTCAGGTTAAATGATTAGAGGTACGAAAGTGCATAATCAAGGGCACAAACTCCGTAAACCATATCCACTTAGTTAAATTGCTCACAAATTAGGACGTCATATCCCCGCTCAACGATGTAGGTGTGAGACTAGTTTGTCATGTATAGAGGCTCGAAAGACCATGAACATCGAATTTTAACTATTTGAGACAACAACTGAAGTGTTCATACTCGAACCATATTGAATTATAGAATTGCATGATTATCAAGACTTAACTCTAGTTGCTTCTTGTATTGTTTCTCGATTTTTTTGTGATCACCCCTAGTCTTAATTAGAATTTTACGAAATTTCTATAATCAACACTTGTGAAGATTAATGCTAATCATCCAGCCCCATAAGCTCCAGCAGCCCCTCAAGACGATCAGGTGTCACATGCAGAGTTCAAGGTTTCTATACAGATGCTGGCTTAGGCAATGACCAACCAGGTTAACCAGCAGGTTGTCATGCCAGTAAATACTAGTGGGTCTACAGCTGTTGGCAGAGTCTGGGATCTTATCCGAATGAAACTCCCAGCATTTCACGAGCCTCTAAAAGAGGACCAGCAAGAATTCATTGATGAGATCCAAAAGATCACCTAAATCGTAGGTGTTATCTCTACAAAAAGTGTTGATCTAGCTGCCTACTAGTTGAAAGGAGAGCAGTGGAAGGAGAGAAGGCGGGTTGGTGCAGGTCCGATAGAATGGGACGAGTTTGTGACTGCATTCCTGGACATGTTCTTCCACGGGAGTTAAGGGAAGCTAAGGTTGCTGAATTTATGAATTTGAGGAAGAACGACATGGAAGTATAGGAGTACACATTAAAGTTCACTCAAATGTCAAGGTATGCTCCAAAAATGGTTGCTGAGCCGAGGGTTTGCTGTAACACCCTGCACATTCAAGGACACCGATTAAATTAGAATTTGAAAAAATATATATATATATATATTATGCCTCATTAATTTTGAAAATTTTCAGCTATCATATACTAGTGTACGTGTTATATTTTACAAGATTATTTTATTTTATCTTATTTTAATGAAATCTTATGTTTAGCCATGTGTAGAAACTTGAGACGATATATTTTCGAATAAATCGCTCGTAAATTCGAGTTTGAAATAAAAAACTATGTGTATTTTACCGGAAACCTACGCAATACCCGAGTGAATAACGTGATTTAGATCCCACCCCAATATTAAGAGATAGGGATTGATGGGATATTGACACCACCACTTCCACGTGGAAGTGAAGGAGTAGGGCAGCAAGTGAATGAACAAAATTCATCTACTAATGGTCATTTAGATTAAATAATTAATATAGGAACTTACTATTTTTATAGATATATATATATATATATATATATATATATATATATATATATATAGTAGTACCACCGCCTTTACTTTTCCTTAGCACAAAAGAACTTGAATGCAGTAATTTATACATACACTTATGCATGTTGTAGATGAACCTTGAGGAAGAGAAATATTTTTCTCATCACTATAATTAATTATCCGAGTTTGGCTCCACAGTTAGAACGTTAAATCTATCAACTAGCTTGCATTGGGCTTACTGTCATCTTGTCGTTTGGGGCTGTTTAGAGTGAAGAATCTTTGTAAGCGTCTTTTCCTCCTTATTCCTAGTTATATATTGCATTTGTAGATCAATTATATCTATAGGTAATTGTAACAAAGTTTCTATCAATTAATCCATAGAAATTTTGTCGATTAAGCTTCTTTCGTATTATTTTCTTGTCAGATGTTTGTAGATGCATTTTAAGGTATTAAGGGCTGATTGTAGGAAGTATATTCTTGTTTGAACTGTCATTTTCTCTACTAGGTTCGTGCTCGTCAAAGTTAAGGTATGTTAAGACTTTCGCTTTCTTTTTTCGGCATGAGTTTCAGTCGTAATCAACCCTTGTCATTATCCATAAGTTTTCTGCCTTGTGGTTGATGTTATGTTGATTACTTGCTGTTTTGGGGTTGTGGGGTGGTGTTCTTTCCCTCACTGTTTGAGGCCGTGATGTCAGACGTTAGTTTTAGTTGGTAGTCGCACAATGGTAGCACGTTGAAAGGCGTTAGTTGTGGTCTTTTGGGGATTTTGTTATGGGATAAATTGTTGGACTTATGTTTTTAGTGATTTCTATTATTTTTGATATCCTATAATTGTATATTTGGCTTCAGGTATAGAGTGTATAGGCTATGATGCTTTAGTTGTTCGGTAATACTTTAAGAACGATAAGAGGTATTGAACTTAAGAATGAATCCTATGATGGTGGTAGTCAGATTGGGATATTGTGTGCGCCTAAATGTGTGGTTTGTGTGTGAACATTGGTCGTGTTTATACTTGGCTTAATTGTATGCTTTGATTGTTGCCTTATGGCTTGTAGATACCGGACGAACGAGAGTTTTTCCAGCTAGGGGTTGAGCCCGAGGTGCCTTGTGGCTTGTGGATACCCGACACACAAGAGTTGTTCCAGCTCAGGGTTGAGCCAAAGGGTTGATATGGTCTATGGAGTTAATAGTTCCTCCATAGTACCAAGGCAAGACGTGATTCTAGTGTTGGTCAGATATGTTTGATCCTCCCTGGGATCACGATAATTCTCCTAGTTGGATTGAGTTCCACCAACTATGTGCAGCCAAGAGTTGTTCTGGCAGTGCTTGATCGATATTTTTGTTGATGCGTGTGCTTATATTTGGTGGATGCTTGTAAGGCCGTGAGAGGTTCCGTCAAGGCTTTGATTATGATTTGATTTTTATATTGTATTATTACCTTGGGTTATCTTTGTCTTATAAGTTGTGGATGCTACTTGTGGTTTGATAATAGATTAGGTTCTTGAGGAGCCTAGAGTTGACCTAGGTAAGACGTTTGGAGGGATCCTATATGGTACAGGAGGTTATACGTGAATTGTGTTGGCTAGGTGTCATTTACTTGTTTTTTTATTTTGGTACATTGGACTTGACAGGCTTATGGAAGCCAAGTAGGTTCTATTTGCTTACTTCACTTGTGATTTCCTTCCTACTATTGTCCAGTATATCTATTGATCTGTACTCTGAATCTTGTTATCATTTTCTCCTTACATACTCGGTACATTTATGTACTGATGCCCTAGTCAAGATGTTGTATTCATGCTTGCAGGTGTTGATCGACAGGTTGATCGAGTTCTTTGTCACTGAGTAGAGTTCAAGCTGAGTTGGTAAAGCTTCAAGTCTTCTGGAGTTGCCAGATGTTGTTTTATGGGTAGTTCGGGGCCCTCTCCCGGACAGTTGATTATTATTATATTCATAGAGGCTCACGAACGTCGGTTATGGGTGTAGCATTGTTGTTATAGGCCAGGAGGGCTTAGTTGTCTTAATTGTTTCTGTCTTGTGGCCTTGACGGCCTATTGTATCTCTCTTGGTTGGTATGTTAGCCAGCTTTTGTTTCCATAACTTTACTCTACTCTTATAGATGTTGTAATGTCGAACCTCATTAGTTATGTCTTATTGTAGTTAGATGTGTAACAGGGTGTTCTCAATCAGGTGCGACACAAGGTGCCAGTCGTGCCCCTCTGTGTTTGGGGTGTGACAGACTTGCTATCAGAGTAGTTCATCATAGGGTGTCTATGAGCCGTGTCTAGTAGAGTCTTGTTTATGTATGAATTACGCAATGTACTTATAAACAGGAGGCTGCAAGACATTTAGGATGGTTTACCCTTATTTTTTAATCAAAATCATACGAGAAGTCAAGACGTGATAGGAATCGGGTCTAGACTCTCGTTTGCTAACTTATTTAGGAAATGCTTGTAACCTAATGGATTAGAGCCGGTCGGTGGCTAGATCTGGCGGCAAGTAAGACCTTTATCTTGATTATGGTTGTAAATTGAGTTTTGCACCTTGGTATGGTGCAGGTTCTCTTGTTTTGAAGTCTATTGTGTTAGACCCATGAGTTCTGTGGATGTGTGAGCTCAGTCATGTTGTGATAGTACTTAGAATTGAATCCCATGTGTCGCCAATATCCGAGGACGAATATTTTTAAGGGGGAAAGGATGTAACATCCTGCACATTCGAGGACACCGATTAAATTAGAATTTGAAATATATATATTATGATACACTCCATATGTTTTCTCCGTCTAATCGAGGTATGCATATGAATGTCGAGGGATTTTAGAATATGGCACACGCGGGAGAAGGGTCGACGGAGGAATGGGTGAGCGTGTCAACTAGCGAGCGGGTAGATGGAGACAGGGGCAGGCTATCCTGGACGTCGCGCCGTGGACCTCCCTCCGGTGCATAGAGCGGTGTGTCATGCCACTGCTCCACCGCAAGAGGAGACGCGGACCATGCCACCACCTCCCACATTTATATCGTTAAGTGAGTAGGATTTGTTCATTACAACATTTCCCAATCAGAGAGCTTGTCCTTGGGCGATTACTTCATGGGATTTTCATTAGAAAGAAGCTAAATTACGCTATCAAATCACGTTTATATGCAAATTCTTCTAGGGTAGTGAATCTCGGGCCTACGAAGAACATATATACGGAGTTGAATCTCTAAAATTGGCTCGATTTGACGGAGCCCTAGTGGGTAAAATTCGTAGAAATCATCTCTAACTATGGCTAGTACTCTACAAGTGATAGTAAGTATTTCTACCCGTCTAATCTATAAGAATTCGTAAGATCTTGCCTAGTTGAACTCGTGTTGACTTATTGTCATTGTGTTTTATGGGTATGGTTGCTGGCCTAATTCTTGAATTATAAAATCCCTATTCCTTTGGCATAAAATCTAGAATATAGAGGGATTACGAGTTCTTGATTGAAGTGGGATTGTTTGAGCAGAATTCGGTAAATGGGGTACGTTAAGGCTAACCTCTATCGGCAAGTTATTCTCATCATATAGTTGATACATTTGTACCCTTATAGTATCTTATGATTATATGTGTTGTGGTTAGCTGCTACGAGACGAATTGAGGTTGTAACATAGTATCTCTTGTCAAGAAGCACTATATTCAGTTTTGACTAACGCTAGAAGCGACATAGAGATTTTTTGTTTGTTTATTTACCGTCAAGAAGGACTAGTAATGTTTGCTATCGTACTGCGGCCATAGAGGCTTGTGGTTAGCTATTGAGCGTACTTTGTTAAAATTGGGCAGCATAGGCACTACTTAGCGAATATAACTTTTTGTTCTGACACCTATTTATGTAGTAAAGCTCTCCTACAAGCCGTTGGTATACCTTGATGCCTACAAGACTAGAATCTTGGTAAAATAGTCTTACCTATGAGTCAGTGGCACTAGGGTCGCCTAACGAACTGGTTGATAACTTTGTAGGTGAACTACCTGCTTTCAGTGGCCGTATGGCTTCATTTGACTTATAGATTATCATATAGGTCGCTCAGGAAACCATCCTAGTTGTTAGAAGTCTGATAGACTATGTGATATCGTAAGTAGGCATCTTATTAATTGTCAAACATGGGGCTAACACCTCTAGCTACCCATACATATGCCCATGTGCATGTAGCCTAAAAGGGCTAACTTTAAGTATATCTTCCTACGGGGCTACAAATCGCTTACAGGAGCTATATGACATCTGGAAGAACCAGATTGAGGCCTGCAGAGCCATATTGAAGTCTATTCACTTATGAACTTCCTTTATGCCATTGTGGCATCACTAACCCTCATTCGGAGCCCAGAAGGCTCAGATACATTCACAGGAGCCCAGATGGCTCAGATATAGTTACAGGAGCCTAGACGACTCAGTTACAGTTACAGGAGCCCAGACAGCTCAGATATAGTTACAGGAGCCCAGATGGCTCAGATATAGTTATAGGAGCCTAGATGACTCAAATACAGTTATAGGAGCCCAGACAGCTCTGATATAGCTACAGGAGCCCAAATAGCTCAAGCACAGCCAGAGGAGCTTAGAAGGCTCGGGTACAATCGAAGGTTGAGTATGCCTTAGTTACACCTTGCCTACGGTGCTACAGGGATACAAATAGGAGTGTATAGATTTCTTGCACTTGTCGGGGTTTATGGGGGCCCAAGTAGGTTATTCTGTATTGATTGTACCTTCCAAGCTTATGGGAGCCAGGTTAGGTTCTTGTTTGTGTATTTGTCAACTAGCTATAATTTATGTTTGTGAGATTATTCAGGTTAACTTCTGGATCTATTTGTTGATTACTTTCAGTTCCTTATTATCTTTTATTTAGTTATTACTACTTCCTTAAACATTCGGTGCATATTGTACTGACGCCCACGCATGGGGCACTGCATACTTGCCTGCAGGTTCAGACAGACAGGTTCCAGACCTCCTTAGTAGACGTTCAGTTTCAGCAGATTGGCCAGCTCCCTTCCTCCGGAGCTGCTAGATATTAGAGGTTTGCCTGTCTTTTGATATGTATAGTTTTGGTAGGTCAGGCCCCTATCCCAACCAATAGTTTATTCCTTAGAGGCTTGTAGACTACAGTTTTGGGTTAGACATGTGTTAGCAGCCGTATGGAGCCTAGTCGTGTTATCAGGTAGCAACCTGGTTGGCTTATATGTATATATACATGCATTTGTCTTATTTGATCTAATTTAGATAGCATGGTGGTCTTGTCGGCTCTCATAGGATGATGTTATCATGGCAACTGTTGGGTTAGTTGTTCCTGTGCAGGTGTATGTTGTGGCCTTGTCGGCTTGGAGCTATGTTTTGAGCTGAGATATAGCTGATTGTTTTCTTGATTATGTGCTTCTGGTATGTACCAAAAGTGTATATATCCAATTGGATCAGCTCAGGGTCCAGTGTGGCATTAGGTGCCAGTTACGCCTCCCAAGGTGGGGCATGACATATTATGCCTCATTAATTTTGAAAATTTTCAACTATGACATACTAGTGTACATGTTAAATTTTACAAGATTATTTTATTTTATTTTATTTTAATGAAAATCTTATGTTTAGACATATATAAAAATTTGAGACGATACATTTTCAAATAAATCGCTCGTAAATTCGAGTTTGAAATAAAAATTTATGCGTATTTTAACAGAAACCTAAGCAATACCCGAATGAATAACGTGATTTAAATCCCACCTCAATATTAAGGAATAGAGATTAATGAGATATTGACACCTCCACTCACACGTGAAAGTGAAGAAGCAGGGGAGCAAGTAAATGAACAAAAGTCATCTACTAATGGTCATTTAGATTAAATAATTAATATAGGAACTTACTATTTTATAGTTATATATATATATATATATATATATATATATATATATATATAGTATTATCACCGTCTTTACTTTTTCCTTAGCACAAAGGAACTTGAATGCAGCAACATATAGATATACTTATGCACGTTGCAGTTTATACTTGAGGAAGAGAAAAAATTTTCTTATTACTGTAATTAATTATCTGAGTTTGGCTCCACGGTGAGAACGTTAAATTTACCGACTAGCTTGCATTGGGCTTGCCGTCGTCTTGTCGTTTGGGGCTGTCTGGAGTAAAGCATCTTTGTAAGCTTCTTTTCCACTTTATTCTTAGTTATATATTGTATTTGTAGATCCGTAAATATCTGTAGGTAATTGTAACAGAGTTTCTATCAATTAATTCGTAGAACTTTTGCCGGTTAAGCTTCTTTCGTGTTGTTTTCTTGTCGGATGCTTGTAGCAGCGTTTTAAGGTATTAAGGGGTGCTTGTAGGCAGTATATTCATGTTGAAATAGTCAGATTTTCTGCTAGGTTTGTGTTCGTCAAAGTGGAGGTATGTTAAGGCTTTCGCTTTCTCTTTTCGGCATGAATTTACGTCGTGATCAAGCCTTGTCGTTATCGCGCAAGTATGCTGCCTTGTGGTTGATGTTAAGTTGATTACTTGCTGTTGCAGTGTTGTGAGATGGTGTTCTTTCCCTCACTGTTTGAGACCATAAAGTCATACATTAGTTTTAGTTGGTTGTCACACGACAGCAGCACGTTGAAAGGCATTGGTTGTGGTCTTTCGGGGATTGTGTTAGGAGTTGAATTGTTGGACTTATGTTTGTAGTTATTGATATTATTTTTGGTATCCTATAGTTGTATATGAGGCATCAGGGATAGAGTGTATAGGCTATGATCCTTCGATTGTTCGGTAATACTTTAAGAACGATAAGAGGTATAGAACTTAAGGATGAATCTTACGGTGGTAGTAGTCAGATTGGGATATTGTACCTTTCCTAACTATGTGTTTTTTGCGTGTGGACATTGGTTGTGTGTGTACTTAGCTTGATTATATGCTTTGATTGTTGCCTTATGGATTGTAGCTACCGAGGCACAAGAGTTGTTCCGGCTAAGGGTCGAGCCCAAAGTGCCTTGCAGCTTGTGGATACCCGACACACAAGAGTTGTTCTAGCGTGGCATTTATACCAAGGGTTGATATGGTCTATGGAGTTGATAGTTCCTCCATTGTACCGAGGCAAGACATGATTTGAGAGTTGGTTCCGTATGTCTGAGCCTCCCTGGGATCGCGATAGTCCTCCCAGTTGGATTGAATTCCACCGACTACGCGCAGCCGAGAGTTGTTCTGGTAGTTCTTGATTGATATTTTTGTTGATGCGTGTGATTATGTCTGGCAGATGCCTGTAAGGCCGTGAGAGGTTCTGGCAAGGCTGTGATTTTGATTTGATTTATATATTGTATTGTTGCCTTTGATGATCTTTGTCTTATAAGTTGTGGATGCTACTTGTGGTTTGATGATAGTTGAGGCTGTTGAGGAGCCTATAGTTGACCCAGGTAAGACATTGCAGGGATTATGCATGGTATAGGAGGTCGCAGGTGAGTTGTATTGGCCAAGTGTCATACTTGTTTATTCATTTTGTTACATTAGACTTGCCATGCTTATGGGGTCAAGTAGGTTCTATTTGGTTACTTGGCTTGTGATTTCTTTCCTACTGTTGTCCAGTATATCTATTGATCTGTACTATAAATCTTATTATCATTTTTGCCTTACATACTCAGTACATTTTCGTACTGACATCTTAGTCGAGGTGTTGCATTCATTCCTGCAGGTGTTTATCGGCAGATAAATCGAGTTATTAGTTACTGAGTGGAGTTCCAATTGAGTCGGTAAAGCTCCAAGTATTCTGGAGTTTTCATATGTTGTTTTATGGGTAGTTCCAGGGCCTAGTCCCAGACAGTTGATTATTGTTATATTCATAGAGGCTTATGGACATCGGTAATGGGTGTAGCGTTGTTGTTGTAGGCCAGGAGGGCCCAGTTGTATTGATTGTTTCTATCTTATGGCCTTGACAACCTATTGTATATCTCTTGGTTGGTATGTTAGCTAGCTTTTATTTCCATCACTTTACTCTGATCTTATATACATTGTAATGTCGAACCTCATCGGTTCTGGGCTATTGTAGCTAGATGTATGGCAGGGGTGCTCAATCAGGTGCGGCATAGGGTGCCAATCATGCCACTCGGGGTTCTGGGTGTGACACTCGCATGTTCAAGTTTGTGAATGAAGTATCGGAAGGGAGCTACCAACTCCAGAGGAAGGGAGATGAATAAACTATTAACTCCAGCTGATGACTAAGAGGGTCCCAAACCGCATCTATCCGCACCTGCAGGCAAGTAATGCAGCGCCCTAAGGATGGGTGTCAGTACAATATGTACCGAATATGTAAAGCAGTAAAATGATAACTGAATGAAAGTTGATAAGACTGAAGAAATCATGAAGAAGGGTAAGGGTTTAACCTGAATGATCTCACGATCTAAAACATCTAACTAACAAGTATAAATACACAAACAAGAACCTAACCAGGCGCCCATAAGCCTAGAAGGCACAAACAACACAGAATAACTTACCTTAGCCCCTATAAGCCCTGGCAAGTACAAACAATGTACACTCTACTATCTGGATACTGAAGGTTCATAAACATACTGTAACTCGGGAATACTCATTCTCTGAAACTGTATCTGAGCCAGATAGGCTCCTGTAGCTGTATCTGTGTCTGAGCTGTCTGGGCTGTGTAATTGGGCCCTGAACCTTGGCTCGACTATGGGCCATAATGTAATCTCTGATAACTGGACCTCAGGCCTTGGCCCAATTATGGGTCATAGTGTGACTGCTGTAACTAGATCCCGAGCCTTAGCTCGACTATGGATAATACTGTAGCTGTTGTAGCTGAGCCCCGAGCCTTGGCTCGACTATGGGATATAATATAATTGTTGTAGCTGGACCTCGAGACTTGGCTCGACTATGGGTCATAACAGAAGCTCTGAAAACTGGATACGGCCCTCACGGCCTCACTCTGGTCCCTCCGGACATCATATTGATCCCGCCAGCATAACCCTATAGGCAATAGCATCCAAACCCCAAATATCATATACGACGACCAAGTTGGCTGGGGTTAACTCTGACGAGGGTTACTATATTATTGTTATCGTCTCAATTCAATTTATAACAGCTGACCACAATAGGTTTACTCAGAAGTACTATAGATATACAAGTCGTACTATCTTTACGACGAATGTAACTTGCCGAAAAGGATAGCCTTACATACCTCAAGTGCCGACCTTCTATTTAACTGGCGAGTTCAACTTGTAACCGATGGTTCTATCCAACTGAAGCCCTGATTTTGAGAGAATAGGGACAATTTCAATACTAAATTCGGGAAATAACGATAACTTTGATAACAATATCAACTATAATTCACTTCGAGTAACTCGGCCGAAAACCTATAATTTCCCGAGAGTTAGAAGGGAGAAGTGCTTACCTAATGCCTGTGGCTGATTAGGACTCAATTTGAAACAATTCTGACAACTTTTACCCGGCGGAGCTCCGGTTTGCCCAGAATATTTTTGAGTAATAACTCCGTAGTACTGATTCCCATAGGTCGAGAACTCGTTACCCGAAGTTAATTTTCATTTGGTAGCGTAATCGGACGAAATTTGGTTGAAAGTTGCATAGCACTGGTCCCGCCCAACCCCACTTCCGAGGCTTTTCCTGCAAGCGTCAAGCTCTCTTTATTTGTCATAAGTCCATGCATACGCCTTACTAACCGATAGCGTTTCACGGGGTGTAACATCCTCCCCCCTCCCCTTAAGAACATTTGTCCTCGAATGTCATCTTTAGGCTTATAGGAGTTAACCCTTTTAGCTAATACTTAGAAAACTTTTGGCAGAGTCTCTTCATTAATATGGACTATCCAGAAACCTGAAACGCAGGAAGTTCCAACATAGGCGCCTCACAGGACGCTATAAATAGCTATTCCACCACAAAAAAGGAAGCTAGTTAGGTAGTATTTATAACATAAGTAGTAAAATAACAACTAAATAACAATATCACCTTAACTGTATAATCTGAATCAATCCTGGAACAAGTGAGGATATCTAGATCTCATGTCGCCCTCAGCTGCCCAGGTCATTTCTTCTTTGTTTCTGTTCCTCCACCATACTTTAACAGAGGCGACGTCTTTAGTTCTCAGTCTATGAACCTGTCTATCTAATATTGCAACTGGGATTTCTTCATAGGCTAATTCCTTAGTAACTTGAACGTCCTCAATTGGGACAACTCGGGATGGGTCCCCTATACACTTTCGCAACATAGACACATGAAATATTGGGTGAACAGACTCTAACTTTGAAGGCAACTCTAATTCATATGCCACTCATCCTATCCTTCAGATGATTCGATACAGCCCAATGAACCTCGGGCTAGCTTGCCTTTCTGGCCAAATCTCATCACGCCCTTCATTGGCGACACTTTAAGGAATACCCAATCATCAACATTAAATTTCAAGTCTCTACGTCGCACATCGGAGTAGGACTTCTGGCGACTCTGGGCTATCAGTAACAGCTCCCTGATAAGTTTCACTTTCTCTTCTGATTGGTGAATCATATCTGGTCCGACTAACTCTGCCTCTCCTACCTCAAACCATCCAATGGGGGACCTGCATTTCAACCAATATAATGCCTCATAAGGCGACATCTGAATTGCAGAATGATAACTTTTATTATGTGCAAATGCAATGAAGGGTATATGTTCATCCCAGCTTCCTCCAAAATCTAGCACACACGCCCGTAACATATCCTCGTTCGTCTGAATGGTGCGCTCTTCCTGACCATATGTCTGAGGATGGAATGTTATACTCAGATTAACCTATGTCCCCAAACCTTTCTAAAATAATTGCCAAAATATAGCTATAAATTATGCCCCTCTGTCTGAGATGATAGATGCTGGGACTCCGTGCAATCAGACTATCTCTTTAATATATAGCTCGGCATAATCTTCAACTGAGAATGTGGTCCGGACTGACAGAAAGTGAGCTGATTTTGTCAACCTATCAACAATCAGCCAAATAGAGTTGAATTTGCATCTGGTATGGGGTAGTCTTGTCATAAAGTCCATATTAACTGCCTCGCATTTCCACATAGGTATATCCATTTCCTGAGTTAGGCCGCCAGGTTTCTAATGTTCAATTTTCACCTGTTGGCAATTAGGACATTGCTCTACGAATTCGGCTACACCTTTGTTCATTCCAGGTCACTAGTATATCTCTTTTATGTCATGGTACATCTTCGTTGAGCCTGGATGAAGAGAGTAGTGAGAGTAATGTACCTCTGCCATAATCTGTTAGCGGAGTCCTGCTACATCTAGAATGCAGAGGTGACCTCTGTACCAAAAAAACCCCATCTCCGGTTACCTCGAAAGCTGATAATTCACCTTGCTGAACCTTATCTCTGAGTTTTGCTAAATGTGAATCCTCGTACTGCTGCTCTTTTACCTCTACCACCAGGGATGATACTACTGTATTCTGAATTATAGCCCTATTATCCTTTGAATCCACTATCCGAACTGCTAAACTGGCTAGCTGATGCAATTCTCGGGCCATTTCCCGTTGTTCTAGTCTCAGATGTGCCAAACTGCCCATGGATCAGCGACTGAGGGCATCTGCTACAATATTGGCCTTCCCTGGGTGATACAAGATGTTCACGTCATAATCTTTCAACAATTCTAGCCAACGGCGCTGTCGTAAATTCAGCTTTTTCTGCGTGAAAATGTATCGGAGGCATTTATGATCAGTAAAATTGTCCACATGTATACCATACAAGTAATGCCTCCATATATTTAAGGCGTGAACTACAGCTAACTCCAGATCATGGGTGGGATAGTTCTTTTCATGTTTCCTCAATTGCCTTGAAGCATATGCAATTACTTTTCTGTGTTGCATCAAAACACACCCTAACCTAACGCCTGAAGTGTTGCAATATACAACATGACTCTCTGACCCTTCCAAAAAAGCTAACACTGGTGTTGATGTCAATTTGTTCTTCAATTCCTAGAAACTCTGCTCACAGGCCTCGATCCACTGAAATTTGGCTGCTTTCTTAGTCAATCTAGTCAAAGGCGCTGACAGGGTAGAAAATCCTTCCACAAACCTTTTGTAATACCCGGCCAATCCCAGGAAACTACGAACCTCTCTTGGAGTTGTAGGTCTAGGCCATGTCTTTAGTGCCTCTATTTTCTGTGAATCAACCTAAATACAAGCCTTTGATATAATGTGGCCTAAGAAAGCTACAGAATTTAACCAGAACTCACATTTAGAAAACATTACATATAGCTGGCGGTCTCTAAGGATCTAAAGTACTCTTTGCAAATGATCTTTGTGTTCCACCTCTGAGCGGGAGTATACCATAATATCGTCAATGAATACTATCACAAACAGATCTAATATGGCCTGAAGTTACTGTTCATCAGATCCATGAACACTGTCGAGGCATTTGTCAACCCGAAGTACATGACTAAGAATTCAAAATGACCATACCTAGTCCTGAAAGTTGTCTTTGAGATATCTCTCTCTCGAACCGCACCTGATGATACCCTAACCTTAAGTCAATCTTGGAAAAATATCTTGCCCCTTGCAACTGATCAAAAAAGTCATCTATCCTTGGAAGCAGGTATTTATTCTTAATAGTAACCTTGTTCATTTGTCGATAGTCTATGCACATGCGAAGGGAGCCATCTTTCTTTCTCACAAACAGAATTGGTGCACCCCACGGTGACGTACTCGGCCTAATAATGCCCTTATCCAGCAGATCTTTCAGTTGTTCTTTCAATTCTTTCAATTCAATAGGAGCCATTCGGTACGGAGGGATGGATATAGGCTGAGTATCTGTTAACAAGTCTATAGAGAAATCTGTTTCCCGCTCTGGGGGAATACCAGGAAGTTCATCTGGGAAAACATCTGGAAACTCATTAACCACTAGAATAGACTGGAGAGATGGGGATTCTGCTTGCATATCCCGAACCCTAACAATATTGTATATACAACCCTTTGTTATCAACGTTTTTGCCTGAAGATAGGATATGAACTTACCTTTTAGCTTAGCTGTATTATCTCTCCACTCTTGCACTACCTCTCCCGGGAAATGAAGTTAGACAATTTTGTTCCAACACTCTACAGTGGCGTAACATGGTGCCAACCAATCCATACCCATAATTATATCAAAATCAATCATTTCTGTTTCTACTAGATCTGCTAAGGTCTGGCGACCAACAACCTCTACTGTACAGCCCCAATAAATTCTTTTTGCAATAATAGAGTCACCGATGGGTGTAGATACTGAGAAGGGTCGCTGAAGCAATTCTGGCACTATATCAAACTTTTTGGCCACTTATGGAGTAACATACGACAAAGTGGAGCCTAGGTCTATTAAATCATAAACTGAGTGAGAGAAAACATCTAATATACATGTCACAATATCTAGCGACGACTCTGACTCCTGTCGTCTCGGTAGTGCATATGTGCGGTCCTGACCGCTGCCTGAACTAGATGCCCCTGATCTACCTCGACCTCTGCAGGTTGGAGCTGAGGGCCTGTGCCCTGTTGAAGGTGATGGAGCATATGAACCCACTGAGGATCTATTATGCTAGTCCTGACCACCCTAGCGTCTAGTCGGGAAATCTCTCATTATGTGTCCCTCCTGCCCATAGGAATTACAAGCGGTGGAACTATACCTTCACCTCCCCAAATGCAACCTATGACAGGTACTGCATTGTGGTACAACTGATCCTATCTGGTTTGGCCCCCTCTGTTGTTGCAAGCCTGATGCTCGTGAACTCTCGCTGGGACCTAACTACCTGTGACGATCCGATCTGCTGCCCTGTTGCTTCTGGAAAAGGGACCTAGGTGGCCTACCTGATAAACGGGGCCTAGGCCCACCTTGAAAATCTGCGGGTTTATCCCTCCGTCGTTGTTCCTGACTTGCCCTTTCCATGGCGTACTGACGATGTTTGAGCTCCTCTATATTCTGAGCAAAGGCCTGGATCCATGAAATATCCATATCCTCTCGCAGTGTGGCTGCAATACAAGAATCCACATATTCCAGCGCAAGTCCCATAATAAATCGGTGCACCCTAACTGGCATAGTGTCGACAAACCAGGGCGCATATTTTGCTAAAGAATCAAATCTCAATGCATATTCTCTAACACTCATTCTGCGGCTGCTCAAAATGCAAAAACTGCTCTACTCTGTCTTGTCGGACCTCTCGGGGCAAATAATGGTCTATGAAAGAATTAGAGAAGCTAGGCCACATGGGTGGAGGTGCATCTCTGCCCTGGGATCTTTCCCAGCTCTCGTACCACAAGACTGCAACATCTCACAATCAAAATACTGCTAACTCAACTGACTCTGTGGATGAGGCATGCATAACCCTAAATATTCTCTATAGATGATCTATGAAATTTTGGGGGTCCTCTCTACGATCTGTCCCTGTAAAATGCGGGGGACTCAAAGCAAGGAACTCACGGACTCCCAAACTACCGGGCCCCTCAGCGGGCTCAAAGGCAGTTGGTACTACTGGCTAAGGCTAACGGTGGGCAGCCATCATCTGAATTAACATATAGAATGCACCCTTGAGCTCCTGATCTGATGGTATAGGAATGGATGGGGGCGGTACTGGTATATCTACTGCCCTAGCAGGCTCTAAGTGCGGTGGTGAGTGCTGGGGAGATCTAGGTGATGTCTTCCTGTCGCCTTCAGATCAGGCTGACTCTGACTGGGGCCCCTTACTAGTTCCCTCTCCCGCTACCACATCTAAATCTCGACCAATTGCGGTCCGTCGTGCGTCAAAAAAATTTTCTCTGTAAATAAATAGAATAACATAAGCTTAGGGAGTCACCCTATACAGCACAGCTCTATAGCACGACTGGAGGAGAAAGAAGAGTAACCACACTATTATGCCTTATAGCCTCCTGCCTATAGGATGTGGTGCACAACACATCCATAGACGAGATTCTACTTGACACAGCTTGCAGACTTCCTGGGATACGACCTGCTCTGATACCAAGTTTGTCATGCCCCACCTTGGGAGGTATGACTGGCACCTAGTGCCACACTAGGATTTGGATTAACCTGACTGGCCTGGTGCACTACTAGTGCACACCTGTAACTTATTTCAAGAAAACGACGAGCTATATCTCGTCTCGGCTGTAAATACAGCCTCTGGCCGACAAGGCCACCTGTAAAAGAAGATAGCTAACCACCAACAACACAATAACCAGGATCCTATGTGGGCCGACAAGACCACCATGCTATCTAGTTATAACTGAAATGAAATCAGGCAACTAAACTACGCTATAGCCGACAAGGCCGCTAACTGACAGCTAAATAAGGCCCCACATGGTTATCACACGAAATAGAACATACATAGGCCCTACACGGCCAATAACAAAAGCTAACTACTGGAAATATGTAGCCTGCAAGCCTAAGAATGGAATAATGGTCGAGACAGGGCCCCCACCTACCTATAAACAGTACAACAAAAAGAACAAACCTCTTCTAACTACCAACTCCGGAGAAAGGGAGATGAATAAACTGTTAACTCCAGCTGATGACTTAGAGGGTCCTGAACCGCGTCTATCCGCACCTACAGGCAAGTAATGAAGCGCCCCAAGGATGGGTGTTAGTACAATATGTACCGAATATGTAAAATAGTAAAATGATAATTGAATGAAAGCTGATAAGACTGAAGTAATCATGAAGAAGGGGAAGGGTTTAACCTGAACGATCTCATGATCCGAAACATCTAACTAACAAGTACACATACACAAACAAGAACCTAATCGGCCCCCCTAAGCCTGGAAGGTAAAAACAACACAGAATAACCTACCTGAGCCCCCATAAGACCCAGCAAGTACAAACAATGTACACTCTACTATCTGGCAACTGAAGTGTTATACCCCGTAGAATTCCTGGCATCTAGACGACCTATTCGCACGTTGGTTAAGCATATTTGAAGGCCATACGTGCTGGAGAGAGGCCCGGGAAAAGACCGGACGAGAAGCCCATCGAACCATCGCGGAAGGAGCCGAGGCAGAGCCCCTCCGCGATGGCAGCGTGTCACGGAGGAGAGGCCTCCGCGATGGCTTCGTGACACGTTGGCTTTGTCCAGGCCCAAGTATATAAAGCCCCACTTCGGTTTTAAATGATATAACCTTTAAAAAATTTTCCAGAGAACAGAGGCAAACGCTGAGAAAGAAGAGAGGAATGAAGAAATTAAATAATTCAAAGATAAGGTATGTAAAGTTAGTTTCCTCGACAAGTTGAGTAACATTGAGACAGTATAGTAATTTACAGACCAGTAGAATGTTCAAAAGTCGAGTATTGCGTTATTATGAATATTGGTACGATATGAGAAGAATTGGGTTGTAACGTGTACGAGACCTATCAGTATGATATAGATTCTAACGTAAGTGTTAGAGATGGCCTAGTATACTCAGTATGTTATGTAATATGCCATGTTAAGATATTGTTGTGTTCAGTTGAAACCCGATGAAGTAGTACAGTATCCGTAAAGCATTTCAGAACTAGAATAATAGACTAAAATGAAGATTAGAAAGCATGTTAGAAATAGGAAATCATGTTAATACAGAAACTCAGTAAACAACATAGTTTTCAGCAGATACACTATCTTGTATAGCATTTTCCCCAGTACAGTCCGGCAGGAGACTATATTCGTATTTATATATTTACCTGCCTCAGTACGTGTCAAACACGTACAGATTACTATCATTAGCTCAGCATGTAATATATACGATACCTTACCCCTGTTAGCCTCAGCGTGTGAGATACCCAGACATCATGACTAGTTGAGACCGTTGTATTGTTTGGGGTTGGATTACCCAGCATCCATGACCGCCCCAAGGTTAATAGCTGTATCGACTCGTCCGCCAGAGGACGAGGATACGTCACTCTACGAAGTGGCATGCCGTCCCGCAAGGGGACGAAGATGGGATGCCAGTTTCCCCATATTGTGCCTTGGTCGGCCCTTATACACCCCCGTCGAGCGGGTACGCCCGAGGTGTTGATTTTGGAGTCCTTCGGACTCAGGTACAGTTATAGTCAGGGGCTCAGCGAGCCCAAGTGCATACCCAGGGGACCGGCAGAATGCTTACAGCCACTGTAGGAGATGGGATGACTGGGGTAGGGGTATAGATTCTGTGCTGGTTGTACCTCCCGGCTTATGGGGGTCGGGTAAGGTTTGTGTATGCCATGTTATGTTATGTATGTTATGCCATATTACATTAGATACGAGAAGATTAGTAGTAGGATGATACGTCTCCAGGTATGATTCCTACTCCCTTCAGTATGATTAAGAACAGGTACGATCTACACCATCAGATAGTTAATCTAGTTCTTCTTATTTCAGTTTCGTCAGTTATGTTATTGATTTCAGATATCTCTTTCAGTTATTGCTTTACATACTTAGTACCAGCGGTACTGATGCCCGGTGGGGCGCTGCATTACTTGCCTGCAGGTACCCATAGACGAGCAGGCGATACCACGTGATCCCCATCAGCGGTTGAGTATTCAGCTCCTGTCATCCGGAGACTGAATTTCTAGAGGTGTAGTTCAGTTCCTTTTGCTGTACAGTAAGGGTAGGTCGGGGCCCTGTCCTGATCATTTCTATTATTCTTCCTAGAGGCTTGTAGTCTGTATATATTCCCTGTGGTCAGATGAGCCGGTCGTGAGACGCCGTGCAGTTGTATAGTTGTTAGCATTCCTTCTTTCTATTGTGATGGTCGTGTGGGGCCATAGTTGTCAGTAGTGGTGACCTTGCCGGTCACGTAGCTTTTTAATACGTTATGATTGAGTTGCAGATAACTAGACAGCATGGTGGCCTTGTCGGCCCGCATAGGTTTCCCTGAATTGAGATGTTTCTGGTCAGCTGTTAGTACAGGTACAGAAGGCTATAGGCCAATGGGCCGGGGGCTGTGTTTACAACCGTTATATAGCCCTTTGTTTCCAGAAATATGAGTTAGAGCCAGCCAGGCACCAGATGTGCCAGGCTTAACAGTCCAGCAGGTCAGGTCCTAGTAGGGCACCAGGTGCCAGTCATACCCCCCAAGGCGGGGTGTGACAAACTTGGTATCAGAGCAGGTCGTATCCCAGGGAGTCTGCAAGCCGTGCCAAGCAGAGTCCTGTCCATGGATGTGTTGTGCACCACATACTATGGATAGGAGGCTGCAAGGCATGATAGGATGGTTGCCCTTTTGTTCTTATTCAGTCGTGCTATAGAGCGGTACAGTATAGGGTTGAGTCCCTAAAAGCTTACCATATTCTTTGGTTACAGATAATGTCAGACCAGCGACATCCTACCACAGGTCGGAGCTTAGACATTGCAGCAGGAGAAGGCACCAGTAGGATGCCTCCCCCTCATTTGGAGACAGCCCGATCAGAGGGCACCACAGAGGCATCATCCCAGCCTCCTCAGCAGTCTCCACCACGTCAGGAGCCACTTGGGGCGACACTACCTTCAGCAGCCCCTATATTGACTCCTTCCGACCAGGAGGTTAGGAGTGCGGTAGTTATGTTAGCACAGATGATGGCTGCTCAGCGTCAGCAAATGCCATCCACAGTTGCAGAATCATCAGGAGGGCCCGGTAGTTCGAGGGTCCGAGAGTTCTTAGCCCTGAATCCCCCACAGTTCACAGGCACGGACCGAACAGAGGACCCCCAAGATTTTCTGGATCAGATGTAGAGAATCTTCAGGGTTATGCAAGCTACGCCTACTGAATCAGTTGAATTGGCAGCATTCCGATTACGGGATATTGCGGTGTTATGGTATGAAAGCTGGGAGAGGTCCCGAGGGAGAGATGTTTCCCCTCCCACCTGGTCCAGCTTTTCAGGAGCCTTTCTGGATCACTATTTGCCGCGGGAGATTCGACAGGCCCAGGTAGACCAGTTCCTACATCTAGAACAGGGTGCCATGAGTATTCGGGAATATTCCTTGCGGTTTGATTCTTTGGCTCGATATGCACCAGCCTTTGTTGATACTATGGCATCCAGAGTGCACCGTTTTATTATGGGGTTGAACCCAGAATATGTTGAGACTTGTATTACGGCCACACTGCGAGAGGACATGGACATTTCTCGAATTCAGGCATTTGCCCAGAATATTGAGGGCATCAGACAGCGACATCGGGAGATCAGAAGGGTCAATCAGGAACAGCGTCACCGGGACAGGCCAGCTGAGTTACAGAGAGAGGCCCGGGGAGACCCAGGCCACGATTGTCAGACAGGCCGCCTAGGCCCCTGCCTCCGCCACAGTCGCAAGGGGGTAGATTCAGCCGTAGAGGGCAGTCAGGGACTGGTAGAGGCTCGCAGATGGCAGACTCACCATTACAGAGGAGGGCGGAGCAGAGTAGGTATACCCTACCACTTTGCCCTATATGCAATCGACGCCATCCTGGAGCATGCAGATATGGCTCCACCGCATGTTATATTTGTGGCCAAGAAGGTCATTTGATGAGAGATTGCCCAGCCAGAGATCGAGAGGACCGGGATAGACAGGATAGGGCATCAGCAGGATCACGAGCCACAGCATCCTCGACTGGGCGCAGGCCCTCAGTTTCAGCAGACAGGGGTCAGGGCAGATCAGGGGTCTCCAGTACAGGTGCGGGTCTAAGCCACACATATGCCTTACCAGGGAGGCAAGATTCAGAAGCATCGCCTGATGTTGTGACAGGTATGTTAACTATCTGTTCACACTCTGCTTATGTGTTAATTGATCCAGGGTCTACATTGTCCTACATTACTCCATTTGTGGCACAGAAGTTTAGTATTACACCAGAATCATTGCAGCAGCCCTTCTTAGTATCCACACCCGTTGGTGACTCTATCACAGCTAGTCGAATCTACCGCGGGTGTACAGTAGAGGTTGCTGATCGCCAGACCACAGTGGATCTGGTCGAGTTAGAAATGATAGACTTCGATGCCATAATGGGTATGGATTGGTTAGTACCATATGTTTTGCTAATGTTGAATGTTGGACCAAAACGGTCCGATTCCTCTTCCCGGGAGAAGCAGTACGGGAGTGGAAGGGCAGCACCGCAACGCCAAAAGGTAGGTTTATTTCCTACCTTCAGGCGAGGAAGTTGATATCTAAGGGGTGTATTTACCATCTGGTCAGGGTCCAGGATGTTCAAGCAGAATCTTCGACACTCCAGTCTGTCCCAGTGGTGAATGAATTCCCAGATGTATTTCCTGATGAGTTACCCGGTATTCCCCCAGAAAGGGAAATAGATTTTTCTATCGACTTGTTACCAAGCACTCAACCGATATCGATTCCCCCTTACCGCATGGCTCCTGCAGGACTCAGAGAATTAAAGGAGCAGCTGAAAGACTTGTTAGATAAAGGTTTTATCAGGCCGAGTACTTCCCCGTGGGGTGCGCCAGTCTTGTTTGTGAGAAAGAAAGATGGCTCGCTCCGAATGTGCATAGATTATCGGCAGCTAAACAAAGTTACAGTAAAGAACAAGTATCCGCTTCCCAGAATTGATGACTTATTTGATCAGTTACAGGGAGCCAGATACTTTTCTAAGATTGACTTGCGGTCCGGATATCACCAGGTCCGAGTACGTGAGAAAGATATTCTTAAGACAGCGTTTAGGACCCGATATGGACATTTTGAATTTCTAGTTATGTCCTTTGGGTTAACGAATGCCCCAGCAGTCTTTATGGACCTGATGAACAGTATTTTCAGACCTTTCCTGGACTTGTTCGTGATAGTATTCATTGATGACATTCTGGTGTATTCTCGCTCTGAAGCAAATCACCGGACTCATTTGCGGACAGTGCTCCAGATTCTCAGGGACCGCCAGTTGTATGCTAAATTTTCGAAGTGTGAATTCTGTCTTAACTCAGTGGCCTTTTTAGGGCATATTGTCTCAGACACTGGTATACAGGTAGACAAGCAGAAGATAGAAGCAGTTAAGTCATGGCCTAGGCCTACCACCCCGACGGAAGTTCATAGCTTTCTAGGGTTGGCAGGATATTACAGGAGATTCGTTGAAGGGTTCTCGACCACTGCAGCACCTTTGACCAAATTAACACAGAAAGTAGCAAAATTTCAGTGGACAGAGGCATGCGAGCAGAGTTTCCAGGAATTGAAAGACAGATTAACCTCCGCCCCAGTGTTAGCATTGCCGGAAGGCACAGAAGGTTATTCAGTCTATTGCGACGCGTCAGGTGTCGGATTGGGTTGTGTGTTGATGCAGCATGGTAGAGTAATTGCATATGCCTCCAGACAGCTGAGGAAACACGAAAAGAATTATCCTACCCATGACCTGGAATTGGCCGCAGTAATCCACGCATTAAAGATGTGGAGGCATTACCTGTACGGAGTTCATGTTGATATTTATACCGATCACAAGAGCTTACAGTACATTTTTACTCAGAGGGAGTTAAATCTGCGGCAACGTCGCTGGTTAGAATTGTTGAAGGATTATGATGTGAACATCCTGTATCATCCGGGAAAAGCCAATGTTGTAGCAGACGCCCTGAGCCGTAAGTCAATGGGGAGTTTGCCGTATTTGCGACCTGAGAAACAGAAATTAGCTAAAGAAATTCATCAGTTAGCTGGTCTAGACGTTCGAATAATGGAAAGAGGAAATAATGGAGCAGTAATTCAGAATTCTGCGGTGTCATCATTGGTTACAGAGGTAAAAGAACGACAGTACGAGGATCCCGATTTAGTCCAGCTCAGAGATAGAGTTCAGAAGGGTAAGGAGCTAGATTTTCAGATAACCGAGGATAATGTGCTACGTTGTAAGGGCCACCTCTGTGTCCCGAATATTTCAGGGCTTCGCGGATGAATCATGCATGAGGTACATTATGCTCGCTATTCCCTTCATCCAGGGGCGACGAAAATGTACCACGATATCAGAGACATCTACTGGTGGCCAGGTATGAAAGCCAAGATAGCTGAATTTGTATCTAGATGTTCTAATTGTCAGCAGGTAAAAGCCGAGCATCAGAAATAGGGCGGTTTGACGCAAGAAATAACGGTACCTATGTGGAAATGGGAAGCAATAAACATGGATTTTGTAACAGGGTTACCCCGTACTAGACGCAGAAATGATTCCATTTGGGTAATAGTTGATAGGCTGACAAAATCAGCTCATTTCCTACCAGTGAGGGCTACCTTCTCAGCTGAGGATTATGCCGAATTATATATCAGAGAAATAGTTAGATTGCATGGAGTGCCGGTATCTATTATTTCAGATAGGGGAGCACAGTTTACAGCTAGATTCTGGCAGTCATTTCAGAAAGGTTTGGGAACGCAGATTAATTTGAGCACAGCATTCCATCCTTAGACAGACGGGTAGGCTGAACGTTCAATTCAGACGCTCGAAGATATGCTACGAGCGTGTGTGTTAGATTTTGGGGGTAGCTGGGATGAACATCTTTCGTTAATTGAATTTGCTTATAATAACAGCTACTATTCAGCTATTCAGATGGCGCCTTTCGAGGCATTATACGGGCGAAAGTGTAGATCGCCGGTGGGCTGGTTTGAAATAGGAGAATCAGCATTAGTTGGCCCAGACATTGTTCGGCAGTCCGAGGAAAAGATAAAGCTTATCCGAGAACGTTTACTGACTGCTCAGAGCCGCCAGAAGTCCTATGCAGATATGCGGCGCAGAAATCTAGAATTTGCAGTAAATGACTGGGTATACCTGAAAGTGTCCCCGATGAAAGGGGTAATGAGGTTTGGCAAGAAAGGCAAGCTTAGCCCAAGATTCATTGGCCCATACCAGATTCGGCGAAGAATAGGCCGAGTTGCATACGAGTTGAACTTGCCTCCAGAGCTAGCATCTGTTCACCCAGTATTCCATGTCTCTATGTTAAGGAAGTTCATAGGGGACCCTTCTACAGTAGTTCCAGTTCAGGACGTTCAGGTCACAGAAGAGTTAGCCTATGAAGAGGTTCCCGTAGCCATTTTAGATAGACAGATTCGCAGACTGAGAACTAAAGATGTGGCATCTGTCAAAGTATTGTGGCGTAACAGAAATCGGGAGGAAATGACGTGGGAGGCTGAAGAAGATATGAAAACCAGATACCCTCACCTATTTCAGGCCTAATCAGGCGACAGGTATGTCCGTATTATTATTTATGTCGTACCTTATGGTTGTATGTTCTAAATGATAAAGAAAGAAGTGATATTTAGTTGTCCAGTGGATCTTAGAATATTGTGTGAGTGCCTGTGTTGGACTTTTCTGCATTTCAGATTTTTTGCGATAGTCCATATTACAGGGGAAACTCTGCCGAAATTTTTCTAGAAAGTAAAGTAAGTAGTCCTCTAGATGACAGTATACATTCGAGGATGAATGTTCTTAAGGGGGGGAGAATGTTATACCCCATAGAATTCCCGGCATCTAGACGACCTATTCGCACGTTGGTTAAGCATATTTGAAGGCCATACGTGCTGGAGAGAGGCCCGGGAAAAGACCGGACGAGAAGCCCGTCGAACCATCGCGGAAGGAGCCGAGGCAGAGCCCCTCCGCGATGGCAGCGTGTCACGGAGGAGAGGCCTCCGCGATGGCTCCGTGACACGTTGGCCTTGTCCAGGCCCAAGTATATAAAGCCCCACTTCGGTTTTAGATGATATAACCTTTAAAAAATTTTCCAGAGAACAGAGGAAAATGCTGAGAAAGAAGAGAGGAACGAAGAAATTAAATAATTCAAAGATAAGGTATGTAAAGTTAGTTTCCTCGGCAAGTTGAGTAACATTGAGACAGTATAGTAATTTACAGACCAGTAGAATGTTCAGAAGTCGAGTATTGCGTTATTATGAATATTGGTACGATATGAGAAGCATTGGGTTGTAACGTGTACGAGACCTATCAGTATGATATAGATTCTAACGTAAGTGTTAGAGATGGCCTAGTATACTCAGTATGTGATGTAATATGCCATGTTAAGATATTGTTGTGTTCAGTTGAAACCCCGTGAAGTAGTGCAGTATCCGTAAAGCATTTCAGAACTAGAATAATAGACTAAAATGAAGATTAGAAAGCATGTTAGAAATAGGAAATCATGTTAATACAGAAACTCAGTAAACAGCATAGTTTTCAGCAGAAACACTATCTTGTATAGCATTTGCCCCAGTACAGTCCGGCAGGAGACTATATTCGTATTTATATATTTACCTACCTCAGTACGTGTCAGACACGTACAGATTACTATCATTAGCTCAGCATGTAATATATACGATACCTTACCCCTGTTAGCCTCAGCGTGTGAGATACCCAGACAGCATGACTAGTTGAGACCGTTGTATTGTTTGGGGTTGGATTACCCAGCATCCATGACCGCCCCAGGGTTAATAGCTATATCGACTCATCCGCCAGAGGACGAGGATACATCACTCTACGGAGTGGCATGCCGTCCCGCAAGGGGACGAAGATGGGATGCCAGTTTCCCCATATTGTGCCTTGGTCGGCCCTTATACACCCCCGTCGAGCGGGTACGCCCGGGGTGTTGATTTTGGAGTCCTTTGGACTCAGGTACAGTTATAGTCAGGGGCTCAGCGAGCCCAAGTGCATACCCAGGGGACCGGCAGAATGCTTACAGCCACTGTAGGAGATGGGATGACCGGGGTAGGGGTATAGATTCTGTGCTGGTTGTACCTCCCGGCTTATGGGGGTCGGGTAAGGTTTGTGTATGCCATGTTATGTTATGTATGTTATGCCATATTACATTAGATACGAGCAGATTAGTAGTAGGATGATACGTCTCCAGGTATGATTCCTACTCCCTTCAGTATGACTAAGAACAGGTACGATCTACACCATCAGATAGTTAATCTAGTTCTTCTTATTTCAGTTTCGTCAGTTATGTTATTGATTTCAGATATCTCTTTCAGTTATTGCTTTACATACTCAGTACTAGCGGTACTGACGCCCGGTGGGGCGCTGCATTACTTGCCTGCAGGTACCCATAGACGAGCAGGCGATACCACGTGATCCCCATCAGCGGTTGAGTATTCAGCTCCTGTCATCCGGAGACTGAATTTCTAGAGGTGTAGTTCAGTTCCTTTTGCTGTACAGTACGGGTAGGTCGGGGCCCTGTCCCGATCATTTCTATTATTCTTCCTAGGCTTGCAGTCTGTATATATTCCCTGTGGTCAGATGAGCCGGTCGTGAGAGGCCATGCAGTTGTATAGTTGTTACCATTCCTTCTTTCTATTGTGATGGTCGTGTGGGGCCATAGTTGTCAGTAGTGGTGACCTTGCCGGTCACGTAGCTTTTTAATACGTTATGATTGAGTTGCAGATAACTAGACAGCATGGTGGCCTTGTCGGCCCGCATAGGTTTCCCTGAATTGAGATGTTTCTGGTCAGCTGTTAGTACAGGTACAGAAGGCTATAGGCCAATGGGCCGGGGGCTGTGTTTACATCCGTTATATAGCCCTTTGTTTCCAGAAATGTGAGTCAGAGCCAGCCAGGCACCAGATGTGCCAGGCTTAACAGTCCAGCAGGTCAGGTCCTAGTAGGGCACCAGGTGCCAGTCATACCCCCCAAGGCGGGGTGTGACATGAAGGTTCGTAAATATACTATAACTCAGAAATACTCATTCTCTGAAATTGTATTTGAGCCAGACAGGCTCCTGTAGTTGTATCTGTATCTAAGCTATCTAGGCTATGTAACTGGGCCCCGAGCCTTGGCTCGACTATAGGCCATTACGTAATATTTGATAATTGGACCCTAGGCCTTGGCCTGACTATTGGTCATAATATGACTGTTGTAACTAGATCCCGAGCCTTAGCTTGACTATGGATCATAATATAGTTGCTGTAGCTGAGCCCCAAGCCTTGGCTCGACTATGGGCTATAATATAACTGATGTAGCTGTACCCCAAGCCTTGGCTCTACTATGGGTCATAATAGAAGCTCTGAAAACTGGATATGGCCCTCACGGCCTCACTCTGGTCCCTCCGGACATCATACTGATCCCGCCAGCATAACCCTATAGGCAATAGCATCCAAACCCAAAATATCACATACGACAACCAAGCTGGCTGGGGTTAACTCTGACGAGGGTTACTATATCATTACTATCATCTTAATTCAATTCATAACAGCTGACCACAATTGTTTTACTCTGAAGTACTATAGATATAAAAGTTGTACTATCTTCATGACGAACGTAACTTGCCGAAAAGGATAGCCTTGCATACCTCAAGTGTCGACCTTCTATTTAACTGGTGAGTTTCAACTTGTAAACAATGATTCTATCAAACTAAAGCCTTGATATTGAGAGAATAGGCCAATTTCAATACAAAATTTGGCAAATAACGATAACTTTTGATAACAATAGCAACTATAATTCACTTCGAGTAACTCGACTGAAAACCTATAATTTTCTGAGAGTTCAGAAGGGAGAACTGCTTACCTAATGTTTGTGGCCGATTAGGACTTAATTTGAAATAATTCTAACAACCTTTACCCGACAGAGCTCCAGTTTGCCGAGCGAATATTTGAGAAATATCTCTGTAGTAATGCTTCCCGTAGGTATAACTCATTACCCGAAGTTAATTTGCATTTGGACGGTGCTTTATAGCGTAATCGGATGAAATTTGGTTTAAAGTTGCATGGGTTCTCTACTCTGGCCGAAATCTCATTTGTTATCTATTAAAATTGAACAAGGTGCTATATATATATATATATATATAATATAGGCGGTGGCAGGGGGTATGCTTCGCGCTACCCATCGCGCCAAGGGCTTGGCACCTTGTGCCTCTCAAGGCGCCAGCATGCCTGGCGCGCCGCGCTGGCCAGTGCACTGCTGGCTAGCATGTCGCGCTGGTCCCACCCGACCCCGCTTCTGACGCTTTTCCTACACGTGTCAAGCTCTCTTTATTCGTCACAAGTCCACTCGTACGCCTTACTAACTGATAGCGTTTCACGAGGTGTAACAATGGAGTCCCATTATCCATCATTTCATATAGGGGTACCCGATGCATTTCTTCAACAAGGACACATGGAAGACTGGGTGCACCCAGTCTTCAATGTGTTGGTGTAAAGGATAGCCTCTCTTATGAAGAAGTTCCAGTTCAGATCCTAGACCGTCAGGTTCGTAAGCTGAGGAACAAGGAGGTCGCTTCAGTAAAGGTTTTATCGAGGAACCAGCTAGTTGAGGGAGCTACATGGAAAGCAGAAGCGGACATGATAGCTAAATACCCTCACCTATTCCCTTCGAGCTCAGCTTTAGCATCAGGTACTAAATTCCTCCTCAGTACTCTATACTATTCCTTACCCTTCAGCTCTATTCATGTTTTAAGGTGCACTCTAGTAGCATAACTCAGTCTATATGTCTATCTCAGTTTGGAGTCAGTCACTTCTTCAGTAATTAGTTATTAATTTTTAGTTCGGGATTGCAACTCTTTCCCTAGTTTCCAGCTTACTTAGTCTTCATTCGAGGATGAATGTTCTCAAGAGGGAGATGTTGTAACATCCCAGAAATTTTCGGGACTAGCCTTCAGACTTAAATTATGACCATGCAGAAAATTGATTAAAAAGACCTTAGTACGAGTCAGAGTACAACTCATAGGATAGTGGCACGAGTCGTACCAGGACTCATAACCGAAGGGTCAGGTAAATAGTATAGGTGACTAAGAGAAACCACGACTACATGTCACGAGTCGTACCATCATGGTATGGATCGTACTGACCAGTCGTGAAAAAGTTCAAAGAAAAGGAAATTTTGGCAAAAAACCACAAGCCAAGGTACAACTCCTGGTAGGAAGGTACGGATCATACCATCCAATCGTGATTTGAGTTTCAAAGAAATGTTGAAAAGTCTTTGAGAAAGTTGTGAATCATAGTAAGACCCATAGTAAGATCTCATGGATTGTGGTAGACATCCGTGGAAAACTTCAGAGAATGGTGTTGAGCAAGATCCCTAACCATGGACGCCAGTATGGATCATATGATCCTGGTACGACTCATAGATTAAGTCGTACCACCTGTCAGGAAGAATTTTAATAACAGGTTTCAGGGGCATTTTTGTAAAATTCTAAGATTCTAAGTCCTAAACTACGTCGTATTGAGAATATTTAGAAGGGGATTTAGGAGATTATATGACCTTCTCTCCTTATTTTTTTCTAAAACGCGCAGAAACTCATCGTAAGAACTCAATCTGGTAGTTCAAGGCAAGAGCAAGGGTTTCAATTTTCTTCTTAGAGTTCCAGGTGCTTTCTCAAGGATTTTCCTCCACATATGTGGGACTTCAACAAGGGCTTCCTTTCACCCTTGTGTCCCAAAATCTTTAGTAACCCTAGTCTTAGCAAATTCTAGAAATCAAGACCTAGGGTTTCCAGTTAGCTTAAGAATTTCTTAATCTTGATAATTCTTTAAGTGTACAAGACTACTACTAGCTGAACTTCATGTTTTGGTTCAATTATACAGTATATTTTACTAGTCTTAATCTTTAACATGCTCTCTCTTTAATGAAACTTACATGATTTAGAACTTATATATGAATGTTGTTTTGTCATGACATTTTTGCTTGAATTATGAATGTTAGTATAGATGCATGAACAGAAAGTTAATGCTTTAGTATGTTCAGTCTCAGAATTTCAGTCAGTACTCAGTATACTTAATATCCTCCAGAAATGTCAGTCGATCAGTTTGACTTTTATCAGTCTTTTGAGAAACTCAGTCAACTCAGTAGTATCAGTTTATCAGCTTGTTAGTTGTTTTTTAGACTGTTACGACGCTTTCACCTAAAGCAACTCTGACAAGTCTTAGAACATAGTTTCTTTTAGGTCCTTAGACTCTCAAAACACTTCTAGATAAGTAGTCCTGACTTAGTCTTAGGACATCAGTTTCGAGTTATCAGCACATTTAGACACATTTAGAATTTCCAGTGGGAGTAGTACTTAGCACCGAGCGGGCTGGGGTTCAGCGCACCCAGGTTCCCGAGACTACATTGTCACTGTAGGTTATTAGCCCGAATGAGCCCCAGACTGTGATCACTCAGTTCAGCCACTGTATCCTAGCAAGGTATAGTGTGCTTTCTCCGATAGGGCATATATATCGGACTCCACATTTAACTCATATAGTTACATATCGGTTATAGTTTCTCCAACAGTACAGTTCAGTCCAGTATAGTCATGATGCTCTGTCAAGTCCAGATCTTCAGATTTAGTCTTTTTCTATAGTATTACAGTTCAGCTTACTATTACTCAGTACATGTATGCATTAGTTCCTTCTCGCATACTCAGTACATTCAAAGTATTGATCGCATACTTTTATGTGTTATATCGTTTTATGATATAGGCTTAGGTACCCAGCCTCAGCACCCCAGCTAGCCTCTCAGTGATTTTCCAACAGCTTCTATGGTGGTTCCTCATCTGCCCAGTGCCGGAGTTTCATTTTCAGTTGTATTTTTTTAATTTAGCTTTAGACATTAGATTTAGCTGAGGGTTTGTCCCAGCAATTCATCAGTGCATTTTACAAGGCTTTCAGATAGTGTTTATTGATTCAAGGTGGGTTTTTATAGTGTATGTTTAGAATTTGTTTTATAAATTAGTATTTGCTTGTTGCTTTAGTCAGCTTCCGCTTATTATTATCTTCAGTTGATCAGTCTTAGTAGAAGTATTCTTTACCATGGTTTTGCTTGGATCACTTGTGATCCTAAGTACCATATTATGTCCAGGGTGTGAACCGGGTTAAGATAGCTCCAAACCTCCTTGATAGCTCATTTTGAGTCGATTTTCACCACATTCACCTATTAAATGCCTACAAAACTACAACATAGGAATACAAGCATAATCTACATAAATGATACTCAAAGAGATGAAAAAAGTACTAAAACGTGAGAAAAATAGTGGTCGAAAATGTGTACTTTTGGCCTCTTATCAGTTATGTGGATTCTCGTTGGTACTTTGACAATACAATGTGTCATATAAAGTTATCAAATTTAGTTTTCATTTAGAAAAATCATTGGTAAAAGTATAATTGTAGCATGCATAGTGCATATAACACACATTGTATGTGTGTTATGTAGATTCTCGTGGATACCTTAATAATACAATGTGCCACATAAAGTTATCAAATTGAGTTGTCACTCAAAAATGTTATTCAAAAAAGTACAATTTTAGCATGCATAGCACATATAACACATTTTATGTTCCTTATGTAAATTCTCATCAATAATTTAACATTACAATATGTCATATAAACTTATCAAATTGAGTTGTCACTCATTCGAAGAAAGCACAACTTTAGCACGCATAGCACATAGAACTCACGTTTTTATGTGTGTTATGTAGATTATCATTGGGTACTTTAAACAATATGTCATATAAAGTTATCAATTTGATGGAAATTTGTGATGTCACTCAAAAGGGTAGATCAAGGAAAGTACAAATCACATTATTAGGAGTGCCTTATTTGTCATTCATAAGTATCATCCACGCATGTATAAATAAAAGTACTGACAAGTAGAATATAATGTAAATGATTTGGTAATTAGTAGCCAATAAAATTGAGTTACTGTGTCATATTGAAATCATTTCTGAATTCACTCTTGTTACTTCGTCCTCTCCTAGAGAAATATTCAAAACAATGGGTAGGACATGGACATTGAGTAAAGAATTTGAATACTCAAATAATCTGAATGAGAGATATAAATAAAGTTACAATAATACAATGAAATCTGAATGGAATTGGTGCGTTATGGAGGCTGAAGGACCAAAACAAAACTTAAGGGCATTAAGACTTAAACGCCCAAGAAGTCGTACTACATCAATGTTACATAGTACACCACAAGAGTTAAAATTTACTCTAAATCATTATTTCCAAGAGAACAATTAGATGAAAATGCATATCCTTAGGGCTGAATATAGTCAAAATGACTACATCATCACATCCAAGTGGAATTCAGACTATGAGATATTTGACGGTAATGAATTCTCCTGATCTAGTTAATATTTATCATAAATAATGTGATTGGGTTCATATTGATGTCAGTTATGACCCTACGAATATTAAGTTTTGTAACTCTATAAGTAGCCTTTCATTTCTTACGAATATTCATACATAATAGGACTATTAAAAGTTCAATGTTGAGATAGAAATATTAGTTAGTATTTTTTTCAAAAGATCCAAATGCAGTGACGATGACACCTCACATTGTAGCAGTTATTCTGGTGATTCCTCAAATGATAACAATCAATTTGAGTCAAATGAATAGAAGTCTCACCTTCTAATAAAGTATAATGACAATTTAATTTTTGTGAGGTGAAGTTTTGAGATCCGCATGAATATTATTGGGATTTATGTCACAAATGAAAACATCGGTATGCCGAATCACGATATCTCATTCATGACTTGGAAAATCTCGGAGTTTCAATCCTAGCAAGGTTCTATATAACCGTGGATCGAACTAATCAAGAGACTTGCGAGTTAGTGATAAAGACGATTATGAAAAAAATAATTGAATGCTAGCAAGACATTGTAGATTTTACATGCTCAAGTTGGCCAAGGAATAAGCATCATCAATCAGTAGGATACTAACATCTATGAAAAAATTATGTGTCTTACGAAATCCACATTATTTATCTGATGACATTGAGGAATTCTATCTTGATAATTATATTTATATTTTTAATTTATGATGATGTCATTAATCTAAGAAAATTGGTGAATTTAATTTTAAGTTTATACTGATTTATTGTTTAAACACAATAGAATAGACAAGTATTATATACATGAAAAATACATTAAACTTTAAAGCAATATTTCTAATTTTCATAGAAAATACGTAGAAACTATATTAGAATTCAAAACGCTGAATTACATAATACATCAAAACAATATATAGAAAATAAATAATACATAAAAAGTGAAACTACAATAAATAGAAAAATATTACACAAAGTCTAAAAAACCTAACGCAATATTTTCAAAATAAAAACAACAACAAGAGACCACAAACCAATCTCAAACTGTTGATAATTTTCTCATTTTCGTTCAATTTTCTTCTCAAGACATCTCTCTCATGTAGAGTGTTTCTTAGCAATGACCTAACTAGATCCTTATTTTCTTCAATTCATTCAATTTAGACTGCATTATAGACCTCATATTACTGTGTGAAGAAGTTGTATCTTCGTCAATCAGCGGCCTTCTCTTTGTTGAAAAACTATCTTCCTAATGAAAATAGTCGCATCCACTATTTGCCTACAAAAATTAACACACAAAATTTCAGTTGAAATTAAAATATGTAATCTACATATTTTTTGCTCTAAAAAGTAACATAAAATCTTACTTTTGACATTTTACAACCCCGGAATGTACGATTTTTAGGTGTCTTTGATATCTTCATCCTATAATGACCTCCTTGCACAAATAAATATCGGGTTGTACAAAAAAATAGAGATTTCGGACTCTTGAGACACGAGTAATCTTTCAACGAAGTATGGAGAAAGGGAAAAATTTTGAAGACGAAAGAGATGAACTAGGCAGAAATCAAAAGTTTACCCTTATAGGAGTTCATGGTGCTTAACAATCATTAAGATCTTATACGTTTATGCAAGACATATAGCGCACTAATTTAGTACCTTATAAATAGAAAATAAATACTCTTTCTGTTCCATTTTAATTGTTAGGTATACTAAAAATAGTTAATTCAAAATACTTGTTAGTTTCAAAATTTAAGAGATAATTGACCTCTTTTTTTCAGGTCTACTCTTATTATTTAAAGTCACTCTAAAATGTTAAAAGAATTATTATTATATGTTTACAAAAAATTAATAGCATTATATTAGTCAAATTATCATCCTTATTAATTTTTTCTGAATGAATATATAAATCTTATCCTAACAATTAAAATAAAAGAGAAAAAGTAATTAATTTCATCCATTATTTTGGAAAACTTTATTTTTTTGCAAATCAATTAGGTTCCGAACTCAAGAACTGATGAGAGTGAGAATTTGTTAAGGGGTTACAATTAGGTGATAGGTCAAACCAGGGGGAAGGAATAGCAGAATTATTTCAGTGGAAAAGGAAAAAGAAAAAAAAAACTAGTAAAGGAAAGCAGGAAACTTCACTAATCCCAGTACGCAACGTTTGCATAAATAAATGATAAACCGAACAAAATCAGTAAAAAAGCAAATGTTGAGAATCATTATCCTTGTCTTTTGAAACACATCTTTCTATGTTATATGTTTCGCTTTCGGTCTCGAGACAACGACACCAGCTAAGCTATTTCCCCTAATGCACACGTGTAAATTGGGCCCCCTTCGAATCTCCATTTGCTTTCTTCTACTTTTCCCACATGCTAACACTGAATATATATAGGACACATACACATATACTAATATCGCTTTAATCAATTTTACTCGTCCTTTTCCTTTCCGCTGCTCTTAATCCAACACTACTTACTTTTAGGAGTCGTTTGGTTCACATGACAATTATAGTTGGGCCTTTACATAATAAGTTTATTTTATGTTCGATTTAATTCCTAATGACTTTAACTTATAGACTTAGACAGATCTACAGACTTCAATACATCTGATGCAAAATTTTTATATACATTATCTGATGCAATTTTATGCTGGAATTGATAATTTCAATACATCAACCAAATGATCCCTTAGACTACCTTCGATATTTTATCAAATCTTATTTTCGATTTAATTCAATATTTTTGTACTTAGATTTTTCTTTGCCAAGAGTCCAATAGTAATCAATTTCACCTTATTATTGTTTAAGAACTTACGGATCCAAATTAAATCTTATAAAATTTGCATGTCAATATATATGTTGCGGATGAATATATTATAAATTATAGTTGAAAATAAAATGAATAAATTATTTTTTTTCATGGAGATTCAAGTTTACTATGGTATAATTTTCACCGATTCAATAGTTATATATTTTTGACTTGTCCCCTTTATGATACAACAATTCAACAACGTCATGTGACTCAAACAACTCTAATTTAGTTGAAGACTCCAAAGCTCTACCAAAATAACCCTTTCCTTCCATATAAAATCACTCTATTTTTATGTAGTGAATTAGTTGAAGACTTAGAATGTTTTTGTTTGTCTCAATTCTCTCTTTCACTACACTAACTTCACTACACACCATAATATTTTTCCACACTTCTCATTTTTTATTTTACTACATCAACACAAGAAAGAAAACGCCCTTTATATAGGTGTAGTATTTCTTCTACAACTAAATATCAAGAAAGTGAAAAGTAATTTGAGGTGTAGTGAGATAATTAATAGGAGCTAATGAGATTAGTGGTAACATGAGTTATAAAGAATAATAACATCACTTACTTCACTTTATACCCATTAATTATCATGCACTTTAATATTATAATTTTAATATTAAAATACTTAAACACAGATATATCATGTCATCTTTAATGTCTACTAGTATGCCTGCAGGCTGCAAGTGTAAAGCAACAAAATGTGAATAAATTTGAAGAGGACATCCTTTTAAGGAGCAATATTAAGTTATTCCCGATGGTCAATCTTTAAATTAATTTTAAAAACCTATCAAGTCGATCAGAAAAAAGAAAAAGAGATGATTTTGAAACTACACCAAACTAATATTACAAATTTTAGCCAAATTTGCTGGCTTCGATATGAGTTAGATCTAGCACTCATGTTTTAATTTACAAGAGGCACAACAGAGATAAGAAAGTATGTGAGGAGTTCTATGTACTCAAACAAAGTACAGTTATATTTATTATGAGATTAAAGACAAGCAAAATGATTAGTCTATAAAATAAATAGATAATTTATTCACGTTTCACGCGGTTATGAATAACCACATTAAATTTATTAATATTTTTTTTCTAATACTCAAATAATAAAAATGGCAAAAGAATAAATTCTTGTAAATATTAAGAACATTTAAAAAAAAAAAAAGATTTGTTACTACCACATATCTTAGGAACCTCTTTATGTGATCAAAAAGGTTTTTTCATTTTGATCAATTTTATTCGCTTTACATTTCAAAATTGTAAGCTTTGTTCCCTTTGATATATTGACTTCTCAATTATCTTTCATGAAATAATCAAATATTGAGTTATGCAAAAAGTTTAAAATATTTAATTTATTCATATGGCTCACACTATTTTAGTCCCTAAGAACTTCATGATATGAATGATTTTACAAAATCATCACTTTAAAGATTAATAATTAATTTAAATAAGCAACACAAAAAAATTATGACTGAAAATTAAGTTATTGATAATCTAAATTGGAAATTGTCGAGTATAATAGTCTTCTAACAATTTGTGAAATCTTCTACCTCATGAAGAAATGCAAAAGGGAAAGAGAGAAAAATAAAAAAGAAGAAATGCAAAATGAATATGTAATAACAATATATTTTAAATATGAAACAATCCATTTAAATCAGTAAATACATATATATATACATATATATATATATATATATATATATATAACTTTGAATAACAAAAGAGAGAATAAAATAAAAGAAATAATAATTCTCTCTTAATTTTTTAAATTAAAAAATATTTAAATAACTATTTTAAATATATGTGGCAATTAAAAGAGAACAAAAGGAGTAATACATTAAATATAAATATAGAGAAAGATAGAACTTTTGGATTTTTTCTTAAATTTTATTTATGAAAGAAGAAGAAGAAGATTATAGTAAAATTGTGTGGAAAAAGATAAATAGCCTTCCTGGTCATAAAAAGTTCCATGGAATTTTTTTATGCCTTACAAGATATTTCATATCTCTTCATTGTATCAAATGACTTTGACATTGTTATTTCCTGCATCACAAGCCAACAATTAATTAAATTAGCATAAGTAAGGAATGAGTGGGAGAAAAACAACAATCCATCATTATTATCTTTTGAGTTTGATTGTCAAATTGGGTAGAGTGGACAAATAATATAACAAAGAAAGTTTAACGGAGAAGAGGAATGCGATCTATTTTGAGGAAATTAAAGAGTTTCCTCTTTCTTTAGTTTTCTGAATATGTAGAGACAGGAAAGGTAAAAATAACAAACTGTTTACTCCACAAAGATAGCAACTTTTAGGAATGATCATGTCAATTACTTTTTGCGTCTAATTTTTTTTCTTTATGTCTACATGGGTCTCTTTTTCCAAGGAAAATTGGAAAAACTTGAGGAAAAAGATAAATCTAATTCTTGTTTTTTGAGAGCGCCACGTAGTGTAACACCCCAAAACTTTTCTTGACCAAACTCAGGCATTTCAAGAAAGTTTAGAAGAAAAATCGGAAATTTTATTGCAGAACGACCCAGACAATGGGCCGTGGGAAGCTCCAACGGGTCGTTGTCTGAGTCATTGTCAGCGTAGCAGTTTTCCTTCAGGGGAAACAACGAGGCATAGGACGACCTGTTGGTTGAACCAACGAGCCGTCCTGTTGTCAGTTGGATCCCAAGTTCAAAATCCTAGCGGACCCTTCCCTGAGGCAACAAGAGGAACCAACGGCTCGTGGTTCCTACCAACAAGTCATTGCTACCACCCGTCGCCCAATTCCAGGCCCTAGCAGTGCAGACCACGAGTCGATGCAATGACCTATTTGTCCTACCAATGAATCGTTGTGTTGATAGTCATCTCAAGGCCCAGATCCCCTACTAGTACTAGCGAAAGGTACCAACGACCCGTCCTTTCTTCCAACGGATCGTGATACCCTCCCGTGGTTCATTTCTAGTGGGCATGGTTTCAAGACCCAAAACCATTGGTGGGTTCCAATAGGTCATGGGTCTGACTAACGGTCCGTTCTGAGGGCCGTTGTTCCATATCAACCAGTTTTTAGTTCCTTCTTTTAGGGGTACGTTGGTAATTTCCCACCTTTTAATGCTTAAACCCCATCGTTTTTGGTTCATTTAGGGGGGGAGTTAAAGGGTTAGAACGATCTTTTTTCCCTTCATTTCACTCCTTCCCTCAAAGTCTAAGCATGGAATTGTCAGGCAGTTAAGAGAAGGAACTAGGGCAGATAATTGTCTTCTCAGATTTTTTCTCAGGGATCTTCTCCAGAAATTCCTAGCCAGGTATGTGAAAATTTAATAAGGGAATAGTTCTTCCTTGGTGTCCCCAATTTCCTCCTTTCTTTTCTCTATCAATTCTAGCCCTGAAATTATCAAATGTTAAGAAATTTTAGTCACACTTCTTATAATTCATGTGGAATGTTATTTCATATTAGCTATAGACATTTTCCACCAGTTTGTGACAGAAATAACGTTTATACTTGTGAAGTGAAATTTAGCTCTAGTTCTTGAACGTAGAAAATCATGAATCTTGCAATAGTGTTTGACTATTGAAATTTTGCTTGATTCTATCAGTATTGGGGACTCCCACGTTGTTAGTAGCATTAAAACTCAATTAGATTATTGTCAGTTCAGTTTTAGACAAAATGTTAGAATTCTTAGTGTCAGTCAGAAATGTCAGCTGATCAGTTTGACTACAGAAATTCCCGAGTCAGTAGTACCTCCCAGTTATTAGAATCAAATTCAGAACTTAGTTTTAGTGGTCCACTAGGTATTCATGACACTATAGATAAGCAGCTCTGACTAGTCTTAGGACCCCAGCTTCATATTACAGTTTGTTCTTTAGATGGTTACGATGCTTCCAAATAAGCAGTTCTGACCAGTCTTAAAACCCAACTCTAGAATCTGGCCTGATAAGACTCTCAAGGTGCTTTCAGATATGTATATCTGACTATTCTTGGACCTCAGTTTTGAGCTATCAGCTTAGTATCAGTCTAGGACTATCCAGTGGGAGTAGGACTTAACACTGAGTTGATCGGGGTTCCAACATACCCAGGTTCCTAGAACTACGTCGTCACCGTAGGTTATAGTTCTTTATTAGCCTGATGGCCCCAGACACTTGTGATTACCCAGTTCATGCCTTTATACTCTGACAAGGTATATTGGGTCCTACCGATGGGGTGTATACATCGGACTCCACGTCTAGCTTACGTGCTTATATGTCAGCTATAGACTCTCCCACTAGTCAGCTCAATTTAGTCTCAAATCAGTTCATATCAGTATTCCAGATTTAGAATATGTTTTGACCATCAGACAGGGTCTTTTAAAACGTTTCAGTTATTTCAGTTATTTAGTTTAGTAGCTTCAGTGGGTCATTGCATGTCTTTCCAGTTTAGTTATTTCATTTCTTGTGTATGGTTTCTCTCACTTAATCAGTACATTCAAAGTACTAACACATACTTTTATGTTGTATCATTTTATGATACAGCTGCAGGATCTCATTCTCAACCTCGCTAGTCGATCGCTCACCGAAGACTTTAGCTTTTCTAGTTGGTGAGTCTTCATTCTTTGAGGACAGAGATTATTTATTTCAGTTATATTTTTTTCTTTCCTTCTATTTAGATTTGGAGTTAGTTGGGGGCTTGTCCTAGCAACTCATCAGTTATAGTGGCTTTCAAACACAGAATTGGTTATCAAACTTGTAGTTTTGGTTCAGTTTTTTAAACTTTATTATTCAGTATCCATTTTCGTGAATGCCTTATTTTTTTTTACTTTAAAGCTTCCTCTATATTTATATGTTACTCAGAATTCTAGTGTATGATAGAACATGGGTTGACTTGGGGTTACTTGTGACTCCAAGTATCGTGTTAGGTCCAGGGTGTAGACTCGGGGCGTGACACGTAGGACGATCTATGATCCTCTTTTATATAAATATATAGATAATTTAATAAATAAATACATAGTTTGATGAATATATTAAGAATAATAATATAATTAAACGTGCTAAAGAATCAATAAAATCAAAGTGTAGTTGCTTTGACTATAGTTTCGGTGACAGCTTAAGTGTTGATAATAAAATCGCTGGCTTCGAAATGAATATTTTATTTGAATGAGCGTTAAGAGAGAAAATAATGAAAGAAAATCTTACAGCAGAGAGAATATTATTATTGATGCCTTATATTGTCAAAATTTTAATTTTTTACAAGTAAATAGTTTAGCTATTTATAGGCAACAAGTAGAGTACATCAACCATTGAAATTGATCTTCTTGGGCCTTATAATACATCATCCAATAGAAATGCTCCATTTGTGCTTACCTTTATATGCATCGACTGTAAATCCACTATGATTCGCGGGATTCTGTATGAACTAGTTGACGTATATTTGTCTCTTCTTTCTTCTAATTATGACTTCAGATTACAAATTCCTACATTTATGCAGTAGAAGCTTCAGATGGTGCAAGGTTATGATGGAACTGGCCGGTATCAGACATGCTCGGATGCTCTTGTCGGAGACTCTTCGAAGATGGCTAACCCCCTAAAGACATCATTCAGCTTATTCTTTAATAATATTTAATTCCACGTGTCTTCATCCTTCAAAATCACATTTCATCATAATTTTTTCTTGTACAACTAGTCCACCTGATTCTCAAATACTTTGTCAAATTGTAAGCAAAATACAGAAAAGTTTTCAAAAATTTCTTGGCTAGAAAGCAATTGAATCTTGGCCAAAAAGCAGTTGAAACGTTTTTTGTCTACCTAAAAGACGTGCTTCCCATCATATTTAATGTCATTTCCATGCGTCGTCTGAACACCAGTACGAAAATGAAACATCAATCGAGGTAATGATGTTATCCTCTTTCAAAGATCTATAAATACTGCACTTTACATCATTCTCCAATCTTTCCAACTCTTTTGATTCTAATATTTCTCTTATCTTCTCAGATTTCTTCCTCCGCATTTTCAAAACTTCAAATCGTCTAATCTTCATATCTTCAAATGTTTAAACCTCTTAAAATCATCTTCAAAACTTCTCCAAATCTTCTTCTTCATTAATCACACACCATGTCTTCCTCCTTGAACCTTAAACAATCTTCTTTAAGTTTTATCTCCGGTGGTGGCTCGAAGAAAATAAAGGTGTTGAAATCGAGGTCCTAAACATGACTATCCACTAATAGTTCCAAAGAAGTGAAAATTTTAAAATGATTTCAAAGCTCGATCAGTTTTTTCTTCGAAAACTAATTATTGGGTGAAACTGGTTAGTGAATATATTTCTTCAATCTCTGAAGTCAACCTCCCACCCATTTAAGATTGACAATGGAACAAAGTCTGAGTATCCTCCCCAGTGTGGTTAAAAGCATGAACTTCACCAAATTGCAATTTTCTTACATTTACACGTACCTATTCACAGTAGGTTTTATGAATCCTTCAATTGATGAAGTCATCATCCACCGGGTTTTTCTAGCTCAAGTTGGTCTATTTGTTTGGAAGGATTTAGCTTATTTTCGGTACTTGGCTACAAAAGTTGACCATCCTTTCTCCATTCATCACCTGGTTTTACTTAATTCTTCTCATTTCTTTCGAGGAGGGACCATCAATTTATCCCCTCGGAGGAAGAAAGACATCTATTTCAGTTTAGACAATGATTTTGATCGAGGATAGATGAAAAAATTTCTAGAAAATGATTTTGATCTAGGCTAGATGAAAAGATTCGTGATTTTCACCACAAAGTACATAGTTTTGAATTTCATCATTTCCAAATCATGGAATTACTCTCGTGAGTCATCGTTACCTAAAATGATTTCACTTTTTTTAAATTCTTGACATCTCATTCTAACTTTTTTTGAAAGTCTATTATTCAGCACCTTCTTGGCTGTTGTCAAAGGACATACTGATTAAGGAATAAGTTCAAAATATTTTGAACATTTTCAAATTCAATGATCAAATACGGAGATCTATTTCGGTGCAAAGGGATGAAGAGCCAAAAATCATGGTAACTTTTGAGGTCTCTATACTAGTAGATTCTTTCTTCTCAATATTTGCCTATCAATGTAGATTTTTTGAAGGATTTGTCAAAATTGCGAATAGAAATTTTTTTTATCCCAATATAGTTCCTTCAGCAATTTCAATGGGTCCTTGGATGCAAGTGGCTTCAAAAACTGGCTACTTTGTCTATGTAACTTATTTTTTTCAGGCCCTCTACCACAAAATATAAGCAAAATTGATCATGCCTCACCCATTGATCAAGAAAAAGGATCACTTTGTCCCTTCCTTAGAGGCGAGAATCCATAAACCTATGCCAGTGGACATCGATAATGATGAAACTAGTGATGAAAATCTTCCTCTTTAAGAAGGTCTTCGATCGCTCGAGTCATAGTACTCGGTGAAGTTGGTCATTTATCTAAGGAGGTCGATCTTGTAGAATTGGCTAAATTCCATTTTCAGCCACCTTTTGCTCCCGCTGATGTTGATCTGGGGGAAAGGGAGATTAATACCTTACCCTCGTTTTCTGTTGCTCCTTGAAATCTAGCCTCAATTATTTTTTCTATAGCTGCTTGGACTTTACCTTTAGCTATGAAACCTCGCTGGCTTTTCAAGCCCTCCATTTCTAAATCCGGGCTAGTTGATACCTTTCCTACACTGGTGCGACATTCTTACATAAAGAACAAGGTCACTATGTTAGTTTATGATGCGGTTAACTTACTTTCTAAACAATTCATGATGACCAACTACTTAAAACCCTTGGTCACTAAAAAAGATCAAGGCAAGATGGACAAAGTCTCACCTGTGTGTTTGTCCAATGCAACTGCTCAAGCTTGTGCTTAATACACTTTCCAACTTCATTCATCCTATTCCCTCACTTTCATGATACACTAATAGTTGACTTTTCTTATCAGGGTAATGTTTTGGTCTTGAAAACGCTCCATAGAATGTTAAAAAAATAGGCTGAGCTAACTAAAGAGCATAAAAACTAAAGGAGAAGTTGTTGGAGTGGGCTACCAAGTTTGCTTAAGTGGTGGCCATAGAACTCAGGCTTTCTGGATTTGAGTCCATAAAGGACAAACTTGTTTATGTGGAACAAGAGAATGATGCCTTCAACAAGGAGGCCAGTAGTTTAAGTTCAGAGGTGGCTGAACTCAAAAAATAGTAGGTCGAGCAAGCAGAGGCCTTTGATGCTAGTGTTTGGAGAGCATCCAGACTCGAATAAAAACATCAGTTCCTAAAGAAAACCTTCACGGAGAAAACCAAGGAAGCTATTAAGTTGGAGGCCAAGGTCCAGATGCTCAAGTAAAGATTTTCCAAGGAACCAAACTTCAGCATAACAGTGTTGTATGATAAAAAAAAGAGGCTGATGCATAACTTTGAGGATAAGAGGGGCAAGTTAATCTCTCTCAAAGACCGGTTCAATATATAAAAAACTCATGACATCCTGGTTATGAGAAAAAATACATTGGAGGAAGTCAAGATCGGAACCATCAATGTCGACGAGCAAATTGCTACGACTCAGTCTTTGATGGAACTGATAGGGAATAAGATTTCTGAGTTGACTCTAGAGGATCTTGCTTCTTTTTCTAAAGATGAGCTTTTAAGCTTCAATATTAAAGATGAAGAAAACAATGTGATATTTCTCCCACCATTCCTCATAAATACTAACCATCAACCTCAGCCTCAATGCCACCTTTGCTCGAGCATGTTGTATCCTAAACTTCTTGAAAGGTTTTTTTTCTTGCAGTTATTTTGTCTGTTTTTCTGTTTGTAATATTTTTTGGGTCTTATAATGCTCATATATCAATGAACTGTTTTGATTTCAAGATTCTATTTTTTTTCTTTTCAACTATAGTTTCAATGACAGCTTATGTATTGGTCCCAAATATAGTGGCTTCGGAATGAATCTTCTTTGAATGAGCCTTAAGTTAGGAAATAATGAATGAAAATCTTAGAGTAGAGAGAATATTGATATTAATTCTTGTATTCTTAAAACTTCAGTCCTATAAAAGTGAATAGTTGAGCTATTTATAGGCTATAAGTAGAGTACATTAGCCATTGAAATTGCTCAACTTTGGCCTTATAATACATCATCCAACAAAAATGCTCATTTATGCTTATCCTTACGCTCATCAGTTGTAAATACGCTAGGATTTGTGGGATCCTGTATGAACTAGTTGACTTGTATTTATCTTTTTTTTCTTCTAATTATGACTTCAGGCCATGAACATGACTTCAGACTATAAATTCCTACCTTTATTAATAGAACCTCGGGGTGGCCCGATGTTATGATAGAAGTGGCTGGTATCAAATATGCAATGACTTCGGATGCTCTTATCGGGGACTCTTTAACGATGGCTTACCTCCGGAGACTTTATTCAGCTCATTATTTAGTATTATTCTAATTTCATGTATTTTCATCTTGTGCAGCCATATGTTCATGATATTTTTTCCCTATACAAGTTTCAACAAAAAATAAATTTTATGCCTTGTTTCCTATACTAAGTAAAAGAATTAGAAAAAAAGATTTTATAAAATATCTAAAAAATATTTTCTTCATCAAATGTTTCATAACAACGGAAGCATAACATGAACAAAGAAAAAAATTAAGATAGATGATTTTTTTGTGTCACTAACTAAATCTAGTCCATTCTTGATTTCACCCTTGTGCAAACAAAAACTTCTGTTTAACTTAATTAGAAAATGGTCGAAAATAGCCACTGCATATACTGGAAATAATTTTGGTTCCACATTCTATCACTATTTCTTATATTATTTTCTCATCATGCCATAAAATATTACTATATTATTTTATAATTTATTTTTTTCAATCTATAGAGAACCATTAAGGTGGAGAGTTGAACCAAATACGTCCTCGAGAGCCGCCCCTTATGAATAACAAACCCTAAGACTATAATATTGCAATCTTCCTATCATGGCCGATTTGGCCTCTAGTCAATTACCAGAAACTAGGTCTCTTCTTTACCAGCAGTACAACCGATCACAATATTAAAATCTGATTGTTGTACACCAAAACAGTTTGCAATCAAAACTTGCAAATTTGACTACAATCCCATTCAAACCAGTTATATTATTCCATGGGGAACCTTATATAAAATTGTATGAAACATAAGCAGCATCCATGGATATAATTGAAAATCCCCAACACGTGGTTGTTGGGAAATTCTCATATAACTGACCAAATTTCAAGAAATTAAGAATAGTAATTCCCATATAATGTAGTATTAAAGGAATTGCCAAATAGATTTCTATAGAAATAGACACATTTTGATTATATTGTCACTAAAAGAAGATTTCATTAATATTGCATCAAAAGCTACAGTTTATATCGAATCTAGGGATAGTAATTCATACTTAAATGAGGCCCTTAATATATGATTCAAAATTCAAAATGGAGGAGAAAACTATGAAGACAATGTGTGGATATCTTCTCCCGACCTACTACCAACATACTATGTTAAAGAAATTATTTTTTCTTTAGCATCAGCAGTGGGTGTCCTCCTTCATCTTGACATGGCCAATATTAACAAAACAAGATCTAGTTGTGCAAAAATGAAAGTACTAGTTGATTTAATGGCTAATCTCCTAGATCATGGGATGATATATAGAAGATGAAAACTCTAGAGCAATAAGGACAGTGAAGGTTAAAATACAATATGATTATCTACCAAATTATTGTTGGGAGTGCAAGTTTCAAAGTCATAGAATTGTTGAATATAGATACATGCATCCGAAAGTGGCAAAGAATATGGAGAATAGTAGGAACGATAATGCTCCAAAAAGGGATAGACATCAAGAAAATAGATAGAAGGGAACAGGGGTGCTGGATGATAGAAATACTATAGGCATAAGTACTAACAACAAAGATAAAGGCACTACTGTAGCATATAACAAGGACTAAAATAAAGGGCATAAACATCAGCGAATAAAAACAGTAAGTTCTAAATGAAACAATAGGAAGCCTTCCTATAGGGTCATTTTCAAGGAAACTCACAAGTGGAAAGATAGTTGGGAATCCTGAGCATTGAAATGTTGTTGGAAAAAAAGGAAGAAGTATTGTCAAATCTCATAGTAGTGAAAATGCTAGAGTCACTTTGTAGAATTAGTTTGCTGCTTTAGAAAATGTAATAGTTCTGTAAGATAGCAATCAAGAGCTTCAAAAATCTAGAGAGGACACGGGGAGAAAAGAAAGAAAAAAAAAGAAGATTAGTCCTAATTCAGAAGCACTCTATATTGTTTGGGGCAAGAATCGAGAGAGAATCAACGGGGACGACACAATCTAGGCTATAGAAAGTCAAAGGAATCATAATGAGAGAAGTGTTAATTTAAAGGTAATCCACAATACTAGGGATTCATCATAGGAGAAAATAACTACAAACACAATGATAACGCAGATATACAACAACAATACAGAATAGAGGTTTATCATAAAAAGAAAAGGATTGAGCAAGTTGTAATGACTATAAAGACAGAAGTAGACAATGGTGGAAATAAGTAGGAAAAACAGTATATTGATGTATGTTTAGACCAAGAGCGGGAGGAGAGAAGGGAAGAAATAGAAACAAAGAGACATAAGACCAATTTGAATACATTAGGTTAGAATTACAAACACAAAGAGAGGAGATGAGCAATGAAGGAGAAGATGCACCTTACATAATGGTTGAGAAACCACAACAAAGTACAGTAGAAAGGGAAATACAAAATTAGAATGCAATTGAGAGATAGGGAATTGGTGATGACCAAGGATAGAATGTAAATGAAATATAGAGATTCCCTCCAATGGAGGAGGAGGAGTAAACCACAAAAGGAAGTCTGGCCATAGTGATCTGTTCAGATAATCAGCCTCTTGTATATAATAAAGAAACTTCTCCTTTTGACAAGTTACATGCTATAGTTTTACATCAGGTAGTTGAATCAGATAGCATAGGGGAAGATAAGGAGGATGAATACATAGAAGACAAGGAAGAAGAAGACAATCCAAGAAACTTGAAATAGATTACAAGAGAAATAGGTATATCTCAGTCCAAAGGAAGGAGAAGCAAAGACAAAGGTAGTGAAGCACTTCAGCCTGCTAGAGTAGTCCCAAAGAGGGTAGCCAAGTTTAGTGTTAAATGATGCTGAAAAATGTATTTTGAAATATCAGGTACAATACTTAGCATGTCTTTTATAAATTCAGATGCTAAATAGACATCATAATTTTTTATAATTGCCTTAATGGAACCTTTCCAAGAATTAAGATATATTCAAAAATACAAAAGAATGATAAGAATGAAGCATACTAATTTCAATATTAATGGAAATATTGAGATATTTGTGGATTAAGGAGTACCAATGGAGACAATGTTGGAACCAATCAGCAAATCTCAATGAAATTAGTATTTCAAGAAAGTTACTATTGTAGTGTATGTAAGTGCAATGCATTAGAAAGATTGGAGTTGTGGGATGACATCGATGTTATAACCAATAATATGAATCTCCCTTGGCTTGTAGGGGGAATTTTGTTGTCATTTTGAATGAAGATAAAAAGATAGGGGGTCTCCCAGTGTATCCCTATGAATATGAAAACCTTCTATTCTATTTGAACTCATGTGAACTGTATGAGATTAAATACAAAGGAAATTATTTTACTTGGTGGAATGGTAGAGCTGATGGAGAGTGCATCTTTAAGATATTAGACAGATTAATGGCAATCCAGCAATTTCTAGAATGATTTGTTTTTGTGGAGGTTAATCACTTATTTAGGACTGGTTCTGACCATGCACCCCTACTACTTACTTATGGTGAACAATCTATTAAGTTTAATATATCTTTCAAATTCATGAAATTTTGGACTGAAAATGACAAGTTTATGGAATTAATTAAAGAAAATTGGACTACTGGTGATGAGGCTAATGTTTTGTTAATGATGAAGCGGAAATAAAGAAGACCTAAATTGCCTATCAACTTAGAACAAAGAATTCTTTGGAGATATTTTCAAATAGTTAGCAATAAGGGACACAATGAGGATAAAAGAAGGTTCATTTGAAGAATTTCCTATAGCAAAAAATAGATTTATTCTATAGAGAGCACAAGAAGAAATGAAGTAGTACCTACACTATAAAGAAGAGTTCTAAAGAAAAAAAATCAAGAATCACTTGGTTCCCAAACGATGACAAAACACTAGATTTTTTCATAATCTAGTCAATAGAAGAAGGGAAAGGCTTTCTATTGATAGAATCTAGAATGATAATGGGAACTAGGTTGAAGGTAGTGAAATAGTGGCAGAAGAGGCTATTAAATTCTACTTGAAGTAGTTCATAGGAGATACATACATAGAAGAATTACCCCTACTCCAACAGTTCCCGAGTCACTAAACATGAGGATAATGAGAGTATAATTGGGAATCCTACTGCTGAAGAGGTTAAAAGGGTGGTATTTAAACTTTATAAGAATAGTAGTAATGGAACTGATGGATCATCTGGTTGCTTCTATTAGACTTGTTGAGATATAGTTGGAGAGGATATGGTGAAAGTGATCAGGGCCTTCTTTGATAGACATACACTTCTAAAATATATTATTCACACTAATTTGGTCTTAATCAGGAAAGAGTTCAGACTTTCTCTGATCCAAGACATATTAGTTTGAGTAATATCTTTGAACAAGGTGATATTCAGGGTGATCCATAATAGACTTGAGAATATTTTACCCTTTTTGATCTCACAAAACCAATTTGACTTTGTGAATGGTATGAACATTACGAAAAATGTACATTTAGCATAGAAAATCATAATTGATATCAGGAAAAGGGGTAAGTCTGCTAATGTCGTCATAAAGCTAGACATGAATAAGGCATATGACAGAGTTTCTTGAAAATTCCTTATTAGTGTGTGGCAAAAAATGGGTTTTAGTAATTATTTTATGGATATGATCTTGAGACTTGTGGATAACCCTTGGTATTCTGTACTAATGCATGGAAAAGCACGTGATCTTTTTTCATTCTTCTAGAGATGTTAAATAGGGTACCAACTGTCTTTATCCCTTTTTATTCTTGCAACTGAAGTTATGTCTAGGGATCTTAATTCATATTTTTGACAGTAGAAGATTCAAAAGCTTTGGCATGCCTAAGTGGAGTTCTAATCTTATTCACCTATCATATGTTGATAATACAATAATTTTTATATCTGCAGATAAATTCTCCTTGGAAATAATTATGTAGGCACTAGGGGAGTATGAGAAGCAGTTAGGGAAAATAGTTAATAAAGACAAAATCTCCTCTTTTGTCTACAAAGATATTGCTAACAATCTCATCTAACAGGTAAAAGAGGTAACTGGATTTTCAGAGGTAACTTTCCACTTATGTACCTTGGGTGCCTATTATTCCATGCCAAGAGGAGGAAAAGCTACTATAATGAAATAATCAAGAAGGTAAAGAATAAATTACAAGTCTGGAAGGAGAAGATATTATCAATTGGGTGTAAAAGCTATATTTATTACAAGTGTTTTGCAAAAATATACCCCTATACTTATTATCAATATTTACCCCCCCCAAGTGTGTCATACCTGATCTGCACAAGTTGTTTGCTAGATTCCTATAGAACGATAAAGAAGAGGGAAGAAGGAATCACTAGGTCTTTGTCATGATTCGAGTCTATATCCTGAATACGACACGGTGCCTAGAGCCACAAATGGCCCCAAGCTAACCCATAGCATAACATAATTCTAACATATCTGTAAGATTAGATGAAAATTAAGCGAAAGCTGAGTAAACATTAATCGTTCAAGTATAAGTGCTGAAGTAAACTAATAACTGCATAACACTAGAAAATACTGAATCAAGTTGAAATTCTAGCACTCTTTCTGAAAGCCTCTACTGATGATAAGCTGCTGGGACAATCCCCCAGATAACTCTAAAATAAGAAACTAAAGTGACAAAAATACAACTGAAATGAAAAAATGACTCCGATCCTCGGGAGATGAGGACTTACCACTATACTTTTGCTAAAATGCGTCTGGAAGAGACTAATCGCGCTGCTGGACCTGAGTGCCTAAGCCTGTATCATAAGATGATATAGGATAGAAGGTATGCAGTTAGTACTTTGAATGTACTAAGTATGACAGATTATGAAACTAAAATATAAACATGTTGGTAAAAACTGCAAGTAATACTAAAATGACATGCAATGACCCTATCTAAATCATGAATGCTGCAAGTAGCCTAAAATCTGAAAATATAGAAAAGCTAGTAAAAACTGGTTAAGGGTCATGTACATATCTTGACATCTGAAACTGAGGCTAGACTAGGAGCTATAACTATAATGTGCAAGAGCCTACGAATCGACATATAACCACGTGAGCTAGACAAGGAGTTCGACGTATACACCCCATTGAATATAGCTTACTGTACCTTGCCAGGGTCTAGTGGCTGGTCTTTTTGATCACTAACTGAGATCTATTCGAGTTAAATACCTACAGTGGAACATAGTTTTAGGAACTTGGGTGCGCTTAACCCCTACCCACTCAGTGCTAAGTATTACTCCCAACTGGAAACCTAATTATATCTAACTGTACTGATAGCTCAAAATTGATGTCCTAAGACTAAGTCAGAACTACTTATCTAGAAGTGTCTTGAGAGTCTAAATGACCTATTAACTAAAAATACTAGTAATACTAATAACTAGTATACTGAAAAGCTGAAATTTCTGAGAAATACTGAGTATACTTATCATCCGAAAATATTGACTTTGATTTAAAGAATTTATGCTAAAATTCATACTCAAATGATAATATCATGATAATATAACCTTTCTGACCAGCTTTTAAATTATGCAATATTCAACCCAAAATCATACTAAAATTAGAACTAGAAATGAATATATATAATTGAAGCCAAAACATGAATTTCACATAATACTGGTCATGGGAACTTGAAGAATTACTAAAATTAGGGAAATTCATAAACTGCTTTAAAACCCTAACTAATAGCTTTCTACATGGCTAGAAATAATGGGGTTTTGTAAAAATATTTTCGGGCATAAGGGTGAAAGGAATACCGTTGCTAAATTCCCACATGCCTGAAGAAGAATGTCTTGGAATGAGTCTTCAACCTGCTGAGAAGAGTGAAGATCTAGTGCCTGATGCTGAAGCTAGTAATGGAATAGGTAAGGGTACTTGCCCATCATATCTTCTATGGCTTCCCATGTAGCTCTCTCTACAAGTTGGTTCCTCCAAAGAACCTTTACTGAGGCGACCACCTTATTCCTCAACCTACGAACCTGTCGGTTAAGAATCTCAACTGAGACCTCCTCGTAAGAGAGACTATCCTTTATGCTAACATTCTCTAATGTAACAACTAGGTCGGATCACTGATATATTTCTTCAACAAATACACATGAAAGACTGGATGCACCGATGCTAACTTCGTAGGCAAGCCAACTCATAGTCCATATTGCTAATGCGACTTAGAATCTTGTAATGGCCAACATATCTAGGACTGAGATTTCCTTTCTTCCCAAATCTTATCACCCTTTTTATAGGTGAAATTTTCAAATATATCTAATCATACACAACAAACTCCAACTCTCTTCTCCTCATATTTGCATATGATTTTTGGTGAGTTTGAGCTATTTTTAGCCTTTTCCTGATAAGCTGAACTTTCTGCATGGCCTTATGAACTGAATCAGACCCTAACAAGGTAGCTTCACCACCTCAAATCACCCTATTAGAGACCTACATCTCCTGCCATATAGTGCCTGAAATGGGTCCATCTGAATGCTGGAGTGGCATTTGTTGTTATATGCAAACTCAATGAGGAGTAGGTGATCATCCCAACTGCCCTTGAAATCGACAGGTGATCATCCCAACTTCCCTTGAAATCGATCACACAAGCCCTCAAAATATCCTTTAGGGTCTGAATGGTCTACTCAGTCTGTCCATCTGTCTATAGATGGAAACCTGTGCTAAGCTTAACTTGAGTATCAAGTTCCTTCTAAAATGACTTCTAGAAGTATAAGGTGAATTGAGTATCCCTATCCAAAATGATAGAAAAAGGGACCCCGTGCAATCTGACCAATTCTCGGATGTATAGCCTAGCATAATCCTCTACTAAATTTGTGGTCTTAACTGATAGGAAATGTGTTGCCTTAGTTATCCGATCTACAACCACCCAAATTGAATCATACTGTTTGGGTGTATGAGGTAGACTTGTAATGAAATCTATGTTGATGTTATACCCCGAAAGCCTAAAGATTAGACCCGGAGTTGAAATGGAGAAAAGTTTAAAAAATGGAACTAGGCATAGGACGGGTCATGAGGTGACCCGTGGGAGTAGACCACGATTCGTGATGTAACTCGTGGTGTGGCCCAAGAGATGAATTTGAAGTTCGGGAAAGGAGATCCCCACGGGAGTGACCAGGAGTCGTGGTCAGGCCTCATGACTCGTTAGGTCAGTCATGGGGAGTGGTGATTGAGAAAAGAGGAAAAGGATGGCAGTGGACCTAACGGAAGACACCAAGAGCCGTGGTCAGTCCCCACGATTCATGGAAAGTTTCGTGACCAATAGGGTGAATAATTATTTGCTATTGAGGAAGTGTACATGACGGGTGGTGACCATGAGTCATGATCACCAGGTAATGAGTCGTGAAGTCTCCCGTTACAAGCCCAGAAGACTTGAGAAGCAATATACTTCACAGATCATGCCACGAGTTGTGGCCAGAGGGGATGAGTCATTAGGTCCCTTGTGGGGACCAACTGACAGTTATTTTCTGCGATTTTAGTAAGGGCTTTTCCGTAATTCCTAAGTTCCTAAGGCCTAAACTCCGTCGTTTTGAGTTATGAATGATGACTTTTAAAGGGGTTTAGTTCATTTTAGGCCATTTACATTCGTGCATGCAAGGTAGAACATGAAAGAGGGTGATCAAGCTTAGTGTTCTTCAATTCCTCTACCAACAGGTATATAGGGTTAGGAATGGTTGAATTCTTTCACACCCATGTCCAATCCCTCTCTAAATCATGAATGTTCTATGTATAATCTTGGGGTTTTAACCCAATGCATGAATTTCCTAATTCTGTACATGTGTATGATTTAAATATGTTTCTACCATTGAATTATGAAGCATGGGAAAGTTTTTATAATGTTTTCAATTAAAAATCATGTTTTTAGCTTTAGGAATTAAAAAGGCAATTGATGAAAAGTTCATGAAAGATGAGATTTGTGATGAATGTATAATAATGATGAGATATTATGATGAAAAGCATGTTTCCAAGCTACCCATATTTATAATTATATTTTTGATGTGAATTGAGTATTTTTCAAGTAGGATAAAGCTTTGGGCAATGCCCACATGTTCAAAGTATGATTTATGATTTCCCGAATTAAGCTTACCACATGGTTTTGGAGCGAAGACCCCCAATTATCTTTCAGCTTGTGGTATGGTTTGAATTGAAACTCTCATATGCATGATTTCATATATGAGATGTATTTCATTACTGAGCTTCGTCAATAGACGATGTTGAGCTTCGTTGAATAATGATGTAGAGATTATGCATATTTTTTGGAGTAGTGTCTAGCACCGAGTAGGCTAAGGGTCGATCACCCTATGCCTCAGAACTATATGCCAACGTAGGTTTATACTTTTATATATTACTTCGGGGCCTCCCTTGTGAGCTATCCCCGACCCTATTGGCCCACGAACTTGCTATCGATATCATGGTATTGTCCCTAGCCCTGGCAAGGCTTTGGACGATTCTACCCACTTGAGTGTGACAGTTGGGACCACAGAAGCTCTATCATGGTATGTCGGTTAAAAGATGCGTCTCCCATTGTTCCTCATGATTTCTATTATGCATGTTCATCATTCATGAGATTTGTACATATATATATGTTTTAAAGCAGGTTTGACTCAATGATCAGTTTTACTCATGATTATCAGATTTCAGCTTTGAGTTAATCGATTTAGTTATGATGTTATGTTATGTTATGATGAGATCATAATTTCAGAAAGAATGCATGGAAGTCGTACTCTCAAATTCTTATTGTTTGTGATTTAAATTATGCATGTCTTTAAATGATTTTACTTACGTAAGCGGTTTTACTTACCTTGCACACTTAGTATATTCCATGTACTGGTCGCATATTCTATGATGTATTATTTCATGATACAGGACCCAGCTCCCAGGCTTAGCCCCGTTCATAGCTAGTCTTCAGAGTTGGCACCTTCGTTGTTGGTGAGTCCTCATCTCCCGAGGACTAGACTTATTCAGATTTCCCTTATGTATTTTCAGTTTCAATTTGGTTGAGTTAGTTGGGGTCTTGTCCCATCAACTCGTCATGTTTAGAGGCTTTTTAGACATATGGATGTATTCAGCTTCAGGTTGTGTATTATGATGTTAATTTAAATCTAGACTTCCACTATGATTATCTTGTTTATTTATTCAGTTTTATTGATTGAGTTAAATGTATGTTTATGCCATGGGTTGACTTGGAGTGTCTCAAGGCTCCTTATCCTGTGTTACGATCTAGACCTCTGTTCGGGTTGTGACAAACTTGGTATCAGAGCAATAGGTTTGAAATATCCTTGGGTGTCTGAAAGCCGCGTTAAGTAGGGTCTTTTTCATGGGTGTGAAGCGCGCCACACTTATGATGAAGAGGCTACGAGACGTTTAGGAAATGTTCCCTTCTTTCATGATCTATGTCGTGCGATGAAAAGTCTCCCTATCCTTCTAATTCATGCTATTTGCGATTGTAGAATCATGGATCCCCGAAGAGTAAATGGTATAAGGAATGGAAATGGAGACGACCACGAGGATGGCAACAAAAACGGGCAGAAGCAGGCCCCACCAGTCCAAGAGCGCCAGGCACTAGAGCCGGTTACCCATGCTGACTTTTGGGTGGCTATCAGGTCAATCAGTAGGCTATTGCACATGTTCCACAAAATAACAATGCAGCGGCGGCTCGAGTCAGGGATTTCTTGAGAATGAACCCGCCAGAGTTCCTTGGGTCAAAAGTGGATGAGGACCCGCATGAGTTCATAGATGAAACTGTGAAGATCACCTAAGTCATGGAGGTGAATGGAGTTGAGTGCGCGGAGCTGGCCTCATACCAGTTGAAAGGGGTCACGCACATTTGGCTTCATCGATGGAAAGATAATAGGGTCGTCGGAGCAGAACCGATCACTTGGGAGGAGTTCCATGTTGCATTCTTAGATCGGTTCTTCCCTCATAATATGAGGGAGCTGAAGGCAGCTGAGTTCGTAAATCTGAAGCAAGGGAGGATGACGGTGCAAGAGTATCCCCTTTAGTTCACCCGCTTATCAAAGTACGCCCCAGAGTTGGTGGCTGATCAGAGGGCGTGAGTGAGCAGGTTCGTTCATTGAGTGGCAGGCTATTTGGACAAGGATTGTAGGACCGCTATTCTCCACTAGGACATGGATTTCCCTTGGATAGTGTTTTACGCCCAGAAGATGAAGGCAGCATATCTGAGAGAGAGGGAGGCCAAGAGGGCCAGGACCGATGACCACAGATTCTCACAGCCGAGATCAGGTGGTGGGCACCGATAGCAGATCCACTAGAGATCATCAGCCCCAGCATCTTCAGCATTGAGTGTGCCATCCATGCCTAGGCACGACCAAAGAGTGCGAACATTAGGCTTTAGGGGTCAGAGTAGCAGACCTGTAGATGCTAGTGTTCTAGCTTGCCGCAGGTGTGGCCGGGGCCACACGGGTAAGTATTTAGCAGGCACAGGTGCTTGTTTCGGGTGTGGAAAGCCCGGACACATGCATAGAGATTGCCCAGCAGCGAGGCAGGATCATGATAGGGGATCGAGGCCCAACTTCTAGTTCAGCAGCCCCACCCACACGTTCAGCACATCAGGGGGCATCTACTAGCACGGGTGGCGGTCAATGCCAAAACAGATTCTATGCATTAGCATCCCACCAAGAGTAGGAGGTCTCCCCAAATGTAGTCACTGGTATGTTACGAGTTTTTCATTTGGTGTTTATTCTTTTTTAGATCCAGGGGATACATTGTCTTTTGTGACACCTTATGTGGCCAGTAGCTTCGGAGTCAGTCCCGAAGTCTTGTCATAACCCTTATCAGTCTCTACTCCAGTAGGTGATTCAGTTATAGCTAAATGGGTATATAGAGGTTGCCTAGTCTCAGTCCTTCAGAAAGTCACCTCAGCAGATCTGATAGAGTTAGCCATGACCAATTTCGATATTATCCTCACCATGGATTAGCTATTTGCATGTTATGCCTCATTACTTATAGAACCTGGGCAGTAGAGTTCAGATTTTCAGGTGAGCTAGTCTTAGAATGGAAGGGTAGTCCAGCTGTGCCTGTAGGTTATTTCATTTCCTACCTTAAGGCCAGAATGATGATCTCCAAAGGTTATGTGTACCATCTACTTAGGGTTAAGGATGCGACGTCCGAGACCCCAACTATCCAGTCTGCCCCAATAGTATATGGGTATCCGTAAGTCTTCCCAGATGATTTGGCGGGAATCCCTCCCGAGCGGGAGATTGATTTTGGTATTGGCCTTCTTTCCGACACGCAACCTATATCTATCCCTCCCTACAGAATGGTGTCAGTCGAGTTAAAGGAGTTGAAAGAACAGTTGAAGAACCTGTTAGATAAGGGTTTCATTAGACTAAGAAAGTCCCTATGGGGTGCACTAGTTCTCTTTGTCCAAAAGAAAGATGGTTTTGTTCGCATGTGTATTGATTACTGGCAATTGAAAAAAGTCACCGTCAAGAACAGGTATCCTTTACCCGGGATAATTTATAACTAACTTGAATATTTTTTATTTTTTTACTCAATTTCAGAAAAAATAAAAGAATAAATAAAAAAGGGGCGAAGTGCTACAAAAAGAACCAGAGTGCCAAGTGTTTCTCAAAAATAGATCTCAAATTCGGGTATCATCAGCTCAGAGTTCGGGAGAGCGACATCCCGAAGACAACTTTCAAGATGCGGTATGGTCATTATGAGTTTGTAGTTATGTCTTTTGGACTAACGAATACTCCTACAAATTTTATGGACTTGATGAACAGGATGTTCAAGCCGTACCTGGATATGTTCGTGATTGTGTTTATTGATGAAATCCTAATATACTCTCGGAGCGAGGAGGAGCATGCCGCTCATTTGAGGAAGTGCTGCAGACTCTCAAGGATTGTCAATTATATGCTAAATTCAGCAAGTGCGAGTTTTGTTTGAACTCCGTAGCATTTTTGGGTCGTGTAATATCAAGCGAAGGCATAAGGGTGGACTCTCAAAAAATAGAAGCAATGAAGAATTGGCCTAGACAGGTGAATCCTTTGGATATTTGGAGCTTCTTAGGTTTAGCTTGCTATTATCAGAGATTTGTTGAAGGTTTCTCATCGATTGCAACACCTTTGACCAAATTGACCCAGAAGAAGGTGAAATTCTAATGGTCAGAGGCTTGTGAGAAGAGCTTCCAAGAGTTGAAGAATTGAATTAGTTCAGCACCGATGTTAACTCTACCGAAGGGTACTGATGGGTTCATGGTGTATTGTGATGCTTCAAGGATCGGACTTGGATGTGTGTTGATACAGCATGGGAAGGTTATAACATATGCCTCTAGACAGCTAAAGGTTCATGAGAAGAATTACCCGACCCATGATCTTGAATTGACCGCGGTGGTATTCGCCTTGAAGATTTGGAGACATTATTTGTATGGGGTTCATGTGGATGTGTTTACATACCATAAGAGTTTAGAATATGTGTTCACCCAGAAGGATCTCAATCTTCGGCAAAGAAGGTGGTTAGAGCTACTAAAGGACTATGATATGAGTGTCCTTTACCATCCGAGCAAGGCTAATGTAGTAGCAGATGCACTTAGTAGACTCTCTATGGAGAGTGTGTCCCATGTGAATGAGGGGAAGAAGGAGCTGGTAAAGGATGTGCATCGACTCGCAAGGTTGGGAGTTCGGTTGGTTGACTAGACCTATGGAAGTATTATTGTTCATAATGGATCACAATCGTCCTTGGTGACTGATGTGAAAGCTAGACAAGATGAGGACCCAATTTTGGTAAAATTGAAGGAAGCCGTTCAAAATCAGAAGGTAGAGGTCTTCTCCAAAGGGGGAGATGGTGTGCTTCGGTACCAGGGTCACCTATGTGTTCCAGATGTTGATGATTTAAGGAGCCGGATGTTACACAAGGCTCATGGATCCAGGTATTCTATCCATCCAGGTGCCACCAAGATGTACCGTGACTTACGGGTAATTTATTGGTGGAATGGCATGAAGAAGGATATTGCAGAATTCGTAGCTAAGTGTCTGAACTATCAGCAAGTAAAGGTTGAGTATCAGATGCTGGGAGGCGTGCTTTAGGATATCAGTATTCCTACTTGGAAATGGGAATAAATCAATATGGACTTCGTCATAGGTTTACCTCATACTCGTCAAAAATATGACTCCATTTGGGTTGTGGTAGACAGGTTGATGAAGGATGCTCATTTTCTATCGGTCAAGACCATGGATTCAACGAAGGATTATGCCAAATCATATATCCGAGAGCTAGTTCAATTGCATGGAGTTCCCTTATCCATCATTTCAGACAGAGGTACTTAATTTACCTCTCAGTTTTGGAAGTCATTTCAAAAGGACTTGGTACTCAGGTTAAGCTCAGCACAGCGTTTCACCCACAAATGGATGGTCAAGCGGAGCGGAAATTCAGACTCTCGGGAATATGTTGAGAGCATGCGTGATTGACTTCAAAGGTAGCTGGGATAAGCATTTTCCCTTTATCGAGTTTGCATACAATAACAACTATCATTCCAGCATCCAGATGGCTCCATTTGAGGCTCTCTATGGGTGGAGATGTAGATCGTCCATTGGTTGGTTTGAGGTTGGTGAAGCAATGATGGTAGGACCAGATTCAGTTCATGAGGCTATGGAACAGGTGCAGTTAATAAAGGACAGGCTGAAAATCGCTCAGAGTCGCTAAAAATCCTATGACGACGTGAGAAGGAGAGAATTAGAATTTGAAGTTGATGGTTGGATATTTTTGAAGGTGTCTCCCATGAAGGGAGTGATGAGGTTCTGAAAGAAATGGAAACTTAATCCCTGTTATGTCAGCCCATACCGGATTGTGAGACGTGTTGGAAAGATAGCATACGAAATGGAGTTTCCCTCAGAATTAGCTTCTGTGCATCCTGTATTCCATGCATCACTTTTAAAGAAGTGTTTGGGTGATCCAACTTTAGTTGTCCCAGTGGGTAGTGTTGGTGTGAAGGAAGGTCTCAGTTATGAGAAGGTTCCGATAGAAATACTGGATCATCAGGTTTGAAGGCTAAGGAACAAGGAGGTAGCTTCAGTCAAGGTTATGGAGGAATCAGCATGTTGAGAGATCTATATGGGAAGCCGAAGCGGATATGATGGCTAGATACCCACATTTATTCTCTACCGGCTCAGTTCCAGCTTGAGGTATCATTTTTTCTCTCAAACTCTACTTAGTCTTCATGTTCAATTCATGTTCCCAAGTTTCTTTCATGTATATGGATGTATGTATGATTGGTGAATTCAGTTCAGCTATATAGTTTGAATCGGAGGTAGACATTCCATAGTTTTCAGCTTCAATGATCAGTATTTGATTATGATGATTGCATTTCTCTGCTTTTCTGTATGTTTTCTAACATTCGAGGATGAATGTTCCTAAGAGGGAGATATTGTTAAACCCCTGAAGCCCAAAGATCAGACCCGAGAGTTGAAATAGAGAAAAGTTTAAAAACTGGCACCAGACACAGGACGGTCGTGAGGTTACCCATGGGAGCAGACCACGAGTGGTGGTGTGACTTCATGGTGTGGCCCAAGAGATGACTTTGAAGTTCGGGAAAGGAGATCCCCATGGGGATGACCATGAGTCGTGGTTAGGCCCCACGACTCATTAGGTCAGTCGCGGGGAGTGGTGATTGAGAAAAGAGGAAAAGGATGGCAGTGGACCTAACGGAAGGACCCCACGAGTCATGGTAAGTCCCCACGATTCGTGGAAAGCGTCGTGAATAGAAGGGTGAAGAATTATTTGGTATTGAGGCAGTGTACATTATGGGACTCATGGTCACCAGATAACGAGACGTGAAGTCTCCTGTTACAAGCCTAGAAGACTTGAGAAGTAGTGTAATTCATAGATCATGCCACGAGTCGTGGCCAGAGGGGACAAGTCATTAGGTCCCTCGTGGGGACCAACAGGCCATTCTTTTCTGCGATTTTAGTAAGGGCTTTTCCATAATTCTTAAGTTTCTAAGGCCTAAACTCTATCGTTTTGAGTTATTAATGATGACTTTTAAAAGGGTTAAGTTCATTTTAGGCCATTTACATTCATGCATGCAAGGTAGAAGGTGAGAGAGACTGATCAAGCTTAGTGTTCTTCAATTACTCTTCAATTTCTTCTTGGGCTATCAATAAGTGTAAGAATAAGCTACCAACAGGTATGTAGGGTTATGAATGGGTGAATTCTTTCAAACCCATGCCCAATCCCTCTCTAAATCATGAATGTTCTATGTCTAATCTATGGGGTTTTAACCCAATGCATGAAGTTCCTAATTCTTTACATGGGTATGATTTAAATATGTTTCTACCATTGAATTATGAAGCATGGGAAAGTTTTATAATGTTTTCAATTAAAAATCATGTTTCTAGCTTTATGAATCAAAAGTCCATTGATGAAAAGTTCATGAAAGATGAGATTTGTGATGAATGTATGATGATGAAGAGATATTATGATTAAAAGCATGTTTCCAAGCTACCCATGTTTATAATTATGTTTTCTATGTGAATTGAGTATTTTCAAGTATGATAAAGCTTTGGGAAATACCCACATGTTCAAAGTATGATTTATGATTTCCCGAATTAAGCTTACCACATGGTTTTGGAGCAAAGACTCCCAATTATCTTTCATCTTGTGGTATGGTTTGAGTTGAAGCTTCTCACGTACATGATTTCATATATGAGATGTATTTGATTATTGAGCTTCGTTAATAGACGATGTTGAGCTTCGTTGAATAACGATGTAGAGCATATGCGTGTTTTTTGGAGTAGTGTCTAGCACCGAGTAGGCTAAGGGTCGATCACCCTATGCCTCAAAACTATGCGCCAACGTAGGTTTATACTTATATATATTACTTTGGAACCTCCCTTGTGAGCTATCCCCGGCCCTATTGGCCCACGAGCTTGATATCAATATCATGGTATTGTCCCTAGCACTAGCAAGGCTTTGGATGGCTCTACCCACTTGAGTGTGATAGTTGGGACCACGTAAGCTCTATCGCAGTATGTTGGTTAAAATACAAGTCTCCCGTTGTTCCTCATAATTTCAATTATGCATGTTCATCATTCATGAGATTTGTACATCTATATATGTTTTAAAGCAGGTTTGACTCAATGATTAGTTTTACTCATGATTATCGGATTTCAGCTTTGAGTTAATCGATTCAGTTATGATATTATGATGTTATGTTATGTTATGTTGAGATCATTATTTCAGAAAGAATGCATGCAAACCCTATTCTCAGATTCTCTTATTGTTTGTGATTTACATTATGCATGTCTTTAAATGATTTTACTTACGTAAGCGGTTTTACTTACCTTGCATACTCGGTACAGTCCGCGTACTGACCGCATACTCTATGTTGTATCGTTTCATGATACAGGACCCGGCTCTCAGGCTCAGCCCCATTTATAGCCAGTCTTCAGAGTTAGCACCTTCACTGTTGGTGAGTCTTCATCTCCCAAGGACTATACTTATTCAGATTTCCCGTATGTATTTTCAGTTTCTATTTGGTTGAGTTAATTGGGGTCTTGTCCCATCAACTCTTCATGTTTAGAGGCTTTTAAGACATATGAATGTATTCATCTTCAGATTGTGTATTCTGATGTTAAGTTAAATCTAGACTTCTGCTATGATTGTCTTGTTGATTTATTCAGTTTTATTGATTGAGTTATACGTATGTTCATGCCATGGGTTCACTTGGAGTCTCTCGGGGCTCCTTGTCCCGTGTTGCCATCCAGACATCCGTTCAGGTCGTGACAATTGATCTCTTCCTACTTCCTAGTAGGGATGCTAATGTACTGAGTCATACCTCCTGGTCTCTAGTGTTCAACCTTCACCTGATGACAGTTAGGACATTTAGTTACAAATTCTGCGATGTCCTTCTTCATACCATTCCACCAATAGACTTCTCGTAGATCACGGTACATCTTGGTGGCACCTGGATGGATAGAATATCGAGAGCTATGAGCTTCCGTTATATTTTGCTTCCTTATATTTTCTACATCTGGAACACACAACCTTCCCTGATAACGGAGCGCACCATCTCCCTCTTTGGAGAATGCTTCCACCTTTTTCTTGAGGATTGCTTCCTTCAATTTAAGCAATATTGGATCATCATCTTGCCTTGCTTTTACCTCCACCACAAGAGAAGACTCTGAACCATTTTGGACCACCATCCACTGAATCAACCAAACGAAATCCTAACCGAGCCATCCTGTGAATATCTCTAACCAATTCTTTCTTATCATTCTCAATATGAGCAACACTATCCATCAATAGTCTGCTGAGGGGGTCAGCCACTATATTGGCTTTACCCAGGTGATATAGAATAGACATGTCATAATCTTTCAACAATTCCAACCACCTTTCCTGCGCAGATTCAGATCCTTCTAACTGAACACATACTGTAGGATTTGTGGTCAGTAAAACCATCCATATGAACCCCATAAAGGTAGTTCCTCCAAATCTTCAAGGCAAATACTACAACTACCAGCTCAAGATCATGAGTCGGATAGTTCTTCTCATGAGCCTTGATTTTTCTGGAAGCATAAGTTACAACTTTACCATGCTGCATCAACATATAACCTAAACCAATTCTGGAGGTGTCATAGTAAATCACGAACCCATCTAAACCTTCTGGTAAAGTCAAAACTGGGGTTGTAGTGAGTCGAGTCTTCAACTCCTGAAAAATATTCTCACATGCCTCGGACAACTAGAACTTCACTTTCTTCTGAGTTGGCTTGATCATAGGGGATGAAATAAAGGAGAATCCTTCTATCAACCGTCTGTAATAATCGGCTAGGTCGAAGAAACTCCTCATGTCTCACGAAGAAGTGGGTCTTGGCCAATTTTAGCAGCTGCTATTTCTTGAGGATCCATATGAACTTAGTGAAACTGGCAGTGTCTAAGAGTCTACAAAACTATCCTCAGGTGGTCTACATGTTCCTCCTCATTCCTGAAATAGACTAGAATGTCATCTATGAAGACGATAATGAACATGTTCAGGTATTGCTTGAACACCCTGTTCACCAAGTCCATAAAAAAGTTGTAGGAGCATTTGTTAGTCTAAAAGACATAACTAAAAATTCATAGTGACCATACTAAGTTCTGAAGGCTGTCTTTTGAATGTTGCACTCCCTAACTCTGAGATGGTGATAGCCTGATTTGAGGTCTATCTTTGAAAGGCAGCTAACTCCCTGAAGCTGCTCGAACAAGTCATCAATTCTAGGGATGGGATACTTATTCTTGATTGTGACTTTGTTCAACTGACGGTAGTCGATGCACATTCTAACTGTACTATCCTTCTTTTGCATGGATAAAATTAGGGCACCCTATGGAGATATACTGGGTCTGATGAAGCTTTCTAAAAGGTTTTTCAGTTGTTCCTTCAACTCTTTAAGTTCAGCTGGAGCCATTTTGTAAGGAGGAACTGAGATAGGTTGGGTATCTGGAAGAAGGTCTATTCTGAAGTCAATTTTCTACTCGGGAAGGACTCCGGGAAGATCCTTAACAAACACATCTAGGAACTCAGTCACCACTAGAACCGACTAAAGAGTTGGGACTTTGAAACTATAATTCCTGATTTGAACTAGATGGTAGATGTATCCCTTAGAAATTATTTTCCTAGCCTTAAGGTAATAAATAAACTGACCCTTAGGCATTGAAGTACTACCCTTCACTCTAGGACTGGTTCATCAGGGAACTGGAACTTAACGATCCTGGTTCTATAGTCGACTGAGGCATAATAAAAGTGTAACCATTCCATACCAGGGATGAGGTCAAAATCAACCATATCTAACTCTACTAGATCAACTGTGTTGACTTTCTGTAAAACTGTGACTGGGTAATTTCTATATACCCGGCTGGCTCTAACTAACTCAGCAACAGGAGTAGAGATTGAAATGGTTCTGAGAGAATTTCTAGAATAATCTCAAACTGAACTTCAACATAAGGAGTCACGAAGGAAAGTGTAGCTCCTAGATATAGTAAAGTATAGACATCAATATGGAAAAAGATTAACATATCCTTAACTACATCAGGCGAGTTTTCCTGGTCTTGACGGGAGGATAAAGCATAAAAGCAATTTTGGTGTTGACCATCACCTGTACCTGTCTAAAGTAGCACTATGCTGAGCTAGGTGACCTGTTTGAGCTACTAATGTAGTGGACTGGACCCTTTCCCATTCAATTGACGAGCACTCAGTCAGCTTGTGACTCCGCTGGCCACAACCATAACAACCCTTCTTGCCTAGTCGGCACTCACCAGGATGGTTTTTACCACACTTTGGACATGCTGAAAAAGTGCGGTTGCTAGAGACATGGCTCAGAGATTGAGAGACTAATGCTCCACCATTTTGATCTTTAGGGGGCCTGAAAGAAGGAGCTTTGGCCGAAGAGGGTGCTAGAGGTCTCTACTGCTGTTGTGGGTGACTATCACCACCTGACCTCTACTGTGAATACTCGAACTGACATATCCTCTCCCTCTTACTCTCCCTTTCTATTCCTTTCAATTTCTCCTCCTTAATTTTCTAAGCATAGATCATGAGCCTGGAGATGTCCATGTCACTAAACGACATAGTGATCTTGTACTCCTTTACCACCAAGTTTGAGACTCCTGACACAAATTTGCTCATTCGAGCCTGGGTTTCGCCACTATCTCTGGATCATACCTGGAGTGCTGAGTAAACTTTAGGGCATACTTCTTAGCAGTCATGGAGTTCTGCTTCAGATTAATGAACTCCTCCACCCTAGCTTCCCTCAATTCCTGGGTAAAGAACCTGTCCAAAAACACTGTCATGAAATCGTGCTATGCTACTAGACCTGCACTATCCCGTATTCCTACCTTCCGCTAATGGTACCATATTTGAGCCACCCCTTTCAACTGATAGGTGGCTAAGTCTGGACTTTCATCAGACGTAACACCCGTGATCCGAGTGATCTTCTGGACCTCGTCGGTGAAATCCTATAGGTCCTCATCTAACTTTGCCCCATGAAACTCTAGGGGATTCATCCAAGTAAAATCTCAAACTCTGGCAACAATTGTAGTTCCACTGGTACTGGCAGGTGCAATGACCTATTGGCTAACGTGGTTGTTCATAGCCTGGGAAAGTAGCTGAAATGTAGCCTAAAACTCAGCCTGTGACATTTTGTAATCCTGAGGGGCTACCAGAGCTGGTGGGGCTTATCGGTCTCCGTTTCCATTTCTTCTGATGTTAACTCGTCTGGGAGGCATTTTCTGTACACGTACAAAGTACGAGTTAGAAGGATGTTCTTAGAGTTTCACACTCTATCGCACAATAAGAAAGTGAAAGAAAGGAAGTTTTGTAAAATGCTTTGTAGCCTCTTCCTCATAAGTGTGACGCATTTCACACCCATGAACAATATTCTACTTGAAACAACTCTCAGACACCCTAGGACACACCAAGTTTGTCACGACCCGAGTCTGCATCCTGTACAGGACAGGGTACCTAGAGCCACAAGTGGTCCCAATCTAACCCATGGCATAGCATAATTCTAACATAACTGTAAGTTTATATGAAAACTAAGTGGAAGCTAAGTAAACATAAACTGTTTGAGCATAAATACTGAAGTAAACTAATAACTGGATAGTGTTGGAAAATATTGAATCAAGCTGAAATTCTAACACTCTGTCTGAAAGTGTATACTAATGATGAGCTGCATGGATAAATCCCCAACTAACTCTAAAATCTGAAACTAAAAGTGAGAAAACTACAACTAAAATGGGAAATTGACTCTGGTCCTTAGGAGATGAGGACTCACCACTGTACTTCTGCTAAACTGCATCTAGAGGAGACTACGCACTGCTTGGCCTGACTGCCTAAGCCTATATCATAAGACAATATAGCATAAAAGGTATGTGTTCAGTACTTTGAATGTACTGAGTATGAATATTATGCAATAAAAATACAAACCTGCTGGTAAAAACTGTAAGTAATACTAAAATTACATGCAATGACCTTATCTGAATCATGAATGTTGTAAGCAGCCCAAAATATGAAAATATAGTAAAGCTAGTAAAAACTAGTTAAGGTTCATGTGCATATCCTAAAATCTGAAACTGAGACTAGAATAGGAGCTGTAACTATGCAGTGGGAGAGCCTATTAACCGATATATAACCACGTGAGCTAGACGTGCAGTTTGACATATGCACCCCATCAAATAAAGCCGATTGTACCTTGTCAGGTATAGTGGCTAGTTTGTTTAATCATTAATTGAGGCCTATTCGGGATAAAGACCTACAGTGGCACGTAGTATGAGAACTTGGGTGCGCTGAACCCCGACCCACTCGGTGCTAAGTACTACTCCCAACTGGAAACCTAATTATATCTAACTGTACTGATAGCTTGAAACTGATGTCCTAAGACTAAGTTAGAACTACTTATCTGGAAGTGTCCTGAGAGTCTGAAGGACCTAATAACTTAAAATACTAGTAATACTGATAACTAGTAGATTGAAAAGATGAAATTTCTAAGAAGTACTGAGTATACTTATCTTCCAAAAACATTGACTTTCATTCGAAGCATTTGTGCTAAAATTCATATTCAAGTGATAATATCATGATAATATAACCTTTCTAGCCAGATTTAAATCATGTAATATTCAACCCAAAATCATGCTAATATTATGACTAGAAATGAATATGTATAATTGAAGCCAAAACATAAATTTCACATATTACTAGTCATGGGAAAATTGAAATTACTAAAATTAGGGAAATTCATAAGTTGCTTGGAAACCCTAACTCATATCTCTCTACAAGGTAGGAAATACTAAGGTTTTCTAAAAATTACTTTGGGGCACAAGGGTGAAATGAATACCTGTCATGTCGTGAGTCTATACCCTGGGCGTAACACGGTACCTGAGGTCACAAGTGACCCCAAGTCAACCCCTGATCTATCATAAACTGGTATTCTAGCAAAATATGAATAGCAGAAGCTTTGAAATAAACACACAAGAACATTTTAAGAAAATAGAACTAAGAGAAAACATAAAATTTTAAGCATCTGAAGTCTGAAATTAACTTTGTATCTGAAAGCCTTCTAACTGATGAGTTTTTGGGACAAACCCCCAGCTAACTCTAAACCTAACTAAAAATAATAAATCAACTGAAAGGAAATGGAATAAAGCCCTTGAATAACGAGGACTCACATTTCAACTGCGGCAGAGGAGGATCTAGATTGCAATGACTAACGATGCTAAGTCTGGGAACTTGCAGCTATATCATGAAATGATACAGCATAAAAGTATGCGTCAGTACTTTAAATGTACTGAGTAAGTGGGAGAAAATGTAACTAAATATAATGTCTGAACTGATATGACATGCAATGACCAGTAAGTAAACTAAACTTAACTACTGGAGTAAACTGAGGTGGCCAAAATGACCCTGTTTGATGGTCAAGGCATGACCTAAGTCTAAAAGTATTGAGTCTGAGATACTGAACTGAACTGTGCTAAACTGATAGAACTAGAACTGAATTGAGTTGCTTATTCTGAAACTGGACTGGACTGACTAGTGGAAAAGTCTATAATCGACATATAACCATGTGAGCTAGACGTGGAGTCAGATGTATACACCCCACCGGTAGGACCCAATATACCTTTCCAGGGTATAAAAGCATGAACTGGGTGATAATACTATAACCTACGTTGGCAACGTAGTTCTGGGAACCTGGGTGCACTGGAACCCCGGCCCGCTCGATGCTAAGTCCTACTCCCACTGGAAAACCTAAACTATACTACTAATCTAATAGCTCGAAACTAGGGTACAAGACTATTCAGGGACATATAACTGAAAGTACCCTGAGAGTCTTATCGAACCAGATTCTAAAACTGAGTTCTAGACTGGTCAGAGCTGCGTATCTAAAAGCGTCGTAACCATCTAAGAACAATGAACTAAACTGGGGTCCTGGGGCTGGTCAGAGTTATATATCTAAAATGTCATGACCACCTAATAGACTAATAAACTAGATTCTAAGTCTGATTCTGATAACTCGGAGGCACCACTGACACCTCGGAAAAAGACTGAAGTCAAACTGATCAGTTGACAAGTTCTGATAGTTCTGAAGAGGTTCTATGTTCTAACAGAACTGAACTACTAAGGAGATAATAGAGAACCCAACTTATTCCAACAACACAGGAATCCCATAATATGGTGAAATTTCAAGAATTAAAGGAATCTCATCCGAAAAGGTTAAATTAATTCTTATCAATGGAATATTTGCGCAACATATAAATAATAAGAATCACTAGGAAATTCAGCCCAAAACATACTTCATTCACTAGATAAAATTTAATACAAAAATAATCTTTACTCGAAAATTTAGGGCTTAAATTCACTTGGCAAGAACATAAACAATTCAGGTAAGACTTGATGGAGATCATATCAATAATAAGCAAGGATATCATTATATATGGAATTAACGAATGATGACATAATTTCTCCGTATTCGAAAACTCAAGGCTAAAACTGACAGAGAAACTATGGGAGGGTTTTGGGGGACACAAGGGAAGAACAATTTCCCTTGTTGAATTCCCACATACCTGAGTTGAAGTTTCTTGAAGGAGAAAGCTTGGACGGCTGCAATGGAGGAAAACCCTAAGCCTGCTTGAGAGTTTCTCGAGAGAACTTTCGATGCTTTTCTGAGAATAAACGTCGGAATGAGGGAAGGAATCGTCCAAACCCTCTAATAAGTCTGAAATTACGTCCAAAACAACGTAGTTTAAAGCTTAGAAAAATAGGAAGTTACTACATAGCCCTTAGAAAATCGCTGGAAAAACTGACAGGTGACCCGAGCGGGTGACCTAACGGGTCGTGGTGACTGACCATGACTCGTGGTCACCAGTCGTGGACCACATTATCTCACTTCTGAAATTTTAATACTAGGCTTGACCACGAGTCACACAACGAGTCATTACCACTGATGACGACTCGTGATGACACTCGTTACGTGCACTGCCTAACAACTGACTAGGGCTGGTAACAGGGGACATAATGAGTCGTTACTGGTGACCACGACTTGTGGTCACCATCAGTCTAGTACACTGCCCAATTATTTAATTCCTGACCCGACCTGCTCACAGATGACCTAACGGGTCGTGGTCAGTGACCACGACTCGGGGGGTCTCTCGTTGGGTACACTGATTCTAACTTCCCACTTCTAATTCCTCCTTCCCAGGACTGACCTAACGAGTTGTTCGGTCTCACAACGACTCGTTATGTGAGTCGTCTTGAGATATTTTTTTGCAGATTTTCCAGATTTTCTAATTTAAGTCCCTAATCTAGTCTTTCAGTTTTCGAGGCATTACAATATCTCCCCCTTGGAAACATTCTTCCTCGAATGTTGGAAAACACACAGGAATGCAGAGAATAACAACAAAAAATTCTAGATACTATTCATTTAACTCCAAAACTATCGGAATGACTACCTTCGTTTAAAAAATACATAACTGAACTGAATTCTCTTTTCATACATACATCCAAAGTCGTTAAAGAAACTTATACACATCAATTGAATCCCACAACTAAATCAGCTTCTAAGGCAAAACTAACATTTTAAGTTATAACAGAGTCGGTAGAGAACAAGTGCGGGTACTTGGCCATCATATTTTCTTCGGCCTCCCACGTAGCTCCCTCATCCTGCTGATTTCTCCATAAGACTTTGACTGAAGCTATTTCCTTGTTTCTTAGTTTACGAACCTGACGGTCAAGGATCTGGACTGGTATCTCCTCATGTGAGAGATTATCTTTTTTTCCTACACTGTCCAATGGCACAACTGAGGTTGGATCACCGATGCACTTCTTCAAAAGTGACATATGAAACACAGGGTGCACGACTTCTAATTTTGAAGGTAATTCTAGATTATAGGCTACATTAGCGATAAGCCTTATAATTCTATAAGGTCCCACATATCTCAGACTGAGTTTTTCCTTCTTTCCAAATCTCGTCACCCCTTTCATGGGCAAAATTTTTAGGTAAACCCAGTCATCAACTGCAAACTCCAACTCTCTTTTCCGCACATCGGCATAAGATTTTTGGTGGCTCTGAGTTGTTTTCAACCTTTCTCGGATGAGCTGAACTTTTTACATTGCCTCGTGAACTGAGTTTGGCCCTATCAAGGTAGCTTCACCAACCTTAAACCACTCTATAGGAGATCATCATCTTCTCCCATATTATGCTTCAAATGAGGCCATCTGAATGCTAGAGTGGTAGCTGTTGTTGTACAGAAACTCGATAAGAGGCAAATGGTCATCCCAATTACCGTTAAAATCAATCACGCAGGCTCTTAACACATCTTCTACGGTCTGAATAGTCCACTCAGCTTGCCCATCGGTCTGCGGGTGAAAAGCTATGCTGAGCTTGACCAGAGTGCCTAGTCCCTTTTGAAAGGACTTCCAAAAGTGTAAGGTGAACTGAGTTCCTCTATCTGAAATGATTGATAAAGGCACCTCATAGAGTCTGACTAACTCTCGAATGTAAAGTCTGGCATAGTCCTCAGTTGAATTTGTAGTTTTAACTGGGAGGAAGTGTGCTGACTTAGTCATTTGATCTACTACCACCCAGATTGAGTCACGCTGCCGATGAGTCCGGGGTAGACCCGTAATGAAGTCCATATTTACTTCTTCCCACTTACATGTGGGTATGCTGATATCTTGAGTCATGCCTCCTGGTCTTTGATGCTCCACCTTGACTTGCTGGCAGTTTGGGCACTTGGCTACGAATTCAGCAATGTCTCTCTTCATGCCGTTCCACTAGTAAATATCTCGCAGATCGTGGTACATTTTAGTAGCACCAGGGTGAATGGAGTATCTCAAGCTATGTGCTTCAGCCAGTATATGCTGTCTCAACTCACTGACATCCGGTACACACAACCTTCCCTGGTAACGGAGCACCCCATCTTCCCCTTGGGAGAAAGCTTCTATTTCTTTTCTGAGAACTGTTCCCTTAAGTTTAAGGATGATGGGATCCTCATCCTGTCTGTACTTGACTTCAACTACTAAGGATGAATCCAACCCACCTTGCATTACCACGCCACCTTCGGCTGAATCCACCAACTGAACCCCTAACCGGACTAGTATGTGAACATCCTTCGCTAGCTCCTTCTTGCCTTCCCCAATGTGAGCCACACTCCCCATAGACCATCTACTTAGGGCGTCAACCACCACATTGTCTTTACCCGAGTGATATAGCACGCTCATGTCATAGTCCTTTAGTAACTCCAACCACCTTCTCTGATGCAGATTTAGATCCTTCTGACTCATTACGTACTGAAGACTCTTATGATATGTAAACATATCTACGTGAGCTCCATATAAGTAATGCCTCCATATATTTAGCACAAATACCACCGCTGCTAGTTCCAAGTCACGAGTTAGATAGTTCTTCTCATGAACTTTGAGCTGTCTGGAGGCATAGGCTATCACTTTGCCCCATTGCATTAGGACGCATCCGAGTCCAACTCTGGAAGCATCACAATAAACAACCAATCCATCTATTCCTTCTAGCAAGGTCAGAATCGGAGTAGTACTGAGTTGAGTCTTCAATTCCTGGAAACTCTTCTCACACTCATCTGACCAATGAAATTTCACCTTCTTCTGAGTTAACTTAGTCAGAGGAGATTCTATAAAGGAGAAGACTTCTACAAACTATCGGTAATAACCGGCTAAGCCCAGGAAACTCCTGATTTCAGTAGGAGAGGTAGGTCTGGGCCAATCTTTCACTGTTGTTATCTTGTGAGGATCTACTTGTATTCCTTCACCTGAGACCACATGCCCTAAGAAAGTCACAGACTTTAACCAAAATTCGCACTTGCTAAACTTGGCGAACAACTGGCGGTCCCTAAATGTCTGTAATGCTAATTTTAGGTGATCGACATGCTCTTCCTCATTTCTGGAGTATACTAGAATGTCGTCGATAAATACAATGACGAACATATCCAGATACTTCTTGAAGACCCTGTTCATCAAATCCATGAAGGCTGCTGGGGAGTTTGTTAGCTCGAAGGACATCACCACAAACTCGTACTGACCATACCGAGTTCTGAATGTTGTTTTCAGTATGTCAGACTCTCTGACCCTTAGCTGATGATACCCTGAGCTGCGATTATTTTGGAGAAATGACTGGCTCCCTGAAGTTGGTCAAATAGGTCATCAATTTGGGGTAGGGGATACCTGTTCTTGACTGTGAATTTGTTCAGATGATGGTAATCTATGCATATTCTGAGGGTACCATCTTTCTTACGCACGAATAGTATTGGAACACCCCAGGGAGAGATACTGGGTCTGATAAAACCTTTGCCGAGAAGATCTTTTAACTGTTCCTTCAACTCCTTAAGATTAGCTAGAGCCATTTTGTAAGGAGGGATAGAGATGGGCTGAGTATCTGGGAGAAGGTCTATGCCGAAGTGTATTTCCCGCTCAGGGGGAACTCTGGGAAGATCATCAGAAATACATCTAGGAACTCACTGACTGGATAGTTGGAGTCTCAGAGTTGGAATCCTTGACTCGAACTAGATGATAAATACACCCCTTCGAGATGAGTTTCTAGTCCTTAAGGTAGGACATAAACCTACCCTTAGGCGCTGAATTACTGCCCGTCCATTCTAACACTGGTTCATTTGGAAACTGAAACTTGACAACTCTAGTTCTACAATCAACTGAGGCATAGCAGGAGTGTAACCAATCCATGCCAAGGATAAGGTCAAAATCGACCATATCTAACTCTACGAGGTCAACTGGGATGACTTTATTCAGAACTGAGACTGAGCAGTTTTTGTACACCTGGCTGGCTCTAACTGATTCGCCAACTGGGGTGGAGATTAAGAATGGTTCTGAGAGGACCTCTGAACTAATATTGAACTGGACTGCTACATAGGGAGTCACGAATAAAAGAGTGGCTCCTGGATCTAAGAGGGCATACACGTCTAGATGAAAGAGACATAACATACCCATGACCGCCAGGTGAGCTCTCCTGATCCTGACGAGAAGATAAAGCATAGAAATGGTTTTGAAGTTGACCGTCATTTGTACCTAATGTGTTAGCCTGCTAGGCTGGTCGACCTACTGGAGCTGATAATGTGGTGGACTGTGATCTCCCTCGCTCGGTTGATGGGCACTCCCTGAGCCGATGCCCGAGCTGTCCATAAATAAAACAGCCCTCTCGACCCTGAAGGCACTCTCCCGTGTGGTTCTTGCCACACTTGGGACAAGCTGGATACTTGATACCAATGTCGTGAGTCTGAGACTGAGTGCCAGATGACCCACCCCTCCGATCCTGGCGGGATCGAAAGGTTGGGGCGCTGGCTGAACTAGGTGCTGGGGATCTCTACTGCTGTTGTTGTTGTTGCTGCTGCTGCTGTGGGCGGCTATTACCGCTAGATCTATGATGGCCATAATCTAACTGGACAGTCCTTGCCTATTTGTTCTTTCGCTCCATATCCTTTAGCTTTTCGGCCTCAATTTGCTGGGAATAGATGATCAAGCTGGAGAGGTCCATATCTTTAATCAACATCGCTGTCTTGCACTACTTTAGGACCACACTCGACACCCCATTCACAAATTTTAACATGCGAGCCCTTGGCTCAGCTACCATCTCTGCAGCGTACTTAGACAGCCTAGTAAACTCCACAGCATATTCCTCCACGGTTCTGTTACCCTGTCTCAAATTCATAAACTCCGCCATATTTGCCTCCCTCAGCTTCCGAGGGAAAAACCTATCCAAGAAAGCTGTGTGGAACTCATCCCACTCTATTGGTCCTGCTCCCGCTGGCCGCCCCTCTTTCCACTATTCATACCAGACCTGAGCTACCCCTTTTAACTGGTAGGCAGCCAGGTCAGCACTCTCAGAAGAGCTAACACCCATATTGCGGGTGATCTTTCTGATCCCATCCACAAACTCCTGGGGATCCTCCCCTACTTTGGATCCCTGAAAAGATGGAGGGTTCATACGGGTGAAGTCCAGCACCCTCGCAGCTGTTGCAGACCTGTTGGTGTTCATCGGCACCACCTACTGATTTACCTGGTTGGTGACTGTTTGGGCCAGTAGTTGAATGGGCACCCTGAATTTAGCGGTAGACACCAAATTATCTTAAGGGGCTACCGGGCTGGTGGGGTAGGTCTATTGGCGTTACCAACCCCTTTTTCGTTACCGCATCTGAGAGGCATAGTTCACTAAAATGAAATAGAGCACGAGTTAGAAGAGCATTTCTGGAATTAAATTTTAATGCACGATAACTAGTATGAACAAAGAGTTTTCCTAATAACATCTTGTAGCCTCCTCGCCATAAGTGTGGTGCGCTTCACACCCATGAAAAGGACTCTACTCGATGCGGCTTTCAGACATTCCAAGGATACTCTAAATCTAGTGCTCTGATACCAAAGTTTGTCGCTCCTCGAGTGTACACCCTGGGCGTAACATGATACTTGAGGTCAGAAGTGACCCCAAGTCAACCCCTGGTCTATCATACACTGGTATTCTAGCAAAATATGAATAGCGGAAGTTTTGAAATAACAACACAAGAACATTTTAAGAAAATAGAGCTAAGAGAAAACATAAAATTTTAAGCATCTGAAGTCTGAAATTAACTATGTGTCTGAAAGCCTTCTAACTGATGAATTGCTGGGATAAGCCCCCAGTTAACTCTAAACCTAATTAAAAATAATAAATCAACCGCAAGAAAATGGAAGCCCTCGAATGACGAGGACTCACACTTCAACTGCGGCAGAGGAGGATCTGGATCACAATGACTAACGATGCTAAGTCTGGGAACCTGCAGCTGTATCATGAAACGATACAGCATAAAAGTATGCGTCGGTACTTTGAATGTACTAAGTGGGAGAAAACGTAATCGAATATAATGTCTGAACTGATATGAAATGCAATGACCAGTAAGTAAACTGAACTTAACTATTGGAGTAAACTGAGGTGGCCAAAATGATCCTGTTTCATGGTCTAGGCATGACCTAAGTATGAAAGTATTGAGTATGAGATACTGAACTGAACTGAGCTAAACTGACAGAACTAGAACTAAACTGAGCTGCTTATTTTGAAAGTGGACTAGACTAACTGGTGGGAGAGTCTATAACCAACATATAACTGCGTGAGTAACACGTGGAGTCCGATGTATACACCCACCCGGTAGGACCCAATATACCTTGCCAGGGTATAAAGGCATGAACTAGGTGATCACAAAAGTCTAGGCCAATCAGGCTAAGTAATATCGGAACCTACACTGGCAACGTAGTTCTGGGAACCTGGGTACGCTGGAACCCCGACCTGCTCGGTGCTAAGTCCTACTCCCACTAGAAAACCTAAATTGAACTACTAGGCTAATAGCTCGAAACTAGGGTCCAAGACTAGTCAGGGACATATAATTGAAAGTACCCTGAGAGTCTTATCGGACCAGATTCTGAAACTAGGTTCTAGACTGATCAGAGATGCTTATCTGAAAGCGGCGTAACCGTCTAAGAACAATCTGTAAACTGAACTGGGGTCCTGGGCTGGTCAGAGTTATATATCTAAAATGTCATGACCGCCTAATGGACTAATAAATTGGATTCTAAGTCTGATTCTGATAACTGGGAGGCAACACTGACACCTGGGGAAAAAAATGAAGTCAAACTGGTCAGTTGACAAGTTCTGAATAGTTCTAAGAGGTTCTATGTTCTAACTGAACTGAACTACTAAGCAGCTAATAGAGAACCCAACTTATTCCAACAACACAGGAATCCCATAATATGGGAAAATTTCAAGAATTAAAGGAATCAAATCCGATAAGGTTAAAATCATTACTTATCAATGGAATATTTGCTCAACATATAAATAATAAGATTCACTGGGAAATTCAGCCCAAGATATACTTCATTCACTAGATGGAATTTAATATACAAATAATCTTTACTAAAAAATTTAAGGCTTAAATTCACTTGGCAAGAACATCAGCAATTCAGGTAAGAATTGATGGAGATCATATCAAAAATAAGCAAGGATATCATTCTATATGGAATTAACGAATAATGACATATAATTTCTGCGTATTCGAAAACTCAGGGCTAAAACTGATAGAGAAACTATGGGAGGGTTTTGGGTGACACAAGGGAAGAACAATTTCTCTTGTTGAATTCCCACATACCTAAGTTGAAGTTTCTTGAATGAGAAATCTTGGACTGCTGCAATGGAGGAAAACCCTAAGCCTACTTGAGAGTTTCTTGAGAGAACTTTTGATGCTTTTTTGAGGATAAACGTGGGAAGGAGGGAAGGAACCGTCCAAACCCTCTACGTCCAAAATGACGTAGTTTAAAGCTTAGGAAAATAGGAAGTTACTAAACAGCCCTTATAAAATCACTGGAAAAACTGACAGGTGACCTGAACGGTGACCTAACGGGTTGTGGTTACTGGCCATGACTCACGGTCACCAGTCGTGGACCACACTGTCTCACTTCTGAAATTTATATACTAGTCTTGACCACAAGTCACAAAATGAGTCATTACCACTGATGAGGACTTGTAGTGACACTCGTTAGGTGCACTACCTAACAACGAACTAGGGCTGGTAACGGAGGACATAACGAGTCGTCACTGGTGCCATGACTCGTGGTCACCATCTGTCTAGTACACTGCCCAATTATTTAATTCCTGGCCCAGCCTACTCATGAATGACCTAACGGGTCGTGGTCAGTGACCATGATTCGTGGGGTCTCTTGTTGGGTAACTGCTTCTCACTTCCCACTTCTAATTCCTCCTTCACACAACTAACCTAACAAGTCGTTAGGTCTCACAACGACTCGTTAGGTGAGTCATCCATAGACATTTTCTACAGATTTTCCAGATTTTCTGATTTAAGTCCCGGATCTAGTCTTTGAGTTTCTGGGGCATTACAATACCCTTGCTAAATCTCAACATACCTGAAGAAGAATCTCTTTGAAATAGCATTGAACCTGCTGAGAAGAGTGAAGAGCCCTAGCTCTTATTTTTTAAAGAAGCTCTGAGTTCTACATATTGATATTCTGAAAGTCTAAGTGAAAAATGAGCGAGATACCGTTTAACTCTCCAAAATCCTTTGAAAATAACCTCAAAATGATGTTGTTTAGGAGTAAAAATCTAGGAAATTCTGAAAATACCCTTAATAACTTGGTTGGAAAATTCACCCTGGGAGACCTAACGGATCACCTAATGATCCGTTAGATGACTTGACCACTCATTTGATCCACTCGATTCCACTAGAGAAAGATTCCATTTCTCCGCTCTTCAGTTAACACCTTATCTTAACGATTCAACATCACACTTAATGTGTCCTTGCTCCAGCCATTAAGACTCTCTGAATCTCAAACTTTTCCCGAGCTCCCCTACCTAATGATTCACTTGACGAGTCATCAAGTGTACTAACGAGTCACATAATGTCTCATCTTATAATCTGTTGCAGTTTCTTTTGTTTTCTTCATTTCAAGTCTCGGGTCTAGTCTAAGAGAACTAGAGCTATAAGAATAGGACTAGAGTTTTTTTTTATTTTCATTCACTTAGTTCCTGTAGTGATGGAAACCGACTTTCTAACTATGAAGAAGGTGTTGGATGTAGGGCTGGTCAATTTTCCAGGATGGGACGAACGGGATGGGATGGACCGGGATGGGACGGGACGAGGGAAGCGGGATGGGAAGCCGGGCCGGGACGAACCAGGCCGGACCTATAGTCCCTTCCCATCCCACTATATTAACGGGTCAGGACGGGAGGGGATAAATTGGACAAACGGGACAAAAATAATTCTTTTTTAATATTATAATTTAAATGTTTTTAAAAATTTTATAGTCTTAAAGTCTTATATTTAGAAATAAGAATTTCAATTTTAAGGCTAATGCCTAATAGTTAGAAGTTAGAACTTAGAACTTAGAACATAGAAGTTAAAATTTATAAATAAGAAAGAACTTCAAAGTTCAAACTTCAAAGTTGAACTTGAAATTTAAAATTTTAACTTTGAAAATTGAAATACAAATTTAAGGCTAAAAATTCAATTAAAGTCTAAACTCCAAACTCTAAAGTCTAAAGTTTATTAAAGACTTAAAGTTTTAAACTTAAAGTCAAAAAACTTAAAGTTTGAAATTTGAAATATGAAGTGAACATTTAGTTATTAACTTAAAAAATGAAAATTGCAAATTAAAATTAAGAATTTAATATTTTAAGGCTAAAATAATTAATAAATTTTATTAAAGACTTAATGACTTAAAGTCTTAAGTCTTTAACTCTTAAAGACTTAAAGACTTAAAGTTTGAAATTTTAATTTTTGAAATTTGAAATTTGAATTTTGATTTTTGAAATATGAAGTAATTATTGAATATTTATTTGTATCTATAACTTAGATATGTTTGTAAATATTTAAGATATAATACAACAGATAATGAAATTAAAAATAAAGGCTTTTTAAAATTATTCATATAAAAATTAAAATAATATCAAAAAAATTCGTATTACAATTTACAAATATTAGTAGAGCGCCTAATCTACGCAGCCACCTTCTAGGAAGGGTTCTGTTTGGATTAAGCGAATATAATACTAATATCTGTACATCTTTATGAAATTTCTTTCTAATTCTTCTATTTATTGAGCCGAAATATTTTCTGGCACCGGCATAGATTGTTGTCGTGTCTTGCGCTTTCATGTCATCATCACTATTAATTGTTGAATCCAAAAAAGCTTCTAGTTGGGAAGTTAACTTTGGTAGCCCGTGATTTCTCCGCTCCACATTGATCCAATCTCTGAAAGTGATAGATACCTCCAAGTTGTCTTCTGCTAGTGAATATCGATGATCTCCAAGTAGAAATCTTGCCGCACTGAAAGCAGCCTCCGAAGCAACAGATGATGCTTGAATAGCTAGCACATCCCGAACCTTCTTGCTAAGCCTTGGAAATATGCTGCCACGAGCTCTCCACCAACTCAGAATGTCCGGCGTGCCATCAGCGAAAATTGTAACATTTTTCCTAGCTGAAAAAAGATAGTCATCAAAATCACAACTGTTAGAAAAATCAAGACCAATAGTACTTTGCACATATCCATGGGTACTATCTACTCGGACCCTAGAAGTTGCAGGAGCATTAACGGAATTACCACTATGCAACTGGCAATAGGTCTCATACATCATTTTAGCATGCACTCTAATACTACTTTTACAACTTTCTAAAGTTGGAGTTTCATTATCTTCTATTTTCAAATTTTCATAAATTTTTCTAACAACTCCTCTTGTACCTACTTATTCATATTCTGGGTTAAAAAGCATAGCAGTTAAACAAATTTGAGGGATAGAAAAAAAATATTTTTAAACTTCTGAATCATGACTTCAATAGCCGATGCAAACTTTTTATTGTTTTTATATTCAGCAAATTTAGTAGTAACAGCACATACATTTATTAAAACTTCACAAATAGTTGAAAAATACACGCCAGAAAAAGTTTTTGTTGCTTCATAAATTAATTTTAAAAATTGATTAAGTTCATTTATTTTCTCCCAGTCATTATCATCAAGTTTCAAATCAGGTTCGGAATTATGAGCATTATACAACATAGTGATAGGCCTTCTATAAATATATGCAATTTCTAGCATTTCGTATAATGAATTCCATCTAGTTTTTATATGTTTTGGAACTTTTCTATATGAAAGTTCACATATTCTACAAATTTCTTTAAATTCACGAATTCTAGAACTTTTATTCATTCAAAAAATTCAAAAACATGTTAATTCAACTTTAGAGCACCCAGTATCAAATAATTTAATGTCATCCTGTGCAGCCAAATTAGATATATGAGCAGCACATCTAACATGGAAAGCAGCATTATTAATTGGATATAATCGAGTTCTTAACATACTAATAGCACTAGTATTAGAAGAAATATTATCTAGTCTAATACTCAATATTTTATCACAAATTCCAAAAGATTTTAAAACTTCAAGCATAGTAGCAGCTATATATGTAGCAGTGTTTCTCTACTCACAAATTTTATAACCTAATATTCTTTTTTGTAAGTTCCAATTACGATCAATCCAATGTGCAGTAACAGTTAAATAATCAATGGAATTTACGCTACAACCCATATCAGAAGTAATAGAAAATCTACCATCAAAATAACTAAATAAACAATGAAGATAATGAGCATGCTTTGCTTGAAATTCAAAAATGTCACGTTTAACCATGTTTTGCGAAAAACCTTCAAAAGAAGGATTATATGTTTGTTGAATATACATAATAAATCCGGGATGGGAGGAAAAACTAAAAGGCAAACCACAGAATGCAACCATTTTTGCAATGTTTTCACGGTCTCTATCCCTATCATATTTTCGTTGTGTAAAAGGGGCACTTGGGTTTGAAGGATTTAACTGGCCCTGAACCATATTGGAACTCCCTTCCGATCCAATAGAGACATCACAACCGACGGCTTTAGAGGCTTCTTTATCCACCAAATATTCAAGTTTAGAACATTGTAATAAATGTCTATGTAACCCCCAATTCCACCTTTGCTTCCGCCGCATGCATGCTTAAATACCTTTTTACGCTTATTACAAATAACTTGAGTTCGCTCCTCATTTTGATGCATAAATTGCCAAACAGCTGAAGTTTTAGCCCGTTGAACCCTAGTCTTACCCCTAGTAGGATGCAAAGGGGGAAGTTGAGCTTCACACTGAGGAGTATCCTAAGTTGGAGCTTCGGTAACGGGACTAGTAGGTGTATCATCTAATTCTTCTTCTTCTACTTCTACTTCAACTTCTACTACTTCATTTAGTTCTTCCTCTAATAAATTACCATAAACCCTTTCCAGAACTTCATTATCTAATGGAGTATCCGAATTAATATTAAAAGGATTACTATCAAATTGCGTAAAATCTTCGTTATTAATTCTAACTCTAGGGACTGAAGAAGAACCACCAATTTTTTAGCAGTTGAACCAGAACCTATACTTTTTTTACCAGTACTAATACCAAATGCACCTGCAACCTTGGCCATAACACCCTTTCCTTTTTCAAAATTTTTTTTCCAGAATCCATATTATAATTTATGAATAAATAAATAAAACATAAATAAAATTATGACTAAATAAATATAACACAAGTATATTTAAATAAATAAGATAGAAAAATTAAATGCGTAAAGCCTTAAATAAATAAATAACAGAAGTAAGTATGAATTATGGAACGAATGTACCAAACACATGTGTAAAAAAGAGTCGATTATAACCAATTGTCGGAAACTCGGAATTCGAAAATTGATGTAGAAAAACTATCGAGTAGCAATTAGCAACTTGAGAGTTGAGACTTGAAACTTGAAGCTTCAAATTAAAATAACTAACACAATTTCAACTAGATTAGAGAATGTAGGGAAATTTGAGAGAAATTGATAATTGATAATATTTGAGACTTGAGAATTGAGAGAATGAGTGTGTAGTAGATATTAGAGAAGAGAAGAGTTGAATTGTTAGATGTGAATAAATTGTGAAAATGTGGGGGTATTTATAGTTTTTAAGAAAAGGACCAAAGTGTAATTTTTAAAACTAAGGGGTGTAAATATTTTTTTAAAATATAGGGGGTTGGGGGGGCTGGAGGGGGCTGAAAATAGAATAGAGCCGTTTGGGGGACCTACTCCAACGGCTATAAACTACTATAATCATAAAAAAAATTTAAAAATTTTTCAGCTAAAACCGAGACGGGACCGGTCCGGTATAGGGATGAACCAGGCCGGGAAGATCGATAATTAAACCCATCCCTTCCGTCCCACTCCCGTATCCCCCCATCTGGCGACACGAGCCGGGCCAGCCGGACTGGGACGTCCCGTCCCGCCGGCCAACCCTAGTTGGATGGATACGAGAGTTTCCTTGGATTATTTCCATGGAGGTGAAGAGCATTAATATGCTAATGAGAAGTGGCAATATGACAATGGAACATGTGAACAGAGAGGAGAACCAATTGACATATTATTTTACTAACTCAACTATTTATTTTGCAGGTAGCCTACTTTTATAAATTATCCGAAGATCCCCACAGAAGGCAGAAGGATACTAAATCTAGACAAATAAAAAATAACTAATATCAGAGTCAGAGATGTTAAAACACTTGCCTCAACATTCAAACAACAACAAGGGATACATAGTCATAAACACTGGTCACAAACAAGGGACACACCTAGTAAAGGAAATCAGTATTGCTCAAAAATATAAATTTAAAATAAGAAATTAGTTTTTCACTAATCTATTGAAGTACAAAAATCGGAAAGCATACAAAAATAAAGCTATCAGGCTATAATAGTTGTAATCAGGTCACATAAGGGGACTAAATACTATGAAATTTCTCCTTGACAGTGGTATTAGCTTCTGTAAAGCTCAGCCTGTTGGGAGAAACTAATAGTAACTTAGTCAGATATTAAAAAACCTGATGAAATCTACCGTCTCTGATTGGATCTATTACTTTAGGAAGATATTCCATGGGGAGCGTAACAGCGAGGCCTCGAAGAAGTCTTCAACGGAATCAATTGCACTACAATGAGAGTAGTGTGGATGTCTGACGTGAAATCGATCCAGAGCCTTATTGTTCATCGACCCTTGCTAAATATTTTCTTTGATTTACAATTCTCCTAAACCCCATCTTCATGCATCAGGAGCTACTACCGATGGCATTGTCCTCACCGTTATCGGATGAGAGAAGAGAAGAGGACAAAGATTGCTCGAAGATTTGATTAGGAAATTTCCTATTTGCGTATATTATTCGGTAGTAGTGGAAGGAGTTATTTTGGTCCGGATTTTTTTTTTGGCCGATTTTTATTGGGTCTATTGAGCTTAATTTTGGTCTGTACATTGTTTATTATTTGTATTATATATTCCTGATTTTTAGCCAATTTCATTTTTAGAAAATATAAAAAATAATGGTATATAAATTTGAAAAATACTACTAGTACTTGACTAGTTGATAGTGTATTCTTTCTTTTTTTCGGGACGTGGTGAGGGTTATATTGATTTCCAGTAAAAGTCTCAGAGGAGTTTTATATAAATACCAAAGTTAAGGAATACTCCATCTGTTATTTTGTATGTATAAAATAGTACTGTGTTAGATTCGAGAAATGTATATTTCTTTAGTGGAGAAAAAAAGGTGCATTTATTCACTAATCTTGTTTGGTCACCGCAAAGTTGTTATTTGGAATTTGAACTTTGAAATGATTCTATTCTTCTTCATTGTGAAGATGAGTCTGTCATTCTATGCCCGGTATATATCCCTGTTTACTTGTCTTATTTTATTATTTTAAAAATTAGGCCTTTCAGCAAAGTTGGAGGCTTTGCATTTTTCTGCTTCAAGATTCGTTCAGAAAGAGAAAAAAAGAAGAAAATGCTCACATTGTTCCCTAGTCCTCTCCTCATTTTTTCTGGCAACATTCAAAGCAATTTGGAACCCTAAACTCTTATGCTATGCTATTCCCCAAACTTCTGTTTTTCTAGTGCTTAAATTCCTTCAAACCAAATTCAAGTCTTCTTGTTAAACCACGCCACAAAGCTTTGAGCTTTTCCATGGGGAGGGCAAACCTTACCTTTACCAGTACAACAGCTCTCAAGCTGGGTTTTTTGTGCATTTTTTGGTTGTGGTTACAACTAAGCTGTGTGCAATGCCATGGAAGGATAATCAAGGATAGCACCACGGAGTCTACAGCCCCACCTGCTCCACCTCACTTCAAGAACAGGTATCAAAGGATTTTTCTGAGTATTCTGTTTGGTACATTCACAGGATTGATTTGTGCACTTGTCTTTGCTTGGTTTGTTCGGAGCTTTGTTCGTTACATCAACAAAGCCCCAATTCTCAAAGGCCCGGTTGTATTCTCTCCTAAAGTTCCAGCCAAGACTCTGCAATCCGCTCTTGCTAATGACACCCAGTTGCTAGGGTCAAGTACCTGTGGGAAATACTACAGGACTGTTCTCGATAATGGTCTTACCGTTGCAGTCAAGAGGCTGGAACCCTTCGAGTCCGGTTCTCCTGAGTTGCAGAGCAAGTCATTGAAGAGAAGAATACAACAGGAACTTGAAGTAATTGCTAGTTTGAGGCACAGAAACTTGATGAGTTTAAGGGCTTACGTTCGCGAATCCAAAAGATTCTTTCTGGTCTATGATTATTTCCCTACCGGGAGTCTTGAAGATGCAATGAACAGAGTTAGGGAAAACCAATTGCAGCTTAGCTGGGAAGTCCGCCTCCGAATTGCAGTTGGGATAGTTAAGGGTCTTCAGTATCTTCACTTTTCTTGCAATCCCAGAATTTTGCATCGCAATTTGAAGCCCACAAATGTAATGTTGGATGCTGAGTTTGAGCCTAGGTTGGCTGATTGCGGTTTGGCCAAAATAATTCCCACTTTAAATCTTCCTGCAACATCCAGCTATGGTCCTCCGGAGTCTTTCCAGAGCTGCAGGTATCATTTTTCAATTCCAATTATTTTAACTTATATTCATTAGCTTAATAAAGTACGAATTTAGGTTTTTTAAGTGCTAGATAAGTTTAATTGGCTCTTGTTGATGCATTTATATTGTTTCTGGTGATCAAGTTACAATCTTTATCTTTTTGGCTCTTCCTATGCAAGTGATATTGGAGGTGAACTGTTGGCGATGCATTGAGGATGGTGTGTTTGTAATGAACACAATTTGCTGTACTATTTGAAACTTCCTTTGCACTTTGTTATAGCTTTCCACTGTTTTGTTCCCCTTGATTTCTCCTATTTTTGATAGTTTTCAATTTCTTTTGAAGACTATTCTCTCAGAAAAATTTCCTACGCCTGCCTGCTCTTCTTTATCAATTGATTGACATAGAACCTCACAAGTGTAGGGTGGCTTCTATTGCCTTGTAGATATACGATCAATGTTTGAAGTTGCAAAACTAAGTTTGTTACTTATCTAATAAGACATCCCTTGTTTGACACAATACATCAGTTTAAGTCATTGAAGCTACAGTTGTTGCTATTTTGCAGCAGGTATACTGATAAGAGTGACGTATTCAGCTTTGGGGTCATATTGGGTGTCCTATTAACTGGAAAGTACCCAACAGATCCCTTCTTCGGGGATACATCTACTGGAGGAAGTTTAGCACATTGGCTTCAATGTTTGCAGGAAGCAGGCGATGCTCGAGAAGCATTGGATAAGAGTATTCTAGGGGAAGAGATTGAGGAAGATGAGATGCTAATGGCAGTAAAAATAGCAGTGGTATGCTTGTCAGACATGCCTGCAAATCGGCCTTCTAGTGATGAGCTCGTTTCCATGCTCACCCAATTAAATAGCTTCTGATTAATTTGCTCGAGAGAGAAAGCGATTGCTTATTTTTTTAAGGATATCAAGATTCAAATACTCACAAGATCTTTAAAGTTGTTCTTTTGGCTTTCTAAGGTGATAGTTTGTTGTGTGGAAGCATATCCTTTTGGTAGTTGAGCAATGGTATTTGGTTATGGCCATGAAAGGGATTGTAGTTGTCTCATTCAGGAAATATGACTATGACCGATAGTACTTTTTATCTCTGGAAGCAAAGCTCAAACTTGAGAAAGCACTTGAACAATTATCAGTAATGGCCTTATCTTTTGGGAGAAAAAAAAATTGCTTGATCTTTATATGTAAATATGAGTAATGTTGTTAAATTAAGTGCTGTTAGTTTTAGAAGGGATTTACTATCTGGAAGAGAATATGTAAGAAATATTTTTCCAAGGAGTACTTGCGCACTTGGCAGTAGTTTGTGAACATTGGAGACATTTGCATTGATATTTTTTTAACTTTTTCTAATGATAGTGTGTTTTGTGGGGGTTACTCTGGTTGTCCTTTAGCAAGACAGCTTTTGTTTATCTAGGAATCACGAGTTCTTCGGGGTCTGCAAAAGCAAGTTTGTTTTTGATATTTCAACGTAGCTAAAAACTTTTATCTCCATTCAAATTGTGGTGGTCGACACATGCCACAAGGATAAATCTAAATTTTCACAAGTATAAAAACTGCTAAGGTGTTTTGAGGTGGGTAAGTCGAAACAAGGTAAAATTAAATTAAATCAAGCAAATGGAAAGTTGTTAGGATATATTTTTAATTATGTGTTTTGATATGGGTGAAAATTGTTTTAATCCTTCAATTTTATTTTAAAAATTAAACTCTCTCCTCAATTTTGAGCAAAAGACATTCTTCCTCCTTAATACTAATTGATTTTTTATATATTTTACCCTTACATTATCAACTTTATTTTCTTCTCTTTACTTCTTTAAAATCATAATATATTTTTTAATCTACGTAAAAAATATTTAATAAAAAAATAAATATTAATTTTTGGAAAAAAAATAAAAAACACTAATTGAGTATATAAATTAATGACGTTATAATGAAGTAAATTAGCAGAATAAAATATAATTTTATTAATAATAATCAAAATTCTAATATTTATTTATACAAGTAAAAATAAAAGGTAATAATAATTTTATAAATATATTTCAATGCATGAAATACAAAAACATTCAATAAAATAAAGATAAATTTAAAGATTATTTGTTTATAATGTAAATTATTTTTAAATTATAATTTATAAAATATTATATTAATAATAATCAAATTTTATTTATTTATGTAGACAATAAAGGATAAGAAAGAAGAGAAATATAAATACACACATACATATATATATATATATATATACATCTAATGCATATAACTTTTTAATAACAATAATTAAAAAAAATACTAAATAGCATTAGATTTTGTGACAAATTCATAGAAGTATTGTTATGAATTTAAATAACAAACTATAAATATGTAGGTTAAAAAATAAATATTATATATAATATAAAAAGATATTACATAAATGCAGGATTGAAAACGACAAAGGTAAAATAGATATTTTAGAAAGTCAATAAGGATAAAGGGGGGAGGGGGGGAATGTCTATTGTTCAAAGTTGAGGGGGGATTTTGATTTTTAAAGTAAAGTTGGGGGATGAAAATGCTTTTCACCCATTTTGATATAGTATTATTTATTTAATTTAATAAAGTGTTATATCAAATAGATTAATTTGTCACTTTGTTCTCAACTTATATAATAGATGATTTGGCATATAGAATTTAAGGTTATATACAGAGAATCAAATCACCGGTTCTTATAACACTATAAAAATCTGCTCAAAAAACGTCGGTCAAAACCGACGGACAGAGTCGAGATTTTGAGCAAAACCGACGTCAAACTGACGCACACCATCGAAATTGTGAAACCGACGGACAGTGTCGGTTAAAACCGACTCAGTCCGTCGATTTTGAAAAATTAAAAATTAATAAAAAATTTTAAAAAACCGAGGGACAGGGTCGATTTGTCCGTCGGTTTTTTAAAAATTTATATAAAAAATGCAACTACTTAGATTCGAATCCGGGTATTTACTATGACATTAGATAATTTTACCACTCGACTATACATGCTCTTTAATTAAGTTTTTCCTTCATTTTTATTTGTTTTCTTCAACTGCATTTTTGCACTTCAAAAACCAACGTTGTCCCTCGTTTTTAATTAAAAAATAATAAAAAATCGAGGGACAATGTCAGTTTTCTTTAAAAAAAATATTTTTTTAAAAAAATAATTTTCGCAAATTTTTGTGCGAAAAAAATTAAGAAAAAACTGACCCTGTCCGTCATTTTTTTAAGAAAAAATAATTAAAAAATAAATATAAAAACAAAAACCGACGGACTGAATCGGTTTTTCCTCAATTTTTTGTATCGACTCTATCCGTCGGTTTTTGTTCCTCGATTTTAGCAATATTTTTAGTAGTGTAAGTTAAAAATTATAGTTCATAATCATAGATAAAAATTTGGATAAACTATCAGAATGATTGTAGCACAAAATTAAAGGTAATTTATCTTGATTACGAGAATAGTATAATTCTAACTTCTCATGCTAGTGCATTTTGTATGTGTTGAACATGACTAAGTAAAGATAGATGTTTTAGACCAATTGACAAAAACATATTCTCTAAACTGTTAAATGTACTTGTATTCTCAATCTTGATATAACTATTATGAGTTGTATATACTAATTGTCATTTTGATTTAATAAAAATCGAGATCTTGAGATGGATCATTATACCTGGTAGATTATATATTGGTGAGATAATAAGTTAGCTGATGAAATTCATGTCTCCATATAAAGATTGATGATACGCCTTTTTATTGAGAAGCTTATAAGTTTTCATGTGCAAACCCGATCGGTGGATTTATGAATCCAACATATGAAATAAAATAAGCAGTGCTCTAAAGAAAATTAATCATTGAATTAAATTTAGTATTTTAATATATTGATTAGTATCTGTAATCTTAACATGGGGAATTTCATAAGTGTTTAATAGGAAATTTCAAAAATAAATAGAGGAGTGCAATTATGAATTTTTAGTGAAAAAATTTATAATTTATTATGGCAAAGAATAATATAATTCAAACTAAAATTTTGAATTATTTCCATAGTAAGTAGTCTCGGTAATCAATTTTGTGGTCCCTGCAGTGCCCATATTGTCACACCTCACCTTGGGGGGTATGACGGGCACCTGGTGTCTGCTAGACTCTGGCTCTATTTCAAGAAACAAACCTCTATATAGCGGTTGTAAATACAGCCCCCGACCGATTAGGCCTATAGCCACCTGCAATGCACAACAGCTAACCAGAATGATGACACTATAATCTGAAGCAACTGCTATTCACATTTGTGACCGACAAGGTCACTAACTATAACCAGAAGAAGGCCCCACGCGGCCAACATCAACAACTAAACACATATATACATGCACGGCCCCACACAACCGGCTCCACCACCACAGGGAAACATCAGACTGCAAGCCTCTAGGAAGTAATAATAGAATGGTCGGGACAGGGCCCCGACCTACCCAAACTGTAATAAAAAAAAAAATAGGAACAACCTCCGACTGTCTAGCTCCGAAGGATAGGAGCTGATAACTCTGCTGACTGGATCACGAGGGATTGACTCCTCGTCTATGTGTACCTGCAGGCAAGCAATGCAGCGCCCCCACGGGCGTCAGTACCACTGGTACCGAGTATGCAAAGAAAACTGAATACAACTGAATACAAATAACATAATTAGCAATTCTGAATAGCAGGAGATAACTGAATCTGTAAGAACTGATATGAACTGAATCAGACTTTCTGTGCTGTGATAGGGCAGGAGCGTACCTGTAGACGCGACGGCCTGCTGTCTCTTAACTAATATATAGCACATAAATACATATATATATATATATATATATATATATATATATATATATATATATATATATATATATATATAGCATACAAGAGCCAATACCAACCCCCATAAGCTGGATGGCGCCAAGCAAGCAAACAATCTATATACCCCTACCCGGGTCAAAACCAGCCAAAAATGAGTCACTCCACTCATCTGCTAACTACGAGCACCTTTGCCGGCCCCCTGGGTCTCCGGCTCGGGCCATAGCCTCCGATATAAATAACCGTGTCTGAGTCCGGAGGACTCTTATACTGTATCTGTAATTGTAACTGTATCTGAATCTGTTCCCTGGGCGCTTGCGCACAACAGGGTCATCTGTACTGTAATGCTGATCAGCCTGATATGGGGAAAGCTTCATCCCATCTTCGTCCAAACTGGGGACGGCATGCCACTCCTTGGAGTGACGTAAACCCACCCGCTCAGTGAGCGACACAGTTACCAACCCAGGGGCGGCGAGGATGCTCAAAAGGGTGCCCTCACGACACAACCAAGTCTCAACAAATAATAAGCACATATATAGCAAGCATGTTTAAATTGAAAAATACTATCTGAATTCTGATTTCTTATTCTGATCTCTTTTTATATTATACTGATTCTCATACTGCTTTATACTGAATCTGTGATCTGTTCGGGCTGTACGTGATGGGTATATAGCTACACGCAAGTGCAAGTGGTCGAACAAGTAGTAAAGTGGCTCAAGTAAGCCAAGTATCGATCCCACAGGGACTGGGCTAGGGTAACAATCTACTCAAGTGTCAATAAACCTTAATTCTAAAAATGCAGACAACAGTGTTAAGAAAAGTTTGGTATTTTGGTTTCTAATTTTATACTAATTATAAAACGAATATACAATTTGAGTCTGAACTATAAGTATGAGCATGCTGAGGTTAAACGAACATGTAGAGAAACGAATCATCAATACAATTTGGTTAATCTTTCCTCCGGTTGCTAGTCAAGAATTATTGCCAATGGATTAAAACTCTCGTATTTAATCCAACTTAAGAAGCATGAACCGTCCACCTACATTTCTATGATAAAACGAAATTCATGTTCTAGCCTTACAAAACCGATTCCTTAATTGACTAATACGACTTTTAGGTATATTTCTATCCTGAAGGTAAATCAATTCTCAATTTTCCCAAACTAAAAAAAGATCATATCCTATCAATTCACAACTTTTCAATTTCTTGCTCTCTCGAGTGAAATCGGACTTTTTAGATATACATTAACATTGGCCACACATTAATGCAGTAAGAACAAGAATCAATAGAACAACCATGGAAGAAAAGATGAAAAACCAATTGATCAATAATTACATTTCAATACAATTATTCTTAACCTCAGCAAGAAGAGGATTTAGCCACTCATTTGTGGATTAAACATCGTTAAATGAGTGTTAATCATACAAGCAATTGAAATAAAGAAGAAGGAGATAGAGAAAAACCCTGAGATTTTCATCCCCTCAACTGCCTGTAACCCACGTTCTTGCTCCACCAAGTCAGAATTCTTAAAAATGAACCTAAGTGTTCTATTTATACTTGTGGGAATTTTTCCCAGAATAATAAGCAACGTGTCATGGAGTGCATCACGGAGCACTGCCTCCGTGACACGCCACCGACGCGGACCCTTACTGGAATTTAGTCGTCCAGGTACTTAGGCCCAACGTGGCACGGCGTGTAACGCGGGGCTAGGCCAACGTGCCATGGACCCAACGCGCACCTCCACTGGAAATAGGCATAATTTCACCATCCAGGCAGAATACATCCGCGATGGCAGCGTGACACGGCTCCATCGCGGAGCCCCTTTAATTTGTGCCTTCAAGTGCTTTTTTCTTTGCTAGCGTCCGAGTCCAATCCCGATCTTTTCCAACATGCATCTTAGCTCCATAACTTTATATTTTTTTTTCTGCAAAACAAAGCTAATCATGTTGGTTAGTATAAATTCACATTTTATTACAAATCACATGAGAATGTATAAACATCGATAGATAAACAAGGCAAAATTGACACATTTGAGTATCACTTGGGCATATAAATTTGCCCAAGATCACTTACCCCACACTTAAATCCTTGTTCGTCCCCGAACAACAATCTTACACCTCATGCAATTTACACCCCATCCTGGCTACTTTGGTTCGACAATTCAAGCTACGGTCATACCGATTATTTAATACAGCAAATCATCAAGAAAACACGCATGGTCCTATCAATACAATGACCTTCAACACATTAAGACCTCCTAGACTCAAGAATCGACTCTCGATATTGGCAAACTCATGCAAATCAGCTGATCAAGATGTCCGATATGAAATTTAATCTCTCGTCAAGCATGTGCCCTCACAACACAAGAGAATTTTCCCCTTTTTAATCACATGAACTCAAAAGATTACATGCAGGGGCATATAAACACAATTTCGCTCTCTCTCCCAAAAGAATTCACATGCATCATGTCACGAACCATAGGCTTGCCTTTAGTGTATTACTCCACTAATATAAGGAAATGTGATGTAGGATCACGTAGGACTTAACGGGTTGTAATGTAAGCTACGGAACTAGTAAATATTGGGCTAACCAATAATAGCCACTAGCATCCTTTAGCGCTTTTTCAATACATCCCATCAACCTCATGGGCATTGTTTCTTCCTTCGTCCTCCCATTCTTGAAGTCTGTCTTTATTTTGACCCATATCTTTAAGCGCACTTGACTCAATAACAAAGATTATTTATACATCTTCATTATATTTAATTTATAACAAGTGCACCTTCGACCTTTTCTTTCCTTTCATCACTCTGCTTTTCTTTTCTTTTCACCATTCTCACTCTTTGACACTGTGGGAAAATTATTTTCTTTTCTTAAGCGCTTAAGAGTTTTGGATCAAATTCACAGATAATGAAAAGAAGGGATTAAGCTCGGTTTACACCTTTTTGACAAAAGAAAAAATAATAGGCTAAAGGCTCAATGGGCTAACTAGGGTGTACATTCAAGGTGGGTACGATAATGAAAAAGAGAAACTTTCGGTTAAAACAAAGAAATGCCTACATCCTTACCTACAATACACGTCCTTTATTTCATTTCGTACACACACTAGGCAAGTTCTAGACACTTCACAATAGCATGGAAGAAACGAAACCTCACTATACGCTCATTTCACATGCTCAACTCAAGACATATTCACAGACTCTTCAATCAGCTAATTACAAGAATTCAAATATTAAGCCTCAATCACACTGAATCGACTCTATGGCCTAGGTATCTCAACATATTTACAAAGTTGCATGCTTTCATATGAATCACCTTTGCATTTCAAATATCATGTACGACACGCAACCCGAATTTCGCAACCATAAAGTAACGACAGGTTTAGGATACAATCAACAAAAGAAAAACACAAAACTAAAAGATAAAATGAACAAAAGAAATCTACTCCTAACGACTACATTTCCCTTAAGACGGTCGTCATCCATCCATCATAGGGAACGGTCACTAATTATGATTTTGGTTCAATGGGACTATTCTCGGTAAAAGACCGAAAACAAACGCCGAGAAACCCAAAAATTTAAAAATTCATAATTTTTTTTTAAAAATATCGATCATTTCGATAAAACAAAAATATGTACAAAACCGGCTAACAACATTCAACAACACACAACAGCTTCACATTGATTACAATACAAAACATAAACATCACAATCACAGGGTCACACTTTTTTCACAGGCACGACAACAGAACAGAAACATACATTAAAAACAACAGCAACCAACACCTAACTACTCCCACCCCACACTTAAATCGAACACTGTCCCCAGTGTTCACAAAAATTAGCATAGCACAAGAGTGGGTGGTGAAACTCCCTGATCAATCAAAGTATTCCACTTCTTCATCAGGTGCTGCTGCCGCGTCTTCCATGTCTGAATCACCCCCATCGTCATCATCTGACTCCACATCGGAGTCGTCACGACGTGTCTCCTCATCTGTGGGGATATCATCATCCGTGGGCTCCACAAAAGCTGGCCCCACTCGGCATAGACCCTAGCATTTTAGCTAAAAGGGTAGTCTAGCTCGAGCTGCCACAACTCCTCTTCTGTTGCTGGCCTCCCGCCTATTCACAGCTGGAGCATCTGTATCCCATACATACGAGCCATGTACTGATCATCTCGAGCATGTCGCTGGGCTAGTGTAAGAACTGGCCCGTGAGTGGTGTCGGGTGCCTTAGTTTTGGTGACATCTAAGGCCCGCCGCTCCATCTGCGGGATGTAGTCAAGGGCCTCTTCCTCAATATTCAGGCCCCTCAGGAACGTGGTGAGTAATCCACCAAACCCGTACCTGTGCCCTTGATGCAAACGGGCTCTCTTCATGGCGGAGATAATCACCGCCCCCACGTTGATCTCCAGCCCTTTCATCAGGGCTTATACCAAGCATACACGATCCCGGGTTACATCTGTCATATGCACCCCCGGGATTAGGCAGGAACAAACAATCTTCAGCCATATCCTGGCTTCCCTGTTCATCTGTGAGTAGAGCAAGGTCTGATGGTAGCCCCTCTCCTTATGCCTGCTCCAACGTGCTGTAGACCGGGTTCCACACAAAGTGCGTATGATGTCCACATATGGTGGAGTGATATTCAGCCGTCGAAGCACATGGGCGTCTGTGTCCCGCGCCCCTAAGATAGAATTAAGGTGGTGGGGCTCAAAAGTGACTATTTGCTCCCTTATCTTGATGGTGTGACTTCTGAGTGTCGGATTCCAGTTGGCGTAGAATTCCCGAATCAGGTGCAGGTTGCATTCGTTGGGCTCTTCAAAGATGAAGTTCAGCCCGACTGCCTCGATCCTGTGGACAATCTTGGGGAACTCCTGTGCCAACAGTTCCCTGTCAATTTGTTCTTCGGGGAAGTATTTGCTTTCCTTATGCTTCGCATACCATTTCTTCCCCTCCTTTGTCACCCATCTGGTTCCATATTGACGGCGTTGGCCGCGTGGAACCGCTGGTGCTGCTGGGACTGCTGTTCCCAGTCTGATTCTTTTTCTTCCGGCGCCTGATGTTGATGCGCCTTTTCCCTTATCTTGCCTGCTTGCCATTGTTCCTGTCAAACCAAACAGACAGTCCCCATGTCATTCCAATTAAAATTAGCTTCGACTAAGGTTGGGTTAAGCTAGGCTACCCCACACTTAGTCTTTAGCCAAAACCACACATTACGGCAAGATCGTTCTTATTTCCACAAACAAACAACAAAACATAACAATTATGCTTAGTGCATTCAGAGAATTCGACGGTATACGTTCTATGTACTACTCAGACTTCGTACAACTAGTCACAATAATGACCATCGATAACATTTCATCACATAGCACTTAGCACGGAGAAACAAAAGAGAAATTTAACTACATAAACCTATACAATTCACCCATTTCTTGCATCTCACAATTTAGTTACCCCGAAAATCCGTCGGTCTTTTACCATATTAACAGTTAGCACAACCAACTCATCTCACCCAACATACACAACCCAACAAGAAATTCAACGTTCAACTAAATTTCCCCTTTTTAAACTCAAATTCAAGCCCTAACTATGATTTTACAAAAATTCGATTAAGCTATGTAATTATCGAGTTCAGGCAATCACAATGATACTCCGAACGTCAATCAACAATAATTCAATTGAATTTAAGCTTAATTTCTACTTGGGGCAAGTTTTCCTCACTTCCTAAGCTAAAAATCGGGAAAAATAAGGTAAGAAATGAGATGAAGTTAACAAACATACCTTAAATTCGATGATATCGAAGAAAAGTTGATAAACTTGACTCTTAGGCCGTGTCACGTTGGGGAAGGGGGGGGGGATTTCGGGTTGTTTGTCGCGGAGGAGGTGAGGAATGGAAAAAAATGAGGGAAAATCAGAGTTAAAAGGGGGGTTTTTCGCACGGGTCACCCGGCGACCCGGTGTGACCTATCGCGAAATACACCTCAACGTGTCACGGAGGGTAACGCGGAGCATGCCCTCCGTGACACGGAGCCATCGCGCAGGTGTTTTGAAATTTGTAAAAATTCCAGAATTACCTTCAACGTGTCACAGAGGGTAACGCGGAAGCCCTCCTCCGTGACACGGAGCCATCGCGTGGGCTCACTGTTTTTCCACTATTCATTATTTTTCATACCTCGGTTTTTCCTTTGCGATCCTTTGCATATTTATCCTCCGTTCAACCTGAAATTCATCTCACAACAAGAAATTGGTTAGAATTATAGGTTTCAATTAAAATCAAAAATTTTGTTTTTAATTATTTTATTATTTTTTTCTTTTTTTTTCTTATTCTACGAAATATAATAAAGTATTACACAGAAATTTCACGGGTTTCCTCCCGTGCAGCGTCTGGTTTACCGTCGCGGCTCGACGTCATTAAGCTTAGTCATCTTCTAGGGTGACGGATGTTTTCTCATGACCACCGTCCTCACCCCAGTAGTTCTTACATCTTTGCCCGTTGGTTTTCCCAATAACTCTCGTGACTCAACTATCTGGGCAACATCAACTCGATCAATCACGTTGATCACCGAGAGTTCCTCGTACATAGTCGGGAGCTTGGTGGCCTTGTATACATCAAACACTTCCACCTTGTCGTGTGCTCGCATAGTTAGCTGCCCTGCAGCTACATCAATCAGCGCTTTCCCGGTCGCCAAGAAAGGGCGTCCCAAAATAAATGGGACTTCCGCGTCTGGCTCAAAATCCAGCACGACGAAATCTACCGGGAAGATAAGGGAGCCCACTTGCACCAGCACGTCCTCCACAATGCCATCAGGTCTGGCTAAGGAACAATCCGCTAGATGCAATATCACTGTTGTTGGTCTAGGGCTCCCTAGACCCAACTTCTTGAATACCGATGACGACATCAAATAAATGCTCGCTCCCAAATCACATAATCCGCGAGCTCGGATACTCTGCCCAATTGTAATTTGTATAGTAAAGCTCCCAGGGTCCTTGAGCTTTTTGGGCAACCCATTTTGTATCCGGGAAGTGCACTCCTCCGTGAGAGCCACCGTAGCATACTCAGTCAACCGACTTTTGTTCGCCACGATGTCCTTAATATACTTTGCATACTTCGGCACTCCCTGCAAAACATCAACAAGAGGTAAGTTAATATGTACCTGTTTCAGCACCTCCATGAATTTCTTGAAACACACCTCCTCCTTGTGTTTCTTTAATCTTTGAGGGAACGGGGGTGGTGGTCTTTCTGGTTCAGCCTCCTTTTTCTTCCCCCTTTCATCACTTTGCTCCCTCTCAACTTCTGCTGCTCCCGATTGTTGAGGTGGTCTTTTTGGTTCCACCTCTTTAAGCTGCAAACCACTCCTTGTGGTCACTGCATTCACTTGCTTGGGGTTGGGTTCCATGTCGCTCGGGAGTTCTCCTCTAGGCCTGGTGTTTTGGGCTCCAGCAAATTGCCCAAATTGATACTCCAGTGCCTTAGTAGCTAACTGGTTGTTCTTTACCTCGGCTGCCAATTTCACATAGTCAGCCTGCAATTGGGCTTGGTTAGCTATCATTGTCTTGAGCATCTCCTCAATGCTGGGTGATGGTGGTGGAGGAGGTGCATTGTTGCTTCTATATTGTGCCTGATAGTTCTGCTGCCTTCCTTGATTCCTCTGCGCCCCCTGACTCGAACTCTACCTTTGATGGTTGTTGCTACCCCAAGAGAAATTCGGGTGATTCCTCCAGTTGGAATTGTAGCTGTTGCCATACTGTAGGTGGTTGTTCCTCTGTACATTTCCCACAAAGTTCACCGAATCAGGATTTGCTCCACAACACTCAGCTGAGTGCTCACTACTCCTGCACACTTCACACCAAATCTACTGCATTACATTCATTGGGGCTTGAGTCTGGTTCATGGTCATGTTACTGAAGTGGGTGTTGAGTTGATTCTGTAAAAGCAGCTATCTGTGCAGCAATAGCTATAAAACCATCCACTTCTAGGACTCCTGCTGCTTTCCTTGTTCCTCCTCTTGACGAATCAGCATTCCACTTCGGATTTCCCTACGAAATATGATTTAACAAGGTATACAGCTCCTCATAAGTTTTCTCCAATGCTTGTCCCCCAGCTGTTGAGTCTAGCAAGATTTTTGTGTGGGGTTCCAAACCCTCTATAAAAGTGTGCACCAGCACATCATTGGATTGGTGATGAAGAGGACAATCCCGCAACATAGACTTGAATCTCTCCCAAGCCTGGTACAGATTCTCTCCCTCTCTCTGTTTAAAACTTAGAATTTGACTTCTAAGTCTTGCTGTTTTACCGGATGGAAAAAATCGTATCAAGAATTTCCTTGCAAGATCATCCCACGTAGTAATAGAATTAGGTGGCTCAACTTTCAACCACCTCTTGGCTTCTCCCAAAAGTGAAAATGGGAACATTGTAAGCCTAACATAATCTGATGACACTCCAACGGGGATGTAAGTGTCACTTATCTCCAAAAAATTTTAGAGATGTTGCTGTGGATCCTCATGAGGGAGACCTGTGAACTGCCCGCTGGTGTGCAGCAATTGCACCATGTTTTGTTTGAGCTCGAACCTCCCTCTTGGCTCAGGTTTGCGGATGCTAGATGTGACATTGTTAGCATGTGGGATTGCCACCTCGCGAACCGGCCTAGCTGCCATTTCCTCGGGCACTAACATTGCCCTTACAACTGGTGGATTCTATTGTTTCTCCATGATTGTTCGTCTGAACAACTGCAACTTTTTCTCTAGAGCTTCTCTCCTTTAACGATGAAATTGTCTTTCAGGCTCTAAATATGAGTCCACCAGCTCCTTGTCTCTTGCCAGTGTTCACAGAAATTAGTATCTGCAAAATACAGGCTAAGACCAAGTTGTCAACACTAAGAAGAAATAATTAACTAACACTTAAGAAAAATTTACCAATTGCCAGTCCTCGGCAACGGCGCCAAAAACTTGTTCGGGCTGTACGTGATGGATATATAGCTACACGCAAGTGCACGTGGTCGAACAAGTAGTAAAGTGGCTCAAGTAAGCCAAGTATCGATCCCACAGGGACTGGGCTAGGGTAACAATCTACTCAAGTGTCAATAAACCTTAATTCTAAAAATGCAGACAACAGTGTTAAGAAAAGTTTGGTATTTTGGTTTCTAATTTTATACTAATTATAAAACGAATATACAATTTGAGTCTGAACTATAAGTATGAGCATGCTGAGGTTAAACGAACATGTAGAGAAACGAATCATCAATACAATTTGGTTAATCTTTCCTCCGGTTGCTAGTCAAGAATTATTGCCAATGGATTAAAACTCTCGTATTTAACCCAAATTGAGAAGCATGAACCGTCCACCTACATTTCTGTGATAAAACGAAATTCATGTTCTAGCCTTACAAAACCAATTCCTTAATTAACTAATACGACTTTCAGGTATATTTCTATCCTGAAGGTAAATCAATTCTCAATTTTCCCAAACTAAGAAAAGATCATATCCTATCAATTCACAACTTTCCAATTTCTTGCTCTCTCGAGTGAAACCGGACTTTTTAGATATACATTAACATTGGCCACACATTAATGCAGTAAGAACAAGAATCAATAGAACAACCATGGAAGAAAAGATGAAAAACCAATTGATCAATAATTACATTTCAATACAATTATTCTTAACCTCAGCAAGAAGAGGATTTAGCCACTCATTTGTGGATTAAACATCGTTAAATGAGTGTTAATCATACAAGCAATTGAAATAAAGAAGAAGGAGATAGAGAAAAACCCTAAAATTTTCGTCCCCTCAACTGCCTGTAACCCACGTTCTTGCTCCACCAAGTCAGAATTCTTATAAATGAACCTAAGTGTTCTATTTATACTTGTGGAAATTTTTCCCAGAATAACAAGCAACGTGTCATGGAGTGCATCGCGGAGCACTGCCTCCGTGACACGCCACCGACGCGGACCCTTACTGGAATTTAGTCGTCCAAGTACTTAGGCCCAACGTGGCACGGCGTGCAACGCGGTGCTAGGCCAATGTGCCACGGCCCCAACGCGCACCTCCACTGGAAATAGGCATAATTTCACCATCCAGGCAGAATGCATCCGCGATGGCAGTGTGACACGGCTCCATCGCGGAGCCCCTTTAATTTGTGCCTTCAAGTGCTTTTTCCTTTGCTAGCGTCCGAGTCCAATCCCGATCTTTCCCAACATGCATCTTAGCTCCATAACTTTATATTTTTTTCTGCAAAACAAAGCTAATCATGTTGGTTAGTATAAATTCACATTTTATTACAAATCACATGAGAATGTATAAACATCGATAGATAAACAAGGCAAAATTGACACATTTGAGTATCACTTGGGCATATAAATTTGCCCAAGATCACATCTTTATCTAACTGCACGGCTAATCTGTAGCCAAGATACTATCTAACGGTATGGCTATACTGTAGCCAAGATATCATCTGTCTGTATGGCTAATCTGTAGCCAAGATACTATCTGATTGTCTGATTTTACTTTACTAACTCTTATTCTGAATATCTGTCATATTATTCTAGAAACATGCTTGCTAATTACATACTGGGCTATACTGAGTCTGGAACACTAACTTGTCATTTTGGCGCATGCTTTACTAATATTCGGACTGAGTACGATATAACAACGCAAACCAGATTTATTGAACTTGCACAATACTCAATATTCAACTCCGGGAATTCTACTACGGAGTTTACTGTGCTATATAAGGCTAAAACTACTAACTTGCCGAAGAAACTGGCTTTACATACCTTAACCTCGGTTTATCCGACTACGGACGAAGCTCGGTCAGTACTCCAGCTATTTCTTCCAACTGCATTTACATATATATCAAAAGTGATAATTTCTCCCGATATTAATGTATTTAGTTCTACACTACACGCGTTTTAAGACCGTGAGGGGGTGAGCTCCAAAGCGGACAATTTCTACAAGCGGCGGTCTAGGGCAGTTACACATATTTAATTAGAACTCAAAATTCTGTTTCTTGGTGTAAAATAAAGACTACACATTTTTTTTAGACTGGAAAAATTGCCCCTCTAAGTGAGGGTTCTTCTAACATAGAAGAGATTTTCCATACAGTACTTGTGTAACACCCCAAAAGTCCCTAAGATTATATCCTAGACTTGGAGTAGAAACCAGTAGAAAAACCTGAAATTTTATCACAGAATGAGTCATGGTACGACCTATTCGATGGTACCACGAGTCGTGGTCAGACTCATGGTAGGAAGTCCAAGTTTTCATGTTTCAAGTGTGACGATTCAGGTGACGAATCGTGGTGACAAGTGATGGGTCGTGTTATGCAATCGTGGGATTAGCTTCAGAGAATGTACAAGATGGATCACCTGACCACTAGTCAAAAGATGACTCATGGTAAGGAAGGATAAGTCGTTGTAGGGAGTTGTTGTATGAGGACTAGAGAGGTGAGAAATTAGGAGCAGCTTGTGATGGATGCTCACCATGAGTCGTGGTGACAACGAATGACTCGTGGTGTGAGTCGTGGTCATTGGCAGACAGATTTTAAGTGCAATTTTCTAAGGGTATTTTCGTAACTTTCTATGATTTTAACTCCTAAACTAAGTCGTTTTAGATTTTTTGAAGGATGTATTAGAGGGTTTTACTTAGCCTAAACTCTCGTTCCACTCAAAACACTATAGATTGAAGATCAAATCCTCTCAAGGCTCTCAAGCACCTAGGGTTCTTCTTCTCAATTCTTCTTGGTCTCAAGCTAGTACCAAAAACTCTTCAAGACAGGTATGTGGGTCATGAATGAGGGATTTTTTCCACCCTCATGCCTAATCTTAATTCTAATTTCATAATTTCACTTCCTTTAAGTCTCAAGTTATGATTTTCATGAATTTCTAGGGATTAGACTCTTTTGATGCAACACTCCAGGATCTTACATGAAATTGATTCTCTCATGCTTCTAATTATGATTTATGACTATTATCACATGATTTCTATGAAAACTCTCATGATTCTCTATTTTTAAGTTATCATGATTTTACTCAAGTATGTATGAATCTCATGAATATCAAGCTTATATATCATGGCTATATTTTCAATATTATTTTCACGGCTAGTTTATATATGTCAAGTAGTTTATGAATCTATCATGTTATTTTAAACTAGCCCATGCAAAATCGATGTTTCAAGTATTATTATAAGCACTATGTTTGTTTTGGGAGTAGTATTTAATACCGAGTAGGCTGGAGTTTCATCGCACGTAGGTCTCATAAACTACGTGCTACCGTAGGTATAAAGGGGTCCTCGCCAGAGAGTGTCTCCCTTACCCTAATTGGCTCATGAGTGATATCACGCCTTCATGGTTCTTACCCTTGGCAAGGTATAAAAACACCTCCTTGCTAGGATTACAAGCTGGGCTCCACGTATGCTCACTTGGAGTATGTCGGTTATAAGACTCTCCCATTGTTCCTCACATTTTCATGATTATCATGTTCATGTATTATGATGTTATGACCTATGATATTTTGACCCATTGATCAGGTTATGAGATTTGCTTATGATTGCAAATATGATGAGCCTTATGATTTTACTGTCAAAACCTTAGGTCATTATACTTCAGATTATGATGTATAACTTATATTTTATGATTATCATGATCATGACTTTTTAGCATGTTGTCCTTACTCTCATATTTTGCTTATCCTCCTTACTCAGTACATTCAAAGTACTGATCACATACTTTTGTGCTATATCATTTCATGATATAGGTTCACGTGATCAGTCTCTGGCCTGCCGCTAGGTTTGGTTTTTCCCTAGATTCAACTCAGTATTGGTGAGTCCTCACATCCGAGGGCGTCAGTTTTGATTCATGTCTTTTTATATCGTTCCAACCTTCAGACTTAGCAGGGCTAGTTGGGGGCTTGCCCATCAGCTCATCTCATGTTTAGAGGCTTTTCAGACTATGATGTGTAGACATCCAGCAGTTTGACTTTTAGTCCCTGGGTTTTATATTTTATGATATCTTAGACTTCTGCTTATGCTATATCTTATGATTGTTTCCGCTTAGTGTATGCTTGTGCTTATGTTATGCATGTACCATGGGTCGGCTTGGAGATATTCGTGGTTTTAGGTCCCGTGTCATGTCTGGGGTCTATGCTGCGGTCATGACAAACTTGGTATCAGAGTATCATGTTTAGGTTGTGCGCGTCACACTATGAGGAAGAGGCTAGGGGATGTTTTCGGAAGCTTCCCTTCTTTTATGTTCTATATCATGTGATAAAGTCCAACTCTCTCTATTCTTCTAACTCATGCTATGAACATTTACAGAAAATGCTTCTTGAAAGAGCCAACAGAAGAAGGAATGGAAATGGAAATGGCAATGGGAATCAACCAGCCCCACTAGCTCTAGTGGATCCTTTGAATGAGCAGGTGACTCATATTGAGTTTAGGGATACTTTTCAAATGTTGGTCCAAGCCATGATAGCCTAGGTCAAGAAACAGACAGTTGCACTTGTGAACCCTAATGGCGGTGCTGCAGCGGCGAGTAAGAGACTTCACCAGGATGAACCTGCTAGAATTTCATGGTTCAAAGATGTCACGCCCCGAGTCTATACCCTGGACGGGACACGATACTTGGAGTCACAAGTCACCCAAAGTCAACCCTTGGTCTATGATACACTAGAATTCTGAGTAAACATAATAGCGGAAGACTTAAAATAATATGTAAGACATTCATGAAAGAAATGCTGAATCGCGTAGCTTAAAACATTTTAGCAATAATAATAAATTGAAACCATACTTGCGTCTGGAAGTCATCTAACTAAGGAGTTGATGGGACAAGACCCCAGCTAACTCTAAGTCTAACTGAAGTAATAATAAAAGCAACTAAAATAAATGAAATAACGTCCTCGAAGGATGAAGACTCACACTTCTGCTGCTGGGAAAGAGACCTGAACAAAATCGGCTAACGGCGCTGGGTCTGAGAACCTGTGGCTGTATCATGAAATGATATAGCATAAAAGTATGCGTCAGTACTTTGAATGTACTAAGTAAGCAGGAGAGAACATAGCAGAATATAAAAGACTGAATTGAAAATGACACGCAATGACCAACTGATATACTGAGCTGAATAACTGTAATAGATTGAGATGGTCAAGATGACCCTGTCTAATGGTCAAAGACATACCCTAGGTCTGAAAGTTCTGAGTCTGAGATACTGTGCTGAACTGATCTAAATTGATGGAGCTGAAACTGAACTGAACCTGCTTATACTGAGACTGGATTGAGCTGACTAGTAGAAGAGTCTGTAACTGACATATAACCACGTGAGATAGACGTGGAGTCCGATGTATACGCCCCACCGGTAGGACCCAATATACCTTGCCATGATATAGAGGCATGAACTGGGTGATCACAAAGTCTAGGGCCAATCAGGCCAATAATAACTGTATTCTATGCTGGCAATGTAGTTCTGGGAATCTGGGTGCACTGGAACCCCGGTCTGCTTGGTGCTAAGTCGTGCTCCCACTAGATTACCCAAACTGAATAGTAAGCTAGTAGCTCGAAACTAGAGTCCAAGAGTAGTCAGGGACGCATAACTGAAAGCACCTAGAGAGTCTTATCGAACAAGATTCTGAAACGGGGTTCTATACTGGTCAGAGCTGCTTATCTCGAAGCGTCGTAATCATCTAAGAACTAATTGTAACTTGACTGGGGTCCCTACGGCTAGTCAGAGCTGTCTGTCTAAAGTGTCATGATCGCCTAGTGGACTTATGAAACTGAGTTTTGAGTCTGATTCTGCTAATTGGGAGGTATCACAGACATCTAAAGGAATTCTATAGTCAAACTGAATATTTCTAAGGAGATTCTACGTTCTAACTGAACTGAACTACTAAGCAGCTATCAGAGAATTCAACTTATTCCGACAACACGGGAATTCACAATATGACAAAAATTTTCAAGAACACAAGGAAATCTCATTCGACAAGCATTATTATAATTTTCTCATTTGTTTCAGGGCTAAACTCATTCTTATCAAGGGAGAAATTACTCAAACACCTAAACAATAAAGAATACTAGAAATTCAGCTCAAATTACACTTCACAAACCATTAGAAATTCAATATAATACGTTTCACTCGAAAACTTAGGGCTTAAATTCACTTTTGCAGGAACATAGACAATTTGGTCAAGAAGTGGTGGAGATTATATCAACAATAAACACGAATATCCTACTAGGTGAAATCAACGATAATAAACATGTAATATTTTCATACTCGAAAAGTCAAGGATAAGACTGATAGAGAAATTATAAGAGGGGTTTGTGGGACACAAGAGAAGAACTATTCCCTAGTTGAATTCCCACATACCTTACTAAAATTCCTCGGAGAAGAAGACTCGAACTGCTGCAATGGAGGAAAACCCTAAGCTTTCTTGAGAGTTTCTTGAGAGGAGAGCTACGATGTTTTTCTGAGACTGTACATGGGGAATGAGGGGAGAGGCCGTTCATTCCCACTAATAGGTATGAAGTTATGTCTAAAACAACGTAGTATAAATTTTAGGAGAGTAGGAAATTACTAAACAACCCATAGAAAATCGCAGGGAAAAACTGTCAGGTGGTCCTAACGAGTCATGATTAATGACCACGACTCGTGGTCACACTCATTGAGTACACTACCTAGAAATCCCTGAAGGCCACCATGAGGGACCTAACGAGTCGTGGTGAGTGACTATGACTCATGGTCACCTGTCGTGGACCACACTCTCCAAAAGTTTGAAGCTTCCCACGGGTGACACCACGACTCGTGGTATCCCATAACGAGTCATGGTGAGGACTCGTGGGCTACACTATCTATCCCTTTCCATTTATGAATCCCCCTTCCCACGACTGCCCTAACGAGTCTTTAGGTCTCATAATGACTCGTTAGGTGAGTCATTCTGAGGTATTTTCTGCAGATTTTTTAGATTTTCTGATTTAAGTCCTAGATTTAGTCTTCGGGTTTTTGAGGCATTACAATATCTCCCCCTCGAAAACATTCATCCTTTAATGTTGGAAAACACACAGGAAAGTAGGGAATAACAATCATAATGATCAAATACTGCTTATTTAACTCCAAAACTAACAAAATGAGTACCTATGTTTCAACATACATAACTGAACTGAATTCACCTTCAACACATACATCCATAATCATAAAGAAAACTTAAAGACATAAATTGAACCCAACAACTAAATCAGTTTCTAATGCAAAACTAATATTTTAAGTTGTGACAGAGTTTGTACAGAATAAATGCAGGTATTTGGCCATCATATCTGCTTTGGCCTCCCACGTAGCTCCCTCAACCTGTTGATTTCTCCATAAGACCTTGACTAAAGCTATTTCCTTATTCCTTAGCTTACGAAGATGGTCAAGTATCTGTACTGGTATCTCCTCATGTGAGAGACTATGTTTTATTTCTACACTGTCCAATGGCACAACTGAGGTTGGATCCCCGATGCACTTCTTCAAGAGTGACACATGGAATACAAGGTGCACAACTACTTACTCTGAAGGTAATTCTAGCTCATAGGCTACATTGCCAATACGCCTAAAAAATCTATAGGGCCCCACATATCTCGGACTGAGCTTTCCCTTCTTTCCAAACCTCATCACCCCTTTCATGGGCGAAATTTTCAAATAAATCCATTCATCAACTGCAAACTCCAACTTTCTTCTCCTCACATCGGCGTAAGATTTCTGATGGCTTTGAGCTGTTTTCAATCTCTCTTAGATGAGTTGAACTTTCAGCATTTCCTCGTGAATTGAGTATGGCCCTATCAAGGTAGCTTCACCAACCTCAAACCACCCTATAGGAGATCTACACCTTCTACCATATAATGCCTCAAACGGGGCCATCTAAATGCTAGAGTGGTAGCTGTTGTTGTATGCAAACTCGATAAGAGGAAAATGGTCATCCCAACTGCCCTTGAAATCGATTGCGCACGCTCTCAACATATCTTCTAGGGTCTGAATAGTCTGCTCAGCTTACTCATCTGTCTGCGGTTGAAAAGCTGTGCTGAGCTTGACTTGAGTGCCTAGTCCCTTCTGAAAAGATTTCTAGAAGTGTGAGGTGAACTGAGTTTCTCTGTCCGAAATGATAGCTAATGGCACCCCATGAAGTCTGACTAACTCTCGGATGTAAAGTCTGGCATAGTCCTCAGCTGAATCTGTTGCTTTGACTGGGAAGAAGTGTGCTGACTTAGTCATCCAGTCTACTACTACATTGATTGGGTTATGCTGCCGATGAGTCCTAGGTAGACACGTAATGATGTCCATGTTTACTTATTCCCACTTCCATGTGGGTATGCTGATATCCTGAGTCATGCCTCCTTGCCTTTGATGCTCTACCTTGACTTGCTGGCAGTTTGGGCACTTGGCTACGAATTCAGTGATATCTCTCTTCATGCCGTTCCACTAGTAAATATCTCGCAGATTGTGGTACATTTTAGTAGAACCAGGATGAATGGAGTATCTCGAGCTGTGTGTTTCAGCCAGTATCTGCTGTCTCAACTCACCAACATCTGGTACACACAACCTGCCCTGATAACGGAGCACTCCATCTCCCCTTTTGGAGAAAGCCTCAACCTCCTTCCTAAAAACCGCTTCTTTAAGTTTAAGAAGGATGGGATCTTCATCCAATCTGGACTTGACTTCCAGAACCAAAGAAGAGTCCGACTCGCTTTGCACCACTACTCCGCCTTCAGCTGATCCACCAACTGCACCCTTAATCGGGCTAGTCTGTGAATATCTTTTACCATTTCCTTCTTTTCCTTTTCAACATACGCTCCCCATAGACAACCTTCTTAGTGCATTAGCCACCACATTGCCTTGCCCGGGTGATACAACACACTCATGTCGTAATCTTTCAGTAGCTCTGATGTGCTGTGGATTTACAACACTTTTGACGCTTAAAACTAAGAAAATAGTATGGACTTAGGTGTGTTTATGTGGATATAAGGCACTTTTCCTTTGGTTGCAGGATAAATTTTTGTTGGAGCTAAAAAATGCAAAAGAAATCCCGAAGTATGCAAAATAGGCTCAAAGTGTAGTCCACAATACGAGCCGTAGGAAGGTCCTACAAGTCGTAGTGATGGCCATGAAAAGTTGTAGAAGGCTAAGGTTGAAGAGATGCAATTTACGAATCTCAGTATGAGTCGTACCAAGCTTGTACAAGTAGTGGTGACGTAGTCTTGAAAAGATTAGAAAATTTGCATAAGAGGCTGACTCCTACTACGAAAAGCAAGTATGAACGGTAGGAAGAAGGTACGAGTCGTACCATGGCGTCGTGATAAACTTCAGAAAAATTTCAAAGTTTCAGAGTCAAGCCACGGGAGCTCAGTACGGATCGTAGGATGGAGGTACAAGTCATACCAGGATCCAACACTTAGCCAAAATCCAACCAGTCATGCAAGGTACGAAAGGATGGTACGGGCGTAGGATGGTGCTACGGGTCGTAGGTTGACTCGTGACGAAGGAGGAACCAGATATGGAAATTCACCCTGTCAGCCTAGGAAAAGGATTCTTGTGTCTGTATAAATATTTTTTAGGTTTTATTTTTTTGGAAAAAGAAGAGGTCGGTAGAGAGCAGATTTGGCCAAAAGACATTAGAGAAAGAGAGAATTGAGTTGATTGATTTATGATCAACCTTTTCTTGAATTCATCTTGTTCGTGCTATTTGTTCTTGAAGATTTTTCTAAAGTGTTTTTCTCATTCATATTTGTAAGTATTGATTTATGTTTATAATCATGAATTCAATTCACAATCTTACAACTATGAGAGGCTAAAACCTTCATAGCTAGGGTTGTGGGAACCATGGTAGATTAACAATCTAGGGTTGCACAAAGTGATTCTAAAACCAATACAAACACTTATATTGTATTCTCTTCATGGTTAAATGTTTCTTAACGGTGCGCAACGTTAGGACATGCCTGAATTCTTTACTTGCTTAGGACTAAGAGGTAGAGATTAGGAAAAGAGAATTACAATAGAGCCTTGATTTTGATAATCATTGTATTAACTTGAGCTGTGGTCGCACGATAGTTAAATCTAGAACTTAGTAATAATGAATAGTTTGAAACCGCTCATGACACTTGGTTGAGTGATTGAGTATAGTCATTCAATAGCAACTGGTCGGTCGTTTGAATGAACAGTTATCAGTTCTATAAGTATTGGCGATAATCACGAGTGTTTACCCAAAGCAGTTATGAACCCATGGGGAAGAAAAACCCTAGTTATTATTTAATATTGACTCAACACCAAATTTTTGATAATTGTTTTTATTATTGATTTTCTTCAGAATCCCCCAATTTTGAAGTAACTATCTCACAAGTTCACTTACTGACTGTAATCTAGTTCTCCCATATTCCCTGTGGGTTCAACCCCAACCTATAGTTGAGTTCTCTATTGACAACATCCGCTTCATACTTCAGTAAGAGGTGTGGTTTGAGAGTGTTATACCCCGTAGAATTCTCGGCACCTAAATGACCTATTCGCACGTTGGTTAAGCATATTTGAAGGCCATACGTGCTAGAGAAAGGCCCGGGAAAAGATCGGACGAGAAACCTGTCGAACCATCGCGGAAGGAGCCGAGGCAGAACCCCTCCGCGATGGCAACGAGTCACGGAGGTGAGGCCTCCGTGTTGGCTCCGTGACACGTTGGCCTTGTCCAGGCCCAAGTATATAAATCCCCACTTCGGTTTTAAATGATCAAAACATTTATAAATTTCCAGAAAACAAAGAGCAAACGCAGGAGAAGGAAAAGGAACGAAGTAGTAATATAATTTTTGTCCGATTACGCTGCTAAACGTTGTCCAAACTCAAATTAACTCCAGATACTGAGGTATGTAGCAGCAGAGAGCATTCCTACGGATTTAGTTTTGCGAAATACGGTCGACGAATCGTCGAGCTACCGAGCTAAGGTAAGTGGAATTGCTCTAAACTAGTGTCTATGTGTTCCTAGCTGTGAAGTGAATATTTTTCCCTTCTGGACCTCTGAAAAATAGCGAGTTTTCGATCGTCTTTCGATAAGCCTAAGTTTAGGCTATAAACTATATCGAAAGTGACGTTACTCTTTAAAATAAAGTTGTATTTAGTATTGATTGACATATTTATGAATGCAGTTGGGAGAAAATAGTTGGAGTACCGGCCGAGCCTCGTCCGACAGACGAATAGTTCAAGGATAAGGTAGGTAAAGCTAGTTTCCTCGGCAAGTTAGTAATCTTGGTACAGTACAGTAATTTAAAGGCCAGTAGAATATTCAGAAGCCATGTATGATGTTTATTACGAATGTTGGTACGATATTAGAAACATCATGTTATGATCAGCGCGAGACTTGCTAGCACGATATAGATTTTAATATAAGTGTTAGGAACTGCACAACATGCTCAGTATGTGATGTGACACAGAATGTTAAGATATCATTGTATTCAGTTGAAACCCAGTAAAGCAATGTAATATCTATAAGACATCTCAGAAATAGAACGATAAGTTAAACTGAAGCTAGAAAGCATATTAGAACTAGTAAATCATGTTACTATAGAAACTCAGTATACAGCATAGTTTCAGCAGAGAGACTATATCATGTTCAGCATTAGCCCCAGTACAGTCTGGCAGAGGACTATACTTATACATATATACTATTCCCAGCCTCAGCAGGTGTTAAGTACGTACATATTACTATCATTAGTTCAGCATATAGTATATACAATACTTTACCAATATTAGCCTCAGTATGTGAGACATGCAGATAATATTACTAGTTAGGACCGTTGTATTGTTTGGGGTTGGACTACCTAGCATCCATGACTGCCCCAGGGTTGATAGCTGTATCGACTCGTCCGCCAGAGGATGAGGATACGTCGCTCTATGGAGTGGCATGCCGTCCCACAGATGATGAAGATGGGATGCCAGTTTTCCCCACATTATGCCTTGGTCGGCTCTTACACACCCCTGTCGAGCGGATACACCCGGGTGTTGATTCAGGAGTCCTCCGAACTCAGATGCAGTTATAGTCAGGGGCTCAGCGAGCCCAAGTGCATACCCAGGGGACCGGCAGGATGCTTATAGGGTTATAGGAGATGGGATGACTGGGGTAGGGGTATAGATTCTGTGCTGGTTGTACCTCCCGGCTTATGGGGGCCGGGTAAGGTTTGTATGTGCTATATATGTTATGATATGTTATACCGTGTTACAGTAGATACGAGTAGATCGACAGTAGAACAATAAATCCTCAGGTATGACTCCTACTCCTTCCAGTATGATTAAGAGAAGGTATGACTTACATTATCAGACAGTTAATCTATTCCTTTCTACTTCAGTTTCATCAGTTATATTATTGTTTTCAGATATTTCTTTCAGTTATTGCTTTACATACTCAGTACCAGCGGTACTGACGCCCGGTGGGGTGCTGCATTACTTTCCTGCAGGTACTCATAGACGAGCAGGCGATACCACGTGATTCCTATCAGCGATCGAGTATTCAGCTCCTGTCATCCGGAGACTGAATTCCAGAGGTGTATTTCATTTTCTTTTGTTGTATAGTACGGGTAGGTCGGGGCCCTGTCCCGATCATTTCTATTGCTATTCCTAGAGGCTTGCAGTCTGTATATGTTTCCCTGTGGTCAGATGAGCCGGTCGTGTGAGGCCGTGCAGTTGTTAGCTGTTAGTATTTCTGTTTCTTTTATTTTGGCCGTGTGGGGCCATAGTTCGACAGTAGTGGTGACCTTGCCGGTCACGTAGCTATCCAGTACTTCAGGGTTGAGTTATAGATAACTAGACAGCATGGTGGCCTTGTTGGCCCGCATAGTTTCCCCTATATTGACATGTTTCTGGTCAGCTGTTAGTACAGGTAGAGGAGGCTATAGGCCAATGGGCCGGGGGCTGTGTTTACAGCCGTTGTATAGCCCTTTGTTTCCAGAAATGTGAATTAGAGCCAGCCAGGCACCAGATGTGCCCAGGCTTAGCAGTCCAGCAGTTCAGGTCCTAGTAGGGCACCGGGTGCCAGTCATACCCCCCAAGGCGGGGTGTGACAGAGAGTTATCAAAAAGTGGTGCCATTGCCGGGGAATACGGCTGAGACTAGGTTATTAGCTTGTATTTGAATTTTTGGTAGTTATTTCCTTAATCATGTTTAGTTTTGTGTTTTTGATACCCATAGGCTGTTCTCTGGTGAATGCCAAGCACTTGGAGTAGAGGAGATCCTCTTCTTCCACTAAATCCAGAAATCGAGAGAGCACTGCATAGAATGGAGGACCACGAGTAAAGAGAAGCTCGCATAGCTGAAGAAGCTAGGCAAGCCAAGCTAGCTCAGTAAGCTACACTACAGTATGTGGAAGATGACAGAGATGAGGTAGTAAATGCTGGTCGATAGGGGAGGAGTAATAGAGCTAATAGATTTTCCCCTCAGTTCTTCGATGATGATGATGACCTAGACATTGATGAAGTTGGGTCGACTGGAGCAATTGTGCCACCACCGCTGCCTGCTGGGGCCAAATTTGACATTACGAGCACCATGATTCAACTGCTAAACATGAAAAAGGTGTTCAGTGGTCACACAACGGATGATGCCAACCTACACTTAATAAACTTCGTAGGAATATGCAAGGCGTACAGGTTGCCCGGAGTAAGCCAGGATGCAATACGGCTCAGACTCTTCCATTTTTCTCTATCAGGGGAAGCTACTTTGTGGTTATCGGAGTTGCCCAACGATTCCATAACCAACTGGAGGGAGCTCAAGCAGGATTTTTGGAGAGATTCTTTCCCTCATCGAGGATTTTGCATCTAAATGATGAGATCTATCATTTTCGACAGACTAAGACTGAGGCACTTCATAAAACTTGATTGAGATTCAAAAAGAAGTTGACAAAGTTCCCTAACCACAAAATACCAGATGATAGTCTGTTGGAAATTTTTTATAGGTCTCTAACAATAGCACCAAAGCTGTAGCAGACACGGTGGCTGGAGGAGCATTGATGAGTCACACCTGGGAGCAAGTTGCCACCATTCTTGAAAGGGTGACTACTACAAACAGGGCCTGGCATAAGAGGGAGGCTGATGCAGTGGCAGGCACACATGCTTTTGGTTTGACTGCAGACCAACGAAGAAAAGAAGAAGAGTGCGACCAGGAGTTGCCTCATATGCGCACATCATTGGACTTGCTGACAAAGAACATTATGGGAGCTAGAGCCAAACAGGTAAATGCAATGGGAACTCAAGGAAGGGAGCAAGGAGCTGATCACTCTGATTCTGAGGAAGAGGCAAACTTCCTGGATAGCCAGGTGGCGGGTTTCCATACCAATGCCCAAGTATCTGGACAAGATAATTGGCGCCAAGGTTCTAGAAATCAAGGTCGGAACTAGTACCGAGACAACTAAAACAGAAGTGGGTTTAGAGACAGGAGCTGGGGTTGTGAGCGCAAAGGAGATTGGAAATGAAACGATGGATACCATAATGACCGGGTTGGATTTTATTTGCCTCCCAATGCACGAGAAAGGGAGGTTGGGCAATCAAAGTTGGAGAGCAAGATGGTTGAGATGTTGAAGAAGGTGAGGTCCACTGATGATTAGGTAAAGGAGATCTGAGGTGACTTATCAAGTATGGGTCAGAAAGTGGAATCTCATGCTACCGCCATCAAGCAGATTGAACATCAACTTGGGCAACTATCAGCATCAATAAACCCTAGAAAAAGGGTACACTACCTAGCAACACTGTCCAAAATCCAAAAAAAATGCACATTCTATGGCAGTGATGACTACGAGTGGTAAAACCACAGTTGACCCCCCTTTTCCAGTTAAAGTTGAGTGGATCAAAGAGAGCATAATAGAGGAAGATGATGTAAGTGCTGAGAGAGAGAGAGAATGGTGAGTTGCAAAAGGCCCCGAGAGGTGAGAAGGAACCTGACATGGATTAAGGGGCAACCCAAGTACCCAGCTATCCCACGACCACCGCCACCATTCCCCTAAAGGATGAAGAAGAAGGTGGAGAATGGTAAGTTTCAGAAATTCCCACGACCACCGCCACCATTCCTCTAAAGGATGAAGAAGAAGGTGGAGGAATGGTAAGTTTCAGAAATTCCTTTCAATGCTTAAGCAACTATCTGTGAACATACCATTGGTCAAAGAATTAGAGCAGATGCCAGGATATGCCAAATATATGAAGGACCTGGTGACTAAGAAGAAATCTGTGAGCTATGAGCCTATTGACAACGTGCATCACTGTAGTGCCATCGCTACAAGGGTCCTCACGCAGAAAAAGGAAGACCCAGGTGCCTTCACTATACTATGTATGATTGGCAATGTCGAGTTCGCAAGGGCACTCTGTGATCTGGGAGCTAGCATTAATTTGATGACCTTGGCCGTATTCAAGAAATTAGGATTGGGAGCCCCCACACTGACCAACATGCGGCTACTGATGGCCGACAGAACAGTTAAGAAGCCAGTGGGCATCCTAATCAATGTGCTTGTCAAGGTAGACAGATTTATATTCCCAACAGACTTCGTGATCATGGATTGCGAGGTGGATTATGAGGTCCCCATTATTTTGGGGCGACCATTCCTTGAAACCGGGAGAGCTTTAGTAGATGTGGAGGCTGGCCTGCTGAAGTTTAGATTAAATCAAGAAGAGATCACATTCAACATATGCAGAATAATGAAGCAACCCAAGGAGTTTAGTCTGATCTCAACACTGGAGGATGAATATGAATCACTTGATGAATTATGATTAGTCTAGAGATTTGCCTCATGTCGCGACGTTAAATCAGGCGCTTATTGGAAGGCAACCCAAGTGGTAGTTTGGTGAAGTTTGAGTAGCCAGGCTACCTACGTCCTGCCGCGACGTAAAATCAAGCGCTTCTTGGGAGGCAACTCAAGTTATTGAACTAATATGTGCTAAGTGTGCAGGAAATTAAAAACAGGAGGCTAAAAACATCAGCTGCTACGACCCTCAGTACGACCCATAATGAAATTGTACGAGCTATAGCAGTAGTCTTGGCGAGGTTCAGATAAAAAATGACTACCAAGTTCTGACCTACGATTCATCCTACAGATTGTACCTCGGTGGTACGAGTCTTAGGATTTATTCGTAGGTCGCCAGGTATGTTTTCTTTAAGAGGGTCACTTATGAGTCCAAGGGATGAGCCGTAGGTACTTCCTACGACTCGTGGTATGAGTCGTGAAGGGTCAAAACTGGCAATAATTCCCGACTCGCCCCAAAATTTTTAAAATTTGCCCTTACCTATTTAAACCCCACAAACACCCTATCCCACGCTAAAGACACTTTAAAGCACTTAAACTCACCTCCCCAAACCCTTAACTCAAAATCACCGAAAAATCGAGCGAAATCTTTGCTCAACCCAAGTTCTGAAAACCCTATACAGTGATTCCCAGTTGATGAAGCATCAATCAAGTAAGTATGTTGTATTAAACATTGGTAACATTCATATACTGAGAGTGATGGTGCCAAAACCCTTGTGAGTCAGTCACTACGCTCGAAAATTGATTTTGAAAAGAGAGACAATGATCAGGGTGTTGTGAAATGTTCTTTTTCGATTGGAGAGATGCTAAAATTATGATGAACTTAGGTCTTGAAAAACAATGACTTACTGGTAGTAGGTTAAAAAAGGGGAGGATTGAGCATGGTTAAATTGAGTTAATGATGAGCCTAGACCTGGGGGGAAATCTGAGTACCTTAAAATGTGAAAAGAGAACCCTTGCAAATTGAGAAAACAAAATCTGGAAGTGGTATGAGGCACAGTATGGATAGTATGTTGCTACTACGAGTCATACTGAGCACTCTATCACCAAGCTGAACAAAGTTGCAGAAAAAGCCTTTCATACGACTCGTGGAATCAACCTACAGGTCGTACCATGAGTCGTGGAAAAATCCAGAAAAACACTACACAGGGGCTTCATCAGAAGTGTCAAGGTACGGATCGTACCTTTGTGGTACGAGTCATACTAAAAGTTGACTATAATTTTGGGACTTATCACGAGTTGTACCTCCATGGTACGCCTCGTAGTGATGAACCATGATGAGAATATGAACATCTCTTTTTCTAATTCTTCTTTTTCAAAAACGGCATGCTAACTTCTTTCTCTACAGGTACAATGACATAAAAACGCAGGGCAAACAAAACAAAAGCCCGAAGGACACTGATTGATGAAATAATTGAGTCGGAGTCTGACAAGGCAGGAGACTCACCCAGTGGTTCAATTGAAGAGTATCAAGTAGACACTTCAGACACTAATGGAACCAGAACCACCAGGGAAAAAGCAAAGGCCCAAGCTAAAGCAACCACTGCCACATCCATGTGAGCTCCCCAGTCTGAGGAGGGAGTTAGAGAGGAACAACAGAAGTCAGGAAGCGACTCCAATGCTGAAGAAGGGTCAGGGGAGACCCAAAGTGGTGAAGAGAGCAACAGTGAAGAAGCATAGGAGGAGGCTCCTGATGTTGCACAAGAACAGACCCCACACAAGGCAAGCAGTACAATTCAATGGAGAGTGCTGGGAGCTAAAGAAATCTATGAGCAAGGCATCTCTCTCACCGCCAAGAATAAGCCAAGGAGGAGCATCCAAGAAGAGTTGCGGATCCTCAAAACCTCACTGAATGAAGTTGAGGAGATGAAGCGGATTTTTAGCTTCTACGGTTTTGAGTGTATGGCCAAGACTCCAGCACAGTACACAAAAGAAATAGTCTGGGAGTTCTATGCCAACTACTTGGCCACCATGGAGGTAAAGGCAAAGGAAGGGCAGAAGATAAAAGACCAGCCTCATCTAGAGAGTGTTATGATCTAAGGTCGAGAGTTTGATATATCTGAGCGGACCATCGCTCAAATGTTTTACGGACCACAGTTCGTGCCTATCGGGATGATGCCAGAATATGATTAAAGGATGGAGGCAATGAAGCAGATTAGATCCCTGACTGCGCTGGAGCGACAGAAGCAGCTGCAATGGTTAGCAGGGGTGATTGCTGAGAACAATGATGAAGTTGAATGGATTACAAGTGGAAAGAAGGTGACCAAGAACTCACTAAATTTCATAGCAAAAACCTACTGGATACTAGTGTGCCATCAGTTAGCACCTATGATCAATGACTATACATTGACTGTTGATAGAGCAACTTTGGTGGCATGCCTCATGTCTCGTTACCCCATCAATATCCTGAGGATCATAGCAGATGATATACGAGACCGAGCAGTGGGAGTGAGATCTACTATCCCATTCCCGAGTCTTGTATTCAGATTATGTATGGAGGTAGAAGTTCCATGGGGTGACGAGTGGTTGATTGGAGGCCAGAGGATTGCAGACATAGGTCTTATCCTGGATGAGATGAACCCGGTAAGCAGATCTAGGATGCCCACAACAATTCTAGTAGCCCAGCCAGCAGGGGACGCACAGGTGAATGTCCTCAGTACACAGGAGCAGAGAGAGACACCAGCTACAGATGCCGGTCATTCAGGGTCAGCTCCTAGCACCTCAGCTGCACCATTGCCCAGCCTGTAGACTCAGACACCAGCAGGGTATACCTTGGTACCACAGGACTTCCTACAAAAGCTAGCAAAATGATTGACCATGCTGGAGCAAAAGATTCAGGCCATGATGGACAATGTAAAACTGTCATGCCCCGCCTTGGGAGGCATGACTGGCACCTGGTGCCCTACTAGGACCTGGACTGTTGGACTACTTAGCCTAAGCACTTCTGGTGCCAGGTTGGCTCTAATTCTGAATTTATGAAAACAACGGGCTATATAACGGCTGTAAATACAGCCTCCGGCCGACAAGGCCTATAGCCACCTGTAGGAATATAACAGCTACCCAGAACAACTGAACATAAGGGAACCTATGCGGGCCGATAAGGCCACCATGCTGACTAGTTATCACTGAAAAGTAGAATCAAGTGCTAAACTGATCTGTGACCGACAAGGTCACCAACTGACAACTGAACAAGGCCCCACACGGCCATCACATGCAAACTAAAAACATACACACGGCCCCACACGACCGGTACAACTAACCACAGGGAATATACAATCCGCAAGCCTCTAAGAATAATAAGATGGTCGAGACAGGGCCCAGGCCTACCCATACTATACAAATAAAAAGGGAAGTAAACCTTTAGCTGTCAAGCTCCGGATGATAGGAGCTGAAGACTCTATACACTGGCTAGAACTATGAGGGATCTGCTCCTCGTCTATGAGTACTTGCAGGCAAGTAATGCAGCGCCCCAAAACGGGCGTCAGTACCATTGAAAATGAGTATGAAAAGAAATAACTGAAAATAACTGAAAGCAAACAATAATACTGATAGATACTGAAGTAATAGGAGACGGGCTGAGACTGACTAAAAAGAGCGTAACTTTACTGAAGAGAGTAAGAGTCATACCTGATAACATTGTGGTCTACTTTTTATCTATTAATAACTAACACAACATAGCATACAAGAACCTTACCAGCCCCCATAAGCCGTAAGGTACCAACCAGCACACAATCTATATACCCCTACCCAGGTCATACCATCCACCTAGTAACTATGAGGCCGGCCCCCTGGGTATGCAACTTGGGCTCGCTGGGCCCCTGACTATAGCTGTATTTGAGTCCAGAGGACTCCTGAAATCTGAAATCTGAAATCTGTAATCTGAAAACTATAATCTACACCCCGGGCGGAAGCGCTCGACAGGGGGTGTGGTATAGTGCTAATCAGCCTGCTATGGGGAATCTGCATCCCATCTTCGTCCAATGGTGGATGACATGCCACTCCATAGAGCGACGTATCCTCACCCTCTGGCGGGTGAGTCGACACAGCTATTAACCCTGGGGTGGTCAAGGAAGATCTAAGGGTGCCCGACACAAAACAATCATGTCTCCATAGATAGCAATAGGCACATGTAATATATATACTGGATCTAATAATAATATTTATGTTCTGGTATTCTGTTCTGAATCTCATATTGAAATGTACTGAATTTGATACTGAAATATAGTAAATCTGTAATAATATTTCTGGAATATTCTGCTGGGACTTATACTGTTTTACTGAATTTCATGCTGAACACTATATTATATTTCTAACATGCTTACTAAATTTCATACTGAACATAATATACGACTTATAAAACACCCTACTGAAATTCGTACTATTTTGCTATACTAGAACTACTAGCTTGCCGAAAGAAACTGGCTTTACATACCTCAACTGCCGACTTTCTAATTAACTGGCGTAGCTCGGTAGTATTCAACTATTTCTCCCAACTTGGCTCGGTGAGACGATGATTCATCGGCCGAATTTCACAAAACTAACTCCGCAGGAATGCTCCCGGCATCTTTATACTTCACTACCCAAAGTTAATTCGAGTTTGGACTGCGTTTGACGGTGTAAACGAAAGGAAATTTAATCAAACCCTTCTTCCCCTCTATTTCTGTTCGTTTACTGGAAATTATACGTAGGGAAAATGATTTAAAACGAAGTGGGAGCCTTATATACTTGGGGCCTTTATTTGTCAAATGCGACACTCCAACTTGGCACTTGTCTGGTCTCTCCCCGGGCCCTTTTCTCGCATGTATGTCATTCTAAAACTCTTAACCAACATGCGAATAGGCCAACTAAGTGTCAAGAACTTACGGGGTGTAAAAAAAACCATGGGCCAAGTCATAGATAGAGGCAGCAGCTCAGGCTCTACATGTTGCCTAGGCAAATTTGAGAGCCGATTCAATGTGAGGATAGAGGAGCAGACAGATAATAGTAGTCTCCGTGTGGAGTTGGGGGCTCTTTGGAGCCAAGTAGTTGAGTTGTCATCAGGACAACCAATAATTTTAGCAGCCCCCACTCTTCCGGACATAGATGCCAAGCCTGACAATGAGATTGATCTGGTGCATTTTGGGAGCTGACTACAACTGTTGAAAAGGGTAAGAAAAGAGCTGCTGAGGATGACAGAGAGGAGAGTCTGAGAAAGAGGAGGAAGAAGGAGAGAAAAGAGTGCAAGCGAGCTAGAGTAGAGAGCACGCGGACTCATGACACGCATATGTCTGAGCTGCATGAGAGAGCTAGAGGAGTAAGAAGCTCCACCATAGTTCAGCCCAAGCTTGCCAGTGGCTGTGACCCTTTGGGAGAGCTACATTCAGTCCCGACAGTTACAGAGGCCGTCCAAGCGGCCACAATTACTGGGGGGACCACTCCCCCTATTGACACACCATTGAGCGCGCCGGCCACTGCTAACACCACTAGTACAGTAGAGGTACCACCTCCGCAAGATGACAGGAGTGCCTAGTGCTCCATAGGTATGTTCTCTTCCCTATGTTCTCATAGATGATGCTTCAGGGTCAAAGCTTACTTTTCAAAAAGGGGAGGAGGTATACTTTTGATTTTTGGGAGTTTTGATTCATCTGAGGGTTTTTCTTGCCGTGTTTCTTTTCCCTCAGGCATGCTATCTAGTAGATCTGACATGTGTAGGATTTTTATTTTTTTTTAGAAAGTAGCTTAGGAGTACTCAGTCAATAAAAATGCACTAGTTTTGGTTTTTGAAAAAGATTGACCCTATTTAAAAAAATTTCTGATGCATTAGCTATGTATTTGTGACAGCATGCATGATTGATGTGGATCTTTTGATGTCATTTAGTTTGTCAACATGAGTAGTCTTGTTAAGCCATGTATAAACCAGACAGGTGAGGTGAAAATAGTTCATGTACCACGTGTGAGTGAGGTATAGTATTCAGTTCGGTATTGTGTTAGAGATCTAGAACTTGCCTGGTTGCTCTTTGCATAGGCTAAGGATTGTTGGTTAGGATATGATCATAGGCCATTTTATTTTAGCTCACTTTTAGCCTATATTACACTACCAAAGTTGCATGAATCCCTTGATCCCAAGTTTGAGCCTTAAATGACTATGTTTCTTTGATTTACCGACTAACCGTACCCCTTTTTTTTAACAATGAACCTGTTTTGGCCCTGGTCCTTCCTTGGATATTGTGAACCTCAACATAAGCAAAATGCTTAAGTTGAGGGTGGCTAGAGTAGGGGTGCGTAAATGGTGGGAACATAAGAAAGGAAAAGAAAAGAGAAAATAAATGGTGAAAAATGAGGTGTGGTGAGATGAAAAGAAAAGAGATGAAAAATGTTGAGAATCTTGAAAAAGAAATTTTAAAAGAAAATCAAAATGATGAAAAATTTTAAAACTCACCACACCCATGCAAATGTGTAAAAAGGGATAAAAATGGAAGAAAAGGGAATGAAAGAGTAAAAAGGTGAAATAGGTGAATGGTGTAGCCAATGTATGTAGTGCCAAGGAAGGGATAGTCACTAATAAACTCTCCCATATTTATCATGTCCAGCCCTAAGCCTACATTACAAGCTTTATCAAGTCCTATTGTGATCCTAACTCGACCATTTGATAAACCAAAGCAGAGAAAATAAGGGCAATCCTATGGTATCTGACATATAATACTTGTAACTTCTTTGTGAGAGTGAGAGCGTTACTTGTCTAGTCCCATGTTATGTTTGACATCTCATATTTGAGTGGGGACTTCATTTGTGTGAGGATACATGGATTATGTTTGCTTTTACCATTGGTCCTTGTGTAATACATTGGTGATGACTTGGTTGCCTATTGATAGCTGGATGACATGTTTTGATCCCTGTTTATGACGTTTTGAGGTTGCTTGTAATGCATTAGCTGATGTTGTTCCATGAAAAAGGGTCAATAGAGTTTGTATAGAAAGTGTAGGTTTTGTTTGGATATTGACTGTAGTATCTTAAGTCTATTTTCTAGTTGAGCGTCGTGTTTAGTTTTTCTTTTCTTTGCCTGAGGACATGTAAAAGTCTTAAGTGAGGGTGTTGATGTTATGTGGATTTACAACACTTTTGACGCTCAAAACTAAGAAAATAACATGGACTTAGGTGTGTTTATGTGGATATAAGGCACTTCCTTTGGTTGCAGGATAAATTTGTGTTGGAGCTAAAAAAAATGCAAAAGAAAGCCTGAAGTATACAAAATAGGCATGAAGTGCATTCCACAGTAGGAGCCGTAGGAAGGTCCTACGAGTCGTACTGATAGCCGTGAAAAGTTGCAGAAGGATAAGGTTGAAGAGATGCAATTTACGAATCTCAGTACGAGTCGTACCAAGCTTGTACGAGTCGTACCAAGCTTGTACGAGTCGTACCAAGCTTGTACGAGTCGTACCAAGCTTGTACGAGTCATGGTGATGCAGTCGTGAAAAGAATCAGAAAACTTTCATAAGAGGTTGACTCCTGCTATGAAAAGTAAGTACGAAACGTAGGAAGAAGGTACGAGTCGTACCATGGCGGTCGTGATAAACTTTAGAAAAATTTCAAAGTCTTAGAGTCAAGCCAGGGGAGCTCAGTACGGATCATAGGATGGAGGTACGGGTCGTACCAGGATCCAACACTTAGCCAAAATCCAGCCAGTCATGCAAGATACGAAAGGATAGTACGGACCGTAGGATGGTGCTACCGTTCGTAGGTTGACTTATTACGAAGGAGGAACCAGATATGGAAATTCACCCTGTCAACCTAGGAAAAGTATTCTTGTGTCTGTATAAATACTTTTTAGGTTTTATTTTTTTGAAAAAAGAGGAGGTCGGTAGAGAGAAGATTTGGCCGAAAAACATTAGAGAAAGAGAGAATTGAGTTGATTCGATTTGTGATCTACCTTTTCTTGAATTCATCTTGTTTGTGCTATTTGTTCTTGAAGATTTTGCTGAGTAATTAAAGGAAGTGTTTTTCTCATACATATTTGTAAGTATTGATTTATATTTTTAATCATGAATGCAATTCACAACCTTAAAACTATGAGAGGATAAAACCTCCATAGCTAGGGTTGTGGGAACCATGGTAGATTAACAAGCTAGGGTTGCACAAAGTGATTCTAAAACTAATACAAACACTGATATTGTATTCTCTTCATGCTTCAACGTTTCTTAACGGTGCGCAATGTTAGGACATGCCCAAATTCTTTACTTGCTTAGGACTAAGATGTAGAGATTAGGAAAAGAGAATTACAACAGAGCCTTGATTTTGATAATCATTGTATTAACTTGAGCTGTGGTCGCAGGATAGTTAAATCTGGAACTTAGTGATAACGGATTTTTTGAAACCGCTCATGAGACTTTGTCGAGTGATTGAGTATAGTCATTCAATAGGGACTTGTCAGTCGTTTGAATGAACTTTAGTTATCAATTCTATAAGTAAGTATTGGTGATAATCACGAGTGTATACCCAAAGCAGTTATGAACCCATGGAGAACACAAATCCTAGTTATCCTTTAATATTGACTCAACACCAAATTTTTAATAATTGTTTTTATTATTGATTTTCTTCAGAATCCCCCAATTTTGAAGTAACTACCTCACAAGTTCACGTACCAGTTGTAATCTAGTTCTCCCATATTCCTTGTGGGTTCGACTCCAACCTGTAGTTGGGTTCTTTATTTACAACGTCTGCTTCATACTTCAGTAAGAGGCGTGGTTTGAGAATTATCAAGCTCCAACCACCTTCTCTGACGAAGATTTAGGTCCTTTTGACTGAACACATACTGAAGGCTCTTGTGATTTGTGAACACATCCACGTGAGCCCATATAGGTAATGTCTCCATATTTTCAGCGCAAACACCACCGCCGCCAAATCCAAGTCATTAGTTGGATAATTCTTCTCATGAACTTTGAGCTGTCTAGAGGAGTAGGATATCACTTTGCCCCTCTGCATCAGAATGCAACCAAGTCCAACTCTGGAAGTGTCTTAATAGACAACCATCCCATCTATTCCTACTGGAGCGATAGTGAGTCGAGTCTTCAACTCCTGAAAACTCTTCTCACACGCAACCGACCACTAGAACTTCACCTTCTTCTAAGTTAATTTAGTCAGAGGAGATGCTATAGAGGAGAAACCTTCCACAAACCATCGGTAATAACCAGCTAAGCCCAGAAAACTCCTGATTTCCGTCGGAGAGGTAGGTCTGGGCCAATCTTTCACTACTGCTATCTTTTGAGGATCAACCTGAATACCTTCGCCCGAGACTATGTGACCCAAAAAAGTCAAAAACTTCAACCAGAATTTACACTTGCCGAACTTGGCGAACAACTGGCAGTCTCTGAGCATCTTAAGCACTATCCTCAGGTGATTAGCATGTTTTTCCTCATTTTTGGAGTATACTAGAATGTCATCAATAAGTACAATGGCGAACATATCTAGATACTTCTTGAAGACTCTGTTCATCAAGTCCATTAAGGCTGCGGGGGCGTTCGTTAGCCCGAAGGACATCAACACAAACTCGTAGTGACCATACCGAGTCTTGAATGCTGTTTTCGGTATGTCACACTCCCTGACCCTTAGATGATGGTACGCCGACCTGAGATCTATCTTTGAGAAACAACTAACTCCCTGAAGTTGGTCCAATAGGTCGTCAATTCTAGGTAAGGGATACCTGTTCTTGATTGTGACTTTATTCAATTGACGGTAATCTATGCACATTCTGAGGGTACCATCTTTCTTATGCACGAATAGTATTGGAGCACCCCAGGGAGAGATGTTGGGTCTGATAAAACCCTTGTCAAGAAGATCTTTTAACTGCTCCTTCAACTCCTTAACCTCAGTTGGAGCCATTCTGCAAGGATGGATGGAGATAGGCTGAGTATCTGGGAGAAGGTCTATCCCAAAGTCTATTTCCCATTTAGGGGGAACTCCGAGAAGATCCTCAGGAAATATATCTGGAAATTCTCTAACCACTGGAATTGACTGGATAGTTGGGGTCTCAGAGTTGGAATCCTTGACCTGTATTAGATGATAAATACATCCCTTGGAGATGAGTTTCTGGGCCTTAAGGTAGGAAATAAACCTACCCTTGGCGCTGAATTACTTCCCAACCATTCTAACACTGGCTCATTTGGAAACTGGAACTTGACAACTCTAGTTCTGCAATCAACTGAGGCATAGCAGGAGTGTAACTAATCCATGCCGAGATTAAGGTAAAAATCGACCATGTCTAATTCTACGAGATCAGCTAGAATGACTTTATTCAATATCGAGACTGGGCAGTTTCTGTACACCCAGCTGGCTCTAATTAACTCGCCAATAGGGTTGGAGATTGAGAAAGGTTCTGAGAGGACCTCTGGACTGATATTAAACTGGACTGCTACATAGGGAGTCACGAAAGAAAGAGTGGCTCCTTGATCTAGGAGGGCATACATGTCCAGATGAAAGAGATGTTATATACCAGTGACTACGTCAGGTGAGCTCTCCTGATCCTGACGGGAAAACAATGCATAGAAACGGTTTTGCCGCTGACCACCATCCGTACCTAATGTGTTGTCTTGCTGGGCTAGTCGACTTGTTGGAGCTGATGATGTGGTGGATTGTGATCTCCCTTGCCCGGCTGATGGACACTCCCTGAGCCGATATCCGAGCTGTACACAACCAAAAAAGCCCTCTCGACCCTGAAGGCACTCTCCCGGGTGGTTCTTGTCACACTTGGGGCAAGATGGATATCTATTTCCGGCACTGTGGCTCTGAGACTTAGTGCCAGATGTCCACCCCTCTAATCCTGACAGGACCGAAAGGTTGGGACCCTTACTGAGCTAGGTGATAGGGTTCTCTAATGTTGTTGCTGTTACTGCTGTGGGAGGATACTACTGCTAGGCCTCTGATAGCTATAATCTGACTTGCCAGTCCTTTCCCGTTTGTTCTTTTGTTCCATTTCCTTCATTTTTTCGGCCTCAATCTGTTGGGCATAGACAATCAGGCTGGAGAGGTCCATATCCCTAATCAGCATAATTGTCCTGCACTACTTGAGGATCAGGTTCGACACTCCATTCACAAATTTCAACATACGAGCCTTTTGCTCGACTACCATCTCTGGAGCGTACTTAGATATCCTGGTAAACTCTAATGCGTCTTCTTCCAGGGTCCTTTTGCCCTGCCTCAAGTTCATAAACTCCGCCATATTTTCCACCCTCAGCTCCTGATGGAAAAACCTGTCCAGGAAGGCTGTGTTGAACTCCTCCCACTCTACCGGTCCTGCTCCCGTTGGCCGCCCCTCTTTCCATTGTTCATACCAAACCCGAGCTACCCCTTTTAGATGGTAGGCAGCTAAATCAGCACTCTTAGAGGAGCTGACACCCATAATATGGGTAATCTTATTGATCTCATCCACAAACTCTTGGGGGTCCTCCCCCACCCTGGACCCCTAAAATGATGGAGGGATCATATTGGTGTTCATCAGCACCACCTGCTGGTTCACCTGGTTGGTGACTTTTTGGGCCAGCAGTTGAATGGCCGCCCTGAATTCGATGGTGGATACCAAATCATCTTGAAGGGATGGTGGGGCAGGTCTATTGGCGTTACCATCCCTTCTTCCGTTACTGCGTTTGGGAGGCATGATTCACTGAAATGAAACAGAGCACGAGTTAGAAGGACGTTTCTAGAATTGAACTTTAACGCACGATAAAGAGTATGAACAAAAGAGAGTATTCCTAATAACATCTCGTAGCCTCCTCATCATAAGTGTGGTGCGCTTCACACTCATGAAAAGGACTCTACTCGATGCAGCTTTCAAACATTTCGAGGATACTCTAAACCTAGTGGTGTGATACCAAGTTTGTCGCGCCCAAGTCTATACCCTGGACGGAACACGATACTTGGAGTCACAAGTCAACCCTTTGTCTATGATACACAAGAATTTTGAGTAAACATAATAGCGGACGCCTTAAAATAATAACGTAAGACATTCATGAAAGAAATTCTGAATCGTTTAGCTTAAAACATTTGAGCAATAATAATAAACTGAAACCATGTTTGCGTTTGAAAGCCATCTAACTGAGGCGTTGCTAGGACAAGCCCCTAGCTAACTCGAAGTCTGACTGAAATAATAATAAAGGAAACTGAAATAAATGAAATAACGACCTCGAGGGATGAGGACTCACACTTCTGCTGCTGGGAAAGAGACCTGAACGAAATCGGCTATCGGCGCTAGGTCTGAGAACCTACGGCTGTATCATGAAATGATACAGCATAAAAGTATGCATCAGTACTTTGAATGTACTGAGTAAGCAGGAGAGAAAATAGCAGAATATAAAATACTGAACTGAAAATGACATGCAATGACCAACTGATATACTGAGCTGAATAACTGTAATAGACTGAGATGGTCAAGATGACCCCTGACTAATGGTCAAAGACATGCCCTAGGTCTGAAAGTTCTGAGTTTGAGATACTGTGTTGAATTGATCTAAGTTGATGAAGCTGAAACTGAACTGAACCTGCTTATACTGAGATTGGACTGAGCTGACTAGTGGGAGAGTCTATAACCCACATATAACCACGTGAGATAAATATGGATTCCAATGTATACGTCCCACTGGTAGGACCCAATATACCTTGCTAGGGTATAGAGGCATGAACTGGGTGATCACAAAGTCTGGGGCCAATCAGGCCAATAAATACTTTATCCTACGCAGACAACGTAGTTCTAGGAACTTGGGTGCACTGGAACCTTAGTTCGCTAGGTGCTAAGTCCTGCTCTCACTGGATTACCTGAACTGAATACTAAGCTGATAGCTCGAAACTAGGGCCCAAGACTAGTTAGGGAAGCATAACTGAAAGCACCTAGAGAGTCTTATTGGACCAAATTCTGAAACTAGGTTCTATACTGGTTAGAGCTGCTTATCTAGAAGCATCGTAACCATCTCAGAATTAACTGAAACTTGACTGGAGTTCTACGGCTAGTTAGAGCTGTCTGTCTAAAGTGTCAAGACCGCCTAGTGGACCAATGTAACTGAGTTTTGAGTCTGATTCTGCTAACTGGGTGGTATCACAGACACCTCAAGGAATCTATAGTCAAACTTAATATTTCTAAGGAGATTCTACGTTCTAACTGTACTGAACTACTAAGCAGCTTTCAGAGAATTCAACTTATTCCGACATCACGGGAATCCACAATATGGAAAAAATTTTCAAGAACATAAGGAAATCTCATTTGACAAGCATTATTATAATTTTTTCATTCGTTCCAAGGCTAAAATCATTATTATCAAGGGAGAAATTACTCGACATCTAAACAATAAGGAATACTAGAAATTCTGCCCAAATCACACTTCACAAATCATGAGAAATTCAATATAATACGTTTCACTCGAAAAATTAGGGCTTAAATTCACTTTCATAGGAATATAGACAATTTGGTCAAGAATTGATGGATATTATATCAACAATAAATACGGATATCCTGCTAGGTGAAATTAATGATAATAAACATGTAATCTTTTCATACTTGAAAACTCAAGGCTAAGACTGATAGAGAAACTATAAGAGGGTTTTGGGGGACCTAAGGGAAGAACTATTCCCTTGTTGAATTCCCACGTACCTGACTAAAATTCCTCGGAGAAGAAGACTCGAACTGCTGCAACGGAGGAAAACCCTAAGCTTGCTTGAGAGTTTCTTGAGAGGAGAGCTACAATGTTTTTCTAAGAATACACGTGGGGAATGAGGGGAGAGGCCGTTCATTCCCACTAATGGGTATGAAATTACGTCTAAAACGATGTAGTTTAAAGTGTAGGAGATTAGGAAATTACTAAACAACTCTTAGAAAATCGTTGGAAAAAACTTTCAGATGGTCCTAATGGGTGACCTAACGGGTCGTGATCAGTGGCCATGACTCTTTGGGAACACTCGTTGAGTACACTGCCTGGAAATCCCTGAAGGCCACCATGAGGTACCAAACGGGTCATGGTGAGTGACCATGACTCGTGGTCACCTGTCGTGGACCATACTGTCCAAAAGTCTAAAGCTCCACACGGGTGTCGTGGTGTCCCATAATGAGTCATGGTGAGGACTCGTGGGGTACACTGTCTATCCCTTTTTATTTCTTAATCCCCATTCTCACGACTGAACTAACGAGTCGTTAGGTCTCATAATGACTCGTTAGGTGAGTTGTTCTGACGTATTTTTCGCAAATTTTCCAAATTTTCTGATTTATGTCCGGATCTAGTCTTCGGGTTTTTAGGGTATTACAAAAGGTAGACGAGGATCTACAAGATTTTATTGAGGAGATCCAAAAGATTACCCAGATTATGGACATTTTCAGAGAGGAAGGTGCATATTTGGCCTTTTATCAGCTAAAGGGGGGTAGCTTATATTTGGTTTAGATAGTTGAAGGAAGGTCGTAGGACAAACATAGTTCCTATTGGTTGAGATGAGTTCATAATGACCTTTTTGGATAAATGCTTTCCCTGGGAGATGAGGAAGACAAAGGTTGATGAATTAATCAATCTGAAGCAGAGCAGTATGACGGTGCATGAGTATGCCTTGAAGTTCACTCAATTGTCAAAAAATGCCCTGGAGATGATTGTGGTGCTGAGGGCTCGCCTGAGAAAGTTTGTATAGGGAGTTTCACATTTAGTGGTCAGGGAGTGCAGGACCGCCATGCTTATTAGTGACTGGATATCTCTCGACTCATGATTTATGCCCAGCAGATTGAGGAGGAGAAGTTGAAGGAGAAGGAGAAGGAGACCAAGACGGCTAGGATGGGGAACTTCAAGTTCTCACAACAGAGGACATGTGGTGGGCATTGCTCACAGTCTCATTAGAGGTCATCATCCCCAGTTCTACCATCAGCTAGCATTCCATCTAGGACCAGAGGTAATCAGAGGGTTAGAGCACTAGGCTCTAAGAGTCAGGGGAACATGTTTAGGGAGTGCAGTTTCCCAGCTTGCAAGAGGTGTGGTAGGAACCACCCGAAAGAGTGTCTGATCGGCAAGGATTCTTGTTTTGGGTGTGGTAAACCCAGACATAGAATCAAGAATTATCCTTCATACAGATAGGGTGACGATAGAGGCCGTGGCCTAGCCATCTCTTCCACAGCTCCAATAATTTGCCCATCCTAGCAAGGCGCATAACCTAGTACAAGTGGTAAGCAATGCTGGAATCGTTTCTATGCCCTTTAATCATGCCACGAGAAGGAGAGCTCATAAGATGTGGTCATGGGTATGTTATAAGTTTTCCATCTTAATTTTTATGCATTGCTAGATCCAGGGGCCACATTATCCTTCGTGACTCCCTATGTTGCTCTCAGTTTTGGTGTCAATCCCGAAGTCCTCTCAGAATCCTTCTGTGTCTGTACTCCCATCGATGAGTCAATTTTAGCACGGACAGTATATAGAAATTACCCTATTATAGTTCTCTAGAAGGTCACCTTAGTTTATCTAGTGGAGTTAGACATGATAGACTTTGATGTTATCTTTGGCATGGACTGGTTGTATTCTTGTTATGCTTCATTCAATTGTAGAACCCCATCAGGTAGAGTTTTGATTTCTGGGTGAGCCAGTCCTAGAGTGGAAGGGTAGTTCAGCAGTTCCTGTAGGTCTCTTTGTCTCCTACCTTAAGGCCGGGAGGATGATTTCCAAGGGTTGTGTGTATTATTTAGTTCCAGTTAAGGATTACAAGTTCGAAACCCCGACTCTTCAGTCATACCTAATTGTTTGTGAGTATCTAGAGGTGTTCCCAAATGATTTACCAGAAGTCCCTCCTGAGTGGGAGATTGACTTTGGGATCGACCTTCTCCTTGATACGCAGCCTATATCCATCCCTCTTTACAGAATGGCTACAACTGAGCTAAAGGTGTTGAAGGATCTATTAGATAAGGATTTTATCATGCCTAGTAAATCCCAGTGGGGTGCTGATATCACCCAAATTATACCTTTGTATGAGATATAAAGTGGTTGATGTTCAAATATAGAATCCAAGAAGGGTTGGGATCGAATACCACGAGGAATATGGCAATGACCTTGAATAACATGCTTACTATTACCTTTAGACTATGATGTGCTGTGGGTTTACAATACTTTCGATGCTTAAAACTAACAAAATATGCATTCTCTTAGGTGTGTTTATATGGATATAATGCACTTTTGCTTTGTTTTTAGGGAAATAAGGTGTTGAAGTTGAAAGATGTGAAAGAAGGAAAAAGAGTGCAAAAATTGGGCCAAGTACAGACTTCAGTACGAGCCGTTCTGTAAGTCATGGTAAACTTCAAAAAGATTTCTCAAGGTATTGGCCAAGTACGACTCTTGGTATGAGCTATACTGTGAGTCATGGAAAATATCAGAAGGATGCACTTTGATTAGTCTCCTTGTACGAATGGAGATCATGAGTCGTGATGAATACCTACGACCTATACCAAGGAGCCATGATAAAGTTCAGAACAAAGTTAAATGGCAGATCCCATGGTACGAGAGGTAACCATGAGCTGTAACATTAATGTATGAATCATACCTAAGGCCCGTGAAAATATTTAGAGAATGCAAGATGTCATAGGTTCAAACCACGATAGGATTGTACAACTCGTAGGAGCATTGTATGAGTCGTACCTACTCCCAACACTTAGCCAAATTCAGAGCTGCCAGGCATTATAAGAGTGAAGTTATGACTCGTATAATCAAGTTACGACTCATAGGAGAAGGAGTCGGCGGTTAATTAGTTTTCCCTGTTACTTTAGGAAAGGTTTCTAACTACTTGTATAAATACTTTTCTAGGTTATTTTTGTTAGCATATTTGGAGAGGACAAATACTTAAAGGGAGAATTAGACTTTTGGGAGATTCTTCTTGAGTTTTTCAATATTCTTGGGTTTTACTTATTGTTCTTGAATTGATCAAAGTTGAATTGTGCAATAATCAAGTGGATTTTTATTTCAATTTTTATTGTAAGTTCTTTAATTATGTTTTCTTCAATGAATGCTAATTCTTTTCTTACAATCTCGAGAGGCCAAAACCTCCATAACTAGAATTTTGGGAACCATGATGAATTAACAAACTAGGGTTTGCACAAAGTGATTCTAAACCAATATGAATTCTTGTATTGTCTTCTCTTCATCTTTAATGTTTCTTAATGCTGCACAACATTAGGTCATGCCCGAATTCTTTATTTACTTGAACCTAAAGAAGTATAGATTAGGAAAAGAGAAGAACAACAAAGCCTTGAACATTATGGTTCATTGTATAACTTGAGCTGCAGTCACATGATAGTTAATTTGGAATAAATTGATAACGGTAAAAGTGAAATCACTCCAAGAGGCCTAATTCGATAATTGAGTATAGTCATCCAATAGGGACGAATCAATCATTTGGTTGAACCTATGTTATCAATTCTACAAGATAAGTATTTGGATAGATCACGAGTGTAAGAATCCGACATAGTTATGAATCTATAGGGAACACCTCCCTAGTTAATTGCATCAATTTGATAACAAATTAAATCTTCAATACTGTTATATGTTTCATTCTTTAAAACCCCCCATTAGGAGATAATCAAACTAAAAGTCTAAATACTAGCATTATTTTACATCCTGACCATATTCCCTTGGGATTGAGCCAAAATTAGTTGAGTTCTTTATTGACAACGTCTGTGTGATACTTTATCAGGGGTATGATTTGAGCGTTATCAAAAGTGGCACCGCTATTGGAGAATACGACTTAGGATTAGAGTAATTGTTGTGCTTAACTTTTAGTCATTATTTCCTAATTTACGTTTTATTTTGTTTTTATTGACACCCACAGGTTGCCAGATTGTGAATGCCAAGTACTCGACAAAGAAGAAACCCTTTGATTCCACTTGATCTTGAGCTAGAGCGAACATTGCAAAAAATGGAAAACTCTGAGCGAAGAGAGGCACGATTGGCGGAAGAAGCTTGTCCCGTTGAGTTAGCTCAGCAGGCAGCACTTCAGGAAGCCGAGGATGCTTGCGATGAGGTAGTAAATATTGGCCTCCATGGAAGGGGTAACAGAGGCCAATGATATGCTCCTCAGTTTTATGATGATGTTGACCGGGATGTTGATGAGGCCAGGTTAACAGGAGCCATTGTATCTCCACCTTTGCCTTCTGGGGCAAAGTTTGATATCACTAGCACCATGATCCAGTTTCTTAGGATGAAAGGGGTGTTTAGTAGACACACAGCTAATGATGCTAATATGCACTTGATGAATTTCGTTAGTATATGAAAGGCATACAAGTTACTAGGTGTAAGCCAGGATGCCATATGATTGAGACTCTTCCCATTCTATCTATTTGGAGAAGCCACATTACGGTTATCAGAGTTGCCCAACGACTCCATTATGAATTGGAGGGAGCTAAAGAAAGACTTCTTAGAAAGGTACTTCCCACCTTCCAGGATGCTACAGCTAAAGGATGGGATCTATAATTTCTGACAGTTGAAGACCGAGACACTACATGATACTTGGCTGAAATTTAAGAAGAAGCTGACTAAGTGCCCGAATCATAAGATTCCTGTTGATAGTTTGTTGGAAATTTTTTACTGGTCTTTGAACAATAGCACCAAGGCTATAGCAGATATGGTGGTAGAAGGAGAATTGATGAGTCACTCATAGGAGCAAGTAATTGTCATACTTGACCAAGTGACCAAGATGAACGGGGCCTACCACACCAGGGAAGCTGAGAAAACTGTAGGTACATATGCCATAGGGATGACTATGGACCAACACAGAAAAGAGGAGGAACGTGATTAGGAGTTGGCTCACATGAGGACATCTCTAGACCTGCTCATGAAGTATATTATGGGTTCTGGCACTTAAAAGGTGAACGCAGTGGGAGCTCAGGGTTAGGAATAGGGGTTTGAGCAATCAGATTACGAGGAGGAGGCAAACTTCTTGGACAACCAGGTGGCGGGTTTTCGGGCCAATGCCCAAGGGTCCGGATAAGACACTTGGTGCCAAGGTTCTGGAAATGAAGGTCGGACCCAATATAGAGACAACTACAACAGGAACGGATACATAGATAGGAGCGGAGGTCGTGAGCAGGAAGGTGAATGGAGAAAGAATGATGGCTACCATAATGACCGTGCTGGTGTTTATGTTCCTCCCAAGGCTAATAAGGGTGATGCTAGACCCTTGAAATTGGAGAACATGATGGCTGAGCTACTAAAAAGGGCTAAATCAACTGATGAGCAGTTGAAGGGTATTAAGGGTGATATATCTAGCATGGGCCAAAAGGTTGAATCCCGCACTACAACAATTAAGTAGATTGAGTAGCAACTTGGTCAGATATCTGCATCCCTAAATCTGAGGAAGAAGGGAACACTTCCTAGCAACACAGTTCAAAATTTGAAAAATGAAAGTCACTTTATGGTTGTGATGACTAGGAGTGGAAAGACCATAGTTGACCCTCCCCTACTGGTTGTAGTTGAGACGGAGAAACAAAAGGAGATCGAGCTAAATGAGGAAATATGAAATTGCTGAACAAGAGGTTATAGGTGAGGCTGAGTTGACTAAGGCTCTAGATCTTGCAAAGGTGTCTAAGGCTGATAAAGAGGGGGTGACTCAATTTACAGACCAATCCCTCGACCACCACTACCATTCTCTCAGAGGATGAAGAATAAGGTGGAAAATGGGAAGTTTCTGTAATTCTTATTAATGCTGAAATAGTTGTCTGTGAACATCCCATTGGTTGAGGCATTGGAGCAGATGCCCGGATATGCTAAGTTCATGAAGGACCTTGTGACTAAGAAGAGGTCGGTGAGCTATAAACTAGTTGGTAACTTGCATCATTGCAGTGCCATAGCCTTACAGGTCCTTGCCTAGAAGAAGGAGGATCTAGGTGCCTTCACCATTCCGTGCAAAATTGGTGATTTTGAGTTCGCAAAGGCACTTTATGAATTTGGTGCTAGCATTAACTTGATGCCGTTAGCGGTGTTCAGACAGCTGGGCTTGGGAGCTCCTACACTGACTATGATGCTGCTATTGATGGCGAACCACACAGTTAAAAAGCCAGTGGGGATCCTATTTGATGTGCTAGTTAAAGTGGATTGATTTATATTCCTAGTTGACTTTGTGATCTTAGATTGCAAGGTTGATTTTGAGGTCCTCATCATTTTGGAGCAACCATTCCTTGCTACTGGGAGAGCTTTGGTGGATGTTGACGCTGGCCAGTTGAAATTCGGACTGAAAAAGGATGAGGTTACCTTCAATGTCTGCTAGTCGATGAAACAACCTAATGAGTTTAGGGTGGTGTCAGCAATCGAGGATGATTTTGTGTTTCTTGATGAATTCTGAGTAGTCAAGAGACTTGAGTTGTGCCGCGATGTTAAATCAGACGCTTCTTGGGAGGTATCATGACCCAAGCATAGGCCCGGATTTAGTCACAGAACCTAGAATCATAAATGGCTCCAAGTCGACCATGGAATGAACATGATAACAAAAGCCAAAAATAATTAATGTGGAAATCTAACATCTAAAATAGTGGAAGACTTAATATCTAAAAACATCCGAAAGACAAAAGACATAACACTAAATTTGAGCTGGAACCATAACCATATCTGATAAGCCTCTACATACATGACGAGTTGATGGGACAAGACCCCAACTAGCTCACTAACTATCTGAAACTGATAATTGTAATAATACAACCAAATGAAGGTCCTCAATGGACGAGGACTCACCAACAGCCGGCTAACTGAACTCTGATGATCGGCTAATGGAAAGACTAACCCTGAATGTCTTAGATTGTATCATGAAATGATATAGCATAGAGTATGCGGTCAGTACTTGGAATGTATAGAGTATGCAAGGTAAGTGAAACGGACTAATAAAATACATAAAGCTCATAAGAGTAGGACAATTCAAAACATGAGATGATAATCATAGTATAAACATGAGGGCTCAAGGTTTTCAAACCATTCATAATCTAAGCATAGTCATAATCATAAGAGAAACCTTGTAAAAACATAACTTGAGTCAAAGTATCGTAAACATGACAATGGATAAATCATGAGGAACAATAGGAGAACACGTCTTAACCGACACCATCATGATAGAGCTTCCATGATTCCCCAACTATCTCGCTCAAGTGGGCAGAGCCATCCCAGGCTTTCCAGGTAAGGGACGTGCATGACGTGATATCATAAAGGGTTCATGAATACCCTACAGTGGTACGTAGTTCAGAGACCATGGGGTTTACCTAAACGCCGGATCTACTCGGTGCTAGACACTACTTCCAAAAACATGCACATGAGGGCTTGTATAATAATCGTGAAATCAATCGTGAAATCATTCATGAAATTCATGGATAGATAAATCATAACATACTTGATATACATGATAAGCCATGAATTTGGGCCCGTGAGTCGGCCAAAATCATAAACTCATAAATCATGTAGAACATACATTCTTTGAGAAAATTACTAAATTCCATAAATCCATGAAGAGTACTTGAAGGAAATCATAAATCATAATTTAGGGCTTGGGAAGATCAAAATCATAATAGAATCATAAACTTGACTTCTCATGAAACTTGCATAATTGGGCATAACATGATTTTAAAATTTAAAACTATGAATTAGTAATCCAAATAGGTATAAAATCTACCCATAAATCTTAAAACATCATTTAGAACATAAAGAGAATTGACCCTTAAGCAAATCAAAGAGAATTTCATGAATTTGGATTAAAACCTCATAAGATCATCAAATTGACTTTAATACTTGACTTCATAAACATAGAGGGAAATTGGGGCATGAGAGTGAAGTGAAACTCTTATTCACAACCCTTCAGACCTGAGTAATTTGGTTTTACACTCTTCCTTGAAAGCCCAAAGGAATTGGAGAAGAAATTGGAGAGTTCTAGGCTTGATCTTCCTTAGGAATCCTCTAGTCTTGCATGCATGGGGAGGGAATAGGTTAGAATAGATTAAACCCTCTTAAGACCTCCCTAACTGAGCTTAAAACAACGTAGTTTGGGGCTTAGGGACTTAGGAATTACGAAATTGCCCTAATTAAAATGCAGGAAAATTTAGTCATTGCCAGGTGCCACAACTCGTCCTACAGTCGTACCTCGATCCTACGGGTCGTGGTTTCCTCTTGTTGAAGCCTCTGATAAATCCCGAGTTTTGAAGTTCCCACGAGCCATACAATGGCTCATACCTCCTACCTACGGATTGTTGAATCCTTTCGTGGCCACGACTGGGGAAATCCCCTACTCTTTCCTACAAATGGAAGTAACGATTCGTGGTTCCCTACCACGAGCCATACCATGAGTCATACTTCCCCTCCTGACCATCTAGAACAAAACAATGACTTTGACCTACGAGTCACACCCTCAATATACGACTCGTTATAGGGCTCGTTGTTACCAACTTTTCCATAGAACTGTTGACCACGAGCGAATCCTACGGGTTGTAGGTTCTTCCTATGAATCGTACCATGAGTCATCCCGAGTCAAAATTGCAGATTTTTATGCTGATCACATTTTAAATGCCGAGTCTACTCTTAGGCACTTCTGCAGTATTACAGGAGGCAACCCATGAGGTGTTTTGGTGAAGTCTGAGTAACCAAACCACCTGCATCATGCCGCGATGTTAAATCAGGCGTTTCTTGGGAAGCAGCCCAAGTATGTTGACTTATGTGTGTTCAGTGTACAGGTGAAATGAAAATTGGTGGATGAAAACTAGCAGAAAGGACTGTACTATGAGCCTCAGTATGAATTGTATGATGATTATACGACTTGTAGTACTGTCTGTAGTGAAAAACAGAGATTTGTCCAGTGGATGAATTCACATTAAGGTTGGTCATTACGAACCGTAGCTCCATGGTACTAGTCGTAGTACCCATTGAAATGATGAACTATTCTATGTTTGGAAATGCAAAAAGTCCAACCTATGAGTCATGGTACGAATCGTAGTACCTTGATACGAATCATACTATAAACTCATAGGTCCCTAGGTAAGTTCCCACAGTCTTCTACCACGAGTCTAAGGGTCTGACCTATGACTCGTGGGACAATTCATAGGTTATGATTCATGGTACGAGTTGTGATGGGCATTTTAAATAAAATAACCCATGTGACCTGACTCGACCTAGATTGTTTTAATCCACCCCAAACATATTTAAAATCAAATTTTCAGACCTAAATTTCCCACTCACTCACAAACACAACCCACGAGCATCTCCCCTCAATCCTCAATCATCCGTAACTCAGACAATATCCCATTTGAGCTTGAATTCGTGCAATTAACTTGCACAAGCTAGTCGAATTGCTAGCCCTAACTAGAAGGAAGAAAAAAATTGTTCAAAGAATTTGATCGTAGCAAGTAAGTCAAAAAAAACTCTCAATGTTAATTTCTTGCTATCATTGTTAGCCAAATTTGTATTGTGATTCCTCCACTCATGAACATAAGGAGGAGGAATGTAACTAGAGGTTAAACACAAATGCTATCGATGGGTTTAGGATTTAAGAATGCTCAAGGACTTAAATAAATGTTCAAGGTGTGATTTAATAGGTAAAATGCATGATAAGGAATGAGTGGGTAGTTAAAAATAATGTATTGTGAGTCAATGGGGTGGGGAATTCTGGGTACCCATCTCAAAAATATGATTTACTTGCACAAATTGAGCATGCTTAAGGTGAGGACAGGCTTCACGAGCCTTCCTACTGATGTCCCCCAAATTATACCTCATAAATGAGATATAAAGCGGTCTATGTCAAATATAGAACCTAACCAGGGTTTGGGTCGAATCCCACGAGGAATATGACGAGAACTTGAGTTAATGCGTTTGGCTAATACTATTGGCTTACTTATTTCCTGGGGGGGAAGAGTTGAAAATTAAAATAATAAACAAGAGTAAAGACTAGTAAATGTTTAAATTAATTTTGGTTGTATTCAATCAATAAAGTGACTAGGATTGTGTTCCCCATGACTTCATAACCACAAGGCTTTTACACTAGTGATCTATTTCGGTGTTTAACATGAAATATTGGTAAGTTAAATTCACCTAAATGGTTGGTCCCCTATTTAAATAATTATCACCACACAACCTGGTTCGTATACGGGTGTATGCTTAATTAACCCTTACCCTTGATATCAGATTAGCTATTCCCGGATAAGGTCAAGCTATTAGATGAGGGTTGACAACCTCAAATCTATGTTGTTAATCCCTTTTCCCATTCATCACCCCTTGATCCAATAAGTAAGAATAAGGCGAGTTCCAACATTTGAAACCGTAAAGAAATAATTAAAACGAAGGGAAAAATAATACATGCATAAACCCCGTTCAAGAATCACTAAGTATTTCTTCCTATGTGTTAATTCATCATCATTCCCACAACTCTAGTTATGGGTTTAGCTACTCATATTTGAATGATCACAATCACAAAATAAAGAATAAATCACAACTGTAACTTACAAAGATTCGTAGAAGAAAACCACGTGAATTGAATAAAACTCCAAAATCGATGAACAAAATTTCAATATCGTTTGATTCCCAAAATCAAAAACAAAATTACAAACTTTGTTTCTTGAACCAAGAATGATTGTTAACAACACAAAAAATTATGTGAAAACTGGTAAAATAAAGTCTGTTAAAAAATAAATGTAAAATTGTATTTATAGTTCCAAAGAAATCTTATCCTAACTAAAATCAGACTCCAGGTAAGTAGGGGTAACGAGCCAAGTAACGAGTCGTTGGGTCTCCCAACGAGTCGTGGCCAGTGAATTTGACTTGTTCTCAGTAGCTTGTCTAGTCCTGGTGACGGATCACCTAACGACTCGCTAGGTCTGGGCACGAGTCGTTAGGTCCCTCGTGGCCATGGATCATCAAATCCTCAAGTGCACTTGACGGATACTCACAGTGTCTGATGACGAGTCGTCACTTCACCTAATGACTTGTTATGTCTCTCATTGTCTTCACTGGGCATTCTTCAGAATTTTTCCTATCAGTCTCCATGGCTGTTGCAACGACTCATTACCAGATGTAATGAGTTGTTCCTTCAACTCGTGAGGTACACTGGATATTCTTTATAAAATTCCTGCTCTTCTCCATGACTCTAGGCACGAGTCGTTCATTGGGACAACGACTCGTGACTTGGGTGGCAGCCTGCATTTTTGTCCATTTTTTCTGTACTTTGCTCATTTTCTATTGCGGACCTGTTTTCCTGCAACACTTAACACAAACATATCATATCTACAAAAACATACTCAGAATGTGCATATTTTCTTAGTTTTAAGTGTCAAAAGTGCCATAAATATCATGGCACATCAACACGCTGGACTTAGAACTTTTGCATGTTCTCAGAGAAAAACAAAATAAAATAAAACTAACACGATGCTTTAATTAAAAGAACTTTAGGAAACTTACGCCAGTCACAACTCTTCATCAAGAAAGATTGTCTAACCCCCCCTTTATCATACAAACTCAAATCATAACGCATATGTAAAATTTTCAACCATGACACAGAGGAATTGAAACATGGAAAAATGCTGTCACTTGTAACAATGCACATAAATCTATAATAGTGACCCAGACAGTTTGTAGACGATTTTGTTGACCAAATGCTCTCACCACAAAGAATTCCTACACTTACTCATGTATATATGATCATATCAATGTATTTTTCTTGGGACTAAGTAAAATCACACTCGCTCTCACAAAGAATTTCTAATTGTGTGCATGCAATACCATAAGCTAGCCTTTACTTTCAATACCTTGAATTTTAGATGGGTAGCCAGGATCACTATAGGACTTTTTATGTTTGTAACGTAGGCTCGGGTTTGGGTATGATACATATGGGACTAGTAGCTTAACCCTCCTGGGAACTGCACACACTTTGACTCCACTTTTACCTTTCTTTTCATATTTTCTCCCTTTTTCCTTTGCTTTCTTCTTCATTTAATTTCATTTGCAACTACGAGTGCAGTGTTCCTTCTTTCAAGTATTCATTACTTTCATTCATTTTTTTTCTCTTTTTTCTCTTTAACAAAATTTTTTCTTTTCTTTCATTATCCACGCCGCACCCGCTCTTTCATTTTCATTACTCAACTTCATTCCACCCTACTCTTCTCAATCACCTCTATGATCGCCACCCTCAACTTAGGCGATTTGCTTGAGTTGAGGTCCACAGTGTCCAAGGAGGGACCATGGCCAAAAAAGATTCATTTTAATCAAAGCAGGAAGGTGAATTAGTGTTAACACAAAGAAAGGTCAATTTAAGCTCAAACATTGGATCAAGCGATACTTATTTCCATTTGGTAGGTATTTTAATTTGCTAAAGTGGACTCATTCATCAAAAATGGACTATGATCCTTTCCTAGTTTCCTATCCTCTACCTCGGTACGAATGACCAGGAAAGTTCTAGATTGACACACACAGTAGAATTTAACTATTAAATCTCACTCACACATAGCACAGGCCAACATCATCACTTCTACTAACTTCTTGTTCAGGTACAGTCATACAATGATAAACATGTTTACAATTTTAATGCCATGCAAAGATTCACAAAAGGTCATACTTGTCGATTTTAACACACACATAAAAAAATTAGGAGGGGTATCACATTATCAGTTCAACTAAATTCAAAAATTCATGCTCTTGACTGCTTAAGTTCACCTAATTTTCTTTCGACAGACACAAATAGACACAAAAACATAAAAACCTAAATATGCCGGTTCTACTAAATAAGGAACACCCGAGGGAAAAGATATCCGGCAAGAAAAACCCTCGGGTTATGTTCAACAAAAATACACAGGTATCCCTCCCCACTCCTATCAAAAAAGCATGCGTCATCCTCGATGCATATATAAAAGCAGAACCATGGAAATAGGGACATACCTCTGCGACCTGGCAGTGAAGGGTGCAGATACTCCTCCAGTGTCATCTCTTGTACCACCGGCTTGACCCGGTTCATTTTCAGAACCTACAGAGCTCGTACCTTCTCTACGAGCTCTTTCTGCCTCAACTGCGGCCCCTTGTCGAGCCTCCTCTCTGGATAACTGCACAGCTGTCTCCATCTATCTTGCTCTCGCTTCTGCTCACGGAGTAGAGAATCATCCTCATCAAAACTTTCCTCCTCATGAGGCCTCTTACCCTTATCTTGTGCCACCGGCTCCTCAATGATAAAATCAAATATTGGCGGCAGCTCTTCCTCGCTCTCGTCATCAATCACTGGAAGCACAGGTGGAGGGATCATAGCTACCTGTAGTGTGGACAACTCCCACACCTCTGCTTGGAGTGCTGCTACCTCCACATACCACCTTGCCAACTCGGGCACTTGTAATTGTGTAAGGCACTCATCCATACGCCTCTCAAAGGCATCTAATCGGCCATGCACTAAGCTAGATAGAGACTCCAACTCCTTTGTAACCCACGACTTAACTTGCTCCATTAGTATCTTAACTTGAAGAGCCATGTGTGCTTGCTGTTTTTCGAGTTTCGCCAGCCTCCTAGCCATGTCGGTTAGGAATTCTTAGGAAATAGTGACTATACCAACTAAAGGAGCACGTGAAGGTGCAACAGGTGGTCGAGGTGCTGCTGGTATGGATGAGGACTCTGGAACCTCGGCAGGTGCGGAAATGTCGGCTGCATCTGTAGCCTCAGGATGGCTACCAATCTCTCTGGCCTCTATGGGCTCTACGGCAATCTCAGTAAACAATGCAGCCTTAGTATGCATACCGCTGCTCAATGCCTCTGCCAAAAAAGTCGCTCCATCGAATGCAGCAGACTGATTGCTCGCTCTCGATATCGGATATTTTTCAACTCTTATCAACCCGATTCGGTGATCTTATGGACCACAACTCGCTGATCAACTGATGGAAATTCTGGCACCTTTGAATCCTGACAGAGTCTATCAATGAGGCATGGAAAGGGAACGATAGTGCTGTCTACTATCGCCCGCTCTTGAATCTCCTCAACAATGTATCGCGGGAAGTTTATGGCGTACCCCTCCATGATGCTAGCTACTAGTGCAGCTCTGTCAAGTGAAAGAACATTATCATTGTTGGTCTGTACCAGCCTGTGTCGAACCAATGACCACCAGAATTTGTCTTGGAAGTTTAGTGTGGCCTTTTTTATCCGTTACTCGGTTCCATGCAACGACTCAACTAGCGAACCCCGTGTGGCAATGACGCGTGACAACCAAGTGTACTGCCTAATTCTTTCTACACTATACAACTTCTTGGTTTTGACTTTCTTGAGCTCAGACAGTTTGTGATCAAACTTGGCTATATTCATCAGGGCATGATAGTTTGGACTATAGTGCAGTCTAGAGATGGTCCTCTCAGAGATATCTACAGGCGTCTCCTGAACCAACACCTGCGACAATGCGGGCCTGTTCTTCCAGTCTTGGCCTCCCAAAGCCAGACGTTGTAATATGGCTGCGTAGGCAGCATAAAACTATCTAACCAAGCAAGGGCTATAGCTCCCCGATGGCTCAGTTAGCCACCCAAACCTGTATCTATCAAACAATGCCTTCAGCTCGAGGAGGTCCTTGAGCCCTGTGGTAACCAGTTTGGGCTCCTTATAGATGCTCCTCTTTGGATGGCCTTTTCGTTTGGAGCAATTTCCTTGTTGTAAATGGCCCGCATACCGTAGACACACCATCGCCTCACATGCCATGGTTGACCATTAGATGTATTTGAAGTCTCTGTTAAATCATCATCTATGCTTCCCGGTTGAGCACGTGACTCATCAGCAACTTCTGTGTTTGCCGCAGCTATGGTGCCCTCAGGATCAATCGGGATTGTGGCCCCAACATTCTCTTCTTCTCGGCTCGGTAGGTCTCTTAAAAGCGGGGTAGGAGAATCAACCAGGGTTGTCGGATTTGTAGGGCATTGTGTCCTAGCCCTAGTGGATCTTCTCTAAAGCTACTCTTTTGAAACTTCATATTCCTTCACCGAGCCACTCGACTCTTCAGAGGAGGAGGGCGTGTCCCTAAGTCTGGGATATGATGGTTGATTCCTCTCCGGCGCCTGTTTCTTTGCCGGACCCTTCTTTGGTGTCCCTTTCAGTGCCATTGTACCTGTGGAATAACGATTAGTATGCAAAATGAGATGAAACTAAATCAACTTTTAATTGTGTCCCTGCAGGCAGGACTAGGGACTCAATGAGTCGTTTCCACTGGCCATGACTCGTGAGGTCACTCGTTGTCTGCAGGATATTTTTTTTGTTGTTGGACCAGTGGACTTAACGACTGGTCACAACAAGTCATTACTTGTGGCAACGACTCGTTAGACCAGTCGTGAGGCACACTAGTCTATATCTTTCATTTTCCACTCAGGACGAGCGACACAACGAGTCGTTGGGTAATACCACAACTCGTTATGTGGATTGTGCTCAAGAGTCTATGAAAAATAACATTACCCATGTTCCATATCAACTAAATTAAAATCTCATAAGCATAGATCATCCTATGTATTAAACATCCAGTGTCCTAATTCACATACAACGTCATGGCACTAGGGTTTCATCTAAAACTCATGGTATTGTTTGAATTCACAATTTTACGCAAGAAAACAAGTAGGGTAAAGCTCGTAATAATCGACTACTCACAGGTGTAATAGCAGAGGGGTGAGTTTAACTTGAGATTGCGATGGTAGGTGGAAACTGAACATATTTGAATGCGATTGTGCAATGTGTGAGTGATTTGCGAGTGGAGGTGTGGTCATGAATCCTAGGAAATGTGAGATGCTTGGGGAGAAGAAGTGGGAAATTTTTCTTAAATGATTTGAGAGTTTGAAACTGTGAGGGAATTCAGTGGGAGGATTCGAGTGATTTAAATTCATTTTAATCTTGATTTTCTTTATTTAAACGTGGGTCTGGTCGGATGGTTATTTTAATTAAAGTAACTCATAACCCACGTAACGGGTCATTATCCTAAGCCACGACTCATTTGGTCTTTCATTAAATTAAATCGATCAAAATCTTTCCTGGGACCTAACGACTCGTGTAACGACTCGTGGTGCTACCAAATGAGTCGTGGCATGAGTAGTAGGCCCTGAAATGTAGTAGCTTCATGAGGGTCACTTAAAGAATCATTGGGTCACCCAATGATTCGATAAGTCATTCGTTGTCACCTTTTTTAGCTTAATTCCGTCTTTAGTCCAGTAGACTTAATGGAAGAACCTACGATTAATTGTCACTGGCGATGACTCATTTGGTCAACCGTTGCCTACACTGTTTTTTGTGGCAGTGACCACGATCCACTTAATGATTCATTTGGTGTGATTATGACTCACTCTGTGCTTTCTGGCACCAGCAATTCAAGTTCAAATTTTTGGTTTCAGCTTCAAATTTCCCATCTTAATCACCTGCACACATCAACACACACGAACACTATATTTATCTTACAATTACAACTTGGGTTGCCTCCTAAGAAGTGCTTGATTTAACGTCGCGACACGATACGGGTATTTTGACTACTCAGACTTCATCAAAACACCTCCATGGGTTGCCTCCCATGCAACGCCTGATTTAACGTCGCAACACGATGCAAGTCCCTGGGTTACTCATATTTCACCCAAAGCCCAGAGATCCACCAGCTTTATTTCTTCGCTCTTCCCCAGATATGCTTTCACGCGTTGACCATTGACTTTAAATCACTTTCCTTCATGGTTTTCCAGTTCAATTGCCCCATGGGAAAATACTTGAACCACTCGAAATGGCCCCAACCATTTGGACTTCATCTTGCCAAGAAACAAACGAAGCCCAGAATTAAATAGTAACACCATATCACCTGGGCTGAACTCTCTCTTCTCAATCTTCCGGTCATGCTATATTTTCATCCTTAGTTTATAAATTTGAGAATTCTCATAGGCTTCCAAACGAAATTCATCAAGCTTATTCAACTAATCAAGTCTTAAGTTTGCAGCTTTGCTCCAGTTCAAATTCAGCTTCTTGAACGCCCACATAGCTTTGTACTCAAGTTCAACCGGAAGATGACATGCTTTCCCATATACAATCTAATACAGAGACATACCTATATGAGTCTTGAATGCGGTATGATAAGCCCATAAAGCATCCTCTAGCTCCTAAACCAATCTGTCCGATTAGCATTTAAGTCTTCGCTAAGATGGTCTTTATCTCCTGGTTGGAGACTTGCCAACTAGATTGTAGATGATAGGATGTTTCCACCCCGTATTTCACCCCATATTTTTCCAAAAAAGTCCGAAACAACAGGTTATAGAAGTGCGAACCCCCAACCACTAATGATAGCTCTGGGAGTCCCAGATCTGGAAAAAAATATTTCGCTTCAAGAATGCTGTGACACTCTTCCCTTCATTATTTGGAAGCGCAACTGCCTCCACCCATTTCGAAACATTGTCCACAACAACAAGTATGTACTTCATCCCATTTGAGCTTACAAATGGGCCCATAAATTCAATGCCCCACACATCAAATAGCTCAATGACAAGGATGGGAGTAAGAGGAAGCTCATGCCTCCTTGATATGCCTCCTTGCCTTTGGCATGCATCACATGCCTTTGCAAAATCATGCGCATCTTTGTGAATGGTTGGCCAATAGTACCGACATTGCAGAATCTTGTGGGATGTGCGAATCCCACTGTGGTGACCCCCAACAAGAGATGAGTGGCAGACCTCCAATATGCTCAACATCTCCACCTCGAGCACGCATCTCCAAATTACCCCATTAGCACATATGCGAAATAAGTAAGGCTCATCCCAGAAAAACTTCCGCACATCAGACATGAACTTCTTTCGCTGGTGAAAAGATAAGTTCCGGTACAACATCACTCATCAGATAATTAGCGAAGCCTGCAAACCATGGGATGAGATCCTATGAGGCAGCTAAAACCTACTTATCGGGGAATGCATCATCTATTTCAATCTCATCTCGAAGTGCTGCATCTGGTTCCAATCTTGATAAGTGATCCGCCACCTGGTTTTTGGTCCCTTTTCGATTTTTTACCTCGAACTTGAACTATTGCAGTAGCAGAATCCATCGAATCAACTGTGGCTTGGCATACTTCTTTTCCATTAGATATATCAAAGCTGCATGGTCTTTATGGGCTATCACCTTAGTTCCAAGCAAGTACGCTTGAAACTTCTCGAATGCAAAAACTACAGCCAACAACTCTTGTTCTGTCACGGTGTAATTTTTCTAAGCTGTATTAAGAGCATTGCTAGCATAATAAATAGGATGGGCAATCTTTTCACGCCTCTGACCCAACACCACTCCTAGGGCCACTTCGCTAGCATCACACATAACCTCGAACGGTAAAGACCAGTCATGTGCCACTATGATCGGGGTAGTGGTCAATCTCTCTTTTAGGAATTCAAACGCCTTCAAATATGCCTCATCAAAAATGAACTTCACCTCTTTCTCAAGCAATTTACACAAAGGATGTGCAATATTTGAGAAGTCCTTGATGAATCTCCTATAAAACCCTGCATGACCCAAAAAGCTTCGAACACCTTTCACAGAAATTGGAGGTGGTAGACTAGCAATTACTTCTATCTTGGCCCTGTCCACCTCAAAACCCTTACCAGAAATCTTATGGCCTAACACTATACCTTCTTTGACCATGAAATGGCACTTTTCCCAGTTATGCACCAAGTTGGTCTCTTTACATTGCTGCAACACCTTGTTCAGATGAGCTAAACAGTCATCGAATGAATCGCCCACTACCGAAAAGTCATCCATAAAGACTTCAATGGTGTCCTCCACAATGTCAAAAAATACGGACATCATGCAACGGTGAAAAGTGGCGGGCGCATTACATAACCCGAACAACATCCTCTTGAAAAAAAAAGTACTATATGGATAGGCAAAAGTGGTTTTCTCTTGGTCTTCGGGGGCTATTGATATCTGATTGTACCCCAAATAACCATCAAGAAAATAGTACCATCCTCTGCCTGCAAGTCGGTCTAGCATTTGGTCCATGAATGGCATAGGAAAGTGATCTTTCTGAGTCCAATGGTTCAACTTCCTATAATCCATGCATACTTTCCAACTGGTGACTGGCCTTAGTGGAATGAGCTCATTGTTAGCATTTGGGACCACCGTGATTCCACCCTTCTTTGGTACACATTGAACTGGGCTCACCCATTTGGTGTCAGCAATAGGGTAAACCACACTTGCATCCAACCACTTGACGGTTTCCTTCTTGACCACCTCTTGCATAGGTGGATTCAACCTACACTGATGATTAATGCTTGGAATACAATCTGGCTCTAGCTGGATCTTATGAGTGCAAATACTGGCTGGAATTCCAATAATATCTGTAATGGTCCACTAGATGGTTTTTTTATATCTCTTTAGAATGGAGACCAAAGCCTCCACTTTCCATTCCTCCAAGTCAGCTGCAACAATGACCAGTAAAGTGTTACCGGTTCCCAAAAATACGTACCGCAAATGAGACAAAAGTGCTTTGAGCTCCAATATTGGAGGCTCCTCAATAGATGGTTTGGCCGGTGGGGTCACCCGATTTTTTAGGTCAAGATCAATCTTCTTTGGAGCATAGGTGCATGAACTCATACCAGCAAGTGCATTAACTATCTCCTCACCCCCATGGATCTCCTTAGCACAAACATTCATCAAAACTGCTGCTAAATCATTAGGAATCAATAACTCCTCCATGGGTATAATTGGAAACTCAGGTTCCACAACATCAATTACTGAGACCACCCTCATGTCATTTGGCTGCTTCATGGATCGACATACATTAAATGTCACCTCCTCATTGTTCAATCAGAATTTTAGCTGTCTGGTTTCCGTATCTACAATAGCACATTCGGTGGCGAGGAATGGTCGCCCCAAGATAATGGGGACCTCGAAATCAACTCACAGTCCAGAATGACAAAATCAACCAAAAATATAAAGGACTCTACCTTCACTAGAACATCATTGAGTATTCCCACCGGATTTTTCACCGTACGGTCTTCCATCAAAAGCCGCATTATAGTCAGTTTGGGGGCTCCCAAGCCCAACTGTCTGAACACTGCTAGCGGTATCAAGTTAATACTAGCACCTAGATCACATAGCGCCTTAGAAAACTTAAAGGGTTAATACTAGCACGGTATGGTGAACGCTCCAGGGTCTTCATTTTTCTGAACAAGAGAATAGGATGCTATTGCACTACAGTGGTGCAAATTTGTTGCAGGTTCGAAGCTTATGGTCCTCTTTCTAGTGAAAAGGTCCTTCATGAATTTAGCATAGTCGGGAATCTGCTCAAGTGCCTCGACTAATGGGATGTTCACAAATAATTGTTTTAACATGGAGATGAATTTGTGATACTTCCCATCTTCAAACTTTATGGAAAAGGAGGAGGAGGTCTAGGAATAGGTGTGATCTTTTGCGATACCTCTTTCTCCTTTTCTTTGCCAGATCCTTGCTCCTTTGAATTACTAGGAGCGGGCTTCTCCACTGAATCATTAACTAAAGTATGATCCTCGGAGTCTGCCATCCTATCATCATTAATCATTAAGGGATCTACTACCTTATCAATCACAACTAGCCTCGGAGGATCAACTGTCGCCCTCCCACTCCTAGTAGTGACCGCCATTCAATGACTGTCATTTTTCAGATTTTGAAATGTATTGCTAGGAAGTTCCTTTCAGCCTCTGGTTTATCATAACAGACATCTGACTCCGCTGCTGCTCAATCTGCTTGATAGCCACAACATGTGATTCCACCTTTTGGTTCATATCAGAAATATCAGCGCGGAGCTCCTTGAAATGGCCATCTGTCACCTTCATCTGCTTAAGTACCTTAGACAACATGTCTTCCACCCTTGAAAAACTAGACTCTGGCTCACGATTCCTTGGAGGAACATATAGACTGCTTCTATCATTCTTGTACTCCTCACGCTTTTTTTAGTCTCCATTGTCTCTGTATTGGTCTCAGTTGTAATTGTTATCTCTGTAGTAGTTCCAACCTTGGTTCCCCTGACCTTGACACCAAGAGTCTTGGTTAGACCCCTGGGTGTTAGTCCGAAAAGCTGCCCCTTAATCAATCAGATAGTTTGCTTCCTCCTCAGATTCTAATTCACCTCCACCATTTCTTAGGGCCTTGCCCTGAGAATCCACAGCATTCACCTTTTCATCCCCATCTCCCATCAAATGCTTAGCAAGCAGCCCCATTGTGGTCTTTATCTCAACAATATCGTGATCTTGCTCTTCATCCTTCCTTCTTTACTCCGCAGACTTACCTACCACATAAGTACCAGCCGAAGTCTTCGACTCTTCTATGTGCCATGCGGTTGGTTTTAGTGATTCTATCAACTACCTCAGCAGCCTCAGCATAGGTGTGACTCATGAATGTTCTGCAAGACAAGGTATCGGCCACTTCATTGGTGTTAGCATTTAGAGACCTATAGAAGATCTCCAACAATGTATCATCTGGGATCATATGGTTGGGCACCTTTTTGAGCTTCTTGTTAAACCTCAACCATGTCTCATGAAGTGCCTCAGAACTTAACTACCTGAAGTTGTATATCTCATCTTTCAGTTGAAAAGCTCTGGAAGGTGGGAAAAATCTTTCATGAAAAGCTCTTTTCAACTCCCTCCACGTGTGAGAATCGTTGGGAAGTTCTGCCAACCAGAACGTTGCCTCACTCCCTAATGAAAAGGGGAATAACCACAGCCGTATCACATCCTGACTCACTCCTGGTTGTTTATATGCTTTGCAGATACCCACAAAATTAGTCAAGTGAGTATGTGCATCATTAGTTGCATGACCCACAAATATCCCTTTCATGTTGAGCAGTTGGATTATAGCACTGGTAATATCAAACTTTGCCCCAACAGGCAAAGGGGGAGGGAAATAGCTCCAGTGGCACTGGCTTCATCAATATAAGCATCATCATCCTCATCGAAATACCGGTGCCTCTGCTTATCTGGACCTTTGTTCCTTCTAGCTCGCTCTACTTCGGCAGCTAGGCGTTGGTCTTCAGCAACCCTTGCTAACTCTCTATCTCTTGCCAAAGCTTGCTCCTCAGCCAACATTCTAGCTGTATCTTGGTCCACTGTCTCTTGCTCTTGTGCATTGGCCATTCTCCTCAAATTTCACAGTGTTTGTTGAAGTTCGTGATCAATTTGAACCAGGGGTTTTCCTTGGCTCCTAGTACTGGGCATGCACGAACCTAAGACCTATTAAGAACGAAAACAACAAAATAAAAATAAAAAGGAAATAAGGACCAATGGTAAAGCAACCACAATTAACAAAAGCCTTAGCCATATTCCCTGGCAACGGCGCCAAAATTTGATGTCTCCCAAATTACACCTCCTAAATATGATATAAAGCAGTAGATATCAAATATAGAACCCAACTAGGGTTGGGGTCGAATCCAACAAGGAATATGACTAGAACTTGAGTTAATGCGTTTGGCTAACACTATTGGCTTACTTATTTCCTAGAGGGGAAAGAATCGAAAAACAAAATAATAAACAAGAGTTTCGGTTGTATTCAATCAACAAAGTGACTAGGATTGTATTCCCCATGACTTCATAACCACAAGGCTTTTACACTAGTAATCTATTCTGGTGTTTAGCATGCAATATTGGTAAGTTAAATTCACCTAAATGGTTGGTCCCCTATCTAGATCATTATCACCACACAATTTGGTCCGTATACGGGTGTATGCTTAATTAATCTTTACCCTTGATATCGGATTAGCTATTCCCGGACAAGGTCAAACTATTAGATGAGGGTTAACGGCTTAAAATCTTCATTGTTAATCCCTTTTCCCATTCATCACTCCCTTGATCTTGTAAGTAAGAATAAGGCGAGTTCCAACATTTGCAACCATTAAGAAATAATTAAAACAAAGGGAAAAACAATACATGCATAAACCCCATTCAAGAATCACTAAGTATTTCTACCTATGTGTGTTGATTCATCATGGTTCCCACAACCCTAGTTATGGGTTTAGCTACTCATATTTGAATGATCACAATCACAAAATAAAGAATAAATCATAATTATAACTTACAAAGATTCATAGAAGAAAACCACGTGAATTGAATAAAACTTCAATGTCGCTTGATTCCCAAAATCAAGAAAAAAATTACAAACTTTGTTTCTTGAACCAAGAATGATCACTAACAACACCAAAATTTACGTGAAAAGTGGTAAAATAAACTCCGTTCGAAAAATAAACCTAAATATTGTATTTATAGTTTCAAACAAATATTATGCTAACTAAAATTAGACTCCAGGTCGGCAAGGGTAACAGGCCAAGTAACGACTCGTTGGGTCTCCCAACGAGTCATGACCAGTGAATTTGACTCATTCTCAGCAGCTTGTCCAGTCCTGGTGACGGTTCATCTAAAGACTCGTTAGGTCTAGAAAAGAGTCGTTAGGTCCCTCGTGGCCATGGATTATCAAATCCTCTAGTGCACTTGACGGATGCTCACGGTGTATTGACGAGTCATCACTTCACCTGACGACTCATTATGTCTCTCATTGTCTTCACTGGGTATTCTTCATAATTTTTCCTCTCAGTCTCCACGACTGTCAGAATAAATCGTTACCAAATGTAACTAGTCGTGCCTTCAACTCGTGAGGTACACTAGACATTCTTTATAAAATTCCTGCTCTTCTCCATGACTCTAGGCATGAGTCATTCATTGGGACGACGACTAGTGACCTGGGTGGTGATCTTGGGCATATTTACATGCCAAAATACTATTTTATACCTATGTTTACCCATGTTGTACCTTAATTTAAGAATAATCTCATGTATTTTGTGTAATGTGTGGCCATGGACTAACAAATATGATTAGCTCTCTTTGTAGGTTGAAATTGCCAATGTATGGAGCCCAATGTGAAGATAATGGTCCTAATCTTGAAGATAAATGTTAAGGTACGAATTATGGATGATGAGACAAGATGAAAAGGACATTTGGAGTCAACTCCGTGACATGGAGAAGCATTGGGGCATTCAACAATGTGCCACGGAGCAAAGAAGTAATTTATATGAGCAGGGGCTGCCAAATAGTGAGCATCCGCGACAGTAGAGTGTCACGGAGTCAAATCTCCGCGATAGGTAGCGTGATACGGAGTTGTTTCACCACAAGCCAAATTTTGCATTTTTTCCAACTTATTATAAATTGAAACCTTAGCTTCTAATATCATTATCATGAAATATTTCCGGTAAACCGTAAAGGAGCAAAGGGAGAAGTGAAGAACTCTACCTAGGGTTCATTAGTTTTCATTCAATTTTAACTAATCTTGTAAATATCATACTCTAATTATTTTTTTGAGTATTTGTATGAACATGAGTGGCTAAAACCCTTCCTCTAGGGTTTAGGCCACATGATATGAATGCGATTGCTTAATTTTCATCTTTGGTTTAAGTTTTAGTTGTTGTTTTTGTCTTGCATTCTTAATTATTGATGTTTTTGTGCTTGATCACCATGAAAACACATTCGTTAAGCTTAGGTAAAAGCTCAAAAGATCCCTAGGGTAGAACACAAGAATCTAGAGAGCAAGTTCTTATCTTTACGATAGGATTAGCGGTTAGGATAGAAATTATACCTAATTTGCCTTGCTTAGTTAGTAAAATGGGATGAGCTAGACACCGACTTAGAATTTTCACATCAACACTCATAGAAGTATTTGTGAAGCTAAGTTAGGTTAAATGATTAGAAGTACGAAAGTCCATAATCAAGGGCACAAACTCTGTAAACCACATCCACGTGGTTAAATTGCTCACAACTTAGGATGTCACATCCCCGCCCAAAAATGTAAGTGTGAGACTAGTTTGTCATGTTTAGAGGCTCGAAAGACCATGAACATAACATTTTAATTATGTGAGACAACAACTGAAGTTTTCATACTCGAACCATTGTAAATTGTAGTATTGCATGATTATTAGGCCTTAACTCTAGTTGCTTCTTGTATTGTTTCTCGATTATTTTGTGATCACCCTTAGACTTAATTAGAATTTTATGAAATTTCTATAGTCAACACTTGTGAAGATTAAAAAAACACTTGAACTTGAATATTCACTGAAATAGTCCAATCCCTATGGGTTCAACATCTGGCTCTTAAAAGGGCCACTATATTACTTGTACGACCGCGTACGCTTACGTGTGCGCTGGGGCGCAATAAGTTTTTGGTGCCATTGCCGGGGACTGGTGAAATTGGTGAATTTCTTGTTTTTTGTGTTGATGTAGAATTTCATACAGAGAAGCATTGGTGGCATGTATCATGTCTAGATATGCCATCAACATCCAGCAAATGATAGCGGAGGAGATTCGGGACCATGCTATGGGTTTGAGTACCACTATCCTATTCCCGAGTCTTATCCATAGGCTTTGCAGAGATGTTGGGGTGAGGGTGTTGAGGGAGATTGATGTTGAGGTCAGAGGCCACAAGACTGTGGATATTTGTCTAATTAGAGATGACATAAACCCGATCAGCCAGGTTATATTACCCACAGCAGTCCCACCACCACAGTCAGCAGGGGGCGAGCATATAAATGCCCCCACCTGATGTAGGGCATATTTATGCACTTCATAGACATATTTTTGCCCGTATTTTACTATGTTTTTAGAATAAATTATGCGTGTTTGCATGTGTTTATGTTATATATTTGTGAAATTAGCTAACACATGTGATTGGATGTTTTCAAGGATAAAAATGATGGATTTGAATATATTTAAGACGTTTGGAATAAAGTTGAAGAAGAACGATTAAAAGAACGTGGGAAAACAAAAATGGCACACTGCCACATGCAAGGTGCCAGGCCATTAGCGCTATAGGTCACGTGAGGCAGCAACAAAACTGACGCTACAAGCCATGCAATGCGCAGTAGATCTGGCGCTAGGCCAGGCGCGAGGCGCCAAGCTTCCCCTTGTGATGGAGGCACATAGCAGGCGTTGTCCCAGCGCGTAGGTAGGCACGCAACAGCACTTTCCTCGAGCGATAGGCCGTACGACGCGACACTGGATGCGGTAGTGGTAGGAGGTGACGTTGCAAGGAGGTTTCAATGCCCAAAAATGGATCTCCCACTTCAACTAGGAAAGGGAACTTTAAATCCCAAGTCAAATTCATCAAGGAATAAGAGAAACATAAATTTACTACTACAAATACCCTTTTATTTTCATGTAATATCCAAGTTTTTAGGGAAGGTTTTTTAAGTATTGAATTTTTATTTACAGAAGTTTTTCAAGTTTACAATAATTTTTAGAAGACATATTTGAGATAAAATTGTAAAGTTGTTCTTCCAAATTTTTTCATTTATCAAGTGAAGGTTCTTCCGATCATTTTTGTAAGTATTAATTTTAGTTTTTATTTATGAATTCTATTAATTTACTTATAAGCATGAGAAGCTAAAACCACCACAACTAGGATTGTGGGAACCATGGTGAATTAACGAACTAGTGTTTGCATGACGTGATTCTAAACCAATACTAAATGCTTGCATTGTATTCTCTTCATGCTTAAATGTTTCTTAACGGTGTACAACGTTAGGACATGCCCGGATTCTTTACTTGCTTGAGCCTAGATAGGTAGAGATTAGGAAAAGAGAACTACAACAAAGCCTTGATCTTGATGATCATTGTATTAACTTGAGCTGTGGTCGCAAGATAGTTAAATTTTCGACATATTGATAACGTTAATTTGTAATCAATCATGAGACCTGGCCTGGTGATTGAGTATAGTCATTCAATAAGGACCAGGATAAATACCGGGCCAATAATGCCTTCACAATTATAAATATGCAACCTGTAAAGTCGACAAGGCTACAATAAAGCTAAACAAAGCAATGAAAAATAAATACGGCTACATAACCCATGCTACTAAACAAACTAGTCCACATCAGCCTCTACAGAGTAAATAAACTGAAATGCACGGGACAAGGCCCCGACCTACCCATGCTGTATAGAAAACTGAAAATAGTCCACACCAGGACATGGCTCCTGGAAGAGAGGAGCATACCACTATTCTGTAGAAATCTGGCTCCTACTACGTTTGATGATCTGAGCCTCGGCCTGTACCCGTAGCACGATTGCGGGAAGGATCCTAAGATGAAGGGACGTCAGTACGAATAAAATGTACTGGTATGTAAGACTGAAAACTATAAACATGTAAGATAAAAATATTAACTAGGCCTGAAATGAGGAGTAGTAACAACCTGAAATTCTGAAAACAGAAACCCGACAATAACTCATTATTGAAGTATAAATGCAACCATCTAATGCACAACAAAGACTAACTGAAATGCCAGCAGACAGCCGACCATAAAATCTATACAATCCATCCAGCCAGTGTACCACACAGGGGTAAAAATAAAAATGCCTCTAGACGGTGTACTATACCGGGGTAAAAATAAAAATGCCTCCAGCAGGCGTACCATACCGGGGTAAACTCCGTCCAACCGGTGTACCACACCGGGGTAAAATCAATAAGACCTCCAGCCGTTGTAACACACCAGGGTAAAATCAATAAAGATTAGAAAAAATCATAAATGGAGCCGATATGGCTTAATACTGGACCAGCTCAATACATACAACATAGAAATGATGAATACTAAACATGTGGCCTGCATAAGCCTCCTTCGTAATGCATAACTTGAACTGAGTACATATAACATGCAAAGCTAAAAAATAGAAATTAAATGCATGTAGTAAAAACTTGTATGAATCATAAGGAACTACGAATAACCTAAGAGTTTCAAAAAAATTTGTAGATCGTCTCCACGGGACATTAGAGCTCAGAAACCCGCTATCTTGTCGTTTGGCTTAAAGGAAAGGGATTATGAAATCTCTCCTTGGCCTGACATATTTCATAGCATACACATAAGATAAGGGACAACCATAACCAGTTAATCCTAATTCGGTAAGCTCGTTTACCCTCAATAGCTTGCGACGTCTTACGTGGCTTAAAATCGTTTACACGTGCTCATCTCGGCTCTTTCACCAATTTCAGATAGCAACCAGACCTTTAAACAAATTTAACATCACATATATATACATATGAAATATAGTAAGGACCAGCTAACAATGCCCACGCTGAGGGGTCTCCAACTCAATGTACAACTACGACAACAATCAACAAAATATCACACTTTAGGTATCTCCCTTCGGCTAGGAATAATCTTAACATTTATCCTCAATAAAATATGGTACTTTAAAGCTTAAATGAAGTTTAGCATACTTCTTCAAGACTTTTAAAAAGGTTATTGTCTCATTCGATTCACATCACACGAATCGTGCTTGAAAGAATGTAGACGGGGCGCCTTACATACCTTGTTACGACGAGCTTTCCTTAATCGCTTTTGTCCTCCAACAACCCATGTTTAGTATTCTTCAATTCCTTGAAGTTATACTCATGTAACAAGCCTGGTTTGAGCCAATTTCCTAGACAAAATGTCATCCCAACAGAAGCCATAACGACAATACAAAACAACATTTTATTACTTTGTTTTGACTTGTTTCCACAGTCTTTAAGGGAAAAATAAAATGGTGAACTTACCTAGATTTTCTTGTGATTATTACCTAGAATAAAAGGAGTATATTCCCAGAAAAACACAGCTGTATCAACCTCTAAAAAGGGGAAAAAACTTCACCCAAAAACACACAAAAAATGAGCCACAAAACCTACTTCAACTTCTAGCTTTAGCTAAGAAAATTCTTGCAAGTTTAATAGCTAGAAATTGTAACCCTTTTCTTGTCTTCCACTCCTACTAAGATGGAATATCTAGGAAGATTAACATGATTGCAAACACAACATCTTCACAGCCCAAAGAATGGCATAACTTCAGCTAAACACACATGAAAAAAAATAACCTAGCCTAGCTTTGAATTTTCAAGCTTTTAGCTAAGATTTTTGGTAAGTTTAAAGGATAGAATCCTTACCTCCTCCCTTGAATACAACCATTAAAAAAAGGTAGTATATATTCATCTAAGTACTCCTCCGAAAACGAAGAAAAAAAACATCATAAACATGCTTCAAAAATGCAACAACAAGACTCACCAATGCCTCTCTTCAACTTTGCAATGATCTTCTTCACTTGGCTTTAATATTTGGTTGATGATTTTCCTTGATATATCTTAGTTTTTGGCTATACAATACATACAGAAGTTCCCTCTAATCGGGAAGCTCAAATTTGGATAGGAATGATATGATTTGAGCAGCAAACAACTTAAATAAATAGGGGTAGGGCGGTGGAGGCGCTAGGGCGTCATGCCCGCGTCACCGCTCATGATGGTTCGGTAAAATACGCATAACTTTTTACTCCGAACTCCGATTGATAAGAGGTTTGATATTATGAAAACTAGACTCAAAAATATTTAATTTGATAGGTCGTGGGGCTCCTAATTCATTATATATTGGGAGATATGGTCATATTAAAATTTATCCTTACTTATGAACTTCACATACTCTTTGGTTATTTTGATCGTACACATTTCCCTTGACACCTACGACCAATAAACAACTCGTACTTTCCCTAACCTAGCATAAAAAATCAAATAATTACAAATAAAAATTTCGGGGTGTTATATTCTCCCCCCATTAGGAACATTCGTCCCCAAATGGAAATTAGTTTCACTTAATATGCATCAAAATAAGTATCAAACACATAGCTTAACATCACGTCAACATCGTAAATAGGTGAGGATATTTATTCTTCATGTCCTCCTCATCCTCCCAAGTCACTTCCTCGATGTTATTACTTTGCCATAATACTTTAACTGAGGTGACTTCTTTGGTTCGAAGTTTCCTGACTTGTCAGTCAAGAATAGCAACTGGAACCTCGGTGTAGGTCATCTCCTCAGAAATTCGGACATCATCGATCAACATAACATGAGTTGGGTCTCCTATACACTTCTGCAACATTGATACATGAAATACTGAGTGGACTGCTGCTAACTCTGGTGGAAACTCCAACTCGTAGGACACTTTTCCTATCCTGCGGATTACTCTGTAGGGCCCAACATATCTAGGACTCAGCTTGCCTTTTCGGCCAAATCGCATGACGCCTTTCATAGGTGACACTTTCAGGAAGACCCAATCATTAACAACAAACTCCAGCGCTCGACGGTGTACATCTGCATAAGACTTATGCCTGCTCCTGGCTGTCTGAAGTCGATCTCTAATAAGTTTCACCTTGTCAGTAGCTTGCTGCACTAAGTCTAGCCCCAATAACTCTGCCTCACTGAGTTCAAACCAACCCACTGGTTACCTGCATTTTCGCCCATATAAAGCTTCATATGGAGCCATCTACATACTTTCCTAGTAGATGTTATTATAGGAGAACTCAATCAAGGAAACATGATCATCCTAGCTTCCGCCAAAATCTAAAACACAGGCACGCACCATGTCTTCAAGCGTTTGAATGGTGCGTTTAGCCTGTACATCTGTCTGAGGATGAAATGCGATACTAAGGCTTACCTGAGTGCCCAAGCCTTTCTGGAAAGACTTCCACAAGTTTGCTGTGAACTGAGCGCCTCCGTCAGAAATAATGGACAAGGGGACGCCATGTAGGCGAACTATCTCTCGTATATAAATCCTAGCATAATCCTCTGCACCATATGTGGTCTTAATTGGCAAGAAGTGAGCTGATTTAGTTAATCTATCAACTATTACCTAGATAGAATCATGCTTCCTGCTCGTTCTAGGCAATCCTGTAATAAAATCCATATTAATCTCCTCCCACTTCTAAGCTGGAATTTCTATATCCTGCACTAAACCTCCAGGCCTCTGGTGCTCAACCTTTACCTGTTGGCAATTGGGACATTGGGTCACAAGATCGGTGATGTCCTTTTTCATGCCATTCCACCAATATAGTTGCCTCAGGTCACGATACATCTTTGTGGCACCTGGGGGTACTGAATATCGAGAATAATGAGCTTCATTCATAATTCGTTCCCGTAGTTCACCCACATTAGGTACACATAGACGACCCTGGTATCTAAGAACTCCATCGGGTTCACAATCAAATAGGCTCTGCTTCTGTTGCGGTATACTGTCTCTCAGTAAGACTAACTCTGCATCATCATATTGTCGTTGCTTAACTTCCGCTACCAAAGACGATTCTGCTGTGTTTTTGACAATAACATCCCCATCTTCGGCATCTAGTAACTGAATTCGTAAGTCAGCCAACTACCGTAGAGCCTTCATCATTTCAATCCTGTAGACCTGAATATGACTCAAGCTACCTATGACTTGCAACTTAGCGCATCAGCTACAACATTTGCTTTGCCCGGATGATACAGAATGCTAACGTCATAATCTTTCAGCAATTCTAACCACTTTCTCTGGCGTAAATTCAACTCCTTCTACTGAAACAAATATTGGAGGCTCTTATGATCTGTGAAGATATCAACATGTACTCCGTATAAGTAATGGCGCCAAATCTTCAATGCAAATACCACTGCGGCCAACCCAAGATCATGGGTAGGATAATTTTGCTCGTGCTTCCTCAACTGTCCAGAGGCATAAGCAATGACCTTGCCGTGTTGCATCAGAACACAACCTAGCCCAACTCTCGAAGCATCACAATAGACCAGATAACCCTCGACACCCTGTGGAAGAGTCAGGACAGGTGCTGAAGTCAGCCTATCCTTCAATTCCTAAAAACTTCGCCCACATGCCTCTGTCCACTGAAACTTAGCTGCTTTATGAGTCAACTTTGTCAATGGTGCAACGATAGTAGAGAAACCTTCCACAAATCGACGATAACAATCTTCTAACTCCAAAAAGCTGCGAACCTCTGTAGGATTCAAGGGTCTGGGCCAAGTCTTTACTTCCTCTATCTTCAAACTATCCACTCTTATACCTTTAGCTATAATTACATGACCAAGGAAAGCCACAGATGTTAGCCAAAAATCACATTTAGAAAATTTAGCATATAACTTGTGCTCCTGTAGAGTCTGTAATACTGCTCTCAAATGACCTGTATGCTCGGCCTCGAATAGCGAGTAAATAAGAATATCATCAACGAAGATGATCACAAATACATCAATAAAAGGCCTAAACACCCGATTCATTAGGTCTATAAAAGCTGCTGGGGCATTAGTAAGACCAAATGACATCACTAAGAACTCATAACGGCCATATCTAGTCCTAAAGACAGTCTTGGGGATATCAACTTCCCTAACCCGTAACTGATGGTACCAGGATCTCAAATCAATCTTTGAGAAACATCTGGCACCATGTAGCTGGTCAAATAGGTCATCAATCCTGAGAAGTGGGTACTTATTCTTAATCGTAATTTAGATGCCTATATTCGATACACATTCTTAACGACCCATCTTTCTTTCGCACAAAGAGCACTGGTGCACCCCAAGGCGATACACTAGGTCGAATGAATCCCTTCTCGAGCAGATCTCTCAGATGCTCCTTTAATTCCTTTAGCTCTGCTGGAGTCATTCAGTAAGGAGAGATAGATATAGGCTGGGTACCTAGAAGTATATCAATAGCAAAATCTATCTCCCTTTCAGGAGGAATTCTAGGCAAATCCTCTGGAAAGACCTCAAGGAACTCATTTACAATTGGAATTGACTGGAGAGTCGTAGGCTCACATTCCAAGATTCTTACTCGAACCAAGTGAGAAATACAATCCTTAGATATCAACTTTTGAGCCTTAAGGTATGAAATAAACTTACCTTTAGGCATAGCGGCATCACCTTGCCATTCCCCGACTTGCTCGCCGGGAAAATTGAATCTGACAACTTTAGCTCTACAATCAACATTATCATAACATGCCGCCAACAAATCCATACCCAAAATGACATCCAAATCTACCATTTCAAGCTCAACTAGATCAGCTAAGGTTGATTTATCACATACAATACTATGCAGTTTTGATAAACTCGTCTAGCTAACACAGATTCGCCAATTGGCGTAGAAACAACAAATGGTATAGATAATAACTCAGGGACTGTCTCAAACTGGCTCGCAACCAATGGTGTGACATAAGAGAGTGTAGAACCAAGATCAAGTAAGACATATACTGCATGAGAATAAATAATCAAAGTACCTGTAACAACATCAGGTGAGGCCTCCTGGTCCTATCGACAGCCCAAAGCATAAAATTGATTCCAGGTTGCCCCAGAACTAGAAGCCTCTCTCCCTCTGCCTCTTCCATGGCCTGTTGCTAGCTGAGGATCAGGTTTGGATGGTCTAACAAAGGATGAAGAAGCAATCGCTAATCGCGCCTGATCCGCCACGAACCTATCTGAACAATCCCTCATAAAGTGCCCTGGCTTCCCACAATGATACATACATTCTTCCCCTGATGACACTGACCTGAATGAGATTTCCCACACTGGGGACAAGGCGGCAATGGTGGTCGCCTCTGCCCCGCCCATTCCTGTCGTCGAGAGCTAGATGGAGTTAGGCCTTGGTCCCTTCTCTATCCCTGAAACTGAGGTGGGGCACTCCCTATTGGCCTAACTGACTTCCTGGATGACTGAGCCTCTGGGTCACCCTGCGGCCCTCTGTAAGGACCCAAAGTCCTAGCTCTCTTCCGTTGCTCATGCTGTCTCCGATTATCCCGTAAGTGATGAACCAAATCCTCTGCCCTTTGGGCAAAAGCTTGAATTCGTGAAATGTCCATGTGCTCATGAGTAGATACCCCCAAGAAATCTCGAGCTATATGAAGCCCCAACCCTAACACGAACCGATGAACTCTATCCTCCATCGTCTGAACCATGTGAGGAGCATACCTGGCAAGAGAATTAAACTGAAGACAATACTCACGCACACTCATACTTCCTTGCTCTAGGTGCAAGAACTGCTCAGCTCGAGCCTGCTGAAGCTCCCAGGTTAGATAGTGGTGCATAAAGGCCTCGAAAAACTCTTCCCACTCAGTTGGTGGTGCATCGACTCCTCTGGATCGAGCCCAAGCCTTATACCACAATATGGCCACATCACATAGTCTGAAGGCCTCCAACTCTACTTCCTCAGTCGTTGTAGCTCGCATCACCTTTAAAACCCTATAAGTTTGATCAATAAAGTCCTAAGGATCCTCGCTCGTGTCTGATCCGGTGAATATAGGAGGGCTCAAACTCAAGAACTCGCGGGCCTTGAAATCTCAATTGTCTGGCCTCTATGTCTCTCCATCGCCTCTAACCGTCGCTCTTGACCTGTGGCTATATGAGCCATCAGCTGAACAGCTCCCTCAAGACCCTGTCCTTCCGAAACCATTGGAGGTACCACAGACATGGGAGGGTCTGCTACTCTACTACCCTCAAGTACTGCTGGTGCGGGAGGAGCTGGAGGTCTATCTGCCATTGCTCTGGTCGGAGCGGGAGGAACTGTAATACTTGGGGCAGGAGATTCACTCTGAGCCTCTGACCTGTCTCTCTGATCCACTGGAGGGAGACTAATACCCTCCCCAATGGCTTTGCCAATCAACCTTGTAGTCACCTTCCTTGTCACAGGCATACTCTGAAATAATAACACGATTTAGATATCATGGTACTTATGAGCTCGACCTATAGCATAAACTATTAGTAAAAGAAGTGAAAGAATTCCTAAATGTCCTGTAGCCTCCTGATTATAAGTATGGTGCACAACATACCCATAAGCAATACTCTACTAGACACGACTCTGTGGACTCCCTTGGACACGACTTCGCTCTGATACCAAGTCTGTCACGCCCCAGAACTAGGGTAGGGTGCAATTGGAACTCGATTCATGGTCGATCGAGAAGCCGGCTATATAACATCTATAAATGTAACACTAAGGCTAAGCAAGCCACCTGTCACAAACAACTAGGATAAATACTAGGCCAATAATTCCATGACAATTATATATATGCAACCTAGAAAGTCGACAAGGCTACAATAAAGCTAAACAAAGCAATGAAAAATCAATATGACTACATAACCCATACTACTAAACAAACTAGTCCACATCAGCCTCTACAGAGTAAATAAACTGAAATGCACGGGACAAGGCCCCGACCTACCCATGCTATATAGAAAACTGAAAATAGTCCACACCAGGACATGGCTCCTAGAAGAGAGGAGCATACCACTATTCTGTAGAAATCTGGCTCCTACTACGTTCGATGATCTGAGCCTCGGCCTGTACCTATAGCACGATTGCGGGAAGGATCCCAAGATGAAGGGACGTCAGTACGAATAAAATGTACTGGTATGTAAGACTAAAAACTGTAAACATGTAAGATAAAAATGATAACTAGGCCTGAAATAAGGAGTAGTAACAATTTGAAATTCTGAAAATAGAAACCCGACAATAACTCATAATTGAAGTATAAATGCAACCATCTAATGCACAACAAAGACTATAACTGAAATTCCAGCAAACAACCGACCATAAAATCTATACAATCCATCCAGCCAGTGTACCACACCGGGGTAAAAATAAAAATGCCTCCAGCCGGTGTACTATACCGGGGTAAAAATAAAAATGCCTCCACCCGGCATACCATACCGGGGTAAACTCCGTCTAGCCGGTGTACCACACCGGAGTAAAATCAATAAGACCTCCAGCTGGTGTAACACACTGGGTTAAAATCAATAAAGCTTAGACAAAATCATAAATGGAGCTGATATGGCTTAATACTGGACCAGCTCAATACATACAACATAGAAATGACGAATACTAAACATATGGCCTGCATAAGCCTCCTTCGTAATGCATAACTGGAACTGAGTACATATAACATGCAAAGCTAAAAAATAGAACTTAAATGCATGTAGTAAAAACTTATATGAATCATAAGAAACTATGAATAACCTAAGAGTTTCAACAAAATTTGTAGATCGTCTCCACGGGACATTAGAGCTCAGAAACCCGCTAGCTTGTCGTTCGACTTAAGTGAAAGGGATTATGAAATCTCCCCTTGGCCTGAAATATTTCATAACATACACATAAGATAAGGGACAACCATAACCAGTTAATCCTAATTCGGTAAGCTCGTTTACCCTTAATAGCTTGCGACGTCTTTACGTGGCTTAAAATCATTTACACGTGCTCATCTCGGCTCTTTCACCAATTTTAGATAGCAACCAGACCTTTAAACACATTTAACATCACATATATATACACATGACATACAATAAGGACCAGCTAACAATGCCACGCTGAGGGGTCTCCATCTCAATGTACAACTACGACAACAATCAACAAAATATCATACTTTAGGTATCTCCCTTCGGCTAGGCATAATCTTAACATTTATCCTCAATAAAACATGGGAATTTAAAGAATAAATGAAGTTTAACATACTGCCTCAAGACTTTTAAAAAGGTTGTTGTCTCATTCGATTCACATCACACGAATCGTGCTTGAAAGAATGATAGACGGGGCGCCTTACATACCTTGTTACGACGAGCTTTCATTAATCGCTTCTGTCCTCCAACAACCCATGTTTAGTATTCTTCAATTCCTTGCAGTTATACTCATGTAACAATCCTGGTTTGAGCCAATTTCCTAGACAAAATGTTATCCCAACAGAAACCATAACGGCAATACAAAACAACATTTCATTACTTTGTTTTGACTTATTTCTGTAGTCTTTAAGGGAAAAATAAAATGGTGAACTTACCTAGATTTTCTTGTGATTATTCCCTAAAATAAAAGGAGTATATTCCCAGCAAAATACAGCTGTATCAACCTCTAAAAAGGGGAAAAAACTTCACCCAAAAACACACAAAAAATGAGCCACAAAACCAACTTCAACTTCTAGCTTTAGCTAAGAAAATTCTTTCAAGTTTAATAGCTAGAAATTGTAACCCTTTTATTGTATTCCACTCCTACTAAGATGGAATATCTAGGAAGCTTAACGTGATTGCAAACACAGCATCTTCACAGCCCAAAGAATGGCAGAAACTTCAGCTAAACACACATGAAAAAAAACAACCTAGCCTAGCTTTGAATTTTCAAGCTTTTAGCTAAGCTTTTTGGTAAGTTTAAAGGATAGAATCCTTACCTCCTCCCTTGAATACAACCATTAACAAAAGGTAGTATATATTCGTCTAAGTACTCCTCCGAAAACAAAGAAAAAAACATCATAAACATGCTTCAAAAACGCAACAACAAGACTCACTGATGCCTCTCTTCAACTTTGCAATAATCTTCTTCACTTGGCTTCAATTTTTGGTTGATGATTTGCATTGATATATCTTAGTTTTTGGCTGTACAATACAGAGAGAAGTGTCCCCTAAGTAGGCAGATCGAATTTGGATAGGAATGATATGATTTGAGCTGCAAACAACTTAAATAAATAGGGGTAGGGGTGTGGAGGCGCTAGGGCATCATGCCCGCGTCACCGCTCATGATGGTTCGGTAAAATGCCCATAACTTTTTATTCAGAACTCTGATTGACAAATAGTTTGATGTTATGAAAACTAGACTCAAAGACCTTTAATTTGATAGGTTGTGGGGCTCTAATTCATTATATATTGGGAGATATGGTTGTTTAAGTCTGATCCTTACTTATGAACTTCACATACTCTTTGGTTTTTTTGATCGTACACATTTCCCTTGACACCTACAACCAATATACAACTCGTACTTTCCCTAACCTAGCATAAAACATCAAATAATTATCAATAAAAATTTTGGGGTGTTATATGGTCGGTCGTTTGAATGAACCTAAGTTATCAGTTCTACAAGTAAAGTATTTGGATATATAACTAGTGTAAAAACCAAAGTAGTTAAGGATCCATGGGGAACACTTACCCTAGTTAATTACATTAATTTGGAAACAACCATCAATTTCTTAACATTGTTACTTATTAATTTTACAAATCCCCCTTTTTAGGAAATAATTGACTAAAAAGCTTAAGCACTAGCGATCTTCGATATCCTTCCATATTCCCTGTAGGATCGACCCCAACCTATACTTGGGTTCTTTATTAACAACGTACGCTTCATCTTTCGAAGGAGGTGTGGTTTGAGCGTTATCAAAAAGTGGAGTCGTTGTCGGGGAATATGGTTTAGGATTAGATTAATTGCTTGTTGTTTAACTTTTAGTCTTTAATTCCTATTTTTCATTTTTCTTTTATTTTGTGATGTGTCACAGGGTGGCGTGGTGAAACAAGCAGCCAAGATATGACCACGGTCTCAACAGGTATCTTGATGAAGTCTGAGTAGTCAATATACCTGTGTCATGCCCAGACGCTAAATCAGGCTCTACTTAGGACGCAACCTAAGATAAATTTTTCGCTTTTATGTGTTTGTTCAAGTGTGCAGGTGATAAGTCATGATTTTCAACAAAAATTGAGCTTAAACAAAGAAAAAGAGGAGTAGAGGCCCAAGGAGTTCTTCTTTCACTCTTTTACTTTATGCTTATTTGTTTTAGCACTGGGGACAGTGTGACGAATTAAGTGTGGGGTGGGAGAAGTGAACTTCATATTACCATGCATACCTTAATTGCTAAATTTGCACATGGTAGGCCTAGTTTTTTTTTGGGATTTATGATTTATCGTGCATGCTTGTGGGTTTGTAGTATTTCTTTTAGTTTTATTTTATTTTGGGTTCCTCCGGTTTTTATTTTTGGTACTTTTCTGGTGGATAGTCCCTTAGAATTGACTAGAGAGTCTAGATTTTTATTTTTATTTTTATTTTTATTCATTGAGTCATGACTTTACCCGATGATGGATGGATGACGACTGTTATAAGGGTAAATTAGTCATTAGGAAGAACAAGAACTTGGGCCCTATACCCGATGATGGATGGATGAGACTTTATTTATATCACTTAAAAATGCATGAAAAAGTAAGAAACACCTAGTATTTTGAAAATTGACTCTCGTGCTTGAAAAGAAAAAAATGGGCTTAATTATGTTATGCATGCAATATGAATATATGTGTTTATGTGATCTTGATTTTCATAGTTAAATCATTTTGTGCCAATGTGTGAGGAATTTTTCTTATACTCCATGCTTGTAAATTGATGTCTAGAACTTGCCCAGTGTGTGTGAAAAGCGAAATCAGAATGATGGATTTAGGAAGTGATATAGGCGTTTCTTTGGTAGCCTTGTTTTTATCCTATTTTACCTACCTTGATTGTAATTGTCCTAGTTAGCCATTTTGAGCCTTAGCCTATTTTTTTTATAGCCATATTACAAGCTTGAATCCTTTTTGTTCTATTGGCTTGTATTTGATCCAAATGACTCCTAGAGCACTTCAATGAAAAAATTTGCATGAAAGGAGCTTAATTGTAGAAGTGAAGGGAAAAGCTAAAAAAATGGTGAATTGGAAGAAAAGAAAAATATGAAATTTTGCTAAACAAGGAGGATGATTGTTAGTGGAAAAACAAAAAGAAGAAAGAGCTTTGAAAAATTGAAGATGAAAAAAAATGTGTGAATGAGCTCAATGATTAAAAGAAAAAATTTCCACTAGTCAGCTAAGTTGAAATATTGAAAAATAAAAGGAGGTATAAGGAGAAAATTTGGAAATTGAAGAATGTGAAAAAAATCAAAGTGTTGTGAAGTATTAAAGTGCTTAGGGAGCTTAGTCACTATCTTAGCTAGATAGTCCCTACCCGTCCCTTAGCCTACATTACAACCGAATTTAAGTCCTAATTGATCCTTGATTCATAATTCTATATTAGACGAGTATTACACTAAGGACAAGCATATGGGTCATCTTTTGTATGTATATTGAGTTCTTTGGGAGAGTGAGCAAAAGTTATTTTATTTACGCCCAAGTTTATATTGACTTATATCTTTTGTGAGAAAAGGGCATCTTTCCAAATTGTGAGGTGCACAATGGTAAGACTTTGGTTTAATCTTGATTGCTAAATTACATATAATTCATGTTGTCCCAAAAATATATCTTGATGAGTTAATTTTTAAAAGCTAAGTGATTTTGAACTTTGACATTTTAACGTTGATCCTATATGCATGTGAGTTATTTGAGCTTCATTGATTTGTTTCATGATCCTAAGTGTAAGTAGACCTGTTCGTAGGATGAATTTTGTGCTTAAATGTGAGAAGGGAAGTGGTGGATTGTTCGAGGACGAAAAATAGTTTAAGTGTAAGGTGTTGATGAAGGGAGTATTTACACACTTCATAGACATATTTTTGCCCGTACTTTACTATGTTTTTAGAACAACTTATGTGTGTTTGCATGTGTTTATGTTATATATTTGTGAAATTAGCTAACACATGTGATTAGAAGTTTTCAGGGCTCAAAATGATGGATTTGAATATATTACAGATGTTTGGAATAAAGTTGAAGAAGAAGGATTGAAAGAACGCGGGAAAACAAAAATGGCACACTGCCATGCACGAGGCGCCAGGCCATTGGCGCTATAGGTCGCACGAGGCAGCAGAAAAACTGGCGCTACAGGTCGTGCGATGCGCAATAGATTTGGCGCTAGGCAAAGCGCGAGGCGCCCAGCTCCCTCGCGCGATGGCAGGCGCGCAGCAGGCATTGTCCCAGCGCGTTGGTAGGTGCATAGTAGCACTTTCCCCGCGCGATAAGGCGTGCGACACGACACTAGACGCAACAGTGGTAGGAGGCGATGCAGCAAGGATGTTTCAACTCCCAAAAATGGATGTCGCACTTCAACTAGGAAAAGGAACTTTAAATCCCAAGTCAAATTCATCAAGGAACAAGGGAAACATAAATTTACTACTATAAATACCCTTTTATTTTCATGTAATAGCCATGTTTTTAGGGAAGGTTTTTTAAGTCTTGAAGTTTTGTTTATAGAAGTTTTTCATGTTTACTATAAGTTTTAGAAGACATATTTGAGATACGATTGTAAAGTTGTTCTTCCGAATTTTTGCATTAATCAAGTGAAGGTTCTTCTGATCATTGTTATATGTACTAATTTTAGTTTTTATTTATGAATGCTATTAATTTACTTATAAACATGAGAGGCTAAAACCACCACAACTAGGGTTGTGGGAACCATGGTGAATTAACGAACTAGGGTTTGCATGACGTGATTCTAAAACAATACTAAATGCTTGTATTGTATTATCTTCACTCTTAAACGTTTCTTAACGGTGTAGAACGCTAGGACATGCCCAAATTCTTTACTTGCTTGAGCCTAGAGAGGTAGAGATAAGGAAAAGAGAACTACAACAAAGCCTTGATCTTGATGATCATTGTATTAACTTGAGTTGTGGTCGCAGGATTATTAAATTTGGGACATATTGATAATGGTTAATTTGGAATCGAGCATGAGACCTGGTCTGGTGATTGAGTATTGTCATTCAATAGGGACTGGTCGGTCGTTTGAATAAACCTAAGTTATCAGTTCTACAAGTAAAGTATTGGGATAGATCACTAGTGTAAAACCCGAAGTAGTTAAGGATCTATGGGGAACACTTACCCTGGTTAATTGCATTAATTTGGAAACAACCATCAATTTCTCAACATTGTTACTTATTAATTTTACAAATCCCCCCTCTTAGGGAATAATTGACTAAAAAGCTTAAGCACCAGCGAACTTCTATATCCTTCCATATTCCCTGTGGGATGGACCCCAACCTCTACTTGGGTTCTTTATTGACAACGTCTGCTTCATACTTGCAAAGGAGGTGTGGCTTGAGCGTTATCACCGCCTCAGTGGAGCAGAGTGAGATGTCGGCTACAGAGGTCGGCCATACAAAGGCATATCCTATTACTTCCTCCACACCTCTAGTGGGCATTCCTAGCCAGGTCCCAGCAGGCTACGTCTTGGTTCCTCAGGAGTTTCTCTAGAAGATGGCAAATAGATTGATGTTAACCGAGAAAAGGTCAACCTAATAATGGAGAATGTCAAGCCTCGGGTGAAGGCTGATATAGAGGAGGCTGCTAGAGGATTACACAATCGATTGGACAACTTTGAGCTCTATTTTAATGAGAGCCTAGACGAGTAGCCAGACATGAGCATGTTGAGAAATGAGTTGGGGGCTTTTCGTAGTCAAGTCTCCAAGTTTTCATCTAGATAGCCGGCGTATTAGTGGCCCCCACCATCCCTGAGTTTGATAAGGAGCTCAACCTCAGGGAATTCTGGGGTCCGAAAACTGCTGGTGGAGATAAGGGGAAGAAAAGGGCTTTGGAGGTAGTTGATACGGAGACCTCCAGGAAAAGGAAGAGAAGAGAGAAGAAGGAGCGCAAGCAGGCAGCAGCAGCTAGCCTGCAGTTTTATGAAGAGCACATATATGAGCTGCAGGAGTAAGTTAGAGGAGTTGGGAGCTCAGCTGCTATGCCTGAGAGCTTGCGGGTGGCAAGGACCCTTCGGGTGAGCCACATTCAGCTAGAGTTGTTGATGATGTTGCGGAGGTGACCATGATTGTGGAGGGGGTGACCACTGCCCCATTTGCCACACCTTTTTGTGCACCGGCCACTGCTGGTTCCACAACTGCAGTGGAAGGGAGTGTGCTTGCATACCCACCTCTGCAGGATGACAGGAGCACTTAGAGCGCCACAAGTATATCCCTCTCCTAGTCCTTACATTTTTTATCTGCTTTAGGGACAAAGCTTAAAAGGGGGGAAGATGTACTTTTTTTGATTTTTGACTTTGTTCGAGGGTTTTTGTTGGTGTGTTTCTTTTCCCTAGGACATGCTATCTAGTAGAACCAGCATGTTTAGGATTGTGTGTTTTGTTTAACTAGGAGTAGCTTAGGAGTACTTTACAGCCAATAAATGCACTTGTTTTGAAGTTGTTGAAAAAATGACCCTTTTCAAAAAAATATTTTTGGTATTACCTGTGTATGTTGACTACAAAACATGACTACTGTGGATCTTTTATTTCATTTAGTAGATTAGCATGTGTAACTGTGGCTTAACTGTGCATGAACAAGATAGGTAGAATAAATGTAAATGTGTACCATGAGTGAGTGAGGATTTTAACTTAGTTCAATATTACATAGAGGATCTAGAATTTGCCCGGTTAGTCTTTACATAGGTTGTAGGATAGTTGGTTAGGAAAGGATCATAGGCCGTTTTTGTTGTAGCCTACATTTAGCCTATATTGCCCTACCAAATGAAAAATTAATCCCTTGATCCCTTGTGTGAGCCTTAAGTTGTTCATTTTTCTTTGATTATCCATTCACCTTTCCCATGTTTATAATAAACCTGTTTGGCCGTGGTCCCTCCTTGGACATTGTGAACCTCAACTTAGGAAAAATGCCTAAGTTGAGGGTGGCTACAATAGGGGTGCATAGGCCGATTGGGGGTGAAAATGAAAAAAAAGTCAAAGAAAAGTGAGGTGTGGTGTGAAATATCAAAAGAAGAAAAAGAGAGAGAAAAGAGCTAAAATGTCAAAAGTGAAAAAAAAGAAAAATAATTTAAAAAGATGAAAAAATACACCATACCCACAAGTGACAATTGAAAAGGCAAAAAGAGAGGAAAATTGAAAAAGATAAAAAGGGGTAAAAAGGTGAAAAGTGAAGCCAAGTTGTGTAGTTCCAAGGAGGATTAGTCACTAATATACATATCTACTATACCAAGACCGAAGCCTACATTACAAGCCAAGAAAAGTCCTATAGTGATCCTAGCCTGACTGTTTAAAAAATTGAAGTAGAAAAAATAAGGGCAAGCCTATGATATCCGATGTGCAGTATTTGAAACTTCTTTGTGAGGATGAGAGTCCTGTTTGATTAGTCCCAAGTTTCATTTGTATATATCTGTGAGTTTTGAGGACTTCATTTTCTGTGAGGGTACATGGTTTATATTGCATCCTGCCAGTTGTTTGTGTGAGTAGCATTAGTGATAGCTTAGTTCTCTGCTAATAGTTAGATGCCATATCTAGATCTCTGTATTTCATGAGTTGCAGTTGCATGTATGCATAACTAACTTGGTTCAAATGAAAAAGGGGTCAATATTTGAGAATGGTCATGTGTGCAAATTTTATTGTATTAGGTGTAGGTCTTCTATTTTACTTTCTAGTTAAGCGTCGTTTATAGTTTTTTTTCTTTGCCTGAGGACATGCAAAAGTCTTATATTGAGGGTGTTGATGTGCTGTGGGTTTACATCATTTTCGACACATAAAACTAAGAAAATATGCATGGTCTTAGGTGTGTTTATATGGATATGATTTACTTTTGGTTTGTTTTTTGGGAAATAAGGTGTTGAAGTTGAAAGCTGGGAACGAAGGAAAAAGAGTGCAAAAATTAGGCGAAGTACAGACTTTAGTATGAGCCATCCCTTGGTGGTACGAGCTTACTGTAAGTTATGGTAAACATCAAAAAGAGTTCTCAAGGTACTGGCCAAGTACGACTCTTGGTATGATCCATACCATCCTAGTACGAGTCATACTATGAGTCGTAGAAATAATAAGAAGGATGCACTTTGATTAGTCTTTTGCTACGGATGGAAATCATGAGTCATGATGAATACCTAAAAGCAGTACAAAAAAGCCGTGGTAAAGTTTAGAAAAAAGTTGAATGGTAGATCCCATGGTACGAGAGGTAACCACGAGCTGTAACATTAATGTACGAATCATACCCAAGGCTCATGGAAAATATTCAGAGAATGCCTGAAGCCATAGGTTCAAACTCACGACAGGATTGTATGACTCATAGGAGCATTGTACGAGTTGTACCAACTCCCAGCACTTATCCAAATTCAGAGTTTCTAGGCATTGTACGAGTGAAGCTATGACTCATATGAACAAGTTACGAGTCGTAGGAGAAGGAGGCAGCAGTTAATTAGTTTTCCCTATTATTTGAGATAAGGTTTCTAATTATTTATTTAAATACTTTTCTAGGTTATTTATGTTAGAAGATTTGGAGAGGATGAATACTTTGAGGGAGAATTCGACTTTTGGGAGATTCGTCTTGAGTTTTCAAATATTCTTGGGTTTTACTTCAATGTTCTTGAACTGATCAAAGTTGAATTGTGCAATAATCAAGTGGATTTTTATTTGAATCTTCATTGTAAGTTCTTTAATTTTGTTTTCTTCAATTAATGCTAATTCTTTGCTTACAATCATGAGATGCTAATACCTCCACAACTAGGGTTGTGGGAACTATAGTGAATTAACAAACTAGGGTTTGCACAAAGTGATGCTAAACCAATATGAATGCTTGTATTGTATTCTCTTCATCTTTAATATTTCTTAATGATGCGCAACGTTAGGACGTGCCCGAATTCTCTATTTTCTTGAACCTAGAGAAGTAGAGATTAGAAAAAGAGAAGAGCAACAAAGCCTTGAACTTTATGGTTCATTCTATAACTTGAGCTGCGATCGCAGGATAGTTAATTTGGAACAAATTGATAATGACAAAAGTGAAATCACACAAGAGGCCTAATCCGGTAATTGAGTATAGTCATTCAATAGGGACGAACTAGTCGTTTGGATGAACCTATTTTATCATTTCTACAAGCTAAGTATTGGGATAGATCAAAAGTGTAAAAATCCAACGTAGTTATGAATCCATGGGGAACATCCATGGGAAACACCTCAGCTAATTGCATCAACTTGATAACAACTCAAATCTTCAATACTATTACGTGTTTCATTCTTTAAATCCCCCCATTTGGAGATAATCGAACTAAAAGTCTAAATACTAGCATTATTCTACATCCTGACCATATTCCTTGTGGGATCGACCCCAACCTAGTTGGGTTCTTTATTGACAACATCCGCGTCATAACTTTTCAGGGGTATGATTTGAGCATTATCAGTCTACTTATTTCCTAAGGGGTGTGTGTATAGCAAATAACAATATAAAACGACAAGTGAATGTGAGTAAAATATTTGTTAAAGTTGGTTGTAATCAATGAGTGAAGTGACTAGGATCGTGTTCCCCATGATTTTATAACAATGCAAACTTATCATAGGTAATCTATCCTTGTGTTTACCATACAAAATTAGTAAGTTAAGTCACAGAAATAGTTGGTCCCCTAAATAGATAACTATCACCATACAATTTGGTCCATTTACGGGTGTGTACTTTCCTAACCCTTACCTTTTGTCTGGAATTAGCTATTTTTCAAACAAGGTCAAGCTATTTGTTTCGGACAAGAACAAATAAAGAAAATATGTTTCTTGGACTTTAATATCGAAAAAAATATGTCAAAGTATCGAAACTTGTATAAGAAACCTACAGATCCTATTCATAGACAAAAATAAAATCCTTTCCTAAACAAAATTGGATTCTGGCATTGGCAGGTGCAACGACTCGTTGCTTGATTGCATGGTCCATTGTCTTGTCTGTTGGATGCTTCGTTATTTCAGATTGACTTTGGCCTCTTTCAGATTCTGGCACATACAATGGCTCATTGTGAAGTCATACGAGCCATTGGTTCCCCTCGTTGGTTCCAAGCCTTCAGGACATAATTTCTGAATCTCTTAGTACATGCACTTTGGACGACTAGTCTTTTGAATGCACGACCCCTTCTTCTCATCTGTTGAATAAGGCCTCTTTTAGCACTTTTTTTTGAATCTGTCCCACGACCACATAGTACGACCCGTTGTATGAAAAAATGGGCCATAGGTTCCATCCATTCTTTGGGCTTAAAATTTTCTATTTTTTCGAATCTCATCTGATGGCTGCTTGGTACGACTCGTGGTAAGAACCAATGACCCATCCTATGGCTCCTTTGTTTGCCCTTGAGTCATTTTTAGCTCTTTTCTCATATCCAACTCCCCTATCCTATTTTACTTGTAAAAATACCAAAATGCATCATATCCAGATAAATGTACCTAAGTACAAGCATATTTACTTGGTTTTAAGTGTCGAAAGTGCCGTAAAACCACGACACATCAATGCCCTCAACTTAGCATGTTTACGTGTCCTCAGGTAAATAAGATAAAATCAACCTATGATGATGAGTAACTCGAAGAAGCCTTGGAGATGCGTAGCGGTCCAAACCCTATGAAGCATATACGTTTTTTGGTAACATCCGAATACATTCCTCATAAAGAGAGAGCGTAAATGGTCATTGGCAAAATAAATATACCCGACGAGTGTCGGGGTCGAATCACATAGGGAATAGTACTTAGATGGAACAACAGTTGTCTATCAAGTCAAACTAAGAAGCATCATTGAATTTAAAGCAAACAAATAAAAATTTGTGGGTTCAAAAGATTGCAACTAAAATATAAAAACAACTATTGATCAATCAACAAGATAACCAACTTGAATTAACAAAAGTGAACAAGAGCTAGGAGTATGCTTTTTAATGGGGTGTTAATTGGATTGGAATTGACTTGAAAATAGGATTATTACTCATAAATATTAATAGAAATGGATGAGGTGGCACCTGATGTTTCTCAACCACGAAGGTGCCTTTTGCCTCGGGTTTCCTCAAACCCCAAGGTCCCAAACAATATAGCCATTAAGAATTGGGTCAGATTTAATCTTTTTCTAGCCCTAAATCTCTCAAGGGTGAATGATTATGGGTATTAGCTATCTCTAGCCTAACCCTAGTCATGAAACAAATGTACACTCGGATCGTAGACACGGGACAAGGAGCCCCGAGAGACCCAAAGTCGACCCATGGCATGAGCATACATCTAATCAATCATATGAGCGGAAGACTTAGCATAGAGAACGTAATCATAACATAACATAAGGGAAAACAGTACAATACTTATACAATATGATGGAATACAACTTTTAGTCTGATAAGCCTCTAAACATAAAAGGCGGATTGATGGGACAACTCCCCAACTAATCCAACATTCAGAAACTGAAGGAATAAGATAGAGTGTGAACATGTAGCCCTCAAAACATGAGGACTAACCAAGTGCGCTGAGAGCAAGTCCGAATCTATCTACGGGTGAGGATGAGCCTAAGAACTGGGACCTGTATCATGAGACGATACAAGATAGAAAGTATGTGGTTAGTACATGGAATGTACTGAGTATGCAAGGTAAGTAAAACGGACATTTAAAGCATATATGAAATTTATAAATAATCATAAGAGTAGGACATCATACTCGTATCATAAGTCATAATAACATAACATACGACTCAAGATTTTCAAAACATTCATAACATAAACATAGTCATAATCATAATAGAAGAGCTTTATTTAACATAAATTGAGCCATCATACATAATCATAACATGCGGAAATCATGAGGAACAATTGGAGATTCTCTTAACCGACATACCCCATATGAGCACACATGAAGCCCTACTTGTAACCCTAGTCGGGAGGGTGTTCGTACCTTCCCAAGGGTAGGAACCATAAAGGGCGTGATCACACATGAAAAGGGCCATTTAGTCTAGGGACAAACATGAAAGAGGTCCCAACATACCTACGGTGGCACGTAGTTCATGAGATCCGACGCTTAACCTAAGCCCCAAACCTTTGATACTACTCCAAAAACATATATAGTGCTCATAATAATACATACACGAGTTCATGGGCTAGTTAAATCATGATAATCGTAAACATTCTTGAACATACGTGAACTAGCCATGACTTGAGGCCCGTGGGTCTGTCAAAAACATAGTTCATGATTGATAAAATTCATACATACTTGTAGATCATTCATATAGATTGAGATTCATAAGTTCGTCATCGATAACATAATAAATTCATAATTCATGTTGGGATTATCAAAACACTAATGGATCAATGGATCATAAATCGATTCATCATGGGGCATGCATAATCATGCTTAATTGTTTAGAATTTCAAAATCAACAATATCATAATCAATTTAAATCCCAAAAGATGATCAAAATCAGTAGATTATGATAAGATTTCAAAACTACAAGACCCATAGTTAAATCATTTAATTTTATACAAATCAATTACAAAACCCCATGAGTTTTTGATAATTTATAAGTAAAATCATAGAGTAGGAGCATGGGTCTGGAAGGATCCACCCATTGATGACCTTACATACCTGGAAACACTTGATTTTTAATCTCCCTTGAAAGCCCAAGGTGGAATTTTGAGGGGAAAAACACCTTGAATCACCTTCTATTCTCCTCCCTAAATTCTTGCATGCATGAATGAGGGCTTAACATGGACTAATACCCCATAAAAGACCCTATTCATACCTTAAAACAATATAGTTTAGGCCTTAGAAATTTAGGAATTACAAAAACACCCTTACAAAAAATGAAAAAAATAACTGTCAGGGGTCCCAACGATTGACATGACGACTCGTTGCTAGGGATCATGACTCATGGCCTTAAGTTGTCAGGTACACTGCCAAAATTACCTTAGGGACCCATGAAGGACGCCACAAATTGTGGTGGATGACCACGATGCGTGGTCACTATTCGTGGTCCCTACTGCCTTAGTTCCCTAGCCATGCATCCCCTTCTCGCCACGTGTGACCTCACGAATCATGAGGTCTGACCACGACTCGTGGTCACCCCCGTGGCCTTCCCAAAAACTCTGCCAAGCCCAGCCTGACCACGAGTCACTTCATGACTCGTGGTCCTCCCTAACGAGCCACCTCACCAACCGTCCTGTGACCTAGTGCGAATTTTCAGTTTTTCTCCGTTTTGACTCCCGGGTCTGATCCTTGGGTTCCCGGGTATAACAATATCTGCCCCATGGAAACATTCTTCCTCGAATGTTAGAAACATGCAGAAAACTTAGAAACAAGCAATCATCATATGCAATTACTGATCATTTAAGCTGAAAACTGACGGAATGGCTACTTGAAAGAACTACATAGCTGAACTGGATTCAGACACCACATACATATGCCATATCATAAAACAAACTTATATGCATGAACTGAACATGAAAAATGATTAGAGAATTAGGGAAAAACTGATATGTCAATATGAAACTGAGTCTGTAGAGAACAGGTGTGGGTATCTAGCCATCAGATTCGCCTCGGCTTCCCACATAACTCCTTCAATATGCTGATTCCTCCATAATACTTTAACTGAAGTACTTCTTTGTTCCTTAGCTTACGGATTTGATGATCTAATATTTCCACGGGTACTTCATCATAACTAAGGCTATCCTTTACACCAACGCTGTCCACTGGAACTACTAAAGTTGGATCACCCAAACACTTTTTCAAAAGTGACACATGAAACACAAGATGAACTGAAGATAACTCCAAGGGCAGGTCCAACTCATACGCCACCTTACCAACTCTCCTCACAACTCAGTAGGGGCCAACATACCGGGGATTGAGTTTTCCCTTCTTTCCAAACTGCATGACTCCCTTCATGGGAGATACCTTTAGAAATACCCAGTCGTCCACATCAAACTCCAAGTCTCTTCTCCTCACATCGACATATGATTTTTGACGACTTTGAGCGGTTTTCAACCGGTCACTTATCAACTGAACCTTCACCATCGCCTCGTGAACCGAATCTGGCCCTATTATAGGTGCCTCACCAACCTCAAACCATCCGATGGGAGATCTACATCTCTGCCCATAGAGGGCCTCGAATGGTGCCATTTGGATAGTAGAGTGATACTGTTATTACAGGCAAACTCGATTAAGGGTAAATGATCATCCCAACTACCTTTAAAATCCATAACGCATGCCCTCAACATATCCTCAAGAGTCTGAATAGTCCACTCCGCCTGACCATCTATTTGCGGATGAAATGCCGTGCTATGCTTAACTTGAGTACCAAGTCCCTTTTGAAAAGACCTCCAGAACTAAGAGGTAAACTGAGTACCTCTATCCAATATGATGGACAAGGGAACTCCCAAATGTATAGTTTGGCATAGTCATCTATTGACTCCGTGGTCTTGACCGGTAGAAAATGGGCAGCCTTAGTTAACCTATCTACCACCCCCCAAATGGAATCTTAGTGTCGTTGAGTATGAGGTAGGCCTGTAATGAAATCCATATTAATCTATTCCCACTTCCTAGTGGGGATGCTAATATCTTGAAGTACGCCTCCCGATATTTGATGCTCGACCTTCACTTGCTGACAGTTAGGACAGTTGGCTATGAATTCTGCAATATCCTTGTTCATACCATCCCACCAATATATTTCTCGCAAGTCCTAATACATCTTTGTGGATCCCAGATGGATAGAGTATCTGGAACCATGTGCCTCATGCAATATTCAAAATATTAAATTATCAATGTCCGAAACATATAGCCGACCCTGGTATCGTAGGACACCATCTCCCCCTTGGGAGAAAAAGTCCACCTTTTGACTCTGCACCGCTTTCTTCATCTTTCTCAAAATCGGATCCTCATATTGCTTAGATTTGACATCAACCACCAAGGATGATTCTGACCCATTCTGCACAACAACGCCACCATCGGCCGAGTCGATCAATCCAACTCCCAATCCTGCGAGTCGGTGGATATCCTTCACCAACTCTTTCTTTCCCTCATCCATGTGGGACACGCTCTCCATAGAGAGCCTACTAAGTGCATCCGCCACCACATTAGCCTTGACCAGGTGGTAAAGAACACTCATATCGTAGTCCTTCAATAACTCCAACCACCTCTTTTGCTGAAGATTGAGATCCTTCTGCGTGAACACATATTGCAAGCTCTTGTGATCCGTGAACACATCCACGTGAACCCCATACAAATAATGCCACCATATCTTCAATGTGCGGCCAACTCGAGATCATGGGTCGGGTAATTCTTTTTGTGAACCTTTAACTGTTAAGAGGCATATGCTATCACTTTCTCACGTTGCATCAACACACATCCCAATCCGACTCTCGAAGCATTACAATATACAACAAGGCCATCCATACCTTGGTGTAAAGTCAACACAGGTGATGAAGTGAGTCGGGTCTTCAATTTCTGGAAGCTTCCTCACAAGCCTCCAACCATTGGAACTTTACCTTCTTCTGAGTCAACTTGGTCAAAGGTGTCGTAATAGATGAGAAACCCCTCTGTTAGTAACCTGCTAGGCCCAAGAAACTCTGAATTTATGAAGGATTCACTGGTCTAGGACAATTCTTCACCGCTTTGATTTCTTGAGAATCCACCCTCATGCCCTAACTCGACACCACATGGCCCATAAATGCCACCGAGTCTAGCTAAAATTCACACGTGCTAAACATTGCAATACAACTTACGATCCTTGAGGGTCTAAATCACTACTCTCAAATGAGCGGCATGCTCCTCCTCGCTCTGGGAGTGTATAAGGATGTCATCAATGAATACAATCACGAACATGTCCAAATGTCGCTTGAACACCCTGTTCATTAGGTCCGTAAAAGCTACAGATGCATTTGTTTGTCCAAATGATACAACTACAAATTCATAATGTCCATAACGGGTTTTGAAGGCTGTCTTTGGGATATCACTCTCCAGGACTCTAAGATGGTGATACCCGGACCTAAGATCTATCTTCGAGAAACACCTGGCACCCTAGAGCTGGTCAAATAAATCATCGATCCTGGGCAAGGGGTACCTATTATTGATGGTGACCTTATTAAGTTGCCGATAATCAATACACATTCGAAGGGATCCATCCTTATTCTGAACTAATAGAACCGGTGCACCCCATGGAGACTTGCTCGGCCTAATGAAACCTTTATCCAACAAGTCCTTCAACTGTTCTTTTAGCTTCTTTAGCTCGACTGTAGACATCTTGTAAGGAGGAATAGATATAGGCTACGTGTCAAGAAGAAGGTCTATACTGAAATCAATCTCCCGCTCGGGAGGGATACCTGGCAAATCATTAGGGAATACCTCCGGATACTCACACACCACTTGAACTGACTGAATAGTCGTGGTCTCGGACTCTACATCCTTAACCCTAACGAGGTGGTACATGAAATCCTTAGAGATCATTTTCCTGGCCTTAAGGTATGAAATAAACCGACTGATTGGTACAGAGGAATTACCCTTCCATTCCAAAACTGACTCACTCGGAAATTGGAATTCTACTGCATGGGTCCTATAATTAATCGAAGCATAGCATGCAAACGACCAATCCATACCCAAGATGATATCAAAGTCCGTCATGGCCAACTCTACAAGGTCCACAGAGGTAACCTTATGCAACACTGTAATGGGGCAACTTCTATATACCCGCCTAGCTATAACTGATTCACCGACTGGAGCAGATACGGAGAACAGTTCTGACAGAATTTCAAGACTAACTCCAAAACTACTAGCAATGTAATGGGTTACAAAAGACAAAGTAGCACCTGTATCTAACAAAGCATAAGCATAATATGGAAGACTTGCAACATACCTGTGACCACATCTGGTGAAGCCTCCTGCTTTTGGCGATGCACTAGGGCATAAAACCGATTTCGGCGCTGACCTCCTACTAAACTAGTGGAATCACCCTGCTGTGGGGTTCGTGCTACTGGAGTGGTAGAACTGGCTGCAGGGCGATCTCTGATCCTGTGTCTGGGTTTGCCATACCAGAAACAAGCATCTGCACCGATCAGGCACCTCCCGGGATGATTTTTACTACATCTTTCACAAGTTGGGAAAGTGCGCTCCACCTGCATGCTACCATGATCCCTCGAGCTTGTAGCCCTACTACTTTGGTCTCCCCTGAACAGGGATGGCGTGCTGGCCGATGATGGAGCTGGAGCAATGGACCTGTGCTGGCACTGCTGACGTGGTCCACCCCCTAACCTGGCCTGAGAAACCCTGTAGTTGTCGGTTCTGGCCCTCTTGGCCTCTCTCTGCCTCCTATAGACCGACTCCATCTTCTGCACATGCAATACAATATGGGGAAAGGCAATGCCCCGGTGAAGCATGGCGATCCGACAATCTTTGTCCAAGTAATTTTCTACTCCATGCACAAAGCGGCTGACCCGAGCCCGCTGTCCGCCACCAACTTTGGAGAATATTTAGATAATTGGGTGGACTCCAATGCATACTCTTATACAAACATGCTACCTCGCTTTAGATTAACAAACTCAGCCCCCTTGAGCTCCCTCATCTCCTGAGGGAAGACCCGATCCATGAATGCAGTGTGAAACTCATCCCAACTTATCAGGCCTGCACCCGCCGCCCTGGCATCTCTCCATTTCTTAAACCATATATGTGCTACCCGTTTTAGCTGATAAGAGGTCAAGTCAATGCGTTCCCCATTTTTCACCCCCATGACTTGGGTGATTTTCAGAATCTCCTTTATAAAATCATGTGGATCCTCGTCCACCTTTGACCCCGTGAACTCTGGAGGGCTCATCCTCAAGAAGTCTCTCACCCTAGCTGCCGCTGCATTCCCATTTTGAGGGAAATATGCCGCCGTCTGATTCTAGACCTAAGCAGCCATGGCCTGTGCTAGCATCTGAATCACCACCCTAAACTCAGCATGGCCAGTTGGCTTTGATATGTGCTCCTCATGAACGGGTAGAGCGGCTAATGCTCATCATCATGGGCACCCTCTTGGTCATTACCATTTCCGTTTCTCCTAGTGTTTACTCCACGTGGAGGCATGATTCTGCAAATGTGAATAGAATGAATTAGAGGAGTAAAGGATGTTCACTGTACGACATAGATCATGAAAGAAGGGAACATTTCCTAAATGTCTAGTAGCCTCTTTTTCATAGGTGTGACGCGATTCAAACCCATGAAAAGGACTCTACATAACATGGCTTTCAGACTCCCTAGGACACCTCAAACCTATGGCTCTGATACCAAGTATGTCATGACCCAAACATACACTCGGATCGTAGAAACAGGACAAGGAGCCCCGAGTGACCCCAAGTTGATCCATGGCATGAGCATACATCTAATAAATCTTATGAGCGGAAGACCTAGCATAGAGAACGTAATCATAACATAACATAAGGGAAAATAGTACAGTACTTATACAACACGGTGGAATACAACTTTAGTCCGATAAGACTCAAAACATGAAAGGCGGTTTGATGGGACAACTCCCTAACTAATCCAACATCCAGAAACTGAAGGAATAACACAGAATGTGAACATGTAGCCCTCGGAACTTGAGGACTCACCAAGTGCGTTGAGAGCAAGTCCGTATCTATCTATTGGTGAGCATGAGCCTGAGAACTGGGACTTGTATCATGAGATGATAAAACATTTAAAGTATGCTGTCAGTATATGGAATGTACTATTATACCACGCGGGCTCAAAGATCGGACTGGGGAATTGAAATGGGAAAATTGTGGAATTGATGTTGCAGGCACAGGACGAGTCGTGGGACGACTCGTGAGGAGACCCCACGAGTCGTCAAGTGACTCGCGGGTAGGCCTAGAATAGATGAAGGATTGGGGTCCCCACGAGGGAAAGAATGCTCGTGGTCAGACACCACGAGTCATCATGTCACTCGTGGTGTGAGTTGGAATTATGTTAGAAGCAGCAACCAATGTACCTAACGGATGGGACCCCAAGAGTCGTGGCCAGTCCCAACGACTCGTGAGGTGAGTCGTGAGCAAGAAGGTTGAATCTTAAGGAGGTGTACCAGATGGAAGGTGGCCACGGGTCGTGGCCACAGGGGATGAGTCGTTAAGTAATCTTTATGAGCCCCAGTGGACAGGTCATCCAGTGTACTTGACGAGAAGCCTAACGGATCGTTGGCCCTGGTAACGAGTCGTCTGGTCACTCGTCAGGGTCACGTAGCAATTACTTTTTTCGAATTTGTAAGGGATTTCTCATAATTTCCTAAGTTCCTAAGACCTATACTACGTCGTTTAAGGCTCGTTTTAGTGGGTTTTAAGCAGGGTAAAACCTATCCTAAGCCATTATTCTCATGCATGCAAGTTTGAAGGATTGAAGAGGAGATGCAAGGCAAAATCTCAAGGTTTCCATTGGAATCTCAGCTTGGGCTATTAGAGGGTATTAGAATTCACCATTCCCAGGTATGTAAGTCTATGAGTGGGTTTTTTCTTCCACACCATGCCCAATCCCTATCAAAATGTGATAAATTATCTATGATCAGGTATGGGGTTTTACCCAATTGCATGATTCTTCAATCTCTACACATGGGTATGATTATATTATATTTATATTGATGATTTATGAAGCTTGTAGGGATTCTAAGTTGTTTTCCCTTATAAATATTGTTTTCTAAACTTTGAATCTAAAAGACCCATGGGTGAACAGTTCATAAAAGAGGTGATATATGGTAAATGTGTGATGATGATGAAGTTGATGATGAAAAGCATGTTTCTAAAACTACCCATGATTTTGATCTTGTTTCCTAAATGAATCGATTAGATTCTAGAATGATAGAGCTTTGGGTGATGCCCACATGTAGATTAAAGCGATGATTTTCCCAACATAAGCTTACCACATTGTGTGAAGTGAAATTTCCCAATATTTATTATGCATTCTAGTTTGTGGTATGTTGAGTAAATATTTCTACATGTAGCTTACCACATGATTTGGAGTAGATGCTCCCACCTATGATTGAGCTTGTGGTATGTTTCGAAATAAAGCTTCTCATATGCATGAATTTATAATTGAGATGTATGTCATTATTGAGTTTTGTCAAAGGACAATGTTGAGCTTCATTTTCAAATGATGTCGAGTCTATGCATGATTTCTTTATGAGCTTTGTCAATAGACAATGTTAAGCTTCATTTCATACAATGTTGAGTTATGCATGATTTCATATTGAGCTTCATCATTAGAAGATGTTGTGCTTCGTTAATGGACGATGTTGAGCTTCATTATATATGATGTAGAGAATTGCATGTTTTTGGGAGAAAAGTCTAGCACCGAGCGGGTTAATGGTCGATTACCCTATGCCCCAGAACTACGCGCCAACGAAGGTTGTTAATATGATATTATTGGGACCTCCCTTGTGACCTATCCCCGGCCTGATTGGCCCTTCAGCTTAATAGCGATATCATGGTATTGTCCATCACCATGGCAAGGTTATGGATGGCTCTACCCACTTGAGTGTGATTTTTGGAACCACGTAAGCTCTATCGTGGTATGTCGGTTAAGTGACGAGTCTGCCACTGTCTATATCGTTTAGATTTGCATATTCATTTCTCATGATGATAACTATCTTATGCATGCATTTTCTAAAAGTAAGGTTTGACTCATTATTTAGCTTTTGATATAAATGTTATGTTCTGCTTTGAGTCATTCGAATCACTCATGATGTTATAAAGCTATGCAGGGTCATGTTATGATAAGATTTTGAATTTAGAAAGAATTCATGGATGCCTTTCCTATCATGTTGAAAGCTTATGATGTGTTATAAAATGTTATCAATGATTTATTCTACTTAGCGATTTTTCTTACCTAGCATATTCGGTACATTCCACGTACTGACTGCATACTTTCTATCTGCATTGTTTCGTGATGCAGGACCCAGTTCTCAGGTTCAACCCTATTCGTAGTCGCTGTTCAGAGTTAGCACCTACTTATTAGGTTAGTCCTCAACTTTCAAGGACTAGACCTTTAGTTATTTTGGATGTCCTTTCAGTTTCAATATTTTTGAGCTAGTTCGGGGGGTTGTCCCATCAACTCGTCCAGATTAGAGGCTTATCAGACTTAGACGTGTATTCAACTTCAGATATTTATTCTGTTATTATATTATTTTTTACTTCCATTGAGTTTATAATTATGTTTTCTTCATGTTTATTTAATGAGTTAGTTGAATGCTTATGCCATGGGTCGACTTGGGGTCTCCGGGGTCCCTTGTCCCGTGTCTATGATCTGGGCCTCCATTCGAGTTGTGACAAACTTGGTATCAGAGCCATAGGTTTGATGTGTCCTAGGGAGTTTTAAAGCCGCGTTAAGTAGAGTCTTTTTATGGGTGTGAAGCGCGCCACACTTATGAGGCTACTAGACGCTTTAGGAAACTTTCCCTTCTTTCATGATCTATGTCATGTGATGAAAAACCTTTCTATCCTTCTAATTATTGCTATTCAAGATTGCAGAATAATGGCTCCTCGAAGGATGAATGGAAGGAGGAATTGAGGTGGTGAAAGCCACGAGGATGGAAACGGTCATGAGCATCAGCCAGCCCCATCAGTTCAGGAGCCTCAAGCACCAGAGCCAGCCGCTCATTTTGTGTTTCGAGCTGCCATTCAGATGTTTGCGCAGGCCTTGACTGGTCAGGTCAATCAGCAGACTGTGCATGTTCTGCAAAATGGCAATGAGGCGGTGGCTCAAGGTAGGGACTTCTTGAGGATGAACCCGCCGGAGTTTTGGGGTCCAAGGTAGATGAAGACCCGCATGATTTCATTGATGAGATTGTCAAGATCACCCAGGTTATGGGGGTGAGTAGTGTTGAGTGCACAAAGTTATCCTCCTACCAGTTGAAAGGGGTTGCATATATTTGGTTTATCCAGTGGAAGGATAGCAGGGTCGCTGGAGTAGGTCCGGTCACATGGGAGGTGTTTCAGGTTGCATTCCTTGATAGGTTCTTCCCTTAAGAGATGAAGGAGTTGAGAGAAGCGAAATTTGTGAATTTGAAGCAAGGAAGGATGACTTTTCAGGAGTACGCCCTTGGTTCACCCGCCTATGTAAGTATGCCCCGAAGTTAGTGGCTGACCAGCGGGCGCGGGTGAGCAGATTTGTGCATGGTATAGCAAGATATTTGGGCAAGGACTCTAGTACAACTATGCTCCATCAGGACATGGACTTCCCTCGCATTGTGTTGTACGTTCAGCAGATAGAGGTGACACATTCGAGGGAGAGGAAGGCCAAGGACTGAGGACCACAAATTCTCTCAACAGAGGTCTAGTGGTGGGAACCGACAGCAGACCCACCAGAGATCATCAGCCCCAGCATCTTCAGCGCTGAGTGTGCCATCTAGTCCCAAACATGATCAGAGAGGGAGAGCGTCAGGATCAAGGGGTCATAGCAGTAGGCCCGCAAACTCCAGCATTCCAGCTTGTCGTAGGTGTGGTCGAGGGCACACAAGCCAGTGTTTGGCAGGGTCAGGAGCTTGATTTGGATGTGGGAAGCCTGGACATATTCTCAGAGATTATCCCGATGCGAGACAGGATCAGGTCGGGGGCCGAGGCCCAGCTTATAGTTTAGCAGCCCTACCCCCACGCACAACACATCAGGGGGCATTAACTAGCACAGCTGGCGGGTAGTGCCAGAATAGATTCTATGCCTTAGCCACTTGTCAGGAGTAGGAGGCCTCACTAGATGTAGTCACTATTATATTTAGAGTCTTTCATGTTGATGTATATGCATTGCTAGATCAGGGGGCTACCCTATCTTTTGTGACACCATATATAGCCAGTAGCTTCGGAGTCAGTCCCTATGTCTTATTAGAGCCCTTCTCAGTTTCTACCCCAGTAGGTGACTCAATTATAGCTAGATGGGTGTATAGAGATTGCTCGATGTCAGTTATTCATAAGGTCACCTCAGTAGACTTGATAGAGTTAGCCATGACCAATTTTTGTTGTTATTTTTAACATGGATTGGCTATTTGCATGCTATGCTTTAGTTAATTATAGGACCCAGTCCGTAGAGTTCAGATTTTGGGTGAGCCTGTCTTAGAATGGGAGGGTAGTTCAGCTGTGCCTGTAGGTCAATTTATTTTCTACCATAAGGCTAGGAAGGTGATTTCTAAGGGTTGTTTGTACCATCAAGTTAGGGTTAAGGACGTGGAGTTCAAGACCCCGACTATCCAGTCCGTACTGGTAGTATGTAAGTATCTAGAGGTCTTCCCTGATGATTTTCTAGGTATCCCTCCTGAGCGGGAGATTGATTTCGGTATAGACCTTCTTCCCGACACACAGCCTATATCTATTCCACGTTACATAATGGCTCTAGCTGAGCTAAAAGATTTGAAGGATCAGTTGAAGGACCTATTAGATAAGGGCTTTATTAGGCTGAGTTAGTCTCCATGGGGTGCACCAGTGTTGTTTGTTCAAAAGAAGGACGGTTCGTTTCGGATGTGCATTGACTATCGACAGTTGAACAAGGTCACCTTCAGGAATAGGTATCCTTTACCTAGGATCGATGATTTGTTTAACCAGCTTTAGGGTGCCAAGTGTTTCTCCAAGATTGATCTCAGATCCGGGTTTCACCAGCTCAAGGTTTGGGACAGTGATATCCCGAAAACCACTTTTAGAACTCGGTATGGTCACTACAAATTTGTTGTTATGTCTTTTGGACTAACCAATGCCCCTACAGCTTTTATGGATCTAATGAACGGGGTGTTAAAGGCATATTTAGACATGTTCGTGATTGTGTTCATTGATGAAATCCTTATATACTCTCGAATCGAGGAGGAGCATGCCGCTCAGTTGAGAATAGTGCTTCAGACCCTCAAGCATCGCTAGGTGTATGCAAAGTTCAGCAAATGTGAGTTTTGGTTGGAATCGGTAGCATTTATATTCCATGTGGTATCAGGTGAGGGCATAAAGTAGATTCTCAGAAGATCGAGGCGGTAAAGAACTGGCCCAGACTCGGTGAACCCATCAGATATCAAGCGTTTTTTGGGCTTAGCGGGTTTCTATCGGAGATTTGTGGAGGGTTTTTCATCTATTGCTGCACCATTGACTAAGTTGATTCAGAAGAAGGTGAAGTTTCAATGGTCGGAGGCTTGTGAGAAAAGCTTCCAAGAGTTGAGGACTCGGCTCACTTCAGCACTAGTGTTGACCCTACCTGAGGGTACCGATGGCTTTATGGTGTATTATGATGCTTTGCGAGTCGGACTCGGGTGTGTGTTGATGCAGCATAGAAAGTGATAGAATATTCCTCGAGACTGTTGAAAGTTTTTGAAAAGAATTACCCGACCCATAATCTTGAATTGGCCGTAGGGGTGTTTGCATTGAAGATATGGCGGCATTACTTGTATAGGGTCCACATGGATGTATTCACGGATCACAAGAGCTTGCAATATGTGTTCACGTAGAAAGACCTCAATCTTTGGCAAAGAAGGTGATTGGAGCTACTTAAGGACTATGATATGAGTGTCCTTTACCACCTGGGTAAGGCTAATGTAATAGAGGACGCACTTAGTAGACTCTCTATGGAGAGTGTGCCCCACATGGATGAGGGAAAGAAAGAGTTGGTGAAGAATGTCCATCGACTAGCGAGGTTGGGAGTTAGATTGGTCGACTCAACAGATGGCGGCATTACTGTGCAAAACGGATCAGAATCGTCCCTGGTTGGTGATGTCAAATCTAGGCAAGATGAGGATCCAATTTTGGTAAAGCTGAAAGAAGTCGTTCGAAGTCAAAAGGTGGAGGTCTTCTCCCAAGGGGGAGATTGTGTACTACGGTACCAGGGTCTTCTATGTGTTCTAGATGTCGATAAATTGAGGGACCGGATATTGCATGAGGCACATGGATCCAGGTATTCTATCGATCCAGGTACCACCAAGATGTATCATGACTTGCAGGAAATATATTGGTGGAACGACATGAAGAAAGATATTGTAGAATTCGTAGTCAAGTGCCCTAACTGTCAGTAAGTGAGAGTTGAGCACCAAATGCGGGGAGGCATATTGCAGGTATTAAAATTCCTACTTGGAAGTGGGAAGAGATCAACATGGACTTCATTACTGTGCTACCTCGTACTCGCCGACAGTATGACTCCATTTGGGTGGTGGTCGATAGGTTCACCAAAGCTGCACACTTCCTACTGGTCAAAACCAATGATTTGACAGATGATTATGCCAAATTGTACATTCGAGAGTTGGTTAAAATTCGTGTAGTGCCATTTTCTATTATCTCCAATCGAGGTGCTTAGTTTACCTCTCAGTTTTGGCGGTCTTTCCAAAAAGGGCTTGGGACTCAAGTTATGCTCAGCACAGCATTTCATCCGCAAATGGATGGCCAGGAGGAATGGAAAATTCAAACTCTAGAGGACATGTTGAGAGCCTGTGTGATGGATTTTAAAGGTAGTTGGGATGACCACTTGCCCTTAATCGAGTTCTCTTACAATAACAATATCACTCCAATATCCAAATGACACCGTTCTAGGCTCTTTACGGGCGGAGGTGTAATCGCCCATCGGATGGTTTGAGGTTGGTGAGGTAGTTATGATAGGACCAAACTCGGTTTACGAGGCTATGGTGAGGGTTCAGTTGATACGGGACCGACTAAAAACTGCTTAGAGTCGTCAAAAGTCATATGCAGATGTGAGAAGGAGAGATCTGGAGTTTGAGGTTGATGATTGGGTATTTCTAAAGATAACTCCCATGAAGGGAGTCATCCAGTTCGTAAAGAAAGGAAAACTCAGTTCTCGCTATATTGGTCCCTACTGGTTTACGAAAAGAGTTGGTAAGATAGCGCATGAGTTGGACTTGCCATCAGAGTTATCTTCAGTTCATCCCGTCTTTCATTTATCGCTCTTGAAAAAAGTTCTTGGGTGATCCAGCTTTAGTAGTCCCAGTGGAAAGTGTTGGTGTTGGAGATAGCCTCAGTTATGAGGAAATTCCAGTTGTGTTCTCGGATCGTCAAGTTTGGAGGCTGAGGAACAAAGAAGTAGCTTCGGTGGAGGTGTTGTGGATGAACTGGCATATTGAGGGAGCTACGAGGGAAGCTGAAGCGACTATGATGGCTAAATACCCCCACCTGTTCTCTACCTACTCAGTTTCAGTTTGAGGTATCAGTTTTTGCCCTAAATATTAATCAGTTTTCATGTTCAGTTCATGTGCGGAAGTTTGAATTATGTTATGATAAAAGTATGTGATGCCTAAATTCAGTTCATCTATGTAGATCTTTCCGGAGGTAGTCATTCTGTCAGTTCTCGATTTTAATAATCAGTATTTTCATATGATGATTGCATGTTTCCGCGTTTTCTGTGTGTTTCTAACATTCTAGGGTGAATGTTCCCAGGGGGGGATATTGTTATACCCCGGGGGCTCAAAGACTGGACCCGGGAGTTGAAATGAGAAAATTGTAGAATTGATGTTGCAGGCACAGGACGAGTCATGGGACGACTCGTGAGGAGACCCCACAAGTTGTCAAGTGACTCGTGGGCAGGCCTAGAATATAAGAAGGATCGGGGTCCCCACGAGGTTGAGAATGACTCATGGTCAGACACCACGAGTGGTCATGTCACTCGTGGGGTGAGTTGGAATTAGGTTAGAAGCAGCAACCAGTGTACCTAACAGATGGGACCCCATGAGTCGTGGCCACTCCCAACGACTTGTGAGGTGAGTCATGAGCAAGCAGGTTAATGTTAAGGCAGTGTACCAGACGGAAGGTGGTCGCGGGTCGTGGTCACGTGGGACGAGTTGTTAAGTCATCTGTTACGAGCCCCAGTGGACAGGTCATCCAGTGTACTTGACGAGAAGCCTAATGGATCATTGGCCCTGGTAATGAGTCGTCTGGTCACTCGTCAGGGTCACGTAGCAGTTATTTTTTGCGAGTTTGTAAGGGCTTTCTCATAATTTCCTAAGTTCCTAAGACCTATACTACGTCGTTTAAGGCTCGTTTTAGTGGGTTTTAAGCAGGGTAAAACCTATCCTAAGCCATTATTCTCATGCATGCAAGTTTGAAGGATTGAAGAGGAGATGCAAGGCAAAATCTCAAGGTTTCCATTGGAATCTCAGCTTGGGCTATTAGAGGGTATTAGAATTCACCATTCCCAGGTATGTAAGGCTATGAGTGGGTGTTTTCTTCCACACCCATGCCCAATCCCTATCAAAATGTGATAAATTATCTATGATCAGGTATGGGGTTTTACCCAATTGCATGATTCTTCAATCTCTACACATGGGTATGATTAGATTATATTTATATTGATGATTTATGAAGCTTGGAGGGATTCTAAGTTGTTTTCCCTTGTAAATATTGTTTTCTAAACTTTGAATCTAAAAGACCCATGGGTGAAGAGTTCATAAAAGAGGTGATTTATGGTAAATGTGTGATGATGATGAAGTTGATGATGAAAAGCGTGTTTCTAAAACTACCCTTGATTTTGATCTTGTTTCCTAAATGAATCGATTAGATTCTAGAATGATAGAGCTTTGGGTGATGCCCACATGTTGATTAAAGCGATGATTTTACCGACATAAGCTTACCACATTGTGTAAAGTGAAATTTCCCAATATTTATTATGCATTCTAGTTTGTGGTATGTTCAGTAAATCTTTCTACATGTAGCTTACCACATGATTTGGAGTAGATGTTCCCACCTATGATTGAGCTTGTGGTATGTTTCGAAATAAAGCTTCTCATATACATGAATTTATAAATGAGATGTATGTCATTATTGAGCTTTGTCAAAGGACAATGTTGAGCTTCATTTTCAAATGATGTCGATTCTATGCATGATTTCTTTATGAGCTTTGTAAATAGATAATGTTGAGCTTCATTTAATATGATGTTGAGTTATGCATGATTTCATATTGAGCTTCGTCAATAGACGATGTTGAGCTTCGTCAATAGACAATGTTGAGCTTCGTTATATATGATGTAGAGCATTGCATATTTTCGGGAGAAAAGTCTAGCACCGAGTGGGGTAAGGGTCGATTACCTTATGCCCTAGAACTACGCACCAATGTAGGTTGTTATTATTATATTATTGGGACCTCCCTTGTGAGCTATCCCCAGCCCGATTGGCCTTTTAGCTTGAATCAATATCAGGGTATCGTGCATCGCCCTGGCAAGGTTATGGATGGCTCTACCCACTTGAGTGTGATAGTTGGAACCACGTAAGCTCTATCGTGCTATGTCAGTTAAGTGACGAGTCTCCCACTGTCTATATCATTCAGATTTGCATATTCATTTCTCATGATGATGACTATCTTATGCATGCATGTTCTAAAAGTAAGGTTTGATTCATTGTTCAACTTTTGATATAAATGTTATGTCCAACATTGATTCATTCGAGTCAGTCATGCTGTTATAAAGCTATTCAGGGTCATGTTATGATAAGATTTTGAATTCAGAAAGAATGCATGTATGCCTTTCCTCTCATGTTGAAAGCTTATGATGTGTTATAAAATGTTCTAAATGATTTATTCTACTTAGAGGTTTTACTTACCTTGCATACTCGATACATTCCACGTACTAACTGCATACTTTCTATGCTGTATCGTTTCAAGATGCAGGACCCAGTTCTCATGTTCAGCCCCGTTCATAGTCGCTGTTCAGAGTTAGCACCTGCTTATTTGGTGAGTCCTCATCTTCTGAGGACTAGATCTTCAGTTGTTTTTGATGTCCTTTCAGTTTCAGTATCGTTTAGCTAGTTGGGGGGGTGTTGTCCTATTAGCTCGTCCAAATTAGAGGCTTATCAAACTTTGACGTGTATTCAACTTCAGATATTTATTTTATTGTTATATCAAGTTTGACTTCCACTGATTTTATACTTATGTTTTCTTCATGTTTAATTAATGAGTTAGTTGAATGCTTATGCCATGGGTCGACTTGGGGTCTCTCGGGGTCCCTTGTCCCGTGTCTATGATCCGGGCCTCCGTTCGAGTCGTGACATGTACTGAGAATGCAAGGTAAGTAAAACAGACATTTAAAACATATATGAAATTTATAAATAATCATAAGAGTAGGACATCATGCTCGTATCATAAGTCATAATAACATATCATATGGTTCAAGGTTTTCAAAACATTCATAACATAAACATAGTCATAATCATAATAGAAGAGCTTTACTTAACATAACTTGAGCCAGCATACATAATCGTAACATGCAAAAATCATGAGGAACAGTGGGAGATTCTCTTAACCAACATACCCCATATGAGCACACATGCAGCCCGACTTGTAACCCTAGTCATAAAGGTGTTCGTACCTTATCAAGGGTAGGACTATGAAAGTGTGATATCACCATGAAAAGGAGCTAATTGGGCCGGGACAATCACAAATGAGGTCCCAACATACCTACGGTGGAACGTAGTTTTTGAGATCCGGGGCTTAACTTGTGCCCCGAACCTACTCGGTGTTCGATACTACTCTCAAAACATATATAATGCTCATAATAATACATACATGAGTTCATGGGCTAGTTAAATCATGATAATTGTAAACATGCTTGAACATACTTGAACTAGCCATGACTTGAGGCCGGTGGGTCAGCCAAAAACATAGTTAATGATTGATAAAATTCATACATACTTGTAGATCATTCATATAACTTGAGATTCATAAGTTCTTAGTAGATAACATAATAAATTCATAAATAAATTCATAATTCATGCTGGACTTATCAAAACACCAATGGATAAATGGCTCATAAATCGATTCATCACGGGGCATGCATAATTAAGCTTAATTGTTTAGAAATTCAAAATCAACAATATCATAATCAATTTAAACCCCGAAAGATGATCAAAATTAGTAGATTATGATAAGATCTCAATACACAAGACCCATAAATAAATCATTTAATTTTATATAAATCAATTCCAAAACCCCATGAGTTTTTTATAATTTATAAGTAAAATCATTGAGTAGGAGCATGGGTGTGGAAGGATCCACCTATTGATGACCTTACATACCTGGAAACACTTGATTCTTAATCTCCCTTGAAAGCCCAAGGTGGAATTTTGAGGAATTGAGGAAAAACACCTTGAATCACCTTCTATTCTCCTCCCTTAACTCTTGCATGCATGAACGAGGCTCAACATGGACTATCCCCCTTAAAAGACCCTATTCAAACCTTAAAACGACATAGTTTAGGCTTTATGAATTTAGGAATTACAAAAACACCCTTACTAAAGATACAGAAAAATAACTGTCAGGGGTCCCAATGAGTGACCTAATGATTCGTTGCCAGGGACCACGACTCGTGGCCTTGAGTCGTCAGGAACACTGCCAGAAAGTACCTTAGGGACCCCACGAAGGACACCACGAATTGTTGTGGGTGACCATGACTCGTGGTCACTATCCGTGGTCCCTACTGCCTTAGCTCCCCGGCCATGCATCCCCTTCTCGCCACGGGTGACCTCACTAGTCGTGAGGTCTGACCACGACTCGTGGTCACCCCCGTGGCCTTCCCAAAAACTCTCCCAAACCCAGCCTGACCACGAGTCACTTCACGACTTGTGGTCTTCCCTAACGAGCCACCTCATGAACCATCCTATGACCTGGTGGAAATTTCTAGTTTTTCTCTGTTTTGACTCCCGGGTATGATCCTTAGGTTCCCGGGGTATAACAACCCCACACAATCAACACCCAATGACCTACCAGTGCTTTCTCACCCATACTCAATTTCTCTTCTTCAAGCAAAAATAGAGTAAGTAAACATCACCCACATTTGGAACTATGAGTAATATAATTGTAAATTAGGAGAAAATAACATATTTATATTAAATGAGTAACTCTAAGATTAATCTAACAACACCGAATCCAATTTAACCCCAATTCATGCATATACCTCTAGAAAAGAGATTTAGCTACTTATAGATGAGAAGTACAACATTAAACTAACAATTAAAATCATGACATTCATCATCAAGAGTTAAATTCAAGCCCATAATTGTCTTCAATGGAGGTTGTTTACCTTGAAGAAGAAAAAAACTATTCAATATTCTATCTCTTTAACTTTTTACTCTCTACAAATTTGGAAGGAATGATATAGTACTTTCTAAAAGAATATACAAAAATAGGTCAAAATGCTCCTAAAATTCTATGCGGGATGATTAGTTCCTTCCGGCAGGCAGTGCCATTTTCGAGTCACCCCATCCGCAAAATGCCGCTACATTGCAGGTGCATGGTAGTGAACCACCAACGACACTAGCACCGGTAGTTCGCAGGTGCTGACCTGCATTACGACCGTGCTTATTCCACTCTTGTCTAGTAAGCTTCTGCATTCCAGCACATTTCTTCGGCTCCATCTGGTGGAGCGCCGGTCCCATCTGGTCAAGCTTTAGTTATCTTCTTAAATTCCATGCTTTTGCCCAAGTTCTTACTTTCTCTCCTTAAATTAAATACCTGCAAAAAATAAAGATAAAGAGCATAAAATCCTCTTAAATTACTTGAAAACTATGCAAAAGCTCATGTTTAAAAGTCTAATGAGTTGGTAAATTACCAATTCATCAAATCCCAAAACTTGAACCATTGCTTGTCCTCAAGTAACGTAATACTTTATACTGAACTTAGAAATAAGCATGTCATATAAGATTATGCACATGGGACCACTATGACCTAGACAAACCAAAAATCACTCACCAACACAATACAAAAAAGGAGACTCAACACTTTATGCAAATGCGTTAAGAGATAATCACAATCAATTTGACATGATGTAACACCCCTATAATACCCCGGGAAGGCCTAAGAAAAGACCCAGGAGTTTAATTTAAAAAGTGCAGAAAACTGGCAAAATATCACAGCACAGACCACAAAACGACTCGTGGTATCAAACCACGAGTCGTTGTATGCTGTCGTTGGTTGGGGAAATGTTGGTGGTAGTGGAGACAACGAGATGTATGATGACCCTTTGTGGGATACAACGGAACATCCTTTGCAGTCGTGGTTAGGGTCAGGCTGGGCGACAGTGTAAACCACGAGAGATCCAATGACCTGTTAGGAGAAGCCACAGGTCATTGGTTGTGGTCGTGGTTTGGGGATTTAGTTCCAATAGGCATAACGGGGGGAAACAATAATCTGTTGTTTGTCGTGAAGGGTCATAGTGTGATCCGTTGGAAGATGAGATGCCAAGGTTCAGGGGACTAATCACAGATGATGTAACGAGTCCGGGGTTTGAGTCACGAGTCATTCTGTCAACCCATTGTTTGGTTTTGAGAATGGGTCATCAGTAGTTCATTCCATGAGAGACATGACAGGCCATTGGTGGTTCCCACGACCCGTTGGTACCACTCGTGGGTTCCATCTGGCCAGTTTTCAGGGCAGGTTCATTAAGGGTATTTTTGACTTTTTCATGATATAAGGCCCTAAACTACATTGTTTTGTCTTGTGAAAGATGGGTTTTTAAGAAAATAAACCTTCCTAAACTCCCATTCATGCATTCAAGGATTTTGACAAGTGATCTAAGGGGAGATTTCAAGCTTTTCACTTCAATTCCTTTAATTTCATTCTTGGTCTTTTAAGGAGGGTTAGGAGTTGATAATCCCAAGTATGTAAGGTCTTCAATGGGTGGATTATTCCACATCCATGCTCCTTCTCTATTAATTACTCAAAATTTATTTAAAAACTCATGGGGTTATATATTCGGTTTGTATAAAAATTTAATGATTTAATTATGGGTCTTGTGATTTTGAAACCCTATCATTATATACTGATTTTGATCATCTTTTGTGTTCTAAATTGATATTAATATGGCTGATTTCAAATTTGTAATTACTTAAGCTTGATTAGGCATGCCCATGATAAACCGATTTATGATCCATTGATCCATGGATATTTTTTATAAGCACAACATGTATTATGAATTAGATCATGAATATATTATGTTATCTGTTATGATCTTATGGAAATTTAAACTATATGCATGATCTACAAGTATGTATGTATTTTATTAAGCATGAATTATGTTTTTGGTCGACTCTCGGGCCTCAAGTCATGGCTAGTTCACGTATGTTCAAGCATGTTTACTATTATCATGATTTAACTAGAACATGAACTCATGTATGTATTATTATGAGTACTATATATGTTTTTGGAGTAGTATCGAAAACCTAGTAGGTTCGGGCTCAGGTTAAGCCCCGGATCTCATGAACTACAAGCCATCATAGGTATGTTTGGACCTTTTCATGTTTGTCCCTGGCCCAAATGGCCCTTTTCATGTGTGATCACGCCCTTCATGGTTCCTACCCTTGGCAAGTACGAACACCGTGCCGACTAGGATTACAAATCGGGCTTCATGTGTGCTCATATGGGGTATGTCGAAGAGAATCTCCCACTGTTCATCATGATTTACGCATGTTGTGATTATGTATGTTGGCTCAAGTTATGTTAAGCAAAGCACCTCTATTATGATTATGACTATGTTTATGTTACGAATGTTTTGAAAACCTTGAGTCGTATGATATGTTATAATGATTTATGATACGAGCATGTTGTCCTACTCTTATGACCACTTATGAGTTTCATACGTGTTTCAAATGTCTGCTTTACTTACCTTGCATACTTGGTACATTCCACGTACTTATCGCATACTCTCTATGTTGTATAGTCTCATGATACAGGTTCTCAGGCTCATTCTCACTCATAGATACATTCGGACTTGCTCACAACGCACTTGGTGAGTCCTCATGTTCTGAGGGCTACATGTTCATACTCTATGTTATTCCATCAGTTTCTGGATGTTGGATTAGTTGGGGAGTTGTCCCATCAATCCACCTTTCATGTTTAGAGGCTTATTAGACTAAAAAGTTATATTCCGCCGCATTGTATAAGTATTGTACTGTTTTCCCTTATGTTATGTTATGATTATGTTCTCTACGCTAAGTCTTCCGCTCATGTGATTGAATTAGATATATGCTTATGCCATGGGTCAACTTGGGGTCTCTCGGGGCTCTTTTTCCTGTGTCTACGATTTGGGTGTACGTTTGGTTCATGACAAACTTGGTATCAGCGCCATAGGTTTGATGTGTCCTAGGTGTCTGAAAGCCTCGTTAAAGTGAGTCTTTTTCATGGGTGTGAAGCGTGCCACACTTATGAAGAATAGGCTACTAGATGTTTAGGAAATGTTCTCTTCTTTCATGATCTATGTCGTGCGATGAACATTCTTTACTCCTCTAATTCGTGCTATTCACGTTTGCAGAATCATGCCTCCACACCGAGTAAATGCCAGGAGGAACGGTAATGGTAATGATCATGAGGGTGCCCATGATGGAGAGCATCAGCCAGCTCCACCCGATCATGAGGAGCATGTACCAGAGCCAACCGCCCATGCTGAGTTTAGGGTGGCGATTCAGATGTTGGCACAGGCCATGACAGCTCAGGTTTAGAATTAGACTGTGGCACATTATCTGCAAAATGGGAATGCGGTAGCTGCTAGGGTGAGGGACTTTTTTTGGATAAGCCCTTCGGAGTTCACAGGGTCAAAAGTAGACGAGGACCCACATTACTTTATTGAGGAAATTCTTAAGATCACCCATGTTATGGGGGTGAATAATGGGGAATGTGTTGATTTGACCTCCTATCAGCTCAAGGGGTAGCACATATATGGTTCAAGCAATGGAGAGGTGCTAGGACAGTGGGTGCAGGCCCCGTAGGTTGGGATAAGTTCCACACCGCGTTCATGGATCGGTTTTTCCCTCAGGAGATGAGAGAGCTCAAGGCAACTGAGTTTCAGAATTTGAAGCAGGGAAACATGTCAGTCTAGGAGTATGCCTTGGAGTTCACTCGGCTATCTAAATATGCTCCTTAATTGGTGGTGGATCAGCAGGCTCGGGTGAGCCGCTTTGTGCATAGAGTAGCAGATTACTTGGACAAAGATTGCTGGATTGCCATGCTACACCGGGACATCAACTTCCCCTATATTGTATTGTAAGATCAGCAGATGGAGTCGGTCTATAGGAGGCAGAGAGAGGCCAAGAGGGCCAGGACCGATGGTTATGGGGTTTCTCAGGCCAGGTCAGGAGGTGGAGCGCGTCAGCAGTCCCAGCACATGTCCACTGCTCCAGCTCCATCATCGGCTAGCACGCCGTCCAGGTTTAGGGGTGACTAGAGGAGCAGGGCTATAGGTTCGAGGGATCATGGTAGCATGCAGGTGGAGCGCACTTTCCCAACTTGTGCGAGATGTGGAAAAAAATCATCCCGGGAGGTGCCTGGTCGGTGTGGATGCTTGTTTCGTGTGTGGAAAACCCGGGAAAAAGATCAGAGATTGCCCTATATCCAGTTCTACCGCTCCAGCAGCACGACCCCCTCAGCAGGGTGCCTCCACTAGTTCAGTAGGTGGTCGGCGCCAAAATTGATTTTATGCCCTAGTACCCTGCCATGAGTAGGAGGTGTCGCCCGATGTGGTCATGGGTATGTTGCAAGTCTTTCATGTTGGTGCATATTCCTTGTTAGATCTAGGAGCTATTTTATCTTTTGTGACCCCTTATATTGCTAGTAGTTTTGGAGTTATCCCTGAAATTTTGTCAGAACCGTTCTCCATATCTACCCCAGTCGGTGAATCACTGGTAGCTAGGCAGGTGTGTAGGGGTTGCCCCATTACGGTGTTACATAAGGTTACCTCCACGAATTTGGTTGAGTTTGCCATGGCTGACTTTGATATCATCTTGGGTATGGATTGGTTGTTTGCATGTTAAGCGTCGATTAATTGTAGGACTCGTGCGGTGGAATTCCAATTTTCGGGTGAGTCAGTTTTGGAAAGGAAGGGTAATTCAGCTGTACTAGCCGGTCGGTTTATTTCATACCTTAAGGCAAGGAAAATGATCTCTAAGGGTTGCATGTACCACCTAGTTAGGGTTAAGGATGTAGAGTCCGAGACCCCGACCAGTCAGTCAATTCTAGTGGTGTGTGAGTATCCGGAGGTATTCCTCGATGATTTTCCAGGTGTCCCTCCTGAACAGGAGATTGATTTCAGAATAGATCTTCTTCCCGACATGAATCCTATATCTATTCCTCCTTACAGGATGGCTCCATCCGAGTTAAAGGAGTTAAAAGAACAATTGAAGGACTTGTTGGATAAATGTTTCATTAGGCCGAGCAAGTCTGGGGTGCACCGGTTCTATTCGTTCAGAAGAAGGATGGATCCCTTCGAATGTGTATTGATGATTGGCAACTTAATAAGGTCACCATCAAGAACAGGTACCCCTTGCCTAGGATTGATGATTTATTTGACCAGCTCGAGGGTGTCAAGTGTTTCTCGAAGATAAATCTCAGGTCTGGGTATCACCAACTCAGAGTCTGGGAGAGTGATATCCCAAAGACAACCGTTAGGATCCGGTATGGCCACTATGAGTTTGTAGTTATGTCATTTGGACTAACCAATGCTCCTACAGCTTTTATGGATCTAATGAACAGTGTATTCAAGGCATATTTGGACATGTTCGTGATTGTGTTCATTGATTACATCCTTATATACTCCTGAAGCGAGGAGGAGCATGCCACTTATTTGAGAGTAGTGCTTCAGACCCTCAAGGACCGTCAATTGTATGCAAATTTTAGCAAGTGTGAATTTTGGTTGGACTCGGTGGAATTTATGGACCATGTGGTGTCGAGTGAGGGCATAAGGGTGGATTCTCAGAAAGTTGAAGCGGTGAAGAATTGTCCTAGACCGGTGAATTCTTCAGAAATTCGGAGTTTCTTGGGCCTAACAGGCTACTATCGAAGGTTTGTTGAGGGTTCTCATCTATTGCTGCCCCTTTGACCAAGTTGACTCAAAAAAAGATAAAGTCCCAATGGTCAGAGGATTGTGACAAAAGCTTTCAGGAATTGAAGACCCGACTCACTTCAGCACCAGTGTTGACTTTACCCGAGGGTACTGATGGCTTTGTTGTATATAGTGAGATGGTGAGAGATGTCCACCGACTTGCAAGGTTGGGGGTTAGATTGATCGACTCGACCAATGGCGGCGTTGTTGTGCAGAATTGGTCAGAATTGTCCTTGGTGGTCGATGTCAAATCTAAGAAAGATGAGGATCCGATTTTGAGAAGGTTGAAGGAAGCGGTGCGGAGTCAAAAGGTGGAGGTTTTCTCCCAAGGGGGAGATGGTGTCCTTCGATACCAGGGTCGGCTATGTATTCTGGACGTTGATGATTTGAGAGTTTGGATATTGCATGAGGCACACGGTACAAGATACTATATCCATCCGGGATCCACGAAGATATATCAGGACTTGCAGGAAATCTATTGGTGGGATGGTATGAAGAAGGATATCGCAGAGTTCATAGCCAAGTGCCCAAACTGTCAGCAAGTGAAGGTCGAGCACCAAAGGCCGGGAGGTGTACTTCAAGATATTAGCATTCCCACTTGGAAGTGGGAAGAGATTAATATGGATTTTATTACAGGCCTCAAGTGAGAAGATATTAATATGGATTTTATTACAGGCCTACCTCATAATCGCCGACACTATGATTCCATTTGGGTGGTAGTAGATAGGATAACCAAGGATGCACACTTTCTACCAGTCAAGACCACAAATTCAATGGATGATTATGCCAAATTATATATTCGGGAGTTGGTTCGACTTCATGGAGTGACCATATCTATTATTTCAGAACTAGGTACTCAATTTATCTCACAGTTCTGGCGATCTTTTCAAAAGGGAATTGGGACTCAATTCAAGCTCAGCACAACCTTTCATTCGCAAATGGAAGGCCAAGCCGAACAAACAATCCAGACTCTAGAGGATATGTTGAGGGTATGTGTTATGGATTTTAACGGTAGTTGGGATGATCATTTGCCCTTAATCGAGTTCGCTTATAATAATAGCTATCACTCTAGTATCCAGATGGCATCGTTCGAGGCTCTTTATGGGCGGAGGTGTAGATCTCCCATCGGATGGTTTGAGGTTGGTGAGGCAGCTATGATAGGGCTAGATTTGGTTCACGAGGCGATTGTGAAGGTGCAGTTGATAAGGGACCGATTAAAAACTGCTCAGAGTCGTCAGAACTCATATGCCGATGTGAGGAGGAGAGATTTAGAGTTTGAGGTGGACGATTGGGTATTTCTAAAAGTATCCCCCACGAAGGGAGTCATGAGGTTCGGAAAGAAAGGGAAACTCAGTCCCCAGTATGTTGGTCACTACCAGGTTGTGAGGAGAGTTGGTAAGGTGGCATATGAGTTGGACTTTCCCTCAGAGTTATCTGCAATTCATCATGTGTTTCATGTGTCACTTTTGAAAAAGTATTTGGGTGATCCAGCCTTAGTAGTCCGGTGGACAGTGTTGGTGTAAGAGACAGCCTTAGTTATGAAGAGGTACCCGTGGAAATATTAGATCATCAAGTCCGTAAGTTAAGGAACAACAAAGTAGCCTCAGTTAAGGTTTTATGGAGAAATCAACATGTTAACGGAGCTATGTGGGAAGCTGAAGCTGATATGATGGCTAGATACTCACATTTGTTCTCTACCGGCTCAGTTCTAACTTGAGGTATCAGTTCTATTCTATGATTCCATTTAGTTTTCATATTCAGTTCATGTTTTCAAGTTTCTTTTATGAGTATGAGTGTGTATGTGAAGCATGAGATGAATTTAGCTATGTGGTTTGGTTCAGAGGTAGTCATTCCGTGAAAATTTCGGTTAAAATAATAAGTATATGGCTATGATAAATTGTATGTTTCTGTTTGTTGTTTGTTTCCAAAATTCGAGGATGAATGTCTCCAAGGGGGGATATTGTAATACCCTGAGAAGGCCTAAGAATAGATTCAGGAGTTTAATTTGAAAAGTGTAGAAAACTGGCAAAATATCACAGCACGGACCATAGAACGACTCATGGTATCAAACCACGAGTCGTTGTATCCTGTCGTTGGTTGTGTTGGTGGAAGCAGAGACAACGAGAGGTATGAAAACCCATTGTGGGATACAACGGGCCATCCTTTGTAGTCGTGGTTAGGTTCAGGATGGGCGATAGTGTAAACCATGGGAGACCCGATGACCCGTTAGGAGAAGCCACAGGTCGTTGGTTGTAGTTGTGGTCTGGGGATTTATTTTTGTAGTAGGCTTGACGGGGAGAAACAACAATCCGATGTTTGTCGTTATGGGTTGTGGTGTGATCTGTTAGAAGATGAGATGGAAAGGTTCAGGGACTAACCATGGACGATGTAACGAGTCATGGGTTGGAGGCACGGGTCGTTCTGTCGACCCGTTGTTTGCTTCCGTGAATGGGTCATCAGCAGTTCATTCCATGAGAGACATGCGGGCCGTTGGTGGTTCCCATGACCCGTTGGTACCACTCGTTGGTTCCATTCGGCCAGTTTTCAGGGAAGGTTCACTAAGGGTATTTTTGAATTTTTCACGATATAAGGCCCTAAACTACATCCTTTTGGCTTGTGAAAGCTGGGTTTTTAAGAAAATAAACCTTCCTAAACTCCCATTCATGCATGCAAGGATTTTGACAAGTGATCTAAGGGGAGATTTAAAGTTTTTCACTTCAACTCCTTCAATTTCATTGTTGGGCTTTTAAGGAGGGTTAGGAGTTGATAATCCCAGGTATGTAAGGTCTCAATGGGTGGATTCTTCCACACCCATGCTCCTTCTCTATTAATTACTCAAAATTTATTTAAAAACTCATGAGGTTTTATATTCTGGTTTGTATAAAAATTTAATGATTTAATTATGGGTATTGTGATTTTGAAACCCTATCATTATCTACTGATTTGATCATCTTTTGAATTCTAAATTGATATTAATATGGCTGGTTTCGAATTTCTAATCACTTAAGCTTGATTAGGCATGCCCATGATAAACCGATTTATGATCTATTGATCCATGGATGTTTTTGATAAGCCCAACATGTATTATGAATTAAATCATGAATATATTATGTTATCTATTATAATCTTATGGAAATTTAAACTATATGCATGATCTACAAGTATGTATGTATTTTATTAAGCATGAATTATGTTTTTGGCCGACTCACGGGCCTCAAGTCATGGCTAGTTCACGTATGTTCAAGCATGTTTATGATTATCATGATTTAACTAGCCCATGAACTCATGTATGTATTATTATGAGCACTATATATGTTTTTGGAGTAGTATCAAACACCAAGTAGGTTTGGGGCTCAAGTTAAGCCCCGGATCTCATGAACTACGTGCCATCGTAGGTATGTTGGGACCCTTTCATGTTTGTCCCTGGCCCAAATGGCCCTTTTCATTTGTGATCACGCCCTTCATGGTTCCTACCCTTGTCAAGGTACAAACACCCTCCCGACTAGGATTACAAGTCATGCTTCATGTGTGCTCATATGGGGTATGTCGGTTAAGAGAATCTCCCACTGTTCCTCATGATTTATGCATGTTACATTTATGTATGTTGGCTCAAGTTATGTTAAGCAAATCTCCTCTATTATGATTATGACTATGTTTATGTTATGAATGTTTTGAAAACCTTGAGCAGTATGATATGTTATAATGATTTATGATACGAGCATGTTGTCCTACTCTTGTGACCACTTATGAGTTTCATACATGTTTCAAATGTCCACTTTACTTACCTTGCCTGCTTAGTACATTCCACGTACTGACCGCATACTTTCTATGCTATATCATCTCATGATACAGGTCCCAGTTCTCAGGAGCATCCTCACCCGTAGATACATTCGGACTTTCTCACAGCGCACTTAGTGAGTCCTCATGTTCTGAGGGCTGCAGGTTCATACTTTATGTTATTCCATCAGTTTCTGGATGTTGGATTAGGTGGGGAGTTGTCCCATCAATCCGACTTTCATGTTTAGAGGCTTATCAGAGTAAAAAGTTGTGTTCCGCCACATTGTATAATTATTGTATTGTTTTCCCTTATGTTATGTCATGATTATGTTCTCTACGTTAAGTCTTCTGCTCATGTGATTGAATTAGATGTATACTTATTCCTTGGGTCAACTTGGGGTCTCTGGGGGCTCCTTGTTCCATGTCTACGATCCGGGTGTACGTTTGAGTCGTGACAGCCCCGAAAGTTTCTAGGATCATATTCCATACCTAAAGCAAGAATTCAAATAGAAGGTGGAAATTTGGCCACAAAACGAGTCGTGGTATGACTCATTAGGTGACCCCACAAGTCGTGGTCAGACCCATGAGGAGCAGTCAAGAGGCGCAACATCGTTCAGTTACCACGGACGACCCAACGAGTCGTTAGGTAGGCAACGACTTGTTAAGTCGACCATTGGATGAATGTTGGAGATTAATGGTGAGGTCCCTAGGCAGTGGAGACTACAGAAGGAGGGACGATTCTTCGTGCACCGGACGACTCGTCAAGTGACCCGTGGGGTGAGAAGAGAAAAAAAAGGAAATTCAACCAGTGTACTCCACGACTTGGCCCCACGAGTCATTGCCTACCCCACGACTCGTGGAATGCATCATGGAGACTGGTAGGGGGATTTTGCCTGCGTTTTTCCAGGGGTATTTTCATAAAATTCTACGCTTCTAACTCCTAAACTATGTTATTTTGAGTATGATATGGGACATTTTTAAGGGGATAACTATCCTAAACCCTCATTCTGTCAAAAATCACTCTCAAAACTCTTCTTCCTCCTCTCTCTCAAGACTCAAGGATCAACAAGGGTTTCCTCAAGGCTTCAAGGTGCAAGTTCAAGTGGGATTTCTCTTAATCAGGTATATGAATTTTTCAACAAGGATATCCTTCCATCCTTGTTCCCCCAAATGTTTTACTTAAAAAATCCGATTCCATTATTCTAGAAAATATTGACCTAGGATTTCAATTCATGGATAATTTCTTCTATGTCTTATATAAAATCTAAGATCCACTAGGGTTAAAAGTTATTTATGCTTATGGGATTATTTTAATATCTTGTATTATGTGCTTAATTGTGGAAATGAATGATTATAGAATTTCCTTCATGAGATGGCCTAAAACGTGGATTGGGATTTGTTATTGTTCACTTGATTGCATCAAGAACTTGTATCCATGTCTAAAATATGTGAACATCGTAAGAATTCTCTTAAAACCTAGAATATATAATTTGATAGATATGTTGAGATTGTATTAGAACTTATGGGCTTGCTCAATGGCAAGTATGTATATGTTTTCATTATGTTTTCCATGTAAATATTTTGGGTATGAGGTGAACCTGTGATAACAGTATAATTAGTGTATCTTCTTTATGAATTGGAGTAAATTTCAAAATGCGTTCCATGAAATAAATATATATTTCTACCATGATCTCGTTGTACGTGTTTAAGGTACGAGTTGAGTATATTTCGTAAATTAGAATATATGAATTAATGTATACAGGCTGAAGTTGTGAATCAGACCTATGGATCCTACATGACTCTACGTTACATGTCGTATGTTATGAACTCAGAACTTGAATGTAGTGGAGGAGTGTAAAGTATGATATGAATCTATAGATATTCGTAAATATAAAACGTGTTGATTAAATGATGATTTGGTACCATGACAATATGAATTATGATGATAAAGCATGAGAAAGATTATTTAGACTTTTGGGCTTGTTGTTAGTAGAAAGTAGCCTTAATCCTTTCTAAATTAATGTTGTATGATGAAATCAGTAAATGCTCATGTTTCTGATTAGCTGTAGTAGCATAGAACAGATGCATAATATCAGATCAGTACTCCTCTTGTTCTAGTCAGCCAAGGACTCTCCACAGCTGAGCATGTTTCCCTTATTCAGCCAAGGACTCTTCATAGCCGAGAATGTTTCCCTTATTCAGTCAGGGACTCTCCATAGCCTAGAATGTTTCCCTTAGTCAGCCAGGGACTCTCCTTAGCTGAGAATGTTTTCCTTATATCAGCCGGGATCCTCCATAGCTGAGAATGTTTCCCCTAGTTCAGTTGGGACTCTTCGTAGCAAAGAATGACTCCCTTAGTTTATGTTCTCAGTTTGCCTCAGTTCTGTATAGTTCAGACTTCAAATTAAAACAGATAACACATAATGCAGACTTAGTTATTAGTGGATATTCAGTACAGTGTATGCCATTAACTTCAGTTTCAGCTCTCATTATGTGTTCAGTACATGACCTTTACATATGAGTTTAATGATGCTTCAGAATTAGAGTTCCAAATACAAGTTTCGTGTTGATATGTGTATGTGACTTAGAAGAGGATTGTTGCATTCAAAATCAATTATATGCCAACGTATTCTATTTATTTCCTTCTTGTGTACTTTCATGTTTTGTTTATTTACGTTTCCCGCATGCTCAGTATATTCTAAGTACTAATCGCATACTTTATGTGCTATATCATTTCATGATATAGATTCAAGTATCCAGACTCAGCCCCGTGGCTAGACACGCTCTTTCTTCCATCTCAGCGGATTGTGGTGAGTCCTCATCTCTCGGGGACGAGGTCTATTTTCTCATTTAAGTTATATTTCAGTTTTCAGACTCTAGGAGTTAGTTGGGGACCTGTCCCAACAACTCATCAGTTTAGTAGAGGCTTTCAGACCTATGTAATCGGATTTCGTCTATGTATTAAAGTTTTTCTAGATTATATCTTTAAGTCTTAAATTTGATTCCTCACAGTTAGCTTCCGCTCAGTTACATTTCTGTTAGCTGTTTCGATTGTTAAGTGTGTTATGATTATGTCATGGGTCGACTTGGAGCCTTCCGGGGTTCCTTGTCCGGTGTTACGGCTCGAGTGTAAACTCGGGTCGTGACATATGAGTCACATTTAATTCCGTCATTAAAAACAAGGGGCCTTGATGGTCACAACAATCTTATAGAGCATCTCAACTCATTAAAAATTCACATTCAAAGTTTTCCTTCAAGCTCACTACAATCTTGTCTCAATCATATCTTTTGGCATGTGCAAGCATGTCCCCCAAGGAGGTGATTTTAATCACAATAAGAGAGAATACCATTTAGTTATCAAGAAATTCACACTCAGGATTATAGAATGAAACAAATACACTCACTCTCACAAATAAAGTCTCATGCACATAACTTTATCCATAAGCTTTCCCTTCATGTAACTCACAACTAATGTAGAGTTGCCACACTTATAATCAAGAGGCAACACTTTTTTACAATTCAATTCTTTTCACTCAAGAAATCCATTCTTTCTTTTCATGATGTGGTGCTACCTCACATTGAAGTTCACATTGTTTTCCCATTTTCCTTTTTCTAACCCCCAAACTTAGGCTTTTGCCTCATCTTTCCCTTTTCTATTCCCACGCTTTTGGGACTTAAAGCATCATTTTTGCATTTCTTCTCACAATTAGCTCTAGGGAGGATGGGTGTCAAAGAGGGATTACAAAAGGGTTATTGGGCTTGTAATGTGGTTTCCAAGAAAATGGCTTAAAAGCTCAACATTGACTGACAAGGATTCATGTTCAAGGAGGTCATATGGGTAAAGTAGCTATCCAAAAAAAGCCTAAAATCATTTTTCAAGTGCAACCACATCTAGGATTTTTCCTTGAGTCACACTTGGGGCAAGTTCTAGACAATTATTCATGCAAGAGAATTAAACTAAAACCTTTCCCACAAAGCATCACCCTCCAAGGGTTTCACACCATTGTCATTACCACATCAAGAGTCATAAAACAATATCATAGGTGAATCAAGGAGCCAAACAAAGAATGTGTAATTTATGACAAAAGTGTACTAAACTTCTCAAATTTAAATGCCCCTTTATTTCTTAAAATTCAATTTTTTTCAATATCCATGCCATTTAAATTTTTTTCCGGTGGTACCTCTCGAAAGCCATTGCAATTATTGACTCAAAAGAACTTAAACTCGACTTTTTCCCTTAAGAAAGTCGCCTCTCCATCAACCATTGGGAAATGCCACTTGGTTCTACAATAAAATAAAAAAATAGCTCCTCGCGAAAGAACCGTGGTATAAAGAAAATCCATAGGAGTTTATTATCTAACTTCTATAAACAAAAGGCGATAATTGAAACTTGGGTCATAAAACATTTTGCACTTTAAATGACCCATTATTGGCACTAACCGTTTGAGAACAATTTTTTCATTCATTCATTTTTTTTCATTAATCACGAGCCCGACAAAGTCTCAACAACCAACCTCATCACAAACAAAAATTTCAAATCAGCCCAACAAGGGCAACAACCAAAAAACAATACAAAATTACCAATCCCGCAACATTAGAAATTTTACCCGACAAGAGCAACACAAATACCAAAACCAAGCCCGACAAGGGCAGAAGAATTCACCAATCATAATAATAATAACCATAAGAGAGAGACACTCATCCCCAACTAAAAACAATACATATTCCCCAATGTATGCATGAAAAGCAAATGAGGATAAGAACTCCCTGATGTGGTCACTCATCATCATTATCATCCCCAACCGCAACATCTGCATCATGGACAACATCTCCCAAATCCTCCTCTTCATCACCTAAGCTCTCAAATAAGTCATCAACGAGGCCTTGGGCTTTAGATGAAGTAGCTATGACTGTGTAAAGTGCGCTCATATTGGGAACATCCATTGGTGCATGACTTTTCAATTCCCTCACTTCAGCCAGGAGAGATCTCACAGCCCCCTCCACAACATCCACTCGAGAGCACAAATTGCTCAAGCATTCATACATAGATTTTTCTTCTTTTTCACAGTCTTGGAAATCAGAGTAGGTAGACTTTTGGCCAATTTTTGGAGTTGGCTCTTGTGGGAATGTGTCATCTCGACAAGCTTATGAAGGCCGCTTGTGCGAGAAGATGCGGCAGGGGATGAGCATCCTCTAACAGGTGCTTCTCCGAAAGCATGGCCCAATGCCTCAAAATGTGGAATGTTAAGATTGGGGACAATGAGAGTTTCCTCTCTACCATGGGAATGGACTCCTCGGGGACCTTAAAGGCTTGCATCCTCTTTCGCTTGCTCTGGGAGCCTCTGCGTCTCTTTTTCATTCCATAATAATCACACTTGTAGCGGAGCTAGGGGATTCATTCAGGAATAATGGCACTCCTGCTCTAAGGAAAAACCTAGGATATGAGCACGACATAGGAGATTGAATTTCCAGCTAGCCTTGCCTTCCTTTTCATTTACGTGGCCACTATTTCCCCAAAATTTATTGGTACCCCAGTCATAATACAAGTGATGAGAATGACCGCCTCCAAATTGACCCGTTGATCATTCTGCGAGGGCATAATGCAGCCGCAAACAAAATCAAGCCACAAATTGGCCTCAAAATTCAAATCCTGCCTAGAGATCTCACCCTCCACGGATGCTCAGAATGGCTGGCCACTGGTAATGACCGGAGCTATCTGGCTGAACTGATTTTTCTTGTTGGCTACTCTTTTGGAGTACTTGATTTTGAGGTCAATCTCATCAGCCTAGAATAATGCATTGATGGCAGTCGGGGTCATATCGACCTCCATACCCCTGATCCAAACTGAAGGTAGGCCTGGAAATTGATCAACTTTCCCTCTCTGCTACATGGTCTCTTGTTGTGCCTGGTATGAAGCATAAAACTCAAGAACCAAGTTGGTGTAATACTCTGGCAGTGGCTTAGAAAAAAGATGCCACTGGCAGTGTTGAACAGGTCAATGATGTTGGGGAATTTGCCGCTCAGCCCCACCAAATCAAACCTCTTCTCTACTGTGATAGAGCACCCTTCACAAATAACATAGTAGCCCTTCATGCCGGGCACACAAAATCTGATGGCTTCTCTTGTGTTGATGGGGGTTGAGATTGCCCTAGCTTTCCTTTTTCCCTTGCTTTCCTTTTGCCCTTTCTGGATTGTTTGGATGAAGTCATGATCTTTAAAGACATGTTAGTGCCACACAAACAATACTTCTTTTTGTATTTTTGTATTTTTCGTAATGGAAAAGAAAAATTAACATCTATTCTAAACTAAGGAAAGAAATTATATAGATCGAATGTGAAACAAACTGAAGGGTTAAAATTTAATCACTGACAGTACCAGCGGAAAGTCAGTGAAACGTAGGTGGAGACCCATGAAATGCCGATGAGTCATTGGTGCTGTATAGAAGACTGGGTAAACAACACTCATTTGGCGCCACACCGATGTTTCGCCGGTCTTGACCCATGAAGCGCCAATGAAATGCTGGTCTAGGCAGTGGCCCGAAGCCTTGTACCTCGACCTGCGCTTCAACCGGCGATTCTCGTGCCTGACCGACGATTCACCGGTGAACGTCGTTTAGTGAATTTCATCCCCCAAACTCACTTAAAGAGAATTTCATCACATTCATGACTCACTCACTCATTGCGCATTATGATTTGATAAACTCAAGAACACAACAAAAATGAAAATAATGATTTACCCTTGAGAAAGACATCAGTCTATCTATCATCGGGCAAATTGTGCATTCTAAGAACATAGGGCTACTCAGACTTCAGTCCCAACTAGTATATCAAGAACACTATAAGTGAAACATTTTTCCATAGAAGATACCCCTATCAATATTTAGCATTTTATCACCACCCCCAATATACGCACAAATTGAGAAATAGTCAATAAATGAAAAAGCACAAAAATGGGTAATGAGGAACAAGAGTATCGGGAAGGGTTTGGAATGGAATAATATCGATTCATACAGAAAAAAAGATTCTCTATTGATTCAAACACTGTACCCATGGGATAGGGATCGAGGAAGGGGAAATATCGAAGAATATCAGATGCAACATGATTCACATTCTCAATCAACCAGCAAGACTATAGCAATGTAAGAGCTCATGAACACATTCCAATTTGAGAATTGAACATAAGTACAAAAGTTAAAGCTTGGAGCTTGCCCAACAAAAGTGGTGCAAAGAGGGAACATTTGTGTTTCTGCGAGAGATTTAGAGTCATTAAAAGTGAGAATAAAAGAATGAAGATAGGTGTTTATATAGGTTGAAGAGGGGGAATGTGATTGGGCAGTAGAAAGGTGGATGTTAATGGTGGGTTTTAATGGAGAAAAGGTGGGAAGGTGAAAAAAGTGTGATTAGGAAAAAATATAGATATAAAGAATAAAAGGTAAAAAGGGATTTTGACCAGTTCTATGCTTTTAAAAATGTTCCGGGTCGGGTTGGTCAACAAGTCGATCAAGCTTCAAAAATAAACTTTCTTACCTCAACCAACGCTAGACTTGTGACCGCTAGTGGATACCGGCGTTTTGACGGTTCAAACACCAGTGACCTTCCGACGTTCCCAGTTCACTGTGTTTAGGCGGTGCTCCACCCATGTTGCACGGGTTTCAATTTGCATTGTGATGGTGAGTCGTAGCTCACCCTTAGATTTCTAGCATTTCTCTAGGTGCATTAGTTCACACCCCCACCAGACTGATGGCTCACGGAATGCCACCAGCGTTTCACCGGTCAAATACCTGCTTTCCATCTTTCATACCCATCTTTTGATTCTCTCTTGCAATAGGCGGGGCTTCGCTCCTAGGAAATGGCGTTTCACCGGTGTCACGTAGTAGCATTCCTATTTTTCCTTTTCCTTTTTTTTCATCCAATCAACCTACAAAACCAGAACCAACAAAAATATCAAAGTCTCATAGTAAAAACACTTGGGTTGCCTCCCAAGAAGCGCCTTATTTAATGTCGTGGAATGGTGGATACCTACTCACTTCTCAATACTCCGGAGGATCATCCTATGAATCGACCTCTTCAATACAACCTTCATCTTGTGCTGCTTCATCATTTAAGACCCCTATCACCTTGCATTCATCTGGGGGCTTAATGGTTTGACAAACTTTGAAAGTGACTTCCTTACCTCCCACTCGAAATTTCTGCACACCAAGCTCCATATCTACTAAAGCTTTGCCCGTGGCTAGCAATAGTCTCCCCAAGATGATAGGTACTTCAAAATCCATATTATAATCAAGAACGACAAAGTCAACTGAAGGATAAACTTGTCGAGCCGAACCAAGACGTCCTCCAATATTCCCACCGATTTCTTTATAGATCGATCATCCATCAACAACCTCAGTGAGGTGGGTTTGGGACTCCCCAACACCAACTAATGAGAGGCATCAAGTTTGTGCTTTCCCCAAGATCACATAAGGCCTTTTTGAACACACATAACCCAATGGTGCAGGGAATAGTAAAGGCTCCCGAGTCCTCTCTTTTGGGAGTGAGGTTGCTTGGCATGATGGCACTGCAATGGTGTGTCACCTCCCCTACACTAGTGTCACGACCCAAACATAGTCCCAAATGGAGACACGGGATAAAGAACCCCGAGAGGCTCCAAGTCAACCCATGACATGAACATGATAACTAAGATCAACATAAATAAATGCAGAAAGTTTAACATTTGAAATAGCGAAATCTTAAAATCCAATAATATTTGAACAATGGAAAACATAATAATGATCCAAAGCTGAATACATGCACTGACTGATAAGCCTCTATAACCTGACGAGTTGATGGGATAAGACCCCAACTGACTCACTAACAAGCTGAAACTGAAAGTACTGATAACAAGCTGATATGAAGGTCCTCGAAGGATGAGGACTCACCAATAGGATGAGAAATGCTAACTCTGAGAATCTGGTTAGCGGCAGGACTGAACCTGGATGTTCGATCCTGTATCATGAAATGATATAGCATAGAGTATGCGGTCAGTACTTAGAATGTACTGAGTATGTAAAGTAAGTAAAACCGCTAAGTAAGTAAAAACTGAAATCATGCATATCATAAACATATTAAAGATAAGATTTTGAGAGTAAGTCTTGCATGCCATTATCTTAAAACATGATTTAAATATAACTGAGTACCATAACTGATTTGAATGACCCAAAGCTAAAACTGATTATCATAACTAAAACTAAACATTGGGTAAAATTTGCTAAAAATGTATTATCATAATGGATGATCGTGCATAACTGAAAATCATATTGAACAATGGGAGACTCTTCATATAATCGACATTACCATGATAGAGCTTACATGGTCTCGTCTATTACACTCAAGTGGGCAGAGCCGTCCAAAGCCTTGTCAGGGCTAAGGGCGCTACCATGATATCGATATCAAGCTGAAGGTCCCTCGGGGGTAGGGAAAGCTCACAAGGGAGGTCCCAAATAATCTGAATATACCTATGTTGGCACATAGTTTTGAGGCACAGGGTTGACTGAACCCTTAGCCTACTCGGTGCTAGACACTACTCCCAAAGACATGCATATGCTCTCCATTGGTTTTCAACAAAGTAGAACCATCGTATTGCGAAGAAGCAGAATTATAACTTAATATACATAATCTTAAAACATAATAGGAGGAGCCTTGACTCAAACCATACCATAAGCTGAAAAGTGGGAGTCTAGATTCCAAAACCATGTAGTAAGCTAATAACATGAAATTGAAGTAAATCGTGAACATACTTGATCATATGGTCTTGCCCAAACTGCTACATGCTTTGAGATAGTAAAAATCATGTATGTAAACATGCGTAATTCGAAATCACACTTTCATCATATACATCTCATCATACTTGAAAACATAGATTATAATATCAAACTTTCATGAACTTTCATAATTGGGCATTATAATTATAAGACTTTGAAGTCATAAATTTGTAATTGAAAACATTTTAAAACATGCCCATGAATAATGAAACAGCATTAGAAATATGAAGAGAATTTACCCATGATATATACTTAGAGATTTCACAAATTGGGTTAAAACCCCATAGATTTATCAACGTAGAATCACATGAAACTTAGGAGAAAATTTGGGCTACGTGAACTTAGGAGAGAATTTGGGCATTGGAGTGAAGGAATACTCCCATTCATCGTTCTGCATACCTAGATACTTCTCTCGTGGTCACCCCCTGACCACAAATCTTAGCCAACTCTCCCTCCATTTCACGAGTCACTCGACTTGTGAAGTCTCCTCATGGGTCACAAGACGACTCGTTCTTTGACCTGGTGCATAATTTCCTATTTTATCCATTTGAACCCTCAGGTATGATCTTATGGATTTTGGGGTATTACAATATCTCACCCTTGGGAACATTCATCATTGAATGTGAATGAACATACTGAAAAGCTGGGGAATAGAACTGACATCTCAAATACTAAACCTCTAAAGTTGAAAACTGATAGAGTGACTGATGCTGAACTAAAACGCATGACTGAACTGAATTCATAAATCATACATACATACTTTAACATGAAAGAAACTGGGACACATGAACTGAACATGAAATTGGATAGAGTACTAAGGAGGAAACTGATATCTCAAGCTGGAACTGAACCGAAAGGGAATAGATGTGGATATTTATCCATATATCTGCTTTGACTTCCCTTGTAGCTCCCTCAACATGTTGATTCCTCCACAAAACCTTTACTGAAGCTACTTCCTTGTTTCTTAACTTACGAACCAGACGATCAAGGATTTCAATCGGAACCTCTTCGTAGCTAAGGCTATTATTCACACCTACGCTTTATACCAGGACAACCAAAACTTGGTAACCCATGCACTTCCTTAAAAGTGACACATGGAAAACTGGATGTACTGAAGCTAATACCGAGGGCAACTCCAACTTGTAAGCCACCTTGCCAACACGTCTCACAATCCTGTACGGGCCAACATACCGGGGATTGAGTTTCCCTTTCTTTTCGAATCTCATCACTCCCTACATAGGAGATACCTTTAGAAACATCCAATATTCAACTTTGAACTCAAGCTGTCTCCTCCTCACATTCGTATAGGTCTTTTGGTGACTTTGCGTTATTTTCAACCTTTCCCTTATAAGCTAAACCTTCTCCATAGCCTGATGAACTGAATCTAGTCCTATCAACTAGCTTCACCGACTTTGAACCAACCAATAGGCAATCTACACCTCTGCCCATAAAGAGACTTAAACGGAGCCATTTGAATGCTGGAATGGTAACTGTTGTTATACGCAAATTCGATGAGAGGCAAATGATCATCCCAACTACCCTAGAAATCAATCGCACATGCTCTCAACACGTCCTCAAGAGTCTGAATGGTCCGTTCATCCTGACCGTCTGTTTGCGGGTGAAAAGTTATGCTAAGCTTGACCTGAGTACCAAGTCCCTTCTAAAACGATCTCCAGAATTGGGAGGTAAACTGAGTACCTCTATCTGATATGATAGACAAGAGCGCTTCATGCAACCATACTAGCTCCTGAATATACAACTTAGTATAATCCTCCCCAGAATAGGTAATTTTGACCAGTAAGAACATGGGCTGCTTTAATCAACCTGTCTACAACCACCCAAATAGAGTCATACTATCGGCGAGTAAGAGGCAATCCTATAATGAAGTCCATATTGTTTCCTCCCACTTACAAGTAGGGATACTAATATCTTGAAGCACATCTCTGAGTCTTTAATGCTCCACTTTCACCTGTTGACAATTCAGACAACTTGCCACAAATTTTGCCATGTCCCTCTTCATGTCATTCCACCAATAGATTTCCCGTAGGTCATGGTACATCATGGTGGGACCTGGATGTATAGAATATCTGGAACCACGAGCCTTATGCAACATCCACTCCCTCAAGTCATCAACACTCAGTACATACAAATGACCCTGATATCGTAGTACACCATCTCCCCTCGGGATAAAACCTCCACCTTATGATTCTAAACAGCTTCCTTCAACTTTACCAAAATAGGGTCCTCATCTTTTCTAGCCTTGACTTCAATCACCAATGAAGATTCTGATTCATTTTGAACAATGACACCACCATCTATCGAGTAAACAAGACAAACTCCTAGTCGTGTAAGACAATGCACATCCTTCACTAACTCTTTCCTCTCCTCATTTATATGGGATACACTCTCCATAGAAAGCCTTCTAAGAGTGTCTTCCACTATATTGGCCTTTCCCGAATTGTAAAGGACAATCATATCGTAATCCTTAAGAAGTTCCAACCACCTCCTCTGACATGGATTTAGATCCTTCTGAGTAACGTGTATTGTAGGCTTTTATGGTCCATAAATAGATCCATATGGACTCCGTACAGATAGTGTCTCCAAATCTTCAAGGCAAATACTGCCGCCGCCAACTCGAGGTCGTAAGTTGGATAAATCTTTTCATGGACTTTCAGCTGCCTGGAAGCATAGGCTATAACCTTACCATGCTACATTAATACACAACCAAAGCCGATCTTCAAGGTGTCACAATATACCACAGACCCATCGGTATACTCAGGTAGAGTCAACACTGGTGCTGAGGTGAGTCGAGTTTTCAACTCTTGGAAGCTCTTCTCATAGGCCTCTGACCATTGAAACTTCACGTTCTTTGGGGTCAACTTATTCATTGGTGTTGAAATGGATGAAAACCCTTCAAAAAACCTTCGGTAGTAACCAGCTAAGCCCAAGAAACTGCTGATATCCAAAGGACTGACTCATCTTAGACAATTCATCACAACTTCTATCTTTTGAGAGTCCATCTGAACACCCTTACTTGACACCACATGACCTAAAAAGTTACTGATTCTAACCAAAACTCACACTTTCTGAATTTAGTATACCACTGATGATCCTTAAGAGTTTGTAGCACTGCCCTCAAATGAGCGACATGCTCCTCTTCTCTCCAGGAGTATATGAGAATGTCATCTATGAACACAATCATGAACATGTCCAAATACGTCTTGAACACCAAGTTCATCAAATCCATAAAAGCTGTAGGAGTATTCGTTAGTCTGAAAGATATAACTACAAACTCATAGTGACCATACCTAGTCCTGAAGGTTGTCACTCTCTCTAACCTTGAGCTGATGATATCCAAATCTGAGGTGTATCTTTGAAAAACACTCGGCACCCTGAAGTTGGTCAAACAAGTCACCAATTCTGGGGAGGGGATACCTGTTCTAGACTGTAACCTTATTCAACTAGCGGCAGTCAATGCACATTTGAAGGGAACCATTTTTCTTACGAACAAAGAGAAATGGTGCACCCCACGGGGATTTGCTAGGTCTACTGAAACCCTTTTCTAAAAGATCCTTCAACTGCTCCTTCAACTCCTTTAGCTCAATGGAGCCATCATGTAAGGAGAAATAGATATAGGCTACATATCAGAAAAAAGGTTGATACCAAAATCAATCTCCTGCTCGGGAGGAATTCTCGGTAGATCGTCTGGAAACACTTATGAATATTCACACTCTACAAGGGCTGATTGGATAGTCGAGGTTAAATATTCCACTCTACATGGGCTGATTGGATAGTCGGGGTTTCGGATGTAGCATCCTTAACCCTAATTAGGTTGTAGACGCAGCCCTTAGAAATCATCTTTCTGGCCTTAAGGTAGGAAATGAAGCAACCTACAGGCACAACTAAACTACCCTTCCACTCTAGGACTGGTACACCCGGAAATTGAAACTCTACCGCATGGGTTCTACAATTCATTGAGGCATAACGTGCATGTAGCCTATCCATGCCAAAGATAAAATAAAAATCTGTCATGGCTAACTCTACTAAATTTATTGAGGTTACTTTATGAAACACCGTGATAGAGAAAGTTCTATATACCTGTCGAGCTATAAGTAAATCACCGACTGGAGTAGAGACTGAGAAGGGTTCTAATAGGATTTTGGGACTGACTCCAAAAATACTAGCAACATAGGGCGTCACAAAAGATAAAGTATCCCCTGGATCTAGCAGAGAATAAACATCAAGATGGAATACTCGTAGCATACCGGTGACTACATCTGGAGAGGCCTCCTGCTCTTGACGAGATGTGAGGGCATATAATATGTTCTGACGCTGACCACCACCTGCACTAGTGGAGGCACCCTACTTAGCTGAGCGTCCTGGTGGGGCTGCTGAACTAGTGGCTGGGTCTCAAACTCTACCATGGCCTTGTCTAGCTGCTGGACAATCTCTGAGCATATGTCCGAGCTTTTCACACCCAAAACAAGCACCTGTACCTGCTAGGCCCTGGCTAGTGTGCCTCCCGTCACAGCTATCACAACTTGGAATATTGCTCTATGGACCTGCTCCCCTGACCTCGAGAGCTTGACGCTTGTCCCCTCTGATCGTGCCTAGATCTGGACGGCACACTTGCTTCTGACTGCATCGGGGCTGATGATCTCTAGTGGGACTACTGATGATGTCCACCACTAGGCTTCTACTGGGAGAACCCAAAACTGTCGGTCTTGGCCCTCTTGGCCTCTCTCTCCTACTCACTATTCTGTACCACCTCTATCTGTTGGGTGTACAGAACCAACCGTGAGAAGTCCATATCCTTATGGAGCATAGCGGTCCTACAATATTTGACCAAATAGTCTGCTATCTCATGCATAAATTTGGTCACTCGAGCCCTCTAATCAGCCATCATCTCCGTGCATATTTGGAAAGACGGGTGAATTCTAAAGCATACTCCTGGACCATTACGTTGTTCTTCCTTAGGTTCACAAATTTAGCTGCTTTGATCTCCCTCATCTCCCGAGGAAAGAACCAATCCAAAAATGCAGTATGAAACTTATCCCAACCAATGGGACCCGCTCCAACTGCCTTACCATCCTTCGATTGTTTGAATTAAATATGGGCAATCCCTTTCAACTGATAAGAGGCTAGGTCTGCACACTCCTCACCTGTCACCCCCATGATTTGGGTAATCTTTTGAATCTCATCAACAAACTCATGTAAATCCTCTCCACTTTTTATCTGAGAAACTCTGGAGGGTTCATCCTAAGAAAGTCCCTAAATCTTGTCGCTACCGCATTCCCATTCTAGGGAACATCCACTACCACCTGCTAGTTGACCCGAACGGTCAATGTCTGTGCCAATATTTGGATGGCTTCCCTAAACTCTACATGGGCAACCTGCTCAGGCACATGATCCTCGGGGGCTGGTGGGGACTGCTAGTGCCCATCCCCATTGCCATTCTCATGCCCATTTTCGTTCCCATTCTTTCTTACATTAACTCAATGAGTAGGCATGATTCTGAAAATACATATAACATGATTTAGAAGAATAGAGAGATATTTCATCGCACGACATAAATCATGAAAGAAGGCAAGTTTCCTAAATGTTTCGTAGACTCTTCGTCATAAGTGTGACACACTTCACACCCATGAAAAATACTGTACTTAACGCGACTTTTAAACACCCTAGGACACTTCAAAACCTAATTCTCTGATACCAAGTTTGTCACAACCCAAACATAGGTACGGATCGAGGGACGGGACAAAGAACCCCGAAAGGTTCCAAGACGACCCGTGGCATGAACATGACATCAAAAGTTCAACATAGTAATGTGCAAGTATAACATATAAAATAGAGAATTCTAAAAATCTGATAACATCTAATATCTAAATACATAACAACAATCTGAAATTGAAAACATACTATGTCTGATAAGCCTCTACATACTAATGAGTTGATGGGAAAAGACCCCAACTAACTCACTAAAGACTGAAACTGAAAATATGGAATACATCTGATAAAAGGGTCCTCAAAGGATGAGGACTCACCAACTCTATTTGAGAGATGTTAACTCTGAGGATCTGGCTAGTGGAAGAATTGAACCTGAATATCCGACCATGTATCATAAAATGATACAACATAGAGTATGCGGTCAGCACTTGGAATGTACTGAGCATGCAAGGTAAGTAAAATCGCTAAGTAAAAATCATAAATTATGCATATCATAAAACATTTCATTATAAGATCCTGAGAGTAGGTGTAATACCCTGGTAGTGCCCAAGACTTGACTCGGAATTTAAAAATGGAAGTTGGCAGAAATGTAGACAAACATCATAGAATGGGTCATGTAACAGGTCATTGGTTCCACCAATGATCCGTAGGGAGTGCTCATGGTGAAGTGCAGCAGGGCCGAAGTGGGAGTAAAGTGTCAAGGAACCACCGGTGGTTTTATTTCACGAGTTGTTGTTTGAGGTCGTGATGAGTCTGGTCCTTAGCCTCGGAGGAAGTAACGGGTCATAGGATGACCCGTTGTGAGATGTAACGGATCGCAATGAGAAACCATAGGAAAGAGTAGAAAAGTTCCCAGTCGAAATGACGGAAGGAAACCATGATTCATTGGAAGAAGGCGCGAGTCATGGTGCGGCTCGTTGGAAGGCCCTAGTGTAGGTCGTCAGGGGGAAACAACGGAGGACACAATGGGCCATCGTCTGACGTAATGACTCATCCTGTCGAGTCGTGGGATGGAATCTGAGAAGTGAGGTTTGGGAAGTGGAAACAACGGACGGATACCACGAGTCGTGGTATCCAGGCATGACCTATTGCATAGGTCGTTGTCACTACCAGTGCAGAATTTTTAGAAAATTTATTAAGGGTATTTTTTTCATTCCTAAGTTCTGGGGTCCTAAACTACGTCGTTTAAGGTTCGAAATGCAATGTTTTATGAGGGAAAAATCTATCTTAGTATCATTCATATCCATGCATGCATATTGAAGGTGTTTAGGAGGTGATCAAGTAATAGTTCTTCAAGCTTTCCTTCAATCGTTCATTGGGCTTTAAAGTAGTGATAAATCTGACCTTCCCTAGGTATGTGGGGTTATCAGTGGGTGAATCCGTTCACACCCATGCCAAATCCCTCTCTAAATCATGAAATTTCCTATGTTAATTCTATGGGATTTTAACCCAATGCACGAAATTCCTAACTCTCTACATGAGTATGATCTAAATGAGTTTTTATTATTGAATTTTGAATTTTGGGCAAGTTTTACGTTGTTTTCATTAAAATCATGTTTCAAGCTTTATAAATTTGAAATGCCCATTTATGAGAAGTTTATGAACGTGATATTTATGATGAATGTTCATGTATGATGAAGTATTAATGATGAAGGGCATATTTTTGAGTTACCCATGTTTATAATTTATGTTTCCAACAATGTATCATCCTGTATCCTATGGTTGGGCACCTATTTTAGCTTTTTGTTGAACTGCAACCAAGTCTCATGTAGTGCCTTAGAAGTTGACTATCTAAAGTTGTATATCTCATCCTTCAGCTGAAATGCTTTGGACGGTGGAAACAATCTCTCCAAGGAATACCTTTTGAGTTCCCTCCGTGTAGTAATAGAATCATTGGCCAGCTCAGCCGGCTAGAGCATTGCTTCACTCCCTATTTTAAAGGGAAATAACCTCAGCTGAGTTGCATCCTAATTCACCCATGGTTGTTTATATGCCTTGCAGATACCCAAAAAAATTTTCAAGTGAGTATGTGCATCTTCTGTAGCATGACCAACAAATATCTATTTAATATTGAGCAATTGGATCATTGAGCTAGTGATAATGTCCAAATTCACTCCTAGTAAAGAGAGAGGGTAAACGGCCGTTGGAAAAACAAATATACCCGATGAGTGTTGGGGTCAAATTCCATAGGGAATAGTAATTAGATGGAAAAAAAGATGTCTATAGAGTAAAACTAAGAAGCATCATTGTATTGAAAACAAACAAATAAAAATTTGGTGTTTCAAATGATTACAATTAAAATATAAGAACAACTATTGATCAATCAACAAGATAACCAACTTGATTTAAAAAAAGTGAGAAAGAGCTAGGGTTATGCTTTTTAATGGGGCTTCAATTGGATTAGAATTGACTAGGCAATCGAATTATTACTCATTAATATAAATAGCCATGGACGAGGTTGCACCCAATATTTTTCAACCTCTAGGGTGCCTTTTGCCTCCGATTTTCTCAAACCCCAAGGTTCCAAACAATATATTCATTATGACTTGGGTCACATTTGAGCTATTTCTAGCCTCAAATCTCTCATGGGTGAATGATTATGGGTTTTTAGCTATCTCTAGACTAATCCCACACATTCAACACCTAATTACCCGCCATTGCTTTCTCACCCATACTCAATTTTCCTTTTTCAAGCAAAAATAGAGTAAATAAACATAACCCACATTTGCAACTATGAGTAATTCAATTATAAATTGAGAGAAAACAACAGAATTATACAAATGAGTAACTCTAAAATTAATCTAGCAACACCCAATCCCATTTAACCCAAATTCATGCACACACCCCTAGCAAAGAGATTTAGCTACTCATTGAAGAGAAATATGAAATTATATCAACAATTAAAATCATTACATTCATCATCAAGAGTTAAATTCAAGCACACAATTGTCTTTAATGGAGGTTTTATACCTTGAAGAACTAGAATAAAAGCTATTCAATATTTCTCTCTCTAATTTTCTACAAATATGGAATGGAATAGTACAATACTTTCTAAAGAATGTACAAAAATAGGTCAAAATACTTCTAAAATCCCATATTTAATGATTTTGCCCTTCCTAAGGCAGTGTCACTTACGAGTCACCGACGTTCCGCCGGTGCCCATCCGTGGAATACCACTTTGTCGCAGGTGAGGGCTAGTGATTCTGGGTCTGCTCGGTGTTGGCACTAGCGGTTCGCAGGTGCTAACCCATGATCTGCCAGTGCACCTTCCACCCTTGTCCAAATTGCTTTTGCATTTCGCTGGCTCTATCCGGTGGAGCGTCGATCCCATCCAGTCAAGCTTAAGTCCTCTTCATTAATTTCCATTATTTTGTCCAAATTTTTACTGCCGATCCCATCCAGTCAAGCTTCAGCCTCTTCTTTAATTTCCATGCTTTTGTCCAAATTTTTTCTTTCTCTCATTAAATTAAATACCTGCAAAAACTAAATAGAAAGAGCATAAAAATCTCTCAAATGACTTGAAATCTAAGCAAAAGCTCTTGTTTCAAAACCTAATGAGTTTGTAAATTACCAACTCATCAAACCGTCAAACCTGAACCATTGCTTGTTTTCAAGTAATGCAATTCATTACATCTTAACTTTTGGAATAAACATGTCATATGAGATTATTCACAAAGAACTACTATGACCTAGACAACCCAAAGGTCGCTCACCAACACAAAAGAAAAGAGGAGACTCAACACTCTATGCAAATGCTTCAAGAGATAACCACAATTAATTTGCATAATTCACATTTGATTCCTTCATTCAAAACAAGCGGCATTGTTGGTCATAGCAAGCTTATAGAACATCTTAAGTCATTAAAAATTCACATTCAAAATTTGTCTTCAAGCTCACTACAATCTTGTCTTAATATCTTTTGGCACATGTAAGCATGTCCCCCAAGGAGGTGATGCTACTCACAACAAGAGACAATTCCATTTAGTTATCAAGAAATTCACACTCAAAGGATTATGGAATGAAACAAATATGCTCACTCTCATAAATAAATTCTCATTCACATAACTTGACCCATAGGCTTGCCCTTCATGTAACTCGCCACTAACGTAGAGATGTGACACTTAAAATCAATTAAGACTTAGAGGTTATTATATAGGATAGGGATAAAGGAAGGATGACTTTTAAGTTCTAGTGATTAGAACCTCGCTAATGTCCTTTTGTGAATCTTATTACATGCTCCATTTTCTTCATAGATTACCCTCACCTTATCTCTTCTTGAACATCATTTCCACTTTTGAAACAAGTGCCCTCTTTTTCTCTCCTTAGTAACCACTTTTCATCTTATTTGTGCAAGAGGCAGCGCCTTTTTACTATTAAGTTCTTTTTACTCAAGCAATTTATTCATTCTTTTCATAATGTGGTGATACCTCACATTGAAATTCGCATCATTTATCTCATTTTCCTTCTTGCAATGCCCAAATTTAGGCTTTTGCCTCATCTTTCCCTTTTCTATTCCCTCACTTTTGGGACTTCGAGAATCATCTTTGCAATTCTTCTCACAACTACCACTAGGGAGGAAGGGTGCCAAAATGGGATTACAAAACGGGTATTGGGCTTGTAATGTGGTTTCTAAGGAAAAGGCTTAAAGGCTTAACATTGGCTAACAAGGATTCATGCTCAAGGAGGTTATATAGATAAAGTATCTATCTAAAAGAAAGCCTAAAATCATCTTCCAAGTGCAACTACATCTAGGATTTCGCCTTGAGTCACACTTGGGGCAAGTTCTAGACAATCGTTAAAGCAAGAGAATTAAACTAAAACATTTCCCACAAAGCGTCACCCTTCAAGGGGTTCACACCATTTTCATCACCACATCAAGAGTCATAAAATAAGATAACATGAGAATCAAGAAGCCAAACAAAGAATTTGTAATTTGTGACAAAAGAGTACTCAACTCTCAAATTCAAATGCCCTTTCTTTCTCAAATTCATTTTTATTCAACAACCATGCCATTTCAGAAATTGTTCTGGTAGTACCTCTCAGAAGCCATTGCAATCATTGACTCAAAAGAACATAACTTGGCATTTTTTCTTAAGAAAGTCGCCTCTCAATCCATCATTGGAAAATGCTACCCGGTTCGACAATAAAAGAAAAGAAAAGAAAATCGCTCCTTGGAAAAGAACCATGGTATAAAGAAAATCCTTGGAGTTTATTCACTAACTACTATAAACAAAAGGTGATAATAAAAACATGGGTCAACAACATTTTTCAATTTAACACTGACCCAATTAATGGCACTAACAATTCAACAAAAGATCCTATTCATTTCAAAACCCGACATAGCTACACACTAGCAACACAAGCACTTCATAGGAGAAAACACCCCACCCCCAACTAATAGCGAACATTTCCCCCAATGTATAGGTTAAGAACAATTAAGGAAAAAAGGGCTCCTTGAATGATCTAGTGAAGGGAACGATGAATTAAGGTGTAGGTGGCCTCATCGAATCTCCATGAAGCAGTCTCGGATATGGAGGTCATCAATGGATTAGGTGGAAGTGTGAGTGGTTTGCCCGGTGGGGATACTTCCCAACAATCTGGCAGGGTTCTCATTTCACGATAGAAAGTCTCGTCCACCCCACCAGGCCGCCAAGATGGATCCACTTCATAGACAGTGCACGTCCTTGGATTGGGTGGTCTATTGTGGTATAGTTCCTCATCCGATATCACCTCAGATGGGAGTTTATAGCCTACGCACCAATAATCTGGTGGGCTTCTGCTATTTGTTGGTTGAGTATCATCAGGGGCTGGTGTATTCAGATCGATATCCTTTGGTGACAGTGGCCCTTTGCAGTTGTCAAGTTCTGTCCTTATGTCCACCACTTCACTTTCCAACACTTCAACTCTCACACATAAACCTCCAAATTTGTCCATGACTGATTTCATGGCCTTTTTGATGGCTTGCTGAATCATCAAGGGAATGGCCTTTACCAATTTCATAAGAGCTTTATGAGCCTGGGCCTTATGTTCTATCTGCAGGATGCCTATTGTTGGTGAAGAGGTAGACCTGTTGTTTAGTGATGAAACTATTGCATCTTCATGGGGCCTTGAAGGGGGAGTTGCTAGTTCCATGGTCAACTTGGGACGTTTTGAATTTGGGGAATCCTTGTCTATTTTAGTGGCTAAAGTAATCATTCCCTCAGCCCTCACTGTTTTTCCAATGGCCTGAATAGGGGACAATTGGCATGAAGGCAAAGAAGATTGATGAGAACAGGATAGGGCATAGAAGTTGCTTTTTGCCTAGCCTTCCTTTTGAATTACTCAACAATAATCTCCACTACAGTTATATGCCTTTGATCTATGATGCATACCACCAGGATTGCAGTCTTAATGGGAACATTAGTTGTGTTCTTAGAGGGAATGATAAAAGAACATACAAAATTGAGCCACATTTGCTCTTCAAATTTGATATCATGCCAGTGAATCATGCCCTTTGTTATAGCCCAATGCGGTTGACCCACAATAGTTATCTCGGCCACCCATTCAAATTAGTCATCTTTTTTGTCCAATTTTCTTTTGAAATCCCGACTTGGATGCACTAGGTCAGCCCAATAAATAGAGTTGATTTCCTTTGAGGTGATGGGAACTTCTTGGCCCCGTATTAGAACCGATGATAAACATGGCATCTTATCAACTTTGCCTTTATGCTTCAATATGTCCTATCTGTCCTATAAGACCCATAAAACTCCTTCACCAAATCGAAAAACTAAGGATCCAAGGGCATTGTTAAAGACTCCCAATCTCGAATTCGGAATTGATCATAAATATCTGGGAAGTCCTCCTTGAAGGAGTCAACCTCAAATCGAGCTTCTGTAGTGATAGACCGGTGCTTATTACACTGAACATAATAATTCTTCATTTTATTAAGCCTAAAGAGGAGTTGATCAATCCACATTTTCTAATCAGAATCTGCACTTGGAGTTCAAGCATCAGTTATTGGTGTTTTCCCTTTGCCACATTGTCAAGACGTGGACATGATACTACAAATAAATGTTAGTGCCACAACAAAATAATAAAGAAAAAGAAACAACTATGTTAAACTAAGGAAAAAATCTCTAAGGATTAGATGACAAACAAGGTGAAACAGTGAAAGAAGACACTTGTAGCACCGGCGACTCAAGCGGCGAAACATAGGTGGCAACCTGTGAAATACAGCCGAGTCGCAGGTCTAGGTAGTTCTCAGTGCAAAATAATTATCCCTCTGGTGCTACACTGGTGTTTTGACGATCATGATCCGCGAAGTGCCAGTGATTCGTGGGTTTTGGGTAGTGGCCTCAAGCCTCAAGCCCTTTACCTATGCTTCAGCAAGCGTTTCGTCGGACTTGACCGGCGATTCGCAAGTGAGACGCCATCTGCCAGCGCTGTCTCAAACCAATTAGCCAAAATTTCTCTCTAGAAACAAACCTTACTCACACCCTCTCACATTAATATTCACCCATTCAAATAGAAAAATAAACAAAACATGATGACATGCTCTTAAGAACGACGTCATCCGACTTGGGGTTACTCAGACTTCACCCCCAACTATTATATCCAACAAACACTTCACCTCATACTTTCAACCAAAATGACAACTCACAACAACAATATGCAATTAATATCCACACCCAACATACCCACATAATGAGAAAACAAAAACACAAAAATAAGTAATAGGGAGCCTAAGTATTGAAAGTATCATATGCAACATGATTCACATTCTCAACAATCAGCAAGATTAAAGGAATGTAAAAGCTCATGAACACATACCAATTGATACTTGAGATGAAGTGAAGAAGTTTAAGCTTTGTGCTTACCCAACAATGGTATTCTAAAGAGTGAAGACTTATTTTGGTAAGAGAGGGTTTGAGTAGGTAGTAGTGAGAAGAAGAGAATGAGGATGAGGGTTTTTATAGGTTGAAGAGAGGGAAAGTGATTGGGTAGTAAAAAGGTGGGTGTTAATGGGGGTTTTTAATGAAGGAAATTGGGATGGTGAAAATTTGTGGGAAAGTGAGTTGTTGGGAAAAATGAAAAGTGAAAATGAAGGGTTTGTGGGGATTTAATAGAAATTTGACCGATATAAAAATACCCTGGGTTCGGCTGGTCAACGGGTCAGTCATGATATTAAATGAAATAAGTACCTATACCTATGATGAACCAGCGACTGCCAGTGGTACCGATATTTTGCCGCTTTAAGCGCCAATGGCCTCCATTTGCACCTGGTTCACTGTTTGAAAGTTTCAATTGGCCAGTGGTTCACGGGTTTTCACCTGCATTACACTAGTGGGTCGCAGTTCATGACTCCCTTACCAAGTGCACTGGTTGAAACTGATGATGAATCGGTGGTTCGCGGATCAGCACCGGTGTTTCGCCGGTGGACCGCCAGTTCTCTCCTCTTTTCCCTCATATTCTGGACTCCACCTGCGTGTGGGTGGCATTTTGTGTTTGAGAACCTGCGCTTTCACAGGTCTTCTACCCCTAGTGCCCTATTTCTCTTTTAACTCATTCTTCATCCAATCTACCTACAAAAGAAAAATCAACATAACATCGAAGCATCAAACATGAAACACTAAGGTTTCCTTAACATTGTTGCACGACAACAGTGTTTTTCTATGGCTCATCAAGATATGAAACTTCCACCATGTTGATTTTTGCCGACACTCCTAAATATTCTTTGACTCATCGGCCATTCACTTTGAAACTTAGCCCATCATCTCTTTCAAGCTCAATGGCTCCATTCTCGAAAACTTGGGACACCTTAAAGGGACCTGACCACTTATATTTAAACTTTTTAAGAAACAAACTCAGCCTAAAGTTGAAAAGTAGTACCCTCTCTCCCGGGGTAAATTCCCTTTGCCAGATTTTTTTATCATGATAGTACTTCATTAGGGCTTTGTATATTGTGGCATTTTCAATCATCCTAAACTCATCCATCTCATTGAGATTTTCCACTTGCCCCCAAACGACCTTCCCCCAATCAAGGTTAAACTCATCAAGGCCCACATGGACTTATGCTCTAATTCCACCGACAAATGGAAAGCTTTGCCAAAGACCAAGTGATATGGGGTCATTCTGATTGGCGTTCTATATATGGTTCCGTATGCCCACAAGGTGTCTTTGAGTTTCCTTGGCCAATTTGTCCTATTAACATTGACTATTTTAGTTAAGATAGACTTGATTTCCCGATTGGACAATTCTTCTTGCCCACTAGCCTGAGGATGATAAGGGTAAGCAACCTTGTGCTTCACGCCATACTTTGCTATTAAGGCACTAACAAGTGATTGCAAAAACGTCATCCTCCATCGCTGATGATAGCTCTAGGGGTGCCAAACCATGAGAAGATGTGCTTCTTCAAAAAGGCTGTCACGCTCCTCCCCTCATTGTTGGGCAATGCCACAACTTTCACCCATTTAGATACATAGTCAACGACCAACAAATTGTTAGTGTTTCCATAAGAGCTCACAAAAGGCCCCATAAAATCGATTCCCTATACATCAAGCAACTCCACCTCTAGGATTGGTGTCAAAGGAAGCTCATGTCGCCTAGAAATAATTCTTGTTCCTTGACATGATCACACTACTTAACAAAGTCATGGGCATCCTGGTGGAGTGTAGGCCAGTAATATCTACACTGTAGCACTTTTGCCATTGTCCTTACACTACCGTAATGGCCTCCAACCGGTGACAAACGACAAGACTCAAGGATTGGCACCATTTCGATCTCTAGGAAACATATATGATTATATCATCAACACAACTACAGAAGAGGTATGGGTCATCCCAATAAAACATCCGAACATCATGCATGAATCTCTTCTTTTGTGAAAGGTCAATCCATCGGGAGTGATGTTGCTCGCCAAGTAATTAGCAAAATATGCGAACCAAGGTGTTAGATCATGGGATGTAGCCAAAATATGATCGTCAGGGAAGTTATCATTGATCTCCTCACGTACACTCGACTTACCATTTGTCTCTAGGCAAGATAGATGGTCAGCCACTTGATTCTCGCATCCCTTCAGGTCCTTTACTTCAAATTCGAATTCTTGGAGATAAAAGACCCACCTAACAAGCCTAGGTTTAGAATCTTCTTTTTTATTAAGTATCTGAGTGTAGCATGGTTCGTGTGTACCACAACCATGGCCCCTAGAAACTATGCCCAAAAATTTTCAAACGCAAACACTACAACGAGCAACTCTTGTTCTATCACTGTGTAGTTGCTTGTGCATCATTAAGGCTTTGTTGGCGTAGTAACTGAGGTGAAAAATATTTACCTTTTTATGTCCAAGAACTTCCCCTACTGCTACAACACTTTCATCACACATTAATTCAAAGGGTTTCAACCAGTTTATTGCGGTGATGATTGGAGGGGAAACAAGCCTCTCTTTCAATTCCATAAAAGCCCTCCTACAATCCTCATCAAGATTAACCTTTGCATCTTTTCCAACAATCAGAATAAGGGATATGCTATCTTGGAGAAGTTTTTGATAAACGGCGGTAAAATCCCGCATGTCCCAGAAAACTCCTAATGCCCTTCACAATTTTTTGCGGAGGTAATTAAGTAATGGTATTAATTTTCGCTTGGTCTACCTTAATCCCTTTCTCGAAAATCTTGTGCCCCAGAACAAGACCTTCTTTTACCATGAAGTGACACTTTTCCAAATTAAGTACCAAGTTCGTTTCCTCGCATCTTTTCAACATCTCTTCTAGGTGAACCAATCAGTCTTCAAATGAATTTCCCACAACTGAGAAGTCATCCATGAAGACTTCCATCGTTTCTTCTACCATGTCTGAAAAGATTGACATCATACACCTCTGGAAAGTGGCTGGAGCATTGTAAAGCCTGAAGGGCATCCTCTTAAATGAAAAAGTTCCATAAGGACATGTAAATGTGGTTTTCTCTTGATCTTATAAAGAAATAGAAATCTAATTTTAGCCTGAGTATCCATCCAAAAAACAATAATATTCTTTCCCAGCCAAGTGATCTAGAATTTGGTCAGTGAATGGGACTGGAAAGTGATCCTTCTTGGTCCATGAGTTCAACTTGCAGTAGTCCATACACACGCTCCATCCGGTAACTAGATATGTTGCAATCAACTCATTCTTCTCATTTGGTACAACTGTAATTCCCCCTTTCTTCGGCACACATTTGACTGGGCTTACCCAACTGCTATCAGTTATTAGGTACACAACTCTAGCATCTAACCATTTGATAATTTCTTTCTTGAATACCTCTTGTATCGGTGGATTCAAGTGTCTCTAATGCTCAACTAAAGGGATAAAATCTTCCTGAAGGTTGATCTTGTGAGTACAAGTACCCGAAGGTATACCAATGATATCAGCTATAGACCATCCTATTGCTCGGATATACTTCCTCAAGACTGCTAGAAGTGCTTCCACTTGTTGGTTATTGAGCTTAGCTGAGATAATCACGGGGAGTGTCTTATTTTCCTCAGAATATGATTACTGCAAATGAGCAGGTAATGGTTTGAGCTCTAAGACCGGTGATGAAATGATGGATGGTTGTGATGGTGGAGTTATCCGATTCTTGAGGTCAAGATCAAGTTTCTTTGGTTGAAAGGATTAGGTTCCCAACCCTTTGCTAACATGACACACCTCTTCTAACCCTCCAGTATTTAAGAGAATACTTTCGAATGTTTCTTTCAAAATTTCTTCTTCCACCTCCCATTCTATGGCTTCTTCCTCCTTATTGGTTGGGAGTGGTAGAGTATTTTCTTCCTTCATCGCCTTTTGATGTTATTTGAGTTGCTAACAAGTTCATTCTATCTTCTAACTGTCTGATGGACACTTCATGGTCCTTCACCTTTAGAGTGAGGTCCAAAAGATCACTTTGAAGCTCCTGAATCCTTGAATCATTCGAAATAACTCGCTCAAGCATAACCTCAAGCATGTTTTCCATGTGGGATGATAAGGACTCTTCACTCCCCTGACTACTCGTTTTAGCTGTATAAGCAGAGTTCCAACCTTGATTTTCATTATAAGGATACTAATAGTCTTGGTTGGCTTATTGATACTGTTACACCCCGTAAGTTGTTACTGATTAGCGGACGTGTGCATGCGCTTGTGAGAGTGTCGAGAACACGACACGTCCGAGAGAAGGCCCGAAGGAGGAGTGTACGAGTGCATAGAGTGAGCGGGAGGCTAATGCCGGAGGTGGGGTGCAAGGAGTTCCATGTTGCGCCCCCTTCCCCAAGGCATTGAGCGGCACGTCGCGCCAGTCTACCGACACGATGGGAGGCGCGCTGCGCCCCCTGGACACCGCCTCCCTTATATATATGTTAAGTGTCAGGGGTTGGCTCATTTAAACATTTCCCAAAATGTGAAAGCTCGGCTGAGGCGAGAAGTTACGAAATTTTTTTAATTTTTATAAGATGGATTACGCCGTCAAAGCACCTCCAAACGTCAATTCTTCTTAGGTAATGATTCCTACGCCTATGAAGAACGTATCTACGGAGTTACTTCTTTGAAATTGGCCCAATTCGATGGAGTCTCTCCAAGTAGAAGTTGTAGAAATCACTTCTAATCAAGTCCTAATCGTCTACAAGTGATAAGTAAGTATTTCTACCTTCTAAATTCTCCAAAATTTGTGAGTTTTTTTGCTGAATTTGGGCAGATTATAAATTGCGGTCATTGAGGGTATTGTTAGATGTTGCTAGCTATTTTCATTGATTAAGAACAGATTTATTACATCAACATAAAGGCCATGAATTGGAGGAATTACTGGTTCTAGATTGGAATAGGATTGGGTGAGCTGGAAATAACAATTGAGGTATGTTAAGGCTAACCTCTTTGACAAGTTATTCAAGTCGTATAGTTGATACAACCTACACTTTTGTAAGTAAGTTGCAAGTATGTAAGTTGTGACTAGCTGTCACCAGTAGATAATGATTATGTATGTTATGGTTAGATGTTACGAGATACACTGAGGTTGTATCGTAGTATTCCCCATCGGAAAGAGTGTGCATAGTGTGATAAACGCTAGAAGTGTCATAGAGATTTTCCCTGGTCATTTGTTTATAGTTTAGTGGGATTCTGATGTCTCGCTGTCGTACCAAGGCTTTTGAAGTTTGTAGTCAGTTGTTGGGCCGAACTTGGTAGGGTTGGATAGCGTAGGGTGCAGTTGGGTGATATAACTTTCTATTTGATGCCTATATATAGATAGTGAAGCTCACCCACAGGCCGTTGGCGTACCTTGATGCCTCCAGGGCCAAAACCTTGAAAGGCTGGTGCTACCTTTGAGTTAGAGGAACTAGGGTTTCCCAATGAGCCGAGCGATATCTTGCCATGTGATTGGCTACTTTCAATGACCTCTAGCTTCAATTGACATACGACTTGTCGTATACATCACTCAGGATACCACCCTAGTTGTTGAAGTTTGATAGACTAGCTAATACCCTAAGGGGGGGGAACCTTGTTCGTGATTAAACATGGGGTCAACGCCCTATGCTACTCTTGCAGACACTCATGTACATGTTGCTGCGAAAGGCTAAATCATGATGTAGCTGCCTGCGAGGCTATGAAGGGATCAGAGGAGCTATATGTTATTTGGACAGACCAGGTTGACATTAGGGGACAAGAACCATAAAACCACTGTATTACCTTCAGGCTAGGAATTATAGTAAGCTGCCTGTGGGAAGTTAGGGCTGCCTGTTAAGGAACATGTCTGGTTAGTAGCAGACCTATAGTCTTTCTAAGTGAAGGAACTACATAGAGGATCGTCTACAACCTTTCTGCTCGCGATGAGCTGCTATTGTCCTAGCATGACCTTCAGAGTATCGTTAAGGTCACCCCTGACCTCGTTCTTTTGTGTCTAAGCCGACTGAGGTTGTAATCGCTGCTAGGACTCTTTGGTCAAGTGTAGGCAGATGGGTATGCTTGTTGGCAGCTATATAGACTATTTTAGGAGTGAATAGTGGTTGAATTATGCCTATAGGGATAGGGATGAATTTCGAGTGATTAGATTTGAGATTGCATCATAGTTACCCTAGTTAGAGTCAATTGTATTACGTACTGCCTCTCACCATAGATAGTTAAGAGGCTGTTAATTGTACGAACTGCTTACGGAGCTATAAACTGTTTATGGAGCTATGATGCTGCTAACACATACGGAGCAATAGATTGCTTACATAGCTACGATGCTTCTATCATTAACTGTTGATTGTACCTTCTAGACTTATGGGGGCCAAGTTAGGTTCTTGTTTCTACACTTGCTTTGTAGATGTAGTTTATAAATGTCTAATCATGCAGCTTAAGTTCCTGTTTATATCATTGTCTACTAGATGCAGGCTATGGTTATGAAAACATACAGGATAACTTCTTCCCCTTTTCGTTGATTACTTTCAATTTCTTATTAGATTCTGTTCAGTTATCAGTATTGCATTACATATTCGGTACATATTGTACTAACGCCCACTCATGGGGCACTGCATACTTTCCTATAGGTACAGACAAACAGGTTTGGGGACCTTCTTAGTAGCTATTCAGAGTCAACAAATCAGTCAGCTCCTTTCCTTCGGAGTTGCCCGATATCAGAGGTTTGCATGTCTTTTGTTATAAAGTTTTTGGGCAGGCCGAGGCCCTGTCTCGATGAATATTTCACTCTTAGAGGCTTGTAGACTATAGTTTCCAGTTAGTTCTTCATTGTTGGCCGTGTGGGGCCTATATATGTTATGATGGCAATGTGGGGCCTAGCTTAGCTATCTGTTAGCAGCCTTGTCAGTTGTAGTATATATATACCTTCCTGCCTTCCTTTTGTTATGACTTAGACAGCATGGTGGTGTTATCGGCCCGTATAGGATCCTTTTATTATCGTGATTGCTAGGTTGGCTATCTTATGCAGGTTGTATGTTGCAGCTTAGTCGGCCCAAGGCTGTGTTTACAGCCGAGATATAACTGTTTGTTTTCTTGATTATGTGTCGCTGGCAGGTACCAGAGGTGTATATGCCCAGCTAGGTCAGCTAAGAGTCCATGTGGCACTAGGTGCCGGTCACACCTACCAAGGAGGGTGCTCGGTGCTTTGGGGTACGGGTAAAAACTGACACGCAAGTGCACGTGGTCAAACAAGTAATAAAGTGGCTAAGTAGCCAAGTATCGATCCAAGGAGGCTCAAGATATGTAAAATTGCCTAATTTACTATATTTCTATTTAACTTCTAATTATGCTAACAACAACGTACCCAAGAGTAATTGAATTTTTGTTTCTAAACTATATACTACAATTAATACAAACTATTTACTTTTGAATTCAGACAATGGATATGAACATGCCAAGGTTAAGAACAAGTAATGAACTTGATAATCATGATAATTTTGGTTAATTCTCTTCTTCATGTTGCTAGCCAAGAACATTTGCCTAGAAATTAAAACTCTCGTATTTAATTTCACTTTAGAATCATAAACCATCCGTCTACATTTCTGTGATCAAATGCAATTTATGACCTAGCACTACAATTCCGGTTCCTAAATTGACTAATACGGCTTCCAAGTATATTTCTATCAGGAAAGCACATCAAAACCCAATTTTCCCAAATCAAGTTAATAACAATACCCTATTAATTCACAACTTTCCAATTTCTTGCTCTCTCGAGTGAAATTGGACTTTTTAGATATACATTAATGTTGGCCAATCACTAATGCAGTAAAGAACAAGAATTAATAGAACAACATTAAAGAAGAAGAATAAACCATATCAATGAAAATCAGAATTCATTACACATGTTCAAAACCTCAGCAAGAAAGAGAATTAGCCACTCATTCTTGGATTGATCATCCTAAAATGAGTGTAAATCATACGTACAATTGATAGAAAGAAGAAAGGAAGAGAAGAAATCCCTTAGCTTTTCCAATCTTCAACTGCTACTAACCCACGTTCCTGCTCTCCACTTCTGAACTCAGTCTAAAAACTGAAAACTACTTAAAATAAACCTAAGTGTGCTATTTATACTAGTGGGAAATTTTTCCCGGAATAACAAGCAACGTGTCACGGAGGCCAACGCGGAGCAATGCCTCCGTGACACGGCGTGGACGCGGACCCTCACTGGAATTTCCAGGGTCCAGTAATTTAACCTCAACGTGGCACGGAGGCCATCGCGAAGGCCTATCTCCGTGCCACGGAGCTGACGCGCATGCACACTGTAAATTGCAAATTTAATTCCTGCTCAGGCAGTGTGCTACCGCAATGGTAGCGTGGCACGGAGCCATCGCGGAGCCCCTATAAATCCTGCATTCCCGGGTCTTTTCCACGCTCGCATCCAAGTCCAACTCCGACATAGTTCCAACATGCATTTTAGCTCCTAAAAATCACATTTTCCTGCAAAACAAATGCTAATCATGTTGGTTAGTATAAATTCGCATTTTATTCCCAATTACATGATATTATATACACATTGCACAACAAACAAGGTAAAAATGATACGTTTGAGTATCACTTGGGCATATAAATCTGCCCAAGATCACTTACCCCACACTTAAATCCTTGTTCGTCCTCGAACAACACATACACAACTCATGCAAATTACATCCCAACTTTCGTCACTATGGTGCAACAATTTACGCTACTGTCATACCGATTATTCAATTTTTGCAAATCATCAAGAAAACATGCTTGGTCGTACAAGACAATGACCTTAATACATCAAGGCTTCCTAGACTTTTAAGAATTGATTCTTGATATCAGCAAACTCATGCAAATCAAGAAATCCGACACGAAAATCAATCTTTCATCAAGCATGTGCCCTCACAACTCGAGAGAAACTTCCCCTTTATGTTCATGCAACACACAAACATGCAAGTAGGGGCATATAAAAATTAATTTCACTCTCTCTCCCAAAAGAATTCACATGCATCATGTCATTACCCATAGGCTTGCCCTTAGTGTATTACTCCACTAATATAAAGAAATGCAATGTAGGATCAAATAGGACTTTTAATGGGTTGTAACGGGGCTATGGATCTAGTATGAATATATTGGATTAGCCAATAATAATCGCTAGCATCCTTAAGCGCCTTTTCAACTCATTCCCATCGACTCATGGACATTGTTCCTCTCTTTTCTCTTTTTCTCCCATTCATGCTGGTTTACTTTCATACAGCCCATTTCATCAACCACACTTGACACAAAACATAGGGTTTTCATGTACCCTCAATATCAATTAATTACAACAAGTGCCTCTTCAACGTCATCTTTTCTTTCCTCACTTTTCTTTTCTTTTTCTTTTCACTCTTTTCACTCTTTAACACTTTGGGAAACATTTTCTGTTCTTTGTAAGCGCTTAAGAGCTTCTTTTAGACTTTAAGGCCAATGAAAAGAAGGAATAAAGCTTAGTTCATACAATTTTGGTCAAAAGAAAGAAATCGGCTAAAGGCTCAACGGGCTGACCAGGGTATACAACATATAAAAAGGTAGAATTTGACAAGAAAAAAATATGGAAACTATCGGTTAAAACAAAGAAATGCCTACATCCTTTCCAACACTACACCTCCTTCATTTCGCTTCGTATACACACCAGGCAAGTTCTAGACAATTCACAATGACATGGAATAGCAAATCCTCACTTCACACTTCATGCACATGCTCGAATCAAGATGCATTCACAGACTCTTTAATTAGTCAATTACATGAATTCAAGATTAAGCCTCAACCATAATGAACCAAATTCTATAGCCTAGGTAACTCAACATATTTACAGAATTTCATGCTTTCAAACGAATCATTTTCACAATTTGAACATCAATTACAACACGCAATGAAATTTTAGCAACCATAAGCAACTATAGTTCATTGATGCAATCCACCAAAGAAAACTAAAAAAAAAACAACTAAAAATCCTACTCCTACCGACTACATTTCCCTTAAGACGGTCGTCATCCATCCATCATAGGGAACGATCACTAACTATGACATCGGTTCAATGGAACTATTCTCGGTAAAAGAATCGAAAACAAACTCCGAGAAACCCAAAAAAATAAAAATCGAAAAAATTTTTTTCAACACATCGATCATTTCGATAGAAAGAAAATATTTACAAGGGCAATATATTTTCACAAATATTTTGAAAAATATCGATCATGTCGATAGAGAAAAAAAATTATTTACAAAATATTTACCATTGCAACCATAACTTTCAAAAACACACATCATTAGCCACAAAACAAATATATACGTACATCACAAATCAGTTCACAACAGGGAAGGCACAACATACATAAACAGCAAGGAAAAATTATACAGCAATTTAGAGCCTTGACCTAGCACCTAACTACTCCCCACCCCACACTTAAATCGAACACTGTCCCCAGTGTTCACAAAAATACAAAGCACAAAGTTTGGGTGGTGGAACTCCCTGCTTAGTCGATATATTCAACTTCTTCATCCGGTGCTGCGGCCTCGTCGCCCATGTCTGAATCAGCTCCATCGTCGTCATCGGACTCCATATCAGAGTCCTCACGACGTGTCTCCTCATTAGTAGAGACATCATCGTCTGTCGTCTCCACAAAGGCTGGCCCCACCTTACATAAGGCTCTGGCGTTCTCGCCAAAGGGGTAGTCTAGCTCCAGCTGCCATAACTCCTCCTCGGTGGCTGGTCTCCCACCTATCCGTAGCTGCAGCATCTGCATGCCGAACATACGGGCCATGTACTGATCGTCACGAGCATGTCGCTCGCCCAAAGTCAGCACGGGTCCGTGTGTAGTGTCGGGGGCCTTAGTCTTTATCACATCAAGGGCCCTCCGCTCCAGCTGCGGAATGTAATCCAAGGCTTCTTCCTCAATGTCGAGGCCTCGGAGGAAGGTGGTGATGAGTCCGCCAAACCCGTATCTGTGACCCTGGTGCAGTCTGGCTCTCTTCATGGCGGATATTATGATTGCCCCAACATCAATCTCAAGCCCTTTCATAAGGGCATACACCAAGCAGACACGGTCCCGGGTCACGTCTGTCATATGAACTCCCGGGATCAAGCACGAACACACAATTTTTAGCCAGATTCTGGCCTCCCTGTTCATCTGTGAATAGGGCAGAGTCTGGTGGTAACCCCTCTCCTTGTGTCTACTCCATCGGGCTGTAGATCGAGCCCCACACAACGTACGTCTGATGTCGGCGTACGGTGGGGTGATGTCTAGCTGGCGGAGAACGTGGGCGTCTGTGTCCCGCGCTCCAACGATGGCATTCAGCTGCTGGGGTTCCAGAGTGACAATCTGCCCTCTGATTTTAATAGTGTGGCTTCTGATGGCCGGGTTCCAGTTGGCATAAAATTCCCGGACCAAATGAAGGTTGCACTCCTTGGGCTCCTGAAAAATAAAGCTGAGCCCAGCTGCCTCAATCCTCTGTACAATGCGAGGGAACTCCTGTGCAAGTGGTTCCCTAGCAATATGTTCCTCGGGCAAGTACTTGTTCTCCTTATGCTTTGCGTACCATTTCTTCCCTTCATCGGTGACCCATCGTGTTCTGTATCGGTGGTGTTGGCCGCACGGAACAGCGGGTGCAGCTGGGACTGCAGTGCCAGTCTCATCCGTTTCCTTCCGGTGCCTGAGGTAGAAGCACCCTTGCCTTTGTCTTGCCTGCTAGCCATTGTACCTGTCAATTTACACAAACAAGCACAACGTTAAGCTAAATAGTTGTTAGCTTCGGCTAAGGTTGGGTTACACAAAATTTACCCCACACTTAGTCCTTAACAATATTTACAAAATTTCAGCAAGGATAGCTCTATTTACAACCCCAAACACAAACAACTATACACATATTGCTTAGTGCGTTCGTAACAAAATTTCGACAGCATAACGGTTAGCATACTACTCAGACTTCATACAGCGAATTCCCAATCCTACTATCGCTAGCAATTCAACCATCGCACAAGCAACCAAACAACCACAAACTAAAAACAACTAGAAAAATATTTTATATACAAGCTAATCTAACAATCTAACCAATTCACACATTATGCATTTTCCCACAAAAATTCGAGAATTAGTCGTCTTTTAACAGTTATACAAGATTTACCACGACTTATCTCAAATAATAAACACACCCCGGCATCAATTTCACCAAACTATCAAGTTGCCCAAGTCGAATTCAACAACCCAAGCCCTAAAATACAATTCGACAATCAATTTCGAATTATTTACATAATCGACAAGTTCAAACGCCAAATACAACAATCCGAACAAAAATCAATCACAAAATAATTCAATATCATGTTCAATTTCTACCTAGGGTGATATTTCTCACCTTATATGCCCAAATTTGACAAAAATCGCCAAAACAATTGAGTTAGACGATGAAAACATACCTTAGAATTGAAGAATCGAAGAAACTTGATGTTTTTCTTTGCCTATCAACGTGGCACGTTGCTTGGGGAGGCGGAAATGGGTGTTTGGTCGCGGAGGGAAGAGGGAATGGGGGAATTTGGGGCGAAATCGGGGTTATTATTTAAAGGAAACACGCGGGTCACCCGGAAACCCGGTGTGACCCGGCACTGGATAAAGGGCAACGTGTCACGGAGGGTAACGTGGAGCCCCTCCTCCGTGACACGGAGCCAACGCGTTGGCTTACTGGAATTTTGAAAAATCCAGATTTGCCTTCAACGTGTCACGGAGGCCAACGCGGAGCATTGCCTCCGTGACACGGCGCCAACGCGCCAGTGCTCTGTTTCACCAATAAATTTAATTTTCATACCTCGCCTCATTTTCTCGATTCCATGTATATTTCCTCCGTTATACCTGAAAATCACCTCACTAAACAAAAATTGGTTAAATTAATAGATTTCCCTACTAAAAATAAAAGATACTAACTAAAATGCAAATCTAAACCTAGTCAAGAAAAAGAAAAGAAAAGTAAAAATTATTTACACTAAAAAGAAAGAAAGGAAATATTTTTCACGGGTTGCCTCCCGTGCAGCGCCTGGTTTACCGTCGCGGCTCGACGTCCTTTAAGCTCATTTATCTACTAGGGAGATGGACAATTTGTCCCGATCATGATCATCCCCCCAGTAGTGCTCTACCTTATCCGGTGGCCTACCTAGTAACTCTCGGGAATCACTCAATCTGTTAGCCTTCCCATGATCAATTACGTTGATCACCGAGAGATCCTTATAAACAGTCGGGAGCTTAGGTACCTTGTACACGTTGAACACTTCGACCTTGTCATGTGCTCACATCGTGAGTTGACCCGCAGCTACATCGATTAATGCTTTTTCGGTTGCCAAAAAGGGTCGTCCCAAAATAAATGGGACTTCAGCATCTGGTTCAAAGTCCAGAACAATAAAATCGACCGGAAAAATGAGGGAGCCTACTTGCACCAACACATCCTCAACAATGCCATCCGGCTTAGCCAAAGACCTGTCTGCTAGCTGCAAGATTACCGTTGTAGGTCTAGGACTCCCTAGACCTAACTTTCTGAATACCGAAGAAGGCATCAGATATATACTTGCCCCCAAGTCGCATAATCCACGCGCTCGGATACTTTGCCCAATAGTCAGCTGGATAGTGAAATTTCCAGGGTCTTTCAGTTTTGTGGGCAACCTATTCTGAATACGGGAAGTGCATTCCTCCGTTAAAGCTACCGTGGCATACTCAGTCAAACGACTTTTGTTAGCCACGATGTCTTTAATATACTTTGCATATTTTGGCACTCCCTGCAAGACATCAACAAGAGGTAAGTTAACATGTACCTGTTTAAGTACCTCCATGAATTTCTAGAAACACGCCTCCTCCTTGTGTTTCTTAAGTCGTTGAGGGAACGGGGGTGGAGGCCTTTCTGGTTCAGCTTCTTTACTCTTCCCCTTATCAGAACTTTGCTCTCCCTCAACATCTGCTGCTCCTGACTTTTGACGCGGTCTTTCCAGTTCCACCTCCTTCAATTGTAAACCACTCCTCGTGGTCACTGCATTTACCTGCTTTGGATTTGGATCCGTGTCGCTAGGTAGTCCTCCTCTGGGTCTAGTATTTTGGGCACTAGAAAACTGCCCAAACTGATATTTAAGAGCCTTGGTCGCCAATTGATTGTTCTTCACTTCGGCTGCCAATTTGACATAGTCAGCCTGCAATTGTGCCTGATTAGCGATCATGGTTTTGAACATCTCCTTAATAGTCGGTGATGGTGGTGGAGGAGGGGCATTGTGATTTCTGAATTGAGCTTGATAATTTTGTTGCCCTCCTTGGTTTCTGTGCATACCCTGCCCTGAACTCTGACCTTGTTGATTGTTGCTTCCCCACGAAAAATTCTGATGGTTCCTCCAATTTGAGTTGTAGCCACCACCAAACTGCTGTTGATTTCTCTGTGCATTGCCCACAAAGTTAACAGAATCAGGATTTGCACCACAGCATTCAGCTGAATGCTCACTACTACCACACACTTCACACCACATCTGTTGAACTGCATTGACTGAAGCTGAAGACTGGTTCAAATTAATATTGCTGAAGTGAGTGTTTAACTGATTTTGCAAAGCAGCTATCTGTGCAGCGATAGCTGTGAATCCATCCACTTCAAGCACTCCCGCTGCTTTCCTTGCTCCACCTCTTGAAGAATCTGCATTCCATTCTGGATTGCCTTGTGAAATTCGGTTGAGCAAAGTGTACAGCTCCTCATAAGTCTTCTCCAGCGCTTGCCCTCCAGCTGCTGAATCTAATAGAATTTTAGTGTGGGGTTCCAAACCCTCAATAAATGTGTGTACCAACACCTCATTGGACTGATGATGGTGAGGACAGTCCCGCAACATGGATTTGAATCTTTCCCAGGCTTGATATAGATTTTCCCCTTCCCTCTGTTTAAAACTTAGGATTTGACTCCTAAGCCTTGCTGTTTTACCAGAAGGGAAAAATCTAATAAGAAACTTCCGTGCATGATCATCCCACGTTGATATAGAGTTGGGTGGTTCAGCTTTTAACCACCTCTTGGCTTCACCAAGTATGGAAAATGGAAATAAGGTGAGCCGAACATAATCAGGTGACACTCCAGCGGGTATATAAGTGTCACTTATCTCCAAAAAGTTCTGGAGATGTTGTTGTGGATCTTCGTGAGGGAGACCGGTAAATTGCCCGCTTGTGTGCAAAAGTTGCACCATATTCTGCTTTAATTCAAACCTCCCTCCAGGCTCTGGTTTGCGGATGCTAGAATGGACATTATTAGCGTGTGGGATTGCCACCTCGCGAACCGGCCTTGCTGCTGCTTCATCGGGCACTAAAACTGCCCTAACAACTGGTGGATTTGGTTGCTCCATCATAGACTGTTTAAGCAACTGCAGCTTCTTTCGAAGAGCTTCTCTACGTTGACTATGAAATTCCCGTTCAGGCTCTAAGTAAGATTCCACCAGATCTTTGTCCCTTGCCAGTGTTCACAGAAACAAAATCTGCAAAATACAGGCTAAGACCAAGTTGTTAACACTTAAGAAAATAAAAATACAAATACAGTAAATTTACACTAAACAAAATTTTACAAATCGCCTAGCCTCCCCGGCAACGGCGCCAAAAACTTGCTCGGTGCTTTGGGGTACGGGTAAAAACCGACACGCAAGTGCACGTGGTCAAACAAGTAATAAAGTGGCTAAGTAGCCAAGTATCGATCCAAGGAGGCTCAAGATATGTAAAATTGCCTAATTTACTATATTTCTATTTAACTTCTAATTATGCTAACAACAACGTACCCAAGAGTAATTGAATTTTTGTTTCTAAACTATATACTACAATTAATACAAACTATTTACTTTTGAATTCAGACAATGGATATGAACATGCCAAGGTTAAGAACAAGTAATGAACTTGATAATCATGATAATTTTGGTTAATTCTCTTCTTCATGTTTCTAGCCAAGAACATTTGCCTAGAAATTAAAACTCTCGTATTTAATTTCACTTTAGAATAATAAACCATCCGTCTACATTTCTGTGATCAAATGCAATTTATGACCTAGCACTACAATTCCGGTTCCTAAATTGACTAATACGGCTTCCAAGTATATTTCTATCAGGAAAGCACATCAAAACCCAATTTTCCCAAATCAAGTTAATAACAATACCCTATTAATTCACAACTTTCCAATTTCTTGCTCTCTCGAGTGAAATTGGACTTTTTAGATATACATTAATGTTGGCCAATCACTAATGCAGTAAAGAACAAGAATTAATAGAACAACATTAAAGAAGAAGAATAAACCATATCAATGAAAATCAGAATTCATTACACATGTTCAAAACCTCAGCAAGAAAGAGAATTAGCCACTCATTCTTGGATTGATCATCCTAAAATGAGTGTAAATCATACGTACAATTGATAGAAAGAAGAAAGGAAGAGAAGAAATCCCTTAGCTTTTCCAATCTTCAACTGCTACTAACCCACGTTCCTGCTCTCCACTTATGAACTCAGTCTAAAAACTGAAAACTACTTAAAATAAACCTAAGTGTGCTATTTATACTAGTGGGAAATTTTTCACGGAATAACAAGCAACGTGTCACGGAGGCCAACGCGTAGCAATGCCTCCGTGACACGGCGTGGATGCGGACCCTCACTGGAATTTCTAGGGTCCAGTAATTTAACCTCAATGTGGCACGGAGGCCATCGCGGAGGCCTATCTCCGTGCCACGGAGCTGACGCGCATGCACACTGGAAATTGCAAATTTAATTCCTGCTCAAGCAGTGTGCTACCGCGATGGTAGCGTGGCACGGAGCCATCGCGGAGCCCCTATAAATCCTGCATTCCCGGGTCTTTTCCACGCTCGCATCCAAGTCCAACTCTGACATAGTTCCAACATGCATTTTAGCTCCTAAAAATCACATTTTCCTGCAAAACAAATGCTAATCATGTTGGTTAGTATAATTTCGCATTTTATTACCAATTACATGATATTATATACACATTGCACAACAAACAACGTAAAAATGATACGTTTGAGTATCACTTGGGCATATAAATCTGCCCAAGATCAGAGGGGCGTGACAAACTTGGCATCAGAGCAACATCATATTCTAGGGATTTTGCAAGCCATGTCTAGTAGAGTCTTGTTTATAAATGTATTTTGCACCACATTTTATGAATAGGGAGCTACGAGGCATGATAGTATGGTTACCCCTCCTTCTTCTCAAATCGTGCTATAGAGAAGAGTTTTATAGGGTTGAGTCCCTAAGCTTACATCATTATGTCTGTCTGGAATGATGTTTGATATAAGACAGACTACAGCCAGCGAAAAGTTAGATACAATAGCAGGAGAGGGTACTAGCAGGGTTCCATAACTGGGGAACAGCTAGCCTGAGGGTGAAAAGGGACATCTTTTCAATCTCCCTAGCATCCTCCCTGGCACCAGGAACTTCATAAGGTAAGAGATATGCAGCACCGTTCCCAGTTCCTCCTACACCCTCGAATTAGGGTGGCAGAAGTGTAGTATATATGTTGGCTTACTTAGTAGATACTCAGTATTAGACAGGGGTAATAGTTAGTATTGGATTACCTTAAAAGCGCGAAAGATTGTGAAATTGTGGGATTTTTAGCTCTAGCCTTTAGAGTTTGTTGGGTTTCATACCTTGGCCCCACTGTAGAATGATGTGGTTACTTCCATCTCCCAACCTTTTCTCAATATATAAGAGAGCATAAGTATTGATTATGTTACCAAGAATAAATAGCAAAGGAGGGCTAGGCCGGTGAATTCCTGGGAGTGTTAGAAAAGTGGTCAAGACCCCTAGTACTTAAGTAAGATACCTAGACCTCCACTACAGAAAAATCAGGATAGTAGATAAGATTGCTAGGAGCAGCCAAGTACGTGTAAGGTTCTATGAGCAATAAGACTCCTAGTAATAGTAAAGTTCAGGTCCGAAATTGATTAATACTACCACAGTATGTTGATGGCTATAGTGAATGCTTGGAGAATAATGGTGGTGGCCCCCCAGTTTATTATATTGAGGGAAAAAGAGATTATATGAGGGGAACCATCCCGAGTGCAGGTCAGGACGATACAAGTTAGTAGATCTGACCAATAATATACTTGCCAGTACGGTACAGAGGGCACGAACCCTGGACTTCAGCCTACAAAAGTAAGGGCAGGACATGAGTATCTCGCTCTACAAGAGAACAGAACCACACCTAGGCTATAGTAGGCTGATAGAGCTTGGAATCGTTATTGACACTTAGAGGATAGTGAGATTGTAACCCAGAATACTGCAATATCACCTCCAGTTGTGGAGGTGAAAGAGCAACGGTATGGAGACCTTAGCCTAGTACAGCTTCGAGGCAAGGCCCAGCAAAAGGAGTTATCGGACTTTGAGATAGCAGGAGGTAGAGTCTTGACGCTCATAGGCCGACTATATGTTCTTGTTGAGCTCCAGCATACTCGCAAGCGTACGCGGTCGTACAAGTAATAAAGTGGCCCTTTTTAAGAGTCGAATGTCGAACGCACAGGGACTGGACCAATTCAGTGAATTATCAAGTTCAAGTGTTAAAATTAACCTTCACAACTGTTGATTATAGAAATTTTCGGGAAATTATAATTAAGTCTAGGGGTAATCACAAAATACTTGAGAACCAATATAATGAGCAACTAGAGTTAAAGCCTAATAATCATGCAATGCTACATATCTCAATGGTTCAAGTATGAAAACTTTAGTTGTTGTCTCACATAATTAAAATTCTATGTTCATGGTCTTTCAAGCCTCTAAACATGACAAACTAGTCTCACACCTACATCGTTGAGCGGGGATGTGACGTCCTAATTCGTGAGCAATTTAACTACATGGATGTGGTTTATGGAGTTTTCACCCTTGATTATGGAGTTTCGTACCTCTAATCATTTAACCGAACTTAGCTTCACAACTACTTCTATGAGTGATGATGTAATAAGTCTAACTTGGTGTCTAGCTCATCCCGTTTTAGTAACCAAGCAAGGCAAATTAGGTATAATTTCTATCCTAATTGTGAATGCTATCATAAAAGTAAGAACTTGCTCCCTACATTCTCTTGTTCTAGCCTAGGGTTACTCTCTTAAACTTTTACCTAAGCTTACACATTTGTTTTCATGGTGATCAAGCATAAAAACAATAATAATGAAGAATGTAAGACAAAACAACAACTAAAAACTCAAACCAAGAAGAATTCATGCAATTACAATCATCTTACGTAGCCTCAACCCTAGAGGAAGGGTTTTAGGTACTCATGTTCATACAAATACTCAAAAACATGTTTAAAGTAGTGTAATTACAAGACTAATTAAAGTAGAATGGAATATAATCAACCCTAGGTAGAGTTCTTCACTTCTCCCTTCTCTCCATTACGGTTTCCCCAAGTTATTTCGTGATAAATGATTTTAAAAGCTAAGGGTTCAATTTATATTAAGCTGAAAAAATGCAAAATTGGCTTGTGGTGGAACAGCTCCGTGGCACGGAGGCTATCACGGAGATTTTCCTCTATGCCACGGAGAAAACGTGGAGGTTCACTATTTGGTATCCCATGCTTATATAAATTAATTCTTTGCTCCGTAGCACGTTGTTGAACGGCCCAATGCTTCTCCGCGGCACGGAGTTGACTCCAAATGTCCCTTTTAGCTTGTCTCATCATCCATAATCCATCCCTTAACATTTATCTTCATATATTAAGACCATTGTATTCACATTGAGCTCCATACATTGGAAATTTCAACCTACAAATAGAGCTAATCATATTTGTTAGTCCATGGCCACAAATTACACAAAATACATGAGATTATTCTTAAATTAAGGTACAACATGGGTAAAACATGGGTATAAAATAGTATTTGGGCATGTAAATATGCCCAAGATCACTACCCTGCACTTAAAGCCTTGTTCATCCTCGAACAAATCCTTTACATCTCATGCACAAGGAAGACTCACAAATTACCAATTGACGCAAGACAACTCAAATTAAGGCTACAATGACTGATTTAGATGATAAGTTCAAATAAAGCATGCTATATATATAGTATAACATAATTCAAATCCAATACAACCAAGTTAAGACCTCCTAGCCTAAAGAATTGACTCTACAACCACAACAAACTCATGCACATTAGCCAATCAAGAAGTCCAACATGAATTCTATCTTTTCTCAAACATGTTCCCTCACAATAAGAGAGATACCCATTTTTCACTTGCAAGTTTTCCAATTATAACATGTACGGGTATAAGAATATGAATTCAACTCACTCTCATAAAGAATTCACATGCATCATGTATTGACTCATAAACTTGCCTTTAGTGATTACTCTGCTAATTTAGGAATGTTTGAATGTAAGGTCAAGTAGGACTTATCGGATTGTAAAGTAAGCTAAGGAATGGGTAGGTACTTTATTGGCCAGTAATAGTGGCTATCTTCCCCAAGCACTTTTAATACATCACACTTTCCTTAGGAATTTCCATCTTCTTACTTCACCTTTATTTTATTTTTCTCCCATTTTCCGCTTTTTTCCCCATTTCATTAAGCACACTCAAACTGCTAGTAAGGAGTACTTAAGCAATTATTTTCTTTAATCTTCTTTTTCGCTCTTTTCTTCTTTTAATCCTTCATAACTCTTGTTCAATTTTTTTTTAAAAAAAAATGCACCTTTAGTCTTTTCTTTAACTCCCACAACCACTATTTTTCTTCTCATTCCAACTTCTCCCTCCTTAACTTCTTTGCAATTTCACATAAGCGCTTAGAAATTTTGGATTAAATTCAAGGCTAATGAAAGAAAAGGATTAAGCTTATGTTGCATCTATCAAACAATAGGCTTAAGGCTCAATGGGGCTAACTAGGATCAGACATTCAAGGTAGGTAAAGCGATGGATAAAAATTAGGCTCATTCAAAGAAATGCCTAAATCATCTTCTACAATCGATATCTCTCATTTCATTTTGTATACACACCAGGAAAGTTCTAGACACTACACAATAGAATGGAATATTCAAAAACCTTACACTCACAACACATGCTCAATTCAAAAAAAATTCATCAGACTCTTAACTCAGCTAATCACAAGAATTCAAAATTAAGCTTTAAGCACATAGAGTCACATTCAAGAGCCTAGGTGTCTCAATCAAAGTTATACAACTGGTTAACATGCTTCTAAATTAAAACCCCTTGCATCTTACAATCATGCATAGAACATAACAAGAACATCAAGCCGTCAATTAGCTAAGGGTTCAAAAACAAAAATCTATGGACTAATTTTCACTCAAGACGGTCGTCATCCATCTATCGTCGGGAAAAGTCCCTAACTATGACTGAAAACTTATGTACAAACAAATGAAATTTTTTATTTCTCGGTTCAAAGTGCCCCCCTTTGGAAGAGAACCAAGAAGAAAAACCAAAGGGTGGGTGAATCTGTGCTCAATTCAAATTTTTTCAACAAAAACATTATACCCAGCACCATATTTACCCAAAATAACTTAGCACAAAATTCTTAAATTTCCCTCACCCCACACTTAATTTATGCTATTTCTCCAAAGAATCAATTACAATTAAAACAAAGGTGAGAGATACTTCCTCAGGCCTCTAGGCCTAGCTAACAACATGTTTTTCTCCATTTTTGAACAGATGGGTCATCGACCCCACACTCATGTTTTTGTCATGCTCCTTAGCTTTAACTTTCATGGGTACTCAGACTTCCCCTAAATTTGTGCTTAAAAACCAAAAAAACAGCAAAAAGTGAAAAATAACCAAAATTACAAACAAACTGAAAAGAAAGTGACCTATAGTACTCTTGGGTTGCCTCCCAAGCAGTGCCTTATTTTACGTCGCGGCACGACGCATCAAGTTTCACCACTTTTCCCTCCACTTTGAGGATATGAATCTCACCCCTAATTTCTTATCCAGTCTCCTCTTATGCTCCAGGGGTGGTGGTGAAAAAATGAAAGGACCAAGCAGTCGATGTCGCCTCTGGAACTTATTGGCCCTTACGTAAGTGAAGTCATTTTGTCTCTCGGAATAAGCAAATTTCAGAATGTACGGGGCTTGTTCCTCCTCTAGAACTTTCTCTACAAGCTTGGAAGACTCTATTTCTAGGTTGTCAACCAAACTTAATGTCGAGAAATGCTTCGAGTAGAGTACAATACACCTCAACTCTGAAACTGCATTGTGCTTGACCTCCTTACTTTTGTACACCTTCTCCACATCAACATCTAACTCCACATGAATTTCAAATGGTTGGAGCTCTATCTCACTTATCATCGATGGGTAGGAGTATCTACCATTCTACCCATTTGTACTCCATGATGTCATGTAAAGAAGGGTATCAAGCTAAAAAAATAAAAATAACAAAATCTACGAAATAATTTTTTTTTCAACACTTAGAAAATTCTACATCAACACAAAAACACGAAATTCACCAATTTCACTAGTCCTCGGAAACTACGCCAAAAACTTGTTTCGCTCCAACACACTCGCAAGCGTACGTGGTCGTACAAGTAATACAGTGGCCCTTTTTAAGAGCCGAATGTCGAACCCACAAGGACTGGACCAATTCAGCAAATTATCAAGTTCAAGTGTTAAAATTAACCTTCACAAGTGTTGATTAAAGAAATTATCGGGAAATTATAATTAAGTCTAGGGGTGATCGCAAGATACTTGAGAAACAATATAAGAAGCAACTAGAGCTAAGGCCTAATAATCATGCAATGCAACAATTTTTAATGGTTCAAGTATGAAAACTTCAGTTGTTGTCTCACATGATTAAAATGCTATGTTCATGGTCTTTCGAGCCTCTAAACACGGCAAACTACTCTCACACCTACGTCGTTGAGCGGGGATGTGACGTCCTAATTCATGAGCAATTTAACTACATGGATGTGGTTTACGGAGTTTGCACCCTTGATTATGGAGTTTCGTACCTCTAATAATATAACCGAACTTAGCTTCATAACTACTTCTACGAGTGGTGATGTGATAATTCTAAGTTGGTGTACAACTCATCCCGTTTTAGTAACCAAGCAAGGAAAATTAGGTATAATTTCTATCCTAATTGCAAATCCTATCATAAAAGTAAGAACTTGCTCCTTACATTCTCTTGTTCTAGCTTAGGGTCACTCTCTCAAGCTTTTACCTAAGCTTAACGCATTTGGTTTCATGGTGATCAAGCATAAAAACAACAATAATGAAGAATGTAAGACAAAACAACAACTAAAAACTGAAACCAAGAAGAATTCATGCAATTACAATCATCTTACATAGCCTCAACCTTATAGGAAGGGTTTTAGCTACTCATGTTTGTACAAATACTCAATAAACATGTTTAAAGAAGTGTACTTAAAAGATAAATTAAAGTAGATGAAATGTAATCAACCCTCAGTAGAGTTCTTCATTTCTCCCTTCGCTCCTTTACGGTTTCCCCAAGTTATTTCTTCATAAATGATTTTAGAAGTTAAGGGTTCAATTTATACTAAGTTGAAAAAATGCAAAATTTGGTCTGTGGTGGAACAGCTCCATGGCACGGAGGCTATCATGGAGATTTTCCTCCGTGCCACGGAGCAAACGCGGAGGTTCACTGTTTAGTAGCCCCTGCTTATATAAATTAATTCTTTGCTTTGTGGCACATTATTGAATGCTTAAATGCTTCTCTGTGGCACAGAGTTGACTCCAAATGTCCCTTTTAGCTTGTATCATCATCCATAATCCATCCCTTAATATTTATATTCAATATTAGGACCATTATATTCATATTGAGCTCCATACATTCACAATTTCAACCAACAAAGAGAGCTAATCATATTTGTTAGTCCATGGCCACAAATTACACAAAATACATGAGATTATTCTTAAATTAAGGTACAAAATTGGTAAAACATGGGTATAAAGTAGTATTTGGGCATGTAAATATGCCCAAGATCAGTTTCCAACATGGCAAGGCTTCATTTGCAGACTATAGCAAAGGTACACCATGTCTGTTATTCTTTCCACCTAGGTTTAACGAAAACGCATCAAGATATAAAAGAGGAGGAGAAAGATAATGTTGGGTTGTAGCACAGTGTCCCAAATGCCAGCAGGTAAAAGGTGAACATATGAAACTTGGTGGGCTATTTCAGGAGATAGCCGTGCCTGCGTGAAAATTGGAAGTAGTCAATATGAATTTAGTTAAAGATTTACCTCGTACCCAGTGTAAACTTGTCCCTACTTGGGTCATTATTGAAAGGTTAATGAGATCAACTCATTTCTTGCTGGTCCGAACTATGTTTCAACCAAAGATTATGCTAAATGAAATAGTAAAGATATAGTCCGGCTACATGAAGTCCCAATGTCTATCAATCCTGACAGAGGGGCACGATTGACAACTAGGTTTTGGAAGTTGGGTCAGATCAGATTGGGGCGTAGATTAACTTGAGTACAGCTCCTCATCCCTAGACATATGGCAAGTTGGCTGGAAGATATGTACGTGAATGTATGCTAGACTTCAAGGAAGTTGAGATAACAATCTACTTCTTATGGAGTTTATATATAATAGCAGTCACCATTTTACCATCAAGATGGCGCCTTATGAGGCTTTATATGGATGGAAATGCAGGACCCCCATAGGATGGTTCGAAGTGAGTGAATCAGAGGTAATGGGACATGACAAGATGCACTAATCAAAAAAGGAGATTGAGCTCATCATCGGGCATTTATTGTCAACCCAGAGTCGTCAGAACTCATATTCCAATGTACGACATAGGGACTTAGAGGTTGATATGATGACTAAGCATCCTTAAAAATTTCACCAAATAAGGGCATTATGATGCTTGACAAGAAGGGCAAGCCCAGTCCGAGATTCACTGGACCATACCGGATCCTCCGAAAGATCGACCAAGTGGCCTATGATTTAAAGTTACCTTCGGAGCTAGGATCTATTCATCAATGATATGAAACTGTGTAAGATACCTTTCTCAGGTTGTCCCAGTCAAGGATGCTCAGGTTATAGAAAAGCCATCCCACGAGGAGACTCCAATATTTATACTAGATCATCAAGTCCACGAGGGCTATCTAGAGAACCAGAGATGTAGTCTGTTAAAGTTTTATGAAGAAAGAGAAATATAGAATAGATGACTTGGGAAGTTGGGGACAACATGAGATCCAGATATCCTCACTGGTTTTAGACCCTATCATGGAAGTACACACACTTAGACAAGTTATAGCAGAAGTAAGGTAATTCTCAGGTAGGTATTGCTACTTTTGTTACGATTGTTGTCAGTTTCTCTTTTACTGGTTGTAAAGTTATGCTATTCAGTTGTTTATAGTATCTTGTGAGGTGCTAGTGTTGGAATTTTCTACATTTCAGCATTTTGGATAGTCCATATTAGAGAGGAGACTCTGCTCAAAGTTTTAGGCAAATTTTAAGGACAAAACCTCCTAAGGTTAGATTATATTCGAGGATGAATGTTCCTAAGGGGAGATGATGTTACACCCCGTTAGTTGTAAGTGATTAGTAGACGTGTGCGTGCGCTTGTGAGAGTGTCAAGAGCATGACACGTTCAGGAGAAGGCTCGAAGGGGGAGTGCACAAGTGCATCATCGAGCGAGTGGGATGCAAAAGTCGGAGGCGGGCACAAGGAGCACTGCATCATGCCCCCTTTCTCGGTGCCTTGAGCGGCGCATCGCACCTATCTGCCAGTGAGATGGGAGGCATGTCGCGCCCCCTGGCCACTACCTTCATATATATATGTTAAGTGTAAGGGGTTGGCTCATTTAAAAAATTCCCAAAATGTGAAAGCTCGGCTGAGGCGATCAGTTACAAGGATATTAACTTTTAGAAGCTGGACTACACCGTCAAATCACCTCCAAACATCAATTCTTCTTAGGTAATGATTCCTAGGCTCATGAATAAAATATCTACGAAGTTATTTCTTTGAAATTGGCCTGGTTCAGCAGAGTACTGCCGAGTAAAAGTTGTAGAAATCGTTACGGAGTTAGACCTGTTGAGATCATGGTCAAATCTTGGCTGCTTGTTTTACCACGCTACCCTGTGACACGTCTGAAAAAAAAAAGAAAAATGTAAAATAGGAAATAAAGACTAAAAGTTAAACACAAGCAATTAATCTACTCCTAAACCATATTCCCTGGCAACGACGCCACTTTGTGATAACGCTCAAACTTATAGTTCCTAAAAAAATATGAAGCAGACGTTGTCAATAAAGAACTCAAGAAAGAGGTGGGGGTCAATCCCATAGGAAATATGGAAGGATATAGAAGAGCACTAATATCTAAGCTTTTAAGCCAATTATCTCCTAAAGGAGGGGGGATTCTAAAAGTAACTAGTAACAATGTTGAAAATATAAATGTTGAATCCAAATTAATGCAACTAACTAGGCTAAATGTTCCCCATGGATTCATAACTACTTTGGGTTTTACACTTGTGTTATCCCAACACTTTACTTGTAGAACTGATAACTAGGGTTTATCCAAACGAGTGGTTGGTCTCTATTGGATGACAATACTCAATTACCAGGTCAGGTCTCATAAGTGATTTCAATTTAACCATTATCAATATGTTACAAATTTAACTATCCTACAACCACAACTCAAGTTAATACAATGATCACAAAAATCAAGGCTTTGTTGTAATTCTCATTCCTAATCTCTACCTCTCTAGGCTCAAGCAAGTAGAGAATTGGGCAAGTCATTACGTTGCACACCATTAAGAAATGTTTAAGATGAAGAGAATACAATGCAAGTGTTTAGTATTCGTTTAGAATCACATCGTGCAAACCCTAGTTCGTTAATTCACCATGGTTCCCACAACCCTAGTTGTGGAGGATTTAGCCTCTCATGCTTATAAGTAAATTAGTAACATTCATAGATAAAAACATAAATTAATACTTACAATGATAATAGGATGAAACTCACTTGATTATTGCAAAAATAAAGGAAGAACAATTCAACAATCATCTCAAAGTATGTTGTGAAATAAAACTTTGCAACTTGCTTAGCTTGATTCCTCTAAATTGTGTCAAGTGTCTCTATTACATAAAAATAAAAGGGTATTTATAGTAGCAGATTGATGCTTTTCTTGTACCTTCAAGGATTTGATTTGGACTTTTAGCACATTTTCCTAATTGAAGTGGGTTTTGACTTTTGGCAGTTGAACACACTTGGTGCGCCGCACATGCCATCATGCTGAATGAGTTGTGTCTCATGCATGCCATCGCACAGGTAGGCAGGTGCACCATGCAGGGCACTGTGCTGAAGGACTGGCAACTCGCGCCTATGGTCGTGCACCTCGTGCTGCTAGTCGCGCGGGCGTGGCATTGTAATGCTATATGTTATGATCTTGACTTGGTGCATTCCAACTTCTTCACATTCAATCCAAAATCCTCAAATACACCCAAATCTATCATTATTAGCTTTGAAAGCATCTCATCATTTGTGTTAGCCTTTCTTCAAAAATATATAACATAAACACAAGAAAATACACATAATTTGTTCTTAAAACAAAGTAAAGTACGGGCAAAATATGGCTAAAAAGTGCATAAGTACGCCCTTCATCGACACCCCACACTTAAATTGTTGTTCATCCTCGAACAACTTACTACTTCCCTTCTCAGATTTAGGCACAAAATTCCTCCTACAAAAAGGTCTACTTGCACTTAGGATCATGAGACAAATCAATGAAGCTCAAACAATTCACTCGCATGCATATAGGATCAACATTAAAATGTCAAAATTCGAAATCACTTAGATTTTTGAAAACTAATTCATCAAGACATCTTTTGGGCCAACGTGAATCATATGTAACTTAGCAATCAAGATTTACCAAAGTCTTACCATTGTGCCCCTCACAATTTGGAGAGATCCCCTTTTTCACACAAGATATAAGTTGATATAAATTTGGGCTTAAATAAAACAATTTCAGCTCACTCTCCTAAAGAACTCAACATGTATGCGAAAGATGACCCATAGGCTTTCCCTTAGTATAATACACCAGTATTTTAGAATTATGAATCAAGGATCAATTAGGACTTAAATTATGTTGTAATGTAAGCTAAAGGATGGATAAGGACTATTTGACCAAGATAGTGACTAACCTCTCTAAGCATTTTAATACTTCACAACACTTTGATTTTTAGCTCATTCTTCAATTACCACCCCGCACTTAATTATGACACTGTCCCTTATGCTAAAACAATAAGGCATAAAGTAAAAGAGTGAAAGAAGAACTCCTTGGGCATCTACTCCTCGTCGTATGTAGGGGTAAGAGAAACTTCCCTCATCTCAAAATCCTCCTCATTATCTGCACTACACTCTATGTCTGAGTCTACTCTCGCCATCTCATCCTCCGTGGCCACATCATCCACAAGAGGCTCCTCATATCTAGGCCCAACTCTTCAAAGGGCTCGCGAGTGATCACTCAGAGGTAGCCCATGTTAAGCTGCTGTAGCTGCTCCCTAGTCACACTATTCATCCTCAGCTGGAGCATTTGCATACCATACAAATGGTTTAACATGTTGTCAATATGCGCATTGCGCTTATTGACAAAAAGTACTGGACCATTTATACTCTAGGGTTCCTTAGTTTTAGTAATATCAATCCCCCTAGGATTATAAGAATGTCTATAGTCCGCCTTCTCCTCCTCAATGTCATGCCCACACAGAAATCGGGTAAAGAGACCCCCAAATCCGAATTTTTGACCTTTTTTGACCCTGGCTCTTTTCAACACATTTTTAATGAGCACCCCCACATTAATTGGCATTCTAGTCATTAGCGCATAAACAAGACACACTCTTTCCCTAGTCACATCGGTTACATGCTTTCCGGGAACTACACAAGCACAAACTATTTTTAATCAAACTCGTGCCTCTCTACTTAGGTGAGCATATGGAAGAGAAACATAGTACCCAAATTGTTGGTGGTGAGTCCACCTTGAAACGGAGTTAGGGCCACACATAGTATGTCTAATGTCCCAATACGGGGGTTTCTTCACAATGTTAACAAAGGGTTATGGGTCAACATGAGGTGTCCCAAGTAATCTATTCAAAGCCATAGGTGCAAACTCAAAATTTGACCCCTAATTTTAACTTGCTTCGACCTTTCCTTTGGCATCTAATTTGCAAGGAATTCCCTCACCATATACAAATTACAATCACCAGCGCATTAAACACAAAACCAAGACCAAGGATGAGTATTATATCTACCATGTGAGGGAAAACTAGTGACAAGCAATTTCTATCAATAAAAATATCATGTGAATATTTAGAATACTTATGCTCCTTGAACCATTTTTACCTTCTTGCTCTGTGACCCAACGGATCCCATATCGCCTCAATGGTTGTGGTGCCATCCTCACATCTTCATGCTCCTCTTCACTAGTTCTCCTTGCTCTTTTTGACCCATGGCTTGAAGAAGCCACTCTTTTTCCTTTGTTTACTTTTGGTTCCATTTATGGAGGATTCACAAGAAACAATGGTATACTTTGTTATTTTGGTAAAACAGATTGGAAGAAATTTGGCGGAGAGATGAAGTTTTGAGAGAGTTTTTCTTGAGAATTGAAGGGTTGTGTCGTGCCTTTGATGAAAGTGAGTTGAAAAAATTAGGTCTAGGTTTTTTAAATCACTCTCATGCGCTGGAATTTACTTTTTGGCCCTTAAATTTTTTGCCAAGGACCTTTCTCCACACCGCGGCGCTCAAAGCGCTGGTTCTGTTGTGCGTCGCGAGCCTGAACTCGTCAACTGGTCTGCGTATCGCGGCATTCACTGTGTTGTTTTCCCTGTGCATCGCGCTAGGCTTTGCGGCGCTTGTACCTGCGCCTTGTGCCAGGCCTTGTGCTGCTTGGCCTGAGCGATGTCCTATGCGCTCGTTCAACTGTTTAGCTCCCCATTTTCAATGTTTATGCACAATTTTTGTTGAAAATCGTGATCTATCACCTGCACACTTGAACAAACACATAAAAATAAAAAATTAGTCTTGGGTCGCCTCCCAAGTAGTGCCTGATTTAACATCGCGGCACGACACAGGTATCTTGATTACTTAGACTTCATCAAGATACCTGTTGAGATCGTGGTCAAATCTTGGCTGCTTGTTTTACCATGCTACCCTGTTAAACGTCCAAAAATAAAAGAAAAAGAAAAAAGAAAAATAGGAAATAAAGAATAAAAGTAAAACACAAGCATTAATCTACTCCTAAACCATATTCCCCGGCAACAACGCCACGTTTTGATAACGCTCAAACTCACAGTTCCTAACAAAGTATGAAGCGGACATTGTCACTAAAGAACCCAACAAAGAGGTTGGGGTCGATCTCATGGGAAATATGGAAGGATATAGAAGAATACTAAAATCTAAGCTTTTAAGTCAATTATCTCCTAAAGGGGGGGGGGGGTACATTCTAAAAGTAACAAGCAACAATGTTGAAAATTTAAATGTTGAATCCAAATTAATGAAAATAACTAGGGTAAGTGTTCCCCATGGATTCATAACTACTTCGGGTTTTACACATATGATCTATCCCACACTTTACTTGTAGAACTGATAACAAGGGTTCATCCAAACGACTAGTTCATCCCTATTAGATGACCATACTCAATCACCGGGTCAGGTCTCATGAGCGATTTCAATTTAATCATTATCAATATGTTTCAAAATTTAACTATCCTACGGCCACAACTAAAGTTAATACAATGATCATAAAAATCAAGGCTTTGTTGTAATTCTCTTTTCCTAATCTCTACCTCTCTAGGCTCAAGCAAGTAGAGAATTCAGGTAAGTCCTTACGTTGTGCACCGTTAAGAAATGTTTAAGATGAAGAGAATACAATGCAAGCGTTTAGTATTGGTTTAGAATCACTTCGTGCAAACCCTAGTTTGTTAATTCACCAAGGTTCCCCAACCCTAGTTGTGGAGGTTTTAGTCTCTCAAGTTTATAAGTTAATTAATAACCTTCATAGATAAAAGAATAAATTAATACTTACAACGATGATAGCAAGAAACTCACTTGATTATTGCAAAAATAAGGAAGAACAATTCAACAGTCGTCTCAAAGTAGGTCGTGAAACAAAACTTTACAACTTGCTTAGCTTTATTCCTCTAAATTGTGTCAAGTGTCTTTATTACATAAAAATAAAAGGGTATTTATAGTAGTAGATTGATGCTTTTCTTGTTCCTTCAAGGATCTGATTTGGACTTGTAGCTCCTTTTCCTAGTTGAAGTGGGTTTTGACTTTTGGCCATTGAATACACTTGGTGCAACGCACATGCCATCGTGCTGGATGAGCTGCACCCTGCGCATGCCATCACACATGTAGCCAGGGGCACCACGTAGGGCACTGCATTAAAGGACTGGCGCCTCACGTCTCTGGTCACGCGACAGTGTTGGCGCCTCGTGCTGCTGGTCACGCGAGCGTGGCAGCTCAATGCTACATGCTATGATCTTGACTTGGTTCATTCCAACTTCTTCACATTTGATCCAAAATCCTCAAATACACCCAAATCTATCATTATTAGCCCTGAAAGCATCTCATCATGTGTGTTAGCTTTTTTTTCACAAATATATAACATAAACACATGCGAACACATATAATTTGTTCTCAAAACATAGTAAAGTATGGGCAAAATTTGGCTAAGAAGTGCGTAAGTATGCCTTTCATCACTGCCTTCCTTTTATTATGACTTAGACAGTATGATGGTCTTGTTGGCCCGCATAGGATCCTTTTATTATCATGATGGTTGGGTTGGCTATCTTATGCAGGTTGTATGTTGTGGCCTAGTCGGCCAAAGGATGTGTTTACATCAAGATATAGTTGTTTGTTTTCTTGATTATGTGTTGCTGGCAGGCACCAGAGGTGCATATGCAAAGCTAGGTTAGCTCAGAGTCCAGTGTGGCACTAGGTGCCAGTCATATCTCTCAAGGAGGGGCGTGATAGATACCTCACATGAAAACCCATCATATAATTTACCAAGAGCTCGATTTGCTTCATTACTACCATTAACACACCATCTTTTCTCTCCTCCCTCCTTTATATTTCATCCATCAAACAGAGAGATTCAACATAACACGCCCCTTCGAAATTTTGAATTAGCCTTTCAAAGAGGCTCATAATCACACTAACAATAATTGAAAAATGGAAGAAAAAAACACAAGATGCTAAATTAATTCAACTCAACAATAAACTAGGGGCTATCTAGCACCATTCCCCGACAACTGTGCTATTTTTTATAATGTCCAAATTCATTCCTCATAAAGAGAGAGCATAAACGGTCCTTGACAAAACAAATATACCCGATGAGTGTCGGAGTCGAATCCCACGAGGAATAGTACTTAGATGGCACAAAAGTTGTATAACAAGTCAAACCAAGAAGCATCATTGTATTGAAAACAAACGAATAAAAAATTGGAGGTTCAAATGATTACAATTAAAATATAAGTACAACTATTGATCAATCAACAAGATAACCTACTTGATTTAACAAAAGTAAGCAAGAGCTAGAGGTATGCTTTTGAATAGAGCTTCAATTTGATTAGAATTGACTAGGCAATCAAATTATTACTCATAAATATAAATAGCCATGGACAAGGTGGCACACGATGTTTTTCAACTACTAGGGTGCCTTTTGCCTTGGGTTTTCTGATGAGTTGATAATTTACAAACTCATTAGGCTCTTAAGCATGAGCTTTATATTAGTTTTCAAGTAATTTAGATGGATTTTATGCCCTTTTTGCCTTTTTATGTGCAGATATCATATTTGTAGAAAAGAGCAACAAAGGGAGTGAAAAGAAGGGAATCAGGTGAAAACCGGCGGTTCACCGAAGAAGATTGGAAAAACGCCGGCCAAATACCGAAGACCACTGTCTTGGGGAATTAAAGCAACCGACAGTCACAGACATCAATCGGTGACTCACCGATTAAATCGCTTACCGACGCCTAAGAGTGTTGGATCATAGAAATCACCCGAGAACGATTGGAGACGGAGAGTCGCCGAAGGAATTGCTGAATGACATTGGAATTCACTGCAAGAGCATCCAGTTATAGCCGACGGTTTGCAGAATGTAACCGACGAACCGCCGGTACTCTTGCAAGTACCAGAACGCATGAACAGGGGAAAATGTGTCCAACACTGAAAAAGAGAGTTTTGGGTACCCTGCATTTGGATATATTCTAGAGAGAAGTACTCTGCACCCATGAGATCTGTACTTTTGGCTTTTTGAGAACATTCTCTTTGTAGAAGAAAAAAAATAGAATTCTATTTGTGAAAATTGTAAAGGATTGTTTTTCTTTTTCTTCTTCTTCCTCTATAGCAGGGTACTACTATTGTTGAAGACTTATTGCTGAATTTGATTTTTCTACTCTTATTATTAAAATCGATGAGTTTATTATTAAATATGCTTTTGAATTCTTAACTGTGAGTATCTAAATCATTAACTAGAGGTGTGTGGTCATGAATGCTTAATTTGATATGGTATTACTAGATTCATCTCAATATTATTTAACTAGTGTAAATCTATTAAGTTCTCTCCACTTTATGATCTAGGATCCATGGTTGCAGATATGGGTTTCCTTTTCTTACTTGATTTTTTCTTGAAAGAGAAAAATTGAGTATTGAGAGAGAATTTAATGGTGGACATGGATGTGATGTTGTGGAATTGGGCTAGACATAGTCAAAACCATATTCTCACTCCTAATTATTAGCTAGTAGCTAGAAATTAGTGCAGCTATTAATCCAAACTTGATTGAGTTGATTTAATTGTGTCTAGTGGTTTGAAAGAACTCTAGAAAGAGGCATTTATAAGGTTGAAAAACATCGAATGCCCACTTGCCTAAGGTTATTTACACAATTTGAACTAATGAGATGATGTAGCATGACCTTATTTAATTGGCATATCATCTACACCGCACATCTAGTCCATCTCATTATTGTTGACAACTTTGGTTATTTTGCTATCTTAATCAGCCGAATTGGAATTCATAACCTATTGTTAACATCAAGTCTCCCCCAAAATGCTTATTTCTTTTTTATTTTCAAGTGGTGCGAACTAAATTCAATTGCCCAAACAACACTTGTGCATATCAGTTGTTAGTCTTTGTGGGATTCAATCTTGACATCCGTTGGGATATTTATTTTGATGCAATGACCGTTTATGCTCTTTTCTAACAAAGGGTATATTTTGGACATTATAAAAAATGGCGCCATTGCCGGGGACTAGCGCTTGATACTCTTGTATTGATTGTTAATTTGAATTAGTCTTGCATCGTAGGTGTTGACATTCATTTTATTATGATTGTTAGGGTAAAGTCACATGAGTCATCAGTCAAAAGCAGGGGATACCTCAATTGAGGGTAATATGGAGCATGAGGAAGATAATCCGGTGATACCTGAAGTTGTAGAAACCATTCGCCTACCGCCTACGGTTGGGAATGTCCTGTTCCATGTCACAAGTACAATGCTACATTTGCTACAGATGAAAGGACTATTTGGGGGCAAACTATATGAGGATGCAAATCACCATTTTAGGAATTTCATAGAGATTAGTTAACCCTTCAACATAACAATTATAAGTCAAGAGTCTATCAAGTTGAGGCTCTTTCCCTTTTCCCTAAGGGGAGAGGCGACCATGTGGTTGGAGGAACTCTCTCCGGGTTGCATTACATCATGGCAAGAATTGATAGAAGCATTCTTGGATCGTTTCTTCCCTCCCGTAAAAATGTTACAACTGAGGGATGATATCACTAACTTTAGATAACAGCCAGGAGAACACTTGCATGAAGCATGGTTAAGGTTCAAGAAGAAGGTTTCCTTTTGCCCCAACCATGGTCTACTGGATGGAGTGCTCCTTCAAAGTTTTTACCGAGCCCTAGACTCCATTAACAAGTATGTTGCAAATAATCTATTTGGGGGATCAATCATGGATAATACATATGGATTAGCTAAGTCCCTCTTGGATAGAATGACAAAGACAAATCGGGCATGGCATACGAGAAAGACTAATGTATCGACGCATGACATTAGCTCTAATGCATTGGCAGTTGAGTTCTGAAAAAAAGATGAAGAGCTAGATGAAAATCTCGCTAAAATGATGACACAGCTAGAACTAATGACCAAACATGTGATGGGGGCAAGGCCCAAGGTTGTGAATGTTGTAGGCATGCAAGGTCCATTGCACTTTGATGGAGAATCGTCGCAACCGAGGTATGATGAGGAATGCCAATACATGGGAAATCAGATGGGGGGTTCTCAAACAAGGTTGCAAGGGACTAATCAAGGTCCTTAGCGCCTAAGGGAATAGAACCAAGGTTAGAGAAACCGCGATGCACAAGGATGGCCTGATAGAAATGAGAGATGGGGCAATAGAAAGAAAAATAAAGAGGGAGACCGTTATCACTGAAGTACAAACCCATATGTTACCCCTCCTAAAGCTGAGAATGCCCAAAATCAGTCAGATGTGAGCAATGCAGGTAGCACAAAAATTAAAGAGATATTAGCTAGAGTCCTTAAGAAAGTGGAATCAGCCGACAACAGGGTCAAGGAATTGAAAGGGGAGGTGTCTAACCTTGCCCAGATGGTGAGCTCTCATTCATCCTCCATTAAGCATTTGGAAGCTCAAATGAACCACTTGTATAGTCAAATAAGCGCATGAATGAAGGGAACACTCCCAAGTGATACAATGCTAAACACGAAGAAAAGATAGTCAATGCATGGCTATTGTTACGAGCAATGGTAAACTGGTTGGAGATGTGAGAGTGAAGCCTAAGGAGGTTGTTGCTCCTAAATCAAATGATGAAAATGAATCTGATGAGGTCCCAAAAGCACTGAGTAGTGGTGAAAAGAGTGAAGATGAAATTTGGGGAAAGGATGACGAAGTTCCCTCACATGTTGATGAAGAAGAGGCAGGCATGAAAGCCTCAAATGATGAAAGACTTGAACCAAGAGCTCCACCCTATTATCCGTAAAGGTTAGCTAAGAAAAAGAAGAATGATTAGTTCATCAAATTCATCGACATCTTTAGCAAATTATCCATTAATATACCATTGGTGGATGCCCTACTTCAAATGCCCGGATATGCTAAATTCATAAAGGAGTTGTTGAAAAAGAAAAAGGTGGTAGATGTGGGCACCGGGGGGACAACGCATCACTGTAGTGCGATGATGATGTACAATCTTATCCCAAAGAGAGAAGATTCGGGAGCCTTTATGATTCCTTGCACTATGGGGTTATGTGTGTTTAATAAAGCCCTTTGTGATCTTGGTGCAAGAATAAATCTAATGCCTCTTATCATTTTCAAGAAATTGGGTCTCGGGAACACCAAACCCACATCAATGAGGATGTTAATGGCTGACCGATCCATAAAGAAACTCATGGTGTGCTAGAGGATGTAGTGGTGAGGGTGGATAAATTCATTCTACCAGTTGATTTTGTTGTGCTTGATTGTGAAATGGACTTAGAAGTGCCAATCATTCTGGGGAGAGCATTTCTTGCCATGAGTCGAGCGTTGGTAGATGTGGAGCTAGGTGAGCTCAAGTTTCGAGTTGGAAGTGAAGAGGACACCTTTAAGGTGTGTCCATCAGCTGAAATTCCAGATGAATGCAAAGTGATTATGTGTTGCATGAGGAAAATAAGGAGAGCGGAGTGGAGATGAAAGAGGATGAGTCCGAGGATGATCCTTTGAAGAAAGATTGCTAAATGAGAAATACGTTGTGCCACAACGTTAACCAAGGCGCTCCTTGGGAGGCAACCCAAGTGTTTTATTTTGATGGTTTTATGTCATTGTTGTTTTTGATTTTGTAGGATTAGTGAGGTGAGAAAGAGAGAAAGCACAAAAACAAGGCAGGAAACATACTGGACCGATGAATCGCCAATCCAGATGCACGAACTACTGCACCCTGATACAAGCAAGAAGAAAGTTGGGAGCATAAATGTTATACCGGCAGATGAACCAGCGGACCACTGATTTAAAAGCTCGTATCGCCGTCTAAGCACCGGTGCAACTCAGAATACATAAGCAATGGGTGCTAAATCGGCGACCCACCAGCGAAACGCCGATGAGTCACCTATTATAAAACACTGACCTGAGCATGATTTCAAGCATTAAAAGGTAATACGGCGAAGAGCTGGATCAAATCGGCGATCGCTGGTGTAACGCCGGTAAGAATACGAGTTCCAATTCAGAATCTCAATCAAATATGGACCCACCTGAGCCCAATATCTTTTTGATTCATCCTAGTCTGAACAAAATATTCCCTTAGGTTTCCTTTTTTTTCTCTTTTCCCACTTTCCACACTACTTTTCACCTTCCTAACACCCCACCTTTCTTATTCTGACAACTCCCTCTCTTCCACTTCCCACACTATTAACTCACCATTAATCTTCCACCTCCTCCTCAACCAACCCCATTCCCACCTACTCACCTATAAAATCCCTCATTCTCTCCACCATTTGTCACTACACTCACATTCTTCCTCTCTACTAAACAAGTTCAAGAATTGCCATTGTGATTATTTCAAAGCTTCCACAGTGAGTCTCTGCTAAACTTTCTCCCAAAAGTGGTAATGTTTCTTAGAATCTCTTATTCTCTTTTCAATTGTACTTTGGCAGCATACCCATATAGTGATAACATACATTTCCCTCCCTTTTACCTCCATTCTTTCCCCAATTGTTCCATAATATGATGCTATATGTGATGTTATCTAAAGTTTGGGGGATGATACAAGCTTATTGCTGAAATGGGTGTGGGGATTTTGTGTTTATTATGTAGACTTAAATAGGGTGAAGTCTGAATAACCCAAATGGACTAAAATGTCTTGCTTTTCCCTTGATAGATTGGGTGACGCCACTTTTAAAGGTAAATCATCATTTCCTTTTTCATGTATAGAATGATGCTTGGTAAGTGCGTGTGAAATGGTGCCATTGAAACTCATGGGAATGCTTTGGGGACGACGACTATCGGCTATTCACCGGTCGGGTCCGGTGAAGCCGATGGAAACCAATTCAATCTAATGGTGGCTTCAAGCTACTGATTTGCTCCAACGTTATTTCGGCGGTTCGCGGATCGAGATCGGTGACTCTCCGTTTTGTCGACGGTGGAAGGCATGTTTCCCCAGTTTACTATTTTTCACCGGCGGTCCGAAGATACCATTTTGCGGCTCGCCGGTGTTGCTAATTCTTTGAAAGATAATTTTTCATCTTTGTTTATCATTTCAATTTTAGAATAATGTTAGTTATTTCATTTCAACGCGTTGTGGCTACCACTAACATCATGCTTGCAGAAAATATCTTCATCTAGGAACACTGGGAAAGGCAAGGCCCTAGCCTCCTCAACCAACAAAGGCAAAGGCAAAGCCAAAGCCTCCGCAACACCCGCCAACTCTAGCGAGGCAATCATATTATGTGTGCCTGACAAAAAAGGGCACTACGCATGATGAAAGGGCTGGTCAATAATGGTGGAAAAGAGGTTTGATTTAGGGGGACTGCATGGTGACTTGCCCAACCTCACCGCTCAGTTCACAGACAGACAGTGGCACGATTTCGCCAATCCTCTCTTAGAATACTACCCTATCTTGGTGCCAGAGTACTATGCTTCCTACCAGGCTAGACAGGACATTATGAAACATAGAGGCAAAATCGATGAAGTCCCCTGCCTACCATCAGTCATGGTACGTGGGGTGGAGGTAGATATAACTACGGCAGTGATAAATTATCTGTTACGGGAGGAGGAAATTGACGCTGCTTAGAGTACATGGAATGAATTGCGGACATGAAAAACTAGTTCACTTGGATAGCCCCCATCATTGTAGTTGACACTCCTCTATGGGCCTCCATGGGTGGCGAAATTTCCCACCATGATCTCAAGTTCGAGGCTAAGTTATGGTTGGATTTCATCTGTGGCCGCATCATTCCTTCTAAAAATGAATAACGGGTTAGCTTGGAGACAGTGATTCTCATAGCTTGCATCATCTCCGAAGTCCCAAATAACTTTAGGGAGATTGTGGCCCAACAAATAAAGTGAAAGGCAAGACAGGCCAGCACTACCATGCCATATGATGTCCTCATTTCCCAGCTGTGTTTGCAAGCGGGAGTACCATTGCTCCCTGATGAGACCCTTGTCCCTATCTCATGAGTGATCGCCTTAGACAAGAAAAGATATGTCGAGGCACCCGCAGTTAAGAGGAAGCGAATGGAAGCTTTTGGGTTGACCGAGGGATCACTATCCCATGGGTTGGAGCAGTCTCCACATGCCCCAGATTTGAATATGTCTCGCCAAGAATCTACAGGACAAACCTCCGATGACACACCTCTTAGGGCAGCATCCCCCCTCCAACATCCTCCCAGCCGAGTGGACTCCACAAACTCATGGAAATGACCAACTCTCATGAAAGCCAACTCCAAAAGTTGGCTAGGAATCTCCCTACACTCATTGCTCAAACAGTCAAACAGGAGCTAAAATCAATGTATGAGAGCCTTGTAATGTTATGCAAATGGGTGGGTGCAGAGGAGGGGGTTGTCACCTCTCTCCGAATCGAGCTGAGGGAGTGGCTGTCAACATTCTCATATTTATCAAGAACAGATATATAAAAGAACTTGACTATAATAAAAAACTAATACCTTCAGAAACTCTAGATAATTATTATAGAAAAATAACTAGAAAATTAATTCTTGACAATCAAATCAGGTTATAGAATGAATTATGTTATGTTAGTCATAATTTGTCTATACAAAGAAGACAATTAGATGATATATTAATTATTCAATTAAAACTATTTGCACAATTTTAATGGATACCTCTGAAAATCAGAACATAATAAATTGTATTAATATTTCTGTCGCAACTACTAAAATAGCTAAGCTAGAGAGCGATTTATAAAATTGAATATCCCAAAGCAACGCTTTGAAAAGGTATATAAGACTGGACACTTTAATTTTATCAAAAATTATAATATTAAAACCTCCGAATCTACGGTCGCTATTAATAAGTGTATTGATACTATTAAATTATTAGCACCTGAAGACATTAACAAATATAGGAAAAACTATAAGTTTCTTCAAATAGGACTTGTCCAAGTCACGGTTAAACCGTTGTATCGATTAGGCTTAGACGTACCTATATATCTTCTATTAAGAGACAATAGGCTACTAAACTTTGATGATTCGTTATTAGAAGTATTACAAAGTAACCAAACTAATGGCCCAGTATATTTTAACTGTTATCCCAATTTTTCTATAGATATTAAAGATCAAAATGTTAAGGATACCCTAACATTAAATGTTAAAACAAAAAACATTAATAGAAAAGAAAATAAAAGAGAAATAGCCATAATATATAGAGTATATTACCGCGCTAATCAAAACTACCCTAGCTCCAAAGGCAAAAATAGTAAGTAACAAAGGGGTTACCATGCTTATGGAAGCCCATCACAATCACAACAATATTTTTCGTCCCGAAAATGATAAAATTGGATGATGTGTCAGTAAAGGATAATTGGCATTTTGACTCCATAATGGAGCCAGAAATTGATGAAGAAAATTTAACCATTGAGCAGGTAATACAATTTTCGGATGGATCTATAGATTTAAAATTTCTAAGATCCCAATCCTTTAGTCATGCTTCTTCAAATAAAAGAATGTCTTTTTCGCGACCTTCATTTTAAAAAAATGAAAGAAGAAAAGGAGGTAACACTTGAAGACATGGAGAAAAAATTAAAGGGAGCAAATTTCTCTGAAACAATTCCTAAGGTTGAATATGAACCTAGAATTACCAAAAAAACAAGTCCTACTACTAGTGATATGCTAGGAGTAAGAGACTCTTTATGCATGATTAAATATGATGAGGAGTTCAAACAGACTTTGAATATTTAGATAAACTCTGGTTAGATCCAGAAAATAGCATAAAAACGCAACGGTATGGAGAAAAATATTCATTAAAGGAAAGATTATACTTAGGAAAAAATGGTGCGCCGATATGAAAAGGATGAGATGCAATATAGAGTTCTTTAAATGGTTTGAGTACACAGAAAAATTTGATGATCAAAAGGAATCATTGAGCATGATCGTTAGTAAATGGCATACCAAAACTAAGGTGGTTGAATCTATAATTCCCCCACTAGAGGAAATTAGTTTGCCAATAGATGGTAAAATTATTACAGCTACACCTTTTAAAATTGATATAGTATACACCCAAGGTGATCCTAAGAATAAAGATATAAATAGATTAATTCAACAAAATAATTATACTAATCAATTAATACGTAGTCTCTAATCAGATCCTTAAGACTGATAATAAATCAATTTTCAATAATAAACCTAGCCCTTCCTATAATAATAAGAAATTAGAAACCCATCCAATATTTAAATTACAAGAATTTTGCAAAGATAAATTCCCCAAATTTTAAGAAAAGTTTGAAATCACAAATGATCTTATAGGAAAGATTAATGAAAAATTAAAAGATGAATTAAAATTAAAGAATGAAGTAAAGTTAAAGGATGAATTTGTCACGCCCCTCCTTGGGGGGTATGACTGGCACCTGGTGCCCTAGTAGGACCTGGACTGCTAACTGGCGAGCCTAAGCACAGCTGGCGCCTGACTAGCTCTAACTCAGATTTCTGGAAACGAAGAGCTATATAACGGCTGTAAACACAGCCTCCGGCCAACTGGCCTATAGCCACCTGTAACTGTAATAATAGCTAACCAGAAACATACTCGTAACAAGGAACCTATGCGGGCCGACAAGGACACCATGCTGTCTAGTCATCTGAGACTCAACAAAGGGAATACTGAACAGCTACGTGACCAGCAAGGTCACCACTACTATCAAACCATGGCCCCACGCGGCCAACATAAAAAAACAGAGATACTAAACAGCTATACAACTGCACGGCCTCACACAACCGGCCCAACTGACCACAGGGAGATAATATATACAATCTGCAAGCCTCTAAGAGTAACAATAGAAATGATCGAGACAGGGCCCCGACCTACCCGTACTGTACATAAAAGGAAAAGAGCTACACCTCTGGAAATCAGACTCTGGATGAAAGGAGCTGAATACTCAGTAGCCGGCTGGAATCACGAGGGATCACCTCCTCGTCTATGAGTACCTGCAGGAAAGTAATAGAGCGCCCCACTGGGCTTCAGTACCGCTGGTACTAAGTATGCAAAGCAACTGAAATAATATAGCTGAAACAATTGAATATAAATAGCATATCTAGCAAATTTGTATGGCAGGAGATAACTGAATACGAAGGAACTGGTAAAAACTGAATCATGCTTTCTGTACTGATAAGGCGAAGGAGTACCTATAAACGCGACGGCCTACTGTCTAGTAGCTAGTATATAACATATAAATAAATATGCAAGTAGCAGGCAAGAGCCAATACCAACCCCCATAAGCCGGATGGCACCAAGCAAGCAAACAGTCTATATACCCCTACCCGGGTCAAAACCAACAAAACATAAGTCACTCCACTCATCTACTCACTTCGGAGCTCCTCTACCGTCCCCCTGGGTCTCCTGCTCGGGCCATAGCCTCCGATATAAGCAACCGTGTCTGGGTTCGGAGGACTCCTGTGTAGACAGCAACAGATAGGGTCTGGATCCCCGGACACAAACTCAACGACGCTATCTGAAACCGGAGCTACACCTATAATAACTGAATGTACAGACAGTAACAGATAGGGTCTGGTTCCCTGGACACAAAACTCAACAGGGCTATCTGAAACCGGAGCTGCACCTGTAATGCTGATCAGACTGTTATGGGGAAATCTTCATCCCACCTTCGTCCAAGCTGGGGACGGCATGCCACCCCTCGGAGTGACGTAAAACCCACCCGCTCAGTGGGTGACACGATTACCAACCCAGGGGCAGCGAGGATTCTCAATAAGGGGCCCTCACGCCACAACAAGTCTCAACAAACAAATAGCACATATAAATAGCAAGCATGTATAACTGAAAAAGACTATCTGAAATCTGATTTCTTATTCTGATCTATTTCTGTACTAAACTAATTCTTTACTGATTATACTTATTCTGAGATCTTTCTTTAACTGTTGGCTAATCTGTAGCCAGGGTACTATCTGTCTGAATGGCTAATCTGTAGCCAATATCTCGTCTGTTTGAATGGCTAGTCTGTAGCCATGAAACTGCCTGTCTATCTGGTTTTACTTTACTAGCTTATATTCTGAAAATCTGTTTCTTTTTATTCTATAACATGCTTGCTAATCATACAATAAGCTATACTGAATCTGGAATGCTAACTCGCCCTTTGGCACATGCTTTTCTATCTTTCGGACTAAAATACGATACGGCAACGCAAACCAGAATTTACTAAACTTATTCAATTCTTAACATTCAACTCCGAGAGTTTCAAATACGGAGTTTACTATGATTCACAAAGCTAAGACGTACTAACTTGCCGAAGAACAACTTCACATACCTGGTTTCTGAGTGCCCGACTAACCGATGTGATTTTCATCAGTACTTCTGCTGTTTCTCCCAACTACATTCATATACATATCAATTAGAACTAAATACATTAATATCTGGGAGAAATTATCACTTTTGATATATATTTATCCCAAACTTCAACCTTTCAGAAAACGGTCGAAAACTCATTATTTCTCGAAAGTCCAGAAGGGATAAATGCTCACTGTAACGCTAGGAACACATTGGTACTAATTTAAAGCAATTCTATTTACTTTACCTCGGTAGCACGACGTTTCGCCGGCCAAATTTCACGAAACCAACTCCGTAGGATTGCTCTCTGCAGCTTTATACCTCTGTATCTAAGCCGGAACGGAGTTTAGACCGCGTTTCATCACGTAATTGGAAGGAAATTATGTATGTTTGTCGTGGGTTCTTATTTCACTTATATTCCCCTGTTTTTTTGCTGGAAATATAGTGAAGAAGATGGAAAACCGACTTTTCCTATTTTTTTTTTTTTTGCTAAATCCCTTAACTGACATGCCATTAGGCTATTTATTCATTTAAAATTTCCGGGGTGTAACAGAATTAAAATTAAAAGATGATAAGGTCATAAGAACAATATCCGCAAAGTCTGATAACGACATTAATAAGTTAAGCTCTAAATATTCTATCAAAAAGAATTATTATAATAAACCCTCATTCCCGGATATGCAGTATGAAGAAAATGAATTTTTATCTCATACTTCACACTCTGAAAATGAAATTGCTGAATCGAATATTGATGGACTTGCAGAACATCATATATACTATAAGTTACATGAAATGGAGATGGCCATTACGACCTATAAAATGAAAAACTACATGGATAAACAAGCTGCCACTCTAATTATATCTGGATTTACAATGACATTAAAATATTAGTGGGATAATTATCTTACATAAGACAATAGACATAATGTAACAAATGCTACAACCATTACTCAAGTTATTAAGACAGAATCTACAGAATAAACTTTTAAATATCTATGCGTAGAAGTTGCCACCGCTACCTCAATTTATAGTATAACAAAACATTTTATAGGATAACCTCAACTTTTTCAAGATAGGAGTTTCGAAATATTCTCTAACCTATCTTGCCGAAAGTTAGATGATTTTAGATGGTATAAGTATGTATTCCTCAAAAAGGTTATGGTCAGAGAAGACTATAGTCATGATTATTGGAAAGAAAAATTCATAAGTGGTTTACCAATATTATTTGCCGAAAAGGTTAGGATAAAATTAAAAGATAGATTTTGATGGAAAAATTCCTAATAGCCAGTTAACCTATGGTGACCTTATATGTTTAATAAAATGTCACAGGACTTGAATTATGTACAGATATGAAGCTTAAAGATCAACTTAAAAAGGATAATAAAATATCCAAAAAAGAAATAGGAAGCTTTTGTCAAGATTTTGGATACATCAAGTTGTCTGCCCTTTCGAAAGAAGAATCAAAGAAAATTAAAAGAAGACACAAGCACTATAAGAATAAATTTGAAAAACCCCATCATTATAGAAAAAGATTTAAAAGGAATAGACGAGAAGCCAACAAAGGTGGTTTTCAAGGAAATAAATGATAAGTGTTGGAATTGTGGAAAATTTGGTCATAGGGCTAAGGATTGTAAGGTCCCTAATAAAAAGAAAGATAAGATCAGTATGTTAGAACTTGAGCCAGAAATAAAAGATAGATTATATTCTATTCTTGATGAAAATGAGAATAATTCTTCCCCTGAAGAAAGTCTCAGTGATGAAGACTAGCTTAATATAGCATATGGTTCTGACAATATTGACTCAACTGATAATTGTGGATGCACGGGAGCAATCTGCACCTGTAATAGCCACTCATTAAATGTCATTACTAATAATAATGAGAAAATCTTCTTTGATATGATTGATCATATTGAAGATAAAGAACTTAAAATAAAATATTTAATAGAATTAAAAAATATAGTTCTTAACCAACAATATGACAAAGAAACAATTGAGCCTTTTAATATGAAAAACGTACTAAATAAATTTAAAGAACAAAAGTCTAGTACAACAGTACAAGATCTTCAAACCGAATTATTACATATTAAAAATGAAGTTAAAGAAGTTAACCAAAGACTTAACAAGCTAGAAACAGATGCCTTTTCTAATAAACTATTAAATGAACTAGAACCGATGCAAGGATCTGAATTATATCAATCCGAACCAGGAGAAACATCAAAATTAGAAAAAGGTGAAATTGAGTCTCTAGAAAGCCCTTTGGAAGGTAAATCAGGAGTAAAAACTATTGCAATAGTTAAAGCCTGGAGCTGACATATACCTATCACATTGGTTATAAATAAAAATTACATTATTCACAAAATTGCATTATTAGACACAGGGGCAGACCAAAACTGCATTATTGAATGAATAATCCCTACTGAGTACTTTGAAAAAAGTACAACGCGGTTATTCTCCGCGATAGGAGAAAGGCTCAAAATAAATTACAAAATCGATAATTCACATATATGCAATAATAGAATCTTCTTTATTAATGATTTGTAATAACTAAAGATATAAACAAAGAAATAATATTAGGCACCCCCTTTATAACCCAAATAAAACCCTATGTCGCTGATTTAGACGGCATCCATACCACTGCTTTAGGATAAGAGATCATTTTTCCCTACCTAAATAATATGTCA